>CM041740.1:1483465-6483465 GCA_023373885.1 Hestina assimilis | reverse complement strand
ACTATGTAATAAAAAATATGTACTTAGTCAATTTCATTGATAAAACCGTCTTTATGCCATTATAGTATGTTCATTATGATATATAAATAATTTTAAATAAAATATATCGATGCTTAGATGGTTCGTAAAATATAAATTTTAGATTAGTTACATAATTAGTACTGAAAAAAAAACCATGACAAAATAATAACAACGGCGAAAGGGTTATGTTTCGGAGACAACTGTTTAAAAATCTCATGTTACCGAATGTTCATATTTTAAGAAAAACTCAGAATAATGAAGTGGGATTACGACATTTCTTATTGTGCAGCTGAAAATAGGATGTTCTTTTGTAATATTTCAGGTCATGTCTTGTGTTTGAAAAGACTGCATGTTATGATGCATCTGAAGTCAGAAATTAAATGGCGTCTTCTGTTGCAAAGAGAAAGTCAGTTCGTAATAATTAGCGCGTTGAACTGTATCAACTTTTGAGCGTGCAAAAAAGTATGCTATTGGGTCTTTCTCGATGTATATCGTTCCGGTGCAATTCATGCATATGCATAGATAAGTACTACATAAAATATATTAAACAGTTAATCCATAGTGATTAAATTTTTAAGCCGACTTATATTTAGCGGTATAAAATTTAAACATACACATAATAAGTATGTAACCTATAAAACTGTCTTTTATTTTGTTATAATACGACACAAAATACTTTTCGGTCAACTTGGTCCTTTAGCACTGAGTAAAGATGTTGGATTACTCTGTATCTACCGCAGCTATTACCGACATTGTTCTAAGGAATTATTATAATGATCGGGATTAGCCTGTAAATGTCATCTGGATTTCTGTAAATTCACAAAAGTGCGATTTAGAAGGCATTTTCTTCCTCGAACAATCACTAAGTAACCAACAAATTTTTCGCTCTTTCCGAACTGATACGACTTTGGAACCTTCAAGAGAGCAACTTATTCATTCTCAAAAGTCGGCAACGCACCTGCATGTCCTCCGATCCTGCAGGTGTTCATGGGCCGCGGTAATCGATTAGCATCAGGTGAGATTCCTGCCCTCTGTAATATAAAAAAATAACATTTTAAAAGCCTCATATTCATTTACTCATTGGCATTTTTTAGTCGTGTCATAATATACGCCGTATCCTCGATATAACAATATAATGTTTAAGATATCGTAATCGCGTACTATTAGCTATCTTATACAAGGAAGTTTCGGGTTACAATCCTCGGGTCATTGCGGTTGTAACTTTCAGCTGCTTTCACCGAGTGTCGTGAACCTATCTGATTCGAACATATCCCCGCTAATTAGCCGAAGCGTTAGCGTACAGATGTTGTATCTCGTAAACGGTCAGGAAATTCCCACGATCGGGTTCGTTAATTAAAATGCAATTAATTGTTTATTATAGATGTGATCTTGTGAAGGACTCTGGAAATATAAAAATATAAAAAAATCTCGTTAAGTCATATAAATTATTTCTGTCACCCCAGAAGAATTAGAATAATGTGACATTGGAATTTTATTGTCATATTTGTAGCTGTTGTTATTATAGATACCGAAAAAAATACAATTTTTAAGAATAATGCAAACTTTCAAATAAAAATCAGCCTAAGGCAGCTAAACATAAAAACAATAATTCTACACATATAATTATATAGATTAGATATTAAAAATTACAAATATAAATAGAAAGAAAGAAATGTTTATTCGGTAAAACAGCAACACTATACAGAAAAATACAAAAAAATATAATTAATCAACTTTTTGTCTATCTTAAACGTTAAAAATAAAAAGAAACATTATAATATATAAAATCATAAAATCAAATGATCAGATTTTTTTAAAATTTAGTTTTATAACACAGAATAAGACTTTTACTGGCGGTTTCGCCCTTTCGAAGGAACACAGCACTTTGAACGAGATCTACGTTTTTTGATCCCCGATCATGAAATAAGGATCTATCAATGTACCCATCTTCCTAGGTGCAGACGTTAACTGAACTGTGTAATCAGGTCACTTGTCTAGGTGTGTAACAAATGGGTCAGAGGCCATTATAAATGAGATTGTCAGTAGCCATTGTAATTGTGATCCATTGTGTCACAACAATAAATACTATTACCATAAACAAAATGGGTCTGAGTACAGTATCCCGTCGACTAAAACAAATATCGTCTATTGTTTAGTAATAGATTTAGAGAGACTTGAGCATTTAGGTTATTTTGAGGACTATGCTCAGTCTTCCTTATTTTAATTAGATATGAAAGCAACCGTTTTGCGTGTTATAGACTGGCGGTCTGAAAACAAGCATAAACACAAGCCAAACTACACAGGAACATAATATGCCTGTATGTATGGCCTATAAAAACAAATTTCGTTAATTTACAAATAGGTAACCGAATTGGGACCCTCCTAATTTTTTCGGAAATGAAGTTGGATAAAAATTTAGTAAACGGTAATTAAAATAAACCTTCTTCGGCCTAGCATTATTCCCGGTATTTTATTTTACCCAGGGTCTGCTTATTACTTTTATCCGGATTTGACAGGTTACTGGTTTTTACACGGAGCGATTGCCATCTCCGCGACCCTAAGGCTGAACTAGTAACTCATTGGATAAGAGCAATCCAATTAAAATAAATCATATATAGTTAATATATAGTTAAATAACCTTATATAGTTAACAATTAAAATGAAAACATTTTTAAAGTATCCTGTTACATAAATAATTTAAAATATTTTTTTCATATAAAAACAAGGAAATTTGCATTATAAATATTTTATTAAAAAAATATATATCAAAATTTATCTATATAAATAGCTTATTTAATATGTCATTTACAAGGACGCTGACTAATTACAGTATTGATTTTATTAGAAAACATCGGCGCCACTAATACTTGAGTGATAACGCTTATCACCTATACTTGATTAAAGTATACTCTACTATGTATATTCATATTAACTTTTTGATAAATTATGTTGAATAATAAATGCAACATATTCATCGATCTTTATAAGGATAGTTATGGCCAGTGTGGCTCCATAAACACACCTCTGTACGGCTAATTTTTAGGTATATATAAAAATTCAGCTTCCCTATGACTGTGTTTAAAAACTTCATTAGAGTAGTCATTAGAGTAGATGATTTAATTTTTTATACTGAATTTTGAATCTGCATTTCTATGCAAATTTTATCCGGCGTCTTAAGGTTCGGAAAATTTCTCGGTAAATATATGTTCACAAGGATACTTAATCAATAATTCCCGAGAAAGTAACATTAGCTGCGCCACAACGAAGGATGAATTAGACAGAAAAATATTATAAATTGTATTGCAAAAGCGTAATCTATGTGTAGATTTTATTTAACTAACACAGTACATCAACATTAAGTACAACGAATTGCCGCTATTAGTACTTTCCCATGGTTGCATACTGGGGTATTTGAAACGATACGCTCTCACCAAGAAGTTAAACAAAGAACGCACTTTAAAAGTCAAATACTTGCCACTAATTCACGTAGCTAATAAGTAAACTGTTTAAGTTCCGCTATTGCTTTTGTGCATATTTTGACGACGTTGTGGCGCAGCGGCAGCGAACCTGCCTTAATAGCCACAGGTCGCGGGTTCGATTCCCGCTCGGAGCATAGTATGTTTGTATTGACCTGCAAGCATATTTTCCGGTCTTTGTGTATTTGTCGTTGTCTTTGTATGTGTTTCCGGACCCCAACACAGGATATCACTATCCTAATGGGGGCCGTTGTGTGTACGGCGTTTATCACTACATGGTATAAAACAAAGTCGCTTTCTCTGTCCCTATATATGCTTAAATCTTTAAAACTACGCAACGGATTTTGATGCGGTTTTTTAATAGATAGAGTGAATGAAGAGGAAGGTGTATATGTATAATAACATCCATTAAATAGTGGAGAAAAAAAAACATTTTTTCAATGAATGAAAGAAAGAAAGAAAGAAAGAAAGAACAAGTTTATTGGAAACACAGGCTATATATTTTATATCCGTCCGAAGCCGGAGCGGGCCGCTAGTTTATTATATTTCTTGCCAATAATCTGATATTTTTTTAGCTGTACATAGAACTGTATGAAATTATTTGCTACTAGAGTATTTAACACTACATTATCTCTCTTATTCCTAGCATTATTATGGGTATTTTTTCATGATCTACTTATTATTCCTATCTAGATTTGATAGATTACTAATTTTTACAAAGAGCGATAGTCATTTGTCCTCTGCAACGTTAAGGGCGAATCAGTAACTCAGTAGATAAATCCAAATTACTTATCAAGAATTAACGATTATTATCGGATGCTATGTGATAACAACCGCGACCAACAGCTGAACGTGTTCGCCGAGACCCAGATCGAAACTGATTTTTATGAGACAATTCAATCATCTACTCCGAACGGGAATTGAACCCGTGACCATCGAGGCTAAAGGCAGGCACAATATAACGGCAACGCTAATACAATATATTATTATATATTTTTAATAATAATACACGTTTCACACTCATCAGTCGCCATTAGAAGACATGCCCGTATTGTCAATATAAATATTTACAGCGGAAATCCAATCCGTGATCATCAAGTTTTTAAAACAGCTTCGATAGCCCTACGCCGGAATGGTAATATTAAGAGTTTTAATTGGATTCCAAGGAAGAAATTCCGGAAAACTTGTTGAATAATTCAATCAAAAGAATATTCATTTGATATAAATAGTCATGTACGGTAAAATTTAAACAATAAAAATGCCAAGTTTGTAAAATACCTCGCCATAAGTTGTAATGTCACAAGCATTTGTTATTCGTATATTGAACATGGCTACAGAATATCCACACAGATCCTAGACATTTCTATATATGGCTAACATCATCTTTTATTCAAAGCTAAAACAAATAAAAAACAGAAAATAGCTTATCATTTCTTTTAAAGAATTAAAATGGTAAAATTAATGTATAGGGTGCGGTTTCAACATTATACACCTTAGCTTCTGAGAAAATGCTTAATACGAGTTAAGTAGTTGTAGTTGTTAAGTATGTATGTATATCGTTCATACATACTAGCTGCATTAAAGTAAAATAGTTGAAGATTGAAATAAATAAATAAAAATATTTTCAAAATTATAATATTAATGATAGTTAATACAATGACAGTTAAGTAAATAAGTCAGTTATTAGAAAAGACTTTATTCTTTCTACGGGCCCGGCAGACGTTTTCCTGCCTCGAGTCCAGAAGTGACACCGGTGAAAGTTGTTGATTTACTAATATGGCTCTTAAAAAAGGGGTTGATGGTAGAAGGGTGAAAATTTAGGGTTGTATTTATTTTTTAATGTCACATAATATAAAAATGAAAAATTTTATTCAAAAAATAAAATAAAAAATTTTGGGATGGACCACACTTAACATTAAGGGGTATGAACATTAAATAGTAGCCGATTCTCAGACATATAAAATAAAATTTCATGAAAATCGGTCAAACCGTTTCGGATGAGTACTAATACGAGAATTTTATCTATAATATAATAATATTTTCTGTTGTAGTCCAAACTCTAAATTGGCAAGACAAGATTCAATATAGGCATGCGGGCAAATTCTATTGCTTTTCTGACATTATAATAAGGATGTTGGTAGTGTAAAAAAATATGAATAGAATGGAATAGAAACGCCGTATAGCATATTTATTGCTCCTTTTATAAAAGGGTTGCGCCCTTGTCAATGTTAGAAAAAAGGTTAAATATTTATGACTATCAACTTTTCATATATTTTATTGTATGGCGGTTAGGCTGCTTTTTAATATTCATTCAAAATCAGTTTAAATGTATGTTATCTCGAATGTGTATCGATTGTTGATTAAGAAAGTAAATATTTGGGTTATTTAGTTTTTATTCAAGTATATTAAAATTTTCATTACCTAGAAAAAAAATTATTTTTGTTATATTTATTTCCAAGATTTCTGGATTGAGTATCTATGTTATGTATAATTAGAGTATTTATTTAGTATGTATGCGCAGTATATTTCTTGCATATAAGTGGTTAAAGGCAGATGGCAATTTCAAAGACCTGAATTTGTGCGAACACACCTGAAATCTCTGTAAATATAATAAACTGTGCCGTGTTTATTGTTTATAATGAATATTATGTAGTTACGTATGCTTAAAGTTGTAGCTGCTAATGTTAAACAAACCTTATTACTAAAATAGATGCGTTTACCGGTAATACACCGGTAACCCAATAAATTATGTTAATTTTCAACCAGTAACTGTTGAGTTAAACAGTAAGTATTTCTGTACACATATTTGTGTTTAAGTAAGCTACCAATCTTAATTTTATATATTAGGAATTTAAAAAGGTTTTTATAAATTCGTTTCTCTCATATTTCCAGTAAGTAAATGTAACAGAATCTCAAAAGATTTATACTTAAAAGCATACAAAGTATTTTTGGATATTTATAACAATGTAGCAAACGTTTAGAACATGTAAAAATGTTTTAAATCAGGGAATCCCATACTGCTTTTTGCAGGAAGAATAATTTTTTTTTAGTTTAAATACAAAAAATACAAAATAAACGCTACACACTCAACGGCCCCCATTAGGATAGTGATATCCTGTGTCGGGGATCCGGAAACATTCACAATGACAAGGACAAATACACCCAGACCGGAAAATATGCTTGCATGGTCAATACAAACATATTATGTTCCGAGCGGGAATCGAACCGGCCACCTGTGGCGTTTAAGGCAGGTTAAGGCAGGCAAATGATTTTCAAAAGAAAGGAAATGAAGTAAAAAGGGGTTAGAATTTTAACACTTTTCTCTCTCGGATCTCCGAACTTTGTTGTGAAGTCCACGTAGACGAATTTGCAAACATCGGCTCTAATATATTGTGTGGTTAAACGAAAAATAAATATATGTAAATTTTTATGTAAATAATATTGGTAT
Source organism: Hestina assimilis (assembly GCA_023373885.1). NCBI lineage: Eukaryota > Metazoa > Arthropoda > Insecta > Lepidoptera > Nymphalidae > Hestina > Hestina assimilis. The sequence continues at coordinate 6,476,520 of CM041740.1, read as the reverse complement.
TATGATAGTATTATTGATACGATGGTGATTTTATTATTTATAAAACTTTTTATCTCATTTGTAATTTTGTATTGTATAAACGTTAAAATTAATGATATTTATATAACAAATTTATATAATATCATTTCACCACTATCATTACCTATTGTGGCAAATTTTTATTTTAAAACACAAGGAAAATAATATCATTTCAACGTATATAAATATTCAATTATTTTAAATAATAGTAACATTGTAAATGATTGTTATAATGCCTCCCATTATGATATTTTTCTTTTGTCTCGAGGACGAAAACAAAGTTTGAGACCCCGCTTGGGCTGTCAATTTTTTACGTCTGGGTCTCATAACATTGGACTCCCAGCAGAATTCAAAACGTTCAGAATAGGCATTAAAAATTTATATCTGAAAGTCCCATTACAGAGTTAAATTATGAAAGTAAAGTATCATGTGTAGTTTGAAAATGTTTATTGTTTAATTCATTTGACAGTTTAATTAATTTCTCGGGAAATTCTATTCTCATAATCTTATGGGATGAAATCGATTTAATGTTTCTGACTGTCCCAATGATAAATAAATTAATTTGGCTAATCAAACTGACTCATTTATGTTAATCTCATCCATCACAAATCAAAAATAATCGTGACGCGCTAATCATTAGCATAAACATAATGATTAATGGAATTAAATGTTTTAAAAAATGATTATTTAATATTGTAGCAATTAGATTGATTTAATAAATGCATTTATTTCACTCAGTTTAATTATTATTAAATAAAAATCACAACAATAAATAATTGTATTTGTATCTTTCGCACAAAATGTTGGTTATAATAAATAGATATAATAAATAGATTAAGGTAATGAATAAGGTTTCACATATATATATTTTTTTACTTATGTTGAATCAGTTGCTTATTTTGTGTTATAGCCTAATCATTGTTTTTTTTTTATAAATAGTTTTTAATAAATGTATTCTTGATGTAACCGGATAGCGAAACATGTACTGCTCCCAAAAAACAATTAATGAATGCTGTATTTGCCTTAAAAGGTAATGCATTTACAATACCTAATTGTGTTAATATTGTGTATATGTATCGATGTAATTACCAATGGCGAATCATAAATAAATAAATAAATAAATAATTACATTATTATTATAACATTTAAAAACTGATCAACATCAACCGCTTAAACTTTAAATATAAAACACGAAGAGAATTGTAGGAATCGTGAATTATACCAGGAGATCAGACAATATCGTGTTTTATATTTTACTTTTAGGAATTACGTTTTACATCTCCCGAATCGTTGATCACATCATAAAATTTATATGAGAACATGTCAGTGTACCATTATCAAACAAAAAAGAGCATCAAAAACGAGTAACAGAATTCAAAATTATCGCATATCATACAAAAGTCATACGAAATGATAACCTTCTATTTGATGTCGGTTAATAATGCAGGTTTCAAGTTTCATTCACGTACGTATGTAGTTAATGTTTATCAACATTTGCTATCATCGATTGAACATCAACCATTGCAATACGCTGTTTGTTCGCTATTCAATTATATTGTAACACTTGTTGCAGATTGCAGTGAATCGATTGTATTGTTTTGCATTATGTTTCTGCTCGTGATTGGCATGATTGCCTACTGTTTTAATGCAAACTTCGTCTTAACTGACCACTGAAGCCAAACTTGGATGCGCATATGACTATGACCGTGATGATTTTTGCATTATGGTTATGTGATTTGAATTAATATTTTTAAAAATATTTATCTATTTAAAGACATTCTGTCAAAACTTGATGTATAAATTTTCTACAACATAGGAGTATGCTACAATTCAATGTATTACCGGTTCCACCAAAGGCTACAGAGGTCATTGTTCAAGAGTTCTGTGCAAACTCCGTAAAAAATGCTAAGCGGAAGATGAACATTAATAATAACATAAGAACCTAATGCGGTATTGTAAACTAATAATCAATATTTGAACCACATACAAGTATTAGTTACAATTAATAATTAGCAAGCTGGAGTTTGGAGATATTGGCCGGATGCGTTCCTTACGATGTGTGAGAGCAGGAGGCCCAAATCGTTCTCCCTCTGTCTTCTTCCTTTAACTTATACCTCATCTTAGGTGGCAATGCAAAGTGATGCCTCTGGAGTTGCTAGTGATCAAGGGCATACAGTAAATGCATTCCATCAGGTTGGCCAATGCGAAATGCCAATGCTAATATTATATCCCTAAAGTATTTGTGTGTATTAAACTCTTCAGACAAATAATTTTATAATACGGAAAGCGGATCAAAATGTATTCAGTATTATACAGTTTAATCAAATCTATCAAATGATATTTTCATAGAATTCTATGAATAGAATAGACGGAACTTGAAAAAATTGATTATTCGTCGTACGTGATAAATATTTAGGAGGTGAATATGAATGGTTTTGACCCGTCTGGTCCTAAGCGTATTCAAGGTCCGCTGAGGGTACATACGATTAATATTAACAATACTTTAGACTTTGAATTTGATAAAGTAATCGTGCATATTAAAGTTAAAAGTAACCTAACTGAATGGTTTTCTTAGTTCTATAGTACCAGTTGTATTAAAGATGTTATTATTTATTGCACAATTATGAATCCGTTTGTTATGGTTATGGCGCGATAGTAAGATACGATAAAAAATCTATTTGTATTATAGGCGAATATGAAAAAAAATAACTCGAAATACCTGTTTTATAACCGTTCTATAAAATATAGTATAGTCTAGATAAGAGATACATTCCATAGAACGAAAATATTGTCAATGACTGATTTGCATATATTATGATACGATTTAAACATACATCTAAAATGGATATTCTACTATAAATTTATTTATTCATGTGTGTGCGTGTGTTTCTGTTGTGTATATGTATATAAATGGAAATAGAAAATTACCTACAACTAAATCTTTTATGTACATATATGATTCTAATTAGATATCTAAACTTATACAATACAATATATAATAGTAAAAATAAATAAATAAATAAATAAACGCTACACACTCAACGGCCCCCATTAGGATAATTATATCCTGTGTCGGGGGTCCGGAAACATTCACAATGACAAGGACAAACACAACCAGACCGGAAAACATGCCTGTACGAATAATACAAACATCTGCTCCGAGCGGGAATCGAACCCGCAACCGTCGAGGCTTAAGGCAGACTCGCTACCTACAACGCCACAACGGTGTCACGTCCGTATTGCAGTTAACTTTATATATAAACTAGTTTCATTTGATATATGTATATGGTACAAAGAAAGAAATATGAATAACAAGAACCTCGCAGAAAGGCATTATTATACACATAACATAGTCACGTATGCAGTAAGGTCGTCCTTATTTGTGCAAACAGTCTGCTTCGAGATAGGGACGTTTGCACTTAAATGTAACCACGAATAGCGAGATAATATCGAATACTAGTAATGTGAACTAACCGCTAGGAATTCCTACCTGAACCCGTCTCGCTGACGCCCGATTCTAAATCGACTACAAAAAACAGTATCCTTTAAATTCTGTTTACAAGACCTCCGACACTGAGGTCCCTTTGTACTCTCTTCCGTCCAATGTGGCCTAGCGACCTTTTTTTGTCCGCGTGTTTGTCCAAAATTTTCTTTTAGTTTGAAGATAATTAGAGTTAATCTCCGTTACAACATTTAGAGAATTTTAATGGCTGTGAACTTTTAGCGTTGTCGCCGACATTTTTTCGTGTTAACGGTTTGTGAAAAATTTTAATTCAAGTAAAATCTAAACGCTTTTAGGTATTTTGAAGTTACGCAACACCGAATAGTCGTCAACGCCACGCCTATTTGCATATATGATATCACTTTTTAGTTGGATAATTCACACAGTAAGCCAAGCAAATCAGCAAATCACGTTTTTCAAGGAAACTAAAGCATAAATAAGATATGAGTTGTCACCAACCTATGTAGGTAGAAAAGTTATACGTTCGTTACGAACAAGTACAATGAATCAATCACACCCACTAGCATTTGAATGGTGTCTCTTTCAAGCTATTCTACAAATCTACATTGAAAACAACGTAGAAATTATAAATTTTGCGGGTTTTTAGCTAACGTATTTCGTTCTAATTTCTTGATAATTTTACTAGCTTGTATGTTTGATGTTAGTATTTTATAGTTCCCTAGAGATAACGTAAAGCCAAAGAAGCTACATTAACTGTGTATTCTGTCCAATGTGTCAACACAGCCGTCGTCCCTCGTGACCTTGTTGACGCAAACACGTTTATCAGTAAGTGCTAAAGGACTTTCATTCGTTTTCAAACTATTATACATATTCTATTAATTAATAAATATGTTGTAAACATGGCTATTCATATAGTCAATATCAATATGATAATTTAATTAATTGCATTTATGTTCATTAATTGAGATGTTACAGTTAAAGTATAAGGAACTTTATTGAAATAATTGCACGTGGATATGATTTTCATATTAATATATTCTTGCAAATATAGTTACTATTTTGAATTCTAAATACGTCAAGATATTTCGTATACTTACATAAACAAAAGTATCAGGTTTTGGTTCTGGTAAAGAACTTTAAGGAAATTATAAAACGATACTTAGATCTATTTGTTACTATAGTATAGTTTTCCCACGACAGCATGAAGTTGCACGTTAGCTAATAAATATTGGCCAGATGAGATTACTTCTACTCGCATGCAATTTACGCACTAATGCGTAACTACAAGCAACCGCAAATGTTTCTTATTTGCACGATTCGTATCTACCGGAACGGGGTGTTGTAATATTTTGTTACGTGTATGCAATCGTATGGTTCATTTGCACAACATTAAAGCACTCCTTTTTCAATCTTCAGCTTCACATGACGTACAGAGTGTACTTTTAAGTGTATTTTAAAAGATCATAAATGTCAAGAGTAATAAATTTGTCTAATAAGGCAATCTTGGATATTTTTACGACAACGTTCTGCCTTTTAAAGCATGAGTCGCCTCTTGAGAGCTATATTTTTTTACTTCTTAGTTTACTCTAAGTATACGGAATCATAAAGTTGATTTAAAAAAATATATAAAGTAATATCTTGTCAAATGTCAATTTAGTAAAAGTAATTCTAAGACATTTCAATCAATTAGCATAAATGATAATTCAACATGTTTATTTAACGATCATATAATTTTACGCTCGTGAACACAAATTGGCTTAGCAACATTAGAATTATTATAGTTATAAGAATTTCAAATTACTTTCTCAGAATCACTGAAATTTGAATCATCTTAGTGAAAAGTATTCAATATGTTTATAAACATATCGATTATCTTTGATTCAATTTCAATCTCTTATTGAAATCTCGCTCTGGTATTGTTCTAACTTCCTGATTCAATGACAGATGCATGATCTGTTGCGCCTACAATTTGTAGTTGCCGCCCACTTCTATTAGGTACTACTTTCACTTGCCTTCTGCTATCTGAATATCAACCACAGCTGTGTGATTGTTCAGTCAACTATATCAGACGTAAGTTATTTCCAATTCTATTCATTCTTTTCTGTCAAACTTTTTACTTGAAGTCGTGATAACAGTATAACGGTCTGATTTCTATGACAATTGTGGAACACTGACCGATTTTTAAAGGCAATAAAGCACCGACGAGTAGTTTTACTTAATGCTGTTTCTTTTGCAAGTTTTTTTTATATCATCGTTTTTGTTATTTCATTCATTTTGCAGATACGCTCTTAAAAACCTCGTTTGCATATATTAAATTTGTTGTATGAATCATCATTGTATCTTATTAGGTTAGACCCAACTATAAAGGCGAGCTTGATAGTTAGCTATAAATTAAGTAAGGAATTAACATTTTGATTTCACGTTTTTATTTAAAATATAAAAAAAATATTTTGAAGAACGATTTACAATGACCACCACCTACAATAAATGGATTAGATTTTTGATTTGTAGCATTTCTGTATAATTTATAGGTGCTATATAAGATAGAAAAGCCAATCTTTACTGGCATGGGTCAATGGCTAGTGGTTGTTATTTAAGATGTCGAGTAGGTGGAGAAAGAAACATATAGAAACAAACTATGAGGGCACTCGGCTATGAGCGTCTCATTCGGTAAACGATCGGTAGGTGAAGCAACTTTAGGCGCGGTCAGTCACTATATGGGTGATCGCATAGTGGTATTTCAACCGAGAGTCTCCGTGCTTCGGAGGTCACGTAAAAAGTCGGTCCCGGCTGTTGACAATTAGACAACTGTCGATAAGTCAAGTCAGAGGCCTACGGGCGACCTGAACAACTCTGACACTAGGTTGGCCACTAACCAATCGATAAGAAGATTTATAACTATTTGAAACTATTTCTAGTTTCAAAAGTGAAAAATTGCCTTTAATTAATATTTTTGGTAATCGTTACTCAAAAGATTTATAATGAAACGTTACTTATTCTTCATTTTAATTATAGACAAAAGCTAACTTATTTTATTCTCATCGTAATGGGATCACAAAGGTCTTTAAATATAATTGAATTTACATAGAAGAGAATCTAAGAAGTCCAAAATTGGTAATAAAAGACCGGTGTAGTTTCATGCCATTTTTGGTTTAATCGTACGGTATTTGCACCGGTTTGTATTAACCGTTACTTTAACTACCTCTCAGTTGGATGTTATACATATTTTCATGATCTGTTTATACTTCAACGTCAACCAAATCTGTAATATTTATTTAGATTATACTTTTTGTGTTTTTGTTGTGATAATGGTTCAAAAATTTATGCTAAAGTCGTCTTACTTATAGTGATATCCCAATACTCTAATAAAATAGATCAATAACCATAGGTGTATCGCTGTCTCTTTTAGTTTCTTATAAATCTATAAATAATATAGAAATGCGTTATAAATAGGTTGATAAATTTCAATATTTTGCCGTTAGACAAAAACAAAATGGATGCACAGTTATCATGACTAATTAGTTCGTTTAATTTAAAATTTAGTTTTCTTATATCCACCTTGTTTCATCAATATTTTAAAGAGACTTCGAAAGTAAACATTTCCTATTAAAAAAAGAATCATTTAAATCGGTTCATAGATTTCGTCAAAAAGTCAAATTCTGCATACCTTAAATTTGTTCAGTGCCTAAATGACTAAGTCCCATCAGAGCAGTACAGCCATGGTATAAAAATAATTCTTAAATGTAATGTTTGTTTTTAGATATAAGCCGAACTAAGAGGCTTTACTGTATCATGCTTGTACTTGAATAAAAGATTTAAAAAGCCATAACTAACTCCGGCTATAATCTCATTAGTTAGATAATGAGTTCCATTGCAGAGGTCAATTAGCGTTAAATATTAAACTTAACGTATTTATAATAGACTAGCGGTGCCAGCGGCTTTGCTCTTGTCGGGCGAGACCGCCCTAGGGGCCCAGACAAAGTCACAATTAATTATATAAAAATGAAATTATATAACTTTGAAATTTATAGAAATAGGCATGAGTTTTTGAAATACCACTTGACATAACGTTTTTGATTGACATCGCACAAGCGAATTTGATTTTCGAAATGGAATCGACACGGAGCGATTGCCGGCCCATCACCATCACCATCTAAGGTGAAACAAGGGGGCCGGCGGATCTTATCGCCCACACTTTTCTTTCTTATTGCTCAGTTTCTAAGTATCGTATCGTTATGTTATATACAATAGCCTTCCTTAAGAAATGTGCTCCAGAGTTTAACGCGTTCAACCAAACAAACGCACAAACAAGCTAATTCTTCAGCTTTATAATATTGGTATAGATAGTGTTGAAAGACATGTAACATTACAAGAATATGATACTTACTTACTGGGCTGGCTCAGAGACCCAAAGAGGATCTTAGCCTCCGACACCAGAAGACGCCACTTATCACGATCCTGCACAACTTCACGCCAACACAACGCCACAAGAATATGATAGTTAGGAAATATTAGTGACTGTCCGTTTAATTCTAAATATTAATAGTAAAACTTATACCTACTTGTAAAGTAAATTATTATCGCATAGTAATGCTAAGAGAATGAAGTCAGCGCTCCTAATAGATAAGTGATGATATGACTAACTATATCAGTTAAAATAGTAATGCTACCTGTTTAATTATACGTTGTCTCATTTATATTCATTGAATGAACGATACTCAGATATTCTGTTAGGTACATGGGACGACAGTATGAATGTTAAAATTATCTGATAACATAATTATTATCATGGATATCAACGAGATTGTTATTAATGTCGAAATTTTTATTGAATTTGTAACTGTTATAACAGACTAGCATCTGCCTGCGGCTTCGCCCGCGTGTTGCCTCTTGTAATGATAAAAAACTACGTTTTCTACGTTCTTGTCCAAAGTCCTATCGATTTCCGTATATAATTCATTAAAATTAATATTATTAATGGTCTGGATTCCATAAGACCCATCTATATCAAAATTCAAATATTGTAGTTCCTGTTTCGTTCTTCTTCTTATCGATTGGTTAGTGGTCAACCTAGTGTCAGAGTTGTTCAGGTCGCCCGTAGGCCTCTGACTTGACTTATCGACTGTTTTCTAATTGTCAACAGCCGGGACCGACTTTTTACGTGCCCTCCGAAGCACGGAGACGCTCGGTTGAAATACCACTATGCGATCACCCATCTAGTGACTGACCGCGCCTAAAGTTGCTTAACCTACCGATCGTTTACCGAACAGTGGGTGCACTCGGCTATGAGCGTCTCCCCTGTTTCGTTTATCCCACGGGACTTTACTTTTATGAAGATAAAAGTATCCTATTGGACATAGGTAACATTAATAATATTAAAATTTAAATTATTTCAAAATAACCCTTTAAAAAAATAACATATATGAAAATAAAAAAAAACCTTATTTAAAAATATTCTATTAAATGTTCTGACATTAATTTTATACACTCGATTATTCTAACTTTATTATTGCTTCATTTTATTAAATTATTTATTTTTACAATACTAGTAAATCTACTCTGTGGTACACCACATGTTGGTTACACAGTCCGCAATGTCTCTGATAACCTATGATCCAATATTGAGGCCGAAATGGCAATCACGACTGTGATTTATCTTTAAATGTTCAGTTATCCTTCTAGATTAATCGCAAGTATTCATAGAATTAAATAATTTATAAGTGCCTTCTATGATTTTTTCAATGATTCTAAAACTTGTTTTATTTGAATTAACTAAAAAAAATATTAAACTGGTTTTTAGGGCTTTGTAACTGAAGAGGAAAACGCAACCCTCATACAATGACTGTCTCCTGACGATTAGAATGTTTACTTGCAAGAAAATATTTTTACATAAAAAAATTTTGTTTACGCAGTATTTATATTTTTCACTAAAATGTTTACTATATAAATTAAATAATCCCCTAGTAGGTAGGTATTAATTTTGGTAAATGTTTTAATAATCACTATCATAATAGTGGCCGTTGAGTCTGCACCGTTTATTTATTATTATTAATAGTGTTTTATACAAGGACCTTCATTACCTGACCCCAGTTCGCAGTTAACTTTGTAATGTAGTGATGCCATAGTAATTTGCATTTAAATTAACCAAATAAGTTTTCATTCTTTAAAATAAAGCGTTAAAGAAAATACATTTTTTTAAATTATTGTTATGTAATAAATCACATAACATTATAGACCAGAAATCTGAAAAATAAATAAAAATATAGTAATTTTGCGTTACGCAAACACAGTCTCGTATAAAATTCCGATTGATAAGATGGTACATGATCATAGGTTTACCTGCTTCGCTAATAATACCCTTTTGAACAGCTGTTCGGATTGCAATTATTGTATAATAGATTGTATTCCTCGATTCAACTCTGTAATCATTGAAGCGAAATTTTTTTATTTCAATATAAAGGCAGCTGCTACTTTTTAAAAGGATAAAGTTGGGTGGGGCTCTTTCCGTTTTCTTATATTAAATTTACGCCTTCTATGAATTCCTTGACTCATATTATTTTTATTGTTACAGAAGTGCAAGAAGTGGGATGTCTTGATTGTTGGAGCTAAAATCGTTTGGTGAGTAACGTTTTATTAATATTTGTGAGGTATGGTAGGGTATTTTTATGAGATATATAATTATACAACTACATTTGTGTATATATAATTATATAAAACACGTTACATTATATTATTTGCTTATTAAAATAGCACGTTATAATATTATAAAAATATGGGCTATTTTTAATTTTTTGCTTATTTTTAGCGAAACAAATCGTTATGTTATTATATATTCCATTGTCAAATGATAATGAGTACGTATTAAAATATCATAGAATTTTTCGTCACTTTGCTATCAGAATGAATTAAGAATATTTTAATACATGCATTAATCAATGTTCATGATATGTTTATTTTTATCTTAACAGATAACTTACACACGGAACTAGAAATAATTTAAACATGAATACAGTACCTAATTAGTTTATAATATGTTGATATAATCAGTATTAAAATGCGTGGTTTAATGATATTTGTAGTGAATCAATGGGTCCAAAGTTCTGTACTAAGTTCAAATAATTTAGTCACGTTTTGAACTATGTATTATAATTTTATAATATATAAGCCATTGTTAAAGAAATGTTAAAATAAATATAGAATAGAATATATTATTGTTTAGTTGATTTCACAATTTTTATTAATACATAATAATAATATATTATTACAATTTTATTATTCATGTTTGTAGAATATTTATTTAATAACTTTATATGTATATTTTTAATGATCGCATTAAATTATGAAATAAAACACACTTAAAATATATAGTGAGAAAGACGAGACTATCTTAATAATTATTTTAAAACTGACCTCCTTTTAAGTGTATTGTTTTTGTATTCAAATTAACATACAACTTTATTTCTTATGTCAACTGGAAGCCATTAACCTAAGAATTGAATTGAATTATTCTTATGACCCACAAGGTCAAAAAACGGGACCTTTAGTTGTCGGTCCTGTTAACAGAACTCATAATATTGTTGAAATATAGATACAGAATTTAAACCAATGAAATACAAAGATAAATTATATGAATTCTTCTTCATCCTAGCATTATTCCCGGTATTTTATTTTACCCAGGGTCTGCTTATTGCTCTTATCCGGATTTGACGGGTTACTAGTTTTACACAGAGCGATTGCCATCTGACCTCCGCAACCCTAAGGGCGAACCAGTAACTCATTGGATAAGAGCAATTTACTTATCAAGAGTTAACGATTATTATCAGATGTTATGTGATAACAACCGGGACCGATAGCTTAACGTGCTCTCCGAGGCACGGTGGGGAGACCCACAGGCAAACGCCCAGACCGAGACAGAAATTTTAACAAACATCTGCTCGAGCGGGAATCGAACCCACAACCGTCGAGACTTAAGGCAGACACGCTACCCACAACGCCACAACGGTGTCAAAAATTATATGAATTCTATAGGGCCATAATCAAATCTCCGTTAATATTGAGATAATCATGAGATAATAATTATTGGAAAAGAAAAAATATCTTATCTATTTTAATAGACAGCTGCATGACTGATTTACTATTGTATCTTAGTATTAAACGGATTTCTGTTTGACCTTCATTGATAAAAAGATTAAGGTTAAAACTACAAAGTTATCTGCGAGTGAATAAAAAGTTTTCTTTTAATATACCGTTGTAAAGTTGGGTTCAATGAAATGTCAAAGACAGTTCGAAAAGGGATAAAGCAATTGGTTTTAATTAAACCGCATCATATCAATCAAGGACCAATTATTATCTGTTGCGCTGCACTCTGAATCAATTGGCGACTTTCTTTTTTTGTGAAACCTCAAAATTAAAGTGACCATAATTATATTGAAAATATATTTAGATTATGTAATATAATGCGATTTTGACAACATTTTCGAAGGTAAAGCTGTACAAAATTGCTTTTAGCCAATTTAAACATTATGAAATTGTTTTTTTTTATCTTAGTTATAGTTGCTTATTACATACATTAGAATACACACTACACAATTTTTTACTTCTTTAACGTCAAAAAACATTAATTCAAACGTCAACGTATGGAAAAACCTTATAATTGCGTTGTTATTCTATGGACAAAAACATGTTAATTATTATTTGATTTCGAACTTAAGATATTAGGTAAGGTATTTCATTACAAAATAGGTACTTAAGTTGCAGTTTTCGTGACACATAATATAACCTCGTAAACAGGATATTCGGAACACAGCGTTGACGTCATATAGATTAAAAAATCTTATCTCCAGATAGCATTAGGTAACCAAATCCAATACTGACTTCTGCGAAACGCTGACAAAACTTCTCAGGGTCCACATGTTTGAACATTTTTTTCCTTAGTTTCTATATTTTTTGTGACTCTCACACTAATGTGTCAATTTTTATCTGGCTACCATTAAAACTACCTCGGTTGTCGTACAAAAACTTGACGCTACTTGGAAACGGGTCAAAGTTGGCGATTTGCATTTATTTTGTTTTTGTTATGTAACTTAATGACTTATTTTTAGATTTTACAGTCTTTTGTTATGTAGTTCACCGGCGTCGGGATGTGACGACCCCATCGCCCGCTGTTGGGATAACCTCTGTCACAGCAGAGATTATTCCACCAGTGCAGTCAGTCACACTGGTGGTAGGTCGTTTGTTGCAAGAGGCCGGCTAGGTAGGTACCACCGCAGTGTCAAATATTCTGCCGCCAAATAGTAGTGCTTAGGCATTACTGTGTTCCGGTTTGAAGGGCAATGTACGCTAGTGAAATTACTGGGCAGACGAGATTTAAGAACCAATATCTCGAGGTTGGCAACGCGTGAGTGGCACCTACTAATGGTGCTGCAAGCGCTCATAGGTTACGGCAACCACTTACCATCAGGTGGGCCGTATGCTTGTTTGCCAACTTTTAACATAAAAAAATGTAGTATAATAAATTCGCGTTTGTAGAAAGTAAAAAATACCAGGAAGATATTGCCTTCCCAATAAGGTCGTAGCTTGCGCTAGGAGTGTGTACGACAATACCCCAAGAGGGTAGAGAGTGTTTAATCTTCTTTGATGCGATTATATAATAATTATAATAATAGTTATTTATTTTCAGGCAATAGATGTTAGAAATAATTATTGAAGATTATTAATTTAGCTATATTAAAATATTCCATTTATTTTTATTAAATTCAAATATTACAATTTAACAATATTTAATTTAACACACTATTAATAAATTTAATTTTTTACTTTCAAGCAATTTATTTATATTATGGTTGCTGGTTTTAGGAGGGTAGGTATTCAATGACAAAAATATATCGTCTTAACCTTGTCTAAGCTACATGCGTTGAATGTTTATGGCGTTTATGAAAAAATAATATAAACCCACCAGTTATCGCATATTACTGTTTGCTAGATTGATTTATATCTAAGAATCGCTTAAAATATGCCTCATGTTCAAATTTACGGCTATGCGCCGAACATGTTACCTTATAGTACTTTTTAGTTCCACTGTCACAACTAGTTTATCACAAGTCGCAATTACTAAACAACATATCTAGACGTTTAGTGTATATTTATATCGATTTTAGTATTTATTTATAATTTTTATAAGACCTTAAAGTAAACTGTGTAAATGGATCTTAAATCAGATTTATACGCCGTTCAATCAAATGCCCCGCTTTTTACATTTGACACATAAAGGTTATTAATAAATACAACAGCCGAGGTCGGTTGAAGTAAATAATCGATAAGACTGTTGCTATCTAAAAGCGAGATTACATTGAAAATAATTTTATCGTATTTAGCTAAAATGTTTTTTTCATTAACAGTCATAAAAAGGTTAGTCATTTGCCGAGATTATTTAATCTCGTCAATTCAATATACATCTATTTTTTTTATTTATATACATCAAATATTACAACATATTCTAATAGTTTATATAAAATAATATGTATATATTATTTTACATAACAACAATCAAAATATTCAAAATTCAAAATATTTTTATACGTCTATTTTTGTTACTCAATCACGAATAAACGGATTAATGCATTGGGATGGAGTTTAGCCTAGCTTATTACCTGGATTAACACATAGGACTCTTCTGGAAATATGTTACGTTCCTGCAAATTAATAAAAAAAAATTGCAGAGCGTATTTATTTGGAATTAAGTTCGATGTGCACGAAGTCCTAGTAATATTAAAAAAAGTGTTTTTGTTCCAATAAGCGTTTGCCTTTTAAAACAGATAACAACAGCTATCAGAACGTGTGAATTTTTGATTATTGGGGACATCGGATCTATTGTAGAGGGCATATTCGTACTGTTGTCACTTGCGTCGTCTAACAACTTGTTTTGATTCTAACATACGCATTTAATGTAATTACAGCTGACCCGACCCAACTTTATCTTCCGTAAGCCGTTACTCGTAAATTATATACAGCTATTAAAATAAAATTTCTAGAATATTCATTATTATTTATGTACTTTTATATTACCGTTACAATATACTTAAATTGTTTATTCATTATAATCATAAACCCTATTTATGATTTGTTTGAGCAATGACTTATTTAATCAAAAGAGAGCCATCTCCCAGCACAAATAGGCCGGCTCGAAGTATGAAGTACTATACTCTCACAGAATATTGGCATAAAGTCACACCGATTTGTCTTTATTGCACGGAACTCTAATTCTTTTTCTAAAATAAAAGTAGCCTAAGTTACTCCTTATAACATCAGCTATCTCCCATTAAATAAGTCCAGCCGTTTCAGTGTTTAGTACCAACGGTGGTAAAGCCGTGCTCTTCCCAGTACAAATTGTCCAGCTCGACGGAGAAAGTACTATACTCTCATAGAAAATCGGCGTTAAGTAACAGTCAATAACAATCTCTCACCCCTGTTTCCTTACTTTTTACCCTTCTGATCCCTTCCTCCTATCAATAGGTCTTCAATCTTGTGTTGGCAACACAAGGGATACATGCACACGCATGTTCATGTTAGTTCTTACACCTTAGCGTGTCTGGAAACTTAGACCATATTGTGCTATTTAGGATATGGCATTATCTAATATTATGTAATGAGGTATATCGGTTTACAAATTCCAAATTATCTCGTGACAAATAAAAAAAACCTGTCGAATTGATAACCTCTGTCAAAGTCGGGTAAAAATAAACTTAATTAAATTCTGTGATAAAAAAATTGTACTCTTTTATCTGAAGCTGTTAACCTTTAGTAAGCAAAACACTGATTTATAGAAAAACCCAAAGTAAATTACTATTATATTATAAACTAACTGCGCCCGTGGCTCCACTCGCGTGTAAATACACCCAGAAAGAACTCATGCATGTATGGTCAATCTGCTCCAAGCGGGATTCGAATTCATAATAGTAGGGGGCATGCAAGTTTAGTAGAATATTTTTACAGGCGGAACGTGACGACCCCATCGCCCGCTATTGGAATAATCTCTGTGACGGCAGAGATTATTCCACTAATGCAATCAGTCACACTAGGTAGGTTAATCAGGCCGGCTGGTGTCTGTGGCATTACTGTGTTTCGGTTTGAAAGGCACTGTAGGCTCGTGAAATTACTTAGCAAAGGACATTGAAGGACCAATATCTCGAGGTTGGCAACGCGTGAATGGCACCTACTAATGATGTTGCAAGCGCTCTTAGGCTGCCGTAGTCTATGAGCGCTTACGATCAGGTGGGCCGTATGCTTGCTTGCTTGCTTTTAAAACATAAATAATTTATCATATACTATAATTATGCTGTAAGATATAATTATATGTGTATTTTTCCATATCTTGAAGAAGAAAATAATCATTTCTTGACAAATTACCATCTAAGCAGCATCAATATTCTATTTATTTACTGGCTGTATTTCAAACGTCTCATAACAGTAATTAAATCATAAAGATCCGTTCATGTATTCAATTAATTATTTCTAGATAACGTATGTACTTCACCTTTTATCACATTCGAGATAAAATAAGAGCAAAGTGCATTTAAATCAATACTCGATGTACCGAATGTTATGTGCATGACAAATAGCCGTTTGTTCTGAGTCTACTTTAAAACTTACTGAATAAATCTTTATTCTTACTAATATTATAAATGCGAATGTAACTCCGTCTTTCGTCTGTCTCTCTGTCTGTTGTGCTTTCACGACAAAACTACTGAACCGATTTAAATAAAATTTGGTACCCAGATAGTCTAAGAGTCTGAACTTAGCCTACTGTGAAGTACATATATGCAAAAAAAGCGTTATAAGGGGTTGAAAGGGGAAGATGAAAAGTTGTATGGAAGTATCGTCATTTTTTGAAGCTATAAGCTTGAAACTTATTTTCTATTCTGTTAATTCGATATGAATAAATATGACATTCAAAGTTCGTAAAAGAGGGTTATTTTTAGTTATTTACCCGGGCGAAGCCGCTGGCAGAAGCTAGTGATATTTAACTTTAGAAATTACATAATAACAAATAAACGTTACAGACTCAGGATAATGGGGAGCATTAGTATTCTAATAACCGGTGTTTTTATCCAAAAACATACACAAACAAAAACATAACCGTCTAGACTCTAGACCAATGACCTGAATGCTCAGTACGAACATCTACCCAGAGCGGGAACCTAACCGGGTACAGAGGTGCTTATGGCAGGTTCGGTACCACTGCCTGTAGAATTGGCCCACGTGAATTCTACCTCTGTATTACCGTTAATAATATATGTACATAAATTAATAATCGTTATATATTACGGCTTCTATTAGTCGTATTATGTTGAGGAAATGAAAACAGACACAAAACACTTAGACTAAAACTAATAAGCTTATTTATTAACATATGCAGTAATCGCTCACGACAAATGACGTTAAAAACATTAACTGTATGAAGTTAAATGTTGAAACAAAAGTAATAAACTGTGTAAATATAGTTCTCTGTACGCCTTAAGGAACAGTGTGTCCTAGAAACGTATTCACTTGCTTCTAATCCAATTAGTAACATTAATCCAATGTATCGATTTTTTACGTTAAACTATTTTCCAAGATCACAGTCAGTTTGTTCAATGTTCTTCAAGATTTTTGTGTAGTATTCCTTTGCATTAGCAAGCAAGCAGTACTGTCAATCTGATTGTCAGCAGTCAGTGCTCTATGAAGGCTTGCGATATAAAGTATCACATACGCATTGCTCACCCAAAGGATAGGGAGGAAGAAATGAGATGGAGAAAAAGAAGGGAACAAGGAAAGCACAAAAGAAGGAAGTGGGAAATTGGGCCTTCGGCGCTCTCACACATAACATGAATGGTACCTATAGATGTGAGAGGTTAGTCGTCATCCCCGATCGAGCCGATCAATTTGTGTTGGAGAAGTATGGCTGTACTACTACTAAAATTTTTTGAACGAGGCAATTTTTTATAGAATAATTGAATTCTAATTGAAATATTTGAGTTGTCTACAATTATCTTTGGCGACGCGGCGTCTCTCGACACCGGGCGAGTTATTGGCAATTTTCCAAACCGGAGATATTTTCTATTCATTAATTGTGCTAATGTATCTTTTTGTTGATGTAACTATCTTTATTATTAGCCTGTATTTTTAATAAGTGCACAAATTTTCAAACCGGATTGTTTCTATAATTTATATGTAAATGTTGCGTCATTTGAACACTAGGTTTATTTTCAACGTAAGCAACAAGATAAATTAGATTGAATGATATTAGATTAAATGTATGGTGTGTTTGTTCGGCTTCAGGGAAGTGCATTGTGTGTTTCTGACGTATAGCAGCATAAATAATGCTTGTAATTTCACGGTTAAGGCTGAATAAATAAACCGAATCGTTCCAAAATTACGAACGCTTGAATACGTAATGTATACGTAAATTATAAATTATAATGTAACCTTTCGATTCATTGATAATGCGTGCGTCAAATGATGGATAAATCACGTGAAGGATTGTAAATATTTACACTGGTGGTAAATAGGACGCCGTTTACATAAACAATAATGTTTTACATGCGGTCTTTGGACCCTGAATCTTTGGAAGATATAGGACGGATCGATTTGAGAAGTATTTTTCACCGCCTATTTTATTTAGTAGTATCTGTTCAGTTGGTATTCGAAAATAACTTCAAGGGCCCAAATTCCCACGTCTTCTCTTTCCATTTTTAACATTCCTCTCTCTGTCTTATTTAAAGTACGCAAATTTGAGTCTCGTACACTTGTTTGTTATTGTCGTATAAAAAGTGTTGATACCGTTGTTAAAACTTTTATGCATAGAAGACTACTTTCTCATGTTTATATCACCCTACTTTAACTATGACGTAGTTCAAGATACAGGTGAGATGATCATTTGGACGCAAATAAGCAATACCATGTCAACCCACACGAATGTCATTTCGAGAAAAACGCGTTTGAAAATTTTGAACAACTTGCTTTATATGATTTTTTTATTTATTGGTCAAGTTTTTGGCAATTTTAGATTGAGGTAAGTAAGTTATTTTACTTATTTTCACAAAAATAAGTATACAAACTGCATATTTCGTGTATAATATAACCCAAAACGCTTAAAAATACATGATTGAAAAAATGGCTTTTTAGAAGTTTTAAAGCTTAAAACCCTACAAATATTAAAGAAAAATGTTCTTCAGCCATTTACCAACACTTCTGCATATATAACTCAGTTTTTTCAATTTTGTGGGTTGACATATTGGGTATTGCTTATTTGCGTCCATTTATACCAAAACCTGAAGGGGCTTAAACTATTTCTATGGCATTTATAGGACATTAAAAGAACTTTCCAGCACATTTATTTTGACAAAGATAGGTCTACAAATTTTAGGGATATAAAATTTTTATAGGTGAAGTTGTCTCATAAATTTGGTTTTTATATTATTTTTAATAATTACTATGAAATTACCAACTTATTTTCGCGGTCGATTTTAATTCGTTACTATTTAAACTTGTAAAGATTCTTCATCACCCAGCTGTGCCCTTTAATTGCTCTAAGAATAATTAATAACAAACGCTTAATCACATGTTACGAGTATAATAAGTTTTTTTTGTACTGTCATCATGATTTTTTTTGTTTTGTAAAACAATTTAAATAAAACCTCAAGACATGATTGCCGGTTGTAGTTAATTGTGCTTTGCTTAAAATGTTTGCTGACAGCGTGATATAGCGTAATAACCCTAATCATAGTATGCGAACTGTAAAAAATTTAAATTAATTTTTGAATGTAATGTAATATGTATACAGGATTAAGCAAATTTAGTTTGCAAAAAAACCTCTGACGTCTATTGACGTGGGTTTGGCAATTCTTATTATGAATGAATAATATAATGTTTGCGAGTTTATGCACATTGAAGTATATATATACATACAATAGGAATATATTGTAAGTATATATATATATCTCATTTCCGTGTGGTAGAAGGGAGAAAATTTAGGGCTTTATGTATTTTGAATGCCACATTATAAAAATATGTCCAAAAATAAAAAATAAATTTGAATGTGGACCACTCTTAGAAGTAGGAAAAAAAGAATATTATTTCATAAAAATCGGTGGAGCAGTGCTGGCTCATTGGACATTTACGAATAATTATAATTGTTCTGTTTGATTAATACATATATTATAATTTATACATAACACAATGAAAGAAAAATTAAAAAGAAAACAATGTTCAAGAGATATATATTTAAACATTTTTATTTCAATAAAATCTCATAGGATCTAAATATACATATCATTATGCTACAGCCGTGTAGGTGGAAAAGGCTAAAAATACCTAAATATGTATAAGCATTGCATTGCAGCGACGAATATGATCTTGTGAAAGTCTGAATAACTCTGTCGTCTAGATTTCAAAAACGTTGTACTTGGAAACGATCCAGCGCAGCGTGACAATTATCATCACCTTGACTGGGACCATGAATTATATGCTAGTAACCTTTTATATTTTGAACGTATAATATTGAAACTCGACTGGCAACTCGACGTGACAGCAGCGACAGAGAGACGCTCATAGCCCAGCGCGCTTACTAATCGGTAAACGATGATAATAATAATAATAAAAACACTTTATTGAACACTAAAACAAAAACAAAAACGATCGGTGAGTTAGGCATTTTTAGGCGCGGCAAGTCACTACATGAGTGACGGCATAGTTGTATTTCAACTGAAAGTTTCCGTGCTTCAGAGAGCACGTAAAAAGTCCCTTCCGGCTGCTATCAATTTGATATCAGTCAAAAAGTAAAGTCAGATGCCTATACGGGCGGCCTGACTAACTCTGACACTAGGTTGGCCCCTAACCACTCGATAAGAAGGAGAAGAAGACGACTGGCACTGTCAGTCTTCTGTGAATTTGTCCCTTTTTTCACCCCGAATCTCTATCCTCTTGGAGGCCGTTGAGTGTGTAGCGTTTATTTAATATTTAGTTGTGTATCTAATTAAAATGAGAATTATTTCTCAAGCAAAATACGTTTCAACCGTTAACGTATAGAACAATATGACCCTATTCTTAACAAACATGCAGCGAAAAATAACTTCTCTATTGAAACTCAGAAGCATGTTTGTAAATTTGTAATAACCGCGTTTGTTTTAAAAAATTTGTTTGCTTTTACAAGTAACATCTCTTTGTTGGTCACGGGAAGTAATTGACTTTTGTCTTTTGTCTTTTTGTTCAAAGATATTGTTTTAACTTTTTAATGGTAAAAATTAATTATTGGTATTTTATTTACATTATTAGTATAATATAAGTTGTTGTTGTTAAGTTGGTATTATGAAAAAAAGGATACCCCTTGAGTGGACCTAAGTGGCCCGACCACGGTTTTGTTAATATCCTATAGTAGCTTAGGATATTGGCGGATGGACCTCACCTCCGACGAATCTTCTGTCCATTTTTCTTCCTCCTTTATCTCCTTTCTTAGATATAAACAAACGTACAAACAAACGGTGATGTCCCAAGTGCTCGTGATTCTACATTTCTGATCTCTTACCCCAAAAGACGTCATGATGATCACGTAAACGTTTTAATAACTTTAATAAGACGTGCCCATTTAAACATTGACTCGACCCTGACCGGTATGACACATTATTATGTACTCATATCTACGTCACTATAAAGTTATATATAGATGTATAGATTATCATTATAAATTACGAATGGGAAAAAGTCTCAACTCCTTTTTTTTTCACTTGGAGAAAAGCAGTTACGCACGCGAGCGCCGGGACGGGTTCAATAGCGCAGGGGGTGTGGGACTTAGGGCCTGGCCCCCTACCCACTATATCCACCAAGTTCCCAGAGGTCCAAGTCCAGACGGATTCGGAGCTATGAAGTCTGCTGCATTATGAATTGGAGATATACATA
The DNA here is from genome assembly GCA_023373885.1 of Hestina assimilis. Lineage (NCBI taxonomy): Eukaryota > Metazoa > Arthropoda > Insecta > Lepidoptera > Nymphalidae > Hestina > Hestina assimilis. Next base: position 6,455,108 of record CM041740.1, on the reverse strand, counting down.
ATCTCGGAATCTTTATTAAGAAATTTCACGGTTTTACATTTACTTACATAACAAAATTTTTTTACATAACAACATTTTTAACATTTACTTACTTAACAAAAATGGATGTAAGTGGTGTCTTTAAATATCGATGCATAAAATTGGACAATTTGTGATACATATAAATGGGAAGTTTATCAAAATAAGGTTATTATTATTATCTAATTTTACAATCTTGATGAGTCCTAAAGTTTATGCGAATAATTTTTAACATATTAATGATTTGTCATAACCAAATATATTAGAAAAGAGGTCATGACCTATTAAGATATCCATACATATCGTTTGTTTTTGTTACACAAATGACATGTACCAATATGGACACAAGATTCAGATTGGTATACTCATATGACAGCCCCATAAAAATGACGATGGCCAATCTTGGTAAACCATTCCACGTGAATTGTTCTGAAACGACAATATAACTTTATCGCAGATGTAAGATACGAGATACTTTGAGAAATAGTCTTAATCTTCACTGCGTAGTAAAATTCTGCTTTGAGCTTGCATACTGTTTTCATATCACTTATTCTTCTCCGTATTGATAACGTGTAAACCGTCAATAGAATATCATAAAATACATTACATATACACCGCAACCGTATGAACGCTTGCGATACTTGAAGTATCATATGTACTTTACCAACGCAAAAGATAGGAGGGAAGGGATGAGAATGGACAAACGGAAGGGAAGAGACGGGGTGGGAGATTGGGCCTCCGGCGCTCTCACTCATCGCACGAAACGCAACAGTACTTTTTTACGCCGATTTTCTGTGAGCGGGTCGTATTTCCCCGGTCGAGCCGGCCTATTTCTGCTGAAAGAAGCATGGCTCTTCTACTATTAGACATATAGTTTTAGCTTCAGAAAGATCTAGCTTCAATCTTCATAGGGTTAAGTTTACGAGATGTGCAGGCGCATAAAACGAACATTATTAACTCGAAAGTGGGGGCGGGAAGTATTGTGTTTTATAGCTTCAAAGAAATGAAATACTCGTATTGCTTTTGAAATTGCCTTGAATCAAAGAATGCTTTTAAAGCAACGGTTAACTTATCTACTTATGTTTTTGTTATGACGTTAGAAAATATATGATTATTTTAGTCGCGGGCTGTTTTTGTGATGATTTTTAACCTTGCCCATAAAGTTTGTCTTAAAATTATAATATTTAATTAAACATTTGGTCCATAACTGCACACTCAGTGTATGTGTAAGAAGTCTGATTGTAATATTTATGATGTATTTAATGTATACGTAACAGACAAGGAAGTAGGGTCAAATATACTTCCACAGATAATTTATAGTCCATCACGCCCACACATCTCGTGATAGCGCAGATCTAAATACTACTGTAAGCGTAAGTGATACATAAACTTTTCAGCTAATAATACGGTACTGTTTAAAATAAAACGCATGTACAAAATACATCCTTCCTCAGTATTTCCGAATGTTTTATTCTTAAAAGTTTAAGAGAAAATGTTAAGGTTATTTCCATTTAAGGTTAATGGCTTTAATAAGTTGTAAATATAAACAGATAAAACACACTTAAAGCCTTTTTATGTATCTGTAATTAACTAATCACTTTCCTATAGCAGATTGAGTTCGGTTCCTAAAGTGACGGGCTAAAAGTGGCTACTTGCTCATACTAAATCCGTAGTTATTAGCATACTTACAATTATTTCTGGTTAATAGGAGAACACTTCTTCAATTTTATTATTTACATACAATAAAAATCAATTTGTGAAAGTTAATTAATTGCTTCTAAATAGCACTTTTTGGCCAGCAACCAAAAACAAACCAAAGTCAAGGACAATAATAAAATAAATAGGCTACATCTGCTTCGTCGTTACCTTCGACAAAAATTTTTCCTCATTATTACAAAGCAAGCGATCTCTTCGAAAGATAAGAAATTTTATATTGTTATTCTTAGAACTATAACAATAAAAACTTCAAAAACTATTGAAATTGTATCCGACTAAGATATGGGCAAAAAATGCGGAAAATCTTTTTAACATCTGATAAAAATGTAATTATTATGTCACAACATACAAACATGATAAGATTTAAGCTGCTCTTGATACGTCTGCCTGTCAGTGTCAAGGCCTTAAGATACGAATACAGAAATACTGTCTTCTGAAGACCGGCAGTTAGTGTTCCGACAGGATTTATTAATGTTCTTAACATATCAGTCTTAATGGTCAAGACTTACTGCCAATTCAGGAGTAGGTTAAGGTTCTTGTTGACAGTATCGATAAGTCTTTAGATTTAACTTTAAGTAAAATATATATTTTATATTTTAAATATTTTAACTTGAGGTCAATTGGTATATAAAATTTACTCTTTATCTTCAATACCATTTTTTAAATTACCAAGTATTATGACTAGTAAATTTTAACGGTACTTTTGTAATGGTTATTATAATATAAATTTAAGAGGAAGCTAATTTTTAAGGTTGATAACCCACAAGTGCGAATGTTATTCAAATCAAGGTGAAATGAGTTCCATTGTTGCTGCCAAATCGAAAAGCGACGATTAACAACCAGTTTTACGGCGACGGAATCGACTTGAACCTAATTGTGTGAGTGAATTGGGTTCACTGCTATTTATACAAATGTGTGTATAAAATGAGCTCGATATCTAGTTCCCAAGTTTGCAGTTGAGTGAATTAGTGCATAGAACATTCCAGGATCCAGTTACTTTGCAAATGGAAATATCAAATAGAGCGTTGTAACTGATTTCACTTTACAAGAAAAATTTATTACATGTCGTGTTGTATTAAAAGTTCTGTATATGAATTCAATAGAAGTCAAGAGGGCATTTACGTGTTTTAACTCATAATAACTCTAAAGATAATATTATTATATATTAATTTTTATTTAGTTGTTTTAGAATACTCCAAGTCTACGGCCTTCGTGTCGGACTGTGAATCATATCTTTGTAGCTTTACCAGTCTTAAGTAAACCTTATTTTAATTTAACATGTTTCTGATAATCTATTACTTATGCTTTTCTTTTTAAAAAAAGGTCAAATGATGTCATTGTAGCCTTCGTTTCTTTCATATATTGGTATAACCATTGACGCACAGGTAAATCCAACAGTAATAAGATAACGAAATCTGGCGTTGATGATATTATTTAAGTTCAAATCGAATAAAATAGTAATATATTTTATTCCACAACAAAGGCCAATGAAGATAAGGTTTGTCTAATTACGAGCTTTGACCAAACCTCTGTCTGTGAGCACAGTAAGAAATGCAGCATGACCGTGCATTCTCCCTTAAAATAAATTGTGGAAATACGACGAAGTATGAAATGTTCCTCCAACTCAAAGAGAGGATCTTCCGACCAGGGGGGTTATATTGACTGGCGGGCCGAAGTGTAACGACTTACGTTGGAAAGTTGTATATATACTTTACTAGCGTAGAAAACTCTGATAGCGCAATTCAGGATTGTGATGATCTTGTTCGTCAACATCGTTGCGTAGAATGCCATGTAGATGTCGCTGTAACTATATATAGATCAATGCGGGATTGTGACAATCCAGTCTTTCTATCGCGATACGTCGTCGTAATATAATAGGAAAGAACTTCCTCCTTTCAGGAAAGGAGATACAGAAACGAGAGATTGAAATCTGAATTCGTCTGTAGCAGTGAGATCACATTCTAAGATAATCAATGAGGCTTATCTTAACTTAGAATTGTATACACTTTCATGGTTGTTAAATGGAAATTGGTTAGCGGATGTCATGGTATTATGTATGACATTTAAAAGTAGGCAATAGTGATAAGAAATTCAAAAGCTAACAGGTTTCTCCCAAGATGTGACATTCTGGTGACGGATTGTCTGGTTTTGTGACCTTTGTTAATAGCAACTGGTTTCCATGCCATTAAAAACTTTGCAGATGTTGATCATGTAATAAATAAATGCATTAATTTAACAATATTTCTTGTTTACCATATTGTGAATTTCTTTATTCGTAGTGAAACATTACTTATAGTTAGAAAATATAATTGGTATTCTAAATTACGGCTTTTTATAGTTTATACTTCATATTTCTTTTACATTTGCATCTTGCAATGCTAAAAGGTAATACCTGCAATCTTGTTAATCTATACAATCTCTGAGAGTTATTGACGGCTATTCGATTAATGTTTAGTTTCTTAATACCCACCACAGTCTGTTGACATTTCCAATATCACTAGCATAACAAGCGTATTGTCGACGCAAGGGAAGGATGGATGGAGAACGGTTGAGTGTTTATGTGAGGCTTCTTATTGAACGAAACGCAATAGTAGTATGTATGTAGTTCTTCTCCCATCAAGATGCCCCATTAATTTTTCAACACTACGAAGTTCTTGCTAAATCATCAAAAATTTTACGCTATATAATTAATGCTTAAAAATTTTATCTACAATTTGAGTATTTAGAATATTATTTTTAAGTTTTAACCTTTAAAATATAAATATCAATCTTGTTACATTTCCGGTCTACGAAATTTTACTGAGCACTACATCACAATTAATTAGCCTTATTTATTACTATTATACATAAGTGTCGCGAACGAGTTTCAAGGGGACTTATTACCTTTAACACATATGGTATGATCGTTTCAGTGTCCACGGTCGTCCAGTAAAGTTTGCATATCCGTTCCAACGGCCTTTGTGACTCATTGTTATATTATCAACACAGCTTTTTTTTACGAAATTTAACCTGAATTGAAAGAGAGGTCATTTTATACTGTTAAATATTTTGTTTACAAGAAATACTTTTAAGGTTATTGTTAATCATATTTTTCTTATATATATATATGGCATTTTATAATTTTTAAATAAATATATATTGAGATTTAGTTGAGAGCTTAAAGTTATTATTTAATACTACTTGGAGGAGGAGAGATCCCAACTCCTAAATGTTTTGGAATTCTAACTTTATTAGTCGAGTTTTTCAATATCAATTTTATTGAGAAACCAACTAAAAACTCTTGTAACAAACAATTTATTAATACAATCAAAAATAAGAAAAAACGGAACCTTCTGAGCTTTTTTTGATGAAAAATCGTTGATGATTTTACTAAAATGACAAAATTGTTTTTTTTTCGTAGTCTATTGTGGGGCCCCTCTATAGGTATAACTGATCAGACACAAATTGTACTACTCATATTATGTTGTAATAAGTTTATATAACGAATTCATAGATATGTTATTATAATATACTACTAAAAACGATCCTAAATGCACGGTAATAAATTTTCTAGTTTTCAAACGAAAAAAAAACTTAACATCGTCATATCTAATTGCGTTCTAATATGTCAAGGTTTTTACAGATCAATTACTTTAAAAACATACTAATTATTTTAAAAGTGACAAGTAACAGTTTATTTATGTCCCATGTTGGGCAAAATAATACTCTCGGGTACAATACCTCTAGTGCATCTAGACCAGCGTTTTTTTCGAGCGCAACGCTCGTTTCGACATTCGCGTTTACTCCAGGCGCCCTTCAAAAAACCGAACGCGTACACGGACTTATTCCGGCGTGTACGCTCGTTCTGAAGTTAGCGAGTGTCAATTATAGTATATTATTCAAAATAATTATGCGCCTATAAAAGCATATTAGAGCGTCAATGATTGTATGAGTTGCGCGTGTGAAAGACGCGCCTATACGCACTATACTAACGCGTTTGAAAACGCATCTACACTCGTTTAAAATGCTAGTCTGAAACATTTGTAGAACTTGCATTTAAGGCAGTTTTTTTATCAATGTATGTGTGTATGATGGACCATAATTTTCTATGAATACGAAGCCTGGCAAGTAGGTTACATACAGTTTTCAATTCAATTATGGATCTAATAGGTTACACAGTTTTTGAGTGATAGTGCCCTATACGTAACGTAGTTATCAGTTAATTCTGTATAATTCTAAAAGTAATATCAAGGTTAACAGTGGTATTATTCGATCAGCAGACGGAAGAGTTTAATACAAACCACTTGATGAGTTCGCTTGTGATATGGGTGAATGGGTGAATAAATTACTTCAGTGCCCACAGTACTAACGTTAATGTACAACATTAATATTTGAAATTATTTATATAATCTATTTAATACGAGAAATCTTCTTGAGAAACGTATATAATACTTTTGATAATGACCTTGTAAACAGCTGAGAATAGACAGGACGTCATCTTTGTACTCTTGATATTATACAGTGTACTAATACATATTATAAAAGTGAAAGTTTCTGTATCTGTTACTCAATTATTCAAATGCGGCTGAATGGATTTGAATATGACCTATAAAGCTTATAACCTGGATTAACTCGAAGGATAATTTTTATCCCTGAAGATAAGGTTTCACGACTGTTTACAATTTATTAATCTTACATTGTCGTTTATTATGTATATTTTCTTTTATCTCTTGTCCCATTCTGAATTTCAAGCAGACAATATATAGCGGGCAATGCTAATGCTTTCAAATGAAATGAATCTAAATAAAAAAAAAATTATTATGCCAAAAACTTATCGCTATTACAAACGTTTTTGGAACCTTCTTTTAAGTGTGACAGTACTTAATACTTAAGTGAAACGATAAGGTAACCACTTAAAAAAGGAACAAGAACCTACCTAATACATATCGCGTATTTTTTTCTAAAACGGTATAGCCGATTCGAATAATTACGACAACGAAGTTTTACTATATTTTTATGTTGTATTCATGACGTAGTCCCATATTGAATCTCATGATAATTTCGGAAATGGAGGACGGAACTTATAAAACTAAAACGTACGTACATGTGGTTAATAAATATGTATTCTGGAAAACATGAAAAATATGTATTCTGGAATAAAAATTTAAAAGTAATGTATTATATATTGTAAGGAAAAAATTGTTGCATCGATTGGAAAAAATACTTATGTCTTAGCTATAGAAAATGTAGTAGGTCACGAAAGAAAGACTACTAGATAATCTAATTAACGATCAACGGTCACGGACCTTCGGACGCAGAAAGAGGTGTCATTATGGCAAGAAAAAATAACGGATAACCGAAATTAGTTTGACCCAGGTCGAGCTTTGGCTTTGGCGAAATTAGACATTTTACAAATTTTTCCGATCTGTTTAAATTGATCCCTAGCATCGTGTTATATCGAGATCAACCATAAAATTACAATGTCAAAGTCAGTGGGAGCAATGTTACGTCGATCATATACGACTCAACTCAAATAAGAGTCTAAGAGCATTGTAAACAAATCAAGACTAGTATATTTCCTAAATCATTTCGAGGGTGATGACAGCTTAGTATATTGCCACTGTATCACGAACATCCTCGTTTCATTAATCGCGTTAGTACGCACGCAAGTATGACGTAAATTCTTCCATTGAGCAATCTTTTGTAGCACATGCTTTAGCACGATTTTCCAATCAACCTGGTACTAGCAGTAACCATAACTTCCTTTAACCTTAATCTGGTTTTTTAATCTATGACATTCGAACAAAAAACAAACATAGGTTTCACATATTTTAAACAAATAAATATACATATTATATACATATATGCTCTTTGGAAACTCTCCTTCTTTAGAATTTGTTCAGTAGTCCCTTACCATAGAAACTTTTTTATAAAAGTCTGCAAAGTCTCCTATATTATGCTAAATACTAGCTGCGCCTACAGTTCCGCTCGCGTGGTGTACCGATTTTTCCTTATGGCACGGAACCCTAAATCTTTTTCTAAAATAAAATTAGTCTAAGTTACTCCTTCCAACATCAGAGTCATCAAACAGACAGACAATAAATTTAACAATTGTTTTTTTAAATATATTTAGTAAAAATTTGGAATTACAAACAGACACTTCAATTTTATTTATTTGTATGTATGTAATATCATTATTATAATTATTATATAATATCATATTGGGGACAGAGCAAAATTTTTAACTAACAAATTTGAAGTTAAAACCACACTCGTACCTATAAATATTATCAATAGGTACGCCTTTTATTAATTATGTACAACTTATTTTTTACATAAACATTAGTAATAAAGCGTAATAGTAATTAAAGCGTATAAATAGTTGTTACTACTCAAGTTATTAAACTTGTTTCGCGTTTAATTAATATAATAACACGAATTCCCATGAAATGACTTACGATTAGTCCCCCATATTATTAAAGGCGTTACACAACATAAAAAAGATATAAATAAAAATGATGAATAAAATACACAGTGTAATATTTTATTTATAATTATAGTTAAGTAGTCAATAATTCTCAAGTATATAATTAAATACATTTTTTATTTTACTTCTTTTAATTATTCATGATAAACAAACATTAGCATTTTTTTTAGAATATAATTATTGGTTATATATAACTATACAACATTCTTTATAACGACGTTGTTACGCAACGGTAGCGAACCGGACTTAAGCGCAAGATCGCGGGTTCGATTCCAGGTATGTGTTCCGGTCTGGGTGTGATTGTTTTGTGTGTGTTTCAGGACCCCCTAAACATAATATTGCGGTCCTAATGGGGGCTGATGAGTGCGTAGCGTTTGTTTTTTTTTTTTATCTGTATACATTATACTACCGGGTTCCCACACTGCGGGGTACCACCCATATCTGTTCGTATTTGCATTCGTTTTATACGTTTTCGACCTTCATTTATAATGCGCACAGCCAGGGAGATGAATGCTCTTCCGGGCGTCTCCATTTCCGAACGCATACAACCTGAACCTCTTTAAGGTACAAGGCACACAGGCTTCTGAGTAAGCTTGTTCCATAAAATTCATTGCCTTGGCTCGATTAAGGTCAAGAGTTTACCTATTTTGGAATAAAAAAAATACGTTCAATTGGTTTATTTTTTATAACGGAATTTTGTTGTATTGCTGTCTTTGATTTTTTTAATATAATGAACTCTTCTATGCAGTAAATAATCATGAATTAATACGTCCTTTCAATATATAATATTAACATTGCAAAATAATAACTATGGTAGGTATTTCGAAAAACCATAAAAAATAATACTGACAACTTGTACGGAAACTTGAAATGGAAACTATATATACAGTCGCAATAAGAACAAATACATATATTGAACGTAATATATACACAGATTTGAAGATGATATTATAAATGTAACCAACGACGTCATTTATGTACATAAAATGACTCCTTGAAAGGAGTCAATCGCAAGGATCAATCGATATAGCGATAGCTTATAACAAGATGTCTTAAAAGAAATAGAACTTTATTGCGCAATATTTTCACTCGCCCAAACGCATACCTCCTGTGAAGACGATTTGAGGACATTTGCACAAACGGTTAACGATCCTCTTCCTGCCTCTAACATTGAAATACTTCTGGTCGAGCGCCGGCCAAGTGCACCGAGGATGTTATTACTCTGCTACAAATAGAAACTGATTTCAAATTGTACTCCACCTACGTGTTGTGCGATTTCATGCCAGCTGTTTCTACGTTTATTACGCATAAAAAAAAGCTCGACGATATTTTAAAATTCATCACAATTGATAAATATATTGCTTCTTTTATTAATAAGGAAACTGTAATAAATATAATCATCGAAGCTTTTAATTTGTGTATATTTTAATTTTAGGACCAACCCAATAGCATAACTAAGACATTATTATAGTAGTGGGGTGGTCTGCTGTTGCGTGTTATATTTTTAAAATATATTAGAGTACGTATTAAGTCTAACATGTAACAGTGCGCATTATAATGCACTTTTAAGAATAATTACTATTTTATAACTCCAAAATTAACTGTATTATAATTCTTACAAAATGAAATAATTAAAAATAGCCCATAGTAGTAGCCCATGTTAGAAGATACTGCAAATTTTTCGCCATATTTTCATATTTTATAGCACATGTTTTAATTTTTTTATTTCATTTCAGGTGGCGCTTGAACAACCAAGATGGCGTGGCTTCCTTTGTGTGTCTATCTTCTTGCAACATCCTTGCTTCTAACGCCAACTTTGGCTGCTGTCTGCCCTAATGGATGTGTTTGCAGCACCACTCGAGATGGTCTGCACCGTGTCACCTGTAGTAATCTCGCCGAGCTTTATAAATATACTCTTAGACAGAAACACCATAATATAAATATTCTCGATCTATCTCACAACAACATCACAAAAATCACTCATGAGTTAGACAGGCTGACCGAAGTAGTCACGCTTGATCTATCTACTAATGGTCTTACTGAACTTAACAAATTTTTGCATAATGCAAAAAAATTAGTTCATCTAAATCTTGCTCACAACAGAATAGAAAAGCTCTCACTGACGCATCTGCCTACAAGTGTTAGTTCTTTGGATTTATCAGGAAATCTTTTAAAGGATGTACCAACAGATATGGCTCATTTGCCTAGTTTAGAACATTTAGAATTAGGTGGAAACCCATTAGAATGTTCATGTGATAATATTATTGCTCGAAATCGTTTGTTATCTGCAAATGTGTACATCGATAATGTAAAATGCAAGACACCACTTCATTTGCAAGGTCGTTCATGGCTGGAATTAAAAACAAAAGATATATGCAAAGTTTCAAAAACCGATTTCATGGATATGATGATGGGTGACCAGCCATTTGATGCTGTGAAAGTTGGTGAAGAAACTACTGCCTTAAAGTCTATGCCCTTAATAGCAAGTAGTGATCTTGATGACGGTAAAGTTATTCACGGTGGTAATGTGGCAGAAGATGATGATAGCTTACAATTTATGAAAGTAGGTCGCTTTACATCACCGTCTCCTTTAGTTGAAATTGAAGGATCGGGTGAAGGTGAAAGCACTACAATGAGTGATATCATAGAGCCAATTTCCAGGATGAGAATATTTGACAATTTACTTGCAAATGATGAAATCATACCTGCAGACAACATTCATACTACTGAAGATACTATTGAAGGTTCTGGTGAAGGATCTGGTATCTATGTTCCTGACTATGAAGAAGTTACGGAAACAGTTACAGAAACAACAACCCCTGTAGTCTTTGAATTGAGCCCTGACCCTGTTCATACAATATTCGAAGCTGAAGAAAATTCTACGGAGGAATATCCAATGCCAGTTCCACCGAATATATATCAAGGTGGTTCTGATTGGCATAGCAAGTCTGATCCTAATGCTAATAATGATGTGGTTACAGGATTATCAGAAACACCAGAAGTAACAAAAGACACGACTGTTTCCGAACAAATTCGTGTAACTCAGGCATCAGAGGTCCTTGGCCAGCCTCCAACGACTGATGAAAATGTAGTTCCTCACAAGACTGGAACTTATGTTTGTATCGCATTAATAATTGTTTTATTAGTCGGATTGATTGGTTTTGCTATAACGAAAGGGCAAATGCGAAAACGAAGAGACAGGAGACTTTTAAGACAGCAAAAGAGAGATGTCGAAAAAGCGTCAAAGGAAATGGTAGATATGAATAAATCCCTTCTAGGTAAACCCGCTGTTGTAGAAAATCCTGCCGAAAGAAAAGTAAATGGAAAATATGAGCTCGTTCCTACACACGAGTTACATCAAAAACGAGGCGAAAATGGAGAAGTTGCTAACGGCGTCAAGCAAAATGAAAATGAGAATCTTAGAACAGATAGCCCTCGAGATACAAATCAAAACAAGAGCAGTTCTATCGATAATAATTTGGCACATGATAATCAAGTACCTCACCAAGAAACGTCATTTGAGTCAGACCCTGGAGCTAATTCTAGAAAAGATACTAACTCTTTATCTAGTGAAGACATTTTTGTTCCGTTAAATGATAATGAAAATCCAAGAATGAATGGAAATCGCGACTCAGATGTATCTCAGCCACTAATTAACGGAGATCCCATAGTCGACTCGGACTATTTGTCACCATCCCGCGAATATGTGCCCGTATATTCACCCGATATGGGACGAGTTCGTATTAAAATGACAGAAACTCCTAAACCTAAAACGCCAGTACTCGTCACCAGGAGTAGGTCCAATGCTGGTGATATAATCATTACACCATCACAAGACGGAAATGCGCCAATATCAAAAACTTGAAACTTAGTCACATCGGGCAGGATACGAACAATGTGTGTATAACAGTGTCAAATAGCAAACGTTTCACTATTGGCAAAATTCTGTGATTAATTAAGTGTGCGTAAATAAATGAACTCTTGATTATGAGGGTATGAAGATTTGACTGTATTAAGTACTGCCAAAGTGTGTTTGTAGTCGACAGTGCCTTTATTGTAATTTGTTAGTGGTATAAATATATTTATGAGAGCATATTGTGCGATAAGTAAAAATATTTTTATACGTGTAGAAAGGTTGCCATGTTCATTATAGATATAAAAGTTTTTTAAATGGTTACATAAATTATCTCATAGAAATTCGTTAATAGTAACACAAATTGTACAATCTTGTGTTGTATTCTCCACTCATTTTGGTTGCTTTGGGTACAATTCTTGAGTTGTCAATGGTTGTGTACTTACTAATTTCACTCTGAAAATCAAATGCGAACGGCAATGTTAAGCAACGAATGGTTTTACTGGTTGTTCTCTATCTTATAACTTCCTACTTAGAGAGATTTATTCTTTCACGGTTTATGCATAAGTTCCTTATGAGTAATTTTATTAAATTATTAGTTTTCTAAGATTGTGATACCATTTAATATAAGTAACCATGCTATTAAGATATGTATGCAGGAAAATAATTATTTCATTGTATATTTGTTTAGTTAGTTTTATTTGAAATTATTTTACATTAAGAAATGTTTTAATTGCTGTATCACTCTGCTTTTGCTGACTCTTAACTCATGTTTCAATAAAATTTATCGACTTTATATATTTTTAGAACGAATTTTTCAATGTTATGAATCAAAATAAAGAACAATATAGTATTTCAATGTAAAGAGATTTATAATTCATGTAATTTTATTTCGAACGATATAAAGCCTTGTTTGAACATTTGTGTTTATTCTTTACCTCCTTTACTCTTTAAAATATAATTAACTTATAAATAAAAGTAAAAATAATTTATTTAATATACACTAGTTTTGAAATTATACCGTTCATATTTTACATAATTTATTGTACATATATTAAAATGTTTTTCAACATTCAACTGATACTTATACCTTGACGAATCACGTAGATGTAATCTTGTGCTATTCGATTTAGCATGAGATATTAGTGCTTTCTTCTACTTTCTATTTCGTCCGTTATTAATTTGAATGATACATTCCTGTTATCTTTTATACCCCTTCTGTCCCATTTGTCTTCCACACCTGTGTTGCTTTGCACACTTGCATATAATTTGCCAGATTAATTGCATCCGGGTTATAACCGTAATATTGTATAACCTAAAACCTTTCTCAAATCCAGCTATGTAACGCATGAAGCATTTTCCAAATCGGTCCGGTAGTTTCTGTTATTAGAGCATTCCTACAAAATTTCCTCAGTTTTACAGTAAATAAACAACTACGAACACAAAATTACCAACCAAGTTGGGTAAAATGTATAAATATTAGAGAGGCTCACACTCTAAAACAAGCATAAGTTATAACCGTAATAAAAATCTTCACGACTTAAAGTACTAGCAAAAAAAGAATTAGCTAACATAGCCTTAAAAGCAGATCCACTATCACTATTCAAGAATGATTTAATAGAAGATAAATAAAAGATAAATATGTCCTAGTAGACTATTTACTTATAGGATAAAGTAAAAACTAAAACATTAAAAGACGGAAAACATTTTTGTCTAATAATAAGTAGGTATAAAATAATAATTAATTTTATATTTAGTATAACATGTTGTTGGTTGTATTAGTCTATTACTCTATATTCAATTCAAAGCTTGAGGGCCTTACCTAATATTTATTGCACCTCGTGTAGATAATATTATCATTACATTCGTACCGTAAGTACGTACAGCAATTGCAGTATGGCAACAAAAGGTAAGTCCAAATCACAATTTTTTAAAGTTCTCTAACTAATTAAGAAAAATAAAAATGTACATTATATTTTAAATAATATATTAACATTTTACTTACAATTATATTAAAGATTATAAACTTAAAATTCACTCATTCATAATTTAAAAATCACTCTCTCTGGGTTGATTTTCATCAGAGTACCGACGATTCCTCGGACGAAACGATCTTACTGGCTCTGATTCGATCTCTACCGTTATACTATCATCTAAATTATTATTATGCTCTGAAATTCCTCTGCGTCTCGCCCTGGACTATGTTCTAACACAGATATTTCATGGCTTCCATATCTAGGATTTCGTTGACGTCTACGTCTATTGTTTCCATTAGACGTTTCAGTAAGCTCTATATCGTCAAATACTTGTAAGTCACCATTCCGTTCTGTTTCTTCTAATAAATCACCACTGGATTTAGTTTTTCTTCTACCTCTTCTTCTTTTAGTTTTTCCCGTCCCAGTTTCGTTAAGAGAATGACAAGAAACATTTAATTTTGGCATAGAGAGAGCTTCGTCATAGGATGGTGGTGCGATCAAATCTCTTGGATCTGGTGTATTGCACAAAGCTTCCTGTTCTGCTCTTATCCTTAGCTGTCTTAATCTGTCTCTGGCTTCTTCAACCTGTCTTTCCCTTTCTGCTTGAATTGCAGCTAGACGCCGATTCATTGATGACCTTATAATATTTACTAAGAGTATGCACAATGCTAATCCAACGATCATTACAATTATAAACCATATCAAGTTATCAACATTTCCAGTTCTTTCGCTTGGATTCCATGTAAAATAGCATGCCTCCAACCAAGTTTGACCGATAATGTTGATTGGACTGTTACAAATAAGATTAAATGTTTCTTCTTTTTTGTTTGGTTCTAAAGTAACAAATTCGTAAAAATCATACATATTATCATCAGCACAGTCACATCTCCACATATTGTCGCTTAGGTCAAGCCTTTCTAAATAAGGATTTAATTCAAAAAATGTTCTACTCCAAACATTTGTAAATCTATTTCCAATTACACTTAATCCAGTAAGTCGAGGCAGCATGAAAAAAGTAACATTGTTAACAGAACTAATCCTGTTAAAGTTCAAATTTAAATATTTCAATGTATTTGATGATATACTGTCTGGAATGAACGATAAAAGGTTGTGCGATAAATTTATATCTATGAGGGATGGAAGTCCTTCCAGTGAATCTTTTCCTATGGTGCTTATTTCACAAGAACTCATGTCGAGTATTGACAACGACATGGATTTTAAGTGACCAACTCTATTTAGATAATTTCTAGCTAGCTTGAGTTGTGTCAATGATGGCATTTCTAATAAGCTTTCTTCCGGTATTTGTGCTATCTCATTCCAAGATAAATCCAAGTATCTAATCATGCTCAACCCTCGAAATGTATCACTTTTAACTGATCCAATATTGTTATATGATAGATCTAAATATTCTAATTTCGTATTATTTATAAATTCATTGCTTCTTAAGAATCGTATCATGTTGTTTTTAATTATAGCTCTTCTTAAATTTGGAAACCCAAAAAGATTTGGTCTAAATACGTTACAGTATGAAATATCCAAAAATTTTAAAGAATCAGAGAATACGGTTTTTGATGCTGAAGACAACTCTAGTCTGTAGTTATATGACATTTTTAAATACACCAAAGAAGGCAAGTATGCAAATTCATTATAACTAATGTAACTTAGTTGACAGTTGCTAACGTACAGGCTTTTAAGAGTGGGAGATATTAAATTCTGAATTCTTAATAACGGATTATTGTTTATTTTTAGTACCCTGATATTTATAAGTCCACTAAGAGGAGATCGGCCGTGTATTGAATGAATTTCACAATTATCCAATATTAATGTTTCTAACGAGGGACTAATTAAGAGTTCCTGATTTGCTAGATTTGCCAAAGTTTTGAATTTATTATGAGACAAATCTAAAGTTTTTATTTTACTTGTGTGCTTTAGGACTTCGTTTGGATTTAAGCTGAGCCATGTTTCAAAATAGTTTCTTGATAAATTTAAAATTTCAAGTGACGTAAGATTTTGTAATGCATTTTCTGGTACTTCATTTATATGGTTTCCGCTTATGTCTAAAGTTATTAAATTGTAGAGACGACTAAGATTTGTTGGAAACGTTGAAATCTCGTTGCTCGAAATGTTCAGTTTTGTAACCTGTAATATATATTAAGAATAATTAACAGTCGTATCATAAATGTCGTCTTACATATATTTTTTTTTTTATAAAAATACTTCTTTCAGATTATTAGTTTGAATAAAGAAAAAAAAATAATCTTTCAAGTTTACTAAGGTCCGATGGCAATATTTCTGTGCTAAAATTAGTATCCAATCCAGAAATTATAGGACTAAGCCTAAATAGTTTAAAGGTAGAAGAGCCGACTCGATCTAGAGTCCCAGACCCCTTTGGCCTAGTGTCGACCTCGCACCTATATATATAATAATAAAATAGAAAAGATTACAGTCTATATAACATTATGGTACACCTCGAAGAGTAGAGCAGTAACAGTAATTAAATTTGGCAAACTATAGTTAGTTAAATAAGTGTTTATAATAAACAAGTATAAGCCTTGACGGCCCCCTATAACAATTCTACTGTTGTATTACGTGTCAGGATTCGGATAGACACAAGTCTGTGCGGCTGTTTGTGTCTGAATCACGTGTAACCGGATCACATGTGGACGCAAATAAGCAATACCATGTCAACCCACAAAATTGAAAAACTGAGTTATATATGCAGAAGTGTTGGTAAATTGCTGAAGAACATTTTTCTTTAATATTTGTAGAGTTTTAAGCTTTAAAACTTCTAAAAAAGCCATTTTTTATTCATGTATATATTATTTTAAACGTTTTGGGTTATATTACTTATTTTTTGTGAACATAAGTAAAATAACTTACATAAATCTTAAAATTGCCAATAACTTGACCAATACATAAAAAAATTCATATAATTGTTCAAAATTTTCAAACGCGTTTTTCTCGAAATGACATTCGTGTGGGTTGACATGGTATTGCTTATTTGCGTCCATGCATGATCCATATTACTCAATACAAAAACATCTACTCCTAGTGAAAATCTTTTGATGTTGATTATATATGGTAAGTTGATATAACTAAACTAACTAAAATTTAAACGTGAAAGTTTATGAGACTATACATAACTATTTCACGCAAAAAATACAAAACGGCTTTGTATGAAATTTGGAATACGCATAGCTTATTACCTGAATTGACTGATATAATATCTGAATTAACTATAATGTTATATTCTCGTGGGATTATCAAGAAAACTACAGTCACAACTAGTATATATATAAAATATTAAACTGTTATACAAACCTTTGCATTGATATTATCAGGGAAGCTTGTTAAGCCCCGATGAGAACAATCGACACTACTTAAATCTGGACTACAGGAACAGACATAGCAAGCATCGTTGATATGTTCATCAAAATCAAATGAATCAGCTTTCGTTATTATAAATAGCAGGAGCAGACTCCAAATCCTCGTTAGAATCATCACTTATTTTCATAACTACCTGAAATTATTATTTTATAAACATATAATGAAATCAGCTCCCATTTCGATAGGCGTTCTCTGTTCTCTCTCCGGCTCCCAAAGCCCGAAATATAAATATAATCACCCAGACCGAAGTCTGTTTTAAGCAGAAATTAAATACACAACCATCAGAGTAAAGGCAGGCTAATACTATTCCAAATAATACTATTCCAAAACTTTCGTCAGTCAAGAAAAATTATTGCTTTTTTCTTACAAGCTATGTTGACGAGTTCCTCTATGTTGGAGTGATAAAAAATGAAAAATATGGTAAGACAATGGTTTCACTGGTTCTTGCATCTAAATCGCCATACTGGAGATGTATTCAAAACGTTATGATCTGTTTTGTTTAATACAAGTATATAATAAGGGTTCCGTTTTAGCCATTTGGCTACGGAACCCTAAAAACCAGGGCCCCTATTCGGCTAATTAAAAATGCTGCAATAGACTATTGACAGTGTTTAATGAATGGATTTAGATAACATTTATATGGTAGAATATTTTTTTTTAAAGATTTAGTGGCGAGCCACTGTTGATTCTAATAACGAGCAACAGTTAAATTGCGTGAAATAAATATTTACAGGTTAATCCCACTCTTATCTACAAAATACGGTGCTCAAATGAATCATAAATTGAGCACCTGCAGGCCTACTGCCAATTTCGTCAATAGAATCGTTTTATTTTTCCGATCACGCTTTACACATACCGAAAAGGAACACGACCTTAAAACACTGTTTTCATTAGTTAAGTATGTACTATGGACTTATGCGATATTTTATAGAGCGCTTTTTAAAACGTTTAATGAGCGTAGAATTAAGAAATAAATCGTTTATAAAGTAACAAATTTGTAAAAATTATACATATTATAATCAGCACAGTCACACCTCCACATACTGCCGCTTAGATCACGCCTTTCTAAATAAGGATTTAATTTAAAAAATGTCCTACTCCAAACATGTGTAAACCATTTCTAATTACACTAAATGCACTAAGTCTTTACTTCTATCAATTTTAATGGTGGGTTATAAGAATAGTAATTTCCTATTTCGGGGTCCAAAAATCACAAGCACGATTTTAAGGTACGATTGTGTCATATCAACCACCTAAAATGTCAGTGACGGTAATAATTAATTAAGTAAATGACTCTTATATTATAAGATTTCAAACAAGGATTTTGCGTTACACTACAAAAAAAAAGAATTAATCCTGTTTCATATTTAAGTCGGTTTAAGGAGGAAGCTACGTCTGTGTTTACGCAAGTTATATAAACGCCACTTTACATTGGTACATCTAATTTGAGAAAAGAAATATCAACATTTGTAAAACTGTATAATATACGTTATACACAACAATTTTATCTTCGTTATCAGCATGATAAAGTCTGGTGGTGGAACACTTAAATTTAGGTCGATCTAACACATACCTGCTGTTAAATTTGCTATGTTAAGTATTATCCACCTACTGTCCATTGATAACGATGTCCTTTTCTAAAAAGGGAAATAAATAATGAGTCATTTCAAAATACACTCGTAGGAGATTCTTATCACATTCATATGATTCAGTTTTTTTTTTTTTTCATAAATTGACTATTTTAGTAATACTTTACGAAATGCGCAATGAATGAAAAATATCTAAAATGTAGCGATTTTATAGTAAAAGTAGGTCTACATTTGGTTAAAATTTTGTTATCAATATTTATTGTATAGCTATATAGTTTTAAGCCTTGCCATCTGATATCATGTTTTGAGTGTTTTATTAAATAAAAAAAATATAGCTTACCATTATTTGTCACATGATTTAAAGACTTGAAATTTCAATCGATAATTTTCGAATATTATTCTTGATATTCAAATATTTTTCTATATAGTTTTGTGACACCTTAGTTATAACTTTGATAATAAAAAAAAACACCTTTTCACGGTTTTATTGTCTTTTAGTACGTTTAAAACTATGACTGAAATAGAGTAATTAAAAAATACTGTGGTCCCGTACGTGTCTCTTTGGCCGTTTGATAACTTCGTATGAACCGAATTAAATACCTGACGTGTTATCATAGATAATGATAAGAAATATGAGTCTCTATTGTGAGGTGTGGTTATTGCTTACAAAATATATTGATCAATATATTGGTATTAGTAGCTACATTGTTATTGATATTAGTACATTATTATTTTTGGCAAATTAAATTTTTTAACCCCGTTTATTGTTCCTATATAAATTATTATTTTTAAACACAGTAAGCGTTAAGTCTTTTCGAAGTATATATTTTATCAGAATTTATAAAAAAAATTGTATAATGATTAATGAATAGCGACATCTAGTGGTGTATACAGTAACTAAATCAGTTCTGGTAACATTATACGGCTAGCTAAAGTATGTCTTCTATCAAACGCCAGATGGCCATAGTAGTCTCTAAAGATAATAATTAAAAACAAGATTATATTTTTGTTCATAAAATATTTATTAGCAAGTAAAATAGTCGGTAGGATTCTTAATTTATATATTTTTAGCTTAGCTGTTAAAACTTAATAGTAACTTAATTAAGTAATTATCATGCGTACAAATTACGATAAATACTATTATCATATAGTAGTATTCATTTCGAACAATATAATAAATTATTGATTATTAATAATTAAAAATATCAATCTATACGTATATCCACAGTTCGCCTTAATGACCGTCTATCAACCCTTGGTCTACTTTCTGTCAAATCTCCAATAGATCTAGATCTTCTTTGTCTTCTGTTACGTTCTTCTTCTTCTTCATCAACAAAATCTGGCAATGAATGAAACGAAGAATTCAGTCTTGGCATTAAAAGAGCTTCGTCGTAAGTCGGAGGTAAATCGTCTCTTAGGGATACTCTAATCATTACCGGTTCTGATCTCTCCTGTGCTGCGTTACCATTTAGAACTGTGGTTTCAGGAGTTGGTCGAGGAGGATCTGGTTTGTTTCGAGATATAAGAATACGACAAACCAACGACGTTAGAATAACTCCAATTATCACTCCAATCATAACTGAGGTTAATGTGTACGAAGACATTGTCCTGTCATCGGCATGCCAAGTTCGTATATACGCTTGCTGCCAACTCATTTGCGTCACATTAGCGGGTGTATAGCAAATCAGTGATCCTCTATCAGATACTTTTGCTGGTTCTTTCGTAAGAAACTCGTATGTTAAAAGTAGGTTCACGGAGAAACCCTCGCAGCTCCATCGGTTTCCCTTCACGCGAACTTCTCTCAAAAATGGATTTGAGGCGAAGTGTGAGGTCGACCATACCTCCTTAAATTCATTACCTCTCAAATCTAGTACCGCCAAGTGCGGTAGTGAAGAGAACGTCTGGTCTGTGATTTTATCGATTTCGTTGAAGCTCAAATCTAGTTCTTGTAAAGAATTTGAAGCTAAATTATCAGGAAATGATTCGATCTGATTTATAGATAAATTGATTTCTAGTAACGATTGCATCCCGTTTAGGGAATTGACGTCAACACTTATTATTTGACAATTACTCAAACGTAAGATTTTTAGTGACGCTGACGTAAAATTTGGTACATTCGAAAAGTAGTTTCGAGACAAAGTAAGGACTTCTAATCTAATAGCCTTTTCAAATATTCCAGCAGGGAGATCATATATACGATTTTCTGATAAATCTAATGTCGCTAGCCGTGGCATTCGTACAAAAGCGTCTTCATCAATATGATTAATTTTATTCTTGGATAAATCTAATTTCACAAATTTGAAAGTCTGTGCACTACTTAGCCAAGAATCATAATTATTATTTGATAAATTTAATATTCTAAACTGTTGCCAGGTTTCTATGTATGCCGGTATGGAACCAGTTAAACGGTTTCCAGACAGATCCATGACCTCAATTTTTGAAAAATTCTCAAGGGCCGGAAAAGTGATGAAATTGTTATTGCCCAAAAGCAACACTTGTGCCTGAAAGTGAAATAAAGGATTTATTAATAGTGATTTGTATTTGTAGCTTCAACTTATTATACCAATATTTTAAAGAGGTCTGATCATTTCCATGTAGGAGGTCATCTCTAAAGATTTCTGTCACTAAGCTACAATAAAAATCTGACACATTACATGCTGGATAATCCTAATAGCAAGAATATGGTCCATCTGATGACCAGCAACCATTACCTATAAACGCTTGGGATACTTAAGGTAACAGAGGGCTCACGCTTTGCGTGTCCGGGCTCGCACTCATTGCTCAAAACACAAGGACTAATACTGGTACTTTACGCTGGTTTTCTGTGAGACTACCGGTGAAGTACGATTCACCGGTCGAGCCGGCCCATTTGTTTTGGAAGGAGCATGGCTCTACTATTAAAAAAAATATAAATAACTCATACATTAGTATCAAGTCCAGCTGGTAATTCGGTGAGACCTCTTTCAGAACAGTCTACGTAAATGAGTTCTTCGTGAATGTATGTCCTGCAAGGATCCTCTTGTTCCTCGTCCAGCTCTCTAATAACCCCCGATACAACCGTCGCTGGCAGCAGCCATAACCACAGCGACACAGTTAAAAGACCTGCAAAATTTTTTAAATTTTTTTATGCGACTTAGTTGATAATTCGGCATACGCCCACCTGATGGTAAACGGCTGTCTTAGCATATAAGCGCTTGCAACATTCGCTTCAATTTATTTGTAGGTTTCGCCCACATATTGCCAACCTAGATATTTTTTTTTTCTTAAAACTCCTTTGCCTAGAAATTTTACTACCTACAGTGTCTTTCAAACTGAAGCACACTAATCCTTTGCGCTACAATCTGGCCTATTACCAGTACATAGTAAAGGGGGTAACTATTAAAACAAAAGACATGATATTAAGAAAGTAAGTAAGCTGGAAAATAAGTAAGTATTTTCCACTGCTGGGCAAGGGCCTCCTCATCAGCTAATAAAGAGAAGGATAATTAGCTTATGCACCATCCACCACGCTGCTCCATTACGGATTAGTATTGGTACACATGTCTTAAAATTTCTTCCAAAACATGCAGGTTTCTTTACGATATTTTCTGTCAACGTGGACTAAACGATAAAGAAACACAAAATAAACACTTGAAAAGTTAGAGGTGCTTGCTTGACTTGAACCCGTGACTTTTAGTTTCAAATCTGCGTTTTGAAACCATCTCGACTCTTACGAGTATAATATTTTTACTAATACATATTTTTTTAAAAAACCAATTATGATTTACTTTTCTGATTCAACTGTACAACATAAAAATAAATTCTATTTATGTAATTATCAATTATTGTCTGACATTTATTACTTTAGTTAGAACTTTCAAAATTATCAACATTAATATTAATTTGGTAATAAACCGGAGCGTCTAGTCAATATCGATTCGTCTTTTTAATGTGAATCAAGTATTTGAATTTGAATGAATATTGGCTGCCTGATATCAACGGTTACCGTATTATATATTATGTATATACTTTTAACACCAGTAGAGCCATATCTTGTTGAAGGGGGAGATGACATGTAGGAGAATTAATGGGACATAAGGCGTGGGAGTTTGGACCAGCGGCGCTTAGTCATCGAACGAAACCCTAGACCGTACTCTAGTTATCTAATTTTACGTCAATTTTCTGTCAAGTAATCCCCGGTCAAGGCCCGTTGGTGGTGAGAGCAATACGGCTTTATTAGTACTACAATTAAAAAATATATATACTTTAATATAAAAAAATGACTACAGTATGATATTGTATTAAAAACACAAATCTTCAACTTTAAATTTTTTAATCGGGCACATGAAACATTGATAAGATTATGAAAAAATCACGGATACCAACATAACCAGTTTAAATATCAAGTTATATAAATAAACTAATATGAATATAAAATATAAATAGTTCACAATTAATAAAAAAACACTATCGATATCAATGTTTTGAGTATTTACCCATTGCCTTCGTTGTCTTCTCATATTATCGTATACACTTTAGCATTGAAATCCTTTATAATATCACACACTGTACTCCTATATATATTTTAATATTCGCTACATTTATTTAATCTACCGGTATGTTCATGTATGAATGTGCTTGACTAATTTAGCATTGGAAGTCATATCTGCTTAACGTCAACGGATGGGCACCTTCGCCCATGTAGAGCGACTCCGGCTAATACAGGTTGTTTTTTGACACTTCGATAATAATAACCATAATATATTAATATGATTTTCTTAATAACCTCCATATTATATTTCTTATATACTAGGGTGGTCTTGCCCTAAGAAATGGGTCCAATTGTTAATTTAAACGATTCAAGCACTCAACGAAATCCACACCAAATTTTTATCAAAATCAGTCCGGCCGTTTAGGGGTTTATTCATATATACAAGCGCAGAAGATATATTTTGTTTTTAATATATTAAACCTATTTCTATTAACTGCTGAAAATTGCTGTTGTTTTCGGTATGAAGTCTGCTATCGGTCATGGCCAGTAGTGCCAATAGGAATATATATGCATCCCAAACAAAGGTATTGGCTCGATTCAGGATATATCTGTCATGTAAAATGAATTTGTTGTTGTTTTTAATGAATGCTAGCGTCTATGGTCCAAACTTTAACGTCCTACGGTTCTCTTTCTTTCTCCTCCTACCCTCCTATTCTTTTCCCTACCCTCCTACCCCTCATTTTAGGTGGCAATGACATAATAAAAACAAAATTAAATTACTATGATCACTCTGAAAATTAAGTTTCTATAAATAATGACAAAACCTTGTTGTTCTTAATTTCATTACGCTTCACGGCAGTCCGAGATCTTATGATAAATCTTATAAGATAACTTTATTTACATTTCATTATCATTAAATCATTATATTTATTTAGTGATCGTATAAGACGACGTTCTGGCGCAGATATTTGTAGTGACCATACATACGGTTTGAGTGCGTTTGTCTATGTCTTTGTGTATGTTTCCGGACCCTACCACAGGATATCACTATCCTAATAGGGGCCGTTGCGTGTGTATCAGTTTATTATTATTATAGTTATTAAAAACCAACCTGTATACGTTGTCTGTTATCTAAACTTTCTTATCACTGATTAGACACGTATTGACTTATCGTCGTACCCAAAGAAATAGTTTTTACTCGAATTATGTGAGTCAAATGTATGTGAATAGCGTCGTAACAGAAATAAATCATTTATATAGATTATGAAAATTATCATCAGTTAGTACTGGAATGCTTGCAAGAAATGTATAGGCGTTAGTATTATTTCTCCCATGCTATTAATTACCTAAACATTGAAAAACAATATAAACGTATATATATATTTGATTCTGAAGTGAAATGTAAAGTTTATCTGTTCTAAATTCATAGATGACTGTTATTACATAATTATTTTATTTGTTTTAATGATAAGACGACGTTGTGGCGCAGCAGTAGCGAATCTGCCTTGAATGCCACAAATCACGGGTTTGATTCCCGCTCGGAGCATAATAAGTTTGTATTGACAATGCAAGCATATTTTCCGGTCTGCGTGTATTTGTCCTTGTCCTTGAAAGTGTTTTCGGACCCCTAACACAGGATATCATTAACCTAATGGAGGCCGTTGAGTGTGCAGCGTTTATTATAATTTTCATAATTCTGTATTGTCATTATGACTGACGGTCGTTGTGGCGTGTTGGCAGCCCTTAAACTCAACGGTCGCAGGTTCCATTTCCGCTTGGGATTGGATGTTTGTATTCATCTTATAAACTTCTGTTTCGGTCTGGGAACTTGTCCTTGTAGGTGTCTTCACCGTGTGTCGGAGAACATGTCGGTCCCGGTTGGTATCACGTAACAACATCTAATAATAATAGTTAACTGTTGATAGGTAATTTGCTCTTATCCAATGAGTTATTGGTTCGCTCATAGGGTTGCGGAGGTTCAATAGCAGTCGATATCAGGTCAAAAACTTATAGCCTGCCAAATCCGGATAAGTATAAAAAGCAGACTCTGGGAATAATGGCTAGAAAGAAGAAAATTATCATTTTCACGACTATATTAATTATATACTACTACACGACTATATTTATTATATTAATTATAATCGAAATCAGTAGCCGATGTAGATATTTTCCATAATACCCTGTCTCACTTCAAACGCAACATTTTAAATTATTTAAAAACTAGTCCTTGTTGAAGTATCTCGCAATCGACCCAGTTATTGATTATTGTATTTATTTACAAGAATTGTGACATTTTCTGCTTTTTTTTTAATTATGTAAATCTTTATATTATAATGAAATTTAAATTTAATAATTTTATAATTTGTTAATAATTTTTAATGATCATTATGTATTTTTATTGACTTGTAATAACTGACTATATTTTATAATGTGATGCTTTCTAATGAATGATGTGATGACCTATAATTAGTAGAACATTTATCGAATAACTTCTGATCTTTATTGAAATGTCTAATTAATGTATCTATCTACTGTTGGTTATCCTAAAAATAAAAATAAAAATAAAAATAAAAAAATTAAAATAATTTTTTTTTGTTCTTATCTTAATAAATAATAAAAATAATTTGGTGATGTCTGTGTAAAAATAGGTTTGATAATTTAGTAGTGTTTGACACGAAACATATATTCAACTTGTTAAAAATATTATTCTTGGTATCTCTATATCTGTTTGTTATGGTATGGAAAACTTAAAGGATTGTGATGTGTTTTTTTTTTTTTGAATAGGGGAAGTTTGAAAGTAGCGCCAGTGATTGAAAAATTAAGGACTGGAAGACTATCCTGGTATGGGCATGTTATGCGAAGAGATGAAAGTCATGTGACCAAAAGAGCGATGGATTTGAAAGTGAGTGGTAGTGTGAAGAAAGGACGCCCAAAAAGACGTGGATGAAATGTGTGGAAGAGGATATGTGTACAAAGGGAGTGAGTGCAGAGATGACGAATGATAGAACAGAATGTAAGAAGAAGCACCACCTACCCTCTCTTTACTCATTTCTCCTAAATCCGAGGTTGTCTGGGAGAAATCGCTGATTAGCGATAAGACCGCCTACATGTACATTTATTTATAGTTTTAAGTTCTTGAATGTAACTCGCTTTTAGTGGTGTACAATAAAGACTATTCTATCTATCTATCTAAGAAGACGTGCTGTGCCGACCACACTTAGGTGGGATAAGGGCAAGAAGAAGAAGAAGAAGAAGAAGGCTATTACAAAATAACATGACATACCAGTAAACATTTTTGAAAATAAATTTTAAGGACAGGAGCTTAATTAGTGTAGAGAATAAAAAACAAAATTATGGAAAACATTTTTTTTATAAAACTTTATCTTTCATATAAATCTTTCAATAAGTCGAATATCTCAAAATGATCCAAATGGATCAAAAAATTTACATTGCTTATTTTGTTTATTTTGGATTTAAATGATGATAAATACATCAATAAGTAATAAACAGTCTGTCGCATTTCAACAAAATTGAAATCCTAAGTGCTCGAGGATTAAATTCAGGTGTCGAGTGTAAAAACGCGACACGTTCGTGAAACAATCACGCCTGTCTGAACGCGTTTGTGACCTGTTCGTTACCCC
This sequence comes from Hestina assimilis, assembly GCA_023373885.1. Lineage (NCBI taxonomy): Eukaryota > Metazoa > Arthropoda > Insecta > Lepidoptera > Nymphalidae > Hestina > Hestina assimilis. Next base: position 6,427,991 of record CM041740.1, on the reverse strand, counting down.
CAACTTAATAACTAAGAGGGGCTGTGAGCCTCTTCGATTATTGAAGTTTACTGAAATTTCTTAAGGTTTGATCGTGTTTTCTTTTGAATTTCAGATTGAGGAAGTTTTTTTATTTAATTTTTAAACGCTTTTTATATTTACTATCAAAGATTCTTTTTAATAAATTTTAATACGCGTAAAATTTTTTAAGACGATTTTATACGACTGAATTATTTTGATCAATTTTTTTTATAAAAAGAAGTTGGTTTAGGTCTGATATTTTATTATTATATTTACAATTTTACCTTTGTTTAATAACGCAAAACTGGTCAAAACTGGTTTATTATTTTGTACAGACAATTAGACAGCAAAAAGTAGGTTACTGATAAAAAAGCATTTATATTAAACGTCAATAAATATGACAAAATTCACATTTCAGTGTTGTAATTATTTAATTTCAACATGCACTTCTTAATAGCAAAACCATAGCCATAAAATCTTCAGTCTTCTTTTGAGAAATTGGCTTGGTACGTCGGCAACCATATCTTGAGTCTCAACATAGCTGAGTACAATTTCCTTTTCGGAAACTCTCTCTCGAAGAAAATGATATATGTATTATAAAGTCCGATATTAATAATGATTTTGAATCACCTTAAAATTTATATTAAATTTCAAGAAAAATATTTTATTCTTCATAATACAATTTTACACGCGCGTTGTGGTTGAAAAATGTTAAAATTTTCAAATTTCGCCGAAGATTCGGTTGCAACGATCTCAATAAATAAGGATACAGCCCATTATAGACGGTCCAGCAAATCTTTGGCCGCCGAACGCCACTTACTTAGACTTAAACTGTTCCGTAGAGCTATTTGGTAGGAGATTTAGGATTGTAAGCGACATTTTGAGATATTCGAGTTGTTGCAAACAAGATAAGTTCCTTGTTGCGGTTTATACGTTATTGAATATGACATGGCCACGATAGGATGTGAAGAATAATATAACCGCTATATCGGAATGATGGTCATAAAATTGATCTCCTTATATAAACTTATTATTCGTCTTTATCCGCCATAGATTTTGTATAGAGGATGACCAGCTAACCCATTCACTATCAATGCAGTAAACACGATTGAACTGAGCCATAATTATGTTCTTCAGTGGACAAGGAACGTGTTATTAATGCATACCGTCCTGAGCATTTTCTGTGAAAAATGCGTTTAACTAAAATATAAGACTTTTATATGGTACTTACAATGTTTAAAATGTTTGTATGTCTGTCAGTTTGTTCCTGCTAATCTCTGAAACTACTGGGCCAATTGTAACGGGATTTTCATTGGCAGATAGCTGATGTGATAAGTGAAACTTAGGCTACTTTTATTTTAGAAAAATAATGAGGTTTACGTGTAATGAATAAAATCGTTACACTTTTAATGGGCGCCATCGCATCGCCCGCTGTTAGAATAATCTCTGTCACAGCAGAGATTATTCGACCAGTGCAGTCAGTCACACTGGTGGTAGGTCTTTTGTTGTGAGAGGCCGGCTAGTTAGGTACTACCGCAGTGTCAAATATTCTGCCGCCAAATAGTAATGCTTAGGCATTACTGTGAAATTAGTGGGCAGATGAGACTTAAGGACCAATATCTCGAGATTGGCAACGCGTGAGTGGCACCTACTAATGGTGCTGCGGCAACCACTTTCCATCAGGTGGGCCGTATGCTTTTAACATAAAAAAACTACGCTAGCAGAGCCGCTGGTGCAGCTAGTACATATCTGTAAACTACCTTTGATCCCATTGGGTTCACAGGTTTGTTATCGTGTTAAAACATAACATTAACGTATAGAACTATAAACAACAGAGCAAAAACATTTTCATGCGTAAGTTCCCAAAGAAAACCAAATTTTGCTCAAAGATAATAACAAAAAATATCCCGGTCAAAGCCGTCTCACATCAAATTCATATTTTGAAACAATACCCAAAACAATAAAACCTGCCTCTTATATCAATTTAGGGTAGGGAATTATGTCCGAAGATCAATTGCTGACCCTAACATATCTTAATACCCAGATCAGGTGAATTTCGATCGTACCGTATTTATTTGTGCCCACTAAGGATTTGCCTTTCATACGTTAAGATGTTTGACCCTTGAAACGAGATGACGCCAATTTGCTAAATCTATAACATGATATCCATTTTGCTATTACTATATGCAGGTAAAATTAGGGATATTAATTGTAAGTCGTCTTTACTCCTCTATTAGGAGGTTAGATTAGTGTCTTCGTTAATATTTCACTATATAGTATAAAACAAAGTCGCTTTCTCTGTCCCTATGTATGCTTCAATCTTTAAAACTACGCAACGGATTTTGATGCAGTTTTTTTAAATAGATAGAGTGATTGAAGAGGAAGGTTTATATGTATAATAACATCCATTAAATAATGGAAAACAATTTTTTTTTGAGGTTTCTAGTGTGATGTCGTAAACAATTAGATTTAACGCGTGCGGGCCACGGGCAGTAATGAATAAATCAAAACTACTGGATCGATTTTAATCATTTTTCAGTGAATGACATAGGCTATATATTTTATACCCGTGCGAAGCCAGAGCGGGCCGCTAGTGCGGTATAATTAGGGGTATTAAATAATAGTATACGTATTACGAAACGCACCTAGGGAGAAATGTAGGACATTCTCATCTGCGGATTATCAATCAATAGCGACAGTCGCGAGTGGCAAAGTCATACTTTCCTCTCGCGGTGTGTATATGATTTTTTCCTACAATGAAAATTTCGCTTTTGGTCCCTGCTACGAAGGATAAACATAAGGTTGCAAGGTTACCGGAAGGAAAAGTGAGTTAATTAGAGTCATCACGCCGGGAGAGTAACGGTGAGTTTTGTCCCTCGTACCAGGGATTAAAAGCGAAATTTTCATCAAGTTAAAAAGTCTTTTAAATCTATAACATCTAAAGATGCAATGGGTGTCTCACTACATTTCAATCATTAAAAATCGAATACTATGAATCAATGGATAGATAGCTTATATTATGTAACGTTAAATGGTTGTATGTTGATTTGCATTATATTAAATGTAAGAGTAATATCAAGTATCGAAATAAAAGTATTGAAAATTAAGAATTTTTAAGTTAAAGCCCGAAAAGCCAACGATACTGTACATACTGTTATCCGTGCTAGCCTTGTCTGCGTTAACAGAGGGTCAAGTAGTAACACTACTCCAAAAAGGGTCATCCCTCGTGAGGGCTCAAAGTTTCCCCGCATCTGCGAGACCGTAACTCGGCTTATGACGTCATCGGGATGACAATGGATAGTTAATAATGGGTTTTTTGAAGATATAAAAATTATATTTATTTTATGTATAACTAGCTATGCCCGCGGCTCCGCTCGCGTTATGTAGTTTTTTGATGATCCCAAGAAACCCAATATTTTTCTAAGATAAAAAGTATCTTATATGGTTAATCCAGGTAATAATCTATGTGTGTACCAAATTACATCAAAATCTGTCAAGTAGTTTTTTAGTGAAAGAGTAACAAACATTCATCCAAGCAAACTTTCACGTTTATGATATTATAATTATTATTGAAAAATTAAATTTACGCAATCTTTCAATCAATCAATCCACACGTTCAATAGTTCAATAGTATTGACGCTGTATAGGCCGCTTTAGATATTTTACGTTGATAAAAAGAAATCCTAGACAAAAATTGGTTCGCTCAAATATTCCAGCTATTTAACATTATAAGTAGAGTACCTATTTCGTTGACAGACGTCGTCTCAATCCGCTACTTCGATTGCTGCTGACTTCAAATGTCAATCCTTTTACGTTAGTGATGTAAAGATATCTTGTAGTCGATAAAATATACTTTAATTGAATCGCGCGATATTGTAATCAATGACACATTTTAGTAATGATACGATTTATATTTTCGTATTTGTTTATCTCGTTACGATAAATAGAACACGGACGTAACAAAAATGATTAATTATTAAACCAATCACAACATTGTGACTTGACGTAAATGAAGTCGTACAAAAACCTTAGAGTTTATACAAACTACTAAATATTGTAATATAACTAAATACTTTATTAGTAGTAGAACCATGTTTTTCTCAGCACAAACGGGCCTGCTCGATCGGGGAAGTGTTAAAACCTCTCACAGAAAATCGACGTAAAGTAATAGAGTACTCTTGCGTTTCGTGCGACGAGAGAGAGACCGGAGCCCCAATCTCCCACTCCGTGTCCTTACTTTTTTCCCTTCTCTTCCTTTCCCTCCTATCCCACGGGTTGGCAACACGCATGTGATACTTCAAGTATTGCGCGCGTTTATAATAAGGCATAAGGCGGACCGTATGCTTATTTGCCAACCGTCATGAAATAAAAAAGAAATTAACAATTTACTTAATTATTATCGACCTTAAAATATATGTAACATGTATGGTATATGTATGTGTGAAAAGATAACGATATGATATTAGAACAAATGAAAACCATGCTCAATATTTTGACAATATCTTCTCATCACTACGAAAATTTTAAGTATTGATGGCAGTCGAATAAAACAGCATTGAGTCGATGTCGCATCCCTAAACCTCGTCGTCGGGAAACAGGCTTATTCTACCGATGAGTGCTATCGTTCGTGGCCTTTTAGACCAACCCCCGCGGGAGCTCAGCCTTTTACAGTATGTACGCGGCTTTATAGAATCGACATTCAATATGAATTTCAGATGGGTTATAAGATCGGTAAGCCGGTGTACCAAGTTTGACAAATAGGCTTCCGATCGGCTGTGGAATATTGTATGACTTGAGTCTTTCGTGATATTTGTTTTTATGGTTTTTATATTTACAGTTTGTCAAAAGGCGGTATTTTTATTAAGTAGTATGTTTATGTGTAATTGTCACTTTTGATCTCTATACGATAGTTTTTAACGATTTATTAGACGGAAGAACAAGACTCTTATGAAGTGTTATTTTCGGTATATTGAAGACCATTAACGGAATGTTGTACACTGTTTTACATATTATTACATACATAGTTGGTTTAGATTTAACAATAGTTTATTGCAAAAATTTACGTTCGCAATATTATCCGGTAATATATAATTATTTAGTAAGTTATGTTTTATTTATAAAAGTAGTAATAATTAAGAGATATTATTATTCTACATATTTGTAGAATAAAAAGTAGGAAAGTCGTAACGAAAATTAAATACGCTTTGATAAATTTTTGTCAGAAGCCACATTTACTTCGGAGTTGCGGTAAGTTTCCGTGAAGTTATAGTTTCTCAAAGCCCGTCGCGAAACTGCGGAACATTCCAGAAAATGAAGAAGCGAAGCATCCGAGTGAAACGAAGTCGCTGGCTGAGGCGGAATAAAGTTGACATTTTTGCAAAGCTACGTTAGAATTTCAACAAAATTAAATGTGGCACTACACGAAATGAAAATAGCGCGGGTGCCACTGCCTCGCCTAGTACCACCTTCGCCGAGTTTTTGTTGCGAATTTTCATATAGTGTTCGCTGTTTGAATAGTATTCGAAAATTATACAAGTTACTGTTGTAGTATGTATTTTAATGTCAACTTCTTAGTGAATAGTCATAGTTTCGATTAAATTAGAAAGCTGATTAAATTGTTAATTTCAATTAACATAAAAGATGTCAAAAATTGTATTTCTCAAAACCTTTTTTATATGATAAAGGAGGCAAACACGCAGGAGGCTAACCTGATATTAAACAACTATCGCTATCGATATCTCAATGAAAATCACAGTAAAATGAGCATATATAGCAGGTATTTTGCCTTTAAGATACAACTGGCTATACGCTAGCTGACTTCGAAACGTGACTGCCCTTCACGAGTTTTCACCAACATGTGGTTCTTTTAAGCCCTACCGTCAGCAAAGAACCAAAACCAGGATTGGCCGTCATTTATGTCTTAGAATTTCTTCTATGACACGCAGGCTTCCGCACGATGTTTTCCTTCATTGTTGCACACGAGATAAAAAACTAAAATTAAGCAATTAAAGCTAGCTTGTAGCTTATAGGTGCTTGCCAGATTTGAACCTGTAACCTTCCTAAAACTATGTATGCTATGGTGCTGCAAATCCTTTTTATATCACATCATCATTTCATAAATAGTTACAGTATATTTATGAGATTTTTTGGTACATTTAAGTATATAATATAATTTCGTAATAGTTGTAAGTAGCAAACAGTTGCCAAAAGAGGCGGAATGCAAATGATATGCAACTGCACATTAGCGCAACGAATAACCTCTGTCGGGCGACTATCGCGCGCGACATAAACTACCCGCAACATTACCAGGATCGTACATACGGACATCAAGCCTGCTGTGTAATAAGAAACTAAATGAAACAAAAACATTTTTTTCCTATCGAAATTATTTAATATTAAGATCAAAATCCTATCACCTTATAATCATCTAAAACAAATGTACATAATATAAGCCGTTGTAAATTTTGTTGACGTAACAGTTTCTTTGACGTAATACTTTAATTAAATAAATTTATCGTTTTTTTTTCGTGAAAATAATTAAAAATACAGGTATTAAGTATAAATACTGAATTAGAGTTGAGAATTGACACCGTTGTGGCGTTGTGGGTAGCGAGTCTGCCTTTAGTCTCGACGGTTGCGGGTTCGATTCCCGCTCGGGCAGATGTTTGTTAAAATTTCTGTCTCGGTCTGGGCGTTTGTCCGTGTGGGTCTTCCCACCGTGCCTCGGAGAGCACGTCAAGCTGTCGGTCCCGGTTATTATCAATAACATCTGATAATAATCGTTAACTCTTGATAAGTAAATTGCTCTTATCCAATGAGTTACTGGTTCGCCCTTAGGGTTGCGGAGGTCAGATGGCAATCGCTCTGTGTAAAAACTAGTAACCTGTCAAATCCGGATAAGAGTAATAAGCAGACCCTGGGTACATAAAAATACCGGGAATAATGCTAGGATGAAGAAGACTGAATTAGAGTTTCCAAGATACCTATTGAAGATATATATTAAACAAGGTATAGTATGTTGTTGTTTTATGTTAGCTAAACAAACGGGCATGTAAGCCATACCACCAGCGAAGAACTACCACTGGGATTTGCAGATATATAAATGTCTTAGAATTTCTTCTACGATATGCAGGTTTCTTCACGGTGTTTCCCTTCACCGCCAAGAACGCGATAAATTTGAAACACAAATTAAGCATTTGAAGACTCAAAGGTGCTTGCCCGGGTTTTGACCAGTGACCATCAGTTAAAGCCTACATTTTATCCATTTGATCATCTCGATTTTTTAAAATACCTAATCTATTAATACCATATTATATAACTGCGGTAAAATAATATAATGTTAGAATCAGTGTGTATAAAACCCATCAAGACCACACGATAGTAAGGCTAATGTCCTATGATCGCAGTCCCGTAGCTTATAAACTTCGTTGAAATACTTTATACTTGAAGTCTGTACAAGCTCTATCTGTGTAATTATATTATATGTAGGTCAGGTTTCTGTTACGACTTATGAGACTGCGCGGATCGATCGATTCAGAATGTTTGATAACACTTATCGCACTTACACTGATTGAATAAAAAGTATAGTTATAAGTTTTGTGAGTTTGTAAGAATATTCCATTTCAATTCGCCTTAGAATCTTCGTTTTTACAAAGATACAATGAGGAGGATGATGATGATGATGATGATGGATTATGTATGTAGAATACTACACTGGTGCGGAAAATAAAGCTTATTTTCCTTTTTTTTCCTTTTTTTATAATTACTTTTATGTTTAATCATAATTAACGAATTTAAATGAAACATTATTCAGATTTTAAACGGAACCTTAAAATGAAACAGACAAACATTTAGAATTTTTTTTTACTTCGAGACTTTAAAATATTTAATCCCAATTAATTTAAAAACCATTTTCAATGACCTTTTACATTTGTCCATTCGTTTCATAATAGTATAGATTTCTGAAATTATTTGTGAATTATCATCATAAAATTCTTGTAAGAATAATTTGTCATTTTAACCAACGCAGATACGACTGTATCAAGTTCGTTTATCGTTCCAGACTACGGAGCTAAATTTCTTGTATTGGCGACGGTCCATCTCCGAGCAATTAGGAGGCGAGGCGCTTTAAAACATCTATATTTATTCGAAGACCTATACAGACTATCGTATACCAAAAAGTAAGTGGAAAGTAGAGACCTTCCAAATATATAGAGAAGGCTATTTACTTACTATTAAATGAAAATGGTATTTTATCCTTTTTACTCCTTAAGTGTACTCTTTTTACTAATGGTAATGAAAGCTGGAAAAATACTCTTAATTAAAAAAATGATAAAATTCTGAAAATGAAGTTGGATTTATTTCAAATGGTATATTCATCTTACTGATATAATAAATTTGTTCGGAGTGTTACTGGTGGCCATAGTCACCTGCTCAGTGTCACCGGTAAGGTATAAATATGATAGTTTGTATGCTTAGATGTTTGTTATTCTATCACTTAGAAACGGCTGAACGGATTTGCGGCTTAGAAACGGCTGAAATTTGGCACTCAGCTTTATCACGAAAAAGTATAATGTCCTTGTGAGATTATCTAAAAGTCAACCACCAGACGTATACACTTAGAATTTGATATAGGATCTTATAGAAAAAAATTGCTTTTAAGTCGACCGGCATAGCAAATAATTTCAGGAGTGAAGCCGCGGACACAGGTTTACTCACAGGTAGTGAATAATGAAGTTATTTATGTCCGAAACGCATGTAAGAAGAAGAATTATAATGGCAATAATACATTAAAAATTCTCCTGTTTATTGAATTATTAAACCACGAATGCTCTATTCAAAGAGATGGCATTTTGGTACCCCCTTATGTCATCAATAACAGACGTAAACTTTACATTACTATAGAACATATGAATCATGCAATCTGTAAAGATTACAAGTTCTTTATTGCTATTTATACAAGAAACAAAATCCATTGAACGGACCAGTTTTCGGTATGCAAAAGCAACGTTGTCAATTTCCACAGGCACAATGCACTAATTATATCAGTGTCTTAGAAAGCCCCTAACCAGCCCCTTAACAGTTTTCCACGGTATCGCAGGGGCATTAGTGCATTTCCCAGTAATGCTTCTAAAGACGGTTGCTGCACGATGACCAAGAAGACCGCTCAGTTACACCGTGTTCTGTTTAGAATAGTTTAAAAGAATAAATATTGCCTTTGCCTAATATATTCATTTCCAGACTTTTTTAGTAGTCAGATTGATTATAAATTTATAAATGATCAATGATATAAGAGCTATTAAGATCTTACGCTTGCGCTAGTAGTTGGTTTTTATTTTTAACATAGACATTATTTCAAATCATATTCCTATATTATTATGAAAACTTAGGTTACATTCAAAAATACGGTTTCGTAACTAACATCAGCATACATATTCATAGTTATTATTTTTATTTACTCAACTTTTTTAGTTAAAAAAATCGTCTGTCTGTCTGTTCGCGATAAAAACAAAAACTATTTAACGGATTGTCTTGCGATATTCGCCATTAGATAGAGTGATTCGTGAAGCAGGTGTATGTGTATAATTTATAAAGGTATTTTGTAAATTGGTTGAAGTATGACAATAATTGTTGAAATTGTCGGAAAATATCAAAACCTGCGTATCTGCTAGTAATAGAATAAAATTGTATATCCATGATATGTTTCACTTCGAAAACTAAGCATGTTACGTTTAAATTAAGCCTCGGTTAGATGCAAGGTAGAACTGGCTGTCTCCGCTAATTTAGAACCATCGGCAAGCAAAGTGCTTCGTCTTGTGCCCGCACCGGACCGCGTACTTCAGAACTTACCAGAGTTTTGGTCACCACTCAGGCCAGAATTTAATATCAATATGTGATCCTTTGATGAAGTAACTTGTGGCATTAAACTGACTATAAGATGTAGGGAATTGAATGGCTGAGTAAATATATTGTATTTAAATTGTTTTAATTTGTTCTTATCAAAACGCAGTTAGCTTAGACAAAGATTTTAGAATTAAACATATTATTTTTCTCAATATTATGAAAATCGTTGCAGACGTACGAGTAAGATTAGTATCAGAGACGCATCTAAAAGGTCTTTCGAGCCAAGAAGAAAGACAATAGAATATTTAAGGAAACAGTTGCTGGTTTGATCCAAAAATAAACAAAACGATTGTTGATAGTGACTTAGCTTGATTAAAAAAACAGTCCTATTATTCTTTACTTCAATAATAATTATTGTAAAAGTAATTTTAAGATTGAATTGTTGAAAAAAGTTTTCGTCGGTCTTCGATTTGAAAAAACTATTTTACCAGATTTTTCTACCTATCTTAGTCTAAGGACAGGTTGAAAATAAGATTAAAATTAAAATTCCCGCTCTTCGTTCAAGCGGATATGATAATATAAGTACAGGATGTGATGGAAAACATTCCTATTTTCAAATAACGACGTCTTCCTTTCCCAAGATAACAAGTTTTATAACATAGGTAAAAACATAATATATCTCTTTTAATACACATAAATATACTCTACTATATTTAAAAATTAAATAGTACATTACAAAGTTTACAAATTAAATTATTAAAAATTTCTATTGCAAAAATAGATCCTTTTTAGGGTTCCGTAGCTAAATGGCAAAAACGGAACCCTTATAGTTTTGAATAACTTAAAACTGTGGCCGGTGCTTCGCTAGCATGGCATATAAAATTACTGTCATCAATTTTTTTACTGCGTGGAATCTTCCGTATAACATCACTCATATGCTAGTGAAATTCTCGTCAAAATTAGTCCAACTGTTTTGTAGATTAGCCCAAAGAACTAGACTAACAGATTTAAAAAAATTCAATTTAATTTTTATTATTTGTGTGTAAATAAATACGTGAATCTTTCACACAGAGGTATATTATATTGATTTAACACCAAGTCGTCTCACAAAAGGTCCAATCTTACCCGTTCTCATATCTTAATTGCTAAATATCGTCTCACAAGGGATCTCAACTAAACCGTTAAAAGGATCTGTTACTGTTAAGTGCTGGATCGGGGGTTCGATTCCCCGTTGTAATTCGATTTGCCAATTAGGAGTTTAGTTGTCGTCGGTTGAACTTCGTCTTAAAGGTCCGGGGTTGCTTAGATTCTGATTCGACCCTTTGTGCTATACAAATGTATTGTTAAATATTATTAGTGCTCAGACAACCTAGTTTGGATTCTGTTGATATTATGTTTGTTCATTTAAATTTTCGAGTGTGTTTAAATAAACAGACAAAAATCTGTTGGGATAATGATGGCAGAGATTATTCCATCTGGTACAGCAGAGATTATTCGACCAGTGCAATCAGTGACTCTGTTGATAGGTGTTTTGTTGCAAGTGGCCGGCTAGGTAGGTACTACCGCAGTGTCAAATATTCTAACGCCAAAAAGTAGTGCTTAGACATTACCGTGTTTTGATTGAAGGGCACTGTAGGCTTGTTTGTAAATTACTGGGCAAAGAAGATTCAAGAACCATTTTCGAGATTTATTTCGAGAGTGGCATCTACTAATGGTGTTGCGCTTGTAACATAAAAAACACTATATTATATGCTTATGTCACTCAAGGATAGAATAGCTTAAAGTATTTTGTAATGTTCATGACACCATTCAAAAGAATAATGAACAAAACTTAAACAAAAAAAATCATCAAAATTGTTGCACAACACTACACTACGTTATCGCGTAGCATACACAGAAAAATTCTAACTAATTTATAACGATACGAATTTAAATCGATAAAAAATACAGGTAGATTGTAAAATTACTATGCTCGAATCAAATTGTGCAAACACAAAATTCAATATCCTAAACTCATAACCTTTTAACATTTATAGTGTAGTAACTTTATCGACAAGTTATGAGAATAGTTTTTTTTATCTCATGACGGTTGGCAAATACAATCCGGGATCCGCCTGATGGTAAGCAGTGACCGCAATCTATGAACGCTTGCGACACTTGAAGTATCACAAGCGCATGCCAACCAAAGGAGCAGAAGGGACGGGATGCGAAGGGAAAAATGGAAGGGAAGAGAGGGGGTGGGAGATAGGGCCTCCGGCGCTCTCACTCATTGCACGAAACGCAACAGTACCTAATGATATTGTTACTTGACGATTGATTGAGAGGGTAGTACTTTCCCGGTCGAGGTGGCCCTTTTGTGCTGAGAGAAGCATGGCTCTACTACCGTAAAGAATAAATATATTAACTTAATGAAAAATTTAAGCGACCGTGAACGTAACCCTCACCCTGATGAAGGCAGAATTACCTCCGATGGGTTCGAAACTAATCGGTACCTAAATCGATTCAACGTGAGCCGTTAAATTTTACATTCAGTTAAATGATGTGATAGTTTTAATAATTAAAAAATATACTATTGACCAAACTATTAAAAAGCATTACTAAGCCCCAAACATACATTTATGCCGTCGTATTATTACAGAATTAGATTGTGGAGTGTAGGCGTGGCGTTCGGATATAAGTGACGTATCCGTATATCCGCTTATAGCTATATCCGGGCATATCCGCGCGGGGGCGGATCAGCCGGATCACCAACAGGTGGGGGATGAGCCGACCGTAGATCCGCCCACCGAATGCCACGTGCTAAGCTCTAACTTTTTAAAACCTTTATCCGTTCGGCCAGAAGCATTTTGTATACACTTCAGACTTCATAGTTTATTAGCTTGTATAAGGTTTATTATCAGATAAACTATCAATGCAAGTACATATTTTGCCACAGTTATGTCCTGCTTTTAAACGTCTAAATTTTTTGATAAGAATATTGAAAAACGAGCCAAATTTTAATAAAGGTTCAGAAATTAGTTTAAATGACATTTTTAATTATGCTAAATAATAAAAACCATATTGGTACTCTAAATAATAGTCATAACTTTATGCATCTATGTAAATTATTAGCAACCACTTACCATACATATTTAGCAACCAAGCATTAAAACGAAATATCACTTAAGCGTGTCATAAATAACCCTAATTTACTAAGGGCTTTCAGTAACACATAAAACAAATGACTCTTCTGATATTACTAAAAGATAGCGAAATTATGAATCGTTTTAATCACTAATGTGAATTTATTACGTTAATTTACAATTTAATGGGTTAATTGACGAAAACATTTCGTTCGGAAACTTTCTGGTGTCATTAATAATGAATCAATCTGTTCCCGAATGGCATAGTTCTAATACCTTACCGAGGGCAAGTATTACTTTGCTTGTAATATATTTATTTTATGGTAATCACTATAACGAGGACGGATACTTCGTAAATTACGCACCTGAGTTTTTCAATATGGTTTTTATTAATGATTTTATCTATAGCCAGAATGTTGATGTTTATATTGGTGTGATAAATCGCCGCAAATAAGCAATACCATAAATAAATAATAATAAATAATCTCAACCCACAAAATTGAAAAAACTGAGTAATATATGCAGAAGTGTTGGTAAATGGCTGAAGAACATTTTTCTTTAATATTTGTAGGGTTTTAAGCTTTAAAACTTCTAAAAAAGCCATTTTTATCATGCAATTTATGTATTATTTTAAACGTTTTGGGTTATATTATATACGAAATATGCAATTTGTATAATTATGTTTGGTGAAAATAAACATAAATCACTTACATAAATCTGAAATTGCCAAAAACTTGACCAATACATAAAGCAAAATCATATAAAGCAAGTTCTTAAAATCTTTAAACGCGTTTTTCTCGAAATGACATTCGTGTGGGTTGACATGGTATGGCTTATTTGCGTCCATTAATAATATATCGCATCTTTAGGATGAATTCAACAAAATAAGTTTTAAAATAATGACACCTGCACAATCTTTCGTATATTATATTTTTGTAGTTATTTATGTCAATTATTTAGGCTCGTATATGGCTATGTTTGGACTATTGTTACATTGAGAATTTCGTTTGGAAGTCATTTTAAGGTCATAATTAAATTGACTGGTGTTGGGTCTTTTATTGCAAGAGGCCAGCTAGGTAGGTACCACCGCTGTGTCAAATATTCTACCGCAAAGCAGTAGTGTCTTTGGCATTACTGTGTTTCGGTTTGAAGGGCACTGTAGGCTAGTGAAATTACTGGGCAAAGGAAATTTAAGTAATATCTCGAGGTTTGCAACGTGTGAGTGGGAGTGGGTTGGCCTCTTAATGGTGTTGCAAGTGCTCATAGGCTACGGCAGTCACTTACCATCAGGTGGGCCGTATGTATGCTTGCCAATTTGGTAACATAAAAAAAATCGTTTTCTTTTGAATTGTGCCCCTTTCGTTCTTAAGGTCCGATTATGACAATCGTCTAAATATAAGACTCACCTAGTCACCGCCTGCTATTTTCAGACCTTTAACTTTCAGCTTAGGCGGTTGTTTGAACTTTATCATACTTTCAACAATTTTCTTCGAGCGATGAGTAATAATTGTTATAAACTGTAATTACTTCTTAAAAATACACAAAAAACTTTTTGGCTTCCTCATTATTGTGTATGTACATATCATGTAATCTTGCTGATATCAGTTATCGCGTTATTACCCTAAATGAAATTGAATAATTATTATTTTCTATAAACATTGCGTAGAAATGTGGAAAAAATGATTTATTTAAGTCAGGCGTTATGCATGCCCTGCAAGACCTTAAAGATGAGATCATGTTGGAGAATGCTTCATACACAGTACGCTTCTGCGTGTAACATAACCCTTCATCGCCAGCATGGTCCCTTGTTTCGTATCTTCCGTCGAGTGAGTCCATCGGTTATACACGCTCGGAGCCATTTCTCGATGACATTCTAAATTCACGTCCAGTCTAGCAAAAATTTCCCTTAAGAGCGAGCTAAGTTTGAGTCGCAGTAAGGGCTGTTTGAGTTTTTTTACGGCCGGGCCTCAGTGCTTGACCTTTAAGCTAGGTGTGGCTGTGAAATTCAATATAGCCAATATTAATACACTTTTAAAAAAAGAAATTATTTTCTTTTTCGTAAGCGTCTTCGCTATAGTGTCTAACAAACAATACGTTACAAGATAAAATATATCTCAAAAAGTATATTTTTTATCTAAAGTAAAAAATTAACTAAAAAGCATTGGTTAACCAAATCTTTTATCTTTTATCATTCACGCAGATAATTCTTTAAAAAAAGCAAAAATCTTCTACAGAATATAATCAGTATTGTTAAGTCAACATTTAATTATATTCAAAATCAATAATTTACACGTATCCCTGTTATTTGTCGGCGTAAGAGCCAAATTAATAGTCAAAACTTGGCGAATCCCGCACGCCGCCTTACTCGCAACTTATACGCCAATTAATTTATTGCCCAAACTTTACTTTCCATTCTTTATACAAACACTTATACGGCGTGGTGTTGCCAGCATTATAAAAATAACACGCATTGAGTTCCTACTCGTTTTAGCCAGTTTTAGTTACTTATTTTATAGTACTTGTTAAAGCGAATTGTTTAAAAAAGCGTGGGGTCCATAGTGTCAATAGATATAAATATTTTATTGACAGATTCCGGCGTCGGGATGTGACGACCCCATCGCCCGCTGTTGGGATAACCTCTGTCACAGCAGAGATTATTCCACCAGTGCAATCAGTCACACTGGTGCTAGGTCTTTTGTTGTAAGAGGCCGGCTAGGTAAGTACCACCGCAGTGTCAAGTATTCTGCCGCCAAATAGTAGTGCTTAGGCACTACTGTGTTCCGGTTTGAAGGGCACTGTACGCTAGTGAAATTACTGGGCGGACGAGATTTAAGAACTAATATCTCGAAGTTGGCAACGCGTGAGTGGCACCTACTAATGGTGCTGCAAGCGCTCATAGGCTACGGCAACCACTTACCATCAGGTGGGCCGTATGCTTGTTTGCCAACTTCTAACATAAAAAAAAAAAAAAAGAAATGAGTCAAAGCACACCAAGACAGTTAAAAAGCAACCTACGCTTTTCTTTCAACCAAATACATTTTTTCTTATTTATTTTAATTTTTTAGTTGGATTTTCTATAAAATTGTTTTCTTTAATTTTTTTAGCTATTACGGTCCTTGATAGTGTGCAAAATTTCGATGAAATCCGACGTTTTGAAAGAAGTGAAAATCATGTTCAAAGTTTCCGTTATAAACAGTCATATGAAGCTAAAAAGCGTTTAAAAGATTTTTAATGAGGTTAAACCATACCAACTTGCTAAGATACTTTTTTGTTACCAAGTTCGCAAGCAAGCGTACGGCCACCTGATGGTATGCGATTGTTGTAGCAATTACAACACCATTTGTACGTATCACTCTCTTTTGCCCACTAATTTCATTAGCTACAGTATCCTTCAAACCGAAACACAATATACTGCTTTACGATAAAATAAATGATATTACGGTAGTACCTACCTAGCATCTGGCAATAAAAGGTGTACTCCCAGTTTTTGAAACTTATTTTCTATACTATTCGTATGTCATTTTAGTAGCAAAGTCTTTCGGTTTTTCTTGCTTCCGAAATTCTAAGCATCGGCGATGACCTGGAAAGCTGTCGCTTGTTTGTTCGCAAATTATTTCAGTTTCGTGATTACCTTCATACCCAACATTTGTATACGCTTAACTTAGTAATAAATCATTGTAAATTTGAAATATAAATGGTGAAAAATAAGTTTCTGTGCAAAAATTAAAGCAAGAAATTGTGCGCAGTAATCAAAAATATATTAAGGCGAGTACACACCTCCGTCACTAAAGTATATCACGTTCGTCTAATACTCAACGGCAATTCTAATTAGCCCTACCTTATTTATGATTCATAAGCCGATGAACAATAAATTCTCGCGGAATCTTTCCGTCCCACATGTGTTACTAAACCTTAGCATTAGCGAATGTTGAATGTTGGTTCTCGCCTAATAAGAGACGGGATGTAAGGAATCGCACTGATTACTATATTATTTATTACACTACGTGCCGCCCGTGTAAACGCTTCCTAATACTCCAATCTACGCTACCGTCTTGGAACCTTGTGTCTTTAATGCGAAATATATTTCCCAAGCTTCTCTAAAGCGTATCTGATGGTGGTTAATATGATATGGTTCTAAAGTATAAGGTGTACGACCATCTATCAAATGGGGTAACGATTAACTGAGTGGTAGAAGCGAAGCGCTCGCGCCGCTGAGATTTTTAATTATTGCAGTATTACCAACAATTTATGTGAATCGATGTTTTAAGCTAATTTATGTTTCTTCGTAATATATAAATAGGCTGTGCATTATTTTTTATTAATTTATAAGAATAATACAATCCGGAATGGCGTACAAAAAAAATACATAAATTTTAAGTACGAATTTTTACTGCCATGCATCTTTCTCACGACCTTCACGGTGGTGAGAAAGCTGCATGGCTCAAATGAATTTCTTTGTAGTATACCCCCGCCCGGTGACGCTGTCAAGGCCAGTAGGGCCAACAGCAATACACATTCCGAAAAAAAATTTGTAGTACATACATACATAACTGTCAATCCGCAGTGCGCACAATAATTTAAGTCTATAGTAAACCAACGTGATGAGAATTCTCATATAAAATTATTATACTACAATTAAAACTCAATTAAAAACTACAAAAAAAATGTTTAACCCGACCAGTATAAATTTATAACACAAACCTTGACAAACCGCTGTTGAGTAATGACTCTCATATTTTGCCGTATATCTTATTATTGCCAAAGGGGATAATGCTCTAGATCAGAAAGATTATTAATTAAAAGTGACATCAATGTTTTCATAAATATTCTGCATAAAGCAAATTACAACTTATAATCAATACTATAATAGGCAACAGATCAAATTATTCGAATGTGTTGATTATATTATACGTTTTGATAACTATGATTTGTTAAACGACGCGTGCCATTTTTATTTATGTTTTATTCGCAGTAAAATAGATAGAAATTTTGCTTTATACGCCACCTTTGAGCTTACGCCTCCAGACCGCTTTATGCGATAATTTTAATGAATATTTATATTGTTTGTGCATTTACTTTAACTTAAGATGAAAACTGTATGAGAACGTTACCAAGTGTGAGTAACGTAAAGTTTAAATTGGATGCCGTGACGGGGTTTAGAATAAAAAGATTTGTAGCAAGTTTCGATCTAATGAGAATAAAGTAACTCTTTCTTGAATTTTAAAATTTATTATATTTATATATTATATTCTACACCTCGAATATATCAATGCAAATAAATAAAATTAAAGTGTCTATTTGTAATTTCAAATTAATAGATTTTCACTAAATGCATATGAAAGTGTATACGGTACTTGCATTAAAAATGGTGCATAATTTTTAAGAGCTATTTGAGCTTTGAAGCTACTTAATTATCTGATTGTGATCTGATTTTCGAACATCATTACTTTACCACAAATATTACTATATATTGTCTACATATATTATAATCAGTGCAAGTGTTTTAGAAAGAGAAATATAAAGAAAAATTTTAAAACAAATTTTAAGACGTAAATCTTTTATAACCACATGGAAACAATGATATATTTCGTTGTCTTAATATTCGTTGAGGCATTACCGACCGTCGTGAACATCCCTCATCCGACAAACAATAATCTACGGCACGTTAAATTATTATTTATAAGGTAATTACAAAAACACTCTCACGCACGATATCTCTAATGTTATTTATGCGGGGATAAACGGCGATGGGTAATTTTTGCATATCGTCCCCCCCTAACTTTCATATCGCAGAAATTGAATGATAAGAACGCCTTGAAGACATTATGCTGAATAAGTCTCAGGAAATGATGATAGATTTCTCTTAGGCTATATTAGCTGTAAGATTTTGGCGTATACTTTGTGTTTTGGTGATTTGGATTGAATATAAATTGTGTGTGTGATTTTTAAATTGGTTATATTTACTAGTTTTGCGCATGACGACGATGTGGTGGCTAAGGTAAGTTTGGGTTTGATTGTCGCTCGGAGCAGATGTTTGTATTGACCATACAGGCATGTTTTCTGGTCTGGTTGTTTCCGGACCCCCGACACAGGATATAACTATCCTAATAGGGGCCGTTGAGTGTGTAGCGTTTATTATTATTATATAATCTACAGGCTCTGCATACGGATTGCTGACAGTAAAATTGATGTTATTAGACCAGTGACACTGCTGGCATGATAGCCAGCTAAATTAAGGTTCGGTTGAAATGCTTTCCGAGGCAGGGTGTAATACGAAAAAGCGATATTGGCAGTTGAGGTTGCTGACTGGTACTAACCATCTCTTGAAATTTTCGCAGCCTTTTTTATGTGACTAAGTTGGCAAGCAAGCGTACCGCCCGTCTGGTGCCAAGCAGTTGTCGGAGCCTTGCAACACCATTCATTTGTAGGTATTACTAACTCGTTACCAACGTTGATACATTGGTTCTTAAATCTCCTTTGGCCAGTAATGTCACAAGCCTATTCAAAACGGAACACATTGTAATGCCTAACACACTACTGCTTTGCGGGTGAATATTTGACGCTGCGGTGTTATATACTTAGACCCCTTTTAGACTTTTTCTGAAAAATCGCTTACATTCAATCTGGATTTCCGACTTTATTATATTATTAAATTTTCCAGATTAGGAGCTGACGTCACTGCAATTGGTTTTATAGGGTGATGGTTGAAGCCTATTGAAACTGAAAACAGCAAGGCTCGGCTAAATAAAAATCCTTACTGCGGTAAAATATAATCTTCAACTTATAATAAATCTACGATTGCGAGTTTCAAACTTACATAATAAGCGCAATCTTGCTGTCACTAAAATTAGAATCCATACAGCGGGTAGCACGTGAAAGTTTATTATCGGTTTTCGCTAAACGTATCCGAAGTTATTTTGCATGTAGTCGAGATAGCGTGTGTTGCAGTTCTGAAAGAAAGTCATGAATTATGGCGCCCTGCCTACATATCTGCTTCGGTGCTATAGAGAACTGGAAGTGCTTACATATATTTCAATATTTCGTTATTATTTTATACTATTATATAAAATTGGTATAAAGTTAAGTTATTTAGACAATTATATTCTAGCGTTTTGACAAAGGAAAAAAACAAAGACAATTAGTAAATAATAAAATCTCTATCTATAAATCACTATTGTTAACTACAATTTTAAAATAATACATTTTAATACTATGCATACGGGTCAATCGATCTAACGTACTAATAAGAAGCAATTCCAGCTATAGCTCTAACACCACAAATGTGAAAGTCCATTATGTTAAAACGAAAAATATTTACTCACAACTCAGCAAGAATAATAGTCCTTTGACACTAAATACCTCTTATGGGAACTACATCCACTTCTTAAAGAAAATCATATTCATAGAGACGATAAATTCCCATCCGAGTAACGCACACCTCTTTAACCGTATTATTTTAATATACGTAAACCAAGAATTGTATTCCTTCCCGTTTTCTCATCAGCGGAATACAATAGCTCTGTCTCTGTCATTGTTCGTTAGATATCTTAATAAGATTCATGAAAGGACCCCATATTTTATATCCGACTCTGTCCTCTATCTTCTTATATTATCCGGGCAAGAAGAGCGCCTTTTGAAATATGTGCTTGCTTGGGAATTTCCGATCTTTCAATTACACCTTTGTTGGAAAATTTCATTGAGATATTTTAGAAGTTGTTGCTGGGCCGGTAAAATTGTTTTAATATAACTTAAAACAAAATTATTTTAAAGTGGAAACCATATGCTTACTAATTACTATATTTATTGTATAACACAGAATAATTTAATCTAAATTGCTCGTAATTGTTTAGATTACGCAATTGAAAATAGAAATCAATTTATATAAATAGACTGAGCTAACAGAAAACTTCACAAATTTCTTTTCGTTTTTTTAAATTATAAAAATATAAATTCATTTATCCATAAAGAAAGTGATAGGACGGGATATGCCTTAATGTATTATATTATGTATGAATAAAATTATAATTACATAATACGTTAATATAGATACAATTATTCATATTTAATTTCAAATAGTACCTAGCTTTTTTGGCTTGAATGGAACAACACTAGTGCTTAATGTACGGTAGTACATTGCACGTAATATGGACGTGAATTACCGGTATTTTGTATTGTTGTGCTGCATTCGTTAACAGTTTTTTTTTATGACGGTAGGTAAGCAAGCATGCACGTTTCCAATCCAAGGGATAGGAGGTAGTCTGAAGGCAAAAAGGAAGGGAACAGAACGGATAAACCGCTACACACTCAACGGCCCCCATTAGGATAATTATATCCTGTGTCGGGGATCCGGAAACATTCACACTCACAAGGACAAACACAACCAGACCGGAAAACATGCCTGTAAGATTAATACAAACATCTGCTCCGAGTGGGAATCGAACCCACAACCGTCGAGGCTTAAGGCAGACTCGCTACCCACAACGCCACAGCGGTGTCATGGGAGATTGGTCCCTGGTTCTAAAAATGAATGACAGAAGCCGAAACCTTACCATCTCCACTTTATGAGGTACCCTCTTTTGTTCTTCTAATCTCTGGTCGCAACGCATAGATGCTCTGGTTTTGCTTTCATCAAGATGAATCTTTAATTATCACAGAACAAAACAAGAAATTCATGAAGTCAGTGCTGTAAGTAAAAACTAAATTGTATGTTACTTTTAATATTCGTACTAATTCATCATATCAATATAGATGTTACAGCTAAGGCAATATCTCCGTGTAGCTTAAAAGTTTTGTTCGCGAGGCGCACAAACCCGATATTAAATAAAGTTACGCCTATAAATATTCCTTCAGTTAACTCTGAAACAAGATACATTCGGAAGCGAGAAAGAATCTATATTGATTCCATTCTTCATTGAAGTTACCTGAGTTTTATTAAATGCGATAAAATAAGTAATTATCATATCAGCCATTGCGGTAAGAAATTGCCCAGTATTTAAGATTGATTAAAATATTAAATAGTACTCTAATTATGGTGGTCTGTCTCTGTTTTTATTGCAATATCATATTTGTATGAAAAACTAAATAATATTAATTACTATTTATTCAATTGATAACCCCAATCGATGCTCCAAACTCTTAAACAGTATACGAAACGACGAATATGTATAAACCATATATACACTAATTAATTCTGGGAGACTGGGAGATACAGCCAAAGGATACAGCCAAAGGCAGAAAAAGTGGATATTTTAAAATTTCATATTTCATTATCTATTATATTTTCATAAGCCAGGACTTAAATTTTGTCAAAATTAAGTTGCTGTAAGGATGTTCTATATAAAATGCAAAGAAAACTACTGGCCATGAGAGCACAGACAGTATTAAAAAATCTGTAGATTATTCCACTAAATTACAAACGACACTAGCTTCATAATCAATAACAAACATTAATGATCATTTAAAAATTACATTAAAATATCCCCCAAAATGATTCGAACTATATCAGCATGCGAAGTTTTTTCATAGAGTCTCAGCTTACCGGGGGCGCGGTAATTCCTTTGGTCGTAAATCTTAACTTTAAGAGAAACCAGGGGGGGATTAAAGATCAGTAATCTTACGTTTGGATGAATTATGGTCCTCCACCGCGATCCTCTTTATTGTGACTTTAAGAAACTGAGAGGAGATTTTGTTAAACGTTCGAAATTAATTTAGATAATGATTAATGGTATCTCCTGTAAGCAGGAAGCTCCCGTGGGTACGGTATTTGCATAATTCACGGTACAGAAATGCGTGTAAACTGAGTGCTTTTAGCGATTTCGATAACGCTATTCTGAGATGATATCTTAATATTTGCAGTTTATTTTGGTGACAACGACATACTGTTTTTAAAAATTATTGTAATTTTTCTATTTAAAATTTCAATGTAGTCGCATTATAAAAAATGTAAACTGTATTTTTCTTTTCCATCCGTTTTAGCTTTTCTAAAGGTCTAAAATAACTTACAATATAAAAAAAAATACTTATATAATCTTACAATATAAAAAAAATACTTAATTACCTATGAAAAATTTTCTAGAAATTTATTTATCGTTGATCTAAAAAAACATTATAGACAAAAGTTTAAAACAACAATCATGTTTCAGATTGTCACTTATAAATCCAATTAATTTATAAAACAAAACATTCTTCAAATGTTTTAATGTTTCGGTACATAATACAGATTAAGAAACGGGCCGCCTACGAAAATTTAGTAGCCCAAGAAATTTGTCATGGAGTACTTTATCACAACAATCATCCGAACGGCGGCGCTTATTCATAAATCTCGCGGCATTATTCCGAAGGTGAAACAACAAACATTACCGGTATAAATCTGCAACGTATCTCGGTTGAGAGTAATGCGCCTAACACACTGCTCCCTAAAATGATAGACATAATTGGCCATGTCTTTGGTGTAAGATTACGCCATACTTAATAGCTTTATGTTTTTGAATTATTCTTATTGACGATGGGCTCTCACCAAACTACATGACCACCAAAAACTAGAACTCTGTAGAAGGTCATGGAAAGGAGTATGACAGGAATAATGAGACAAGACAGAATAAGAAGCAGTATAATATGAGACAAAACTAAATTAGCTGACATTCTTATTCAAATAGACCAACTAAAATGGACATGGACCGATCACATTATTAAAGATGACTGGTATCCCAAAGACAACAAACGCAACAGAGGGCGTCAACAAACCAGATGGATGGACGCCCTAATTGTCATTGTTGTCAACACGAGACAGGACCCAATAGAAGATGCTAGAGGAGGCCTATGCCAGGAGGTACTCTGAATTACATGATATTCTTTAGGAAAATTTAACAGAATAAAAAGGGATATATACATACATATGTATTGACGAATATCTGTCAAGGGTTCCTCACTGTGCATAATATTTAAAGTAGGTGTTATTTGCGATACATTGATAGATTCTCGTCAAGTGACGTTATGGTAACCAGAAACTCAATACAGAAGGAACACAGTTAATTTGTTATTTTTGTGAAGATAAATGTAATAAAAACTATATCAAGAAAAGTTGTTCACTTTATGAGTGAAGATTGATCCTTTACTGTATTCTAATTTAAGTCTTCAGTAATAAAATCAGTTATTCACATCACAAAATGAAATAATCAGTCTTATGTTTTATTTTTTATTTTTTCGGAATGTGTATTGCTGTTGGCCCTACTGGCCTTGACAGCGTCACCGGGCGGGGGTGCTGAGTACTGATACTCAGCCGTGATCAAGGACAGCCCTCACGGGGATGTTTTAATATTATAATAGCAATTAAGGCTTAAAACTTACATATACAGTTCACAAATTTTCAATGTTTAAAATGATAAATTTATGAGGAACAAACAAAGAAAAAACAATATAACATACTACAACTAACAAACTTTAACTATAGATAAAAATATAATTTTAAAATTACAGTCTAAATGTTATTCGTTCGTGAAAGCCTTGTGTCACTTTCGTTATCAGCCACCGTCGCGCCATAAGACAATAGTAACGCAATAATAAAAATGTTGAATAGCCCTCGTAATGATATTGTTACTGGCAATGCATTGTGCCCGTGATAACGGATAAACTGTACCCAGAAGACTATATAATATATCTTTGCTTGAATTATTATCGTTTTATCTGGAAATATTTTTGGGCATATCTCATATTAAATAATACGATTACAGCCATTTCTATACGCGATTTATTTTCTGTGCTAGTGCAAAACTTGACATTTGCTAATCCAATATAACCTGGGTATAGTTTTTGTAACAGTTAAAAAAAGAACTTAGAAATTAGGAACCACATGCATTTGACGCCCCCTTGAATTGCCGCCCGGTGCAAGAACTCCGACTTGCCCCTTTCTCGATCCGGGCCTGATTCTTTATTGACACGTCTTTTACTAATAAGTACATTTTTTTGATGAATTAATTATTCGTACCGAAATGTCTTTATTTGGTCTTACAGTTAATTAAGATGTTGTAGGTTTTTTTCAAATTCATAGAATGTCGGTTAATTATTCTAACTAATATTATAAAATATACGAAAGACAGTTTGTTTGCTAGTAACGCTTTCACGCAGACGCTGAACTGATTATTATTTTAACCGTGTATTTCTATAAATATAGATGGGACCATGGAAACGGTTATAATAGCAAGTTTGTATAGGACATCATTAAATTCTATATTTCACTAGCTGGCCCGGCAGACGTTGTCCTGCCCCGAAAAAATCTTGGACCCGATAGCAGCGCCCTCTACCCGAGTCTAGAAGTGACACCAGTGCAAGTTGTCGATTTACTAATATCGCTATTAAAAAAATAGGGGTTGACGGTAGAAGGGTGAAAATTTAGGGTCGTATGTATTTTCCAATTCCACATAATAAAAATAATAAAAATTATCTAAAAAAATAAGAAAAAAATGTTTGGGGTTGACACCCCTTATCACTTAGCGGTTTGAAAAATAGATTGTAGCCGATTCTCAGACTTATTGAATATCTATAAAAAAATTCATAAGTAACAGTCAAGCCGTTTCGGAGGAGTATGGGAACGAACATTGTGACACGAGAATTTTATATATTAGATTAAATGTGAGGCACAATCAATTAAAATTGTTACTGAGGCAGAGCCAGAGAGAAAAGCTAGTAAAGAATAAACAGAAATTATGTGTCACTATGCTACCTTATTTACGTACGTTACGTACGTACGTTAACAAAATTTTCTTTGAAACGTTTTCCTTACCAACCATTTTTCCATCGTTTGTTATCCGCACCGACCTTCTTACTTATCTCGGTGTATTGTTAAAAAGCGTGATGACTTAGTAACTGGAATTCCCATTAAGTTCGTCTCTATTCATGTGGTAACTCGAGGGTGGTGGAGGCAGATACAAATAAAAAGGAGTTGTTTAAAAAATATAACAAGCGAGTATTCTTAAAGATAAGGCTGCGTTTCCGGCGTCTTCCCCGTCATGGAATTATTTCAACGATTCGACGAAACACGACGTCGTGACGTTGTCGCATTCAACACTCTATCTTTAAAAATATTTAGTGATGTAGCCGATGTTGTTTGGTAATTATTTAAAATAAACGAATAGCTATCAACACTTTTTGTAATTAATATAATATATTTACATTAGGTCTAGCGACTAGTAACGTGATGAATGTAATAATTTACTTAAAATAATTGAGTGAGTAAATCTATAAAGTAAAAAATTTAAAACTAATAACTTACTAATTTTTGATTTTTTATAAGTAATGAAGCGTTTTGTTTGTAAATACTTTTACTTCTATTTTGTCTGCATGGAGTTATTTATGTTCAGAGAGTTGGGAAAATCGAAAAGATTCTATAATTTCTTCTATAACTCAGGAACAGTACTTGTAACTGGATAAAAATGTCCTTTTCTGTACCCTTAACATATATTGTCATATGCAAAATATCATGATGATCGCTTCAGTATCAAACAAACAAACGCATATTAGCATTTCGTCGTTGCAAATTTAAAATCTCCTATGTGACAATTTCATCATAAACAAGTTATTTATATATTTTAAAAGCAATTTTGTATACCTACACATTGCAAAAACTCCTATGTAAATATCTTAATTCATTTTTAAAGTATTCGCTAATTTAAAAATTGAGATTTTTATTCTATGTGCAGAAAAAATATAAATATATATGCTAAATGATACATTATATAAGACAATTTTTATTTCAATATATTATAATTCCTTTATACTTAATTATACCTAAAAAAATCAAGAATGTTTTTAGATTTTTTCAGGAAACTGTTTTTACGTTTTTATCGAAAAGTTACTTTTTACACATAGGAGATTTTAAATTTGCAACGACGATTTATAATATTTATTAGGATAGTTAGGATACCTATTAGACAATATTTATCGTTTAATATATCGATACATTTTCGCCACAAGTGTCTCATACCTACAGGGAGATCTGTAAAGAGCGGCCGTGTCAGATGCCCGTCGCTGTTTCTTAATTTCCTTTCGCCGAGATAAGATTGGCTTTTAGCTTTTTATTGAATTTTCTATGTTATACACAGACTTTACAACTCACTTCAAAACGACACTTATTTCCTTAACAGATAGGCAAAGAAGTTATTGAGTTAAATTACTGAGACGAATTCTATTCATATTTTAAACATGCTGTTTAACTTTATATAAGTTTTTGCTTTTTGCATAAGATTTTTTTAATGTAACTTGGTAACAATAAGTAATACTATCAATCACGTATAAGACATATATTGTAATTAATTAAAATTAAAATAAGGGAAGTTGCTGATAAGCCATACAGAGTCCATCAACAACATCAAATTTTTTGAGGAATTAACTGTTCTACTATTTCACGAGAATAATATTATTTTTCTTGTGTCTTACAAATCAGTGGCCTCGAGTCCTTTTGAATTAAAATGGGTATCTACTATTAATACTACCATCGTAAGGAGATTATGGTGATCGCTTATCATCATGCGGACTGTTATTTCTTTTTTTTTTAAATAAACGCTACACACTCAACGACCCCCGTTTCCAGACCCTCCACCACGGGATAAACTGTGGGTCCGGAAACATACACAATGACAAGGGCAAACACATCATACAAACATCTGCTCCGAGCGGGAATCGAACCGCGACCTGTGGCGCTTAAGGCAGGTTCGATACTGCTACGCCACAACATTGACAAACTCTGTTCTTATTCACCACCTTTGTGGTATAAAGAAAACTGAATAGTTTTAAAGTAGATACTTTCAAACTATGACCAGCCCAAGAGGTGACGCTGTCAAGTCCAGTAGACTCAACAGTAATACACCTTTAAAAAAATATTACTTTTATATTTCTATATTATAAAGATGTTTATTGTATCTTTGTACGAATATAAGAATCCCGAATGTATTTGTGTTATCTGCAGCATAAACCGCCTTAGCTACGACTCTACATTTCCGCTGACTGTACGTTTCACATGATAACGCTGCTTTCCGCTGCATTTTTATCTCGAATTTAATGATATTTGATGAAAGTGACGCTTTTTTATTATACACATTATGAAAGAATTAAATAACAGTTATATCTCAAAATAAAAGCTTTTTAAATGTATATGTGGTTGTCTTACTGTCCTCACGGGGCTCAAAATTGATTCTATCCTTTAGGTACCAACTGTGATGCCGGACTGCGGTATGTAAGTCAGCGGGAATACAGAGATTCTAGTGTCATCAATGGCATCACTCAACAGACCTCGTGGTGACGTGAAAAACGATATACCTCATCATCGCCGGAAATCTTCAATCAATCGCAATCAGGGTATTGTAGGCTATACATAGAAAGGATGGTGATATAAATCGCAATTTGCATAACGACTTCTTTAGTTGATTTTATACATGTATTTGATCTGCACGTGCAAATCGACGTTACGCCAGATATTAATTAAAAAAATCTAATCAGAATTATTTTCTACAATGAAAGCTTTTAATTAGTTAATAAAATATGTCACTCTGATTAATTTTGCACAATACAGAAGTGAACAAAACAAGAACCCCACTCTTAATAGACGTTTTAATTTAGAAAAAAAATTGAGAGAAATTATCTTTTAATTGTTCAATGTTGTGCGGTGAAAGACGTCGAATTAGAAAAGATAATCTCGTTACAGTTGACACCTCTCTGTTAAAAATTTAAAGGGATGCAATTAGGGTTCCGTGGATGGTTTAAATATTATATTTTTTTTTTCTGTTTAGCATATTACTGACCAAAGGAAGGAAGGTTCCAGTAAATTTAGAAAGTCTGTTATTTGTATCGTAACGTATTTGAAAAAAATTGGGAAGTAAATAGGCTATTAATATAGATTTTTGAGTTTGAATATGGCTCATGAAAAGAAGTGGTGTTTTCAGTAATACTAGTACAGTAAGCGTCTATGAGCAACGGTGACCCTTTACCATCAGGCGAGCCGTACGCATGTTTGCCACATTTGTGGACTAAAAAAATACAGATTATTTAGTTACAATGATAAAAATTTCTTAAACTTCCTTTTATTGCTCGAGGTCTGCTAGGTAGGGGACCCACAGTGTCAGTTATTCTACTGTAAGCAGTATACTGTGTTTCGTTTTGAAGGACACTGTAGCTAGTGAAATTACTGGGCAAAGGCGATTTAAGAACCAATATCTCGACAGTGATACTGTCTACAAATGTATGGAGTTGCAAGCGCTAATAGGCTACGACAACCTCTTACCATTAGGTGGGTCGTATGCTTGCTTGCCAATTAAATAACATTACCATGATCTCGCCAATCGAAACTAGAAAAAATTGCTAAATGTTTCAAATTTAGAATTATTTTAAAAAGTAACTTCCTGACGCGATTGTTACTTATAAATGGTTTTGGTTAACGAAAGCGTCAGTTCTTCCTGTTGCTTAGCTGTCCTGAGGGATGTAATTAAACAAATTTTGATGCGCGCTCGTTTAGAATTAACCTGTTTATATCAGAAGGGACCGTTCAACAGTTATAACAATGGGTCTTTTAATTTTAACGTTTGTTTTAGATTTTAGAAATTAATTGTTAATGTTGTTATGTTAATGTTTTGCGGTTAAATTAAATGTAATAGATTTTATAATACTATTTGCTTTATGTTTCGAACAATATATTTTGATAGTAATTATTAATTAATTTCGTACTATTCAGTGCGGTGTTTAAATTTATATTTGCTAATGTTTTCAGTTTAGTTTGTATGTTAGTTTTTAACGTAGTCCTTTAAAACAAATGAACTAGAAAAATTAACAACATCAGACCCAAACGAGAAAAAGGGCCAACCTTCATGGAGGCTCTAAGTTGATTTCGTCCATAGGGGCCTTCTGTAAAGCCGAACCGCGATAATGGACGTCATAGGCAATGGAAGCGACACTCTTAGCGCATTCTAATCGATGGACTCGCACGTTGTGATTCAATCTCGTTGGTTGTGCTTGAGTTTTTGTGTGTTTCTGGACACAGGATATCAAAATCCCACCAAATGAGAAAGAATATATGTGTATGTTGTTCGAGTATGAGGACGAGTAGAATAGTAAACTGCTAAGCCACGAGCAGACGGTGGGTGAGCGTGGGATCTTTTCACCTGAGGCCGCGGTGAACGCGATGTGAGGAAATTATTTGTATTCACCTAAAGCTGCTATAACGCTATATACGCGTTAATACATAATATATATTGTATTTGTCATATTTGTGTTACTGTTTATAAACTAATATTAATTTGTTGATGAATCACCAGCGAAAATATAGTCGACTTTTTTATGGATATTAAATGGCCAGTACATAGGAATATTTTTTATTATCCCACTTCGCTGTCAACACTTTTTTTTTTATTTATTAGAGGTCTTTTAAAAACTTAAACTTGATCTGAAAATATTACCAGTGGTATAATGACATAAAACTAGGCATAAGAAGGTATGGTTTCTATTATAAAGATTGTTTTCTTCGAGGACATTAGTTTTTCATCTTTTTCTAAAAGATTATCTAAAAAATTGTATAACAAAAATTCAAACGTCAATCTTTTAAGTCCTGAAATTGGTTGAAATACCTAATTCACTTTGATTGCTCGACTAAGATTTTGAAATTGTATGAAAATCAACAAATGTTTTATTAATGTAAGCAACATTTTAGGCCAGCAACAAGCGTACCTAAACACTGAAATATGCAGCCGACGACGAATGACGCTATTCAATTAACAACTAAGCTTAATAGATAATAAGGATTTTCAAAAAGTAAACCTTGTTTACAACTACCGTAGTGTAAAAAAATACATATTTATAGGTGGTATTATCCTCTCTCAAGATATATAAGTAGTGAATGCGAGATGTCAGGGTGTACGGCGTTATTCGTGCGTTAATTTCACGTCGAGACAAATTAATTCAAAAACAGATTTAGATGCGAATAAAATGCACGTGCCTCTGTCCCGTTTCAGATAATGTCATGCTTACCTTTGTGTTGAATTGTATGACACTATGTTTGAATAGTTAATATTATGTATAAGCATGTCTACTCAGATTAGTACATAACTGTGCTCTATGCAATAAATATTTAAGCATCAGGGTATAGATTATTTCAATTAAGAAAATATATTTGTTTTTATAAGGTAGATAGGCTTACACATGTGTACTTGCAAAAAAAAAGAGTTATTATTAATAAGGATTAATTAATTTTGCAGCAAAGCCTTGCCAAGCCATTTTCCGATGAATGAGACTGCGGAAAAGTACGATCTGAACTCTCAAAGAATATTTAAGTAATAGTGTCAGTACTATCGTGTTGCGTTCAATGACTGGGTGCACCGGAAATACCACTTCCTTCCTCTCCAGAAAATATTCCTTTGCTTATACTTCCCTCCCCTATTTCCTAGGATTGGTAACACGCTTGCTTGCTAGTTTTCCACTTTTGATATAAAAACTTAAAAAGAACTGTCTTCGATGTGTTTCGATAGTAGAACTGTCTTCGATGTATACATACAGATTTTGATCTAAATCGTTACGTTATGTTGATCTAAATCGTTACATCGCTTCTAAAAACTTCTTACATAATAAAGGCATATAAGTCTTTATTTAAAGTGGGCTTAAAACAAACCAAATTTCAACTTGATTACGCTCAGATCACTCTCGAATAAATGATAGAGACGGATAATTGAATATCCCCCGATTGGCTGCCAATGCTATGAATAAAAAATAAGCCGCGGTTGAACCTCAAAAAAAGCGGGGAGAATAAAAATAATATTATCCCGTGGAAATGAATTAAGCATCTCGCAGATACTGCGGTTCAGACGAGGTGAGGAGAGGATTATAATACGGAGAAGGCTTTTCGTAAAATGTATTTCATTATAATTAAAAATAACAACAATTCATAATTTATTTCATTAATTAGAATTTAATACATAAATTGATAAAGTAAATGAGCTATTTTATCTGCTTAAAATGGCGGTTTCATTCTTTGAGATGTGCTTCTTTTTGTACTTGCCATTACAATTTGCCAGAAGGCCAGTTTGATTGATGTATAACATTAGTATAAATAAATGTAATATCGTCATATTATAATATAGTTACTAATTTCTGCCTATATACAAACTACATACTATAGTTATACCGGTATTTTTGTAGAAGTTTACAAAACAATTATACGGTTTGAGATCATTTATTTCCCAAAAGAAATACAATTTCACTTATATGAGAAAGAAAATACATTTAAAATACTCACATAAGTTACAATAGTTGGGAAATATCGTACACCAAGTCACTACAAAAATAAAAAGTTAAGTAACGTACAAAATTTTCCCGTTGGAAATCCAAAAAAATATGAAAAAGTCTTTTCCATACTAACTTTACCCAAAATCTTCCGATCCTCCGGGTAAGTAGGGAATAAAATTAACCGAGGATGATCGCTAATGAAAATAAATTGGCGGCGGGAGATTTGAGATTACACGAAACGACCGAACGACCCGAGACAAACAACGTACGGAGTAGGGATACTGCAGTATTTTTCTCGTAATAGAAAACAGTTTTTTTAATAACTTAAGCATAGCAGGTACTTATCAAGATAATAACGAACCGTTCTTACTTTGCTTAACTTCCATATCGTAATCTAAAAAAATAGCCAATTGTGAAAATAAAAATAGGCAATTTTTGCCAACTCAATGTCCTACAGCTAGACAGAAGCTGCTCCTGGTAAAAATAAGTTATTCAACCATGGGCTCTACTAGAGACTCGATAATATGCATGTCTAAGAATTTTTTATAAGGACAGGACAATTTCGAAATATTAAAATGAAACACTTTCTCTTTCCTTCTTAATCGCTTCCATCCTTCCCTTGTTCCAGTAAGGCGGTTTAGTTCATGAAGGGTGAGACCTAACAAGGACAAACATCGTCGGGATCGTGGAAGATTGCGAATGCGCATCCACAATCCCAACATAAAGCGTTCCGTAGAACACTGTTGGGTTTTAGTTGGTAGGAGTCCGACATAGCCTTGGTTGGTAGCACAGGTATCTATCCCGGCGACAAAATATAAGACAATACCATATTTTGCAGTTTACAGTGGTAGATCTTAAAAGGTTCAAAATTTATAAAATAAAAGCTAACCAAGTGTAAGCTTTTGTTTTATACAACGATGGTGGCAAACAAGCGTACGGCCCCCCTGATTTTAGCCTTCCCATTATCAAAAAGGGCAAAATTGCTTTATAGTTTAATTAAACTAATCCTTAAACGTAGGAATATGTAATTTGTATTTTTTATTCGTTATTATATATTAAATTTAATTAGTTTAAGTTCAGTTATGTTATGTTTTGTTGATTTATTATTTGTATGTTACTACGAGGGGTACATTATCACTTTGTGAAAAAACCTTTTATAGTAAAAAAAAAGCTTATGTCTGTGAAAAACTCGTGAAGTGTGTGCTCAGCCGCGTTTCGAGTTCAGCCAGCGTATAACCAGCTACATCTTAAAGGTCGGCAACGCACCAACATGTCCTCTGATGTTGCAGATGTTCATGGGTGGCGCTAATCGATTAACATCAGGTGAACCTCCTGCTCATTTATCCTGCTCCTAAAAAACCCCTACTAAATAATATTTTCAACAAATAGGTACGCGCAGTTATTACTAGGGAGTGAACGCCACACATCCACGGCGGTTCATCTTCTTAAGTCAAAGTGAGATCAAGTTTGAGTTACGGCCGCCTACATCGCCTTATTAAAGAAAGTAGCTACCTACATGTATATTTTCCTACTTTGTAACTTTATCTTATCTATCATCTGGACGCAAATAAGCAATACCATGTCAACCCACAGGTATGTCATTTCGAAAAAAACGCGTTTGAAAATTTTGAACAACTTGCTTTATATGATTTTTTTAAAATATTGGTCAAGTTTTTGGCAACTTCGGATTTATGTAAGTTATTTTACTTATTTTCACAAAAATAAGTACACAAACTGCATATTTCGTATATAATATAACCCAAAACGTTTAAAAATACATAAGTTGCATGATTGAAAAAATGGCTTTTTAGAAGTTTTAAAGCTTAAAACCCTACAAATATTAAAGAAAAATGTTCTTCAGCCATTGACCAACACTTCTGCGTATATAACTCAGTTTTTTCAATTCTGTGGGTTGACATGGTATTGCTTATTTGCGTCCATCTATCCTACTCATATAATAAATGTGGAAGTTTAGATGTTTGGGTGTTTGGATGTTTCTTTTTGCTAGCTTGTGCTAGGTGTGGGTACGAAAATATCCCAAGGGGCTAAGGATCGAACCCGCGACCCGCAAACCCGGTTTTGTAAGTATAACAACTGTATACAA
The DNA here is from genome assembly GCA_023373885.1 of Hestina assimilis. Classification (NCBI taxonomy): domain Eukaryota; kingdom Metazoa; phylum Arthropoda; class Insecta; order Lepidoptera; family Nymphalidae; genus Hestina; species Hestina assimilis. The sequence continues at coordinate 6,393,665 of CM041740.1, read as the reverse complement.
CATACAATACATATAATTAAATAGTTTGTTTTCAACAAACATAATGAAATAGTTTATTACGCTGACTATAATTATTCAGTTCTACCTTTTTGTAGAATACATAGTAACATCCAAACCATACCCCATCTAGTCTTTTTCCCTTCTTTTCCTCCTCTCTCTCTTTTTCCTCTTTTTAGACAACGTGATTGTGATATTACTAGTGCTGCAAACGTCCACAGACAACACAGTCTGTGATAAACAAATGTAGCACCTCAGACGGGCGGCGATCGGATTATAAACGTTTTAAAGTGTCACTAACACTGCGCCACAACGGTGGTCAATTTAGACTCTACAATCCATAATCCATAACTTAACTAATAAAATAAATGTGAGTGTCAGTTTGTTTGGTACGCCTTCGCGCTTTTACAACTCGAGCGATTATCATAAAATTTTAGATACAGATTGGCAGGGATACGGAAACGGTCAAAACATGGAAGCCTTATCATCCAAGAAAAGTACAGTTCTCAAGAGATAGAAAAAGAAATCTAAGACTGACATGATTAATTGGCAATATGATGACGTTTGAAGTTTTTTTATGTTACTACTTGGCAAGCCAGCATACCGCCCAACATCATTTGTAGCGTAGTAGAGCTTGCAACACCATTTATATGTGTCGTTCACACGTTGCCAACCTCGAGGTATTGGTTCTTAAATCTATTTTGCCCGTTAATTTCACTAGATACAGTGTCCTTCAAACCGAAACACAATAAGACACTACAGCTTTGCAATAGAATTATTAGTATTGAGCCCCCGTGAGGGCTGCCCCTTTATCACCGCTGAGTTTCTGTACTGTCAAGGTCAGTAGGGCCAACAGCAGTACACATGCCGAAAAAAAAAGCTGTACAATTTCTGACACTGTTCTGGTAGGTACGTACCTAGCCAGCCTCGTGCTATAAAAGTCTTGCCACCAGTATGTTTGTTTTATTAATACAATATTGATTCTAAAAATGTTACCATACTAAAATTAATTATTTTTTGAGATTTACCGTAAACTTCCTTTGTTGTTTAACATCGAGGGTAAAAATGTCATGTCAATTAATAAAGTCTTCTGTAAGACTCGGCTTAGCCGATTCCTTGTTATATCATAACTAAGGTTTGGGCCGGCCGACAGTTAGCTTTTAAAGATTTCACTTCACCAGTCTCTGGCGATATCTTAACATTGGACGCTATACACATTTATTTACTTTTAATTATTATTCATTATACATGTCGGCTCGAATACAACATTTCAGCTAAAAATTAGTCCATAAATCATAAAATTGAGGTTGTTATTTTAAACAAACGTTAAACATCGTGTAATTGTTAATGTTATTGTAATTTCAATTTCTAACCTGAAAACTTTTGAACATTTGGACGTGTATCCAAGACCTATAAAATACGGCTGCTTTGTCATTGTCAAGTAATTCGTGTTCGAGCCGTACGGAACTGTCTAGGCCGTCGTTACGCTGCCCGTTGAAATAAACAAAGTCTACCACATACTGAAGTTTTCTTTGGACCCGAATACGTAATCACCATGCAGTAACCCACAGCCAATGCTCATGTCATGCATTTTAAAAAGATGATGGGATCACTCTCTTCTTCTTCATCCTAGAATTATTCCCGGTATTTTATGTACTCAGGGTTTGCTTATTACTCTTATCCGGATTTGATAGGTTACTAGTTTTTACACGGAGCGATTGCCATCTGACCTCCGCAACCCTAAGAGCAAACTAGTAACTCATTGGATAAGAGCAATTTACTTATCAAGAGTTAACGATTATTATCGGATGTTATTGATAACAACCGAGACCGACAGCTTAACGTGCTCTCCGAGGCACGGTGGGGAGACCCACACGGACAAACCCCCAGACCGAGACAGAAATTTTAACAAACATCTGCCCGAGCGGGAATCGAACCCGCAACCGTCGCGACTAAAGGCAGACTCGCTACCTCCAACGACACAACGGGATCACTCTCTCCGTCATACATAATTGCTATTAAGTTTATGCTAATTTCAATGTAGGTAATATTTAATCTTTTAATAATATTTTATTTACAAATCAATTACAACAATTTTACAAATCAATACTAATTATATTTACAAATAACTACAACTATACAAATTTTGTTCACAGGTAATGGTGGCAAGAACGCTAGCTGCATTTCTCCGCTGATTTGCAATTCCTATTCTTTAGGCGAAAAATGAACCAGTCCAATTAATTCATAATTAAGGATTAAACAATTTAGTTGACAGGTATTTTCGTATAACTAATTATATTAAATCTACTAAGACATAACAGGCAAGAGTTAGTGAGTTGTAATAAAGAATATGAAAGTCTGCCTATTAAAATATTTAGATAAGAAAATACCAAGCAACAATCTTGCAATCAAAAATTACAAACAATAACTAAAATACAAACAATTTTCAATAGACTTGCGCTTAGTTATGTATGTATGTAAATCTTCCGCAATGCCTGATGGAAATGCATAAATATTGCAATACTAGCAAAAAAAAACTTTTTAGTTAATTTGTAACCATACTCTATCGCTATCTGCAAGCAACGCCGTCAGACATTAGACTTACGCGATACGACGGTGTATTAAGTCGCTTGAGTAAATCTTTCTGAGCAGGCGGGCTTAGGAGTTTTATTGTGCAATGTACGGGCCACTTAGACGTCCGTTGGCTAGATGACACTTTGGCTAATAGCTTCATTCGAAGTCTTTTTGATTATGTTATATTTTAAATCAATATTTACAATTGAGCGCCAGAAGCTAGATAGAAAGACCGACCCTGTTATCGCGAGATTTGGGCGTTGGATCCTACTATCTTGCGCTATTGTCGTACATATTTAAAGCACCAGCTATAGATGCTTATTTAGGGGTACTAGGAATATGACTGAATGAAGCATTGCATGATGACTAGAATACGTTCCATTTTTTTTTCTTCCTATATAATTAAAAATCTAAGTGTCGTTTTTAATTTATTGTTTTATAATATTTTTGTTGAAGGTAGCATTTGCTATGGTCTTTTCCTATTCTTTAACTTGAAAATTTATATCATTATGAATACATTTAATAATAATATTTTGTCTTTGCCAGCTTCTTCAAGGCAATAGACTTTACGTTACTGAGCGTATAATAAATTACTTCATTACGCTACGTCATAATCCATGGTTAACTAACATAAATGCGCGGCTCCGTCCACCGCGGCAGTTTGTTTAGATTAAAACTTAATACTGGGTGTATACAATATTAATATGAAACCAGCATTTTCGACGTGATATTATTCATTATAATTGAAAAAGTAATTTATATAAAGCCTTATAATTATAATTCATAAAAGTAGTGCATGCAATATTAAAATATGTATCTTTAATATTTTTTTAGATTTGGTCGAACTGTTTAAGCGCCTCATTAAATAATATAGCATTAACGTACAATGTATTTTTAACAACGCTTGCTTCGTTTATATACTACAAGCTACTTTTACTCGTAAAAATGAAGACTAGATGACGTAGGCGTTTTACCTACAATTAAAGGATGTGACATATTTATATTATTTAAATCATGTTACATCAATTTAACCTACACAAACGTTAATAAGGGCCTTCAATTTCAAGTGTTTTTATTGCGATTGAGATGAATCTAAACTAAATTATTTATTTTGCTATCCATATTATACCTGTGAGGCAGACTATTGTTTTTTTCTTTTAATGCATCTTCTTCAGTATTTATGTAGGACCTACAACAGTCTATCTTAATTTTTTAATATCTGGTTGTTGAGATAAAAAAACGATAGATAGGGATATAAGTAGCACTATAACGTTCGTAAAACGATTGTCAAGCTATTTATTAAGAATTTTGAATACGCTATTCTCAGACAGGTAAGTTTGATTTATGTACATATTATAATTACATATGAGTTTACTTGTGATAAGAGAATAAAAGCAAATTATCGGCAAATTATGGTTATTTTTTTCTGCCATTGAAATAAATGTAACGAAAGAGTTGAAATGTAATATTGATATTCAAAACTAGCTAAGTAGCCTAAGGCTGCGGGCTTCATTCCCTCCCACTCGAGATGTTTTTAAACTTTGTATTGACCACACAGCTGGTATGTACTCCGGTCTGGGTGTTTGTGTCAGTCTTGATGTTTCCAGACCCCTGATACAGGATATTACTATCCCAATGGCCCCATTGAGTCTGCATTTATTTACTCAAATGAGGTCGTCAAATTTATAGAATGAAATTCATCTCTAATTATTACTGTTTTTTAGCCACGAAACCAGAAAATATTTCTTGATTAAATGCTTTACACTACTACTCTGTACAGCTGTTTTTTTTCTACCACACAAAGAAAATCCCGCTAAATCCATTTAGTCGCTACAAAATTGAAGCCAAATAAACAGAAAGAAGTTTTTGATTTTTTATGTAGTTATAGACTTGTGACATGTTTTCTTTGATTATTCCTCGTATATGGTAACAGTTACTTTAGTTAAAGTAAATTCTATTCAAAGAATGATGTACAAAGCTTTTTTTTTACATCATGACGTTAGAAAAGAAGCTTACAGTACGCCTGATGGCAAGCAGTCTCCGAAACCTATAAACGCACTTGAAGTAACACATGAGCATTGACAAGTCTAGGGATAGGAGGAAAGAAATGAGTAATGAAAAAGGAATGGAAAAGATGGGGTGGGAGATTGCACCTCTAGCGCTCCCACTTATTACACGAAACGCACCAGTACCTACTGATACGGACAGTATCCTTAACGCCAATTTTCTGTGAGAGCTTAATACTGCGTGGCTCTACTACTACTAATTGAATAAGTTACTTTGAATTTCGAATCGAAATATCAAAAGCACCTAATATTGGCGTATTTGTTTCAAAGTAAGATGTCTCAATCCAAAACTTAAACCGAAATAGCGAGATAAAGGCGGCCATTCACGGACGATGCGTCGACAAAGATGTCTGCAGATATCGGGTGCGATTACGGATTCTTGCAGTTTGACAGGTGATTTGGGTTCCCGTCGCCTCTTCCGCTGTCTGCTGGTGCTTGTTTGATAACTATTGACACATGTTATTATTTGTTTATCGATGAATACCACTTCAATAATATATTTAAGTAAAATTTTAGTAATATTAATACCAAAATTACGTTAAGTGATTGTGAAAAAAATAAAGTTATACATTTTACATTTGCAAAACTTGTAAGTGTGCTTTACTATTATATTAAATCATTGCTTTATTCATTGTTCATATATTAATAAAGGCTTGTTATCCTTTTATAATTATTACTTAAAGTTAAAAATTCGTTTTGTACTATTTCTTCTTATTGCATCGAATAGGAATTATTAGAATAGCAAATAAAATGGTAGATCAATAATTTGATATCCAGATTAATGGGATGAGATTTTCTGATAAGTAAATTTTAAAAGCAGTTCTCAACATTAAGTAGATTATAATGTATGTGTCATTTATAAATATTCAAATCGGAATATCATTTCTTGTTTCCTGTGATTTTTTAAATCAAATAATACGTTAATTAATTTGTGATTGTAACTACTGGAATATAGATATAAAATAATTAGAACGAAACTCTGTATACTCAATCTGTCATTTTGTTTATTTAATCTGTTCCCTATTTTAACTCCTGCGTCTCCCGCCAAATTATCCGTATCAATCATAACACCATCCGCCATTTTTGCCACTAGTGTTTTATGTGAATTTACAACTATTGCAAAACTAGTTTATCACAAATTGCTTATCATTACATTAGTAACTTTGTTTAAAATTAAGTAAAAAAAGTTACTCTTAAAGTTTTTACGCCACTTATGTGGACTAGGGATGTTATGGAGGTGACGTTATCGGAATTGAAGTCGAGTCTAAGGTTTTTAATTTGTCTGTTCGGAGTCGGAATCGGACTGATATCGAAGGCGAAGGCAGTAAAGACAGTTATCGAATGGTTGAATTAAATTAATAAAAAAAAATACTAACTGTATTATTTTCTTTAACTATAAACGAATATATATTTCGAACGATATATATTTTTCGAACAAGGAAAGTAAGGAAGGAAGGAAGAAGAAGAAGAAGGAAGAAGGAAGGAAGAAGGAAGAAGTGATATCAAGCGGAAGTTCTCCAGTAGTCTTTTCGGAATCAGAGATGAAGTTCCGTAATTTCCCTAATGTTGAAACAACATGGTTCTAAGAGGTCGAGGTCAAACCTGTCTTTAGTGTTAAAATTAATCCTAAACTGAACTAAACTCCTGCTTCTGAACAAAGGAGATTTCGACTATATTTAGTATGTTTGAACTGGTTGCTCTGCGGGACGACATGCACAATAAAAAGACATATTTAATATCGTAGATACTATATTCATTAAAATTTTGTTTATATAATTGAATTGAATAAACATTTAGCCAATTATTCTCAATAACTAAGCAGTAAATGCTTAATTTTCATGTGAGCCTAGTGACGTAGCATTATGATAAAAACCTTAATTTAACATTAATAAAATATTTACATTATTTGGAAATATCATCACAGCTTCACAAAACAAGCATAACATCGAAACAACAAAACAAATTTTATAGCGGCTACCACTAGTGAAGTGTCTAAAAACTATAAAACAATTCAATTATGAAACCGTACCTTAAAACAGCCTCAATGTATAAATGCGTAAATACTGTAACAATGTATCAATATACAAAAATAAACTAGCTATAGTAAACGATTATGCAAGAACATTGTAACGAATTGTTTTTAAGATATCTGTAAAAATGAAACAAGTACGTTGTTGTTTAACATTTTTCTATATCAGTGTTCTCTCACATCGCTCGGCTAAACAAGTAATCAAACAATACTATTGTAAGTTTGGTAATATCTTATTTGATTTGATATAATCAATCTTTGGATTCAGTAAGTTATATCTAACCATAAACACTGCACATTATGAATCAGCCCTTACATACAAACAAAACGATACGGACTCGTTATCACAACATAGCGGAATGGAGATGTTTATGATAGAACTTCTGTTGCGGTGGTGTTGAATTTCCGAAGAGTCACCAACGAGTTTGTGCCATTTTGTCTATATGAAAGAGCCGGTCCATAGTATACAGTAAGTCTATGCATCTAACTAACAATGTGAAGAGGAATGTGCGTTATTATACATTTTAATATCACTTAAGTTATAACATCTATACTTACATATTATACAAGGTGAAATCTAAGAGCCACTATGAGCTAAAGGATAGTGTTATTTCGATAGTAAATTATATACTTGTATGTGCAATATTGTTTTATTATCTATAAAATTTAATGACTCAATTTTAATTTATAATAGTATTTTTCAGAACATAATTTTTTACATATATCTGAATTGAAATTAAATGGAAACTTTGGTGTCTCCACTTATTTTTGCCAAAATTTACAGCTCATTCTTAAAACTATCGTAATATTTAATAAATAAAACTTAAATATATATATTAATGTACAAAACAGGAGTACTAAAAGTACATTTTGAGATTCGTCTACTTCTGTGAAACTATTCGAAGCGATAAACATAATTTAAACATAACTAATCCTTATAGATCGCTTATAGATTTTTTTTTTTTGTTTTTGTACACAGCTTTATTTATATTACTTTTTAAACTACTATTCTTTGCTTTTTCAAAACAGCTGTAACCTTTTATATCCTTTTCGTCCGTCACATTTAACACTAACATGGCACTGAATACCATAAAAAGAAATGATTCATTCTCATTCAGTCTCTCGTAATGGAATTTGTTGCCACAAACAAAAAATATTATACATAAATGCTGAAAGAATATGAATTTCAAAGATCATTTGTTTCCAACACTAATAAAGATCGCGTTTCAAACTGTTCAAACCAACTTCCTTTCAGCAATAGCATGCGGATGACCATGATGCGAATAGTGCCCAGGAGAGGTCGGTTCATATAAAGACATCTTTAATCTCTTGCACTTTGCTCGACGATTTTTGAACCAGAATTGCACATTTTTCGATTCAAGTCTTGGAAACTTCTGCCTATACGGCATCCTGTTTAATTCTTCTGTGTATTTGAGTATTAAGTTGTGCGAAGGGTGTGTGTTCATTGAGAACCACTGCTCAAGGACAGGAACCTCAGAGACTGGATCTATAAATGTACGGTTGCGTTTTCGACGCTCATCGGAGGCTCCAGCTAATGCCAAATTTAGGCCACTAGCACCCTCACCTGGAACACCTCCCACACCAGGAAAACCGGTCATATATTGACTCATGTACATTATGCCGTGGCCAAACATTGGGTGATTTGGCACCATAGGAAATGGTAAGCGATCAAGATGTGGCGAAGACGGTCTGTAATGACGTTCTTGTACCACTTCATCATCAGAAGCCATGTCTGCGTCATCACCACCGCCGTTCTCTTCCTCTGTATTATTGTTATTATTATTAAGTGAACTATCACTGTTTTTAGTTGGCGATCGCTGTGGCGAAGGCATTTGCTCAGATTTTGTCAAATCCCTGGGCTCTTGTTTAATATCATGAACCTGTAAGACAAAAACTATTATAAAAGGTGATATAATAAAATATTTTTTATAATTCAAACATAAAAATAGATTGATGAATTTTTTAAAAAAATCTACACTTCATATAATACCTTAATTATATCCGGTGGTTTTGGAGATTCTTTGATGTTATCTTCCCTATCATCATTATTATTTTTCCTCGTGGTAATGAGAGAGAGTGGTGCATCGGGACTCTCGGGTCTCTCATCAGTATTTAAATCTCCACCATCGTCTTCCAAATCAGAACCAGCGTTGGATAAATTATCTTCTGACATCACTGACATTGGATATCTTCCAGGGCTTCCTGCCAATTGCATTGGACTTTTCATAGAGTTATGGTCATGAGAACTATAATTGTCGTTGCTGGCCATTAATGATCCATTAGTTGGGCTATGGCTTCTACTATTAAAGCCGTTAACTCCGAGATGACCTCCCAAGCCACCAATGTTGCGTAGTTCTGCCCGTTTCTGAGCTGCTCTAGCATTCTTAAACCAATAAACAACATTATTAACATCTAACGGTTTTCGCCCTCTTCTCGATTCTAAATTATTTAATTCTCGTACATATTGCTGGATTTGTTGTCTGCTTGGATGCTGGTTCTCAGAGAACCAGCGCTGTAACTTTGGTAGTTCTAGTTCGGGATCGAAACTTGTCCGCATCCTAGTTTTTTGAGTGGGATACTGACTTTGAACAGTTTGTAAGGCTGGATGTAAATGGTCAGGAAGGGGGTTGAGAGTCGGTGAACGATTTTTAGGGCTGGGAGAAGGGTAGCGTCTTGGACTAAAAGGAGGGGGACGTGGTGAAACTTGAGCACTCCACCAGGATTCAAATTTACGTCGAGTTTCTTCAGTGGGCTCATGAAAATTATGAGGACCGGTAGATCTGTCTTGTCCACGACAAATCTGAGCCAGTGTTACCTGCAACAAGAAAAAAATCTATCAAACCTAAGATAGTTAAAACAAAAATAATAAAATATATAAAAACAAACCAAAAAGAAACGTAAACAATTTTAGACGATTTTAAAGAGGTCAGTCTAACCAGCAACAGATACAGAGATAATTGTTTGAATAAACACGAAACATTGTTTCACAGAACATTGCCATTAGATTATGAAAATATTAGGCCGGTAAGGTTGTTAATGTATGTGTCATGCACGAGCGGCCGACGCTGTTCTGATGCGAGGAGATGTTTACATGGTGGTTAGTATGCATCACTCCTTCGCCGCCGCCGAAACTTCAATCATGGTTTGCTCTAAAACAATGAGCGGGAAGGGCGTCTTTGCAATTAGCATCCACCTACAAGCCTTACAAAGAGCCGGCGTACCAATATGGACTAAGTGCTAGTACTAAAATGTTTCGACAGTCGACGGATGAGAAAATACTTTTCTTACGCTTAAAGAAACAAAATTGTAACATAATAATTATTTATATAAGTTTCTTTATTTGGTAAAGATATTTAATTGTAATTGTTTGATAAAGTAGTCAATCACTTAATCACTTGTCAGATTAAAACTAACGCGAAGTATGTTTATACAACAGTTATGCAAGTGACTGCTAGTATCACTGAGATTACATAGAACAATGCCAGTGATTAAATCGTCAAGTAACTTGTCAGCTCCATATATGTATTGCCAAATCAAAAGTAACTAAAACTGTAAGCGTTACACATCCAGATTGTGATTATAAATCATGTCACCGTGGTGGAATTAGCGCCTAGCCCGAGTGATACGTTAATCTAGTTCTTTGTTTTATGTTTTTAAATAGTGCGGCGATATTTGTTTTCAGATATTGTCTGCTACAGTTGCGCGTAAGATTTAGAAAGCTGGCGCCTAAGTGATAAGTTGTCACGTGTAATCTACCTCTGTACGTAATTCGGTACATTATTGCGATCATTACTACATATACCTACAGCTACTAAGGACGAATGAATACAATAGACTTAGTGTTATCTGATATTAAAATCATCGTATTGACATACGCTACTTTATGAAGAAATAAAACGTTTACATAACCGATAAATACTTCAGAGGAAAAAGTTTAAATTCCCTAAGTAGATTTATGGTTCAAAAGTGATCCTTCATTGGCGTCTTTATACCCCTTCTGCGAAATATTCCTGCAGCGTCTTAAAAGTTTATTCGGAATTAAAATCGAAGAGCGATAAATTACCATAATATCATAGAAGCGAGTTCATCTGACGTTTAACCTAAACGTAAAACTTCGATGTTCGAAGTGCTTGATTATCTAGTCCCACTGGGCTCCTTTTGTTCATTTACTTCCAACTTTGAATGTAACTTTATTTTGCGAAGTTATAATTATTTATATGTATTGATGTAAAAGGTATTTATCTCCATTGTTGTCATACAGATTGTAAATTAATATAGCTAAACCAAAACGGGTTAAAGTACAGAGCGCCTATTGAGCGCTAACCTCGCGTTTAATAAGATTATATGGCATTATTTTACGGAATTAATAAGATCAAAGCGTTCGTACATTTTAACCCTCTTTCGTTCTAACTCAGGTTAGTAAATTGAGGGGTAACAAAGAAGCGCCTTCGTCTTACGTCACGAGCGATAAAATATTTTTCTAACATACATACATAATATTTTTAAATGCTTTAAAATATGATTAGGTCATATTAATTATAATTATTATTTTATTTTCGTTTTGTTAATTCAAATTAAAACGGTCCTTACAAAATAGTTGTCATCTGATCCCAATAGCAAATAGTACGCTATAAATATAACAAATACTATAATATATATTTCAGACCAAAATAGATGTCTGTATTAGTCAATAGAACTTCTTCCAGAAACGGGACCCATCGACTCCGAAATGATTTTAGTTAAACAAAAGTTATTTTAAAATCTATTTTATATATAATATTATATCGCCTTTGCGCTTAGCGTCACACCAACCCTTTCTAACAAGGTGGATATCACGAAAATATAATAAGGCTCTGGAGCGCGGATGAGTCTGAGATTCAATTAAATTTATTATGTATGAAGATTCTGCGTGTGAGGCAGGTGCTCATCGCGTCGACAAATTGCTCTTTCTTATCAAATTAATAGGTATATATAACATATTCATGTCAATTAAATTTGAATAAAATTATAAAAATGTACCTATAATGCTTTACTTTGGTGGTAATTAAAGTGTTCATTTAAGTCTTGTAGTAGGCCTGTAGGAGTGCAAAAACTAGTTTGACCAATAAACACATGATAGAAAGAAGAGCCAGAACTAAAAATATTTTAAAGTTAAATTACTTTTCTAATTTGTTTATTAATCGAATAAAATTATTATATGAAGCAAGCAATCTTATGTTATTTGTTTATGCTTGTTTAGCTGTGACCGCTGCTTCGCCCACTTTGGTATAGTTTATTGATAATTCAACATGTACCAAACATTTTTCTCTTATAACAAAATATTCTATGTGTTAATCCAAGTGTATGTTATTAAATTAAATTATTATTATTAAATAGGTATCTGTCTTTATTATGATAACAAGAATTATCATACAAATGGATACACCTTAACTGTACAACACACGTACAAGTCGAATCCGTACATGCATTTCGAAATTATTATTCCACTACAAAACAGCTCACATAAATACAAAGTATTATGTGAGCTGTTTTGTGTGAAATCCGTTGAGTAGTATTTACGAGAAAGAGTAACAAACTTCCATCTATCCATCCATCCATTCATTTCAATGTTTATAAGGAATGTTTATAATTAATAGGAAGGATTCAGACATTCAAACAACACGAAGCAATTCAAAAATTATTAAAACGAAAAATTTCTATTAAAACTCATTACGTAAAGACGGAAATGCCTAAACATCAAAACAAATGCTTCCTTAATTCTTCCCCCGTTTGATGATCCTTATTAGCAGGGACTTAGACGTAACCTCGCAAATTATAACGACCTCCCAAATTGTACGTCTACTTAGTGAGAGTTTGATAATCTGTCTTCATCGCGAGTTCTTCAAATCCGACCTGATGAGCACGTTTATGTTATGTTTTGAGAAATACTTAAAAGTCGAGATGAAAGCTTATAAGATGTTCGGCTTAATGAATTGAAATGTATAATAAGAGCGATGTTAAGTGCTTGTAAATATTGATAATTATTATATTTAGTCTTAAGAGAATGACTGTGTAAAGTAAAATCATGTATAAATTCATAAAACTAATATGGCTGATGTAAATTTATGCTGCTATTTCATGAATACGGGATGAGTTATCTATTTTCAAAATGGTATAATTATTATGACCTATGCAAGACATCAAAAATGTCTTGAAAATGACTAAATGAATTGTTAAATAGTCTAAGGTTTTGTACCTTACTTTTTGCTTGCCATCATAGGCGAAATGTATTCGATAAAAAATAATGAGAACTGTAAAACTACATTTCAAACATACATTTAAATTTTTTGCAAATAAATATTCATTGTGATTATTATGAAACAAATGCATTGAATTAGAGATTTTCTTAATTTATCATTACCTAAGTTATGATACACATACATTTTATATGTATAAATTACTTATGAATTGGAAAGCTATTAGATGTATAAAAATGTTGTTTTCTTGTAATGAAGTTTAAATCAGTGTTAAATCGGCGGATGGCAATTTTATTGAGTACCAATAGCAAAAAGCGGGATTCGTAAGTTGGTATTTCGTAAGTTGGTATCTTTACTAATATGATGTTGCTAACAATTTTTGTTTATGATGGCCTGATAATAATGTAAATGTTATATAATCTTAAGAGAAAGTAAATAACGATAAATATCAATCAATCTAGCTATCAGGCAAATACGCAAAACCAAACGGGTGACAAAACGATTTCAAGTAAAAAAAAATACCTAAATAAAATAAATAAATAATAAATAAATAAATAAATAATTAACGGTTCCGCAGCTTGATGATGAAGAATCAGCGTTATGAAAAAACTTATATATTTCTTAAAATTATATCGCTTTCAAAATAAATGTGGTTGAAGGTTCTATTGATTTTCTACAACCATAAATTTTTCCAGTATTTTAAATGTTATAGTTCAAAAGTTTTGAACAATTTATATGACTTTGAGAGCTAATATCTCAACAACTACTGAATTAATCAAAAAGTTCAAATTAAATCTCTTTATTATTATTATTATTAAGACCTATCCAAAAATATTTCACACGTTGCTATAACCTGTTTTTTTTTCAACCCTCAGTTACATGCATGGACTTACTTAATGTTTATATATTTTATTATTTACGATAAAAGCTATAGCGGTTCTTAGAATACACCTATTTACTAAATTTAGTAAAGATGGAGCCAATTGTTTTCGAGCAAAATGACTATAATATACGGACAGACGTACGGACTTACGGAAATTATTATTAGTTCAATATTTTACGTTTAGCTACGGAACCCTAAGAAGTTAAGATACATCAAGATCAAGTATAGAGAAGTATAATCCGAATTTATCGCGGATTAAACCGCGGATGAGAACAAGTTATTTATCATATAAAGAAGCTGTAAATTATCTATATGAATATATAAATAGTTTTATCATTTATTATTGTGAAGTATTACATTTTTAATATAAAACCTAAAATAATAGTAAATCAAAATAATATTAATTTAATCCTACAGTCAAAGCAAATATTTCACTTGGTTAACATTCAGCCATTCAGGAGCTTAAATATTGAAAACAATGAGATTCCCGGTAATAAGGGGGAGGGGTTTAGTGGGGGTGTATTGTGTACGGGTCGGGGTTACATTCATGTATTAAAGAACATTGCCGGGACAGTGGGATTCTGGCTCAGCTCGATGTACCGAACACGCTTTGTCGACGACAGTTCGGTTTTAACGCTACGTTTCGCGATATTTGTTTTAGTATCAGGAACATGTAAATATATTTAGCAGCTAGGTGCTTTGATAAAGGCTTGTCATGCTCCACTATTTATTATAATAAATGTCACAGTATTATCTTGTTACGTTATAGATATCTTTGTGTATTAATTAAATTACATAGTTGAATAAATATACGCTACACACTCAATGGCATTAGGATAGAGATATCCTGTGTTGGGGGTCCACACAAAGACAAGCACACCCAGACCAGAGACCATACTTGTATGGTCAATACAAACGTGTGCCCCGAGCGGGAATCGAACCCGCGACCTGTGACGCTTAAGGCAGGTTCGTTACCGCTGTGCCACAACATCGTCAAAATTTATTATATAATAATAATTTATAAATTACCTCATCTAAAGGACAGCCAGTGGACATCAGTAATGGCCTACTTTGAACAAGCAAGAGCCTCAGCAGTTTGTCCTTAATATCTTGAAGTGGAGTGGATCTAGGTCTTAGCAACTGGATCCTAAGCGTTGCTACAGTTGTCAACTCTCCCAGCACCTCACCTACGGTCGCTAGTGGCCCATCGGATATACGCTCGAAAGGCAGCGGCTTCCAATTATTTATAACCACAGAACCTGACCACAAAAGGGAAATAAATTCAAAAAGTGTCAAATATGATTTTCTTCTCGTCACAAATCCATTAATATTAAGCTATATTATACCTTCATTAATTATTAATGATAACTTTTCTGAGATAATCCCAATATTTCGGATAATTAAAACTGTTACGGCGGCTAATCTTATGATATCAATAGTTTATACATAAAATATTAATTAAATGTAACCAATGTAAAAATCTAAACGGCTCACACTCACGTATAATCGGTGTAAGTACCGACTAGTTTCGGACTCATCGGAGGTCCTTCTTCAGGGTGAGTGGGTAACGTTCGCGGTCGCGTCCCGTCTCGCGACTCAGTGCGAGCCGTTTAAATTTTTACATTTAGTTAATAATGTCTCACGATAGTTTTAAGAATTTACAATGTAACCAATTTATTAACTTAGATACATATATACTAAGGACCGGTCCGTCCATAAAGAAAACATATCCGAAGGTTCGCTGGTGCTCCTTCGTAGATACGTATCGTAACACGCCGAAGTTATTCAGCCACACGCTAATTTTATTCAATTATGTTGCAAGCTTGTAACGCAAAATTCAATTCGATATACTGCAGGCTTGTGATTAACTTTGTTTCGTTGAGTTAGTGTAAATTTACTAAGAAGCACAAGCTGATTTGGACATTTTGTTTGTATGGTAAGAAGGCCTGTCCATAGAGTATATAATAAGCCTATGAACCAATTATTAAAATATCTATATTTTTCACTAATTATTCTCTGTTTCAATTACCTTTAGCTGAGGCAGCTAGTTCATGAGGATAGCCCAGCCGCATCATCGCAGCTGGTACTAATTCATGGAAGGCTGTGGCGGCTGGGATAATGACATAGCTGTCAGTTTCCACAATTGTTCGTCTCCTCCACGCACCTTCCTCGAGCGAGGCAATAGCCTCCACTACACAGTGGACTGGCAGCGTTTTTCCTGAGAAAGAAAGAAAAGAATTTTTAGGTGTCCCAAAGAGTCTTTAGTTTTTCATTTTGGATCTAAGAGTACGCCATGATATGATATTTTAAATCGTAAACTGATATTACTAAAATTCAAAATAATTTAAATGCACTTCATTTAACTTTTTTTTTTCGGAGTGTCTATTATTGTTGGCCCTAGTGGCCTCGACATCGTCACCAGTGGGGGCGGGTCAGAAGACCTCAGCCGGTAAAAGATTGACAACCCCGCGGAGCTCAAGTTGAATTCGTCCCAATGGTCGAGCCTAGGCTTCCCAAGCCATCGTCACAGTTTAACATACATATAGGTTTCAGTTTGACGTTATGTTTATGTTAGATAAAGTTTCATCATCGATAATTATTTACTTTCTATGTACATGAAGTAGAATGATTACAAATATATTCAGAAGCAACTGTGTTTCATTAACAACTTCCGAATAAATAAAAAATAATAATACAACAAAGTTCTCTTAGTGCCTGCCTGAAAAATCAGAAACTTAAGCGGTAGACGTCGAAACGTTGTCGTTAAGAAGGCGTCTTAATTATTTAGCAACTTTTCGAGCGAAAAAGCAATGCTTTTGACTTGCTCTTAAACGTGGCAAAAAACCGAGTGAAATGTTAAAATAATAATTAATCCTTGTTCTATGTCGGCGCTGCCGTCCCGAGATCGCTTTGTGCCGATGCTTTTACCATCCGTCTTTGTGAGATGCTTCTTTAACACGATATTAAATAGTTTTTGCCTCGCTGCTCTTTTTTATTTAGCTCCGTTGAAGTGTTCTAATGAAAAACGAAAAACCCTTTCCTTTTATCATACTCTTTTTTTGCTGTAACGAAAGGAAGAATTTCTCATTATATTTTTAAGACTACGCAATTAAAAACAAAAGAGAACCAACAAAATGTATTAAATAAGAGTTAACATATAATGTCTATTGAATAGAATACGTTTTCGTATATCGAAATCTATATAACACTATCCGAATAGTTCACTAAAGCGTCGGCTTAAGGAAATTATAAATTTCTACCGCAGTAATCTCTTAACAACGCTTGCTTAGTGGGGAAAGTTGTAAACCTTTAAAATAGTTTATATTTCAGTAGTGTGGTAATCGCGTAAAGTAACTTTCAATAGTTTTAGTCAGCAAGTTGTTTAGGTGAGATTTCGAGGGTAGTTCCAGGTTAGCACCTATGCTTTAATTTTGCGCTCGGATTAGTTGAGATTTCGCTGTGGACTCTCCGGTCTCCGGTCTCCGGTCGTGGTCATTTTAATCCCGGGCTTTTGTGCCCTGGGTTTTATTATAGAACTGGTTATGATACACATCGAATTGAATAACGGTGAATATTAAATGTAAGGTTAATGAAATTAGTTATATATTGGATTTTAGAGTACAATTTTAAATGTAATATCGAAAGAGGGTATATATATTAATTATTGTATCACTTTCTTTATTAAGTAGATAAAATTTAACGTTAATTTTTCTAAGAATTTTGTTATCATATGAGTCGGCTAAGCAAAAAATTCGCCCACGTATTATACCATGAATCCGCGATTAATTAAAAATATTTAACAGGTTTAGCGAATTAACATAAAAAAAATTAAGCTAAAACATGATTTGTGCTTAAATTAATCATATTTATTAAAATTTGCAGATTAGATGATTCTAGAAATAGAATGTATAATCGGATATTGTGATACAATAACCTTGGCCCCGACTCCGTCCGTGGAATCTTATAATATAGAAAATAAAATTTTATCCGTCGTTATGCTGAATGGATTTAAATGAAAAAAAGATAATTTGAATAGTATTTAGTTGAATATGAATGGTCATCCTTAACTTATTTTTAAGAATATATATTACATATAATTTATATTATATTTGAAAAAATAAATCCCTTGAAATTAACTAACTACTATACCTACTCTCTATTAGATACAAAAAAAAATCTAATAAATTAAATATAATCGTAGTAACTTAATGATACTTAAGTTCGTCTTTAACTAAGCTACTCACTTTGCTTGTTATATTATTAAGTGCAATTAAAATCAAATTAATTTCATTAACTTAGAACTAGTAACTTAGTCAGAACTACCGATATATCGTTCTTTTAAATCTTACAATAGACAAGATTAGACGCTTCTAACTAGGACGGTAATCGACTGAAGAACTTGTACTGTAAATTGCGAACCGGAGTACGATGTTCATTAGCTAACATAAAACAGCAATTAGGTTGATAGAGAGAGAACAAAAGATACATAGTCTTCCTGGAAGAGGGAGAGAGGGTGAAAGCTTAGCCGATCTAAGCGCTCTTGAAAAGAGTTCAAGTAACAAAGGGGTTTGATGTCAAGAAACATACAAGTAGTGTGAATTTTAACTGTAGACTTTGAGAATTAAGTTTGCTAAGTACACTGATGAGTTGATAGCAGTTGACATGCTTTTAAAAGAGCGTTGAATATATTATATAATAGATAGTCATTAATTATAAAAATTATATAAATGCTGTATGTCTACAATAATAATTTATAATATTTCGTATGATATTATGTATTTGAGTGTCTAAGTAATATTATAAATGTGAAAGTTTGGATGGATGGTTGGCTGTTTGTTACTATTTCACGCAAAAACTACTGGACAGATTTGGATGAAACTTGTTACAAACTTAGCTTATTGCGTTGGATTACTTTTTATCCTTGAAAAATTTTAGGTTCCCGAAGATCATCAAAAATAAATAATGCGAGTGGAGCCGCGGAAACAACTTGTCAGGTAATAATTATCTTTTATTATATAAAAACAAAAGCATGAGATCTGCAATGGCCTAATGGATAGAAAACGTAGAATAGTATTATAACTGAAGTACTTTAAAACTTTGATATAATAATTAAATTGTTTGACTCTTTCAATTCTTCTTATATCTGTGCCAATGAATGAACAATGAATTCAGACAGACGTATGTATGTACTTAACTCGGAGTTAGCGTGAGTAATTCACTAAAAGACTTATCCCGTGCTCCGCATCGGTAACAAATCTTAATTAGATTATTCAAATAGAATCTGACTAACGAAACAAACTAAGTTAATAATTATAAGATTAACAAATGAATTATTGAAAAAGAAGTGTTCTAAACTCTATGTTTCTCTACAAAATATATAATTTTCCTAAGATGGATCGATCGATTGATTTCAATCCTTTTATGTTATATTTGAGATTTGACAGGTAATCGATTGTCATCTGTTTTCATTCTGATTCTAGAGGTAACAACCTGCTTTTATCAGTAGAACAGTCTCGTTATTCTGTTATTAGTGGACCTGTTTGGCCTGGGAAATACTATCCTTTGTCAGAAGGTTGAGTTTCCGTCAATTAGTGAGAACAGCAGAAGTCTAAACTCCCAGCCCTACCATCCACCCTTATTTTTGTCTCTTCACCATAACTAGGAAATCAATACCTATAGCACTAGCAGTCTTGAAAACGTATGTATGTAAAGAGGAAGCTTACAATCATACAGTCGGCTTACGCGACCTTAAGTCACCATCATTGTCATGGTTGTTTGCGCAAGCGACCCCATAACGACCCACTATGCCAATGAGATTCCGATTGTTGCACTGAGATTTAGTGGGTAATGGCGCCTGATTAACAAGCGGTCGAGTCACACACTGCCACTGCCAAGTTTACTTGAATACACTAAATGCAGTAGTGTGGGTAAATACATTTCGCAGGAAAAAACGTTTGTTACCATCATGGTATAAAATAATACGTCAAACGAATTAATTATTACGTTATGTAATTTAGTAGTAGTAGATCCATGTTTCTCCCAGCACAAGTGGGCCAACTCGATCGGGGAAGTACTACCCTCACACAGGAAATAGGCGTAAAGTAGCATCAGTAGGTACCTACAGATGAGTTTAATGCGATGAGTGAGAGCGCCGGAGCCTCTGTGCCCTTAATTTTTTCCTTTCTCATTCTTCCTTTCCATCCCTTGGGTTGGTAACGCGCTTATAATACTTCAAGTATTGCAAGCGTTCATAGGCTGCTGTGACTGTTAAACATAGGGGACTGTATACTTGTGTGCCAACAATCTTGAAAAAAAAAACAGTCATGTAGTCGGTCGCGTTCACACCGTCGGGTGAGTCCATCGTATAGAATGCGCTCGGAGCGCTGCCTCCATCTCCGATAACGTCCTTAGCCGTGGTTCTGTTTCTCAGGAGGCATCCTAAGGACGGAATCAATTTTGAGCCCCGTGAGGTCTGCCCCTTTATCAAAGCTGAGTCTCGGCCCGGTGACGCTGTCAAGGTCAGTAGGGCCAACAGCAATACACATTCCGAAAAAAAGCTAGATTGCCACCATCATAGTATAATAATACGTCGAACGAAATAAATTATAGCGTTATGTGACGAGATTTAAAAAACAGATAATGTTGTATGACACCGCGAGGGATTCAATAGGGTTCGCGTGTGTCCTATTCGTGAGCGATGATCTGCTTAGTGGATACATAAATCGTGGCGTGCCGGATGCTGAAACCTAGCAAATACAAGTTAATCGCGTGTGTTAGTGCTTAACCGAACATGTATTCGTGTAAATTGTGTGTTATACACATATAATGAACGCATCGCTTTGATATTGTCAGTTTCAAATAATAGATATTATTCTTTGTTTGTCAAAACAGTATTTTTTTATGAAAGCGTTCTAATGATGGAATAACAGATGTATAA
This sequence comes from Hestina assimilis, assembly GCA_023373885.1. Taxonomy (NCBI): domain Eukaryota; kingdom Metazoa; phylum Arthropoda; class Insecta; order Lepidoptera; family Nymphalidae; genus Hestina; species Hestina assimilis. Next base: position 6,372,922 of record CM041740.1, on the reverse strand, counting down.
ATGACAACTTAAAAAAAACTTATTTTGTGTTGAAAGCTTTTTTTTAATATTATTTTAAATATTCAAAGTATAATAATAATAAATAGATTACAGAGTTTTTTTTTTTATTTTAGATGAGAATCTTTTTATTATCAAGCTCGTTTATATTATAGATTTGACGAAATGTATGATTTTAAAATAAATAGAAACATTTTTTTATAGAATATGATTTAATAAATTTAGACATGAATTTCAAGCGATTTTAAAAATCAAAAAGGGGGTGGGGTCAATGTTGGCTGTCAGTGGTAGAACTCTTTAAAGAAAACGAGAAACTATTTATAAATTAGTTTCACAGAACTGGCCTATTCATTACGAAAATAGCAAAGATTAACTAATTATAAACGTCCTTCTACCAAAGCCGATTTATAATATTACCTATTATAACCTATTTTGGAATCAAAGCTAATTATCAAAACTCATCATATTAAGAAGCCTATATTATTGGAAATAATATTAATTCCGGTTACTATGTGTGCGTTGTGTATCGAATCAAACATTTACTTGCTTGTGAATTTTAATATCATCTAATGTATTATAAAGCTGTAACAGGACCAGAAGATTAATCTATACAAATAAATGAAACTAAACTGTCTGTATGTAATTCCAAATTAACAGCCTTTCACTAAATGCATATGAAAGTATCTAAGGTAAAAAAAACTAACATAAAAAAATCCGTTTGTCTGTTTGTTCCAGCTAATTTCTGAAGCGGCTAGATAGATTATAACGGGACTTTTACGGGCAGACAGCAAATGTTAAAAGCATTAACTTAGACTACTTTTATTTAAAAAAAATAATGAGGGTTCTTTATAAAAAAGTAAAATCGTTACACGTCAAAATTTATTTTGTAGTAGAGTCTTAAGCTTCGTTGGTAAAACCCGGACACGTGTCTCAATTTTCAAATCAATCAGACAACTCTCAAGTTCAATCAGATACACAGGTGAAGCTAATAAAAGCGTGTTAAATGCTTTATTTACATACGCGGATAACAGTTATTTTTTAGCGTTATTATTGGAAAACTATGTTAATACAAACGCAGAATCTTTTTTCCATTTGCATTAATCTTAATTAATTATTTTAATATATGTATGTACTATCTATATATACTACTTTTGTTCGAATCAATTCACGTGATTGATTCTTGCTTACAAATCGATTTGATGAATCTTTTTGTTAGTGATTTTATCACAAGTGAGAATTAAGAACTACGTTCTAGCTTTATTCCCGGTATTTTATTTACCCAGGGTCTGCTTATTACTCTTATCCGGATTTGACAAGATACTAGTTTTCACTAGGAGCGATTGCCATCTGACCTCCGCAACCCTAAGGGCAAACCAGTAACTCATTGGATAAGACCAATTCACTTATAGGAAGTTAACGATTAATATCATCAATTTTATAACGATTAATATCATTAATATCATATGTTATGTCTATGTGATAACAACCGGGACCGATAGCTTAACGTGCTCTCCGAGGCACGGTGGGGAGCCCCACACGGACAAAGGCCCGGACCGAAACAGAAATTTTAACAAACATCTGCCCGAGCGGGAATCGGGAAGGCAGACTCGCTACCAAGAACGCCACAACAGTGTCAACGAGAATTAAGAATAAAATTTATTAATAATTCCTGGATATTAGAAACCGCTACAATTATTTCTGGATAGAGTTGCTTTTATTAACATCTTAGCAAAATTTCGTTGCCACATCCAGTAAGGAACTGAGTAGTAACGCATGGCTAAGGTCTAACTAATCCTGTCCGATAATCGTCTTACGGACCCAAAACTTTCACCTGACGGTCAGACGGTAAATGAGTAATTCTTTTCTAAACAATACATACACTCGTAGACGAACTAAAATTACCTCCATATAAAATATGATCATTCTTTGAATCATGTAATAAAAAGTTATAAATAATCTAAATTTTTTTTTTTTTAAATAATCTAAATAAAAACAAGAAAAACAAACAACAAATATTGTTTGTAAAACGATTTCGAAATAATAATTTCACTAAAGACGTTGAATTTCAAATTTTATATATTGAATTATCATATGATTAAAACGTAATAAAATATTCTAAATAGCACTATTAATAATGTCCACGTGCTCTGGCGTTTATAATGTTATATTAATAAGAGGATGCCACGCGTCATACTTTACAAATTGTTCAGATTAATACTAAGATAAATAGTATTGAAAAAGCTCTTTTAAATGTTCTTGTTTCTAATAAGATTTACATTATACAGAGTCTAGTTGCTTATACATGAATATGCCGGCTGGACTGGCTGACTTATTACGTATCTTGCAAAAGCAAAATTCGAGCCAATAATTTTCATTCGATTGCAAAACTCGATTATTTATCATGGATTTCTATTGTTTTGGCGCTAGGATCATAGAGACAAATGTATTATAACAATCAGCGAGCGATTCGAAAACGGTTTTAAAGCATGTATAGTGGTAAGTCTTGATTGCTATTTTCCATAATAATGCTAAGAAAACACATAATTCAGATTATCGTCATGAAGTAGGTTTGCGTACTGTTGCAGTTGGATGAGACTGACACCCGCAGGTTTAAACTACTCCTTCTGTCTTCTCGCTGTCCCCTCCGTCCATCCACTCTGACAATCCTCATGTGTTATGTAATAGTTCTAGTGCTGCTGATATCTCTACGCCTACAATGACCGTTTTATATCGACCCCTGCAAAATATATGACGTCGATCAGATTAATGATATTAATCAGATTAATGAATTATTAAAAAGATGAACGAGTACTTAAAAAACTTCTAAGTCGTTTATTTTATTAACACTTAAAATATATTTATTAATACTTTGGAATTAAACATATATAAAGAGGATATAAAATAAAAAATTATAAAGGATTAAAAGCAAAAACAACATTAATATTGAGACTTAAACGTTCAAAATAAAATCAAAACAGGTGATTAATAAGAATACGGATGTTATTGATATTATGTGCTCTAAAATGGCTCTAAAATTATAAATATATGTAAAAAAAGTGTTTTCGTGATTTCATTTTAGCATATCTTATAAACAAAAATATAAACATTGGAATACTATAAAAACTATCAGACCTATGTCTGTTACTGGTGGTAGGGTTTCTACTCGCTGCTATGCTCGCCTGGTTAGTTACCAGCGTACATCTGTGAAAAACTCATGAAGTGACTGCACGTCAGCCACGTTTCGAGCTCAGCCACCGTATATCCAGTTGCATCTTAAAGATCGGCAACGCCAATGCATGCCCTCTGGTGTTGCAGAAGTTAGCTTCAGGTGCTCGTTTTCCCCTCTACGATAAAAAGTCTATAAATAACTGAAAAGCTAGTGGGTCATCTGACTAACCAGATTCCCACAAGGCTAGATTTTTTTTAGGTCAATAGATAACAAAAACTCAAAGCTAAGTTTCAACAAAAACCTGATAAAAACTGCTCAATATAACCAAATATAAAGTTTAATTTGTCAATAGTAATAATAGTCTCGGACAGAGTCACACAGAAGTCGTATATTATAAAGTCACATCGATACAAATCAAAACCGAGGGACGAAAATAATTCATCTCCTTTACAAAAGTGGCCTAACAATTTATCTGGTGCCATGACAACTGGATCTTGTATCACCCCTCCAGATAACTCTAACAATTATTATAGAGGCGTTACAAGCTGTCAGGAGCTTGCGGTTTTAATTAAGAAATGTTTCATCCTTTGTTGTGTGACCCATTTGTGTAAAACTTAATCATATCACAATATAACAAGATACAAATAAATTTTGATATTATATACATATGTATAAACAATCTCTTAATTCCAAAACATTGACTATTTTTAACATCTAAAATATATTCACCATTAATTTAAAACGTTTCTCATTAGATCTTATATGTTTAAGCTTATATTAAATTTTGGATAATCATCTCAAAAAACCTGCTACAGAATAAATAAATAAATTATACGTTGCGTGTTATTTATTTATTGCGTACTAACTGAGCAACGCTTGATTCGAATCTTAAATTATGTGTTCGTATATAAAATGAGTTGCAAGTGGCCTAATTAGTAGGTAAAAGGGGAGGAGTTGGCAAAAGGAAACGTCATCATTATCTTAGCTGCTGTTGCGGCAACTTACTGTGAATATACGCGGTGTGTCGTTCAGCCTTTTGTCCCGTCCCTCGTCAATCGGTAACACATTTACCCACTTACGACTGGGTGAAAACTCGCGAAACGAACGCTATTGTTATGATCGCTACAGACACAATACGCCGTGGTACGCTTATCGAATCGAGCCCGTCAAAGAAGTTCAAAAGCTCGGTTTAGACGTTCGCTATCGCGCCATCGTTTGTCAGTTTTCGCCCGGAGCGACGATTGTCTCCGTTTTACAAATAGCCTTTTTGAGGGAGCATCGCTTGTTTCCATTTTAATTGACATCGCAAAAGTATCATACATTCCTTGAAGCATCGGAAAATCGCACAATGTAACGACACGTATCCGAGTATGAGTCTTCAAAACAAATATATTCGACTTTGACTTGCCCTTGTTTAACAAACGAGCAACGAACATATTATTTAGAAGCCTATTTACGTTACGACGTGTGCGTTCGTGTATTAATCTCATTTGTGTAATAAAATCTGTGCCTTAGCCGAGCCGATGGTGAGGAGTGATCCGGCCCTGAAATGCGTGCCTCTGCACGATAATCCTGTTAGGTTAAGAAGGTTTGTACATATTACGTGCTTTGCTACGCCTTAAGGATTAAAACGTCACATAACTCGATACTTAGCGAAGGGCTACGTATACCTTTTATCGATTTTCCGGAGCCATAAGTACTACCAGACAATATTTAATCAACACAGCTATGAATAGATTTTCATTATTCGGCAGCCCGGCGAGCCGGGCTTAAGCGATTACCTACGGCAAAGATGCAACATAGATTTAAAGCGAAGCTCGCCATGACAAGGTGGTCATCGCAAACCCTGGGATCTTTGCGTCGGACAATGAAGACAAAGGACGTTTAAATTATTCAGATAAAGCAAAAGCGACTTTAATAGTCCGTGCATAGGCACTATTCGTAAATAATAACTTTGTCCGCCAATTTCGGTTTAAGACGAGTACTTACACGAGAGGAATCGGAGAACGTCTGGGAGCTAAACCAACCCTGCGGGCAGTGGGGGGCCTGCCATAAATAATTAATCTGCAGCGATGTGCGTCGGGTGGTTAACTAAATCCTGCGATGGTTAGGCCTTTGGGGAAGCGAATATCTTTATAATATATTTTTACAAGATAAGTCCTATAATTATAATAGAAAATTCGAGACTGAAAATTTTGTTCATAACGAAGATTGATTTTAAGATTAATATAACATCAAAGATTAAAGTTTTATGTATTGTAGATAATGTTTTCAGCATTAATATGCTTGCCATATTTGTGTTGCCAGAGTCTACGATGACCACTTAAGGTAGTTACAGACCAGCGATTTTTTCAGCATATACGGTCCTTTTGGAATACGCGTTTACACGCGTGCTTCATTTCGCGTTTCGCAAAACCGATCGCGTGTACACGGACTTGTTCCACGGGCTTCGGGAAGTTGCATATTTCAGTTTTAACTGACGTATAGGCTTGTTTTTCTAAACGTGCTTTACACCACACTTTCGAACGTTGACAAAAAATGCCGTACGCCTTTTTGCCACTTTTATAGTATACTAAAAAAAATGTGTTAATAAAACACTTAAAACGTACGACCTAGACACAATTCCTCGAAACAAATTAAGAGACACAATTCCAGTTGAAAAGCAAAGAGAAGATTGATAATAAAAATACAATAGCGTACTATCATGACATACACTTCAATTCATATAACTTTTATATCAAAAGTAAAAGCACGAAACTATTATTTCATTGTAGTTCGCCAAGTTTTCCACATCACACGGTTTATAGTCCGAGAAGCCCCACTGGCGAGCAACAAGCGGCGTCTTGCGGCTCTACGGATCGGACGTGGATTAGGCCGGCTTTACCCGCAAGACACTGTTATATAGACACCTATCTATAATATAAGTCAATAAGAAAGACTTACAATGTTAAGATATCATATTTGTTATGGTATAATGTATTCTTATACTATTTATAAATAAATAAACGCTACACACGGCCCGCATTAGTATAGTAATATTCTGTGTCGAGGTCCAGAAACACACACAACACAACCGGACTGGAACATATGCCTTTATAAATGAAACAGTTTTCCTAAAATAATTAAAATAACTGAATGCTCTACTGGTCTGCCGTTTCGGGAATAAAGGGGACGGCTCGACTGGGAAAATACTGCCTTCTTGCAGTATTTCGTTCAAGGAGTCGCCGGAGGGTCAAAGTCCTAACACCTTTGTTCAAGGGTTCTGTACCCAAAAGGTTCCAACGGAACCCTATTACTAAGCCTACGCTGTCCGCTACTCCGTGTGCTGTGTCCATGAAATGCGGTTCCGACATGAGCATAGTTCACGGTTACCACTTTCCATTTGGCAGGCCGTATGCTCCATTGTCACCAAAGTGATAAGAAATAAAAAGAAAATATGTAAGTATTTGATATTCCGAATCTCGTGTCTTTACATTGATTAAATAGTCAAAACTAGATTTTAAAAAAATTATATTCAAAATCCGGCTATTCGGTAAAAATTAAAATTAAAAGACTATAAAACTTAGTATTTCGATGTTTATAAAAAAATAAAAACTTGTTGCAGAGGCAAATAACGTGGTTATATAAAATGATTTTGGGATTTTTATATCGATATTATAAACATTTTAGAGGAATTTGTTGTATCGATATATTAATTTTTGGCGACTGTTCTGATTTTCTTTTTAAAGAATACTAACAGTGATTTTTCAAGACATTACTAATATTCCTATTGCCCACCAAGTAAGCTCGAAGCTTACTTGGTGGGCATCGAAGCTTGCGCTAGGTGTGGGTACGACAGTAGGCCAATAGTTCAGGTTCGAACCCGAGACTGGTCTCTTACCATCACCTCGACTAATTCCACGTGACTCAATAAGCAGGAATAAGCAGGAATGAGCATGGGATTGCAACATCTCTTTTGAAAGTATCATGTAGAGAGTCATGACAGTAGCCTAAAGAATGAGCCTCAATAGCTCAATGGTAGAATGGTCCGTTCTAACATTGACGCTAGAGAAGTGTGGGTTCGATCTTGACCCCCTCGGGCATTGTCGTACCCACTCCTATCGCAAGCTACGAGCTTATTTGGAAAGGCAATAGGGATACTAGCCTTGTAAAAGCAATGCTAATAATCTTTAAAAAAAATATTTAATTCGACAGAAGTGAATAACGTTAGAACACACGCTTTTAGCAAAAACTTTAGTGAACTCTGTAATCGAGCGGTAACTCAATTGTGAGGAAGCTTACGACTGGATATTGGATTAGAAACAATTTTGTGCCCAACTTTGCCTTTACCGACCGTATACAATAGTTAATACTTTATACTGATACTAGACATGCACCCTAACTTCTGTCATTGTAACCGTATATTACTTAGAAGTATTTTTGTCAAACGGTAAACGTTCACAATTATTACTGGACAAGGAAATTGACTACTACTAATTTACGTATAGCCTCGACTTATTATATTATTACGTAAAAAATTTGAAATATGATATCAAAGAAAATATTCCTTCTGAATTATGCGTTAAATTATACACAAATTATCATATTAAAGAATTAATTCTTAAATCTTGATTTACATAAAAAAACGTGAAAATTTGCGTAACGGCCGACCAAAACACTTTATACGGCCGCAATCAGCGGAGATTAGTAATCGGCATTGAAACATTTATTAATTTAATCGATAAACGTTTAGACACTAGCACATCACTAATTCCATACAATTCTAAATCGATAGTGGTTGAAATAGCGACCATATAATCTGTATGCACTTAATGAACGCATTTGAAAAGTTAAAAGCCCGTTAGGCCGCGAACACGCAGAGCGACTAATTAACATCGCGCCGTAATACCACCCAGTGTAGAAGCGGACTTAGCGGCATTATCGCCTAAATTGTCCTAATGTTTAGTTGCGAGCGCAGGTCATTAGTGATTTGGGATACAAATTTGAATGTAAACTTTCATCTCGTTACGAACCAATGGACATTCGATAATTTCCAGATTATAATTTACTGCGAATTATTATCTATTTGTTCTATATAATTATATCTGGTGATAAGCCTTTTATAGCAAGAGACCGGCTAGATAGGTACCACCGCTGTGTCAAATATTCTACCGTAAAGCGGTAGTGTGTTTTGCATTACTCTTTTTCGGTTTGCAGGACACTAGCTAGTAAGCTAGTCTGAAAAAGACGTGGATGAAATGTGTGATAGAGGATATGCGTAGAAAGGGAGTGAGTGCAGAGATGACGAATGATAGAACAGAATGTAAGAAGAAGACGTGCTGTGCCGACCACACTTAGGTGGGATAAGGGCAAGAAGAAGAAGAGTACTGTAGCTAGTAAAATTACTAGGTACATGATTCAACTGAAAATAAGCCTGTTTCGTTAATTCCTTAAATAATATAAGTACGTTTCAATCAATAATATTCGTATGTACAAAAATGTACAGTTTATTATACACGCAAAAACAAAACATGTTTGAAGGATTTAAAAATCACACAAAATATTGCCAATATAAAATATCAGAGGGATACATTATGAGTGGAGAAGAGGATTAGATTAGAGAACAGCGAAATTGCGTGCAACTGTGAGAGTGGGGCTTTGAAACGCACTGTATTTAGACGCGGGCGGGCGGCGCGACGCAGACAGACTCGATTTAGTAATTAATTTTACCGCGCGAAGTGCTCTAAATGCACTAGAAACTATAATCCTCATTAAAATGGGAATAGGCGACTATTCACTTTACCATCAAATATAATTTTGGCTTCTAAACACAGAATATTATTATGATTTTCAGTGAATCCCGTGTGCGCTCGACTCGAAATGTACCTATAATTTAATATCTACCCGTGAACGTTTTTAATCATTCATTTGTCTATAGTACGGTAATGGAAATAATGACTTTCCATATTGTAGGATTATAAAGGCGGCTTATTCGATACTTACATTTAATAAATTAATTATGGAATATGGGTATACGCTAACTGTATTTTTTAAACTATGTCGGTTGCAAAAAAACGTAAGGCCGGGCTGAAGCGGTCACTGTGGCCTATGAAAGCAAGAAATAAGACGGCAGGATTGGTTTCTTATGGTGGTAGGGCTTAAGAGCCCGCCAGGCTAGCCACCACAGTACGTTTTCGAGGTCAGCCAGCGTATGACCAGTTACATTTATTGCATGCGGGTAGGCAGTGCAAAGGTGGCTTTTGCAATTGGCTTGAAGGCAACTTAGACTCTATTTCCACTTACCATTAAGTGGAATAGAGTCATCAGCACCTCTGGCTAAATAAATTTAAAAATAGTTATACTATAGGCTTCTGTAACACCCACTTGTTTAACAAAACTTTATATAGATGCTTTTATTACATGTCTTCTTCGTCCTAGCATTATTCCCGGTATTTTATTTTACCCAGGGTCTGCTTATTATTCTTATCCGGATTTGACAGGTTACTAGTTTTTACACAGAGCGATTGGCATCTGACCTCCGCAACCCTAAAGGCGAACCAGTAACTCATTGGATAACAGCAGTTTACTGAGCAAGAGTTAACGATTATTATCAGATGTTATGTGATAACAACCGGAGGCACGGTGGGGAGACCCGCAGACAAACGCCCAGACCGAGACAAAAATTTAACAAACATCTGCTCGAGCGGAAATCGAACCCGCAACCGTCGAGACTAAAGACAGACACGCTACCCACAACGCCACGACGATGTCGCTTGCTTTTACTACATGTCTATATAACATATGAAGGTAGTACTTCCCGGTCTTAACTTCAAGACCATACCACTCTTGAATAGACACTGTTGGACATATATAACATGTGCTATACTTTTATTATTAAAACAATAAAAACTTTACAAATTTAATAATCGAAAAATTATTTAATTCATAAATGTCAATCCGACGAAATACAGCAACAAGAAATGATCATTTTCATTTGCACGCTGGGCACTCAATTTTTCGCATAACGCACCACCCAATGAAAACACAAATTAATCTGCTCATTTTTTGCATACAATTTTATTATCATTGAGCTCAAATATCCGAACTCGATGCATTTCACGACGCGTAATCCCGTGACACAATTGATACTTACGGATTACTTCCAACGAGATTGAATTATTTCATCATAATAAAACTGCATCATTACTTTATGAGACCGGGATTGAATATGAAAAAGAGTGACTCGTTTGTTTACACAGATATTTGAGTAGAGCGTAGGTGAAACCAAATCCGGAATCGATATATAACACGAGTGTGGAGAGCGCCTGTGTCGACGCGATATCCGACATGGGTCCGGATTAAGCGACGTCAAATCCCGGATTAAGCGGGACCGGGATAAAGCGGAGCCGGGTTCGACCGGAGCCGGGGTCGGCGGAATTTCGTCCGGGCAATAAAAGTGTCTGCAGCCGATTTAGGCTGAGCCCGTAGGCAATTCGGCTCGGTTACCAATTGCTAGGTAATTTCGGTGTGCGAGCACGATCTGTCTGCTTAAAGCCTTTCTAATGCCTGCCAATGGGATTAGCCCAATGTCGTCCAACCCTTACAATTTATTGGACTGAATCAGATGTCTAAATTAAGATTAAACCTACAATTGTAACTTGAAGCATTAGTAATACTGACTTACTTGTCAACCGTTTCATATTCTGGGAAATTTAATAAAGTATATTGAATTTAAAGCTTATGATATTTTCAATTAATAAAATAACTAAATTTATTAAATAATGTGCCCAAAAGGAATGGACTTGAATTGACTAATAAGATTCAAATTTACTGTTACAAATACATAAAATTTAGCATCACGCAAAAATTTTAAATTCTTCGCCCCATTAATACGCCAACTCATAATTTACATTCCCACTTTTACCATAATTATCAAAACCGAAATAATAACACAATAAAGTCTACTTAAGAACTTTTGAAAAATTTAAAAAAAAACTTTTGCATGCACTACAACGGAAAGAAACATAACATCTATATAATGAATGGGACCGGACAAAAGCTCGTGAGTTATCAAACCAAAATTTATTACGAATACACACGATAATTAAAGCTACGTAGATTTGAACTATATCGTAACGATAAATTGTCCGAATCTCTTGATGCATCAGGATAATTGGAGTTTTTCTAAGCTTTATCCGCTCGTTTGCAGCGGCCGACGTTCAGCCATAATAGGGGCACGCTAATCCGGATTGGAGATTCATTAGGGCGAGATTATACTCTATTGAAATCTGGCTTAAGCTCATGGGGGCGAGGGGGAGGTGTGCCTAAATAATCATCGTTTAATTTACGAATACACAACACAGCGATATCTGTGCCTGTGTTTGTTTGATGTTTTTGTATTCTGAAGTAAACCGTAAATTTGGATCGCACTGTAACTAAATACAATACTATCCTCATCCTAGCATTATTCCCGGTATTTTATATACCCAGGTTCTGCTTATTACTAGTATCCGGATTGGACAGATTACTAGATTTAACACGGAGCGATTGCCATCTGACCTCCGCAGCCAAAGGGCGAACCAGTAACTCATTGGATAAGAGCAATTTACTTATCGAGAGTTAACGATTATTATCAGATGTTATGTGATAACAACCGGACCGACGGCTTTACGTGCTCTCCGAGGCAAGATGGGGAGACCCACACGGACAAACGTCCAGACCGAAACAGAAATTTAAACAAACATCTCCCCGAGTGGGAATCAAACCAGCAACCGTCGAGACTAAAGGCAGACTCGCTACCCGCAACGCCACAACGGTCTCGCTACCCACAACGCCATAACTAAATACAATAATATTCTACCGCAACGCAATAGTGTGTTACGATTTGAAGAAGCTAGTAAAATACTAGACAAGGAGATCTAAGAATCAGTACCTCGAGATTGGAAGCGCGTGAGTGACACCTACAAGTGAATGGTGTTACAAGCACTAATAGTCCACAACAACCGCTTGCCATAAGATAAGCCGTATGATTACTTCTCAACTTTGTCGCATAAAAAAATTAAGATTTTTATAAAAACTTAATGCAATGGACTATTTGATGCTACATACTATTTTGAGGATATTTCTATCTGTCTGTTTGTTATTCGGGTTGCAATGCAATTTTCATTATTTAAGTCAACGTTGCTTGATAAATATGATATTGACAAAGATATAGGTAACATTTTATTTATAATATGTATGTAGTCGAAAAATTAGAGCTGCGAGCAAAATAGAAATAGATTTATAAGGAAAATTCAAACTCTACAAACACAACGGTCAATGGTGTTTGTAATAATTTTTATAGAATCGGAAACACGTCATAAAGTCCAAACTAAACATATATAATATGTTTCTTCGTAAGTAATATTTGCCCCGCGAAGAAATCGAAACTAATACCGCATTAAAAACGTTTTTTTTTGCTATTTTCGATTATGCAAAATCTGCTAAGCGGATTTAAAATTTGGCACACAGGTAGCTTATAAATTGGATTACCACAGAGGATTTTTATTCCAGTCAATAAGATGACATTAGGGCTGTTACTATATTATCTTAAAACTAAGTAAACGGTAGAAATATTATATACTATAATTTTTTCATTCACTAATTTTTTGCTCTCTCATCACTTCCAAAGTCTAAGTAGCGGGCAGGCGCTAATAAAGATAAAAATTATATACGCCTAGAAAACCATATGTATATTTACGCAAGTCAACCCCTCTAATATCTAAAGCCAATTTATCTCACATGATAATATTGACGTTCTACTTAATGCCTTGAAAGAACACGAAGGTAGGGAAAATCAATGGCAGCATTAAGTTATTGGATAAGTCGAAGTGAGATACATCAAACGATTTCCATCGAACGAAATAAACAAAAAGCAAACATTACCCGATGAAAAGGCCGTGTAATTACGTTAATACGTCAACTTCGTACGACTTTAGCGATATATGAAATATTTGTATAATTGTTCGAAACCACTGCCCGCGGTGTTTGCTTCTTATTCAGACTTTTGAAAACCTATTTTTATTTTACTTTACCCTATTACATGTAGTGTTAGTGATTCTATTCTAATGCTATATCTATCTATCTAATACCTTTAAACGAGGAATTCTTGTATATATATATATATATATATAATTGGGATCTCAGAAACGGCTGCACCGATTATCATGAAATTTAGTATGCATGGGTTTTCGGGGACGATAAATCGATCTAGCTAGGATTTATTTTTAGAAAATGTGGCTTTGTCCGTGTTTTCAGACCGTTGTCGACACGCCATCTATTATCAACAAAATAAATTTAAAATGTCAAAATATATAAATAAATTCACAGCGCACTTGAGCGACCACGCGTTGCTATGGCAACAAGGATTTATTGAATTGAATCGAATGACAATCACTTTCAATCATTGACAATCAATTTATCATTCAATCGAATGACAATCATTTTTATGTCACTGACTGACAGCGATGCGTCCATTAGAATTTAACAAAATACTCAACAATCCCAATTTTTGCAGATATAACTTGTTGTCGAAATCATTATTTTATTATCCAGGTAAGGTTTCAATCGAGTCTACCGTACCCTTCACGACTTTCGATTTACCAAAAACAAAAAAAACCGAGCATAGCTCGGTCAACCAGGTACTAACATATTCATCAGCTGATGTTAATATCGTTGTAGCCTATCTCGATTCATACGTAATGTAATTAATTTGATAATTAGATTTTAAGATTTCTAATATTTTCGATTAAATGACAGATAATGTTTTTTGCAGATTTTAACATTTATAAAGTAAATTTTAAATATGATATTTTTATATGTGATACAAGAATTCATTATGATTACTTTTGTTGTAGCATTTTTATGTAGCTTTGCTATGTGTACTATGTTTTTTTTATGTTAGAAGTTGGCAAACAAGCATACGGCCCACCTGATGGTAAGTGGCTGCCACAGCCTATGAGCGCTTGCAGCACCATTAGTAGGTGCCACTCGCGCGTTGCCAACCTCGAGATATTAGTTCTTAAATCTCGTTTGAAATGTCTAGTAGAGCCTTGCTGTTTTAAGGATCAACGGGCCGGATCGGAAGGGAACGGGACCTACTATCAACCACGAAATATCATCGTGAAATACTAGTATCTTTAAGTAGTAAAGCTTTTCGTTCGATGTGTGAGAGCACCAGACACCCAAACCACTACCTTCTTATCTTCTCCTATTATTCTATTCTCAGTCCCCTCCTTCGATTGACGACGGTGTGGTGCAGCGGTAGCGAACCTGCCTTAAACGCCACAGGTCGCGGGTTCGATTCCCGCTCGGAACATAATATGTTTGTATTGACCATGCAAACATATTTTCCGGCCTGGGTGTATTTGTCCTTGTCTTTGTATGTGTTTCCGGACCCCCGACACAGGATATTACTATCCTAATGGGGGCCGTTGAGTGTGCATCGTTTATTTATTATTATTATTATTCGCTTAGGTTGGCGACACATAGGTTGGCAAATACTGGTCATGCAACTCGTATTGCAAGCTTCTATAGGCTACATATATCGCTTACCATCAGGGTTTTTGTCACCTTTGTGGTGTATTTTTTTAAATTAATGTTTGGTTGAAATGATAACGTCTCTTCGTTAAATTAATTCGTTACCACATCGCCGGCACCATCATTAGAAGGAGACATATTAATTAAAGTACCTTAATTATTATTTTTAATCATTATAATAACAAATTATATACGAAATTTAAATCAAAACACAATTTAAAAATATGTTTAGATAAAACCATTTCAATGACACATTCCTCTAGTCGTCGACATAATGGTAACGATACCATCTCTCTTGACAAATATTATTTATTTTATGACCTCTAAGACCTCGGTTATACTATTTGAATATAAATATTTTAACCTTTCTGACAAAACATTATCAGATACCAAATTAATCGAAACATAGATCATTATCTCCCGTCCGGTGACGCTGTCAAGGCCAGTAGGGCCAGCAGTATTAAACACTAAAAATACTATACAATAAACTATTATATTAAGTAGTAATATATTTTAAACTAGCAACATCTAAAAATCTATTCAATAATATACATATTAATATAATTAAACGCCACAGGTCGCGGGTTCGATTCCCGCTCGGAAAATGATATGTTTGTATTGACCATGCAAACATATTTTCCGGTCTGGGTGTATTTGTCCTTGTCTTTGTATGTGTTTCCGGACCCCGACACAGGATATCACTATCCTAATGGAGGCCGTTAAGTGTGCAGTGTTTATTTATTTATTTATTTTATTATGTATATCCATAACATGTTTCAAGTTGAAATGTCTTGTAATTCGTTTATCGATAATCCCACGGGGACAAAAAGTATCGTATGTTTTAATCCTGGTAATAACCTATCTGAGTAATAAATTTCATCCAAATCGGTTTAGCCGTTTTTACGTGATTGCGTAGTTAATATCCGAGCATCCTAACATCTACATCATCATCATCATCATCATCATCATCATCATCATCATAAGCATCCAAATTTAGTCCTCTTATCCATTTTTTATACTCTCAAAGAGTCCAGATTTTTTTTTAATACTAAAATAAATACACATATTTGGGATTACGTAAAGGAAAAACATTCGTACGATCTTCGACAATGCTTCTAACCCTACGGTAGGTCGCGGTTAGGGTAGCCCATTGCGAGGTTCATTGACTATTCGCACCCTCGAATATAAACACATACAAAAATATACCTTAACATATCAAAAATAGGATACATTTTTATATATACTTCGTAGATTTTGGTTTACTGGAAACCAAAGATAAGCCGTTAGATTAGTTCGGCGGAACGTAAAAAAGCATAAAAAAGTATTAGCCCGGATCGAGTTCAAAATTTTACAAGCACGCGCTGTTCGTATATGTTTATTCAAATTACAGATTTCGGAGTTTTTTTTATTGGCATTTCTAAATAAGATTTAATATTATTCATCTATTCGAATAATAAGCTCGTTTCGTATCACAGACTCGCACTCTGATCAGTGATTAAAACGATCGGCATACTTCTAGTTTTTATATACATATATGTATATTTATAACCCTTAATTAATTAATTAAAATCTTAACTGATCAAACAGCATGTTTTAGTAACATTTTTCAGTTAATGAAAATATTTATATAAAAATTCTCATATATAATATATTTAAAAATTTGAACATCCTATTAAAAAGACTCACCTTGGACATTCAAAAAGAATTTTACTTATAAATACATCTATATATTATGTATTTATGCCACTTGGCGCGGTCTGTAGGGAGATAATCCCATCGTGCATCTCGTTCGCACAAGCAAGTGCTGTCCGCAAATCCTATCCCCTTCCCGCTCTAATCCCTTATTTGAATCTTATCAGATCTCAGGAGATACACCGGTAGTGGTCGTAGTCCGATGTGTGCATGTTAGTTGTGGGTTTAAATGTTAGGGTTACCATTTATGAAATATTTTCAATATCAAAATAAACAATTTTAATGCTATTTAAGGAATAAAAATTTATTACATATCAATTAGAATTTAATCTATGTGCATTTTACTCTTAAAATGTTTAAGTGTCAGTTGAACATATTATGCGACACTTTATACGACTATCTGCTTTATAGGATCATTAAAAAAAATGACATTTTATGCCCGTTTGGAATAGAAATAGGTATCGATTTGAATTGAGAAGCTATTAACATATTAATCGGCACGTGAATCTACATAATTAAGGCAAGTGATTTCGTCTTGCGCATGAACCATAAATTAGTCAATTTAAAAAATAAATTATTATTAAATTTTCTTAAAACGCAGCCCTATGTAACTGGAATACATTTAAGGTGCGTCCACACTGAATCCGCGATTAATGGGCTTTGGATGGCGCGATTGAAGCTAAATTTATGTTTCTGCATGTCCCCAGATTATACTGACGGAGGGACGTAAGCAGCTGCGCTAATCTGCCTCAGAAGCGTTTCTGGTGTATCCATGTAGTGAAATATTGTTTACACCTGTCCAATATAAATAGCGTCAATGTCGCTGGTAATCCATAAAAGGTAAAAATAATTTGTCATAAATAATAATATATTAGTATACAATTCTAACTATTAATGGGAAAATTTAATAAATGTAGTGGAAAAATACCATAGTTAACTTAAGTTGCATTAATTTAAACGGACGGCAATATTTTACGGCACGAATTAAAGGTTTATGTATTTCTTGTGAGTATAATAAGATAATATTCCTAACCCTTTGTAGGGATTAAGATTTTGTTAAGGGCGGCTTTAAGCTTCACGAGCCAGACGGGCTGCCGATGGCCCCTTCGCTTCACTTCTATGGTTTTTACGTCTTTACGAGATTTAACTATATAGTTAATTAAATTAAATCTATTGTTGTTATTATTATTTTTCAACAAATAAATTTAATAATGTTGACACCATTGTGGCTTTGTGGGTAGTGAGTCTACTTTTAGCCTCGACGCTTGCGGGTTCCTGCTCGAGCATATGTTTGCATTGATCTTACAAATATCTGGTCTGGGCGTTTGACCTTGTGGGACATCCTACCGTGCCTCGGAGAGCACGTTAAGCTGTCGATCCCAGTTGTTATCAAATAACATCTGATAATAACCGTTAACTCTTTATAAGTAAATTGTTCTGATCCAATGTGTTACTGGTTCGCCCTTAGAGTTGCGCAGATCAGATGGCAATCGCTCTGTATAAAAGCTACTAACCTGTCAAATCCGGATAAGAGTAATAAGCAGACCCGGGTAAATTAATTTATAACACATAGCAACGAAATTACATATTTATGGAACATGTTATTATTCATTAAACGGCTATTAACTCCTGTAATGGGCAAACTCTATAAACAAAATAATACTTAAAAAAATTGTCTAAAAAAAATTGCTAACAACCTTGAAAGATGTAAGTATCGCAGACTGGTAATCATCATCGTGTTTCATCATCATCGGCATTCTCAAATTTCCACCTTTACATGCCTCAACAAATCTTCCACTGCCGGCGAAAGACTGTGTAACTCTTTCATGACACCAGAAAACGTATAGAGCGGGCATTACGGTTTAAGATCGTTTTTCCCATAAGATTACCAATTCACTAATATGAGAAATAAAAATATAACTTAAAATAATGTATAATAATTAGGTACATTAAACTTTTGTAATACAAATTTAAAACAATATATATAAAATAATAAAATATGTGAATAAGTTCGAAATATGACCAAATCATTTATACAGAATAGGTATGAAAAATAATTTACGAGTATAATTTGATGAAAATTGATGATGGCATTTATTGGCGATATGAGCTAAAGTTTGATCCGTAGCCCCGCACTTGTAAGCAGGCGATTCTTTAAGCCTACATTTAAAAAGGTGGTGCTTTTAAAGACTGAACCTGCTCAGTCTGATCCAAACCGAGCGATGTATTAATGAATACATCGCTCAATCACTCGGCTGTGGCTAAGGACTTTTTGTTGGATCTAACACTAATTTTTTTAATGTTGAAGAAACCTTTTCCAAAATGACCGCCATGCTAATTGTACACTGAAACTGTGGTTTTTTTTTGACAAGTAATTATAAAGTCCGGATCACTTATAAAATTTTTACATTATTCAAATATCTCGCGTAGAATTTGTTCAACTTCTAAGCAATCGATCTCAATCAATTTTCGTATATATATTTTATCTACACACATAATCCCGTTAGAATTTATAATTGTATATACAGGTAAATGGCTATATAGCCATACTAATTATATGAGTATTAAAAACTAAAATATCGTGTTTTACAATTTTTAGTTACGAATACGTAATAGACCACTATACTAGTTATGGCTACTATATACCTAATACTGTGGTAAATTCTACAATTATTTTGATTTTAAAACCAAACTACTATATCGATTTTGATTAAGTGTAAATGTTTTAGTCCCATTTTAGGGAATAAACTCCTCTCGAAATGAAATAAATTGTCAAAATACTAATGACTCCGTCCCGTACCATTGCCCGAACACACATAAAAAATGTAAACATCCGAATTCAGGTTCTCAATCCTCCTCTTAATCTTTAAAGTCAGTTCAAAAGAAACAAGAAACGAACTTGCGACACTAAACATAGATCTCTCATATTGTCACAGAGCAGAGAAATTTCTTCAATTTAAATGCCAGTTTCAATTCACTCTGTCCCTATGTATGCCTAAATCTTTAAAACTACGCAACGGATTTTGATGCGGTTTTTTTAATAGATAGAGCGATTGAAGAGGAAGGTTTATATGTATAATAACATCCATTAAATAGTGGAAAAAAAACTTATTTTTGAGGTTTCTAATGTGATGTCGTAAATAATTACATTTAACTGGTGCGGGCCACGGGCAGTAATGAATAAGTCTTTTTTTTTTTTTTTTTATGTTAGAAGTTGGCAAACAAGCATACGGCCCACCTGATGGTAAGTGGCTGCCGCAGCCTATGAGCGCTTGCAGCACCATTAGTAGGTGCCACTCACGCGTTGCCAACCTCGAGATATTAGTTCTTAAATCTCGTTCGCCCAGTAGTTTCACTAGCGTACAATGCCCTTCAAACCGGAACACAGTAGTGCCTAAACACTACTATTTGGCGGCAGAATATTGGACACTGCGGTGGTACCTACCTAGCCGGCCTCTTGCAACAAAAGACCTACCACCAGTGTGACTGATTGCACTGGTGGAATAATCTCTGTTGTGACAGAGGTTATCCCAACAGCGGGCGATGGGGTCGTCACATCCCGACGCCTTTAAAAAAGTCAAAACTACTGGATCGATTTTAATCATGTTTTCAGTGAATGACCTAGGCTATATATTTTATACCCGTGCGAAGCCGGAGCGGGCCGCTAGTAATAACTAAACACCTACTTTAAATTATTCGCTAACGATATTTCCTCTTGACTACACAGAGCTTAAACAAAAACAAGTTTCCATTTTATTCCCAAAGCACCTCGGTGTATAAGTCTGATCTTGACAAATGGTTCGGATCATCCGTACAAGCGGTCACGGTTAAGCGTCCACATGACTCTTTATTTTTTATCGATTGATCAGAAGCTCATCTGATTGCTTCTCTGTTGTTGCCGCCTGATCTCGGACTTATTTATATAAGCCAATTTGTAGCCTATAAATATAAACGATAAAGACGATAATCGATTAGACTTTTTTTATCAAATTTCGACTTTGGGATTTATAATCGTAATCAGTCGAAAGAAGTTCCAATATTTGAGATACAATAATAGGCATTGTTGCTGTTACTCAAAACTATAACGACGTTGTGGCGACAGGGTGGCGAACCTGTTTAGCGCTACAGGTCGCGGGTTCGATTTCCGCTAGGAGCAGATTTTTGTATTGATCATACTGGCATGTTTTCCGATCTGAATGTGTGTTGTCCTTGTCATTCTGTATGTTTCCAAACCCCCGATACAGGATATATCTATCCTAATGGGGCGAACCAGTAACTCATTGGATAAGAGCAAATTAACTATCGAGAGATAACGATTGCCATCAGATGCTATTATAACAAACGGGATCGGCCGCTTAACGTGCTCTCCTTGGCACGGTGGGGAGACCCACAAGGACAAACGCCCAGAACGAAAAAGATGTTTATAACAAACATCTGCTCAAAGTGTGTTAGTGTGTGTGTTGTAGTCAAACTTGTGTATGTAGTGTAAAATCATCTTTACACGTTTACTGTGTATCGTACATTGCGTTTCAATATCTGTACACAACTATTACAATCAATACAAACGATGCAGCTATGTTAATTTTAATCAAGAAAGAAATTATTAGTATTATTTTTTTATATATTTATTATACTCGTAGCTACTGTTGAAGGGACTGTTATTAGGCTATGTCGCAGTATAATCTGCTACCTATGTGTGCGTTAAGCTGAATGCATGCCTCAAATTGGGCTGTGCACGAGATAATCTCACAATGATTGATGAAGGAGCTACCCTCCTCTGCGCCTTTCGAGATATAATTCCCATTTTTTTATCTTTATTTTAATCTAAACCATTTTCAATTAATTTGTTTTGTCATCCATATTTATTAAGACATAGTACAACCTTCATCTTGCCATTGCTAATTTTGCAATAACATTGAAAACTAATTCAGTATTAAATAAATAAATGAATTCTACACACTCAACGACCCCCTTTAAAATAGTTATATCCTGTGTTGGGTGGTCCAGAAACATAAATAATGACAAACACACCCAAACCGGAAGACATGTCTGTTTGGTCAATACAAACATCTGCTTCGAGCGGGAATCGAATCTGCGACCTGTTTAAGGCAAGGCAAGTTCGCTACCGCTGCGCCACCACATCGTTATACTTCTATATTGTACCTTGTATTTTATCCCATAATCATTTAGATCAGTATTATTGCAATTTGGATGGGCAAATGAAAAAAAAATTGTCGTTATTTTAACTGTATTTTTCAATTTTATTACCAAATGAGAAATATCGATATATCGAAATTTTTGGTAAAAATGTTTTCTGTTGCCTTTATTTTACTAAAGCAGAACAGCGTACTTGTACCGAAACAAGTCCAAAGGTTTCCATTTAATGAAGAGATATCGATATATAGATAAGTCGTTTATTTTGTCCAAGCCTTATTTTTGCATGCAAGTTTACGTAAATTGCATGTTGGAAATGACTAACAAAAAATCTTAATCCAAAAAGTATTATGGAGATTTTTTTAAACGTGGAAAACAAAATACAAAATGTGATCGGCATATTTAAAGCTGTAAGCCTTTTTATCCCACTGGCATTACTGAAGGGTTGATCCAAAGGATTATCCTTTAAATTTGACTAGCACTCAACATATGGTATGAAAAAAAGACTCACAGAACTTTAAACTTTAAACCATAAATAATAGAGTTTATGTTGGTTCATAGGCTAAAATTTATAATACATTTGTGCAATTATAAAAATATTAATATCAGAAATAGAAATCGTTTTGATAATGTGCATAAAATTAGTTACAAAACAATTTTATTAACGAAAATGATTTTTCATTATGTATATTTTTGAATTTCATTTGTTTTGATAACGAAATTCTAATGAATATTTGAAAAATAGCATGATATTTTGTTAGTAAAGAATATAAAAGTCTTCCCACCGTGCCTCGGAGAACACGTTAAGCTATCGGTCCCGGTTGTTATCATAACATCTAATAATAATCGTTAACTCTTGATAAGTAAATTGCTCTTATCCAATGAGTTACTGGTTCGCCCTTAGGGTTGCGGAGGTCAGATGGCAATCGCTCTGTGTAAAAACTAGTAACCGGTCAAATACGGATAAGAGTAATAAGCAGACCCTGGGTAAATAAAAATAGCGGGAAAAATGCTAGGAAAAAGAAATAAGAATATAAGTCTTTCTAAAAATAGAATACAAAATAATCTGGTTTTAACCTCTCATTTCAAGTTAGAGTCGCGAATAAAACCTTATATCTAACAAAGGGGAGCTCGACAGGAACTAAGGCATAGCACACATGGACGCGGCCAAGCTAAGGATAGAGCACACGAGCTAAGTAGAGCTTTTGATCCGGATCAGAGGATTAGACGGCAGCCGCTGCCCACCGGCCGAGGATACATCTCAGACCGGATTATTCGAATCCGGATTTAGTAGAATAACTTGCCGTGGATTTGTCGTAATCGCCTTTCCACATAATAGAATTTCGAATATTATATTGATAATATTTTATGCCGGGTCAATTCGATTCATAATCTTAATTACTCAATCAATAGTATTTTATAAATAAATAAACGCTACACAATCAACGGCCCCCATTAGGATTAGTGATATCCTGTGTCGGGGGTCTGAAAATATTCACAATGACAAGGACAAACACACCCAGACCAGAAAACATGCCTGTTTGGTGACCAAACATCTGCTCCGAGCCGGAATCGAACCCGCGACCTGTGGCGCTTGGGGCAGGTTCGCTACAGCTGCGCCACAACGTCGTCAAAATAAACGAATTATTTGGATATTTTTAGTAAATATACATAAATAGCATGTTCGAAATAGCAGTGTTAATGATTCATAAAAATAACGATTAAATAGCACTTTTAAAAAACTAAATGTTATAATTAAAATAAGCATTTATACTTAACTAGCGGCCCGCTCCGGCTTCGCACGGGTATAAAATATATAGCCTATGTCATTCACTGAAAAAATTATTAAAATCGATCCAGTAGTTTTGATTTATTCATTACTGCCCGTGACCCGCACGCATTAAATGTAATTATTTACGACATCACATTAGAAACCTCAAAAATAACAGTATTTCTCCACTATTTAATGAATGTTATTATACATATAAACCTTCCTCTTCAATCACTCTATTTATTAAAAAAAACCGCATCAAAATCCGTTGCGTAGTTTTAAAGATTTAAGCATACATAGGGACATAGGGACAGAGAAAGCGACTTTGTTTTATACTATGTAGTGATGATAGCGACGCCATAAAATGTATATTCATATTATATCCCAAGATTTATATATAAAATCACGGATAGAGACTATTAAAATATATAAACTAAGCGAAGGAATCGTTATCACATACATTAGTATATAATAAATATCATATAATATAATCTGGCTATAGTTTTATTAGCTCCAACATGAGTCTTAGTTTTTTTTAAATACACTTTTATATTTTTTAATGAAATCGCTAACTATCTTGCTATCACAAAACATATTTTGTAATGAAGGGTTTTTAAAAGGTAATAAAATTTTATATCTATTCACTAACAAATGCTTATCAATTCAGAAGCACTCACAAGACGCTCTAATCGTACACCACCATATAGACTTTTTAATTTTTTTGTGTTAACCGTATAACATAAATGTAGCATACATCGGGAATGCACACACACACGTACACAGTAACTGTACGCGAATCAGACATGTGACGCACACATCGAAGCTACGGATCAAGCCTAAGTCGGATTACTCGACCGTCGGATCTGGATTGTATCCCGAGGTCGGGAATATTACGGATTTTCGCATACAATGTTCTAGGGTGAAAAAATTAAGCATATATTCGGACCTGTATAAGGCTTAAATGCTAAAAATACTATCAGCTTTAATTTAATCATGTGCTTGGTTGTCGGAGCTTATCTTTAACTAAATTTTGTTGTTTTAGGCATATTTAATGCTGGTTTATATTCGACCGGTTTAACTGAGGACGTACTACTCTACATGTACTGAGCAACGGAGGACCATACTCCTGACTCTTATTTTTCCAGTCCCTCATTTCACTCCGCCTTCTCAATGATTGTCAACACACTTGTAATAACGTCTATAGGCTACAGTGACAGCTTTACACATGTCGGTTGTTGGCTTTCTATGTGGTATAATTTTTTAATACAAATAAATTCTGCTTGATATTATTAATATGCTTGATTTTTAGCTACCAGCAACAAAAAGTGCTCTCAAAAAATAAAATAAAGTTAGAAACATTAAAATAAAACCCATATTTTGAAATAAAAAAATACCAATAACCAACTTGAATTTTTTTGGATACAATTGTAAAAAAATCTATTAACCCGTCAACAACAAAAAAAAAAGAATTAATTTGTTTTTCAGATTCCCTTTATTTTTCTTCCTCTAAAAGCCTTTGCAGACAGTCCCGCTCGCAGAAATTCACAAAAGTTTAACCGTAATCGGATAGATGATTTAGAATAGACGACGAACGCACCGGCACATAGTAATTTTTATATTATTATTATAGATCGGTAGTAGAGCCATGCTTCTCTCAGCACAAAAGGGCTACCTCGACCGGGGAAGTACTACCCTCTCACAGGTAATCGGCGTCAAGTGACAGTATCATAAGGTACTGTTGCGTTTCGTGCGATGAGTGAGAGCACCGGAGGCCTTGTAGATGGGTGGGAGACCTATCTGTTCCCTTCCTTTTTTCCCGTCTCATCCTGTCCTCCCTGTTTCTTGGGTTGGCAACGCGCTTGTGATATTTCAAGTATCACAAGCGTTCATAGGTTGCAGTCACTGATTGCCATCAGGTGGACCATATGCTTGTTTGCCAACCACCATAACAAAAAAAAAAAAGAGATAGGAAATTTGTCCACTAATTAATGTAAAACAGATTTGGTTTCAAATACATTGAATTGAATGGAAAAAGGGCGAGAGTAGGTGTGGAATAAATCGATACACGTACTGGGACGGGAAGCACGATTATCCGGATCATCCGGGCCGGATCAACCTCGTGTCGCCCGGAGATAAAACAGAACTACCCTCACCCCCACCTCACTGCATTCAAGATCCATCCCAATGTATGATAAAACGACAACGGTTTTGTTGTTCTAGATTCTAGTGACTTCTCTTTGAAATTTATTGGCATACTAGCGGCCCGCTCCGGCTTCCCACGGGTATAAAATATATAGCCTATGTCAGTCACTGAAAAAATTATTAAAATCGATCCAGTAGTTTTGATTTATTCATTACTGCCCGTGGCCCGCACACGTTAAATTTAATTATTTACGACATCACATTAGAAGCCTCAAAAATATTTTTTCCACTATTTAATTTATGTTATTATACATATAGACCTTCCTTTTCAATCACTCTATCTATTAAAAAAAACGCATCAAATTCTGTTGCGTAGTTTTAAAGATTTAAGCATACATAGGGACAGAGAAAGCGACTTTGTTTTATACTATGTAGTGATTATTGACTAGTATTAATACCACGTATCTCGCGGCGACGTGAACATCTTTTTGTAATGACGCACCTTTATTATAATACATCTAAATGTTTACCAATGTCTTTCTGCCTCTATTTCACTCTTCTGTAGTTCGTGTTTTGTTTATTATAAGGGAACTTACCATTTTTCCGAGATTCACACATAGAGATTCACACATAGAAAGATACACATAGAAGTATTCTATGTGTTATTCCATGTACCAAGCTATATCTGTATGTTTTTAAAGAATTTCAGCTCGACTAGGAAGGACAAATAGATGTAAAGTTGTAGTATTAGTAGTGTTACATTTTACAATGAGTGAGGTCAGCAGACGCCAAAACCCCTCTTCTATCTTTCGCTTGCGACGACGAAACGCAAAATAATATACTATTTGTATTTGAACTATCCACTCGCTAAGGTGACGCTTACTATCAGAGGGTTCTGCATGCTTTTATGCCAACATCGTGTTATTCTCATATTATGTGACGACCATTGTGACGTGCTTGTAGAGAGCCTGCTTTGAGCCTCGACGGTAACAGGTTCGATTCCTGCTCGGAGTAGATGTTTTTTATGAAAATCTGTTTCGATCAGGGCGTTTGTTGTGGGTCTCCCTTTGTTAGCCTTTTTCACGTTTTGACTTTACTGTCACTTACCATCAGGTGGAGCCAAGTCATTTGCCCATCAGTAAAAATAAAAAACCGCGTTTTTTCCCCATTTGCATTTACATACATGACATGTCATGACACCACAGTGACTCGACAGCATCAAAGGAATAAAATAATGATGATTATTATATCGCCTATTGAGAAATAAAAATTCTGCTAAATACATGTTATTAGCCGAACAATTTTAAAGGCCGAAAAACAATCTTAAAAATATATTCCAATGAAACATTAAATTATTTGCTTGATATTTGAATTAATTTGAAATAAAGTATATCTAACAAGATACATAAAATTATTATACAAGAGATTGCTTAGATTAACCTTATCTATTACTAAAATCTAACGAATAATTTAATCATTGATATGACAAATAAATACCACGGGTCCGATAAGTTCTTCGACTTATTTTTTGGCTCTAATGCAAAGTTTTTAATACCTACATAATATAATGTTTGGTAACGCCGCAGCATGTGTTGATTGTGTAGTTTTATATTTAAATAAATCATGTTTTTTAAATATTATACATATATTATATATTTTTAATTAAAAATAACAACTTTATTGTATGGAGCCCTCATTTTTTTATTTTTAGCATTTGTTGTTGAACAACTACAGAAACACATTCCGTAAAATTTTCAAACTGACAGACGGACGGACGGCGGAAGCTTAGTAGTAGAGTTCTACTGCACACTTGGCTACGGACCCCAAAAATTAACACATCTAAGACACGCCAATTGACTTAGCAACAAATACTCGTATTACAATTACTATTTTACTATTACATTTCAACCTTACAATATTGATCGTCTACTTTGGAAAAAAGTAATCCTTGCGTTTAGTAAGCCGCAGCTTATTACACTGCTACATAGTTTTTATTAGTAATAAAGTTCCAATAAAATTTGAATAGTAACCATTCTCAGTAGGTAAAACTTATGTCAAATGAGATGACATTGATTCTTTGCTAACTTTCCATACAAAACAATATCGCAAAAACGACCACTTAAGTCAACGTATTTTCAAAAGTGTTTTGGTTCTGATACACCCATAGAAATCTTAATAACAAGGTACTCGAAGTTAAATATCCATGACCTTGCCTCGGTAATTGTGACTTATGAGCCACAAGCGGTGCGTGGTGTTTGTTTATTCGCTTTGCTTACCATTCCATTATTATCTATTCAATATCCAAAGCGGTACAAGCGCACGTAGCAATGTAATGTGAAAATTACCATGACGTCACGCTCTGTGTATGTAGTAGTGATAGCATTGGAGTAGTCTAGGGGCAAGGCGGCGACACGTATTTCGTAATTTGTGCATAGAAGTCTTAAGAGACTACATAATGAAAATTTTTAATTTTACCTAAATAATATAATGCACTATTACTTATTAGAATAGAGTATCCTGTACTGTCGCTATTGGTCAGGTTTAAGGTTCTCCTAAAATATACTGTTTTTTATATTTTAAATGATTTGTGTAACTTAATAAATTTTACCGAATAGCAATTCTTTATCACACTTATGCATATATGTATATGTGCTATCAAAAATACGATACGTTAAAAAAATAAATCGGCTTATCTTTATAAAACCGGCTTCATAATGTAGAGTCAGCGGATAAATTAAAAATAAAATGTTATAATAAACTTAATATAGGATTTATTCATGATGCATATTAAGTAAATCGAATACATTATTTAAGAGCCTATGGCCCGTGCTAATTTGTTAACCAAAAATATAAAATTATACTTTTTTAAATTAAAAATTGATTAAATACTGCAAAAATGGTATTTATGTGAATATGACCATTATGCTAATTATTGCTAATAAAACTATGTTGTATTCAAAATTGAAAGGTGAAAAGCACAATTTATAAGTATACCAGATATTTAATTACTTACCGGCTTTATAAGATAGTATTATTAGCATTAATCATATCCATAAATAGTTTCATTGCTAAATTTAAATTATATGTATTTAATATATTCTATATTTAGATTTTTTTATTATTCTGACGGTACTCAGGTACGAATTGACAAAAGATATATCTCCGACGTATAATCCGAGGGCATTGTGCAATAGCTAATCGCGGATCGGCGAGAAACTTGAAATTAATAATGATTTATAACACCCGATTAGAGACGTTCGGCATTAAGTCGCCACCGTTTCTTTGACGTTAACCATGTTTTACGCACAATAAAACTATTCCGTTTAAACTATTCTAGCCCTTAACCATATCTATTAAGTACGAATATCGCTTGTATAAATAAGCCAGGTGACGATTATACCTGAGTGAGGATATATTTAATGATATTAACTCGCGTTATTCAGGACAAATGATGCTATACATAGCGCCAAGATGACAAGCGGCGTATGTTTATTTTTACTTAAAAAAATATCTCAAAATCTACATTGGAATGCCTCTAAAGAACACCATTGCGTGTGACTAAATGCAATCATAATTATGTGAGAAAATACTATACTTTTTGCATACGAGTTTTCTGAATGGAAATGATGATCTTGATAAATACAGAAAGTTTGTTTCGATGCGGGGGATTTGTTCGATGTGAAAAGTACAGTATCCAGTCTGACGCCCGAACAAATTTTATTGTAATTTTAAATTAATAATACTTAAATATTTTCCGTAATCTGTGATTAACATCAAAGTATTAAAATTGAAAGATAACAATTCAGATTTCGTTCAACTCCGTCAACATATTATATAATCTGGCTTATAGGATTACCGATTAATAAATGTATTTACTGGTTACGAAATTTTAAATTCAGAATAAGTATTTGATATATACTACTTTTTTCGGAATGTTAATTACAGTTGGGCCTGCATTTATAATTTCATCCTTTAAATATTTCATATATTTTTTGTGCTGCACAGGTTAATAAATGTAATTAGTTTTGGTTTATAATATTTTATAGAAGTGAAACATATTCTTAGAAGATATCTGCTGGTTTCAGAAGAAAATTATAGAACCACGGAATGAAACGTTTGTAGATAAACTGTCTGTACAGGATAGGAGGCCTTAACTATGAAATAGATTAAGTACTTGCCGATTCTTAGAACTCTAATAAGTTTTAAATTCATGTAAATCTGTTTTCCGCTCAAATAAAATGTACTGATTGAACTGAACTATCAAATAATCTTAACGTCATTGTAAAAGGTATGTGAACCGCGAATGAATTAATGTATAATGCAACGAGTGCCTGCTGCGTGTGTTTGCCGGCTTACGCTTTGAGCGCCTTACCGGGCAGACGGGATGTCCCGGATTAGATTTAAGGGGTAAAAGTACTAAAGCGAGACAACACCAGATGGATTTACATTAAAGAGATAAGGACACAAGATTGACGGAGATTTAGAGATTATGATTCATAAAGAGAGGAGAATGAATGGAAAATTATTACAGAGGGGATAAATGGCGGGAATTAAAGACTACACCAGTCTATGAGTTTGTGAATTCTTCTCATTTTGGATTTCACACCCGATACTACGGTAAACTGTTTGTGAAATTAAGACCTTGAATAGATCGTCAATTTTAATACCTTTTATGAATATTATATATACAATAAATATATTACATTTTTGCACAACATTCCTATTATTCTTAAGCTTATATGATCGATAAAAGATAAGATAAATCTTTTACAAAGTTCGTAATATTTTGACTCTGTAGTTTGTAGTTCCGAAGACATGGATAAATTTTGCTAATACCTACCTACTACGTCGTGTCACCCTTCTGCTATAAGATGGGAAACAAAAATTTATATATTTCTCTACGTAAATTACCTTTTTAAAAATTTATAATTATATCTTTTAAAAAATCACATTATAGTAAGTATGTCTGATGCTGTCGGGTTATTTTATTTAATAATTCGTTCATTTGGGGCGCGATTGAAAGTTGCTCAAAATCTAATATAGTTGAATGAATTTATACATGCACTTTAAGTGGAGATGCTTAACATTGAGTGAAAGATGGCAAACGAAAAACAAAAGATCGCTGCTTTATTTAGTAATTTAACTAAATGTAAATTTAAAACGCTCAAAACCATGTCTTTAAAGGCAAATATAATAAACATCATGACTTTCGAATTTCACATTGTATCATTTAATTAAACTTATACGGAGTTCTGAAATGTTAACAAAAATCGTAACAGATATCATTACTTCTAAAAACTTAATACATTCTCGATTCCGAGTACAGACAGCGCTTGTATCAATGGTATCGTTTATTCGAAGTCACGCGCGGACCCCTTTTTTGACCTGAGCTCATCCCAGCGTTAATCTGACGTAATTGATTCACGGATAACTTTCATACCGCTCGTCTCTTTAAAGAAAAAATGTAGCTGTTTTATTTACTATTATTGCTTCAAGATTGAAGAAAAAAAGATTAGATTTACTTTTAGAAATTTGATTGTATGATGGTAAAAAATGTAAACTTTAACCATATTTCGTTTTTTTGTTTTAAATGATTTAGTGTTCACAGTTTAGGATATCTATTGGCTTAATTTATTGACGATGTTGTGACGCAGCGATAGCGAACCTGCCTTGAGCGCCACAGGTCGCGGGCTCGATTCTCGCTCGGAGCAGATGTTTGTATTGACCACGATGGCATGTTTTCCGGTTTGGGTGGCGTTTGTTCTTGTCGTTGTGTATGTTTCCGGACCCCCGACACAGGATATAACTATACTAATGGGGGTTGTTGCATGTGTAGGGTTTATTTATTTTAATTGGTTTAGTAGTAGTAGAGCCATGCATAGAGTATAGGAGGTATTACGCTCTCACAGAAAATCGGCGTAAAGTAACAATACTGTTGCGTTTCGATGAGTGAGAGCGCCGGAGCACCAACCTCCCACCCTCCGCATATGATATCAATATCTCAACCGTTCATAGGTTGCGGTGGCAGCTTAAAATGCGGACCTTATGCTTGCTTGCCAACCGTCATGACATAAAAAAACTATATAACTTTAATATTTATTACAACTTCACTTTTCGGTAAGTTCTGAACAGGTTAGAAAGGCTGCATTTAAATTGTCTGTATGCTTTGGTGGCCACATAAAACTTCGATCACTAAATGCATCACAATGTTTTGCTACCTTAGATAGATACGTAACGGGGACTATGAGGGTAAGAAAGGTGATCACGTCAGAGGCATATATAGGTAACCTGAACAGCTCTGGTACTAACGAGAAGTAAGCATACAAGTTAAAATTAGAGCTTGAACATACCTAAACACAAGCAGAACCACGCAGACCAGCACATGTCTGTATGGTCAATACAACCCCGACCGGGAATCGCACCAATGGCGCTTGTGACAGGTTCGCCACAACGGTCGATAATTATAATTAATATACAACAATTATACATAATTTGATTTTTTTAACCAAGAATATTTATGTATTTAATTAATATAATTTACATAAATTATCACCTGAAATCGAATGTTATTAAACAGAGAACTATTAATCTCAGAGCTATTAATATTAATGATAACAGTTATATATAAATACTAATAATAATTCAACCCGAAACCGTTTATTTTATACAGTCGAATAAGACAAGTGACTGGCCGGAAGCTACAAAACCGGTGTGTCTGAACTGTATAAGTTTTTGTGGCTCGTTACGTGTGCCGATTGTGTTATTACTTTCAGAACTACTAAGTTATGAATTCAAGTCATCAATATGAAAATATTAATTTTAATAACTTGTAAATTTTATATAATAAAATCGTATCGATTTCAATAAGAATTAAATTTGAATTTTCCTATTTTTTTAAACCACGATAGTGCTAGACAAGCGTACGGCAAGCCTGATAATGGTATGGATTCCTGAAATACCAGAAGTATCACAGTCATCCAAGTTGGTAACCAAGGTGAAGATGCATGGACAATGGACTGATTACAGTTTAGGCTCCCGCGAATTAAGAATATAATGTACCGACAATTCGTGAAATGTCGGTACATTATATTCTTAATTTTTCCGTAAATATTTTTCGAGGCGATAGAATTTCCTTGTTCGAGCCTATTCGAGACGAAAACCGAAAAGTTTAAATCGTAAACCATAAATGTATTTCTGTTTTATTTTTTTTGTATAAAATTTGCAAAACATCTAGAATTATCTCATATTAATCAAAAACTATACAATAAAAATATTTATGAATAAATGCGATATAATTATGACTGCTGATAATAGAGTAAATAATAAAGTTCGGTTTACTGCTGATATAGGTACATATGGTGAAATCGAACGAGAATGAGTTGACTATTTGTACTATTATGTGATAGGATATCTTCTAAAATCATTATCATCCATATCACTAAAATCATTTTTAATATTGACAAGTGGCGGCTGACCATCCGCCATATTAAATAATAATTTAATAATTTTAGAAAATTGTTTTTTTTTTACTCTTTATTTTTTCCAATTTTATACTAAGCAGTTCTTGGCTTTAAGAGGAATCGGTCCTCTACATAATATTATAAGGAAACTTATGTTTATCCTGCACTCACCTGATATTCCCTTATTAAGAAGGTTGTTGAAGGCTTCTTTCTTAGGTGAAAGATGTGGAGTGTGTGGTGTGAGGGTGGGCCGCTCGGGATGCACCGGAGCAGAAGGCGGGCGGGGCACCGCGCGTTCTTCAGGAGAACGCCGCGGAGGCGTCTTACTGCGTCGCAACTCCGATGATAGACTCTACATTAAAAAAAAAATTAAATTAAAATTTGCTGTAATGCAAATAGAAAAGATTGTTATCAGTAATATGATCGGGGTTATAGTGTGGTATAAAACTATTAGGGATCGACGATTAAGAATTTCTTGAAGTAAGAACAGTTTTTTTGGGATAGCTTTTTATTTGATTTAAGTATAACGGATATAGATTCACCGTTCCATATCTTGTCGTTTAACTGAAACACATCTTTAAGTATATAAATCATTGGCAAACGACATAATATATGCATAAATGGTTATGTAGTGCGACATCATAATATTATCTTTATACTTAGGTTTTGGGTATAAAATTTAAATCTAAAAAATAATAAAATTTTAAAATCTAAAAATAACCAATGATTGAATGAAATCACGACGATCAGCATCTTTTTCTCGATCTAATCTAACAAAAGTCGTACCACTTAAAACAAATGGAGATCAAATGGAGATTCAAATTGGACACTTGTTCATTGCGTCAGTGTAGCAAACCGTTCACGAGGCGCACTGATTACGCTCGTTGGCCTACGTCTTGACCGCTACATGGCGAATCTTCGCATTTAATAATGTTAAACATGCAAACATTGGCGTGAATATAAAAACATACCTATAGTTTTATACAGAATTATAGCAGGTCGGTAATTTTAATTGTTGTGGTGGTAATTTTTATAAAAATAAAATTACGTTTTGAAAAACCTACTTTTACATACACTTTACTTTTCACATACACTTTTTGAAACAAAGCGAAAAGCCGATTTCACCCGCATTGCCTTTAATGCAGGTACACGAAACCAGTGTGATCCAGTGAACGCGTTTAATTAGCTGTTATACTTAGGGAAGATGTTTCTATATTCTGGTAGTATGACAAGATCACTATAAAATTTATACGGGACCAGTATACCATATCCAAAAAAAAAAACCATGATGTCAGAAAAATGACGAAACATAGCAAAAACAATTTTGTCCTTTTTGAAGTCAATAAAAAACCCTTGATGGAAGTAAATAATTCTTAACACTAGAACAGAAACAAGGAAGCCAATAAGCATCATAGAATTGTCGATTCGCGCCACAGATCTGTCTAATATGGTATTGGAATTTGTGATGCCGTTTGACCCCTGTTAACCCAGATTACTGCTCGGCGCCTGATTCGTCCCCGGGCCTGATTGTGTTGTGACACAAACTGTAATGTATTATGTGTTAACTCTGCTGCAATCACGGCTCTCAGCACAATTACAATGGATACGTTCGCCGAACTTACAATTTATTTCGTACGATACGTGTTGCTGTATCGCAAACAATATTGAAAACGGTCTATACAAATTTAGACCATTTTCAAACTGTATCCCTTATTTGTTAAATTAGTTATTAAGTGGAAATAGATGCCTATTATTTATATATAGTTTAGTATTCGTTTGTGATTATTTTATTGAAATTAGATATAGAAAGTGTATCGTATGATAAAGCTACTACAATAAAGCTCTTAGGAGAGTTTTTCTTATTGTACATTGTACCAGTCTAAGAAATCAATTATAAAATATTAAGAATTTTGTAATGCAAACAAATGAAATTAGAATTAAATCCAAGTAAATAGTAATATATATAGTATCTCTGTTTATCATAATCTTCTTAGCATTATTAGAGTTCCGCAACCAAATAGCAAAAACGGAACCCTTATAGTTTCATTATTTACGTTTGTCCATCTCTCGGTCCATATGTCACAGTAATTTAACTCAGAGTCTATTGCTTCTATCTATACGAAAGTTAGTAATTAGATTTATTCTATAAACCACTACAGGGTTTTGTAGTAAAACAATAAAATATTTAAAAATTAGGGGTAGCGGTCTATACATGTAACTGAGGCTTCAATTTTTAGCGTACGGCAACGTATAAAGTTTCTTTGAACAGGCCTTACAAAATAATAAAGAGGTTTTATTTTGACTTTTCTGATTAAGTCAATATAAGATATTAGCTCCTTAAAGACATAAATATTGTATCCCCTCTAGCTTTTGAACTATGGGATCTAAAATACTGGAAAAATTTAAGGTTGTAAAAAATCAAAAGAACTTTCAACGATAATTATTTTGAAGAAGATACATTAAGAAATTTCAGAGATATATAGGTTTATCCCATAACTTTGTTTTTCATATTAATTTTATTAAATACTATACAATTACAAACTTATATCTGCAGTCGCTTTTAATTCGATAATATCGTAAAGTTTCTTCATCACAAAGCTGCGGAACCCTTTCAATTTTACTGTATTCCACCACGCACTTGACTGTGGTATCTATATAAGTATTATGCATGTTTATTAAAATACAGAAAGGTTTGTATAAAAAAGATACTAGTTAGGTCGATTAAACAACAAATCATTTTCATAACAGCAGAGACATGTCTGTCAAGAAAATATTATTGAACTATTAATTAACAAATAAAAATTATCTAACTCTCAGAACTTTATCTTAAGATTTAAACTATGTTTATATTCCCACGATTATAACAATTTGCCTATTTATATTGTAATCACTATTCTATTTCGTCCTAATTACAATTATTCCTCATTTATACAAATATAACATATTAATCATAGATAATAAATACATTTCCGACAGACGTTATTTATTTTAAGAATCTATAACGTGGGAATTATTGATATTGTACTGTTTATTTATAAATTTTGTTTATTTTAACAAACGTAGCCACATTCTTATGTAATGTTATAATAATAATAATAACATTTATTTAAATTAGACAGGGTGACTATACGGTGCTAGTAACAATGTTCTTATAATTATGTTATAATAACGTGTTTATAAAAAACCAACTGCATTCGAGGCTTTTGAACGTATTTTCTTTCAACTAAATAAAATTGATGGCTATATAATACGACTTAGGGGTAACTTCATAGCACTAAATAATATAATTACAGGTATTCCTGTTATATAATACTAGCGGCCCGCTCCGGCTTCGCACGGGTATAAAATATATAGCCTATGTCATTCACTGAAAAAATGATTAAAATCGATCCAGTAGTTTTGATTTATTCATAACTGCCCGTGGCCCGCACGCGTTAAATGTAATTATTTACGACATCACATTAGCAACCTAAAAAAAAAATTTTTTTCTCCACTATTTAATGGATGTTATTATACATATAAACCTTCCTCTTCGATCACTCTATCTATTAAAAAAACCGCATCAAAATCCGTTGCGTAGTTTTAAAGATTT
Organism: Hestina assimilis; assembly: GCA_023373885.1. Lineage (NCBI taxonomy): Eukaryota > Metazoa > Arthropoda > Insecta > Lepidoptera > Nymphalidae > Hestina > Hestina assimilis. The sequence goes on along the minus strand of CM041740.1, from coordinate 6,336,389 downwards.
AAGCATACATAGGGACAGAGAAAGCGACTTTGTTTTATACTATGTAGTGATACATAAACATTATATGACAGATTCAGGATGATGAAATGGATCGACAATGGATGGAAGGACGATGAAATCGATTCCCTTTCGCGGCAGAAATTTGTATTGATCTTATAAATATCTGTCTCGGTCTGGGCGTTTGTCTTTATGGGTCTCCTCCCAGTGCCGCTCAGAGCAAGTTAAACTGATAGTTCCGGTTGTTATCATAACACCTGATAATAATCGTTAGCACTTGATAGATAATTTGCTCTTACCCAATGCGTTACTGGTTAACCCTTAGGAACGCATAGGGCAGATGGCAATCGCTCCGTGTAAAAACTAGCAATCTGGATAAGAGTAATAAGTAGACTCTGGGCAAAAATATTGGGATGGATAAGAAGAAGAAGTTTTATATATATTACAATGGCTGGCTCTGAATGTGAATTTTGGCAAAGCATTTGAAATAAACCAACATCCAAAAACTTGATTCGTAGCAATGCTCTACCATACTAATACTTATCTGCGATATCAGCTTCTCACGTCAAGCATATCCGAGAGATTTGTAGTTTTTATTCGATTCGATAGGAATCTGATGCAGACATTGGAATTTAATTAAAAATAATTAAAGTCAATATTTCAAAAAAATATATAATATTATCTTAGTTCTGTTTTAGGGTTCCGTACTCAATAGGTACCAACAGAACCCTGAAACTAAGCCTAAGCTGTCCGTCCGTCTGTCGACGGGCTGTATATCACAAAACGTTATAAGCAGATACTTGAAATTTTAAGAGAATACAAGAAACAATTGTCAGTTTTTGATATTCTGTGGCAGTTTTTATATAATATGATCCGTTACGCTATATGAAGCATTAAAAAAAGATAATTTACATAACAAAATAGATAATAATATCTGTAAAAATCTCTAAGTAGGTAATTAAACAAAGCCTTCCTCGCAGTTGTTGCACAAACAGAGCTCAACTCCTGTCAGTTATAATAATCTATGAATGTCACGTAAGATCACATTAGGAATAATACATGTTTAATTATTTGTCAACTTATCTTTAAATGATTATATTCAGATATTATAATGTAAAGTTAATTTTACAGTGGCATTTAACTTTGAATTGTATTAAGATCTTTTGGTCGTATATATAGACTAGATTTTACCCGCGGTTTCATCCACGTTCAGTTGATCGGAATGAAAATCTCCAAGCTCTTTCCGTACGCTTATTTCATCTGTATGTGTGCGTGTGTGTCTCCGAGTCTACTACAAGCACATGAGCATACGAGCAAGTGAGTGCACAGCCGGGTACGCATCTCTCTCTCTCTCTAACTCTCTCTCTCTAACTCTCTCTCTCTCTCTAACTCTTTCTCTCTAACTCTCTCTCTCTCTAACTCTCTCTCTCTAACTCTCTCTCTCTAACTCTATCTCTCTTCCTGTCTCTTTTTATAATATAACCTATGGAATTATACACATTTCATTTCATTGAATTACATTCGGATTTGAGAAATAAACGTAAGGAATTTCGATCCTGATGGGGGTCTCCCGACCGCACAATTTTTTTTTGTGTATGTAGTATGTTTTACTCTCTATAAACCTATAAAACTGTAAATTTCGCGTGTAGGTATCCTTTCAATTATCGCATGAGACTAAGTGATTACATTTAGCCATTTTTGTCATTTTCAGAAATTTATCATTCTATCTCTTTCTGCACGCACAACTGTTAAACAAAGAAGTTTCTATAAAACGTCGGCAAGAAAATGATTATATTCTCTCGTATCATTCTTCAATAATTACTGCAAAATTATTGACAGCGTTAGCTAAGTATGATATTAGGTAAGTACTTAGTTGTGTCACACAATCTCTACTAAACGGATTTAGATGAAATTTTACACATACAGATAGCTGAATTAGCTCATAGGATACTTTTTTTTCGAAAACATGTTAGGTTGAAATGAAATGAGCGAAACCGCGGGTACATTTTTTATGTTACTGCGAATAAAGTGATTTATCTAAATGGATAATGACGTAACACTGATTAATTCTTCGTTATGTTACAATAAACTGATACAGGGTTACTGTCAGATATTAAATTAAAATACCGATTGATAAAAGAACATAATGCGTAAAACCCAGAATACATGAATAAACAGTTAAATAAAACTCTTTGTAATTCGAATTTCCGTACGTACGTACGTAAATAAAACGTATTAATAAGATAATTGTAATATGTATTTCAGTAATATAAATACAAAAATATTTTAAAAAAATTTAAGTTACGAATAAAAGTTGGACAACCATAGTAAATCACATAATTGTATCGCAGCCCGTGATATACTTAATAGTATTATGTAGTAACGGTGGCGACTTGTTATCATTATCAGAAGTTCCAAAAAACCAAATAATAGTGCAAAAAAATAAGAGTTCCCTCTATTTTTGCAATCCTGACCAAAAATTTACAGCTTGAAAATTTAACTCCAAATGAATAGTAGAATATTCAAAATCGTTTCGCAATTGATGCAGACATTGGTGAAAATACAAAAAACATGAGTACATACGGTCGAACCTCCTCTTTTAAGTCGGTTAATAACAGCATATAAAAACGAATCCAGCACCTTAGTAGCTTAATTACTTTATTGTCATTAATACCAGTCGCTGGATGAGTAAAGAAAATCTCAAGGCATACAGATCAAAACATTTCAAGCTTATCAGATGAGTACAATCTACGTAATGGTGACATACAAGGCACCAAAACACGATAGTAACATTTACTATGGCATTAGGAGTTTTGTCTATCTGTGAGCCGCGATTAATTTATGTTCCACTTATTTGTACGAGATAACGTTTAGAAATATCTCCTATTTGTATATCATGTAAGCTTATCTTTTAATTCTCGAGCTGTCAACGTACGGGACTAGAGGTTTTTCCAAGATTTATAATAATATGAATATTATAATTACCTAGAATAAAAATAATAAGTATTTTGTTCGGAATTATTGCGTAAACTGTGTCAAAGAGCTCAACGAGCAAAAGGACTGACTGCGCTCCGTTAACGCGAGAGTTTAGGGTCGATCCTGGCCCCTTTGGGCTGTTGTCGTACCCACTCCTAGCGCAAGCTACGAGCTTATTTAGAGCGGCAATAGGAGTATTAGTAATTACTTGAAAAAGCATTGTCAGTATTATTTCTCAAAAATTGTTATTAAATTTTTTAGAAGTCACATTAAATTAAACCTAAAATTATACTGCAGTTCTTAAACCCTACGGAACTGCCGTTTGATATGTCGCATATAACTAAGATAAATTCTTACGTTTCCATCATTAATGTAACAATAAAAACTAAAACACAATGAAAAATCATTAAAAGTTATTAAAATTATTATTATTGAAATAGCCAAATATCGGCTTGTTATAGTAACCCAAAATAAACAAGTATGTACCATAAAAGTTATATATGGATTATCTTACGATGAATAGAAATGTATACTGATACAATATAATACGTGTTTAAGTAAAAACAGTAATAGCGTAATCAAGTAACGTGTTTTTTTCCGGGCATATACAGTCATTAATTATAAAGATTAAAGATAAACGTCATAAAATGCTTTACATTCCTACCTACTTCAATGGAAAGTATTTACTTTGCAATATATTGTTATTGAAATATATTTATCAGTGTCAGTAGGTACTGTTGCGTTTCATGCGAGGAGTAACAAGGCCGGAGGTCCAATTTCTCATCCCCTCAGTACCTTTCATTTTTTCCCTTCTCACCTCTTCCCTCTTATCCCTCGGGTTGCCACCACGCATTTGCACGCATGGTTAACCAACCATGAAATAAAAAAAAATATATCATCATTGTTCCGTGTTCCCAACTGTGTGTCTGTGATACCGTTCTAAATCTGGATTTGACTTTTTATTAGTTAACGATTTAATAGTTTACATTAGCAAGTTATCTCCATTGAGCCGTCACCGTCACAAGTGCCATGGACGTGACCCCAAATAATAATTTTTTTCCACTGAATATCGCGGCTTTACGGATAAATTGCGATAAACTTTATGGTTATATTTGAGTAATTTGTCTTAAATATTACGCAATTCTTGAACTAATAGAAATAAAAATGATAACCTGTCAATGCGTCTTATTTAATACCTAAATAAGAAGAGCAATAATGTACGATTCTAATTTTATATTTAGTAAACATATATTGGATGTTTTTAAATGATTACGCATGATATTACATATTATAAATACGATAGTCTTATCCTCAAATTAATATTAATTAATGAGTATTATGTAATAAATAAGTGAACTGTGTATTTCGGCGTGCAGATTCTTTAGCTTCTCCAAGTGATAATGACAATCCGTGGTTCTAAAACTGTCCACAGGATACAATGTTAATGAGACGACGTTGTGGCGCAGCGGTAGCGAACCTGCCTTAAACGCCACAGGTCACGGGTTCGATTTCCGCTCGGAGCATAATATGTTTGTATTGACCATGCAAGCATATTTTCCGGTCTGGGTGTATTTGTCCTTGTCATTGTGATTGTTTCCGGACCCCGACACAGGATATTACTATCCTAATGGGGCCGTGGAGTGTGCAACGTTTATTTATTTATTTATACAATGTTAATATTTTGTAATGTAACATAACACAATCGACTAATCTAAGGATACTTATGCAACTGTGTCGAATTAAACTGAAAAATCAGTAAGTACTGACTAAGTTGTACATTATTCTATCGTACATGTGACATATGTATGTTTTGTTTACCAAAGCTCCCGACGCGGTAGCCGGATTCATGTGGTTTAATCCTACCTAGAGGATTCACGGGTTTACGGTGCCTTGTCGGTTTAAGGATTTAACAATTCTTACGTTACCACGTTTGTTGACTTTGCGGCGTTTTGTACTTAATGAATTTTACGAAGAGTGTAATGCACTTTCGAAATGCTTTGGTGATCAAAAATACACCCAGACCGGAAAATATGCTTTCATGGTCAATACAATCATATTATGCTCCGAGCGGGAATCGAACCCCCATGTTGCGTTTAAGGCATGTTCGCTACCGCTACGTCACAACGTCGTCGAAGCGTCCCAGGTGAATTATCAATACGACGGGTGGCAATCGAGATATTTAATTCTTGTTATAAGCCAATTTCAAATAATTTTAGTAATGTTATAAAATCATTATCTATATAAAATCCTAAATAAACTTACAAAGTAAATAAATAACTAAAGACATTCTCACCAAACTACAGTTACGTATTCCGAATGTTCTATTCCTATGCGAATCAATGTGTTCTGGGCTTTCCTCATTATTCCAAGGGCATACACAGAACAGCTTGTCAAACATCCGTCGTAGTACGAGTCGGCAATGAGTGGAATACTATAAGGCAGTGGGACAAAATAACCGACAACCGCCCACAATGATTTCACTATACTTTGTAGTAATTTATGTTATAGTATTCTATGAAGGGAATGAGTTTGCTTCAATTTTCGAGTTGATCTCTTAAATGACGTATTTTTGTAAAAACCAAAATAAAAAATAACTAATTATTTAATGAAATATTTAAGTACACGCCATCTAATAAATTTTCTTGTCCATCGAATCTAAGTTACTACCGTAATTACCTACGCTTATCAGCTCGGCGAGATATCGAATTACCAAAACAGTCTTGATATCTGATGACCCCAGACATTACTTAACTTTTTTAATAGTTTAAATTATTGGTTTTATCAAGTCATGCTTTATGCGAAAACACCAGTAGCGGAACAACGTGGTTCCTGGATATTCTTCTTTAAAAATAAGAAATGTAGTTTCTTTCTTTCTTATCGAGTGGTTAGTGGCCAACCTAGTGTCAGAGTTGTTCAGGTCGCCCGTAGGCCTCTGACTTGACTTATCGACTGTTGTCAAATTGTCAACAGCCGGGACCGACTTTTACGTGCCCTCCGAAGCACGGAGACGCTCAGTTGAAATACCACTATCCGTACCCATCTAGTGACTGCCACGCCTAAAGTTGCTTAACCTACCGATCATTTACCGATTTCTCAAAAGGTAGTATTTCTATTAGAGGAATATTTATAATGATTTTATTTTTGTATTCTTAACTAGATAAGAGTCCTGTTTCATTTGATAAACTAAATTGACGAAATATATTATATTCCTAATTCCCACATTCGATATATTAAAATAAATATTTTCTACGGAAGTGGTCTTATCGCGGTTTATTTCATCAGTCTATTTAATCAATAAATATATTCTGTTCTAAGTATACAAGCAGTTATTGATATTCTATTAGTATGTTGATGAGCAATTGAAGAGAACAAAGGATAACAGGAAATCTTAAAATAAGGCTGTTTTATGATCCTTCTCATGACTTGAAAGTATTTATATCATATTTAAAAGTTGTCAATAAAATTATATCTTTATTATATGCTGTATTAGACATTTAAATAATTGTTTTAAATACTAAATTTAACCTAAATGCATGATGAAAGGATTTGTTTTTTTAGAATGTACAATACACATTTTTGGTCCTACAGGCCTTGAAAGCGTCACCGAGCGGGACGACCGAGTATGGTGAATAGGACCCGATCGTGAAACAACATTTCTATTTTTCATAAATTATACAAAAAAAATTTCTGGATACAAAATAAAATGTTTTTTTGCCTTGAATTATACATATATTATGTAAATATTGTTAATCCTGAATTAAGACAACAAATAAATAGCCTTAACATACATTTTTATATCATTATACTTTCAAAATATCTCACAACTTGATAAAATGCAGCCAACCTTACGAATTACAAGAAAATATTTTCGCTGCCCAAATCTTTAATACCAAAATAAATAAATTCAAGCTAAACAGATAAAAACTATACACGGATACATCTGTTATATATTATGCATATAAAGGCACCTACATCCTCTTCTGGTTGGAAACCTGGCTCTCCGTCACATCTAATAAAACGCAACATTGATGAAACAGCGATGTTGTATGAGATGTAGTGATGAGGGTAGTAGTGATGGGTTTTTTTTTATGTTACAAGTTGGTAAACAAGCATACGACCCACCTGATGGTAAGTGGTTGCCGTAGCCTATGAGTGCTTGCAGCACCATTAGTAGGTGCCACTCAGGCGTTGCGAACCTCGAGATATTGGTTCTTGAATCTCCTCTGCCCAGTAATTTCACTAGCGTACAGTGCCCTTCAAACCGGAACACAGTAATGCCTAAGCACTACTCTTTGGCGGCAGAATATTTGACACTGCGGTGGTACCTACCTAGCCGGCCTCTTGCAACAAAAGACCTACCACCAGTGTGACTGACTGCAATAATCCCTGCTGTGACAGAGGTTATCCCAACAGCGGGTGATGGGGTCGTCACATCCCGACGCCGGTAAAATTAGTCTTGCTTTTTCGCAAGACCAAGACTAGAAGTATTTAAGCAAGACCAAAAACCCAAAACAATACCAAGAGTATCCCAGTCTATTATAACTTGTTCTTAACTTGCTCTTCACTAGAAGGTAGTGTTTCCCCTGACGAGCCAGACTATAAATGCTGAACTCAAGGCTCTACAACTCAATTCTAACCAAATCTAGTATATATTTTAGTTACTGGGGATCTACCATGAACTCACTGATATAAAATCTTAATAACTACCAGAATTGAATTGGATCGCAATAGAATTGACACTAAAAATTCATGGTAGAGGTTGTATTTAAAGTTTACTGTAAATACCAAACTTAAGTTCCAGAACCAAAAAACCGAAGCGGTATGAGCAATACATTAGCACGGTCTCGCTACATATACGTAATTAGTGTCATTTGCACTATTTTTAGATGGGATAAACACAGGCGAGTATATTGTCGAACAGCCAAATTGGAAACAAATGGTTGAGGTCTGGATGTGCTAACTCAATTTGTTCGGCTTTCGCTAACGTGTGAGTAATAAATGGTAGATCTCTACTGTTGCATCACAGTAGAGCGTGATATGACCAAGTTTACTGTTATCATTGGAGTATACCAATTTACTGAATGTGTTTAGCCGATACGTGTGTGTTACTTTGTTACGTTTGTTTAACTGTTTATTATCGGCGCTGGCTTTGAATGATTTTTTATATACATGTTTTGTAAATTAGTATCAGTAAATTATTCCGGTATTAAAAGTATTTCAATTTTATTCAATACTGATGTGATAAGTAATAATTATTTTTTTAATAAATGTTACATATATAATCCAGACTTCGAAAGTAACTCTGTCTTTTTATTATCAGGCCTAAATCAATGAACCGATTCTGATAAAATTTTGTAGGTTTTTGTTGCGAAAACAAAACTAGAAGTGCGTGAAATGATAGTTTAAAAACTTGAAATGACTTCTGTCTTAATAAAAGTGATGCATGCTTTTATGGTCAATACAGACATCTGCTCTGAGCGGGAATCGAACTCACGACCTGTGGCGCTTACGGCAGGTTCACAACCGCTGGGCCACAACGTTGTCAAAATAAAAATTATAAAATAAATTGAAAAAATTTATAAAAGCAATCATAAACGAAGTTGGATATCAACGGGCGATGCGTGCGCATCCGTCAAAAAGCAATCTAATCTATCAGTTGGAAAAATAACGAAACGGTAATCGTATAATCTGTTTGAACAATACACGAAGACCGACAAATACGCGATAAATCTCAGCTACAATCATAGTAATCCACGGCTGAGCTGATAACGTGGCTAATTAAGACACTATCGGTCGGTTATCTGCCCGCTGGATAATCTAGCCGTGCCTTATCGCTCAATTCATTATAATCGCCTGTTTTTTTTAATGCGTAAACGCAGATTAACTATTATAACGATTTTTAATAGATAATATAAGATTTTAATCATGTGATATTTTATTTTCAAAGGTGTTATGGAAAAATGGTAATACATTATTTTATACCAATGTTTGCCTAGTGATGGAAATTCGTTTATATTAATAACACATAGGGCTCCATACCACTGTAAAATATATATGAATTTATCTATTTTCTATTTCGCCAAAAATATCAACTTTCTTATATACGGACGGTGTAAGACTGCCCACTGACAGACGGAAGGATGGATAGAGACTTCGTCACGGAGTTCCGGGTTAACCTATGAACGCATGCTCGATGTCAACCTAAGGGATAGAAAGGAGATGAATAGGGGAAAAAAGGAAGGGAACAGAAGGTGTGGAATTGAGCCTCCGGCGCTCTTATTCATCGCATGAAATGCAATAGTACTCTGTTGCTTTACGCCGATTTTCTATGACAGGGGATTACTTCCACGATAGAGCCAGCCCATTTGTGCTGGGAGAAGCATTGCTCTCCTACTAAGTTATTTAATTAAAATTTAAATAATATTAAATTTAAATATTTTTGCAGTAGATACTATTTTACATAAAATTTATTTGAAAGATTTTTTTAAAAGACTTGAAAATAATTTACATGTTCTCCAAGTCTAAAAAACATGTTAAATGCTCGATCAAAATTCATTTAGGACCGTAATTCTTTAATTTATTTATAAAATGCAAAAGAAATTTGATAAAAAATGAGGTTTTATTATCCAAGCTTAAATAGTTTCTGAGATAAGATTTATAAAAAAAATGGTTATTTTTCGTTTTTTAAATACAAATATTTGAATGGTGTGTTTTAAGTAGATTAAAAGCTTTTAGCTTTATATGTATATTTTGTACCAATTGTAACATCGTACGTGTACGAATTTATTAATAAATTAACTATTGCCTAGTTACACTCTGCGATGTTACCCGTGCAAAATTATTCCTCATATTAATCAAGGATTTGATGAGGAATGAATATGCCATATCCATTTTTAGGCGTCGGGATGTGACGACCCCATCGCCCGCTGTTGGGATAACCTCTGTCACAACAGAGATTATTCCACCAGTGCAATCAGTCACACTGGTGGTAGGTCTTTTGTTGCAAGAGGCCGGCTAGGTAGGTACCACCGCAGTGTCCAATATTCTGCCGCCAAATAGTAGTGCTTAGGCACTACTGTGTTCCGGTTTGAAGGGCATTGTACGCTAGTGAAATTACTGGGCGAACGAGATTTAAGAACTAATATCTCGAGGTTGGCAACGCGTGAGTGAGGCACCTACTAATGGTGCTGCAAGCGCTCATAGGCTACGGCATCCACTTACCATCAGGTGGGCCGTATGCTTGTTTGCCAACTTCTAACATAAAAAAAAATCCAAATTAATATAGTCGTTATAGAAATTAGACTACCCAAAGTAACAAAATTTTACATGCAATTTTATTACATACATACTACTTCTACCCTCTGATTTTAACTGCTTAAATCCAGTGCCCTAACCGCTATCGGAAACACCAGTATTCTATATGTTTATACAAGTTGTGATCTTTTGACTATCAGCCCTTCTGGAAATTATTGTATATATGTCGCATACAACATATAAAAATAGATAATTTGTACAAATACAGAACACAAGATGAACGTCACTTGCTGTGAACAAAAAATCCGAAAGAGCATAAAATAAGTTATCATTAATATAAGGCTATTTAATTTAAAATATTATTTTTCATTGTCATAAATATTTCGATCCGATATCATAAACAGATAAATAAAAAGACATTTTTAATTGCACATACTGCTGCAATTATAACACGACTACAAAACATGAAGGGTCGTAATTTTTGTGACATCATTATGTTAATGTTCTTATAAAACCATGAAAATTAGCATAAACAAATAACTTAAGCAATACTAACTCTGGCCATATAGCAGGTTAGGAGATTAATATGGAAAATGTACGATCGGCATCGGATTTTTTTCGATAAATGAGGTAGTATCCTATTGCAGAATATCAACGTAAGATAATAGCTTCTGCACTGATGAGTGGAGGCGCCAGAGGCCCAAACTTCCACCCTCCTCTTCTTTTATCTTATAGGAAAGAAAGGCAAGAGAAATATCTCTTCTGTTTCCCTCGAGACGGCAAATTATTTTTAAAGAATATTAGCTATGCTTTTTCAAGGCATTACTAATATTCCTATTGCCCCCTCCAAATCGAGCTCGAAGCTTGCGCTAAGAGTGGGTACGATAATAGCCCAAGGGGGTCAGGATCGAACCCTCAACTCTCGCGTTAACGGAGCGAACACGGCCCTTCTACCGTTGAGCTATTGAGGCTTCATCGTTTCTGATGCCACTAATCTTGTAAGTTTGTATGGTGACCGTGTGTATTTTAAACACATTATATATTATTACAAAGATAAATCTAATTAATTATAATCTTAGTTGGGTGTCGTAAAATCGTTACACGTGCTATCTGATTAAAAATGTATTTTTTAAATCTCATTTGAATACAAACTGCGGTAACAAGGATAAAATTATTTCTTAATACGAAACGACTACCAGTTTCTGTTCCCGTATAAAAAAGCGTGATTTCAACAAAAAGTCGAGGATTCAAACACGGTTTTTTGTGTTTACAAATCAGAAAAAATATGTATCAATTATTCAGAAGTGAAGTTGTGTAATAAAGTATTCTTCTTATCATAGCTTTTTCTGAGCTTCGAGACATATAAAAAGTAAAAATTATTTTAACATAGAATTTACTATGATACCTATAATATACAATATTTTATTTCAATGCAATAGTAAAAAATTGTGCGGTAGGGGACCCCGTCAGGAACAAATTTCCTTACGTTCAACTCCTAATGTAATTGGAAATGAGATCTGTATATTTCAATAGGTTATGTGATAAAAAGAGACAGATCGATCTACCGCCCCCGAAACCTACATACTAAATTTCATGAAAATCGTTGAAGCGGTTTCAGAGATTCAGATCGTAGTAGAATTAAACAAGAATTTCTTGTTTACAGGTGTTAGACAGTTCTTCTTCCGACTTCCAATTCTTAAGATGACGACGTTGTGGCGCAGTGGTAGCGAACCTGCTTTAAACGCCACAGGTCGCGGGTTCGATTCCCGCTCGGAGCATAATATGTTTGTATTGTCCATGCAAGCATATTTTCCGGTCTGGGTGTATTTGTCCTTGTCATTGTGAATGTTTCCGGACCCCCGGCACAGGGTATTACTATCCTAATGAGGGCCGTTGAGTGTGCAGCGTTTATTATTTATTATTTATTATTTAAGGTTTCAAACAAAATAAATAAATAAACACTACACACTCAACCACCGCTGCGCCACAACGTAGTCAAAAGGAAATTGGATACAGTGATCGCATTTATCAACATTTCAATGCTATAAACATTTCTATATTTTTATATCATAACAAATAATTAAAATATTTGAACAATGTAAATGCATTTAATTATCGTTACGATAATCTACATTTGTTATCAATATGTTTCATTTCTTATCACCAATATCAGGAATCGTCGCAAGCAAAATTATTTTAATCCATATTTGATTATAGATTTTTCAGAAAAATCAATGCTTTCATCACACATACATAATTAATATCTTTATTTTTTTTTACATAGTCTTTACAACATTTTCACATGATTTTAGTACAGCATAATTAGCTTAAACTGGGGTAATTTTATCTATGGACCCCACACTAGGTGACCTGTGTCGTGGGGCCGGAGAAGGATTTACAATTTAGACACGGTTAAGCTATCAGTTTTGAGTTGCGGGCATATGTAATAAAGATTGAAATCAGTAATATTCGTATTTTTTAGTGATAAAATCAGTAAAACATAAAATAAAATAAAAAAGGTAAGTAATAAATATATATGTAAACAATAAATATATATGTAAATATCCAGATACACACATATATATATATATATATACATTCAAAGATAATTTAATGATACACGTATATAATAACTCAGCATTTTTATGTCATTATTTTTATATTATTATTTTTATGCAATTTTAATCATTGTTCTTTATTTTTCACCTAAATTAATTCGTATAAGAACAGTAATGGTTTTACCGGCGTCGGGATGCGACGACCCCATCGCTCGCTGTTGAGATAACCTCTGTCACAGCAGAGATTATTCCACCAGTGCAATCAGTCACACCGGTGGTAGGTATTTTGTTGCAAGAGGCCGGTTAGGTAGGTATCACCGCAGTGTCAAATATTCTGCCGCCAAACTACGCACCTATTAATGGTGCTGCAAGTGCTCATAGGCTACGGTAACCACTTACTATCAGGTGGGCCGTATGCTTGTTTAACAACTTGTAACATAAAAAATACCTCCAAAGAAATAAATTAAAGACATAAAACTACAAAATACTGTTTTTATTACTAATTTCTAATATTTTAGTAGTAAACTAGCTACGCCCGCGACTCCACTCGCGTGGTGTACCGATTTTTCTTTATTGCACAGAATTCCAATTCTTTTTCTAAAATAAAAGTAAACTTAGTTACTCCTTATAATATCAGTAATCTGCCAGTGAAAGTCCCATTAAAATAGATACAGCCGTTTTAGAAATTAGCCAAAAACAAACTCACCAACAGACAATTTTTAAAAATTGCAATTGCTTTTTATGCAAGTACCGTGTATACTTTCATATGCATTTAGTGAAAAGCTGTTCATTTGGAATTACATATACTTCAGTTTTATTTATTTGTTGTAATAATAAAGGTATTGTTTCTAAGTGCATTATTCGAATCATTAAATTACATAAATCACCGGTTTACGTATAAACAAGGTACTGTCGACCTCGACTTTTCCTACTTGGATATCGATAATTGAAAGATAATATGAATTCATGGATTTTACAGATATGTAAACAAAAACCACTCAAGATATTTCCACTTAAAGCATTAACTGACCATAATCTATGAGAAGATTATTTATTCGCTCGATGATTATCTCTAATTAATACTCAAGTGGCATAAGATTAAATAGAATAACCCAGTTCAACTAACGTATGAAACGAAGATATCACGGAGCGTATCGGTGCACTGAATAATCATTCTGATTGTTTTCATAAGGTATGTCATAAATTATGCAATATTGCAATATTTTATAAGGAGCGTCTAGATGACGGCAAAGGAACTTTTAAAACGCAACAAGAACAAAAAAAAGTTATCAATGGAACCGCGACGAGACCGCAGAGCACATTAGATATTGTTGACAAAACTTCCTCCTCAATTAATATGCATCGACAGGTAATGTCGCGTACGTGAGCCTGCGCCGCTGTGCCCCGCCACGGCGACCGAGCGCCGCAGACTACATTTTCGCATGCGCGACACATCCATGCAAAATTTTAGGCGGGATGCGTTTGCTGATGTAAGAAACGTCCAGTAAAAGTAACCATACTTTCCATCAGCGCCTCTTTGTTAAAGCAGGTTCATTGGCTCCGGGTTAGACAGAGACGGAGATGACGGGGCTGATGCGTTTGGAACAACGCATATCGCATTCGGTAAAAGCGAGTTTTGACGACCGCCAGTGCGCATTCCCATGCAAGGTATGCCCGCGGGAGCTATGTCGGCAATTTAAATATTACGGCTACTCAAAAACGTGAGATGTAAGTAGCAAGAAAGCCCGTGTGGGCTCCAAGCTTGGCGAAATTTGGATGCAGCGAATCCGGCCGAAAAAATATCATATTTAATTATAAGGCGACATTTTTTCGTAATGAAATTGCAGTTTTTTATACAGAACGCATCGAGTTATGCAATTAATATTGTCCAGCACAGTTTTCAAAGCCATAAAGTTGCCTTAATGCGAATCAAGATTACGTGGTATAAAATTCTCGAAATTTTCATCCCATTATTGTTAGCTCGTAAGTGAAACAGTGTTGGGACGACATTTTACGACGTTCGACAGTTTGTACAGTAGCCATTCCCATGTCGGCACGGAAAAAATAATATTCAAATGGATTCACGCGCGCGCGCCTCCGTCCGAATTTTGCAACCTCTTTTGATGCGCCCGCGCCGATTCCGGCAAATCCGTCGCGTCGGAAGTGCGTGGCGCGCTCCGCCGCCACTGTCGATGTGTCGATATGCTCACATGCAGTCGTTGACCTCGATCACGACCCCGATAATAGATATCGCAGACCGTTATTGGGCAGATTAAGAAGCCGCCAAGATGATCTACACAACAACCCGAAAACAAAACAATGGAAGTCAACATATATATTGTCTATGTATGTATATCAAAATGAATAACGTGCCTATAAAGCATGTTATAAATGCGTCTTTTAAGACTAGTAAAAAATTTGTGATATACATGAAATACAAATAGTAGTGCAAATTATCGACATTAAGTATTCCCCTCACTAATCCATGTTACGTATACGGTCACACAATGCACTTATTATTCGACAGTTCAGTTTCTAAGTAAAGTGCATACGGTTTGAATACGGCGTTGAAATGACGTGTGCGTCTGCCCTTCGAATGACTGAATTTTAGTTTCAAAGAAATTCATTTACAACTTGAAACTATGTATTACACTCGATAATCCGTGACAATGGTATATACCGCAAGTATTAGACATTCCTAAACCAGGACTGATTGTTTGACGACGTTGTGGCGCAGCGGTAGCGAACCTGCTTTAAGCGCCACAGGTCGCGGGTTAGATTACCGCTCGGAGCAGGTGTTTGTATTGACCATACAGGTATGTGTTCTAGTCTTGGTTGGGCCGGATCCCCGACACAGGACTAACTATCTTAATGAGGGCCGTTGAGTGTGTAGCATTTATTTATTTACTTTTTTTAAACATTTTCTTTAGTATTATTTCCGTCATTTACCCAGGACCTACAACCCTTATCCGGATTAACTAGTTACTAGTTTTTACACCGAGTGGTTGCCACCTGACCCCCCTAATCCAAATGGCGCACCAATAGCTCATTGGGTAAGAGTAAATGACCTATCAAGATTTTACTATTACTATCAAATGTTATGATAACAACCGAGACCGACAGCTTTACACGCTCTCCGAGGCACAGTGGGGAGTACCACAGGGACAAACGACCTGCTCCGAGCGGGAATCGAATCCGCGACCGTCGAGGCCAAAGGATCGCTCGCCACCAGCCCGCCAAACTGACAGTCATTCATTTTAAGCATCATGTCATTTTAAATTAAATCAAAACCGCTCATAATTTTGTACCGACAGTAATTGTCTTAAAGCAATTCAAGATATCTGGTTTTAAGATGGAAACCATACAATCAGGGTTTTTGTTTCATGTTTCAAACGTGTCGGAGAATCAAAACAGAGGGATTCTCTTAAGGCAATTAAGAGAATCTTTCCTGTAAGTGAGGTAGCGAATACCTGGACTTTATTACCGTAACAATGAACGAAATCCTCTGGCGGTATTGTTTATCCCATTACGTCAGTTAAATCTTTAACAACAATGTACATACAAATAGGATCACCTTAACGGTATATCGGAACAATTTGTATAGAATCTACCTGTTCTTGAATTATTTATGACTTGAAAAGATATTTTATAGACATATATCTTTTTCTCGCGGTTTCGCTAGTCAAATAACCAAGAATTATAAATTTTAATTATCCCCGATAAAAAAACTCTAAAACTTATATACCCATCATCAAAGTCATAAATACTCATTAAGCTAGAAAAATATAGGATGAAAAGCCTGAACAGATCTACAAAAATTAGTAGCTAAGAACTTCGATCACGTCTGCTTTCAAACAAAAAAACCGCAACAAAATGGGTTCATACGTCCCGGCGTCGGGATGTGACGACCCTATCGCCCGCTGTTGGGATAACCTCTGTCACAGCAGAGATTATTCCACCAGTGCAATCAGTCACACTGGTGGTAGGTCTTTTGTTGCAAGAGGCCGGCTCGG
This sequence comes from Hestina assimilis, assembly GCA_023373885.1. Classification (NCBI taxonomy): domain Eukaryota; kingdom Metazoa; phylum Arthropoda; class Insecta; order Lepidoptera; family Nymphalidae; genus Hestina; species Hestina assimilis. The sequence goes on along the minus strand of CM041740.1, from coordinate 6,319,591 downwards.
TAGGTACCACCGCAATGTCAAATATTCTACCGCCAAATAGTAGTAGCTTAGGCACTACTGTGTTCCGGTTTGAAGGGCACTGTACGCTAGTGAAATTTCTGGGCGGACGAGATTAAAGAACTAATATCTCAAGGTTGGCAATGCCTGAGTGACACCTACTAATGGTGCTACAAGCGCTCATAGGCTACGGCAACCACTTACCATCAGATGGGCCGTATGCTCGTTTGCCAACTTCTAACATAAAAAATACGATGCTACAGACATACACGACAAACTTTTTCGTGTATAAGTTGCGTTGGTGTTGAATTTACGCAGAGACACCAACGAGTCTGTGACATTTTGTCTGTATGAAAGGACCGGTTCATATTATATAGTAAGCCTATGACTGTAAATATTGGAAAAATATTTATTTTTGCTACCTTGATTGAGTTAGCTTTTAATCCCCGGTACGAGGGACAAAAGTGTCCAATACACATCACGAGAGAAATGTAGGACATTACCACCCGTGACTGTCACCCGACCTGAATCCGGGTGAGAATGTTCTATTTCTCTCTGAGTGCGTAACTTAGTATTAATTTTTTTTGTAATATGATATTATATTTTTACATAAATAAAATATTCTAATTTTATATAATATTTGTGAAAAAAATGTAAATCAGTATTGTATTTAGCAGTGATTAAAATACAAGGATTCAAGTTTTTGATATTAGCATTTATTATCACCCGTATATATAATTATTTTTTTATTAACAATAATATTATTAGCATTAGTTGAAATATTTATAAAAAACGAGTTAAAAATAGTTTCGACAAAAAAACTGTGCTAAAAATATCCAATGCGCGTTATAAAAATAGAAAACTAGAATAAATTAATAATAAATATTTCACCACTATTCGAAACAAGTATTTGATCTAAATGTCACGAGTCACAAATAAACGAATTATTATTGAAATTATCATAATCTGGGGGCCTACCATGGATAATTGCGATTTAAATAACAAACTTTTGACCTACATTGCTATTCCTACATCGCTATTCCGTACTATGACATATAGTTATACTTATACGTTAGGATCATATAAAATCTGAATCGTTTTACTATCTGAATTGAATTGGATCGCAATAGACTAAAACTAAAACTTCATGGTAGACCCCCTGTTACAATACTAATAAGCTGTTTGTTGGGATTCATTTCGGAAAATACCAATGAAATAAGAAAAAAGTCTGCGTGTATTTGTTCTTGTCATTGTGTATGTTTCCGGAATCCCGACGTAGGATATAACTATCCTAATGAGGCTGTTAAGTGTAAATAAATAAACGCTGCACACTTAACGACCCCATTAGCACAGTGATATCCTGTGTTGGGGTCCGGAAACACATGCAAGGACAAGAACACCCAGACCGGATATATGCTTGCATGGTCAATACAAACATATTATGCCCCGAGCGGGATACGAACCCGCGACCTGTGACGTTTAAGGCAGGTTCGCTACCGCTGCGCCACAACGTCGTCTACTGAGGCATTTGAGTGTAAATAAATATACGCTGCACACATAACGACCCCATAAGCACAGTGATATCCTGTGTTGGGGGTCCGGAAACACATACAAGGACAAGAACACCCAGACCGGAAAATATGCTTGCATGGTCAATACAAACATATTATGCCCCGAGCGGGATACGAACCCGCGACATGTGGCGTTGAAGGCAGGTTCGCTAACACTGCGCCACAACAAGGTCAAAGCTTTTAGTTTGTAGCGTTAATCTACAATATCACGCTGAGAACCATAAGAGGGAAGCAATAACAATAATCCTCAATCAATCTGGTAACCTGAAGCAAGTACGCAAATCTAACTAATAATCATTAATCTTACTAGAAAATTAATTAATTTATGTCGAAAAAATAACACATTTTACTGTTTATATAGCTTTGACATTTTTATATAAAAAAAAATATATGTATGTATTTTACGGCCGGCTCGTAAAGTAACAGTATGTACTGTTGCGTTTCGTACGCTGAATGTAAGCGCCGGAGGCCCAATCTCCCAGCCCCTCTGTTCCCTTCCTTTTTCCCTTCTAATGCTATTCCTCCTGTTCCTCGGGATGGCAACGCGTTTGTAATACTTCAAGTATCGCAAACGTTCATAAGTTAGAGTAACGCGTGAGTGGCACCTACTGGTGGTGCTGCAAGCGCTCATTGGCTGCAGCAGCCACTTATCATCAGGTGGGCCGTATGCTTGTTTGCCAACTTCTAACATAAAAAAAAAAAACTGCTTAGGCGACCCGTATGCTTGTTTGACAACCGTCATGAAATTAAAAAAAAATCTTATCTTAATTTCTAGAAGTTTCTTACATTGTTTATTAAAAGATTGATAAAGAGACTTGTATCGTATATGTAACTAACGCCTGTCACTGGGATCGTCGTGATTCATTGACGATCTATCAGTGCGTGTGCATCTCGGGGTCTGGATGCTGCCACAAAACAGAGATTAGAGTTCGTTCACACAGGATTTTATTCCTCTGCATCGTATCGATGCTCGCACGCATATCGGTGCACTCTTACTCATTTGTTGTTGTAATTGTAAAAGGGATGGCGGATGAGATAAATGGGTCGATGACATTTGGCTCCGGCCGATTACTACGATTATGCACTTTGAGCGTTGAACTTTAACTACGAGCTTCGATACGGAGTTGATTTGTTATTGACTAATGATTCCACCACGATTTCGTATTTTATTAAAAAATTCTATATATATCGGATACATTTTATAATCTGTACGCTAATGATTTTTTTATCTTTATTCATTTAGCCTTTTAAAAATAGACACATCATTAGGAATGGATTATTAAAATATATACGAAATAAATTTCCCAAGACGGACAACATCAATCGAATACATAAATAAAGACATTTTAAGGAACATAAAATTAAAATTGACTGTTATCAATCCTTATGATAAATGTGAATATTTAAAAATTTTAACTTTCTTCGTCCAAATTTAAGTAATTTATGCTTAATACAAGCATCTGCTCTGAGCAGAACAAACCTGCGATCTGTGGCGTTTCAAGCAGTTTCACTACTGCTGCACTACAGCGTCGTCAAAATACCACTCACTCACTCATTACTAGATCACTGAAATAGTTTTACCCGATTGACTTGATATTTTGCATAATGACTAAATTTGCGATGTAGACTCTCACTAACAAAGGTTTTGCAATAGTCAAAAAAAAGTACATTTAATTTTATCACCTAGGGAGAAAAGAAGGTCATTGTCACCCACGATTCGATCGCGATTGGGTAGCTATGTATTACTATTCTCCCGTTGTGCGTATACGATTTTTTCCGACTATAAAAGTTCGAAAGAATCGAGCACTTTTCGCCCTCGTACAAGAGACAATGCGAACTTTTCATAGAGGTGGGTAAAAAAAAGAACTAATAAGAAGTCACCATTGTTCAACGATTGTTACTATGGTAACCGTTGCTACGGTAACCATAGTTATATTTACGCGGATGAAAACGTAGACATAAGCTAGTATAATATAAATATATCAATAAAAACGCAACCGATATCAGACGAAGCCGTGACCGCAACGTATTCAATACGTATAAATTCCCATGTAGAGATAACAGAATCAATCCTGATACAGCGCTATTACCACTATCGCTTCCGTTGCGATAGCCGACCGGCGTAAACTATTGTCCTAAACGAGACTGGAAGCAAGGATAGCATCACAATATATACGTGCTTATGGCCACGGCTTTGCCCGCGTGAATAACAATTTTAACCTTAAGCCTTTGGTTCCAGAGAATAATAATAAATAAGCACTACACACTCAACGGTCTCCATTACGATAGTGGTATACTGTGTCGGGGGACCGGAAAACATGCCTGTATGGTCAACACAAACATCTTCTCCAAGCGGGAATCGAACCCGCGACCTGTGGCGCTTAAGGCAGGTTCGCTACCTCTCCGCCACAACGTCGTCACTGAATGAATAATTTGTAACTATATAATGTTCCTTAAGACACATCTCTACCGATTTTTTATTAAATACGTCTTGAAGCATGTTCTTTTATAATCCGATAAGAACCAAACATTTTACCGGGATAAAAAAATTCAATATTCCAATTTTCACATTTATTAACAATAAGGAATAATGGTTTCCTCCATAATTTCATCCCCTATTTCACCCCCTTCATGTTCTGTTTTCGACAATAAAAAGTAGCCTATAATCATCTCCATGGTCCCAAATAAATCAATACAAAAATTCATCATATTTTTTTTTTTTATATCATATAGGGGCAAACGAGCAGATAGCTCCACCTGATGGTAAGTGGCAACTATCGCCCATGAACATCCACAACACCAAGGGGTCGAGAATGCGTTGCCGGCCTTTGGGGAAATGTGTCTATATACTCGACGCTTGAAGACTTCTAAAATAATCATAATCGATTGATAGACACAGATAGACATGTAAAAGTCACAAATGAACAAACAAACTCTCTTTCGCAATCGTAACATTAGTTAGGATATAATATATACAAGTCTATTGAATTGGTGATCAAAATTATTCACTGGATAGATCGACGTGATTATTTTTTAATATAGAAACACAATGTTCAAATTTATCGAACAAAAGTCAACAGTACGAATACCATTATTTCATATTATTTATTATTTTGTTGGGAAGTGGTACTTCCTTCCTGAAGAATAGCTACGGGTCGGCGTAAGCGCGCCTCGCACAGCGTAAAAGCTTAATGTCACATATCACTAGGCCGCTAGTGATAAAAGCACATGAGATTTGTAGTTTTTTTAGTGCCGAAGTAGTGGCAAACAAATTCCCTGGTGTTGTCTCCATAACCTACATAGGTGTGAACTTACTGTCAAGCTACCAGGCCTTACGCTGGTTTACCATCAATGTAGTAACAAAAATTTCCACCGGCATGGAATATTTATAATAGTTAAGACTGTTTCTGCATGCAACTCAATTTAACACTTATTTAAATCTAGTTGTACCCACAAATTTATTTGCGTGGTTTACTGAATTATTGCTTATTTTTTTCTAATTTCGTGAAGCCCTAAATATGTTTTTCCAAATTAAAAGCCTTAATATAAAGCCTTATAACGTTAGCTATATGCCAGTCAAGTAACACAAAAATTCTATAAATTGTTTTTTTTGCCTATAATCATATGTATGCTATTATGAAATAAAAATATAGAATCTAATTCTGATTGATTGATAATGAAGATTCTGAATAACTCTCAAAAATTGATTGGCATTTCTTACTAACACATACGTGTGATTTATGATTGTCAAAATATTTATTCGTACAAGTCAACGAATTATCTGGATCGAGTACAAACAGCTTAACAAAACACATTATAATCATAGTGAGAGATAAATTACTAGGCTGGGGTTACAATGTCAATTGGCTCGCCTTAGCTATAGCCAGTTCTAAAACGTTCATTAATCAGTCGCAGAGATTCTAAATATAGGCACTTATGCTATCGGCTATACCGGTGCTGATGTCAGCAGGGAATTAGCAGTTAAATTGGTGTGTCAAAGGGCTGGAGATTACTGCAATAATATTATTTTGTTCCATGATCGTTCAATACTGTCATCGAAGTTAGTCAGTTCACAATAAGTTTTTTCGAGGCGAGGAAGGTAAGAAACGAAAAGAAGGTAAAGGCTTATTTAAAGTAGGTTATAGACACTTGAGTTTTTAGTTCAAAAAGCTGGTTTTCAAGGAAGCAAAAAATTTAAGCGTTATTTCATTTCAATAATTTTCATAATGTAACTTTTACTTCTCGCTACCAACCATCTCCGTGGACATGATTTGTATTGAATTGTAAATATGTTGTAAGATTGGTTTTAAATAAATAAATAAATAAAATAAATAAATAAATAAATTTATTTATTTAAATAAAAACTTGTACTATTCATATTAAATTGGACAAATTAGGCAAAGGATATCTGTGTTATATCTATGTTTAACATTTTTATCACGTCGTTTTTAATACGTTTTAACTAAAAGTGTGTTTTTTCTTTGGAATGCGTATTACTATTGGCCCTACTGGCCTTGACAGCGTCTCCGAGCGGGGGGGGCGAGTATAGAGACTCGACCGTGAAAAAGGGGGCAACCCTCACGGGATCCTATTGTAACTCTATTTGTATCACCTTTTCATCACATCATCCCATTAATCTCCTCAGCGTGTGGACATCCGGGTTTTAATGTATCAAATCGCATATCACCTAGTCCATACGCTGATCTGCGCCAAACAATGTAACCCCATTCATTATTATTTCATTTAGGTTAATAATTATACGTATGTATATCTGAATATGCGAATAAACAAAATTATAATAAAAAAAAACCCTCACGGGAAGCCAAACCACGGCTAAGGACGTTATTGGTGATGAGCAGAAGAAGAAAGACAAAACTGTATGTTACATACAAACGAGTGCAATGGAATCTTCCAATTCATCTTCCAAGATCGAAACGTCCAAATTATTCAGAAAGTTCCACACGAAATAATCTACAACACAATAAGTAATATTTTTTATTGAAGATTATAATCAAAATTATAATCAAAAACTCAAAACATTTTTTTTTATATTTTTGACTAAATGCTATTTAAAAATATTTGTAATAAACAACATTGTAACACAACAACAATAAAAAATTTTGGTTTTTTGTTGTATCGTATATGACATACTTTTATTTAGACATCTTATAAAATATCTCTAGTAAATTAAGATGTCAAATATCAATTGATCTCAAAGGAATATCTTGTTGAGTCCACTTTTGCGGTAAAAACACAGTAGCGGTGGACGGCATAAAAACTCGTCTACTTTAAAATCTGGTTTGTAAAAAGAAATTGTTTGTAACTTTTCGTTGTCCAGTAACCGATTCTCAACTTAGTGTTAACGGTGGCTATAATGATATAATTTACATAATAAAAAAATCGGTTAAGTGCGAGTCGGACCCGCGCACGAATGGTTCCGTTCCATTTATAATAAATATTTTCTCTTATTTTCTTTCACACAATAGCACAATTTTATTTCTTTACCTTATTTGAGGTTGTTGACAATTAAGACCTCTAATTTTGGTTAAAAGCAAGGTTTTACAGCACAAATAAAGGGAAAATTCCGAAAAATACTAAAAGTTGAAAATTAAGGTAAATTCTGATATTTATACATTTTTGCGAAAACCTAAATTTTAAAATCTTTTTATAGTGTTGACTCAGTTGATTTTTATACACCTGATAGAAACTATGGACCTCAGTATCTGGTATAAATTACAACTTGCTGAAAAATCGGTCAGACGCGGACAAAAGAGTAATCTTATAAGGGTTCATTTTTACCTTTTCATGTACGACACCGTAAAAACCACTGTCATTTTAAATTATTCGCATAGAATTTGAAGGACTAAATTTTTAATGTTGTTTTTGTCAAATTAAGCTTTAGAATTCATAGCAGTCAAGTGCGTGGTGGACCACGCACAGTGGAAACTAAAGGGTTCCGTAACTTGATGATGAAGAATCTTTAGAATATTAACGAATTAAAAGCGACCGCAAATTTAAGTTTGTAATTTTATAGTAATTATTAAAAGTAATTTGAAAGACAAAGTTATGGACAAACCTATATATCTCTGAAATTTCTTAACGTATCTTCTTCAAAATAATTATTATCGTTGAAAGTTCTTATGATGTTCTGCTACCTCAATTTTTTTAGAATTTTAAATCCTATAGTTCAAGAGTTAGGGGGGGGCACAATTTTTATGATTTTAGGGGCTAATATCTTCACAACTTCTGACTTGATCAAAAAAGTCAAAATGAAACCTCTTTATTATTTTTAAAGACCTATTCAAGGATACCTCATACGTTGCCGTTCGTAACCCTTAATTTTTGAACATTTTATTATTACACTACAAAAGGGTGTAGCGGTCCATAGAATACATTTATTAACCAAATTTCGTACAGACAGAACCTATAGATTCCGAGTAAAATGACTGTGACATACAGACGGACATGACGAATCTATAAGGGTTCGTTTTTGCCATTTGACTACGGATCCTAAAAATATGTTATAGTCCACAATAATATTAAAAATAGCACACAATTAGATTATTTGAGCACAAAATTATAACTATAAAAACAATATCACACTATACGTAATACTTAATAATTTACTCATAAGTGAAAATTACTTCTAAATAGGCAGTAATTATGCTGATATCGATGACGTCGACCAATTACAAGCACCTTGCGAGTGCATAGATGCGTGTACAATTACACCTTGTCATGTCGACTGTGACTGAAGTATTATGCATATCAACCGACTGCAAAAATGTGGATTGCCATTCGACTGATTTTATTTTGCCCGATTTTGGGCAAATTTTAATGATTTTTAGTGAATAAATAAATAAATATAAATAAACGCTGCACACTCAACGGCCCCCATTAGGATAGTAATATCCTGTGTCGGAGGTCCGGAAACATTCACAATGACAAGGACAAATACACCCAGACCGGAAAATATGCTTGCATGGTTAATACAAACATATTATGCTCCGAGCGGGAATCGAACCCGCGACCTGTGGCGTTTAAGGCAGGTTCGCTACCGCTGCGCCACAACGTCGTCTTAATAAATAGACTAGATAGCTAATTTTTTTTTGTGGATTAATTTTTTTTTTGTCATGACGGTTGTCAACCCAAGGAACAGGAGGGACGGGATGAGAAGGGAAAAATAGGAAGTGAACAGAGGTGGTGAGATATTGGGCCTCCGGCGCTCTCACTCATCGCACGAAACGCAACAGTATCTAATGGTACTGTTGCTTGACGCCGATTTTCTATGAGAGGGTAGTACTGCCCCGGTCGAGCCAGACCTTTTATGCTCAGAGAAGCATGGCTCTACTACCGTAAATAAATATGTTGAAATTATTTATTTGTAAGCATTCCTTTTTATATCATAACTGACTTATGTCAAGCAGTCAAATTAAGTTGCCAATAATGATATGATACATGTTTAATTTTATGCGATTCATTTCAAAAATCGAATTATAGCTACATTTACTAATAATCATATCTTAACCCATTCACTCTTCAAGCAAAATAATGAAACAATTGAACTGAGCCAAATGTCAGCGAACCAACGTTCAGCGGACAGCGAACGTGTTAATAATAACAGCTTCACAGGGTATTTAAGTTTTGTCCTAATCTTTAATACAAAATTTAGATTTCAAAATCCAAAATTGTATTTATAGTTTAAAAATCTACAACTCACAATTTTTATTGAGCTTGTCTTTTATGCAATAAATAAAATTAAAATGTTTATTTGTAATTCCAAATTAACAGCTTTTCACTGAAAGCATATAAATTTTGACTGTCCGTGTATCTGTTTATACCAGCTAATCTCTGAAACAGCCTACCGAATTTAACCCGACTTTCACTGGCAGGTAGCTGATGTTATAAGGAATAACTTAGACTACTTTTATTTGAGAAAAAGAATTAGGGTTCCGTGTAGTAATGAAAATGATTACAACACGCGAGCGCAGCCGAGGACGCAACTGGTTTTTAATATAAAATAAGTCAAATCGTGCAAACGAGAGACGTATTTCTACTGATAAAGACAGTGATTTAATTACAAATACGTAAATAAATTGTATGACATTTACAACTTTATGCTACAAATTCTAACGTTCTTTAAGTTACCTTTAAATGAATCAAGAAATAATATAAATTGCAACGAATTAGAATATTTATCTCTATAAAAATATATTTCTGTTGTCGATATTTTGTAATGCTAAATGTTAATAAAGTCTAAGCTTATTATGAAGCGAACGCGTCACCCGCATATGATTATTGGGAGCTTTAGTGTTTTACCTCACTGTCCACCATGTGTATCCGTCTGTATCGCCGCACAGGGCGGGACTTATATTTAGAACTTATATATAATTTTATTTCGAAATTTCTTATTCCTTATATAAAATGCAACACGGTGCACATTTGGTAACATTCGTAAACTTCTATATAAAATGCAACACGGTAAAATTTGGTAAAAAATTGATACGAGTTGTTGCTACCAGTATTTTTTAAATTTCACGACGGTTGGTAACAAAGCATACAATCCGCCAATGAACACGTGCGATACTTGAAGTATCAGATACGCGTTGTCAACCCAAAAGATAGGACGGAAGGGATAAGAACGGAAAAGGGAAGGGAGCTGAGGGGGTTTTTCTCAATGCTAATGTTAAGCAACATTGCTCGACACGACAACTTATAGTAAAAACAAAAAATATTTTGGTAATGCTGCCAACCAAAAATTCATACATAATATTTAAATTATGATAATTATGCTGTTTCAATCTTTTATACGCACAGGAACGGATAAACGTTAAAAAATTTATATAATTTTTTTTTTCAACTTTTCAAATTTATCTTGAATATCGGTAGAAATTTTCTGATAAAAAATATAATAACTTTATAATAACATTTACAGAAGTTGTACTGGACGTATAAAAAATGTAATCTGTTTAATCTGGATAAGCGTCAACCCTAAAGCAGACCGTTTAAAAATAAAAAACAGCGCCTAATCCGTCCCCACGCACACAAGGATTTTCGCGTAAACAAAGCGTTAACATGTGGGGGTGCGTACATGTGGGTAGGTTAATGATAGTGGGTTTCCGTCCGTCACACCTGAGAGCCCCTAACCGCCATCGGGTTATAGATACCTAACCTCTCACCCCTTAATTCAGTTTGGAACGCACTTTGCGTACTGGATTTATACGGAGCTGTATATAAACTTTTGTTTTTTTTGCCTACGATATCTATATACGGTATGAAAATCATAAATATTGCTACTTCTTTATATTTAATTTACGAGCAAACAAAATGAATAAATACCTTAAATTTTTTAAGCTTTTATTTATTATTAAGTCTCGATTTTTAGATGTTTCCTAAATGCTTAGAAATTTATCCTTTACATTACAACAATGTGACAATATTTTTTACATTACAATATTACTAATATATTTTTATTGAATTATGAAGAATCTTTATTTGAACATTAACACTGCATCAGCTATTGATCGAAACGCGTTCGTAAATGTTTGATGCCAATATTAATAGCTATTGCAAAATAGTTTTCAATGTAACATAATTAAAGATGGCGCCATAATGTCATTAACATTAGGTAATGTGCTATATTAATATTCTAATTTAAAAATAAATTTACAAAAAAAAATTAAGTAGGCAAATATATTCGTTGTAGCAACTCCATACAAATCCTCGAGTGACATGTTGAACGAATTACGCGCGAATATAAAGACTCCCAGAATTAAAAGGAAAAAGTTCGATTAATCCTAATTTGCTCGCTAAGATTAAGCTGGCGATATGGCATTCTGTTGAACCCTTTACTTGAGTTCCCTGCCCTATTCTCTTTTAAGCCGCTTTTAAAAGGAGCTCGACAAACAAGGGACTTATAATGCGTAACGAACTAAGATCTTAACAAAGGCAAATCGAGATCTAAGGACTCGTTCTTCTTATCGACATTGAAATAATCTACACTTATAATGAATCGATTAAACTAAGTGAATAAATCACTCATAGCTAGATTCCCAACTGTCAATAGACCAGTCAACTGTGTCTATTACGTATGCCAATGACAACGAACTGATCCCCCATCGGGAATCAACCGCATAGTTTTTACAATATGAACAAAACAACATTGAAAGTTATTTCCTTCTTAATTAGTGCGATTATTTGCATAAACAAGCCACTATCCCATACTAGGACGACCATTATTATAATTGTGGTTTTTTACGCGAAAAACTTACGTCGTGTAACGGTGAGCTCGATGGTAATCGTGAACACATCCGCCGATAGATCGATAAACAAGGGACCGACTGTGACGAGTTTTAAAACGCCTTCAAATTTATTTATCAGCAAACTACTTACGACTAAATTTGGTTGCATATTAGGTAGATAAGTAAATATTTGTTTGATAATTTTATGATTTTCATGACGTGCAGACTTCTTTTTGACAAAACCGGTTGCTCGCTCAATATTTATTGACAATATTAAGGCGTTTGGTCGGCTGGTTGTGTTGTGTTGCGACAGCTAATTACAACACAGCCTTATTACATATCGATTGATTTATTGGCTTAGAAGTGACACATCTTTGTAGTAATCTCTGCTATGCGAGAATTGCCCGCAAATTACAATAATCTAGGCTGCTGTTTTCACAGCTAACGGTGTTCCAATCTCTGATTGTTGTACATTCGATGAGAACGCACCGCAGATCGTCGGCCGATAACTCCAGGGCGGCATTAATTACTTAATTCCGATGCGTGCGTAAACTTGTGCGATTTCTAACGCAATAACGCAATTACGTATTTTTTTTAACGCACTAGATAATATTTTTTGAAAGCTTATCGCTCCGTGCTCACGGATCGTAACGCTATTTACACGTTCACTTGAAATTACATTAATGCTTCAAAGCAGACCGATATCGGTGGTATAATAACGATACATTTGATTCTTTATTATATGTAACAGAGGGTTAAATAAAACATAAATTAGGTAAATATATCGTGCGTGCGTCAAAAAAACAGTCGTTGCGCCGAATACTAATTCAGGACTTCCTTTCCGAAGCCGAAGCGATTATTTAATGTTCGAAAGTAATATTCTTTACAATGAGTGCGTGACAAGTGTGCAGACGTATTAACAGTCGCAGAATTTTTTTTTAAACCGCACATGTTGACCACTTTCGTAAAGATTTTATCAGGATTCAATATATTCATAGTACGCTAGCAAATATTCTTCGAAACCGTTTCGCCTACGATTGGTTTTCCTTATTTTTAAGCACTATCTATACATATCATATAAGCACATCTATACATATAAAAGGAGAAGACCTGACAGATATATCAACGTCCAGCCTTAACCCTTGGACGTAGAATACTGATTTTTAAAACATAAGTGTGCACAAAAAGGATTTTTCGAAATTCAACCCTTAATGGAGTGAAAAGAGGGTTGAAAGATTGTATGGGATATCCGTCATTTTTGAAAGTATAAGCATGAAACTTTGTATTTAGCGAACAATTAAGAAGCGTGTGCTTTAAAATTTTCTAAAATTGCCCTCCTGGTGGGATGAAATGGGGGTTAAAAATGTGGATTAAAATCGTTATTTACGCGGCGGAAGCCGATGGCAGAAGTTATTCCTTTATAAGTACGCATATTTACAATGTATCTAAGAAGCTTTAACTCTACAATAATATAATCAACCAGCGCTAAGCAAGCATAGTAATTACTCGTCTTAATTAATGTTAGTAAAAAATCGAAATGCTAGTGGCCTACGTAACGTTAGCTAGTGATGTATAAGTTTATTTGCATAGGCGTGTTTTTAACAATGGATTAATATCTGCTTTATATCGCTACTTGTGTGTTTCTGTGTGCGCTTTACATGTTTGCGTTTCCGTCATTTTCATGCGCAGGAGTCGTCGATCGCAATGATTGCTCACGCGTTTCGCATCACTCACCCTTACCCTCGGGATAACTCGTTTACTCACAATTTACATACACACAAATGCACTCCATATTTTTATTTAAAAACGTTAATCTATAAAAATGGTTGCTATCCATTATTGGTAATGGCCATTAACGTACGAGCATTGTTATATCACTTTAGATTGTATGTTTGCTGTATTAAATCATTATTTAAAATTAAATTAAAATCCTACGGTCCCCATACCTATAACTTAAATTTTTATATATTCGAAACGAGAAATCGAATTAATTGTTAGTCTAATATGTATTAATTGAGTTTTGTGTATAATAAAGTAATATAAACACTCAATATAATAGAATTTTAAAATTAGTAAACTGTAAAAAAATCCGGCCAAGTGCATGTCGAAGCCTCACGTGAAGGGTTCCGTAACATCGTAGAATATATAAGATGAACGAAGTAAATTTAAAAATATATCTATTACATTTTATAAGATAAATAACGTCAAAAATATCAAGCTTCTGGATAGGAGGACCCCTTTATTTTTAAATTTTATTTTATTTTAAATTGCAACTTTGTAACTATTAACCTACTGACAGACGGACGGACTTAGGTTAGGACAGACGGACAGCGGCAGCATTGTAATAGGGTTGGCACCATTTAGGTACGGAACCCTAAAAACTTGTAATACAAAATGCTCTATCAAAATAAATTATTACGTATTTTTAAAGCTACTACCAGACAATTAAATATTACACCCGTATTAAATTATTATTAAAAATTTTACAATACAAAATAATTCAAAAAGCGGTAACGGCGCAGGCACATGGTCTGGGCGTCGCCGGCTCCCCATTGTTTATCCCACGATTAAAACCAATTCAAATACTAACTCGCACTCAAAAATTAAGCTGAAGCACCATTGAGGACCTATTGTTTTAGCCACAATGCACACTTGGTGTGCTACCACGAATACTATAGACGATGCAAAATTTTTGACCCTCCTCTGAATAAGCGACTAAAAACTCATGTTTTGTATGATATGTTTTATTAAGGCTATATTATAATTCGAACAATTATTAAAAGCAAATAAAATTTTAATCTGCGTTAAATATTACCAGTTTCAATAAAATTACTATACTGCTATTAAAAGTAAGTAATTATGTTGATGTTGCATTTAGACTTATAAAATGAAATTGCAACAAAAATTCTAGCTATTTGGTTATTTAAAAATATGCATTAAGCATTTTAATTAGTGACCGACCGAAATTTCGGTTTCGGTTTCGGTTTCGGCCAGTTTCGGCCAAAAATCTAGTTTCGGCTTTAGTTTCGGTTTCGGCCAAAATATGGCCGAAACTTTCGGCCTCGCCGAAACTCGAGTGTTCGTGAGTTTTCGTGCGTTGTTTGGTAAACTTCGCAGCCAACTCGTGACCGCTCGCTGACGCGGCCAAAAATCTCCAGAAATAAGTATTAGATTGATCTTTAAAATATTGTGAACACAACGCATTACTAGTTAGTTATGTACCTAGTATATCTTACTACAAGTTGTTTCTTTTTTTAAGAATAGTAAGTCCTGTTTATTCATGACAAAAATATGATTACGACTTTAATGAATTTTTAGTTTTTATTTTATTTATTTATTCTATTTAACTGTCTATATTGTATAAAGTGGTGGTCAACTAATTAGGGACATTGGTATAATAAGAGTAACATTTATTTATATTTTCCGTAATTTCAGTTTACATGAAGTCTTCATTACGTTTTTTTAATGTTGATAGGATCTTGATCATTTAACCAATGTTTTCTTAATAGAATCCATTGTAATTAAAAACAGCAATAATTAAAATTCAACTTTACTTCTCCTTCGGTCTAATATAACTCTGGACAAATAATTAGGGACACTTAAGAAAACATTAGAAATAATGAAAGCAGAAAAATGTACATTTATTATTAAATTCATCTAAAAGGAAAAATTTTCTATAAAAAATTTATATAAAACGTGATTGCCATTATTAGCTATAGCCATATCAACATTGGCGCGGCATCGACTCGATCAAATAATGACAAGTTTCGTTAGTGAAGTTCTTCCAGGCGTCTTTGGAACTACTAGAGTTGGTTTAAATTTCCAGTATGTTGTACCGCAAATGTTCCAAAGAATTCATGTCTAGGCTTTGGCAGGTCAATCTAAAACTGATAGTAGTTCACCGGCTAGAAATCATTTAATGAACAGTGAAGTATATTTTGAATCGTTTTCGTGTTAAAGCGCCCATGTAACTTCGCCACTAAGTTCTAGTCCAAATATTTTTCTTTTAATAATTACAGAGCCCACAAAGGGAACTTTTCATAAAGCTATTACCAGTGTGCGATCTAAATTTCTTTCTAGGTAGACAGTTTCAGTAGATTTACAGGTTTGAAAATATTGCACAGCGTTAAAAACCATACTTTTCGAGCAAATCAAATGATAAGCTATTTTAGGGTATGGCTATTTACATTGAGATAAAATTGTTTTCGCTTGGTCGTTTCATAACTTAAATAAGTGACCCATGTTTAAGTAATAAATTGTGATATTAATTTTAGAAATCAAAACTATAAAATAAAGAATGACGCCATATAAAAACACAAAGGCTTTCCGCCTTTGTATTTCAGGTTTATTTTTCAAAAATCGCAAGTAAAACACTAACTCTTGCTGTCCCTAATTAGATGGTCAGTTTCGATGCGAGAGATTTATTTTTACTAATAATTTTTTTTTTTTATAAACCATAAAATATTCTTAGCTTCGAAAAAGTACACACCATTGTACAGTATACTTTATAACGAACATTATTTCATAAAATTAAACTTGTAAAATATTTTTAACCCAATTATTTTCCGTTGCTAATTAGTTGACTACGTATGTATGCAAATAAAGGTTAAAAAAACTTGAAATTCAAATTTCAGTAAAAAAAACGTAATTTTTAAAAAGTTTCGGTTTCGGTTTCGGTTTCGGCCGAAACTGAGAGGGAGGCCGAAAGTTCGGTTTCGGTTTCGGTTTCGGCTGAAAAACCAGTTTCGGTCGGACCCTAATTTTAATTAATTTTTTGGCTGTTAAAAACTGTCAGAAAACGTCTCATATGATACTTATTAACATTTTTTTAAGTTTATCAAGTTCAAACTGATAGTGGTCAACAAAAAAATAGCTAAGTATGGATTAAATAGTAGTATGTTAAAGCGGTGTACATACTCTTCAAGCGGGCATAGACGACAGCTGACGCTGAGCTCTTGTAAGAGCCGATTTTAGCAATTAACCACCCTGATGTGCTATTGCGTATTAAAAAAAATTTCTATATGAATAAAATATTTAATACGCGTTTTAGTGTTAAAAACTTTCCAAAACACACGGCAGTAGAGCCATGCTTCTCTCAGCACAAAAGGGCCGGCTTGAACGGGGGGGTAGTACTTCCTCGTTAGTAGTAGTAGTAGTTCCCCGGGGGTAGTACTTCCTCGTTAGTAGTAGTAGTAGTAGTTCCCCGGGGGTACTCCCCGGGGGGTTGTACTTCTCATCGAAAATCGGCGTCAAGTAATAATATCATTAGGTACTGTTGCGTTTCGTGCGATGAGTGAGAGCGCCGGAGGCCCAATCTCCCACCTCCTCTGTTCCCTTCTTTTTTTCCCTTCTCATCTCGTCCCTGTTCCTTGGGCTAGCAACGCGCTTGTGATACTTCAAGTATCGCAAGCGTTCATAGATTACGGTGACTGCTTACCATCAGGCGAACCGTATGCTTATTTGCCAACCGTCGTGACATAAAAAAACCCAATGGCTAATACATTAAAACTTACCAAAACTCTGTATCAGATTGCATCGTAATGAAAAAGTGGTTCATAATCATAGCCAGTATATTTACGCATACTTTATCGTCAATCAATAATTAATATCTGGAGGCTGGACGGCTCAGACGCTCCCGAATTTCGCGGAGAATGATGTGGAGATCGCGTTCGAGTAATCGAACCGACAAAAAATAAAAAATGAAACAAATACGAAATACTCCATTACTGGCACGCGGACTGCTATAGAGACTCATTGCGATAATATATTTTTTATTTAATATAGCGACCGAATCCGGAGATTGATGATTGGCAGATATTCTCCCAGATGTTCGATTCACATTGTTATGGTATACGAGAAAGTCACCGTGAAATATTTTAATAAAAAAGAGATGGGACGAATTCATGGTTATGTGGACAAAACAAAATAAGTTATCCAAAAGATTTTAATGCGGTTATTATTATAATTCTCACAAAAAAACACGTATGATTGTGGGAGAGACTTAATAAATAAATAAATAATAAACGCAGCACACTCAACGGCCCCCATTAGGATAGTAATATCCTGTGTCGGGGTCCGGAAACATTCACAATGACAAGGACAAATACACCCAGACCGGAAAATATGCTTGCATGGTCAATACAAACATATTATGCTCCGAGCGGGAATCGAACCCGCGACCTGTGGCGCTTAAGGCAGGTTCGCTACCGCTGCGCCACAACGTCGTCGACTTAATACCATAAGTCTGTATTAATAAATATTTCTTTGTTTTAAGATCAAACCTGCAACTCTCGCGTTAACAGAGTCGGCTCTTTTACCGCTGAGCTATTTAGGCAACAATGTAAATGTGTCTATGTTTGTCCTCTATGAGTTGAAGCCATGTTATGGTGAAACTTTGAATTTTATATTTTTTTAAACTCGCCATAGTCCTGGCCTAAAGAGGTAATATTAAAATAAATCAATGGTTTTCTCTTTACAAAGCATAAGGAAAGCCCCACAGTTAAATCTATTTCCATGCGAAATTTTATCAAGGTCGGTTTTACCGTGAAAATGAAACGGTAGGATTGAGCTATTTTCGTATTAATAATTTTAGTGCGAACTAGTTTTATTAATAGTACCAACAATAAACAACTTTGTTTTTCAACAAATTAAATGTCAAAACACACGTAAAAAATATTTAAGTAGGTGGTTTATTTCAACATAATTGATTAAGACTTTTTTGTCATTTTGCATAAAATATATTAAGCATAATATGTCGTCTATATACAAATTATTCTAAATAAGAAGCAATCGTCTGAATATTAATAATAGTTATAAAATTATTTAAAGCATAATTCACGCAATAACATAATGAAGAATTAATAAAAAGCTTCCACAATATGTATTAGTTTTTTATATATTTGGAATCAAATATTTTTAATGTAGGTACTATTTGGAAAAATAATTGTTTTTTTTTTAATTTACTGTAACTACTATATAAAATAATTTCGTCACAAATATTTTATAGTGGTGTGCGTACATATGGGAAAGAATATATACATTTTTATTTTTTTTTGTATTGGGTTTTACGTTTTACTAAACACTGTAATAAACATCGTGAAAATTTTATTAATACATATTTAACGTTATATATTGTTATATTATTATTATTTATTCATAGGCTAAGTCTATTCTTCCTGTTACTGTATGTGTAACATATATTTATATTTCCAGTTATTTATAAGGTATTATTAGTAAACGAATTTACCTAACATCATGATGACTGATCAGATTTATTATTAAAAAATCTAATGTAAACAAAAATGGACGAATAATAATTAAATTAGTCCGGTTATTGTTATTCGTTTCTTATCTTTTATTAATAAATTATTTTTGTCTTACTACCTAAAATCTTTTAGAAGCAAAATGTTTTAAAATATTACGAAAATAATGCAACAAATAAATAATGATTAAAATACTCGGAAAATAAACATTTATCCATCTGGTAACCGGAGACAGCCGCTACCTTATTCATAATTTAAAACAATTATGTAAAAACATATATAAAATTAAGACACATATGTTTTAATTGCAAAGCAATTTTATCATAATATACAAACTGTTGCTATATTTGGCTATACATATATTTTTAATATCACATACCACACTCAGATCTAAGTGAATAGTAAGCCCCAATTGTAGTATATAGGTATGTAAATGTGTTCGGCGACCTATTATTATTTTAAAGAGAATTCTTAAAATTCATGTTTATTGAAATATTCACACGACAAAAACGAATCCAAAATTTATAAATTTTCCATTTTCATATCGTTTACGTAATGAATTAATTTATAATTTAATGAATTAATTACTATTATAGGTATGGAAAATATATTCATCATAATTTATTTCGAGACAGACCTCCAGATTTTCCATACCATCGGCTCCACACCAGTTATGTTCTTATGCGTACGCATTATGTATGCAGGGCGCGGCTGGCCGCGGGCCACGTCAGCTATTTGCTCGTGACCAGAGGGCTAAGCCATTCAAGGCTAAGACACGGGGGCCAGTTTTTGGTCGACTTTATCCACGACACCCCTGCGCCCGCGACGTGCCAACGCGCCTCACACGTTCATCTCCCAGATTCAAGAGTGGTTGACAAAACCAATGTACATACCACATACCACGCTTTCTCTTTAGAAATATATAGCGATCCTTTGCAACTCTCCAACGAGTTCGAACTTAGTTGATTAAATTAAATTTAAATCTTTAATTTTTGTAATCCAAAATCAAGTATTTTCACAATCTTTAAGCAACTAAAAATTTAGTAAATGTACATGCCCTATCCATTAGAATTCGCGAACATTGTAATTCCTCCACCCTTATCATTATCTTAACAGTATTTGCGCAGATCTTGAGTAAGCTCGTCCATTATTAATTGCACTTCTCAGGTGCGAAGATTATCCTTATTAAGGTACCGCAAGGCTGAGACATGCATCTCCATACGCGATCCGGGACCAACTTATCGGAAGGGTAGACTAAGTATCTGAACAGTAGTTAAATAAGCCGATTGAGGAAATCCCGAATTTGGTATGCTTAATAGCTCACGTACACTTATTACTTACATTATATGTATTTATTTAATGCATTCTAATTTCTACACCAGTTTTTTGATCTGAGGGAAATTCTTTAGTTAATATTAGCTAACAAGCTGACGCAATGTCATATAAGAAAGTGTGTCGTTAAAATTAACTACTGGTTTATATTTTTTTTTTCTAACAGAATAACAAATAAGTTTTATCATTACAACGTAACTTAATAGAGCGGATTAAGTAATAAGTTTTTTAGTGTACAATGATTGCAAAGCTACTAGATATTGCGAAAGGTAAATTAAAAATCGAATTGGCTTTTGACTCGCAGCACCGCGTTCAGGCGCTCCCTCCTCCCTTCCGCTGTAATTGCGGACGGCGCGCGCGCAGATTATCAGAAGCAAGTGCGTTCGATAACGCATGCGCACGAATGCATGTTATTAAATTTATTCCTTTTTCGCCAGAATCTGCATAATGAGGGGGCAAAAGGCGCGTAATCGCTAGATTGCAAGTCGATTTCCCCTGGAGAAAAGTAATTTTTAATATATACATACTTATGGATTTTGATGAATATTTTATTTTTAGGTTAATGCGAAGCCAGACGTTTACATGCGATTATTTCTTGTCATAGTATGATATCGATCGTTTTAAATGTAAGATGCGTTGTATTATCGTCTTAAGTGCGTCGTCGCGTCGTGAGTATTATTATGAAATAACGAAGGTATCATGATCGCCTCCAGCGGAGTGGATCCTCTCACGTCAGCATGCTCAAAATGAACAATCGCATTCCGTTTGCATGCACCCTTAAAATTGTTTCAGTTTGCATTGTAACGAACTCTAAATTTATCGTTCTATTTTTATATAGTGCTATTTTAAATAGAAAAACGGCCGATAATATTCAAATAAACAGTAATTAATTCTATAAAATCGACGAAATTTTTGTAATATGATATCATTTGACGTGTGTCATATATCGACAATATTAGGTATTATTTAAACAGCTTTTCCTATTAGTATTATCATAATATACATAAATCTAATATGTGAAGGCATATTTTTATCTTTCTTGTAACAATCCATCCCTGGTCTGCCGTGGGCTACCGAATTCTACATCCGTGCAACACACCGGAATTTTTTACAAGTCCTTATCTTCCGTCATTATTTAAAAAAGCCTTATGCTTCTCATAAGTAACATTAATAACACTTGAGGTAACAGAGTTGAAATTCGTTCGGAAATTTGACAATACTTAACGCAAATTTGCCCGAAAATTTATCAGATACGAATCGTGGTTGCTCTTAATTTTCGAACGTCATTAACGCGCAATTTCTCAAAGATGTGCTTCTGATGTTCGTGAGAAATTTACTTTGTAACAGGATCAGAATATTGTTAAAAAAATTTCCGCGCGTGTCGTCGTCAGCCGTCCAGCAAGTAGTCCGTAAATTATGGTTAGTTTTTGGGCAGACTCGCGCAATGCTGCCTTGCGGCTTTTCGCTTCGCCAGCCTCCCCCGCCACCCCGCTTTACCAGCCTCACACGGTCACAGACCTTGCATCATTTCGTCAATCTCGACTATACTTATCCGTCCACACCGATCCCTTATATTAATCATTTTCTCAAAAAAACGAGGCGCAATAAAGATCCTATCGCTCCAGCTGGGTGCTCGGCACGAATGCTTTCGAAACTTTAGAATTGACAAACCGATATCGCAACTTTATATTTAATCGAAGCAAGTATTTTAACTATGAACCGTTCATTGTATAGCCAAAATTAATCTCGAGGGTTTAGCTGCGTCACAAAGGCGGCGTGGCGGCGCGTACGGTGGCTATTACGGACACCACTTTATAATTACCTTTTAAATAGTTTTTTCAGTCACTCAACATATTAAAACGTCAATGTAAATAACTTGTTAGCCGCAATCTCATTTCTGGCCGATTGGATATTACAATAGTGTACGTGATTTGAGAAAGGTAACGGTGTCGCCGCTTTATCCGCGAGATGGAGCCCATTAGCGGACACAGGCGGCTCTAGCGCAGTCGCGGCGCGAGACGCGTGTCTAACAACAAGGCTACTCGACCAACAAATAGACTTACGTATATCGAAATCGATTCGTTAATCAAAATATAGATTAATCTATTCATCTTTTCATGTCTATTACACAGCAATTCAAATATTCATGCCAAGCCTTAACAGATTATTTCGACCAGCTCTGCAAAAAACATCATATTACAATATCTTTAACTCAATCGACTCCGAAGCAACAAGACCAAGAGTAGCTTATTGCTGTTCGACGAGCAAAAAATATGATACTTCACTTGAAAACCATTAAAAAATGATCCGCTTCAAATATAGATCGATTATATTATCACAAAGAAACTGGCGCGAGTGGCGCATAATTAGATCTGAACCATTGTGTCCGAATCCAAGGCAAATTGAACCACGCAATATTTCACCTGACACTGTCGTACGTGTGTAATTGCACGGATTTATCCACTGGTTGTGTCTTTTTTTTATTCTATAGTATTGGTTTGGCACGCGCCCACTTTCTATGTACAAGAGATGTAATTTGTCGACAGTTTTTTTGCCGGAGAATTGATCCAAGTCATCGTCAAAGTCTCGTAACGGTGCGGTAAGTAAGGTTCAGTTGGATTCTTTATTAGTAAGGAAATTGTATCCACGTATCATTTAGCCCAATTGGCTCTTGTTAAAATTGAGCAAAATTTTGAATACGACTTAATGAAGTTCTTAATGACAAGCCTGGCTTGTTCAACCAAAACCTGGTAGCGATTAAAGATATCTAAAAGAAATAAATTTTACATAAGGTTTTATTTTGTGATTTTGTTTTTTATGAGCAAAAATATAAATGCATTTTATTATTTCAAACTCGATATGTGCTAGTTTAGCAATATCAGTAATAGGTAATGCTGAGTTATCGCTCGGAACAATAATCCGCGATAATGGATTAGCGCAATGGCGAATATTTATAAACACTATTATCGTTAAATCGGTAAAGTCAAATTAACAATTAAATTTCATTATAACATTACATTATTGGTATAGGGTAACCCGATTAATTACAATATCTAGTACATACAAATAAATACTTTTACATACATTTCCGGCGTCGGGATGTGACGACCCCACCGCCCGCTGTTGGGATAACCTCTGTCACAGCAGAGATTATTCCACCAGTGCAATCAGTCATACTGGTGGTAGGTCGTTTGTTGCAAGAGGCCGGCTAGGTAGGTACCACCGCAGTGTCAAATATTCTGCCGCCAAATAGTTGTAGCTTAGGCACTACTGTGCTGTACTGTTCCGGTTTGAAGGGCACTGTACGCTAGTGAAATTACTGGGTGGACGAGATTTAAGAACTAATATCTCGAGGTTGGCAACGCGTGAGTGGCACCTACTAATGGTGCTGCAAGCGCTCATAGGCGACGGCAACCACTCACCATCAGGTGGGCCGTATGCTTGTCTGCCAACTTCTAACTTAAAAAAAATAATGGGACAAACAGGCATTCGCCTTCGCCAAGCATTGCCTGATAGATAGTTATCTGTGACCACAGTAATAGTGGTGGCATCGTTGTTCTATGTAAGTTGCATGCGGTTAGAGGGGTGAAGGAAGGAGGAAGACAAGGTAAAGGAAGGGGACACAGTTGATAAGGGCCATTAGGTCTCCCGGTCACTAAACGAAACGCAGCAGTACCGATACTGCTACTAAACGTCGATATTCTGTACGAGAGAAACAACCAAAGTTCTAATTCAAAATTTCTATCGTCATCAAGTACGTTCCTGTGTAATTAAGTAATTATGCGCTTTACAAAGTCACTATTAGCAAAATCTTAAACCGGCTTAATTTTTTTTACAAAGAATCTGGTTAGTAATTATATTTATTTCGTACAAAAGTTCATAAGCGAATCACTAATGTTATTTGCAACCTGCTTTAAATTCCTATCATTATTGTTATTCAGAAAAAAACTATTAACGAAATCAATTAGTTTTACGATGCTACATTTTCCTAATTCTTTTTTTATTTTACAAAAATTTATAAGCTTTTTTGTGAAATTGTAATCATCTTCAAAAGAAATTTATAATTTTTCGTTTATACATAACTTATTAGTCCTACTTTCCTATTAGGTATATATATAATTATATTAGCATCTGGCCGCGACTTCGTCCGTGATTAGACCTTAGAATTAGATCCAAAGATAAACGAATCAATTGTAAGTAAATAATGTAACATAAGACACATCTATTCTGAACTTGAATACGTCCTATAGCCTGTTTTTAAACAATCCCAACGGAACCGCACATTTTTACGAGATAAAAAAGTATCATATGTGTTAATCCAGATAATAAGCTATCTGTGTCATGAAAGCGGTTTAGTGATTCTTCTCTTTATATAGAGCAATTAGCACCAACATCCACAAGGATTTGAGCAGAGTTAAAAAGATAGACGTCTATCAATATTTAACCGTCTAAATTTTTATTTAATACTGATTTGAGGTATCTTGTTATCAAACAACGCAGTCCACGAGGGAATGAATACGCTTAACACAAATTAGAATAATTAATTACCCATCAAGATTAAAAGATTATTATCAGCTTAACGTGATCTGCGACGTACGAACTGGAGTTCCGTCACTTATACCAGATTAAAATAATATCTGTATCGCCGGCACAAATATCTGGCACGAGCGGGAATCAAACACGCGACCCGCTACTGATATGCGTAACTGGTATTTATTTTAGTAGATAAGAAGCGTGATTGTACATGCAAAACAAAAGAAGGTCTACAATTCAAGTTAGGATAAATCAGAGTGTGCAAGAAGTAATCTCATACAGACAACTTTTACTAGAAAAATCAGTTATTAATAACAATTTGATATTATGTATGTATCAAATTGTTATCGATAGCTAAAACTGCACAATAAATATCTTCAATACAAAAACTATATGCTTAAATTGAAACCCAAACGAGTTATTTGTTTAGCACAAAACCAAATTCCCGAAACTTCAAATTTGTCCGGTAAAAACAATTAATGACGCCGAGAAGCATGAGTAGCTAGAATCAACAATATCAAGTATCAAGAAAAAATGACAAAAATTTTTACAATAACATTTATAAAGAGTATTTCCAATAGTTTGTATTCCTTTTTGAACTTATCATGTATAACAATGCATCTTTAAATGCACTTTAAACCGACGTAGAAAAGTATGAGGTTCTCATTTCACAAATTAAAAAAAGGCAAACAGATAGAGGACCCATTTGTATATTGTTATGATCTGATTAAATATTTCGAGATTGTTTCAGTTTTTTAAGTCATGGCGGTTGGCAAACAAGCATACGGTCCGCTTGATGGTGAGCTTACGTGAGCCACAACTTATGAACGTTTGGAATACTTGAAGACATTGCCAATCCAAGAGATAAGAGAGAAGGAAAAAAGAGGATGGAATATTGGGCCTCCGACGCTCTCACTCAGTGCAATCAGTCACACTGGTGGTAGGTCTTTTGTTGCAAGAGGCCGGCTAGGTAGGTACCACCGCAGTGTCCAATATTCTGCCGCCAAATAGTAATGCTTAGGCATTACTGTGTTCCGGTTTGAAGGGCACTGTACGCTAGTGAAATTACTGGGCGGACGAGATTTAAGAACTAATATCTCGAGGTTGGCAACGCGTGAGTGGCACCTACTAATGGTGCTGCAAGCGCTCATAGGCTACGGCAACCACTTACCATCAGGTGGTCCGTATGCTTGTTTGCCAACTTCTAACATAAAAAAAAAAAAAACACACGAAAGGCCACCATAGTGATACTGGTAGCAGATCCCAGGTCAAGCCCACCATTTGTGCTGGGAGGTTCTGTGTCTCATTCTTACTATATTTTTATTTCAATAACAACTATTTATCTTTAAATTAAATGTAGGCTACTTGTATTACATATCAGAAACCATTATAAGTCCTAATACAAACAAGGGTAATGAATAATCGTTGAGCTTGCATGTTACTTTCAACCATACAATTATGAACATGTAATTACTTTAATATTACATACTAAATATTACACCCCGACTAATTGCCTCCACAGGTGATAGGAAGGCTGGTTCATTTTTCGCCCAAAGAATCCAGATTGCAATTCAGCAGACATGATTTGTAGAGTTGTAACGCACCGTTGTGGTGTTGTGGGTAGCGTGTTTGCCTTTAGTCTCGACGGTTGCGGGCTCGATTCCCGCTCGGACAGATGTTTGTTAAATTTCTGTATCAGTCTGGGCGTTTGTCCATGTGGGTCTCCCCACCGTGCCTCGGAGAGCACGTTAAGCTGTCGGTCCCGGTTGTTATCAATAAATAACATCTGATAATAATCGTTAGCTCTTGATAAGTAAATTGCTCTTATCCAATAAATTACTGGTTCGCCCTTAGGGTTGCGGAGGTCAGATGGCAATCGCTCCGTGTAAAAACTAGTAACCTGTCAAATCCGGATAAGAGTAATAAGCAGATCCTGGGTACATAAAATACCGGGAATAATGCTAGGACGAAGAAGAATACATAGTTAGTATTGAATTATAAATATGTTGTAACATTGGTTGTAAAAAAAGTATATTATATAAATATTTTCTTCTAGTTTTATTAAAGCAAACCGCACATTGTCAAAGTAACTATACTCCCTAATTATTGTCATAATCATGAGTTAATCGCTAAACCTAAATTATTTTTTCGAAAGTAATTTCAAAATTTAATTAATTATTAAGATTACGTAAGTGCTACCTTAATAAAAAAAAATGTTTTCAATCTATTTTGTTTTTCAAAAATGTAAATTTAACCTTTTCCAACGCTTAAAAAAGCTTTTGCAAAGATTAAAAACGTATAAAAGCTAATTCATCGATATCATTAAAAAGCTTTTTTTAAATAATATATTAACATTTAACATTTTTATAGTGCCTTTAATATAAAAAGCTATCCAAATAGGTATTTACTAAAATAAACATAGCCATTTACAAAAAAAGTAGACGAACTCCATAATAAACATGCATTATGTTGACATTCATTTCCATTCATTTCATTCACTGTCACACACTCGATTAATTTTTGAATAAGAAAAAAATAACACATGTAGATTTAAGCAGCAGAATGATTATTGAATTAACTGATATACTTTGTTCATTAGAGACGTTGGATATTTTGAATCGTTAATTTTTGTTTCAATTTATTCATAGCTGGTGCAAAAAAATACTAAAACAGCCTTTTAATAAAATGATTAGCAATTCGTTGGATTACAAGGTTGAACTTATCAAATATACCGAAATAGGCTTCAGTTATGCCATAAAATCGTAGATTTTTTTATAGTAATCCACACTAATATACTTAATACTAAAGTAGCCGTCTGTTTACGTTTTTACGAGCACATTTTGAACTATAAAAAAACAGGATACTTTTTATTGCGACGAAGTATTGTCTATGTAAAGTTACGGACGAATTTCTAGTACGTCAGATATTAATCGCGATATTAAAATTGACTTAAAGTAGGTACTATAATAACTTAAAAAATTAAAGCTTTAGAATTTAACTTATAAGAATCAAGTATTTCTAATCTTAAAACCAATCTATAAATCTGGGTCAATATAAACTATGTACGATATCTACAATCATTTTCATGTACGGAAACCATTTTGAATTACATTTTAATAAAGAAAAAATGAGTGACAAAATCAATATGTTTTTGTTTAATTGAATTAGCCAATCGTTGAATTTATCTGGCTTAATTTTTACGTAATATTAATATTTTTTTTAATATAATAATATCGGCTCGATAATATTTAAATTTAATAATCTGACCTTGCCGAAAAATCGATCGTATTGTTCAAATTAATAATTCAATTATGTATGTAATTGTTTCATTATATTTATGCAAATTTCTTTTATCAAGATGAACTTGGCATAGGGCTATATTGTCCGAAGAGAACAATTAGACAAACTATACCTTTAACGTACATCTTATTACCGTATTGTTTATACTTTCATTATTCAAAAAGTATAAAATAGATAAAATTTAATTAATCATTAACAAAAACGCACTATGAAATACATAGATGATTATAACAAAAAAAAAAGTTTTACATAGTTTATGCCGATACAAAAAAAAACATAATAGACAGAAAATTAAAAAAAAAACTAACCTGTGTAAGATCGCTCGGAGCCTCCGACTTAGCAGTGTTGGCCGCTGCCCATGCTTCCGCGAACGTCTCCATAGCACTCTGAAAGTCCATCTTGTTACGATTCACGACATCAACATAACGAAAAATTCACACATGTGCCCGACACGGCGAGTGGACTACACAATCTGACACGTTCGCTCCAGCCGGCCGGCGGCGCGCTACTGGCGCTCGGCCCCGCCCAGCGATCCGCCCGCGTCGAGAAAAACCGATACCACCCGAGCCTCCCGTTTCAGCGCTTTTCTTTTTTAAGCCGCTATTTTAACGAGTTTTTTTTTCACCCAAAGCCCGGCCCACGGTGGTGGTTGGGCGGCCTTCGGATTATTTACACTTGTAATTCACAGATTGCTACACTGATACTTAATTTGTTGTGTCGAGAGGGTGTTAGGCGTTATCTTGTTACGTGATTACGCGGCACATCGAGATAGGCGTCTGTCTTTACGTCGGATCACGTTACGTATGCGACAATACGCTCGTTGTTATGATTTAACGCTCTATCAGTTGATTATAACATTTTCCTAAATTACATTTCGGAAAGTTACTAGAGGTACGATTGGTGATTGCCAATTAGTACGTGAATATGGTCTTAATTTTGCAATTTAAAAAGCTATAAAAGTAGCTAATTGCAATATCCTAGCAAATGGGCGATGTAAGGAGGCATTTTTATTCATTAAATAAATCACGCCGGCTTTCAGACGATGTAAGAAAAAATTGTCACGGTTTCCTATAATTTTGTACGTGGCCGTTTAAGCAGTATTACCTTCCGGCAAGCGGTATTTTATCTTAATTTCTATAGCTTTCGCGATATTAACTGCTGGCTTTGACAAATTGTAATGATCGACTTAGTACTTGGTCTACCGCTACACGTCTAACGACTTTTATGGAATTTTTTGTCTACATTTACGCGTAAAAATATAAAAGACTAAGCTCCTTATATACGGCACGAAAAAATATATAATTTGAAATAAGGTAAGTCTTCTTTCACACTGAGGTCTTAATAGCTTTTATATAAACATCAAACGTTTTGAATATAACTGATAATATAAAGCTTATAGAACTTGGCGTCTAGACCTTTTTACCTGAAGTACGTCATTACGAAATTATAATACAAGAATATATCTGTACTAAAATATAAAAACAACAATTTTACAATACGTCCATAACGCTGAAATAATAAAAACAGTGTACAGTTAACTGTAAGTCCAGTAAGTAGGGCAATGGAAGCTTTGTATCGACCGACATTCTTTGTGGATAAAACAATGCTTACAACTTGAGCACTGGAAAGTATCGAAGCGATTGTGATATTGAAAAGGAAAATATACCTTTCGTCATATCGTATTCTACTTTTAGAACTACAGTAACTAGCTGTTGTCGGTATGGGCGTATCGAGGTAAAGACAAGGGTAGCTGCCCCCTTCTAGACCTTGCTAAATACTTAGAAATGCATGAATTGATGAAATGATTGCATGAAATGATTCAAGAAATTTTACTATCCTTTTCGTCAAATGGTATGTGGTAGGTTGGTTATTTTTTATGTGAGGGGGCAAACGGGCAGGAGGCTCATCTGATGTTAAGCGATCACCGCTGTCCATGAACATTTGCAGCACCAGAAGGCATGCAAGCGCTTTGCCGACCTGTAAGGAAAGATTACGCTCTTCTCTTAAAGGTTCAAAAGTCAAATCGGTTCTTGTCATGCAAGAATCGGCTCGATCAGCATGAATCTAGTGCTGGTACTATTGCGTTTAGTTCGATGCAGAATAGGAGCAATAGGATTCAATGTAGTTTTAACTTCAAATGTTTACTATCCATATGTCAATATAATACATACTTAATCAGAACTACTTATCTAATGCAGTTCATTCTGTATTTGAGCATGGCTTCTTTATAATACACTATATTTACGATTTCTTGTTTGAGTGGACTTACATATTTCTTTTTTTTTTTTTTTTTTTCAAAATATGATTGCCAACACCGTATAATATTTTTACTTTTGTAGATCAACTAATTTTAGTATTGTTTCGTTTTTAGTAGTGTCTAGGTCTGATAATTGTTAGCTCTTGATAGAAAATTTATTCCGTGAATTACAGTTGGTCTTTATTTGGCCTCGAAGGTCAGATGGTGTACGTGTTTTTCGATGCAAAACTAGAAGATTGTCTAATTTTAGTATCGTAGTCAATATCATCAATCAAATCAAATCTGCTTATTGACATACTGACAAAACTAAGAAGAACTTCATTTTTCAATTATTTTTTTTTTATTCAAATATGTGACCTTAATAGATTTTCTACCTTAATAGAATAAGAATACTCAAAAGTAATGAATTCTCAATACTAAAAGCAAAGAACTATTATTATATTTATATTTAAGTCTGCTCTTAAACCTTCGTTATATTTAACTTAATTAACTATAGTCAAAAAGAAAAACAAATAATTTAACCCTTCCTAGGAATTCATATAATACCATTGAGTCACGATCGAAAATCACAAGTCACCTAATTGTATGAGCACATCTCGCCTAACTGTCCTCAATTATCACTCAGACGAAATCTTTTATCTTTTTAGCGACTCCCAAGTTTCTGTTTTAGTAGAATATTTACTTACAAATTTGATTCTACACCTATTGTTATTACTACAATAATAAATTCTATTCCAATGGCAATAAGGTCTAAAGTTGTTTTAGCTTGTATAAATAGTTTACACACGTAAGCAGTGGCTATATCAGAGCTGTAAACTCAAGCGCATTTACGGGTTTTTTCACGTTCGGTGTCAATTTGTACGTATTAAGGTAAGTTGTGTAATAATTTTTAGCATGGAGACAAGTGGTTTCGGGACATTGAACCATTTTCACAGAGATTTGACAGCTTGAGTCGACCTCATGTTCGAATTTATCGGGATTTCTGAGCCTTTAACAGTATAGACGACAACACATATAGACGACAGTATTGACGACGCTATGGCGCAACGGTATCAAACCTGCCTTAAGCGCCACAGGTCGCGGGTTCGATTCCCGCTCGGAGCATAATATGTTTGTATTAACCATGCAAGCATACTTTCCGGTCTGGGTGTATTTGTCTTTCTCCTTGTATGTGTTTCCGTACCCCCGACACAGGATATCACTATCCTAATGGGGGCCGTTGAGTGTGCAGGGTTTATTTTATTTTTTTTATAGAGCCACGCCTCACATGAATGCATGTATGGGCCTGCTTGACTGTTCCAGTGCTACCCTCTCAGAAAACCCGCGTCAAATACCAGTTTTAGTGCTGTGATGAGTGAGAGTGCCAGAGGCTCAATCTTTCACATCACAAGCGTTCATAGTTCATAGGTCGTGGTGACTGCTTACCATCAGGTGAACGGTATGCTTGTTTGCCAACGGTCATGAAATAAAAAAAGATCGCATTAGCTAAATTGTGACAACAATGTATTTCAATATTGATCAATCAATAAACTATTACGTTTTATTCCTAATCATAAAAACAAAATATTAATTTATGGTATTTTAAATTCTATGCATTGGACTTATTAAAGCAATGTCTAGCTATAAAGAAATTAATATAGAAATATACTTTTAGATCAGTTAACTAGAACTATATTAATTAAAAGTGTAGATTAACGAAACCTAGTACCAATACGGGCTAAGTTAACGTATCCAGGTCGATAATGAAACTATGTCACTATAAGAAAACTCTACCATACCCCACCTCACACCGCCTGAAGCGCTGAAAACTGGATTTTACATAGAAATTTTCTTACATATCCTAATCCGCCTATATCCGAGATACCAATAGCGTTCGCTAGGCGTCGGCATTCGGCAAAGCCTCCTCCAATGCGGGTGTACTCGGGTTAGGTTTATCCTTTATCCGGTAGATTAGGTTGCTCTCTGTCTGGCGGGGGGCGGGGTCGCGCCACGCCCACCGGTCGATGCGGCGACCACCGGCAGACTTGGCTCATTGTGCCGTTATCTATCGGAGACGAAGCACGCTCATCCGGCCGTCACAGATAAGCACCGGTAACTCTGGTTTGTGACGTCACACGACATGCGAATCACATACGTACAGCCGTCGAAGTACATGTGTAACATTCGGTCCATACAATAGACACTTGTACCAAAAGGAATTAGGTTAATAAATATCTAAATATTACATGTATATTAACAACGAAAATAATTAGAGTTCATCGACCTTTATATTATAAACACATACTCCGAGCATAAATGCTCACATTTCCATTCTAAATTAAAATACCAATCACAATTCTTATTCATAATCGATAAAATTAATAATGTATTGAAAAATAATAAATATGAATTTTAAAAAAGTATAAATAGCCTTTCGTTATACAAAGTTAACAAATAAAAATTGTATATAACGTAACTAGTTATCTAGTAACACAACAGTATTTATTCTAATCTCTCTGTAAGGAGAGCGCTTTACAATGAGACAGTGGGTGGGGGTGAGCCACCCCGCCGCCAACGTGAAGCTACCACGCGATTGCTTCAGACATACTATAAATATAACTATCGAGTACCTACTTATTATAAATATTTTATTTATGATTTTAAGTGTAAAGATAATACACACAACCATACACGTATACACACACAACCTCAGTACCTCACGTTTTACTCTTAGAAATTCTGTGTAATGTATGAATGACTGAATTTCACTGGTGGTAGGTCTTTTGTTGCAAGAGGCCGGCTAGGTAGGTACCACCGCAGTGTCCAATATTCTGCCGCCAAATAGTAGTGCTTAGGCACTACTGTGTTCCGGCTTGAAGGGCATTGTACGCTAGTGAAATTACTGGGCGAACGAGATTTAAGAACTAATATCTCGAGGTTGGCAACGCGTGAGTGGCACCTATTAATGGCACTGCAAGCGCTCATAGGCTGCGGCAGCCACTTACCATCAGTTGTTTGCCAACTTCTAACATAAAAGAAAAAAAAAAAAAAAGGACTTCTATCAAGCTGTACATATTCACAGTCTAGACAGCAGATATAATAGTTAAGCAATTGAGGTGACCCACGTTGGGGTCACGTGACTTTTAGTGTGCTATGACACACTTAATTTGTAAGTTATAAGGTTCATTTTTCCCCCAAAGTATTGCGATTCAGTGGGGAAGTACAGCTAGAATTCTTGCCACCATTCCCTGTGGACATGATTTGTACAGGTGCAATTATTTGTACCTTAAGGTAGACTGATGACCTGGTAAAGGTCACGGGAGTCTGCTGGATGCGGGTGGCGCAGGACCGGTCATTGTCACACACTTTGAGGGAAGCATATGTCCAGCAGTGAACGTCATTCGGCTGATGTGATGATGATGATGATAAAGCATTTGTAAATATAGTGAGTATTGAATTGTAAATATGTTGTAATATTCGTTGAAATAAATTTTAAAGATAAAAAAAATCATAACAAAAATTTAGTGTAAAAATGTATATGTGTGCTGGCCCTAATGAGGAGCAATTGTGGGAGGGATCCCCTCTGATAGGAATTTGTTATCTTGGCAAAGTAATACGATGGAAGATTAATTCTCGCGACATGATAGACTCTTTCAACTGATCTGAAAATTGACAACATCGATGTTACAATTATTAAATAATTATTAATAAAGCTACTGTTATTAATAGAGGATTATATTTAGAAGAGTTAAATTTGGTTATCAGCCATATTGTTTGTTGTTGTTTGATGTACTTAAAGCATTGCTCTTGAAGTACCCACTAACACAAGATAACGTAAAGGCCTTTTATTGCAAGAGGCCGGCTAGGTAGGTGGTACCGCAGTGTCAGATATTCTACCGCAACAAAGTAGTGTCTTTTGACTTTTGTATTACTGTGTCACCGTTTGAAGGATACTATAGCTCTTTTTATAACATGACGGATGGTAAGCAGTCACCAGAATTTTTTTTTTTTTTTATTAGAAGTTGGCAAACAAGCATACGGCCCACCTGATGGTAAGTGGCTGCCGCAGCCTATGAGCGCTTGCAGCACCATTAGTAGGTGCCACTCACGCGTTGCCAACCTCGAGATATTAGTTCTTAAATCTCGTTCGCCCAGTAATTTCACTAGCGTACAATGCCCTTCAAACCGGAACACAGTAGTGCCTAAACACTACTATTTGGCGGCAGAATATTGAACACTGCGGTGGTATCTACCTAGCCGGCCTCTTGCAACAAAAGACCTACCACCAGTGTGACTGATTGCACTGGTGGAATAATCTCTGTTGTGACAGAGGTTATCCCAACAGTAAACGCTTGCGATACTTTACGCATCACATACGCGTTGCCATCAAGGCATACGAGGAAAGGCATAAGAAAGGAAACAATTAAGGGAACAAAGGGGATGGGAGATTGGACCTCCTGCGCTCTCCCTTATCACACGACGCGCAACAGTGCTGTTACTTCAAGTCGATATTCTGTAAGAGGGTAACACTTCACCGGTCGAGTCAGCCAAGAGGAGCTTTGCTGAGAGGTGTATAGTTGTAGTAAGTACAATAAAAACTGCAAAAGTTATAATACTAGAAGAAGTTACAAATTTGTCCCACGCAAACATAACGTCAAGTAACCGTATAATCATCAATAATCCAAAAAACGCCAAAACGGATAACTATCTGCGGTATTCATATCACTGATCACTACATTACCATTGTACCTTCAACCTTATTACAAGGAAATAGGGTTTAAATATTCACTGTATTAGATAAGAGTGTACGTTGCAACCCGCTGTGAACTAGAGATCATCGTCGGGAAGGTTTTAGGATTATTATTAATGAAATGTCACTCAGTTTCGACTTTTACCTGTGTTGTTGGTTGTATAGTAAAAAAGGGTTTCCACAAAATTTATTGAATATTGTGAAAAATATTATTTTTCTAGTATCGTGCCATAATTATTGAAGTAAGCATAAATTATGATAAAATATCTTTAGTCCAGTAGCAAAAACTTGGTGTCTCGGACCTTAAAGTCGGACTCGAAAGGGAAAATACTAGACTCATATATTATCCACGTGAAGTCGCAGTGTTTGTACTTTTACGTTTAGCTCTTGTATTATTTGTTTTTGAACGAATGGTTCAGTCGTTCCTTCTTTTCTCCTCTTCCCCTTAGCGCTTATTATTATGTGCAGGTAATGCACAGGATGCCACTTATATTGCTCACGAACATAGGCTATACCAACAATGTTTTCCATCAGACCTACTGTATGCTTGTTTGCCACCTTTATTTTTATAAGAAAACATGAAGTCATTGAAAATAATAATCTCTGATTTTTTGAGAAGTATAATGATGTCTAAGTGTTTCGAAACACATTTAAAGGCAACATAACAGTACCAGTGTTAAGCTTTTTATTACAAGAGGCCGGCTAGGTAGATACCACCGCAGTATCATATATTCTACCGCAAAGGAGTAGTGTATTTGGCATTATTGTGTTTCGTTTTGTGTATTTAATATTTATGTTGTTCTTTTTTAAGGACTCTGTAGCTAGTGAAATGAACGGGCAAAGGAGATTTAATAACCAATATCTCGAGGTTGGCAACGCGCAAGTGGCACCTACAAAATATATGGACCATAATTATGCTTGTTTGCTTGTTTGGCTTTGCTAGTAAAATTATTTATATTTTTCTTCATCATAAGAAAATTACCCAGCAATTAAACAATTATTTCAAGATGTTACTTTACCCTTTTTTATTGCAAAGAGAAGTAAAAACCTCACAAATCACTGTATTTTTTCTAATCGAATACCGCTTTAACACGGTAAGTAAGCGTAATACATTAGATTTAAAATAATCCTTTTATATTGTTTGTAAACAATTTCAAAGATTACTGTCTTAAGTAGAGAAATCCTATGAAACTACAATAGGAGTATTGTTCAATATCCTACGCTACTTTTTAACATCAATATACCCTACCTGCTATTTTTGAACAAAATTTATTTATGACCCACCCATAATCTTTTGTTTATACATAACAATAGTAGTAGCTTAAAAAATTAAAATGACTTGATTACTTCAAAAATAAAAAACCGTTAACATAATTAGACTTTAAGTAGGAATCTAAAACGAACAGACATAATCTAAAAATCAAATTTAGAATGCGACGATTTTGACAAGTCATTGATTTTTTATTCCCAGTCAGATAATCTGGTCGTCTTACCCCACTCGATCAATCTTATCGAAGTAACTAAGACGTTATACAAATAAGACGTAATATCTCCAATTAAAAATACAATGCAATTTAAATCTTATAACAAGAAATTAAAATTAATATTTGTGATTGATGTAAAAACTTGAAACGGTAGAAAGAAGGCTGAATACATCGGATCATCACTGGATTCTGGGAAATTCGCCCCACGTGAATACCTGCCTTTACAGGTAAGTTTAAACGACCTGGGAATGTTTTAGAGGGACCAATAACAATCATTTGAGACTGTAAACAAATCTTGGATTTTACAAATTTTAGTTATGTTTAAATTATTAATTTTAGTTATATTCTAATTTAAGCTATTTATTTATGTAATTTTTCTGATTTTCTCAGTATATCTTATTTTTTTTAAATTCTGCCATGTTCTTGGTGGACCAAGCATAGTGAAGACTGAATTGTTGCGCGGCTCGATGAGGTTCATACAATACACCCATTTACTAAATTTCGTATAGATAGGGCTCATATCTTCGAGCAAAATAACTGTGACACACGGACAGAATAACGGAGGTAAGGACGGACGGACACGACAAAATTATAAGTGTTCCATTTTCCCTATTTCACTACGGCACCCAAAAGAGAACATTATTTTTAAATAATTATTCTACCCTTTGAAAATAGGCTCTCTATTAATTTTATGGTCTATGGTTACGTGACTTGCTATTTGACCGCTGCGGCGCATTCACTGTTGATCCCATCCCATTTCACCCTTAAGCAAATACGCAGTGACCGCGCGAATCTCAAATTAATACTCCATAATGTTTGCGTTTGACGAGGGATTACGAGTTCGCAGAACAATGTAGCCTCTGCCTATCTTTCTATCTTAGCTCACGCAATATTTGCGCTCTGAAGTAGTTTTAAGACCCTGTTAAAAGTTATTTGAAGAGAATATTTATTTATTACGGAGCACTTTCGAAGTAGTATTTAATATTCGATTTTATATTTCATTAAATTATATTTTGCGCAAAAATTAACACTACTAAGTTAATAAAAAATATATGCGGATTGTAACTATTGAAATTAATTTCAACCATAATATGACACTTATAACGTAATTGAATACAAATTTAATTTCTGGAAGAAGGTTTAAAGTATCATATTACATTATACAGACGCGTCAATAATACAAAAATTAAAATACAGTTGTGACTAAAAATGATCTTTATTGACTTTTAATTTATTAAAGAAACAAAAAAAACTGTACGTATTGTAGTAGTAGTCATGCTGTGGAAGTAGTACCCTCTCACAGAAAATCAGCGTAAAGTCACAGTATCAATAGGTACAGTTGCGTTTCGTGCGATGAGAGCGCTGCCGAATCTTCCCGTAACCGGACAAACACACTGAGTTCGGCCACCGTGGGAGCTTTAGCCGGTTCTCTTATTATTCACTTATCCGGTAGCAGTTTTAAAAAAAAATCAATACTGTTGCGTTTCGCGCGATGAGTGAGAGTGCTGAAGGCTCGATCTCCTCCCTCATTGCCTCTTCTTGTCCTCCGTTCTCATTCCTTTCCTCCTGTTCCTAGGGTTGGCAACGCGTTGGTATGATATGCCAAGTATTGCAAGTGTTCATAGGTTGCGGTGATCAGGCGGACCGTATGCCTGTTTGGCAACCGTCATAACAAAAAAAAATGTATTCATCATTCCAGTGAACGAGAGAAACATAAAAACTTAACATAAATTACAAATTACATGCTTGAATTATCTCGTATGCTTCAAATGTATTTTCGCGAGTGAATATTTTCTATACGCATACGTTTTCTAATACATTTTATTACGCTTCATTCGTTGTATCTCATACGAATTGCGTTTAAACGGGACTTTATTATTTTCCAAAGCGGAGCGCAGATGTGAACCTTGAATAATTTCCAGATACGGCGCCATGAACCGATATTCTCCCAATAAGAATTTTCTCGTTTAAATCTGAATATACATCTTATATGTAATACGTGATACAAAAACAAATTATTTTCTACAAGCCTCTGCCCGCGACCTCGTCCGATTGTCGTCCGGTGACCGTTGAATTCCTTTTAGAAATAAATCAATAATTTATAAGTAAACTAGCGGCCCGCTCCGGCTTCGCACGGGTATAAAATATATAGCATATGTCATTCATTGAAAAAATGATTAAAATCGATCCAATAGTTTTGATTTATTCATTACTGTCCGTGGCCTGCACGCGTTAAATGTAATTATTTACGATCACATTAGAAACCTCAATTTTTTTTTTTCTTCACTATTTAATGGATGTTATTATACATATAAACCTTCCGCTTCAATCACTCTACCTATTAAAAAACTGCATCAAAATCCGTTGCGTATTTTTAAAGATTTAAGCATACATAGGGACAGAGAAAGCGACTTTGTTTTGTACTATGTAGTGATAATGTTCCGTAAGACAAATTTATACCGAATTTCAATTGAATTGAGTACACAGGAACCGAAAATTTTTACGGTATAAAATATATCCTATACGTTAATCCATTGATCAATATGTATCTTTGCTTTTCATCCAAACACTTTGAAATTGCTTATATTATATTAGGATACACGCTTTATTACTTCTCCGCGGTGTTTAATTTCAGTATTCAATTCAGTTAAATTTTCTGAGGCGACCGTTCGACGTTCTGTCGACATTGCACGCGGAATCAGATTTGGGTCTAGACTGAGCTCGTGCGTCTGTACATCTGGATGATTAGGACCTGATAATAATTGATAATAACTTTCAATTTGATCACCCTGTGGTCAAATTCATACAGTGCAATATTGATAGTTTTATATACATATGTAGCAATATTGTGGCCGTTAGGGCCGTCTTAAATCATACTGATACCCCTGGGTTGACAGAAATTTGGGGCTCTTTTATAAAAAAAATACTGAAAATGAGTTACGGCTTGCCAGAATACCTGAGCCTTTAACGTAAAGACTGAACTGCATACCATATTGCTGTTTTTCGAAATGCCTGAAACATCTCCTGTAAAGTTGTATATGTAAAAAGATTTACCTTTGACTGATTTTCATGGTGAATCAAAACACAATACACATTAGCTAAGTTATTTAATATATAGGTAATAGTTACCTAGTTCGACACAAACCCAAATATTAGAAAAATGTTTTTGTTCAGTACAAAATTTTATCCCGTCTTACAACAAAAAGAACGGGCTCGTCCGGGATTTGAACCCGGGACCTCTCGCACCCAAAGCGAAAATCATACCCCTAGACCAACGAGCCACTTGAGAAATGTGTAGAATATATTGTGTAGTATCATTAATAAGCAGAATATATTTAATTACTCAATAAATTTTATTTAACCTTCATAGTTTAAAACACCTGTGTAAATAAATAAAAAATAAATGTCATTATGTAACAGACACTTGACACTGTCGCAAGATACGGTAGCAAAGCCTTGCTGTTTCAGATATTAATTAAGCTTCTTGACTGGTCACTATGCCACGGGTTAGAATGAAAGCTCAGGGGGTGATCTCTCAACCCCTGGGCTGAGCGTTACCGGCAGAGTGTCGAGAGGCCCCGGTTATAGTGCTCTCCAAGAGATCACGGAGCCTCTCTCCCTCACCAAGGTCCGCAATCGAGGAGGTTTTAGTGGGTCCCTATGACTGAACAACTGTCCTGGAAGCCCGCATAACCCGGTCCTCCTTCCTAGGAGACCGGGTATCTGTGAGCAGACTTCCTCCCCGACAACAAAAAAAAGTGTTAGGAAAAGAGTCTCTTCTCCCTCCTATAATGAGGACTAAAAAGAAAGGGACAGAAGAATACTGCTACCTCACGTCAATATTCTGTGAATGAAACTCATCAAAGGAAAACTCTGTTGCCTGTTCAAACTCATTGGTATCTCTCTTTCTCTCTGGTATGTCTTTCCCCATTTCTTCCTCTTTCTTTCCTATCCTTACCCTTATATCAACTCACGGTAATATCACTGGTATTGCTATAAATATGCTTTCTATCAAGCCAGCCTTACTATGCTTGTATAGGTTCCAGCTGCGTGGCATAAAAAGTAACCTAACTATACAAAGTATATGATGTTAAAAGGAGGGCTCG
The DNA here is from genome assembly GCA_023373885.1 of Hestina assimilis. Taxonomy (NCBI): domain Eukaryota; kingdom Metazoa; phylum Arthropoda; class Insecta; order Lepidoptera; family Nymphalidae; genus Hestina; species Hestina assimilis. The sequence goes on along the minus strand of CM041740.1, from coordinate 6,278,779 downwards.
TCCGGGATTTGAACCCGGGACCTCTCGCACCCGAAGCGAAAATCATACCCCTAGACCAACGAGCCAACTGATGAATATACAGAAAATAACGTTTATACTCTCTTATTCCTTCCATCTCTTAAGCCAACGCATGGAAAGATTAGACTAATAATCCTGGTCACATTCCTCGGACGCGTGAGTGGCACCTACTAATGGTGCTGCAAGCGCTCATAGGCTACGGCAACCACTTACCATCAGGTGGGGCGTATGCTTGTTTGCCAACTTGTAACATACAAAAAAAACACATTATAAAACTGCATTCATTCATACAGGTACAGCTACTCTGCGAGGTGACGTAAACATTTCCATCGAAATAAAAACAAAAAATAAGGTCTGCGTTTTCATTCAAAAACTGTATTTTACACATGATTTTGAACTGACCTTAGTATGTCTGCCAAATACTCCATAGGGATTTTGTAATCACTTTTATCTCCAAACGTATGAAACTCTAAACGCAAAACTTTTTTCAAATAGTAATTTTCCATCCGAATCCTGTATTTAGGAAGGGTTATATTTAAAACATGTAAAAAGTAGACCAACGGATAAAACTTAAGCGTCCTAAGCATATCCTAAAAGACTGACGATAGAATCACATTCGAAAATGCCCTGTACACAGAACAGACGTGGGCGCATGTCCTTAGGTTCAGACGGAAAGGCGGTGGGCTAACATAAACACATAGTGCTCTCTTCTTTACCGATAACTTTCTAAGCCGTGGTTCAGTTCAGTCTTAGGACATAATTAAATTCGAGCCCGTGCGAGATCTATCCCTCTCTCAATTGGGTATCCCTTTCATAGTTACTAGAACATATACTATACTTGAACAAATATATATAGAGTATACTTGAACAATTGACGACGTTGTGGCGCAGCGGTAGCGAACCTGCCTTAAACGCCACAGGTCGCGGGTTCGATTCCCGCTCGGAGCATAATATGTTTGTATTAACCATGCAAGCATATTTTCCGGTCTGGGTGTATTTGTCCTTGTCATTGTGAATGTTTCGGACCCCCGACACAGGATATTACTATCCTAATGGGGGCCGTTGAGTGTGTAGCGTTTATTGAGTGTGTAGCGTTTAATTAATTAATATAAATAAATAATAATAAATCTCAAACACAACAAACTCAACTGCCCCCATTAGAATAGTTATAGCCTTTGTCGGGGTTCCGGAAACATACACAATTACAGGGCAAAAAAATTAAATGAGTTTACTGAAATGATATAATTCTTTAACAGACACTATTTGTACAGTTGTTACATAAACTGTATCCAATGCCAATTATACATTGGGTTATGATTTTAAAATACCGCAATTTAGGTCTTATTGCTAAAGATAAACAGGCTAAATTAGTATAAAACTGTGTAAGTTATAAAATACTTAAATAATTATAAAGGGCTATTTCTTTCAATAAGTTCATATGGCTCGTTGGTCTAGGGGTATGATTCTCGCTTTGGGTGCGAGAGGTCCCGGGTTCAAATCCCGGACGAGCCCTTGTTTTGCAAACAGAAATATTATATTTAGTTTGACACTCCGGTTCAAAGAACAGAAATTCACTCATTTGAGGTACCGGCAGCTAGTTAAACATTTAGATTAGTATTGGTCCTGACTCTTTGTTCAATTTTTAACGTTGAGAAATGGATTTACGCAATCACTCCTCCGAGGTAGTTGTAGTGTGGGATTAGCTTCTCTAAGAGTACTACCCACTAAAACCCAACGAATCACCTGCGTCCCACTATATCGCCAAAAGCTTTAGTAGAGCCATGCTCTTCATAGCACAAATGGAACGACTCCACCGGGAAAATACCACCCTCTTACAGAAAACCGTCGTAAATTAACAGTGTCAGTAGGTACTGTTGCGTTTCGTGCGATGAGTGAGAACGCCAGATACCCAATATCCTACACCCTGTTCCTTTCCTTTTCCTCTTATCACCCCTTCCTTCTTGTCGGCGACGCGCATGTTTTACTTCAAGTATCGCAAGCGTTCATAGGTTGCGGTGACTCCTTACTATCATGCTTACCGCCATGATACATATAAAAAAGGCTTATTTGCGCAATTCTCAAGATACACTGGATCTTTTTATTCCCTTAGTTTTTTTTATTATACTTTATTTACAACTAATATTACAACATATTTACAATTCAATACTAACTATATTTACAATTAATTACAACTGTACAAATCATGTACGCGGGAAATGGTGGCAAAAATGCTAGCTGCATTTCCCCGCTGAATCGCAATCCCGATTCCTTGGAGGCAAGGAGTCGGGATGTGATATCTTTAAGATATTGTTTAGCACTAACCCTCAAAGGCCCAAGTGTTTCTAGTTTCTACTGCAAATGGCACAAAGATGTAATTGAAATATACATCTTCTAAATAACATCGCTATAATTTGTATTTGAATAAAATGTTTATTAACAAAGCAAAGCAGAAATATTGAGTAGACCGTTTTAAATTTTTTTTATCAAAACAATTTTTTTTTTTTTTCAAAATGCTCTACATATTTAAAGCTGAAAAAGGTATAGATAGTAATAACTCTCCTAGTAGCCTAGTACTCTCTCCTCTCCTTCTAATAATAATTACTGATCTACATTACGAGGCAATAAATTTGTCAGATGATTTAACATATACTTTAACCTTGACGATATTTTCTTTATCCTTATTCAAAAAAATCATTAGGACTGACTTAATCGTTGATAAACGAAACGTTAATAATAAGCATATTACAAATAATATTAAATACATTTTTAATATTATAAAAATGTGCCCCTATCCCCTCTAACTTTTGAACTATGGGATTTAAAATTCTAGAAAACTTTGAGCTTGTAGGACATCAAATGAAATTTCATCCACATTTGGTTTGAAGAAGATAGGTCTACAATTTTAAGGGATATATAAGTTTTTTCCGATAACTTTGTTTTTCATATAACTTTTAATAATTACTATGAAATTACCAACTTATTTTTGTAGTCAATTTTAATTCGTTATTATTTTTAAAGGCCTTGAGATTCTTCATAACCAAGCTGCTGAACCCTTTAGTTTCAACTGTGCGTGGTCCACAACGCACTTGACTGCTAATTATTATCATAGACATAAATCATTTATTACACTTGTGCAAACATTTTTAAATTATATTACTCATTATGATTTTGCAAGCTAATTTGAGCCGTATAGACCAGATACGTTTGAAAATTAAAATAAAATTACAACTTTAACCATATATTATTACTGCATGATAACTGGCTCGTTGGTCTAGGGGTATGATTCTCGCTTTGGGTGCGAGAGGTCCCGGGTTCAAATCCCGGACGAGCCCTTGTTTTATTGTTTGTAAGGCCTAATACCTCATACGCATGTCTAAATACACAAGTTAATTGAATAAAATAAATTTAGACTTGCGGATTATATCTTGGAAAAACATTTTTAAAATTAAAACAATAAAGCCTTATTTGATGCTGCTTACTTCTGCATATTTAGATTAATTTTTAAAACTAACTACGTCATTTAAACCTGACAAGTGTTTCAAGTGTGGAAACTCTCTGTATTGTAAATGAATGAAAATAATCAAAGAAATTATATGTTAAAACACATTTTACAACAAGCCCTAAGACTAAATGGTGCAATTTAAAACATCCAATTTTTTCAATACATAAACTGGAAAATATTTTAATCACCAAACGAATTTTCAAAACAAAATTCCCGCAAAGCAAAGCGATTGAAAAATATCAGTTTATTTATATCGAATGAAAACGCAATACATTTTTTATCGTTCAACATTTAGGTCCTTAAAAATGTCTTATAAAGAACTTAGTGCCATGAAAGGAAAGCGACGACCCGAACGAATCCTGTATCTTCACGATCAAAAAAAACCCCTCAAAGGAAATAATCTGTACCCCAGATGCATTAAAATATAAACATCGTCGTTAGCAAATCATTAGCCGCTACACATTTTTCCTCTGAAGGATCGCTTCACTTCCTATCAATCGCAAACGATTCCACTCCACTAATGTTCGTTCATTAGGAAACCTTAAATATAATATCTTGTATAATATCAACAGATTTCGACGACCGTTGTGCTGTGCTGGTAGCGAGACTGCTTTGAGCCTCGGCGGTCACGGGTTCGATTAAAGCTCGGAACAGATATTTATTATATTTGTCTAGGTTCTCCCCACCGTGCCTCTGAGAGCACGTTAAGCTATTGGTCCCGGCTGTTATCATAATATCTGATAATAATCGATAACTCTTGATAATTTATTTGCTTTTAATCAATAACTTATTAGTTCGCCCTTAGGGTTGCAGAGATCAGATGGCAATCGCTCTGTGTAAAAACTAGTAACCCATCAAATCCGGATAAGAGTAAAAGCAGACCCTGGGTAAATATAATACCGGTAATAATGCTAGGAAGAAAAATTTTAATAGATATTACGGTTTTTATTTTAGATGAGCTTAAGGGGTTAAGTGTATGGATCTGCGTCATCGACGTGTGATGTGACGTGTTACATTGGACTGGCGAACCGACGGCATATTGAACTATCTTGATGTTATAGTTATAATTAATTTAAAAAATAAAAACAATACTATTATTCTAAGGAGAATTATTTGATTTGTTCGACCGGGGAAGCACTAACCTCTCACAGAAAATCGGCAAAAAGTAACAGTATCAGTTGACACTGTTGCGTTTCTTGCGATGAGTGAGAGCGCCAGAGGCCCAATCTCCCACCCCCTCTGTTCCCTTCCTTTTTCCCTTCTCATCCCTTCCCTCCCTCCTGTTTCTTGGGTTGCCATCGCGATTGCAATACTTCAAGTATTGCAAGCTTTCGTAGGTTGCGGTGACTGTTTACCATGAGGAGGACCGAATGGTTGTTTGCCAACCGTTATGACATAAAAAAAAAGATTAATAGTATATTATGTAAAAATCATGTCATTCAAAATTTACAGCATCAGTAAAGTAACGTGGACTGTTTTATTTAAAAAAATAAATAATTACCAATCAAGTGCGTTTTGTACCAAGCACAGTTGAAACTAAAGGGTTCCGCAGCTTGGTTATGAAGAATCTTAAGGACTTTAAATATAATAACGAATTAAAATCGACCGCAAAAATAAGTTGATACTTTCATAGTAATTATTAAAAGTAATATGAAAAACAAAGATATGGGAACAGCTTATATATCTCTTAAATTCTTCTTCAAACCAAATGTGGTTAAAATTTCATTTGATGTCCTTCAGTCTCAAATTTTTCCAGAATTTTAACTCCCATAGTTCAAAAGTTAGTGGAGGCGGACACAATTTTTACGACTTTAGGAGCTAATATCTCAACAATTACTGACTTAATGAAAAAGGTCAAAATAAAACCTCGTTATCATTTTGAAAGACCTATCCAAAAATATCTTACACGTTGGCGTACGTTGAAATTTTTTTTTTTCAACACTCCGTTACATGTATCAACCTTAAGTCTTATATATTTTAAGATTTAATTACAAAATCGTTGTGCGGTTCATAGAATACACCTATTTCGTGTTGATAGAGCCAATGGTCTACGAGTAAATTGACTGTGAAATACGGACGGACGGACAGACGGACATGACAGTTTTTCCCATTTGGCTACGGAACCCTAAAAAAGAGATGTCTACGGCAATATTTTAACACAGAGTATCAAAAATAAGTCATTATAAGGCATTCGTTTCCAATACTATTAATGATTAGTACAGTGATGGCCAGTCGCTATTAAAAAAATATAAAAATCGCGGTATGTCTACGGGCAACCGCTATTTATTAGATTATATTAATAAATTATCATTGTTCAGCATAGTTAACTCCAATCAAAATGGGTTGGTAAATCTTGACTAATAGTAGCCTTTTACTGCAAGAGGCCGGCTAAGTAGCCACCGCATTGTCAGATATTCTACCGCAAATCAGTAGTGTATTTTGTAGTACGGTGTTTCGGTTTATAGGATACTGTAGCTACCGTGTTTCGCCATTTTTTTGAATTTTAAATTTCAAAATTTGCCAATATCTGAAGGTTGGCGGCACGTGAGTGACATCTACAAATGAATGGCGTTGCAAGCGCTTCTTCTTGTTATCGAGTGGTTAGTGGCCAACCTAGTGTCAGAGTTGTTCAGGTCGCCCGTAGGCCTCTGACTTGACTTATCGACTGTTGTCAAATTGTCAACAGCCGGGACCGACTTTTACGTGCCCTCCGAAGCACGGAGACGCTCGGTTGAAATACCACTATGCGATCACCCATCTAGTGACTGACCGCGCCTAAAGTTGCTTAACCTACCGATCGTTTACCGATCAGTGGGTGCACTCGGCTATGACCGCCAAGCGCTCATAGGCTATGATAACCGTTTACGAATAGGTCCTCGTATTCGTCATTGCTTTTTTAATTTAAACATGATATGGACTTTATATATAAACAATGGGATAGTTATATCGTGTGTCAAATTCAAAAATCTGCCCAGAGCGGAAATCAAACCCGCGCCATTGCTGTTTAAAGCAGGTTTCACTAACACTGCGCTACAACGGGCACTAAAATAAATTAATAATTAACTGTAAATGACACAACGACCAAACAACGACTAGAAATAAATTATTCACAAAGTTATGTATAAAATGTAGGACTGGGATTCCTTCAAATTTCGAAACGAAACACTTAATGGCAGTCCAAAAACACAATTTACAGTCACTTTCAAACTCGACTTTGCATTCGGACATTTGAATGTTTTAACATTACCTACTTAAAATACCTAAGTTGGCATGCCTTTTGTTCGAGGGAACGGAATCATCTTAATGCCAGTAATTATACGGATTCAACGAATTACTCGGCCATAAGTAAACAAATGAAATACCCTATTTACAATCGTAAATTTCGCGGGCGAATCTCCGAGAAACTCGAAGTAGCTCTTGACTTGTTTTTATTTCCTCTCGCGTTTCTAAAACCGAAAACGGAATAGCTATTAAACATTATAATTAAATTCGATAGAAAATATTAAATTAAAGATTTATTTTAGACCACGAGCTAGCTAACTAGACGTAGTCCGGATTCGATTCCCGCTCGGGCAGATGTTTGCATTGATCTAACAAATATCTGTTTCGGTCTGGGCGTTTGTCCTCGTGGATCTCCCCACCGTGCCTCGGAGAGCACATTAAGCTGTCAGTCTCGGTGGTTATCACATGACATCTGATAATAATCGTTAACTCTAGATAAGTAAATTGTTCTTAACCTATGAGTCACTGGTTCGCCCTTAGGGTTGCGGAGGTCAGATGCCAATCGCTCTGTGTAAAAAGTAACCTGTCAAATCCGTATAACAGTAACAGGCAGACTCCGGGTAAAATACTCGTATAATACCGGGAATAATGCTAGGAAGAAGAAGGTGGTGAGCGAAAGTATGACTCAAATGATGGTACCTACCTACGTGGTCACCATCGCCTGCTAATCCAAGGAAAACACCATATAAAAAACAGTAAGACTCTACTTAGCTTTTGATTTTTCTTTGGGTTTACATTTTTTTAAAGTAAAAATGTATAACACGAAGATGTCACGAGATTTGAAGAATAGTCAAAATCATTTTTAAGTCAACAACATAATTATTATGTATCCGTAACATGAGAAATTATGTTTCGAACTGTTACAGCTAAATGGAAAACGGGAGTTTAGAGGTCTTCGATTGTAATCAGTTCAAACTGTGATTTCTATGACCTTATAGATTCTATGAGTGATTTACAAATAATCACGTACTTGCGGTGAATGGAAACGTGAAGAAACTTGCATGCCGCTAACGAAATCAGAATAATAATATTTATTAGGTAATAGAGCAATTTTTATTAATAGTAACTTTTATGAATATTATCTATTTAAATTAACACGATAGACAGCAGATATAGATGAAAAATATACCGTGTGAACTAATACTTATACTACTAATAGTTTACGAAGTAGATTTTTTAATAATACAGACCGTTCTGAAATGACTAGTGAATATGCATTTAGCGCTGATGTTTGGAACCCATCTGTGCGGTTTTACTTATGTGTATATGAGTGATTGTTTGTGATGTATTTGTGTGTGTGTGTGTGTGTGTGTGTGTGTGTGTGTGTGTGTGTGTGTGTGTGTGTGTGTGTGTGTGGGTGGGTGTGTGTATGTGTTTTGTTTATAACATTATAACATGACATTTGTGTCAATCGACACTTATTTTAGGTAATAACATCCTTACCATTCTGTTAGCTTCGGAGCTAAATGACTGGCACAGCTAATGAAATAAGATCCCAGCTCGAGCTAAGGAATGGTGGAATTAAAACTACATAAATGAACCGCCCCCGCGCCAACTGGAAAACTTCGAAGCTTAAATGGTATTAGGTCTTTGCGATGCTCATAATTTTGAACCGCTTCGGCTATTTTTATTTAGATTGTACTAAGCCCTATCGTATTGCGTAGTGAATTTATATCTACGAATATTATACTTAGGAATAATAGAAGCTTTTTATATCTGGAATAGGATGGTTCGACCACGGAAATATCCTCTTACGTAATATTGGCATGAGCTAGCAATATTCTTACAGTTGCATTTCGTACTGTTACTGAGAAGGTAATGAAACCGAGTACAGAAACTCGGCCGAGAAAAAGGAACAGCCCTGGCGAGGGCTCAATGTTTACTAGAACTCCGTCCTTAGGCCTTACGGATCCCTTAGAGATATTGGTGGTATCCCTAGGTAGGTTGTGTTTGCAAGCGCCCTCTTTGGTGTGGGATTTGGGAAGTCCAGCGCTTTAATCATTTTTTCTCTTCATTATTTCATAATTTCCTTCGTGTATTTGACTAAAATAAATAAAATAGTTAAAAAATAAATTAAAATAAATTAGTTTACTAATATACTAGTATATAATTTTATTATATTATAAATGTTTCCATTTCCTATTAATAATCATGAAATATTTGAATGATACAGCTTTAAGCATAAAATTTTGATTGGTATTAAATTAAAGATATATTTAAATATTCTGTGGATGATCTAAAAATAGCTATATTACATATTCATTAGCAGACTAGACCTCAAAGATCAGGTTTTTGAATCCAACGTTTATTTTTAAAAAATCAATAACACCCGTAATTACATATTGTTATATTTAAAAAAATATTAATTTAGATTAAAAGTATGTTTTTTAAAAATACATCCGTACTAATGCTATACTATTTTGCTACTAGCACTATCATTTTTAGGGTTACTAGACTGTATAAAATTTGTAACTCTTTTAAGGGTAACTGTATACGGTTTTACAATAGGATCCCAGAAAGCGTTCCAAAACTTTCAATTAACAAATTTAAAAAAAGGTCAAGGGACGTTTGTGTGGTAAGGGCTATTATAAAATTAGTGATTTCCTTGAGGACACCACACCTTGGGAATGAGACAGTGACTCCAGGGTTTTCAGAGATCATAATGTGTAAACTACTTTGGCATTAAAAAAATAACACATAAAAAAATATAACCCCTCGAGTTTGTTGCGCCGGCTCTTCTCGGGTAGAGGTTTAAATTTGGAGCCGGTGGTAGAATCTGACTTTCAACTAATAAGTGTAATGCTTTTTATGTTGAATAAAAATATTTGAATTTGAATTTTAATTTTAAATTTGTTCCGTAGCCAAATGGCAAAAAGTCCCGCTGTTCGTATGTCACAGTAATTATACTCATTAGCTCTATCTAAACGAAATTAACTAAATAGATGTATTATATGAACCGAAAATTTTAACGTATGCCAACGTGTAAGATATTTTTGGATAGGTCTTTGAAAATGATAAGGAGGTTTGAATTTGACTTTTTTTATGAAGCCACTAGTTGTTGAGATATCAGCTCCTAAAGTCATAAACATTGATTCCCTCCCCCCTCTAACTTTATAACTATGGAATTTAAAATTATGGAAAAACTTGATCTTGTAGAACATCAAATGAAATCTCAACCACATTTGGTTTGAAGAAGATAAGTCAACAAATTGTAAAGATATATAAGCTGTTCTCATATCTTTGTTTTTCATATTACTTTTAATAATTACTTTGAAAATACGAACTTATTTTTGTGGTCGATTTTAATTCGTTATTATTTTTATAGTCTTTATTAAGATCCTTCATCACCAAGCTGCAGAACCCTTTAGTTTCGACTGTGCGTGATCTACAACGCACTTAAATTGTAATTATTGGAAAATAAAAACTACACAACTTTCTCATATTTGTTTCAAGCTAACTGTTTTTTCCAACATCATACACCTTTATTTTCTATGTCATGAAAGTTAGCAAACAAGGTTACGGTCCGCCTAATGGGAAGCAGTCGCCGCACCGCAACCTATGAACGTTTGGTATATTTGAACTATCACATGGATGAGGGATGGATACACAAGAACATTATACTTAATCGCGCTAATCCTCCGTCTATACAACATATTTTTACTTGAGATTGAATCTGCCATCAGCGCACCTGTTTAAATACTAATCTAGTCTTCACTTTAGGTCGAAAAAACAAAGTCGCTTTCTCTGTCCATATGTATGCTTAAATCTTTAAAACTACGCAACGGATTTTGATGCGTTTTTTTAAATAGATAGAGTGATTGAAGAGGAATGTTTATATGTTTACATTTAACGCGTGCGGGCCACGGGCAGTAATGAATGAATCAAAACTACTGGATCGATTTTAATCATTTTTTCAGTGATTGACGTAGGCTATATATTTTATACCCGTGCGAAGACGGAGCGGGCCGCTAGTAATCTATATGCTGTAATAAATCAATGATAAAACCAAAAGATCTATAGTCGATTTTTATCGAAAAAAATGTGTTGTAACTTAATTTAAGACTTTCACTAAGCGGCTCGTTGGTCTAGGGGTATGATTCTCGCTTTGGGTGCGAGAGGTCCCGGGTTCAAATCCCGGACGAGCCCTCATTTTATATTTTCTATTTGTTTTTTTTTTATTTATTGAAAGAATTTCAATAATTTTCCTCCCGGATTCATATTTAGGAAAGTATAACTGGTAGTAAAATTAAATACAATACATAAAAAATAAATACTTAATAAACAACAAAAAAAATCGTGTCTATTTATTTAAGTATCACGCAAAAAATGCTACATCGATTTCGATAAGAATTCTTTTTTTTATAGCTCAGTGATTAAAATCTATACTTTACTCTCACTACATGGGAAGCGAGATGTAAAAATATAAGCAAGCATCATTCAACACATATGAAGATGCGATTAAAAGCTTATGTAATAGCCATGAAAACCTTAATAATGTACCTTATTATTAAGATTTATTTTGTAGTCATTCCTAAACTATTTATTAATTAATAAAATCAGCGTTTAAGCTACATTCATCACATTCCTTCCAAAGGTTGGCAACGGAGAAAATTATAATCATTACGACATCGGAAAAGTACAGATGAAAGTGAGGGCTTATGAAGCCCTTTAAAAGAAGTCATCTGACCCGCTTGATTGATGGGACCGCAGATTTATTATGTTAATTCTTTGACGTCTCTCCGAAGGATACTTTTAATGAATTCTGCATTATATGTACTTAAGACGTAAAAGAAATCTTTGTTATGCAAAAGACGTTTTTCCATTTCATTTAGAGAATATAATTTTTTTATTTCCTAATTACTTTAAAGATGTTTTTACATGTACAGGTACGTAGTATAGTTATGTTTACGTAGGAAAGGTTTTTATATCTTGAAAGAAAATTTACGTAAAAACTTAGTGATAATTAGATTGAGAAATTCTTCTTCTTCATCCTAGCATTATTCCCGGTATTTTTATGTACCCAGGGTCTGCTTATTACTCTTATCCGGATTTGACAGGTTACTAGTTTTTACACAGAGCGATTGCCATCTGACCTCCGCAACCCTAAGGGCGAACCAATAACTCATTGGATAAGAGCAATTTACTTATCAAGAGTTAACGATTATTATCAGATGTTATTAATAATAACCGGGACCGACAGCTTAACGTGCTCTCCGACGGTGGGAGACCACACGGAGAAACGCCCAGACCGAGACAGAAATTTTAACAAACATCTGCCCGAGCGGGAATTGAACCCGCAACCGTCGAGACTAAAGGCAGACTCGCTACCCACAACGCCACACCGGTGTCAATTAGATTGAGAAGTTATTAGTGGCAATTATTAATTATTCTACTTGTCGCAATTTCCAATCCCGCTTAAACAGATCTAAGTTTCTATCTGGTATATTTGTGTTTTGTAGACCCTATTAAGGATATATTTCCTTGTATTCCTCACTATGGAAGTATGTGTACGAGACGAAGGCGCCTGTTTGCTAAATGCTCGCAAAATAACGCGCGTGGTTTACTCAACGCAGTCTGATCGAACGCTACTAAACGCCGTACGCGCATTGTATTAACTGCAGGAAAACCAACCGGTGACGCTGTCCGGGCCAGTAGGGCCAATAGCAATACACATTAAACACCACTAGATACAAAGCCGCCATCGTGCGCCTGAGGGATAATCATAAACTTTTCGTAACAATTCTATTGCAATGCTATTCAATTCAAGTAGTGACACGACGTATATTTATTTTTTTATGTGACGACATTGTGGCGCTGCGGTAGCGAACCTGCCTTAAGCGCCACAGGGCGCGGATTCGATTCCCGCTCGGAGCAGATGTTTGTATTTAAGGCAGGTTCGCTACCGCTGCGCCACAACGTCGTCATTAATATAATAATGTAACATTATTAACTATACACAAGTATACGTAAGAAAACCAACCATCCCGAAGCTATTATACGGCTGCGTTCAAAAACTCAATAAATAGGTAATATTATTATCGAAACAGTAGCGCCTGATTGAATCATCTATCAACCCTCGCGGCGCCCACCTGAATTACTGAACGTTCCTTTCATATCATTTTAACCCTTGCCCGACGGAGATAAGTTTATTTTGAGCCGGTCGAGTGCTGTTGTTCGTTTGGTTAAGTGCTTCTTTTGTGACGACATTCCGCTACGCCTCTCCCAATTAACCCTGGCTGGAAGCTCAAAAATTAAGTTAAATATTCTGACTTCACCCGTGTTTACTTATTGGCAATCGTCGTGGTTCGCAAATAACTTCGTAAATTAAAACTCCGTTGGGACTGATATAGGCTATGTTTTATGCGAGACGGTCGTGTTTTATTATTTTTACATCGTGACAGTCGACGGTATAAAATCAATACGATTCGGTTCTCTTAGCTGGAGTTTCTTTCACTACATTAAACGACCGTTTTGATCACAGAAAAATAAAATACTTGATACATAAACTATATGTAATCACGCTTTATAAGTAGTATTAGAGCCATGCCTCTACTAGCACAAATGGACCGGCTCTACTGGGGAAGTAGACCCTCTCACAGAAAATCGGCGTAAAGTAAGAGTATCAGTAGGTACTGTTGCGTTTCGTGCGATGAGTGGAGAGCACCGGAGACCCGATATCCCACCTCCTCTGTTCCCTTCCTTTATTCCTTCCTTTTTCCCTTCTCATCCCTTCCCTACTATCCCTCATCCCCCATCCAGCGGACCTTTCGCTTATTTGACCAACCGTCATGAAATTAAAAAAAAAAGTAGTAGGTAGATCCTTGATGGCATCAGAATGATTGAGTCGGGTTGATTCGGAAAGTATTGCCCACACACAGAGTATCAACGTCAAGGAACCATGAACTTTTGTTATGAGTAAGAGCAGAGGCCTACTTTCCTACCCCCGCCATCCCATTTCTTGTTTTTCTCTTTACCTTTTTCTCACAGGAAAAAGGTTGGCAACACGGAAGTGACACGTGTCCTATGGCAATTATTTATATAATAACTTGACAAGTATCATGAAGAGAATTCGCTTGTTTGCCATCGTGGTTCTAAAATATATAAGCTATTATTTAAAATTAATTATATTCATTATAAAAAATTATGCACACAATTATTAATATATTTAAATAATTCAATATTTAATTGATATAACATAATTCCTCGCCATAATGTTCATCTCATTATTAAAACAAAATAAATTTAAATAAACATATATTATTATTTTATTAATTGTTTCTCTAAAATTTATCTGTTTATTTTGAAACTAGCTTCTGACCGCAAATTCACAAGCGCAGAATTAATTTGTGATTGGTTTTAATGTTATACAGATAACTAACTTCCGTAATTGGAGGAAGATAAATATAATAATAGTTTTAAGCATGACAATAGACTTTTAAATCACAAGCACACACAGCACACTGAAATAAACACAGATTCGAAGATTTTTTTTCCGATTGTGTAATGCTGTTGGCCCTACTGGCCTTGACAGCGTCACCAGGCAGGAAAGAAAATATTGTGTAGATTTTTTTGGAAGGAAAAGCTAAGCACCATATCCACACCTGCATTTTGTTAATTTGATAAAAATCTTATTAAAAGTGTTTTGCAATCGCAACTGACTTTCATCCGAATTTAAAATAATTATCAGTCAAGTGCGTTGTGGACGATCGAAACTAAAGGGTTCCGCAGCTTGATGATGAAGAATATTAAGGAATTAAAAATAATAAAGATAAAAATCAACCGCAAAGTTAAATTGGTAATTTCATAGTCATCATTAAAAGTAATATGAAAGACAAAGTTATGGGAACAACTTATATATCTCTAAAATTTGTAGACCTATCTTCTTCAAACCAAATGTGGTTGAAAGTTCATTTGACGTTCTACAAGATTAAATTTTTCTAGATTTTTAAGCCCCATAGTTCAAAAGTTCTGGGGACAATTTTTATGGCTTTAGGATCTTATATCTCAACAACTACTGACTTAATGAAAAAAGGCAAAATCAAACCTCGTTATCATTTTGAAAGACCTATCCAAAGACATGTCACACGTTGCCATGAGAAAAAAAATGTATGGACTGCTACCCTTAATTTTTATATTTTTTAGGATTTTATTACAAAATTGTATTGCGGTTCATAGAATACACCTATTTACTAAATTTCTTATAGATAGAGCCAACAGTCTCCGAGTAAAATGACTGTGACATACGGACGGACGGACAAACGGACATGACGAAACTATAAGGGTTCTGTTTTTGCCATTTGGCTACGGAACCCTTAAAACGTATTTAATATCTAAACTCAAATTAATAAATATAAGGTAAGTCTTATAAGGATGGTTGTACAAGTTATCCGATACACGTTTCCAAGTAGTAAAATAAGCTTAGAAGTGTAAACTTGGCTTAAACAGTAAGTAGCGACATATTTCACATGGGCTTTGCTACCTGCGCCTAAAACAATCAAACAGACACTTGAGACAAACAAGTTAGCGGTGCTTAGGTTTAACTAAATACTAAGTTCGGCTTAAGTACGATAAGTTACGAACAACCTACTAAAAAGAGGTGCATGTATAACGATTTTAAAAACTACAATATTTATTTAAAAAGTAATATTTGTACATTTATTGTTTTTTGTCGTACTTTTAATGAACCTTTTCTTTGCCACACTTGTAAAAAGTGTAATTGTTGCCGGCACACGTGTTCCTTCTTATTATCGAACCGAGGCGTGATGGAACCTAGAATATTCTTGCGAGGAAACATTTTGCCTTCCGCAATTGTAGTAGCCGCCTTCGCGTTTGGATTTTATTGCCACTTACCATCAGGTGGAGTAAACTCATTTGCCTAGACACCAACGGTTACAGGTCCGTTTCGTCTCGGGTTATATTTGTATTGACCAGACATATTGTGTTTCAGTATAGAGTGTGCATGTTTATGGACAAAGAATATTATAAAATTACTAAGTGCGTATTGTTTATTTATTTGTTTTAGTTTTCATTAAAATAAATACCTTTCGATTTTTATCAATTAAAATTTAAGTACTTAACAAATATCTCATAATACATTTTGTTTATTAATTAAAGCCGTCATTATCTTGGTATTAATGAGTCGTCTCTCGTCGATGTTTCACAACCAATTTAAAATGTTTAATTAATTAAGACATCTATGAGATTTATCTTCAGTAGACAGAAGCTTAATATTCGGCACGAGCAGTGTAATTTACAGCTATGCTTGAGGAATACTATTCTCACGTTAACTATATAATCATAGCCATATAATTAATAGTAGAGCTACTAGTGCTAGAACGGATATACGTATTGTTGTTTGAAGAGTGGGAAAACCGAGGCCCAAACTTCTCACTTTCTGTCCTCCCTTTTCCTCCTGTCACAACACCCCCCACTACCTTAGTTCGGCAATACGCTTGTTGCACTACTGGTGTAGCTAGCGTTCATAAACTGCGATGACCGTTTCCTAGGTCCTAAGAATAATCGTTCATGATGTATAAAAAAAGATAATTATATATCTTTGCTTTAAATTAATATGTATAATAAGTAAGCGCATTTATTTAAATTGATCAACAGAGCTTTAATGACCATATTTTATTTGTAATGTTTTTGTTTTTTTTCTTAATGTTAATATGCGTGAATCCACAACGTTTCGTTCGTAAATTATGCGATGACATTTAGGTAATCCTCAGAATAAATTAATAGTACATTAAGTATAAATCGCGTTATTCGAATTAATAAGTTTATACACCGGGCGATTCGTGTTAAATTGCGCCACCCCAGCCTCCCCAGCAATTTATTTAAGAATGTTATGTAAATTTGAACACAAGTCTTTGATCGTCCGCATCAAAAGTCCAAGTAAAAAACTTCCACTAGAGCGGAGAAAAATCGAGAGGAGCTTAAGAAAAATAATGATTTAATCTTACTTTTCGCCGTCTCGCATATAAAAGCGGCAAGGAGGTGGGAGATAGGGGCGAGAATCGTTTTTAATCTTTGCTTTGTAAAGGTGATTATGAGGGATTATAGGTTTGGAAGTATGGCTGAAATTTCGCGGCTGAAGAGGCGGGCCCTTCTGTTCGTTTATGCAATATTTTTTGGTAACAAAGTGGGGTTGTGGTCGTTTCACCCACCTCTGGGTACTTCTCAACTTTTCTTAATTCTGCCACTGTTCAAAGGAAAGTTCATTTAGTTTGTGTGATTGAGTTGTTCCATCGTTTCGAAGGATAAGCTGTGGTCTAGAGAAAATATCTGATTCCAAAAATAACAGAAACATATTTTTATCTTCTATATTCATATTATATTTTATAAGAAATACTTGTTCGTCTATTTAAATAAAAGATTTCTCAAATAAAAAAATACATTAGTATGTGGCGAATTAAAAAAATCAAAACCTTAAATAAGACCACTATAACATAATGCCACTTATTGTTTTAAACGCTACACTCATTCCGCGTTAGGATTTTAATGTGTCTTGTATATTTTTAAAAGGATTTTTTTATCATTTGTCGCAAGTCGTGAGACGCACAAACCCTACTAATAAATTTTATTCGTCGATATTATATAAAAACCAAACTTAATTATAATAATTGTACTAATGTAAACCGAAAACGCTGTCAAAATCATTTAGGATTAAAATTTTTCATTGCACCTGTCACTACCAATAAAATAAATAAGTGATGAAAATATTCTTATCAGATTAATCAATGACATAATTAATATTTTTTTAATTTAATGACCAAGTTAGCATATTGAACGGGAAGGTTAACGGGATTGTAAATATTTATTAATAACGATAAATACGCGTGACATTATACTACTTGATATGTATAGACTAATAGTTAATATTAATTAATAGGCCATGAATTGGCCAATATGTGGAGCTAACAACAAAGTGATGCATTTTTTAAGGAAATAGAAATAAGGTTATATGCGGGAGTGTTAAATTATTTATACATTTTATGCCTTCCTGCTTTTCTGCTTTTGCATAGATCTCGTAACCTCTCACGGCCACCGAGGTCGAGGAGGTTTTGGTGGGTCCCCATGAAACCTAACATGACCAATCTATCTCTACAGGTTGCGAAGGACCTTGTAGCAAATTTCCTCCATTTAAAAAATCTGTCTACCACTTTTGATAGTATAAAATAAATACTCTAACACTATAATTACAAATTATGAATGAAGAGGAATGGTTATTCAAATTAATTTGCAGTAGACATATAATATTAACCGATTTCAAAATCTGGGAAGTTTTCAAGTCAAGATATATCACGCTAAGTCTGCTGTTTGGGAATCGTTTTTGTTTTTTCCTTTAAATAGTATGCTTCTGTGATGGTATGATCCCATATAAATTGTTCAATCTGATTGAAGACTTCGAAGAGAGAGAACAAAACTCATAAAATTATAACAGCTACTTGTCTAATTGTATTGTGTGCCTTTTAATTATGCTTATGTATTTACTTCGAGGATGATACATTTTTAAAAATATATTTTTACTAATTTAACTAAGGTGAGCAGCAGGTAATTTCTTGGTTATAATAATTTAGGTAAAATATACACGAAGTTAATAGAGTTATAAAAATAATTGAGCCAATATGTAGATCAGATGTATAAGAGGACTTAATTATATTGCTTGATCTTAGCGAAGGAGGTGGGGGTCTCATCTCAATCGCAAATCGGCCATCTTGCGCCCCGGGATCGCCGCACCCTCCCCCTCGTCCATTATACTTTTTAAGCTCCAATCTCGTTCATTTAAACGGTTGGCTTTAGATGGCAATCGCATTTTTCCACTGCAGGTCACGTCTCGACCCGTCTCCTGGTACGAGGGCTTAAATCAACAAAAGAAAATAATAAGATTCGTTCAAATTAAAAGTGTAATGTCGCGAAAGTGCGCGGGTGGCCGGTAATCCCCCGAGCGTTCTTCATTAGGCGGACGCTTAGGCGAACGCTTAAAAACATCTCGGCGAATTTTTCTTTATTCATAATGTAGATTAAGAGAAATGCAAATGGAGCGAGGCGTCGCGTGGTTACTTAGCTGTGTCAACAAACGTTCTTCGTTTCAAATTTAATTGTATTTTCGTTTTAAAGATTAGGTACTTAGGTATATTTTTCCAATCGACTCTACATTACTGGTAGTAGTCCTTTTATTGGTAGGTACTACCGCAATGTTACTTATTCTACCATAAAGCAGGACATTGTTTTATGGTTTGAAGTACACAGTAGCTCGTGAAATTACTTGACAAGGGAGATTTAAGAACCAATATCTCGAGGTTGGCAACGAGTGGGTGACATCTACAAATGTATGGTGTTGCAAGCGCTCATAAGTTACGACCACCGCTTACCATCAGGTGAGTCACATGATTGCTTCCCCAAACATTTGAAGCGCTTATCGCAAAACTATTTCGATCAAACTACTTTCCATCCAAATTCTTTGATTAGACATGCTTGTATCTACACAGACCGATGTAGCCAACCGACAAAAGTAAGGCGTCCTAAGCACGTCCTGGAAGACCCTGACGATAGGATTACATTAGAAAATGCCCCTTACACAGCACAGACACGCACACAACACCGTCCTCTCCGGCGAGGACGTGGTCCTTTGTTTCGCACGTCGCGTCGCGCTCACACCGTCGGGTGAGTCTATCGTATAGAATGCGCTCGGAGCGCTGCCTCCATCTCCGATGACGTCCTTAGCCGTGGTTCGGCTTCGCAGGAGGCACCCTAAGGACGGAATCAAATTTGAGCCCCGTGAGGGCTGTCCCTTTATCACGGCTGAGTCTCAGTACTCGGCCCTCCCGCCCGGTGACGCTGTCAAGGCCAGTAGGGCCAACAGCAATACACATTTCGAAAAAAAAAAAAATTATTGCTTGCCATCTATAGTCGCATAAAAAATATATATATATATATATACTAGACACCTCCGGTTTAAAGCAAATAAAAATTAAATATCGTATTAATTTATAATGTTTAATAAAATAAAAAAAAAGATATGTCCGATCGTTACCAAACTGCATGACTTCGGTCGGCTAATCTGAAGAAAATGTCGCATAATTTTTCAAAATCGGTTCAGCCACTTTGAACTCCATAGACAACATGTAACACGTGTATGCACTTTTTTTACAAAGACTGGTTTATATTAAAAATAATAATCTAATACTTTCAGAATGAAGAAATTCCTAAAAAAATCATTTAAATATGCATACATTTAAAACGGACACGTAAAATTGAAATTTTAATTTAAATATTCAAAACTTACACACATAATCTAAAAATATCTAATGATATGAGAAGTATTATTTATTAAATTCTATTTTAAGAAAACGTGTTTAAATAAAATTTGAATTTTTCATTCGCTTTTAATTATATTAACCTTTACAAGATTACTCAAGAACAGATTAAGAATTCACAATAATATTATAAATACGAAACTAGGTTTTTCTGTCTAAAGCTAGGCTTTTATAAAATTTGTCATCTAAATAATTTGTACATAGGATCATTTTTATTGGGATAAACTGTCGTGCAAGCGGATAAAACCACATGCAAAAAATATTGTCTTCGCCGGGAGGACGATTTTGATCAACCTTGACTTTTTAGGGTTCCGTACACAAAGGGTTGCGAACGGAATCATACTACTAAAATTCCTAACGAAGGGACAGCCTTCGTCAGTCTGTCAGTGAACTGTATCTCACGAACCGTGATTAGAGAGAGTTGAATATTTCACATAATGATATTGCTTTTGCCGCTACAACAACAAAAATAAAAAATAAAATAAAATAAAAAAATAAAGGCAGAAACTTGAAATTTTTTTATTACAAGAATTGTTGTAATAGATAAATAGTTTGAATTTTTAGAGATTGTGTATTTCTAATATCAAGGAAGCTATAATAGCAAGTCATAAAAATAAATGCCCATACACAAGAAACTTAGTGGTACCTACATACATATATTCGCCGGTGGGAAGGAATCCTATATGTGCGAGTCTCGCACGCACTTGGGCAGTATTTTTTTATTTTGTCATGAACAAAAGGTTGTCTACATAAAAGTCGGCAAGACAACGTTTGCCTGTTTTCACTACTTACATACTTCCATTGTCACTACTCTTTTAGGGTCTTGGCCTCCTCTACAATCTCTCTCAGGTCGTTACGAAGCTTGACGGTTTGTCTCCAGTACGTAAATTAAGTAAGTAAGATAGGAGGTAGGAGCAAGTGGGCGCAGCTGCCCTACCTTGGACCTCGTAAAATACTAAGGAATGCTAGAATATAGATAAATAAATAAACACTACACACTCAACGGCCTCCATTAATATAGTTATATCCTGTGTCGTTGTGGCGCAGCGGTAGCGAACCAGCCTTAAGCACCACAGATCGCGTGTTCGATTTCCTCTCGGTATTGACCATACAGCCATGTTTTCCAGTCTGGGTGTATTTATCCTTTTCATTGTGCATGTTTCCGGACCCCCGACACAGGATATAACTATTATAATGGGGGCCGTTGAGTGTGTAGCGTTCATTATTATAATAAATTGAAGCGTAATAACAATGTTGAGAGCGCTTTTCTTAGCATTAAAATATTTTGTATCGATCGGACGGTTCATTTATTTGTTCATCCAGTCTTAACGTTTACGTTGCTCGCAACTCTTTCGTTGGCGGCCGTCTTGCTTTAGTGATGTAACGTTAATTATTATAAACATTTTTTATATATTGAAAACAGGATAAAATCCTCCTCATTACACGTCGAATAAGAATCATATTAACTAAATAGTACGCATTTAACGACCACCATTAGTATAGTTATAGTAGTATCCTGTGTAGGGGTTTCGAAAGCACACACAAATACAAGACCCAAGCCAGAACAATATGGGCCCCGAGCCAGTATGGTCAACTGTGAACGAACGTTGTTCATCAACTTAGAAGGGGAAAATATAAAAACAAAACCATGTAATATTGTGTTAACTATCACATTTATTAATAGTTTAATATAAACACACTAACACCGTAGTATCGACTTCGATGTCGGAATAACGAATGACCGGGCATATCCCCGACCACCCGCTTTTATAATCTTATCCCCACCAATTTACTTGCTTATGATTGGTCGTTGAAGATTGACAGTATCGCGGCCAATCATAACAAGTACTTTAAATCTGATACTTTACAAAATGTATAGCTATTTAACAATATATTTAAATATTTGTAACACAACACAAACATATGACCCGCTGTCTTATTACGTATCTTGCAGAAGACTAGCGACATGAACATTGAAGCAACATAATTATGCTGTTCGATTGCAAATTGCTATTATTGATAACTGATGTCCATTAATTTGGCGGTATGATAGTGGCTATAAATCAGCGAGCCATTATCAAATGTTTTTTGTTAGTATTATGTAGATACATAATGATTTAACGTAAATTTCGCTGAATGCCATTTTGTTGTAATAAGGCTCTAAACTAAAAACTCTCCATAAATCGTAATTTTTCAAAACTCTTTTCCTATAAAAACTTATCGATAAAATTTTCTCACTAACAGTACAACACTAAGAAATACCCATTCAACTCCACGGAGTGTATTTTTATTCGGAATTTATATCTGGCAACGAATCCCACATTATTGTCCCCGAGCATTTATTTTCTGATGGGCATTAAAACGGCAAACCCCTTTTTCTTGAAGGCGATTTCATTTCAGCTAGGTTTAGGAAATTTAAGGCCCGTATTATGGTGCTCCGATTCGGCCCTCGAACGACGGCGGGAATAATTAATTTACCCTGTTATTATTCCGTTTTCCCATTCAGATAATATTACGATGGAGATAAATACTCGCCGTGTTAAAGGTTTGGTACGCTTGTAGTCTTAATATTCGATTGTTTAGATATTTATTGTTTATGTTTGTTTTTGTGTTGTTTTAAGTTTTTTTATGTTACTAATTTAGCAAGCACGGATACGGCCCACCTGATGGTAAGAGGTTGCCGTAGCCGATGAGCGCTTGTAACTCCATTTGTAGGTATTGACACCGTTGTGGCGTTGTGGGTAGCGAGTCTGCCTTAAGCCTCGACGGTTGCGGGTTCGATTCCCGCTCGGAGCAGATGTTTGTATTAATCGTACAGGCATGTTTTCCGGTCTGGTTGTGTTTGTCCTTGTCATTGTGAATGTTTCCGGACCCCGACACAGGATATAATTATCCTAATGGGGGCCGTTGAGTGTGTAGCGTTTATTTATTTATTTATTTATTATTACTCTCGC
The DNA here is from genome assembly GCA_023373885.1 of Hestina assimilis. Classification (NCBI taxonomy): domain Eukaryota; kingdom Metazoa; phylum Arthropoda; class Insecta; order Lepidoptera; family Nymphalidae; genus Hestina; species Hestina assimilis. The sequence goes on along the minus strand of CM041740.1, from coordinate 6,255,704 downwards.
GTTGCCAACTTCGAGATATTGGTTCTTAAATCTCTTGTACCCAGTAATTTCACTAGCCTACAGTGTCCTTCAAACCGAAACACAGTAATGCCAAAGACACTACTGCTTTGCGGTATAATATTTAACACTGCGGTGGCACCTATCTAGCCGGCTTCTTGCATTAAAAGACCTACCACCAGTATGACCGATTGCACTGGTGGAATAATCTCTGCTGTGACAGAGATTATCCCAACAGCGGGCGATGCGGTCGTCATGTCTCGATCCTCAAAAAGTCTTGAACTTTGGATAAGACATTTTGAACCTACGAAGAGAATAGGTGTAAATTTGAAATAACCTTGCACTCTAAAGAGACTATGCAGTCACCTTTGGTAAGCTAGCGTAGGCAATGGGTCAATAATGAAGGGTTACTACCATCTATCACTTCCCCAGGATCGACCACCAGGCCCGGGTGGAGCACAGTACATGACAGGATTTGTACTGGAACGTCCTGTTAGCCTGTAACATGCACCGGAGTTCCCGGAGTAGGAGTTCCCGGAGTCTCTCGCACGCACTGAGTTAGGCCACCGAGGAGGTTTTAGTGGGACGCCGTAGTACACGGAACCCCACATAACCCGGTTCTCTTCCCCAGGAGGCCGGGTATCTGATCGCAGATTTCCTCCCCGTCAAAAAAAAAAAAAAAAAAACATGCACCGAGGAGATTTAAGTTATTCCCCATGACATTACCATCTTGTAATGGAGCTCCACATAATCCGGTTCTTCTCCCCAGGAAGTTGGTTATCCGGTAGCAGGTTTTCTCCGAAAAAAATCTTAACCTTAATCTTATTTAAAATTACTGCAAGGAATTTTCGAAAAATCCATGTGCAATCTAAATATTACTATGAACTTCACACCAATTAATTATTATGACTAATTACTAGCATATGATGGATTTTTTTATCTCAAAAGGCATATATAAATATTATAAATTATTTACTCAGGCTAATTAAAAACCATGGCTTTTATGACGAATCAAAGCGTGCAAACGAAGCGACTGTTTGCACACTCGTTCATATCCCGCCCTAGTGAAATCGCCCGAATATCCGATGGATAGGTCACCATGGAAAGAGCTATAATAATATTTATATTATGTGGTCGTCCACTGTTTAAAGTAACTATTACTGACTTGTGTATGATAGACACATAAATACATATCAAATGCGAAAGCAATTAGCTGCAATTACTTGAATAGTTCTGGTTTTTATCTCCAATTATATTATATTCCAATTATAATATATAGGAATCTAATTAGGTATACTCTCTTGAATAAAAACACACACATCTGTTGAGAAATTAATATTAGATACTTGTAAAACTATTAAAAAATATTTTTGCAATACATTTTTTTTCTGCTTTGAGAATCAACATTATTCAATTCGGAGTATAAACTTATTTTTTATTTTTTAGAAACTGGCTTCGCTTTGTTATAAGCGCTATATTCTTCATCTATACCAATGAACAAAATATAAGTGATAGTCATACAAAATTATTCTTTTTTATTCAAGTATTGCACTGCGTTTTATATTCTACTTATGTACTTATTTTCCACTTTTTAGTACACGTACTTTTTAGTGCACGTACAATACGTGCAAAAAATTTCACTTCATTTCACGTGTAACAAAATTTTTGATCTGTAGATGTTGAAACTTTATTTAGAATTACAATAAATACTAACTGAGATTACATATTGTGTTAACATTAATATATTAAATCAGAATAGAAACAATCTATGTATAATATATAAAATGATATAAAAACCAGAAGAATAAAGAATTTGCATTATTATAATACAATAAAGACTCTCCACTTTTAGCATTTTCGCCCATGATTTTAGCTCTTAAGCAATTAGAATTCAAAGATGTAGTAGACTAAAGCAGATGAGAGAAATAAATTGAAAGACTATAATTCCAAAGTCTAAGAATTTATATAGAAAGTATAATTCTTCGGTATAAGTGTTTGTCACGGAATACTGACTTCTCCTAAATCATTGGATCGATTTCTATAAATTTCTTTGTCTGTATTTTAGTCGATTCCTGGGTGATTTAGATTCGAAATTGGATCTATCCTCTCACGCATTCTGTAATAATAGAATTTTCTCACGCATGTTGTAATAATAGATTTTTTTTTCAATAAAAACAAATAGTTACCTATGTAAGATAAGTCGCTTCCACACTATGTTATCTGCGGTATCCCGAGCTTAATTTGATTAGCGGCCGCAAGCCGTGAGAGCGCACTCCACGCCTCCACGGCTGGACAGCAAACTTTGACTCGTCTGTTTCACTTGTTTAATCTCAATCAATTTAATTGCTCCAACTAATTAAATACCTAAAAATATTAAACAAGAATTAAGAGAGAATAATTATATATAAAACTACTATTATGAATTTGTAAATAACTAACTCTGTGCTACTAAAAATAAAGGTGCTATATTTATATATAGTAATATCATAAATGTTAATATTTATCAGGGTAATAGCAATTAACAATAAGGATAATTTTTCACGATACAATCCTACAAACAATTGATAAATTAGCTAAGTACATTATAGTTGTTCGTTTATAATATTTTAGTATATTATGCTAATAATGATAAAAGTTGCACAGCCATCTCATAACATATGTGATTAGGTATAAACTGTGAACAAATCGTGTCCCTTTATTTTATACCTTTAGTCTTAGTTCAGTGCTAATGTAGGTACACAAAAAAGCATGGATGAATAATGAGTATGTAATATGTATTATCTATCTCAATTACAAAATATTTTGACTGTGAATATTATTAAGAGAATTTAATTAAAATTCTAATATCTGTATTCACTGAAAAGTTTATTGAATGCACTTCAGGAATTTCTAGACCGTCTCGAAAAATATTTTTGGCATTAGACGACGTGGTAATTGAAATAGGATGTGTCACATAACTTTACGACCCTGAAAGCGGAACAGTAACTATAAAGTCAAATAATTACCTAGTAAGCTTTCGGCAAATACGCTAAGCCACACGGACACAACACGGCGAACCCGCTGAACCGTGATGCGGGGTATGAAATAAGCGCATATCAACCTTATTTAACATCGGTAAAGCTGCAGGCATTATTATCATTTTTAAATTACATACTTATCACTTATAAAAATCCATACGAAGTAATATAAAAACAACATTTTAATCGTTTAATCGCGGAAACTATAATCGTAAAGTTTTATTAGGTGTATTCGAATAATTTTTGATAAAATTGAAGATTTATATTATCAAGCTTACATAGCGACATCTCTAAAAATTGTCATAAAACTACTTAGATAAACAACGACATCTATTGAATGTTCGTGGAACTAGTAACAAGCAGTATAATAAATAAATAATATATCGCTACATAGTTAGTAATATTTTTAAAAGATGGCAATAGTATTGAATACTTTGTTTTGCTTATTATAATACTAGATGTCGCTACGTATACCAAAACGAACTTTGTAGTATGTTTTTTAATTTATATTTTTCGTTCTACATATCTACATTAAAAGTCGGTTTTAAAGCAGACTTCCTCAGAATATTTATTTTTTGCTTTTTAGTTTTGAATGCAGATTTTTAAAAAAATCTCTCTTAAATATATTCTCTTTAAGGTTGGCAGCCATAATATTATGTGGTTTTAAAACACAGACGTATTAGTAAAGTATTGAGGATTGAGTTTCGACGACCCCAGGTGATCCTCATCAAGTCATCAGCAGTTATATTTATTCATATAGTGTTTTTCCAAACAAAATGCACAAGCTTCTTTTAAAAAAATACCCAAACTGCAATAGAATAAGCGCATCATACAAAATTTTTCCTTTCCCAAGGAGCAAACAACTACCATCAAATCAATATACAACCGCCTTTTAGTAATCTTATAAGGAGAAAATTAAGTACAAAAGTAATTTATTGTATGATAATTATAGTGCAGTAGTAATTTATTTAATTTTTTTTTAAATTTAGTGAAGTACCAATTTTTTTTATGTCAGAGGTGTTTGCCCCTGATAGGAGGGCCCCTGCTACACCTCAGTGTATGCAGGTGCGTTCCCGCCCTTTTTAGGATACAACTGGTTATACGCTGATTGGACTTCGAAACGAGTCTGACGAGCAGTCAATTCCAAGTTTTTTACCAACATACGGTGGTAGCTAACCAGGCTGGCTTTTTAAGCCCTACCACCATCATCATTGTAAAAGGGTTAATATAATGCTATATGTGTAGAAACATTAACGGCTTACAAAGTTTACTTAACTTCGCTACTACACTTGAATTTGACCGAATATCTTAAATAAATCAATAAACATAAAATGTGAAGAACGCCCTCGGATTCTCAAAGATTACATCCTCAGATCCTGATGCGATGACATTGAGACCACCTCTAGAATATCATTCTGATCATCACATTCAAACAAAAAAATATTTTAAAAATCGATAAAAACACATTAATTTGAAAAAGAACATCCGGATTTTTAAATTCAGCTTTTTAAAATTGCATAATCCAAAGAATCATTAAATCCATCGCATGCGTATGATAAGTTTAAGCGATAGAGTTAATAGATTATAATTATTTATTGAAAAGCGTTTAATAATAGTTTAATTTATGTTTCTAGATAGTATTATTTTTTATTACATAATCTCTATCATTATCTTCATGGCATAAACAATATAAAAACATTTTGTTTTTAATTTTAAATGTCATTGTAGTAATTTTAAATTCTAAAATAAGAAGTGACATCTACTTGCGTCCAAATTATCGACTATTATATGTATTTATTACTATTTAAATAAGTAAATATAAGATTAATTGCTGTTTTCGTCAAATAAGTAGAATAAAACAGGAATATGTATTGCCTTTTTACGCTTGCTTAAAAATTAGGTAAAATCAAATAACACTACGCTTAAGCAGTGTAGATAGGTAAACTAAGGAATTACAAGTACTTAAGTTAAAAGCCCGGTGTATAGCTTTTGGCCCTACTTGGCTTGACAGATTCACTGATTGGGACGCAGTATGAGGGGAACCTGAACAGTGATAATATTTTTTCCTCTTCTTCTTCGTCTTCTTGTCATTATAACACAGTAACACTTAATTATTACACAGTTCCATTTGACGATATATATATAGATAAAATTGGCTTCCTGCCACCAAACTTGACTCATTGAAACCCGATTTGACAAATATTGTTCAAGTGTATAGGTACATGAAATTGTAAAATTTACTCAGAAAACTGATTATTCATTCAAATGTTACTGTGTCATCAAAATGAGTGTTCCTTTATTTTTCTTCCTAAAATTTTTCTTTTAAGCTTGCATTGCCTCAATAGCTCAATAGTTCCGCAATGGATATTATTAATTACTTAAAATAGCATTGCTAATATTCTTTAAAAACAGTGGTGGTTTTACCACCAGGCTGAGTAGGCTTCAGCCTAGGGCGCCAGATTTTTGGGGCGGCAATAATGGGGACCGAATTTTTTTTTGCTACCTCATAGAAATCTAAAAGACTTCTGTATACGGGTTTTCTGATGTTTTACAGGTATAAATCTGTCATTGTACATTCACATTACAGCTGGTTCGCCGCTTCACAAAGAGTAATCGGTATCTGCGCCCTCTGCCATGCATGAGCAAAAAGAGCGAAAATGTAGAAAATGTAGAAAATGTATTTCCCTCTTCCCACTGTCAACCAAAGGCAAGGGCGCCAAAAATCCTACAGCCTATACCTTGAAAATTTGTAAATCCACCACTGTTTAAAAAAGTTATTATTATGATGTGCGCGTCATAATAATAAAGTTACACGCACAAGTTATTTTATTTTATTTCACGATAATATAACATCGTCCGCCAATATTTATGTAGTTTTTTTAAAAAACCTATCATTTCTCCGGGATATAATATACCTTATGTGATAATCCAGGTTTTATGTTATCTGTATACCAAATTTGATTGAAATCCATCTAATTGTTTTTGTGTGAAAGAGTAATAAAATATTACTATAATATAATATTAGAAGTCGGATAGTAGGATTTATTAGGTCGCAATACTGTACTAATTGTTATTAACTTACCTAGGTATACTGTGGAGAGGATTGAGATACGCAAGATAATGCGTTCTAGATACTGAATACCCACTTACTGGCTCTTTCAAGTCATGAAGTATAGTGAAAACACCTAATCACAAAGAATTTTAATATACATAATATATATATTATTTTATATTTATTTATGTACGAAATGCAAACAACGCAGTGTGGTATGGTGGTATGGTGGTATGATACGTAGGTATAATTAAATTTGAACCATTGATAAAGCCCTTTGGAAGCCGTAGAAAACGTAATGAAAATACGATGAAATTGGTGTTTTGATTAAGTAGTTAAATGATGGTCGGAACAATTTCGTAGCAACAAAATCATTATTTTCTTAACTGGCGACTCACCCTCGCTTCGCTCTGACAACTATATATAAACCTTCCGTGACCATCATAATATACGTAACAGGTAGTGTAAACCGGATCAAAATTGGTTGCGTGGTTTAAGAAGAGTCGGAGAAATACAGACAGGCATGAAAAGCGACATAGTACCTACCTACTACCTAAGTACAGATAAACATTTTTTTATTGCTTTTATATTGAGCTTTTATATTACCAACATCTATTTATAAGGCTAACAATATGCTAGGTATTGCATTTTATAACCAATTTTATTGTTACTGTGAATTATTGTTAACAGGACAGAATATCATACAAAAGCATTTCCTTATTCAATAAAATAACAGGATACTAAATAAACATTTTATATGTTAAGGTAAAAAATAATAGATGTTGCAATTGCAAATACATCAAACACCAATTTATTAAACTTCATTTTTTTATATCATGAAGGTTGGCAAACAGCATACGGTCCGCCTGATCACTGATGATAAGTAGTTGCCTCATTCGCAACTGAACGCTTGCAGTACTTGTAGTAGATAGGTAATACCTCAGTATTTAATTGTTAACCCAAGAGATAAGAAGGGAAAAATAGGAAAGGAACAGAGGTGGTGGGAAGTTCGTCCTCTGGTGCTCTCACTCATCGCATGAAATGCAACAGTACTGTTACTTTATGGTGATTTTGAGTGAGTGGCTTTCCTTTCCTCTCATAACGCACAACTTATCTAAATGAATTTTATTCCGTTTAGTTGGTGATGAATTTAAGATGGGGCACCAGCGAGTCTTTTCAAAGTTTATAGACTTCTATGGGTAAAATAAAAAAAAAAATTAGATTTCAAATACACACTTAATCAATGCGGAAGTTGTTGAGTTAGTAAAGCTATTTCTAAAAACGAAACATCGCGATGTTTGTTCGTGGCGAACTTCGCCAATAAAATAATTAAATTTTAAACGTGATAAAAATATATTACATATTATTGTTTTGCATAAGCACTACTTACAAAAAACAAAATTGTACTTTTTTTATATACCTACCTACCTACACAATTTTTATGCAGGTAGGTAACCTACCTACGTAGATAGTGGCTAATGAGAAAGAATTATAATTGTTAGTCCCTAATCGGGGTACGATTATGATACATAATATATTTTATTCATCGCTATTTCTACTTATTTTCATATGAAATCTTGTTTAAGTTCACGATCGTCTAGTTTTGTAACAAACATGTTTTGAAGCCAATGAAATATAGAATAAAAATCATTCCGTCAATACTTGTTATGACGTTTGTAGGCGTGTCATTCGTTTAAAACTCAACATAATCTTACGATAACAATTGCGAGCAAAAATAAACAGATAAAATTTTTCAATGCTCTCAGAGATATTAAATATTACTTATAATTAAATACATGTGTTCTGTGATTAAATATGTACATAGGTCCATACTCATTGACGCAGTTTCGTTTCTTTTTACTTTCCTTTTATAACCAATTTTTTTAATATTTTATATAGGTATGGAAACTTCTACATACATTTTTTTCGTTATATTCTTTACCATTTTTTTGTATTTGCAAAAAATTAGTAATAAAATAAAAGATTTATTTTATACGAATTAGTACGAGTATATGGCATTTGTTTATCGTTTTTTTTACTTCAGAAATTTATAATAAATGGCAGGTTATGTTGTAATTTATGAAACATAAATTATAAACATGAAACATTTAACATGAAAAATAAATTGAAATATGAAAACTAGGTAGGTAGGTAAGGTATTATATTTTTACAGGTGGTAAATTTTACTTTTGTTTATTGTTTCAATGATAATAAGTTAATAAATTAATGAAAAAGTATGCATGAAAAACTGAGGTCGTACCTACTTATTCATTAAATGAATTATTTATACTCGTATTAATATGTATGTATATTTTTATTTACATACAATGGAAACTAAGGAATTTTATCCGTGATCTTTCACCTTATTTAAGTAAGAACTTACTCAAAGAAAGTGTTTTAAAAAAGCGTTTTAATTAGTATATAATTTTGCCAATTTTATTAAGAAACTAGCATATTCCGGCAACGTCGTCTGCGTAGACTTCAGAATTATATCATACTTCAGATAAAAAATATTCTATGTTCCATTGTATACTTTTCTGTTAACATAGATAGGTACTAAATATCATGGTTATAGGCTAGCCAGTTATGCTAAATTTTATGGTTATAGACTAGCCAGTTATGCTAAATTTTATGGTTATAGACTAGCCAGTTACCAGCCAGTGGCGTGAAAAGTTGAAAACCTAACAAACAAACTCATATTGGCATTTACAATATTAATTAGTTAGGATAGAAAGCGCACTACGAATTTAAGTAAATACGCCTTTGTCCCTGTTTAAATGAAATACGAAGATACTATCTTATCAATAATAGTTCTTATTTTGATTTGATAGTTCAATATTATTTGTATTAAATGAAAAACTGAAATTTTACTACTTTCTTAAAATATAAGAGATATAAACTTGTGGTAAGCACTTGACCTATTTTTACTATTTATTACCTACATATAGATTTTAAAATATGTAATACCTATAATATTTTCTAATGGTAAACAAAAATATTTAAATAGTCGCGCGTTATCCGAATTTTTAATTGACCAATGAAATAAAACAACGGCTCTAGGCAACCAATCGCTGATCCGGTATGTGGTGTGACTCTGGTGGGACGCGCCTGTTTATGAACATCATTGTTTTGACTAATTCGATTTTTAAGATCTACCACCGGAAAAATAAAACTACAGTGTAAATTTACAATTTAATTAGTTTACATTCAATAGAGTTGTTTAATTACGTTAAAATACAACAATATAGTGATAAAATAATTTACACATTCGTTTCCCTGCATCGTATGATCCAGTCATATAAAACGCAAGCACGCTCCCTACTTCTCGTCAAACGTCAAACGTTATTCTTGCGTACGGTCGTTCGTGTTCAGTGAAATATTTCGCGACGTTTCGTAAGTTGGTATTACAAACGTCAATTTAAGTGAGAAAATCTAGGGCGTGTGTGTTCAGTGATATTTAAGATCTTAAATAATACGTGAAGATGTCTTTCAACACTGATTTATCAACGAAACTAGAGAACAGCAGGTACGCAAAGAAATTATTATTATTCTATTGATTTGACCCTCCTAGTGGCAGACCCAAGCTTTCCCCAATGCAGACTGCATTTTGTAATCTGGATGTAATAAATCATAATGCATGTTTTATAATCAATTTTCTAAATATTTATATAAAACATAAAAGAAAGGTTAAAATGTGGCCATGACGAAATATCTAAATTCCTTTCATATTACTATATAACATTGAAGAATACTGTAATTTGAAGGTTTTTCAAAATTAATCTTAGAATCTATCTAGTTCTTTATGAAAATATATCGATGAGGTTAACCTGCATTATGGGTCCTAATGGGCGTGCGCAGTGTGCAGTGTGGCTGAAGAATGGTTGAGTCATCTAATATTTTAGATAGAAGGTGTTATTTAAACCAGAATATATAGCTTCTTGCATAAGCATTTTATTTTAAACTACTTTTTAATTTTGTTTATTAACACTGAATCATAATTATATTTAATTTTATATGGAAAAATAAAAGGGAGTTACATGATGCATTAAGAAAGAGTTTTAAGTATCATGGGAAGGATTACAGATTGTGGAAGTGCTCAAGTTTAATTTTTTCTTTCAATCAAAAGCCATTTTTCGATTACATGTCAACACTATTTGTGTAATAATAATAAAAAAAGCAATCTTATGATACTTGACCTAAAAGCATAACAATAAACTATGGTTCTTGTTTGTATATTAAAATTATAAGTAATTAGGATTTTTTATGAAATAATAAAATGACTGAAACATTAATGTTTACTATAGTTTAGTTTTTGTTAAAACAAAATGAAGACGAGTATTAAGATCTTGAGTTGAAACGTTTTATCCAATATAGGTACTAAACATAATAATACAAGGAATAAATAACCTTTGAAGATTTTAAAAAATCAAATTTTTAAATTTGATCAATAGTTAAAAAGCAATATGTTTAATACAAAGAAAGCGCTTAAGCTTTTATAAAAGTGCTAATTTATAAATTTTCAATTACTTAATAAGTATATCCCAAATATAACTATTTAATCATAAACTTCAACCATTATGTGTAAAAAAATTATCATAAATTTTAAATAACATCATTATAACTGCTTTAAGGATAAACATCTCAAATACATCAATAAAAGCATAGTCATTTTGATGGCATTTTGGCAAAAACATAAAATAGATTTTTTCCTGAATGCTTATTGTTGTTGGTCTTACTGGCCTTGACATTGTCACCAGGTGAAAAGGATCATTACTGAATCCTGGCTGTGAAAAAAAAGACAGCACTTGAGGGGGCTTAAAATAGATTTCTTTTTCCTCTGCCTCCAATGAGGCCAGATTGTGGCAATAAATCTTATAACTATTATTGATATCCATAAGAAGTTAATTTGCTTTGAGATAATGAGACAGAGATTTCTTACTAAACAATTAATAATAATAATAACTTAGTTTAAATAAAACTTAGTTATTTATGTTATATATCAATTCCTAATTTGGTTTTTGTATTATTATTAAACAATTAATAATAATAATAACTAAGTTTAAATAAAACCTTGATATTTATGTTATATATTAATTCCTAATTTGGTTTTTGTATTGTTACAGAAACACTCTGAGGAAGATTGCCAGAAACGACAACACCGAATTTTCTAAGCAGAGCATAATGAACGACATGGAGAAATTTGTTAAAATGGTTAATACCATGGATGAGACTGTACTAGTACCCAGTCGGTTGATGAATTTGCCACAAGAAGGAGACGATGACCCATTCAGCCTATTCTCTATGTTGAATGACCTAAAGACTGAATTGCTGTGGGCAGGCGATGCAGATGAGCAGGTGGAACGCGGGAGACGTATTTCTGACATCAGTGATACTGAGAGTGATGCATCCAGTGCGGCTGGGGATTCTGGTATTGAAGGCGAGGATGACACTGAGTCTGCAGCACGTGCTGCTGCGGCCTGTCGCCGTCACTTACGTGGACTTCGCCGTTGTCTCCGCCATCTTACGTCTGCTGCTGCACACCTCACAAGTTCCTATCAGGAAGAAGTGGGTGCACCTGTGTAATTTTAATATTTTAAACCTGTGATCAAAGTCTGTCCCACACGCTTGTACATATAGATTAAGTAGCCCGTACTGTAAATATAGGTTATAGGGCTGGGTGTGTCGGGGAATCTCTGTAAGTTATGTGGTTATTTAAATAAATATAATTTTTATTATTCTTTGGTTTAATTTTGTTTTTAAATTCACTACATATTAGATCTGCTAGTTATGCTAATCATAGACAGAAAATCTGTTAGTGTGCAGAATAATTAGGAAATAGTTATTATTCTCATTTACATTATTACCATATTTATAATACATAACAATATAAAGTGCAATGTTAGCTACAAAAAAAATTATTTCAAATATCATTTTTGGTTAACCCGTTAACTGTGATAAAATAACTATTACTGATACATAACTGTAAAGTTACCACAAAGATATAAAAATTAAATGCCTCTAAATTATTAATATAATATTAAACACTACACATGTACTCATGATCCTAAATTTTTAAAAATTACCTATAATTATGAATGATTAAATTCAGTACACAGATTTGCAGTTACTTATTTTTTCCAGCTTAGAATCTTCATTTTCCAATTGCAATTTTCTCAGGAAAAAGTTACAAGTAGTATGTCCTATTAGTGTTGTGACAAATAATCTTCAGTATCGTATATGACCATGAACTAGCTATGAACCTTGTTATTCTGATAACTCTTAGCCGCTTAGCTACCATGTTACCAGGTGCTTTTACTGCTTAATTAAATAATAAAATAATCTTGTACTATTCATTTTAAAATTCAAGCGATGCAATTTTAACAATTTCCAATTTATCTCTGTACTTTTTAAAAATAAATATTTGATTCGTTAAGACTAATTATTTAATTAAAATTAATAAATCTTTATTATCTTGTATAAAATTAATGAGTTGCACTATTTAGGTACATTTTACACTGACACAATTCTGTTTCTTTAAGACAATCACTTCCTTGTTTACCTCATAAGTTACAACGAACTGCAGCTTAATGTGGTTCTTATTACTGACATATCTTTTAAAATAGACATTTGAATTTATAAAAAAAAAATGAATCCTCAGTACAGTAAAGCTATAGGTACCTACCATTCAAAGGCAATACCGAAACTGCAACAGGGCTGAGGCCACAGTCCATAACTCGATAAACATGAAACGAATTCTTTTAGTCTTTAGCCCATATATCTATATAATTATTATAATATTATAATTTTTTTTTAGTTCTAATGGAGGTCAGTGTCCTTTACCCAAAGACTTCAAACAAATAGGGTTGATAACATTTATTATTGATAACTTATCAAACCTTGCCTTAGAAAAAAGTAGGTATAAGTAGTTTTTCAAATTATATTTATGCCTTAATTTTTGTTTTTGTGATCTAAATCATTTTTGGTAGTCTTTGAAATTTTCATAGAATTAGAACACAATCTTAAATTTCGCTTGATATAAATAAATAATTTAAATTTAATTACAAGAACACTATTTCTCTCCCTTACATTCAATATTAAAAAACTAGAATTAACGAAGAGGCACCAACGAGTCTACAACATTTTGTGTGTCAGGAAGGACCGGTCCATATATTAACATAATATATAGTATGTCTTTGAATGACCCTGATATTTTTCGTACAGATGCTAGTCCATTACATAACATTTTTCTTTATTTACCAAAAGATACGAAAAAACCGCCATGTGACGTCACACATCGAACGATCAGTGCGGACGTCACGAATGATACGAACCATTTTTATAAAAATGTTTAGTATATAGTTCTTAATACTTTAAGTTGCAAAGATTCTTTTGCTATTACATCTCCTATTTCGCTTTAAAGCTTTTGGTAGCGGTTTGGATTCCCGCTCGGGTCATATCGTATTGCCCATAAAGGTATCTATACCATATGTATGGTAGTCTTGGTGGATATACTTGTTTTTGTGTATATTTCTGGACTCTCAAAGATCCTGTATAATATATATTCGCTTTGTGTAGTGTTAATTTATTTATTGTAATTTTTAAGTTATAGTATCTACAATGACACTGACATTGATCACTGATCGTAACGGTAAGTCCGTTTCAATACCTAGGTAACCTCGAAGGAATAATTAGTAACCAGTAATCATTATTAAATCGATTAGGCATGACTAACAAACGACTAATCGTTGAACTGCAGTAAGCTTCGTTATTTTATCTTGAAGATTTAGCAACAATTCCAGCAATACACATTAATAATAATAATAAATAAATGCTACACACTGAACGGCCCCTATTAGGATAGTTATATCCTGTGTCGGGAGTCCGGAAACGTACTCAATGACAAGGACAATTACACATTAAAAAAAATACTTTTCTAAAAGTTTTCTAAAACTACAACAATTAATAGGTAGGTAGTAGCACAAAACGGTATCTTATCTAAGTTTTATAACTACTTTTAATAGTCAATGCAGTTAGCAATAACTTTAATTTAAATTACCTATAACATAGAGTACTTTAAAAGATTCCTGACGGCCAGTCTAATTTTCTTGTTCTTAACATTTTTTTAAACGGTTAATTCATCGTGTTATAATCTCCTATTTATGAAACATTTTATTAAGAATAATATATTCTATCATGGATCCTTTCCTCTCTAGTCTTGATAAATTTTAAACAATACAACAAAATGGAAACCAAGTTACGTAACTAAGTGATAATTTCAAGTGGATGCACTACCTATCTCTGCATAGTTTAAAGCAATATGTGACTATCTGTCTGTATTTGTATATAATATATTCTTCGTCTGCCTTTTTCTCCGCTAACTTCTTGTAAACCACTCAACAGATTTTGATTCAATATTACTTTTAACATGATCTTAAACTAGGACGTAATATGTTAAGTACGTAATATGTGACATAAAGGCAAATACGACAATATTGTAAAACGATACAATTATAATAATAGACACGTGCCCGACACATTATGTACTATGTAAATACCTACAACAAAATACATAATTCATAATCTCGTAGTCTTGAGTATCATCACATAATACATTTTATCGTAATTTTTATCAGTCGTAAATGTAGCTATGAAAGGATTAGAAATGTTTTTAAAAATGATACGTGCTTACAGCTATATCTGTGACTTCACATACCTATAGATGTGTGATTAGTAAATATATAAGCACTTTATTTTAGTTCTAGCGACTTGGCCTGACTTTGCACGAGAATATAATCTTTTAAATTAGTAGGTAATTATTTATTGTCAGATTCAAATAATTAGATTAATTCGTTTTACTTACAATTTTGTCATATAAAACGTACATATGTAATTATATAGTTGATTGGACAAATCTTTGCTATTTTTATTTTGAAAATCACTGTCTAAAAAATTATTAAGTTTGTATAATAAAATTACAATTTAACTTTGATATAATGAAACATACATTCTCTGCCCGTGATATTGTATGAACAATTGATTTAATTGGACAATAATTCAGCGGAATAATGACATAACTGGTGAAACAACTTCGCTGATTTTACAATTTCTGTTTCACATATATGTTTAACCTTGTGTAGAAATTTACAAAATTGCTTGAAATTAATACAGTTAAGTAGTGTATTTCATACTACAAAATGTATTAATAAAAAAATATTAAATCACTTTTTGTCCTGCTTTCGGTTAATAATTATAATAACATAATTATTCAATATCGAATTGTTAAAATTATACTTATTTATATTCAGTGAAGTTAAACAAAGTTTAACAAAACATGATTTTTCAGTTTATCGAGAGTTCATAGAGCATAGATAAATACATTAGGTACGTTAGTACAATTTCAATTTATCGAATTCTTCATAAATCCATTAAAAACCTGTTAGTATAATTACTTATTAGAATGTTAGAGTATAGTTTAAAGGAAAAATCTTAAAAATAACTCCCAATAGGAAACTTGTACATACATTTTTATCTTATCTCAAAAAACGTCATTCATTTCTTGCAAACAATTGATAAATAGCTGGACTTAGCTCGTGCCATTAATGAAAGTAAAATATAATTTTGGTGATAAGATTAAGATGAATATGTCTTACAATTATTGAACAAAAAATAAAACCCTTCACAACCACCCATCATCCCATCAATCAAGCATACATGACAGAGACAATCAGGTTACGATTTTAACAAATACTTGCATCTGCTTTCTTCTGAATAATGATTTTCAATGGAGTTCCTTCAATGCTATATAGAAATGATTGACTTATACTAGACTATTTCAACCACATGAAGTCACTTATAACTGTTTCATCATAATCGGTTCAACATAAACAAGAAAAAAATAAACGTAAGAAATAAGTATCCTATAAGGGTATCGAATCCAAAACTTAACACAACTGCAAAAATCATATTTCCCGCTCGGTGACGCTGTTAAGGTCAAGAAGGCCGACAGCAATACATATTCAGAACAAAAAAACATATCACCTTTACCATAATTAGACCATGACAGTTTTTAATGGCTATTGGATCACCAACATAATTTATGTGTATTAAAGAAGAGAAATATGTATTCATGCCGTCGTATTCAATTGTCACTGTATATAGTGTAAACGACCTTGTGGCGCAGCGGTAGTGAACCTGCCTTAAGCGTCACAGGTCGCGGGTTCGATTCCCGCTCGGAGCAGATTTTTGTATTGACCATACAGGCATGTTTTCCGGTCTGGGTGTATTTATCCTTGTCGTTGTGTGTGTTTTCGGACCCCGACACAGTATATAACTATCCTAATGGGGCCGTTGAGTGTGTAGTGTTTATTTATTTATAAAAACAACTGAATAAAGTTTATTTATAGTAATATAGGTATCACTAATTTGTACTGTCAAGAAGCACATTAGAGTGGGAGGCTTTAGTGCATTACACAAGAACGCATGGAATGATGGCAAAAATGCACATTTTTAAATTAAAATCATGTGTTGTCGTGATACCGGTAGAAACTACAATATTCTACTTAAATATTGAAGGAATAAGATCCATTCAGTTACTACCTAGCGAAGAGTTTGAGTAAAATAAAATTTTGGCAGTTTACCAATCTTACTAAGAAAAAATCTTTTCAGATCTAAATGGGTCAAGATTATTCATTTAACCTATATCAAGTTGTTCCTTTCTACTAAAAGCTGACAAAGAAATAAAAAATAAGCACAGTGGATCAGTGTGTCATAAAACCTTTCTTCAATCACCTAATATTTGTAAAAGAATCGCATCTATTGCCTTAACATTATTTTCTAATATATAAAATACAAATCATTAGCCTCGGTTATAGACTTACTATAAACTATAGACAGTCCCTTCGATACAGACAAAATGTCCAGACTCTTTGGTGCTTCTTCGTAAATTCAACATCAACGCAATGAAACGAAGTTTATGCTAAGTTTATTTGATTTCGTCCAAACTTGCATGGGTGTAGCGAGGTAAGCAAGAGGAGCAGTGACCTCCCTCCCTTACACATGGTTAAATACTCAAAAATACACGAAGAATATACGAAACCCACCCTCCCCTACGCGAAAGGCTGGCTACGCCCATACGCCAAGCTTGTGTCTGATTTCGTTTCGTTGCTTTGATGAGGAATTTACGAAAGAGCACCAGCGACTTTTTAGATATTTTGTCGGTATGGAAAGGCCTGTCTATTAATATTGTCAGTCTTTTGCCTCGTTGAATGAACTGATGTCATAACATTACGACATGTAACCTCATCAAAACAAGTGCACGCTATTTTCCCTGTCATACTCGTTGATTCACACGTGATCATGAATGCGTTAGTAGGTTTTCTATGGGTTTTTCAACTAAAAACGCCTTATTCATATATATCTTACACAATAACAAGATGAATTAATATTGTGCAAGGAAAACCGAAAAGGAAATCCGTGAAAACCACAAAATCTAACGGATCGAACTTTTGGATTAAGTTTGCCTCCTATGTGAATTTGTTTTGTTTTTATTCTGAACGTTTGTGAAAAACAGTGTCATTATTATTTTTACATTAATTGTTATTGTCCGTGGTTTCGCGCGAGATGAGTCTTAGATATTTTTTATATAAAATTTTAGAGGAAAAAAGTCTTGACTTTCTTACAGGATGAAATATAAAAATGTTGAATTTTATATCTATTATAAAACTGTACATCATGAGGTGCAAGCTTGGTGCCAACTACTAATACTAATGTTGGCCACATGATCGAAATTTAAACACTAATTTCGTGATTGTATTTTTTTCTATTAAATAAGTAGTGATATCATAAATAAAAAGTAAAAGGTCATTGAGGTGTTTGTCTTTGTTTATTTATGTATTGATTAAGTATTATGGAATATGGATCCAATGATTGTTTTATTTGATATCATAAACGATAACATTTAAAGGATTATCGACGTCATAAAGTCATTATGCAAAATACACAAACTTATTTATCATAGCAACGGCTGAATTCTGATAAAAACAATAATATTATTGTAGCGATGCAAAATATACTGCAATTTGCGATAATACTGATGTAATGTTATCATGTTCACTTCAAAAACTCCTAGAGGTCACGACTCTAGGAGGCTCGACGTATTTACGAAACGATGAGGTAAAGTCATCGCGAAGCTCTGCTGAATCAGATTTACGTCAATGAATTCCGAGGGAATGTAAACATAGTTCGATTACATGTTTATGTGCTGGTTGCTTGTTCATAATATTTGGCTTCGCAATTGTCCGCGATTCTGCGAAATAATTATCGATAACGTGGAAAAGGTTAATGAGAAAAAAAATATCATTTAATTTGAAAAATATTTTCATCATGATAACTTATGTAATACTATTATTAATTTCTCTTTCAATCTTTTAAGACCTTTTTTCGCTAAAATAAAGCACATCAGTTATTGAAAATACCTACTGCATTAATCTAAGTATCAATATAACTATAATCTAAAGTAGTATATTAATTTAATTCTTAGAAACGATACAGGCAATTAAAAGCTTAGAAGTTGTAGTAATTAATGGTTCGCTTATTAAAAAAAAAAAAAAATAACCAATTGAGTGCAGTAATTATGGCTCTGTCTCAAGAGTTCGAATTCAAAAGAGTTTGATCAGATCATTATTTAAATATTATTTTATGGAGCACCTTATACCCGAATATTTACCTCTATCTGAGAAAAGGCATTATCAAAATCTTTTCACACAAATAAACGATATCGCTTAATCTAAAGGGAAGAAAAAAAGGATCCAGTTGAATAATTGATAACATATAATTGCCGAATATCTAATTTAAAGAATTGCCTAACCCATTGTTTCCATTAAAATGTATCGTCAAAATTGTTTTACAATTGGCAAAAATGTTGGGATTAAATAATCAAGATAAATTAATTACCTCCTCCCACTAGAAAGTCGCAAGTAGTTTATCTAATACTGGTACAGAATATATAGAATATATGGAGTATCTTTTTTTCTTCGAGATAAAAGCCCAAGTTTCAACTTATAACATCAGCTAGATATCTGCTAGTGACAGTCCAGCTGTATGACATTACATTTCAACGGATTGTGTAATAAACTACAACCGTATAAAATTAACATAGAGCCGATAATAAGTCAACCTTACTCAATGCTATTTTTATTATTAATAAACATATTATTATAAAAATTACGGAAGCATTTTTATAATAATGTCATTAATAATGATTTTAGCATCGTTAAATAAATAGCTACAAGATAATTTTGATTTTAAGTTATAATATGTTCTTCAAGTACATTTTGGATAATTTTTCATACGAAAACGTTTAAAATTTAAAGATTTATGCTTATATTACATTTAAATCAAGGTATTATGTATATTAGGCCACTACTGTATTAGCGGTTGTCGAAAGTGCATGTTATTTCAATGCTTGATCAGTGTTGTGCTGTCGGTGAAGCACAATTCATCTACCCCTGGGCTAGATAAACAAAATCTGATCATGGAAGCTTTAATAGATTGTGATGGCCGAAACAAAACGCGTCAAAATATAAGAGCAAAATCACGATAAATCTCGTAAATCGTATTAAAAAAAAATTAGGATGATGATTCTTTATGGCTTCTTTAACGCTACAGGTCCCGAATTTGATTCCCGCTCGGAGCATATGTTTGTATTGACTATAAAGGCATGTGCTCCGGTCTGGATGTGTTTGTCCGTGTCCTTGCGGGTGTTTCGGGACCCCGACACAGTATATTCCTAATGAGGGCTGTTGAGTGTGAAGCGTTTATTTATTATTTTTATTGTTGGAAAACTCATATAACGTAACTTGAATGCATCCTTATACAGTACAATGGTTTACAAGAATATATACAGCTATGACAAATAAAAGACGGTCTATACAGAAATTTAAAAAAATCAGGTAAATTTTAATTACTCCTGTAAAATGTCGTTTTCAACATTTAGAAGGTTTTCGCTTCGTCGACGGATTTTGTTTTCATTTAGTCTGTGGTTTGCACCTAAGATTGAATTTCGTTGTTGTTTTCCATTAATATTTCAGTTATTAACATTGTTTTAAAATAGGCGTTATGCAGCAAAGTGTAAAAAATAAGCTTATATAATAAGCCTTTCGAAATGTGGAGTTATAATATTCTCAAACATTCTCATTCTAAGCTAACATTCTCATTCTAAGCTAATATATGTACGTTCAATTTCTGAATAGTTTATGCTCATTAAATCTTAAAAAACGTTTTTTCCTAAAGTCATACGTTTTGTATACGATTATACGTTTTTTACAGAAGTGGTTCATACTTTTGAAATAAAATTAAAAAGTTCTTAAAAATAAATCCGTTACAAAGAAATATAAATTGAATTAAAGAATAACAATTTTTCTGTTTACATAATAATGTAACTATTATTAAATTCCTTTTAATTTAGTTTTCACGTTTACGATTAACAACACAGTGATGCCTCAGAAGGCTATGCAAGTACGTCCTTAGTCTACAAACTGTATATTATATTTATGTACCTATACATATATTTACTTTCTATGTTTATTGTATATTTATCTTAAGATAAAAATATGTTTAGATCTATTTATGGCACTCAATCTTTACTATTATAAAATTAAAGAAAACTTGTAAGTTGTAACACCGTGTGACTACGAAAATAATTTGCTTAAACAATGAGAGATTGGTACGCATAGAACAAACGTATGACGTATATTTTTCATTGAGAATATTAATTTTAGTTGAGTTACCATTAATTTAAACTTACTCTTACTAAATCTACTGGTATTATTTAGTAAACCTATTCTACTGTGTTACAAGACTTAAACGGTTTAAAGCAATTATTAAAATTAACAATAAAGAAATAAAAAAGTAAGTATTAATGTCGGATGAGTAGTAAACAAACGCTTAATTACGCAATACAATCCATTATGCAATTGCAATTATGCAAAACTACATCTACTACCTTTCTATTTGATTATATTTTTTATTAGTGATAAAAAGTGCCAAGACCGTGTAGGACTCTTGCATAAAGAATACCACCGTAGAATAAAAATATCAAGCTTCTCTTATGGAGACCGTCTTTAATTTTGTAATAAAATTTATTATTATTTTTGATTATAGTGGCCATAGAAATACACAATCTTTGAAAATTCCAAATATTTATCTATTACAGTTTATAAAATACAGCAAAAAACGTCAACAATTTCTTGTATTGCAGCTCATGTATTTTATAAATTGTTGTCGTGAGATACAACACGCTGACGGAAGGACGGACAGAGGCTAATAAAACGAATTTACTAGAACATTATAACGATGCAAATGATGAATCACAAGGGCGCTTAAAACTAACAAGTACCTGTCTATCTTTCGTCCATTTCAAGTGGTTGCCTTTACGAAATAGCTGACGTGGACCAATGTCAAGTGTATGAGGAAAAATAACCTAACTTTCAAACTTCGATGCTATGATAAAGTAACATTAATTTGTGGGCAAATAGTAGCATCGAATTTTCCGTATACTGGCCTTCGTTTCTTTGCGCAATGCGTTGCATGCGATGTAGTCCTAGGCTAATTTACGTTTACTAGATGTTTGTAGAAAATAGATACAAAATAACATCTTACGATTACAATTATCTTTGTATTTGATGTTATGATAAATTGTAAATATAATTATATTTTTTAACAATATAGTTTTTAAACTAGCTAGTTAGTATATTTAAATTTAAAAATGGAAGATAATTTTGAAATGAAATGTATTAAACAAAAGAGTATTTGCTACATTAATCAGCTTCTACACTTATACGATATCCGTTCTATATCACTGTTATCATACGTTGGGTCATCAATAAATTCCTACAGAACACTTTCATAAGATTCAACTTAATTGAATGCAATTAAAACTATTTTCTTAATATCGCTGACCAACTTCCCTAATATAAAATTATAAGTAAAAAATTGACCAATTTCACTTTTAAAGTCCTCTAAGAATAGTAACCTATATTGTAATGGAAAATGAAGCGATTTTTAAAATAACAATTTAGTCTTTATTTTAATAAAAATAAATTTAATCAAAATCAAACAATATTTATAAATAATTACTATAACAATTTAAAAATATATTTTTGTGTTTAAAACAGTGTTTTCGTATATCTAAAGGAGGCTTTAACCTATATAGGACTTCAATATGTCCATATCCCATAACCCATGTCGGTCCATATATAATAAGGACTTATTATAAATATGGACAAAATGTCCAAAGATCAAACACCGACGCAACGAAACGAAGCTAGCCACAAGCTTGCAACCTAATAGAATGAAGTTAGCGTCAAAACTTGCAACATAATTGTATAAACTTAACATGTGCCAAACTTAGTTTCTTTGATTTTACGAAGGAGCACCAGAAAATCTTTGCATACTCTCTCTCTGTATGGGAGGGCCGGTCCATAGTTTATAATAAATAAATAAAGGCTGAACACTCTACTATTACTATACTATACTACTACTATAGATAATAAATTGTTAAATTACCTACTTACTATAATTCAAGTTATTTTGTTTAGTACTTTTAATTTTTAAAATATCCAAGCTTTGTAGTGTTTTAGTTCTTTTTTTATTTTCTATTTTGTTTTAAGTTTTATCTTATATAATTAAGTAGCCGTTAAAGTGAAGTAATCATACGACAGACTTAAATTGCACGCTGTAACTACCTGTAAGTGGAATGTAATGTGAATGTGTATAGTATAGTACTCTAAGGCATGATTTTGTTAAACTATAATCACATATAATTCTGTTGATGGTTCTCTTCAAATAAATAATAAGTCAATTCTTTCACTACATTCATTTTCATTGTTTCTATAATTCCACTAAAACACTTTAATCGAAATACAATAATAAATCCACATGACGCCGACGTCGCATTTAAAATAGTTTGTTTAAAATATACTTCTTACGACATTTGATAAGCCTAAAATATACATTATGCTACACGGTCATTAATACATGTAAAACTACGCATCTTCTATTTTTAGTAATCAGCTGTTTGGCAATTGGTGAGGTATGATACGTTTTCCTTTCACGCAAGTTACTTGATGCTACTGGAATAATCGTACGTCTTATCAAAATCTGAAAGTTCCATCATAGAGAAAGGTGGGAATTTGAGGCTAACGACACTTCCATCGAGCCGTCTCACGTCTAGAAATAAAACCACCTTCATTATCAATGTTTTCAGTCCAATTTCTTTTCTACTTGTATAATTGTAGACGACGTTGTGACGCAGCGGTAGCGAACCTGCCTTAAACGCCACAGGTCGCGGGTTCGATTCCCGCTCGGAGCACAATATGTTTGTATTGACCATGCAAGCATATTTTCCGGTCTGGGTGTATTTGTCCTTGTCCTTGTATGTGTTTCCGGACCCCCGACACAGGATATCACTATCCTAATGGGGACCGTTGAGTGTGCAACGTTTATTTATATATTTATTTATAAAAAAATATTTTTATGAATCCCGGCTTTAGAATCGAGGCCTTGACACTGGCCCCACAAATGTTAAATACGACCAACACCATTAGAATATTGGTGAATAAAATAAATACTTATGTCCTATCCATTGACTTACTAAAATGAGACGCTCATAGCCGAGTGCACCCGCTGATCGGTAAACGATCGGTAGGTTAAGCAACTTTAGGCGCGGTCAGTCACTAGATGGGTGATCGCATAGTGGTATTTCAACCGAGCGTCTCCGTGCTTCGGAGGGCATGTAAAAGTCGGTCCCGGCTGTTGACAATTAGACAACAGTCGATAAGTCAAGTCAGAGGCCTACGGGCGACCTGAACAATTCTGACACTAGGTTGACCACTAACCAATCGATAAGAAGAAGAAGACTTACTAAAATAGTTTGACGACGTTGTGGCGCAGCGGTAGGGAACCTGCCTTAAGCGCCACAGGTCGAGGGTACGATTCCCGCATGGGATAAATGTATTGACCATACAGGCATGAGTTCCGGTTGGGTAGGTGTGTTCGTCCATGTCCTTGTGAGTTTTCCAGACACCTGACATAGGAATATTACTATCCTAATGGGAGTGTGTAGCGTTAATATTTTTAATATACTATGGACGGCATTGCATTTCCATACAGACAAAATGTTAAAGGCTAGCTGGTGCCCCTTCGTAAATTCATACCAACGCAACGAAACGATAACTTCGTCACAAGCTACCTTTATTGTGCACAGTAACATAAGCGAATGAATTTAGCGTGTGACTAACTTCGTTTCGTTGTGTTGTCTGTATGTTAGGGCCTCTCCATAGTATATATTATGTTATATGATATTATCAAAGCAAAATTAAAATAAACCTAAAATAGTTATTAATTTGAGATTTTTAATATTGTTAGAGAGCGTTAATTAAAAAATATTTAGCTCAGAGTGCCTAAATAAGTAAAGCTGATTATTATTATTACCATTTGTAATAAATAATATTAAAACCGTTACCATCTGTATTTTGTTAACAAAACATGTTTTTTATTGCATAGCAACACCTGCGAGGCGGGATCTAATGTCAAGTGTAGCAAACTCGAACGCTTGTCGCTAAATTGTACTTGGCTTCGGTTCGACATCGATCGGTCTGACGTAACTGACGTCAAGTTAAGCTTCAAGAACATTCTATGGCGTCGACGAACGCAAGACATGCGCACTAGCGTGATTGCTTTGCGCGCAACTCAACTTTGTAAGCATGAACGATGAACAACAAATTAATTATTACACTTTTTAATTTGCACAGATAATACTTACGATTGTTTCAAAATAATATTAGGTCTTAAACAATTAAGAAAATAAATACATTAAACCGACATAAACAAAGGATACAAGTTTTAATAAGGGTTTAGATTTTATTTCTAAATATAAATATGTAACTTGGACGCAAATAAGCAATACCATGTCAACCCACAAAATTGAAAAAACTGAGTTATATATGCAGAAGTGTTGGTAAATGGCTGAACAACATTTTTATTTAATATTTGTAGGGTTTTATATTTAAAACTTCTAAAGAAGCCATTTTTTAATCATGCAATTATATATATATTTTATTATGTTAAACCTTTGGGTTATATTATATACGAAATATGCAGTTTGTATACCTATTTTTTGTGAAAATAAGTAAAATAAATTACATAAATCTGAAATTGCCAAAAACTTGACCAATACATAAAAAATTCATATAAAGCAAGTTGTTCAAAATTTTCAAACGCGTTTTTCTCGAAATGGCATTCGTGTGGGTTGACATGGTGTTGCTTATTTGCGTCCACATAACCCGTGTGATCATCAAAAAACTACATAACGCGAGCTAAACCGTGGGCACAGCTTGTATTATATATAAATAAGTTCATCCTAGACTTATCAATATCCAATATCTTCTAAGAAGGTTCGATGACCGACATATATATTTAGAAACCATATAAAGAATATACACACGAGAATTCTTACGCCACTTGTTATGTAATTAAATATGTAGGTTACTAGGTTTTCTATCAAAATAATTATCATATTTATTTAGACGAAAGCTGTCAAAAACTCAAAATCTAATATGCTGAATTTAAAAGTTCATTTTAGTGTTTCGTAATTAAAGGGTGCCGATTACTAAGCCTCTTCTGCCCATGACCATCCGTCAGTCTGTCATATTGCCTCTACAAAAACAAATCCTAGAAACAAAATAAAATTTCTAAATAAAAAACGAGGTCCCTAAACGAAAAACTTGATATTATGTATGTAGCACGTATACCTAAGTTAAGCGATGTCTTGGTTTCTTGTCAATCGATTTTTTGATTCTTTTTGTTGGAAATGGCATGCTTCCTAAATAACTCATAATAGGATAGTGTTAGGATCGATTCATTCGGTACCTATTTTATAAATATTTGTAATTTATTAAAAAATAAGGAAGATTATACTATAGAGCATATTACTAACAGCCCCTAGGAGGGTATCGTTATCCATAAATACCAATCTATTAGGCACATTGCAGGCATGTACGTAAAATGACACGGATGCGCGCCGGTGCGGCCATTCACCCGGAATATAAAACAGGTATGTTATATTATCTTAATTTAATACGAGTAAACAATGGCGGATTTACCAGCAGGCTGAGTAGACTTGAGACTAGGGCGGCAGATTTTTGAGGCGACAAATTTGGGGACCGCATTTTTTTTGATAACTCATAGAAATGCAAAAATCAGAAGTTTTTTGGCATGGTACATTCCGTGATGCAAACTACTACGCACAGACAAGTTCGGTAAAGGCGGCAAAAACCTTACAGCCTTTTATACCTTGAAAATTTGTAAATCCACCACTGTAAGTAAAATCGTGGTCAGAAGCTAGCAGATATTCAATAATACCACAGACGATACTTTACCTTTAAACTAGTTTCAGTTTTAATTAGACTGCGAAGATAACACAACGGTCAGTAACATTCCGATACAAAAATTTTCCATAATGCGCGATATTATTCAACGAATCTTGACTTATTATAATTAACTGGAAACGTCCATCTGATATCAAAAGGTTTATTTTTACTAGAAAGATCTTTGAAGAAAAGTCGTCGATTAAAAGTATGTTGAGTAATTATTACAAAACTAACGTGTCGCCCTCACTTCGCTTCAAACTTGAAAGAGATTTAAATAAAATATTATAATTTCCTTGACAGTGTTCCAGATTGGTCTACTATATGTAATTTTTTGATCAACTGATCGACTCATAAAAATATAAGAGCAAATAATTCGCGATTTCTGCATTTATGATTTGATTTAACGTGTTTTTATAAAGCAGGATATATTTTGCATTCTAATATTTAAAAACTTCACTTTCACTATAAATTTATAATTTTACCGGACATCCTTAAAATAATACAAAAATTCATAACAAATAAAATCACCTGCGGGCTTAACATTAATTATTGCGATTCAAATGACGACCAAAATGTATTATAACATAATATGGACGCAAATAAGCAATACCATGTCAACCCACACGAATGTCATTTCGAGAAAAACGCGTTTGAAAATTTTAATCAACTTGCTTTATATGAATTTTTATGTGTTGGTGAAGTTTTGGGCAATTTCCAATTTATGTTAGTTATTTTACTTATTTTCACAAAAATAAGTATACAAACTACATATTTCGTATATAATATAACCCAAAACGTTTAACATAATACATAAACTGCATGATTAAAAATGGCTTTTTTAGAAGTTTTACAGCTTAAAACCCTACAAATATTAAAGAAAAATTTTCTTCAGCCATTTACCAACACTTCTGCATATATAACTCAGTTTTTTCAATTTTGTGGGTTGACATGGTATTGCTTATTTGCGTCCATATATATTGTTGTGTTTATCTGAATGTCAGAATTGAATTCGATTGATTGTAAATCGCTAAAAGAGTTAATTAATGATAAGCCCCCAGCTGATTTTATAAGAACTTAAGTTTTGTATTTCTTAACCCACTTCATCATATGTTTTCTTGATAAAATGCAATCAAGGGTCATAATTAGTGTGATTATAATCCGAACTTTTAATGTAAAATTGATAATAAAAAACCACATCATTATGCTCGTTATGCTCTGTAACATATTTTTTGATAATTACGTTACAAATTTTCCGTAGTTATACGGAAGTTTTAGCGTTTGAGATCGATTCTCAATTAGCATATTTACATATACAAATAGAATAATATTATAAATTAAGAGTTTTAGTGCATGTCTTAGAAAGGTCTGTTAAATTGTTAAAGTTTACAGAGTGCTAAAAGCCGCAGTGAATACGCTTAAGGTACTGAAACCCTTTTTCATATTTTAACATCGCAAATACAACCTCACACCAATCTGGGGGCAAGGCAGTGCCCCTGTCAAGTCGAGCAAAAAAGCGGCACGGCCGTACTATCCTTTTCTCGAAGCACTTCAGGCCATTTTCGACGCTCTATAACTTAGTTGTGAATAAAGCTACAAGCCTTAATTTTCAGTAACCGAGTAGGCATTGTATAAACACGGTATATTTCAAATTTCATTCAATTTGAACCAGTAGTTTCAGAATTATAACTAGTTAAATTTCTTAATTTTGTCACTCACTGACTGACCGATCATCAAAACTCTAAGGCACTTCTAGCAGACATGGAAGCTTCAAATTTAGAATATAATTAGTGTTTAGTGTATAAATTAAGGGAAAATTAAAATATTTTGTAATTTCGGTCCAGTTTACTAGATACATGAACTGCATAAATAACTTTGTAATCTCATATAAATGTATAGGATTACAAAGTTACATTTGCAGTCAGATACGTACTTACACAGTTTTCAACCTCTTATAACTTCGTTGTGGCTAAAACTAAAAGGTTGAATTATCAGTAACCAAACAGGCATTGTATAAACACGGTATATTTTAATTTTTATGCAATTTGAAAGTGTAGTTTAAGAATTATAACGAGTCAAAATTTCTTAATTTTGTTACTCACTGACTGACCGGTCATCAAAACTCTAAGGCACTTCTAGCACACACGGAAGCTTCAAATTTAGAATATAATTAGTGTTTAGTGTATAAATCGAGGAAAAACTATAATATTTTGTTATATTGGTCCAGTTTTCTAGATACACCAACTGCATAAATAACTTTGTAATCCTATATAAATGTATAAAATTACAAAGTTACATTTATAGTAAATCAATCAGTGTACCTGTATAGTATATGCATAATATAATGAAATAATAGGTATAGGTGGGTACCTATATAATATACGATTAAATTCAAGAAGTGGGGAAAAAAGTACGATTTACTACAAAAAGATATGAGATCCCATTAAAAACATAAAATGTAAAAAATTGCAAGTCTCATAAAGCAGTACTTCTACTACAAAAAGTGGTGAGATCTCATGTATAACTACGCCTGAAACTTGGCAGTTTTTCGACTCTAAAGTATTTGTATGAGTAGAATAAGTTGCCGTACAACTGCCAAGTTTCAGGCGTAGTTATACATGAGATCTCACCACTTTTTGTAGTAGAAGAACTGCTTTATGAGACTTGCAATTTTTACATTTTATGTTTTTAATGGGATAAAATATATGGGTTGGGTTTACTTATTAAAACCAACCGTAACTCAACTTTTCTCTAAGTTAATTAATTGTTAACGATAAAACTGCTTTTTAAATTCTATTCTAGTATATTGTGGCATAGGATACTTTTAACACAATAAGCTTTAGTATACACGGATGAAGTACCTAGCAAAATCTAGTAAATTATAAGAAACAAAGAGTTGTTGCATGACCAATCAGTGACAGGTTTAATAATAGGGTTATGTCATAATAAGTGATTATCAGTAACTAATTAATGTGATCAAGAAAAAACAAGATACGCTTTCAACAAAGTAGCTAACAATACATAGTATTATTTATCAAGAGGTATATTTCCACTTATGTGGGCGATCTCAACCCGTGTTAATTATGTTGATTATTAATTAAAAGTATATAAAAATGTAAAGCCTTGCGTACATTTCTCGTTGAGATATATGCTATGGTTAGGATGTAAGGCTGAACTCAAATATCAGAGCGTTAAAAACGATAGTTAATTTTTGTATCCTGAAATTCTTAGTTATTCCTTCGTAGCCATTGATCAGATTATCCCAAAATTCCAAGTTTTATAAATGGCGAAGAAATCTCCCCTAAAAACACAAAATAGGAAACCTTCTTTATCTTAAAGTTATAAATAAATTCTTGCAATGTTTAAAAATTTAATAAAATTATCGAACTGCTCTCTAAAAACTCGCTATTTTTTCCTATCGATAAATATTCCAAAAATGCCAAATGTCAAATGAAAAAAATTATAATAATAAGAATTTCAATTAGTTCATTTGTATAAATGAAAATGTGAATAAATGTGTAAAACAACGACGGTACCGGTAATTTTAAATATAAACGACATTTATGTTAAAATTTAAAATTATAAGACTTGATTTTAAAATCAAATGATTGGGTTATCAGGCCTATAATTATATATAACACAATTAAGAGAATAAATTCCTTTTAATAAATTCAAGTATTAACAACAGTATAGATCATTTATAGACTCTATATTTATAGACGCTCTAGATGAAAAAATGATTTTCTTTAAAGAATGCCACAACCCGGCCATGCGTTGCTGTGGCACTTAAGAATTCATTACATTGAATTAAATGACGTACTTTTGTTTGGCATTGGCAGTTTGAATGTCAGCAATCGATGTTTTATTTAATATACATATATATAGCATTATTATGCATAAAATTTTAGCTTCTCATTCTTGTGAAGTAGGTAAAAAAGCTGACAGTCCTACGCGCGTATGAAATATGCTTAAAAAGAAGTTCGAATTTTTCTTTTCAGCTATTAATATATAGAGATACGACAATTGAAATACTATATACACGTTAATTTTATTCGTATGTCGAAAGCTGGTGACGCTAACTTCATTCCATTTTGTCTGTATGAAACGGCCTGTCTACAGTATACATTAAGTTTACATATATGACTAATTTTTTATCTATCTTTTATAACCAGTAATGTGAGAATATTCAAATACTTAGTATAAGTATTGACTCAATTACCGATATCATATTATTGATCAAACTTTCCATCGGCCACTTGAGTATTATCGATTTTATTACACCTATAAATAAAAGTATTATGACTTTTATTATGATGTCATAGAGTATAATCACTAAAATTTGATATTATAAAGACATTAAATAAGTTCAAAGATACCTTTCTTATCTTTCAATTTGTTATATTTCTATGCTTTCAATTTACTTACTTTAAATATGTCGGTGTATTTTCGAAACTGAATATTATAATTTTACAAAACTAAATAATAAAATACAATCATTCATTTAAAAAGTATTTTCATTTTTACAAAGGCCAAAATTATTTAAATATTCCACAGCTGATGCTTCTTTGTTCAAACTACATATTAAAATCTTTCTGGTTTCATTTTAATACTTATATGACGTAAACGATGTATGAAACGAAAACGTTACAGAAATTAGAAGATTATGAACACAAAATAGCTAACAAAAGCGATTTTAAACGCGTACGTAGGCACTTGATATTATTCTCGGCAAAATATCGTGATGAAAATATTTTCCTACATAACAAACTCACTACTCGTATAGTTGACAAAATCGTTAAGCAGTTGCAAAAGGTTATATACTACATAGGTACTATCTGTTTGCCAAATATTTACTACATTAATGCAGTTGATTATAACATTAGTGTGCAAAAACGTATACAAAAATCATCTTCCGATTTTCTTATATTTATGATAAGAAAAAATTAAGTACGATGAAGAAAAACACTATTCGTAGATTTATTTTTTACAAGCTTTATTCTTACATACACCGACATAATATTACGAGTAATAGCGTCTACGTAAGAATACTCAATGTGAACTCAAGTTCAAGGTGGCGTACGATCATAGCAACCTGGTAGTAGATATCGATTAAATGAACATTCTTATATTCATGTTCAATTTATTGATGTCCTAAATACCATGTCGTACCGACTCTGATTGAAAACAAAAAAAGATATATATTGTTCTGTAATGCATATCAGATACTATAGACAATGTTCACAAGAAAAGGAAGAGGAAAGAAGGACAATAGGGGTGGGCCGTTGGCACTTACAGTCGTCGAACGAAATGAAATTGATTTCTTTGTAATGCCGAAGTTTAAAATGCCGAAAATTGGAAAAAGACAAAAGTTAATCGATTCGACCAAGCTTATTTTTCATCATGTCATCCTAT
Organism: Hestina assimilis; assembly: GCA_023373885.1. Classification (NCBI taxonomy): domain Eukaryota; kingdom Metazoa; phylum Arthropoda; class Insecta; order Lepidoptera; family Nymphalidae; genus Hestina; species Hestina assimilis. Next base: position 6,223,803 of record CM041740.1, on the reverse strand, counting down.
TAAATTTTTACCGATATGTTAACGAAGCAGTTGCGGTAGCGAACCTGCCTTAAACGCCACAGGTCGCGGGTTCGATTCCCGCTGGGACCATAAGATGTTTGTATTGACCCCCGACACAGGATATAACTATCCTAATGGGGGCCGTTGAGTGTACAGCATTTATTATTTATTATTAATGTTACTTGCAGCATAAAAGAAATCACCGTACAAAACGCAATGAAAGACACAAGAAAAGGAAGAGGAAAGAGGGAGAGCAGGGGTAGGCCGTTGGCACTTACAGAAATGAAATTGATTTCTTTGTAATTGCAACATTATCTCTTCGCAGAACTGGGTCATTCATACCGAAAACTACAAAAAGACAAAAAATAACCGATTCGATCAATCTTATTCTTCATTTTGTCATCCTATTAAATTTATTCCGATATATTGATTTTGACATGTTATTGAAACCTATAAAAACGTTCGTTTGCTTTTCTTTGCATTATGAACGCTGTTTTCGCTTAGCTGTGGCGCTACACAATCGTTGAAGTCCACAGAGATCAATAAAGTTACATAATGGAAAACGACAATTCTCGAAGATTCGCGCATATTATAAGTAATTTGGTTTATGGGTGTATTTGTCCTTGTCATTGTGAATGTTTCCGGACCCCCGACACAGAATATCACTATCCTAATGGGGGCCGTTGAGTGTGCAGCGTTTATTATTATTATTATTAATTATATACTAGGTTGTCTGGAAGAAATCATTATTTATCGATGACACCACCTACTTGTATATAAAAAGGTTTATTTTATCTGTCTATAGACCGTAACTTTTGTTGCGTAAAACCACAGAGATATAACTTAAGACCTTAAAATATATTGTTAAATATTACTTCCTTGGAATTAAAAATATATACAAATAATCTATGAATATTTTCATTCTAATGCACATCTATTCATTGGAAAATGCAAGTAGAGTCGAGATGTAAGTACATTTTAAAGTATTTTGATCATAATTATTGAAGAATTGTCGTCAACAAGAATTTTATGACTGATAGCGCTTCATTATCAATGTAATATAATGATTATCTTAAACTGCTTTCTTAATACAAAGGGATAAAAAAGATTATGCACATAATTGAAGCCTCAATAACTCAACGGTAGAACGGTAGAACGGTAGACTCTCGCGTTAACGGAGCAAAGACGGGCCGGCTTTCTTCGAGGGTTCGAGCCTAACCGCATTGGGCTATTGTCGTACCCACTCCTAGCGCAAGCTTCGAGCTTATTAGAGAGGCAATACGAATATTAGTAATATCAAGGCATTACTAATATTATTTTATATTTATTTAAAAAAAGTGCCCGAACTATTGTGCATGGGATAAGTTGACTAAGAGAAACATATAATTTCCATACTTGAATTTCCTAAACTTTGAACATTAATCCGAAGTTTAGTTGCTAATGTTGTCTATCGATCATTCTACTGTGAGGGTTTCTGCAACCACTGTCTCTTTTATTTCAAAATCGGTGTCACGTGTTGGTAATGAACCTGCCTTTAGTCTCAACGTTAAGTTACCGATCGGGGCCGTGCCTCGGAGAGAACGTTAAACTGTCTATCCGGTTGTCTTCAATTGCTCTGTGTAAAAATTAGTAACCTGTAAAATCCGGATAAGGGTAATAAGCAGACCCTTGGCAAAATATCCGGATTAGTCCAAGGAAAAAGAAGAAGACGATTGTTTCTAAGATATTTGTAATGGCACGTACATGTCTTAGAATTTCGGAAAGAAGACACGGTTTCATCACGATGACTTCTTTCATCGTAGAGCCAAATTTTGACGACTTACAGTTTTGGTTAAAGTTTACATTTTCCATGTAGTGGACCAACTCGGCATGGCCATGGAATATGCCACGCAAATTAGTTTAGTGATAATGAGTAAGTATTGGGAGTGATATCATCTTTTAGCATAAGAAGCTTCATTTCGATGATATGATTACTAATTATGTAATGTTTATCACACTTAAATATTTTATTTGTGTGTGAAGGTGAAAACCAATACATTTTATAATACTTATCTTTACTAATATTATAAATGCGAAAGTAACTCTGTCTGTCTGTCGCGCTCTCACTCCCACACTACTGAACCGATTTCAATGAAATTTGGTACACAGATAGTCTAGAGCCTGAGAAAAGACATAGACTTTTTAATGCGAAAAAAGGGTTGTAAGGGGTTGAAAGGGGGGATGAAAAGTTGTATGGAAGTATCGTAATTTTTAGAGCTAGAAGCTACTAATTTTTTTAGGCTGTTGATTCGATATAAATAAATATGACATTCAAAGTTTGTAAGATTTGCAGAGTTTGTCAGAAAATCGTTATACACGCAGGCGAAGCCGCTGGCAGAAGCTAGTTACTTATAAAAGTAGTTATTGATACAAATCTGATATTAGTATGTTGGAATATTTTCTTTTCCGGAATGTTAATGTTAACTTATAAATGGATAGCAATACCTATTATTAATCAAATATTTATCATAAAGAATTTGAGTAAATGAAATTTGTCATTAACGGCGCTGAAACGGTGACTTAACGTGACCACTGACTGGTTCTAATCAGTAAGTAAATATGATTGTAAACGTAACTAACAATTTAGGGCATTTTAACGGTATCAATTAATTTTGATATTATTAAATAGGGCTGCCAAACGTGACAAATAAAATCATGAAAGGGATGACACCTTAGATTAAGTATCTCTTTCTTCTTTCTCTTTCTACGGATGACACGAACATACAAGATGTAACAATCACGCGGGCTAGAGCTGGCATAAGAATGCCTTTATATCAATAAAGTAATAATATTTTTTTATATATAGTTTACTTCTAAACTTTATATTCTGGAGAAATATATTTTTTTAAACTGTCAAAATATGTTTTCCAGTTTTTAAGTACTCTATGAATACACTCTATGTATATTTTGAAGTCATAATCTGTATTGTTAAAACATTTCATGAACATTGGTAGGTAGATAAAATGTTAAAAAGAGCTTATTAAGTATAATTTAATTTATTTACCAAAAAAATCGTTGAAAGATTTCTTATTGGAAACAAATTTTTTAAATACCTCAGAAAAACCGGAAATTTTATAGCCCGGTTTTATTACACTTTTATATGCTAACAGCCTTATCTAATATTATAAAACATAGTATAAAAACTACATAGTATAAAAAAAGTAGCTTTCTCTGTCCCTATGTATGCTTAAGTCTTTAAAACTACGCAACGGATTTTGATGCGGTTTTTTCTAATAAATAGAGTGATTGAAGAGGAAGGAATTTTTTTGAGGATTCTAATATGATGTCGTAAATAAATACATCTAACGCGTGCGGGCCACGGGTAGTAATGAATACATCAAAAGTACTGGATCGATTTTAACCATTTTATCATCAGCTATATACATATATATTTTATACCCGTGCGAAGCCGGAGCGGGCCGCTAGTACTGATATAAAACTAAAAAAAGTTGTATATGACTAGTTAGACGAGTACGATACACGAACATGCGCCGTGTTATGTCATCCCACGTGGAGATACATATGTCCATTTCGTCACCAAGATAAAAAAAATAATAATATATAGACTTATTTTAAGAAGATAGAATTTCAAGGATATATTAAGATATTTGTTTAGATACTTGACATGCATTGATGAATGATGAATGAATACCAATAAAATACAACGATAGTTCATTATTTATTATTATAATATAATTATATCGCAGAACGCAGTGATATGTTCATTCATAAATGTAACATAAACTGATTATTACAAATCTAGGCAGAACGACCTTTTGTGTTGCAAAATTATAAAATAACAAGACATAGTCCATAAACAGCCTCATTAAAAATAATATTGTATAGTTGTATACTAGTTGCTCGCTCTGGCTTCACTTTTGCGTCATAGTTTTTATTACATTGCTATATTGAAAAAGACAATAGTAAGTACCGATGCTACTTTTACAAAGCTACTTTCTGCCAATATGTGAGCGAGAGCAGTGATGGTAATTTCTGAAAGAGAAAATGAGAGAAGGAATCAAAGATCATTGTACGAAAGTCCTCATTTTCTGCAACATATATAAAAATAAGCTTCGTGATGTATATACATACGTTACATTTTTGGAATATGAATATGAATGGTATATTTTTTCTATTATAAAATTTGGCTCTGTATGTAATTTTCAACCAGTTTCGAACTAAAAATAAAGTTGTTTAGTAATTTTGTTCAATAAACCTCCGGGACTCGCGCAAGAGTACTCTATTACTTAATACTTTACGACGATTTTCTGAGACAAGGTAGCACTGTCCCCTGTCGAGCCCGCCCATTTGTGCTGAGAGAATCATGGCTCTACTACTACTAAAATGTTACTATACGTTTGATGAAGCTGTTTGTTTTGGTTGTGGTATCACACATCTTGGCAAGCGACCTGTTATCTGTCGTCAGCCAAGACGGTGCTATATTTGAGTAGACCGAATGATGATAGATATATGTATAGTACCTACGTATGAAAACGGAAACAGGAAGTTAGTTCCTAATCAGAAATGCGAATAAAATATATAATATAGAATATTATATAATGGTCAAATGAACACAAATGTAAATTAGCTTCTATCAGCCTCGAATTAAATTTTTACTTGTCGTTAAATATTTTAACCTTATATGTATGTACATTCCTTACGCATTCCAGAGGAAACAGAATTTATGAAAACGTTTCGACTAGAATTATTGTTCATAACAGAACAGTTAAATAGAAAGTGCCTAGTTTATGAAAAATTAAAAAATTAGAAACTAAAACCAATGCTTATAATAAATGTATGCCATTTTTTTAGTTTTCGAAATGACGTCATATTTAGAATCTTGGTGAGTCCATCCCAAGAACAAACCCTACCAACAGGTCGAGATGCTACTCGTAACTCTCGCATTAAAAGACGATCTTTCAACCATTGTAGGTCAACGGTTCATGCTTTATATGTACTTCTTCCAAAAAATGCGATGTAGCTTGCTCAATATACGAAGTAGCCTTAGAGGCTTAGACCATTAAGTAACTAACATTAAAAGTTCAGTTTTTAAAAAGAGATTGTAGAAACTACCTACATTGATGGATGGAGTAAATATTTCCTTTTTAACCTACAGAACAGGATTTACCTAGTAGGGGACCACGTTATTTTATAATGCTGTAATACTATGTATAAGTAAATATATTTTTATATTTTATTAAGTATTTGTTTGTTTTATTTTATAGGTTACAAGTTTTTACAGACGTACGCAACCATAAAGAGGAGCTATTAAATTACAGCGGACAGTTTTACGTAGTCTCTGCGGCACCTTGGGGAAACCCACAAGGATAACGCCCAGATCTACACTCTAATATAATATCTTTACGGTCAATACAAACATCTGCCTTGAGCAGTAATCCGCCCATTAGAAAAAGAGGTTCCTTACTTGTTACAACGGTTATCTGCTTTATCCATACATGCAGGTCATTGAATTACCCCTGATTGGTAAACGATCGGTAGATTAAGCAACTTTAGGCGTGGTCAGTCACTAGATTAGTGGTCGGATCGTGGTATTTCAACTGAGCGTCTCCGTGCTTCGGAGGGCACCTATTGTGATAATATCAAAACAGCAAACTTGAATATGTAAAATTGCTTGGATTTTGAAAAACTGAATATAAAAATGTTAAATTTAAACAGATAATTATTTTAATGTGTGTAATCTACGTTTTGCTTTTATTATTATTTTATTATTATTTTACGTCAAATTGTCTTACCCGAACTACTATTTATAAGCTCATACGTCTACTAAATTAATTAACGTAAAATATTTTATATTAATGTCCCAATGGCGTATTTGGCATTAACCGTTCAAATATAAATTCTTTTTCTTATAATTTTTTTCGCGTATCTACCCAGGGTCGGTTTATAACTCTTATCCGGATTTGACAGGCTACTAATTTTTATACAGAGCGATTGCCATTTGACCTCCACAACCTTAAGGGCAAAGATAACGATTTTTACCAGTTGTTATAATTACAACCGGGACCGACAGCTTAATGTGCTTTCGATGGCACGGTACGGCATCCGCCTCAGCGGTAATCAAACCCGCGACCGTTGAGGATATAAAGCAACCTCGCCACCAACTCAGCACAACAGTCTTCATTAAAATGTCTATTCTATGGCCAAATAAAGACAATTTTCCTTATTATGTCAAAAGTTATCTTAGGTTATCATTTATTCAAAATATTTTAATTTAAATTTCAAGTATGTAACCCGTTACTAACACGTGTCACGTTTTGCAAACGTGCTTTAAACGGGTTATAACAATGTGTTTTAAGTAAAAAAAATAGGTATATCAATATTGCGTTTCGGGATGTTGATGATTAAGGAAAACCTGACAATATTGTATTGCCCAATTTTGATAAACCAATTACTTGTGATGGGTATTTTGTTTCGTTAAAGTATCAAGTTTTATTTATTACTTAAAGTGAAACAACATTGAGACATTTCAAAAAGAAATGAATTCAAATTAAATATTATAACATTTTGCAATACTAGTAGAATATCAAGTGGATTTCCCACCCAAACGAAGGATGGGCATAAAAGAAAATAAAAGGACAGGCTTAGAAAAGGTTTGGTCCTCAAGCGGTCCCGAACGAAACGCGAGACGGATAGTGATACATTACGTTGATATTCTATAGGAAGCCGGACATTTCTGAAAAAGCAAGAATGTAGGTATAACTAAACATTATCTTCTTCTTCTTGCCCTTATCTCTCTTATGCTCTGCACAGCACATCTTCTGCTTCCATTTTTGTCTATCATTCATCAATGCTGCACTCACATCCCTTTCTACACATATCCTCTTCCACACATTTCATCCAAGTCTTTTTCGGGCGTTCTTTCTTCACATTATCACTCTATTAACTATAACTAATATTATATTGAACAAAAATGTTTTTTGAGCATACGTCTGTACCAGTCCTTAATTTTCTTAAGTCGTCACTATTTCCTAAAACAACGTAAACGAAGCATTGGCTTCTCATGCCAACCGCGCCATCACAAAGTAGTATAGATAGATCGCGTCATCGGCCTCGCTGTTATGTGTCAAGACCTTTGTAGATTATAAGACGTGTAACATGGTATTTTTATTGCAATTCCTTAATTAAATTGCACTAATTACAATTACACTTACAATTAATTAATGTATTTTATTCGACATCTTTCGAAAAACAAAATTAATAGGAACATAATTATATTTAAAAGTTATAAATCATTTCGCTTGAAATAAAACAGTAAGTAAGGAAAAATAATTATATTATTTCGTATTTTTTCGTTTAATAGCTTGTTTCTAAAAAGTGGTTTGACTTTATTTTTTAATTTAGAGTACTTTCACTTTTAATCTGTGTTCTGATATTTCGTGCAAGTTTTTCCTTGATGTAATCCAATTAGGTATTTAATAATTGCTTAGTTCGTCTAACATTGCATCAAAAATGTGATTACACCAACGTCTATGTAGTTCCATATCATAAACAAGCAGCATGTATTTATATTAGATCAAAACTAAATACAGTTTCATAGCATTTAGAGCCTCAACGTTTCACACATAAAAAACAACGACCAGTGAACAATTCTACGAATCCTGTTAATTCTACTAATATAATAAATGTGAAAGTTTGTGTGTTTAGATGATTAGGTGTTTGAATGTTTGGATGTTTGTTACTCAACTCAAAAACGGCTGAAAGGATTTGGTTGAAATTTGGAACGCAGATAGATGCTTACCTAGTAACACGTACACGTTAAATACTTTTAACCTACCGGAAAAAATTTAGGTTCAGGTATTTACAAACGAAAGGCTTAATGTGAAAGCAAATGTGTCTGGCTGTAACCTTTTCACTCCTAACCTACTGAACCGATTTTGATGAATTTCTGTCGTGAAAAAACCTCTGAAATAGGTGATGGAAATTTGTCTTCTTCTTCTTAGCATATTTCCCAGTATTTTATTTATCCAGGGTCTGTTTATTACTCTTATCCGGATTTGGATGGTTACTAGTTTTTACACAGAGCGATTGCCATCTGACGCAACCCTAAGGGCGAACTAGTAACTCATTGGATATGAGCAAAATAACTATATAGTAAGAGTTAACGATTATTATCAGATGTTAAAGGACAAACGCCCAAACCCAAACTGATATTTGTAAGATCAATACAAACATCTGTCCAAGCGGGAATCGAACCCGAAACCGTCGAGGCTAGGCGGACTCGTCACCAATACGCCACAACGGTTTCAGATTATGGAAGTTTGAATCCGGAACTATTTATTTATATTGCAACCAATTGCATCGTTATTCACGCGGAACAAGCCGCGGTTACCTAACCTAGTATTAATATAAATTAGAAGAACTGTACAAGTAGATGTTTATACAGACATGCAGAGCTAAAGCCAACTCCCTCTGTATGCTTCCACCTTCTGTTCACCCCTTATCACAGGTGGTAATTTTTTTTTTTTTATGTTACAAATTGGCAAACAAGCATACGGCCCACCTGATGGTAAGTGGTTGCCGTAGCCTATGAGCGCTTGCAGCACCATTAGTAGGCGCCACTCACGCGTTACCAACCTCGAGATATTAGTTCTTAAATCTCCTCTGCCCAGTAATTTCACTAGCTTACAGTGCCCTTCAAACCGGAACACAGTAATGCCTAAACACTACTATTTGGCGGCAGAATATTGGACACTGCGGTGGTACCTACCTAGCCGGCCTCTTGCAACAAAAGACCTACCACCAGTGTGACTGATTGCACTGGAGGAATAATATCTGCTGTGACAGAGGTTATAGAGGCCCAACAGCGGGCGATGGGGTCGTCACATCCCGACGCCGGTAATTTCTCAGGTTGTTGCGACTGAACAAATGCTGTGGTAACTATTTTCCTTAAGGTGGCCTACTTAGGCCGTATGACAGTTTGGCACCTTTTGGTATACAAATTTAATTAATTTGTTACATGTTATTCATTTATTTAAAAATAAAAAAAACCAGACACAATAAAAACCCGTCGTGTACAACGTAGTTACCTACATAAATAAACCGTAAAATATAATAAAAAGAGACAATTTAAACTTGAATATCACAATTTACGTCAAGGCTTTAAGACTTTTCATATTATTTTTAAAATTAAAATCGTTTTTAATATGCGACCGTAAATAGTTTAACTATTAACTATTTTTTTTGTGTAAGAGGGGTAAAACTGGTAGGAGTCTCATCTGATGTTAAACGATAGTGCGTTGCCGACCATTAACCTTTAACTAGACCTTGGCAACAATTTTGAAGAAAAAAGGCTCGAAGGTATTGAAATAGGGGATGAAATTTTGTTTATTGTTATTTCTCATTGCCTCATTAACATTAAATCGTTATTCACTAGTGAAGCCGAGAGCACAGTTAGTAAAAACAACAAATCTATAATTGAGGTATACATTGTTATTCGTCAGTAGAGTTAACATGCAGTTCTTGTCATTCTTTTCTCGGTTGAAATCAATACAATAAATACACTAGATTTTACTGATTTCCGACTGAAATAGAATACAAAAATTTTCTCCAAATAAAATAAAACGTTTGAAAAAATTATTTTAAATTTTGAATCTAATACGCTTATAATAAGTTCAATAACTTAGTTTGAAAGAATAACAAAAATCAATCCATATATCCAAACAAACATTCACATCTCTCTCATCCTTTCTTCGTTCTGTATGTAGAATATATTTACTTTTATTATATATGTGAGAATGTGAGTCGAAAAAAACATAAATTCAATTCAGGTCGAAATAATTTACTTAAATACAATACAAATACATATTAAGTAGGTATAACATTGGCCGATATAATTAAAAGAATTGCAATTGTGCTTTTAAAAAAAAGTTAAGTGCGTATGATTGGGTGAAATATTATAATATATCAAGACCCCGCGACGATCAGACCTTCGTCATTATATAAAATCTGAATGATTCTCTATTTTTTCGTTATAGTATAAACATCAGTTTTTATATATTTTATAAGAAAGAAAGAAGATATTATATGTATATAGAAGTTACGTAGTCTGATGTAAATACTTAGTAGGGTTGCAGCCCTCTGGCAGACGTCCTCAAAAGTATCAACTATCCGAGAAACAACTCTAAACATTTTATAAACACATTTTAAAAGAAAAACGACACCGTTGTGGCGTTGTGGGTAGCGAGTCTGCCTTTAGCCTCGACAGTTGAGGGTTCGATTCCCGCTCAGAGCAGATGTTTGTATTAATCGTACAGGCATATTTTCCGGCCTGGGTGTGTTTGTCCTTGTCATTGTGAATGTTTTCGGACCCCTGACACAGGATTTAATTATTTTTTTAGCGTTGAGTGTGTAGCGTTTATTTATTTATTATTTAATTTTAAAACAAACCATTCAAAGCTCAGTACAGCTGTGGTTATCACCAACGCGTAACAAGTAATCTCTTACACCGTAATATGGTGCGATCCCGTCACCATACCTGACCTCGATTTTCGCTGCTGTCAAAAATCATAACGGTATCTTTGCGAACTATTAGCACTGGTAATTTATTTTGAATGGCCTCATATATCTTAAATATAATATCAGGTGAAACTGGTTAAGCCAGTTTCCCGTACGAAGATAAATTACAAACTACCTATAACCGACGTAAAAGATAGCAAGTTTAAAAGCTTGTTATACATAAATGTGATAAAATTGTGTATGTATGCTAAAAATATAGTGCAGTGTTCTTAATGTCTTGCTTAATTTAGTAATCACACATCGTACCTTTATAACGATAACACAAAAATTAAAAAAAAAAAACAAAAATTTTGTTATCAGCGTAAAATGACTTAAAACGAAATTCTCAATGTAACAATAGTCCAAACATAGCCATGTTCGAGCGTAAATAACTGACGTAAATAACAGACATGCAGGTGTCAATATTTTAACACTTATTTTGTCGATTCCCAAAAAATTGCATTTTGAGTTAGTCGTTTTCGTTCTAAAGGTGCAACATATTGAACAACTGTTTTAATAATTTCTTGATTCGTTCACTTGCTGACATATACATACCTTCGAAAGCCTTAAGTTAAGTAAAAGTGGTATCGCTAATTTTCAATTGAATATTTTCTTTTCATTGTCACGATAAAGTATGATCTCCCGTTCACTTCACACATACTCATACATAAACGTGTACGTCATATCAATGCAAATAGTGACAGGCCATGTTCCATTGTTCACTATCATCAATTCATCGTAAGATATTGTTACAAGTTTACACATTCTAGTGTATACAACTACGTGAAAAGGAAATTTTGCACTCCTTTCTAAACATATTTTTAATTCATATATTAAATAAAATATCGATTGATTAATTATCTATATTCTGCCAATGTCAAACATATGTGTGTCATTTGATTTAATTCAACAGAAACCATCTAACAAATAAAATTACGGTAAATATTTTTCTCATGTTAAAATACAACGAATAAAATAACCTGATTATTATAATATACATATTAAACGCTAAAGTACAAGATGATATCATTCTATTATCGGTCAACCGCTTAGTGTCAAGGTCGAAATGACCGTGTAATAACCTCACATAGTAATAATACATTACAAAGGTACTTATCTATGTATTTTACTACGTAACATGATAATTATAATTTATTACACACTACAGAGTCAACTCAGAGTATATATATATATATATACTAGCGGGGCCCGCAGACGTTGTCTTGCCCCGAAAAAATTTGACAAGCAGAGCCCCAACTGAGTCTAATTGTGAACAGAAGTGACACCGTTGAAAATTATTTAATTACCATGATCGTTTTTTAAAAATATATTAAATATGGTAGAAGGGTGAAAATTCAGAGTTGTATGAATTTTCAATGCTGAATCATAAAAAAATTGCCAAAAATTAAAAAATATTTTTGGGGTGGACCAAAATGAAAAAAATAGATATAGACCTACCCGATATGCACACAAAATTTCATAAAAATCGCTCGAGTCGTTTCGGAAGAGTTTGGTAACAAACACTGCGACACGAGAATTTTATATATTACATTTTTTATAATTGGCAATGTTTACAAACGGAGAGGTCTCGGAGAGCACCTTAAGCTATTGTCCCGGCTATCAATATTTATATGATATTAGTTAATTAATAACAAATAACAATTATTATCAGATCCCATAATAATTGTTATCTCTTGATAGGTAAATTACTCTTATCCGAGTTATTGGTTCGCCTTTATGGTTGGCTTGCGAAGGTTGTATCTCAGTCACTCTGTGAAAACAAGTAACTTGTACGATCAAAATAAGAGTAATAAGCACGACCGTTGTGGCGAGCTGGTTTGATTCCCGCAGGGGCAGATGTTTGTATTGATCTTATGTCTTTTTCGGTCTGGGTATTTGTTCTAGAGAGCACGTTAAGCTGTCGGTCCCGGTTGTTATCATAACATCTGATAATAATCGTTAGCTCTTGATACGTAATTTTTTCTTATCCAATAAGCTATTAGTTCGTCCTTAGGGTTGCGAAGGTCAGATAGCAATAACTCTTTAGGATTAACTACCTGCGTAATTGCTGTTAAAACTACCGGAAATAATGCTAGGAAGAAGAAAAGTTAAGAGTATAATTTTTTACAATTTCATGTATGTACTATTGTAAACGGACATTGCTGATAATGGCAATGCTTTCCTACCTAGTATTCAGAAGTATTCTTAAATTGTACTAGTCTTCTACAAGTATTCTTAAATAAACAACGAGATTACATATTTACATTTAAACAAGTACTTACTATGCATTTTGCTCAAAATCTGGAGTAAATTCTGACAAAATTTTACTTTAGAACAGCAAGCCAAATTAACCCTTAAATATTATCAATTTCTAAATCTAAACATTGATTTAATTTGTCAATTAATAAAATTCAAACTATACTGATTTTAATTGGTTTATTAAAAAATATTAAAATCTCAAACATAATATAAGACTAATGGCCAAAACCTTGCTCATTGACCCACAGAACCACCAAAGACCCTCACGGTACTGTACCTTTATTTTAATAATAAGGAAATCAATACTAAACACTGCAATTACTAAACTTATAATATTTCTTACTCTACAGTAAGGAGAATGACAGTGACCTTAACTTCGGAAGTTTTGTCCAGTATAAATTAATCATTAGTATTAATGATATATTTATCTTGTATAGCTGATAGAGGTTACGACAAGCGTGTTAGCGTGGCGGTAGAGAGCGTCGCTTTAGCCTCGACAGGCGAGGGTTCGATTCCCGTTTGGGCAGATGTTTTTAATGATCTTACAAATATATGATCGTTCTGGTCTGGGCGTTTTGTCCTTGTGGGTTTCCCGAACTTGCCACGGAGAGCACGCTACGCTGTCGGTTCTGGTTGTTATCACATACCATCTGATAATAATCATTTACTCTTGATAGGTAACTGGCTCTCTAACGAGTTACTAGTTACGAGTTACATCCTTAGGGTTGCGGAAGTCAATTGGGAGACGCTCTGTACAAAAACTAGTAAACTAGTAACCACAGTATAACGACGTGGAATGGTATCTATATTATTGGGCTTCTTTTAGTGTGAGCGCCGGAAGCCCAAACTTTAACTTTGCACTATTCTCTCTCTACCTAAGGGCAGCACGACACTTCTTCTAAGAGAGCGAGACCTTACTTCCGCTAGATTTTTTGATACTTCTCGTCTTACACCTATCTATAAAAAAGTCATTACAGCTATGAGATCTCACACCTTTACATTTCTTCTTTGAGATTTCTGTTCTTTTTAAAAACAGGTTTAATTTTGTAGCATGTGGTAGAATCATTTAACAAATACGTTGAATAAAATTTTCATACATTCATTCATTTTCGTAACTTGACAATATTATCACAAAAAAAACTTGAATGACAAAGTATCAAAACTATTCATGTTATACTATAGAACAAGTAATTACCGCTACCCGATATGAATGGGTCACTACAGCCTTTATCGTAATAATTCATTAATATCGATCAGACGTACAAAGTACAGTACAAAGCACGACTCGATCACGTATCAACTAATTCCGGTCGATAGCGATGAACTTTGTATGACCGATAAAAAAATAACAGCTTTTTCGAACCAAATATAATATAAGCCTCAATAGCTCAACGGTTAAATCCTCCCTCCCTCAGTTAACGTGAGAATTGCTGGTTTGATCCTGGCTCCCATGAGCTACTGTCAAACAATTTTAAACAATTAATTATTACTAAACCATAATTATTACTTAACTAGATAACACAGAACCCTGACGATAACATCACGTTACATTACACCCAGTGGAGTAACTAGCTATTTGATATTTTTTTAATTTTTGTGGGCATCAATGCAAAAAATTAATGCCACATTTTCCTTATGAAAATAGCTAAATCAAATATTAATTTTGTGATTTTGCAAGTGGTCTGAGTCAACTACATCCGGTTCACGACCTGCATATTGTATATTTGTTGTTCTCGAAAGGCGGCGGCAAACCGGCGATTTTGGACATATTTTTTCTTAAGAAAGATAATCTATTTTTGCACTGTTTTGTATATTTCTGTGAGGGTTCTCGAATAAAAGTTTCAAAATAAAAAAAACAATTGGTGCGTGTACGCGCTTCAGAAGTTATACTTCTTTGGCATCATTAAAAAACAATTTTTAATTGCATGCAAATTATTTATTACAATAAAATAATAAAAGGACTGAAGAAGAACAGTCAACACAGTCAATAAATATCAGTTTCAATTTGAAAAATTTAATTACAGCTTTATCCTTTGAATTTTGTGTGACGCTCATGCGCGCACATCTAAAAATTTCACTCTTATCAATTTTTCATAACGCGCCTAAAGAAGTATAATTTTATAAAAGTTTGTGGCTGGAACACCACGCTACTGCATGGTTGCATTTGCATAGTTATGCTTCTGACTATGCCTTATACACTACAGATACAATATTGAGTGTTTGTCACCAATGGTGATATAAAATAAATAAACGGTTCAGTTATTATTAAACATTCAAACAACTACAAACAGTGAACTGTCTAAGTAGACTGCGAAACCTCGCTTCAAATTTAAAAACAGCTTTACATATTATTCAATTTATCAATTAAAAACAACGTTATTTATTTTTAAACAGCCTTGTTTTTATTTTTGTCCCAATTCAATTTGATATTTATCTCCTCTGACATATAATAGGCGTTTTTTCAAACCCGGTAGTTTGAATAAACATAATATATAAACACCATAACCTATGATAAACATTATAACAATTATGTAATAGCTAAATATTACATACAGTAGTTCGTATTTATTTGACTATATTTATCATATGATCGAAGATCTACGCATTGTAATATGATATCTAAACCGCAAGTGACATTCAAAATATTAAAATAATAATAGTCATCTTCTCAAAACTAATCTTAATCTCAGAGTCTTTTAACTGCGAATTAATAAATAATTAAATAAACGTTACACACTCAACGGCCCTCATTAGGATAGTGATATCCTGTGTCGGGAGTCCGGAAACACATACAAAGACAAGGACAAATACACCCAGACCGGAAAATATGCTTGCATGGTCAATACAAACATATTATGTTCCGAGCGAGAATCGAACCCGCGACCTGTGGCGCTTAAGGCCGGTTCGCTACCGCTGCGCCACAACGTCGTCAAATGTTAATGTGGGCGAAACTGTTAAAATCAATTATTTTTTTGATCCTTTTGTACTTCTGCCATAATCAATAATACAGCGACTGTAGGCAGGGGAAACCGTTGGGAAAACATTGGTAAAACCGCACTTTGCGCCTAATTTACGTAAATAAAATATCATAAGTACAACAATGAAGTTTATACACTAGCTTCTGTCCCTGACTTCACTCCATATTAATTAATATTTATAATGAGGAACCTTCAATGGAATATAAAAATAATATGGTCATACAAATTTTCATCCCCTATTTCACCCCATCAAGTCCTCCCCTTTTTTTCGCAACAAAAGTTGTTTATAACCGTCTTCATGGTCCAATCTATATCTATACCAAAATTCATCATAATCAATCCAGCGGTTTAGGCTTGAAAGCGTCACAAACAAACAAACTCACTCGCATTTATAATATTAAGTAGAATGATGAAAATATACATAACAACAACAAATTGAACTGCTTTAAGCCAATTTGTCACTTACATAATAATCCAGTCTTACATCTTTTGCATAATAGACGACATTAAATAAATGTATGCTCTCCTTCAATAGAATTTAAATGAAATATTTAAAGAATTACGTAGTATAATTATTAATTGTAAATATAGTTATTGTGGGCAGACTTCCCACAAGGTGGACTGATGACTTGGTTAAGGTCGCGGGAGTCCGCTGGATGCGGGTGGCGCAGGACCGGTCATTATTGCACTCTTTGGGGGAGGCCTATGTCCAGCATTGAATGTCCATCGGTTGATGTGATGATGATGATGATGATGGTGATGATGATGACGATGATGATGATGATGATGATGATGATGACGATGGTGATGATGATGATGATGACGATGATGATGATGATGATGATGATGACGATAACGATGATGATGATGATGATGATGATAATGATGATGATGATGATAGTTATTGTACTGTATTGTACATGAAACAAATTAAGACATGGAAGTTAAATACTTGAATCCTATCGTAATACTAATATTATAACCATATAATTACAATATTGTATTTTTGATTTCTGTGGAATATACAAATTTTTGAAGGATGTTTTTACACTTTTACGTAAAAACTGCTGAACAGATTTGGATGATTATGTAGCAAGTTCATTACCTGGATTAAAACATACTAGTCCATTGAAATGTTACACTTTTTAAGCCTTACCTTGCCCTTTTTAGAGGACGCAATTTTATTTTTTTTATGTATAGTTAAGAGTACTGAAAAATAGTACTTACTTCGGAGCGCTGTAAAACATTAGCTATTCACTTAATAAAAAAATGTTGCTTAAAAAGTTGTTCCTCAAAAAAACGATCTACAAAAATAGTCTGTTATTATTTTTTCATAAAATGATTAAAAAAAAGTTATATCGAAAAATATTTTTCTCAAATTTCTGAACATTTTCACTTATAACTTTTTTATTTATAGTTCTATGACAAAAAGTTACTGGACCAAAGTTGTAGAAAATTTAATTCGCAACAAAAATGTTGTCAATTTTTTATCAGATCAAAAGTTTAAGAGATATATCGTAAAAACCATTTCAACCCCTATTTTCTAGATTGCGGCCGTGGGACAAGGGTGGCAAACCCACTAACTTGGTTTTAGCTTTAAACTGACACCCATACACATCAAAAAAATAAAATTGCGTCCTCTAAAAAACGCAACCCCAAATGGAACTTTTCAATGGACTATACAAGTAGGATAGGATTTTAACACGGAAAAATCTTATTTTCCCGTGGGATTGTCAACAAAACTAATATCAATGCGGGCTTCGGGCGGAGCCAGATTTTAAAAAGAAATAGGTGTCATAATATATACGTTTTTGAAGTTTTCTGTATATTTTTCTGAATACCTTGCAGTCCTTGACAGGGTCACCGTAAGGGACGTTATAACGACAGGCAGGCCGTATGGACATGAGTATGGAAAACGAATTTATCGGCATCCAATTATAATATAACAAATATACATAGTTCTTCTAAAGAACATTCAAAAGTAAAGTTAATGGTAGCCAACTACAAACGATATTTAATTCCTGCACGCAATAATAAATCTTATGTATATGTAGTTAAGTATACAATCGCGTGTAATTTCATCTCCTATAATTAGATTCTTTGAATGTTTATATACAAATCACTTCCACTTAGATAGCAATGTACTATTATAGGTCGTACACCTTTTGAAAACGAAAGTTAAATTATTTGGCTACCTTTTACGAAGATAGTAGCAAACAAACAACCCTACATACATATTGCTGACTCCAGGGGTGGGAGAGGAGGAGGCGAAAAGGTAAAGACTAGAGAGGTAGGAGCTTCGACCTCCGGCACTCTACCTTATCAAAAGAAATGCATTCAATGCGGATAGCTTATCACTTAAACAACATATTGTAAACTTCCTATATAACAACATTATGTTACCAACAATATTAAGTAAAGAATTTTTATTAAAAAGAATAATTAGCAGTCAAGTGCGTGGTTGGATAACGTACAATGGAAACTAAAATAAATTTTTGTAAAAATACATAGAAGCCAATAGTCTCCAAGTAAAATGAGTTTGACATACGGATGGACAAAAAGACGGGCGAACATGACGAAATTTATAAGGGTTCCATTTTTAACATTTGGAACCCTAATATATGACAATAACGTTCTTTGTCAGCGCGATCGTTGTTAAAACAGCTAAATTATTTACCTATTATGTATTCTAACGAGTGCGCATTCATATACTTGAATGACGTACAATTGTGGTAGAATATCATATTAAAATTTTAATAAATAGGTACTCTTATATATAAAAAATAATTGTATTTACCCTAATACGTATATTCATAACTTTAATCTATTTATAGGTACGCAATGTGGAAAATTTAATATTATTTGTTTATCAAAAATTTAATTTGATTATAATTTTATTACAAGGTAAATTTTTACTTAATTTAAATATGGTTTTAGTACTTATAACTGTAGGCGTTTTGTTAGTTTTTCTTTTAATAACATGAACCCATCTTTAAAACATCTAGAAACTATTAGTGAATTAAAATCTTTTTTAGGTTATGGTTTTTGGAACGAAGAACGACACTTTTTGCTATAGTAAGCTATTGTAAGCTGTGCGGCGTCGCATGTTTCTCTGTCTGTCTCTCTCTCTTATAGAAAGCAAGCCAGATATTTTCATTTCTATTTCGCATTGAACAGTGTGGTGTCGCGACGATTATTTTTGTTGAGTGTATACAGGTTTTTTGTAAATAATAAATAATGTTAATAATAAAAAAATATTATTATAACTTAAAAAAATAAAATTTTATTACAATTCCTTCACTAATTAATCGAAAGGAACTTCGTTCCATCCGGGTGTCCCTTGACACCTCTCAAGTTTTGTTCCTTTTATAATGCATTGTGTGAGTTGTAAATGTTCTTCTTCCTAGCATTATACCCGGTATTTACACCGAACGAATGCCATCTGTCCTCCGCAACCCTAAGGGCGAACGAGTAACTCATTGGATAAGAGCAAATTACCTTACAAGAGTTAACTATTACTATCAGATGTATAACAAACGAGACCAACAGCGTGGTCTCCGAGGCGCAGTGAGGAGGAGACCTTTAAGGACAAACGCCCAGACCGAAACAGACAGACAAACAATAAACAGTAGCAAAAAAAAAAATTATGAAATAGTTAGAATGAGAGTATTTTACACACACACATACGCACTATGCGCACACACTGTAATACACATGCTTATCACAGACACAGACACACACACACACACACACACACACACACAGACAGACACTCATACACGCTCACACCTTCATACTTATACACAGACATGCATGTACACCCGTTTTCACGAACACACCTTTTACACACCTTACCTTTTTATTTGTTATTAGCACTTATTACTTTATTATATTATAGTCATTGTAAAAAAATGTTCCTAATCATAGAGGGGAGCCAGGAGACCCTTAGCACAGGGCAACCTAGTTTGGCCTCCTGCCTCCCGCATACCATTGTCGTTATAATTAAGATTCTGAAAACAAAAATTTATATGAAAATGTCTGTGGGAGATAAATAAATTTATTATTATTATTATATGTATCGAGCGGGAATTGTCCACCGTCGAAGATGGAAGGACTAACCTTCACATTACACTGCCCAGTTTTGTTTTTTCATATAGGTTTCAAACGTCTGTCATATAATTAATATTGACCGCGACATTCCGTTGTGCAACCTGGGCTTGGGCAAGCGACCTCGGTTACTGATGCGAATTCTAAGAGTTTAAATCGGTATATTTACATCGTTTAGAATTCATAGATGAACATAATTATATCCATTACAACAATAACAATAAAAACACCTCCTCACCATTTTAATTTTGTAACTTTAAATCAGTATTAACAATTTTTTTGAAAGAATATTAGCGATGCGTTTTTAAGGCATTAGTAATATTCCCCGATAAATAAGCTCGAAGCTTGCAGTAGGACCTCCTCGTACCCACGTAGGACAATAGCCCAAGGAGGTCACGATAGAACTCGCGACTCTCGCGTTAACAGAGCAGAGTGGGCCCTTCTACCGTTGAGCTATTTAGCCTTATAATAAATAAATAACAATATAAGAGTAAAAAATGTTAAAAGCGATTATTTAAAAACCATATACTGTAAGCTAAACCGACGAGCGTTGTGGCGTGTTTGTGGCGAGTCTGCCTTTAGCCTCGACGTTCTCGGAATCGATTTCCGCTCGGGCAGATGTTTGTAATGTTCTTACAAATGTCTGTTTCAGTCTTGGCGTTTGTCCTTGTGGGTCTCCCCAAGATAATTTGTTCGTATTCAACCAATTACTAAACTTAACCATTGTGTTTTTCAAAGGGTTAGCTGCGAAATTAATATATAGCAGTACTTTCTATTCTTCTAAATAATTCTAATCTTGTAAATAACAAAATTATAATGCGTAATGAAAATAGAGGTCATCTAATAAGACCAGCAAACCCAGTGAAAGTTAGAGAGGTGTCGGGCTTCAATGTCAGGATTATCTCTAATGGCGCTGCAATACTTCACGCCCTTTCTAGTAAACATGGTAAATTGAGACTAATACGTTAATATATGACAGCCATTAAAGATATTTGATTGACGCAATAGTCAAAAAAGACAGGTCATATGGCTCTATAAGACGTATGTGTATAGGTGATTAAAACTCTGTATTAAATTAATCATAAGTACTGAAACCATGACGATTGCACCCAGTCTCAAATATTTGGAAGTCAAGTAAAAATTTTGATTGAGTTTTTTCAAGTATGGTCTTAGAGAAACTCTGATATTAATAAATAAATATTACAATTACAATTTTTACATACAACAAACACATACATACATC
This sequence comes from Hestina assimilis, assembly GCA_023373885.1. NCBI lineage: Eukaryota > Metazoa > Arthropoda > Insecta > Lepidoptera > Nymphalidae > Hestina > Hestina assimilis. The sequence continues at coordinate 6,202,662 of CM041740.1, read as the reverse complement.
CACATACAAGTACATAAACACACTTGTAATTTTGCACCAGTACTTTTTATAGCCAGAAAAAACAACCATACGAAAGAGAAATTAATATTATTATATAAATGGCCATATTGCACAAATTCCTTATTTATTAATAAATGTAGCTTCCTTGAGCAAAATTAAAAAAGAAATATTTAATATATGCTTATAACACAAGAGTTGTAACAAATAAAAGACTGCAAAGCAGTTGGCCTTATTTTAATAGTTCAGTTTGTGAGGTATAAAATATGCATATTATGTAAAAAAAAATAATGAACACAAACAGTTGATAGTGATATACGAAATGATTATCTCACGGATCTTTGTTAAATAAAAATGAATAAACATAGGCATACAATATTATATAATATGGGATTGTTTATATTTCGTCACCTTAGAAGGTACGTGTGACAATTTCACAAAAGCACGTGTAACAATTTCCGAGACGGCAATGAGAGATTACCTATAGAGACGTCATACCCCTTAGATAAGCGTATAAAATATGGCAAAATAATCACGTGATATTCACGAGTCGACTGACGGGGTTAAAAGATCATACCCTTTGTCAGAAGAATATGAATATTTTATAATTGATTAAATTGAAAAAAGCGTCCAGTCTTACCATGTACATTATCAAGATTACATATTTGTATTGTAGTGGCAATTGTTATCCAAGCGTCAAACGTCATACTTACACTATAAATATTAATACACTATAGTAATATTTTTACAACACAAATCAGAACCTTCACCATACATTGCTGCGATTAGTGTTGGGAGGGCCTTCTCTCCTTAGATAAAGATTCGGATTTTAAAATATTGCTTAGCTACGTCAAGTGTAATTAAATAATTCGATAATTTCTTTGAAAGATGAAAATATGTTTTGTGCAATAGCAACTTTGCAAACGCACCAAAATATAGGATCTTAAAAAATATACTGTATTTTTACAAAATGCGTAAAAAATCAGTATGTCGGTTAATATAAATCAATTTCCATTATTTTTTTACATTATTTTAAATCTTAACTAAACTCTCTTAAACAAGGTTTGCTTTTATTTTTATTTGCTCAATTCTAAAAGAGTATGAGCAACAAGTTGTCAAGTCTGTATTTACTTTTAACAGTTAGAAACATTACATATATGAATTCTAATATAGTTAACCATACACGCGTACTGACATTTCACCGGAACTAATAAAGAAGTGAAATTATACACTCCAACTTTAAAAACCAATGATAATTTGAACCGTTGTAATACACTCTAAACATTAATGCATACTTGTGTTTGTTTGTTGTGCAGTTTTGTTGTTAATACATATCCGAAGGTTTTCTTGATGACTTTGACATGAGTTATAACGTAAGTAAATCTCAAGTTATTAATTTTTTTTTTTAGATATTTATATGTAAGTTATATAGTAGTAGTAGAGCTGTACGTCTCCCAACACAAATGATCCAGCTCGACCGGGAAAGTATTACCCTCTCACAGAAAATCGGCGTAAAGTAACATAGTGTACATAACTTTTTTAAGTTTGACAAATTATGAATAATAAAATATTTATATAATATTTTGTATAGTATTAGATATCTATTTAATATATTAATGTGTACAAAGAAGCACCACCTACCCTCTCTTTACTCATTTCTCCTAAATCCGAGGTTGTCTGGGAGAAATCGCTAATTAGCGATAAGACCGCCTGCATGTACATTTATATATAGCTTTTAAGGTCTTGAATGTTACTCGTTTTTAGTGGTGTACAATAAAGACTATTCTATCTATCTATCTATCTATCTATCTATCTATCTATCTATCTATCTATCTATCTAATTTTTGTGGTTTGTGCGTCCCATCCCTATCCCCCGTCTTTTTTCCTTTCCCATTCTTTGGTTTGGCAAACCATAGGTAAATACCGGGAGTCATGATAGGAAGACGAAGAATACCTACATGAAGAAATATCTTATTTTTTACTTTTTAGATTATATTATCCTCGAATTTATATGGGATCACTACAAAGACATGTTTTGATAAACAAAAAAGACTCAACGGACCATTGACCGTTCACCGTTGTGGCGCAGTGATAATAAACTTGCATTAAAGGACAATTGTCTAGGTCTCGTTTTCCTCTCAAGACAGATGTTTGTATTGACCATACAGACACGTATTTCGGTCCATATAGTTGTGCTTGTGTTTGTGTATTTCCGTACTCCTGTATATAACTATCCTAAAAGAGGCTGTTTAGTGTGTTACATTTATTATTATAAAATGGGTTAATAATTGACGAAGATATCGCGTGACCACAAAGAAACAAAGATTTTTTCTTCATCCAAAGGTTAAAAACATTTTAACGATCACTGAACTTAAAAACATAACCTTTTATATAAGAAGGAAACAAGTACTTAGTGCATTATTACGACGTATTAAGTTCACAAGAATCTTATGGAAATGATGTTTTAACTTCAAACACTTCAAACCAAACATGCAAAGCAAATATACTCAGAGTTATTGGAGTTCCGTGGCGTATTTCCTGTTCCTCTGTCAAAAAGGCCATTTAAAAAGAATAAAGGATGATTGTATGACAAAAAAAATAAAATTTTCGGTCTAATATTATACACTGTGACAACCCTTCTATAAGAAATGAAGCAATATTAAGAATATTTAACCATTATTCCAATATCGGTCACTGACCACTAAAACCTAAGTTTAAGCACCTTAACCAATTTTTAAACGTCACAATAACATTTCCTACTTAGCATTTCTTAGTTGTTCAAGTCTTTCACTTAAGTTTCAAATTTATATTGCGTTGTATAGTGAGGAAAACAATGTCATTAAAACTTTCAATATGGGAAGGAATTATGAAGATTTATTCCCCTGCCAATTTGCATTAGAGCAGTAGAGATTTGGCCAGCTAATAGAATTAACAGGATATAAGTAGGTCTTGTATAAGTTTTATGACAAACTCCTCTATTTATATATACTATTATACCATCTATACACCTGCTATTTAATTATCTATCCCCGTGATAGCTAAAATACTGTTTTGACTATTTCTGACTATGATTTTGACTATGACTATTTGACTATTACTGATAATAAATAATAATAATAATCTTTATTAGGGTACAACATACAAAGCAACGACAAATGAACCCAATGATAAGTGAAACAGTCCAATTAATTTGACACGAATAGCTACGCTGAAAGCCTACGGGGTTATACACAGACAGGCATAAACTAATTATGTATCACCCAAAAATACAGTAAGTTCTTCTTCTTATCGAGTGGTTAGTGGCCAATCTAGTGTCAGAGTTGTTCAGGCCGCCCGTCTAGACCTCTGACTTGACTTTTCGACGTTGCCAAATTGTCACCCATCTAATGACTGACTGCGCCTAAAGTTGCTTAGCCAACCCATCGTTTACCAATCAGTGGGTCCACTCGGCTATGAGCGAAGTTACAGTAAGTAATAACATTCATATGGTGTATGGTCATCTTAATTCTTATCAGGATTTCCTACTGGCACTTGTTAGCTTATATATTTAGTGATGAAATGCGTACACGTTGAAAAATATTAGAGAACGTAAACATTAAATTGCAAAGTCACTGTTGTGCTTCTTATGTTAGAAATGATGTATACAAAAAGCTTGCTTACTCGTTGAGCTCGTTTCGCAAATAATGATGACGACTGTCATTTGCGTTGTAACGCAAAGGGATACAACATTGACGCACTTGTAAAAACGTGATTTTTTTACACTATACAATCCTTAAGGTCATGTGAAAATTTAAGATAATATGAACACGTTATCAAGATCTTGTAATATTATTTTTAACGTCTTATTTTTGACGACGTTGTGGCGCAGCGAACCTGCCTTTAGCGCCACAGGTCGCGGGTTCGATTACCGCTTGGAGCAGATTTTTGTATTGACCATACAAGCATGTTTTCCGGTCTGGGTGTGTTTGCCCTTGTCATTGTGTATGTTTCCGGAACCCCGACACAGGATATAACTATCCTAATGGGGCCGTTGCGTGTGTAGCGTTTAAAAAAAAAAGGGAATAGTCTTGTTTAAAAAAAAAAAAAACAAAAATACAAATGCGGTCGGCAACTAGTCATAGGTACTTGGAGTCCATCATTATACCTTATTTTCGTAATCCCTTTCAACAAAAATTGTATACTAATAACAAGGAGACAATATGGATATTATAACATTTGACAGAGCTATAAGTAGGATCAGATGCAAATATTTTTTATGGTACCTACGACCAATGGTGGCAAACATGCTTACAGTTCGCCTGTTCTGTAACCTGAAGATAAGCGGTCATAGTAGCCTTTTAATATTTGTAAAACTATTAAAGTTAGTTACATGTTGTCAACTCAAAGGAAGGGAAGCCTTCAGCTCTCTTCAATATCGAGTAAAAGGCAATAGATTTCTTCACAAATTTCAATATTCTATAGAGGGTAATATTTAGTGCATATTTATATCTAAATAATAAGCTCGCAAATTAAGCAAAGTTTTTCAACACCAGCAACGAATAGTCAGACGGACAAAGTGAATGTTAGTATATTACGAACTAACAATAATGATGAGTATCAATATTGTTAAAGCAAATGGCATGTACACGCAAAACCCATAAACAAACTTTGTTTTTCTGCAATATGGATACATATATCGATCATTTAAACGAAACGTTCCATGACTTTCAAGTCTCAAATAGTACTATTTTCCAATAATTATGATATTATTTTTAATAGTCTCTTGTCATACAATTATTTCAAAGTATTTTTTAAATAGGTATAGGATAATTGCATTCAAACATACCTATTCTGCTGTCTGGTATGTTTTCAGGTAAGTACTAAAGTTTTGTCTACAATATTAATTAATGTTATCGTCACAAGCCATTCGAAATCCCAGATTCTTTGTACATTCACAGCACAACCTATGAAGGGACGCCGGAGCTGCGCGACGCGTGCTTTAATCGCCTGGAATAAATCTGATAAAAGTCAAGTTCCGCGACATAATACAGTTTTATAATACTTTAACGACCATTGTTGCGAATCCACTGTTCGATGCGTTCAGGGAGTAGTTTTGGCTTTGATTGTGTGATGATTCCATATCTCCGACACAGTTTATTACTATCCCAATAGAGGTCGTTGATTGTGTATTTATTTATTAAAATATAATATGTTTAATGCATGGACTTACTACATACCATAGACAGGACCTTCCACACAGAAAAAATTTTAATGAATGACTAGGTATACTCTGGACAAGCCCACTAAAACTTCAAAATGTCAACGTCAAACTTGCAACATAACCGAATGTAGTTGGCGTGTGACTAACTTCGGCTCCTTGGGTTAATGTGAATTTACCATCGGCTCTATCATTTTGTCGGTATGAAAATAGCCTGTTCATTAGACTAAGAATCTCATGGGTGGAGCCATACCATATTGCCGTAACATTATTTCAAAGTAGATATTGTTATCTTAGTCTGATGCTTGGAGCACTAATACGAGTAAAAGCAATAGATATACATAAGTTTGGCAACTTAATATTTTTATTTATTAAATGTCAATAATGCAATGTTTCATATCCGGTCAAGACTCAAGACTGTAAATTATAGAGGTGCATTCGTCAATTGTATAGGTAATTTGACATCACGTAAACATAAAATATCTAAAATATTGCCACGTAGTTTTTAAGTAATGTTCCTTCTATCGTCTTTCTCCTTACTGTGTCCATACATATATATATATATATGCAGCTACATTCAACGAACTCCTATATCCTTATAGATAATATTGAAATATTTTAACAAAATGCAGTTCTATAAAATACTTAAAAACATTCACAATCAAACATAATGTACAAATATTTAATATTAAAGTAATATTAATATTGGTATTTTCCTATTAATGAAGGTGACTAGGAAGTTCATGATTATAATTATTATCGGTTATATAATGCATATTAAAAGGCTTTGACATAAGTTAAAACATGCGTAAAATGTCAAGTTATTAACATAAATGTTTTTTTAGATATTTATATGCAAAATAAAAATGTTAGCAAATTGTACGTGTTTAGAATGAAAATAGTAGTTAAGTTGACAGGCTAGTGTAAAATGTTTGCCGCTTTGTTTGGTCATGCCATCCAATAACCATGAAACGTAATTGTTATAAATTTTAGTAGTAAGTTTTTTTTTTAAAGAATATTATAAATGCTTTTTCAAGGCATTACTAATATTTCTATTGCCCCTTCAAATAAGCTCAAAGCTTGCACTAGGAGTAGATACAACACTCGCCCAAGGGCGTCAGGATCAAACTCGCGACTCTCGCATTAACGGAGCGAAGTCGGCCCTTCTACCGTTGAGCTATTGAGGATTCATTAATTGTAATCATTATAGTGTATTACGTATAGTAGAGCTATGCTGCTCCCAGTACAAATAGGACGGATCGAAATTTCCTCAGTCGCTGTCACAGAAAATCGGCGTATAAACAAAAGCCAACCAGACCGAAAAATAGTAAGATCTATAAAAATATCTGCTCGAGCGCACAACGAACCCGCGACTGTAGAGACTAAAGCCAGGCAGCCGATTTTACCGGCGTCGGGATGTGACGACCCCATCGCTCGCTGTTGGGATAACCTCTGTCATAGCAGAGATTATTCCACCAGTGCAATCAGTCACACTGGTGGTAGGTCTCTTGTTGCAAGAGGCCAGCTAGGTAGGCACCACCGCAGTGTCAAATATTCTGCCGCCAAACAGTAGTGCTTAGGCATTACTGTGTTCCGGTTTGAAAGGCACTGTACGCTAGTGAAATTACTGGGCAGAGGAGATTTAAGAACCAATATCTCGAGGTTGGCAATGCGTGAATGGCACCTACTAATGGTGCTGCAAGCGCTCATAGGCTACGGCAACCACTTACCACCAGGTGGGTCGTATGCTTGTTTGCCAACTTATAACATAAAAAAGGTTAGCTACCAAAACGCCACAACGGTAATTTTTATTATATTTATTATTAGACCAATAAACTTCTTCTCCATACAAACTTTAAGTAATACCGAAGCTCATACTCCTTCGCGAGTACAATTTTTTTTATTGTATAGAAGATAAACGCGCTGGGATAATCATTTAGATAATAATAAGCTGATATTTAGAAAAAAGCTATACATTTATAAAACTATTTGACCCGTCATGATTTATTATTACTTCAAATTTGAATGCGTTGAAATTTATTTACTCAATAAAATTATAGTTAGATTGAGGTTGAAGGTTCAAACTTTGGACTTTGTTCAATGCGCAGTTCTGATTCTTTTCATCAAGGTCAAAAAATCACACATAATATGGAATGCAAAAGTATTTTGCATTAAAATGGTTAACTTCATATATTGAGTAAAAAAATTGAGTATTTAAAAACATACCTTTAGAGACTAAAGGCTAGATCGGTCAATGGAGATAAAATAAATATGATAAGTAATCTACCCTACCATTAGGATAGTATAGTCTGTATCAGGTGTCTGAAAATACAGACAAACCCAACCAACCAACGAGACCGGGACAATTACCTCTGTCATCGCGTGTTTAGGTAGCAGGATGGATACCTAATTACTGCTCCACAACGGTCGAAACCATGTGTGATTATTTGGCTAAGCATTAATAAAAAAAAAGCCTTAAGGACGGAATCAAATTTGAGCCCCCGTGAGGGCTGCCTTTTATCACAGCTGAGTCTCTGTACTCAGCCCCCGCCCAGTGACGCTGTCAAGGCCAGTAGGGCAAACAGCAATACACATTCTGAAAAAAAAAATTGACTAAGCCTTGTTGCTTCTGTTATTCTTTATCACATGATAAGAAAAGATAATTTAAAGTAAAAATATATTCATTTTCTTCTCCAAAATCAACAAACTTAAGTTAGTTTAGTTTTTTTATGTATAATGTACATAAACATACTATATTTGCTGACGTACAAAGAAAACAATGCGCTTAAAACATATGGTAAAAGAACCTATAATTTTCCAAACAAAGCCGACGACGTTATTTTGTCAATTTGTCTCGTCAATAATACGTTGTAATTTTTACTTTTAATTTATTGTAGCTTTAAGATAGTGTCCTGCTTTTTTTATGAAAAAAATGAGGTTTATGAAAAAAAAGGTTTTTACGGTCATATTGAGGCTACTGTTCATAGCTTATCGCTACCTCTTCCTTCCCTTAAATGTTATCGTGACGCACATAAACCATGTCCACATGTAAATTTACGTCAGACTTATACACTAAAAATTTATTTACATTGCCGGTTCAATGGAACTCCAAGTATCGTATGTACTTACTTTTTATTTAATACCTATTTTTCGTTAATAGTTCTTATAAATAAAACTGTGTAATAAAATAATCTTTACCAATACATACATTGTAATTATAAAATAGTTTTGTATACGTAGAACAGGGCAAAATAATCGTACAGTACTTTTTTCTTAAGAAATATTGTACTGTATCTTTTAATATGCTTTGTAATTACATTATAATATTTTTTGCTGACTTCTCATCGCTTACTAGATTATTATTTTTCCGGATTGGTATTTTCCACTTGTGTATCCGGCTTAGTGTAATGAACCTTTCTACGTTAATTCCAAAAGTTTCTTCAAAATGTAATGTAATACACGTTATTAAGTATTCTCCGTTAATTCGTACTTTATTTATCTACGCGGTTTTAAACCACAATAAATCTTCTTCTGCTTTCTAGCATTATTCCCGGTAATATACGAGTATATACCCAGGGTCTGCTTATTATTCTTGTTCGGATTTGAGTGGTTATTAGTTTTTCTCAGAGCTATTGCCATATGTCCTCCACAACCCTAAGGGCGAACCAGTAACTCATTGGATACGAGCAAATTATCTATAAAGAGCTTACGATTACTTTCGGATGTTATGATAACAATCGGGACCGACAGCTTATTGTGCTCTCAGAGGCACCGTGGCAGACCCACAAGAACAAACGCCCAGACCGAAACAGATATTTGTAAGATCAATGCAAAAATCTGCCCGAGCGGGAATCAAACCCGCAACCGTCAACGCTAAAGACAGACTCGCAACCCACAACGCCAAAACGGTGTATAAATATAACCACAAATGTTCATAATTATTTCTGATTCTAATCTAATGTATGATCTTTATAATATCCTTAGAATCTTGTATGTGTAAAACACCTGGTGGTGCATATCATTTAGAATCGAGGTCCACGTGTCGCAACGTTGTGAACGTGTACGCATGCGTACTCGGTTACTCGCGTCACTGCAAGGCTGCGTACGCGCCCCTCCATTGATAAAGGAAATTATTCAACAAAAAATATCAACAATACTATAGACATTATTGGTATTTTTCGCATATTATGTGTTATTACAATAATATTACTTCAATGCAATACAAAAAAGACTGTTTTGTTACTAAATGTAAAAGACAGTTATGTTTTATATTTGTGTGTGCGTGAATAGTAGTATATGTAAAAGACAGTTGTTTTATATTTATTTTTACGTAAATATTTTTGTTATTTTTATTTTGAATTTTTTTATTGAAAATAAGATTTATGTCAATATTTCTTTTTTCAATATTTAAAAGTATTTTATGTTTGTTGATTTCGGTTATATGTTGAAGACTTTATTTAAATCATTATGAATATTTAAAAAGTAATATATTTTATTCAATATCTGTACACGTGTATATTAACAAGAATTCCCAACCTGTATCGCAACCTGCAAAATACTTGGTGGTATTTTGTAGTTTCGGTGGGCATCTGTGGTCATCATCAGGAGTTCCAAATCACCAAAGGATGCATTACCGGACCAAATAAACAAGTTTCTTTAAAAATATCAAAATCGCAATAGGAGTGATTAAACATTTTAAGAGTTTTTTCGATTTCTCCAATAACCTATCATCAGATCCTGATCAAGTTAAGGGACTAACTATAAAGTATGGGTATACATTACATTTAAACTAGAAAAAGAATTTTCAAAATTGGTTCACAATTGACGAAGAAATCGGTAAACATACAAAAAAGCATACATTCAGTCGAATATAGAATCTCTACGAAGGGGACGAGAGGAGAAGAACGGGAACAATGAGATGGGAATTTTCGGACTCAAAAAAAAAACTAAAAACTATTTATGTTTATTATAATTGATATGTGTAATTTATTTATTTTTCTGCGATGCAGCCAACCTCAAAAGCACTTATAAATTTAATTATATCTATAATGTTTACGTTTGCGTCATTTAAACCAGTTATAAAGAGCCACAACCTTGCTACAACCTGTTATAATTAAATCGTGTACAACAAATCGCTTTTTATTAGTGAATTATTCATCCGTTTCAGGGATTATTCGATTTTGTTTAGAGTTGCGATATCATGCACTTCCGTTATTTATTGTTCTCACAATAATAGACAATCGTATTTTGATCTATTTGTAAAAATGAGAACTCAAACTTCGGGTCTTGGTACTCGGCCTCCCACACGGTGATGCTCTCAAGGCCAGTAAGGCCAACAGCATAACACATTTATAAAAAACACCGAATTCTTCTGATTTTGAAATGGCTTAATTATTAACTTTGTTAATTAGAATTATAATCCATATTAAGCTACGATATGTTATGCTATATTATATTCCCAAAGATGTACTTGGATAGTACATCAGTAACTCACGCAATTTTGCCTATCTATGGGCTAAACTTGGCTTAAGACACTACGCATTAGATGTACAAGTGCTTGTATATATTATGCTCATTACATAAATGCTGCTTCGCATCCGATGGATGTAATGCATAATGTTATAAGTCTCATTTAATTTATGATGATAATGAACTGATGACTCGTATTGTGATAACATAATGGTGATAAAGCCTTGTATAGTTCTTGAAACTACACTCAACGCATTTAAAATTCTTTACAATAAAGATTACAATAGCGCGTTGTTTGATTATTTTTAACTTACTCGTGTCAAACAGCTTATATTTTGTGCGCCACGTGCGATAATATGTACATAGCTAATTTATGATTGAGTTAGTAAATAATCTTAAAAATATGCTACCTAAGTACCTACCTACGTAGGTAATTAGCAAAGAGATTTAAAGATATATACATATACATTCAATGTCTTTGGTAATTAGGTAGTACCCCGGCTCGGCCGGGTAAGAAGTAACCTGTCACAAAAAATCGGCATGAGGTACCAACCGACCGACTGTAGCTACGCCCCTGCTCCTCTGTCTCCTCCCTCGTCATTATTCCTCTCTGCATCTACCTCTCATCACACGTGACAGCGGAATTGATACTACATGTGAAAACACGATTACATACCGATTACATTGAGGCGGGCTGTACACTGTATGCCCCCATTGTGAAAAAAAAACATTATTTAATATAATTTCATTATTTCGCTAAAACTTGCAATTTTAAATTATAGAATTTTAACGATTTTAATGATCTTGTAAAAGTCGTCTTACAGTTACGAAATTAAACATTTTAAATAACTAACAAATATCAGTAATCGGATTAGAAAATCAAAATTTAACATTTATTTATTAAATAAGTCATTGACATCTAGATTGTATTAAGTTTCAACAAACATTTCTAAGTAACTTTCTGACACGCTATAGCAGTCAGTTGAATGACATTATTATAATCTATTATAAACTTAAATTAAATATATAAAAACGTTTTATTGCTTGTAAATATTATTGTTAGTTTTTAATTGCAAGTGTGTCGTAAACGTTCAATATTCTATATCGATGTTGTTAAGTATGTTGAATGGCTTATTTGCTAAAGATATCCTCATTTTTTTAATTTTTAAATATTACTCTTTCTTGCTAAGTTCCATCTGAAGATTGTTCTAAGCCATTGTATCTCTGCACCAACAGTTGGTGCAGAGATGCGAACAGTATCACTGAATTACATTGATCTATTGAATCATTGAATGAGAATGAAAATAGAAAATATTATTCTTATCATTATACATATCGAGTATCGCCAAAAATGTATAATAAATTTTATACTTTAAAATTAGTATACATAAAATCCTATATAAAATATTAACTGTCTGGTACGATGATTATCCTGTAAAAGCTCAATATTATGTTAAATTTATTTATGTTTTATAAGTAACACTAATTGTATAGGTATTAATGTTGATAAAGTATAAACGCAATACTTACTAGATGTTTTACGCAACTTCGTTTGGGAAAAAAGTTTGCGAGTTTTCTGTGTTCTTTTTAAAGGTTCAATCTATCTCTATTCTAAATTTCATAAAAATAACTGTACTGACGTTAACATATTATTAAAAAAGGCAATGCAAACGTGGTTGTTAATAACCTTACAAGTGTCGCGCCAAACAAAGTGGTATTTTTTTTTAATTTATTTAATAAAATAAACTTTAAATAACTACGTTAATAAATCACCAATTTTATGAAAATCTGACGTTAAAGGAGAGTGCTTCAATGTTAAATGGTACATGCATTTTTCTATATACAACATCAGATTTACAAAAATTAATCCACAAGTGAAATTGCTATGCTTTAAATTAAAAAAAAAATGGGATAATTGCGCATCTGAAATTATTAATAATGAAAGACGAAATAAAAGCTTGTATTTACTTCGCTATACAAACTTCTTGTGCGATAATAATTGAGAACATAATTAATAATTATAGATATACATAGATATTATATTATTATATTATACGCTACACACTCAATGGCCCCCATTAGGATAATTATATCCTGTGTCGGGGTCCGGAAACATTCACAATGACAAGGACAAACACAACCAGACCGGAAAACATGCCTGTACGATTAATACAAACATCTGCTCCGAGCGGAATCGAACCCGCAACCGTTGAGGCTTAAGGCAGACTCGCTACCCACAACGCCACAACGGTGTCAAAACCAATATACACTATTTATACGAGTTTATTTAAGAGAATATTGTTATAAATTTATAAGTATAACGCAATTACAAGGCTACTTTTCATTTCCTTTAACTTTAAAGAGAAAAACTAAAAAGAAGTAGGAACATCATTCAACTGAAAAAAATACAATAAAAACCTCATAAATAAAGATAAAATTATGTCTCGCAATTATAAATTATAATTATATATAATATTATATAATAATATAAAAAAGGACTACTTTAAATAAATGTTAGATATGCAGACTACTGACGGTGCTATATTATTATAAATTTTCTATAAAAAAATGTATCATATTTAAAACTAAATTATAATAAGGATTTGAGATTTTTTTTGTTTCCTAGTTCTCACTAATCCGTAGAAATAATCGCTGCAATTATTACTATTAATTATGAACTAAAAGACATGATAGTTTTTAGGTTCTCACAACCATTGTGGTCGTGAAACAACCAAAGTCCTAACGCCAAACGCCAATAGCCGCGGCTCGATTCCCGCTCGTTACAGATGGATGTATTGACGACATGGGTTCTAGTCTTGATGATTGTGTTTGTGTGTGTTATCCTAATGGGGCCGACGAGTGATTAGCAGATACTTGTTGATCCATTAACTTAATTATTGCAATTATCTGTCATGGCTGATTGCACTCACTTCACCATCAGCATCAGCTAAAGGTCGCGAATTTAGATTTCCTTTCAAAGCAGCATTACCCACACTGATTCTTATGGTCTAGATCTTTGTTTCCAGACCGCCAAACAGAAAAATATGTCTTAATATTAAATTTTATATTTAACATAATATATTTTGAATTCAATTTGCTTTTCAATCAAAAACTCGATTCTCCAATAAGCTGTTAGAATGATAAAATCATTAGGTACATCTTATTAAGTCTAATAACCGTGAACGTTTCGGACACAATACACAGTTTGCCACATCCCTATTAACCTTCAACAATACAACTCCGACACCAAATTGTTGCAATGAACGATCTAGAAACGCATCATACGATCGTACGATGTCGTCTGATGTTACATCACTAAGGCTAACAGTCTACCTAAAGTAAACAAATACAACGCTTCAACTCGCACTGGAAATGCAAAGATTCGTGTAGCGTATGAATCATAAAAATATAATAAAATGCGGTAGAAACCCATAAACCAGGGTATTTTTGCGTTAATTCATGTCATAATTTGTAAGAAGTTAATGCGTAGCCTTTCCTTTGTTAACTCCTTGTAAAATAATTGTGCAGTCTAATGTCACAATACAAGACTTCCTTCCGAGATAACACTCACTTACTCATTCTCCCATCACGTGATCTCTGAAACTATATACCCACTTCACTTGAAATTTGGATAATATCTCTTCTTTGGTTATAGACGCTCATTAAGAACGAATTCTAGCAAAAAATATATTATTAAAAACCACCATTGTTTGAAGATTTTTATAAACACGAATGAAACCTTAAGCATAAGCTAATATAATAGACAAATATACAATAATCATCATTAAATTAGAATAGCACAATGTAATGGAATTAATTGAAACGTCTCATATTTTACTTCCATATGCCTTCCGTATATTAAAAATCATTGTTTTTTGTCTGGATATCTTCGGTTTATCATATAAAAACGAAAGACAACTTCACTTTACTTATTCACGTCTCAGAGTTAATGTAAAGTCGTGGCATTATTTCATTAGATTTTGCCAATCTTCGTACATCATGAACCAATTTTAGTCAAACCTTGATTTTACTGAAAATTATGGATCATTGGGTTTTGTTCCTTTAATGGTTCATCATCATCAGTATCATCGTTAGCCATTTTATAAGTATAAAATGAACCATTCCCGAAAAGAAATGACGTCTAAGAAGCGCTATCGCATCGCTGTTAGAAGGAAGACTAACCTTTTGTTCTCGTTTGATAACAGCTTTCTGTATTGTTATCTCAGCAATTCGTGAATTAGTATCGTACGATAAACAGTTTACTGCAATAAAAAATAGAGATAAGACTCTTCATTAAAATTTACAAGCCGTTGTTTCAATATAATTATTAGGCATTTGTTAACAGACTAGTCCTGTAAGACGTAAATCCGCACCCAAAAACATGGATTCAGATTGCAATGTATGAAAATTTGAAAGTAATTTAAAGTAGTAAGTCCCGTTTTCCTTCCCCAGAATTAAGGCGCATTAAACAAGAAACAATTGAAATCCTCCAGTTTTTGCAAGATTAAAGTACGACAAGATACAAAATCGTCATGAAATATGGCCTTCGTACTTACTACAACTATAATTTTAATACAAGTTTTTTGTCGACTGACCTAGAAATTTCGATCTAATGTTTCTGAAGTTATGTCAACCATAATATATTTACGTGTGAATCTATGATATGTAATATATTATGTATGTTGTGTAAATGTATGTTTACTTTCGCAATCGTTGGAACCACAGCTGTATATGGATATTAACACTTTTTCATTGGATTCATCTTCATCGTTTTAAACGTTTTAAATTATATGTAACTGTAAAATAATTTATTTCTTATATATTAAAGTATATGGTAATAAAGATAAAGTATATGGAAGACCATATAATATTGGTGTGTTGAAAAGCCAATTTAAAATACTAAGAAAGTTACTGGTGAATTCATTTTTAAATTGTTGTTTACAATAAATAAAGCATAATAAACTTTTCCTTCTTCAACATTAATATTTATTATTAATCATAAATTTATTGAAGTTTATGTTTCCTGGTTTATTATTTGATATTTTAAAACAATAAGTTCAAAAAAATGTTCTATAATAAGTAGTTCCAATTAAAAACTGAGACGATTTATTATAAACATAATAATGAATGAACTTAAAAACACAAATACAGGCACGAAACATGTACAATTGTGTGTGTGGGGGGTACGGATATAGATTTACAAACAATGTAAATATATATCTTCGTAATGGGAGAAATCTAAAAACAACGCCAACTCAGTCACCATTTAATACCTAAATAGTAAAAGACGCTCCCTATAACAACTAGTTTCATTTCATACCTACAGTACACACGCATGTCTATAAAAAAACACGTAGCATAACAATTTTAAAACTTACAAAATATAAGGAAAACCCCAAAGTTTTGATATAATTTATTTACATTTACTTACGTAAGTCATAGTAAAGCATTAACACTAATGCTAGGGTTGTTACTCATTAGAAGTCCACATTTTTTAAACAGATAGAAGCCGATGCTAGAAAAATTGCGCTACATTTTTGTTTTTTTTTTAACATCAACTCTTCTTCTTTATCATCTTGTCCTTATCCCAAGCTAAGTGGGGTCGGCACAGCATGTCTTCTTTCAATCTGTTCCATAATTCGTCATCTCTGAACTCAGTCCCTTTAAGCACATACTCTTCCTCATGCATAATTAAAACTATGTCGTAAAAAAATAAATATTGTTTTTATTTTATGAATAAGTACAATTATTATTATAAATACCTACGTAATACTTTTAGGAATAATAGAGTCTTGCAAGTAGTATTGTTGTTTTTGGAATGAATAGTAAAGTAACTAAGTATGTATGTTAAGTTTCGTTCGAAAAGTGAAAGGGCCGGAGTCCACAATTCCCACAATTTTTGGTTCTTCCCTCTTTCTTCTTTTCATGTCTCTCTAGTCTATAACATGCATAGCGTGATACCTCTAGTATTAGAAGCAATCATAGATTACGGTCGCTGACCATCGTATCGATCGTATCGTAACGAAAAAATAATAATGACGCAGTAATTAAACCCTTAATAGCTCTACGTTAGAAGGGCCAAATCCGTCAACGCGAGAGTTCGGTCCTGACCGCCTTGAGCAATTGTCATACCCACTCCTGACGCGATGTTCGAGCTTTTTTGTAGTGACAATAGGAATAACAGTTACGTCTTCAAAAAGGACATTGCTACGTTTCTTTAAAAAAAAATTAAATCAAAGAAATTATAAGTCCTTGTCAAATAAAATACTTTTGGATTTTGGCAGCCCTGTAACGCGTAGCGCTAGGGTACCAGGCAGTCTGCGGTCGGCATCACGCTAGTCAATGGTGTAAACACATTTAAGATGACGTATTTGTTCACATAGATAATTATTATGTATGGGTTTCACTTGCGGTCTTGTGAAAATCCCATTGTTAAAAATTGATTTACGAGTCACGTAGGCTTCATATTTATGTGTATTTTGCATTACTCTTTTTAAAATGTTAACCGCAAACTCTACATATTTAATATAAAAAAATTATTGCTTAAGAAATGTTCAACTTTATTAAAAAGGAGACTAGTATTTTAATATAATGTAACTTTTTATATACTGTTGCCTTTAAAAATACCTTTTATGTTAAACGAAGCTATATAAGATATTTTTGAAAATCGTTGAAGTTTCGGCTTCCACCTATCAATAGTTTGAACTATATACGTTTTATTATAATTAAGTATACCCGGAGATAAAGTTTTATTATAAAAACAATACAAAATTTTACGTTGACATTGAAATTCCACGCGGACGTATACGTTACACCATAAAATTAAAATCTTATTTTACTATATTAAGTGTATAATGCGTTGAATTTTATTCTAATTAACTTTAACCTCAAATTTATATACATAATTAATTTTTAAATTGCAAATATTATGTTTCTTGTTGATGCTTGTAAATTGTAAAGCCACATTAATAAATTAAAATTCTAGAACGTTCTGTGTTTACATTTTAAAATTGCTGAAACTTATATACCTAATATGTATCTTATAAAATTCAATCAATATAATTATTATTATTTACCTGTAGCACGTGAATTACCTTTAACTACTTCTGTAAATATAAAAACCGGTATGAGATCACCACAAGATTTCTCTCTAATAAGTCATTTCAATAACATTACATACACACTATTAAATCCTAGCTAATATTATAAGTCCGAAAGTGAGTTTATTTTTTTGTTTGTTACGCTTTGACGCCTACAAAGCTGATCCTGTTATGATGAATTATGGTACGGTACTTAGAGGGGACCAAGGACACGCTTATACTACTTAGACTTAGATTACTTAGTGTTAGGAAACGATAATATATGAGCAACTTCAATATCGACGACGTTGTGGCGCAGCGGTAGCGATCCTGCCTTAAACGCCACAGTTCACGGGTTCCATTCCCGGTCGGAGCATAATATGTTTGTGCCATGCAAGCATATTTTCCGGTCTGGGTGTATTTGTCCTTGTCCTTGTATGTGTTTCCGGACCCCGACATAGGATATCACTATCCTAATGGGGGCCGTTGAATGTGCACCGATTATTTATTTATTCATTTAATATAATATATGTTAATGTAATATAATACATATAACAGTGGAAGGTAGTAAGCAGATGTTTACTGGTTGATGTGTAATAACAAGCAGTACATTCGCCGTGAAGACGTGGACCAAAGTCGTATACGTTATACATTCAATTTTATACTTTACAGTGAGTAATAAATGTATATTTATTTTAAAAAGTGTTTCTTCTGAGCTATCCTACTATTACACAACTTTTTTTGCAAATACAAAATATGGAGGGGTGAGATAGGGGATGAATATACATATCGCCAAACAGTAGAAAGGTAAATGCCAAGCAGTACAAAAAAATCAAAGTTACTTACGCATTTATATTAAGCTTACGTTACATTTTATACTAGAGAAATTTTGAAGCAGTAACTTGAGGGAAAGCAGTAACCGTTCCCTGTGTTCACAGTTACAACTTACAGCAACGACATCTTACTTTTTTTATGTTATAAGTTGGGAAACAAGCAACGGCCCACCTGGTGGTAAGTGGTTGCCGTAGCCTATGAGCGCTTGCAGCACCGTTAGTAGGTGCCACTCACGCGTTGCCAACTCGTGCTACACAAGGGAAAAAAGAGTTAAGGAAGGAAAGAGGAGAAAGAAAATGAAGGACAGAACCATAAAATGGGAGTTTGGGTATCAGTCCCTGATCTGTATAATAACTTCATTGTGGATGTTTATGGCGTTTAATGAAATTAACTATTAAATATTGAAGCGCTGCAGAATGAGTCGCTGGGAACTAAACAACAGCATCATAGGCATGCGCTACAAAATTGCAATCAATCAATATCAGTCAATTTGCTTTCTTTCCTTTATCTTCTCACATTACGCCGTTGTATTTATTTTTTAGTTCTAGCGACTAATTTGGTGCCGCTGGTTCATCCTTCAATTTACCAATATGAATACATAGGATCTTCGTCCAGTTATTATAGAGATAAGTGGTGTCAATAAATCGTAATTAATACTTTATCTTTTTATACGAGTTTTTAAATTTGTAAAGCGTATGGTTTTTTATATTATTTAAAATAAAATTATAATATTATAATAGCGTTGTTGCATATAAAATTCAAAGGATTAGTAATGTATATTTTTAGGTGCTATTGAGTAGTATGATAGTAAATTATTTATAATACTCACTGATTACGAAAATGTCGGCTAATATTTAACTTATGTTATACTATTTTTCCACTTCTGACTTCAATGAGGTAATTTATTATTTATCACCGACAAATATTCATTACCTATTAACACCACTTTTCTACGTTATTATGAGTTGGTACTTATTCCGGAAGCGTCCCAATTTTTTTATATTCTGATAAACAATTGAATCAATTCATCAAGATTAATATGGATTGGATTAACGGTTCAACTTTTATAATAATCAAACCACCACAGGCGTTATTTAGAAAACCGGTATTGCGATTCTAAATATATTATAGTAGCAAATCCGGTTTTTAGGGTCTTGAGTGATTTAAATATTTAAAAATATAAATAAAACTGGATTTTAACTATTTTATATTTTAATCAGTCTTATGGTAAATAATAAAAAAATATTTGTAAGTCAAAATTATTATAATGCTTGATAATTATGTATAATTAAACAAAAAACTTCGTAGTCTCGAAATAAAAAACAAGTGTCATTTCAATGTACATAAAATAAGAATCGTATAATCACAATAACATTATAATATAATGATCTGTGATGGCTTCACAAATCATAATGTCTATACATTTGTATAACATAAAATGCTTATTCATTTAGTTTGAGATTTCTTCTTTGGTATTTACAGAGATAAATGATGATTTTTTTCGGAAGTTTTATATTAAGTTTTAAATATTAAGTTATTTTTTGTATCGTCAATATTTTTTGAGTTATTTATAGGTAATTAAGCGTCAATATTTTATGAGTTATTTATAAATATTAAGACGAATAATCCTATTTATATATTAAAAGCGTAAAACTTTGTATGTTTGGATGTTGCGTGTTTAAATATTGAATGTTGAATGTTTCTTACTCTATTATGCAAAAACAGTTGAACGGTTTTGGATGAAATTTTGATAGATTATAGATTGTTACCTGGATTTACCTACTTCTATCCCAGAAAAGTTTTACGGTTTTAGAAATGTGAAAGTAAATAATGATACCTCAATAAAGATGCCCCATTAAAAACACATTCACGTGCGCATAACCATGGGCAAAAGGTAGTATAATAAATAAACGTTTAACGCTTAGCGGCCTTCATTAGGATATTATATTCTGTGTCGGGGACCCACAAATTCAGATCAAAATGTGTTACATGTATGATCAATCCGCGACCTCCGATCGCTGTCAATGCGACAGAACGGGCGTCAGGTTGTGGCTTTTCGTATACACACATCCACACACACAAACGCGTGTGCATATTTTAAGTATTTATAGTAAAAATCAACACGTTTTCAACTTGTGAAGTAGGGTAATTAATATAATTCACCACATCGAAATATACGTCAATTTAAGTCGTTCGTGCGTCAATAGCATAAATTTACTATTTCATTTCGACGTTAAGGAATCCGCTATTTTTTTAATCAATAACGTTTTATTGTTATTAATATAACAAGATAGTCAATTCGCATTTAATTTTACTTATTTTTCATTGCATTTTTTACTAAAAAGGAGTCAGAAATTATTTATTATAAAACATGTTTTGGATCAAACAAGGCTAGTTTTTTATTTCATCGAAGAAGGAGAGTGATAGAGGTATAGGCCAACGTGGTCCTAATTTTCGAATCAATAACATTAGAACGTCAAATGACAACATGGGGGACAACATATGGACCTCACTTATATTGTCGAGATAGCTTGGTTATATAGGTATATATTATACTTATTAGTGTCATATTTGTGCCCGACCGCTCAATAGAGATACTCTAAGTCGTTTCTGACTCGTGGTCAATTGGTATACTTATGTCAACTACATGATGATACACAGTTTAAACAGAAAGACTAAATAATCAATCCAGCATTTAACGTATGGAGAACGGACACTTCGATTCCATAAACGTAAAAAGTACCAAATACCCACCCAGAAGGAGTAGCCAAATCAAAAAATACTTAGTAAATAAAAACAGCATAAGTCAGTACAAAAAGTTAGGTACATCTGTATTTATTATTCTCTATATGTCTAGGTCACAATAAAACGTTGAACTACTTATGGATAGCTATTACAAATACCTCGTATCCTTCATTTCAGCATTTTTTTATATGGTCACCTTTGCCATAGCCATCTATAGATTTGAAGGTTGTATAGCTTCCTTTTACATTAAAAACAATTAAAATCAATAGATATTTTAATTTCTTTAAGGTCGGCCTGTGTAAATTTTTTATAAGGAAACCGGACATCCCAAATTGCTATTGCAAATCTAAATGACAAGTGACTATTTATCACTACATAGTATAAAACAAAGTCGCTTTCTCTGTCCCTATATATGCTTAAATCTTTAAAACTACGCAACTGATTTTGATGTGGTTTTTTTAATAGATAGAATGATTAAAGAGGAAGGTTTATATGTATAATAAAATCCATTAAATAGTGGAGAGAAAAAATAATTTAATTTTTGAGGTTTCTTATGTGATGTCGTAAATAATTACATTTAACGCGTGGGGCCACGGGCAGTAATGAATAAATCAAAACTACTGGATCGATTTTAATAATTTTTTCAGTGAATGACATAGGCTATATTATTTATACCCGTGCGAAGCCGGAGCGGGCCGCTAGTCTTAGATAAACGAACTTATTTCCTATTACGTTTATAAAATTATATAATAAACAGTGTACCGCAACTGTCCATATTATAATTATCATCCTGATGCTAATATATTATACTATAAGTAGTAAGTTACCATAGTACTAAACGTTTGACAGACACATTAATATTTTATATATTGTATATGGACGGCTGATCGTCTCCTACTAATTCATTGTTAATTTAAAATTTTATTTCATATAAAATATAAGATTTTTTTTTCTCCCTTTCATATTTTGATACCCCACAATACATGGAATATTGTTTTTTCTATAGATAGCTGCTCTGTGTCCCAGATCGCGCCAACACATATGTCCCTTATTGATTTCCAAATAATTGTTCCAGATTCCGAGACAAACGGCTAGTGTAAACAGAGGCTCCGACACCCTATTAAAATATGGCGCCTGACACCCGACAAGTTGGAACGAGCTCCTAAGAAGAAGGCAAGAAGAGAGTATACGATGAGACAGAAGGTTTTATAAGTGTTTTTGGGTTATAATGTTTGAGCCGCGCTCAAGACAGAAACTGCAACATATATTTTAATATTCATTTTACAAAACTGAGGAGGAAAAATTATTGATATGAAACATATTGACCACGCATTATGGTCACGTTTTATATGTGATCTAAACGTACGTAAACGTGTCAAATAAATAATATTAATATGGTTTTAGAACCTGACTCACATTCATTTATTTATCTTATTATTGTATTTTCGGAGATGTTTTATGGTAAATGATTTGATGATCTCATGATACCAGAATATGGTATAAACCCACAAAATTTTAATTAAGTAATCCGAAACTATATTATGTCTCACAGCCTTTTTTTTTTTTTTTTTTTTTACTTGGAGAAATGCAGTTACGCACTCGAGCGCCGGGACGGGTGCAATGGCGCAGGAGGTGTGTGGACTCGGAGCCGAGCTCCCTACCCACTAAAACTCCAAGGTCCCATCTAGCGCCATAGTGGGACGTCGCGGGGTCGCCGAAGCATACAACCGCGACGCCCCGGCGCTTGCCCCGAGGTGCCCACCGGTGGCGGCAACCTACTGCCGCCATATATACATACACTACATACTAATACTTATATACCAATACATACCACCGCGCGCGAACGCGCCAGGCCTTTCGGCCTCCACCTTGGGCGGCACCATACTGCCGCCATATATACATACTAATACATACTATACATAAATAAAATACTCCACGGCGCTTTCGCGCCCCGCCGACCGGGACCAGAAGGCCCCGGCAAACCCAACCAAGGGAGCCCTGGGTCCTAGGGCTCCCCGAGCCGAGACTAACTTTTTAATGAGGTTGTTTCCCTCTACGACCGACCGCCGTTATTTTTTAAAGAGGTTTTCTTCCTCTACCGCCCGACCGGGGCTACCGGTTAAACACACCACCGGTGTCGCAGGAGCCGCTCGCAGTCCATTCTGATAAGCAGAAAAGTACCGGAGCGACCCATACGACACCACCCTCCTAGGCGCGGTCTAGCGTAAAACGCCCCACGCCCGAACCGTCTGACCCTGTTAGCTTCACCGGGCAGTCGAAGGTGCCACCTGCACAATCGACTCCCGGCTACTGAGCCCCCGGCACGACAAGCCCAGGGTACCGCAGAGTTTGACCTCTGCGGTTGGGGATGTCTCACAGCCTGCCTTATACAGGAGCAATTTAAATAATTCGAATTTTACCAAAATTTTATACAATATAATGCCTTAACCTATTATGTACTAAGTATTATTAATATAATTTTAATCCCGTAGATAAAGTACATCGGAATGATATAATTCATATAAATTTCATTTTTAAATGCTAATCAGATAACATTATATCTATAATATCGTTAAAAATAAAAACTAAATTGGACTTCAGATTTAAGCGCTGCAATGGCAGTACACAATTGTAATGAAAGAAAATGACCTTTTGAAATGTATAAAGGTTAAGAATGTGTTGACAATACCTTATTTGTATATGTACATAAATAGTTTATAAACAGGTAAAAGAGAACGAAAAACATTGTATAATTAGTATATGTACTATTAAACGCGGCGCGAAGTCCAATATTAATAATTTCTACTAGTTCACATTTACATGACAAAGCGATGGGATCAAAAGGTCCAGATTAGCTTAGAATAGCGAAATGGAGCATATTTTACCCTCAATAATTCATTTACTTCCATAATTTATAAGTAAAGAAATTGTTTCAAAACGTGTCAATTAAAATTTTAAAATATTCATGACATTTAAAATGTAAAATAACTAACTGGTCAATAATAAAAAGGAACCGAATTTATTATTGAAATATTTTTTATTTAAATTGCCTTTCAATAGCTTTTTTAATTACATTATTATTTTAATCTCACTAAAAACGCCTGTCGCTTACGTAAGTAATACGTTTACCAAAAAATAATGACTTTTTAACTTCCAACTAAAAATTTAAAAGTAAAATCTCATACATTGAATGTGTTTAACATTAAAAAAGTAGATATGTGTTGGACCATTCACAATAAAAAACTAAAGGTTACAAAGAAGTTTTTAAGTTCAGTGTTAATAAACAAAATCTTATATATATTGAGATTTAATTTACCACTAACCCCATCTAGTGAAACAATACATATTATTACAAAAAAACTATTTTTTAATGTTTATGTATTTACTATGGCATGAGTACTCACATCCTGACGGATTTCTACGAGTTTGGTCAATTAATTATATTTAATTATATATTCACTAACTGCGTTATTAAAATGTTTATGGTTGATAAACATTTAATAATCTCATTAAATAGTTTTAGGAAGTGCGTTAACAATTGCGTCGTTGTTTTCATCATAAATAGGCTTGACCGTGAAACTGGGATGCTTAACTCAATGCAGAACAATTTAGCCTTGTTATTATAAAGTTGGCGAGCAAAATTCTTTATGCTCCGCACACAAAACAGATGGTAATAATGGCGACAAGTATGCTATAAGAAACTGTAAGGACCGCGTCTGCCATCATGGTAGCGCTGCTTTGACAATTGAGAGCGCTTCGAAATTGTTGAAAAAGGGTCTTTCTAAATCATTTGCACAAGTCTATCTCTGAAGCAGGTCACAATCATGTTGTAAACTAAGAGCTCGGCATTTTTAGTAAATGGAGTTGTTAATATGTTTAAAAAACTACCAAGTCATTTGAACATGGTTCTAATAGCGCCCATTCAGACCCATTACAATGGAAATAATATTTTTTGGTATTCTATAAATATAATGTGTGCAAATAACGAAATGGTCTCCAGGTCCCTAACTCTTTCGATGATTGTGAGAGGTGTAAGCCTAACAAAAAATGTTATTTATGTAATGTCTAATAAAATTGTATATCTTTTATGAAAACTCTATAGAACTATGTTAATCTAACACAACATTTAAAAAATAGCATTTTAAAAGGTAAACCTAGGGTAAGTATTAACGTGATTTCCTGTAATTGTTTATATTATATCAATTTCTATAATAAAAGATTATATTATAACAGTTAAGTCACGTTAGTTATCACGTTACTTCTACAACAGTTGTGAGCACGTTTATAATAAAAGCTATTGTTTTAATTTATCACATTAATTTTTAATTTATAAAATGTTATTTTCACTACCAGCCTAGCTACGTAAGTTATAAAAATAATTACTTTTTATTATAAACGTGCTCACAACTGTTGTAGAAGTAACGTGATAACCAACGTGACTTAACAGCTATGGTATAATCTTTCATGATTGGAAAGGATATAATATGAACAATTACAGGAAATCGTGTTAATACTTACTATTTTCCTTTTAAAGTGCTATTTTTTATATATTGTTTGAATAAAAGATACCTATGTTATATCTACAATTTTAGTAAACGTTACATTAAATTACAATTATTTTTACCCCGCAATTTTGTCTGCCGCCTCTCTCAATCATCGAACGATAGAGTTCGGGAGTTGGAGACCGTTTGGCTTTTCGCACATATCATACTTATGTAAAACCAAAAAATTTTTTTAAAAATATTTACGTTCTAATGGGTCTGAATGAGCGCTATTAGAACCAGTGGCTGATTTACTAGCAGGCCGAGTAGGCTTGAGCCTAGGGTGACCGATTTTTGGAGCGGCTAATTTGGAGATAATTTTTTTTTGCTTTCTCATAGAAATCCAAAAGATTTCTGCATTACGGTTTTCTGATGTTTTACAGGTGGAAATCTGCAACAAATTTGCCAATGACTTTCCCTTCACACTTCTACATTCCGAGTACCTAGCAAACTTAAATGTTCTAGAATAAAATAGCTAGTTCGCCACCCGCCAACCAGTAATCGTCCTTTTATTGTATTTTAAAAATAATCTAGGACATGACAATTATAGAGACAAGGACGGCAAAAACCTTACAGCCTTTACCTTGAAAATTTGTAAATCCAACTCTACCCATTGCAAATGCAGAGCTCTGGATGTCTGCCTTTTCGATTTCCTTCATTTACAGATGATTGTGAGCCCATCAGCCCCAGAGGCAGACATGTGCAAATGATTTAGTACTCCTTTTTAAACAAATTCGAAGCGCTGTCAATTAACTAAGCAGCGCTACCATTATTATCAACGTCCGTTATGTGTGAATATCGCAAAGAATTTTGCTCGCCAACTCTCTAAGCAAAAGGCTAAATGTTCTTTATTGAGTTAAGCATCTTAGTTTCCCGGTCAAGCTTATTTATGATGAGAATAGTGAAGCATATACATTTAATTACATTATTAAATTTTTATAAACAATAAACATTTTAATAACGCAGTTAGCGAATATATAAATAATTAACCAACGACGTAGATCTATAACGATGTACTCACAACATATTAAAATATACTTTTTACGTTTCAGATGGATTGATAACAATTGTAATCTGAGAGATCTCAGCTTTAGATTGCATTTAAATGTTTTTAACATTATATTAAAATACTTGCGGGTCCGGCAGACGTTGTCCTGCAAAAAAACAGCGGTCCTACGCGGTCCAATTATGAATCTATATCATTCTCGAAACCACTGGAACACAAAAAAAACTCTTCAAAATCATTCACACTGTTTAGGAGGAGTTCAATCACATACACACATGCACAAGGATTATTACATATATAAACCTTCCCCTTGAATCACTCTATCTATTGTTGAAAACTGCATTAAAAGCACCACCGGTGACGCTGTCAAGGCCACTAGGGCCAACAGTAATAGACACTCCGAAAAAAAAAAAGCATTAAAAGCCGTTGAATAGTTTAAAACATGCGGAAGCGTTTCATTTTATACTATGTAAAGATTATAAAAGATTTAACTTTTTTATGGGTATGTTTTCTTTATATACATATATTTTGTTTTTGTTATTTTATATATTTTCAACCGGCTTTAAAAAGAAGGACTTTATCAATTCGACTTCTTATTATTTTGTACTTTACATGTATATTGAATGGTAAAATTAAAAAACTACCTGTGTCCACTTATTCACTTGCCTGTTCTGCAGACTTATTGCAATCACCTCCGCCCATGAAAATCTGCAGGTGCGCCGACTTACCAAATACCATAGACCGGCATTCATACCGACAAAATGACACGGACTCGTTGACGACTCCTCGTACATTCAACACCAACGGAACGAAGACCCTAACTTTGTTTGATATACGTAGGCATATTCGGTTATGTTTTGCACAAAATAACCGAATGTAATTAGCGTATGCCTTTCATTAAATATTTTAAATATTTATTTCACGATAAACAACAAATCGTTTACACTTTATACAGTATCGGTATAAAAACAATTGTTTTGACCATGAACACTTTAATTCAAGCACAAATTGGTGTGTCATTGAGAATCACCTGACCTGTTACAGCTAGTGATGTAAGCGTATAAGAGATTGTTTTACTACTTTCGCATTCCTTACGTTCACATATACAAAACTTGTATTTAGTATAAAAGAGCGTTATTGTCATAACAGAAATATAGCTAACGCTAAATTAAAATAACTATCGAAATAAGCACTAAGCTGCACTTAATATTTCTGTCTTACTCGAGGCTAATATTAAAAACTAATTATAGAAAAATATATTAAAATATTTAAAAACTTAATTCTAGGATTTAAATCCTTACCAATATTATAAATGCGAAAATAACTCTGTCTCTCTGTCTGTATGTCTGTCGCGCTTTGACGCCAAAACTACTAAACCGATTTACATTAAATTTCGTACACAGATAGTTTAGAGCCTGAGGAAGAAAATAGGCTACTTTTTAATGCGAAAATAGGGTTGTAAGGGCTTGAAAAGGGGTTGAAAAGTTGTATGGAAGAATCGTAATTTTTACTTGAAACTAATTTTGTTTTGTTCAGAGTTTGTATTATTATTTGAATCGTTACTCAAGCGGGGGAAGCCCCTGGCAGAAGTGTAAACATATGTCACTACATAATTTGTAAGGTACATTGAGTATATAAGAAAAAATACGTGTGTATTTGTTTTGAAAATTCAAGTAACTTAATATAATAATAATCATTGTTCTATAATAAAATGTAATATAACCGAAGTAACAATTCATCAGTGCGTCTAATCTCCGAGATCTGCTGCATCGCGTGCACGCAGTTAGCTCAATTATGTAAATGAAATACCATTGGTCTTACGTCATTATAACATAATGACAAGAATATCAAGTTGTCACCACAAAGAGAGCTTATAATACAAATGTTGAATATATTAAGTCTAAGATATATTCAGTTGTTTGCCAATTTATATTATATTAAAAGCTATATATATATATAGATTAACATAACAATATAATTATGTAATTTACAATAACTTGTTTACAGTGCGACAATAAGCGTAGTGACGAGTGAATTTGAAGATATCTCCGTATCTTATACGAAATGTGCTAAATTGTATCAATTTTTATCCGTTCGTCCGCTACTTCTATTACAAAAATTATGATTATTTTTAGTTTATGCTACTGACTATTGCAGTTTATTCTTAAAAGATAATTTCGAGAAGAATTGTTATCGGGGGTGTAACTCAGTGGTAGAGTGTCTGCTTCGCATGCTGAAAGTCCTGGGTTCAAATCCCAGCTCCTCCAAGAATTATTTTTTATTATTGTCACAGTTTTCTAAATACAAAGTTTAATCATTTATTGCTTTAAGAAAAGACAATGTCAAAAGTTCAATAGTATATATTATAATTATTAAATTCCACTATTTACAATATAATTATGAATTTAAAATTACCGACTGCAATTTGATCATTTTGCCTAAATTCTAGAACCAAACAATATACTACTATTCTAGAACATTCGAAGTTTCATTGTGGCGACATATATACCTCTAACGCCATCTATCTACGAATCAAAAACCGTAACGAAAAAGCGCCATCTATTCAGGAAGTTTACAAACCATCAACAAAATTATAATTATTTTTTACTTTTCAATAATTATAATAATATTATTACGATAATGCCCATTATAAAAAAAGAGTTTATTATTTAAAGTTGAATATTGAATTCCAAAATTGATGACTAAAAATATAGATGGAGATGGGATATAGATGGAGTATAGTGTATACTGAGTCTTAACTTTAGAGTTTATGCAGTCTGTTGTCTTAATATATATAATTTTTCTGTCCTTGTATACGTACGACTGAACTGCTCCTAAGCGGCTGGACCGATTTTGATGAATTTTTTTGGGTGTGTTCAGTGGAATCGAGAATGGTTTATATTTACAATTGGTCTCGGTAGGTGGCGCTGTAATCGAGTCCCGCTTCTATTTTATTTTCAGGGTAAGACGTCTGCCGGGCCCGATAGTATTCAATATAAAATATGTTTTGGTAAAATTCTTTATATGAAAATGTAGACATGTAATTACAAAGCTATGCTAAACCTTAATTATTGTTATTTGATAGTTTATACGTATAAACTCTTTTTATACCAATCCAATGTGGTAGTCGCTGTGGAAACTTACATACAAAAATTTTCCTTCGATTTTGTTATATGTTTTTGTCAATAATGTGTTAATAAGATTACTTAGTCATAATCGAACCAATATTTAAATAAATTCTTACCATATATTATGACTTTTAAAAAATCGTGAAGATACATTTATTATCCTAACAATGCAGCTTCAATTACTGCAAGGGTATTTATTTCATAAGTTCAAGGTACTTAAGAATAGTTTATTTATTCTTTGTCCTATCAAGAAAATATGAACACTAAATAAGACCGATTGACATTCCCGATGCCGTCCTTAGCCATGGTTCGGGGCTATCGATCTCGGATTTTTCTATTTCACGGCTGGGTCTCAGTACTCGACTCACCAACCTGGTGAAGCTAACAACAATTCATTAAAAAAAGCTATTGGGACTGTCAGTCTGTAGTCGCGATAAAAAGATTCCTATACCTATTCTTTTACGAGGTCAAAATCAAACAAAACAACATGAAGACCGGTTCAATGTAAGTCGATGGGTTCAATCGTTTCATCGTGAAAAGTTAACAGGTAGTTGTTTTTATAATGCATATACTCATACTAACTTACAATTTTATAAAATGAATTGAATAAAACTTCATTTTTGTTTAATATTTTAATGAAAATTCAA
Organism: Hestina assimilis; assembly: GCA_023373885.1. NCBI lineage: Eukaryota > Metazoa > Arthropoda > Insecta > Lepidoptera > Nymphalidae > Hestina > Hestina assimilis. The sequence continues at coordinate 6,172,019 of CM041740.1, read as the reverse complement.
CTAAACGTATAAATCTTATTTATACTTACAGTTAACAAGTAAATGGGTTGTTATTTACATATAGTTAATGATAACGCTGCATACATTGCACATTTTCATACAAAATTGTACTAACAAAAATATGGGATACCAACACTACGGCATCCAACTCATTCAACAGATGCTTAAAATATATTTTTTAAAATAAACGGCCGGGCCTATCTCGATTCAGACAATAATTATTACGTTTATAATTTATTTTATGTAAAAACACTCATCAAGGTAGCAGCGCGCGTTCTGAATTCATCGAGATAGACGCTTTAAAATACATATTTCAAATTCATTATCTATACAATTTTAGCAAATTTTAATTTTATTATGTACCAAAATGGTATCCAAAGCAAATAATTAATTATTTATAAACTGTCGCGTATGTCGCCAAAGAATAACAATTAGTTGAAATTATTTAACATAATTTAATTAAACAATGCAATCATTTCAAACATATTGTAAATAAAAATTACAATAGCGTCTAAAAGACAATATATTTGCAACATTAATATGCAAAAATATTGGCTGAATATTTTTTAAGCATCCATCGAGTGATTATAACGAGTAAACATTGTGTATATCAAATAAATGCAGTCTTACGACGTGGTCACGGTTACTTTCCCTCTCCAGACCGCATTGTACCTTATTCCGATAAAAATTCTTAGAATGTTAATTACTTTTATTGTTGGAATTTTTTAAAAATGGAATGTAAAAAATATTTCAAACATTCTTAATTGGAAATTCGATTTTACGAAAGAATATAAAATATTTAAATAAAAAATAAAACAAATTTACCTCAGTATTCATTATTGCATGTGCATTTTTTACTATGCTTATAAGTTCGTTTTTAAAACGTGGTAGGTATATAACAATTATTTTAAATATTTTCTGCTTTTTAGTATTGTGTGGGATATTATTATAATATATTATAAAATATTTTATTTTGAAACCTGTAACCGATTTAGTGCGTTTAAAAAAAACAATCATTGAAAACCTCCATTTTAAAACTTTGTAAAAAAGGAGAAAAGATTGTTAACATCATAAGTTTTTGTTAAAGGAATTAGATATTACAGTATTAAGCTAGGTCTAACTTCTACCACTACACAACTACTCAATACAAGAGCTAAGAAACTTCTAACTGTATGTCTGTGGTTTGTAAACTCTGGATTTAAAAGTTTGAACAAATACTGTCGTTGCTTTCACTTTTTATATTCCATGATATTATAATATTATTACAAAAATTATATACATATGTATGTATTATGTGTATTTTGAAACAAGGACAATAGATTTTAAAAAATACAAAATAATAAGACTTTTTGAAGTATGCCTTAGTTAACAATTTGATAAATTTTTTTTTCGTGAAACTAAATTTAATGTAAATTTATCTAAAAGAACAACCAACGATTAAAAATAATTAATTTAAAATGTAGTCAGCTATTTGTTGTTATCGAAATCATTTAAACACTATTTTCAGATATGACATTAGACAACGTTATAATAAATTTTATTGCACTCATATGTATTATCGCGATAATAATATGTTGGTTATATAAGTGCAATGCAAAAAACAATATTTCTGTTTATAAAATGATATTTCGATGCTCTAAACAAGTAAAAAAAGTCTCCAGTTTTACAAGAACCGACAGTCATTTACAAACTAACTACGAATAAAATGATCCTATAAGTATAATTGGAATAATAAAGATGGCCTCGCCTATACGAAACGATAACAAGAGCACAGTATTAATACATCAATAACAATACATCAATAACAATAGCTTCCAGTACGAGTTAACTGGTAGAAATCGCCACGTTGAGTTCGACCGTAGAGCCGTGGTTCGCTCTCGGAGGAGGTACTCGGCCACCTCCGCCCCCGCCCACCGGTGACGCTGTCAAGGCCACTAGGGCCAACAGTAATAGACACTCCGGAAAAAAAAAACCACTTCCGCCCAATGACGCTGACGGATGGACGGAGCGAAGGCCAGTAAGACCAACAACAATACACAATCAGATAAAAAAGACCCTCTCACGAGTGCTCGTAAGTATCGAGATTTGAGCAGAAGAGCATCGTATGCAGCCGGCTAAATAACCTTAATACTGACTTGTGGAACTTTTGTTTAAACTTATTTGTTATTTATTGAATAAGAACAATGTTTTATTAACATTTTTTTACTGTCTATGTGAGGGTAAACAATAATGTACTTCGTTCCTGACGCTGGTCCGTTGACCACACACGCTATTTTTTACATTTATTTATTGACGGTTGAACAATAAATTATAATGAATTCGAAGAAACTATGTTGAAGGCAACGTGTAAGCGTCGTGCTTTCAACAACAAAGACGTGGAAATAATGGTATGATATATTAATACTGTGTTTATACTACACTAAACCATTAACTATGACGACTAGACTAGATCTTTGGAGGGATTTATCTAGGAAATATGGAAGAACTGCAATTATGGCGTACTTGCGGTTACAATACAATAGGCTAAAATGAAAATCCTCATTTGAATAATTATTGCAATAAAATACTTTGCTTTTTACTTTTGATAAAAAAAAACCATTATACATTGATAATTATACGATTGAAAGAACTCGGTCGCTATGAAATTGTAAACAATAATTATAAATGCAAATAACAAGTACCGAGACAATAAATAATCGTCGTTATATCAAAACTTACACAAAATTAATACAAAAAATGCAAAAAATTGTCAAGGCCACTCTTTATGTAAAAAGGTGTTGCAGACGTAGATATATTTCTTATTCACGAATTATGTTTATATTTATTATAATTATTTTTCATATTAATTTAAAATTCTTCTTTTGATTTCGATTTTGAGAAAGAAGTCTCTCTTTATTACATCGAGTGTTATTGACTTGCCGTTTTTTTTTTAAATGAACATTCCCTCTATTGCAAGTTTTTTATGCTACTATCTTAATTGTGTTTGAGGAAAGTATAAATTTGTATATAAGAAATAAAGCGTTTGCCATACATTTCAGCTTTAAAAAACTGGCACTTCAAAAAACTGCGAATGTCATTGAAATAGGAAGTCCTAGTACCTAACCGCAAGTACATCCGTCAACAAAGAGCTACAAAGGATTTTTAAACAAAAACACTACTTCTATTTGGCAGCCGGTTAAAGAGAGTCGAGCCGCGTGCGCTGTACCGCTAACAGTGCAGACTGCTGCTGAAGACTCTTGCGCAAACCTTCCAAAGTCTGCAATACCTAAAACAAAAATTATAAATCTTTAAAAAAGAACAGTTCCCCTACAATCAGGGCTTTTTTTTGTGAGGGCACGTGGGGGCACGCAGTGGCCCCAAAGGAAATTTTGAAATTTACAATCCAAATTTCCTTTGGGGCACCACAGAAAATTTCAACCATATTGAAAATATTATCATAAAAACAAAAATAAAATGTAGAATTTGAAAAAAAGTGTACCTGGTTAAAATTTGTTTTTAATAGGTCAAAATATTCCAAATACTTATTAAATCTAATCTACTGAATAGTTTCCGCGTCGCCTTGTACCTACGACATTCTCATGCAGGTTGAGTGTTTAAGACTTGTCTGTCACCGTACTGTAGCTGACAGTGATGCATTTGTTTACGTTTGGCTAATTGGCTAATCTACTTAGATTGACAACGAAAGTTCCTTTTTTACATATAAGTTCATGTTTTATTTCCAAAGAAATTATGTTTTTAAATAACTTATTAAATTATATAATTTATTTACTTCTATTTTTTCCTCAAAACAGTTGCTTGGGGTGTTCTTTGTATAAATATTATGGACTTAAAACTTTCGTACAATTAGCGTGGCCCCAAAAACTAGAGACAAAAAGGCTTGCCTACAATTATCATGGCATCATAATACAGTTATTATTGAACAATAAACAATCGCGAAAAGCATATTACTACGAGAATGAACTGTCGAGGTGGCTCTTCTAGTCGTCTAACAATTTTCTTTAACTTTAATTTTTTTTTCATAAACAAAATGCCAATATCTATATGTATTCAGGCGTAGGCTAACCTAAACCTCAGACATAATTATTAAATACATAATTATTAATACCTTCAGTATACATACATCTTCTACGTAGTATGATTTTGAAGCGCCACTGAAGTCTATTAAGCAATAAATGTCACAATGGAATTCAGCATAACAAGTATTACGTGTCAAGGTTCAAGACAATTGATTCATTAATTAATAAACCAATTAAGTTTCGTTCAACCGCTATATTGATCGTTAAATATTGTGGATAATCTTATTTATTTCAGTAATTTGTGGGTTTGAAGGAGATAAACAACTCTCTAAGTTGTTAATTTGATACCGAAATGATACTTTCTTCTAATAAAGTGTCAACTTTTAATATAGCTAAAGCTAGCTTAGTGATGTAATTATTGTTTTATACTATTAGAAATATACTGCTGCGATTTTTACCGGTACTAAAATCAGTTCAAGTTTAAATCACATTTCATTCACATGATTACATTACAATGATTATCAACAACATACTTACGACTCACATTATACATACATGGGCAGAAGCGAGTGAGGGAAGAAGGTAGAGCATCTCTCTGTAGTGGTAGGACTTAAATATTTTGAATAATCCGTCTAGAATCACTATCACTGCTCAGACCAAGCGTAATCTCAATAATCAGTACTAGACTCTCCTTTTATCTGCTTTATTAAATCGAGGAATAAAAGAATGCTGGTAGGTAAATTTTTTTGCAACTTGTTACCGATTTTTTGCGTCATTCGTTTCTTTTATAGTACCGTTAAAAATATAATCCTTTGATTAATGTTTTCAAAATATCGTTGAAAGCTAATTTATAGCGCGTCGCTAATAAAATATATCTAAATAGATCAAGAAAATATTATGAACTTTATTTAAACGTCAAAACTGCCCCGTGTTCGTGTCCTTGTTGCAAAACATAATAGTATTACCCAAATCTAGTGTATGATTGATTACCAAAACCACGAAAACAGGCAAAACGCACAGCCATCACTGAGCTTTGTAAAAAATATACAGTTACCTCATCACGTGCATACGCCTTTCTCTTCGGTGGTTCGGAGTGCGGTCTATCTGTGGGTGAAGATGGTTGAGCGGGGATTCTAGTGGGGGCTGGAGGTTCGGCAAGGGGGGAGCGACGAGCTACAGGCGACAGCCGTCGTGGGGGCTCGGGGGAATTTGCCCGAATGAAGTTCGTGACGTGAGTGCGTTCTGGGCTCCGTCGGGGCGCTTCCACCTTCGAACAATTTTGGATATGGATAAAAAAACTGGTAAAATCTAATATATAAATTAAACTGTGCATTGAATTACTACTGCAATCAAAACAGTAACACTTAAATCGTAGGAATCGGTGCATTTAGATTACTTATTTGTGCAATGGTCTGGTCTATAAAATGATAGATGAACATTTGTGGCAGTTATGATTGCTATTGAAATCATACCTCAGTAGCTCTAAGTTCTCTGACTCTTGGGTTATGTGGAGGTTCTATTGGTGCTCGTGATACTGTAACGAGAAGGTTTTCAGCCTCTCGTATCAACTCTCGATATTTTCTTTCGGCCTCCCTATCGGCTTCGAGTAATGGATCTCGTTCTCGTACTGGCGGGGCTGAAGGTGCTTGACACCGGCGGCGTATTCGAGGTGGTGTTGCGCCTAAAATTAGAAATAATAAATATATAATATATATTTTTTTTTATTAGTTAGTACTTATTTTAAAAAAGAGAAGGTTCTCGATTGGGTTGTATGGTTGTATGCTTTTATTTTTGTAATGCTTGTTACCACACATCTTCGTTAAATAGGTTCAGTAATTTGGTATGAAATCAAAATAAATATAAAGAATATGTGGACGAGTGAACAAAATTGCGTATCTTGCCTTGTTCTGAATTTTGTGAAAATATGGCTTATCAGTGGTGTTTACGCGGTCACCAAAGAGATTAAAACATTTTTATATATTAGAAAAAAAACACCGACTTCTAAACTAAAGATACAAAAATAATTAATTTCCACAATAAAGATCAGTATTTAAAAACATTGGCATAAAGCACCGACTTTTTTAGTGGTATCATCTCGGTTTTCGTTGCCACCTCTGAGGCGTAAGAGGAGACGAAGAACCATGAAATATAGGGACGCAGACAAAGTAGCAGTTTGGGCCTACAATTCAATACAATTTGAATCATAATTTTTCGTATCAGATACAAACCGGCAGATCGTGGTGTTCTTCTCGGTGGTCGGCGTCTTCTAGCCCTTCGTCTACCTGGAGAAGCCGCGCTATCCGGCTCATCCTCGTCTCCTCCATCCAAACCCGTGTCCCCGTCAGAATCCACATCAGCATCCGATAGAATAGCCGTCTCTCGTCCACGCGGCTTCACTCCCCTACACTCTTCGTCACTGGATACCCCACTTCTATAATATGGCGATCTATAGGGCTCTGGTGATAGGTGTGGAGATAAATGTGGTGATACATGTGGAGACAAGTGAGGCGATAAATGTGGTGATCTGCAACAAAATAATAAATATTTGTTTATTCGGCCGGCGTCGGGACGAGACGACCCCATCTCCCGCTGTTGGGATAATCTCTGTCACAGCAGAGATTATTCCACCAGTGCAATCAATCACACTGGTGGTAGGTCTTTTGGTGCAAGAGGCCGGGTAGGTAGGTAGGTACCACCGCAGTGTCAGATATTCTAACGCCAAATAGTAGTGCTTAGGCATTACTGTGTTCGGGTTTGAAGGGCACTGTAGGCTAGTGAAATTACTGGGCAAAGGAGATTCAAGAACCAATATCTCGATGTTGGCAACGCGTAAGTGGCGTTGCACTCCCTAACAGGCTAGGGCAACCGCTTACCGTCAGGTGGGCCGAATGCTTGCTTGCCAACTTGTGAAATAAAAAAAATAGGGACGATCGTTAAGAAATCATTAAAATTATTATTATTAAAATAAGTTGGCTGACATGAGTTGAGCAATTTTAAAATTATCACATTAATCAAAACGAGTTAAAATCTTCTGATATTTATTTACAAAATAGGATCAGTAAAAAAAATATTTAGATTTCCTTTATATTTCCTAAACTTTGAATGATTGTCTTCTAATTCTCTTTTCTCATCATTGCATTAGCTAAACAGCAAATATATAAAATTACAAAATTAAATTATTTACAAATTAGAAATAATTGCTATAACCTAGATCCATATTTAGGTTGTGAGTCCAAGGAATAAGGAGAGTGATGCAGTTGTATCTGTGGTGGCGGCGGGCACTGCAAAGACTGTTGCTGCAAAAGATGTGGTCCACGCTTCCTCACATTAGGGGACGTGCTCCCAAGCCAAGGATTGGTTCGTATCCGACATCTTGGTCGAGGAGAGGGAGTAGCACAAACTGGTGGCTCCGGTACGCATCTTCGTACAGTTGTGCTTGAGCGTCGCTGAAATTAAAAACAAATAACAATGAAGATGCTATTGTTTTTGTAGTTGACTATTTCATAAGGCGCTTTACGTTGGACATGCAAATATTTTTTAACAATGAATAATTTGAACCGTGGAGTCTATAACTTAGACGGGTTAAATTTTTTTCTAATGATAACTTAATCTCATTACATCTATAATAAACTAAATAAGGCACAAAACATTAAATGTTAACATGAACAAAAACAACATTCATATTTTAATGGAATCCATTGAAATCAAAGACACGTAAATCAATCAAGTAATGAGAGACATGACTGCGTTATTTTATTGCGACAGTGGAACGTTTTGTATCAATGCCTCGTAAATGTCTCCTGCAGACAATGACACATTGAACGATGTCCCCAAGCTCCTACTGTGTAACTTTGCGCAATATTTATTAGGAATATTCAATACAATATGTTTAAATTTTTGGTTCACCAGTCACCTCTAAACAATAATTACAAAACTTGAATTTATGTTATAGCTACAGCCTCTTCTCACAACTTCGTCTGCGATGACTTTAGATTTGGCTCCAGAGAGAAACAAAACATTGTAGGTATATAATGTTCCATGAGACACATTTATTCCAAATTTAAAGTGAATACGTCCTGTAGTACGTTTTGTGATAATCTTACAGGAACCTTTCATTTTTCCGGCATAAATATAATCATAAGTATTGTTTTAGATAATAAGCGTTCAGTCGTTTCTGCGTGCTTGAGAAACAAACTTACGAACTTTCACATGAATTATAGGATACGCCTTAAACTTTTTGCTTACTTAAATATTGTTTGCAGTGATATTGCCCTTTATAAAGTAAAAGGGCTTTACAGAAATTGCGCTCGGACTCCCTCTCGGCAGCCGGGCGCGGGTCAGTTATACAAGATAACTTATGGGTGTCAGCATCAGTGCTCTCACTTTACGATCACTGCGCACTATGCTCCCCAAGACAAGGAAGTACTTTATTGGATCTGATCGCAGACCTTATGTTATCGGTATGTGCTAATGATACCGCGATTCAGAAGACATGCAGCGCCATCTGTTATCGTAATATAAAACTATAAAAATTATAACCTATGATGCTTATATAGAATCATCATTTTTGCTAGATATGCCTTATGTTTGCGTTAATGCCACACTGATTTAAGCCATACTTACATAGTTATTCAAAAATTAACAAATGTTTATTGTAAAATTAATCAGCATAGATTATACAGTGATGACAGCAAATATTTCCCGTACATACTCACTCTGAGTATTTATTTAAAAAGTAATATATTTCTTTTTTACTATTATTTCTTTGTAGTTTTTTTTTTTTTTGTTGCAGACTTAACTTTTTTTTAAAAATATTGTATTAAATTATTAGTAACCTAGTTTATATTCCATTTTAATTGTAGCCGTAATTTTTTTTTTTTTTACAAAAACAAAATAAGTTGTCAGTGTTTTTTTTATATTGTTTTTGATTTTTCTTTTTAATATTTACACTAGTAATTTAATCACGAGTTGTTGTTGCCTATGTCATTTCTAATGTCGATACACCTATAATTAAGATAGCACTTTGCCAATACTAACAATTATAATGTATCACCATACCATGTATTAGTGTATATCTTGTTGGTGTTCTAATAAATAAATAAATAAATAAATATAAAAAAAAGGAAAATGAAATAAGGAATATAGTATACTTTCTTTATAAAAAATAAATAAATTCATTGATGTTAGATTAAATTAAATCGTGAGGCTGTGTATGTCTGCACTAAAGTTTATAAGAATGATATTATTCGTCTACTCGGCTTTTATTATACCAGTAGTGGCTCTGTCTTTTCATAAATAAGTGATTTTAAGTTAATATTATAATTAATTTAGAATTTTAATAGATAACTTTTTATAAAATTTGCTAAAATTAATTATTGAAAAAATATAGGTACTAGAAATTAAAAGAAACTATTTTTATTAAAATTAACTTTAGTCTCAGTAAAAAATTCTCTACATTGCTGCAAAGTTATAACTTATAAATAGACTAATGCCTTACATTAAAAAAGCCAAACGGGAGAGGACTATAATATTCAGTTACAAAAGTTAAACAATATAACCAGCGCTTTTAAAACAGAATACAAATGATCCTATTATATTAAGATAAATTATATTACTCGTCAGTGCGGCCGCTAATGGAGTTTTAGTCTTTATATAGCGCAGATAAAACCCTCCCTCGTCAATTTGTCCGGTCTAGTTAATTAATAAAGTAAAGCCAGACACACGTGTACGCCTACAGAGTAGCCTAAAAAGAGAATCGATATTCAGAATTGTTCGAACGAGCCAATTTAAATTAAACGAATGAATGAAGTACGAACAATTGAGAGAACTTTAAATTCAATTGATTAATAGTAGTCATAGACTTTTTTTAAAACAAAATAATAACAATGCTTTACCAAGGCATTGTTTTGACTTTCCTTTCCCCCCTAAAATAGCCAAAGGGGGCTGATGATCGAACCCGCGACTCTCGGGTTAACGGAGTGGAGTCGGTTCTTCTACCGTTGAGCTATTGAGGCTTCTGACTTGAGACTTGAGATTGCTTTGAGACATACTATCATATAGTACAGGGCCTTCCAGACGTAGAAATGTCAAAGACTTGTTGGTGGTCATTCGTAAATTACACAACAAAGAAACGAAACGATACATTAAAACTTAATAGTAATAAGTAAAAGTAATTTATTTTTAAAATTTATATAATTTATTTATTATTTTATTTATCTTAGAAAAAACCCTTTTGAAATTGGTAAAACGTCAATTATAGCTTGCTAAGCAGAAACGTCAGCGACTTCAGATTTGAGTGGATTCAAGGACTTTTCGAATAATAAACTCTCTTCAACGAAAAAGAAACGGTAAATTATCTTAAGCTTTCATTTAGTTAGTAGTTTTAGTTACAGGTAGGTATATGAAGCTTTATAAAATTTTTTAGTATATTTATCGTTTCTGATTTGTAAAAATATTGAGACCTTTTTTGCGTTATATTTACGATCACGAATTAGATGTCCAATGAAATAATATCCTGTCATAGAAATATAACATATAAGAAGTATAGTAGACGCCCAAAATATACACCATCAACTGGAGTTCAATTATGACGGTTGGACTCCTATGAACTATCAGCAGTGTCAGCTGTCTCAGTACTGACTGAGTGACATATGTCACTCATATTTCGAATGAAGTGTTGCCAGCTGTTTATGTACTAAATCGCCTAGATTTTATATCTTTTTGTAATGTTCATAAAATATAAAATAACCTAGCAGAACGAATGAAACAAATAACAAAGTATGTATAAATAAATTAAACGAATATTAATTACCTTTATAGTTCTGAATATTGTTGTGGTTGTGTTAAAAGATCCGTCATAAGTTGACTACGTTGTAACGCGGCGGTAGCGTACCTTAAGCGTCACAGGTTGCGGGTTCGATTCCCGATTGGAATAGATTTTTGTATTGACCACGCTGACATGTTTTCCGGTCTAAGTGTGTTTGTCCTTGTCATTGTGATTGTTTCTGGACCCCGACCATGATATAACTATCATATTGACTGTGTATGCATGGATGTGCGTTTATTTATCTATTTATAAGTACCATCAACCACCACTAAAGTAGCAAAATATAAATAACAGGACGGTATCTATGACAAATTTGGTAAAAACGTAGAACTTTTTATACTGTATAATCAATTATTTATTTCATTAGTAATATAGATACTAATTTCTAACTTTAGTCTAGTAGGCGAAATTAATATACTAATATATATTTTTAATTAATATTTTATGAATTAATAATTTTCCCAAAATTAAAACATTTCGTTTCGCTGGCAACATTAATAGTATATATTGGTTGTCGTTTGGTCTACGTTTCGCGAGGAAATTTGTTCGAAGTTATGTTTCTTTATGTTATACTTTTATGTATCCTGTCAATATTTTTGATCAGCTATAAATACCTGCAATAACGAATATTTAGCCTCTTTAACAAAACAACTACTAATAAAATTTAGTATTTACCTTTGCGGGTTCATGGTAAAGGTGCGTGGTAGGTGGTGCAGGCGGCGGCGGGGGCGCTACAAGCGGAGCGGCGAGGGGAGCGGGCGGCGCACCAGGCGACGTGCCATCCGTGGAGTAGCCCGTACTGTACGCGCTCTCAGGGGAAGACAAATGTGGAGGAGGTAACGGCCCAGTAGAGGGAGCTACCGATGGCCTTGTCGGCTTCTGCTTACGCTTCTTCGCCCGCCCCAACTGCGCTTCCATCCATGACTTAAGCCGCGCGCCCAGCATGCCGCCGCCGGCACCTGCACACAAAGACATGTTTTCATAAAACTAGCTCTGCTCGCGGCTCGCCTTGCGTTATGAAGTTTATTTAACATTCCACTGGAACAACATTTACCGTGATGAAAAGTACCACATATGTTAATCCAGATAAGTTATTTGTGTATTAAAATTTAATTCAAATCGATCCAATAATATTTGTGAGAAAGAATAATAAACCATCCATCCAAACTTTTCACATTTATAATGTTAGTATAGATAGTCATGAAGTTTCATTTATATCTAAAGACATTGTACGTATCAGCACAGACATACAAATATATATTAATCCATACATTATCTATGAACATATTTATATCTATCAAACAAATCAAACGCTATTTATTCGCACAGACACAGACTGGTACCGAACGACATTTATGACGAAAACATTTTGTCTGTGCTGGTACATTTATGTACGTGTCTGGTAGCGTTAGCCTCAGATAAGTACATAATATTCACAATTATTCTGTTGCACTGACTCTAACACTGAGTCAGTCACGTAAAACTTATTGGACATTTCATCACCACCGTCTTCGTATAAACCTAGAATTCCCGCCCCTCTATAAATTATAAGGAAAATATTTTCACGAATAGTTAGGATTAAAAATAAATTAATAAACAAGACAATAACTTTTTTGCTTAGCAAAGAAAATGCAAAGTAATTTTCCAATAACCTACAACCTGAAAAACGACCACAATGAAAGGTAACGAACGAATGTCACGTTCTTAGTCAGTTGTCACATACTGTCACGCTAAGCAATAACCCCTCGCAATGGTTGCTTACGAATGTATTTTTGGGTGGCTCTTTTGCATAATCTTTGATATTGTTTCACACACGCTATATATATATTTTTATATCAGAGGCCAACGGGCAGGAAGCTAACCTGATGTTTAGCTATTACCGCCACCAATGAACATGAACATCTGCAACACCAGAGGGCATGCAGGTACGTATGCTGGTTTTTCACCAACACGATGGTAGGTAACCAGGCGGACATTTAAATCCTAACACCAAGATATAATATAAAATAAGAAATATTTAAATAACATCCACCGAGAGTAGGTTTAGTTTCCTGTGAAATATCAGCTGCCTCAAAGAGCAAAGGGGAAAATTTATTTTCATATTCGCACAAACGAGCGCTTTTATATCCAACAAAGGGTTTAGAAAACTGTTATAAACACGAAGAGAACAGCACAATTGTTTTCCTTACTAACATTTCCCTATCATCGAAACCCTCTCTTTGAAGTAAACAAGAGTTGTGACATAAAATGTTTTATCACCGCTTCGTCATTTCGACGTGAAGAGACGTCGCGTCCGTTTGCTGAGAACCTTTACTTACAACGACCCTTAAACTTTACTGCTATTGTCATCACTATAGAAAAGGATGATCATTTTATTTATTGTAATAATAAGTACGTCAGGATTTTTATAAATCCGTATAGACTATTTTGTAATCTTTAAAGTTCTTTTTTTGTTTATAATTAATATTAGCAATGCTCTTCTTTTGAAGACATTACTAATATTCCTATTGCACCTTCAAATTAACTCGAAGCTTGCGCTAGGAGTGGGCGGCTACGACAATAGCCCAAGGGGTCAGGATCAAACCCGCTACTCTCGCGTTGATGGAGTCGGTCTTTATACTGTTGAGCTATTGAGGCTTTCAATTATAGATTTGTAGTTAGTTAGTTTAGTTTTTTTAAGCTTCAATGTTCAATTCATATTTCATTATTTAAGTTTAAAATGTTATTTGTACAAATCAAAATTTTACACTTGAATGAACTTTACCATAAATGTTATGCGGAGGCTGTGAAAGTTAAAAACATCCGTACCTCTATAGAAAAGGTTTAAAGGGGCTCCACGGTCTACCACTTGAAAAGCACTTTACAAAAATTATAATTTCAGTATAACTCTACACTGATATTATGCAGAGTACGCAAGAGATATTTTAATATCGTCTCGTTCATACATATGCTAACTTTTACGCTAAAATTAATATAATTAAATATTTACATATTTATTAAATAAAGTATTATATAAATGATGTAATTTTAATAATGTAAAACCAGGCCAAGTGCGATTTAGCCAAACAGGGTTCCGTTCAAATGTAGAATAAAATTTTAAGTTTCTTGTATAGGTGTTTTCCTTTAGCTTTGAAATTAAATTTGCTTATGTTATTATTTATATTTCATTTATATAAATTTTATATGATAAATGCCTTTAAGAAGAAAAAGATTTTATTTTGAAAAATCATTTATTGATATACTTTTACTTTGGGTACGAAAATGCTTTATTCAATTGATTACGTAACATTTAAAAGGAAGATAAACAGAAATGAGAGTAGGATAATACCCATCAGCTAAATAGAAGTCTGGTATCGTAGCGACAGTACACGTATACTTGTATAGGCGGCGCATTGTCCCCCATCAGTGTCGCGTTTCAAGAAAAACCACCGATCGTAAAAGGGATCGCTTAGAACATCATTCTTCACTATTGGCAATGTTAATGAATACATCGACGAGTGCATTGTTAGTATAAGCTGTTAGTCACTATAGATTTTTATTTAGTTTTAGTTACAGAAAATGTTTTAGAAGTTTTCGACATACATTTTTTGTCTATCACTAAGTTTAATTTTTTTAAACAACAGTTATACTTTATTTACAACCGAATATTACAAAATATTTACAATTTAATACTAACTATATTTACAACTGTACAAATCATGTCCACGGATGGTGGGAAAAATGCTAGCTGCATTTCCCCGCTGAATCGCAATCCTTTGGGGGTAAAATGAACCAGTCCCCGGGTCACCTGTGGAGTCTGTAAAACATTTTTTGCTACTTTAAATTAAATTAAATCATTCAAGGTATTAGTTTACTGTTTACCAAATACATTTTCAATTAGAAAAAACAAATATCAAGTCGAAAACTCAAAAGACATGCAGTAGGAAAACTAGTTTATACTTCAGAACTCTCAACAATTCATGAAAGAAAAGCACTATCGTAACAAAAAGAACGCGACTGTTATTGTTTCACACCCTTCTATAAACCGAGTAGCTGTTGAGAAGACGAATGGAGGCTTACGAGGCGAGGGTGAAACTTACGAGATTTGCCTAATATTCTCAATACACTACGGGTGCCGCAAAATTGAATTCTAACTTGTGTTAAACTTGTGTTACACTTTATAAATTTCAATGAGTATAAATTTTGAACTGTTTAAAACAAAATTGTAAAAGATAAGTGTATTTTAAATAAATACTGCTGAATATGTTTATGGTCGACCATAAATATATGAAGCCCATTTCAAAATTTAACTGCATTAATAAATCGAAAAGATGATTTGTTATTATAAAACTTATTATAAACTGAATAAATTGTACTATATTATATATTTACGATAACGAGGATTGGAAAAGGTATAGCTATGCCTGACTCTCAAGTACTGATTTTGAGATATTTTGGCTGTTTTGCTTCTTTTTTACTTAGTGAAGATTTTTGTGCTTTAAAGTGCTGAATTCGTAACTGGTTTAAAGTTTATCTCGCTATGATGATGAAAGCCGGAAAAAACGATTATGTATAATTGAGTATACACAATACTTAAATACTTCACGCCATGCTGATTGTCTAAGGCCATTAATAAGACAAAAATACAGCCGAAATATTTTTTTGTATCACATTGCAGGACATATAATATACTAAACAGTTATTTTAATTTTATCAATACCTTTGATAGAATCTTTAAAATGTGTTTGAAGTAAGAAGCAATAACTTGTTATAGCGAACAATTTTTGGTAATATCGTTTATCGTTACACCACTACTATACCTAAAGTTATATATATATATATATAGCTGATCTGATAAGAGAGAAGATGATTAACTTTATAATAACGTATTTGCAATATAAAATTGACTAAAATCTTGGAATAAGAACAGTAGTATTGTTCACAAAAATTGAGCCAAACTTTTATGTGCACGCAAATAAAACTTTGACTTTTAATATAACTTCATTCAAGTCCATCGAAATGGCCCAGTGCCAAGAGTGTTATTAGTATTTAGTAGACCAAGTTGAGCATTAGTAGTAGTAGACAAAGGGGTTGAGAGTTCAACTCCGGTCAAGCTTTGTTCAAAGTTCAAGAGTTTAATTCTTGTTTACAACAACGACAGTTTTTCTAACTAAAACTTTTTTAATGACCCCGTCGCGTGCAGCTTCTGTGTAATTGCTAACTCCAAAATGTTCCACATTTTATGAATTTATTATGACGTTTTTATGTGTGTCAGCTAGTCAGGATGGTCCAATGGCTAAAAAACGTATATATTAACTGAAGAAACTGAATTTATCATAATTGCATGTTCGGTAAACAAATACATGGTGAATAAAATTGCATGGAAACCCATGCAATTTTATTCAGGCAAACGCCTTGGGAGGTAATTTGCAGTATAGCATCGTGGCGGATTCAGGTCTTAATCCTTCTCCTTAAAAAGAGACGAGAAATTTAACCAGAAGTGGGATATAAAGTTGCCGCTACTTTTTCGTATTTACGACTTTTCACTAAAACGCTTTAGTTATTTATATCACAAGATTAAGTCGAGTTTTTTTAAAACAATAAAATTTCTTTAATTCTACATATTAAGTATACAAAACCACAAATTAGAATTTACCTCAGGGATAAATTCTTTTTATTAAAGGCCGAAAGGCATACGCCTTACATTTGGGGGACATTATTTTTAGTCATCACCGGAGATGAGAATAGAAGAGAGGGGATAAATGAGGAGGACGAGCAATAGGAAATTAACAAAGGGGTAGTTAAACTGCTTACTTAACTAACTTCTTCACGTCGATATTCTGTAAGAAAAACAATAATTTTAGGGTATTAGTAGTATTTTAGACTTTCCATAACTAAATTTGGAGTTGTTGAACCATCCTCCTCCCAGCACAAATGAGCCGGCTCGACCGGTAAAGGACTACACTCTCACAGAAAATCGAAGTAAAGTAACAGTAATCTCCTATCCCCTCTGTTCCCTTTCTTTTATGCCTTCTCATCTCTTCCCTCCTATACCTTGGGTCGGCACCGTGCATGTGATACTTCAAGTATCGCAAGCGTTCATAAGTTGCGGTGACTGCTTACTATCAGGCGGACCATATGGTTGTTTGCCAACCGTCATAACATAAGAAAAAACTTGTTCCTATCGCACATGGTTAGTGGCCAACCTAATGTCAGAACTACCCATAATAAATGCCTCTGACTTGATTTTTATAAAGATAACAGCCGGCCCCGACTTTTTACGTAACCTCCAAAAAACGGAGACGCTAATTTATTAAGGGGAAGAAACTGGCTTCTGCAACACAGCCCTGCTAGTGCAGAAGTCTGGGTAATCCTTCTTGTTTATAACATATGTTTGTGTCCAATAAAGAGTTATTATTATTATTAAGTTGAAATATCACTTTGCGATCACCCATCCATAGACTCATCGCGCCTAAAGTTGCTTTACCCACTGACCGCTTACCGAGCGTCTGAGATTTATAGAAGAGTTTATAGATATTTCGTGATAAGCTAAGCTTCTAAACCCGCTCAAATGTGTCCCAAAATAAGCACACTTGTGTAGGGTAATAAAAATCGACAGTAAAACTTTATACGTTGGCCTTACGGGGCCTACGACATCCGACTGAGATTTTAGGGTTATATCGAAGATAAATTAAGATTTAAAAGAATAATCGAATGACATTACAAATCTTTTTTCGAACTATGCTGAACAAATCTTATAGCTTTTAAAGTAACCTAATACTTTGCTGAAATTATCTGATATTGTTTTTCTTGTGAAAAGGTTTTATACAAGTATTAACTACGTATTAATTTTACCCAAATTATTTCTAAAAGATAGATTGCTCAAAAGGCCTGCTTACATTTAAATGGTATAATTTTAACTCTAACATCAATTAATAATTGCAGCAATTTGAAATGCACTTACACACGATTTTAAAGCATTTTAATCATATTCGTAACTGTTATAATTTAGATCCTGTTCTCTTCCCTAATAAAGAGAATATTACAAAAAGATGAAGAATAGATGAATTTATGGAAAGCATATAAAAGTTTTATAAGAGCCATGGTTCTTCCAGCATAAATGGGCCGGCTCGACCGAGGAAGTACTACCCTCTCACAGAAAATCGGCGTACAGTAACAGTATCAGCACTGTTACGTTTCGTGCGATGAATGAGAGTTGTTTCTAATCCTTTTTTGTCATTTCTATCCTTCCCTCCAATCTCTCAGGTTGGAAACGCGTATGTCATACTTTAAGTATCACAAGGGTTCGTAGGTAACGATGATTGACTACTATCAGGCGGACCGTATGCTTGTTTGCCAATCGTCATGACGTAAAAATATTATTCAAGCTGGCATTGGTCACAGTTCCACACGCACTATTCTTAGTGATTCAAACCAACTGATAATAATGTATATATGTTTAAAAATATCCTATTGTTCTTCTTCTTATCGGGCCTAGGCCTCTGACTTGTGTTTTCGACTATCATCAAATAACAACTTCTTACGTGCCCTACGAAGCATGGAGACGCTTAGTTGAAATATAAGATCACCCATCTAATGACTGACTCCGCCTAAAATTGCTAAACCTACCGATCAGGGAGCGCAACCGGCTACGAGCGTATCCTATATATTATATTACGGTTTAGGTATTTTGGAGTGCCGGCGTTCATATGGTTGCTCCGTAAACACTCGTAGCCTGTTTAAATGTAGGTTAAGTTGGCTTTTTTATTGCCGTCCCTGGCCTAGACTTATATACTGAGTATAGTTTTATAAACATTGTATTTTATAAAGGAACATTTAAATCTGTGAGCTAACAACACTCACAATAATTTTTGTAAACAAATAATAACTTCTAACATTTTTAAATCAATAAAAAATGATTTCAATTTGTTATATTATAATGAAAAATTTAATGATATGAAGAGAAACTGGAGCGAAATGAAATGTTCACGCTCATGGTGAAAACAAATTGAGATTATATCTCATTAAAGTAACAAGCAACTCTCTGTAGTGTGCTCGAAAAATATCCTATAAGTTTTATGCTACGAAATTATAAATTACAAATATTATTATTAAACAATTACAACAACAAAAAGAGAAAAAAATAACCAATATAAATAAAACGTAATCAAATTAAAAACAGGAGAAATTCAAACACGAGGACGAGGGTACAAGCCGTAGACTAGACCTTAATTAACAAATCATGTATGCATTTATTCAGGATGCCTCTCGCAAGGCAAGAGAAAACAAAAGAGTTGCTTTTCGTTGTTTTGAAACAATATCTTGTTTTTAGTAACAATAAAGTTGTCTAGATGTTAAGTTTAAATATGGACGGTAAAACAGAAATAGTATTTATTTGTTCCCGCTACTTTTAGAAATCATTACACAACTTTTACTAAAATTTGCTTATAGTTTATTTTATTTGGTAGAGTTACAGATAACAAATCCAAATATTCAAGTACAAAATTAACATAATATATCCGTTGTCCAACAACAACAACTTCAAAAGTACTTAAGAACTTAACTAAACGAACATAACTAGAGACTAAATTGTTATACAAAAAAGCAAAACAAACTAAAAAAGGCAGTAAAAATACTAATTCAATTGACTGTACAAATGAAGAAAAGAGTTCAAAAACTAAAGTTAAAAATTGTACCAATATGCTTGCAGAATGTTATTAGGAAATTTTTAGGTGGTGGAAAATTATTAGCTGTGAAAACAATAAAAATAACTTAATAAGCTAAGTATCCTTTTAACAGGTTTAGACAATTGCAAAACATTCATAATTCAAATTGAAGTACAGAAAAAACTAGGTACCTACTAACTTCGTAGTGTTCCGTAAAAATTCTTTTCAAATTCCTGCTAGTAAAACTTTGAAAACCAGTTTTCTTCGACTCCTTTTCACAAATAGCGAATAGTTGCGTTTCATTATGAAACCAGTTGAAAATTTCCATTCGTACCGAATCCTTGCCTTTACGTAACATTTCGGCGACGAATTCAATTTAACGTTTATAGCTCTACCAAGTAAATCCGTTTATATAGGTAACTTTGAATAGGGGCTATGAAACTCATTACTGTAGTTAAGAAGGATAGACGAAGCATTATCGTATTTGC
This sequence comes from Hestina assimilis, assembly GCA_023373885.1. Taxonomy (NCBI): domain Eukaryota; kingdom Metazoa; phylum Arthropoda; class Insecta; order Lepidoptera; family Nymphalidae; genus Hestina; species Hestina assimilis. The sequence goes on along the minus strand of CM041740.1, from coordinate 6,152,044 downwards.
TTGATAGATCACCCTTTGCTTTTAAGAACCCCTTACCTTATAATACTATAATACTTATAGTATTGTATATATTTTTACACATGTTTATGGTATGTCATAGAGTAAGAATTTTTGTGTCGCTATTTAAACATGAATGTAGTATGTCGAAAGGCCACACCTAAGTTATTTTTAGATTTATTTTTCGGTTTACATATAACTAGCTCCTACCCGCGGCTACATCCACTTGAATAACGAATTTAAAGAGGCACTATTACGCATTATAGAAATAATTGGTTCCCCATATAAAAACTCAAAGACCGAGGTTTCACCGCCTTCAAGCCTTTCTTTTGCGATAAAATATGTCTTTTTCCAAGCAATTGTCGATAGCCTATGTCTTTTTCCAAGGTCTAGTCGGTCTCTCTTTATAAAATCGGTTTTGTGGTGACGGACAGAGTTACTTTCGCATTTATAATATTAGTAGTGGTAGTAGGGATACTATTTAAATAAAACCTTGCTTGTTGTGTTAACATCTTTATAAATATTAAATAATTTATAAATATATTTTATAAGAATCAGTAAGTCATTTTAAAAAATTCGCTTTGCTACTGAAATTCTGCCTGCGAAGCGACGCTAATTGCGAAAGTTTTCATCTACACAACTCGTGGATTTAGACGCCTTACGAATTGTGATGAACGAAAAATACTGTAAGATTGTCCTACACGACTTAAATGAACAGTCTTTTTAACCAGAAATTTTAGAGCATTTTTCATCACTTTTAAGTGTCAACTGTTCCAATAAGATTACTACTAATATAATTGATAGGGAAACTGATGTAAGAATACATTTAAATAATAGTCAAAAATATCATTTTCATGGATTAAAAAGTAAAAACGTGGCTAGTACATTGTATCTTCAGTAAAATATTATCTAGCCTTAGGCTATTTGTTTCGCTTTCACCACGGACCGGCTCATTATCACCTTGCAGATTTGTGAAAGAAGCAAAAAGATTGAAAAGATACTCCGTCGCCTGAAGCAATCGCTTGAAAATCCAAGAGTCGACCCAAATGAAAAGTGCTCAAGATACTTTTTTGTTAAAAAAAACTTTTATATTTGTGGATTTCGTTTAGTTGGATTTATATAAATATGATTATTTTATGTACATCGCTATGTCGTCTCTTAAAACTTTACCAGATGATGAATCTCATAATTCTATACAAGAACCATTTCATCTTAATTTTCTACAACCCTTCAGAACGAATCACTTAGAAACCTCTCACAGGGGCAGTGGGCTATTGAACGAACCGCTCATTTGTTAGTGCGTCAGAAGCCTGAGCGGCGAATATAGATCCACGTGCGGAAATTAAAGCTTCCGGACCGTAATTTATGAATTAAAAATTTATATGGGACCAAAGATATTTCTTAATTTTAATAATTTGTTTACTTACAAGGGCGCACGGTGATGTGCAGACGGTGTATGCAAGTGGTTTGGATGTCGAAGCATGCCGGGCGCGAAGCGGCGAGTCAGCGACACGCGGCGGCCGCCGGCTTTGCACTGACGCACGCACGCGCGTCTGCTCGCCCGCCCTACAGCTACGACGCCACGCGCTACGCCGCTACGATGGCCGTTTTTACACGTGCACAACGTAAATTTTAATAACAACAAATAATTCTAAAGCATAACTATTTTTTTTTTTTTTCTTATAAAATTTTCACAGGCCATAATGTAATGTTTTCCAAATTACCTTTTACTTTTATTCGTTAAGATCAATGAAAAGAAAAACCTTTTATATTATTCTCAAAATATTATATTTTTTAAAGATAAATAAAATATTCTATATTATACAATGATTTATTAATTGAAAATATATTCTATCGTCATGAATATTTTAAGAAGTTTCGACGGTGTGAATGTATTCTGTCAGATAGTCGCTCGGGTCTCGTGGCGACGATTACGTTAATATCCGGGGGTGGATTTGACGATAAAAATAATCATTTATTCACGCTACTTTACAAAAATTCAAACGACATCGAACTGATTGTAAAAACTATTTATTAAGCCCTATTTTTTAATGCCCAAGTCTATAAAAGTTAAAAAAAAAATTAAACGTTAAAATTTGTTTCTTATAATACAACGTTCTTTTAAATACTATAAAAGAAATAATTTTATTGTGCCTAAGTCGATAAAACAATACAATACAAATATTGGCATTTGTCGTATAAGAGTTGTATTGGATTAAGAATATATACCGAATTCTGTAACTATTATGTATGTCAGGAGAGAGAATCTGTTAAGCGCTTATAGATCTGTTAAGAGCGTAAATGATAGAGCTAATTTTTATTAAACTTGTCGGGAAGATTATTCATCTAATCCAACTGACTTGGCGTTTGAAAACAATTTTTTTTAATCGTTCAATTAAAAGTTAGTAAGCGATAACAACCATAAGAACCAGAAGCGAATTTACGTATATACCAAATTGCCACGAACATAGGGCGGTATAGGAAGGACACATTTTCGCGAAATCGCATTATTCATAATCCTGTCTAAAAAGTCAAAATACTTAATTATTTATATGTATTATTTTATAACTGACTTCAATAGGAAGACGTTGTTTTTGGATGTTACCGCGTTACGCGATAACTTTAGCTCGATGCTTCAGGAGTGTTAAAATATAAATTTTGCGATAATCTGTTCAAGGACTTTAGCAATATATATAGTATAATAGTAGGAAGACGTTGTCTTTGAATGTTACCGAAGACGACGTTGTGGCGCAGCGGTAAGAAGAAGCTGCCTTAAACGCCACAGGTCGCGGGTCCGATTCCCGCACGGAGCATAATATGTTTGTATTGACCAAGCACGCATATTTTCCGGTCTGGGTGTATTTGTCCTTGTCCTTGTATGTTTCCGGACCCCGACACAGGATATCACTATCCTAATGGGGGACGTTGAGTGTGTAGCGTTTATTATTATTATTATTATTACTACCGCGTTGCGCGATAACTTTAGGTCGATGCTTCAGGAGTGTTAAAATATAAATTTTGTGATAATCTGGTCAAGGAATTTAGCAATATATATAGTATAATAGTAGGAAGACGTTGTTTCTGGATGTTACCGCGTTACGCGATAACTTTAGCTCGATGCTTCAGGAGTGTTAAAGTATAAATTTTGCGATAATCTCGTCAAAGACTTTAGCAATATATATAGTAAAACAGCACTCCAAGAAATATAAATTTGATAATCTACGATCATTACATTTGTATGATTTTTGTGTATGTCTTCTTCTTCCTAGCATTCTTCCCGGTTTTATACGAGTATTTACACAGGATCTGCTTATTACTCTTATCCGGATTTGACAGGTTACTAGTTTTTACACAGAGCGATTGCCATCTTACCTCCGTAACCCTAAGAGCGAGCCAATAACTCATTGGATACGAGCAAATTATCTATCAAGAGCTAAAGATTACTATCGGATGTTATGATAAAAACCGTGACGGACAGCTTAACGTGGTCTCTGAGGCACGGTGGGGAGACCCACAAGGACAAACGCTCAGACTGAAACAGGTATTTGTAAGATCAATGCAAACATCTGCAGAGGAGGGAATCGAACCCCCAACCGTCGAGACTGAAGGTTGCTCGAAACAAGTCTGTCGTTTCAGCAACGCCACAACAGTGTCATTGCTATTTTATGTCTTACAGCTTATTGTTTAGAAAGTCAGTTTCAAGCACGTCCTGCAAGACCCTGACGATAGGATTACATTAGAAAATGCCCCTTACACAGCACAGACACGCACACAACACCGTCCTCGCCGGCGAGGACGAGGTCCTTTGTTTCGCACGTCGCGTCGCGCTCACACCGTCGGGTGAGTCTATCGTATAGAATGCGCTCGGAGCGCTGCCTCCATCTCCGATGACGTCCTTAGCCGTGGTTCGGCTTCGCAGGAGGCACCCTAAGGACGGAATCAAGATTGAGCCCCCGTGAGGGCTGCCCCTTTATTACGGCTGAGTCTCTGTACTCGGCCCCTCGCCCGGTGACGCTGTCAAGGTCAGTAGGGACAACAGCAATACACATTCCGAAAAAGAAAAAGTCAGTTTTTGTTTTATAATTAGGTATATAGTGCTGTTTTTGTTTATTTGATTTTCAATATTATTAACCAATTATTCTGTATTCCATTAATGGTGCCTCATTAAAAATGGTTATTTATGTGAAGGGGAATCTTGGCCCCTTTAAATAACGATTTTTAATCAAGCAAAAGTTAGTAATACATAATATTATCACCAAATTTTTACTTTTATCTTTGTTGAATTTATAGAAACAAGTAAATAGTACAATTTAAGAACATTTTTTAAAAGCTACTCTTTTAACTAGGCTGCGTCCTCCTTCAGGACAAGTATCGTCCTTATGTCCCAACGTTAAACTGTAGGTGTAATTATGTGAAGCTTACTATATGTGGTTATGTGGTGCAATAAGTATTTTTACTTGTAAGTATCTGTGCCCGCGGCTTCGCTCGCGCGGTCGGCTAAATTGTTGTTTAGTTTTTTATTTATTGTGTAAATAACCAATTTATTTTCCGAAAATAGTAGCAGCCCTAGTAACTTATAATGTCATATTAGCTGGAACAATCAGAGTCCAATTTCCAAAATTGTTGTTTTGTTATAAGTACCATAATTATATTCTTTAATTTTTTTTATGCGATTAAGTTGGGAAGCAAGCATATTATGAGCAACCAGCTACTAGGGCTTGCAGCACCATACGAGTACATTTATCAAGATATATTTATTTATCGTTTTTTAAATATCTTTTACCCGGAAATTTCAATGGTAACAGCCCTAGGGTAAGGCCTTGACCTCCATCCAGCGCGAAGGCATAGATTAGATCTACGATGTACAGTGTCGTTCATGTACATGATAAATAATAAAAAGCTGTTTCTATGACATTTCAAACAAACACACATAAAATAACAACAATATACCTACGAGTTCAACTGTTTAAGCTCGTAGCCCTAAGGCTATGCGCATGGCAAACAAAGAAGATCAGGATTCAGTCACAGCGGTTCGATTATCACAAAATGTATCTATCATCTTAAATATTTAGCATAAAAATCATGTTACGCTTCAATAATTAAAGACACTAATTGATTTAATAATTTAAAAATTGAATTTGTACAAAAATGATTACCTACTCTGTATTATATTACGATCAAAATCAAAATTATTTTCATTCAAGTAGACTTTTACAAAGAAGGCACTTACCTAATTTTAAATTACCATAGTTATTCTGTCAATACATATTACAAAATCTGAATTCTTAGTGATATGCAGCAATTTGATATTACTGTTGCATGATTATTTTCGATATTACTGTTGTAATTGGTTTTGTGTAATAAACATCAACAATTTTAAATGACTAGCCTGGACTCGGTGTAACTTTATTAGCAATTCTACTGAAATTGTATTAAAAAAGTCCTTAGATTAATCATAATCATTGCAAGCAAAAAAAATACTTACGTATATAAATGTAAACAGAAACAAAAACCTTGTCTATGTCTCACGTCTCAGTCTCACACGTACTTAGTCTATGGATTGACTTATGACAAGAGAGCGAAATAGCGAATGTCAAAAAGTTTCACTTTACGTAAAAAAGAGCGATATTTTGCAAAAAAAAACGAGTGTTCACAAACTTTTCTTTACTTAAGCTACAACTTAGTATAATTTTAAATATTTCATAAAGTTTTATTGTAAAATATTCACGTTTAAATAATTGTTTTACTAAATGCATTAATTGATTTGAATCACAATGAAAGTGTATTTAAAATAACTTGTAGTAGGTGAAGTGTGAAGGAATTCATTATCCTGCCAGTAAGGCTATCAGTTCATAGTTCAAACAATAAAATGGGTGAAACCGGACCTTTTGTTGCTAAGCCGGCTCGAGGCTGGCTCCATCCCGATTCTGTTTTAGCTAGTGATGGAATAACTTATGCAGTTCGGGTAAGTCTAGATCTAAAATAAGTGTGACTTAGTTATCATCTAATACCCACTCTCTATGTAGTATATTTTGCAGAAGCAATGTGTATGGACATATTTTCAAATTGAAATCTCATTTAAAATATATAATAACTTATTATTTTCTATCTAAAGAAACACTGCTAAAGTATTGATGATGAATTATAGAATAGATTTGAAAAATACACAGAAAGTATTAAATAAGAAGTGTAATGAATTTTCCCTGAAATAATCCTTGATTTTGCAAAATTGTGATACAATACTAGTTTTTATAATAGACTATAGAAGGTTTTTTCTTTCAGTATATTGGTTGCATGGAGGTTCTTACATCAATGAAACAATTAAATTTTGATACAAGATCACAAGTAGCAAAGTAAGTAGTTTTAATAACATAATTATCATATTGCATTTAATATAAATACATCAAAAATTTAGATTAAGACAAATATTTAATAATTATAAGAATGTCACACACCATTATATAATATATTTTATTAATATAATATGACTCTGGAATGTGTAACTTTATTTAATGATTTTTCTTCATAAATTTTAACTTATCAATTATATTATTATTAACCCTAAAAAAAACTTGAAGACTGATCGCTAAACAAATCTGTCAGCTCTCTGTTTAACAGATAATATATTTTTTTATTCTCTGAATTGCAGTTTTACACAACTCGATAATTTTTTTAAAGTTTTCATTATCTCAGAACTTAAGCCATCTTTTACTTCAAATAATAAACTTCTACAAGTTGACAGAGAACTAAACTTTTTTAAATAATTAAATAAGACTGCAGAAAAGCTGTACTTATGTAATGTCTAAGTAACTTGATCAATGGAATTAGCTTGCTGCGTGAAAACAATATATAAACTATTGTTATTATACTTTGTAAGCGATTGGATTAACTGAAGCTTCAAACATGCTTTTACTATACAATTCTTAATATTGGATCCAAGAGTCATATTTATAAAAAAAAAACATTCTAGAATAATGTATTATTTTATTTAATTCCTCACTATTTAGTATTTGTATTTTGTGATAAATCCTTATCAAACGTTTTGTGTGTCAGTACATTTATTCATCTAGGTATGTAGAATGTACTGACAATTTATGGTTATTAGAATATTATATTATATACGATATTATTAAAACCTTATTTTTGTGTTAATATTATAGACAAATTTTAATATTTTCTATAATTATTCCAATAAAACTAATGATTAATTATCTGTATTACTCAGAAAAATCTAATTTTGCCATATCAAAAAGAAACTTACCTTTACAGGGAATGCATTGCAAGAGTGTGTGCCGCAGCAGGTCTTAGATCAGCTGACAAGAAGCGTAGAGTGTGTCAAGCTACAGCTAATGCATTAGCAGCAAGGCCTAGAATGTCACACTCTGGTTCCAATGTGGCTCTCACAGTATCATCAAGAGCTATAACTGTGTCTGCATTGGAGGGTGGGGAAACAATTGCTCGTCATGATATGCCCCGAGTTTCCTTCGCATCGGGAGGAGATCAGGTTAGTAACTATATTACATATTTTACATCTAATAGGGAATAGGGTTTCGTCATATGAAAGTTGAGACATTTTTGTTTTAAACTTTGCTATGATTCACATTAGACATGCTAATCAATAAATTAGAATTTCAACTATCAAATAAGGTTTGCAAGCCTTAATAAAATGTTAAACATGCCATAAAAAGTAACAATATTAGCTTAGTTAGTATTAAATATAAATCTAGTAACATGAATAATAGTCCTGTGCAATAAGGCTATGAAATGTGCCAAAGATAAAATTAAATATTTCTAGTTGTGTCATGCAACTGTATTGTATGATTTCTTATAACTAATTTTGCATGAAAATGTCAAACAAATCAAATATTTTATTTACAAATGAATTTTGTTTGCATATCTATCTTCTATACAATGCAAGCTTTCTCGCTGCCCCTGGTTTGACGACTCTCAATGAAGTAATAAATATATTAAGTTAATATTAAGACTTCGTTCTGGACACTATCCATCAGCAAAATTTGCATTTCTAATGAAGAAAAAAGAAACAGATAAATGTAACGTTTGCATGAAGAGGGAGGATATACAACATTTGCTGATGGATTGTGTCAAGAATAAGACAGAACGAGAAAATTTTTTAAAAAAATTTAGTTTAAATTATATGGATGTTGGACTCATCCAAACTATTTTGGCAAGTCCAAAATCTATAATGGCAAAGGAATGTGCAAATTACTATTTGTTTAATGTTTCATTTTTAGTTTGTTATTGATTATGTGGTTATTTGTAGTTCGTGTTTAGATGGGATTGACATATCCGTGTGGATAAAAATCCCAAATCAAGTTATAAAGAATAAAAAAAAAAATCTTTCTTCTATTTTATGTCTGTTTAATATTATTATAACAAAAAAACTTGAGAATTATATTCAAATCCAAATGACAATAGCTTGAATTGATAGGTCTGATAATTGTCTAATGTTTATTATTTATCTCAGGGGAACAATTTTTTTACTGGATGAAAAGTACCCTATGTGATCTTCTGTGTACCACTGACATTACGTTGTATGCAAAACTTCATGATGATCATGGGTGGAATAATTAAGGCATGCAATTGACGACGTTGTGGCACTGGGATAGGCAACATGTCTAAAGCGCTACAACTCCACAAGTCATGGCCATAATCTCATATGTGTTCAGGTCTAGGTTTGAGCTTGTCACTGTGTGTGTTCCCTGACCCACAGGATTATACTATTCTAATGGAGGTTGTTGAGTGTGTAGTAATTATTTATTTATTAATTATGAAATTGTAACAAACAAACTAACTCACCTAATCATATAGAAGTTTATAATATTAATTAGGGTTACATATTCTAATTTCAGGATTCACTAGACTTTGTAGCATATGTAGCAAAATCAGCTCCTCCAGCGGAATGGCGAGCGTGTTATGTCCTAGAGTGTGGAGGGAGACTTGCCCAAGATGTCATCGCGACCATCGGACAAGCTTTCGAACTCCGTTTTAAGGAGTTCCTAACGAAGCCCACATCGTGAGTCACTTTTTGATAATGTTTAGAGAGAAGAATTTTTATCCTCAAATGACTCATTCAATGTGTAAGATTTCCAAGTAACCGTTTTGATAGATGTTAATTGTTCATAAAATATGTGTTATCAACAAAATATTTTTTGTTATTTTACGAATATGCAAGTTATCTAAAACTTTATCAGTTTTCTGATTAATGGGTCACATAGTTTTTGGAATTTAGTATGTAAAACTCGATGACAGTAACATCACAATGAAATTGAAATGAAATGAAATTTATGTGTTTAGAACGATTTACGGAGTTCAGTTTAATAAGACGCGATATAACTTCAATAGTTAATAACATGCGTCGCAGTTATAACGCCCTTCGCATGAAAAAATATCATTACAGCATTCTTAATATTTAGAGCACTAATTATTATGAAGTTATATTATGAAAACACATGCATGTACGCAATAATATAAGTAAAGTAAATTAAATTAAATTTTTGTTATAATATTCTTAAAAATTAGAAGGGAAAAACATACACAGGTTATTGGTGACTCATTGTCACACATACCAGACAGTTAAATCCTCGTTACTGACTGAGAGTTCAAATCCGGTTTCAGGCAAAAGTAAACATACATAGCTAAAACCGGGGCCGATTACCGATCAGTAATCGAGAACCGGGTAGGCAACAAAGCCATTGCAATTAGAATTTAGGTCAAATTTCGCGTGTTTGTAACGATTTGATTATACTTGAATTAGACTCAGGAGAATTTAATGGGTATTTATAAATTTAAATATGTATTTAGTTACTTATTAGGAGAACCCAATAGCAATAATTGAAAATAATTTGTATAACATTTTTCAATTTATTTTTTATTAATCATTCACATTATCTTAATAATAGAATGGTATTTGTCACGCTAAAAACTCGAAAACGAGACGCTCATAGCCAGGTGCGCTCATGGGCCGGTGTTAATCAGCTCAGGAGCTGTAAGACTGTGAATGCTTTGCAGGGCATGTAAACATTCAGTCCCAGCTGCTAACAGTACATATGGATATAGGTGGCCTAAACAGCTTTGATACTAGGTCTCTAGGTTAACGATTAATCACGATAATATAAATCTAATGATATGAAGAAAGCTAAAAATCAGTGTAACTTACAGCTTAAACATAAATGGATCACGTCCACTGGGCAGTACGAGTGGTGGTGCGGTTGTAGGTATAGGTGCAAGTGTAGGTGCAGGCGTAGGTACGGAAGAGCGCGAGTACTACAACGATCTGCCAGACAAGATCCCCCCGCCCGAACCCGTCTCGCACCGTCACCCGCCACCGCCGCCTCTTCCCTCGCTGCCTCCCATATCTTCGTAAGTCCTATGTTTTGATAATCACATTTTTTGAATTTAAATAAAAATCTAATTTATACCCGGCTTCCTGGGGAAGATAACCGGGTTATGTGGGATTCCATAACAAGATGATAACGTCAGCAGTAGCGAACCTGCCTTAGCGCCACAGGTCGCGGGTTCGAAACCCGCTCGGAGCAGATGTTTGTATTAAACATACAAGCATGTGATTCGGTCCGGGTGTTTGTTTCTGTCCGTGTGAATGTCTCCGGACCCACGGGTCCGTACTCACACGGACATGCATACAAACACATCCTGTGTCGGGACACAGGATATAAGTATCCCAAGTGCTCTTTTGAGTGTGTAGCATTTATTTATTTATTAAAATTTACTTATACATCATTAATTATACGTTACAGTTGTGAGGAAAGCGTCAGGCACTATGTGAATCAAACGCCACCGCCGCGGACACCACCCACTGCATTATTGCCTAACCACAACACAGACATCTTTGATATGCGTAAGAACTTCAATTTTAATGAAACAAGCATACGGCCTGCTTAAATGAAAGCTGTTACTGTTATTTATGCCACTAACAACACTATAGGCTTTACTGTAAGTTGCCACATGAAATAAAATATAGGAGAATTTCCATCTCTTCTGAGGGGGAAAGGAATGTCCTGAAGGAGTTAGGCTGGAATCTTCGGTGCTATATTACATTACATGAAAATGAGATAAGAATCTTTTAAAGGACATACAAAGTGTGACTGTCTAAAATGCTAAATAGTTGCTGGTAGCAAGCCTGCTTTGAGCCTCGACGGTTGTGGGTTCGATTCCCACTCGGAGCAGATAATTTATAAATATTGCTAGTTCGGCTATAGTGTTGCGAAGGTCGGATGGCAATCGCTTTACGTAAAATGTAGTAACCTGTCTGTCCAAATCTGAATAAGAGTAATAAGCAGAGCACGGGCAAAATACCGGGATAATGCGAGGAAAACGAAAGTCAAAATTGATATAAAAAGTTAATATTTTTAGGAATCAGAAGTGAGTAGACTTTTTGAATAATATTTCTTAATAATTGCTGGCCTTTCTAGCACAAAACTAGTAAATAACAATAATCAATGAATAAAATTATTCACGACCCAACCGAGTATATGGTTAGAGTATGTGGTTAGTTAGTATATGGCTCAGACTGACATTTTGGTTTTCCCGCCAATTGAATGAGAACTACCATCCCCTTTTTAAAAGTAAAAAAGGCAAAGGAATAAATTAAAAGGCTTATTTCTTATAATATAATAAATTTCAGAACCATTCACCGCAGCCCCAGTCTCCTCAGCGACGTCCACCTCCCCGGCGACGTCCTCCTCCCCCGCGGAGGAGCTCCCCCCGACGCTGTCCCCGGCCACGCAGTCCGCGCTGCTCGCCCGGGAGTCCTGGTACCACGGGCCTATTTCTAGGACTGCCGCTGAAAAAGTAAGACCACTTCTCTTGTCTCATTGAGAACACTTACTGCCCGGGACTTCTTCTGCGATGACCTTAGAATTAGCGCAAGAGAAAGAAATGAAACATTCTTCTTCTTATCGAGTGGTTAGTGGCCAACCTAGTGTCAGAGTTGTTCAGGTCGCCCGTAGGCCTCTGACTTGACTTATCGACTGTTGTCTAATTGTCAACAGCCGGGACCGACTTTTAAGTGCCCTCCGAAGCACGGAGACGCGCAGTTGTAAAACCACTATGCGATCACCCATCTATTTATTTATTTATTTATGCACCAATAGATATAAGTTAGTGTACATTGGAAACACAAAATAGAGGTACAGAGGATATCTTATCTCTATGAAGAGATCTCTTCCAGAAACCCTAGGAGATTATTATATCATAAATTTTAAGTTAAACGTGGAGTAGGCGCAATAGATAATTATATTTAAATACGAATACCTAACATAATAAATACTAATCATATAAAAGTACATATATACTAATACACATATATATATATAAATATACATATACAATACATACATATACAAAACATATATATAACTAACATATACACATACATATATTACAGCGATATAGACAGATAATAGTCCTTTAGTCTACGCTTGAACGTACTAATATTTGGGTTCTTGTGGAAAATGTGGTCAGGCAAAGAGTTCCACAAACACGCAGCAAGTACGGAAAAAGATTTGCCGAAGAAAACCGTGTTGTATCGTGGTACTTCCAGTTGTCTCAGCTTTACACATGACCGCACGGGTCTGTCCCTGGCTGGGCATGTGTGAAAGCTATCTCGTAGGTACTTTGGCGAGTCACTTTTCAGTAATGTAAAAAGTAGTGAAAGTATATGTATATTCCGGCGAAATCGAATAGGGAGCCATTTTAACTGCCGACGGTAATTTGAAATGTGATCGAATTTGCGCAGTCCGTAAATAAAACGAATGCATACATTTTGAAGTCTGTCTAATTTGTCGAGCAGTTCTTCATTCGCATCAGGATAGCAAACGTCAGCGTAGTCAATGATAGGAAGAAGAAGAGACTGTGCTAATAGGATTTTAGTTTTAAGAGGAAGAAAATTCTGAAGGCGTTTTAATGAGTGTAGGGAGAAATGAATACGCTTACTTACTTCGTTAACATGAGCTTTCCATGATAGTTTGCAGTCAATAGTTAGGCCTAGATCTTTAGCATTATCACTATAAGCAATAAGCTTTCCATCGAAAACTATACTAGGTAAGCTAGCCTGATCAATCTTGCTAAGAAATTGTGGACTACCGATAATCAGAGCCTGTGATTTAGAAGGGTTGACCAGGAGTCCAAATGATGTGGCCCATTTACTAATTTTGATCAAGTCACAGTTAATGTCATGTATGGCCGCATTGAGATCAGGTAAGGTAGCATGCTTGTATAGTTGTAAATCATCTGCATAAAGATGGTAGTGAGAAGTAATAATTTTAGTGATTTCATTTATAAAAATGGAGAAGAGTAGAGGAGAAAGAACGCCACCCTGTGGAACACCAGCAGTTAGCTCACACCATTCAGAGGTAGTCTCTTCAAAGCAGATCATCTGCAGGCGCCCTTGAAGATATGTATGGAACCACTTGATCACGGATGGAGATATATTAAGAGAGAGGAGGATACTAAGCAGGATATCAAAGTCAACTGAGTTAAACGCATTACTAAAATCTAGCAGTATGAGAATAGTCAATTGCTTGCTATCCATAGCAAAGCGAATGTCATCAGTTACTTTGAGCATGGCAGTACATGTACTGTGAGTAGGACGAAAACCAGATTGGTAGGGACTAAGTAGGTTGTTTTTTGTTAGGAAAAAGGATAGCTGTTTTAGAATGAGATCTTCTAGAATTTTTGAAAGCATGGGTAAGACAGAAATAGGCCGAAAGTGTGAGAAACAAGTGGGGTTAGAATTTTTTGGAAGAGGAATTACTTTGGCTGATTTCCAGGCTATTGGAAAGCAACTAGAAGTCAGCGAAAAGTTTAGAATATGGGCGATAACAGGAAGCAACAAGTCAATGATAGGCATAACCATCTCACGACTAAGATTGTCGTTCCCGATAGCTTTTGATGAGATGGACAGGAAACTTCTCCTAATATCGCTCTCCGTGACCGTCTGAAAATTAAAAGAATCACAATTGGGTGGGGTGGCATTAGCCAGTTTTAATAAGGTTTCAGCCTTATTTGAATCTGAAATAACTGAAGGAGGAGTAGAAAAATATTTATTGAGAGAGTTTATGTCAAAAGCATTATGAGAATTATTAGGAACAAAACCCACACCCAAAGATTTAAGAAAGCTCCACATCTGTGAGGTGGATAAATTACTTACAGAAGAGTAGATATGGCGACGTTTGGCATCCCTACACATCCTATTGCAGAGATTACGCAACTTTTTATAGACTGCAAGATTCTCGTCCGAGGAGTTACGCTTATATTTCCGCTTGACTCTATCACGCTTAAGCATAGCATTTTTAATTGTTGGAGTAAGCCAAGGTGCAGGATGGTGTTTAACTTTGATAGGCCTTATTGGAGCATGTACATCGTACAGTCTAGTTAGAGTATCATTAAGACATGCTACCTTGTCATCATCTAGTGACTGACCGCGCCTAAAGTTGCTTAACCTACCGATCAGTGGGTGCACTCGGGTATGAGCGTCTCATAAGTGTAATGTTCCATAAAACACATTTTCCGTTCCAGTGACCAACAGCTTAATTCTTTTCTAATGCCAATTAGCTCCAAAGTGGTGAATCAATAGACTTCTTCTGCAAACCACGTAAAGGAACAGTATCAAACATACGGTCCGCCTGACGATAAGCAATCGCCGCAACCTATGAACGCGATACTTGAAGTATCACATTGAGGGAAAGGATGAGAAGGGAACAGGAGGAGTTGGAAATTCGAGGTTCTCGCTCGGCGAAAGGAGGTTATACCTTCTTTTTTAATGTACTGTTTTTCAATTTGAAATCTGTTTACTGAACTGCGGAAATGTCTGGAGTAACCGTCTCATTCCCAATGCACGGGGTCCGCAATTTTTTACAATAAGCCTCAATAGCTAAACAGCAGAAGGGCTGACTCCGTTAACGCGAGGGTGGCGGATTCGATCCTGATTGCCATATTTGTAGGGACAATAGCAGTATTAGTAATTACTTCACAAGCATTACTATTATTCGTTATCAAAAAAAAATATTTAACAGTTAGTGGTGGAGGATGGCGAGTTTCTAGTGCGGCAGTCGACGGCGTGCCCCGGACAGTTCGTGCTGACGGGGGCGCGACGGGGAGCGCACAAGCACCTGCTGCTCGTCGACCCTAACGGAGTTGTGAGTACATTTTAATATTTACATACTGTTATTGATTTACATAGAAACATAGATATATATATATATATATAAGGTGTTTCACTTTAAAATGCGGTAACTTTGCGGGAAGCTTCTATAAGTGTAACAGATCAAATTCTAATTACGATATATGATGTACCTTTTTGCTATATTTAAAAAAATATATTTTCATACCATCGCTCGAACTATGACTCTAGCTGAATAAAATCTATAATGTAAGCCGTGCATTACGTCACATCACATATGACGTAGCACATAGCGCGTATAGCGTCATTGACCTGAGTCACCGACCGCGCGCCCGGTGTGTTATGTGTTTATCACAAAGTACGTGGATACATTATGACAGTAGTGTAGTATCTTGTATGTAGCTTGTATTTCGTTTAAACTATCCTTCGCCCTTTCAAAAGTTCTTGTTCCAGCATCAATCCCGGTATTTTGCCCAGGGTCTGCTTATTACCCTTATCCGGATTTGACAAGATACTAGTTCTTACGCAGCGATTGTCATCCGAACACCGCACCCCAAGGGCGAACCAGTAACTCATTGGTTAAAAGCAAGTTACTAATAATATCAGATGTTTTGATAATATCGACCACCGACAGCTTAACGTGCTCTCCGCACGGTGGTGAGAACCACAAGGACAGACACCTGGACAGAGACAGATAGCAATACGATCAAACCAATATCCACCCCGAAAGGGAATCGAACCCGGGACCGTCGAGTCGCCATAATTTGACTTCTTCAGAAACCACTATGATTAAATAATAAAATCAAACTGCGAGTTTACGACCTACCCCACGTAAAAAGTCGTTCACTCCCGCATTTTCCAAGTAAGGTTATTGACCGGTTTTGATGTCGCCGCTACTTGCCTTGCCTACTTAGTGCTCCACTTAGATTCAAGACAACCCGCACCCTACACCTTAATCGAAATTTACTAATTTAATTTTTTAATAAATAAAACATGAATGGGTTCATCAATACAAATATCCGCCTCGCACGGGAATCGAACCTGTGGCTGTACCCAGACCGGAAAACATGCCTGTATCGTCCATAAAAACATGTGGGGCAGGTGTGCTTAAGGCAGGTTCGCCACCGCTGCACCAAAACGTCGTCTAATAATAATAATACGTGTGGTATTTATGTATGGCACACAAACATGTTAAGTCAGTAACCTACTTTGAAAGCGGTTTTTAAAGGAAAAAAAACTAAAAATTTAAATTAAAACTAAAAATTTAAACTTTTTTAAAGGAAAAAAAATTAAAATAAGAAATCGTCAATTGCACATTTTATCATTAATGTTTGTAAGCAGCAAATTACCTAAAAACTATTAAATAGTAATTATCTTGTTACGATGACCGGAGCCTTAGATATAAAAAAAAACAAATGATATTTTTGATTCTTTCCGGTTGAAGTCGCGAGCGACCACTAGTATGTAATAAAAATATGTCTTTTACAAAATCGTTGAAAAATATGCCTTTTGAAGTGCCGCCTTTCCTAAAGCGGCGCTCATACATTTTGGGAAATGTGAGTTTGTTTAGTTGTTACACTTTTACACCTTAACTACTCGACAATGACCAGCATTATCAAATTTTGTATAGACATGGTCAAGGGGTATTAGAAAGCATACAAAATTAATGAATGAAAAGTTCATTCAGAAAAAGGTAATGTTCCTGAGGAACAGAAAAATAACTTTTACATGGTCGTCGAGCATAACGGTTGCGCATATAAAATTAATAAATTGTAATATGATAAATGGAGTACAAAGTTGAATTTTAACTTGTACATTAACCGATGTTTGTAACAAAAACTCGAATTGATTGACATTGAATTGACACAAACAAAATCACAGGTAAAATCTAATATGTATACCATATTACGAAATCAAAAATAATTCTAAACGTCAAAAACTTTCTCGATGGAGTAGGTAAGGTACTTTAAACATTAACTGATAAAAGTATTTTCACAATATAATTATAGTAATTACCATAACTAAAAAGAAATCTTCACGCTAAGCATATTTCAGAAAAAATAATCAATTCCTTACCGTACAAGTGCCATGTCTGAACCAAGCTTAACTTGTCCTTGAAAGATAGTTACACGTGTAAAGTCTATCGCTCAGTGTTGGCAAGTTATAATAATAATAATAATAATTTTATGAAATACTAGCGGCCCGTCCCGGCTTCGCACGGGTGGACATAATATTTTTTTATATTTCTTTGTTGATATTATTATTTATTTTATTGAAAATATGTTATTTAATATTTTAGAACATACTTTTGTTCTATCATCAATAGTTTCCGCAGCGCATGCGACGAAAGACGTTTTAGGGCAATTGTTTACACTTTGGATTACGTTAGTTAAGTTTTAGTAAGGACCCCAATCTTTTCAATCCAATTAAATCCAATCAGGGTGAATGTAGCTTTCCAATGGTGAAAGGAATTTTTAAATAGTAGTTTTTGAGTTTATTTATTACAAACATACACACAAAAATTCAAATTTTTATCTTTATAATAGATTTAAAGAAATTACAGTGTAGAGTTTATAGAAAGAAGTAAATAATTATGATTCTTCTTTTCATGTTTTAAAATTTATAATTGAATAAAAACAATAATTTTCTACTAATATTTTTACATACAATAATTAAATATTGCTTGCATGGTCAATACAAACATATTATGCCCCGAGCGGGAATCGAACCCGCGACCTGTGGCGTTTAAGGCAGGTTCGCTACCGCTGCGCCACAACGTCATGTCGTCGTCGACAATATTTTGCATTACTATGTTTAATTCTTGTGTAAATTTATGGAATACATTTTAACAAAATGATATTTGAAGTAAAAGTTTCAAAATATTAGAATGTTGGTGGTAATGCCCATAGCATTCTAATTAAATTATTCTATTATTCTAAAAATTCTAAAACGTTACGGGAAACGCCCCAGTGAGCGAACCATTCTTGGCCCTGAACAAAGAATGAGGAGCTATGATAGCTTTAAGCCTCCAGTGTTAGATTCCAGGCGGACCCATTTAAATGTTTATTTACAAAAAAAAAAATTTTACTTTTTTTTAAATAGTCCCATGGCAAGCACAAGACGGGCGAGATACAAAACGGGACTTTGGTATTAGCCGTAGCACGGTGTGGCGTATACTTTACCAGGAAGGTATACCCCTGTACCATTATACACGTATACAATATTTGCAACCGGCGGATATTACTGCGGGTGGCTCTTAGAAGACCCTAGCCACAACATTTTGTGGACTGATGAGTCTACTTTTACCACAGCTGGTTTGTTTAATATACATAATGGAAATCCTCGGGCCGTTAGCCGAGCTGACCTGACTGGTCCGAAATTTTTATCCTCGGATTTTGAGAGTTGGGGATTTTAATAATTTACACAATGCGTGATAAGTAATAAATTGTGTTACGGGTTTACGTAAAATAAGACAGCAGATGCTGAGTATACTTATAATATTTATAAACCACTAGTTACTTAATCTTAAATAAATTGTTTGGACGCCAGGAGAGTTTTTACAAATGATTGGAACTCTGCCAAAACCAGACCACGGCTAGCAAGTTCAGGGTCTTGGTGGTGTGCGGGTCAAAAAGAAATCTAAAACGCCTTTTGATTTAGATTTATCCACACAAACTGTTTATAACAATTTCAATACTTTTAGAACAGAATGAACACATCTATGTCTCTAATTTACATATTAAATATGATGTACGCCTCGTCTCAATAGACAGTTTTTGGGTAATGCTCGTTCATGACCTCTTTACACGACGGCTAACTTAAAATCTTAAAATAAGAAAACACAAAAAACAAAACTAATCTTAAAATAAGAAAAAACTACTGTGAAGTGAAGATTCGAACTCAGGATGCCGCGTCACATACGGAGCCACAGAACCACTACGCTGTCGTTACTGTGACTGCATATGCGAATTAGTTATACCTAACCAGCTTCATTTATTTAGTATAATTTCAAATGCTGAATCATTAAAATTGATTTAATTAAATCATTTAATAGTAGTATTAAAACCTTTTTTTAATATTCATTTACTGTATGCCATACGATTACGCTCGTGATTATTATTATTGTATTTAATTAATTTTGACGAATTTTATGTATCGATCGATCGCAGATAAATTTTTAATTTAATTTCTTTATCTGAATATCAAATTTGTAACGCACTGAACGTCAAATTATTGATACGCTAGCGTTTAGTAGCAAGTAGCAATAGTAATAATAATAATACGTGCGCTATCATAATATGGCATACAAACAGAATGTTCATTTGAAAAAACGCCAAACTGAAAAAAATAAGATGTTCAGTAGGTATAAGTTCCACAAAATAATTTTTATAGTAAATCAAGTCTTCAATATTTTTCTACTAAAAATTATAATTAGTTAAATTAGAAAATAATAAAAAAATTGATCTAAGCAATGCTTATTTCTAGCAATGCTTTTTCTAATTATAAATAGTTGTTATTAATGGTCCTCCCTCCAAATAATCAAAAAGTAGACAAAAATGAAACTTCCCACACTCACGTTAAGAGCCAGCCCTTCTACCGTTGAGCTATTGAGGCTTTTATCTGTGGATGTATGTACTTCTGTCGAACGTAACTAAATTAACAAATACACCGTTGTGGCGTTGTGGGTTGCGAGTCTGCCTTTAGTCTCGACGGTTGCGGGTTCGATTCCCGCTCGGGCAGATGTTTGTTAAATTTCTGTCTCGGTCTGGGCGTTTGGCCGTGTGGGTCTCCCCACCGTGCCTCGGCTGGCGGTCCCGATTATTATCAATAACATCTGATAACAATCGTTAAATCTTGATAAGTAAATTGCTCTTATCCAATGAGTAGCAACAAAACAATTACTTTTTTATTTTAAGCGGGTAAAGTGTGAGCGACTGCTAGTATGTAATTAAAATACTTATGTCTTCAATTTACCCGCGTGAAATAAAAAAAAAGATTTGTTTTATTGCTATTATTAGAACGAGGGTAAGCAAAGCTAATATGTACAATATTATGTAATGCAACATAATTCCAATATTTTTTTTACAAGAAAATAGTACTAATTAACTAAACTAATAAAACCCGTGGTGTAGACCAAGCCTTTTTTTATGTTAGAAGTTGGCAAACAAGCATATGGCCCACCTGATGGTAAGTGGCTGCCGCAGCCTATGAGCGCTTGCAGCACCATTAGTAGGTCCCACTCACGCGTTGCCAACCTCGAGATATTAGTTCTTAATCTCGTTCGCCCAGTAATTTCACTAGCGTACAGTGCCCTTTCATACCGGAACACAGTAGTGCTACTATTTGGCGGCAGAATATTGGACACTGCGGTGGTACCTACCTAGCCGGCCTCTTGCAACACAAAACCTACCACCAGTGTGACTGATTGCACTGGTGGAATAATCTCTGTTGTGACAGAGGTTATCCCAACAGCGGGCGATGGGGTCGTCACATCCCCACGCCTTATTTTTATTCTAGTCCCTCCCAAGATAGATATACGTGTAGCGCCTAGTGTTGGCAAGATATAAATTTTCGAAATATTTAAGGAAATTACGGTGTCGAGTTATAAAGCACGTTAAGATTTAGGATATTAAATACATGTGAAAATTAACTAAAACAATACGGAAAAAGAAATTTTTAATATAAAAAAATACTCGAACAAAGATGATATACATTTTATACTAATATTTTTACAAACAATATTTTGTGCTTCTTTTGTATTGAATTCCTGTATTTGTGGAATTTTATTTGGCAAAATAATATTTTAAAGTGTAAGTTACAGAATATTAGAATTTTGGTTGTAATGACAAAAGTAGCACTTTTCTTGAAAAGTCTGGCAATACTAATTACTAATCTTTACTCCGCCTTTGCCCTCTTCCCCGCTTCCCTAGCAACAATGGCGTCAAAAATTCTTTAGTCGCCGGGAAATACCGGCGAGTAGTGAATGCGGTTATTATTACGTAGTATACGTAATTATGAAACAAAAACAAAATACGTTTGTCTTTAAAAAGTTATAAATTTAATTATTGTACTTTAACATTATGATTAATTAATTAGTTTATTATTAAAGCTGACCAAAAATTATTAGTACAGTAAAAGCTCTTAACAGTGAATATGAAATGGTATTTTATATGGCATTATAGGGGATACGTTCCTAGCTGACAAAATAAAAAACAAACATAAAAAATAAATTTAATTGAAGTTTTTGACCAAACTTATTACATTAAGGCTTAGGCAACGGTTTAAAGAATTTTGTAATTTTTTCTTGCTTGGCAGTTTTTAAAATCTCTTTCAGTTCACACAGATCTTCAGTAGTTGCATTAGCAATGTGCCTCTTGAAAACAATACTTCGTTCCATAGGCGGATCAATTTTCATAAAGAAATCACAAAGCTCATTTGCCATTCTTAAACCTTCACTAAAATTTTTCAGATTTAATACCACATTTCCAAATTGCTTGTTGAAGCATCTTCTTCAATGGGCTGTGAATTTAACATTTCCTCCAAGTCGGTTTCAGTCAAATATTAATGTTGCAATACAAGCAACTCCTGAATGTAACTTGATTCTATCTGTTTGTACCCATTTCGTCCTATTCCACTCGCAATTTCGGCTATGTTTGCAGTAATAGTTTGCATTTGCACAGATTCTTCGTCATTTTCCACAGTCAGAGCAGGCCACAGTTTTCTCCAGCACGAATTCAATGTGTATGGCTTCAGTTCTTCCAACGATGCATTTTGCTATGTCAAATTTCTTCCAGCATTCCATAACATTCATATCAGGATTCATATCACCTTCCATATTATTCAAAATGATTTTGAAGGTTCGTCTAATGTAATAGAGCTTAAAGACCTGGATTATTCCTTGGTCCATAGGTTGAAGCAAAGCCGTCGTGTTGGAAGGTAAAAATGTCACTTGTTTATTAAAAAAAAAAAAATGGCGGATGACCTGGTGAATTGTCCAAAACTAGAACCACTTTAAAGTCTGAAATCTTTTTTTTTAAACAAATTTCAACTCCAGAAACATAACAATTCCGGAATTCACAGTCACAAAAATGGCACTTGTTAACCACGCTTTCTTATTAGCACGCTAAAACACTGGCAGGTCGCCCTTGTTTTGATTTTAGCGGTCTTCGATCCATAATGACAATGCCACTTCCATTTTTTCTATTGCTGGATCACGAACAATTTTCGACATTTTAAATTACGAAGACAGCGGTAGAGACGTGTTACTCGATCAGAGTTTTTGTAACGAATGGAACGATGAAACAATAAGACACGCACAGCGGGTTTTACCAAAGAACGGAACATCTTATACGTGGTAGTCTTTAAAAATAAACTTTATGCACTGAGTAATAAGGTTACTTTAATTCTGTTTGTTTACATTTTCAAAAACACCGACCGCGGCGAAGGCGGTTTATGTCAAAGGCCGAAACAGTACAGCGTTGAAGGCGGTTTATGTCAAAGGCCGAAAAATACAGCGGCGATATCACTTAATAACATACTTACTGTAGGGTTGTAATAAGGTCTTTTTACTTTTTTATTAGTCGATTTATCGGCGAGTTTAAAAGGATATTTAATTGGAAACATACGTATTAGAATTGTTTTTATTACTATGCATGTACTTTGTACCGATTAAATCCGCAAATAAAGAAATCTTTAGCCGCGATTATAGGAATTGGGTCACATTTTTAAATTTGAATTAAGAAAAGAAAATAAATTTTTAAGTTAAGATATTTTCGAATAATACTCTAAATAGGGTTATGATGTGTCAATTTACCATAAAATACTATTTTCCTATTTAGGAAAATTATTTATTATTAATATTTTAAAACGTAAATTATGATCTGAGTTGGTTAAAGTAGGTAAAATTATTACGTAATTTAAACACTCAAATGCAAAATAAATTCAATCGAATTGTAGAATGTACTATGTAGCTATTAGCTAGGTACGTAATTTATTAGACTAATTATATCTTGATTAAAAATAAAATTAGTAATCTAACTAACTACTTATCTAACGATAAATAATAGATTTCTAGTTGGATGGATTGAATTATTTTTAACTGATATTTTTAAAGTGACAGGAGTGTGAAGAAAAATCAGTGAATAAATAGGGAGGTCAATGACTAAATGCTGATTCGCTTGCGTACCTACTTGTGTGAGCTGTAGTATAAAGTTAATATCGCAAACAGTTATCCCTCTTAAAATTAGTTTTTAATAATAATCATTTGAACTAATTCAGATGTACATTTCTGTTTACGTATGTTTTATTTAGTAATGTGTGATACTGAATTATAGCAGTATAAGTTTTATACATATTTTATTGCGTTATTTGTGAAGATAAAGATATTTCTGGAATTTGCTTGATTTTTCAACTGTATTGAAATTCAGTTAAAAATTAAAATAACATTTTACAATCGATAATCTTTAATATTGCAAAAAAATAAAACAAATTTTAAGGTTAAGGAAAAGTTTTACCCTTTATTTGGGACATGCGATAATAGACAATAATTCAATTCTTTTTGAGACTACATTTACAGATTAATATTCATCTTGCTATTGTTCTTGTAGGCTACTCCACTGAGTTATGAAATACGCGTTATGAATACGGTCTTGGTAATTTTTACAGGTAAATATTGCATAAAATCGTTGTAGCGTGTAGGTAGCGAGCCCACCGATTCGATGGTCACGGGTTCGATTCCCGTGCGAGGCGGATAGTATTGATGAACCCATTCATGTTTTATTTATTAAAAAAAAAATTAGTAAATTTCGATTAAGGTGTGGGGTGCGGGATGTCTTGAATCTATGTGGAGCGCTAAGTAGGCAAGGCAAGTAGCGGCGACATCAAAACCGTCCAGCGATGCTACCGGTCAATAACCTTATTTAAAAAATGACGGAGTGAACGACTTTTTACGTGGGGTAGGTCGTAAACTCGCAGTTTGATTTTATTATTTCATCATAGTGGTTTCTGAAGAAGTCAAATTATGGCGACTCGACGGTCCCGGGTTCGATTCCCGTTCGGGGTGGATATTGGTTTGATCTTATTAATATCTGTCTCTGTCCGGGTGTCTGTCCTTGTGGTTCTCACCACCGTGCGTCGGAGAGCACGTTAAGCTGTCGGCGGTCGATATTATCAAAACATCTGATAATATTAGTAACTTGCTTTTATACAATGAGTTACTGGTTCGCCCTTGGGTTGCGGTGTTCGGATGACAATCGCTGCGTAAGAACTAGTATCTTGTCAAATCCGGATAAGGGTAATAAGCAGACCCTGGGCAAAATACCGGGATTGATGCTGGAACAAGAACTTTTGAAAGGGCGAAGGATAGTTTAAACGACATGCAAGCTACAGACAAGATACTACACTACTGTCATAATGTATCCACGTACTTTGTGATAAACGCATAACACACCGGGCGCGCGGTCGGTGACTCAGGTCAATGCCGCTATACGCGCTATGTGTTACGTCATATGTGATGTGACGTAGCGCACGGCTTGAAGTATAGATTTTATTCAGCTAGAGTCATAGTTCGAGCGATGATATGAAAATAGTTTTTTAAATATAGCAAAAAGGTACATCGTATATCGTAATTAGAATTTGATCTGTTACACTTATAGAAGCTTCCCGCAAAGTTACCGCATTTTAAAGTGAAACACCTTATATATATATTTTCGGAATCTGTAGTGCTGTGGGCCCGACTGGCCTTGACAGCTTCACCGAGCGAGGGGGCCGAATACAAAGACTCAGCCGTGATAAAGGGACAGCCCACACGGGAGCTTAAATTTGATTGCGTCCTTAGGGTGCCTCCTGCGAAGCCGAACCACGGCTAAGGTCGTCATCGGAGACGTAGATATGAAGAATGATCTAGATGAATATTTTCATATCATCGCTCGAACTATGACTCTAGCTGAATAAAATCTATACTTCAAGCCGTGCGCTACGTCACATCACATATGACGTAACACATAGCGCGTATAGCGGCATTGACCTGAGTCACCGACCGCGCGCCCGGTGTGTTATGTGTTTATCACAAAGTACGTGGATACATTATGACAGTAGTGTAGTATCTTGTCTGTAGCTTGCATGTCGTTTAAACTATCCTTCGCCCTTTCAAAAGTTCTTCTTCCAGCATCAATCCCGGTATTTTGCCCAGGGTCTGCTTATTACCCTTATCCGGATTTGACAAGATACTAGTTCTTACGCAGCGATTGTCATCCGAACACCGCGACCCAAGGGCGAACCAGTAACTCATTGTATAAAAGCAAGTTACTAATATTATCAGATGTTTTGATAATATCGACCGCCGACAGCTTAACGTGCTCTCCGACGCACGGTGGTGAGAACCACAAGGACAGACACCCGGACAGAGACAGATATTAATAAGATCAAACCAATATCCACCCCGAAAGGGAATCGAACCCGGGACCGTCGAGTCGCCATAATTTGACTTCTTCAGAAACCACTATGATGAAATAATAAAATCAAACTGCGAGTTTACGACCTACCCCACGTAAAAAGTCGTTCACTCCGTCATTTTTAAATAAGGTTATTGACCGGTAGCATCGCTGGACGGTTTTGATGTCGCCGCTACTTGCCTTGCCTACTTAGCGCTCCACATAGATTCAAGACAACCCGCACCCCACACCTTAATCGAAATTTACTAATTTTATTTTTTAATAAATAAAACATGAATGGGTTCATCAATACTATCCGCCTCGCACGGGAATCGAACCCGTGACCATCGAATCGGTGGGCTCGCTACCTACACGCTACAACGATTTTATGCAATATTTACCTGTAAAAATTACCAAGACCGTATTCATAACGCGTATTTCATAACTCAGTGGAGTAGCCGACAAGAACAATAGCAAGATGAATATTAATCTGTAAATGTAGTCTCAAAAAGAATTGAATTATTGTCTATTATCGCATGTCCCAAATAAAGGGTAAAACTTTTCCTTAACCTTAAAATTTGTTTTATTTTTTTGCAATATTAAAGATTATCGATTGTAAAATGTTATTTTAATTTTTAACTGAATTTCAATACAGTTGAAAAATCAAGCAAATTCAAGGAATATCTTTATCTTCACAAATAACGCAATAAAATATGTATAAAACTTATACTGCTATAATTCAGTATCACACATTACTAAATAAAACATACGTAAACAGAAATGTACATCTGAATTAGCTCAAATGATTATTATTAAAAACTAACTTTAAGAGGGATAACTGTTTGCGATATTAACTTTATACTACAGCTCACACAAGTAGGTACGCAAGCGAATCAGCATTTAGTCATTGACCTCCCTATTTATTCACTGATTTTCCTTCACACTCCTGTCACTTTAAAAATATCAGTTAAAAATAATTCAATCCATCCAACTAGAAATCTATTATTTATCGTTAGATAAGTAGTTAGTTAGATTACTAATTTTATTTTTAATCAAGATATAATTAGTCTAATAAATTACGTACCTAGCTAATAGCTACATAGTACATTCTACAATTCGATTGAATTTATTTTGCATTTGAGTGTTTAAATTACGTAATAATTTTACCTACTTTAACCAACTCAGATCATAATTTACGTTTTAAAATATTAATAATAAATAATTTTCCTAAATAGGAAAATAGTATTTTATGGTAAATTGACACATCATAACCCTATTTAGAGTATTATTCGAAAATATCTTAACTTAAAAATTTCTTTTCTTTTCTTAATTCAAATTTAAAAATGTGACCCAATTCCTATAATCGCGGCTAAAGATTTCTTTATTTGCGGATTTAATCGGTACAAAGTACATGCATAGTAATAAAAACAATTCTAATACGTATGTTTCCAATTAAATATCCTTTTTAAACTCGCCGATAAATCGACTAATAAAAAGTAAAAAAGACCTTATTACAACCCTACAGTAAGTATGTTATTAAGTGATATCGCCGCTGTATTTTTCGGCCTTTGACATAAACCGCCTTCAACGCTGTATTGTTTCGGCCTTTGACATAAACCGCCTTCGC
Organism: Hestina assimilis; assembly: GCA_023373885.1. NCBI lineage: Eukaryota > Metazoa > Arthropoda > Insecta > Lepidoptera > Nymphalidae > Hestina > Hestina assimilis. Next base: position 6,124,830 of record CM041740.1, on the reverse strand, counting down.
CGCGGTCGGTGTTTTTGAAAATGTAAACAAACAGAATTAAAGTAACCTTATTACTCAGTACATAAAGTTTATTTTTAAAGACTACCACGTATAAGATGTTCCGTTCTTTGGTAAAACCCGCTGTGCGTGTCTTATTGTTTCATCGTTCCATTCGTTACAAAAACTCTGATCGAGTAACACGTCTCTACCGCTGTCTTCGTAATTTAAAATGTCGAAAATTGTTCGTGATCCAGCAATAGAAAAAATGGAAGTGGCATTGTCATTATGGATCGAAGACCGCTAAAATCAAAACAAGGACGACCTGCCAGTGTTTTAGCGTGCTAATAAGAAAGCGTGGTTAACAAGTGCCATTTTTGTGACTGTGAATTCCGGAATTGTTATGTTTCTGGAGTTGAAATTTGTTTAAAAAAAAGAATTCAGACTTTAAAGTGGTTCTAGTTTTGGACAATGCACCAGGTCATCCTCCATTTTTTTTTAATAAACAAGTGACATTTTTACCTTCCAACACGACGGCTTTGCTTCAACCTATGGACCAAGGAATAATCCAGGTCTTTAAGCTCTATTACATTAGACGAACCTTCAAAATCATTTTGAATAATATGGAAGGTGATATGAATCCTGATATGAATGTTATGGAATGCTGGAAGAAATTTGACATAGCAAAATGCATCGTTGGAAGAACTGAAGCCATACACATTGAATTCGTGCTGGAGAAAACTGTGGCCTGCTCTGACTGTGGAAAATGACGAAGAATCTGTGCAAATGCAAACTATTACTGCAAACATAGCCGAAATTGCGAGTGGAATAGGACGAAATGGGTACAAACAGATAGAATCAAGTTACATTCAGGAGTTGCTTGTATTGCAACATTAATATTTGACTGAAACCGACTTGGAGGAAATGTTAAATTCACAGCCCATTGAAGAAGATGCTTCAACAAGCAATTTGGAAATGTGGTATTAAATCTGAAAAATTTTAGTGAAGGTTTAAGAATGGCAAATGAGCTTTGTGATTTCTTTATGAAAATTGATCCGCCTATGGAACGAAGTATTGTTTTCAAGAGGCACATTGCTAATGCAACTACTGAAGATCTGTGTGAACTGAAAGAGATTTAAAAAACTGCCAAGCAAGAAAAAATTACAAAATTCTTTAAACCGTTGCCTAAGCCTTAATGTAATAAGTTTGGTCAAAAACTTCAATTAAATTTATTTTTATGTTTGTTTTTATTTTGTCAGCTAGGAACGTATCCCCTATAATGCCATATAAAATACCATTTCATATTCACTGTTAAGAGCTTTTACTGTACTAATAATTTTTGGTCAGCTTTAATAATAAACTAATTAATTAATCATAATGTTAAAGTACAATAATTAAATTTATAACTTTTTAAAGACAAACGTATTTTGTTTTTGTTTCATAATTACGTATACTACGTAATAATAACCGCATTCACTACTCGCCGGTATTTCCCGGCGACTAAAGAATTTTTGACGCCATTGTTGCTAGGGAAGCGGGGAAGAGGGCAAAGGCGGAGTAAAGATTAGTAATTAGTATTGCCAGACTTTTCAAGAAAAGTGCTACTTTTGTCATTACAACCAAAATTCTAATATTCTGTAACTTACACTTTAAAATATTATTTTGCCAAATAAAATTCCACAAATACAGGAATTCAATACAAAAGAAGCACAAAATATTGTTTGTAAAAATATTAGTATAAAATGTATATCATCTTTGTTCGAGTATTTTTTTATATTAAAAATTTCTTTTTCCGTATTGTTTTAGTTAATTTTCACATGTATTTAATATCCTAAATCTTAACGTGCTTTATAACTCGACACCGTAATTTCCTTAAATATTTCGAAAATTTATATCTTGCCAACACTAGGCGCTACACGTATATCTATCTTGGGAGGACTAGAATAAAAATAAGGCGTGGGGATGTGACGACCCCATCGCCCGCTGTTGGGATAACCTCTGTCACAACAGAGATTATTCCACCAGTGCAATCAGTCACACTGGTGGTAGGTCTTTGTTGCAAGAGGCCGGCTAGGTAGGTACCACCGCAGTGTCCAATATTCTGCCGCCAAATAGTAGCACTACTGTGTTCCGGTATGAAAGGGCACTGTACGCTAGTGAAATTACTGGGCGAACGAGATTAAGAACTAATATCTCGAGGTTGGCAACGCGTGAGTGGGACCTACTAATGGTGCTGCAAGCGCTCATAGGCTGCGGCAGCCACTTACCATCAGGTGGGCCATATGCTTGTTTGCCAACTTCTAACATAAAAAAGGCTTGGTCTACACCACGGGTTTTATTAGTTTAGTTAATTAGTACTATTTTCTTGTAAAAAAATATTGGAATTATGTTGCATTACATAATATTGTACATATTAGCTTTGCTTACCCCTGCCCTAATAATAGCAATAAAACAAATCTTTTTTTTATTTCACGCGGGTAAATTGAAGACATAAGTATTTTAATTACATACTAGCAGTCGCTCACACTTTACCCGCTTAAAATAAAAAAGTAATTGTTTTGTTGCTACTCATTGGATAAGAGCAATTTACTTATCAAGATTTAACGATTGTTATCAGATGTTATTGATAATAATCGGGACCGCCAGCCGAGGCACGGTGGGGAGACCCACACGGCCAAACGCCCAGACCGAGACAGAAATTTAACAAACATCTGCCCGAGCGGGAATCGAACCCGCAACCGTCGAGACTAAAGGCAGACTCGCAACCCACAACGCCACAACGGTGTATTTGTTAATTTAGTTACGTTCGACAGAAGTACATACATCCACAGATAAAAGCCTCAATAGCTCAACGGTAGAAGGGCTGGCTCTTAACGTGAGTGTGGGAAGTTTCATTTTTGTCTACTTTTTGATTATTTGGAGGGAGGACCATTAATAACAACTATTTATAATTAGAAAAAGCATTGCTAGAAATAAGCATTGCTTAGATCAATTTTTTTATTATTTTCTAATTTAACTAATTATAATTTTTAGTAGAAAAATATTGAAGACTTGATTTACTATAAAAATTATTTTGTGGAACTTATACCTACTGAACATCTTATTTTTTTCAGTTTGGCGTTTTTTCAAATGAACATTCTGTTTGTATGCCATATTATGATAGCGCACGTATTATTATTATTACTATTGCTACTTGCTACTAAACGCTAGCGTATCAATAATTTGACGTTCAGTGCGTTACAAATTTGATATTCAGATAAAGAAATTAAATTAAAAATTTATCTGCGATCGATCGATACATAAAATTCGTCAAAATTAATTAAATACAATAATAATAATCACGAGCGTAATCGTATGGCATACAGTAAATGAATATTAAAAAAAGGTTTTAATACTACTATTAAATGATTTAATTAAATCAATTTTAATGATTCAGCATTTGAAATTATACTAAATAAATGAAGCTGGTTAGGTATAACTAATTCGCATATGCAGTCACAGTAACGACAGCGTAGTGGTTCTGTGGCTCCGTATGTGACGCGGCATCCTGAGTTCGAATCTTCACTTCACAGTAGTTTTTTCTTATTTTAAGATTAGTTTTGTTTTTTTGTTTTCTTATTTTAAGATTTTAAGTTAGCCGTCGTGTAAAGAGGTCATGAACGAGCATTACCCAAAAACTGTCTATTGAGACGAGGCGTACATCATATTTAATATGTAAATTAGAGACATAGATGTGTTCATTCTGTTCTAAAAGTATTGAAATTGTTATAAACAGTTTGTGTGGATAAATCTAAATCAAAAGGCGTTTTAGATTTCTTTTTGACCCGCACACCACCAAGACCCTGAACTTGCTAGCCGTGGTCTGGTTTTGGCAGAGTTCCAATCATTTGTAAAAACTCTCCTGGCGTCCAAACAATTTATTTAAGATTAAGTAACTAGTGGTTTATAAATATTATAAGTATACTCAGCATCTGCTGTCTCATCAGTCCACAAAATGTTGTGGCTAGGGTCTTCTAAGAGCCACCCGCAGTAATATCCGCCGGTTGCAAATATTGTATACGTGTATAATGGTACAGGGGTATACCTTCCTGGTAAAGTATACGCCACACCGTGCTACGGCTAATACCAAAGTCCCGTTTTGTATCTCGCCCGTCTTGTGCTTGCCATGGGATTATTTAAAAAAAGTAAATTTTTTTGTAAATAAACATTAAAATGGGTCCGCCTGGAATCTAACACTGGAGGCTTAAAGCTATCATAGCTCCTGCTTCTTTGTTCAGGGCCAAGAATGGTTCGCTCACTGGGGCGTTTCCCGTAACGTTTTAGAATTTTTAGAATAATAGAATAATTTAATTAGAATGCTATGGGCATTACCACCAACATTCTAATATTTTGAAACTTTTACTTCAAATATCATTTTGTTAAAAAGTATTCCATAAATTTACACAAGAATTAAACATAGGAATTGGACAAAATATTGTCGACGACGACACGACGTTGTGGCGCAGCGGTAGCGAACCTGCCTTAAACGCCACAGGTCGCGGGTTCGATTCCCGCTCGGGGCATAATATGTTTGTATTGACCATGCAAGCATATTTTCCGGTCTGGGTGTATTTGTCCTTGTCATTGTGAATGTTTCCGGACCCCGACACAGGATATCACTATCCTAATGGGGGCCGTTGAGTGTGTAGCGTTTATTTATTTATTTAAAATATTTAATTATTGTATGTAAAAATATTAGTAGAAAATTATTGTTTTTATTCAATTATAAATTTTAAAACATGAAAAGAAGAATCATAATTATTTACTTCTTTCTATAAACTCTACACTGTAATTTCTTTAAATCTATTATAAAGATAAAAATTTTTAATTTTTGTGTGTATGTTTGTAATAAATAAACTCAAAACTACTATTTAAAAATTCTTTCACCATTGGAAAGCTACATTCACCCTGAGTAACATAGGCTATATTTATTGCTAGAAAAGATTGGGATCCTTACTAAAACTTAACTAACGTAATCCAAAGTGTAAAAATTGCCCTAAAACGTCTTTCATCGCATGCGCTGCGGAAACTATTGATGATAGAACAAAAGTATGTTCTAAAATATTAAATAACATATTTTCAATTAAATAAATAATAATATCAACAAAGAAATATAAAAAAATCGTATGTCCACCCGTGCGAAGCCGGGACGGGCCGCTAGTATTTCATAAAATTATTATTACTATTATTATTATAACTTGCCAACACTGAGCGATAGACTTTACACGTGTAACTATCTTTCAAGGACAAGTTAAGCTTGGTCCAGACCAGGCACTTGTACGGTAAGGAATTGATTATTTTTTCTGAAATATGCTTAGCGTGAAGATTTCTTTTTAGTTATGGTAATTACTATAATTCTATTGTGAAAACACTTTTTATCAGTTAATGTTTAAAGTACCTTACCTACTCCATCGAGAAAGTTTTGGACGTTTAGAATTATTTTTGATTTCGTAATATGGTATACATATTAGATTTTACCTGTGATTTTGTTTGTGTCAATTCAATGTCAATCAATTCAAGTTTTTGTTACAAACATCGGTTAATGTACAAGTTAAAGTTCAACTTTGTACTCCATTTATCATATTGCAATTTATTAATTTTATATGCGCAACCGTTATGCTCGACGACCATGTAAAAGCTATTTTTCATTCATCCTGTATGCTTTCTAATACCCCTTGACCATGTCTATACAAAATTTGATAATGCTGGTCATTGTCGAGTAGTTAAGGTGTAAAAGTGTAACAACTAAACAAACTCACATTTCCCAAAATGTATGAGCGCCGCTTTAGGAAAGGCGGCACTTCAAAAGGCATATTTTTTCAACGATTTTGTAAAAGACATATTTTTATTACATACTAGTGGTCGCTCGCGACTTCAACCGGAAAGAATCAAAATATCATTTGTTTTTTTATATCTAAGGCTCCGGTCATCGTAACAAGATAATTACTATTTAATAGTTTTTAGGTAATTTGCTGCTTACAAACATTAATGATAAAATGTGCAATTGACGATTTCTTATTTTAATTTTTTTTCCTTTAAAAAAGTTTAAATTTTTAGTTTTAATTTAAATTTTTAGTTTTTTTTTTGCTTTAAAAACCGCTTTCAAAGTAGGTTACTGACTTAACATGTTTGTGTGCCATACATAAATACCACACGTATTATTATTATTAGACGACGTTTTGGTGCAGCGGTGGCGAACCTGCCTTAAGCACACCTGCCCCACATGTTTTTATGGACGATACAGGCATGTTTTCCGGTCTGGGTACAGCCACAGGTTCGATTCCCGTGCGAGGCGGATATTTGTATTGATGAACCCATTCATGTTTTATTTATTAAAAATTTAAATTAGTAAATTTCGATTAAGGTGTAGGGTGCGGGTTGTCTTGAATCTAAGTGGAGCACTAAGTAGGCAAGGCAAGTAGCGGCGACATCAAAACCGGTCAATAACCTTACTTGGAAAATGCCGGAGTGAGCGACTTTTTACGTGGGGTAGGTCGTAAACTCGCAGTTTGATTTTATTATTTTATCATAGTGGTTTCTGAAGAAGTCAAATTATGGCGACTCGACGGTCCCGGGTTCGATTCCCTTTCGGGGTGGATATTGGTTTGATCGTATTGCTATCTGTCTCTGTCCAGGTGTCTGTCCTTGTGGTTCTCACCACCGTGCGGAGAGCACGTTAAGCTGTCGGCGGTCGATATTATCAAAACATCTGATATTATTAGTAACTTGCTTTTAACCAATGAGTTACTGGTTCGCCCTTGGGGTGCGGTGTTCGGATGACAATCGCTGCGTAAGAACTAGTATCTTGTCAAATCCGGATAAGGGTAATAAGCAGACCCTGGGCAAAATACCGGGATTGATGCTGGAACAAGAACTTTTGAAAGGGCGAAGGATAGTTTAAACGAAATACAAGCTACATACAAGATACTACACTACCGTCATAATGTATCCACGTACTTTGTGATAAACACATAACACACCGGGCGCGCGGTCGGTGACTCAGGTCAATGACGCTATACGCGCTATGTGCTACGTCATATGTGATGTGACGTAATGCACGGCTTACATTATAGATTTTATTCAGCTAGAGTCATAGTTCGAGCGATGGTATGAAAATATTTTTTTAAAATATAGCAAAAAGGTACATCATATATCGTAATTAGAATTTGATCTGTTACACTTATAGAAGCTTCCCGCAAAGTTACCGCATTTTAAAGTGAAACACCTTATATATATATTTTCGGAATCTGTAGTGCTGTGGGCCCGACTGGCCTTGACAGCTTCACCGAGCGAGGGGGCCGAATACAAAGACTCAGCCGTGATAAAGGGACAGCCCACACGGGAGCTTAAATTTGATTGCGTCCTTAGGGTGCCTCCTGCGAAGCCGAACCACGGCTAAGGTCGTCATCGGAGACGTAGATATGAAGAATGATCTAGATAGCGCGTAAAATAAGAGAAATGTTTAAAATTGAAAAATAATTCCAAAATCAATTTCATCTCCAGTGCAGTCCGGGCGATTGGATTTGTGTTTCCAGTACCCCAACATATAAATTATGTCATGATCTGTTGCCACCTACCCTGTTCTAGTAACTGTCGGTCACATTTGTGAGACGTGCAACATTGCTTTATTTTTTCCAATTTTAAATCAAGAAATTATTAAACTAAAACAGTAGTCCCGGAATTCGTTTTTTTTTTGTTTTTATTATATAAATGATTTTTTTTTAAATCTATATCAAAACAAAATTTCGAAATAAATCTAGAGCCATTTATTTTTATATTATGAAAGATGTAAATTTTAAAATTTAAATTTGTTGTTATTTTTCAATACATTTTCAATACTTGTCACACTTTGTTGGCCCCTCAAACACCCCACACCCCCTTTATGCGTGACGTAATTTGTGTATAACTCCTAATGGAGCCGTTTAGTATATAGCGTTAATTAAATTAAAACCGCAGGTGCGAACGAAGGACCGCGTGTTCGAGAGCGTCCCGCACCTGATCAAGTACCACTGCAGCAACGAGCTGCCCATCGTGTCGGCGGACTCGGCGCTGCTGCTGCGCCGCCCCGTGCCGCGCTCCTGACGCGCCGAGCGCCCGCCGCCGCGATACGTGCTCACCTAGCGCACGATAAACACCACCCGGTGTTAAGACTAGGACAAGTTTTATATGACCCATCAATGTACTTTCTCACTTAGAACACACCACCCGCTCCACAACATTCACACTAGGACAAGTTTTATATGGCCCATCGAGGTATCTTCTCACCCAGGACACACCACCCGCTCCACACCTTTCACACTAGGACAAGTTTTATATGGTCCATCGATGTACCTTGTCACCCAGGACACACCACCCGCTCCACGCCATTCACACTAGGACAAGTTTTATATGGCCCATCGATATACCTTCTCACCCATCATGCACCACCTGCTCCACACCATTCACACTAGGGCAAGTTTTATATGGCCAATCGATGTACTTCTCACCCAGGACACACCGCCCGCTTCACACCTTTCATATTAGGACAAGTTTTATATGGCCAATCGTTGTACCTTCTTACCCAGGACACACCACCCGCTCCATACCATCCACACCAGGACAAGTTTCATATGGTCTACCGATGTACCTTCTCACCCATCACGCATCACCCGCTCCACACCATTCACACTAGGACAAGTTTTTTATGGCCCATCGATGTACCTTCTCACCCATGACGCACCACCCGCTCCACACCATTCACAATAGGACAAGTTTTTTATGGCCCATCGATGTACCTTCTCACCCATCACGCACCACCCGCTCCACACCATTCACAATAGGACAAGTTTTATATGGCTCATCGACGTACCTTCTCACCCATCACACACCACCCGCTCCACACCATTCACACTAGGACAAGTTTTATATGGCCCATCGATGTACCTTCTTACCCAGGACACACCAGCCGATTCACACAGTTAAAAGTAGCACAAGTTTTATATAGCGCTACGCTGTTTGGGATCTTTCATTAATCACGTGAGGCTTGAAAGGCTGGGGTGCTATAAAAATTATGATCACAATTTTTTTATGCAATATCACCAAAAATACAAGTGATTTTAGATAGGTTGTTTTAGTCTGAAACCTGAGCATGGAGGTGAACAACCTGAGGTGGGAGAAGGGGTTAAAATGTTGATGAACGTGATTAATGGACGACCATCGGCACTATTTAACACTGAATTATTCAACCATCGTATGCGGAAAGTACGCCGCGTGCAATAGCATCAAGTTTAACATCGTAGGAGTACTGGGTATTTATGAATATATAACTTATTTTATATTTTGGCCGAAGGCGAACAGAATTGGCGAGGAGTTATAGGCATACCTTTGGTGTCTTATCGACACTTGCCTTTAGTGGTTCAGAATTATAAAAAATTAGTCCTGTCTTCCACTTCGATAGTAGCGTAGATTCTCACTTTGAGCATTATGTAATACGATTGTTAGTTAGCAAACGTTGATTTAAAACCTATTAAATCTAGATAAAAATAATTTGCAGACTTTAGCCAAATTTGGAGAAATGCCTAGAAAAATAGACGTAAAAATTACCTAGTACAATGTTTATTTTGTAAAATAACATTTATGATAGACTTGCTCTTAATTTAAGGCTACCCTCTTACGAATACCTATGCATGTAATTGCAAAAAAAAATACTGACTATTCATAAATTACGTCATACTAGTAATATATTTTTACACCTCCTTTCTTTCCTTGTCCTTTTGTGAGACCGCCCTAGTGTGACGTCATATAATATTTGCAATTTATACATCTACAAATTATGAAATTAAAACAGCAGTTCCAAAATTGGTTCAGATTTTTTTTTATTTTAAAATAATAATAATTTATGGATGGTCCCTAAAACCTATAATATGGAGTGAAATTGTAGGTACATTTTTCAAAATCTAAAACTTCCATTCTTTAGCCACAATTAATGTTTAAGCTGTCGTTGAGCAGAATAATAAGCAATAGGAAACATCAATTTATTGATAGTATTAAATCACATTTCCAATAATTATTCTATTTACCTTTTTTAAGGACATAATTATTAATTGTATTATAATTAGTATTGTAGTTAAAATAATTGAAGTTTTGAACTTCGTAGCCTAATGTTAGCAAATTAGTGATATATTTTCATTATTTATAGGTAATAAAATATCCTCATTCGACAAAATTCTTCAATAATCTTTCTGAACTTCTTTGTTTATTCTGCTTGTTCCATAATACTAAATTACTATTGTGAGCTCCCTAGAGGCCTAGAGTGTATTAGTTCTGGAATTGTGAGTAATATATGTTTTTAAGTATATGCAAAAAGCCCGTTATATCACGATATAGACTCACGTGAGCTAGCGATTCTACTTAGCACCTAAGCATCTCAGTACTATGGCAGATTAAAGACTATTACATTAGGCCAATTTAGCTTCTGTCCTGCTTAGTTGTGTAATGAATAATGAAAATACTATCACAAAATTTAGTACGCTAACAAATTGAGTAACCCCTGATGATGTGATGGCCCGTAGATGTGCCTTTTTGAATTTAATATATATTTTATATTGAAACGTCTGATTTGTATGATTTATACAGACTCAAATCTAGTCGAATATGGAACTGTTACTAAATACAAAGGCGTATGTACTGATTTTGATAAAATGAAATGATTACACCATTCCAATATTCTTTTGGACTTAATTGTTTACAATTATTATAATAGAATTTTATTATGTCCCGAAACTGTTTAATTTTTAATTTATGCTTCCTTAATATACTTACTACTATGAGCGGGACTAAAAATATTGCTTCCAAAATTAAGACTTACGCGAAATAAATTGAATAAATTATGTAAATGAATTATGAATATATGCGTATAAATGTAAAAAAAATTGATTCTTCCAAAGTTGTTAAGTATAAAAAATGCACTAAAATTGCACTTTTAAATAATATAATTAAAGGCAATATCTTGTAACTGCACACAATGTTGTATGTATGATGTTTGGACTGATAAAACTAATAAGAAAAGATAACACTGAAAACCAAAATACTGTATTTGTGTTTTGATTTCGACTTATGATTATAACGAACTATCATTCCTATTAAATTTAAGTCTAGGAATTGACGAAACCATAGCCTTTTTTTAATGGCATCGTATATGAAAAGTATTTATTGCAAATGATTACGAATATTTTTTGAAAATTTAATGTATAGCGGCATATTTATTAAAAATGTTTGAATTACCAATATTTTTTATCAATAAAATAATGCTTATTAAAATTAATTTGACATTACTCAACATCTATTCTCAGCCTAAGAGTAAATAAATGAGAAAGTGTGTTTTTGTATGGACTTGTAAGTTAATGTAATCTAGTCTTCACGAAATGTGTATAAAGTGTGAAGACATCTAGTATAAGAATTTATCTGATATATGTGCAATTTAATTACCAAAATGTATTGTTTGAGAAACGTTATTATTTTATGTTTCGATCTGCATTCTTAAAAAAATATCGATTATTATCGTTAGCTCTCTGATTTAGTTTATTATTGTATAAATGGCGTTATGTATAAGTAATATAAAAACATAGAAATCTTAATAATAAGGTAGCAGTCGTATACGATTCTAAGCGTCGCACTTTATTTGAGCATCCATATGACCTGGTCGCCGCATTTGTGACTTATGAGCCACGAGCGGAGCGAGTACGCATTAGTGTCGTTTATTCACTTTGCTTACCATTTCTGTATTAGCTATTCAATATCTGGAGTGGTACAAGCGCACGTGCAATGTAGTGTGAATATTATGATATCGTCGTGCTCTGCTATGTAGTATTTACAACATGAGTGGAAGAAATCTAGCGGCAGGACGGTGACACTTGTTTCGCATGTAATAAGCGACTTATAATTTATAGTACCTTGTTATTAAGATGTCTGTGTATAAAACAATAGGTGCTATGCTTACTTAATTATACAGTAACAGTTATCTTATTAATAAATAGCATCACAAATATATTTAATTTATAAGACTGTATTTAACAGGTATTTTGTACTTTGGATTGTGATGTTGCATCGTCGAAATAACTGAATTTTATACCACACAATATAATAAACATATAATTTTTTAAATGTAAATAAACCTTGAATGTATGCTATTGTAATACATACATATATGAGTTTTTAACAGATTGTTAAAGAAATTCAGACGATTTCGATGTTGCTCGATCCTGACGGCATGACTTTAGATCACTGTTGAATATTTCTGATATAACTTTATGGGCACAAAGATCTTAAATTAACCTTAATGGAACTTCTATATCATGCTCGAAATATAGCAAGACAACAGCAGCTTTCTTTAAAAGATTTGAACCTCGATTAAGGAACGTACCCATACTACGTGACCCGTTCAGAGGTGGGAGTAGTCTCTTCAGAATATTATAATACCATGATAGTTACCACGGGTGGTAGGCGGCTTACGTCACGTAGTCAATAGAGATTATAAATAAATGAGCTATATTATTATTTTGTTAACTTTAACATTGCAAAAAAAATATTGGAACCATATTTATGAATTATCACCTAAAAACTAGAGGGCAAAGTGAGGTTTTGTATTATATTACGGCTGACCACCAAGGGGAGGGCTATAAAATTGTTAAAAATGGGTCACATAGTATGGTTCGTTCTCTTAGGCTTGTAATAATTATAAAGCTGTTATCAAAGTGATCTATGTTATGTTTTGTACAGTGTGGTTTTACGTCTAAAAACTCTGTTGTGTCATTTTCAGTGCTTTAATTTTGTTTTACTTCCTATTGAAATTTTAAAAATAAGACTATATTAATTCATAACGTACTTCATCAACGCACATTATTAATAATATTGTGAATGAATATTAGTTGTAAGTATAAATGTTAAAGTATGTATGATAAAATTATTTTTATTAAACGATTGTGATTACAGAAGTATTCTTTATTTTTATTTATAATTCTTATTGTCATTGAGATAACAATTAGAGATACTAACTTGACGATGACTTAATGTTCATTATATACCTAAATCATTAAAAAAATGGCTGACCAATAAATATAAAATCAAAACGGGTAAATAAAATCAATTCGCTGTACCTCGTCCTATTTCAAAGTCCCTTCTTACTAGGCACTGTCCCAGTTTTATCCCTCCTTCATAATCGATAACCGTCTCCATAACAATAGTTATTATCAGCTAGCCTGCGCTGCAATTTTTGCGACTGGCAACCATCGCGTTCAATTAACAGACCTTATGTTTCTCCGAAAGGATTCCATTTTTTTATAGGATTTCAAATTATTATGCGCAAAGCTATTAATGTATTTTAAAGATATGTAACCACAACTAAGATCTGAGGTATTTAACAATAATTTAGGTATTTATAAAGGATTAAGGTGTGTAAAACTTAATTATCAGGAAAAAACTAGTGCGATTATAAATTTCAAATTGATTTAGCTCGATTGTTCGAACCGATAAGTCAGATGAAATAGTCGATTCGATTAGAGAAATCGAATCGGTTTTGAAAATCATTGAATCAAATCGACAGCTATTTTCACTTTTTTGTTTTGCTTCACATTAAAATGATTAAATTTGGCTGTAAAATTGTAACATCGTAAATTTTACAAAAAAAAAATTTTTTTTAGTCAACATTCCTAACAACATTGCAACCATTGTGCATTTTCACTTTTAATTTTAATTAAGCTATTATGTCAATATTGATAAAATCAAACAATACGAATAAAATGTATTTGTATCAGAATAATTTAGGAAAATAAAATAAAAATCAATAACTCCGTATTTTATAAGTTTAATAAAAATTTAATGTTACAGTATAAACAGTATGGTCGTAAATGGCAGTGATGTTATTACTTATAAATTACAATATTCACTATACAAAAGTCCAACACTTCCAAACTACTTTGACGCCCGCAACTCTTGACACTTGAAAATAATACAATCAACATTGAAATCTTACTAACATATCAATAAAACTTCGAGAGAAATAACCAACGAACCCGTGTCAAGAGCGCGCCGCCATCTTCTGCCAACCTTTTCCTAACCATTGCCTAATTTTACTCCGAGCCAAACAATAATTATTTCCTAACTTTCATTACAATCCAAACAAAAAAAAAACAATTCCATTTAATCGAGTTTAATTTTGAATAAATAAATTTCACAATCAGATCCCAATCGTGATAGACTTAAAATGCAAAGATAGATCTAATTCGAACTACAAATCCGTCTACTTTCATTTAGCATGTTGCCTACACGACACAAGTATAACATTCTTTGGGACATAGCAGCACTATTCACCGGACCCTCCTAAAACGCAGAGCCTATTCCGTGCCTCACACTTACCGACTACTATTCGCTATTGAATATTATACTAGGAATCGAAAAACTAAAAACTTAGTGTGAATGAAAAATAAATAAAATATAATTCTATAAAAAAATAACACATTGTGGTGAACACCTGAGCATTTGAGACCAAAACTGACCGACTTGACCAACGCTCCACCGCCCCGGTACCTTCTTCAGCTATACGAGTAAACCTATCGACTAAGTGTAGTGGAGGCCGCCGCCGCCATAATACTATTACATACGCTAACTTCAGCTAATCGTCGCCGATAAATTGACTTCACTTTCTATCAATATCTCTCACAATTACAAAAGTGATCGAGGAGTTTGTAAACTGTATATTCATCGATTTACAAAATTAGTTTTATCACGAAAATATTCGTATCGAGCTTCAATTTTATTACACTAACGCGTCGTGTATTAAAAATAGAACGCGATTTTTATGATCACTTACGTTACTTTTACAGTTGGTCGAAAACTAGCTAGCGACTATCTCCATATAAAAATTAAGTCGAATGTCGACACTCTTCGACTTCCGATACTATACGACATTCAATTAAAAAACTAGAAAATCCCGATAAATAAAAGAAGCATTACATACATTAAACAAAAACACGATACCACTCGCACACAAAACGAAACAGGTACGTCGACGTCAATTTGACAGAATCTTCGCTACGATCCCGACACCGCACCGTCCGTCGCTCCCGCGTTCGGACATTGAAATGAACGGAAAGGGTGGCCCCGCGGGCGGCGCGCGCGGCGCTCAGTCGGGCGTC
This sequence comes from Hestina assimilis, assembly GCA_023373885.1. Taxonomy (NCBI): domain Eukaryota; kingdom Metazoa; phylum Arthropoda; class Insecta; order Lepidoptera; family Nymphalidae; genus Hestina; species Hestina assimilis. The sequence continues at coordinate 6,109,645 of CM041740.1, read as the reverse complement.
GGCGTGGGAGTGGGCGTGGGCGTGGGCGGCAGCGGCGCGGACGCGGGCGCGTGCAGCGGCGGCGCCGGGCGGTGCAGCGTGAACGCGTCGTACACCTGGCACAGCTCCTCCATGTGGTGCTCCTCGAGGCACAGGAAGCCCTGCAGCGTGGGGCTGGCGCGGCGCGCGCACGCCAGGCAGTGCACCACGTGGCGGCGCTCGTGCTCGCGCACCAGCAGCGCGTGCCACACCTCGCGCTCGCACGCGCCGCAGTAGTGTGACGCCTCGCCGCGCGCGCGTCCGTGGAAGCGCACCGGCACGCCGCGCGCGCGCACCGTCTGCAGCGTACCGGCCGCCGCACGCAGCGTCTGCAGCAGGCACGTGCGCATCGCGCGGTGCAGCCGAGGGTCCGACACGCGAATGTTGCGCGCCAGGTTCCACGTCAGGTGCACCATCGGCACGATCGACTTGAAGTTCTGCACCTTGTTCCACTCGTAGCGCTCCAACGCGAGCGAGTACTGACGCGCCGTCAGCGGACCCACGTTCCAGGCGATGTTGTTGCACCAGCCGGTGGCCTGCACCCAGTGCACGCAGCCTGCATTCACCCACACGAGGTCGCCGGGCCGTTGTGTGAAGCGGTAGACGGGCACGCCGTGCGCGCGCAGCTCCTCCGGGTCGGGCCACCACGAGCCGTGCAGGTACGACAGACCGTGACGATCGCAAAGCTCTCGGACGCCGCCCCAATACGCATCGGGCACGCCGAACCACTCGCAGTCGCCGGGACCGATGTTGATATTTATAGAACAGAAGTTGTTATTCTCCTGGTGACCGGGCGTCCTGCTGCCTGGCACCTTCATGTACAACTGGACCGTGTTCATGCCGAGGATGACGTGACCGACGTGTGAGAGCATGTTCGCGGCGGAGGCGACGCGCGCGAAGGCAGGCAGCTTTTGCAGTTCGGTGAGTTGCGGACGCCACTTGCGCTCATCAGAGAGGTCGACGTTCGTCCCGAAGCGCAACATGCGAGCAGCGCGACGGCGCTTAGCGGGCCCCGACCCGGACTCCCGGCCATCGGAGTCGGACAGCGCGCCGGCCGTGTGCGCCGGTGCGGCGCCGCGCTCGCGTTCCTCGCGCAGCGAGTCCTGGAACGAGCCGGCCTGATACTGCGCGTACTTGCGCACGGTGGTGTGCGAGCGGTGCGAGGCGCAGGCCCACACGCGCCGGCGGCCGTTCGCGTCCCAGTTCTCGTCGGCGGACTGCATGAGCTGCGTGCGCACCTCGACCGCGTGGTCGGGCCACGCCTCGACGAGAGTCTTGGTGGAGAAGAGGCCGAGGTCGAGCTTGAGCGCGGCGGTGAGCCCGCGCACGACGGCGATGGGGTGCTTGAGGCAGAAGTCCTGCAGCTGCGGGGAGAAGGCGTCGCGCTTGGACTCGACGTAGACGTAGGGCGCGGGCGGCGCCAGCTGCTCGGCGGAGAGGCGCGGCGGCGGCACGCCGGGCGGCGCGGGCGGCCCGCTGCCGTCGCCCAGCACCGACCACGACGTCGGCGGACCCGCATTGTCTCTGAGGATAATGACAGATGTCAGTTATTCGTTCGAAAATCGTCATGTAAATATTTTTGACACAATTAAATATAAGACTTAAATGTTCACTCGATTCGGCGATCGCAGCGCCTTTTAGGAACAAAATGACTTTACGTCGATATATGGTAGTACTTTCTCAATACCGCTATACTCATGTCGAAAGTATCCCAGATATTACTTAATCTGTATACAACAATTGAAATTCAAAACAAAATAACGACGACAGCGTGTCGAGTTTCTTAGCGTCATCAGTTCGTAGTTACCATTTTGCTTGGCTGTGCAGAGAAGGACAACTAGATATAAAAACTACTTCATGAAATTCCAAAAAATGTCCTACCGGTAGTGGAGGGCACAGCATGGCGGATTAAGTTCCAAATCCTTCTAAATTAAAATGAGCAAAAGACGTTTGCAGAGCAAATGAGCCATCACCCCTTACCATACCAACACTACTCACTTGCACGTGTCTAGTATCTGCTTAGCGTTCATCCCTATGTGGAAGGAGACGGGTTTGAGCGGATCGGTCTTGAGAGGCTCCAGTTTGACGACGGGCTGTCGGCCGCCCAGCACTGCCTCGTTGCTGCTCACACTGTGAGGACTTTCTGCAGGTGGGAACAGTTCAGATATGATAAACAACGTTTTTGATAAAATCTATATACCTATATAAAAATTGCAAAATTGTAAAAGTATTTGTTCGATTGATTTTAAATTTTGACAAATCGTTGCATTTTTCCCCAAGAGTGTTCATAAATATTTTGTATCGCAAAGTTCCCACGGGAAACAGGAAATCTTTATATTAGATAAAGCCACAGCAAAGCGTAGCCAGGTTTACTAAGTACCTTATAAAATTTTCCTATGTGGTGCAAACTATTTTATATTCACAATTACATATAAATCTAATTATATATTTAAAATCACTTAAAGAAGAATACGCTTATTTAGGATACAAAACTTAGCTTTTTTCTCTTTTTCGTTTATAATTTTGTTTGACTAGACTAGGCTAATAATATGATTAATGTGACAAGACACATGACAAATTATATTATAAGATAATTTGGTTATAAAAGGTCGTAATTCAAATACATAACATAAAAAATTGTTTTACTAAAATAAGATAAAAATTTAATGTAAGTACATAATTTTTAATGAATCCATTCAAGCGTTTAAAAGAAAATTGTCATTCTAGAATTTCAGCTGCTTGTAGTCATGAACCTGATTATTATTGAATGACTTTTATTTAAAGCTTTTATACCGTTATTTATAATTATTTTTCTTTTTACTTTCATTCAACAATTAATTAGCATTTTAATTTTAAAAATCCAAAACTTTTATTATTGATTTTAAAGTGATTTTAGTTGTTTAAAACAACTCTTTATAAGACTCCTGTTTAAGACTCTTTTGTTAAAATATTTATATTTTTATCTTTAAGGTTTAGATTAAATTTTTTCGGTGTTGCGCATAAATGTTTATAAACGAAAATTTACCAGCTATTTAATTTTATTTTGTAATATAATTAATATTATAAAAATAACATCTACTACAAATTAATGTTATTAAATTAAATTTATTAATTCTAATCAAATCACTCACTTATAGCTGATTCCTTCTTGATATCGGGCTGTGTATCTGAGAATTTCTTCAACAAGTCTTCGGCGAGCGACTCGGCGCTTTCGCTACTTGCGCTACTACCTTCGTTTTTCGCCACCTAGTGCATGAAATAAGCATTAATATTTGTCTAAAATCTATCAAAACTTATACTTTAAACATCGGGATCGTATAGCCTAAACCTGCCGCCAATTAGGATATGGGAGGGTACAATACAAACCGCACGCGCCCGCGCCGCTTGGGACAGACGGTACTGCGACAGCAACTGTTGCATCAGCGTCTACAACCAAATCATACACGTGAGAACATTAAAAACAAACTAATATTATTAACATATTATATTTTGGACTGGCCAGTTATGTTTCACAAACGAGTTATTATAATTTTGTCTAAACATACTACTCGAAATGTTAAAAACAATACATATACAACAATCTAGAATCCGTATACAATCTATTGGTGTACTTGTTGCTGCGGCGAGAGGTTGTGCGAGTTCCTCTGCAGGTGTTGCAGCGTCTGCAGCTGGTGGTGAGTCAGCGGCGTGGGCTCTTCGCGCTTGGGCGCGGGGGGCGTGGCGGCGGGCCCCGCGGCGCTCGCGCCCACCGACGCTGGCGCCCCCGCCCCCGGGTAAGGCGGGGCGCTGCCTTGGGGCTCGCGATGACATCTCCGCGGATATGGGCAGATTCCACGCCTCCTCGATCGACGGTAACGGTCGACGTCTGCGATTTGAACAAATTACATTTCAGTTTTAAATTGGAACTGGAATCTAGAAATAAACAGACCAACAGCAAAAAGTAATCAAAAATAAAATAAAAAAAACAGTTGATTAACCTCGCCCTTGGACATTGGCAATACCATTGACTTAGTCTATTCGAATATATAAATAGATAAATATTCAAATTTGATACATTACTTTTATAAAGAATATAATAGATGTGAATATTAATATATTTTGGCCTCTTATATCATAGTTTGTACATTTACGATATATTCACGATTGTACATTAGATAGTAGACACCGACCATGTTAATTTATTATAAACAATTATCTATTACTTTCCGGTAGATTCTATAATAATTTTATAATGATTAACGAATGAGTGGTCACTATCTAAACTAGGAAGTCACAAATTGACAATTTCAAACTATATTTAGTAAGAACTGAATCATCATGAAGACTATTTGCATGGAAATGAAGCAATTAAATGGAAACCGCTACGATAAAGAGCTCTTCGACTTATGTATAAAAACAAACCAGTTTTCAGAAAACCAGGTAATGATAAAGTGAAATAAGTTATAGGGAATTTAGTTAATTTCTTTAAATTTTTAATTTACAACTTGGATGGTCGATACTAAATCTTGTATTTATATTTTATGCATTAACTTATTAACATACTAGCGGCCCGCACCGGCTTCGCACAGGTATAAAATATATAGCGTATGTCATTAACTGAAAAAATTATTAAAATCGATCCAGTAGTTTCGATTTATTCATTACTTTCCGTGACCCGTCCGCGTTAAATGTAATTATTTACGACATCACATTAGAAACCTCAAAAATAACAGATTTTTTCTCCACTATTTAATGGATATTTTTATACATATAAACCTTCCTTTTCAATCACTCTATCTATTTTAAAAAACCGCATCAAAATCCGTTGCGTAGTCTTAAAGATTTATGCATACATAGGGACAGAGAAAGCGACTTTGTTTTAAACTATGTAGTGATTCAATGCATTGGAAATTGCATTAATTAAATATACATACAAAATTATTCATTTTGAGGCAAACAATTTTATTTGTTAAAATAATTTATTATTTAATGTTGTTCACTTTTCAGGTCACTGCTACTCGTTAATATTAAATGCAAATTGATGACCATTGTCATCGATCCAAATATTTTATGTATACCCATTGTGTTATCGATGTAAACAATATTGGGATCGTCATAGTTTGGCAACTAGTAGTTATTGATAAAACCACTATAATCTTGTAGTTGTTTAAAAATAGCGTAATACAAACTTGTAAAATGAGTTCACTTTATCTAAAAAACAAACTGTAAGTTTACTGTAGATTAGTTAAAATTTTATATGGCCCACTGAAAGTGGTATCTCAGAACACGCGAAATTTTGTTGAGTTGTGTTGTTCTTGAAAAAATTGAAAAAGACAATATTGGAACCAATTTTTTGTGGCAATTTCTTAGGACAACTGGGAACTAAACAAAGAGCTATAAGAAACTTAAACTCCTGTCGCTTTACATAAACTATATAAAGACATTGTTGTGGCAAGATGTTTGGATGGGTCTTTCGGTTTGTGAGACTAAAATGTTAAATGTTATTATCCTAACGGTGGTTGTCCAGGTTGTCATCCTATCCTTGGGCAGTGCAAGTTACTATACTATTGGGGGCCGTTGAGTGTATACCCTGGGCAGTTTAAGTATGTCACTATCCTAATCCGTCATATATCCGTTGAGTGTATGCGCTGGCCAGAGTGTGTTACTATACTAATGAGGATAGTTGAGTGTATACTCACTTGCCGGTGACGGAGGGCACGGGCGCGTGCGCGAGGTGCGCTCGGAGGAAGGCGAGGCGCTGTCTTAGCGGCGCGCTGCCGAGCGTTGCCCGCGCGCCGCCGTTGTTGTAGCAGGCGAACGCGTCGCGAGCCATTGCGCAGCTCTCATAGAGACTGCCGAGGTTCGTCCACGCGGCCGAGTGCCCTTTGTCTAACTGCACCGCGCAGATGTACGCCTGAAGCGCGTCCATGGGCTGGTTCTGTTGCTGGTACAGCACTCTACGATGGTACAAATTATGTTGGAATGTAGGTCGCTGACGGATGATACTGAACATCATATTTAATATATAATCGACGACTTTGTGGCGCAGCGGTAGCGAACCTGCCTTAAACGCCACAGGTCGCGGGTTCGATTCCCGCTCGGAACATAATATGTTTGTATTGACCATGCAAGCATATTTTCCGGTCTGGGTGTATTTGTCCTTGTCATTGTGTATGTTTCCGGACCCCCGACACAGGATATAACTATCCTAATAGGGGCCGTTCAGTGACACGTTTATTTATTTATTTATAATATACGAATCGAAATTACAACAGCTCTTCGTTCGGGTGCAAGGTATCTAATTCTTCTCTGCATTCAACCTTTGAAATTGTTTTGAAGGGTGTACTCCTGTCTTAAAAACATACAAATTTTGAGATGACCTGATTTATCTTCCGTGACGAGGAACAGATCTCTAGGTATATTATAATAGCATTCCAACACCAGGATGGTGATATTGCCTGAGGGGCGAAGCTTACGATGGAAAGTTAGTATAAGTAGGTATATGTATGTGTATACTTATATGTTACTCCTCGTTGAAAACTTTGACGCGTACCGCAATACAGGATTGTGAATTTGCGATATCTTGTATTTCTATCGCGTTGCGATACGCTGCGTGTAGATGTCGCTACACTGATTTTTTATCTTATTACCCTCTTAAACGTTTAAAGTAAGACCTTTTAATTTACGTAAATTTTATTTTCCAGTTTTCCTTATTGTTACAATTTTATTTCTACTTTTGTCAATAAAATGAATTAATTTGAAATATCTTTTATTAAATATGTACTAAACTTACCCGATCGAGCACCAAGTATCAGCATTGCCCTCAGACTTCTCCACCGAGTTCCTGTATGCGATAAATGCGTCATGCACTTTCCCCTGGGCAGCGAAACATCTACCGAGGAGGTAAAGCCCCGCACCAGACTCCGGTTCAGCCACGACCGCGCGTTGCAGGCACCAGATGGCGGCCCGAGCACGAGCCGCCGTCTCCCCCAACGATGCACATCGATGATACAACCAACCTGATATTCAAATATTTAATGTTTATCAGCAATAATATCATTTAACTCGTGTGGTTTTAGTTACCGTTAAATATGGAATTTACCGAAATAATTTTTTATCCTCTATTTAAAATTACATTATTTACATATTGTTTTTTTGTATATTTTGATTTTCCGCCTATATTATTGTTACTATAAAGTTAATGTAAATTTTACAATAACTTTCTATTTTAGATAAATTAACATTATGTTAAATCTAAACTAAACTAGCATCTGCCCGCCACTTCGTCTGTGTACACTTCAAAATAATGTTTAAAGAGAAATGTCAGTCGTCCGAGCTTATATTTTCTTTCCTTCGAGAACAGTATTTTTAATAGGCTTTCCTATACTCGGTTTCTGTATGCAAAAATTTATTATGATCAGTTTAAGTAGCTAAGGAGTTTTTCATCCACCTTAAATTAAGAAAATAAATGCCATATTTCGTACCAATGCCATCGTCGTTCTTGATTACAGTTTCCTAGTTTAATACCATTTATAGTTACTGGTCATTGCGTAATGTTATTATATAATCTTCCTAATTAAATAAATGAAACTCGAAAATATTTTTTAATCGAACCAGTAGTTCCTCCGAGCGCGTTCAAGCAAAGTCTTCCGCTTTAATAATATTAGATCAATGACCTGTTTTAGGGTTTCGTATACATAATAGAGGAACTGTGTTTTTTATGTCACAGGAATTTATCGATGGAACCTAGTCAGTCATAGTTGATAGTATCACAGAATACGTGTAGCTAAAGTAATAAAGTCTGTTTTATACTAAATTAGTAGCTTTTCATTAAATGCATTTCAAAGTATATACGGTAATTACAAAAAAAAATTGTTGTCTGTCTGTTTGTTCCGACTAATCTCTGAAACGGCTAGACCGATTGTATCGGAACTTTCACTGGTAAAGAGGTATTGCAACGATGTTGTAAGGAGTGTTTCAGGCTCTTTTTTATTTTAGAAAAAAAATTAAGGTTCCATGCATTAAAGAAATCGGTACACCACGCGAGCCAAGCTGCATGCGCAGCTTATAATAAATATGACTATAAAAAGTAAAAGGAAGGTTCCCGTTCCTTTGTAACCAGCCCTCAAATATAAAAATTTCGTTGTTTCTGCTCTATTGAGAAAAATGCATTGTTATAGAAATTATTTCACTAACATTGTTCGTGTAAGCAAGCCATGGATTCTAACTCGCACTTGGCCGGTTTTAATATCTTCGTGATTGTCGCAGTGATTTTTACGAAAATCAAGCAAAAACTCTTACATTTTTTGCTCTCAACGTCAGGAAACTTGTACGTTACACAGAAATTTTAATTGGGAAATACTCAATTTGACAATAATACGTCTACTTTTGTTATATTTTTCGGCTTTTGAAAACCTAAAAGGTGGCATACACTTGTAGAATCAGTGTGCGTTGCCATTAAAAAAAGTGGGGTAGGAGAAGTAGTGGGAGGGAGTACGATTGGGAACACTTATGAATACTGATACATTTAATTGAGATAAAAATCTTCCATGATCGAGTAGATGTTCCATTCATGCCGAAAACAGTGAAAGTCTAATACTAAAGATGACGCACTCTTAGTCATGGTGTACTAGTTATTTATATTTATACTTATTACATTATATATTATGGCAAACGTTCAATGTTAATCATCAAGAAATAAAAATAGGAGTACCATTTGGTATTTCCATAACTATTACTGAAAAACTACGTGAAGCTCGGAACATACGCTATATTTCCATGTTACATATACCTAAACCTGTGTGACTGGTTTATTCGCATTTAACTTAAGGAATCATTCAACATAAGTCCGCAAAGCGTCCCTAAAAAAATAACAACGGAAGCGAAAATGAGGTAAATGGTGAGAGCAAAACTACCACCACTATTCGAAACGTGTTTCGCACACATTCGCATAGAGAATAGCCGTCCAACTCTATTTCCTGTTAACAGTAAAATATATACGGGCCGGATACGCTATTGAATAATAACAAAATATTCTTAGTTCTTACCCAACTGACGGCATACGTCCGCTTTCAAAGTGGACGATAGCTGTGGTTCTTTCAGCAGCCTCTCGTAGGCGTCCCTCGCAGACTTCCTGAGCCCCCTGGCCTCGAGGAGATGAGCGGCGTGGAAACTGAGCTCGAGGCGCGTGAATGTGGCGTCCTGATGAGGAGCTAGTCTCGCCCGCCTGAAGTGCACTGCAGCGGCGCCCCAGTGCCGCCTCGCTTTGAACATGAGAGCAAGGCGGAGGTGCGCGTCGGCCGCGCGAGAGAAGCCCGGCGACACGTACAGAGCCATCTGCAGCGCCTTCGTCGCCCTATTGTGGAAAAACATCACCACCCACAGTCATCATTTGATACGCTCGCTCGTATCTTTTCTAATTAATTTTTTTTAATGCTTAGCATGCATATTTATATTTCGACGATAAAAAGCATGTTTATGTTTGTACCTATTCATCGTACCAAAAAAAAGTCATAAAGTAATCATTTAACATCTAACAGACAGTATTTCAATGTAAAATAAATTTTAAAATACATCTATAGGACTGTAAACAAATAAATCGTCGGAAGAAAACTGACTGCTTCGAATTGCGAACAACGTGCCACATTTTTTTAATTCTTTGTTTTCAAATATTATTATGAGGGCAATGTCATTTAAGCTAAATGTGACCGTGCCCGAAGGTCGGTAGACACATAAGAAGTAAAAGATAAAGCATGGATCATAAAAACTTCTAAAGTGCAAAGACCGCCGTAAATTCAACGCATTGTATAAATAGCAGACTTAGTGAAATTCTCGAATATTTTTTATAAATTGTATGAAAAAATTCGTTTAACGCACGCAGCAAAGATTTTTTTTATAATTCTTCGTTGTCGAACTAAATACTAAACCGGTCGGTTTTGTAAAGCGTTGTACACATTGCATTACGTATTTTTCAATTCAATAAATAAGTATGATGAGCTCGCCCAGTGAGCCCCATACCTTAAAAAAAATTACATTGTTTGTTCGATACATTGAACCAAATATTAGAGAGATGATAAGTCCCGAATACACACCGAGAGAGATTATGGAATGCGGATAATAGTTCGTAAAGCACAAGTGGCTCAAGTAAAAATTGACGCATCCGTAACATCCGTAAGGTTATTGAGGAGCGCATCACCGGAGCGTAACGTCACTGATGCGCCCGCGGGGTCGATGACCGTCTGAGGTTCGTTCGTGCAATCGATCGGACGATGCAACGCAACGTCTAGACAGCGATCGCAACCCGAATCGGACGCCTATAACGCCTTTATTTAGATGACCTCCGCTGACATTTGTGAGTCGAAACAAAGGAGCGAGACAGGTGGCGTCCGGTGTTCACCCCGATGCCGAACACTAAAATTAAATGTCGATTACACACACACACACGTGATGTTGCGGTGAAGCGAAGAAAGCTTTCACCGGCTGCGTCGCCCGCAGCTATGGTCGACATACATTAGTACACACTTCAAGCAGTATTCGCATTTGTTGTTCTAATGCGAGAGCCATCATGATTGTCGATTGTCACGCAACATTTAAAAGTAAACACGCCTACAAAGTTCTCCGTTCCGAATAACATAATATAATAACCACGCATAACTTTAACAGAGGGTTGTTTCCAAATATTATATAATTAATAAATTTAGGAAGTTGAGAAACAATAGATGAAAAATTGTCGGTTGTTATAACGAAATATAATAATATTGCGTAAGAAATTTTACTCGAAGCAAAAAATATTTGTTAAACTTTTAACGAGTATTCTTAAGTAAGCATTCATTAACATTTTTTGTTTATTATAATTAGACTTTGCCAGAGATTCCGTGCGTTTGGAATATAGCTTTACATATAATACAGACTGTATTTCTTATTATAGTGAACGGAATTGAATGCAATAGTTTACATTTTTTTGTTTGAGTCTCAAATGATGTATAATCGGATCATAATCTGCACTATTTTTGTGTGATGAAAATATGTTCCAGATGTGTAAATATTCTATTTTCAATAATATCTTAAATGTTTACACATAGTTTTAAAAATGTTTGACAAGTTATTTATTATTCCATATAGGTTACATAGTTTGCGTCCGTATTATTTAAAAATATACACATATTGTAGTGAATACAATAAATGCTTTTAAAGTAATAGATATTTTGTAATGCAGAGTGATAACAATACATTGTGGCATGACCTGTAACCGATATCACAAAGTTTATTCGCATCCACCCCAGTCAGTCCCCACCCACTGGCAAACGATAAAGATAATATATTTACTGCATTAAATCAATAAAAAAAATAAAGAATAGCTACATTTTTAAAGGCGTCGGGATGTGACGACCCCATCGCCCGCTGTTGGGATAACCTCTGTCACAGCAGAGATTATTCCACTAGTGCAATCAGTCACACTGGTGGTAGGTCTTTTGTTGCAAGAGGCCGGCTAGGTAGGTACCACCGCAGTGTCAATATTCTGCCGCCAAATAGTAGTGCTTAGGCACTACTGTGTTCCAGTTTGAAGGGCATTGTACGCTAGTGAAATTACTGGGCGAACGAGATTTAAGAACTAATATCTCGAGGTTGGCAACGCGCGAGTGGCACCTACTAATGGTGCTGCAAGCGCTCATAGGCTGCGGCAGCCACTTACCATCAGGTGGGCCGTATGCTTGTTTGCCAACTTCTAACATAAAAAAAAAAAAAAAAAAAAAAAAAAACGTACTTTTCAAAAGAGAATGCTCTAAAATTGCTTTATTTATAGTCTTATAAATTAGTTTGGTTATTATTTTTAAAATAAATTTGGTTTTAAATAAAATGTCATCCCTGTTTTCACATTTTTCTTTCGTATGACTTTTTGTGCACCTAGTAGGTATATCTAAGCTCAGAATTTAGGGTACTCATAGCTTATCAAATCTCATAATCTATAATACCTCAGCTAAATTTAGGCTTTCGAATCTGGAATTTCAATTACTTCTGATTTATTGAAACATCTTAAATATTTAATAATAACAAAGCAATCAATTGACAAAAAATGTGAGTACTAACAATTTCATCGCCTCCTACTCAGTAAGTCAATAACAGTATATGTACTTTACTATTTTTATTTCACATGTCGATTGCGTTCTATTTTATATAATTATGAAAAATAAACATCAATTTATTTAAAATCGTCAAATGAAATAATTAACATAAAATACTTAGATGTTATCTCTATACCGGAACCGGGCAGTAACTGTAATTTATTTAAAATGGCTTATTCAATTATTATTCATCATAAGCGAATATGTATCTTCTACATCAAAAAGTGATTCATGTGTTTTTATCAAAGAAAAAAATCGAGAGAAATCATGCCGTGGCGGCACATGTGCTCCAGCATGAATGCAACCCAGGGAAAAAAATGCACAAAACAGACGAGGGACCATTATAATCCGGCTCGCTACCTGCCCAGGCAATGCCAACGAGGATCATTATTATCAATACGAGCAGGTAACAAAATTGTATATATAAAGCTGTTCATACATATAAGAATTATTTAAAAAAACTTGTTGCTATTCAAATCAATTGTAATATAAACGATACGGTACGACGCAAATGAATGAACATCTGGCTCGCATAGGTGAAATTATGTACGAGGTGAGGCGAAAAAGAATATTCGATCGATGACGGCGTTTATTACCGACGAAACTAGAAAGGTGGAAAATAAATAGTGATGTGTGGAATGCGGAAATTCAGTTTCTATTGTGAGCAATTGACGTGGAGACGCGAGGCCGGGACGGCGCGGGCCGAGGGGAAGGGCAACGCCATGAGGCAGTTCGGCCTGACCTAGTTCTGAGCACTTGCGGCGGCTCAAGGACGGATCGACCGCTATTTATAGAGTTCAGTCGTCGTTCATCATAGCATTGCACGGCGCACTCACTTTACATAAGTGAAGTAAGACGGCGGGTGCTAGGTGCGTCCCATGTGCCGCACGGCACGTGATACCGCCGCTCGATCAAACTACGAACACTCGAGACTTTCCCACGGCGACGCCGACTTCGCTAAGTTTTGCGAAGGGGAATGAGTGTTAGTTAAGCGTAATAATAACCCATTTCCCTATTAACCGAAGGAGCGACGTCCGAGATTAGCCAGGTCAAGCGGCACTGAGAGGTCAGTGTTTATAGCGCACTTTCAATGCTTTCCTTTTTTAATTAAAAACCCTACTAAAATCTTGTTTACAAGTTCAATTACACATTGTAATTTATTGACTGGCACTCGTGACGATGATAATCGTGATACAATCATCATAAGATGCATTTAAAATGAACCTACTATTCACTTGACTACATTGCAACACGGCCTTGGTTGCACGGCTAATGAATGCAATTGCATTTACACAAAGAACACGACAATCACTCACACACTCTAAGTAATGACGAAATAAATTAAATAAAAATATATATTCAATTCTAATAAATAAACATAAGTGGAAAAACTGAGTAACAGTTTGCTACACATATAAATACAAAATCAAAATGATATTGCAAGTTTTAGAGGATAAACTCGGATAATATGCCAATAGCTATTTTGCTGGATTATGAAATTAGTATCTAGGATAAGGTTTACATACTTCGGTCCGAAGCAATTCGTATTTTATTCAACCCAACGCGTATTGCGCATATTGATAATGAACGAGCGAGGGATCGTTTATCGCTGCCGTCATACCAGTTGACCCAGTTCCACACGATTCGATAACTACCACTAATAAACATACTTGCAACAGTCTCGTACTAGACTATTTTAGATAATAAAACCCGACTATTCCTAACGCCAGGGTTACAGTTATTCCGCATATATTCCCATGACCTGTATCCTATTTTTAGAACTATCTACTGCGTCAATGTTTTATATTTCTTGTTGGATATATCGTCTTATTGAGATATTTACGTTATATGTATGACTTACAAATCTGAATGAAAACAAAACAGCATAAGCCGTACATAAAAAATTGGATGTAATGATAGCCGGTAATTTGCTATTATATTTTTAGGTGTTTTCAACCAGAAATATCTGGAGACCTTGATGAGATCATAACGCAAATTATATGAGACCAGCACAGTAGAATCGTCACAATCAAACGGATGAAAATACGGTTTTGGAGGATAAAGAATACAGTTAATTAATTAATTCATATTTGTTACTCAATCACGCAAAAACAGCTGAACGGATTTTGATGAAATTTAACACAGATATAGGTTGTTATCTGGATTAGCCTATATGATACTTTTTATCCCGGAATAGTTAAGTTCCCGTGGGATAAACAATAATATTCGATAAAGATGGTTCTATATGGAATCCACACTAATTATCGTTATTCAATCTAACATTAGAAATGTGAAAGAAACTCTTATCTGTCCTGTAAATACCTTTTCACGCCTAAATCACCAAACCGATTTTTAAGGAATTTTGGTATTGCAATAACTAGGACTTAGGACAAGAATGTAGGCAATGTAGGTTGTTTGTCTCGTAAAACACAACGTAGAGTTTGAAATAGGGGATGAATATTTGTATCGAGAACTATTTGCAGTAAAGGTGCCTCATAACAAAACGTTATAATTAATAAATAAAAATAAAGATGCAGTTTCAATTCGACAGTAATATAGAAGCAGAATGCAGTTATTCGATGAGCTTTAACTCGATATTGAACACTGCAGCGTTATTGGATTGAATGACATTATAAGCAACAAAGTAAGGAAACATTAGAAATAAGCCGTTTATCCGGTTTTAAAGTCGCTGAGAACTGCAGCCGCTCACGTAGAGGCCATAGTTACGGTACTTGAAACCTGTAACTTGGCAATAGCGGATGTACCTACTATGTAGCATCATTTTACAAAATATATCGTTATATGAAATCTTCAATGCTACTAGCAGTAAGTTTATTTAACAAGTTAAGTCAATTTAATTAGAATATTAATCGTTTCGTAACTTGTCCCGAATTAAAATCTCACGATATCAGATTTTAAAATGGAATGGAATATATGTTTTAAATCTCATATTGTTAAAACCGTTTTAGGCTTAAAATAAAGCAACATAAATTGCTTCATTTTTATATCGTAGCTGATGTAAGTTATGTACTTAGTTTAATAATATGATCAGCTGTTCTGTTATCATCGAACGAAAATTATCATTATAATCACTAAAACTTAAAACAAACAAAGACTGCTAAATTAAACCACACTTCGCTAGGCTAAAAACGATATTACACCGTAGAAACAACATAATCACGTATAGAAAACGCTATTATACAACTCATTATTAACACAATGTTACTATAGAAACAGTACGAGTACTATACACGTAATGCACTCCACATAAGTACAATACGTAGGTACACCGAGGCCGAGTAATGAGGAAGTAATTCACGCACTCATCGCAGCTGCATTATGCGCTTCTAGAAATGCATACAAAATATATTGTACCGTTCCATTTGTAGATTGTACTTCTACAAGCCAACCATTAACAGGTTTGCAGGCTTATGCGAAGGTCTACTTAGTACTTACATCCATTGTTTAACAGTAAGCAGATAATAGCAAACGTCATCAGTTTATTACGCAAGTGAATAAAATAATACGTGTTTCTGAACTGTTTTACAGGATAATTAAAATTTGTTTTAACTTTATATTAATCAAAGTAAAGATAAAAAGAATAATAATAGATTAATAAACATCAATCTTCCTTCCTAGGTTTGAAATGCTTACCAGAGTGTACAGTGTATTATGCAAAAATGAAGTTCCCTATAACGTAAAAGTAGAACATTTTGTACTATTATTACATTACAACGACAGAGTGCCCTTGAGAAGTACCCCAACAATTCAGAGGCACACAAGTGTCGTAACAAGTCCAATACTTATTTACATTCAGTAAAATTAAAAACTCTGCCCCATCCCTAACATTGCAATTTAGAAGGGTTGAACCCTTTGTGAGAAAAATTTAAAGCCATCGTCATAGGTTTTTGTCAGACAATAGCAGGGGATCTAGTGAACGAATCCCGCGTTACAAGCGACGCAGGCATACGTATTTATACTTGGGCATTTGATAGGGCCGTGGGACGCGGAGAGAGGTTATCGTTAGTGACGTAATACTGTGTCGCAAGCTTCGAGCTCGGAGCCGAGCGGCGCTGAGCCCTTCCATGACTCCTTTTTTGCGGTCACCGGCCACTTTCTAATGCCTATTGTAGATTACAACGAACGACATCGGTACGGATCGACATCCGTGAGAACACCTTCCTTGACTTTTAATTATGTACAGAATGTTGATAACGCGGAATCCGTTAGATTCCATGAGAAGACAGTGACTCACTATAAATTTTTGTTTTAATAAGAATCATTACGCATGCAGGAACAACGAGAACAACTAAAATGACGCATGTCACATACTTCAAAAACTAATTATTATTAATGACATTAAGTACGTCCGTTTAATAATTAACTAGTGTTTTATCTATAGTTAAATGGTACTAGCAATATTACAATATTTAGTTCACGTTGAGCAGTGAGCTATAAATGATAACCCTGTAACACAGTGACGCAATTTGGTTGTTATCTAACATTTTAATGAATGAGAATTAGGAATAAGTTAATTCGCACTTGCGTGAAATTTGTTAGCATTTTGTGACCGTCACGCACGACTATGATAGCATTATTTGTTCAGTAATCTATTAGTTTGAAAACCCCGTTCAAAAAACCCGTAGAAGATATTAATGGAATTTCCAAAGTGGGAAAATCGTGAGTTGAAGTTACGATAATTTGAAAAATTAGTAAGTCTTTATAATCGACAATGTTTTTCTTTCGTAGCGATGAAGATAAGGGTATAAACAAAGGCATGCGGGAGCTTTATGTAAGCTAGCTAGTGCGGCCTTGCAGCGTGACGTCGAGCCGGCCGGTGCGGTGACGCGGCGTGTGACGTATGACTTTTTTCGCGGAAATTCCACCGCGGCCATCGCTCGCGGATAACTGACTTCGCACAACTCCGACAATCTTACATAAATGTCAACCATGATGTAACAGTCCTTGTTCTATATATAATTAAATTACTAAGCTTCATGTACAACTTTAAACGCGAGAAAACTAAAATTGGCTCAATGTTTAGACTTAGTTAGTTAGTTAGTTTAGACTTAGTAGAGCGATATAATACCAATATGCACATCAGCGTTTAACTTATAGTCAGATTTTTAGATATTTAACTGTTACAAAAATGTTGCATAAAAAGCCCATAAAAATTTTAGTTGAAATGAAACTCTTAAAAGCTGCAACATAATGAGTAGACAGCGCTCTCCTGCCTTTCAGCGCGTGTAAACCATAGCTGTAGTATAAAAATCAGGCCAAGCTGCTTGACACAGTTTATGTTGTATGTAGGCGACGGGCCCTACAAATGTAGGCGGTTGACGCAACCTAAACAAAGACGAAGGGCACTAAATTTCAACATACTTTCGTAACTCAAACAACGTCATATCCATTCACAAGTACTTAATAATTTTGAGAGTCATTTACTTTTCGACTCGAAATAAAACAAAGAAAGATTCGCTTAAAATGTTCAAGTTAGAATTTAGTCGTGAAGTATAAAATTTGATGCAGGAAGCGAGTGTTCGAATGCTGGGGAGGTCATTGACAGAGAGAAGACGCTTGCAGCGAGTGCAGCGAGCGAGTTCCGGTGCACTACGCAGGTATAAATAGTGATCCGTTAGTGTCGACGACCGCTAGTTATAGAACTAACTAATACATAGTTCTGAATTTAAATAATAAATTGATTGACCTATTTCGACGATCAACATTATTTAAATAAGGGCAATGCTACAAAAATCGAAAAGTCGCCCCCACGTTGGGGTATGGGGCATGATGCTGAGGCGCATAGCCCTAAATGCGGGATAAAAGGCGAAGATGGTTTGCGTAGGGAGGACGCATAACTAATAACGAGAACTCCCTTAGCCGACAATTCGATTGAGGTAGAGCGTTGCGCGCGCTGCCCCTTGTTGGCACGGTTCTGTATATAGAAGGGCCCATGCGTACGTGACGCGGCTCACACCGAGGGGGAGGGAATAATGTTGTACCCCGCCCGCGCGTCTTGCTTTACTTAGATGCACTCTTTGGCTAAGGTCGAGGACCGTGATTATTGCACACTTGGATGCTGTATAA
Source organism: Hestina assimilis (assembly GCA_023373885.1). Taxonomy (NCBI): domain Eukaryota; kingdom Metazoa; phylum Arthropoda; class Insecta; order Lepidoptera; family Nymphalidae; genus Hestina; species Hestina assimilis. The sequence continues at coordinate 6,091,439 of CM041740.1, read as the reverse complement.
TGCTTATATAAACAAGTATCATATAAATTTGATATTCTCTATCGAAGTTAAAGATAATATGTAAATAAAAACGCTTAAATTACCGACAAATTCCCGTTAGATCCGCTATTCTGTTACCATGCGCTAGACGACGTAACATTCCCACAATCTCACATATTAAATAAACATTCCCATTGTCACTCAACTTGATACAGAATAATATAAAATAATTAAAATGAAGTATGTAACGGATTAAAAATTACAGAAAATGTATACTAATACGGTATTAACATTACGAGTTAAGAAGATACTCAGCTAAAAACATTATAATATTAATGAATTTAACGATACGAAAAAATATAAATAATCTACATATAGGGGTATATTACATTAATTCTAGAATGGTAAATGGTGCAAGGTCATTGCATCTGCAAGTTAATTACACGACATAAAACGAACACGGCACGCGTCGAGGGCGGCTCATATAACCGGTCGTCATAAAAACAGTCCGTTTGCGAAAAACACAGGAACATCTTTTCAGAACTTTGAACCGAACGAGTTTCTGTCCCGACCGCGATCAGCGATGTTAATACCTAACAACAAAGTAATGAATCCGAGACAATTCCTTGTATTTTAAAGACGCGTTTATAAAGAGAATGCATAAACATTTATTATACAGTAACTCTGTTCAATAACCTTAGTTTTTAATCACATTTTTATTGTATATTACAAAGACGATAAATAAGAACAGCTTCTTCAAGATTAGTTGATATAAATAGTAGAAAATATCAGTCTTGATACATAAGAAAATCATTAACAATGGCAATACGTGCGAAAGTATGATCTTTAGTAACAAAATATTCATTACACTAATAAAATAGATGAAATATGTAACCATAATACGAAACTAAACGTGAAGAACTTATCATCATAAACATTAGATAAAATGTTTTATCGAACCGTCACGAGCACGTAATATGACTTCTGTTACTATGAGGCACCGATTCGCTTATACGATATCGATATAGGTAGGTATGAAGATTTAACTTTATTGCAGAGTTTACTATTAACTTCGTTTCAGTTTTATGTTATGTAAGGTTAATGTTATACGTAGATTGAGAGGTTTATTGAATAGCTACACAGAGGGTATGGAAGTATATTACGACACTTATGCAATGTGGTACATGTGAGGCATAAAAGAAGCTAGCAAGACGCAGCTGATGCGGTGACAGGTGTGGTGGCAGCCGGCATACACCTGCCTGGCACGTGCTACCGCAAGCTGCACTTAACAGCATAATAGCTTCTATATCAAATACAATTCACTCAACGGACATATATACATTACAGCAGGACAGAAATGCCGTACCAATTACGTAATAAGAATAACGTCCAGACATGTTCCACGTAAATAGAGAATAATTTGGAAGAATTGTCGTGAATGAACACACCTTGAATAGTAATTACTTAATATATAAATAATTCCTTGAAAGAATACCCGTTTACGATTTCTATTGGAAGCTATTCACAAGAATATGTAAAAACCGCTGTCAATATGATAATGTTTTTGAATACTAAATTTGTTTTCCAAATTTTCACGGAAAATTAACATATAATCGTGCAGAGAGTTGGTTTATAAAATGCTTGTAATAATTATAATAGTTTTACAAGTATTATAAACCACTCGGCTAGTACAATATTTAATGGGAACCAAGGGAGATACCGTTATTTTAATAACGCGAATCGAACCGGTCTGATCTAATAATCACAATACAATTCGATACAATCAACTTATCCTCGGATAAAACAAATGATACGAAAAGATACGCACGTTATGTAATGAATACATTTTACACGCACAACGCAATCCGAGGTCAAGTTTACCGAAACGAGACAAAATTGTACAAAGCAATAATTAAAAAATACTCAGTAATCCTACCACTGGCTAACTTTTTGCGGTTAAAAAAATAGGAAAATCCTAGAAAAATACCTAAGAACTAACAATTCAAGAATCGTCAAATAGATGTATGATTTTCCCGTGCTTGAATCTATGTATGCAATTATAAATTTCATTGTTATCGGCCAGCTCATTAAATTTCCGAGCATATCCTCGCACAAACGCTACCGGTCCGACTACCCAATGACGTGCGTACAAAAGTGCGCGAAACTACCGGCTATATAGATACATGACTCACTTTCCTGAACAAACGTAACAATCATTATGACACCGTTCATCGCTCAACTTTTACTCACAAATAGATGTAACATCATACATAATTATTATTTACATATCATCCTAGGAAAAAAATAAATAAATAGCTAGAACAGTAACAAAAAGCAAATCATCATTTTAGTGTTATGTCTATAGTTAGTAAAAGAGTGAATACTGTTATAGTACCGTTAACTTACTGGGCTCTAGGCACAGCTACATAATACCCACCGAAGCGACGTGTGTTGTATTAACAATGAAGCACGAAGCGGATGCATAAGCGCTGCAGAGTTGATGGCAACGCAAGCGGCTAGACGAAGGAGAGGCGAGGTTCGGCATCGCGTGCAGCAGTCTTGCGACTTGCGGCCACACTCTACCGACCTACATTTTATGCGAAGGCGATTTCATTATTTACTAGTCCGAGCCGCACACACAGCTCGCCCTCGTAATTCGCCACCCCTTCACAATCTCGCACTATTATTTTCGCTATTGGTTCCAATATTAGGGGAAGGATCGAGTGACTACCTGCGAAAATACTACAAAAAATACACCAACCATGCACACAAAAACGCGACCTCTCGTCGGGACCTGGTCTGGAGCCGTCGACGTAGGTGTCTCTACATTTTGGTAACAAAACAAAATAAAATAAAGTCACGTGCGAACGCGACGAAGGGATATGGGCGGCAGGTTGAGAGAGTGAGGCGGCACGAGGGCCGACGTAAACAAACCACGGAGCTTCGACCGTACTCACCATTTTGGGGATCCTCGGATCCAGAGTGAATTGATATGGCTGCAGCGGCCCACGTAGTGAAGAGCGGGGATGTCGTCAGAAAAAATCAGCACGTAAGCACAGTCACTCAGGATGGTTCAAGGCACGCATTCGATAAATAAAAACATCGACTACGATACGACACGTCCCGTCCTACACTACGTTCACGGCCCGCGCCAATGCAGTTTACGTCACCGCATCCCGCTCCCGACTGGCTAGTGGCTGAACGCGTCGCGAGCGAGCGAGCGACGACCTCGCGCTGCAGCGTGCACCGCCCCGCGCCGCGCGCCTCGCCGCGCCCTACCGACAGGGCCCCCGCCCGCGCAGACCCTACCGCTCCCTACGCCCGCGCGTTCGTCCTACGTCCGGTGAATCACGAAATACAGATTAAACTATCGCGACGAATATCTCCTAAATTATAATAAGCGACGAAATCCTTCACGACCTTTTTTTCTTCCATCAAAAACTGAGTCGTCAAACCATCCGGTCTATTTTGATTGGTATTGAATAATATAAAATATTAATTTTACATTATTTGTTAAGTACGTAAAGTAATTATTTCAACTTAAAGCTATTAATCGTATAAAACAGAATTTGCTATTTCAAAATAACTTAAAAATAGAGAACTATATTAAGTTAAGTAGCTTATTAAAATCATATTTTTTGCTTGATTTCTATGCTATAAAAATAAATAAAATTGACTGTTTGTTATTACAAATTAACAGCTTTTCACTAAATGTGTATGAAAGTACATAATTATATATGCGGTACTTACATAGAAAAACCATTTAAAAAAATTTTGTCTGTCGGTCTGTATGTTCTGGCTAATCTCTGAAACGGCTCCACCGCTTTTCACTGGCAGATAGCTGATGTTGTAATGAGAAATTTAGGCTAGTTTTATATTTGAAAAATAATTAGGGCTCCGTTCAATAAAGAAAAATCGCTACACCACGCGAGGTCGAGTCGCGGGTGCAGCTAGTTAATACATAATTTGTTTACAAAAAAAAAAATGAAGGTATTTATAAATATTACTTCGAGATAATTATGATAAATTTAAAAAAACAGTTTTTGCTAAAATATATTAAAACTGAAGATTAACCTTAACCTTGAATTTATTTGTAAACATTTAAAAAATATATGTTGTCAACATTTTATTCTAGTTGACAAAAATACAATTATTACAATAAAAAATAGAATATATTATAATGTTATGACAATTTTTTATTAGTTGCATGTATTATTCCAAAAATTCATTTACTTGTTTTTTTTCTTTATTTTTTATTGAGGGTTTGTTAAAAATTAAACATACCAACCTCATCGCTATCAAAGATATATTTATTTTTAAACGCGACAGCGCGACACTTAAAACATAAATTTACTATTTTATATAAATGTCTTGCTTCTGACACCGTTGTGGCGTTGGGAGTAGCGGTTGCGGGTTCGATTCCCGATCGGGCAGATATATATTTGTATAGATCTTACAAATTTCTGGTTTCGGTCTGGGCGTTTGTCCTCGATGGTCTGTCCTCGGAGAGCACGTCAAGCTGTCGTTACCGGTTGTTATCACATAGCATCTGATAATAATAGTTAATTCTTGATAAGTAAATTACTCTTATCTAATGAGTTAAATGACAACCCATCTGACCTCCGCGAACCAATAACTCTGTGTAAAAACTAGTAAACTTTCAAATGGACAAGAGTAATAAGGAGACCCTGGAAACAAATATAAATACTCGTATAGTACCGGGAATAATGCTAAGAAGAAGGAGTCTTGCATCTGAAGAGTTTGGAAGTGCAAAAATTTAATAGTATATACCTATATCCATAGGATTTATATTGTATGAAATAATAAATAGCCTTCGAAATTTACTTGTTTTTTGATAAAAGTTTATAATTATTTTGATTATGTGCATATCTGCTTAGTATAATTATTAATGTAAATAAACTATGATAAATTTACAGTACTACATTTTCTACTCATTTGCATCCAAATTATTCATTCAAGGCTGACTCTATATGTCTGATTACCAAACTAATTTATTCTTGGGAATAAGTGATTAAAGATTGGAGGTAGAGGTGTGAAAATTATTAGGGTATATTTAAATAGTCATTAAAAATTTAAAAAGCCTAAAATACATAACAAATTTTAAAAATTAATTTATATAACTTATGCACGACATAAAATGTGCGTAGCGTTTATTTTATTTTTAAAATGGCTAACTTATCTTTTGTTATACAATACTTGTATAGTCCGCAAAATTTTCATTACCTATTTTTTTGTTTTTAACATTGATATAGAGTTCAGTGATTTTTTATACTAAAAAAATATATCTGACCAGGTCCAAATCAAATGGTAATGTTCTAAATGTAAAATTACTATAGATATAGTCCATATTATCTATAAAATTTCTTTATTCTGATTATTGAATACAAAGAAATTTCCAATTGTCGGTTGTCGGTTTTCTATATGTATATTTCCCATCCCTATTTTTGCACATGCGTAGTTTTATTTTTTTTAGTTCCAGTAAATTCGCTGAGGGCGCCAGTTCATCCTTCAATTTGTGCTAATTTCAATCTATGAAATTCACTATCTATTATTATGTATATCTATGATTATATAGACGTTACGTGCGCGTGTTGTGAGTAAATACAGCTGCGTGCGATCATCGACTATCAATATTCGAGTAGACGAGCATTACGTTCGGGCTGGTAACGCTGGTGTATAAATGTAGAACCTCAATATTATTTGATTGTTTGTATGTTTGTTTGTAAATGCATTTTTTTGCTCAATTGTTTGCTTGTATTTTTGTCTTGTATGTTTTAATAAATAAATAAACGATTCACAACGTCAACGGCTCCCATTATATTACGGAATATTACGGAATTAGGATATTTATATCCTGTGTCGGGGTCCGGAAATATACACAATGACAAGGACAAACACACCCAGAACGGAAAACATGTCTGTATGGTCAATACAAACATCTGTTCCGAGCGGGAATCGAACACGCGACCTGCGGTGCTTAAGGCAGTTTCGCTACAGCTGCGCCACAACGTCGTCGTTTGTTTGTTTACTTGTTTGTATATATGTTTTATATTATGCATGTTTGTTTATTTATTCATTAATAAACCTCCAAAGCAAAAAGAGGGGCAGTTATCAGTTTGATGTGTCTGCGTTTGGGTAAGCTGCGACTTTCGACCTTGCACATTACTGCGAAAACAATTTCACTAATACAAGAAAATAGTAATTTTACACCCCCTGTCCCATGCCAAGAGGTTTCAAAATGACTGGCTACAGCCACGAATACAACAAAATTATATTTGTCTACAGTTCTATCAACTAAAGCTGTACTTTCTTTTATTTTTAACACCAGCTTTTGCGTTTAAGATTCAATAACCCCAACAGTTGACAACTTATTATTGGCTTAAATATGAATTCCCAAATTCGGGACTTATCGGGAATGAATTTTTGTGAGTAAAATGTTGTACTCACCAATCAAATGCATTGTAGTGATAATAACAGAGTCCCAATCCATAAAGGAAGAGTGGGTCTTTCCAGTTGTCCTGTTCAAGGGCGTAAAACTTCTGATAAGCTGACATTGCTGCAACAAATACACAAAGTTTATTGGTCTCATTTTAGAATTCATTTTTTTTTTTTTTTTTTTTTTTTTTTTTTTTTTTTTATGTTAGAAGTTGGCAAACAAGCATACGGCCCACCTGATGGTAAGTGGCTGCCGCAACCTATGAGCGCTTGCAGCACCATTAGTAGGTGCCACTCACGCGTTGCCAACCTCGAGATATTAGTTCTTAAATCTCGTTCGCCCAGTAATTTCACTAGCGTACAATGCCCTTCAAACCGGAACACAGTAGTGCCTAAACACTACTATTTGGCGGCAGAATATTGGACACTGCGGTGGTACCTACCTAGCCGGCCTCTTGCAACAAAAGACCTACCACCAGTGTGACTGATTGCACTGGTGGAATAATCTCTGTTGTGACAGAGGTTATCCCAACAGCGGGCGATGGGGTCGTCTTTATTATATAATTATGTCTGATTCTTAAATAAAATGTCCAAATATTATAAATTATTTTAATGAAAATTAAATTAAACAATCTGTAAAAATCAAAATTTAAACCAAAGTTACAACTACTACTCACTACTACTACCATCTCAGACAGAATATCGACAGAAAGTACTAGATTTCATACTTTTTTCGTTTTTGCTGTATTTCTTTGGATGAATGCTTACTATCAGGTGGGCCCTATGGTAGTTTGCCACCCAAGTGGAATAAACAAGAAAACCTCTATCAATCAAGAAATCTACTCATTTCTCGAATATTCTACATAATAATACGAAATTTTAAGTTAAGAACTTAAAAAGTTTACCTTTAGCATAGTCTTCTAATAGCAAATGAAAGTGACCCAACTTGCAATAAGTCTTGGGGTCTATGCAAATGTCTCTTCTCGCCCCCGGAGAGCAGCCCCTTTCTTCTTCCTGACAAAATAAAAGTTATAAATTTTTAAATGAATACATGGAAATAAAAAAGTAACTGTGGTAACTGTGGTGATGTTGACTTAGCACCGAAATCAGTTGTAGAAAATGTTTATTTTTGCTTTTTAGTTTTGAAAGTAGATTTTTTTTTCTAAAAATTATTTTATTGGGTCTGATTATCCACACGGACGGATCCTTTTTTGGCTCCATACGGATAGGTTTCAGATATCTTTAAGTGTCCAAGTAACTTAACATGTAGGCCATAAGCAATATTCAAATTTATACTTCGATCATTGACCAACACTTTTACTAAAAAGTGTCATCACTAATTTTTTAAGGGATGAGAAGATATCTCTGAATGAAATATTTCAAAATATTTATAGTAGCTGGTAAGCTTCTCAAGACAGTCCTTGACCCACAGCCATAAAATTTACATCCATAATTCAAAATAACTGAAAAAGCCAGACATCTCCAGTCAATCTTGAATAAATGTTTAAATTACACAACATACATAGGACATCTGATAAGTGTACGACCTTGGGCGCTTACCAAAGAATCGTCTCAAAACTGATAAGACTATTTGCATGAATCATTCCAAATATAAATAGTACCTTTTTTACATTTAGTTAATTTCCTTACAAACTCTGGAATAAATAAAGACCAGTTTGCTCCAGACTGATTTTGATTTCTATCTTTTTTTCTTTTACAAATTACAAATAACTTACTTTAAATAGTTCATTGACTCTAACGAATTTACAAAGGAGCACCAGCAAATCTTTGGACATTTTGTCAGTACGGATGGGGGAAGGTTAGTTTATAGTTAATAGTACGGTGCCCTTCAAACCGGAACACAGTAGTGCCTAAGCACTACTATTTGGCGGCATAATATTGGACACTGCGGTGGTACCTACCTAGCCGGCCTCTTGCAACAAAAGACCTACCACCAGTGTGTTATCCCAACAGCGGGCGATGGGGTCGTCACATCCCGACGACTTTTTATCATTTAACTATTTAAATTTAGCTATATAAATTTGACTTAAAAAATATAGAAACAATGGATATAGGAAGAACAGTATAGAAGCAATAAATAAAAATAAATAAAAAGAATTTTAAAAATGTAAAAAATAATAATTGAATAAAATGTATATAATTCAAGGCTTTAAAGGAGTCTTATAACTCCTCCAAGAGTTCTATAATCTTAGATTTAAATTTACTAGGATGCAATGTTGCAATATCTACTGAGTAGAAATTATTATTGAAACACTGAACAAGGCGATACAGTGGGGAACGTTTGCCTGAATTAGTGCGGCAACGGGTAGTTGCAAATGGCTGACAGAGTTTGCGACAGTGTGTCCTACCAGGTATTCTATAGGTGATCTTATTAACTAAAGGAATACAATCATATCTGTTATGGCATATATCATATAACAACATTGATCCTAGCAATTTATGTCGATTTTCAAGTGATTGAATGTTACAGTTTTTAATAGCTGTTTGGAAGAAAGATAGTTATTATTCTAAACGGATTCCATTTTATCCTCATCATTGTATTTATTGTATAATGGATTCCAAATGGATGCTGAGTATTCTAACTGTGGTCTTACCAAAGAATTGTAGAGGTAAAGAATGGTGGATGGTCGCTTAAAGTTTTTGGTGGAACTCATAACGAAACCATACATTTTATAAGCAGTACTTATTATGTTGTCTATGTGTACATCTAGATGTAACTTACAGTCCAAAGTGATACCAAGATCTTTTATTGACTGGACAGTATCTAATTACACATCACACATTGTATAATTACATTTAATTATATGTATCTTTTTTGTAAAAGTAATTGCCTTACATTTGTGAATACTTAAACTTAGTTTATGCATTTTTTCTCATAAATTCTAATGTCTAGAGTGAGGTACTGGTGTTTAACAAGGAAAATGGAGTAAATTGCTAATTCTTGAAGTTATTTAGGATAAAGTTAAGTTATATAGGATAAATATGAGGCAAATTTTGTAAACTTTATAATTCTTACGCTAACATGAATTAAGAGACTATACCTTATAGAAGATTATACCTTAACTTGCACCAACATGCCCTCCAAATATTTAACCGCTTTGAGAACCAGCGCCCGGGTCCTACCATGTTCATTGCCACGAAGTTTCAAAAATCCAAACTGACGACTGTAAAATACAAATTTAAAAAATTAACCCTTTATTGTTTTCAACACTATAATCCCATTTTTGTACAGATAGTTTTTATAATTCATATCGTAGCATACACATGCTACTAGTAAACTTATTTACAGCTGAAATAAAACAAAATATAAAGTATAACAAAATAATAACAAGTTGTAGTACCTGTCAAGCTCTGACAAAACTTGTAGCTCTTGTGAGGTTAGATGTAACTCTTCTTTTTCGTCCATTTTTATTATATACACCACTTACAAGATAAATAACAATAGGTAGACGACCCAATTATTCACCTACAACATTAATTAGCAATCTATAATTTCATTTTTTCATCGTAAATTGTCATTCTAATTAAAAGTTTGTTCTCGTTCTTGGCACCGTTGCTAAGGATGTCAAGTTGACAAAATCGTAAAAATTAAAATACAAACGAAAAGTCGGATGTTCATTAAATCGATTCTTTTATCGATTATTTTTTAAACAAATAATTGGAAAATACAACGTGAACTAGGTTATTTACATAATTTTGTTATTATATAGTTATAAAAATGTTAAGTTATATAATTCTAAAAAATCAAATGGCCAGAACTCCGGCAGGCCTCCGGAGGTCCTCAACGATCCGAGTCGCTAACAAAGAAAAAAAAGAGACAAAGTTCATTTGGTCACAATGCCAATTCTGATATTTTTGTCTTATTGATTTAGAAATTTATATTAATCGATTTAGAAATTAGATTAGAAATTTATATTAATAGCATCGATACTTTAATGTCGATATTATCGCTTTTTTCGATATATCGTTTCCAGGTTCTAGTTTGTCTAGTTACTCGTACCATATTTAGAATCCGTCTCACAAAAGAAGTCATGCGGCAATAAGTGGAACTAATTTATTATGACAGTCAGCCATGTTGCAACTTAGTCTGTGCTGCCATCTTACCAATTTTATAGCTAGATCTGGCGACTTTTGACACCCTATAGCGATTATTTGTTATTTTTTTAGCAATTTATTCTTTTTAACCATTTTAATTTTTTGGGGATGATTGGTCACTAAGAACTATTGTGATGGACTAGTATTTAATACTAAGTAATATCCGAAAAAAAGCTTAACAAGCCTAAATATAAGAAAAATGAAAGAAACATTGTAATATTGTAGTATGTCTGGAATAAACTCAATCAACGACCAAAGTTTTAAAAATTAAATTTAAAATGTTATTCATTTACTCAATGTATACACGTGCGTAATATATTGTGTAAACAAATTTTGAGTAGGAAAATTTTATAATGAGTATCGATGTAATTTTTTTAAGCAAACAAGTTACTCTAAAATAATACATAATAATATTTTAAGGGAGTCAGAAACAAAAGATGCTAGCAACATTCTATCGTTTGCTCTCAGGCCGCAGTGCTGTACCTGCGCCCTACGGTACTTCTTTCATTAGACGGATAATGTACTGGACTTTATGTCAAATGTTTTAACTTCACTAGCGATGCGACGAGTTGGATTTTTTTGACTCGAGCTACTCGAGTCGGTATGGCCTTGAACTCGAATCGCAACTCGAGTTGACTCGACTCGGTGACTGACTCGCACCGAATCCAAGGCCTAAGCAGTAAACGAGTTATATGAATGGACGAGTTGAATCACGCGCGTGACTTGTTAGGTATATAGCAACTCGAATCGACTCGGTGTTTTCAAATTTGTTACAACAATGTAGCGTAGCGACGTAATTAAAATTATCATTCAGGCTCCCAGGAATACAGGTGTAAATAACTAAATATGTTATAAAAATAGTAATATAGGTATATGCAATTAAAAATATTTAATTATTATTGCAAAATTTTTATATTTTATACTTACTTTTTAACAAAGAACTCTCACGCTACACTTCTTTTATTAGGTGCCATTATAAAATTTAAAAAACAAATATACACACTGGTCAGTATAAATAACGCGGGCTAGCTCACTAATAAACAACAAAATTTACGATTTAATATTCAAAAGCGAGTTGAACTACGCGCGCGAGTAACAACTAAAGTCTACTTATCAAAATAATTACCAGTGCAATCAAGTGCGTCGTGGTCCATGGATAGTGAAAATTAAGGGTTCCGCAGCTTGGTGTTAAAAAATTTTAAAGACTTAAAAATAATAATTAATTTAAATCTAACGCAAAAATAAGGTGATTTTAATACAAACTTTGAATGTCATATTTATTTATATCGAATCAACAGCCTAAAAAATAAGTTTCAAGTTTCTAGCTCTAAAAATAACGATAACTTTCATACAGCTTAACAACCCATTACAGCCTTTTTTCTCATTAAATAGTAGCCTATTTCGTTTAGGAGCTCTAGACTATCTGTGTAAGAAATTTCATTTAAATCGGTTCAATAGTTTTTGCCATTTGGCTACGATACCCTAAAAAGCACACAAGTATGCTTTTATTAGTGTAGTCGATTTAGTTTGAACTTGACGGCCACTATGGTTGAAAAATAGTCCTATTTGTAATAGTTATAAGACACAATTTAAAAACGTTTAAGTATAAAAATAACATCTAAATTCATAATTGCGTTTGACAAGTTTACGAAGTATTTGTTATAATAATTTTTTCATCAGGTACACTTAGTACTTGATGACTGATTGGTTTATTGTTTAGCTAACTTTTATTGAATTTTTAACATAACATTAGCATGTTTTTCGTAGGCAACCATAGAGTTTGGATTTTCGACTTATTATTATTATTTATTTCATTGAATATACCTATTTAAAAAAATTCTTATAAACATATGGCCCATAGTCTTCGAGTAAAATGACTGTGACGGACGGATACGGATGGGAAGACAGACATAACGAGCATTTAACAATGATAATTATAAGAGTTCCTTTTTGCCACTTGGCTACGGAATCCTAAAAAGACAGCACAACATTGCATGTTTTCTCAATAATCATAAATATTTAATGTCCAATTTTAAACAAAGTTGTAACGATGAAGAAACTTCAACGACTAGCTAACTTTTATAAAAAAAAAGCGTTTTAATTGATATCTCTTTTAAAAGCACACTTAGAAAAATACGCGATGTCATAAAAAATATTAAACGTAATGGCTACGCATTCATTTCATTCAACTCGAATCAGAGATGCTCAACAAGATGCCAACTCGGTCATTTCTGACTCGACGCCGCCCACAATACAAGGCATGCGTCATACAACTCGAGTCGCGAGTCACGACCCGACCGCGCGAGCTGCGAACTCGCTCTGAACGTGGAGTAGGCGAATTGACTATTTGATATTGTAGTGATCCGAGTTGGTTCGAGTTATTTAAAACTGGACTCGAATTGACTCGTTTATTATTTGATTCGAGCTACTCGGGTCAAGTAACTCGAATCGCACATCGCTAAACTTCACATTCACAAGTCAAAGTCATCAACTCATCAGTCATGTATTATTGTTACAGCTGAAAATTGAAAACTGAATGCTGTGGCCTGTGACTAAATAGAAATTAATGCAGACTGCAGATCTTACTTGCAAAGAGTGATCATTAAACCTATTGTAAAGTAGGAATTTTGTTTCTTTTGAGAAAAATACTAAAGATTAGTTGAATTGGCACTTTAGTTCTTGTGCTGGAAGAAATATTCAAAATGAGTTACCGAGATTCTGTAAGTACATATCTAAATGATGTTACATTTTTATTGATTGCCATATTAACTACTGAACATATAATATATTTTTACATTAATTGTGATTAGAAGCAATTTTTTAAGTTTAAAAATAGATATGCTTGTCGGTCTGAGCCTATTTTTGCATCTTAATAGTCATCCAGTCAAGGTCAACTCTATTCCATTTAAAGGAGGCATATCATTTTTCTGAAGCGTAATACAATACGACCATTGTATTCTATAATAATGTGTTTCAAGTTCTAAAGTTTTAAGATAATAAAATAATATGTATTACTTAATTCGAATATTAATTAAAAACTAAAAAAATATGCCTAATTAAAGAGATATATCACAATTATTTACTCACATTCTGTTAATTATTAATTAATTAATATATATAATTTCAGTTCAATTTCTATTTTTAGTTTTGGTAAATTTCTATATTTTATTGAAATAAAAATATTTAGGAGAGAAAATCATCTCTTCACAGTGATATCACTTTAAGTTAAACTTTAAACGAAGACAACTTTTCATCATGTTTTAAAATTTATGATTTCTTATTATATAAAATATATATGACTTATTTTCTATACAAGCATTGTAGAACTGTATTGCCTCCATTTTTATTAAATAAAAAATATTTATTTATATGGATAAACTTAAAGACAATGTATTGATTATTAAGTATCTAAGTATACAGTAAGTACATAGATAAGATTTGGTTTTTTGATCAATTTATATTATTTTGTCGTTGCCCATTTATATAATTAGTAAAACATCCAAAGCAACTTAACAAAAGTATATTATCTCACTATGACATGCCAATGTGATGTTATTACTTTAACAAGCTTTTATAACTTTTGTCTGTTATTGGCAGTATTCAATATATCCAAGATATCATTCATACTGTGCGGCTAAAGAACAGCGTGTAGGCTCCTACCTAAGGACGTCAATGGTATTTATCAAAGCAAATTAATTGAACAAATTGCCCACAAGCTGTTTAGACTGTCATGTAAAACAGTATGACAGTTCATATTATTTATAATTTCAATGAATTTCCTTTTTTTTTAAATTTGATTTTCATTGAAGTATAAAGAATATGTATATGAATATGCTGTAGTTATACATGATGTGTTTTGTGTGTTTGGCTTGAAGCTTGTGACAAATAGTATACTTGAAGTTTTTGAATCTGTAAATACTTTTAGATTTTTTTTTCTGTAATAATTTTAATAATTAAAATAGCAAAATTTAAAGCTACCTGATTTTTAAATTTATCTTTAAAAATTAAACAAAACAAATTTTGTAACAACAAATAAATATATTATTTGTTACAAGAGTTTTATGTATATTAATAGAAACATTAGTTCTTTTGTGGCTTTATGAATCGTAATTGCAACCTTGTAAATGTTATGTAATTCACTTAACTATAGCAATAGTATGTTAACTGATATCTAGGAAGTGAAATAATCAAAGTAGGTATCATGACTAAACTATAGTATCTTATTATAAAAACAAGTGCAACAATTAAACAAAAATATTTTATAATAATTTAACTTGAGGAAAAAACTATAATATGTCAAAAAAGTCTAAAGAAATATTAATTACTTGCGTGTGAGTGAGTCCACACTTGTCAGATGTTTGTTTAAATCATTATCAATTAATGTTCTCATTATAATATTATATATTTCTGCATATCTTTTGATGCAATGACATGGAGTCATTGTTTGACACTAACATGCACGATAGTTAAGTTGACCATTAAGAGTGTATTTACTAATCTATAATGGGACAGATTTTCTGTGGATGTTTTACATTTAAGTCTCATGCACAGAACTATGGTTCGACGCCATCTTCGGTGTTGAGTTCACTATCATCGTTCCGCTCTCGTCCGTACACTGGCGTAGGAGTCACGTACAGCCCCACGCCGGATGTGAACGAAGTTTATCCGGGGCTCTTTGTTGGAGATGCGTAAGTTTTTTTGAAATATTTATCTAATACTTCTTCCTCCTTGCATTATTTCCAGGTATCTCAGTCATGGTCTGCTTATTATTCTTATCAAGTTTTGAGAGGCTACTAGTGTTACACAGATCGATTGACATTTAACCTTCGCAACCATAAGGGTTAACTAGTAATTCACTAGATAAGAGCGAATTACCTGTATAGAGTTAACAATTATTACCAGATGTTATGATAAAAACTGAGACCGACAGTTAAACGTGCTCTCCAAGTCACATAATATCTAATACAGGGATATAAATTCTACATTCTATGGTCTGGTTTCACTAAACTCCTAAGAATCCTCTTGAATAACATTTAAGAATCGGTGAAATCACTTGAAACATGTAAATAATATCAACAAATGAATGCAATGTTTCGAAAATGGCACATGCCTGGTGGCACGAAGCAGACTCGCAAAGGCGCGCAAAGATGGTATTTCCTGGTAACAAACTTACAATGCACCATACACACGGCCCATCGAAGTTCCTTATAAAATATGCGCTACCATTGAACGTCTACAAATATGGCCTTATTTCAAGGATACCAAGCGCATACACCTTAACATAAAATCTGTAACAAATTCACTCATTGGAATTCCACCGTGAATTAAGTACCCTATCAAAAAAACTCATCAGAACTGTTCACGAACGGAATAAGCATCGCATAACCAATAATACATTCACCAGAATCGATAACAACCTTTACACAAATAAACAACTACTACCAATATTCTAACATGATTCTAAATTGTTATTGATTATCATAATGGTATTTTAACCCATTATTTTGTTACATATGATTAGCTTTTTTGGGAACATTTCATATAAATAAAAAAAAAAAAAACTTTGGTGGTAGTAGTAATCCTGATTAAAATGAACAGGCTTAAGATCCGAAAGTATAAGAGCTAAAAAGCTAAATACACGCGATCACTTGATCAGTGCCTCCACATTATTTTTGTGTTTATAAAAGATTACATTGTTTGTAATTGAATATTTACATGCAAACAAAGATTCATCTTTTATTTCTATCTTTATCTTTTAATTCAAGTTAAGAATGTATAAATGTATACGTATTTATGGGTACGTAAATTATAAATGTATACAATAAAGTCGCTTCCATACAGGGTCGCAGCAAAAGACAAGTCTTTCCTTCGTCGCATGGGCATCAACTACGTACTGAACACAGCCGAGGGCAAGCGCTACACGCAAGTAGATACCGATCATCTCTACTACAGCGATTGTCCCGGAATACGCTACAAGGGCTTCCAACTGATGGACCTTCCAACTACTGATATATCGAAGTACTTCCACATTGCTGCAAACTTTATCGACGAAGGAATATCTCGTGGAGGTACGAATACGCTTATTTCTATAAATAAATACTGATTTAATTTTTTTGTGTGTGGAAATGATATTTTGAAAGACATTGAATTTTGTGAATGTCTGTGGCTTAATATAAAAAATATGTCAGAAGAAAATTCACATTTCAAGCTAAGTATGAAAATAAATGAACAGCATTCAACTATTCACTATCTGGAACAAATGCCATTAATTATAATAATATATCTCTGTTATGATTTGTATGTTGCTATAATAACATCTTTAGTAAGTACATGGTTACATAATTAGTTAATTATAATTATTATTATCACGATAGAATTCTATAGAATTACATGAGATTCGCTGGTCAAGTCAGCTCCATTGGATAAGAGCAAATATCTATCAAGAACTAACGATTGTTTCTGAGGCACGATGAGCGTTTATTGGTGAGAGACTCACAAGTTGAAACGCCCAGACTGAAAGAGACATTAGTAAGACCAATACAAACATTATCCCCAAGCGCTAATCTAACCCGCGACAGTCGAGGTCTAAAGGCCGACATGCCACAACAGTCCCTTAATTATCCTTGATTGTAGCGCAAAACTGTTGGATCAAAATTCCAAAATTTTAACTTTATTTTTTGTAAACAGAACATATTATAATTTATCAAAGAAGAAATTAATTGAATGAAATTTGACGGTAGCTGGATTATTCTGAAGTTAATTTTTATAATGTAAAATTTTGAAAATGCTTTTCTTTCACATATATATATATATATATATATATATATATATATATATATATATGTAAACTATATATCATAGTCAAAATTGATTTCATACATAATATGAAAGCCAATACTAAAATCTATTCTACGTTTTAACCTTAGTCGTAACGGATTATAATTAGATCTGAAACTGGGTTACTGTTACAGGTCGCGTGCTTGTGCACTGTATGATGGGTGTTTCAAGGTCAGCCACTTGCGCAATCGCCTTCCTAATGATCAAACGAGACATGACCCTGACGGAGGCGCTCGCACTTGTCCGTTCCCGCCGCGACATCCACCCCAACGAAGGTTTCGTTCGACAGCTTCAGGACCTGGACAGGGAGCTCCGCGTTTGTAGGATCCGCTGACATAGAACCCCCGTCCCGCCACTATACAGTTTGTCGTTTGAACTAGGAAACCCTCGTTTACGGGTCCGAAGTCTCGACCGAGCTGTATCGAGTAATCGATATTTACACTATCTCTAAATCTTTTGGTATGTAACAACGATTCGATACAAACTGGTAAGTGAGCGTATTAAAAATTAAAAAAAGTGTTGTTGTGTAAAACTAAAATCTTTTGTTAATTTTTAGACCAGATGTATAACTTCTGGTGATGAAGGTATTTTCCAAATCTATGGAATATATTATTGGAATTTATTATAATATATTGGGATATATTTATGGATTGTTAAAATGTTCTAGTGTGCCATTTTGTTTTTATATCTATAGACAAAACTCCTGTTATTTTTTTATAATGTTACATACCTTTAAAAGTATTAAATCACTTGAGCAACTATTATGTCCACCTAAATGCGATAGGACGCCATTGCTTCCAGTGATTAAAGTTACTTGTATAAGTTTGACTATAGTACAATTTACTAGCCTTATAGTTGTGAGAAACAAAAATCTTATCGGGTACATACAATAATATATTCATAAAAAAATGGGCATTTTATCTTTGAAGTTTTTACCCAACACATCTTGAAGAATGTTTGAAATAATAAAGAAAAAACTTAAAAGAATCTTAAATAATTAGAATTAATGACGTTATTGAATAGATTTTGATGTTTTGGGTGAAAACTTTTGTCCCAACAATAAGTTAAGTTAGACTTTTTCAAGGCTGGCATTTTTGGCGGCAATGGACTAATGAGTGTAAAACTTAAAAGTTGTGATGCAATTATTTTGAGTCACAGATTCATGGTAAGTGGGCACTCATTGTTAAGGGCTAACTCATTGCCAACTGTGTAACATTTGGCTGCTTATGTATCATGTGTCATTGTTCTTATTCTATTTTTGATATCACATATTCATCGATCACTTACATTTTATTTTGGGTCAACAATTTAAATAAATTGAAGTGACTCGAATACTTTATATAATAAAGTATATTAGAGTTTATGTACAACAGATTTTATATTTTTTTTAACTCTTAGCAAATCTCTTTCAAATAAAAGCACTTTATTTTAGGTCCAACTTATCTAAACTATAACGTCGCAAAGCCTTGTTGACATTGTAATACCGTTACATAATTTGTAGCTAGTGCACATTGCAGATTTTGAGCAGCCCATATTTAATCATTTTTTTTGACCAACAAAGACCTTTTATATCTTTTAATTATTCCATTTTTACTGATAATTTTGCATTCCCATATATTTGAGTAGAGATAATATTTCATAATTTCATAAAAAAAAATTATTACATTTTATTTTAATTAAAGCTACTCAATGAAATAATTCATTAAGTACCATGATATAATATAGTAAATATGAGCAAAAAATTTGATAAACAAAGACAAGATATTATTTTGAATGGAATAGATTATTGTGTGAAATGTGTGCTAGCTCTTAGTTATTTATGATTTCATTGTTGCCATATAGAATTTATATTATAGGAAATTCATTCATAAATCTTCAAAAGATTCATTGTGAAATGTATAAGTATAAAGTATTTAATAGTCGTAAAGATAAAGAAAATTATGAATATTTTCATGTGATGTATTCTTAAAACAATATATTCAACATTCAAAGAATGTCGTTAAGTTTTTTTTTACAATTATGGAATAGCACTAGTCTATCGGCAGAGAGCATTATAATGTAAAAGTAATGTGTACCAAAGTTTGCAATTGTGATATTGAAAAGTGGAATGTATATTGTAAGTTATCTGTTTTATTATTTTTTGAATATTTTTATTAATGGGATAAAAGATTCTCTCTTTAAAATAGTTGTCATAGCTTATTATTAAAATTCATAATCTGTGTTGCCTTATAGCAAAGCTAGAATTTAGTAAGGATGTGAGCTGAATTTATAATAATCTCTTGTAAGCATGTAATCTTTACTCAGATATGTACAAATTTGTGCTTGGACACAATAAAAAAATCGTTTTAGTCTGCAAGTCAAAGGATTTATCCAAAGATAAAAAAAATATTTAATTTTTATATTGATTTTTTGTAACTGTGATAAATATTTTATAGTAGATAATCTTTTTAATGCGAGATCATGAAATTGAGTCCAATTATTTCCCAACTGTTGTTGCAATAGATTAACATCATAGATTTTAATGTTCATGTAGGTCTTATCTCATATATATCTCAACATAAGATAGTGTTAGCATCATGAGAAAATGTAAAATTATATTAACATTTATCAAAAATAAAGTTATTTATATGATTTTTGTTTTTTTTTTATGCACTACACTGACCTTCACCTGTCACTACATTAAGAATAATATAATGGCCAAAGAATTTTTGAAATTATGTTGTACAAATCTAACAAATGTTAGTGTGTGGCTAAACCCCGGTCTCTTGTACACTGATCAAATTCAAAACTGTTTGAAGACAGCCGATGATCAACAGATGTTATGTATTTTGTATGTTAAGTTGACCCTCAGACCGTTTAACATAGGAAAGGACAAAGGATGTGCTATGACCTATTTACAAATAAATGTTTCTGCTACTAAACTATCAGAAAATTAACCTTATTCCCATGCTGTACTTACACATAACAAAAGGTTTGAATCTATTTAGTTTTTTAATGGATCTGTTACAATAAAAATTAATTTATCACAAAAAATTCAAACACCAAAGTAAATAAAAATATCATTCCTGCCTTATGTCAGGGTTGGTTCCCATATCTCTAAAATTTGTATGTAACTTCCCATGTCTCTTTCTTGGACTTTTTTGGCTGAATGAAAGATCTTACATAAAAGGCATATGCATCAATAACTCATTAATGACCAAATTGTGGGTTAAATCCTTTGGGTTCAATAATGTCCATTGGGCCTTTCCATTCTTACTCAGAATACAAACAAATTTAATCTGATCATTGATGTATTTATTTAACAGTATTTCTTAATAATTAATATATAATGAAATAAAACAATATTCAAGGAGTAACAACTAAAATACCTATTTATTTTATAAATTCTAAATTTCCAAATAAATTAGATAATTATTATAAGTATGGTCGATTCATTTCACCTTCCTTCGCTCTCTTGTCTCTAGCTCTGGGAAACCAGCGATGTGTTGTCGTGAGAGTCAAAGAAGATAATTGCTGTCTTGCTATTTCAGGCTTCATATCTTTAAAGACTCTTTTTACTTCATTGTAATCGCTCATTCTCAATACCCCATCGTCCTCTTTTACTGTTTCTGGTAAAGGTTTTGAAAATTCGTAAGGGAATTCTTGTTCTTGATGAAGTGCGACAATCGTGGATCCATCATCAGTCATTACAATTTTATTAAAACATCTTTTAATTATTGCGGTTGTTTTAAAAGCAAAAGACCGTTGTACACATAGCATTTTGTACTTACTTTAGTTTTTATTTCGTTAATTTATTCTAGTTCCAATTAACAAAATTACTAACCTCAACTATAAATCATTTGACATTTAAAAAAAAACAAAGTTTGATTTTGAAGTTTTGATTTATTTTGGAGTGTCGTGGAGTGGAGGGTAGTGGAGAATATAAACGACGGGTATATGGGGATAAGTTGAAACAGTGTCAAGCTGTTCGTTGAAAATAACAGGTTCAAGAACTCATCAGAATGGCGCTATCTCCGTTAAGAATATAAAATATAAATGTTCTGTAATTGAACAAAAATAGATAAAAAGATGAAAATATAAAGTTTTCTTAACCGAGTGACATCTTCCTTCCTCTTTTGTTTTTTTTCTTTTTTTTTTTTTGGATTTTTCTAAAAACTATTATATGAGGTCGAAAACTTTTTGTTCTCTAATTTTAATTAATAAATGATTCAAATTATAATTATAATTTCGATTCAGCGGAATATACAGTTACCATTCTTGCCAATATTCTCCTCATGATTTGTACACTTTTAATTATTGTAATTGAATTGTAAATATGTTGTAATATTGGTTGTAAATAAAAATAAAGATAAAATAAATAAAAACATAATAAAGTTTCTTCATGGGGCGATAATTATTTTCTAACATGTTCTTTAATGAATTAGTTTATCGTAAAAATAATGAAGTATAACATTATTAATGATAAAACTGAGACGCGCATAATGTTTTTAGATCAGAGATTGATTTAGCTAGTAACATCAAAATTTTTACAAAATCTATATTACGCGGCTTCGGAACGTGACGACCGCATCACCCACTGTTGGGATAATCTCTGTCATAGCAGAGATTATTTCACCAGTGCAATGATGCCACACTTCTGGTCTTTGTTGCAAGAGGCTGGCTGGGTAGGTGCCACCGCAGTGTCAAATATTCTATCGCCAAGCAGTATTTTCTTAGGCATTACTGTGTTTCGGTTTCAAAAGCACTGTATGCTAGTGAAATTACTGGGCACAGGAGATTTAAGAACCCATATCTAGAACAGTGATAACTGATGATTCAAAATTTGTTTTTAAAAGTCTACTTAAATAAAAAAAAATTTAATACACGACTTAACTTTACATAATCTTTATGGAATAGAATTTTTTCGAATTGATTTTAAAGCACATAAAATGCACATAGTGCTCATGTTTACAAGTAATAATTTTGTCTATTCTAAAAATGAGTGACAATGATAATATCGTCAGAAAGACTATAAGTAGTATAATTGTGGTGCAGGTGATGTAAGGAACATCGATATATATGTCTAAAAAAAGACAAGTGGCGAACACGATATTAGTTGCTTGTTTTTTTTCATCTTTTTTGTCCACAATAAAAAAATATTAATTCAAACACGTCACTCCATCTGCAATATTTAACTTCATAGCATAACTTCGTGAAGGTCGCTATCGTCATTTGTTAAGCTTTTATGCCTATTATTTTCCACATACAGATCGATTTTATTATTTAGCCTCATTTAAGATGGATCTTCTTACCTTAACCCTCCATAATTTGTAGTTAGAGCCACTGCATTTATTATATTTTACTCTGTTGTGTTTCTTTGTCAATTAATAATTTGACATTGACATTTGTCACTACAATCAATCAAGTTGTTTTTGTTTTGCTTAGATAAAATCTAAACAGGTGTTGAATTTAGTGTTTAGTTGTTACTGAATTTGGTGAATTTAAATGGATTTTCCTGCCACGCCATCAAATGCATCTGATAGCAATGATTACTCAGGGGCAACACCCTTGCAATTAGATACTGCGCAAGATAACACGAAAAGACGCAGGTAGGTGTACATATTTTGTTAGTGGTAGACGTTACGTCATTATATAAAAAAATATAGCTATAGAAATTTATAAAAATATGTATCTGTTTTCAGTTCCTCGAGATCGATTAAAAGAAGACGTTTTGACGATGAACTTGTGGAGTATAGCTTAGGTTTGCCAGGGGCCTCGCTTGGTAAAAACGAAAAACGAATTCGTACGCAGTCTTATACAAGTAATTTGCCAGAAATACCGGTTCTAGGAAACGCTCCTATGACGCCAGTGGCACCATCACAGGAGAAACGAAGATCTTCAAGCAAAATTTCAGGTGGTGGTAGCCTAGGACGAAAACCACGACGTAAGGGCCAACTTAGTCAATTGTCAACTAAAGACTTAGGGAGATGGAAACCAACCGACGACTTGGCATTGATATTAGGAGTACAGCAGGTATTAGCACTTAAATAGTATAATAGTTATAGGATCCCCATATAAAATAACTACATAGTATAAAATAAAGTGGCTTTCTCTGTCCCTATGTATGCTTAAATCTTTAAAACTACGCAACGGATTTTTATGCGGTTTTTTAATAGATAGAGTGATTAATGAGGAAGGTTTATATGTATAATAACGTCTATTAAATAGTGGAGAAAAAATACTGTTATTTTTGAGGTTTCTAATGTGATGTCGTAAATAATTACATTCAACGCGTGCGGGCCATGGGCAGTAATGAATAAATCAAAACTACTGGATCGATTTTAATAATTTTTCAGTGAATGACATAGGCTATATATTTTATAGCTGTGCGAAACCGAGCGGGCCGCTAGTAGATAATAAACAGCTTACAATGTGCCATAGATGTAGCAGCTTTAATACTAATGTAATCATTGTTTACTAAAACTATCAAACATTTTCAGACAAATGATCTTCGAATAGTCCACCGTGGAATTAAGTTTTCGTGCCGTTTCACTGTGGGCGAGCTTCAGTCAAGGTGGTATGCTCTGCTATATAATGCTGAAGTGTCAAGAGTGGCTATCGCTGCAATGCGTAACTTGCATCCAGATCTTGTGGCAGCTGTCCAACAGCAGGCTTTGTATTCTACAGCAGAAGAGGATTTACTAGGAACTTTACCTAGTGTAAGTGTAGCTTAAATAACTTTTGAAATAGTTAAAACAATTTGTTACCTTACCATTTAAAAAACACATACTTATTTTATATATATTTTGTTCCGTACACAATCTTCTGTGTGTCTAATATAATTATAATGAATTAATCATATTAACAGTACAGGAAAGGACAATTGGACCCTGTATGTGGGTCACTTTAATTGCTTAGCTATTATTTCTACTGTTGTGGATCTAAATGTGTTAATTCAAACCTTACACAATGGGTATTTTTCTATGTCATCACGGTTGGCCAACAAGCATACGGTCCTCCTTATGGTACGTCACCATCACCAGTCACCGCAACCTATGAACGCTTGCGATACTTGAAGTAACACAAGCACTTTGCCAAGACATGGAACCGGGAGGGAGGGGATGAGAAGGGAACAGAGGGGGTGGGATATTGGGCCACCAGCGCTCTCACTCATTGCATGAAACGCAACAGTACCTAATGATACTGTTACTTGATGCCGATTTCCTGTGAGAGGGTAGTACTTCCCTGGTCGAGCTGGCCCTTTTGTGCTAAGAAAAGCATGGCTGTACTACCGTAAAAACGTTCATTATAATTATATTCAATTAATTCAATATTATATTATTATAGAAGTAAAATACATAAAATTGATTAAGATTTTGAATTATCTCGTATCTTTTTTAGAATTCTCATCCAGCTCCGGAGAAATTCCAAGAGTTGTTGGAACAGAATCCGCACGTCTTCTATCCCACAAGGACAGCTAAATCACTGATGGCTCACTGGCAGCTGTTGAAACAGTACCAGCTATTGCCTGATCAAACAGTGCAACCTCTACCTAAAGGTATGATTCACAAGTTTTCTGAAAATATACAAATAATAATTGTAGCAACCCGCAACGAATAGTGCGGTCATGCGTCATGACGTCACCGGCCAGGGCCTGCAGTGGGGGCAACACATATAAGGCACCGAGCTCACTGCGCGCGCGCTGTCTAACCTATCTTACATCTTTAGCACCTAATAATACATATGTTTAAATTGTAAGCCGACTCTTGGTCTTACATAAATCAGTACCTATGGAGTAATCTTTTATTTAACCCAATATCATACCATAATATCCCCAAATCCCGAAACTTGTTTAATATCCCCAAATACATTAACATTATATTACACAAAGTAATTTTAATTCAAACAGGATTACTAATAAGTTATAATTAAAAACCTCGAGTTTTATTTTAAATAATGTTTGAATTATGCATTTTTTTGTTCCAGGTCAAAACGATAACATCATGACATTTTCTGATGCGGAGGAGACTATGCACGATTCAGAATTACCAGACTATAAAGAAGATGGAATTGATGCTGAAATGCAATTGGCTGACAGGTACGATAAAAAATTGCAATTTTTATTTCAAGTACATTTTTAGTCATATTTATTAACTACTAGCTGTTTCCATCTCCGCAGACTCTATTCAAGTTTTGTTTTCATGACAAAAAGTAGCCTATAACATAATCATAATTTACTTAGAAGTGAAAACGAATTCTAATTGATATTATAAATATGAAAATTTACTTTGACACACACAGTTGGTGCAAAGGTTTAAGATGTGAAAGTGTTTTACCAATTATGATGAATTTTAATGTAATATAGAATGATAGAAGGGACCTGAACCGTTGAAGGAAGGGACGGTTATAAATTTTTGTTAAGTACAAAACTTGGTGGTGGTGAAATAGGATTGAAAGATGGTTAATCAATTATTTTTACATTGCATTAAAGTCTCATTATGCCACAGACTAGTCAAACCCAGTAGATAATAAAACCTCTATGCAAGCAAAGCAAATTGTTGAGGTACGAGATATGATATATACCTCCAACCAAAGCGAGGATCCTCCGATAAGCCCGACGACTTCATTGTATATATAGTTTACGAGCGTAGAAAACTCTGATAGCGCGATTTAGGATCGTGACGCTCATTGGTCGGCCATATCTTTGCGTAGTATGCCATGTAGGTGGCGCTGTAGCTTGATGTGAGGTTGTGACAATATTGTCTTTCTATCGCGTTACGTCGTGTTGCGTGTAGATGTCGCTACAAAACACTTAAAAAAAGTTTTATACCAAATTAATTCAGCTTCATTATTTCAGGATAGAGAAGAAGGATATCCGGTTGCTGGAGAACTCCCTCTCCCGTTGGCAGGTGTTAGTACAATCGGTAGCCGGTGGTAGTGTGGAACTTGACAAGAACACTTTGGCGGTGCTTCGCGGACGGCTTGTGCGGTATCTCATGCGTTCCAGAGAGGTATGATTTTTTTTAAATTAAACATTATTTTCCGGATTTCTGTTGATCTACCAGATATTACTCAAGAGTAACGCTTATAGCCGAGTGCACCCACTGATCGGTAAACGATCGGCAGGTTAAGCAACTTTAGGCGCGGTCCGTTACTAGATGGGCGATCCCATATTGGTATTATAACTGAGCGTCTCCATGCTTCGGAGGGTACGTTAAAAGTTGGTCCTGGCTGTTGGCAATTTGACAACAGTCGAAAAGTCAAGTCAGAGGCCTATACGGGCGACCTGAACAACTCTGACACTAGGTTGACCACTAACCACTCGATAAGAAGAAGAAGAAGACTTAAGAGTAATTCGGATAAGTCCGGCTTTAGTAGACTACTAATTTTTAAACAGAGTGATTGCTATCTGACCTCCGCAACCCTAAGTGCTAACCACCTGTCTAACCAGTAACTCACTGGAAAATTACCTACCAAGAGTTAACGAATTTTACCAGATATTATGTGTTAACAACCGGAAGCTTAACGTGCTCTTCGAGGCAAGGAGGGACCACAGACAAGGACAAACGCTCAGACCAAAACAGATATTTGTAAGGTAAATACAAGTACCCGTCCCGAGCTGATCGAACTGTCACCGCTGTTGACTCTCTACCAGCAAGCCACAACAGTCGTCAGTAATAACAATAGTACTAAAAATGCTAAATTATAAAATAAAATCAGACATTTTGTTTAATGGAACCACGAACAATGAATTTTAATATATTTGTGTTAAGAAACACTTTCTTGTAGCTAGCTACATTTTAAGTATAAGAAAACGTCTTGATAGTACTTCCTTCGCGGCTTTTTCTGATTTGAATTAGACTTTATTTTATGTGACTAGGATGCAAGCATACGACCTTCCTGATGGTAGAACTAATAATAATAATAATAATAATCTTTATTTGTCATAAACATGGGTGTAAATAATACATAATGATGGTCATTTTACAATAAGTCCCTTTCATGTTTTGCCCATCACATGGCATACAAATATATTAGTCAATTATAATTTATTATGATTTTTAAATCCTCATACAATAATTATAACAACGATTGATGTATGTGAAAAATAAAAAGAATACAATAATGTCAGTTGATTAATATCATTGGTCAATTACAATTTGAAAATCTAAATACAATTCTCATAAAATAGAAAAGTCATCAAGTAAGTCCAGTAGACATAGTAGTTAAGCTATTAAATTATATATACTATTAATAATAATAAAAGAACTGATATAATAATACAAAGAATAAAAATAAAATTTCATTATGTCAATTATTGATTAATATAAAGATTCGTTACATTAGATTCAATATTTATAATTAATTAATATACATACACTCAATTCCAGGTTGCATTCAGTAAATTAGGTTAGAATTTAATTTTAAAGAAGTCATTTATATCATAAATACATTCATCTAATAATTTTTGAAACAGCGTTTTATTAAATTTTAATATTGGTAATGACTTTATGTCGTCTGGTAAGTAATTGTATATTTTTAACGACATACAATAGACATTCTTTTTAAATAGGGCCAAACGTTGGAACGGTATTTCAATTTTTGTATTTTTACGCCGGTTTAAATTATGTTTAAGTGGAAACATTGCAAGGTTTTTCTTAACAAATTTACAAATTTCGAAAATGTATAAAGCTGGTAACGGCAATATATTTTTCTTTTTAAATAACGGTTTACAACTTTCTAAATTTTTTGCACCACAAAGTGCTCTGATGCAGCTTTTTTGTGATCTAAACACTCTAATGGCATCTACAGAGTTACCCCATAGAATTAGTCCATATCTTATAACCGAGGAGACAAAACCATGATATGCCATGCTAGCTGCCTTATCGGAAACAGTTTTTCTAAGTCTACTTAAAACAAATGGAAATCTATCTAATTTTGAACAAATTTTATTAATGTGCTCTTTCCAATTACAATGTTGGTCTATTATTATACCAAGAAATGTTGCTGTTTCTGTTTTATCTATTATGCTATGGTTTAAAGAATTATTTTTTATATCTGTGATATTATTGTAATGAGTCTTGAAGTGTATGTAATGTGTCTTTTTTAGATTCACTGTAAGGTTATGTAAGCTTAAATAATTTATAACATCCTGTACTGTATTGTTTATTTCAGATTTTAAATCTTGTTTTGTTTTGGTGCTAATAATAACAGTTATGTCATCTGCAAATAAAATGCTTTTATGTTTTGTATAGTTCGGTAAATCATTGACATATAGCAAAAATAGTAAAGGGCCTAAAATACTGCCCTGTGGCACTCCTAAGTTTTTGTTCCGCTGACTAGATTTGTGTATTTTTTTAGCATTATTACAGATTTTTGTTATTTCGACATACTGTGTTATCGTAGTGGTAAGTAGTTATCGTAGCCTATGAGCGCTTGCAACCATTGTTAGGTGCCACTCTCCCGTTGGCAACCTCGAGATATTGGTTCATAAATCTCGTTTGCCCAGTTATTTTACCAGCTAAGTGTCCTTAAAACCGAAACACAGTATACTGGTTTACGGTAGAATAACTGACACTGCGGTTGTACCTACCTAGTCAGCCTCTTGCAATAAGTCCTAAACCCGTTCCTGGTGTGTTCGCCACCTTTTTTTGTATTTAATAAAAAAAACACTACAGTTGCTCATCCTCGATTTAGCCATCCTTTCTGTTGACGACTAGATTAACGTAGGTGGTAATACACCTTTTACATTCGCGGGTTCGCTTAGGAAGGGCATACGTATTTTGTATTGACTAAAACATTTGCAGAATTGTCTTCAGTGGGATATAAAAAAAAAACAATTACCGTTATTACGGTTTTTTTTTTTTATAAAACATTTTCTTTATTAAAGTTTATTGACTTACAATGAAAAATTAATTCTTACTTGTTCATTGTCAGAAACAAAAGTCACCTTTAAACATATGTTTTTGTAAAACTTAAATTATTAAATTACTTACCTCATTTATAATAATATTTATATTTATTTACAACTAGCTTCGCCCGCGTCTCTGCTCGCTTGGCTTTCCGTTTTTTCTCTACTGCACAGAACCTTTAATTCTTTTTCTTAAATAAAAGTAGCCTAAGTTCCTCCTTAATATCGGCTATCTGCCAGTGAAAGTGTCTTATCAAGATAAAATAAATACTTAACATTTATATTACATTAATAACAATTATATAAAACATATTCATTTCTTCATTCATTCATGATAATAGCGACTTACATATTAACACATAAAT
Organism: Hestina assimilis; assembly: GCA_023373885.1. Lineage (NCBI taxonomy): Eukaryota > Metazoa > Arthropoda > Insecta > Lepidoptera > Nymphalidae > Hestina > Hestina assimilis. The sequence continues at coordinate 6,061,796 of CM041740.1, read as the reverse complement.
ATTAAAATACACAAATTCATAGATACATAATTATACTCAAATATGAATACATATTATACTAACGGGCCCGTTGTCCTGCCCCGAAAAAAAATCTGGGAACCAATAGCAGCGCCCTCTCCCCGAGTCTAGAAGTGACACGGGTGAAAGTTGTTGATTTACTAATATGGCTATTAAAAAATAGGTGTTTATGGTAGAAGGGTGAAAATTTAGGGTTGTATGAACTTTTAATGCCACATCATATAAAAAAATGTTCAAAAAAAGTTTGCGTGTGGTCTTAAGATTATTATGGAGTATGGTAGCTAACATTGTGACACGAGAATTTTATATATAAGATTGTAAATTATTTTAATAAACATGCATATATTATGTATTACATTTCTAAAATTTATGTATAGATGTTTTGAATTGTATTGATGTTTTTTTCTGATTAATTGACACCACTTCTCGTTAACTAATCACGCTTCAAGTCTGGTGGTCCCCTACTCAGCAAAATCGGCTACACGTGAGAACGTAACATCTGTCTGTTTGGTTTTCCTGGAATAACCTATCAAACTTAGTTGTATACACCATTTTATTGGAAAATTATGTTAATATACAATTACTGCTCAAAATTTCGATACAATAGTTTAATATTGATAAAAATAATTATGAAACTCCGGAAATATATTATTTACTTAATGACAATAATTGGACTATTAAAATAATTTATAAGTATAAAAGTCAGCGGAATAACTAAACAAATAGCAAATATTATAATTGAGTATAATTAGATGTTATCCGACACATGATTATAGTTCTGCGGGCTTACCAAAAACTGAGTTACATCGCTATTTCGTATCATGACATATATATACGTCATGCTCATATACAATCTGAATGTTAGAATGGATTTGGTCGTCATTTAAATCGCAATAAGAGTTATTCGTAGAAAGAGAAAGAAGATAGAAAGAACACTAGCTAAAAATCGCGAGCCAGTATTTTACGTATTTTATGTGTACGTAATGCAAATTACCCTTGTTATTGACAAATGCACATTTATAATTGACAGTCTTGACCGGCCTAGGTAGTTGGGCTCCCTTTTCCACAATTAGACTCCTAAGTTGGTTCTTTTTGTGTGTAGGGTTGGCTAGTCTATTCCAACCAGCCCAGCTCCTTCCAAGAGTTCAGAACTTTCCTGGGATGTTCACAGACTTCTTGGAGCGACCTCGTATCCTCGAGGATTTTTTCCCGTTGATCAGCCACCCCTGTACATAGGCGACCGTCTTTTTCTCGTTTAGACAGCCCCCGCACAATGGGCCGTCTGTTACGCCGATTGTAAATAGGTGTTTATTTAGTGTTATGTGCCCCGTAAAGGTGCTCACTAAAATTCGGAGGTCATGTTTACTGAAGCTGAGGAGTCGTTTAGTCAGTCTTGGCGATAGTGCAGGTATCGCTTCTTTCGACTGTCGACAGCTTGTAAGGCCTGCCCATCGGGCATTATGCTGGTTTTTGTAAAGGAGCGCAGCCATGTGCGTATTTGGCTGTAGGGTAATGGCAATAGTGGCGTGGGGCCAGCCACCTGAGCCATTGATCCCCGCCTTGCCAGCTCATTGGCTGCGTCGTTACCTAGGGATCCACTATGTCCCTTAATCCATTGGATGATTACCCTGTTGGCGGAGGCTATCCGTTCTAGGGACTGGTGACATTCGTAGATTAGCCCTGAGGTAATAGTATTACTCTGCAGCGTCATTAAGACGGCCATACTGTCGGAGATGATCTTAATATTATGATCGTTCATCTTCCGTCTCAGTACGGCGGTGGCTGCCTCCTTGATGACTACACATTCGCGTTGGAAAATGCGATATTTTTCGAGTTTTTGACCAAATTAAAATCACCCAGCAAAATAATCAACATCAATCGAATGATCTCGTCTAATGTACTAAAATAATAATTAATGTTTTATTATCATAAAAGTTTTCGTTATGGCTAGAAATTATTTTAAAAATACGGAAGCATTGTCGAATTGTATCCTATCTGGGCTTTGTAGTTTATACAAGCAAACCTCAGACATACCCACTTAGTGTAACGAGAATTTAAGGAGGAAAATTTAACATAGAGCAAAGAAGATAGAATCGAGTTTTAGGGCTTTTTTTTGTTTTGTGTTACAAAGTTGGCAAGCAAGTTTACGTCCCACCTGATCGTAAGCGGTTGCCGTAGCCTATGAGCGTGTAACACCGTTTGTAGGTGTCAGACGCGAGATATTAGTTCTGAAATCTCTCCTTTGTTTGGTAATTTCACTAGTTAGTATCCTTCAAACCGAAACACAGTAATGTCTTACTGCTGCGTTATTGTAAAGTAAGTTGTAAAGTACCTAAATTATTTATTCTATGCGAATGGCAATCCTTCCATACAGAAAGCGTATCCCCAGCAGTTATTTGTTAACAGTTCTAATTAGAGCTATTATTACTATTGCCATGAATAGACTGCGTGTATTTTTATATTAATCTACTAGCTGTGCCCGTGGCTCCGCTCGCGCTGTGTACAGAAATACATTGTAATTAATAATTGTGCGGAACACTAATTTCTTTTTCGGAAATAAAAGTAGCTTAAGTTATGCTACTAATTGGACGCAAATAAGCAATACCATGATAACCCACAAAATTAAAAATACTGTGTTATATATGCAGAAGTGTTGGTAAATCGCTGAAGAACATTTTCTTTAATATTTACCTTTAAAACTTCTAAAAAAGCCATTTATTAATCATGCAATTTATGTATTATGTTAAACGTTTTGGGTTATATTATAATAATAAATAATAAACGCTACACACTCAACTCATTATATACGAAATATGCAGTTTGTATACTTATTTTTTGTGGAAATAAGTAAAATAACTTACATAAATCAGAAATTGCCAAAAACTTGACCAATACATAAAAAATTCATATAAAGCAAGTTGTTCAAAATTTTCAAACGCGTTTTTCTCGAAATGACATTCGTGTGGGTTGACATGGTGTTGCTTATTTGCCTCCAAGTATAACATCATCTATCTGCCACTGAAGGTCCTTTCAAAATCTGTCCAGTCGTTCCAGACTAACAGGAAAGAGGAACACAAAGACAGAGAAAAATAAAAAAATGTTTTTGTAATAAGTGCCCTATAATTATACTTATATATTATGCATTCAGTAAAAAGCTATTATTTTGACATTACAAACAGCTTCTTCTAGGTAATAACCTATTTGTATAGATATATTATTTCTTATAAATAAGTGAAATCAAATGATTGAAAATGATAAATCTAGCAGTAAGCGTGGCATGTATTCTTAGAAACATTCTTTCGTCGAACTTTTTGTTTTGATTGATATTTCAAAGATGGCTAGAATGATAAATAACTAGGGCGTTGTGTGTTTTTCTATGTCATTGTCATGTTGTGCGCGAGTCGCCATGGTGATTATGAACTTTGAAACAAATGTGACACACATTTGGAGGATTAATATATCATGTTATCTTAAAACCATTATTTAAATGTATTACCCAATATTTTATTCTAATTTATGACTTTCGTTATTATGATTAAGATTAATAATTTAGTGATATACACCTTCAAGATAATATACCTGCATATTCATTACTCATACATATATATTATAGTCATATGTACTCGTATATGTCATATAGTCATACTAGCGGCCCGCTCCGGCTTCGCAAAGGTATAACATATATAGCCTATGTCATTCACTGAAAAAATGATTAAAATAGATCCAGTAGTTTTGATCTATTCATTACTGCCCGTGGCCCGCACGCGTTAAATGTAATTATTTACGACATCACATTATACTCTATCCTCAATTATTTTTTTTCTCCACTATTTAATGGATGATATTATACATATAAACCTTCCTCTTCAATCACTCTATCTATTAAAAACCGCATCAAAATCCGTTGCGTAGTTTTAAAGATTTAGCATACATAGGGACAGAGTAATCAACTTTGTTTTATACTATGTAGTGATGTGCACAAATTTGTCCCGGAACAGCGGATCAAAATTGTTGTGTAATTTTAAATAAGTATGGCCTCTAAAACTGTGCAATATTTATTAAGTTGTTTTCACTAGATTTTTTTTTGGATAAAATGATAAACAGCAGCATATTTCAAAAAAAAACATACAAGTTATAAAGTCTGGCTGCACCTTTACGACCGGTGCAAGTTCAAAGCAAATCAATTTTATGAAGGATCGATATTGGAACTGCTCGATGTGTGTCACGGTCCCGCTATTAAGGACGAGGAGAACCGACTTCTAATATGTGGATATAACACAATAAACAACAGACGACCGTTGTGGCGTGTTGGTGGTGAGTCTGCATTTAGCTTCGATGGTTGCCTGTTCGATTCACTCGTGGGGCAGACGTTTGTATTGATCTTACAGATGTATGTTTCGGTGCTTATCCCAACACCGTGCATCAGAGAGCACGCTAAGCGGTCAGATCTGATTCTGTTACCTCTTGATGGGTATGTTCCTGGTATTCAATTAGCTATTGGTTCGCTCTTAGGGTTATTGTATCAGCTGGCGGTCGCTCTCTGTAAAAAATAGAAACTCTTAAATCCCGATAACGGTAGTATGGTAGACCCTGGAAAAATATCGCGATAAATGCTAAGAAAGTAAGGAAAACAAAAATAAGTCTCGTTGTGAATTATCGTAATAACAATTTCGATAGAATATTTGAATTTACAATAACATTTAATAATTAGGTGCTAACTTTTATCTTAAATCTATATAATATATAAAAGACCTGAACACCATATTAATGCCCAGCCTTAAAACCCTCGGAACTAGAGAGTTGAATTTTTTCACAGATGTTGTTTTTAAAACGTAAACGAGCAGTAAGAAAGGAAATTCCACCCTTGAGGGGGTGAAAAGTGGGCGCTGAAAATTTGTTGAAACTATAAACAAGGAACATTGTTTTTAGGCGAACAATAAAAGATAAAGAAGATGTATTTTAACTGATTAAACCCTTAACTTGAACTTATTCTACCCTGTAGGGTTGAAATGGGGGTTTTAAAGTGTGTATTAAAATCGTTATTCACGCGGGCGAAGCCGCTGGCATAAGTTAGTCGTTAATGTTATACAATAAAACATATAAAACTTGTACATTGGTTTTTGAATAAACCAATGTATTTGTCGATTTCTACTACGTTTCAAGGCTACCTCAACTATTTTATATGTAGTATTTGTTATTTGCATAATTAATGAATTAAAGTACGATGGAAGCGTTATACAAAAAATTAATTAAAATAATTTATAAAACCACAATGTTATAGTAATAACTAACGCGAGAAACAATACTCAAAATTAAATATATAGCTATTCATAAACTAATATTATTATTTATTATTTTTCGAAAATTTTAAGTCATCACTTTTAGTGTTCCTTTTCAACTAAATTATTTCACCATTTTACACGACCTTTCCGGTGGTCGCCGACTCAGCGGATCATATGATACGTGGGAACGTAACAAGTGTTTCGCCCCGCCTTGTCAAGGCCAGTAGGGCCAACAGCAATACAATCAGAAAAAAAAGTGTTTCGTGTCTATAATTCCAAGTGACAGTTTTATCGATAAATATCCACTAACGCACTAGTAACACTTCTTATTCTTTTTTTGCTTATGTAGTTAGTGACCAACTATCTGAATAGTTCAGATCGCCTATATCTGACAATCCGCGCGGTGACGCTGTCAAGGCCTGTAGGGCCAACTGCAATACACAATCAGAAAAAAACCTGACTAAATCTGCGTAACCTATTGAACGTTTACGGACATTAGCATACCTAGAAGATCATATTAGTGACAAACTAGTTGTGGTTCCGAAACCATAGCTTTAGATAGCGATTAAATTTTTGGGAACTAATATAATGCTTTATTAAATCAACGAGTAATTATTTAATGTAAATCAGTTTTTTGCTATGTATCTATGTATATTAATTTATTCTAATAGTTGAGTAGTACTGTAATGTTTCCATTTTATTTCATAGCCTAGAGAGATGTCTATGTATGTCTTATAAATTAATATTAAAACTTAAATTTATCAATAACAGTAGTTAATAATACGCGAGTAGTTATTTGACATCATATTGGAAAAAATAAGTACAATAAGTAATTGTTGACTTGGAATTTTATCGAAACATGGCGACGATGCTCGCATTGCGCTTAGTTCTACATGATTAATTAAACTATAGATTAATAGCTAGTGTCTTTAATCACGTAATCGTCTTACAAACAAAAAAAAACTTAGTAAATAACATATTTTATCAATAATGTGTATCTATACGCACAATTTTCATGTTAAAAAAAATTGTCCAGCTTAAAGTCGTTGACGCTTCAACATACAGAACAAATAATATTAAGTACTTTTACGGACAGTTAATCGATTAGACGAATAATAAGAATGTTGCTATAGTCACTGTAAAGGTTGAAACCTGAGATCGTGTTTAGTTAAATTTTCTAATATTTGTTGTGTACGATGTTTACTGGCAACACTGGTGGTATCGCTGTGCGCTGCCACCTGGTATTAGGGAAAGGAACAGAGGAGAAGAAATAGGTTAAAAAAGTGGCCTCCGACGCAATGATCTCATTTAACGATGTAAATGCCAATGTCTTACTCCTTCGATATAACCAGGGGCGTATTTGAGACCTTGGTTAGAATAGCGTTGGAGCATTCAACATTTCCTCGTACATTTTCGAAAAGCAAATAATTTTCATCTAGTTCTGCTATTCCGAAAATTGTAAAGCTGTTATTAACACTATAACACAAAATGTATTAAATACGCTTCCTGATGTGTTTTAACAACAGGTATAAAATGTAAGCATAATTTCAATATTTAAATTATATCACTATGTAGTATTTAATCGTATAAAAATATTTTTATCTTATCGCTTATAAAAAATCATCGTCGCAACATTGTTTTCTTAGTGTCTATAGAACACTATCATACATTTATTCTTTATTAAGTTACAAAAAATACATTATATAATATACTTGTTATATTTAATAATTATCATCTATAATTAATTTGTATCAACTGTAAACACATGCTAGGTGTATAAGCACAATTCTTTGTCTTCTCAACGTGTCCCATCTAAAAAGGATTGCCTGGACGAGGTCGCTTTTAATAGCAAAAAACACAACAAAAATAGCTAATAAAAACCACAGAAATCGTAATAATAAGGTACAGAAATGGTTAAGTCGCTTATTACTTACGAAACACATGTCGCCGCCTAGTCGTTAATTTTCTCCCACCCATGCTGTCACTACTACATACGCAGAGCACAACGATATCGTTAGTTTCACATTACATTGCTATGTACGCTTGTGCCGCTGCGGATATTGAATGGCTCATACGGCAATGGAAAACAAAGTGAATAAACGACACTAATGCAGGTTCGCACCGCTCGTGGCTTATAAGTCATAAGGCCCAATGCCACGGCGACAAGGTTACGTGGATATACGACTTCTAGTTCTAGTACCTTATTAAGCATTAAATAATAAGATTTCTATGACAATAATACATATCGTAAAGTTTAAAGTAAAAGACAATACATAAAGATAACGAAGGCACTTCTGACCGTGAATTGTATTTCACTAGTTGAATAACGATTGGTTACAATGTTTTCTGACACGGCATCGTATTAACAAAATATTTATAAAACATACATGTACACTGCCATTGTTTAGGATGTATACACAAAACACTGCGTACCAAATGTTATGGAATGTTGAATCTGAATTCGAGAAATCGAAAGATGTCTGATAAATCTTCTTAGTTATTGGTTACACTTGATTGTATGTTTCATTTATTTTATTTGCTTTCTTTTCACATTCCATTTAAATACTTGTCTTTACTAGATTTTTTATGTTAGAGAGGGCAAACAGGCAGAAGGCTAACCCATCGAACACCAGAGGTCATGCAGGTGCGTTGTGGACCTTTAAGTCATTGGTTATACGCTGGCTGGCTTCGAAACGCGGCTGAAGAGTAGAGCAGAGAGCTCCAGGAGTTTTAACAGCTTACGGTGGTGGTTAACCAGTCAGAGATTTAAGCCCAACCACCAGCAAAGATCTGGATTCTATAGACAATGACAGCGCTTAATTTTAAAATCATAATAAATAATTTTAATTCTGATTCGAATTATTTCGTTTTTATATTATTTTGTATGGTTTCAAAAGCATGTAAGATTATAATTTTATAAATTATATTTCTCAATGTCAAATTCAAGGTAATAATGTTACACTACCTAAATATTGTATTCTTTTAACGAGGTTAAATGCGCTTACAAATATTTTTTTAAGATGTAGAATATAAAAGGCTTCGCAGTTTATAGGACACAAAAGACTTGGAGATGACCATTAATTTTTTTATATTTAAGTAATAATAAAAATAACATTTCTCATTGCCCTTGAAATAAACGACGCATGTTTCATCTAATCGAAATTGTCGAAATCGTGTAATAAAAATGGGTTTTATGACTCTGATAACGAAACATTGCATTATGCGGCACGTTGTAAATATTGCCTTTCTGATGACAAAGATATATGCCGATGATTTAGCATTCAAAATTTAAAAAAAACATTGACAGATACAACCCCATGATGATGGTGAAAAGATATTATTATCAAGAAAAATATAGCGATTATTATATATATAATATAAAAATTGACTATTATTATAAAGAAAATAATATATAAATATAACATTAATATAATATAGCTATTATTATTATCAAGTAAAATATTTAAAAATAATTTCGCAAGATAATCGTTAAAATAATCAAAATGATAAGTAATCCGCGATTACGATTAATACCAATATAAATTATTTATAGTTTTATAAATTTATACCTATACAATAATTGCATTACTTTCATAGACTCACTTTATAATAACGTAATGAAGTTGTGTAAAATGTAATGTTGGTGCCAATGAAATTTTGTCCATATGGAAAATCCTGTCCAATTGTATATTTGATGATCCCGAATTTGATAAACTCTTTATTTATGAAGTTGGTTGAAATGATGTGCACGCAGTGATTACAGGTAAAAAAGATATTAAATATGCTTTGAATTGAATCCCGGTCTATATCTGTATAGCTTTTGATCAAATCAATACAAAAATATCAGACAACTCCTAAAGCATGCACACAAGACACACAAGAAAATGTTGACGAATTGAATGATAAGGTTTTTCTACATGTTTTTTGCTTTTGGCCTTGACAGTGTCCGCGCGGGAAATAAACTTGAATTTTATTAAAAATTTTAACAAGGAAGTCGTTACTTGATTGTGTAACTCATAGATATAAAATGTTAACGAAAACTTTAACCGAAGGTCGCGGGTTCAAATCCGGACAAGCACCTCTAAGTTTTAATTTTTCACGTGCTTAATTTATGTTTCAAATTTATTTCGGTGCTTTACGATAAAAGAAAACTTCGTAAGGAAACCTGGACTTCATAAAATAAATTCTGAAACATGTATCGTCGCAAATCGTAGTGGTAGTCGCTCGCTGGTGGGAGTCCCTAGCTAGTGGTAGGGTCTTAATGCCCGCCTGGCTAGCTACCATCGTACGTTGGTGAAAAACTCGTGAAGTGACTGCTCGTCAGCTACGTTTCGAGGTCAGCAAGTGACATCTTAAAAGGTCGGCAACGCAGCTGCCCTCAGGTGTTGCAGATTTTCCAGGTCTTGATGATCAGGTGCGCCTCCTGCCCTTTTGCCCCTCTCAGATAAAAAAAGACAGGAGAAAACACTACGGCGTTCTTGATTTTCTATGTTAGTGTTATATTGTGTTAATCTTAAAGGCTTCAACAGGAGACGGAGACGGCTTTTTTGAGCCCTATCAATAGCAAGGGACTACCAGTAGGATCAGCGAATATATGTACATATCTTAGACTTTTTTTCTAGGACATTCAGTTTTCCAAACGATATTCGCCTCTACCGTTAACCGCAAGATAAATGATGGAAACTCACAGAGCTCACTCAGAGACTCAGCTTTCTAACCCTTGAGGGATCTCAGGTGTTTTCTCTTTGAATAAACTTAAAAGAGAACCTAATTGATACATTATAGTCAACTTGAAAGGGAACCTTTTTATAATGGTGTAGACAGTAATTGTATAAAAACATGATACTGTTATTATGCAAGAACGCACAAGATAACAATTCAATATATGTACATAATATGTTCTACATTACAATACAAAGTAAATTTGTGGGTTATCTATCAGATAAACTTATATATAATATGCTACCGGTGTTATTCCTAAGCTTAACTGATATCATTTTGATAAGTTTGATCAATGTAGGTAGGTGTTTTAATGCTCAAGTTATAATAGAATTGTAAGCAGAATTTTTGTAGGAGTACGGTAATGTGTTCATTGAAACGTAGCTGTGTGTTTGTTAAAATGTTTATCAGTAAAGTAAATATGAAGTCGCATTTTTCTCTTGGCACATAAAAACTTTGCTTACTCAAATAGTTCTTACCAATGTTATATTTCACGTTTCTATCATATAAAATCGATAAAAAACTAGACAACCGCAGGCCCCCAGAACGCAAAATACACAAAAAGAAAAATTTTTTCAGCAAAAACATCAAACCGGTACCTAACTTTATAAAAAAATTTGCGTCCGGGAACCCCGTCAGGTCGAAGTTCTTTACGTTTGTAACTCCGAATGTAATTCGAAATGGAATCTGTATATTTCAATAGGTTATATTATAAAAAGAGAGAGGGACAGAGAAAGAGAGACATCGATAATTGTGCACCCGGTTGCGCACTCACTTGCTCGTGTGCTCATTTGCTTGTAGTAAGCTCGATTCACACGCAACACACCCAGCATACGGAATTTCGTTACGTGACGATTTTTACTAAATCACATTAAGGGACTTCGTCCCAAACATACTACGAAAAAAAACCTCAAAATTACTACATAGACAAATTTCGTACAATTTGATGTTTTGGTAAATAAATATTCTATAGACTTCTTAACGCAACACCCTCAACCGCGTCACGTTAAAGTGATATTTGACGACAAATACAGTACTTACTGTTATTCTTATTATGAAGGTAGTACTAATTCACGGATGTTCGCCTCACCAAGTTACTAACCCGTTACATGCAAATTGCTTCTTTTGTACCTGCGACCGCGTGGTTAACTATTTAGAAGAAATTTTGTAATTTTCGTTGCGACTTGAAGATCTTTAACAACGAATAGGGTTGTAATGCTAAAATAAACAATAGTTAAAAAAAAAACAAAAGTATACGCTTTTATAGAAAAACTAATTTATTGTAAAAAAAAGCGTGGAGTGCATGGTGTCAATAGGTATAAATATTTTATTGACAGATATGAGTAGCACGAAACGAAAAAGGACCTCACGCTTTCATTTGTTTGGCGAAGTTTTTATTGCTGTTAATTTTTAACGATTGAAGATTCAATTGTTGTTAGTTCGTGAGTCGTACATAATAATAATAATAATACTTTATTGTATACCATGACATTGACAAAAAGAAAACAAAACCATATAAATTTAGCATAATACATAGATACTGATCTTCCGTTCACATGTTTATAAAACATATTTGAATAATTATAATTTTTAGTTAATATTTACGTAATTGTGATTAAATTACGTAGAGAGACTTGATATTAAAATAAATAATTCGTTAATTTTTTATTGTTACATCCGTTAGAAAATGATTCTGGTGTTTTATTTCATTACCATCAGATGGTACATCTAATATTAAAACTATAATTTTGTTTGTGACTATCGATTTCACGATTATCAGAATATGAACTGTATATGGAGTATGGAGATTAAATGAATAGTTGAACCCTCGGTTGCCTAACAACTTTTGTTGCGTTTTGCAGTACTTTTCTTGCGTTGTGCTCGACTGCGGAAGTACTACACTGTCACAGAAAATTGGGATAAAGTAACAGTCAGTAGGCAGTGTTACGTTTCGTGCGATGAGTGAGAGCGCCGGAGGCCCAATCTGAAATCACCCGACCTCACTGCTCCCTTTCTTTTTTCCCTTCTCATCTCTTCCCTTCCATGTTACCCCAAGGGGGGTTGGCAACGCGCATGATACTTCAAGTATCGTAAGCGTTCATAGGTTGCGGTGACTGCTTACCATCATGCGGACCGTATGCTTGTTTGCCAACCGTCATGATATATAAAAAAACTGTTAGATTCTCTTCTTAGATTATAAGATTAGTTGAAAATTAATCTAACAACTACAAAAATCGAAAATAAAATGTCACTCATATGTCACATATTTAGAGAAAAGTTTGGTTAGAGCCCTTTAAGATAATATTTGTAGACATAAAAAAAAATTATTTAATTCCTATTAAAAATTATTTCCTCCTATAATCATTTCTCAATTTAAACTTTGACCGTTGTCGGCTAAAGAACCAAACATATGACGCAAATCATGTTTTTTTTTATTTTTGTTAATTATAAATTAACTAATTACATGTCCAAAAAGCTCCCACGCTAAACAAATCTTGCTATTTTCATATAATATTTAAATATTAAATTGGACAAATATATTTTTTGCCTGCGAGTTCGTTCGTAGAACGTTTTACTACTGGTCAATGTATGTATGTAACTATGTCCGGTTATACTGTGCGAAATTGGAATGCAGCTTGGAATTTATATGAAGCTCAATTTTTCAACCAACTGTTTTTCTGAAAATGTAGTGCTGTTTAGCACAATTGATTTCACCGGACGGGGTATCAAATATAGAATCCATTCATTGAATATTGCATGATACCACAATAAACAGACAGTCCTATTGTACCCATTTTTATAATTGATTACTATTAAGCTAATATTCCAGGAGTAGCTTCATTTTGATGAGACGCATTCCTTCTTTTTCCTTTACAAAAATGTTTGATTGTGGTGTTAACAATTATGAGTAATACGAACACGATACCAGAGACAGAAAAGATCGCTTTTTTAAAAATATCTTGTACGTTCAGTCAAGTGCGTAGTGAGTAAGAGCAAGAGGGGGGTTCTGCCCTGGACCTTGTAAAATACTAATAAATGAATGAATATATTTCATTTTGAACTGTGTAACCAATGACTATTGTTGAGAATGGTCATTTTGGCCACCTCTAGGCCAAATCCCCGCTATGCCCATTGCCCATATGCCCATGTCCCCATTACAACTTTATAGTAATAAATATTATGTGCTTAGATGTAATTCATTTTATAAACATTAACTATATATAGTATTTCCTACTATTTCCTGTTATGCTCACATTGATATAATTCTCTTAAACGTATGTATTGTGCTAATTTTAAATTTAGCTGCGGTTCTTTAAATGAGTAAATAAAATACATTGAACTTAAAATTGTAAATAATCATTAGTAAATAATCATTATTCTTGTAATTCTTAATCAGTTGTATTAAATATATGTTTAGACTTTGGTGTGTTAATTGTGAAGTAACACGAGTATTGTGCGAAGTCCCTATCGAGTTATGGTAATCGTGCTGACATGGCGGTGATAGTGTAACATTTCTCGAAAGTCTGCCGTTGGATATCAATTTGCTACTGATAGGAATAAATTGCAACACGACGCCTGTTACAGAACCTGCACATCAATCTACAGACAGACCGATTTGTCGACAACCTGAATTGATTAACAAAATCTATTAACGCTAGCTAAGCCACGGACAAATTTATTTTACAATAAAAGTTAATTAATTTAAAATGAAACGGATTTCCGGTTACTTATATATTCGGCCTAATTTTTTCTGGCCTGATACCACATAGCAGAATATTTCTCGAATATACCTCATATTTATGTATATATAAAAAATTCTAAAAACCATGTCCTAATTTTTGAAGATATATGCTAAGATGTTGACGACCGTTAAGTGGCGTGTTGGTCCTGCCTTTAGTCTTCGGTCGGGTTCGATTCCCGCTCGGGGTGAAGAGCCTGGGCAAAATGCCGGGACACGGGGACAGTGCCAGTAAGAAAAGACTTATACTGAGATATTATGACAAATACAAAAATTTCTCACTTTTTTATTGAAATTTGTTTTTCTCAGTTTCATTGGTTTTGTATTATAATAGTGTTGGGCGGCGTAGCGAACCTTTTTTAATAATAATAATAATATATTTATTAGACCAAAACTACATGCAATAATGCTAAATAAATGTGCGGTATACAGAAATTTTACATATAAAATCTTATAACAAATGAATCTCTGTCCCTAAACTGGGTAAAACCCGTATCTTAGGCGACAGTGCCCTCCTTAATGCAGTACAGATTGTGTGTAAAAACCTAACCTAACACGTGACTGATCCGCTTATCACGTTAAATCACTTGCGATTAGTGGCATACTTTCGAATCCTAACAAGCAATAGTTTCAAAATTATACCGTTGACGACCATTGTAGCGCAGCAGCGGAACTTGCCATAAAAGCCAAATTTCGTGGTTTCGTTTCCCGCTCGGAGCAGAGAATTAACCTTAACCACACAGGCACATCAAAATCAAATTTTTTATTCAATAAAAAAGCATATCTCTTATTTGTAGAAAGTCCGATTCTACCGCCGGCTTCAAAATTAAACCTCGAGCTGAGAAGAGCCGTCGAAACAAACTCAGGTGGTCATATATTTCTTTTTTAATGTCAAAATAGTTTACATATTAGGTTCACTGATAGCTTGTAGTGATGGTCTCATTCCCAAAGAGTGGTGTCCTCAAGGTATTCAATAATTTTATAATATCCTTAATTACAAAAATGTTCCTAGACCTTTTATATTAATAGAAAGTTTCTGAACACTTTCTGGGATCCTATTGTAAAACCGTATACAGTACCTTTAAAGGTAAAAGAGTTACGGTTTCATGTTCCGGTTTAGATGATTGTGCTTGTGTTTTGTGTATATGTTTCTGGACCCCAAACACAAGCTATTACTATCTTAATTGTTAGGTCGTTATAATTTCATCTATGGCAATTTATGATTGATGAAAAGCAGTTATTTTGCACATAGAGGTACTGCAATGAGCTGAAAAATACAACATAGTACACTGAATCAAATTTGTGTGGGTACCATTTCGAATCGCTTGAAATTTTTATATTGGTTGCTTTCAGTTACGTCTGTTCGAATATCATTACAGTAAATAATTAAAATGTACTTTTTTATGTTGCTGATAGATTATACAATCGAAAGCAATTATAACAATTATTATTAATATATGTGAATTGTAAGTTCTTGAATAGTTATTATAATTAATTGAAATCTTTAAATAAATGCATAAACCATAATAAGCCATGCTCCTCCAGCACAAATGGGCCGGCTCGAACGGGAAGTTCTACGTCTCACAGAATATCAGCGTAAAATAACGGTATCAGCAGATACTGTTGCGTTTCGTGCAATAAGTGAGAGCGCCGGAGCTGGAAGTCCAATATCCCGTCCCATTGTAGTTTGGTTTTTAAATCTCCTTTGCCCATTAATTTCACTAGCCTACAGTCCCCTTCAAACCGAAACACAGTAATGCCAAAGACACTACTGCTTTGCGGTAGAATATTTGACACTGCGGTGGGACCTACCTAGCCGAACTCTCGCAACAAAAGACCTACCACAACCACCACCAGTGTAACTTTGCTGTCGAAAAAATAAATTGTTTATTAATTAACCGGGTTTTTTTAATAATTATCTCGACCATTGAAAAAGTACTCTTTATTATTTTTAAAACGTTCCCTCGATAATATTTATTGTTTTAACGACACTGTTGTTGGACATTAACTTGATAAGTAAAGTATAAACTTTCTTCGTGATAAATTTAAATTTTATTGTAAGTAATACGATTATTTATTATGGAAATAACGGTGACGCAAACATCAGAAGTAACATTCGCAATTGCTATGTAATATTGTAATCGTGGCAAAATTAAAAAAAGTGAATTCTTTCCTTCCCTTTGATAAGCTCACAGTGTTGTCACATGGTTAATTTTGATAAAATGACAAATGCCTAATAAAGCTTTTTGTCCTAATGTAACCGTAATATCCCTGTGAATCTCAGAGCAGCAAAATAGACCCCGTCGAAAATTTCCAAAAATGTTGAATTATTTTTGCTCCCTTAATTTTTGCGATCATCTTCTATCTTCTATATATATAAAAGGCTTTGTCCTGAATGACTGACGGATCAACGCACAGCCTTAGCCGCTGAACGTAGTCAATCCAATGCCAATCGTCTAAATGAGGAAACAAATAATCACTTTTGACCCTTTTTTACATAGAAACTACAGAATGTAATTAAATACCGTACTACATAAAACACACATCAAGTATTCTTTAAATACGAGTAAATATTTTCGCTTCTAGTCAAGTAACGTTTTTGCAATGTTTTCTGATGTATTACCAAGTTTACTTACTTCTTAAGACTAAATAGTTTTGAGACATTAAGATTTAACCTTTCGTCCTTATCGTCAGCCACACGATGTATGTAATTGAGCATTATATTTGTGATATAATTGTCAGCTCCTACAATTGTGTGCGCACTATACCGATAATAATGAGTGGGAACGCCACAGCTAGTAACATTTATATCTACTGATAGCGTTATCAGCGGCATTGGCACGTCAACAACTTTATCTTGTTTGTTCTAACGAATTGTAAATGAGAAGTTACTTAACAGTAGCGTCAAACAAAAAATAGTTTTATTTAAATGTTTTACAATGACATGACAAATATTCTCGGAGTGTCACTTGTGTGATTTAATTCGGCAATGCGCAATTTTACCACAAAATGTGAGTTTTCCAAATTTGTATTGCGAATTAACAGGCCCCTGAATCGTATATGAATATTTCAATTGTTTAACAATTGTGTCTATTTTTAGGACAGGAAATAGTTTAACGTAGCTTATATAAGTAAAAAATAAATATAAATCTATTACAGTAATAAAGACTTACAAATTATAAAATTAAAGAATGACCACCCGAGCCAAGTCAATATTATTTTTATACCAATACAAGATAATAATTATAATAGCACTCTTGGTTATTAAATTGATTTGAAATAATATTTATTTAATTATACTATTAATAACAATCTGTTAAACTGTTTAAATACTGTAGCTACAATTTATACAGTAGATTAACGCCTTCGAGTTATATATATATATATTTTTTATTTTTGTTGCGTGTTTTATAGTTATAAATCGTCCATCCTGTATTTACCTTTTGTTAAATTTAGTAATTTGTTGGCCGTGTAACGGTTTAGTTCATCAAAATAATAGTTTCAAAAAAACTATTGTCTGTTAACGTGTAACCGTATTCTTTTATCAATTTTCTGTATGTATATTTATAAATTAACACTTATACGGTGATCCTTCCCCGACCTTGCGGTTAAAGTAATACGCCCGATAAAAGAATTTGTCGTGTATTTGCATCGGTTCAACATTACGTTTTAATTAGCTATTATAATTATCAGCTGTTCAAACATTTATGATCAGTTTAATATCGTCAACGATGAGTGTTGTTGAAATTTTTGCAAGGTTAATAAATAATATATAAAAAAGTTTTTATTCTTATTATAGCGTGATTTCATCAATGTTATATAATAGTATGCAATTTTTTTTCTTCTGTTAGATCGCTGTCGGTCGGAGTACGAGAGACCACACAATCGACGTGGACCTGAGTCTTGAAGGTCCAGCCGCGAAGGTTTCCAGGAAGCAGGCCACTATCCGTCTGAGGAACAGCGGTGATTTCTTTATGTCTTCGGAGGGAAAACGACCGATATTCGTCGATGGCCGACCCGTATTACAAGGGAACAAAGTGAAACTCAACCACAACAGTGTTATTGAGGTACTTCTTCTTAAATATTCTATACGGTGTTAAATCATTAATATTAGATAATATATCTCATATTTCATGTTCTTATAATGTTGGCAGTTAATCTAACACGTCTCTTTGAAATTATGCATTTTTTATGTTATTAAGTTGGCAAGCAAGCATACGGCGCACCTGATGGTAAGCGGTTTATGTAGCCTATGAGCGCTTGCAACACCATTTGTATGTGTCGCTTATGTTAAATCAAGTCTTTATTGTACAAACCAACAAAATTCAAGGTTTATATTACATTATTTTTAAAATTGTAAATTTCCCGACAGAAACGCAGTCATGAGTTTTAGTTAATACTGATTTTTCCCGCGGCTCCACTCGCATCAATGTAGTTTTTTTTCATACCACGTGTATCTACCTAATATTTATACCGTTATAAGAAGTATCCAGATAATAGCTAAATTTCATTCAAATCTATTACCGGCGTCGGGATGTGACGACCCCGTCGCCCTCTGTTGGGATGCCCTCTGTCACAGCAGAGATTATTCCACCAGTGCAATCAGTCACACTGGTGGTAGGTCTTTTGTTGCAAGAGGCCGGCTAGGTAGGTACCACCGCAGTGTCAAATATTCTGCCGCCAAATAGTAGTGCTTAGGCATTACTGTGTTCCGGTTCGCAGGGCACTGTACGCTAGTGAAATTGCTAGGCAGGGGAGATTTAAGAACCAATATCTCGAGGTTGGCAACGCGTGAGTGGCTCCTACTAATGGTGCTGCAAGCGCTCATAGGCTACGGCAGCCACTTACCATCAGGTGGGCCGTATGCTTGTTTGCCAACTTGTAACATAAAAAAAAAAAGTTTAATGTCGTCAACATAAAACAAATATATATAGCGGCCCGCTCCGTCTTCGCACGGGTATAAAATATATAGCCTATGTCATTCACTGAAAAATGATTCAAATCAATCCAATAGTTTTGATTTATTCATTACTGCCCGTGGCCCGCACGCGTTAAATGTAATTATTTACGACATCACATTAGAAAAATTCTCCACCATTTAATGGATGTTATTATACATATAAACATTCCTCTTCAATCACTCTATCTATTAAAAAAATCGCATCAAAATCCATTGCGTAGTTTTAAAGATTTAAGCATACATAGGGACAGAGAAAGCGACTTTGTTTTATACTATGTAGTGATAATAGGTATAACTGTTTTACATACTTACGAAATATAATTATAAAGTCTGCTCTAGTTTAAACCGAGGTGAACTCTGTTGAGTCGCATGTGGATCACAAATTTACAAAGTAACGGTTGGAACGTTTGCGGTTAGTGTTAGCAAATTATATATGTTCACTATTTTACAGATTGCGGGACTTCGCTTCGTGTTTCTCATAAATCAAGAACTGATCAGCGCCATACGACAAGAGGCTGTCAAAGTTAACATACCTGTGTAAATTAAATAAAGGTTCATTCATATTAAAACACTGGAATTTTATTTAGAACACATTTATTTGGTCAATTTTAAAATCAATTTCAAAACTAGGTACCACTCAAAAACAAATTTTCCATTTTATAATATATCGCACACCGACACGACATATAACCCCGATAATGAGCATACGAGTAGTGAAAAAGTCTATGACGATAAACTATCAGGTGCGTTACTGGCATAGTAAGATGCATCAACATTAAATGACAAACAGATAAAACTAGGAATAACCATAACCCTTAATTATAGTGCTTTTAACCACATTAAAGTATCTATACAATAACAAAGTCCCAACAAGTGCAGAAAACTCAACAATCCACACAACGGTGCGTAACAAACATACTAAGAAATCAAAGATCATCAAATTTTTTCAATAAATGAATCCTTTTTTTTCAGTCATTAGGACTCATTTTGATATCATTTTCCACTGTCATCTCTTAACATTTTTTTTTACTCTTACATATAAATTAAATATTAAAATTTCTAAAATATTCACAACTGAAGTTAAAAGTTTTTTCAAACCATATTTTTCCCCTTTAGCAATATTTATCTTTGTACATTTAATATAATAATTATTTACTTACCTAACTTTACAAATACCCATCTTAATAAATAATAATAGTATAAAATTTATGATAAATTAAAATAGTCGTACCCAATACAAATAGTTCCGAAAGTAAATTATACTTAACTAACATTTATATTAAACTAATTTTAATATTACTCATAACTTCTATGAAGGCAACACTTGCACATAAAAGCACATTTTTGGTATATTTATATAACACCCTGTATATAATATAAAAATAGTAATTTATAGAAACATGATTGAGGCACTAGGACGCCAAAGCCTTAAACGGTGCTTCTTTGAGATCACTTTACTATTAGGAGTTAAACAATTTTTGTATTGACAGATAGTTAAGTAATTACAGATACTTAAAATATATTTTTAAGCTCTGTCTGTATTCAGTTTTATTGAAAAAGATTATTAATAAGCACCTTTGAAAATATGTATAGTAGAGTCTCAATAGCAAACAAGTTACATTGATTTAGCAAATATAAATATTTATAAACAGATAAGGCAAGGTATCTATTCTGATCATTTGGTTCCAATTTGGTTCAGCTTATAAAAGGCACTGCAATTTACGAATACAATCATCTGATCATAAATGAAAAATAATTATCTCACAATAACTAAAGTAAATATTAATTTTGTTATACATAAATATAATTTCTAAAGATTGTTACATAATGTTATCAATAGTTTAGTACTGTACAACAGGCACATCGTGTTTCAATATAATTAAACTATGTTATACTACATAATATTATATTAGTTATAATATTTTCTTTAAATTTCACTACAATTTGTATAGATTTGAGTATTGGCTTTATTTCGAATTTCAAAATATTAATGAGTTACATTATTAATTTCAATATTATAAATACATTGGAACTAATATAATATATTATTGTGGATAGTCATACAATTATTAAAATTTACTATTATTCGTAAGAATATTCAAAGGTTTTAAACTGTCACCAGAAAATAAAAGGTGTTCATTCACAATATACTTCTAATTTCTTGTACTTAGATTTCATCTTTACATTATCTTCTCAGGGTTGAGCTTAAAGTTATACTTGTGTGGGCAAAATTGAAATAAGCCAGGGAGTTTTAAAAGTTACCTACTTATAGGTAATTTTTTTTTATAAACAAAAATCTAATTCTTTATCAATATGTTATTAACAAACCATCAAATTATGTAAATTAAATTTAATAACAATTATTTTAACTATGTACAATTTAAAAGTAAAATTAATACTCATTATGGCTACCAAAGTGCGTTTATATCTAAATATATAACAATTTGTAAATAGAATATGAAATAAAAATAGGAAAAAAACAAAAAATTACTTCTAAATGGAATGACAGAAGATTAAACCCTAATAAAATTTTTAAAAATCAACAAATTACAGATCTGATTACATTGTGTGTTTATTGTAATCAAACATTACATATTAATTTTATTATTTAATTCTTTATCACTTCATACTTTATTTTGGCTTAGGTTATATATTTTTTTAATAATTTAAATAAAAACTAAATAGCGAACTTACGTGGGTAACTATAAATAAATTCTTTGATGCAAATAAAGGAATGTAGTCGATAGAAGAACTAGATACAACTTGAGACCATCACATGGTGGGATATTAATATATGACAGAGTCGACGTTATTTTATATACATGTCCATATCAGGGAACTATGTTCGTAATTCATTTGTGCTTTAATCTAATTGTATATTTTAAATGGCCTTTTGATAAGCTGTCTATGCTTGGTTGTGTTATAATGAAATTTGCATTATAAACAGATTTATATTTGCGAAATTTTTCGGCTAACACATAGTTATTTTTCCGATGACAGTATACAGCTTTCACTTTTTTCCTTATCGCCATTTTATCAATAAAACTATTTTTCTCCAAAAACACCCAAGGTTGCCATTTCCTACCAGTTAAGTCCGGATTGTAGGATTCATTATTTGTATTTTTACTGCTAGCATAATGTGCCCCATTCTCATTTTTCTTAATAACTACTTTAGGTATTACATTTTTTCCTTTTTTAATTTTGTCTTTATGTTTTTTGAATTGAATTTCGTCTATACTTTTAAGAACGTCTTCAAATTTTGGTTTCTGTTTTTTTGGTTTTTCTAGTTTTGGATTTCTGTTAGCATATTTTGTTATATTATTATCTATCTTTGGTTCTGCTTTGGATATTTTTAGCTGTTTTAATGTATGAAGTCGATGCTGAGGTAAGGACAGTTTTATTTTAAGGTCACATATAGTTTCTTTTATGGGTGGAATGTATTTTTGAGCAGCTTTTGTTATTAATGTTCGTGATGAACTAAAATTTGAATTATAAGTCTGATAGTCATTTTTTTCAGTAAGTTTATAACTTATTCTTTCTATAACATCACCTCCTATTTCATTTATTTGTGATACTCTCGAGCCATTATAATTAGTAATTTTCAATAAAATACTGGAATTTTTCTCTTCAGAAGTTGTAGAGGATACTTCAGGTGAACTTGAATTTGAATAATTCGAGTTAGTTTGTTTTCGACTCTGCTCAAAATAATCATCATTAGATTCACAAGACTGCACTATGCACTTATTCTTTTCTTCTCTATCTGTATGGTTAAAATCGTTTGTTACTGCTCCTTCACTTGGATCAATTTCAATATATGTTGCGTCAATATTTTCTTTTTCATTTATAATGTCACCATTGTTGTAAGAAATTATATCGTCTTGCAATTTATCAAGAGTATAATTATTTTCGTATGAATTATTTACCATCTCATCATATTCTTCATACTCTATTGAATTATGAGATTCTATATCGCTAAGTGTTTTATTAACATTCATTTGTGGTGTCATGTGTAAAGTCTGAAGTATTTGTGTTTCAAAACTACACATGTTATTACCGTAAATATCTTTTATTTTATCGATATGTTTATTATCACAATATAATATGGATTCATCGCTATTCTTTTCATCAATTAAAGATGATTTGTTCGGTGACATGGTGTCATAGTCAACCTCCTCATTTGTATCCTCGCATACCACCGTTTCTATGCAAGCTACGTCTTCTACCCATGACGGTTCAACAAGTTTTTCTTCACAATTTTCTAAACTATTCGGATAATCGCAGATTACATTTACTTCGTCTGAAATCGAGTCATTGGCTATAACTGTATTATAAATCGTAGAATCATTTTCAACGACATCGGCCATTTCAGTATAGAAAATTTTTTCACAGTCGTCATTTTCTTCTGTTATAATTAAGTCATTGTCTATCAGAATATATACATTATCTTCATTGCAAAAAGTTGATATAGAATTTCTTCTGTTATTATGAATAATATTGCATAAGTCTTCTGAGATCAAAGGTTGTAAGCTGGGATTTCCCTTTCTACGTTTATTAATTTTAGTATTTTCATTCTCTTTATAGCCTTCTAATGCAGATTCTGATAAAGACCTTTTTAACACAGACCGTCGCGGAACTAAAGAACACTCGGTTAGATTAGGTGATTTGGGTTTATTTTCATATGTATTACTTTTTTTATCGTCAGAAATTAAGTCTTTCAACAATGGACTATCATTACATTCGTTACTTGGAGACATGACACTATCGCAAGAAATTTTTAGAAGTTCATCACAGTGATTTTCTGTAAATGTTATTAAATTATCTTTTATATTACGCGTCTTGTTTGTATCGATGTCTTCTTCTATTAAATCATTTATTATTTCTTTCTTATTAATGGCAGAAATTTCTGATTTGTTGTGATTTGTTACTATTTCTTTTATTTCATTTTCTCCAGTTTGTATTTTTGAAGAAATTCCTTCATTAAAAATGAAAAGTTTTTGTATCCATGGTGAATAAAGCTCTTTTCGAAAGTAAGATACTTTTTTCATATTAAATTCTAATTTACTAGAATGGTTATAAATTGCTGAACTAGATTCTTTAGAATCTTCACTTTTAACATTTTCTGTTACCTCTTTGTTAATGTTAGGACTCATAACGTTTTCATTATCTTCTAAGTTTTCAGAGTTATATGTGGAATTTGAAATTAAATCTTCACTTATGTAATATTTTACCTGCTTATCCATTTTATCTTTAACAATATCACCTAAAACATTTTTTGATGAAGAAAACAATTTACTATACATATTAGTACCATCCATTCCCGAAACCTCAGAACCTTTTGCAGTGTCTTCTGTATGACATTCGTCAATGTTATTACATATGAATTCTTTATCATTAGTACCAAAATTGATTTCATCTTGATAGGTGAAAGATGTTTTAGAACTAACGGTATCCTTTAATTCTTTGTAGTCATCATTTACAATTTCTTTTGCAATCTTAGGTGAACTTATTAATAAATCTGATACACTTTCATCTTCTTTACTTCTTCCTTCATAATTATGTTTATCATTTTCGTTACATATCTTATGTTCTAAAATTTTAATATTGTCGATAGAATCAGAATTTTCTTCATCGTTTTCATTACACGTTTCATTCAGTGTCATATCCACTTTACTATTTTTAATTAAAATGTTATCTTTTAAAGTAATATCAGATGTTTCTTTAGTATTTAGAGATTTTGTTGTCTCTGTATCAATATCATACAATTCGTGTTTACTTTCTTCGTAAACAGTGTTGCTTTTATCACTATGACAATTCATATTATTTTTATTATCACACTCTTCTTGTTTTTGATAGTCTAATGTTGTCTCGGATTTGCATTCAAATTCTACATTTTCAGATATTATTCTAGATTCTACATTTGTAATAAGATTGTTTTTTTCGACATTAACAATTTCTAATTTGCATGTATTGTAAACCACGTTTTGTTGAGTATCTAGTTCTTCATTAGATATGTAGGTAATATCTTCTTTCTTTAATGGGTATTTTTCATTTTCAGAATCATTTTTAAAGTGTTGTATTACAGGAATATTAATTTCTTCTAAATCTTTTACCGGCGATGTTTCGTCAGGATTATGTGTGTCTCTCCGAGTTGTTGAAGGAGCTTCTTGCTCATTATTTATATTTACAGTTTCCTCAGTTTTTTCAAAATCGTTAATTTTATTTATATTTAAATCTATTTGTTGTTGTGTTTTGGATATTATTTCCTTATCAGTCTCATCATCAGAACGACTTGAATTGTTCGTGAATAAATTCGATTGTTCAGTGCAGTTACTAAGACAATCATAAGATGATATTTCTTCAGTTTTATTTAAGCTAAAATCGATAGCTTCTTCAAAGGTTAATATTTCTCTCTCTTCATTATTCTCAGGTTTTATGGGTGAGAGATTATTTTTCGGATCTTGGTCAATATCATAATTATTGTTATAATTATTTTCGCTAGAATATCTATTTGCAGATGAAAAAGAGATATCATCTTCTTTAGATTTTATGGTATCGGGATTTTTTATTATTACACTATCGATTCTCTGCTGTGCTGTATTGATTGCCTCAGGAACATCTTTAGGTATTGAATCATATTTCTTAGTTTTTCTATACTTGCTCAATTTGGAAGATTCTCGTTCTGGTGCATTATTCTTTGGTGATAAGGTGTTGGTAGGTAAAATATTACTGCTTGGATTAATTTGATCCACATTTAATTGTGGCAAATCTTTCTGCGCTATTTGCATATTTGATTCAATTTTATTTGCTTTTATAAATTGTTGATTAATTTCAGGAAAACTAAGTTCAATGTCATTGTCTAACCGAGGAAGAGAGGCTAAACATACACCAGAATTACTTTCAAAGTCTTGCACGCTATAATTGTTATTTTGAGTTATATTTGTGTAGTTACTGTTTGGATATTGTTTATTAATCATATTGCAGCTTGCAATATTAACATTATTACTATTTCCAGAATTAAAATTCGTATTGTCATCATTATTATTTAAAATTGGCAATTTTGATGCAACTGGATTAGAAACTTTTTCTATTATCCTTTCTCCTAATATGTTTTGAATTGGAGTCGCAACTTCGACATTTAACATTTCAGGAGAACAGGGCTTTATTTCGAAATTACATCCAACTTCTTTGTGAATTATTGACTGACTGATTTTAGCTTCCACATCTAAAGGTGATACTGGACGATGCAAAGCTGTGTTGTCTTTATCATTAGGTCTTTTTAAGAAAGAATTATTATCTTTATGTAATTTTGTTGTCATGTGGTACTTATTGATGTTTGGTGATTCTAAGAGTTCCTCATATTGGTTTAATAATTCCAAACTATTATAGCCTTTTATATTTTCTGGTAGCTTAGAAATTTTTTGTATATGTTCATATTTACTAAGTTCTTCATTGGGAACATTAACTAATCCCAGAACATACAGTTGTTCCTGATTGTTTATAGTATCAGATGGATTGTTAAAATTATTTGGTTGAATTTGTGTTATAGCTTCTTTATTGGTTTCACATGTTTCATCTTCACCTTCATTCCACATTTGCAAAAACTGTCTCACATTCATATTTTTTTTACTTGAAGAATTTATCTTATTCTTAGTAATTTGTTCCTGTCCATGATGTAGTGAATTTCGGTATATATGCATATTATAATCTTGTCTTCTATACATATCTTTTGGAACAGGAATATTACCAGTATCTAAGCTTCTGACACTAGTAGTTGATGACTGACTTACATATCCACAATCCTCTTGAGAAGTACTCATAGTATGTGTAGTATCATTACTTGTGTTGGAGTCAGAGGGAGAAATAGCAATGGCATTTGGTGAATATTGTAAAGCCAATCGTGGTAACGAATAATTGAAATTTTGAGGTTGTTCTAAATTTCTAAAATGAGGATTATATTCAAAATGTTTTGAAGGCATGGGTTCTCTTCTATAAATTTGGTGTTGTGGGATAGAATGCATGTTTAATGTTGGATGGTTCTGTAGTAAAATTTCACTTCTCATATGTTGAGTATGATTTATATCATTAAAGTAAACATTATCTGGAGGGTAACCTTTATTTTGGGAAGTATCTAAATCAATATAAATTTTATTATTAGCATCATATGGCAACTTACTATTATTAATAGACATTTGTTTAGCAGGCAAATCAGGAAATGCTTTACTCTGAACACAGTTCCCTGGTACTGGACCATATGAAGGGTGTATAACTTGGTTATGGAATGGTGGATTAAAATTTGGTTGTTGATTAGATCTTTGATACCCATCTAAAAAAGTTTCATGGGGTCTCCTATCCAAGTATTTTAATGGTACCTGAGGATATATGGGATAAGGGTGGTTTGGTAAAGATTTCTGCAAATCATATTTATGAGGTGGGAATGAAACAGGTGGATGAAATGTATTTGGATAATTATTAATATAATCATACCTTGTTTGATGTTTTTCTTTGGTTAGAGGATATGGCTTAAACCGAATATTCGCCTCTTGATATAAACGTTCTGAATATACTTGAGCAGCTTCTTCACGATGTATCCTATGAGGACGTGACATTGTAACAGGTCTAGGACCAACACAACTGGGATATTCTGGATACTGGTAAAATTCATGAGCACCATAGGGTCTTTGCGGCCGAACATTAACACCAGCTGGCCATCCATAATGTGGAATGTTTCTATTATAGGAAGAATTAACACCAGACATTGGAATGTCAGAATTTCTAACACTTTTGTGTTCATTGGTCACAGAAGTCATATTATAAGGCACATCACAATATTTAGCCTCTTGTGGCATGTTTAACTTAGAATTTTTTAAGTTAGCTTCATCACTATTTTTTATAGAACTATAAGTAGGCGGAACCATAATCCGCGGCATGTTTTCTTGGAATGTTTGTCTTGGTGATATGTTTCTGATAGGTTGATATTCAGGCAACTTGTTTGGGTAACTAGGTGGCTGTTGGTATGTATTTTCTGGAGTACTCCATGGTTCAACCGATAATTTTTTTAGATAGACATCAGCAGGGGTCTGTGGGTGCACTCTATCAGGTCCAATAATTGCGCACGGTCGTGTGGCCGCCGCATCCACCTTACACATTGAGCTTGATCCAACTTCATGATATGATTTGTTTTTGGTTGCTTGAAGCAGTGGACTGCTATGGACATATTTACTGCTGTCATCACTTACGCTTGAACTGAGAGGTGCGTTAGCCCTCAATTCCTTAGTATCCATGCCTATCTAGTTTGGGATATGTAATGCACTGATATTTTACCATTTTTTTTATGCCTTCGAACGTTTCCCGTAATAAATCAGTTTCCAAAAATTGAATTAAATATCGCCCATCCTGTAATATAAACAAAATATCAAACATCTCTGACAACTGTCAAAACACTGCCACATATACCATACATTTAATGGTATTCGAACCTTGTAGTATTATAACAATTGCAATATACAGGAATTAAGAAACTTACCAGCAATATTTCTTTAATATCATGATACATCAATAATATTTCCTTGGAGACACCGATTTATTACGTTCCTACGCCGTCGACTTTGTAAAGTTGAGTGTTGTCTACTTATAAAATAAATAAAAAAAGTTGCTATGTGTAGAAATGAATTTGATAAAATATGTAAAAGTAAATGTACTACACTAGTCTTTTTTATTATTATTAATTTATTATCTTATTTCATTGTTTTAATTAATAATTTAACAATAAAATTGTATTGATGTTTAAATCAATTGTAGTCTTGTTACAGGTACCTACAAAACATACGTTTGTGCTGCCAATGTTAGGGATGGCTACGTTCCACTTAATTAGTTCACTACGTTTCTTGTTGACGCTTGCAGGCGGGTGTTTGCGGGCATTGCGAGTGAAAGTTATAGATGGAATGCATATCTTAAGCACGAAAATCCACTATGGGTACGTTGCACTAAATGCCCGCAACCTCTGACTGCAGCCGCTGAAATTGCTGTTTCAGTTTCAGGTCCCTTCGCATGTCCCTAAGTGCCCTACCTGACTTACCAATATTGTATGGACGGGTGGTTCGGCGTGACGCGGTTCTGAAGAGTGTCGTCATTTATGATTTATGACATCGAACGATCTTTGGCGACGACTACGGGTCTTCGGTCAAACATTACGACGACGACGTTGTGGCGCAGCGGTAGCGAACCTGCCTTAAACGCCACAGGTCGCGGGTTCGATTCCCGCTCGGAGCATAATATGTTTGTATTGACCATGCAAGCATATTTTCCGGTCTGGGTGTATTTGTCCTTGTCATTGTGAATGTTTCCGGACCCCCGACACAGGATATTACTATCCTAATGGGGGCCGTTGAGTGTGCAACGTTTATTATTTATTATTTATTATTACGCTCGTGATGATCACGCTCACGAAGTCACAACCACGGATTTTCCCATTCCACATAGTCACAACCGTTAAAATCGTAAATCCAACTGGAATGGATAATGGAGTGTTCTAAATTTAAGTTCTGCGTGTAAGTTAATAATAAAAATTGTCGAGCTAGAAAAAATGTAGCAAAAAGCTGTAAGAGGTTTTAAACTTTTTTATTGTTGTAAACTCTTAAATTCCCAATAATTCTCTCATTGCGCACTTCGACCCACCTCTCGACACACACAGAGAGAGAGAGAGTTATTAGTGACATTGTCACCCACAACGATCGCAATCGCCTTGTGAAACGGCTAAAACAGTATTTTAGGCGTTGTGAACGCTTAGTGGAACGTACACAGAGGCGCTACTATCGTTGCGGGCGGTAAGTGGAACGTAGCCAAGACGCACGTTCAACGTCAACTCACCTGCGATTTCCGATTTGTGAATAATTGACAATGACATAGGACATTTGACATTTGTCAAGAATCAAGATCGCATCCCGGCATTAAATTAAAGTTGAACTATTTTGGGTTTGCCTGATAATTATAAAAAGCCAGCCTACATGAATTATCTTTTATCTCGCAATAGAAAATAAAACAATTACGTTATGAAGTATATTTCAATAAGTTTGATTGTATCAATAGTATTTGCGGTGTACATAATTAATACAATATGGACCTTAAGTGAAATATTTATACCACCAAAATGCAGTCGTGGCGAAAGATGTTTTTCTAATTATTTAGCATCAAATCCAGTACAGCATTTAGTTTTATACACTTCTGTTAAGGAACATCCTTATAGAAATGGAATCTACGAGGCTTCTCTTAATAAAGTGCATACTTCATTAAAATTTGATTATCGGAACGAAGCAACAATGTAAGTGATACATTAGTGGTTTTATAACAAAAACGTTTGCAATATTCTTTAATAAACATATCTTTCTCAGAGTTGTGCCACTAAAAATACCAAGAAAAACCCGAAATAATGGAACTCTATTTATGCATGTAGTATTATTAGATGAACACCGGCTTTATGATGACTTTGTTGAAATATTTCATAAAGAGTCTGTCCACACATTGCCTCTAGTTACTCACATTGAACCCCAGGCGGCTACATTTAATCTTCTACAGTCAAATGTAAGTTTGAATTTATAGTAAACTTTTTTTAGTGTTGAAAGCTGCAAAAGTAACATTAACACTAATAAAACTCATTAATGAATAAGTAAAATTATATTATATCTTTTTATGTACATATGAGCATGTAGGGTTTAGTAATTTATAGGTGTATTTACATTTTTTAATATATGTTATTCTGAAATACTTATGTTGATATATAAATGTGTAGTTTATATATAATATGTTTATAATGTTGTGGCACAGCAGTCAAACCGACTAACTACAACAGGTTATGATTCCCACTCGAGAGTAGATGTTTTTATTGATGATACAGGCATATGTTTCCTTCGGGATCTATTTGTGTCTGCCATTGTGTGTGTGCTTCCAGACCCCCAACACAGAATATTACTATCTTATTAGAGGCCATATTTACTTTTTATATAATTTAATTTTTTAATAGTAAAAGTGGTAATCTCTTGTTAGGAAATCGACTTAAATCAAATTTTTTATTTTAAATAATTTTTATTTCAGTTTTGTTACTGGTTTCTCATAAAAGGTTATAGCTTCTAGCCGAGAAATAAAAATTATTATTATCTTAAAATATATAATAAATAGTCTTTGGCAAATTACCAACTATTAAGACAATACTAGAGTAAAAATGTAAAAATACAAAAAATTATATATTTAATTTAGTTATATTTGGTATTTGATTTATTTTAATAAAAAATATGCTGTTTATACAGTACTGTGTGTCTGTCAATTTACAGATTGTGCTTTTCTTTCAGGAAAAATAAGTGTAGTAAGTACTGTACTTGTATTGTTAATATCTTCATTAATAATTTCAGAATGACGGTGAAAAACCAAAAAAGAAAGAGAAAAAATTGCAGCCTTATTCCCACATATATACAAGTGCTCCGTTATCAATACTCATTGACAGTTTAAACTTACCTGTACACAAAATACCATCTGAATTACATCCATACATCAGGTAAATAGTCACTAAAAGAAAACCTACATAGGCATCATTTCTTAGGGTTTTGTACTTAAAAGGTGCCAACAGAAGAGAAGAACCTGCCAGAGATCTGTATCTTATGAACCACGACTTTGTGGCGCAGGGGTAGCGAACCTGCCTTAAGTGCCACAGGTCGCTGTATTTCCGCATTCCATATTGACCGTACAGGCATGATTTCCATAAACTATCCTAATGGGGGCCATTGAGTGTGTAGCGTTTATTTATTTATTATGAAGCATAATAGGTAGACATTTTAAATTTTCACGTAATATATATTTCTATACTACAACAAAAAATATTGAAATAAAATTTCAAAATTAAAGAGGAGACTTATAAAATAAACATGACAATTTTATTCAAATGATGTACGGAACCCTTCATATTTGAGTCCATCACACACTTGGCTGGTTTTTTTTATTTTTGTTGTATCAGATAAAAAAATATTTATTATTAATTATGCTGCAACAATTTCCAGGGTTCGAGATGAAAAATTTCTTCCTATAATACAACATAATGTTTTAAAAACGAGAATATCTCATTTACAAATATTAAACAGTAGTACATCAGAAGTTAATGTGACAGTAACCGTGTCTCCGGCATCTTATGGTTCCTTACGTCTTGCGTTGCATGTTCGCCTTGCGTTGGACCAACTCCGAGACCTGGGATTTACCGACAAAGATGTAGATGATGTGAAAGGAATATTTGCTGATACGAATCTCTATTTATTATCTGCTACTATTTTAATCGCTTGTTGTCATGTAAGTAAATATATACATTTATAAACAATATTAATCATAACATTAGATAAAACATCAAAGACTGTCACTGGTGCCTCATAGTAAATTCAACACTAACACAAAAATGCAGTGAAGTCATAAGCTAACTTCATTGTGCATAACATTAGCAAATGAAGTCAGCGTGTAACTGACTTTGTTTCTTAGTGTTGAATTTACGAAGGGGCACCAATGACTCTGACATTTGGTCTGTATGGATGGAAAGGTCGGTCTATAGTATATAGTAAGTCTTTGATATATTGGTGGTAGGGCTTTTATTGCAAGCGGCCGGCTAGGTGGTACCACTACAGTATTCCGATTCTACCACAAAGCAGTAGTGAAATTACTGGGCAATTTATATTCCTTCCTACTAATTTTAATATTATTTTTGTTTTCAGTTACTATTTGACTTCCTTGCATTTAAGAATGACGTGTCGTTTTGGAAGCGAAAGCGTTCACTGGCAGGTCTTTCCGCTCGAACTGTCATTTGGCGCGCTTTCTCGCAACTCGTTATCTTCTTTTACCTGTTGGACGAACAGACCTCCATGTTGGTGCTCGTTCCCGCTGGTATCAGTGCGATGATTGAGGTATTCAATGCTAAAAATATTAATAAAATAATTTTTACATTAATTATACAATCCATTAATAAATGCTAGTGAGTTTTTTGTTAATGATGTTATTACGACTAATCGGATAATCCGATTACGAAGAATTTTGGTATAGGTATAGAGGGGATCTTGGAGACGGTGTCATTTCTCATACAGGCACGTGTCCGGGTATGTTTTCAGACCCCGAGGCAGTATATTATAATTCTTAAGAGAGAGGCACGATTAGCCTTAGCGTTCAATTCAATATGTTTTCTTATGACGTAAACATTAACGGCGTCGGGACGTGACGACCCTATCGCCCGCTTTTGGTATAATCTCTGTCACAGCAGAGATTATTCCACCAGTGCAATCAGTCATACTGGTGTTAGGTCTTTTGTTGCAAGAGGCCGGCTAGGTAGGTACCATCGTAGTGACAAATATTCTATCGCCAAGCACTAGTATCTTAGGCATTACTGTGTTCCGGTTTGAAGGGCACTGTACGCTAGTGAAATTACTGGGCAAAGGAGACTTAAGAACCTATATCTCGAGGTTGGTAACACGTGAGTGGCACCTACTAACTGTATGTTTCTCGCTCGGGTACACTCGGCGGTCCCGAGTTCACCCGATCGAGCTATCTCCCCTCAGAGCTTAACTTACCAACTGAAAAATGTGTGGGCGGTGCGCCAAAAGAAGTTTTCACTTCAAAAAACATCCAGTTTTTGAAGTGAAACTTCTAATGGGACTTCCAACAAGGTTGTGTTAAACGTTTAACGCTACCATGGAAGGGGGTATGAAAGCACTGTTGCGTTAAACGGTCAAGATGATATAAATTGTAAGCAATGTTAATAAAGTTTGTCTTAAAGAAACAATATGATTTCACTGAAAATCAATTTCTACCTCTTCCTATTTACATTTTTGGAACTTCGTCCTTATCGCACGTCGCGAAAGGGGGCTAGATGGAAAAAATGAAAACCAAAACTTGTAACGACACTTTTTGCTATAGTTGTAAGCCGTGCGCGTGTTTCTTTGTCTCTCTCTCTCTCTCTCTCTCTCTCTCTCTTACAGAAAGCAAGTCAGTTATTTTCGTTTCGTCTTTCTATTTTGTATTGAAAAGTGTGGTGTCGCAACGATTATTAAAATAAAAAATTATTTAGTTTTAAATAATTAAATTAATTTATTTATTTCATAACAAAATTATAAAATTTGATTACAATTCCTTCACTAATTAATCGAAAGGAACTTCGTTCCATCCGGGTGTCCCTTGACACCTCTCAAGTTCTTTTTAAATGTTTAATGCAGGCGTGGAAGGTAACGAAGGTGCTACACGTGCGCGTGTCGGTGCCGGGCTGGCGCGTGTGGCAGGCGCGCGTGTGGCGCGACGCGCGGCCGGACGAGGCGGAGCGCAGCACGGCGCGCGCGGACCGCGAGGCGATGGGCTACCTCTCGATGCTGCTCTACCCGCTCTGCGCCGCCGGCGCGCTGTACTCGCTGTTCTACGAGCCGCACAGAGGGTCAGTTCTTCACAATGTCTTTTTCTTTCTTTTTCGTATTGTTAGCTTAGTGTCGGAGTTTTTTAGGTCGCCCGTATATTGATAACAAATTTTAACAGGGGTAACCATTACCACCTTATTACCTTTCAAATGAAGGCCAAAACCTGCCAATAACTGAGTTACATCGTTATTTCGTATCATAACATATATTTATACATCAGGCTCAAATCATATATATAATCTAAATCGATTTACTGTCAAAATTGAATAGAATTTTTAGTGAAAATTAATGGTAAGCACGTAGGTATAAATCTTGATAATGTTTTAAATGTAAAATCTTTAGCTACCAACGCAGTCTCAATTATTCTACTGTAAAGTGGTATACTGTGTTTCGGTTTCTGGTAGTTCACAACGCGTGGGTAACACTAAATGTATGGTGTTGCAAGCATTCATAGACTACGACAACCGCTCACCGCTTTAGAATGAAAACGACGTAATACAAAAAGCTATTTTTTACGAATCAACAAAATAACTTTTAAAATAATGACACCAGCACAACATTTCGTATATTATATTTTCTTGGTTATTCATGTTACATTGAGAATTTCGTTTCATGTCATTTTACTCTGATACGATTTTTTTTAAGTGTGCCGTTTTCGTTCTACTATGCACTGTGCATTATACTTTCTTGCCAACTGCGTCACATTTAAATAAACTATAATTGTTGTCAGATGGTACTCGTGGGCGTTGACCAGCGTGGTGAACGGCGTGTACGCGTTCGGGTTCCTGTTCATGCTGCCGCAGCTGTTCGTGAACTACCGCCTGCGCTCGGTGGCGGCGCTGCCGTGGCGCGCCTTCATGTACAAGGCGTTCAACACGTTCATAGACGACGTGTTCGCGTTCGTCATCACGATGCCGACGGCGCACCGCGTCGCGTGCTTCCGGGACGACCTCGTCTTCCTCGTCTACTTGTATCAGAGATGGTGAGTTTTTAATGTTTTGTTACAATAAAGTTATATCAAAATTTGTTCAAAGCTATATAAAAAATGAGAGAGATAGTCATTCGTAAATCGTATAATAAATAAATAAACGTTACACACTCGACGCCCCTCATTAGTATAGCTATATCCCGAGTAAGGGGTCCGGAAACATACATAATGACAATGACAAACGCACCCAAACCGAAAACCGAAAAAAAACTAATTCTCTTACAGATTAACCAGAATACAAAAATTAGCCGTTAAGCTGGTTAGCCGTTAGCCTATTAGCTAAGCAAAGCTAGGTTAGCCGGCCAAGCCGGCTAAATTGCCGGCTAGCTAGCCAAGATAGAGCTAGCCGGTTAAATTAGCTAAGCTGATCAGCTAGCTGGCTAGTTAATTTAGCTAACTTTTTTAACCGGCTTGGTCGGCCTGATTCTACGGCCCTAATAAAAACCTTTGTTCCCCAGGCTATATCCCGTAGATAAGACCCGCACCGACACGGCCGCTAGTATGGACGAGAACCCAGACGAACCGGAGCCGACCAAGCTGAAGGACGACTAGGGAGAAATAACTAATGACTAAAAAATAAACGTGTTTTTATTTTATAAATATCAACGAGGCTATGGTGCTATAATACATGTGCATTGAATTATTAAGAAAGAAAATTGAAGTTGTGTTACTTTGACATTATTTATATTAAATTTTTAGTGAAACTTCGGAATTGTCCGAAAAACGAATTTATTTTTCATTAGTAGATAAAAAGTATTTTAAGTGATTTTAGTTTTTGACATCATACAAATTATCCTACTATAATATAATTAACTAAACACCCAAGTTATTCAATGACGCAAAAATGGCTAAAAGGATTTGAATGAAATTTGGCACACAGGTAAACGGAAAAATGTTAAGTGCCTGTGGGATTATCATAAAACGAACATGACGTGCCCACTTCAAATTTGATATAGATATGTCTTATGGAATAGAAAAATACTTTTAGATGGTTGTCCCACATAATTATATTAAGTAAAGCCGCGAGCACTGCTAGTATTAATAATAGAGGCTTTAAGTGTTATACATTTGTCGTATTTGTTTACGTACTTTGAGACGATTCTTAGGGCTCCGTAAATGAAATGAAAAGACTGAAACCATTTTTAAATTATAAATGGAATGTTTTGAAATGGGAAATAAGTGTAAAATATTTTGCTGTTGACGTGTTGCGTGAACTCGGGCAATAATGGCCTCTTAGACTTGTCGATCATGAAAATGAAAAAATATAGGAACATGCGTATGAAAAAATGTCGCATAAATTCGCTGGTGCTGCTTTTTATATTCAAGATGGCAACGAAACGAAGCTAGTCACACGCTAACTTTGTTTGATTATGTTGCAAGTTTGTGACGCTAACTTCATTGGATTAGGTTGCCAGCTCATGACTTGCTTCGTTTCGTTTCTTTGATGTTTAATTTACGAAGAAGCACGAACGTCTTTGACATTTTGTTATTATGGATGGCTCTGTCCATATATACTCCATCTAGCTCTTCTGGTGATTCAGATCGTTTTAACAGCGATACAAATACGAACAGCGTCGATTTGTTTTTGCGGTCTTTTTATTGTTACATTTTTTGTTTTAGTGTTTTTGTTCCACCAACACATATTTATGTATTTTTCATATTCAGAACATTTAAATTTACAATTTAAAAAATGGCAGTATAAATGTTGATTTCAATCACGTATATTTGACGATTAAAAAAACAGTGTAATACTTTATGTGAATGACGTATAATTTTATTTGATTTTTGTTTTGTTAAGACGAGTGTTGTTTAGAAGTATAGTAACCATTCATTTTGGATGAAATAATTATAAAATCATTCCATCTGTTGTTGTTTTGATCGTATCGCACCTTTAAAACGAAAACGCTACAATTAAAAAATCGATAATTTAGTTTTCAGCGTAAAATGACTTCTCTCATTTCATTTCATTGAATTCTCAATGTAAAAATAGCCCAAACATACCCATATTTGAGCTTAAACAACTGATATACGAAATATTGTAGTGGTTTCAATATTTTAAAACTTATTTTGTTGATTCCTAAAAATTGCATTTTGAATTACGTCGTTTTCATTCTAAAGGTGTGATATTTCGACTCTTGTTACTCTGTTGCCTAATTTATTTTATTTATTTTTTATCGTAATAAGAAATATAAAATTATTTGTTCTCGTTTGTAATTAAGTAGTATAATTGTTTCGTAATAAATGATTTGTTTGCTGTACATATTTTAATTTAAAAAATGGCTGTTGCTGTATTTGACATCTTATAAAAATTACTTTATTCTGTAATTAAAAATGTGCTCAAATTATAATAAAGACAATTAAATTATTGACTGTTTTTTTCTTTCATAAAACATTATTGGCCAAATTTAGAAGAAATCTTGATTGGATTTACGTATTTGCCTCATTCATGTGACTAAATTAAGTACTTGCCATTCGCCCTCTACACATACAAGTTTTAGCATTACCTATTGTTTTTACCAAGTTTGTTACCACGGCGGATTAAAAATATCAAGGTTCTTGTATTGTATCGGAAGCCCGTTTTATTTTGAAAGTTAATTTGTTATTATAGCCGTCATCCATATAAATACACAATGTTTCTGAGTATATATCTATTATATGCAGTTCATGAAATACATACATTTAAATTTATTTTTATCGGAAACAGAAATATACATTCTGTGAAAATTTCAACTCTACCTACTACGGTTCGTGAGAATCAGTCCACTGACAGACGAACGAATAGCGCCTGCTTAGTATCAGGGTTCCGGTGACATTCTTTGGTTTCGGAGACCTAAAAATAAAGCTCTTTTGCTAATAATGTTTCAAGTGGAAAAGGTTCAAAAGTAGTGTTTTAAAGATAGAAAATCCTTCAAAGTAGTAGTATAGCTCTGCACAGAAACCATAAAAATGTTAAATAATTATAAAGATTCTGTTTTTGCCATTTTGAATAGAAACCCAAAAAAACAAATAATACTAGTTTGACGTTGTTATCCTAAAAAATGAGAAACATATTTTTGAAATTATGATTCAACATGTGCAAGCGAGACATAAATACAGATTACCGCTGTTAATGAGCTTATCCTAGTGAATAAATGTAAGTCAATGAAAAAAAAACAAAATGATATCTGGTTGGCGTGCGATCAATGATCAGTCGAGTCTCGACCATTGTTAATCACACTCGGGCGCTGGATACTTGTTACAATCAATTCGTAATCACTGACAACCGGCGATTAACATATAACCTTCAGTGATATAAAAACAGTAATATTACGATCATTTTTATGGATTTAATTGATGTATTACTTCAAGCCGGCTTATTTACAACCGCCTTGGTAGTTTATTTGTTATTTATAAGGAAATCTCACATAAAGAGAAGATTCTATCGCGAACCGGGTGAGTTGTTTTTTACTTTGTGCGTAATCGATTTTGAAATATAGATAAATAAAATTTGTAATTAATATTGATAACATTAACATTAGAATGTAACTTATTTTGATAACAATTTTAGGTAAAATTATGTGGAAATAAAAAATTATGAATGTGTAACTATGAATTTCAATTTGATTTCGGTAGTTTACTGATCTATAATTATAGCCATAGTCCATGAGAACATATGACATGATCAACATGAAAACAAATTAATTTTGGCCGGATCCTACCCTCGGACCTACTATCTCACAAAAAATCGGCGTAAAGTAACAGTAGGAGTAGGTACTGTTGTGCTTCTTGCGATGAGCGACGGAGCCGGATGCCCAATCTCCCACCTCCTCAGCTCCCTTCCCCTTTTCCCTTCTTATCTCTTTCCTCCTATGCCTTGGGTTTACAGCGCAGCGCGTATGTAATACTTCAAATATCGCGCGCTTTCATAGGTTGCAGTGACTGCTTATCATCAGGCACAGCGTATGCTTGTTTGCCAAACTCCTCCTCTTCTTAGCATTATTCCCGGTACTATACGATTATTTACCCAGGGTCTGCTTATTACTCTTATCCGGATTTGACAAGTTACTAGTTTTTACACCAAGCGATTGCCATCTGACCTCCGCAACCCTGAGGCCGAACCATTAACTCATTGGATAAGAGCAATTTACTTATCAAGAGTTAACGATTATTATCAGATGTTATGTGAACGATAGTTTAACGTGCTCTCCGAGGACAGAGCATTGAAGCTAAAGGCAGACTCGCTACTCACAACGGTGTCAAGCTTGTTTGCCAACCGTCACTACATATAAAAGGGCATCAACTTATGTAGTAGAAAAACATTTATATGTATTTTACTTTAGTTTCAAGCCGATATTCATTTTTCAATTGTTATATGATAAGTAGGTATTTTAATAAATCTGTATTATGATGGATTAAATTTTTTTTAAACAAATTTCAACACGGACCAAATTTTCTAGGATGGAACTACCCATTAAAGTTAATCTTAGCAAGATACGCCGTAAAAAGATGGAAGTATCATAAATCTACCACTAAGTTGAACGAGTTACCTGAACCAGAAAGGAACGAGGGTTTAGAGAGTATTACAATAGTAGCCTCAGCACCAGACGGTTCTAGCATCCTGTTAGGTATACGCAAGGTTTGCAGAACGAAGCCTTTTGCAGAGGCCACAGTTCATGTAAAATTAGCAGATGGAAAATCTTACAAGTTGCCGCGTAAGTTTTTATTTCTAGTAGATATTCAAATACATTAAAATCACACTAGATATATTTGAAATTTTATTATTGTACCAAAAATTAGATACAAGATTTTGAGGATCTTAATACAATGGGTTTAATATGAAATTTTTATGAGGTTTATTATATAGTCGTAAATTTAAAATTATGAAGATATTGTTTTTATGGTTATGTTGAAAGTACATGTCGCCTTTTTCCGATATTTCAGATATTTCTATGAAATTTCTTTGAATTTTTTACCATTAATTATTTTTCAATTTTGTAACACTTATAAATCTTATATTGATTTACTACAGAACATCCTCAGACAGTGGTGAGTGAATGGATGCCTGTGGACGAAGGATGGAGTGCAGGTGGACTAAAGATACAAATAATCGAAAAACAGAAACGATTGAGGATAATATACAACGGACTATTGAGAAATGTCGAAGATAACAGAATACAGCATGCTAAATTTAATTTTATGTAAATTTTCTTTAGTATAAAGTTTTGTTAAGTATATAAAAAATGTTAAATTTTTCTGTCTTCTTAATAATTCTTATCACATATTTGAAGTATATTTAAACAAGGCTTTGTTTTGTTAATGAAGTTTCGCGAAGGTTCGATACAAAATATCATAATAAATATCCAAAAAACTCGGATAGAAAAATCAGACATGTGTATATTTGACATATAAAATGTGTATATTTAAAAAGATCATGAGTCTAAATGGGTTTTCTGATTTTAGATGGGCTACAGCATCCAGTGTGGTGCGATATCCAGAAGATTGGAGCGAACAGCTCGCAGCAGAAACTCTGGCACTTGAGCCTTGGCGGGACGGAAACTGGTCACAATTATTGTAACTTTTTTTATTTCTCATTTTCGTCGTTAATAGTGTGATGAGATTAATTTTATTATAGAGTAAATTATGACCAAATTTAACTTAACTTTTTACAGAGATCGCTGTGGCGAGGGTTCTGGAAGCTGGATGCAATGGGGAACCGTGCAAGGTCGTTTCCAGTCCTTCGAGGCGGATGGCATAGTCGATAAAAGTGAATATCTAAGAGGTAGAGGAGTTAGGGAGACAAGTTGGGCTCCAAGTTATAACGAGCTGAGACGTACAATTAACGTAACTGCTACAACTCGTGACGGAACTGCAGTACAAATTCAAGGACTATCCTATCATAAGACCTTTACGCAGTAAGTAACACATCAATCCTTACTAATATTATAAATGCGAAAGTAATGTCTCGTTTTCACGCCAAAACTACTGAACTGTTTTAAATTAAATTTGATACACAGATAGTCTAGATTCTGAGAAAGGACACATATACTACTTTTTAATGCGAAAAAAAGGTTGTAAAGGGTTGAAAGGGGTGATGAAAAGTTGTATGGAAGTATCGTCATTTTATATCTAGATGCTTGAAAATTATTTTTTAGGTTGTTGATTCGATATAAATAAATATGACATTCTAAGTTTGTAAAAGGGGGGCGGGGCTGGCTATTTAAGAGTTTGTATTGAAATTGTTATTCACGCGGGCGAAGCCGCTGGCAGAAGCCAGTATACTATAGTATAATTTAATTATTATATAATTTTTATAGATGCATTTCGGGAAATGTAAGATTTCCCAATTACATGGTAAAAAGTATAACATCAACGGATTTGATTATGTCAGATTTTTGCGAACACTCGGATGGAATACCTAATACATACACGATTAACGTGAGCAGTAAGTAACTTTTCAGTATATTTTTTTAGTATTTTAATTTATT
Organism: Hestina assimilis; assembly: GCA_023373885.1. Classification (NCBI taxonomy): domain Eukaryota; kingdom Metazoa; phylum Arthropoda; class Insecta; order Lepidoptera; family Nymphalidae; genus Hestina; species Hestina assimilis. The sequence continues at coordinate 6,020,207 of CM041740.1, read as the reverse complement.
CATATGTACGATTTTTAAGCGTTACACATTCAGTCGCCTCCATTAGATACTATTCTGGGTCGGGGGTCCGAAAAACACAACAATACAAACAAACCCATCCAGACCTGAGCACATGTCTGTATGGTCAATACATACATATGCCCTGAGCGGTAATTAAACCTGAAACAATTTGAAGTTGTAATACAATGTCAAGTTCAACAAAAGAATAAGCAATAGTGGCGCATTTTTGGGATAAACAAAGGTATATTGTTAAAGTATAAAATTTAAGAAATTCCGTAAGACGTATTCAGGATACTGTAATGAAAATCTCATTTTCTTTACTTTATTTCGTAATTTCAGCTGCAAATGGCAGAAACCTGAAAATAATTCTTCGAATCAATAAAGATGGTGGTCGTTTGTTGTCGGGTCTTAATCAAATGGAGCAAGTGTATCGTACGATTAACGTTAGTATTGATGGCGAACATGGAACTGGTATTCTCGAATTGGGATATGAGACATCCGGTAAGTAAATTGTACAAATGAACGTTAATAGTTTCATAAATAAAGCACTTAATCAGAAAAAATTAAACATAAAATTAATTATCCATAAAACGTATGATCTTGAAATTTTGGAATTCAGAGATTTTCTTATAAAATTTTACGTCTTGGATATCTATTTGAGGAATTATATTTCTTTGTTACTTATAGAAATTTTAGTTATATAAAATTAGGTATTAACTTTCAATAATTGTAATAATTTAATTAAATTAATGTAGGATTATACATTTAAATATTAAACTAAAGCTATTTATTTCAGTTTTAAAGTCCGATATACCTTCGAATATATCTCCATTACCCGTTTTGAAATGGTCGAATGAGAAGGAGGCAGGTGCAGTCGGATACTGCGCACCATTCGATTCCCGTGCGGCATTTTGCACCGATTACGTTGGAGGAAAGGGAGCTTCACTTGCACTATTAGCCTCGGTGCAAGCAGAAGAGGTATATATTATAAATTAATAGAACAATCTTTCATTTTGTCCGAGTCTCAGATAACAGTAATTAGTATTCATAGTTTAATTATTATTTACGTTGGTAGAAATCTGACCTAAGCAATAAGCGACGTGCGCGCCAACTTTCATTCATTTTATTTCCATGATGCCTATGAATACTGATGCTATTAGGCATAATTGCCAACCCAAGGGATACCAAGGGAGGGAAGGGATGAGAAGAGACAAAATTAAGGGAACAGAGAGGGTGGGAGATTGGGCTACCGGTACTCTCACTAATCGCAGTTACCGCAACAATACTGATACTTTACGCCAGTTTTCTGTGAGGGGGTAGTAGGTACTTTCTCGGTCGAGCCGGCAATACATTCGCATTCCAAATTCTTACAAGACAGCGTGGTTTTCAAGTTATTTGTAAATCCACATTCAAATTTGCCTTCGTTTTTATAATTATTATTTACATTATGTATATCAAAAATTATGTATTTCTTGTGTTTCACACACGATTTAACCAAATATATAAAACATTGGTGCGAAAGCTTCAAAATTTTTCAATACTTTTTTTCTTAACATGGCATTATATATTTTTTTTGTTACAAGTTGGCAAACAAGCTTACGGCCCACCTGATGGTACGTGGTTGCCGTAGGCTATGAGCGCTTGCAGTACCATTAGTAGGTTCCACTCACGCGTTGTCAACCTCGAAATATTAGTTCTTAAATCTCGTCCGCCTAGTAATTTCACTATCGTACCCTTCAAACCGGAACACAGTAATGCCTAAGCACTACAATTTGGTGGCAGAATATTTGACACTGCTGTGGTACCTACCTAGCCGGCCTCTTGCAACAAAATAGCTACCACCGGTGTGACTGATTGCACTGGTGGAATAATCTCTGCTGTAACAGAGGTTATCCCAACAGCGGGCGATAGGGTCGTCACATCCCGATGCCGGAAAGTCGCCGACATACCGTCAACAATTATTTTTTGATAATTTATAATGTATCTTTTTCATATAACATAATATTAATTTGATTTTAGGGATACCGCGTTCCTCCAGGTTTTTGTATAACGACAAAAGCTTTAAGCAAACATCTTGAAAATCATTCTTTAATACGAGAAGCTATCAATGAAATTGAGGCTGCCAATGAAAATTATGAAGAATCTAAGTTCAGAGAAAAATGTGAAAAGTATGTACCTCGTAGCAGAGAACTTCAACGTTAGTTTTCGTCAGAATTTTATAAAATTCAAATTTAAATTTATGATATAATTTTGTTTTCAATTTTAGAGCATCTAATTTGTTCCTTTCGACGACTATAGTGGAAGATGTAAAAGAATCCATATTGGTATATCTTAGGGAACTAAAACAGAAAGCTGCTAATGAGAAATTTGGAGAACAATTACGATTTGCAGTACGATCTTCAGGTACAATCTCTTTGTATTATCCTTCACTTTAATGTCTGTCTTCAACTGTTTTGACAACATTTTTTGGAAATTTGTTATATTTTTGTCATTTTATTGGTGTAGCGGTGGGTGAAGACAGCGAAGCGCTCTCGGCAGCAGGACAGAACGAGACCGTTTTAGGTTGTGTAAGTGATGATGATGTACTGCGCGGTGTACAGAAGTGCTGGGCCTCGATGTTCGCGTTCACAAGTGCATACTATCGCAGGTAATACTTATTTATTAGACGTTATATGTATCATACTTCTCTATCAGTGATAATTCTTTAAAAAGTTATCCATAGGTAAAATTAGTTTTATGTTTCCCCTAAACTCTGAAATCAGAACCTGAAAGTCAGAATACTTTAAGAAATATTGGCTTGAAGATATTATATTGTGTAGCTTTAGAAATATGGAATTTTTACCTTTTGAATTTAACGACGGTGAGGATTGATTTTTTAGTATATGCTTCTTTGAGAAATACTAAAAAGTATAAACTTATTTTTTTTTTTTTTTTTTTTTTTTTTTTTATACGTAATGTATTGAAGATAAACAAATCGGGTGCTTAAATTGTGACGAGGTAATACAAAATGCTTAGTTGGCGGGAAGCCCCGACTATATTATAATTTTAACCGTGTTCTGCATATGATATCTGTGTCTTTATATTTTTATGTTTTTTTTTTAAAAGGCAAAATGGTCAGCCTTGCTTATGCCCGGGCGGCGTGGTGGTGCAAGCGCTAGTTAGTCCGCGCGTGGCCGGCGTTATGTTCACGGCGCATCCACAACACGGCGACCCTTCACGTCTGTTGATCACCGCCAATTATGGCTTAGGAGAGGTGAGATCTTGTCATTTACTATTATTTTTATTAAAATAATTTATTGACACTATTTTAATCAAATTTTAAGTATACACAAGTGTCGCGTACAGCTGTGTATACTTAAAATTACGAAAGAAATTTACTTTAGAGCGTGATAATAATTTTTGAATCTGGTATTTCTCAAAGTGGGCGATAACGCCCTCTTGTGGGCACTAGACTACTAGAGGGCGGTAAGGGGTGGTGGTCTTGAAGTGGCTTATGGAGCGATATAATTAAATTAATTGAACTAACAATTAAATTAAATGAATATCAAAGTATTTTTTAAGAAGAAGAGGTGAAAAAGTGTGAGAACCTCTGATCTAGAACAATAACTACATGGATTTTATAAAATATGTATCTACTGAATTTCGACTTATAATAATGTTTACTAAATTTGTAGAGTGTTGTATCGGGATCCGTCGAGCCAGATACAGTCATTGTGAGACGTGCAATTGATGGAAAACTCTCAATAGCACAGATCCTTCTAGGATCGAAGAAGCACAAAGTAATCACAAGCGGTGATGGTGTTATAGTGGAAAATGTTATAGATTCAGAAAAAGATAAAGCGTGTTTATCTGAAACGGAGATAATGAGATTGGCTAAATTAGGTGTAAATCAGGAAAAACTTTGGGGTGCTGGTAGAGATATAGAATGGGCTATACTCGATGTAAGTACAATACTTAAAGTAACTTTCCATTTATTAATATTAATTAACATTGACAGATATCAGTTTTTTATTCCTTTCACTTCATTTCAATAACTTATAACGACTTTTTCAGGATGAAATATTCTTATTACAAGCACGACCAATAACGTCTCTAGAGCGTTGGACAGAAGAGGAGCTGTTGCATGAACTCGACTTTCCTATTATGTCCGATGATGAAATGATAACTTTTGCTAATACTGGCGAGGTATTGTACAACTAACTTATTACTTTAATGACGAATGATGTGCCACTATACAAGTTACATTCTTCTTCATCCTAGCATTATTCCCGGTATTTTTATTACTCTCATCCGGATTTGACAGGTTACTAGTTTTTACACAGAGCGATTGCCATCTGACCTCCGTAACCCAATGAGCGAAATAGTAACTCATGGAATAAGAGAAAATTACCTATAAAGAGTTAATGATTATTATACGATGTTATGATAACAACCGGGACTGAAAGCTTAACGTGGTCTCCGAGGCACAGCGCGAAGGCTTACAATGACAAACGCACAGGCAGATATTTATAATTCCAATACAAATGTCTGCCCTGAGCGGGAATCGAACCCGCGACCGTCGATACTTAGGGCAAGCTCGCTACAAATACGCCACAACATATGTTTAATTAACTTTGTTAAATTATCGCTTAGGTGCTCCCGAAACCAATAACACCATTAAGTCACGACTTGGTAATTTGCCCGTTAGAAAGAAGCGTGGGAGCTCTGATGAGGACCAACGGCGATGGCTACGATAGTAACGTTGTTCTGACACATAACAGAACTGCTTTGGCATCATATAATGTAAGTAATTGCTTCGAAAATTTAGGCAATAAGCTTTTAAGAAAAATCGGCTTTTAAAGAAGAATCAGATTTTAAAGAAATTATAAACAGTTTTATCGATTTTCTAATTTAGAAAATAATTATGTAGAAGAATAAGTATGTAGGTTCTTTTTTTGTAAGCGAGAATCAAATTTCTTAAGTTAGAAATAAGTAAATATTACAAAACCGATGGCTTTTTATTGTACTGTAGACGCAACCGGCGTCGGGACGTGACGACCCCATCGCCCGCTGGTGGGATAATCTCTGTCTGCAGAGATTACTCCACCAGTGCAGTCAATCAATTCAACTGGTGGTAGTGCCACGCTGCACAGCTCTTTCTGTGCAGCCGGGTGAACCAGCGCACGCCCGGGTAAGTACCACTCTCTCACAGAAAACCGGCGTGAAGTGACAAGTGTCGCGTTTCGTACGGTGAGTGAGAGTCCCGGAGGCCTTCTTAACCCCCTCCCTTCTATGGACGTGCAGAATTCGGTTCGTGTACCCCAGGAGGGTACCGCCTGCGTTCGCGGTGGAGAATCCCTCTCTGAGCGTCCATGCTCAGCACGAACTCCAGCTGAGCATGGATGCCCAGGCTGCCCTCCGAATTCTGGGGGCAATTTTGCGCTCTGGAACTGTTCAGGGGCAAACAAAGCAGGCTACCTAAGGCTACCCTGTCACGCCTGGACTTCTGCAACATAAGGGGCTAAATTCAACCTGAACGCCGTCCACCACCATCTTGAGACAGCGAAGCCGGCCCTTTTCATACAGAGACACAGATATCTTCTCCGGCTGATACTTCTTTCCTCTCTACCGGGATACAATTTGAAACATTCCTTTGTACCCCGGGCTGGTGTGTGCGTGTACGTCAGAGAAGATGTCTGCTCTCGTCGCCTCGGCAGCCTTGAAGTAGGGGACCTATCGATTCTTTGGCTGCGCGTAGACTGCGATGACCATCCGCGAATCTACGCGTGCCTTTATAGGTCCCCATGGCGGAAATGCCGAAACTGACCGACTCATTGAGCACATCAAATGGCTACAGATTCCGTGCTGCAACAGATCCCATCCGCTGAGATCGTGATTCTTGGCGATTTTAACGCCCACCACGCCGAATGGCTTGGTTCACGTACCACCGATCACGCGGGGAGATCTGTTCTCGACTTTGCTTTGGCATATGATCTGACACAACTGGTAACCTCGCCTACGCGAATCCCAGATGTAGAGGATCATACACCTTCACTGTTGGATCTTCTGCTGACCTCTCATCCGGACAACTATTTGGTTTCCGTCGATCCTCCTCTAGGCTCGTCGGACCACTGCGCTGTTCGGAGTACAGTGCCAGTCTCGCGCCCAGCACGGCCCCGCTTCGTGGAGCTACCGGCGCGTTTGGCACTACAGGTCGGCGGACTGGGATGGGATGCGTTCTTTCTTTGCGTCCTACCGCGGGGACAGATTTGCTTCTCGCCGGATGATCCGGACGTCTGTGGCCCAACTCTGTCGCCGATGTGGTACTCAGGGCATGGAACTCTTTGTTCCGGCTTCTGCAGTGCCCATCGGAGGCAAGTCCCAGCCTTGGTTTGGTCACTCCTGTAAAACGGCGCTTCGCCGAAAACAGGAATGCTACCAAGCCTGGGCTAAGGCGTCGACGTCTCGTGATGTAAATACCAGCGCACTTAGAAAGAAGTACAACTCTGCCTCCAGGTCCTTCAAAAGGGTTATTGCCAAAGCAAAGTCGGAGCACATCGGCAGAATTGGCGAGAGACTAGTGCGTCTTCCTTCGGGTACACGTGCATTCTGGTCCCTCGCCAAGTCTGTCTTAAGGAATTTCTGTAAGCCATCATTTCCACCTCTGCATAGGGACGATGATTCGGTGGCCCATGCCGCGAAAGAGAAAGCTGATCTTCTGTGCTCTCTCTTCTCGTCCAACTCGACTGTGGATGACCAAGGAAAGTCACCACCGGCAATCCAGCGGTGTGATACCACGATGCCGGAGGTTAAATTCCGGCAAAGTGTAGTTCGCAGAGCACTTCTTTCCTTGGACATTCATAAGTCGAGTGGGCCTGATGGAATCCCCCGATCGTGTTGCGGACATGTGCTCCTGAGTTGGCGCCGGTTTTAACGCGTCTTTTCCGGTACTCCTACTCATCAGGCGTCGTCACGAACTCATGGAAGACGGCTTTAGTGCACCCGATCCCTAAAAAGGCAACCGCTCGGATCCGTCCAATTATAGGCCAATTGCCATTACCTCCTTGTTCTCAAAGATAATGAAGTCCATTATCAACTGCCAGCTCCTGCGGTATCTAGAGGAGCACCAGCTGATTAGCGACCGCCAGTACGGTTTTCGTCGTGGTCGTTCGGCTGGTGATCTTCTAGTTTACCTGACACATGGGTGGGCGGAGCAGTTGAGTCCAAGGGAGGCATTAGCGGCCAGTCTGGACATAGCGAAGGCCTTCGATCGGGTATGGCACAACGCTTCTTTCGAAGCTTCCTTCCTATGGGCTTCCTGAGAATTATGCAGATTGGGTCACCAGCTTTTTGGCAGATCAGACATCAAGGTCGTTGTCGACGGTGCATGCTCTGACTTAAAACCATTAATGCTGGTGTCCCGCAAGGCTGCGTACTGTCCCTACTTTGTTTCTTCTGCATATCAATGACATGTTGGAAATTTCAACATTCATTTGCTATACCGACGACAGCACTGTGGACGCTTTATACACCGGCCGCTAATATTTCTCGGGAAAACGTCATTGAGTGCCGGAACAAACTTGTTTCTGAAGTCGAGACTACATTGACAAAAGTCTCGGACTGGGGCCGACTAAATTTAGTCCAATTCAACCCCAAGAAGACACAAGTTTGCGCGTTAACCGCTAAAAAAACACCATTTGTCGTATCTCCTCGTTTTGGAACACTCCCTGGCTGCCACAGCTAGTATCGGAATACTTGGTGTCGACATTTCGAGCGTCGTTCCGTTCCGCGGTCAGTTGGAAGGAAAGGTCAAATTGGCCTCCTAAAAGCGGTGTGCTCAGCAAGGCGAGGCACTACTTCACGTCGGCTCATCGCCTAAAACTCTACAAGGCACAAATTCGACCACACGTGGAGTACTGCTCTCACCTCTGGGCAGGAGCTCCCCAGTACCAGCTACTTCCAATTGACCGCATCCAACGTAGAGCGGCTCGGGAATTGTCGACGATCGTCTTTCCGATCGGCTTGATCCTTTGGCATTGCGTAGAGATGTCGGATCACTCTGCATCTTCTATCGCATATATCGGAGAGTGTTCTGAGGAATTGTTTGGATTGATCCGCCGGTAGAATTTCACCATCGGACATCGCGACAAAACTCTAAGTTCCATCCATACCACCTCGATGTCTGAAATCCACAACAGCGCGATTTAGAAGACATTTTCTTCCTCGCACAACCACTCTGTGGAACCAACTTCCGCCGGCGGTCTTTCCGAACCGATACGACTTGGGAACCTTCAAGAGAAGAGCCTATTCTTTCCTTAAAGGTCGGCAACGCGCCTGCATGCCTTCTGGTGTTGCAGATGTTCATGGGCAGCGGTGATCACTTAACATCAGGTGAGCCTCCTGCCCGTTTGCCCCTCTTACATAAAAAAAAAAAAAAAAAAAAAAAAAAACTAATAGAGGCAAAAATTTAAAAGCCAAATTTTTGGAATTGTTTTGTTAAATATCTCAAAAATAACTTACTTGTGTGTAGTTTCACGTAAGTAGTTCCTAACTCACGCCAAGGGCAAAGGTACACATAAATAATTTGAATGCAATGATCGCGATTATATAGATCTTTTACCAGTATAAGTTATATTCTTTATCTCCATCTCCTTGAACTGAGCACCACAAAATTTATTTGATATCTTTTTGTAACACAAAGAACTATCAAAATTGGGTTACAAACGCCGAAGATTTCACGTTAAATGCACGTAGAAATTAGTGGAATAAATAATTTTAACAAGTACAACTTTGCAGGCAGTATACCGAAGAGTTCCCAAGGAAATAGACGTAAACATTCGCATGTTGGAAATGTCCATTCACGGTCACAAAGTGGCTGACGAGGATATTATGAGTACCGCACTGCACAGGCGACCACCTAGAATAATGGATAGGCCTGAGACGATTTTCGATATGTTGAAGGTAAATTTCAAATCCATTATTTTTCTAGATATTTTGTAGAATCAAATTCAATTCTAATTGTAATGGCAACCATTGAAAATCAGTGCTAGGTATGCCTACCTAACAAATGCTGAATAGTACGCTATTTTCTAACACAGCACGGTGGTCAAACGTCGTTTGAATGTATTTTATTTTTAATTGCTTTTGTTTACTTTTTTTAAACTATTGTTTTATTGTTTTTTCATTTTATTTTTTTCTTTTTTGTATTTTTGTTTTTGTTGCATTATTATTTGTATTTTTGTCTTAAATATTTTGTACTCTGCTGTGTTCTAAATAAACTTGTTCTTTCTTTCTTTCTAATTCGCATTTAATCTGTTTTTTTTTTTAATATTTCTTAAATGTCTTCTTGATAGTGAATTTAAATACGTACGTACGTAATAGTATAGCCTTTTTTACATAATTGTACTTTTTCAGTGTTCCATTACATCAAAATGGACCATGAACCAAACCATTAAAGATGTCAATGAAATGAAGGTCAATATCGAAACAGAAGATCCTTTGACGGTTTTAGAGTCGATAATTGAAAAAAAAGTTGATATGTTCAAGTTCTTTAAGGGTCACTGCTCCACGAGTGTCGCGAGTACATTCAGCCAATTCATTGCGATAACTGTTTTATTGGAAGGAAGATCAGGTATAACAAATCGACGTAACTTTTTTTTTTTTAATCTGTAGCGACATCTACACACAACACGACGTAACGCGATAAAAAGACAAGATTGTCACAATCTCGCATGAAGCTACAGCGACACCTACATGGCATACTACGCAAAGAGATGGACGACCAATGAGCGTCACGATCCTAAATCGCGCTATCAGAGTTTCCTACGCTCGTAACCTATATATACAAGTTTCCAACGTAAGTCGTTGGGCTTCGGCTCGCCAGGGAATATCAACCGCCTGGTCGGAGGGTCTTCCCATTTCGTTTATCCCGAAAAAATGTTAGGTTCCCGTGATATTATCGAAAAATACTGCAAGGCAATTTGCCTTGGAATTATTTTTAGATGTTTGTAACTCAATCACACATAACAATTATCTGGATTAACACAGGATTCTTTTTATCTCAGAAAATGTTCATTTTATGTGGGATTATCAAAAAACATGCTATACTACAAATATCTTTAAAAATTCGGTATAGATGCGTCTTTTGGGAAGTTATGGACTTAGAAATTATTATTTTTTCTCTAGTATATAATATTTTCGAGTTTTTAAATTTAAGATAATATAATTGTATCGTCATCATATTATTATTTATGCTATTGAAACATTAATTAGAGAGAATTAATATTCTGAAATTCTTTATTTTGTAGATTTCTCACCAGAAGAGTGTAATGAAATTAGTAAATTATTAAGCTCAGGAGACGTTTTATCAGCGGAAGTACCACATGCACTTTCTAAACTAGTTCGGAATCTAGACAGCTTTGGAAAACTGGAAGAATTTCGTGCACAAAACTCAAAAACAGCTTTAATGTGGTTAAAGAATAATGTATCACAGGTTTATGATGATGTGTCCATGTTTTTAGAGAGGCATGGACACAGGGCTATAATGGAAGTAAGTGACTTAATCGTAACAAAATATAGTAGAAGGAGCAGCTTTTACCATAAATGGGCCAGATAAATAAAGTCCACTTTCGGAATCAGCAGGTTCCTTTCCAACAAACTCTACTTAAACCTTGTAAACATGATTCAAAAGTTTTTCAAATTCATAAGTGAAACGAAACAAACTATTAGAATATCTTGAATCATATATTTAACATGATTTTTCCATTTATTTTGTAGTTTGATTTATTTACAAAGCCATGGGCACTTGTTCCGGAAGAATTAATGAAGGTGCTTATGCACGTACCTTTAATAAAAGAAGAACAACAACAAAAATCTTGTGAAGACATAATCGCCACTCTAAAAACTCCAAAGAAATCGAGTACAAAGTACGTATCATGTTAATTGTAAGTAAGATAAAGTAGTTACACAAAAATATGTTATTATAGATGTCTGTGTAGTTGCTAAAGAAAAATGTAAAAGATTTAAATCTAGTAGCTTTGCGTAGCTTGAACAATATAAATACAGTATTAATTAAATACGTATATTTTGGGAATTTATCTATTCAATAAATATCTTTTAATGTTCCCTGTACCGTAAGTGTAAATATTAGTCGCTTGTTAAAAGTTTAAAGTAGTACATTATCTTACATGCGTGGTGTCAATCAGAGTTAAGAGGGAGGTTTGAGTCTCACCGATCGAAATACTTCTTTATTTCTTATTTCCATGTGTGGCCCGTTAATTTCATTTTAGAAGCCTTTTATTGTAAGAGGCCGGTTAGGTAGGTACCACCTTAGTGTCAGATATACACTGCCGACCGCAAACTAGTGCAGTATTGTGTTTCAGTTTGAAAGATACTGTAGATAGTATAATTACTGGGCAAAGTAGATTTAAAAACCGATATAGCGCTCATAGGCTACGACAACCGCCTACCGCCTACATGCTTATTTGCTAACATACCCTTTCCAGGAAGGCACTTCGCTGGATAGTTCCCATCTGCCACCGTGCGGTGCGGCACCGGGAAGGCACGAAGGCGCACGTGATCCTCGCCGTACACAAGCTGCGGCTCGCGGTGCTGCGGCTGGGCCGCGAGCTCGTGCGCCGCTGGCTGCTGCCTCATCACGACCTCATCTTCTTCTTCAGAGCGCATGAGCTCCGGAAATACATCGTTACGAGGGACCCTGCCTTACTTAGGAAGTGAGTTCCCACCGTCGTTAGAAAATATTTTAAGGATATATTTTTAAATAAATTGATAAAAAGTTTACAATTCATCTGTATTCTTAGTAAATTTAATAAAAATATTAATGATAATATTTCCTTTCCAACTAAGTATAATAAACATATAACTTCCTAGGCGCATACATGTCAATAGCCTAAAGGGTAAAATATAAAACTTGCAAATGATAAAATTTTGATTTTTGGGCCTGCACCTATTGGAAGCAAGGCAGGGGATTTTGGTGTGACTACCAAAAAGAAAACTTAAATTAAATTTAGTAATTGCAACAATCATCTCAGTAGGTAAAAACAGTATGCGCTGCAAGTAGGCATGCCGAAAGAATCTCTGCCATATTCACACATTTTTTCAGAGCGATTCAACGCCAACAGCTCTATCCGACTTGGAGCAAATTAAAATTTGCTGAAATAAATAAAGGCTGGCCGGAGCCACTTAAAGTTGACGGACCAAAAATTACTTCAGGTGAAGTGAAAATAAAAGCTACTTCTGTATGTGGAGGAGATGTCATCGCAAGAGCTTGCGTCGTTAAGGAACTGTCAGAGGTAAGGTTTTTTTATGTTTGTTACTCCATTATTCGAAGACGATTGGATCCTGGTTGTTTGAGTATACTCTTATAATTTTGAGGTTGCCTTATTGTAAACTGGTCCACCTATTGCGATTCGGGTATTTTTTAAAGTAGCTTGTACATTTGCTGTGGAAAAGGACCATTTGATAAAGTGGAGCTCCTGATAATGACAATAAATAGCCGAACTACTCAACACTAATAAATGTTTCACATTTGTAAAAACAAGCAAACAGAGAACACCAGCACATGAGGTACTTCTAAGAGATTCAAATTTTTAATGTAAAATTTAACGGCTGAAACTCATGTTCAATCGGTCTATGTACCGAAAATAACATCTTATTCTATTTTTTTTGTTCATAGATAAGTCAACTGCAGCATGGAGATGTATTGATAACTCATTCCACCGACATAGGCTGGTCACCCTACTTTCCTTTATTATCCGGCGTTATAACAGAGCTCGGTGGATTAATTTCTCATGGTATTTTTCGTTTTATTTAATAAATAACATCGTTTTCCGTTTAAACCCTATCATAAATGAACATGTTTATTTGTATATTTTTTTATGTTACAAGTTGGCAAACAAGCATACGGCCCACCTGATGGTAAGTGGGCGTCGTAGCCTATAAGCGCTTGCAGCACCATTAGTAGGTGCTTCAAACGCGTTGCCAACCTCGAGAGATTAGTTCTTAAGTCTCCTCTGCCCAGTAATTTCACTAGCGTACAGTGCCCTTCAAACCGGAACACAGTAATGCCTAAGCACTACTATTTGGCGGCACCATATTTGATACTGCGGTGGTACCTACCTAGCCAGCCTCTTGCAACAAAAGACCAGTGTGACTGATTGCACTGGTGGAACAATCTCTGCTACAGACGACAGACGATGACAGAGGTTATCCCAACAGCGCGCGATGGGGTCGTCACAACCCGACGCCAGTAAAAATAATACATAAATCTATAAAAAAGTGTCTGTTTATGATATCGAAATAACAGATTTTTTTAATGCATATGCGAAGAACTACAAATGCTAATACCTTTTTATTGTTTTTAATTGTCTGGTTTGTTCCTGATATAATCTCCGAACCGGTTTAACTGATTTTAACCGGACTTTCACTGACAGATGGCCAATGCTCATAAGGATTCCATTAAGATATATTAATTTTCCGCAACCGCAAGGATAATTAGGACAATTAAATATTTCATAATAACAAATTAACTTTGTTATTTATAGGAGCAGTGATAGCGCGAGAGTATGGGCTGCCGTGTATCGTTGGTGCAATACATGCTACCGAAATTTTCAAAACGGGTGATACAATAAGACTGTCTGGATCCGAAGGAGTTGTAGAAAAAGTTACCGTTTTGGAAGAAGCCGAAGTTATTTCAAATTAATTTTAAATACATTGTGTTTTAATTAACTTGGTTTTGCGAGCTCTTGAGATTGTTTTTATTCTTTTATTTGATTTGATTGAGATTAATATATAAAGATTTTTAAAAATATTGTTTAATGTCTTTTACAAATTCAAAATAAAAAAAATATAAATACAGGTATAACATTTTACAAAATCACTAGAAACAAGAAACCAACGTGACAATTATTTTCAAAGTTTCATATAATCTTCAATCCATCCAAAGATCACATGAACAATATATATACATATTTGTACCCTCAACCACAAATAATAACCAACGATAACATTTTCAAAATTTCATCCACCGCAAAACAAATGCAGACATAGATCGCAACGAATTTCTCACACCCAAGCCCACGTAAAAGAGATAAAATTATCGTTCGTCGTTCGAAAGAACGAGAAGCTCGTAGCAGTTGAAGGCGAATGGTCGTCCGAATATGACGACGTGGCAGCGGTAGGCGGGCGCGTGCACGGCGCCCACGAGGTGCGAGCCGCGGTACAGCACGCGGCCCACGTGCACGCCGCGCGACACTCGCACAGCACGCGCGCCCGCCCCCGCGCTGCACGCCTCGCCCGCGCGGCACGCCACCCACGACACGTCCGCGTTACACATCACCTTCGCCGATAAATCGTACATTGAATTACTTTTTATAAACAGTTGCATAGGATTTTGTAATTGCATTGTGGAGATGACGATGTGAGAAATGCCTCCAACACAACGGGAGGATCCTCCGACCAGGCGGTTGACATTGCCTGGCGGACCGAAGCCCATCAACTTACGTTGGGAAGTTGTATATATAGGTGAAGATCGTAGGAAACTCTGATAGCGCGATTTAGGATCGTGACGTTCATTAGTCGTCCATATCGTTGCGGAGTGTGCCATGTCACTTACGTGGCATACTCGCTGTAGCTTGATACGAGATGTGACAATCTTGTCTTTCTATCGCGTTACGTCGTGTTGCATGTAGATGTCGCTAAAGCATGAATGGGCAGTCTTGAACTCTTGACCACCCTCGCACAGAATACCAACGTCAAGTAACACTGTATACCTCCTTCTTATCCTTTACCCTTATGTCCCTTCTCTGCCCACTCCTTCTCTTGAGTTGGCAACGTGCTTGTAATAATGCTGCATTATGCCTATTGCATGCGTCTATAGGCTACAGTGACCTCTTACGATCAGGAGGACCGTAACGCTTATACACAGGTGGCAAAATGTGGCAGGTGGTTATAAAAAAATATATGTAATGTGCCAACGTGTTTTTATGATAATAATTATGAGATAGATATACTATACTGTGATTATTACAACAATCTTTGAACAACACTATCATTCTATATTTAAAAAAATTTAAAACCCAGACAAATGTCATACTCGATCATAAATTAAAATGAATTTTTGTATTATAATATAATTTTTGCAACCTGATATTTGGTATACTGATGTACTTCGCCATCGCTGTACACTATGCAGCAATGTTTAGACGGGAGTAGAGCAGCGGGTACGACGTTACACCTAAAATGTATTTAACTAATAATGTATGTATCAATAATTATATATGTTAATTATGATTTTTTACGACGAACAGTATTTATCCTAGATCCTTGTTAAATATTGGACAGTTAAACACAATAATAAGAAGCAGACCTGTGCGTAGTCCTAGCCACCCAAGTCACCTCTCCCTCGTAGACGCCAGCGGCCACGGCTCCGCCTGGCACAGCGCCGCACGCACTCACCACCCACACCGGCCCGGAGTGACTCCAGCTTGGGAGCCAATCTGCGAACCCAAGCCAAATTTAATAATAATGTAAAATAGTGCACATTACTGTACATTATAGATATATATTATTATACAATATACTATATTTTAGGCACAACTAAACCTTGGATAATGAATTACTTCTGCATCGCGAGTTTTGTTTCGTGGCGCGTTTGAGTATGCAATAATATTTTTGGGGAGTAGCTCTCGTGTGTGAGTGATTTACGGGATAAAAGACGTGATTTACGACATAAAAGTGGAGGAAGAGTAGAGTCAATTAATGGAGGAGCTATTCTCATACCTACATCAATGTTTTTCATACTACTATATTTATAGCGAAGCCACGACGTGGCGACGAGTATACAAAATGTGGCAATGGTATTTTAAATAAACATTTTTATCTCGTTATTAGGGAGTCAATTATCAAATATAATTGATATGATACAAAATTAATAATTTATTACGTCCGGTGTCCTGTATCAATGTCTGATATAAATACCTTCAATGAGTGTTTTGTATTTTTGTTCCCAGCATACTTTTAAATGCAAGTTGTATTTATTCCAATCTTCCAAATATTCTTTAACTTTCTCCTTAAAATGTTTCCACCTCCTAGATTTTTGATAATACTTGATTATGAACACATAATTATTCTTTATTTACTAAAGGCTACATGCTACTTTTAACATCGTCGATCGGTGATTCAGACGCCAAACGCGGCGATCCAGTCACGTCGAGATCGCGACGAAGCATCGATTTTGATACGATCGAATGGAAAAAGTAGCATCATCGTCAAAAGTATCATGTCCACTAAAATCCTTATCAACGTAAATGTATAATATGTAATACTTACACGTTGTGTAAAGATAAATCACTGCTTTTTCGTTGTTGGAGAAAGTCTGTTTCTCTTATCTATAAAATTTTAAAGATTATATGAAATTAAGTTCTAAATAATGACTATCTTTGGAAATTGCGTTACTCACGACAACGATCAACCACTGTGTCCAACGACTGAACATGTCTATAATATCCAACATTTCTTTCTGACATTCCATATAAATTTCAGTCTTAACTGTAGCTCGAGTTGGAGATACAATCTGAAATTTTGCGATTATTATTTTACGTAACTTTCCCAAGATATGGACAGATAAAAGACAAAAAAATACTTTTTTGTCTCTATATCTTAAAGCAAGCCGGAGCATTAATTGACGGCTAAAATTATTATACTGTCTCCATTGCAAGGCTTCGGTTTCAATTTGTCTTTGAAATACTGTCCATGATTCTTCATTTTCTCCTAAAATATAATAATAGTAATGTTCAATCAATTATTATATTATTTTGAATAATAACAGCATTTCTCATTATCTAACCTGGGGTTGTGAGATCAGAATCACTTGGGCGGTTTACCGCTCTATCTATGTTCTCCTGAATCCAGTTACGCCAAGATTGAACATTCCACATTAAACTTACCATCATGGAATGCCAATCTGTCATTTGGTCAGTTGTTACAATTGGAGCTCCTGTAGAAAATTTCAGTGTGATTAATTAAGCCCATACAATGTAGTGATACATAAATGTTTCTCTATATACATTAACACGAGTAAAAGAAAAAGACCTGACAATAATATTAACGCCGAAATCCTTGGACCTAAAAAGCTGATGTTTTTTGTTTGAAATTATTTTTGATGGTTTTAAAACGTAAACGAGCACTACGAAAGGATTTTTCGAAATGACTCCTATGGGGATTAAAAGCCTTAAAGGGTGGAAAGTTTCTATGGGATGTCTGGCATTTTTGAAACATTTTTAAGTGTTGTAACATTTTCTAAAATTTCACACCTGAAGGCTTGAAATGGGGGTTAATACAAACTGTATTAAAATTGTTATCTACACGAGCGAAACCATTGACAGAAGTTAATATATGTATAGTTACGAGAATTGTATCCACGCTTCGCTGATCCAATTCGTCTTGATAAATTAATCGTATTCCTCGACCTATATTCGGTAGAAGTACTTTCGATGGTGCTGCTGATATTTGCATTCATGGTTGTCGATGTTTCCCAGAAAGAACTATTCTTGTTTTGAGTATCTGATGTACTTTGAGGAGTATGATACGACAATGGAGTCGATGCGTCAGTCTCTTGCTTTTTAAATTGTGTTGGAGGCAATAATACATCCTGTTTAGTTGTTTTTTTTGTATCCTCGGGTGTCGACATAAAATCATTTGTACTTGGTAGAGGTGATTGTGTTTGTCCTGGGATTTTGTTATAATTTAATTGATTAGAATGTAAAAGGTACGAAATTGTAGTTGTTCTTCCACATTCTTCAGTTGGTTTTTTCGCTGGGCACGGTACGTATGGTTTTTCGCCTTTATTGGAGTATACTTTGTTACACTTTGATGGACATGGTGTTATAGATATTTCAATTCCACGAGCATGTGCTTTAGATGTTCCAGGTGTTATGTAGATTTTCTGTCCTGGTTCCGTGAGATCAGCTAGGGCTTGAGCGGAGATGTGACGGGAGCAGGTACAACATGGTTTTGCTACGCGACGTAATATTTCATCGCACCAAAGCTCGCACTGCACAAATACATTTTTCATACATTTGCAAACTTGTATGACATCTGTAAAACAAAATCGATTGAGGCGTTTAGTTTAAAATATTATCCAATATTAATTATCGTAATTATGAATTATTATTACGTGGCTGTAAGAAGTGTACTGCTAAGTACATGGTAGCATCTTCAATTACACCTGAAAAAGGCAATTAAGGTTAGATTAGGTTAGTCGCAGTTAAAAATTTTTTATCTTAAAAAGATTAAAAAGTATCCTACCATCCATGAGAGATAGATATTTCTCAGGGGTGCAAGTACTCATTAAATTGCGCAGTTTAATTTGTATCTTTCTTGAGACCACTGGATCTGCACTCTGCACGTTTAGCTGATCGGTATTTTTTGAACGTAATCTAATGAGAAAGTATATTTTAATATGATTATATTTTATATATATGTACACAGCAACGATATAATTTTTTAGTTATTAAAATAATGTGTTATTTTCTTGTTGTGCAATTCACCATATTGTAGTGGCGGCCATCTTAAATTTGCAATTTATCATAGTGTATAGTATTCTACTTTATTTTCCTTTCATTTGATACCCATATAGAGGAAGTTGTTAAAAATATGTAATTGCCAATTTGTGGCTGCGGTCCTCTTGGACCAATTTTCGACAAACCTAGCTAAGAACACTCCTGACTAATTCACCTTCAAACAAAAACAAAGCAAAATCGGTTATCAATCTTATTACACCGTCGTTTTTTCGTCGGGGGTTAATAAAATGAAGTAGTTCGCTTACTATTCCATAAAAATGACAACGCTTAATGATATAGTATTTTTAAATAAAACTGGACAAGTAACTTACAAATCTATACCATCTGAGTAAGTTTTTCTTATAGATCCGTGACGTAATAAAACATTGTCTTCAAAAAGTTCCATTTGATCTATTAGAATCGTTAGCGCTTCGGTTCTGATACCTTAGTAAAAAATATAACATATAGCTCTTTTTAATAAATAACTCTAGCTAGCTTAGTTATAGTTGAAAAATTATGAATACCTTGGAGCATTATATATGATACGAGCAGCTTAGTAGATTCACTTATAACACCTAAAAACGTTTTAAATAATGTTATTTCATTACATACGTAAAAAAGAACAAACATGAAAGACTATTTCTTTAAATATTTCTTATGAAAGACTATTTCTTAAGCTGTTATTTGAAATGAAAAATAAAAAGATAAAAAGATTTCGTTATTTGTAATAGGATATTAATAATGTCAAATTATTGCTTGGGGCAGCAATGAAGAACAAATAAGAATACCGTCCATTGTAGTTTTTTCATATCCAGGGTTTCCCGCAACATTAGCCATGAGAGATCGGAGTTTTCCTTCAGTTGCTGACTGCAAGCCGGGGTCTGGTAGTGATATTTGATCTTGGAATGATGTTAGTTGTTGGAGACTATAAAGGTTTAAAAGAAAATATTGACGATTAACAGGTGGAAGAACTGTTTACAGGTAAATAAATTAAAAGTTACAGTCTGCTAATATCCCACTGCTGAGGAAAGGCCTCCTCAAAGGCAAGAAGGACACCGAGCTTAATTTACTACGCTGCTCCACTGCGTCAATGCGCACGATGTTATCCTTCACGTGTTAAAGTTTACATTGTTAAAGTTGTTCGTGACGTTGTTCTTCATTGTTAAAGTTTACGTTTTCCATCCAATAGGCTATCTCAGCGTTGTTATCATATATTTGTACTATCTTATTCATTGACTTACTATGATGCAGCTTCCTTATGTGTCTTAGGTATATTTCCCTCTATAAGTATACTGTCCCCAGCTGCTTCCATTTCATTTAATAACGAAACATAAGCCTCGATATGTTCGTCTACAAAATAATTAAGTTAGAAAATTCCAGATTTAGATTACGACTCAAATAATATGGTATAATTTAAACATTCTTGAGTCCTCACCTGGTTTAGTGACTTTATCCGACAAGTAATTCGCAGCATCCTTGATGTGATCTGTTTAATACATGTTAGCTTTAACTTTTAAATTTTTTTTTTTTTGACAGCAGTTAACAGAATGCAATGAGAAGGAATCCGCTGACATTATATAACCATAAATCCATTGTGCAACCAATATTGCGAAATTTACATTCTTTCTTTAATTATAATATTGTTTGAATAAACCAGTCCAGTCATAGCATTCCATGTAATTAGTTTAAGTTTATAATTAAAATAAATATTTTTTAAAAAGTCTTCTGCGTTTTGCCTACACATAACTCAGCCTTGGTTATTTTTTTTGTGACGTTGTTACTATAACTTCGAAACTATGATTTATTTATGTTTTCATAGTGACATATATTGTGATGATCTGATCTGAGCACTGGATTTTATGGAATTTCTAAGACTTCTTTTTTCCTATTCCTATTCCGATATTTTAACTAGGCTCTGCTTGTTACTTCTATTCGGATTTGATAGGTTACTTAGAGCAAATTACCATGAACCATATGATGATAACAACCGCGACCGCCAGCTTAACGTAACCCACAAAGACAAACGCCCAGATCAAAACAAATATTTATAACAAACATGTGTCCAAGCAGGAATCGAACGACATTCGAAGAGCGTCGAACCGAGGACGCGCCGTTAAGCTTCGAGAACAGTCCACAAAAGTCGTCTAAAACAACGGAACTTCTTAAAGACTAAAAGTTAATTACCCACAATCACGGTGACAGATTATTTTTGTGTACCTGTTCTCCTGAATTTGCTTTTTTTCAACACATTGCATTTAAACATTACCTTTCATCGCAGATGTCAACTTTCGCGCCATTGAGCGACATCTTATTATATCTTCCAACTTCTTTGTCAACTGATACGATAACTGTGAGCATGGTTCATTAACTTCTAAAGAAGTTGCTTTTTTCAACCTGTTTAGTAACTAAAGCTTTTAGAAATTAGATAAAGAAAAAAAAGGCAGGCGTGCATCAATACTAACAAAATTGTTTTTTTCTAATAAAAATATACATTATATATAACAGCACCTTTGGGCAGCAAACAAAAAGGTTTCAGCGACACCATCAACTTCTGCCAGAATTTCATTCCCTCGTTTTTGCATTTCGGATATTAAAGCAATTTCCACAAGAGCCTTGTAGTCTAAAAAATCCACAAATCTCATGTCCAACTTTCAAAATAAGCAACATTCATCTAGGTGTATTTATCTACACATCCAGGATAACATAAATATTTACAAAACGATTAAATTAAATTGTTGGCTACTTACTTTTGGAGACGAAATATTCCGACAGTATTCGCGAAGATTCGATTATAACATCTAAAAAGCAATTTTACATTGACAGTACTAGTATATTATTATTATTGAACAGCAATTTGAAACAATTCATATTCATGTGTATACCTTGCATCGTATCATACATAGGAGCAGGAGTGACGTCACTGACAAGATTGTTAAGTTTCCGCTCAAACTTTTTATGTAATCGGGCCGTATCACCAGATTCCTTTACAGCTTTATCCACTTTCATGGGTGGTTTCATCGATAGCCTTTAATAAATTTAAAACTATAAATGTTATAAAACAACATAATATTAGGTTATTCTACATTCTTCAGTATATAATCATGATAAAAATAGAACCATTCCGAAGCCTGTGCATGTGTCAATTCAGTGTGAGGTTGCTTATAGAATATTTCACCACCACGTGCACAAAGCTGCGCGTGAAGTATCTTCAATGCTTCTTCTCGTTCTGGATCAAACTCTGCAGGCCCAAATAGTAATAATACATCAGCGTATTTAATCATACTACTGCATACACTTTTTTACTTGAACATTATGAACCTTCTTACCGATATCTTGGCCTGAAAGAAAAATCAAAGAATAAGATAACCATAGACTAAGTTACAATATTTACTATAGACAGACCCATCTATAGATACAGACAAAATTTCAAAGACCGGTTGGTGCTCCTTCCTAAATTTAATCCTAAAGCAACGAAACGAAGTTTGGACCATTTTATCTTTATGGAATGGCCTGTCTATAGTATATAGTAAGTCTATTAAAATAATACAGCAATATTACTGAATATTACTGAAGATGATGGCATTACCAGCTCGACGACGTTTTGAATGCCTTCTACGTTCTGCTTCTTCGGCTGCTCGTCGTCGTGATTCTTCCACATCTTTGTTTTTTGAATATTGGTCTTTGTCTTTTGCCGCAAGACTTTTTGCATCTAGTCCACCTTGGGAATAAATTAAAAATAAAATTTTGGGAAAATTTAGGGAAATGTTGTTTTTTTTTTTAAATAATGCTATACTTACACTCTTCTGTTGCTATCCCAGCAATATAATGAGTAGTTATATCCGCCGAATCTACAAGTTATTCTCAATTTCAAAATAATTTTCCAGAAATAATTACTCATTTTACCAAATTTTTAACTTTGGCTCTTTAGCGATTTAACGATAATATGTCCGTCACCTTCAATATAAGGTTTAGCTGATTCAGGAGCATCTGCAGGTGCAAGTAGTTTAACCTTTTCAGCAACTTC
Organism: Hestina assimilis; assembly: GCA_023373885.1. NCBI lineage: Eukaryota > Metazoa > Arthropoda > Insecta > Lepidoptera > Nymphalidae > Hestina > Hestina assimilis. Next base: position 5,997,626 of record CM041740.1, on the reverse strand, counting down.
ATCGACTATCACAGGCGATGCATTATGTCCACCAAAGTGTGTAGCCGCATCTAGCCTACAATAATTTTATTTTTAATGTATCAACATAAAATAATGTCAAATAAAATATATTTGTCAAATAAATTTACATGTCTGCTCCTTCTTTATGCGTCTTTGAAAAATTTCCGACAGATACTAATTCTTTATCCTTTTCATTTTTCATATTGTCGTGAATAAGTTGCATGGCCGCACCTACAAATAGTTTTCTAATTAAATTAGATATAAATCAATTTAGCGGAATTGAGCACACACGTCGCTTATTATCTGATTAACACGTAGATACGAGTTGGATGCTCTTGGTCCCGGAAAAATTTTAAGTTCTTGCGGGATGCGGATTTACTGCTACTGGGATGGAAAGTTCTGCATCACAAAAAAGGAATTATGTTTGGATGTCTATTACTTGGCAATGCAAAATGGGCTGAATGGATTTGATTGTAATTTAGTATACACATATTTTATTACCTGGACTAACACATAGAAGAAAAAATCCGGACAAATGTACGGTCCCTTCGGGATTATTAAAAACATGCTACAGAACCAAGTCAATTAAATGTCAGTATAGATCTGTTTTGTGAAACACTAATTACAAATGATTCATTTAGATGCTAGTACTATGTAATGGTTTTATTTAATTAATCTTACCTCTTCCCTTAATTATATCACTTAAGTACGCTGCCCCTTCATTTGCTGGTTCTAAAAGTATATAATTTTTATTTATTTTGTAATTTGATAAGTTTAGTGTTTATAAATGCATAATCTGTATAATATTCGAAATAATACGTACACCACTGAATAGTTATTTCAGTACCTACTTTAATAAATATGGTTTTGTAATTAGTTATACCAAATTAGAACTAGAAAGGATACTAAATAATCCGATAAAATAGTCATTAATGTGAAAATCTTGAATATTAAATTTAATAGAGAATAAATAATTAAATGTATTAGAAACTTATGCCTTAAATCGTTTTACTCACATTTTATTTCATTTCATTAATTTCATTTTACTTATAATCACAATAATTATTTTAGCCGATAAGTTAATTACTGAAAAAAAGTTTATTTAAATATTACCTTTAAGCGTAGTCTGTAATTTTTTATCAGGTATAACGGCATTTATTTTTTCCAATATTTCCTTTCTTGCATTTTCGTCATGTGCGGTCACAACTCCTACTGGTGCGTTCATTATTCTAAAATTGTTAATTATTCAATACTCATCCGGAAATAAGATTTTAATTATAAATTCGGAGTATATTTATAATTTTTCGCTTACTCGTCTCCGGCCTCTGTATATGTTATTTTGTAAACGCCATCCTCACCCAGTATTTCATCTTCTTTTCTTGCCATTAAATCAGCTAAAACACGGCGTTTTTCTGCTGGCACTATTTAATATATGGTTATTAATTATTGTATTGTCTTTAAATTCTTATAAACCAATACTTATACTATGTTTACTATGTATATATACTACTAACTACACTAGGTAAAAATAGATTAAGCTTCTTACTCTCGGGAACAGGAGCAGCCAAAAACTTAGAACTTTCATCGACAATTGCTGTAAGTTATTTAGAAAATTATTCAAAATTTTAATACATATAAGTTATATATTAAGCTATGGGCAGATAAAAGATGTTTACATGGCATATGTTTTGCATGCTCTGGTGATGGCTTCTTTTCAACAAGTTCGGTTAATTTTCCTCTTACTGATTCGTAAGCTCCTTTATCAACTTTTTCATTAGTCAAAGAAGGTGCAATTTCTAGTCTGGAATTTCCAATATATACGTATAAAATGATTGTACACAAATTAACCGTGCCACGGGCACGGGCTTTGCTCGCGTGTTGTTATTTAATTTCATTTCATATTGCGCGGAACCGTAAAATAAAAAGGGCCTATTAATTCTTATAACATCAGATATTTTGACGCATAGTAAGCAGTGCACGTCCCGACAAATCGAATATGCCGTTTTTGAAAGTAACTGGAAAAACAGATCGACAAAGATTAAAAAATAATAATTGTTTGAAGTAACTTCCGTATACACATTTATATTAATAGTAAAAAGCTGATATCTCGATATTACAAAGAGGCACTTCAATCTAATTTTTGTATAATAAATAAATTTTTAGATAATAATTATGAAGATAATTTTATATTTAAAAAACATAGAGTAATGGACAATAGTATATTAATATTGAAAATACCTTCTTGCACCATCATTATAAGTCTGTTGATATCCCTGCAACTGTCCCAAAGTCTCATCACCTTTTTCTTTCATTATAGTAACTAAATGTTGCAGTGCTTCCCCTACAAGGTGTTCGAAATTGTTGTACCGAAAAATAAAAAATAATGCATCCTTTAAATATTTTGTTGTAATAGGTTTCTTTTCGCGATTACTTTGCTGTAAAGTTGCGTTTCCACCAGATAGATATGTACGAGGATGGATAGTGAGGTATGCGTTTGTAACCGCTAAACTAAAAGGCTAGGTAAATGATGCGATCATGGACTAGTCAAATCATGCAACATGGTAATTGGGAAGCAACGGGAAATTCTAAAAACGGTAAACGGTAAACGGTGGTAAAACGGCCTTCTTCCCAATCATAGAACTGGCTAAGCCCGTGGAAGCAATTCTATTGGTTTTAAGTAATACATCCCCAGCTACGCTACGTTACCCTACGCTACGCTACGCTACGTTACCCTACGCTACGCTACGCTACGCTAGGCTACGCTAGACTACGCTACGCTACTCTCACAACTCTGCTGCTAATTCAGTCTAACAGATAATTAAATATTTGAAGAAAAGGAGGGGAATTACAAAATTAGCTATGAATGGCAAATCATTGTTGGTTTTAAATTACCTTTTCAGCCCCAACTTTAGCCAGGTGCTTAGAAGCCTCTTCCATTGTATCTAAAACAGAATTATACAGAATAGATAAGCTGCAGTTTATTTGCTTGGTTTCTTAAACCTGCCTATTTAAAAACATATTTTTGCGTTGACAGTTTGTATGTTAAGAAATCTATAAATAAATTTCTATACATTATGTCACGCTGTCACTTCAGGAAGCATCAACAAGTCAGAATAATTTTAAGCGTAGCGATACGAATGTCTCACCTCTACTAATATGAAATATCAAATAGGTATGTATAAATGAGGCATAAATTTATATGAAGGTAGAACTGCGCGCAGGTATTAGTATAATAAATATTTTAGTTTATTTTAAGTTTTCTTAAAAATGGAACTCATTCATATTTTAAAAGATAACCCTTTCGTTGAAATATTTAAGTTTAGAGTAAAACAGCATTATTTGTCTTCTTTAACCACCACCACGAATAAATTCGTATATGTGTATTTTCATATTTTGTATGTATCCATATATCTTTAAGTATATGTATGTATTGTATAAGCGTATATGTTTGTATTTATTTATCTCCTTATTTTTATTTAGTATTATTTCCAGTATCTGAGCTGCAATCCTACCTAAAATAATTCTTCCACATTCATGGATAACTCGTAGAGATCTCTTAAAGAGATGAGTTTGTCCATTGTACACATTAACTTATTGTACTGTGACTGTTTTGTGATTCTGTTTTTGGGTACATAAATAAATTAAAAAAAAAGGTTTTTACCATTCAAATTTTCCGTAACTGTCTCAGCTAATTTGCTTGGAACTCCTCGCTTCATTTCCGTTGAGATTTGTTTTTGCAAGTTTTCGCACTTAGGGTCAGACTCCAGTGGACCGGCATATTTTAACCTAAATTTAAAAGAATAATATACAAACCAACAATGATTTTGTAGTATAATAACAACAACTTACACATCGGCGGCATCTTCATACGTTTGACCGTAACATTTGTATTTATAAAGCGGTCTCGTACCAAGAGATTTCTTGACTGCCGCCAAAAAGTTCAATGAATACCGTTCACCAGCTATACCACCTGTTCAAAAAAGTTGACATTTTAATTTATGTTTAGAAGAAAACAAAAATAATTTTATTTAGCTTAAACAAGTTTATTTAGCTTACTTCTGAGAGCGATAATCTGTGATAGATATTTTGATACATCTTGAATTAATGCTGTAACAAAGAAAAAGCATTATTAATCTTCATTTTTTGTAATTTTTATACTATTTACTAATACTAAAGTTATACTATATCCACTGGTGGTAGGCATTTTATTTGAAGAGTCCGGCTAGGTAGGTACCACCGCAGTGTCAGATATTCTAGCGCAAAGCCGTTGTGTGTTTTGTATTACGGTGTGTTTTGGTTTGAAGGAAACTGTAGCCTAGTGAATTTAGTGGGGTCAGAAGACTTAAGAACCCACATCTCGAGTCTAGCAAGGTTGGAGTGACACCTGCAAATGTATGGTGTTGCAAGCGCTCATAGGCTACGACAACCGCTTACCATCAGATAGGTCGAATGTTTACTTGACTACATGTCGCATTAAAATAATTAATAGTATCAAACCTTTCATAGCTAACTGCATATCAGATGTAATGCTGCCTTCCATGTCCTTTGTTAATTTATCTTTTATTTCATCGGCGATATCTTTGATAGGCATATAAGGAACAATCATTGGAGCAGCTTCAATCCTATTTAAGCGGTAATATAATATCACTTTTATATAAAAAAAATAAAATTAAAAGCTATTTTCAAAGTAAGTTATAGTGCTAACTCTGTGGCTCCTGTTCCATAATCCATCGCGTAATTGTTTCTTTTTGCTAATTCTTTACTAGGCTGGCTCTTCATCATGCTCAGTAAAGAAAGCAAGGCTTTTTCTTTAAAAAGAAAAAAATATGAGTTAGATAGGGCAAAAAGTATAAAATGAATTTCATTCAATAAGTTCAAGATATATCTTTTTATCTAGTAAATATCTATATTGATTAATTTATTTACAGCCAATATTACAACATGTTTACAATTCAATAGTAACTGTATTTACAAATAAGTGAAACTACATATACCTCTGTCTCTTATAAATGCGGACAAATAGTTGGAGCATCTCTCGATTACCTCTGAAATAATTATAGATTGCATTTAAAAAGGAATCGACTATTAATTTGTTTATTTCGAATTAGCTGATTAATATTTTTACCAATCATGTCTTTAGCCAACTTTTTCGGTGTAGCAACGTCAACTGCTTTATGTAATGCCGTAACAAATATTGGAGATGTCGATGGATCTGGTGTTACTGCGCTGAGACCTGGTGCTGATTTTAACCTAAAGTTTTAATATGAATTTTAATATTATGCATAATATATGTATTTGAAATTGAAATAAGCTATAAATAAAATATTCAACACATAGGCAGCAGCAAATTTCGTAGACAGCGGATCAAATTGTGGCGTAAATGGATCCGATCCTTTTTTCTCCAATTCCTTTATTAAAATATTGAAAGCTGGACCTCGTTCAACTGTAAAAATAACGTTACTTTAAATTTACCGTACACATAATGAATGTGTACATAAACAAGCAATATCAAGTTAATTACTCTCATCAACAGCACACTGAGATAAGTATTTTGAGCAAACATCTAGTGTTTCTGAAAAGGAAAAAAAATAGTTGTAATAAGATATTGTGGTGTGGAATAGCTATTAGTTAAGCGACTCGAAATTATTGTTGATAAAGTAAAATAAGTTAGCGAAGAGTCGGGCGTCGGGATGTGACGACCCCATCGCCCGCTGTTGGGATAACCTCTGTCACAACAGAGATTATTCCACCAGTGCAATCAGTCCCACTGGTGGTAGGTCTTTTGTTGCAAGAGGCCGACTAGATAGGTACCACCGCAGTGTCCAATATTCTGCCACCAAATAGTAGTGTTTAGGCACTACTGTGTTCCGGTTTGAAGGGCATTGTACGCTAGTGAAATTACTGGGCGAACGAGATTTAAGAACTAATATCTCGAGGTTGGCAACGCGTGAGTGGCACCTACTAATGGTGCTGCAAGCGCTCATAGGCTGCGGCAGCCACTTACCATCAGGTGGGCCGTATGCTTGTTTGCCAACTTCTAACATAAAAAAGTCCTATTTTTTAGTGCCGTCTCGTATCGGAGATAGGCAACCATTAAGGGTATCGAACTATGGACGTTGCTGCTCGGGAGGTGGTCATCTGCACACTAGCTTCTCTTGTATTATATACTGCATAGAGTTTTATTTGGTATTCTTCATGATTTGGCCAAAGTACTAAAGCTTTCGTACTTTTATGGTCTTCGGCACTTGAAGACATAGCGTCATAGAAGCGTCTCAGTACAGTCGTGCACTTCACCCTCAATTGCTTCTAGCAACAGTAATTACTGAAATTTTAAGTTGGTAAAATGTCACCTTGATTTGCCACATACCTGTCATATCAGTTTTCAATTCAGCGGGAGTTGAATTTACTACAAGCTGTGATAATTTTGAATGTATTTCTTGAGATAAATTAGGATCATCATGGTCACTTTCTAAACCTTTAGATTCTTTTAATCTGGGAAAGATGAAGAAATCTGTAATGATCCATATTTCGTTGCAACATAACCATATACTCGTATGTTAATATCTTACTCGGTTGCAGCTTTGCCGTAGGTACGTCTCGCTTTTCCTTTTTGGTAAAGTGGTGCACTGCCCTTTGCTTGCATAGCTTTCAATAATATCTGAAAAGCTGGACCTTTATCCTCTGTAATAATTAAATTGAATATGCTATTATTACAAGATAACAATTTTTATAAGAACATTTATTAATTCGAGTATATAAAATGTGAAGAGGAGTCAAATAAGCCTTTCACTTTATTATTATACATCAAAGTACTTAAAAAGCTAATTATTGTAATGGTTCAGTGATTTATGTGCGAACTACGATTTTATGATATTGTCGTGTGCTTATTATTATTACTCTTGGCTAATTTTCAAAGACAATTGTGCTATGATATACACGTAGAGATAGATATTAAACTCGTGCTTACTACTAAATTCCGCAAATTCAGCAAGATAATTTGAACAAATTTCGACCATTTCTGAAAAATAAAAAATAATATTTACAATATTTTAATTTTGTTTATTTATTACTTATAAGAAATCTTAATCATACATACCTTTCATAAATGGAGCAAGATTTGCAGGGGTTTTGGATTTGGCAACATCAGAAAGTTTATTTTTTAGATCATTCGCTAAGGCCAAATTAAACTCGGTAGCTTGGAAATCAGTCGCTTCCTTTAGCCTATGAAAAGAATAAAGAAAATACTTCAACCTAGGAATTGCGATAGATGGTGAGTTTTCAACAGACTTTTGCTTTTGAGACGCTCATAGCCTAGTGTACCCACTGATCGGTAAACGATCGGTAGGTTAAGCAATTTTAAGTGCGGTCAGTCACTAGATGGGTGATCGTATAGTCGTATTTTAACCGAGCGTCTCCGCGCTTCGGAGGGCACGTAAAAAGTCGGTCCCGGCTGTTGAGAATTTGACAACAGTCGATAAGTCAAGTCAGCGGCGACCTGAACTCTGACGATAGGTTGACCACTAACGACTCGATAAGAAGATCAGTTGCTTTAGTCTTTCATTAGTCCTTTTGAAACCGATCATAGACACAAATAATAATATTGTTAAAAAAGGCTTATGAATAATTTACTCACTCGTCCGCCGCTTCAGTGTATGTTTGCGTAAATTTACCATGAGAAAGTAACCGGTCTTCTCCTCTCTCGTACATTGAGTTAGTTAATATTGTAAAAGCTTCTAGCATTTCGCCTATTGAAAGATTCGTTAATGAAAACAAAAACGTGTTTGCATATTTTAATAAGACTTAATAAAACAAAAACTTTAACTTACCGGTGAATTTTAAATATGCTGATTGAGCTGAAATTAAAACAATTTTATTTAAATATGTCAAAATGAGTAATAAGAAACAAAATAACAACTTACGTCCTTTGAGGAGTCCACCCTGAAATATAAATAATAAGATGACACAACATAATAATTAACAATGTAATAAAATTGAAAGACTACAGCATTTTTCAAACTAATTACGAAACCATCCTTCATTTCCCATACAAGTGAACACGATAGGTTTTTTCTTGCAAAAATGGAAAATGAGGAATGATTTTCGTAATTGCGTTTAGTTAAGTTAAAAATGAAATTACCTTATCAGTGTTCACTTGTAAATATTATGAAAAGGATTAAAATCACAGACATTTTTAGTTTCTTATTATTTTACTATTTTTATTTTTAACATCAAATTTCCTTGTTTTTAATAAATGTTTACGATTCTAAGGTTTGAAAAAAATTTGATTTCTTTGGCAATTCCAAATTCCGATAAAGCTTAAAATTCAAGTCGGTGCAGTTAATTCTGGCCTCTCTTTAACATCGGCTTTAAGGACTGTTTCTAAGAAGTCAATTGACTGATCTTCTTCTTTATTATTTCTACTTGTTTTATTAAACGTAATAATCACGGAGTTTATTTCACCCTATTTGGATGCAACAATACCATTAGATATTAAATTAATATCAATAATAAGGTTTTGTATAAAAATATACTTACATCGCCCATCATGTTTAGAAAATCATCCGCAAAACCTATGTCGTCTCTAGGTGCATTTATTTCTAATAGGTCTGAAACAAACAAATATTTGCATTAAAAATCATGAATTAGATCCTCGCGCATTGATACACCTTTATACGAACTTACTTATTCTTTAGGCATATTAATCTTTGATGTCTTAGGTGTAGTTCCAGAAGTACTAGCAGTAGGTGTAGCAGTACCAGGTGAAGGTGCTGTAGCAGACTCTGAAGGCTTTACTGTAGAATCTGTAGGCTTTACTTGTGTGATATCCTCAGCTTCAGATACGTCTCCCAAACATTGCTCCACTTCTTCTCGAAAAATATTGTAAGAGTCAAGCATACCTCTGTCTTAACATCGTCATACACATCAAGGAAATATTCACATCAAGGAAATATTGATGTTTTTAAAATAAATATCTATACTTAATTTTGTTGATATTTAGTCAACTAGCGCTATCTATGTTATTATAAAGACAGAGTTTTAAAAAAAACGAGAATCATAGAGATGCTTACCTAACATAAGCAAAAAATAAAACCAGTAAGCATTGATACCAGTATAAATTTTAAGATAGTGAATCCTTTTGGATATTACTTTTATGTTAAACTCACCATCGTCTTCATCAAAGTCCATCATCAGCATCCTGTCATCACTTTCAGCAAGAATTTCATCGATCCAAACGGCTACCTAAAAAAGTAATATTTGAAAATCAGCAGCCCAAATATTTATTGTATTCAAAATTTTATCATTATTATTAATATACGTACTTTATCTGCCATTTCTATCATAAATTTGCCTTTAGGATACGGGCAGCATCTAGATGGAGTTTTCATATTCATGTACCCGCAGATGTCGTCTAAAATTATATTTGATAACCGCAACATTCTAAACAAGTGAAAAAAATTAAGTATTAAAGAAGAAAGAGTTATTAGAGTCAGTCAGTAGAGAACAATAATTAATACGAATGTAGTTTAAAATACGTGAACCTTAAGCTTAATCCAAAGGTATTAAACGCGAAAATAGTTTTTAAGGCTCTGATCTGGACCCACTAAACAGTTACTTAACCGACCACTAATTAATCTTGGTTGGGTGGATCATTTAGGTTATTTATTTTATAATTTGTATTCTAACTTACCGAGACCTCAGATTGAAGTTAAAGGTAGTAAGTACCGAAAAAACTATTTTCACTACCTACTTGTAAAAAATTAGTGCTTGGTGACCATATTAGTAATTTAATAATACATAGGTAATATTTACTTTAGGTTAGGTTATTTTTAGATTATGTATATGTATATATGGCGGCTCTATGTTGCGTCCCCGTACGGTGGCCGAAAGACCTGGGCGCATCAGCAACAGAGGGTTTATATTTATATGTATTTAATTATTTATGTATATGTATATGGAGGGAGTAGGTTGCCGGCCCAGGTGGGCTGCGTATGCGGCAAGCGCGAGGTAGGGGTATGTTATGTCTTCCGATGGTATCACGCCGGCCTCATAATTATGCGCGTAAGACGAGACCTTTTAGTGGGTGTGGGGACCAGGTCCTATAAAAACCATTGTATTTGGCTTCCGAGTCCCCGACAGAGTTCCGAGTTACCATCTTTCCCGGCGTGGGAGTGTATAAATGTATTTCCCCAAGTAAAAAAAGGCTATTTTTAGACTCAAAAGATTATTAGTTAGTTACCCATCAGCTAGTGCGTATGATCCAGGTCTTGACAACCTTTGCTGAATGCCTCTTGCAAATACTACGGTTGCGTTTCGCGCCCACAAAAATCTCTTATCGCCGCACATAGCCAGGACATCCTTTTTTATTTGATTTATACCACGAATTCTAAAATAAAATTATAAGCAATCAAAAATTTCATTTATGAGTATTAATAATTGAAACCTCAATAGCTCAAAGGTCAAACGTTCGATCGTGATCCTCTTGGGCTATCGTCCTACCCACTCCTAGCGCAAGCTAAGGGCTCTTTCTTTGTATTTGGCAGGGTAATAGGATTCGTAGTCTTTTTAAGACTTGAAAAAGAATTACAAATATTCTTTACAAAAATAATAATAATCATATTGTAAAAAAGCTAACTTATTTGATTTTTCTTTGTTTTCTTGATGTTAACAAAATATTCGTAAGCTTGGTCAGGCTTAAAGGGCTCATCAGCATCTAGCATTGCTCTAAGTCGCGCAATCTGGAAATAAATAATTTAAGCTAAATGTTTATAAATAAAATATATCGAGTAAATCTTCGCACAACCCAAATTAGTAAAGATAAGAATTATGTAACCAAAATTCACTAATTTAGAATTGACAAAGGCAGAGGGTAAAATGAGCCCAAACTAGCTTACTTGCGTTAGTTGTAGTTTCACAAATTTGATTGTTATGGAATAAAAAAGATTATTCGGGCTTAGCTTTTTTTTGTTATTAAGGTCAAAACAGCTAATTTTATCACAGAAATTCATGATGTGATTTTTTATGGTTAAAAGTTAGACTGAATGTGAACTTCGACGAAAGTGTATGAAATATAAACATGACGAACCACGAAAGCTGCTTTGTGGAGTACCAATAAAATTCTTTGGGGAGTTCATGTACGATCGAGTCGGAATTTCATAAATGTTACTAAATGAAAGTTAAAAACTAAAAAAAATTTTATGATTAAAGTAATTGTTACATCATATTATATATCTAGCTCCTGTTCATTCAAAATGTTATAAAATATACCTTGCTTAAACTTTACCTCAAGACTCAAGACTCTGGGCTCGTCAACTGACGTTAAGCTGAATGGATTTCATTCGAAAAAGTTTTCTTTGTAGTAAAATGTATGCAATATCTGGGGGCACGGCAGTGCCCCCGCAAAGTCGAGCAAAAAAGTGGCACGGCCGTACTATCCTTTTCTAGAAGCACTTCAGGCCATTTTCGACGCTCTATAACTTCGTTGTGGATAAAGCTATAAGCCTGAATTTTCAGTAACCGAAGAGGCATTGTATAGACACGGTATATTTCAAATTTCATTCAATTTGAACCAGTAGTTTTAGAATTATAACTAGTCAAATTTCTTAATTTTGTCACTCACTGACTGACCGATCATCAAAACTCTAAGGCACTTCTAGCAGACATGGAAGCTTCAAGTTTAGAATTTAATTATTGTTTAGTGTATAAGTAAAGGAAAAATTAAAATATTTTGTAATTTCGCTCCAGTTTTCTAGATACACCAACTGCATAAATAACTTTGTAATCTCATATAAATGTATAGGATTACTAAGTTTGCAGTCAGATACAATGGATAAAATTGTAAGCCTGAAATTTCAGTAACCAAGTAGGCATTGTATAAACACGGTGTATATAATTTCATTCAATTTGAAAAATTTGTTTAAGAATTATAACTAATCAAAATTTCTTAATTTTGTTATACATTAGCTAAGGCACTTCTAGCAGACATGGAAGCTTCAAATATGATTAGTGTTTAGTGTATAAATCAATGAAAAACTAAAATATTTTGTAATATCGGTCCAGTTTTCTAGATACATCAACTGCATAAATAACTTTGTAATCCTATATAAATGTATAAAATTACAAAGTTATATTTTTTTATTTTGCGTTTGAGTGTGCAGCGTTTATATTTACAGTTAATCAATCAGTGTACCTGTATAGTATATGCATAATATAATGAAATAATAGGTGTAGGTACCTAGATAAAATACGATTAAATTCAGGAAGTGGGTAAAAAAAAGTAGATCTTTCAACAAAAAGATATGAGATCCCATAAAAACATAAAATGTAAAAAATTGCCAGTCTCATAAAGCACTTCTTCTACTACAAAAAGTGGTGAGATCTCATGTATAACTACGCCTGAAACTTGGCAGTTTTACGAATCTAAAAGTATTTGTATGAGTAGAATAAGTTGCCGTACAACTGCCAAGTTTCAGGCGTAGTTATACATGAGATCTCACCACTTTTTGTAGTAGAAGAAGTGCTTATGAGACTGGCAATTTTTTACATTTTATGTTTTTTATGGGATATACTTTAACAGAAGATAATGAATCTATTAAAATTAAAAACAAACAAATAAAATATAAGTTCTTGCTTAACATTACTAACAGTTTCTGCCGGAAGCGTGTTAGCATGTTCTCGCCATAGATAAATTATACTGCGACGAGGAGGTTTCGACATGTGTTCCAAGCGATCTGTTAATATGGCTCCATGACGACGTAAGCAGCGTGCATGCGCCCGCGCTGCACGCTTTGACATCTTAACATCTGTCGCTTTTGGTCCCCTAATTAAATTACAAAACATATTATATGCGACAGTATCCTATAAAGTCTAAATAAAGTCTAAAATAATGGGACCTTATAAAGTTCTAATCCAATCAGAAATTGTTTTAAGAAACTTCTTCGTACACTTTATTGGGCAAAGGAGATTTAAGAACCAATATCTCGAGGTTGGCAACGCGTGTCCACTCATAGGCTACGACAACAGCCTACCATCAGATGGGTCGCAAACTTAGTCACATAAAAACACTACATTAACAATTAAACTTAAAACAATATAAAACACACTTAGGTTTAGCTGGTTTAGGTGGCGGTCGAACAGTCTTTTTCGGCGTCGATTTGTATTGAACTCTAAGATCACGTCCCGCTATAATAGTGTCGGCGAGGGACGGTGGCACTGGTTCCGTGGCATAAGGTGGGTATGGAGGAAATCCAGTATGAGCTATCCAAAAAGAAACTGGTTTTAAAAATTGGAATATTCTACATATTATAAAATTACTCGTATTAGCTTTTTTTCAGTTCATGATTTAGGTACTGAACTATAAATAGAAGAGTAGGCTAGAACTTTCATTATCTAGGTCTCATTTCTAAAAGTATTAATTATTGTTTGTGACCCTTTGTATACACATCCGAATTCAAAAGTAATAATTGAATTATTATGCATACATTCTGAGACAACTATTTTCTAAATGTGTTAACTCTAGTTCTTAAATCACAGCATGTGTTCAAGATGCTAATAAACACCTTCTGTCACCTCTTCGACGATTTTTCTTTTTTTTTTCGGAATGTGTATTGCTGTTGGCCCTACTGGCCTTGACAGCGTCACCTAGCGGGGGGGCCGAGTACAGAGACTCAGCCGTGATAAAGGGGCAGCCCTCACGGGGGCTCAAATTGAACCCGCTTCGGCGATGAAGTCCTTGTTTGTGAGGATAAAAAATTGTGGACGCACTATAGACTTTTGTTATCACTAGTCAAAAGCTAATGACAGACGTTAATAACAAAATGCTAATGACGACTTTGTAGCGCAGTGGTAGCGAACCTTTTTTTTTTTTTTTTTGTTGACGCAGAGAAATGCTTTTACGCACACCACTCGCCTAGCGTGTTCCGAAGAGCACGCTAGCGAGTGGTAGTGTGAGACTCGACCACCTGTGAAGCAGGTGGTAATACCCACTAAAACTCTGCGAATACGTCTACGCCATATTGGGACGTCATGGGACCGCTTTCGCACACTACCACGACGCCCCGGCGGAAAGGCCAGCCTTTGCGGGCCACCGGCATAACTATAGGCTTTGAGGAGACGTGTGAGGGCACTAATGCTCCATCACAGTCTCCTCCTGAGCCTGACGACTAGTAGCAGCTCTAAGCCTAGGAGCTGTTACACCCTTTGTTATTGGTGGGGAGCAGTTCCTTCCACCCATCATATGCTCCGAGGGGCACCCTGCGTCAGCGCACACCGCGCATCGGAGTGGTCCGCTGCAGTTTCGGGCAAGGTGACCCTCGCCACTGCAGCGGTAGCAGAGGCTGCCCCTGTCAACTCTTGATGGGCACGTAGGCCTTGTGTGGCCGATGCCCATACACCGATAGCACCTCAAGGGGCGCTTATCCATAATATGGATTTTGGCAGAGGACCAGCCGACTACGAGCCGACCGGCCTCAACCAGCAGCTTTGCCGCCGCAAGCGGACACCTTATTACTGCGGCACCCATCCGTCCAGTGCCCTCAGTAAGCTCACCGACACGAACCGAATCGGCTGGACAGCCACAGGTACGGGCCACTGCCTCGGCCACTCCCACTGCGGTCACCGAATCATCGAGTCCGGTTAACCGCAGGGTGCCCTTAGCCGAAGGCAGCGACACCGTCACCATACCCGCCAGGATCCGGCTCATTCTCACCACTAGAGCCTCCGCCGCCTCCTGAGAAGTCCCAGAAGGCAGCACGAGCAAACGGCCATCGGTCGCAGACCGCCGGATGGAGATGCCCGGGCCTATCCCCATCTCCGACAAAACTACCTCACCCTGCACTCTTGAAAAAGCCTGAGCAAAGGTGGCTCCTTGCTTCTCCGCCGCCGGCAACAAGTTCATAACAATAGCTATGTTCTTGTGCGTGGCGGGGAGTTTTGGCTTCGGTACTACAGCCTTGGGCGGTGTTACCCTTACTGGAGCTACCTGATCGGTAGGCTCCTTAGGAGGGAAGACTTTTGGCCTTACCCTTCCGTCTTACGACGGTAGACCAACCCTCTCCGGAAGGCCCTGCCACAGGTTCGACTGGTACTGGGGCAGGGAGAACCAATTCCGAAGAGGTGATGGCAACCGCCGCCGTCTCTTGAACAGCAGGCTGGGGGGCAGCCGCTGTACCTTTTCCTTTCTTAGCCTTTGAGGCCGTCACCTTTTTTGGCGCAGATGTCCTGGCCGTCAAAGGGGTCGACGGGGGCACGACTGACGCCACAGGAGGGCGTCTCACATCCGCTGCGAGGGGGGGCGAGCACTCCTCGCCGGCAAGAGGCGGTCCTCAATGCCGGCGAACTTTGCGTCAATCAACCCCCCGATCGACGAAAGAAGAGACGCCCTTAACTCCTCCAAGGGCATCTCCGGGGCTACGCTTACCGCAGCCTGCCTCGTCTCGTAGAGCCGTTGGCGGTACGCCTCCAACTCTTCATTCAGGCTCTCCATCTCCTCTCGGAGCCTCCTATTCTCCCCCGCCATCCGTCGCATCTCCTGTGAGACCGACCTCCGGGCAAGGGAGTCTACTATATCCTGCAGAGAGTCCGCCGCCGACTTCAGCCGTTTTACCATTACACCCTGGAGGTGGCCGGATTTGCGCGCCACCTCCCGAATGTCGGTACAGCTCCGATCTGCCATCAATTTTAGCTCCTGCGGGGAGCATCGTGAGATGTCCCGAGGAGCTTCAGACGGCTGGTTCACCGCACTCTTCTGAGCGGCCTCCTTGTGGGCGACCCTAGCCTGGAGAGCCTTATCAAAGGCTTGCTCCTCAGCTTCGCCCACCAACTTCCGCAACTCAGCACGGGCATGGGTAATCCCCGTGCTACCACCTCTGCCTCGACCGGCTTTCCGGTTACGAGCCGAAACTCCCGCCTCCGTCTCGGTCTCCGAGCCCTCTGGGCTCCCCAAGGGAGGCACTGGGTTGGCCCGCTTCCGGGAGCCGACCGAGGCATCAGTCTCATCGTCTGAGTCTAACATGACTCAGACAAAACCACACTCCAAGAATTCAAAAACACCAGAAATTATCGATCGCCTACGGGATAGTCGTCTGTTTCGTGGGTAAGCCCGGAACTCCGTTACGGTTCGTTGGACTTACACCACTACTCACAGGGGCACCACGGGAAGGTCACTATCCAAACCCCCCAGTGGTAGCGAACCTGCCTTAAGTGCCACAAGTCGTGGGTTCGATTCCCGCTCGGAGCAGGTGTTTGTATTAACCCTACAGGCATGTATTCTGGTCTGTGTGTCTGTCCTTGTCATTGTGTATGTTCCGGCCGCCCGACACAGGGTATAACTATCCTAAAGTTATACCCTGTGTTGAGTGTGTTATACCCTGTGTTGAGTGTGTAGCGTTAATTTATTATTTATTATTATTAATAATGATGATGATGATAATGTCCTCCTTGATGTATCCGTCAACGGCGAAACTTACTAAGCTCGAAGATCCGAGTGAATGTGACTGACAAAGCTAGATTTGGTCTTAAGAATCCGATTGCAAGTTGAACAACTTATAATCTGGGGTCCTTCAAACGAGACGTGAATCTTGCAGGTAAGCAGAAATGTGGCTAGTGCTGTTCGCTTTATACGCCTTCGCGTTTCCACCCTATTTACTTAACATCAGGTGGAGTAGTTTGCTGATCGCCTGGTGAAAAAAAATACTTCTGCTTGCTTACCATCTCCATCTTCTGAAATCGGCATCTCGCTCGGAGCATATTCCGATGCTGTTGACGGGGCACCAGTATTTGCCATGTTGTTATGTAATTAACACTTAGAAACAGTCTTTTATATAAATTATTATTTGTTATGATAATGTTACAATAAGGCAAAAATGGATGGTTCCCTTGCTTCCATTTCAAAGAATGACATTTAGAATAGTTATTTAAAATTCCTGCAAGATTTTATTGTGCCAGTTTCATTTTGACGATAGAAACTTATTATGTATGATAGATGTTTATTCAATTTAAAATAATTATGTGTTTAAATAAGTAGTGTCTATGGTCAGAATCCATTGCCATTGAAGAATGTGTAATAATAATGACTTTGACAATTCAAACTGAAACAAGAAAACAACAATTAATTGGTTGGATTTGATTGGAATTTGGGATTATTACATGTTATTGTAATAAAACAAATATTCTACTTGATCCAAGGAATATAAGCCTCTTATATATAGGTTGAAATAAAAACAAATTAAATATTATGTGACACTTCTTATGAAGATTTAGTATAATATTATTATATTTTATTTATTATATTTTTATTTATAGACGAATTTATTGTAAAGTAATACAATGGAGGAATCAGGGGGTAAGTCAATATGTATAAACAACTGTCTAAAAACCATTATTCTGATTATAATCGCTGATCTTAGGCATTATATACTTCGTTAAAAATATACTAAAATTATAAGGCGGCCTGTATCTTCAATGATATTTTTATTTGCTATTGAACGTGTGAAGTTACTATTGAAAGATTGTGGAATGGATGAGTAAAAGATTGAGCAATCCTATATTATATTGCCCCTATTATTTGACATTTTTCGCTCAATATTTATTGACGTGAATGACTCCTCAGTTTTGTCGTCGAATGCTATAATATCAAGGAGAATATTGAATTCAATTGCATGCTAATTTTGAAGTTGTTTGGGCGACCCTACATAATAAAAGATTTATTTTGAGGGATGGTTCAATTTTCTCCCAAACAATCGGGATTGCAATTCATCGGGGAAATGCAGCTAGCATTCTTGTCACCATTCCCTGTGATGATGATGATTTGTACTCTTAATTATTTGCAAATATGGTTAGTATTGAATTTTAAATATGTTGTAATGTTGGTTTTTAGTTCTTGGAAAATTTCAAAAACCATTTAAATTATGGAGAGCTGATAGTGGTGCAGTAAGTTTTGAAATGATTTATACAACAACAATAAATGCAAGAAGGAAAGTGTCTATTATTCTTATTTCAAAGCAGTGCCCACATGATGACCTATATTGGGTATGTTGACCAAATCTTGTTTTGTTTATTCAAATATCTATTAGTAACCCTTTACATAAATTAATATAAATACCATATTTTTTCCATATTACATAAAATATAGGTACTGTTTCAATTACAGATTAGAATTGATTATCATTTTGGAAATATTTTTTTAAAAAGTGGTGAAGAAGAAAAAAATATTCAGATCCCTGAAGTGCTGATACCATTGAAAAATCGAGAATTTTATTTAACTTGGTACAATGACAAGATGTGTATGGGTTTGAAGAATGAACCACCATTCTTGGAGCATACAAACATTTCAAAGGCTAAGAATATTGGATTTATAAAACTACAAATTTCCAATTGTATTGACTGGGATATGAAATGTAATTTTTATTACATTTACTTTTTCAAAGTTCTTGAATTCTTTATTAAAATTTGGGTTTTAGCAATTTAATTATCATTCAATTTCTGACTCTAACTTTTTTTAGGCCCTCCATTTCCTATTAAGCCATTGCAATTGAAATATGTCAATGGTGGTGTACTAAATTGGGTTAAAATGTCTGACAATCAACTGCCACCCGATGCTTTAATTGGTGGATATGAAAATGAACCAATATATATCATCCGTGCTAGACATAATGGCTCACTATGCCCTGGCAAGTTTGTACTTTCAAAACAATGTGCTTACATTCCTTGGGGATATGAGGAACATAAAAAAAAAGATTTTGAGGTAAGCTAAATTGTTTTTTTTGCACAAATATGTTGAAGTCAACCTCTTTTAGAATTCTGATATTTATAGTGTTCTTTGGTTTGGTGGGAGCTCTCTTGTGAGGCACAAACACCCTTTGTGCTGATCTTTATCTGCTTCACTCTAGTCCTCTCCTCTTTAGATGTGTAAAAGTATGCAGTGATGCTGCTGTTGCTACTGTTAACATTGGCTGAATTGTCACTATTTCTATGAGACTTACATATCCCTTTTTATCAACTCTGGAGGCCGTCATAAATTTTGTGATTGGGGTTTCTTAAAAAAAATTATATATCAGTAAAAGTATTAAATTATCTCAGAAATAATTCTTAGTTGAATATTACTTTGGAATATGTACATATTTAAAAATGTTTCTTATATTATATTTTCAGATTCTTTGTGGCTATAATGTAATTTGGATCAAATGTAAAAAAAATTTTGTACCTGAAAATGCTTTTGTCGCTGGAGCTTCAGAGGTTAATGGCGAAAACCTCTACATTGGTAGAGCAAGGATTGGTTTTGATCTTGTTGTTGGAAAAGTCCACATGCTTTATAACACTTGTTACCTTCCATACCAAGGGAAAGAAGTTGAATCCTACAATTATGAAATATTAGTCAGAGGAGATCGCATTGAGCGTGGAGTTACAACAAATTATAAATGTTACATGAATCCTATGAAAGCTTTGCAACCATGTTTTTAATTTATTTTATAAAGATGTTTCAAATACAGTGATATTATTATATAAGTAAAGTATATTTTTACAAGGTAATTTGTTTTTCGCTTTTCCTTATTTTCATCTTGTTCCTATATTTTTAAGGTTGCGTAGCCAAATGGAAAAAACGGAACCCTTATAATTTCGTCATGTCCGTCCTATGTCAGTCATTTTACTCGAAGACCATTGGCTCTATCTATACGAAATTTAGGTGTATTCTATGAACCGCACAACGATTCTGTAACGAAATCTTAAAATATAAATGAATTAAGAGTAGCAGCCCATACATGTAAGTGAGTGTTGGAAAAAAAAAATTCAACCTGTGAGATATTTTTGGATAGGTCTTTCAAAATGATAAGGAGGTTTGATTTTGACTTTTTCATTAAGTCAGTAGTTGTTGAGATATTAACTCCTAAATTCATAAAAATGGTATCCCTCCCTCTAACTTTGAACTATGGAATTTAAAATTCTGGAAAAATTTGAGCTTATAGGACATCAAATAAAATTTTAACCACATTTGGTTTGAAGAAGTAGGATCCATTTGCAGGTTATTAAGTTATAACAGTAACAGTACTAATGCGTTCCGTGCGATGGTGAGAGCGCCGAAGGATCTATCTCTCACACCCTCTCATCCCTTAGGTTGGCAACACGCATGTGATACCTCAGGAACCTATGACGTAACTGCTTGTAAAGGCTGTCTTTTTTTTAACTCCCATTTATTTCAATAGCAAAACTCAACAAAATTGATTCACTTCAGACCGTTGTGAATGAGAAAACATTTGTTAAGTATGCACTAGCTTCTGCCCACAGAGCGTCAAATTGTGGGTAATATAGCCCTTCTTTTTCATATAAAGTTTGAAATGGAATTGTTTTTGTTTTGTTTATTTATCTTCAAAATTCAACTGTTCGCCGAAACACATTTGCATACCTAATATCTGTGTGCCAATTTCTTTCACATCTGTCAAATGGTTTTCGCGTGAAAGAGTAAGAAAAATTCATCCATCATCACAAACTTTCACATTTAGGTATTATTTCATATTATGAGTCGGATTAGTCTGGACTGGTTAGTATTTTACAATTTTTTAAAATTTGTATACAATTAAATGATTATAAATAAAACTGCATGAAAATTTAAAATAAATGTACTCATTTTCTTTTATCACAATTTACATACAGTATTTCAAAATTTAAAATAATATTTGTTAACAATAATAAATCTTTGAAATATCAAAAAGTCATAGAAATAGCAACTTACAATTAGAAAAAATATGAGTGTTGTGGAACACTCGGGTCGATTGGGATTAAGTTCCTTTCATAGTATATTATTGATTAAAAAATACAATTAAATGAAATGCAGAAATAACTGTTTAAATGAAGGAAATGTAAAACATTTCGTAATTAATATATTTTTTTGAGTTGTGAAAATTAGAATTAAATTAGTACAATTTTCATATGTACATCCAATCACAGTAATCTGAACCGAGCCAGCTTGAACTTACTGCCTTGAACCAATTAGCATGCTCCTAGGGTTGTGACTGAAAATTCATTCAGTGCGTTAAGGAGCTTCGTTCCAATATACATTTCAACGAATGGATATCAAAGGCTTCAGTAAACTTCAGATTCTGTTATCAACTTAGAAAATATCCTATTGTTATATTTTCATGTTAATATCCTACAGGGAATCCTAATTTGGTTACAGATGCTTTACTATTTTTAAGTGAAAAATTGTTGGCGATAGCATTAAGTAAAACTGTAAAACATTTTTTGGTCAATAAACTATTATTATTATTATTATTAATATCTATAAATTCTAAAATATATACATATTTTCCTCATCTTCTTCTAAATATTCCACTACCTCATCTCCATCACTGTCATACGGTTCCTCTACTACCATAATCCTACTATCAATACTGGATAACCAAAAACTATTAGCACTTTGTGTCATTGAGCTGGGTATAACTAATATTTCATAATTCTCGTTAGAAACTTCCCTTCCATTAAATGGAACATAGCAACAGTTGTGGGATGGTTGAACTTTTCCTGGGATAAGATGTCCATCACACTCTGCACGTCCAACATAGAGAATTTCATGACCGATTTCTGAATATCCACCCTCCACTGCACCAACTGGTATCTTATTTTTTTGTACTTTCACCCATGTACAGTTATATCCACAAAGTACCTGTTGTAAAATTATTGGCAGATTTTAATGAGACTAAAAAGTTAACAAACTCTAAATAAACAATTAAATTAAATTTTATGACTCGTCAAAATATTAGTCATCCATATTCAACTAGAATTTGAAAGATATAATAGACTGAACTAATTTTTGACACGGACAAAATTACACAAGAAATGTAAAAAAAACAGGTTTATATATTAAGTTATATTATTGTACTTTTTCGAAAAGTTTGGTCTTACCTCAAATTCATTGTACTCATGCATATCACCACCCCATGACACAAAACCCAATCCTAAATTTGGTACAAATTTGCCAGGAGTCAATGATCCCCTGTGACGTGCCCTTATTATGTATAGAATTCCATCTTCATGTCCACCTATTAAAGCACCATCAGGAAGTTGTTCATCTGCTTTGACCCATTGGGGTTCTCCACCTGTCAGTCTTTTCAGAACAGGTTTCTCTATTTGAGGTGGCACTGCAAAAAAAAAAAAAGTAAAAATGGTTTATTGAAATAAAAAAATACTCAAAACAAGTGATAAATGTAAAAAAAAAAGGTAAAATTTCACTTTAAGCCAAATCCTTAAAATTTTCTCTCTAGTACACACTTTTCATTAAGTCCCCTTAATTAATGGTGTGTTCTACATATACTCACAAAAACATTTCCAGTGAAGAGCAGATCTTTCTCCAAGTACAGAGAATGTCACATAATGCAACAATTCACACATAGAAATTGGCTGAGAAAGTATTGGTGTAGTTTCATTACTTCTGCCAAACTTTAGTTCCCTATTATTCCATGAAATCCAAAACTTCCTATATTTCTCTCCAGTGAGAATATTTGGCGTTGATACATTGCAACAGCGCCTGCCTCTCTTTTGTATCCAACAGTGCTGGTTAAATCCTATCAAAATCTGTAAAGTATTGTTAGTTACTTGTGGCTAAGTTTAAATATTTAGATTTTAGTTACATACCCAGTAATCACACTCGATGCCAAGCCTTGAAGATAAACCAATTGCAGCGTTTCTGTCTCCTTTAATGTGAAACTCTAAAGCGTCACTGGTTATCTTGTAAAATATATTTTGATGTTTAGGCCAAGTTGTGAATTCTGCGGCATTTAACAAACATATAAAAGGTTTATTTAGCATTACAATATTTTTAAAAGTCGATAGAAGAAATAAAAAATTATTACCTAAAATATCGCCCATTATGTTTTTTCCGTTATTATATTGTTAAATGTGGAATAAATTAATAATATAGAAATTAAAAATCAATTATTACTTATTAGTCATTTGCCACAGATTTTTTATATTTTATAGCCTATGCCACAGAGCATATAAGTATAAGTCTATGCTATGCCCTAACTACTTAATAGATAACTAATCAACGATTTGACATCTGCCAGACTGGTGGAACAGTGCAACTTCTTTAGCTTCATAGTGAGGTAACCTGCTTAAAACATCGATTTAATTGAATTAAACGATACGGACTTCAAACATATGCATCTATGAATTGAATGTTTTTTATTAAAAATAATAAAATGCTTAGTAAAAATTAAAAAACTTATTTCAAAAAATTATCTGTCAAGTCGATGACCCATTTTTTCTATTATAAATTAATAAACAAATAAGCGGAGGGGTCCAGCCGTGAACTCTTATTGCGATTCAAATGACGACCTAATCAATCAAATTCTATTCATGTAGTAAAATGATTCAAATTGTATATGAACATGACTTATAAATATATATGACATGGTACAAAATAGTGACGTAGCTCAGAGCAATAAGATTTAATGGTAAGCACCAAGTCATAATTTAAAAAATGACATTTATTTAGTGGAAATCGTATAACGTAAACTACTGTTGTTATCGTCATGCACTCAGAGATTTAATTAATTATGATTTAATCTTCAAAAACATTATCAATATTCGCATTATTTCGAAATAATTAACATTTTAAATGTCTTACTAGTTTTTTGGCCTATCTCTAATATAGGTTGATAATTTTGACAGCTCAGCTTTAGGGATGGGATAGTGATCATCGTTAACGAATTCGATTATTATTCCCAGTTCATGGGTAATCGATACTTTCATAAGGTAACAAAAACATAACGACAAAACTCAACAAAACAGATATTAACAGAAAAATAACAAAAACTGAACGAATGCCTAAGTATGGTATTGTATATTATGAATGTGTAAAAAATCTTACTGATTATAACATGGTTGGCTGATGAAAGGATGTTTTTTTGTAAATTTTTTTGCCATAGAAATAAAGTAATTCAGTCGAAATTAAAGGTTTTTTAATGTCCTCATTAGGTTCCAATGGTGATAATTTTAATTTACACGGAGTGTTGTCGACAATGTGTAAAATCATGTTTTAAATTTGTTTTGTCTAACGATAACTTAAGTACCGTTTGCCCAAATGTCATGAAATTTTATGCAAGTAGTTAAAGCCAATAACATTTTTCGTTCGAGTATGAGCCAAATACGGGGCAAACTACTAGTCGAATATAAATCTGCCAGTTTTTTGCCATAAAAATTCGATACATATTTTATACAAGTTAAAGAAAATAAAGCAGCAATACAGACTTTATGTTTTTCCTTTTTTGTTCAAAATAAAACATTTTAATATAATTGTGATGAAAAAAATTTCAAGACATTCATCTAGTAAAATCATTCATGCATTTATGTAAGTGGAGGCAAACGGGCAGGAGGCTCACCTGATGTTATGCGATCACCGCCGCCCATGAACATCTGCAACACCAGAGAGCATAGTATTACACCTTTAAGGAACGAATAAGCTCTTGTCTTGTTCCCAGGTCATATCGGTTCGGAAAGACCGCTTTATAACTTAATTATAATTAATAATCATTTAATTATAATGGTCTTATAATTCCCAACTCTATACAATAGGACTATAAACAAAATAAAATATAGATATCTAATGTATTTTTGCGGGTCTTTATAGCGTAAAATGACAAAGTGTTTAAAATTGAAGTGCCATCTAGGAATCGTATTGTCAGGGAGCTAAATGATACCATGGCTATAAATAACTGAAATTCAATTGGTAAATTTTTATCCCCATTCTTATTCCAGCAAATTATTAGCGAATATCGAATGAAGTTAGTGTATGACTAACTTCGTTCCGCTGCGTTGGACGAAGGCGAATCAACGTGTCATTTTGTCTTTATTAATCCGGTCCATACTCCGTTATATATATATATAATATTAAGTCTATGGAGTATGGACTTTATAGATTTGATCACTATCTCACACTTATATTAGTATACCTACCAGTTCACGATGCCATTATAAATAAGGGAGGTGGAGTTTTTAGGCCAATAAGTTTTTAACAACTCATAGGTACTTTAAAAATAATTTATTAAAATATAACGTGACAGTTACAAAAACTCAATAACAACTATAACATTACGCAGTGCTTTTGCATTAACATTGAGATTACCACGCACGGTGTGATTAAACAAATACATTGCTTATTACTAATAATAAGACACAATTCAGTAAGAAGCTCATTACGAAGGCATTTTATTATTATGCATTAGATATTAATTATATTCTGTTTAAGACATGAGAACCTCGTAGTCGGGAAAGCCGAGTTCCTGACCACCGAAAGAGATGTAGCAAACTCCGTGGGATTGTTGAACTTTTCCTGTAGTAATACTGCCTTCATGGTGTACTCTGCCGATGAAAAGAGGCTCACCGTCTTCTGACTCTCCCCCGGGGAATGCGCCGGGTGGAATGTTCGAGCCACTGGTCGGAACCCAGTTATTAGGACCACCAACAAGCACCTGAAAAAATATTTATTTGTAGTTATGACTTAAAGATAATAAATTAAGAAAAATTAGCTATAGAAAAAATTTGCTATAACTCCAAACGGTTTCCTTTGCGGTTCGTGGAATACAGTCCGCTGACTGATGACCGGATGGACAGCGAAGGCGTAGTAATAAGTTCCGTTCGCATCCTTTCGGCGCGGAGCCCTAAAGATGGACCATACTTTGTATAGGTTTATACAATACTAGAAGTATTGTAGCATCAGGAATGGAAATGAGATCTACATTGGCAAAATGTCATAAATCAACTTGTAGTTAATATATACAAATTAATAAGGAATGTTTTTTTGTGTCGCTCTTACAATTATTCTTAGTAACATTTTTCATATCGAATCCAATTTTTACATTCCAAAGTAACTCATTAAATTACTGTGTATTCACATGCAAATTATTGTGTATTAATAGTTAACGCTTATTATCAAATGCTTCGTTATAACAGCCGCAGAAATACACAAACCAAAACATTGAACAAAATAAATGTCGATATGGTCAATTATATTTGCTCCAAGTGGGATTAGTTGAACACAGACCATATCGCATTACTATGTAGATAACTTTCTGATGAAAGGAACTAACTTGGTACTCAGGCTTTCCGTGTTCCTGCCCACCCCAAGGTAGATAGGCGCATCCATGAGAAGACACCAATTTTCCAGGAATCATGGCTCCCTGATGTTGTGCTCTCGCTACATAAAGCGGTTCGCCGGAACAATCTTGACCTCCGACCACAGCGCCTGGTGGCACTTGGCCGGAATTAGAGTCCACCCACACGCCAGCGCCGCCGCCTGCGGGCGCTCCGGTTACAACTGGAGCACCGCCAGGGTAGCCGGGAGGTGGGCTGTACAAAGCAGCCGCTGTCGGTGCCGATGGAGGAACTGCAAAATTTTTGTGGACTTATTACTCCAGTCTTAATAAATAATTACGATTGATGATGTTTTGTTTTCATGATATGTCATAATTATGTTTTAAAATATTCATACCGAATTTAGTCACAACAAATTCGTGTTTAAAAAAAAATGAAAGTGTGAACATCATATACATAAGTGTACCCACGTAGGGGAAGCTGACCTCCCTTACAAATGCACAAATATTTTCATTTTGAACTATTTAACTTCAAGAAATTAGTCGACGACAAATGTCGGCCGAAAATTAGATTGCGATTTTGTTTTCCCTACTCAAGACAAAAGATAGATACGCCCATGTATATAGATAATGTACAATGTATAATGGAATGTATAAATGATTGGATTACCGTTAACAAGAAAAATGCAATGACAAAAGAAAATATTGTACCTAATTAATGATTATTTTAAAAATACTGGTAATTCAGCCATGCAAAGCAAATTCACAATGTTGCTGTTCACAATTTGCCCAAATTGTCACAATCCATTTCCAGTACATACGTTGAAACTAGAGATTAATTTAATTAATGCAAGCGACAAAGACAGAAACTCAACATGACGATCGGTAAGAAATTACTTGTTACTAGGTTATAAATAAAATAAAATGCAACCATGCAAATCAATTTCGAAAGTTATACCAATACACAAAATGTACCCAACCTGCCACAATCCAATTCCATTACGCACTCATAACTCCAGAATGTTATACAAAGGGTGCAAACGATAAAACGAAAAATTTTAACAGTTGAAGTCTACCACATTTAATTAGTAATTAAAAATTAAATGTCAATCAATTGATAAATGTAGTTTTCAAGATTATACAATGCAAGTTAAATATTGGATGCACAGCGATTGACATTAAAGCATATTCCTATTAATAGGACACTCAACGTGGCTGTGCGCCGTCTCTGTAGAAGTGGCATATACGCCAATTTCCTCGCGCGCCGTATCCAGTGCGTACGCCGAAATGAGTGATGGGGAAAGGCGAAGGATCCAACCATTCCATTAACAATGCACCCGTGTTTCCATCTCGAACTGACAGTCTTCCGCAGCGCCATTGTAGGATAAACCTTCTAAATTCGTTGGCATTCATGAGACCCGGTGTTGGGACTGTTACCTACGAAGTTTTATAATGATTTATTGCCACATGACTACAAAAGACCGATGCAACCTCGAAATATCCAATACCTTGTCTGGTTTCTGTCTGCAGTGTCTAATAACTGACTGGGTATTTTCCCATCCGCCTAGGATGATTTCGTACATCGGATCGACTTCAGCTGGTGCAGCAGTTAGACATATATGGCAGTTGTGGGGACCACGATATTCTAATTCCAAAGACCCAGTAGCGACGGGGCCGAATTTATATTCTAACTTGTCCGGAGTATTGAACTCGACTCCATCTGCACCGGTAATTTTGTATAAATCAATTTAAGGAATGTTGGGTACATTTTGCAATTTCTTAGAACTTTCTTACATACCTTCGATTTTCCACGAGCCGGTGGCTCCCCAGCCTGTGCATACGCCAACGAATCCAATAGGGAAAGGTTCTGGGTCAGACCAAGAAATGAAAGGAATAGATTCTCCATCACGACCAGCAGACACAATACCGCCATCCCACCTCACCCAGAAACCTCGGAATTCACCAGAATTCAAAATATTGGGGGTATCAACTTCTACTTTCTCAGGTTTGGTCCGGTTTCTTCTGATGACACTCTTTGTGTTGCCCCAACCGCCAATAAACACCTGAAATACAATAAAAATACGGATTGTTATAATAAACACTACACACTTAACGGCCCCCATTAGGATAGTGATATCTTGTGTCGAAGTCCGGAAACACATACAGGGTTGTCCCTGTATGGACAAATACACCCAGACCGGAAAATATGCTTGCATGGTCAATACAAACATATTTTGCTCCGAGCGGGAATCGAACCCGCGACCTGTGGCGTAGGCAGGTTCGCTACCGCTGCGCCACAACGTCGTCAAATTATATTTATAAATTTATAATATATTGTTCGAGATACATTGTATGTATCAATAAAATCGTCATGGATGAAAAAGGTAAGAAACTAATAAACATTTTTATATCTACTTAGATTAATTTTCAATGTGATAATTTTATTTGAAGGAAAGGTTTTTTTTTACCTCGTACATAGGGTCGGATTCTTGAGGGCCCATGGTAAGAGCAATGTGTGCGTCATTTGGTGCTCTTATCTTGAATTGTACAGCACCGCTGGATATCGGGAAAAATTGGTATTGCAGATTATCTTGTGTCGCCACATCTACAAAAAAATAAAACGTTTATAAAACTAATAATTGTTCGTTATGTGTATATGGTAAATTTGAAATAATTTCACTTTTATAAGAAATAATTAAAAATAGCGTATCTAATCTAACCTTGTCGAAACCTCACAAATATTATACAGTATAGCGTAGTTTTTTTAAAGAATAACATTATAAAACAGCATGTGATGGAGTACGTCCCATAACGGCTTTTCTAAATATAGCTTAGTATTTTAGTATGCAAAGACGGCAATCTTATAGTGAACGAACGGTACAGAGCACCCACATGTTTTAAAATTATACTTCAAATTTTTAAAAGAAAAAGCACGATGAATAGGGAATTCAGATTAAGCATATCTAGACGGCCAGTTTTTCTAGAAGTGATATTGAACAAGATTATAACAACTACAAAGATACAAATGCTATTTTCATAATATACTTAATATGGTATGAGAATAAACAAATTATTGTTGGCTAATTATTA
Source organism: Hestina assimilis (assembly GCA_023373885.1). Taxonomy (NCBI): domain Eukaryota; kingdom Metazoa; phylum Arthropoda; class Insecta; order Lepidoptera; family Nymphalidae; genus Hestina; species Hestina assimilis. Next base: position 5,968,458 of record CM041740.1, on the reverse strand, counting down.
TTACTAATAGTATAAAAATATAGTCGTCCATTTTAGTGTTTATACCTCAATTTTATAAAAATCTGTGCATAGTACCTACGGTAGACCAATAATTATAGCTAGAATTTGTAAATATAAAACAAGATTATTTGACGACGTTGTGGCGCAGCGGTAGCGAACCTGCCTTAAACGCCACAGGTCGCGGGTTCGATTCCCGCTCGGAGCATAATATGTTTGTATTGACCATGCAAGCATATTTTCCGGTCTGGGTGTATTTGTCCTTGTCATTGTGAATGTTTCCGGACCCCCGACACAGGATATTACTATCCTAATGAGGGCCGTTGAGTGTGCAGCGTTTATTTATTTATTATAGATTAATGAAATACAACTATAGTCGTTGTGAATAACAATATAAAATCAACTTTATATCACTTGTCTAACACTCCGAACTTTCGTTCCTTTTACGTATTTTGATTCGATGATGTCATTCTGACAAATCAATAATCCAGTTGTGCAGGAAGCCCGTAATGCGTAGGGAGGTTGACCGTGACCAATGTCGTGAATAAAAATTGAACAATTGATTAAATAGATACAGTCTACTTGACCTTTTATATTACCACTTTTATGCTCAATTTGGTGGACTGCATAATTAGAACGACACTTGGTTTTCAGATTTTATTAATTTGTACGACCGATCTGGTTTTTGGTTGTATTCTCGTTCTTTCAGACATTTCTATTGGCGATACGCGAGACGCTCATAGCCGAGTAACCTCACTGATCGGTAAACGATCGGTAGGTTAAACAACTTTAGGCGCGGTCAGTCACTAGATGACCGAGCGTCACCGTGCTTTGGAGGGCACGTAAAAAGTCGGTCCCGGCTGTTGACAATTTGACAACAGCCGATAAGTCAAGTCAGAGGCCTACGGGCGACCTGCACAACTATGACACTAGGAATAATTGGGGTTATATATATAGGTAGCTACATTTGTATTAGTTTGGCCTTTCTTGTGCGTGACACAACCGTGCATCGGAGGACGTTAACTGTCTGTCTCAGTTATTATTACTACATAAACAACATCTGATAACAAATAGTTAATATGAACTGTAGCACGAATATTTATTAAAACACAATGACGTAACTCTTCAACCTTAAAGGGCTCCGGAGGTTAGATCATTAACCGTAGTTAAAACTTAAGTAAAGAAAACATTGACTCTGTTTAAAGACTCGTAACTTGACAAAAATATGGTCAAAGAAAATAAGCAAATGTCTGGAAAAAGACCATTTAAGCCGTATCTTCCAATAAAAGGCCTAACATAAGGCCTCTCTTCTCATCCCTTCCTTCTTGTTCCTTGGGTTAGCAACGCACGCGTGTTACCATCAGCCAGACCTTATGCCTGTTCGCCAACCGTCATGACATAAAAAAAAATTATCTTGAAGTACATTTGTCTAAGCAACAAGGCGATAACTAAGCTATTATTCTTATTATGATTTTGTTGTTTTGATACGATTGCAACAATATTAATTTATAGTTTTATTTACATAACAAGGCTTTGTAAACGTTTTCTATTTATGTACTTTTAATACATTGATATGTAACGGATATTTAGATAAACTCGCCCGCGATTTCTTTCTTTCTTCTCCGTATCATATCGCGTTGTTATATAGTCTATAACCTTCCTCAAGAAATGTACTATCAAATTTAAATTGTTTCAAATCTGACCAGTAATTCCTGAGCTGAAGAGTATATTTGTTTGGTTCAACAGCGCGTTGATAATATTGGTATTGATTTAAGTAAGGCACCGTAGCGTCGAGTCTAAGATTAAAAATGGATTTTTTTTTTATGAATAAGCTGTCCAGGCCAATTGGGGAAATAGCAGCCCTATTAACCTTGACAGCGTAAACGGGCGGGGCAAGAAAAGGTCTGAGGACCCGGCTGTGAATAAACGGAAGCCCATGCGGCCCTTCCTCAATGATGATTTCGTCCATAGGGAAGGTAGTAACTTAAAATCTTTGTCCAGGCTCTTAAAAAAGTAAAGCGAGCAAAGACATTGGCTTAGGTACTTATTTATACAAGGAATTTCAGATAGATCGGCGTTTTTTTTTGAATATTTTTGTTTATGCAAGCATTCAGAATTGTTAAATGAATCTGAATGACACTTGGCACAATAGTAGGGGAGCCCAAGCGGGGATTTCGGGATTTACTAAAGCGCGTCAGATTAATATACAGGGGATACCTTGTACCCGGTTAAGTACCTCCACAAAACATGAGGCCCATATATAAGGCCGCCCGTAAAGGATACAGGATCAGATTAGTAAAAAAATTGACCATCAGAAATTCTCGAGCGCGTCAGATTAAGGTAGGGTGAGTTAATTACATCCTAAAAAGTGTATATTCCACTAATCTGACAATTTGAGAGTGACGTAAAAAAGGAGGGCAAAAAGTTGTAAAAAAACGTCATCTCGACATTCTCGAGCGTAGCTAAATTTTTTTATTTTGAAGGAATTAATTCAAGAATAATGAAAAATATATAATCTGACGATTTCCGCAAGCCGAAATCACAAAACTTCGTCGATAAAGTTAAATGCGTGCAGTTGCGTGATGCCTACATTTCCTTCTCCGCGTTTCTATTCCTCTCTCACTCTTTATCTATCTATTACTCTCTCACTCCGTCCCCACTCTGGTTTCTGCTGCCGTGACGCCATCACAGCTGATCATAAAGACACGTGGTATAGTCTGTTAAATGTAACTTGAACCCTGCGCAGTAACACGTTTTTGGGTCTCAACCGTATGCGGTATGAAGGGGGCAGGGTTTAGTACACTCGCTCACGGTTGTTTTAGCTCTTTAATAATAAATTATTAAAAAATAAATTAAAATATAAATTAGTTTTGTCAAGTGTGTTAACATTTATTTCGAGATAATGCCTCGGATGAAGATGATGATTAATTAATCAAATAAATATAAAATATTAAACTATTTTAAGCTTTTTTAAGTAATTTTTATAAATACATTTATTCTACTAAAAAAGCATACTTATTTAATTGCATGGTATTTCCTGATCTTTTCAATTAATTAAGTTTAATGATTTAAAAGAATAGAAAAATTTTTTTTAAAGAAAAATTAAAAATTTTAATATTAGTTCTTTGCATTCAGGGAGCTCAAAATATCACATAAATTATATTTTGAGCTCAAAAATATCATAAGTACAATTTTAAGCGCCCAGGAATGGAATTAGCGGGAAGTTGCAGGGATGGCCTTTAAGGTGAACCGTTTTTCTAATTTTTTTGTCAGATCAGCCGAATCCCTCTAGATAATCGTCAGATTATGAGACAGTATGTTTAGAACATAAAAATGAACCACATATATCTTAATCTGACGCGCTTGAGTATTTCAAAATGGCGAATTTTTTTGCACATTATGAAAATCACCGCCAGTTTGCGTCCCATCGAAATCGTCAGATTAGTGAATGAGAGCTTTTTTGGTGCACTTAACACTCCCTTAGAAAATCTGACGCGCTCGATAAATTTTTTTTTTTTCATTTTCAACCCTTAAATGCAACCACCCGCATCATGCAAACGATCAGATTAACATACGTACATTATTAAAAATACGTAGGGCATTGATGCTATCAATATCTGACGCGCTCGAGGATGTCCATGCAACAGTTTTTTTATTACATATTTAAAAATCTATAGCCGCTTCCCCCACCGATGTAAAGGTATATATCATATAACATTTTTTTCTTCTTATCATCTAAGCTTTGCATCCCAATAGGTCTCTACAACGCTCGAGTAAATCCCCATTTAGCATCGTGGGCTCCTCTACCACAACGTTGAGTATGGTACAGATAGACTGTGGGATACTGTAGGTACTTGTTGTAAGCAAAAACTCATGGTTATTTTGAGAATGTTCGAATGAAAATAACATCACATTTTTAAAGTAAACAAGTACGTAAATAAATAAATGAGGAAGAGGATGTTGAAGTGAATCCTTCACATTAATAACATATAGCACACTATAGTAAAATTAATATGTGTGGTTTTTAAGAAGTGGTAAAGTAAAAAAAAGGGGGAAGGAGCTGAAAAATTATCAATAATTTTTTTTAGACCAAATAAGTTTGAGAGCCTCTGTTATACACTATAATTATAAGATATAAAAAGGTTAAATCAAATAGTAAGTCGGACATAACAGTCACAATAACAGAATGTACAGTCACAATTGTTACAGTGCATAGAGTATATTACATCTAGTAGCGAGGTGGGGACAGGGGTATAGCTGCCCCCCTAAATAAAGAGAAATTTACGAATTTATGAAAATAGTCTTAAGCCTCAGTCCCCTCCCCCAAAATTAGAGTTTGTCCTCCTCTGCCCCAAATGCTGGTTACGCCCATAGTTGTTGATGTTTTTTTTTTACAATTTATATCTAGTGTATTCTATTAATAAAGTAGAAATTGGAAAAGGTGCAAAAAGTATGTTTAATAAACAAAGCTGTTGTTATGAGTGATCATTCTATTTTTAGAGCATCTGTTTTTGTTATTCAATAATAACATAATTTTAGGAATATTTCTGCACTCGATAACATTTAGGTATTATGGTATTAGTAGTTTTAGTACTGTCGGAAAAACTTCTAGACTTATCATTCACATCTTGTTATTGAATTTATTCTTATATGACCTGTAGGTACTGGTACCTGAGACAACATTTTTATGACAATAGCACAGAAGAAAACTGTTATAGTAGTATTAATACTGCGTAGCGGAACTGTGACAATATAGTTAAAACGTAGGACCGAATTGTCCTATTGTGCTATTTGTATTGAGACTTGCAGTTTATTGCTGATGATCTCATACATCCCTACTTTAGGTCCCTCAATGTCAACACCTACATCTCTAACGACATCAATTAAAAACAATCAACGTACAATTGTTTTGATTTTATATCATAATTAATGTCGGTATTACCGCATCGAATGTAATATTACATTATATAAAAACATTATACAGCCGCTAGAATATTTTTCAAGATATAAATAGATTCCTAAATCGAGATCTAATGCTTCAGTCATTTCTTGTAGACGAAGAATGTCTAATGATATTGATCCTTACGAATAAGACGCTATACCACACCCGGTTTTGGCTTAATGCCAATAAAATGCCGGTTATTTGCTGTTGCCGGTATTTCGTATAAAACTCGCAAACAATCTAAATCACAAATTGTTGTAATAAATTATATAAGAACAAAATACAATGTAAATAGGTTTATTATTAAACTTACCTAGAATGTTCGCCATGGTTATATTAGTAATTTGATCACAGTTATATTAAACTCAGTACGCAAGCTTGTAGCACGGCCGATCTTACGACTTAACAGAGAGGAATGAAGAGTGAGGACTGAGGACCGTCCGTGGATCGAGTCGGTCGCGCGCCACGGCCTCCAAGCGTGACGTAACCTGCTATGATGTCATCCTTACCTGATACTACTGCTAAAATATTTAAATAAGAGTACTGCGGACTATTAGTAATAAAATAAAAAGACATACCTATTTAGCCTTAAAGAAAGAAATCATAAAACAATACGATGATTTTAATGTTGATAAAAAAAAAAAATTCGCTAGATTCTGTTGCTCAGGCTATATCGAGATAATGAATCTCTTATTTAACTACCTATGTCTTAGTCCAAATCGGAACAACAATTTCGGAGATAAGCCGATAGAAACTTGAAAAAATTCTGCTTAAAATTATAATTATATTAGGTAGGTACGTAGACCGGTATGTGTTTCCAATTACATTATATCGAAATACTGACAGTAAAATGAATGTTAATTAGTTGGTACCCAATTGTTTATAAATGATAATAATGAATGTGCTCGAAGAATCGAAAACATGTTTGGTATTTTCTTATAAAATATGTGGAAAATATTATAAAGCTACCTAAACTGTAAACAGTCATACATTATAGTATATTTATCAATACCGGTTTTATGGTGGAATTTTAACAAATTCTTTCAAGCGTATCGCAATACAAAATTACAAATGATTCTATAGAATACGTAGACAACCTTCATAGCTTGCCCATGGCTTCGATCAATTTAGGTAGAAACTAGAAACTAGGACAAACGCAAGTGAGCAAATTACCTAAGTGCATGTAAAAAATCGATAAGGTATCTAATGATTTAACACGTACCCTGTTGTGAACTACATATGGCTCAGGTCAACTATTAATTATTTTACTGTTGTGTCTATTTTCTGGACAGTGACTGGGTTAATGAGAATCACTTATCTCAAAAGAATTTATGCATAAATATTTATATGAATTTCGCGTTTTGACAAAATCGTATCGTAATTATTATGCAATTTGCCATTTTTGTAAAGTTTTTTATCTAAAGCCAATTAGCTAAAAGAAATACACAATTACTTGTATAAAATCTTCACGTCCGTCCGTTTTACGCACGGTACAGCTATATTTTTGATAATATACAGTTGAGATTTAAATGGTATCTTTTATAAACCACAACACAATTATGTAATGAATCTAAGAAAAAATAAAAAAACAAGTACCTAGGTGCTAAGTATTATGTCGGCACAGGAGGCAACGACTTCTGAAGAAAATATTCTGTAGAAAATATTTTTTTTGCTTTATAGTTTTAAAGTCGTCGTTGGTAATGTTTACGCAAGTGCCGAATTATATTGTGTTGTTTCGGTGGCCACCTCAGAGGTTCAGTGGAGACCATCATCGGGAGTTTCATGTCACATTTAAAAAATATTCCATTTGCAATAGGTGTGTTCATCTCTAAGGTCTTCTTCAGATCTTGACCACATTACGATGGGACCAACTTCAAAGAACATCCTTTCAAATAAAAAAAGAATTTTTGAAATCGGTTCACAATTGAAGGAGAATTCGATGAACATACATAAAAAACATACAAACAGTCGAACATAGAACATCCTCCTTTTAAACTTGTTAAAAGAATAGGGGTATGCACATAGTTTAGAGACAAAACCAAGATTTCAACATACTTATGTGCGTATCTTTAGACAGGTCTTCAAAAATGAAAACAATATTTTTATTATGACTCATACATTCTTGTTGTTGTTGTTGTTATTATTGTTTTGAAGGTCATAAAAATTGTCTTCCATGGACCATTATAATAACTTTTTATTGATAGATTGGTGCTTAGTCAAATACGCATTTAGCTGGTCCCTAACGCTCCAGAGCCAAATGAAAAACTTAGCGTCGAACGAATTGTTCTTGGAATGAAATTTTATTTCTTTTTTCCCTTACTAAAATTGGTCCTCCCTTTCCACTTGCCTTGACAAAGTCACTGGGTGGGTGGGGTTTATAGAATTAGTCTTTAAAAATGGTAAGGAAATTTCTTGATTACCCATATAACTCTAATTGCGTCTCTACTTTTAAAAAAAAAAGGATATTAGCAAATGCTTTTTCAAGGCACTACTAATATTCCTATTGTTCCTCCAAATAAGCTCGTAGCTTGCGCTAGGAGTGGGTACGACAATAGCCAAGGGGGTCAAGATCAAACCCGCGACTCTAGCATTAACGGAGCGGAGTCGGCCCTTTTACTGTTGAGCTATTGGAGCTTACTTTAGAACTATTGGGTAAAAAATTCTGAAAAATTCAATTAGAGGTACTAAAAATATTACAAGTAATATAAAATTCGCAAATAAAACTTTGTTGTGGACAGTATATTTATAAAATATGTACAAACATTTTTTTTTTTAGATTTATAGTTTGTTATGAGCTGTTCAATTCCCTCGTGTTTTTTGTCATTCAACAAAACAGCTAACAACGTAATTCTTATAATAAACGCATTTATAAATCGAAATCATAAAAAGTTTTTGTAGCAGCTAAAGCTATTAGATACAAAAAATTCCATATTAATTAATTTTTTTTATGTGTATAGCTGTTGGCCCTACTGGCCTTGACAGCGTCACCGGGTGGGGAGCCGAGTACTGAGACCCAGCCGTGATAAAGAGACAGCCCTCGCGAGGGCTCAACTTTGATTCCGTCCTTACGGTGGCCTGCGAGGCCGAACCACGGCTAAGGACGTCACCGGGAATGGAGGAAACGCTCCGAGCGTATTCTAGTCGATGGACTCACACGCAATATTTTGTTATTATAAGTTAAATGTACCTAACATTTACAACACATAATTATGAATCGTAAATGAGTTTAATATTTTTTCTTTTTACCTATTTAATATTTCTATCATAATATTAAACAGTCAAAGGTCAGGTAAGTTCAACAATGTATGATATAATCATTATTTATAATTGTTGTGATCTCAATTGATGACATTTTACATATTATACTTATATGAGTCATTTTATTAGAGATTCAACTTGTATATAATCACTCTAAAGTCTTAGTAATAAACGTTCATTTTGCTTTAAACGTGATTTTACACTTTATGGATTGGTTTTACTTATTCATCATTATGACATTTTACTTTCATTGTATATATTTGTTTGCCCTACTGGCCTTGACAACATGACTAGGCGGGTGGGCCGAATACTGAGAAATTGAACCCAGCCACGAAAGTAGGGCAGGGTGTTTTAATAAACAAATTGCACGTCATCACCACCCCTCGAATTATCCTGGCTTTACTGATTGTGGAAGTGATTATAATTATGACGTCCTTCTATTGGTCAAGGAATGATCATCCTGGTAGTAGATGAATAACAATTAAAATGATTTGATTTTGAACATAGAGCTGAGAGAATGTGATTGGTGCGGTTACCTGGAAATTTTGTTGCGTCTTTGACAATCGATTCTATCTCATCTTAAGATGATTGGATAAGCGGTTAGCCTTCTGGTTCAGCTGGTGTTACAGACTCCCAATTCTCGACTTCCGATCTCATCTTTAGGAGGTGCTCAAGGTCGATAGGTTGAGGTCAGGACCATTTCGGTTAAGCACTCAATCTCTTGGCCTCATATTTCTTATAAAAAAGTTAATTGATACCAAACCATGTTGGTACCTAATATTGTATATTAATTGAAAGCAGTTTTAAAAGCTTAATAATTTAAAAAGACAAAAATTGTCATCGCTATATACATTTCCTTTTTTTTCTTATTGAGTATTGGTATTTTGGCCTTGACAGTGTTACCAATCGAGGAGGGCGAGTACCGAGACCTGTTTGTGAAGAAAGGACAGCCTTCGCGGGGGCTCAAAGTTGCTTCCAAAGGATGCCAGGGTCCAAAGGGTGGTCCTGCGAGGCCGAACCACACCTAAAGACGTAATCGGTAATGCAGGCAGCGTCCCGAGTGCTTTCTAATCGTTCGATAGAGAGACCGGCAAAGGCGGTTTTGTGTATGTATGTCTGTAATTAATTAATGATCCAATTGTCCTCGGTAAATGAGTGACGTTTCTAGATGCAATGATTCATAATCTGAATATGAATGATGACATATATAAATTATTTTAAACAGTTATGATTCATATGCAGTAATACATAAAGTTTAGTTATTAAGTTTATATTTGTAAATATAGGCAGGTATCTACTATTTTTATTTCTCTAGAATAGTGGTGATGTATTAAACGCAAAAAATGAATATTAGACGTCACGCGTCATTATCATCATGCGAATGTCTTCTTTTTTCTACCTTCTTAGACCGGGATAAATATCTCGGTTCAAGGTCTGCATATTACTATTATCCGGAATTGGCAGGTTACTAGTTTTTACACAGAGCGATTGTCATCTAACCTCCACCCAGAGGGGAGCTAATAACTCATTGGATTAAAGCAATTTCATATCAAGAGTTAACGATTATTATCAGATGTTATGATAACACAGGGGACCGACAGCTTAACGTGCGAGGCACGGTGGGGAGACCCACAAGGACAAACGCACAGATCGACACACATATGATGAACACAAGTGTGCGCCTCGTGCGGGAACCGAACTCGCGACCGTTATTACAATAATATTGATGTTATAGACAAAATCGTCGAAATGAATTAATCTCTTCCTTTTTGAAGTCGGTTAAGTCTAAATAGTCAACTCGAGCTATACAACGCCATCTAGTTTATGATGTCTGAAGCATTAGTTGGTAGTGGCGTAAAATTTCAGTGTAGTAAAAGTTAATAGGAATTAGGTATATGAAGGATTGTAAATTTACGTTATATAGTAAGTATTTAGTATTTAATTTAATAAGTACTTTTATTAAATTTTATTAATTTTAATAAGTACTTTTATTAAAGAAGTGACATCTAGTTTCTAAATTAAATCCTGTACACCTAAGATTGTGAACACACGGGTTGTGATTTTATTTACTAACGCCATCTATGCATTCGTTTAAAAACTACCACTAAAAAGGTTATAATGAAAATTACATAGGTAGCGCTGTATTATAATTTCGCTCATCGGCGGCACGGTACGGTATACAAATAAAACATAAACACATATAAATAAATTTGAAATTTCAATGACGCGGTATGACTAAGCATGCCGCCAACTCAATCACTCATCATCAATGAAATTTTAAATTTAATTACACAGTTTTATGTTTTATTTCAGATTTTGTCGAATAAAAATTCCGTTTTTGCTTTATTCCGTGCCCTTTTTTACTGGCAATGGGCGCAAGACCTTATACAGAACAAAAGGAACTTTTGATAAGACTTCGACACCGATGTACGGCTTCGTTAAATAGTATTGGTAATATAATAGGATTTGTTGAAATGTATATTACAAGACAATAGAAATAGCTTTAATCCTTTAAAGTAAGATTTTCTTAATTATTTTACACAATCAACTTAAATCGTCCATGTATCCCAGTATTGACATGAAGGAAAGTATCCTCTTCAATTCAACAGAATTATATACCATAAAGAATTTAATAATAAAGATCATTCGGAAACAGCTTCAATTCCAAAAAATAAGATGGTTTTATAATTTTCAAGTTATCCGATTGGTTTCGTCGGATCTGGTTTGTCCTTATAATATGTCTGTATGTAGTCCATGTTTTAATAGCCCAACACGTAGACACACACTCACGAATGTACCTATTAATTTGTTATAAAAATGATATTATTTAAAATAGTCGTGTAGGTAACAATAGGTACCAATAAATATGTCTAAAATAATTACATGAATGTTAATAAGAAAGCCTTCAACATTAATGTAGTTTTTGATACTCCCACGAGAACTTGTAAATTTTTCGGGTAAAAAAAGTATCCCATGTGTTAATCCAGGTAGCATTCATGTCCCAAGCTTCATCAAAATCTGCTCACTATTCAGTTCTTGGGTCAAAGAGTAACAAACATCCATCCATTCTAACAGACTTTCACGTTTATTATATTAGTAGGAATATACAAGCACAGTTGAATTTATCGATAGTTTGGTTGTAGTGTTGATTAGCTCTCTTACTTTGAAGAGTTTCATTTTTCATCTCTGACGTTCTTCAATAGAATATATCAATTCCCTCAATAATATCATGAAATTATCTATACATCTATATACAAATTAATAAAATAGAAGTTTCTGGTTGTAATTTCAAATTAACAGCTTTTCAATAAATGCATGTGAAAGTATATACGGCACTTACATAAAACAAATATTTTTTTAAAATTTTTGTCTGTCTGTTTGTTTGTTCCGGCTAATTTCTGAAACCTGGCTGGACCGAATTTAATTTTCACTGGCAGATAGCTAATGTTGTAAAAAAAAGTCGGTAAGTACAGCATGCGAACGGAGCCGCGGGCGCAACTAGCTTAGTAATAAATAAGTAGTCTAAAAAATTACTAAAAAACATGCTGATCAGACCGTAGCGCATCGTCGTTGCTATAAGCCTAATCTATTGGACTCGTGAAAACAAATCATAAGAGCTTAAACTCAAGAGGCTTATTATCACACACTTTTTGTATGTGACTAAAATGGCAAGCAAGCATACGGTCTACCTGATGGTAAGCGGATGCAGTAGCCTATGAGTGTTTGCAATACTATACATTTGAAGGTGTCACTCACACATTGCCAACCTCGAGAAAGTAGTAAATAACAGACCTGTCAACAGGTAAAGCCATTGAAGAGTTCTACTACCCATTTCCTGCTCCATCATCAAACCAGCTCAATGTTGCCAAATTATTGTCATGTCATCTCTATTGCTTAAACTTGGAAAGTTTCATATCGATAACATTATTTAAAGTAAGTTAAAATCGACTTAATAATTACATTACCTACCTACTTTTAGTTAACACGCTTATGTTACCTTCACTCTTAACTTAGTCAGGTAATAATAGCGTGTTAAAAAGAACCAATAATATAGACATGAAAATAAAAAAATCTATATAACCAATAAATTAGATATCGTGGTAAAAAAGAATCTGACTTAACACCCCTCCTACTTGTTGAGGTCGAATAAGTTCGTATTTTTTGAGGATGATCATTCATTACTTCTGAAGAATTTTATCATAAAATCTAAGTACGATTCATCTGTAACCTAATGATGTAGACTAAAAATTGAGGAATGCCTTAGATCTTAGAAAATATAAAAAAAACGTAGTTAATGTTATTTAGAACTTTTCCTCCTTTTGGTACCTAAATGCAAGCGGAACTCTATTAGTAAGCATCCGCTTTCCGTCCGTCCGTCTGTAGCGGATTGCATCTCACAATCCGTAATGGGTAGCTAGTTGAAATTTTCACCGAATCTGTATTTCATTCGCCGCCACAACAACAAATACTAAAAAATTGAATAAAATTGAAACATAAGTCCGTCCTAAGTAACGGCGCCTATGGCTCCAATTTTTATTTTTTTGCTTTTACTTGGAGGCAAATAAGCAATACCATGTCAACCCACAAAATTGAAAAAACTGAGTTATATATGCAGAAGTGTTGGTAAATGGATGAAGAACATTTTTCTTTAATATTTGTAGGGCTTTAAGCTTTAAAACTTCTAAAAAAACATTTTTTATCATGCAATTTATGTATTATGTTAAACGTTTTCGACATTCGTGTGGGTTGACATGGTATTGCTTATTTGCGTCCACTTATGAAGTCCGTATACTTTTTTCCTTAAAAAAAATACAGTTTTCCCTTAATGTTTTCAACACGAGTCCCGTCATCAGATCTTGACATGATTACAATGGTCCCATTGTAATATATGATCTGGGAACTGTTGCTTTTTTCAAGCAAAAATTGAGTAATACAGGGAAAATGCTAAAAAGAATATTGAATATATTAATATTAAAGCTTACCAAACTGAATAACGAGTTAGTACCTACACGTCAGTCCTAACTTAATCGTTAAAAATTGTTGTACCTAATGGGAACGTTGATTTCATTATTTTAATTAAAAATGCAAAAATACTAGACATAGTTTTTTAAATTAATAACGCCTATCAAAATCCAAATAAACAATCAGTAGGTACTACTTTTTAGTTACCAGGAGTCAAAACGAGAACACGTCAAGCGTGACGCGAAATTTTAGATTAGATCAATAAAAAAACTTTTTCTATATTATACCATCTGCTTACCCCAATACTAGGGCGGCTATGGCAGCTGGCGGCGCACGCGCACAGTTGACAATAGCCGCGATCAATGAACCCACGACCCCCACCCTTAGCGCTCTACCTAGCATGAGCTTTAACGAGAAAAAGTTCATTGAATTCTCTCAAAAGATGATAGCACAATAACAGATTGGAGAACAGCTGATCTTTTAAAAGATCCTATATACCTATATTATAAAAAAAATCGTCTTTTTTCCGGAAGGAGCATTACTAACTGTTTAAAAAAAGATACAACAGACCCTGTTGAATTTATAGCAATAATTATAAATATTAAAATTTGTATAAATGTAGGAACAACTTGGTTTATTTTTGATACTGAATCAGAAGTATGACAAAGCATTTAAATCATAAATGGTTGAAGAGAAAACTCGGTCAATATTAATTTCTTTTTTGTTCTGTAAATTATTACAGTTTCAGGGACCTAATTAAAAAATATTTGGGACCTTTACTATGTAGTGGCAATGGAGTCACATCACTGACTGTCACGGGTTCGATTCCCGCTCAATGAACACCTTTGTATTCACAATACTAAAGTGTATTTCTGTGCTAATAATTATTTTATGCTTTCGGATTCTTCGACAGAGTAGTTGTTAATAGGGTAGTTTATTGTTTAGCGTTTTTTAATTTGTTTATGATATTGCAATATAAACACAAATGACAATGATTCTCACCACTCAGACATATTATAAGATCTTAATATTTTCTAAAATAATATTATATTAAGGAAAGATTTGATTTTTTGTTTGTTACGATTTAACTCAAAAACTACTGAACCGATTTTAAAAATTACACCATTAGAAAGCTACGTCTTTACCGAGTAACATAGGCTAATTATATTTTTCAAAAAACTTAAACTTTCCTTACCTTTCCTTACCTAAAATGGAACAATTTAAGCCAAGCTATCAAAATATCGCCTATAAAAGTCATTATTTTGCGTGCGCCGCCAAAATTATTGACGATGTACACCCAAAATAGTGTTCTATATTCCATTAAAAATAAAACCATGAATGATACGACACGCTGTAAACTTTGATGTCGTTATCTATCTTTTGATAAACAAATCTTTTGAAAAAAAAAATTATATCTAAGATAAGATGATGTATAAATATGGACGCCACAGCGGATGTTTAACGAAGCTTTTTTATACAAATGCAGGGTTGCGATGTTGAACTATAATGAACTATAACTTAAAAGTATTTCATATAAAACAAGAAGCATGCCTTTGAGAGAGAGGTAATTCTGATAGTGAGATGTCATTATGGGATCTCCGGAGGGTAGCTGGTTTAAGGGCAGTATGACAACGCATGTGGCCCGGCGGGCCGGCGGACGGTGCCTCCGCATCTGGTAGCGGTGCGGGGAGCGCGGCGGGGGTTAAAATTAGTACCGGAGCGCCACGTGCGCCGCGAACGAGCATCAGTCCGCGTTCAACCACCACAAACGACAGTCACATCTATCAACTACCGTGTTTTAAAAAGTAACCAAACGCTCGTACGTAAACGTCCGCTTCAGCGGATTTAGTGATCGCGGGTGCAACGGTGGCCGGCGCGACGGAGGCGGTGCAAGGCATGTTGATGGCGGGCGGTCTGCCAGCCGAGCCCGAGGGGCTGCTGGCGTTAGGCGCGCTCCCCGGACAGAAAGACACCACATGGACCAAACTCTTTGTTGGTGGTCTCCCATATCACACGACGGACAAGAGTTTAAGAGAACATTTCGCAGTTTACGGAGATATAGAAGAGGCCGTCGTTATAACAGACAGACAGACTAGCAAAAGCAGAGGATATGGATTTGTAAGTTACCATTTATCAAATTTGTTACATATTTCTAGTTAAAAAAATTAACAATTAGTAAAATTTTAATTATAAAAAAAACATAAAATATTTTATTCAGCTGAAATGACACGTAAACTTCAATGCCTGTGCGCACTAATATCGTTTCGAAGCAGCATATCGCATGTTTGCGTTATCGTACCTGCTACTTGTGTTATACTTAACTACTGTATACACACATACATATAGCATATCGCGAAATTACATCAAACACGGAAATTATACCTTTGCCGTGTACAGAGTAACATCACTGCATCCATTTAGCGGAGATACACTATGCCATGAATGTATTGTTTGATTTCTCGTGCATTAAAACACATCACGCAAAGCGTATACAATTCTTTAATGGATCTCCTACAGTATACGAATCAAAATAGGTATATTAGGCTTCTTGAGTAATACTGCAGATGTTAGTTAAATTGATTACGTAGTAAATAAAGTCCAATACGTTGATAAACCGTAACAACACCTTGGCGTCAATCAACGTGTGAATAATGGATTAGTACCGCCACAAACTCTGATAGTCGTTTAGGTATTTCATGTGCTGAATCGTATCGAATTTGCTACGTACAACGTGTATGATTTTCAAAAATATTCGCTTCAAAATTCTTTTAGCGTAATAAAGTTTGAGGCTTCGCGCGGTGCAATTGGGGCTCGTGGGAAATGAATCACAACCCCATTTTCAATTCAACTAGGGTAGAGACCCTGACGGAGGGAACATGTCTCGTTGCACCCTCGCTGTGACATCTAAATAGCTGTAATAATCGCAATACGTCGATAGCAAACCTTTATAAAAAAATGTTCTAGACGTTTTGAATTATTAATGGTAGATACTTAGTAAATAAAATTACAATGAATTCTAACTTGAATACGAGGCACGTTTTGTTCTATTATTTGCTTATTTTATGTCCTGAATCTAGCCTAGATAGATGACACCTACTGGACTAGTGTGTCTGTATTTATATTTGAATATAGACCTTATATCTATTGTAATAAGGGCTGGGGTAAAAAATGAGATAAAACAATTGTTTAGCTGCTCGGTGGCACAAAACCATCATGCTGGGACGTGCTGAAGTACAAATGGAAGACAAAAGACCGTCATCTGATACTGTGCGGGCGAAGAGGAACGGGTCTTGTGTAATGTAATAAAAAATTAACCTTAGAGAGGTGATAAAGCTTTGGTCAACAAAATTTTCTTAAAAAGTAAGCAGCACTAAAGTTAAATTGATAGTCTGAGTCTATTTTTTGAGAAACGTTATTTTTAAAATAACATTAAGGGGTTGTGAAATAAGTGTCGCTTTGAAAACTAACTATACTAAATATATTTACAAATAATTACAAATGTACAAACCAAGTCCACGGGGAATAGTTGTAAGAATACTAGCTGCATTTTCCCGCTGAATCCCAATCCCGATTCTTTGGTCGAAAAAAGAACCAGCCTTAAGCTTAAGCTAATTCTGATATATTTTAACTTGATTAGCGATAGACGACGTATTTGATATTTGTTTAGAATCGATTTATCTTTTTTTTCTTAATATACAATTTTTATGAAATCCTCGGCTGTATATATACTTACTATATATAACTTTTACTACTATATAATTAACTTTTCAAATACTCACTAAATTATCTGAGTAGCAAGCCCATTTATCAGTTAGCTATAGTCATGGTGTTGTAATGTTTAATACAAAAATCTAATTTCTTAACAATTTTATACAACCCCTTTGTTTCTCATACAACATTATCACTTAATAACGTTAAGAGATAGACATTGAGTTTTGAGAATAGACATTGACGCAGAATTTAACGCAATAATAAAGTTCTATTAAAAGTTTCTACGTTGTAACGCGACAGTAATAATCGCTTCTGTCAAAAATAAAAATAACAAATATCCTTATATATATCATTTCATCGTATTGTTATTATAATAGATATGTATATAGTGAAAATAATTGTAAAAAAATCATCAAGAACAAACACAAAGCTTTTTTATCTTTAATTGTCACTGAAGTGCGCTGATGAATATTAAACCAATTAATTGTGACGTGCCATTCTGTTATAACTACTTACTTTTTATAAAAGGTACTATGTACTTTGTAATAGAACCACAGGCTATCAGGCTGATCAGTTTTTCATCCTGTAAAGTCTACGCAGGTCAAAATGCTGGGCGTTGCTAAACGAGACACGCCTCTCGCTACGACAACTACGACGTAGCACATCTTGGTATTTTTTAACGCTTATGTTAATTTTAACAAAAGCAACAATATGTATTACCTTGGACTCGATTTTAAATAAATAACTTTGTGAAAAAAAGGTTAGTCATAGTTTCTGGGAGAAATATATTATTTCTAAGCCTAAAGCTTGCAAACAATATATATATATATGCAAAGTATGTTATTTTAATGTATATTATTTTAATTTGTTTAAACTGCACTTTGTTTGGAACAATTGGAAATTTAATTTCATTGCACCTCGAGGAACAAAACCTCTACCAAATCATAATATTATTATTAAATAATAATCACTTAAAATTTTATATAAATTATTTTCAAATAATAATAACTATCAAATCGGTAAAAAAAAATATCTCATGAAAGTCCGAAACTCGTCTTTCATCCATACGTGATGTAGCGGCCTGGCAACTTGGCATGTTTTGGGCGCAAAAGGTTTTTGAAGTGTTTACTGAACTTTATCAAAGCCAACATTAAAGAACGACAGAAAACTGATAAATAAAAATGTGTTTTTTTTTTTTTTTTTTTTTATGTTAGAAGTTGGCAAACAAGCATACGGCCCACCTGATGGTAAGTGGCTGCCGCAGCCTATGAGCGCTTGCAGCACCATTAGTAGGTGCCACTCACGCGTTGCCAACCTCGAGATATTAGTTCTTAAATCTCGTTCGCCCAGTAATTTCACTAGCGTACAATGCCCTTCAAACCGGAACACAGTAGTGCCTAAACACTACTATTTGGCGGCAGAATATTGGACACTGCGGTGGTACCTACCTAGCCGGCCTCTTGCAACAAAAGACCTACCACCAGTGTGACTGATTGCACTGGTGGAATAATCTCTGCTGTGACAGAGGTTATCCCAACAGCGGGCGATGGGGTCGTCACATCCCGACGCCTAAATACACAGTTTAGAAACAGCGCCCGATGCCCAACCCTCCAACCCCTCTGTTTCCTTTCATTTTCCTTTCTCATTCCCTCCTTCCTATACCTTGGTTTTTTAACGCGCATGTAATACTTAAGGTATCGCAAGCGTTCATGGGTTGCGGTGACTTACAATTGGCTTACCATTAGGCGGATCGTATGCTTGTTTGCCAACGGTCATGACATAAACAGAGATTTTTCAGTACTTTTAATCTAATTTCATATCTTGCATACGTAGTTTGCCTTATCGTTTCGTTGTATATTACTACCCTTAACTATTGAGAGAGCAATACGGTAAAGAAGCAATGTATTATTCTTAAATTTGTATTAAAATAAATTTCAAGTTAACCATTCCTAAATCATTATTCTTGAGGAAGTCCGTGAAGGTCGTTTCATTTAAGTGACAAGAGGTCCATTAAAGTAATACGATGTTAAATGAGTTAATAGTTCTTTAACAAAAAGGAACAATGTCTCGGACGCGTCTAACAATCGCGTCTAATAACCGTTGAAAATATCTAAGTTAAGATATAATAATTATTATATATAATTTTTTCGGGTCTAAGTTGAAATGTAGGCACCTTTATTGTGCTGTATGAAAAGTGTTTCGTTAAATTTTTAAACGTATACATTTTATATAATATAAAGAACACAGGTCGCGCAGGCATATGTTACGGTCTGGGTGTTTATCCTTGTCTTTGTATGTGTTTCCGGACCCCAGACACAGGTTATTATAAGCATCGTAATGGAGGCGTTTAGTGTGTAGCGTTTATTTATAAATCGTTATGACGTAAGGTAGACTCATAAAAGTATAGCACTTATTAATTTAAACTAAGTTTTTTATAGTATTCCGTAGAGCTCTGAGAACAATTGGCTCATAATTTTATTTATTTAAAAAAATTAGTAGCTACTTAACACTCAATCACTTACGGCTTAGTTCAATTATTTAACAAAGACAATTAATTCGTAATTCGTAAGACAAATAAAGTATAAAAATTGTATTTTAAATAATATTTAAAAAAAATAAGTTACTCCTGACAAAAACCAAACTCAAAAACATATTATACACCAATCATTACAGTCTCAAATAGCCACTATGCGTTTAAAATCCCTAACGAAGATAACAAAAAGAACGGACGATTTTTAAACGCCTGAAGAGATCTTCATAAATTGTAGTACGTAGTATTTATAAGAACCACCCTGATCACGTCTGCTTTCAAACAAAACGAACCGCATCAAAATCGGACTATTCGTTCAAGAGCTATGATCTATCAAGAGTTCAAGAGATATGAATGGCGTCGGGATGTGACGACCCCATCGCCCGCTGTTGGGATAACCTCTGTCACAACAGAGATTATTCCACCAGTGCAATCAGTCACACTGGTGGTAGGTCTTTTGTTGCAAGAGGCCGGTTAGGTAGGTACCACCGCAGTGTCCAATATTCTGCCGCCAAATAGTAGTGTTTAGGCACTACTGTGTTCCGGTTTGAAGGGCATTGTACGCTAGTGAAATTACTGGGCGAACGAGATTTAAGAACTAATATCTCGAGGTTGGCAACGCGTGAGTGGCACCTACTAATGGTGCTGCAAGCGCTCATAGGCTGCGGCAGCCACTTACCATCAGGTGGGCCGTATGCTTATTTGCCAACTTCTAACATTAAAAAAAAAAAAAGATGCCACAGACAGACGCAAACAGAGAGACATTCAGACAGGTTAAGCTTATAACTTCCCATTTTTTTTGTTGAGGGTTAAAAATAGTGACGCACCCAAACTTCTAAACTAAGAAGCAAAAAATAAATATTTTTGAAAACAGAAGCCGCATTATGTGCTAATATTTATTACACTAGACTAACTTAGTTAAAATCGTTTTTTTTGTTTATTTTATATAAAAAAAATACAGAAATAATATAAACAGATCGTAGATACCATTGAAATATCACAGGAAAGAAAAAATACTTTTGCTTTAACAACCAAATAAAAAAATCACCAAATTAAACATTTTCTTCTGTTTTTTTTTTTTAAATTGAACTGGTTGAAAATACATTATTTCTTATTAAGTTGAAAGAGAAAATAGTAATCTAAATAAATTCTTTTAATATGTATCTGATTTTAAAAGTTATATGAAATAACTGCAATAGTTTAACTTGTTATCATATCAGCGACAGTTAAATTATGCAAATGGTTATCTGTCAGGAAACGAGTATGGCTTACTGTTGTAATCGCTTTGTTATTTGCACCTTCGTGAACTTTCTCTTTTAACTTTTTTTAAATTTTATTTTACACTTTTTACACAGGGTCGATGTTGTTTTTTTTTTTTTTTTTTATGTTAGAAGTTGGCAAACAAGCATACGGCCCACCTGATGGTAAGTGGCTGCCGCAGCCTATGAGCGGTTGCAGCACCATTAGTAGGTGCCACTCGCGCGTTGCCAACCTCGAGATATTAGTTCTTAAATCTCGTTCGCCCAGTAATTTCACTAGCGTACAGTGCCCTTCAAACCGGAACACAGTAGTGCCTAAGCACTACTATTTGGCGGCAGAATATTGGACACTGCGGTGGTACCTACCTAGCCGGCCTCTTGCTACAAAAACCTACCACCAGTGTGACTGATTGCACTGGTGGAATAATCTCTGTTGTGACAGAGGTTATCCCAACAGCGGGCGATGGGGTCGTCACATCCCGACGCCTTGTTGTTGTTGTGTTATTGTTTTTTTTTAAAAGAATCAGAAATAAATTAATAACCCAATTTAGTTACAAAGTATGTACATATAAGATGAAGAATAAAATGTCCGTTTTAGGTTCCGCAGGCACCGTTGGTTCCGTAGGTACTAAGCCCCCGTTGTCCGTCATTTTATCAGCGTGATTTTCAACACTACGCATTTCTGTTGCCGTTATAATTAATACTAAAAAAATTTGGTGCCCATACAAAAACTTCATATTTTTATGTTACGATGGTACGGAACCGTTTATGTGCGAGTCCGACACGCAATTGGCTGGTTTTATGAATTGAAAATTTTATACCACAAAGGCGACAAAGAACCATACAATTTGTGTGATGGCCGATAAGGAAACTTTGTAGTAACTTGAATAAGTTACGTACGTATGTACGTAGCTAAAGCTAAAGTACTTACTTAAGCGTATGTTTCTAGAGTATCATCAGATCCACCACTGTACGATGCTACCTATGCTGATCGAACCTGCAAGTCTCAACATCGTATACTATTCCTAACTTATAATATATATAAAATTAAGTAAAATCAATGTAAATTAGCAGTAATATTAAATTAAAAATTATATATATATGTATTGCGTTAAGGAAAAAATAAATAAAATAAAACTGTAACATAACTCAGGGGCTCCCAATCTTTTTTAATTAAGGCTAGCTAGCGCTAGCGCTTCTTTAAAAGGTACATTAAATAAATTAAATATATAATAATATATAGTTCAACATTAGAAGATATAATAAAGCTACAAGCTTTCGTTCATAGCTCAAGAATTGCTAATCAAGTGCTAATAGTTACGTCGCGTGTAATGAACATTTCGATTCGCGACGCCATTAGAACGTTTTGATGACGCCCGAGGGCGTCGAGGCGCAAAGTTTGGGCAGCTGTGGCATAACTGATAAAATTAATTTTACTAAATAATCAAAAAGAATAAAATTACTATTTAGGACATTGGAATGATTAATAATCACTCAGTATAATAATTAATATTATACAAAAATTAACTCATAGTTATTAATAATGTAAGTAACAATGATAATTTAGATGTTATTATTTATCTAGTACGTTATACATTTTTAATATATACTTTATAATAATTATAAATAGCCCATATTACTCGTATGTTAATGAGGCGGTAGTAATATTAAAGTTTAGATTTTTTTTATTCTTTAACGTCATAATAGGGTTTTAATAAATAATTAAATAATTAGGGTTTTTATCAGTAAATGTTAATAGTGTGTAAATAGTGTATGTCTTAACCCAATCGCTATCCAGACAGTAGACACAATAGTTAAACAATTGAACTGATCTATATGTGAAGAAGGTGAAGCGGACAGAGAACGTGTTAATATAGCTTTAAGAATGAAAGGTTAAAGTTATCGTTTATAGAAATGCATGTGAAACTATTTAGCTAAAAATTATTAACTGACTTCAAAAAGCACGTTATAAATTTGCCGGAATTGTTTTATTTGAGTGTCAGTTATGCTTTGGTTTTTTTTTTATTGGATTTTCTTTTGGGGAAGTCGGGAAATGTTGTGATGATTTGATTAATGGCATAAGAAAGGCTGTGCTCACTGGTCGGTAAACAATCTGTGGGTTTAGCAGCTTTCGGCGCCGTCAATCTGTAGATGTGTGACCGTATTGTGGTATTTCAACTCAACATAACCGTGCTTCGGAGAGCATGTCAAGAGTCAGTCCCAGATAGTTGAAATGTCAAGACGCAACCTGAACAACTCTGACACTAGGTTGGCCAATAGCCACACTATAAGAATTGATGACACATCTGATAAGTATAAAAAACCCAAAAACAAAAATGATGTGGCTTGATGTGTTTCAATGCGATTGTAAAAGGAATAAAATACTATTGAAAGAAGGAGGTCGTTTAACACAGCCAATAAAACAAATATATGGTGTATACTACATTCGATAAGATTCCTTATCAGTGCGTTACCTAACTCGAATTTGAGCGCTTTACTAAACATTTTATACACTTCTTAAATGAAATATACTTTCACGGTAAATTGATTGTTAGGTTTCACGTTATAAAGACTATTATACTGCGATTGGATAAAACAAATTAGAGAATTTGAGTACCATACCGACACCGCATGTATTGCAGTAAAAATTGAATTTTATTGTAACTCGGTTTTCTTTTAAATAAAATTATTTTCGTCTTTTAAGTGTTTATCAAACTGTATTAACATTTTAAAATAATTCTATTAGACTGAATAATGTCTGGGTCATAATAACATTATTCATACATGTTGAAATAGGTATCTTTATTTAAAAAGTATTTTTTTACCTAATAGCCTAATTACCATTACAGTATTCGAAAATGGCGGGTATTTATACTGTTTTAATTTTATGAAGAAAGACACTTCATATTTCATAGACATGGTCTTAGTGACTGCTTTTACATTTGTATATAAAGTTGTCCCAATCCCTTGTTTTAGTTTTGTTATATCAACCGGTATATCTATCGAAAATTGATATTCACATAATTGAATTCATTTTGTTGATACTTGATACAGTATGTTTACTTGATAGAGTATGTTTCATGTTTTATTCCATATAATTAGGTAATAATAAATTTGATATACAATTCTGAAGATGAGAACCGAACTTAGTTATCATTGCACTGCATCCAAAATATTATTATATACCTACCTAAGCCGCTGGCTGTTGAAGTCTGTCGTAATTTTTAAATAGTTTATTTATCGTACATACTTTATTCCAAACCTTAAGAAAATACTTTCGTATGAACCTAATAAAGTACGTACTTTTGTCATGACAAAAGTTAATAGTAAACTTGACACATTTGAATAACTATATATTTTTTAAAATTACTAATTAGTAAAAAAAAGTAAATAATTAAATATTAACATTAGTACGAAATTAACAGGCAAAGAGTCCAATATGCAACCGCGTCGCCAGTCTGACTTAACACGTCACACGAAGCATGTCGGTGACGCGAATCCGTACGTTTAGCGCTATCAAAGCGGCTAAAGAAATTCCACTTAAAAAAAATTAATTACACTATAAATATTGTAAAATCTGTTTAGTGACATGGCTATTGGCTTAGTTTTGTAAACTTAAAAATTAAAGTCACTTATTCAGCTTTACCAGGCCTTCAGTATCTCAGGGTCAAGGTCATATAATGTTTCCTTCGATTCTGTCGATTTGATCAGGCGATTACAACATTATATATTCCGACTACAGTAGGTTGAACTCCGGTTTTTAATGTCAAGTAGTTGTTATTGTTTGTGTGGTGGAGTATTCAGCGGGTCAGGTGAGACTGGTTGATAGTCGGTAGCGAGGTGGCGACCTGTGGGGCTCGTATGCATTATAATTGGTAATACGGCTATGTCATTGTAGAATTTACAATTAAATTGCCGGAATAAAACATTATGATAAAAGACAAAAAGATTTGAAACGGCTGGTAAAGAGCAAAGTTGAAATAGATAGAAAACAAATCTTTTTTATAGTCCCCATAAATAATATCGGAACACATGCCTGTATGGTTAATACAAAAATCTGCTGCGAGCGGGAATCGAACCCGATATCTGTGGCGCTTAGTGCGTCACCTTTTTCACGTGCCAGTTCGGTTTAAATTAAAATAGACAAGGACAAAGAATTATATTTCAAACTACTTTTGCTTGAACACCTAACTATTTGACACGCATGGGAAAGTTTTGTTGAACAATTTATTTTAAAAGATATATATATGATGCTAGTTTGGTTTAAAATATAGCACAGAATATTTAATTATATGTCGGTACATCCATAGCGAAATTACTTTGTATGACCAAATTTTTTGTCTTTATAACAACGTCAAAAATTCATTGTAATACAGACAATGGAAACTGAAATTGATTTATTGACCTACTGTAAAAGTTTTGATCTTATGTATTGTTAATATATATTCTGTGGATTAAATACAAGTTTATTTCCAGGTAATAATGGGCGATAGAGCGGCGGCGGAGAGGGCTTGTAAGGATCCTAACCCCATCATAGATGGAAGAAAAGCCAACGTCAACCTCGCCATATTAGGAGCTAAGCCGAGAGGAAATTTAGCGCCAGGTAAGTTTTTTTAACTATTAGTTACTGCCCAACTGAATACCGATTGGAAATAAAGCAGTTTTATTCTATGTGACTTTTGACACGTTCCGGTTGCCGGGTAGTCGGCGCCAGGTATCCGGTACCGAAGTGTATGGGCATTGGGCATGGTAGCTTTAACACATACGTAATTTTCCTCGCCAAGCGGCCGCCTGATGCAAGCCGCATTCACCACTATGTGTACGAGCTACTAGATTCGAATTTGGGTTGTGTGAAAGCGAAATGAGTTACCGGACAGTTAGCGCCGGATACCCGGCAATCGGCAGGTGTGAAAAGGCACTTAGGGCTGGAATTTTAGCAGGGGCTTAGCTACCGCCGTATCAGTATCAAAGATACCCGTGCAAGCAAAAAAATCGTATGGTATCCAGAACTTCACTCAAACTCAGGCGGTACGCTAATGATAATATTTAATTATTGTGTATTAATATAATGATGATATTTATATTGTCTTCTCGGGTGGGCTTTGGCAGATAGTGCCCAAAAATTTATATCTAGGGCAAGCTATGTCACTGAATATTAGCTAAGTATTTCGATATTTCGAAAAATCTTTACTTATTCTTCATTTACAAAGCTTAGTTATAACAGCTGTGATAAAATTTGAGCTTTCTATTTCCAAGGGTTTCGGCTGGTTGTTACAGTGAGTCAGGCCTTCTCTTTATATTATTATCAATATAATGATGTCATTATAATTATAGTTGGACTCATCAATATATATACATATAATTCAGTAGGTATAATGAATACATATATTGTGCTCCATTTCAGAATATAGGGACCAACGATTACCAATAACATTTAGTAGAGCAATCATGAAAATATATTACAGCACTTTAGATTTATCATATCTATATAAAAAGAAAAAATCTGACCTAGTTTCTATACATAACTCTTATCATAGATATTATTTGATACATCTAAAGAAAAACTTCAACGGTGCATGTTATATATTTAAATTTGAGTCAGTTTTAAGCCGCACAAAGCAAACACTCAACAAAATAAAATATAATATGTTTCATAGCATTATTCCCGGTATTATATGAGTATTTATCCAGGGTCTGCTTATTACTAGCAGCACAAAGCGTAACACTCAACAAAATATATAATACGTTTCCTAGCATTATTCCCGGTATTATATGAGTATTTATCCAGGGTCTGCTTATTACTAGCAGCACAAAGCGTAACACTCAACAAAATATATAATACGTTTCCTAGCATTATTCCCGGTATTATATGAGTATTTATCCAGGGTCTGCTTATTACTAGCAGCACAAAGCGTAACACTCAACAAAATATATAATACGTTTCCTAGCATTATTCCCGGTATTATATGAGTATTTATCCAGGGTCTGCTTATTACTAGCAGCACAAAGTGTAACACTCAACAAAATATATATAACATGTTTCCTAGCATTATTCCCGGTATTGTATGAGTATTTATCCAGGGACTGCTTATTACTCTTGTATGGTTTTGACAGGTTACAAGTTTTTACACAGAGCGATTGCCATCTTATCTTTGTAACCCTAAGGGCGAACCAGTAACTCATTTGATAAGAGCAATTTACTTATCAAGAGTTAACGATTATTATCAGATGTTATGTGATAACAACCGGGACCGACAGCTTAACGTGCTCTCTGAGGCACGCTATGGGTACAAGGACAAACGCCCAGACCGAAACAGATATTTGTAAGATCATTGCAAACATCTGCCCGAGCGGGTTTCAAACCCGCAACCCTCGAGGCAAAATGCAGGTTATATAATTACAGACTTATATGTTTCTATTGACACTTAAAACATGATACATTAATGAAAACATGTTCTTCAAGTTTAAGAAGGGGTTGGTTGGATAAAAGAAATCACGGGACCGTTGACGGGATCTTATCATGGCTCAGCTGTTGTAAAACATTTGTAAAAGGATTATTTTTTGCTCAATGTTCACACGAATCATTTTTTTCGTTGTACGAGTCGAGTCGTCTCACGAACAAAAAAAACACGATCGCTTCGCGTGTGACAACGCTCTGAGGGGGTCATTGTTATACACATGATAACTTATGAGATCTTAATTAGGTTCTAAATGTTAATACTAATGTTATAGTTTATACAACCAGATCCACACGTTGTTTTTCTATATATATATAGTAAATTCAAGATGTATTTCTTGTTATTGATAAAAATATTTTACTACATTATTATTATTAATTGACCTTTTTTAGGTATACAACGAAAACGCCACAATTAAAAAAACGAAAATTTAGTTATTAATTTATTATTATTATAAAATGACGTATAAACGAAATTCTCAATGTAACAATTGTCCAATATAAATATAAATATGAAAATAACGGAGAAAATAAATATACGAAAGATTGTGCAGGTGTCAATATTTTAAAAATTATTTTTCTGATTCCGATTTCGTTCTAAAGGTGCGATTATGTATTGTATGGTACAAGTTATGCAGTTTTAAATTCTCAATCAATGACAATGCAAAACCGTTTGCTTTGTTTCTGTTTGTCAGTTCGGTACTTTGTCTTTGTGACAGGTTTCTGTTTAATATTTTATTGCAATAACTTTACACACACAATACTTAAATATGAAAAAAAAAAACATGTTGCAAGTTGCAAAGAACGACTATATATTATATATTAATTACATATAAAGAAAATGAGCTTGAGGTACATCCAGTAGGGAGTAGATAACTAGGTATTAGTTATCTACTCCCTACTTCTTCTATCTTCTCTTTACTCGTCATTATGGAGTGTATACCTATTTTACTAGCGGTGAAAATGATTGAATTACTAATATCGCTATTAAAAAAATAGGGGTTGATTGTAGCAGAGTGAAAATTAAAGGTTGTATGTATTTTTAATGCGACATTTAAAAAAAAAAATGTCCAAAAGTAAAATAATAAATTTTGGGGTTGACCACCCTTAACATTTAGAGGTATGAAAAATAGATGTTGACCGATTCTCAGACCTACCCGAGATGCACACAAAAATGCATAAAAATCGTACGAGCCTTTTCGGAAGAATTTGGTAACAAACACCACGACACGAGAATTTTTTATATTAGATTATTTTATATTAAACATATACTTACTTTTTATTCAAATTCATTTATTTACTTGTATTGTATTATTTCAATTTTGACATAAGCTTCGATAATATTATGATTTGTGTATCAATTAAAATATTATCTTATAAAATCTGATAAAGATCACATAGAAAGGTAATTTAATCGTCGTTATCATTTTCGGTAGTCATTTGAAATAATCAAATCTTTTTAATCAAACAGGGTCTTTCATTAACAAATGCCTAATACATAATTATAATCATTTATGCGTAGTAAAAACTTTTTTATTTTATTTCGTGACGATTGGCAAAGAAGCATACGGTCCGTAACCTATGAATGCTTGCGATACTTGAAGTATCACTTGCGTGCTGCCAACCTAAGGGATAGGAGGGAAAGTATAAGAAGGGAACAGCGTGTGGGAGATTGGGACTGCGAAGCTCTCACACATCGCACGAAACGCAACAGTACCTACTGATACAAGTAACAACTTGACGCCGATTTTCTGTGAGAGGGCAGTAGTTCCGCTGTCGTGGCGGCCCATTTGTGCTTTTTTTTTTTTTTTCGGAATGTGTATTGCTGTTGGCCCTACTGGCCTTGACAGCGTCACCGGGCAGGAGGGCCGAGTACAGAGACTCAGCCGTGATAAAGGGGCAGCCCGCACGGGGGCGCAAATTTGATTCCGTCCTTAGGGCATTTGTGCTGAGAGAAGCATGGCTCTACTACTACTAAAAGTAACTACTACTAAGACCTTTATTGAGTTATCTCGGTCGGCTGATAAGACGGCCCGAGACAACTCAGTATATAGTATTGGAGTGCCTCTCAAGTCTCAGTCTTCCTATGAAATCTGCCAATTTGGCATTAATCCAGACTCTTAGTCTAGTATTATATGAATAACCGTGTTATTGGATAACATTTAAATATAATTAGCGGAAAAACGAATAAGTTTGCCAAAGAACATTTGAAATTTTCAGTCTTAAGCCTTAAATCATTCGACGAAACACTTAAATGTTAAAGATCTAGTCAGTACAATACCTTTCATATTCTTAAATATACTAAAATAAAATAAAGAATAGCCGAAACATTTAAAAGTATAGCATCTAAGACACAATCAATACATGTAAGAGATAAATACAGCATCCAAATTGTGTACCTTTGCATTTGATGGTTTCTATGGCAGCTGCCTTTTTTAAGGTTCCGAACCCAAAGGATGTAAACTAGGGAACCCTATCACTAAGAATCCGCTGTTCGCCCGTCCGTCTGTCAGCGGGCTGTATCTCACGAACCGTAATAGGTAGACAGTTGAAATTTTCACAGAATGTGTATAATGTTGCTGCTACAACATAAATGCTAGTAAAAAGAAAATTAAAAATAAAGGGGACCCAAACTTTTGGTCACGAACTGTAATAGATAAATAGTTGGACTTTTTATAGATTAATAGGGCCTCTATAAAGAAAAAGAAATTACAAAATTCTTCATATAAACAAACTTGATTTATTTATTCTACGCTGGTAAGGGTTCTGTCCCGAGCAAAAGATGTCAAAAATATCTAGTTTATTGTATGGGGACCTCTTTATTTTTTTAATTTTATGTGCGCGTCCGATACGTACTTGACCGATTTTTTAATGTCGTTTATAAAATATTATCGTGTTTATTTTTATCTATAAAATGGTAGTTTTTTTTAAATATTAAGCACAGGTAGCTACTATTTCATGCTATCATTAAAATAATTGTCACAAATTTCTGTTATCGCAGTCGGTTTTTATAATAATTGAGATAATTTTTATATTGAAATCATATCGCAATAAATATTTTTATCAGTTGTTAGATAATAATTTAATTATCTCAGATAATGATAAATGACAATATGTTTCAGCTAATTCTAGAAGAATTGTATTGTATATCATACATTTCTTATTGCTAGCATTTTACCAATTTCAGCCGTCTAAATTTTTAACTAAACCAACAAAAATGGAGGAGATTTGAGCTATATATCCTCCTGCATCACAAATTTACAGTTTATATAGGACGACAGAAACATATCCTATCCAAGGAAACTCATAAATATAATTTTATTTCATGAGAGCTCTTACCAGCGTCTACACAAACATCCGACGACAGGCACTAACTAAGTATGAACAAACTGACCTGCTAAAATTGTCAACAGCTTCACCGTTTCGCAATTTTCCAATTGACTAGGGGGAGTAGTGCTCCCTGAAAAGATGTGTATGGTCAGGTTATGAGGCCTCGATTTCCACACCTGCTTAAGGCTTAAGATGGCCCTGGCTGACTTATAATATAATTTTATAAACGTGTAGGTATGTATAAGCTGCTCAAAAAGACACCGAATTTGATAACTTTTTCTTTTTTGGAGTCGGTTAAAAATACCATACATGAAACAAAATACTAAAAATATGAATAAGGTAGGTAGTAGATTAAAGAAGTCTCTAAGCTCTGTATACCAGTAACGATTTAAAATAAGTAATGTACTACGTCTTAATTAAAATTATCAGATGTTTTTGACAACTGTTTATTAGGGTGCTAAAACACTACAACTGCCTCCATGACATGCAGATGAAGGGTTCTGATTTTGTGCCAATCGTGACCGCGGATCTTAAAGCTACATTTGTTTTCTTACGATCGATATGATTTATAATTATTATTGTTACTGCAAGATAATATCTAGAAAAAGATTGTATCAAGAGAAAGAAAATAAAGCTTTTGTTTATTGTTTTGATGTTATGATTTTTTACTCAAATGTAAAATGCAAGTATATTTTTTAAAATTTTACATGAAATATTCAGATACCACAGATTCGGTGTTTTGATTCTGATGATAAATTGATAAGGACAAGAGAACTTGATAGCTATATTTTTATTTGGTTACTTTTTTATTATAACCAATATTACAACATATTTATAATTCAAACTAATTATATTTGCCAAATAATTAAAACTGAAAGGTGGCAAGAATGCTAGCTGCATTTCCCCGCTGAATCGCAATCCCGATTCTTTGGGCGAAAAATGACCAACCTTCCTGTCACCTGTGGAGGCAATGAGTCGGGGATTATTAATGCATTAAATTACTTAATATTTATTTAAAACTATTCTATATACAACATTCACCATCATCTAGTTCTTTAACCTTAAAAATGTCTGGAAGGAATTGCTTTTAACCAATGCAACACTTGTCTTAAAGAAGTCGGTCGTTCTCACGGGAACCCAAATTTTTTCCGGGATAAAAAGTATCCTATGTGTTAATCCAGGTTTTAATCTATGTGTGTAGCAAATTTCATCCAAATCTGTAAAGTAGTTTTTGCGTGAAAGAGTATCAAACATCCATCCATCCACCCACCCATCCAAAGTTTCACATTTTTTTTATTTTTTTTATTTAATTCTTTATTTTTAGGCATCAAGGCCCATAGATAAAATACATACATATATAGATTATTACATTAAATACCTTACGGACTAACATACATATTATTCATATATAACATAAAATAAAATATTACAACACTATCACTATTTATGGGAACTTTTAGTCTTTGCTTCCCTATATTTACGGTACACAACTCCTGCTGGCCAAAAGTCTGAACTGAAGAACATGGATTTGTGCTGAGCCTTAATTTGGAGGAGATACGATTTGAAATTCGTAGTATGGCTCGACTCCAACCGCTCCTGCTTCAATACAGCCCGTTCTCTAGCACCTATAACATTATAATATTAGTGGGATAAATAAATTGTATACATATCGGTTTGTCGGTAAGTCTGAGTGTTACACCGGTGACGTGTTCACACCATGATTAGCGGAACAATCCGCCCCTCCGGAAGTCCCTAAACGTTCAGAACCGGAAGCTTGTAGGAGGCTCGTTAATTGATTGGACCCTGCACGCAACCCTTGTAATGTTGCAATTGCGGTGAAATGTTGGTAACGCTACAATTTATGAACCAACTGTTGGTTTTTGTGAATAAAACGCCTATAAAACATACATATGTAATATCATAGTAATAGTTTGTAATACCAAATAAACAGCTTTTAGGTAAATGTATATGGAAGCATAAACGGTTTGTTCCGGCTAATCGCGGCATCGATTTTGACGAGACTTCACTGGCTGATAGCTGATTTTATATGGAGTAATTAGGGCTCCTATTATTTTAGAAAAAGAATAAGGGACCGTTGACTTAAAAGGAATAAAATTCCGTGCAATAAAGAAAAATACACACGACGCGAGCGGAGACGAGGGCGCCGCTAGTATACAATAAATATGTCTTAGAATTTTTTGAAGACTTTAAGTTTTCGAAGTAAATCATGAGACAATCTGGAATACTTCAAAATCGAGAGGTGCTTTGAACCCGCAATCTGAATCGGATTCATGTAGGTAGCAAAAAATGTTGGGTTTAGCTGTTATTTTTTGTAAACTTCAACAAGGCTTTTACTATATAAATATATAGGTAAGTAGACTGCTCGTTTTAAATCGGACGATCCCGTTCCTTATCGCCCCAATTATTAATTTGATTATTAAAGATTTAGTTATTAAAAAACGGATATAATTGATTATCAATATAATATACAGATTATAAAAAATAGATATTAATTGATTATAGATTTAGATATCGATTGTTATCGATTATAAGTCCAATCGATTTCTTTGATTTATACTGTACATATAATAAAGAAAACAAGGACTTAACACTTTTAATGTCTAAATATTTTTTCGCTTTTCCTTTACATCTAACAATTTTATCAATATATATCTAATATATCTATCGAAAACAATATATCGATGTGATTATATCTTTATTTTATACTTCGTTCAAATGAATAATCTAATCTTAAGTCATCCGTATTATACACTAGCAGTTACATAAAATATGATGTTTTAAAAGTACAGTAAAGCCCTGATTATCTGTGGAATCGGGTGCAAGACCGCTGTGAAAATCTCAGGTAACCCGAAAAAAAATTAAAAATGCTGTACACACATGAAAAAGCCTTTAAGATATTTTTTCTTTTATTGTACAAAATACATAATAGATCTTTTAATTCGCTTATTCACCAATTTTTATGGGCACCAATTTTTTGATATTTTGAGTTTTCTCTTTTATGTAACAAGGGCTGATGGTCAGATTTTATCCAATAATTGGTAATATTACATATGCTCTCTAAAATAATTCAATTCCGCGATCGTAATTAAAATGATATTGATAAGTGGACTGAAATTTTAAATTTTGGTTAGTAGAGCTTCGCAATTAAAAAGAAAAAAAAATTAGGGTCGTTACCAAAAATTTTTTTGTTGCACTCTCGGATAATACACACCGTATTGTTAAAAAAAATGAACCAACTTTTAAGATATCAATAGATTAAAATTAAAAAGTCAAAGGAAAGCAAAATATTCAACATCGTTTACTTGGTTGACATTAAAAAACCAAACTACTAAAACGATGTTAAAGAAATTTATGGTACCTTTCAGTATATCCTTTACTATGAATAAATCCAAATTTATTTAAAACTGACGAAGTTCTTAGGTAACAACAATAATAATGAAAATTCAACTGAATGTAGAACTCCTTTTTTTAAATAGCTTTAAAATATAGTAACAGTTATAAACAATAAATAAACAAAGCTTAAGCAAATCTTGTTATTTACTATGAAAATAGACCTGAAACGATCAAATGTAATCAGACTATTATGTGAGAAAGACAATTGTTAGAACAACCTTTAAAACGTAGATATAGAGGACAATAGATTTCGCATCTATATGGCGTTAATAAGAGCGCCATTTAAAAGGTGCTTGGGAATTAAATAATACCATAAAAATATCTAATGTAGCATGCGTTATCAATGCCTATGTTTTTTTATGTTACAAGTTGGCAAGCAAGCATACAGCCCACTTAATGGTAAGCGGTTGCCGTAGCATATGAGCGCTTGCAGCACCATTAGTAGATGCCACAGACACCTTGCCAACCACGAGATATTGGTTCTTATATTTCTTCTGCTCAGTAATTTCACTAGCCTACAGTGCCCTTCAAACCGGAACACAGTAATGCCTAAGCAATACTGTTTCGCGGTGATTTGACGCTCCGGTGGTAACTATCTAGCCGGAAGACCTACCACCAGTGTGACTGATTACACTGCAGGAATAATCTCTGCTGATATCCCAACAGCGAGCGAATAGGTCGTCAAGTCCTGACGCCGGTAAAATTTATTTTAATGTCATTGATCAATATCCCAGGCTCATTCCTATCCTTCCTTACTTTCGCACATGCGCTATTTTTTTAAATCTTTCAATTCCGAAAAACCTTAAATTTTCTACATGGGATATACTATCTATAGTACTCTATATCTATGATTTAAAAGGATGACTTGCATACGAACTTCCTGTACAATGAGCTATGCTTACATCTGATAATAGCGATCTATCAGAAATGCCTGATATCTAATTTAAAACGGCAAGAAAATTACAGTGTACGAGGCATAATAATGCTTGGCTCCTATCAACTTATCAATAGCTATAGTACAAGGTGTAGTTTTATATATTACCGTATCTATTTATTTGTAAAAATAGGACATCACTATCTATTTAGAGAAGGCTTAAGATAAATTTTAAGTAGAGAATAGTTTTTTTTGTAATATAATTTGTCTTTTTACCTTGGTACATAGGATTAAAATAAATATAAATAAATAAATAAACGCTACACATTCAACGGACCCCATTAGAATAGTGATATCCTGTGTAGGAAACATACACAAGAGCAATGGCTAATACAAACATCTACTCCGAGCAGGAATCGAACCCGAGACTTGTCATCGTTAAGAGATAATAAATAGGAATGGATCATATTCAAAAAAAGCTAAGGTGGTCTGTTCTTTACATTAATCATATTTGATCAGGTCGTTTCAAAAATTAGAATATAGGAGCTGGAATAACCTTATTACGATAACCGAAGACTTCGCATAATATACAGAAACAATATAATCTTTTTTAGTCTGTTAAATGTTTTGCTATATATGTGCTGTATATTTTATTAATTAGAACAAATTATTGCATATTTTATTGCTGAAAATATCCAAGAATCCGACCAGCTGATTTTAAAGATAAAGAAGTGTGAAAATATGCTGAATGGTATCGCGTCATTACAGCTATGTTTTGCGGAGTTCTGCATTGTTCACGTTTTGCGGCCACATGCGTGTGCGCGGGGGGTTGGGAAGCGTGGCACAATGGGTGCGGGCGCGCATGACGGCCACCTGGCCGTGGCGTACCGGTCCCACCATATGCCCGTCCCCTGTAATGCACCGTGCTCTACCCCTGCGTGTAATGTACGTTAGGGTATGGACAGAGGACGTTGGGAGACTTTCTATCCGTTATTCGTCGATTTCGTTTAACAATACCGTTGAGCCGTTCAGTTCAGCCGTATACAAATGCAAATTGTTTAAGGGAAAAGATGTAAATGATTCATGTTTTTTATCATTTGTATTTATTAAAATCTGGTTTAGTTTAAATTCCTAGGATACATCTTTTTATTGTTATCGTTTTGTTTAATCTGTGTGTATACAATTTTCTTTTGTCGTACAAAATCTAGGTTACTAAAATATTTAACGGGAATTGTTCAAAATGATTTCAACTAGTCTAAACAATTGTTTAAGTGTTATTGATGAAATGTAGATAATAATTCTAAATTGAAATAGAATAATACAAAATGTTATTGATTAGTAAACAAAATATGCGAATGATTTCCACGAGAAAAGATAACGATCTATGTTTATTAAACATATTACCACCGACATTGTGATTGTTGAATGAACTAAAACTGAAACAACCAAAAACCCTGTTTAGTCTGTAACTTCATTTTAAGATTTACGACGCATTATGCATAATGTGTTTATGCTTTATGAATCGATAGATCATAAATGTTCGTGTACTTAAAATTTAAAATGGAGTATTCATGTTTAGCTTCCCAGGGTAGTTACTGTATTGTATTTCGACCCTAGGGTCATCCTTTGAAACCTAACGACGTATAACAAAAGTGACTATGAATGGGATGACCGTTACTGGACCAGTTTCTGAAAAGCTTATCATTAAATGCAGAAAACTGGTCGTAACTGTAATGGCGGGATTAAAAATACACATCCGTCTTTGACGAATCCGTTGTGATTTTTATATTTCAAGATTTTTTATTATATTTGCAATTCAAACTACAAAAGATTTAGATCCAGTAAGCTTACAAAAAAGATTTTATTTATTAATGAATGGCAATCATTTATTTATTTATTTATGGAGGTTTATTGTCATAGTGTAGGTCCATTGTTGTTTTCATATCTTAAATAGAATAAATAATATACATTAATAGACGTAAACGTGTGTCTTCTTTCAACGCTTGCGCATCAGCCTTAGTGCCAAAATAAATAAGCATTAATCTGTAATCGTCTCACGAAGCGAGTACGTTTTCTA
The DNA here is from genome assembly GCA_023373885.1 of Hestina assimilis. Taxonomy (NCBI): domain Eukaryota; kingdom Metazoa; phylum Arthropoda; class Insecta; order Lepidoptera; family Nymphalidae; genus Hestina; species Hestina assimilis. The sequence goes on along the minus strand of CM041740.1, from coordinate 5,931,647 downwards.
TATCATTTTCTAAGTTAGTAGATATAGAAAAAGTAGGCCTGTCTCAGTCTACAGACACGTTGCTCTGAAATCCAAAATTAGCTTTAAAATTGAACGAAGAATAATTTCAGCCTTTTTTTATAAAGAATTCTGCTTAGCAATTAAAATGATAATGAAGGCTAAATTTTTCTGTATACTCGTCATAAAACCCATTGTATGTTTTATGTTTGATTAGTTGCTTTATGCCAACAGCTGTATATTACAGAATATGAAAATAATTTCACGTCACCACACAGTGTATTGTTTATACAATTTAACTGCTCTGGTACTAAATATTGTAACCTAGTTTCTAAAAACGTCGTATCTACAACCACCGGGTGATTTTAGCCTAGCTGACGTCGTTTATGAAAACATTGTTAAAGTTTTATTATATGGGAGTGTTGATGAGGGCCGTGCGAGGCACTTGTCCAAACAGCCGAACGACATGTTGAATTATTAACATCAATGCGCACCGAAATAATCGATTAACACCTATCTAACTACTACATTTTATAAGTATTCATTTTAAATGGAGTAAGTTAAAAAATATTTTCCCACTTTTTCTTTAATTTTGTTCGCGTTATTAACAAGAAGAAATGGGAAGTAATATTCAAAAGTGAAGTATGCAAGTCATCCTTAATTAATGAAGAGTTCAGTTTGTTAGATGTTTGCGGAGGGGTTAGCCCTGTGTTTGGCATTGCGGATCGCGTGCGCCGCTCGCCCTTCGCCGGTGCATTACTTATGCATGTTCCCCGCGTCTCCCCGCGTTCGGGCTAACTGTCATGCCACTATTTTTATTTCGGCTTCGGGATATAAGCGTTGAATGCATCGATGAGTCCGCACGCGCTGCTAGCCAGCGCCACCTCGATCGATACGGGATATGAACAAATGAATAGGTACATCTAACTAATTTTTAGGGTACAATGAACTTCGAATTATTTATTCGCTATACACGGCTTGAAAATGATTCATCATTAAGATTGCAGATTTTTAATGAAAAAGCAAAAATGTTATTTTAACGATTCGAAGCACTGATCGATAAAATTGCGCGTAGTTTTATATTTATTCGTTATACACGGTTTGACAATGATTCATCATTAAGATTGCAGATTTTTAATGAAAAAGCAAAAATGTTATTTTAACGATTCGAAGCACTGATCGATAACATTGCGCGTATTTATAATTGTATGAAGCGAAGCCATAATGGTCAGCTTAGCTGTGCGACCACGCGACAGCTACGTGCTCGTATCTGACTTTGCTGTAATCATGACTTATTTTATTGTAGAGAACGGAAACGTATAATTACCTACCTACATCAATTACGACGGACACCATATTGTCCAAGCTCGAATGTGATTTGTTCCGTTAAATTATGCTGATATAAATTACGTGCAATGTTAAAGAGATTTTAGATCAAAAAGAAAACATAAGTTAAATAGTGATTGAGTTAATGTGGGCGTATGTACGATTTAATATAAAATACATAAAACCTAGAACGACGTTTCTGAACTAATAACATCGGAGTTTTTGAACTTGTTCCAAGTAAATAATAGTATGTTACTTGTAATGCGGACGTATGGCATGTGTCCCATTAGACTGAATTGGTGACAGACGAGGTGCTCAGGCTGATTAAAGCGCAAATACCTACCAATAATAGTTAAATATAAAAAATAAATATATATATAAATAAATTATATTAATAAAATTATTATATTATTTTCTTAAATCTTGTTTGATGATAAATTAGAAATGTCTCTGTAAACTTTGGTATTAAAATTCGTAAATTGAAGTTTCCTAATAAAATGCTCTGTTTGTTTTCTTTTAAACGTAAATTTCGGCTTCGTTAATATTAGAACTGGTATATGATAAACACAGATGACCTTATAAAACTATATTTTTCCTTAAATTCAGTTCTTTCAATGCCAATATAAAAACTAACGCACAGGAAAAACAAACATGTCTGCTCTCAAGTGACGTAAAAAATAGGAAATAAAATTTTGTATGAAAAGGCAACTTTTTATTTGCAAATAAAAGTGAATATTAAATGTATCTTATTATAAAGGTTCATAACGGAAAGGGATGTTCATGGTACAACTATTGTTCTAGTGTTGTTAGCACAGGCTCGAGTGTGGTAGTTCCGCCCTTCGCACCGTGAAACGCGATCCCTAGAGGCGACATCCGCACGAAGCCCCATAATCCACCTATAACGCAGATTACCTTTCCACCATGCAACATTGATTATAAACCATTTAAGTCTGAAGTCTATGTCTATATACTTGATATATGCTTTTGGTTTTAGTTACCACTATTAAATCTAAAACTCTTTTTATAAGTAAAACATGCGACTATCTATTATTGCTTTTTAACATTAAATTCTTTATTGTCTCAAGAGTTTTAGCAGAAACACGTAGCTTTCTTCATGTCTTAATTATTATTTATGTACAACAGCTGGCGAGCAGAGGTTGGTAGAGCGAGGCAGTTCGTCCGGCGAACGACGCGGTTATTTATAAAACAAGACTTGCGTCTCGTTTTGTCTTCGGCTGGCTCTTTATTTTGTCTAAATATACGCAGTTTTGGGAACGTCTCAGCCGCCTCTGCCGCGACACCGTCGCTGGCGATGCGCCAAAACCACATATTTTCTCAACAGCTTTTCTTTTGTCTGAAAGTACAAAGCAAAGGTTGACATTCTAAGCGTATGTAGGAGTACTTTAATTTCTGGAATAATGATAGTAATATTCTAAAATCAGTTGTTCCTAAAATAGCCAAACTTCAATCGAAAGTACAGATACAATGACTAATAAATAAAATATATAATAATAGTATATTCATATAAGATGAGCTTAGACGGTGACTAACTTGGCTAAGCCGGTGCACGTGTTTTCCAAAAATAATTGTCCCGGGAATTGACGCTTTAAGGGGGTGTAATTAATTGTTTCATTCGAATACTATAAATCCTTAGAAAACCCGATAGCCGAAAGTGCGAGAGACATGACCGATCAGATCAAAGGAAGGCCACTGGGCACGCCAACTGTCACACGCCTGACCAGATTCAATTTGGACACTCAGAACTAGGCCACGACTGGTCTACGTCTATTCTTGGGTCGGTAAACTTGCACGACATATTGATGCTACTTTGTATTAACAAAGCTGGTTTGGTTTCTACGTAAGGCAAGACGATACTCTACGCTTTTACTGCGAGTTCTAGCTTTTTGGCACGTTTGCACAAATTCAGTAATCGTAAACGCTATTTAACGATTTCACCAAGATCAGATGCTTCCATAATAAACTGTGGTTGCACTTTATTGTTCTTTTCCGTTCAATATTTAACTAAATAAAGCTAAATAAATAGGATAAATATATTATTAAAAAAAAGATTCAAATGATGAAGGAAACCAAGACTGCTTTGCCTGTGCCGTTCTGAATCTAAAATCGTATTTCCGTAGAATCCTTACAAGCGTCGTTAAGCTTCGGTGTTGGCTTTGCAGTTCGTCGACCCGTGCTTCGAACTTCTGAAACCAAGCAAAAACAAAGGGTATTTACTTTACCGGGACGTGTGCGGCCCGTTTTTCAGGAGAGTCCGTGACTAATATACGTGGAAATTTGCGTCATATTGCCACGATTTGACCGCGTCATATATGTTGTATTGAAGTAAATTTAAAACTAGGTATTGTGGTTTCGTTAATCGATTACGGCCGAAGCCTAACTAGGTCACACACGGCTAACAAAAGACCATCGCATTTAGGCCATGTCACAATTGTAAAGTGTAAAAAAAAGAATCAGATAAGGTTTATAGTGGACAGTGGTTCGACCTCGGCCGTCAAATGGTATGGCATCGATCGTACTGCGGTGGCACATCACGCGCTGTCGGAACACGCCACCAACCCTTTCATTTTTAAGGGTAACTTCGATATCGATAACCTATGCTCAATAATGTAGAGTTCACTTAAGTAATTACATTCAAAGACTAATAAGAATACGCAGTATAGTCATTTTAGTTAGTTTGCTATTTCAATAACTGAAGGTCAAACATTATCAGCGCAGCTGAACCGCGGCGTCATCCGGGGCCACTCCGGACGTAGCTCTTTGTAATAGCAGGGGAAATTTCACCATAACAAATAAACCGGACATAAGTCACGCTTCTATGATCATTAGGCGTTCATCATCGATTTATTATTAAACAGCATATGTTGCTATTAAAATTGTAGACTTCCTACCACTCATTACTCGCTACGTAACTTCTACGTTCCAATTTTATCTGATGAAATTTGCCTTCAATGTGGAGTTTCAGATACCTCGTCAGACATTTGAGATAAGTACGTTGATGGCAGCGGCTTATAAACCATTTATAGCGGGTGCTGTCTTGTAAAGAGTCAAATGTCCCTGGATGCCGGAGCCCAGGCGGACGGCTAGCGACCGAAATAGACACCGCCTCGCGCGGCTTAACAATGCAATAAAAAGAAATTAACATTTCTGACGTCGCCTGCGCTAAGTTGACTCTTGTGTCATTTGGATGTGGTCCAATCTGGATGCGATATATTTTAGTTTCAAGTCCTCTCTAGCTACTTCCGTTAAGTGGAGATGAAAATAGCGTATTTCGAGAGCGCTAGCTAGTTGATAGATTTTATTTGTCTATAAAATAGTTTTAGTTATCTCGACTTTAAAAAGATTAAAAATTCATTAATCGCAAATTTTGTTACAGGATTTGGACTGGCGGCAGCTGCTGCAGCCGGTGTTCGCGCCGGTTATCCTACAGTATTGCCAGCGCATTACGGGTAAGTTTAGATTGCACCAGTCGCATATAACGCATCTGTATTGCATCAATGTTCTATGGTTCAACACTTCGATATTTGCCAGCACAAGCGGCGCCGCATGCCGCTTCGAATACATCTCACGAGACAAAAATCAGACTTGATATTAGTCTAAACAGGATCGAAATATAGGTGTAGTAGTTATACTTGGTCGTCACGGAAAAACAAGAAAATAAATTCAAATTTCACCAATTAAGGTCTTATTACCATGTGGTTGGAAATTTCAAAGGATATGGATGTATTAGGATGTAGGTAAGTAGAGTATGAGTGATAGTTTTACAGTGTCAGTACAATTAGCTGAGCTGACTTTTGTCTCGGTAGATGAGGCGAGCGGCGTCTCCGGACGGCTAGCGGCGTGGCGGCCGGCGGACCACACCTAGACTTAATAATCAAACATTTTCACATAGGTATCTATGGCAAGCGTGAGCGTGAGAGTGGATTTTTCGTTTTGGGTGTGAATTAGTCGATTGGGTTTTAAATGTTTACGTTTTGAAGCTATACCGTTGCATGGGCGGCGCCGGCGGTTCAAGTCGCGCGGGCGCCGCCCACCGCCATCACTATTCGCATCGTTCTCGACACTCAATGTTTTCTTTAATTTTATGTTTTATGCCGTGTTCGTGTAAGATTTTCTTTTTTGATTTGAATTGAGTTTTGTTGGTGGTGGATTTCGTTTAATACACTTACTAAGAAGCAAGTAACCGAATTTCCCTTGTAGCCTATGGCGCGCGGCTTTACAAATGTTATAAATAAAAATAACCACGCTTTACATTATTTATTGATTATACTAAAAAAATGTTCATGCTGAGACGAACTGACGAATATAATTATTGTAAATATACGTACCTATTTCATATATTATTTTTTATTGGTATTTTATCTTTTTTCATTTGTAGTAAGCTAAGTTTAATATTTGATTTAAAATTTTTCACTAGGTAAAGTTGTATTCGAGATAAAATTGATTGTGATTTGAGATTGATTATTGTGTTTAAAATTTAAATAATTCGCAAGTCACGAGTTGTAGGGTCCATTCACGTTCCGACTATCTTAGACAAAATAAAGCCGTCTTAAAAATATAAATTGAATATTATATTAAATGTATTTTTGTTTATGATCCTAATAAAATTTGGCGTAATGTGAATGGCTCTCTAGAAGGGATGTTCTGTTACGTTTATCGGTGGAAAGATGTATCAGATGAGAGTACGCACTGTAATATAATCTTATAATCATCTTTATTATAATGCGTTTCTCAATCTTAAGCCGTCGCCGTGTCATCCATTCGATAATTCCAAATTTCCAATATTCCATTAAGAATGAATATTTTATTAAAAGATAAGGCAGTCACGGTGACCAAAGCCACCACAAACGATATTTTTATAGAATTATATCGAACTTGTAATCAATTAATAACATTCAATGTTGAAACTTCTATTTTCGACACCAATTTATAAAAAAACGAAGATAACACCCTTCGTTCGCTTCGTTTTAAGTTATATGGATTTATTTAACTCTTCCTCATGGTTCGACTAATAGCCATAGGTGTGCATGTAAGTAATTACTTTGTAAAGATAAAAGTAGGTTCCTAACAGATACAATACTTAGAAGTGATAAAAAATTAGTAACTGTAGATGTGTCAGCTTGTGTGACGTTTCGCCAGTTTTACATATATTGCTCTTTACGCGTGTTTTTTCTTTGTACTTATATAATGATTTTTCTTTTTTTTTATTAGAAAACATCATTCCTTGTCGACAATAGCATCGTCCGTCTCTTTTTTATACATATAGATTATTAAGTAATTGTTGATGATGTAGGTATTGCATTTACGATTAAGATTAGAACACCACAGGTGGGCGGCTTAGGCGGGCGGAGTTTAGTGCCGGGCGTGCACGACGCATGCGCGTAAGACTTCAGTTCTCGTACCAAGCCAATCAACCCCACTACGAATTTCGATCATCCATCAATCCGTCTCTATTGACGTCTATAATGTTGGAAAAAGACAAACGGTTCATGAATGTGAACTAAGTAGCATAGCCTCTAGCCGAGTACCCTTTGTAAACGCTGATGCAAGCTCACTACAAGCCCTCTTAAAACAGACTTGACCGCCCGCCGTTCTTGTGTAGTGGAAAATAAGCGTATTCGGCATTTTCTTTATATATTGCGAATATTCTTTTTGTCTGGCAAATGTATATAAAAAAAATACAAATTGCAAAATAAACATTTTAGTTTTTTTTAAATATACTTATGAATTAGGTCTATACAAACGAATGATGGCATAAAATATATACGTAATTTAAATCTTAATTCATTCCCGTTTTCGAGTATAAGATAAGTAGCACAGCCGCGACATACGGTTATTTTCGTCGCAGCGCAGTTGATATCGCTAGCATATTTTTAACAGTTTTTTTTTCAACTTTCCGGCTAATGACGCACGGCGGCGGTTCGATCGCGACATCTTCTATAAATTGCATACTTACATAATACATAACCGTTTATCGATGTCTACTAACATAACAAGACTAGATGTTCGTACCTGTCAAGGTAAAATGGGGCTAGGTACTTATAGCGTGTGATGACAGTTTGGAAAAGTGTTAATTTTTGCAAATTGTTGACTCTTCACGATGCGATCTTTAATATCGAGCAACGTGAGAGGTCATCATGGGGTCAGGTTGAAGACGTTCGAGAGGATCGATCGCTTTCGATGTCTGAAACCTGTTCGAACATTCATGATAATATCGAATAATGCATGATGATTATTGACAGGTTGTCCCCCGGCTACGTGTACGGTGCTCCTAGTTATGTCGGAACTGTTGGCGGTGTGGGAGCGAGCGTGGGCAACGGAGCTGGAGGGCTTGTGCAATTGCCGCAACTTCAGCACGCTGCCGCTGTAGCCGCTGCCAATCATCTATATGAATACCAAGCAGCTGCTGCTCAAGGAGCGGCTGCCTACCAACAGCAATATGCTGCTGCCGGGTTCGATCCTTACGCAACCGCCGCAGGTTCGTGGTTCAGTTTTCTATAAAAACACACACAAAGCTTAAACTTCGATTTAATCTATTAAAATATTATCATTATGAAAGAAAAAAAGGTTTGTGAATTAATTTAAATGAATTTACTTGGGTGTTAGGTCTGTTATTGCAAGAAGCAGGCTAGGTAGGTTAGTTTTAGTTACCACCGCAGTTTAAGTTATTCTACCGTAAAACAGTATACTGTGTTTCTAGGAAAGGTATACTCTGTTTAAAGGAAACTATAACTAGTGAAATTACTGGGCAAAGGAGGTTTAAGAACCTATATCTCGAGGTTGGCAACGCGTAAGTGAAACCTACTTAATGTGTGGTGTTGCAAGCGCTCATAGGTTAAAATAACCGTTGATAATCCGGTGGGTCATATTCTGGCTTGCCAACTTAGTCACATAAAACTTCATAAACAATATAAGAGAAATTATGTAATTGGTTTCAGCAGCAGCTGCCGCAGCAGCCAGTGGCGCCGGATACATGTCACCTTATTACACGTTGCCTGGTGGTGGAGTTCAAGCACCACTTCTACCGCCTCTTCCATACCCACCACAACTACAAGAAGCGCGTATGCAGTAAAAGGGACTTACAAGTTTGTAGCTGCAAGAATAGATCCAATTGAAAGAAAAACGACAAATTTAACCACTACCTAAAACGCGGTATCAAAGATGTGATGGGTAGAGTAAGTATTGAAAATTAGCGAAATCCTGTCGTCCAATTGTCAAAGCTAGATTTCTTTATCGCAACAAACCAAATATCAGTAACAACCAAAATCAAGTATACTAAATACGATTTTTAACAACCAAATATATCTATTATGAAATGACCAAAGCTATAAGCTTTTACACTAGTATTAAGACTTTATGAGGGTACTTATAGATTTGTCAGTACACGGGTGAAGGAGTTAGGAAATTACTAAATTAAAAAACTACATTTCGTAGGATTACGTTAGGTGAAATAAATAAAGCTATAGCATTTAAAGGAACTATTGGAATCTGATACATTATATAAACATAATGCTGCCTTACACAACGTGAGACTTTAAAAAAATTTCATTAGACATACCAGATTATTCAACAGTAGGTACAAAAAATTTAACACCTTGAAGGAAAACAAATAATATTAATAATGTTTCATGGAACGAATAGACAACTTTTTTAAATTTTGATTAACGAGTTCTCAGTTTTATGCTTCTGATTAGAAAGAAGATGAAATCACAAAATGTTTTGAGAGTTTTCAGTCGCTTTTACTTAGATCATAAAAACTGGGAAGTTCTTCAATTTTCCTTAATACAATATGCTAAGTCACGTATTAGTGCCGGGAAAGAAGGCAAGGATGGGGTTACTTATTCACAATATGTTTCTTTATCTGCTTAAGTTAGGGAACTTACCCATATTACGTGCCCCTTTTTTAAAATAATTTTTAGGCCTTTCCTACCCCTCAACTACCACCGGTAGCATATTCGAAGCAGCTCCTCTTTAGTTTTATTAATATAGTAAATCTAAAGATCCCACGTTACAAACTCCATTTACAAAAATATAAGGCTTTTTTTACTGCTTCTTAGTGACGTAAACCTTAAAAACTACCCCTGTGACCAAGCGTGGTGTTTCCAACAGCCTTCTGAACTCCAGAACGGATCACGTAGTATGGGTATATGTATATGTCCCTTATAGTTGAATATACGTAGCTATGGTAAAATGATCTTGCCTAATTTTTTCAACTTCCTAATAACATACATATTATATTTTAATTTATAGTATATTTTTAGATATACATAGAAGTAGACTTATGTTTCGTATTAAATAATTTTCAAGGGTACAGGTTCAGGCAAAGAGCTGTCAAATGACAATAATCTAATGGAAAGCTAGAACATTGCTAGGGTTTTACTTGATAAAAAAAAAGTGTTTGTGTACTTATGTACACGCGTAAGAAGTTATACTTCTTTGGCGTAACAAGATAAAAATCTTTTCAAAATTTTTATCTTTCGCCTTATTCTACGTTTGTAGAAAAACGACACTAACAATAGAAAAAGGTATTTAATACATTGAAAGTTTTATTATAACGCATTATCTAGTTAAATAAAGTTTATTTAAATATCACAAAAAAATGTTGACTATAGCTAACTTCAGGGTGTCGATTTTTTCTGACGGTGTGTGCGCGCATCGTAAAAATATACTCTCATCATTTTACCCTAACGCGCCAAAAGAAGTATAACTTCAATAAAAAATATCAGGGAACAGTCGTGGCGTCAGTTTTATCATTTGACCTTTTTCCTGTAACTAAGAATATGTTTTTCTTCCAAACAACTTCCTTCTATTTCGTCTTATAAGAAAACTCCACGACGTGTATTGATCGTAATAATATTTGTGTATGTGATTAGTTTATTATGTTATGGAACGATATTAAGGATCTGCAACCATTGGTGTCACGGCACTTGGGATTTTTATGTGACAGATAAGACTTAAAAATATTACAATGAATTTTGAAATTCCAACGATGATTAATGAGATCTTGATGCTTATTTCTTAGTCATACCGCGTCAGTGAAATTACAAGTTTATTGTCATGCTTTTAGGTTTAATTTCTATTAATCACATAAAAACTTACCTTGTAGTGTCGTTAATGGGAGTAGGCCCTAGGGGTTAAGTATTTTTGTATTTATGATGCTTGTACTGAAATAAAAGTTGCACGTAATTTTTGATCTGTTCCAATATGGTTCCAATATATACATTTTATAGATATCAAATTACACATTAAATTTTCTCTAAAAATCGTTCCTATATTAACATACAATCACATCAGTTATATCCTTGAAAAGGGAATAATTAGTTAAGACTTTATTTTATATCTTACCAATCACAGATCTGTTCTTGAATACATATGAATCCGTTAAAATATAAAGGGATATATATAAGGTATATAATTATATAAATAGGGAAAGGGAAATGTTACAGTAATTTAGCTCTTATTGTATCTGTATTACGCGTCCATATTGCTCAATACGTCCTAAGATGGACTTGGTTTAGCTTAAGGTTAGAGGAGAGCAATAAAGGGCTTATGTATTAATTATTATAAGAAATGTACTTATTAAATATCGATGTATATCACAATAATATAGGCCCTCGTAAAATTACTTTGTTCTCCAAAGCGGTATAGGGTACTTACTAGTTAGAATAAACCAATTACTAGTCCATATAAATAATTATAATGAGTTTTGACTTCCGCTGGCCGTTTCTTATGTTCCCTTTACTCAGATAGTTAAGAATGATACTTACTGTACTTACATAATTATATTTAAAAAAACAATTTTTGATTGTACAAATCTTTAAAAAAATACGTCAACGGCCGGCGTCGTAGTACAAGCTAAGGGCACTAGGAGTAGTACCACAGAATTTTAGAGGATAAGTTAGTCTTAATTATTATAATATGCTGTTATTCGTAATTTATTTTGTTGATATTTGTAAATCTACATGTTGATAACTATTTATTATGTGGAAGAGTAATAAAAATTGTTGAGTATTTATCTAACGGATCGAATCTCTTATCGCGGCAGAGTCTGAGCTAAAATCACGATTCGGTCCAATATATTGAATTATACACACATTAATTTTAAGTAGAGTATTAATATTAGATGAGTACCAAAAACATGAACCATGTTCGCCATACAAGTGGCCATCTTGCCTTAAAATATATAACTATGTATAAATCATATACAAAATAAAGTACTATATACTAAACATGTTATGACATATCATAAAATCAGACGTAATGGAAACATGCCGAACAGTCCATTAGTGCATTTCATTCACAGTAATATAAGCACAATTTATTTATGTATAACTTATATATAACGTGAATTCATAATAAAGAAATACCTAATAATTGTTATGATTAATTTAAAATTATACTATAATGTACTTAATTTAAGATTAATCTAAAATGGAAAATAATTTTATAAGGTATCATTCTTTGTTTTCTTTATTCCCTATTCCCAATCAACATAACAATAATATTAATAAAATGATATATGCTGTCTGTATAGGAATGTTGTACGAATATAATTTTGTCTCTTGATCTATTTAAAATTTTAGTTTGTGAAGAAATAAGTAGGTCGGAAGAATACTCGTTAACTTGGCGTGCGTCCAGATTATAATCACAGTGTAAAATTGTCTTTCAAAATCAATGAGATCACTCTATATATCACTGGGCAAAAATAGTGAATTCCACTACACTGATTATTGGTCAATTATTAGGCATTATTAAAAATTTAATCATCTTGGCTTAGTTTAAAAATAAAATATTCAAAGAATACAATTTACATAGCTATTAATATATCCTTCCCTCTCACAGACCGATGTAACAAACTGACAAAAGTTAGGCGTCCTAAGCACGTCCTGCAAGACCCGGACGATAGGATTACATTAGAAAATGCCCCTTACACAGCACAGACACGCACACAACACTGTCTTCGCCGGCGAGGACGAGGTCCTTTGTTTCGCACGTCGCGTCGCGCTCACACCGTCGGGTGAGTCTATCGTATAGAATGCTCTCGGAGCGCTGCCTCCATCTCCGATGACGTCCTTAGCCGTGGTTCGGCTTCGCAGAAGGCACCTTAAGGACGGAATCAAATTTGAGCCCCTGTGAAGGCTGCCCCTTTATCACGGCTGAGTCTCTGTACCCGCCCCCCCCGCTCGGTGACGCTGTCAAGGCCAGTAGGGCCAACAGCAATACACATTCCGAAAAAACCCTCTACACATTACGTCATAAAATGTAATGTCTATAATTTTATATAGTACATGTTTTCATATTAAAGAAGATTCGTTATGTTCCCCAATTTTAGTAAGCATTTTGTACAATAGGTACGGCATTAGTATTCACTCAGATGCACTACGCACGAGGTAAAAGCATAATTTAAATAAAGTAAGCTTATTGAGCAGACCCACGTGTGAAGCAATAGGGTAGTTCTTTATTTTTGGGAATGTGTATTGCTGTTAGCCCCAGTACAGTACCCTCGACAGCGTCATGGGTAGGGTCGTTGGTTGCGACGTCAATGGGAAGGAGGGTTGTTTCTATTGTTGTCTCTTTTAAACCTCCCTCGTATCTGTATTTTGTTTCACGTAACTTTCTCTAATAAAGTAATTTTTTTAATAAAAAATGTGAATACATAATAGACTAATAGAATGTGTATAATATTTATTTACATGAAAAATTCCATCATATTTCACTTTATTGAAATGTAATACCATTTTATTTGTGATAAATAAAATACAATTATAGTAGTACAAATTATAGAACATAGTCAACCAATCAGTAAGCGAAAGAGAAAACGGCAGTACAGCAATTAACTGTCTGTAATGACTATATTTTTTAAGTTATACTTCTTTAGGCGCGTTATGAAAAAATGATGAAAGTGAAATTTTTTAAAAGCGCGCGCATGAGCGTTACACAAAATTCACAGGTGGAAGCTGTCCGTAAAACGGCTTATTAGTCTCATTTAATTTTTCAAAAAACTGAGCTTTATTGACTGTGTTGTCTATTCTTCCCCAGTATTTTTATTATATTATTGTAATTAATTATTTTCATGCAATATATTTTTTTAATGATGACAAAAAGTATAATTTCTGACGCGCGTACATAAAGTACACGCACCCATTTTTAATCGTTTTTCCGTGACAAAGATTAACGGCGTACAGTGTATTATACACAAAAGTAATATACGTAGTTTTATACTCGACTCATTCCACCCTCGTCTGACGTAAAATGCTACCCGATCTCTCCTCTTATTCACTAAATCACGTGTTTTAGTGACGTATCATGGAGATAATCCATATTAAAATGAGTACATTATATTGAAAAGAAATATAAAACCTGAATAAATAGTGTACATTGTCCATACTGAGTAAATACTATTTTATATAAGCACTTATGTAAATATGTGATTGACGAAGCCTTAGAAAAATTTAAATAGCATATTAGGTGCTATAAAGTCTACTGTAACAGGCTTTCGCAGGCTTATAAGGCTGTCTTGGACGATTAGCTTAGGAAACTATACTTTGATGATTTTTTTACCTTGACACAGGCAGCAAATTAACAAGCATTTGAATTACCATAGCCATGTTAACTATAACACCAGAGTCATTACCAGGCTTACGTGGTGTGGGACGAGGGGTGCGATTTGTCGAGAAAGGAGAAGGAAGGGGTTTGGAGTTTGGAGATTAATGTGAATAACGCAACTTCATATCAATAATGATTGAGCCGGCCAATTCGTACAGAGAACGGCAAAGCTTTACTCCATGTGGTCCCTGAGTGACTACTACACAATGCATAATAATCAGACGTCTGGCTTATGGCAACGTCCGCCTTATATATCGAAACGAGAATATTAGAATTCAGATTAATTAAATCAGTGCTAATAGTGACAAGCGAAGTAGCAATAATATACTCGTAGGTATAGGTAGTGCTGCGTAACTTTCGATGAGTGAGAAAGCCGAAAGTCCACATTCCCATCACTTTTGTCGTACCTATTAGAGTATTCGGGCATCCTACTTCTTGGATTAGTTTATAATCTACGACAATTATCCTTAATCACGCGACTGGCATCTGTACTTAGTCTACGCTCATTTCCCACCAACGGTTGTATGAATATACGGCTTTGGTATAAAGTAATTTTCTCAGGATTTAGAAAAGACGGGATAATTCTTTGTCTTTAATATCGTTTCGTTGTTTCTGGTGTAAATGAGATTTTTTGAGCAAGCGAATTTATTACCTAATACGCACACTTCACTTCATTTGGTAGAATATAATAAGGAACAAGATTGCTTGTCTATTATAGCATTTTCATACGGTTATGTTGCAAGCTTTTGATTAACTTCATTTCATTGTTGAATTTACAAAGGGCCACCAGCGAGTCTTTGACATTTTATGCATCCGAAGTCTATATCATACATATCAGTGAATTTACAACAATTTATAGTCTGTTAAATGTAAGTTGAACCATGCGCAGTAACACGTTTTTGGGTCTCAACAGTATGCGGTATGAAGGGGGCCACATTTAATACACTCGCTCACGGTTGTTTTAGTTCTTTAAAAATAAATTATTAAAAATTAAATTAAAATATAAATTAGTTTTGTTAAGTGTGTCAACATTTATTTCATGATAACGCCTCGACCACAATTAACTTTAAGAAGACGGGAGAGAAGGATGGTATTTGACGTTTATACCTAGTTATTTTTTAAAAGAAAATAATATAACTAATTCTCTGAATAAAACTGCGGAAGATACGAAGAAGTCTGTCTCACTATAAATAATGTACATTAACTTTTTTATATATATAGGTACCTTTTTTCTATACAATTTATTTGTTTTATTCTATTTAAGTAATTAATAACGATAATAAATAAATAATTAATTGAGTTCAGAAGAAATAATAACTATATTATATACTCAATTCCATTTTCCCACTTTATAAAGAATCGATTTAAATAAGACGAAACCAATATTTTTGTCTAACATTTTTGTCCATTATTGTACCTGCGCAGAAGCGGCCATTTTGGTTCAAATTTAAAGAACTATACACAATGAAGCATCTGGCAGCACTGGGTTGTCATTGTTTGCCGTTCTGTCATTGTCAAAATGACAAGTAAACAATAATCCGTCAAGCGAAGTCGCTTCGCGAAACACGATACGAATTACGATTGTGGTTATCAAAAACTTTGAAAAATATATGTTTTGTGCTTTAGTTACGGGGATAAAGATGGTATCATTTAGGAATTAAGATATTTTATTATCATTTATAAAACAGGTTATAAGTTTATACTATATATTTATGATGAAAAATAACATAGAAATACAATAATTTTTAAAGTTATTTATTATTATTTTATTTCAATCCTTTTCATTAAAATCAATGTGAATATAGTAGTAGTGGAAGGAAAAATAAATTTACGATGGCGGGTCAAGGACACCAGTTCCCTGGAAACTTCCAGGGTAATGCAGGACCCATGAGATCAGGTTTTGGAGGGCCTATGGGTGGTCAGATGCAGTCCATGCCTAATCAATTAACAGGTAGCCTTTTTAAATATGAGATAATATTATTTTGAAACATTTGTAAGCAATTGTATAAGCCTTAATTTATTTATAATTTTGCAGGAGTTATGGGACCTATGGGCAACTCTGGTATGGTCGGAATGGGAAATCAAATGGTTCCACCATATGGTGCTCCAATGCCGGGCCAAATGGGCAACATGGGCATGGGTGGACAGGTATGATATTAGTTGCTTTACTGGTGACAACGTTTATTATGTAAATGAAGTATGTGTTAATGTTTTAGGTTGGTTGTTAAGTTGGACCACCACCAAGGTTGAAATTAAGTTTCTCTATTTGGTTTTATTATGGGGGCTTAGTTTTGTGTTGCAAAAACTGTTTAAGATGTGTTATCATGTTAATTGTTAATTCTAATAACAATATTCAAAATTTTGCCTGCGTAATTATTATGCGAGTCATATACAAGAACAAATTGGTGGTAAACTTTTTTAGTGAAATATTTTTATCGTCCTTAGACATCTGGTACTGACTTAAGTTTTAACTATGATAAACAGAAATGTTTAAATTTATTTTATTAGTCACGTTAAGCCCCTTATGTTGTTTAAAGGAACACACTGAGTATTTGGTTTTTACGCTTGACTCTCAATGTGTAAATATACAATATTTTTCTAGTATTTTTCATGTATTATAATATAATATTCAAATAAGTTCATGGAACAGTAAGAGGCAGCCAGCAGTCCAAAAACACTGTAAATTCTATTGTCACTGTTAAATGTGTACTCAAGTAATAATTATAACTTATATTGTAATTTTAAAATAAATGATTTGAATAATTAAAATAGCAGCTTATTACTTTTAGAGTATGGGAACTCCGATGGGAGGAGTAGCTGGTCCAGGAGGACTTGTACCTCAAGCAGTACAACAGCAAGGTAATAAAATCAAAGGTATAATGTTTTTTAATTATTTTTTTATAAAGAATATTAGCAATGCTTTTTCAAGGCATTACTAATATTACTATTGCCCCTCCAAATAAGCTCCTAGCTAGCACTAGAAGTGGGTACGACAATAGCCCAAGGGGGTCAAGATGGAACCCTTGACCCTCGCATTAACGGAGCGAAGTCTGCCCTTCTACCGTTGACCTATTGAGGCTTCAATAGCTCAACAATATTTAAAGAAAGTGCTCTACCATTATTAAGTACTAGCTATGCTTGTGGGTCCACTCACATGTATGTAGTTTTTTGATAATCTAACCAGGAACCAAAAGTTTTTAGCTAACCTCTGTGTTAATCCAGGTAATAAGTTATGTGTGCTAAATATTATCCACATAGGTTTATTGTCGCGCTTGGTAGAGCCCCACATAGCTCATTGGGGACATTACGATGGTAAAAGTATCCTTTATATTGATCCTAGGTCTAGGGTATGGACAATCTGCCCTCTACATTTCATTCTGATTGTTTCACCACTGTGGGTATTAGAAAGTATAAGGTCACATACAAAATCTTACAATTTTATATCTATACTATGTATATTGCAGGAGGCATGCAAGCCGGTCCTCCAGTACAATCCGCAGCTGCAGTGATGCCTTCCGCGCCAGCAGCTCCTCCACCACAGAGTAAAGAATTCAACACAGCTTCCTTGTGCAAGTATGTATTGTATATATTCTTGCATGAAGATGAAATGGCCCCTCATTAAGATAGCAATATCCTTTGTGGGGCTTGGAAACACACTAGCTCAAGGACAACCACCTAGACTGGAACACTTTTCTGTATGGTCAATACAAGATTTAATTAAAAAAAAATGATTTTATTAGGTCTATAGATATGGAGGTCTAAAACTTTAACCCATATTTATCTTCCCCTTTCTCTAAGTTTGTTTGCCACCTATATACAAAAACGAATGTTAATGCTATCATTATTTTCACTTTATTATACTCGCTTCTGATCACGGCCTCGCCCGTGTAAGTAACAATTTATATTGAGCACTTTTAGTAGACTATATTTAGGGTGGCAAGGGGTGTGATATGGAAAGATATTGATGCTGAAAATTATCATTTTATCTTTTATCATTTTATCATTACTATGGTGCGAAATGAAATTAAGGAGCTTCGTTCCTACACCCGCACCGGCGACATGTTTTTTTTTATATTATGGATTTTAAAAATCTACTCATATGTTTCAGGTTTGGACAGGAAACAGTACAAGACATCGTCAGTAGGACACAAGACGTGTTTCAAACTTTAAAGGCGATACAACCGCCGAACGGGACGCAGCATGGTGAAAATGCGAGTAATGATAAAAAGGCGAAAATGCAGGAACAACTTCGTACAATAAGGCTGTTATTTAAAAGGCTGAGACTCATTTATGAGAAGTGTAACGAGACATGTCAAGTAAGCTTTTATACCCATTTATAAGCGTAAACATATATAAAAAAATTTGAACGTGTGAAGGGTCACTGGATGCGCGGTAGGAATGAAGTCCCATCATTCATTTGTTCCATTTGATGACGTTGTTGCGCAGCGGTAGCGAATCTACCTTAAGCGCCTCATGTCGCGGGTACGATTCCCGGTTGGAGCAGATATTTGTATTGACCAAAAGGCATGACGCATGTGATCCGGTCTGGGTATGTTTGTCCTAGTCCTTGCGTATGTTTCCAGACCCCTGACGCAGGATATAACTATCCTAATAGGGGCTGATGAATGTACTATGTAGCGTTGTTGTTAATGTAATGTAGCGTTTATTATTTTATTTAATTTCTTACTATCATTTTTCACCATCACTTTCATTTAATATAACCCAAACAATACTAACTTGTGTATTTCAAGAAACTTGATCTTTTTTTCTCTGGTGACACTGAATCTTTTATGTGCGAGTCCGACAGTCCGGAGTAGTAGAGCCATGCTTCTCTCAGTGCAAATGGACCGGACTTCCCAGCTGGACCGAGGAAGTACGACCCTCTGACAGAAAATCGGTGTAAAGTAACACTATTAGTTGGTACTGTTGCGTTTCATACGATGAGTGAAAGCGCCGGAGGCCCAATCTCCCACCCCCTCTGTTCCCTTCCTTTTTTCCTTCTCATTCTTCTTTTTATATTATTTCGCGGCTCGGCAACGCGCATGTGTATCACATGATTGTGATACTTGATGTATCACAAGCGTTCATAGGTTACGGAGAATGCTTTCCATCAGACGGACCGTATGCTTGTTTGCCAACCGTCATGAAAAAAAAGGCTTGGCTGGTATTTTTTTAATTTTTCATATTTGTAATATTCAATTATGTCCATTGGTAATATCATAATATTTTATGTCCAAATATTATAAATTAACTTTACGTTCACAGGGTATGGAGTATACACATATGGAAAGTCTGATTCCACTGAAAGACGAAGCGGATAACAAAGCTTTGGACGAGAGGCGGAATACTGAATCCTATCGGCTCGCTTTGGAAGAGAATAAAGATTTAACTGAACAGGTATGATAACATAACCCTATAGTGTTGGTGTTGGGGCCACTTACACCCCGGGATAGAATATTGCGTCCCCCATTTAAGTACCTAGTTGTACCACTAGTTGTACCAATTACAACATCAGTGAAAGATATTTTTTGGAAAAAAAATACTGACTTCAAAAGTAGGAAGGCAAAAATAAATATTATCTACAACTGAAGTCAGTGTTTAATAAAACATCGCAAAATATTTTTTGCTTTTGTAGTTTGGAAGTCGATATTTTTAAAAAAAAAATTTTTATACGTTTTAGTTACGAATAATAGGTGTGTATATATAATAATAATATATAGTCAATAAATATATTTACAAATTTAAGAATTATATGGTTTTCTCATGAATGCCATTGTCACAACTGGAGCAAATTAAAAGGCACCCGGGAGCACTAGCTTTTAAAATATAGGCTTTATTCTTATTAATGCAAACCTAGTTATTTGTGGTAGAGGTCTATTTCCTAAGTAAATAGTTATCGTGGTTAATTTCGTGTTTTCTTTGTGCAATTTAGCCTGATGTTATATTGATATCCAAAAACAATGTATAAATGCCTTATAAACGTATTGGTTTTGTACAATGTTGTTTATTTTCAGGTCGTGCTCAAAAATAAACAATTGAAAGAAGTGATTACAAATCTAAGAACAATTATATGGGAAATAAATGTTATGTTAACAATGCGAAGATCATAAATAGTTTGTAATTTTAAGATACTAGTACATTGTGTAAATGTGAATGTTAAGATATAAGAATTATATAATATAATTTATGAATTTGTTTTATTTATTTATGGCTGAACATATTATGTAAAAGAGGCAAAACGGGCAGGAGGCTCATATGATGTTAAGCCATCATCCAAGAACATCTGCAACACCAGAGGACATGCAGGTGTGTTGCCGTCCTTGAAGGAAAGAATAGGCTCTTCTCTTGAAGGTCGTATCGGTTCGGAAAGACCGCTGGCGGCAGTTTTTTTTTTTATGTGAGAGGGGGCAAACGGGCAGGAGGCTCACCTGATGTTAAGCGATCACCGCCGCCCATGAACATCTGTAACACCAGAAGGCATGCAGGCGCGTTGCCGACCTTTAAGGAAAGAATACGCTCTTCTGTTGAAGGTTCCCAAGTCGTATCGGTTCGGAAAGACCGCTGGCGGAAGTGATTGTTGGTTCCATAAAACGGTTGTGCGAGGAAGGAAATGTCTTTTAAATCGCGCTGTTGTAAATTTCCAGACATTGAGGTGGTAAGAGTAGAAGTTCAAGTTTTATCGCGATGTCCGATGATGAATTTCCTCCGGCGGTCCTAACAATTCCTCCAGAACATTTCCCGTGATACAGACGCGATAGAAGATACAGATGATCTAACATCTGTACGCAGTGCCAAAGGATCAATCTAATGGCTCTATCGTCGATGTTTATATACATTTACGATGAACCAATCGTTGACAAAATCACCGAAAAGTGTTTTCGAAAATATGAATATGTCAAAAAAATAAAGGAAGTCGATGATGCGAGTTATAAAAAGATATAGGAATTTAAGAAAGAGAAATAAGCTGCCCGCCATCGACCTTACGGCCTAATTTAAAACGAGACATACAGAAATCTCAGTGGCAAGAACTGACGATCGAAGATCGTTTAACTTGGCTTAATAAAAGAGGAGACTTGACCCCAAATAATGGGGCTCAAGGAAAGAAAAAGAACCAAGGTGTTTCCATTTCTCTTTATTAATTAAGGGCTAGTTACTGAATCCCAGCTGTGAAAAAGAGGCTGTCCCCGCAGCAAAAGCTTTTGTCTAAAGCGCAACCTCCTGCTTAATTTTGCCCAATAACTAGTTTTTTGTTGTTAAAAACTGAATTTTAAAAGTATGTTCAAAATCGTGATAATTGTAGGTCTATTAGAATAAAAGCGTAAGGCATGAATATGCAACAATTATATTTTACGTATGCACTTGTGCAGTGATGCACGAATATGCAATGATAATATTGAACGAAACAATTATATGAAAAGGTCAAGAATTTTGTTTTTTTTTTTATAATTTGAATGTTTGTTTTAAAGCTGTAAGGACGCTATGGCTTAATATTAAAGATAATTTTGTAAATCTTGGGATTCATAAACGTGGGCGTAGCCGTGATATGGCCTAGGGCAGTGCAAAATCTTAATGTAGGGCCTAGAATAAAATAGGGGGCAAAATGTCCATTTTTACCAATTCAAAATGGTTATTGGTTAACCAGTTCAAAATGTATTAAATTATTCCATATCTTATTTTACAAGGTCCAGGTTAGGGCAGCTAACCCTCCTTGTTCGCTTGCTACCTCGCTACGCCCATGTCCATAAAGATCTTTCTGAACCCAAAAAACTTGACAATTGTTTGTTATGCCATGAAGCTAAACTACTGAACGTGTTATGATGTGATACTCATAATTCGTAGCTTGAACTTGCACTAAATATATTTGAATATAATATTAATTATAATAAAATATATAAGCCATGTTTCAATGAAAGGATTTGCCTCTCACTTGAACGTGAAATGTGTTTAATATTTTGCAGTGAAAAATTCCACAGGAGATTTTCTGTCTAAATGCTATGTATGAGGTAGTGAGGTATGTTTTTTTTATCCATTGCTATATTCGTTATGGCTCGACTAAGGAAATACTACAAGTATAATATCCGTATTTCTTTTGTTTTTGTTCTTTTGTTCAATTGGTAATGAGTGTCGGAGGCCTAAACTTTCACCTCTTCTGTTCTGCAATAAATGGAATGTTCTGAAGCACCTTCATAACTTGTACTCATTCATTAAAAGAAGCATTTTCCAATACTATAGTTGTATGAAATGTGTTTGTATGTAATAATTTTAAAAGCTTGTAAGGTGCAGTTATTAACTTTAACTATTCCTTTCGCCCTTTTTATTTGCACTAATAACTCATTAAAAAAGTTGCAAAGTAATCTATTAACTCATTTTAATAAGTTTTGCGCCTAGCGTGGTAAACACAGCCTTGCGCTTTTCCCTATGAAAAAATAAACCGAGGAATTACTAGTCTGTCACGAAACGTTGATGTGAATTAGCTGCGACGTCCGTACGTTTTGTTCGATGAGTCTCTCGAGACTTTTTGCCTCCTTTTTCCTTAACCCCTTCTTTTAGGTTATAACGCACGCAGATACAGCGGGTGATGAACATGGGCTGTATTAACTGCTTCCCAGACAACAAGGCAAACAAGTCTGTTTGCAGACGTAGGTAGAAGAAAGGAATATTTTTTCAAATTAATGCTTACGACGTTGTGGCGCAGCGGTAGCGAACCTGCCTTAAACGCCACAGGTCGCGGGTTCGATTCCCGCTCGGAGCATAATATGTTTGTATTGACCATGCAAGCATATTTTCCGGTCTGGGTGTATTTGTCCTTGTCATTGTGAATGTTTCCGGACCCCCGACACAGGATATTACTATCCTAATGGGGGCCGTTGAGTGTGAAACGTTTATTTATTTATTATTATTTATTTATTTTGGATTGCCACACTATAGTAACCTAATAATAAGCAAATAAAAAAGCCAAAACAAAATAAATTATAATTTATTTTATGTAAGTATACATGAGTACGCGAGTGGTAATGGATATTACATTATAATCATTTTATTATAAATAAATAACAGTATATGCTAATTGGCAAGCTTAATGAGTTTAACGAACTCGGAAATTCGACATTAAGGTCGATAATAATCTCACTTGTTCAATATTAAAAACTAAAGTCAAGTACAGGAACATTTTTATCTACGTTCAATTACTGGTTTTACGATGTCGAAACTGGCCTTCTTCTTCTTTTCGAGCTTCTTTTCATAGGGAATATTAACTATGTCGACGGTTACTTTGTCGTCTGGTTTTTGTTCATTTAGTTCTGGGGTGTCAGGTGCTGCTTCTAGAAGCTTCCCCGCGCTACGGCCGGACGGTAGAGCGTGGAAGGCTTCGGCTAAGTCTGGGTTGATTTCTTCAAGGGGCGTGTCTCCAGTGCGAATGTAGACTGGAACGTATCCAGGTATTTCGGGTAGATACTGCCATCTGGGACGACCCTCTGGAAAATTGAGAAATTTATTAAAATAATATAATAAATGTTAGTAATATATTTCATTAACTTTTGCTAATTAAAGTTTGTCTGATAAAAAGTATTCTTTCATAACACATTAGCCTTCACTAAAGTTATCTAAGAAACCTTTGTTAAAAACTCTGCTAAATAGAAACACCTTTGTTTACTAATCGTTATGAAACGCTTCTATCTTTAATGAAACTAGTGTGTGTGTAGTATGTAACTTTTATTTTATGTTGCAAGATAATTAAAATTCGTGTACGTAATTTATCAAAAATATATTTGTAATGTACTCAAAATTTTAACATATTTTTAACACGTTCCCTGTCCGTCCGTTACACATTTGGCTCAGTTCAATAATTGTTTAATTAATGTGTCTACTGTCTGGACAAAATGGTTTACATCTATTTGCTTGTAGTAATGTCCTTCCGTCTGTTTGTGTGCTCATACCTTTCTTTAGTATGAAGATAGCCTTATCTAGTTTGGTTATGTGTACTAACATGTATCTCAAAAATGAAATAAAAATTGTCAACGCAAGTGACTAACTTGGTACATAATCAAATAATTATAATTTAATCGTGACAAATAGTTAACAATATATGTAGATATGTTTTATACATTATATGGAGGTCATAAGATGAGATCTGCGCACGCGCAAATATCGTGCATCGTAAATTTGCTAATAGACATCAGATAGGCTAGGACCCGTTCAAACCGCTCGCGCTTCCCTTGTTTGTTAGGTCGTTCAACCTGCGAATAATATACCGATTTTTGTTTTTAATTAACCGATAAAAAAAAGAATCTATTCGAAGTGACAAAATCTATTTCGTGATTTGTATTACATGATCAATGAAAAATTTAATACGAAATCTATTGGCAACTTTTTGAGAAAGTTAAAATGTTACATGCAGCATGCAACTTCGATTTTATTAACATGCATACAATTTCTCTTATTAATCGCTTATACGAAATATTTTCACGAAGTATTTAGTGCAATGACCGAGTATTATCATTCCGGTTGTGAGTATTATTTTAAGCTTCTATATATTGGGTATATATCACATTTTCGACGTGTTTCGTAAGGACGGCCTCACTTACACTATTTTCTGCGTAAAGTGATATCTTCTACCTAGGTATTACGGATTATTTTCCTATGAACATATATTTTTTATACGAGTTGGTCAGCAGTACCAGTTAAAAGCACAGAGCGTATGCGACTTTCATCTAACGGTCCAGCGCCGCGAGGCTAAGTTTTTGCTTGACAAAATGCTAACTGTAATCTCGGTTCTCCTCTTGCAGTTCTCTCAAACATTTCGTCACCCACAGAATCAAATTTTGACCTCAAAATCTATACCGTAAGGTCTCTATTTGAATGGATTTTAAGGAAGTAATTTGTTTAGGTACATATATACATAATCTTTCTCCAATTGCAATTGACCGAGATTCTGAATAGTCAATTGGAAACAGGTATTTCTCTATTCGGCTTAGAACGTTGGTTGGTCATCTTAACATGAGTTTCAAGGTCTACGTCACGTCTGGCGGAAAACTGCCTATATTTATGTAGAGATAAATAATTACGTAAATTTTATTGGTTACAAAAATTTGATCAAGTTTTCAAAAGTACATAATTTCTATTGGTGCACAGTAAGTAAGAGCCTTGCTATTTTTAGCATAAAAGGTCTGTACGACCAGGGTATACTGACTCCATAGACATGGGCGTAGCCAGGATTTGACCCAGGGGAGGGCAAAATCTTAATTTAGGTCCTAGACAAAATACCTAGGGGGACAAAATGACCATTCTCACCAATAATTATTGGTTAAACAGTTAAAAATGTATTATATTCGTCCATTTCTTTGTATTTTACGAGGTCCAGGGTAGGGCCTTCCCTTGGTTCTATTTCGTTGCAGCTATGTCCATAGAGAATAAATAGATAGATGCGTTTCGTTTGACGAGTGAAAGCGTCCCAAAAGGTTTTCTACCTTTTGTTCTACTACGTCTAAGGTCGGCAACATATTTGTGATGCTCCTAGTTTTAGCGGTTATAGGCTATCGTGAACGCGCTATATGGAGACATAGATAGTATAACAAAATGTAAGTCGATAAGGTTCTAGATGCTATATTTGTATTTCAGAAGTAGGGCGGCGAGGTTAAGAGTTAAGTTTGATAAGATTTCTTATCTAAAATTGGTCAAGCTAGATTTCAACGCAAACAAGTTTACCTAAAGTTCCTTATAAATAAGATCTTTCACACTTTTATGGACGAGCAATTTTTTAATTTTCATATCGTAGCTAAGAATTTAGTTCTATTACATTGAGAGAATTTTGAACTAGTTTTGAACCTAGGTCGGGTTTTAGAGGCGGTATATTTATAGTAGGAATACTTTTTTTTCGCTTGTCAAGTAACGTAGTTCAGCCAGAACTAATACTCTATGAAAAATATGGAATAGGTCAATGGATCTTTACTCGTATTTCGCTACTTTTTTTACATTTTCTTCTTTTTGCTGACTGATTTATAAAACAGCCAGTTATGTTTAACCGCTGTGCTATGGAATAATATATTACTTCATAAAACATCTAGCATGTACTAATAAAAGTCACTGTACTATCCAGTGGAGTGTAACTTACCTGGGAACAGGTTGATCGTGTATTTTTGCATTATTAAAAAGCCATTCCCTCCGTACCTTCGTATATAATTTAACAGCATTTTTTGCTCATTATCTTGGCTTCATTTCAAATAAAACATTGTAACTTAAATAGAAATAGTAACTATTTCAAACGATTTTACGAGATACTTAATTATTTTAAACGCTACACACTCAACGGCCCCTATTAGTAGTAATTGCTTACCTGTGTTAAGTCTACTAAATTTCAACTAATTTAATCTACATTCGTTTTTCATGTAAAGCTTGCAGTATAAAAGTTTGCCAACAAATAAAGAAATGCTACAATCTCAACGGATGAGGACAGTGATCCTGTATCGGGGTCCGGAAACGCAAGCCTGTATGGTCAGTAGAAACATCTGCACCGAGTGGGAATTAAATCCGCGACCTGTGGTTCTTAGGGCAGGTTCGCTACCGCTGCGTCTTTTAAAACTGCATAAATTATATTTTCAATGCACATTATAAATCGAGTCATCAACTCGGATATTTTTTTGTTGTAAACCTTTCTAAGAATAGTGATGATATCATTACACGCTTTTAAGCTTTGCGTTATGTGTAAGCTTAGAAAAGGTTTTATTACGAATCTTGTTTTTATTAATATAAACGACCTTGATTCGATGAATAATATAATCGATATTTTTATTAGTCTTATTTAAAAAAAGTGTTAAATGGCTTTTGGATGTAATAACCTAAAAAATATTCTGTTTGATCAATTAGATTTAACGGCATACTTATTCATGTGATAAAGCTCTTATAATTTAAGATGGACTCAAAAATCTGTGTAAAATCAACAGCTGAATTGAGATCCATAATAGGTCAGTAAAAAGCTTAAAAACCGGTTTACTTTAATTTAAAAAAATAAATCTTTAACGCCACTTTCTCATGAATTTGATATACATGATGTTAGTATTTTTTCGGGTATATCATAAATAAATAACAACTCTTTTTTTAATTCGACATAAAATTTAAAATAGATAAAGAGAAATATGTACGTATATGGTATGTATATGCGTCTGAAATAATTTATGTCAATGCTAAAAATTATATATTCATATTTATAATGTATTATTACATAATATATCATTGTCATCCAACAATTTCACGTTCCTTCCGATTTTTTTTATACTTCTTCTAGTAAGAGTTTACATTTGCTAAAAATATTTCGAAAATACTATCAATGAGATAGTTATTTTGACGACTGTTGTGGTGCAGCGTTAAACTGCCTGTCTAAAGCGACATCTATCCCCGCTTCTAATCCCGCTCGGGCACATGTTTGCATTGACCATACAGCTGTGTTCCGGTCTGGGTGGTTGTTGTACTGTATGTTCCCGGATCTTTGACACAGTATAGAAAAATATGTTCTAATGGTGGTGGTGAATTACATTATATACTACTTCGGGTTGTTGTCAAACTCACACATAGCTTGATGAAAATAAAAATAAAATTGATACACCTATATATATTTTTTAAGGATCATAAACACAAACGCCTATCAATAGCTAATCATGCATAGAATTGGTAATTCTATGTGAATTTTTTACTATTGTTAATATAAATAGGCTTTAATTGATTACATTTAGGTGTTATAAGAAAAAAAATGATGTTGTGTGGGCGCACGATCGCGGAAAACATTTATCACGACTTAACTGCGAAGATCCAGTCGTGACTCAAAACATGAAAAGTATAGTTTATACCTATTAATTAGCATGTCATAAGGTTTTCGATTTAAATAATATCTTATCAACTAATAAGAAGAATAAATATTCGAGAAGGAATTTTGTGATGAATTGAATTTGTGTTTTCAACTTTGTGATGATTTTATCAAGGAGTCAACTGATAATTAACGAAACTCTTCCGAGTTAAGAGCTAAATCTATCCAAAATTTTTGTTATAATTCTTAGCAATACAATTACTTTATAAATTTATATATAAAAAATAACAGTGGAATCATTCTGTATTTAATTCATATGGTATATTTTGAATCCTTAATAGTGAGAGAGTCTAATACGAGAGTCGCGGGTTCGATCGTGACTCCCTTGGGCTATTGTCGTCGGGCCCTTTCCTAGGGCAAGCTTCGAGCTTTTTTTAGGCGCAATAAGAATATTAGTAATGAATTGAATAAGCATTGTTCATATTATTAAAAAAACTCAAAAGTTCATATTCATTCATACAAGTTTTTACTTATAAACTATATTAATAAGTGATTACATATTTATTATTAACGATAAAATGGTATAAATAATAAAATAGACTTCAACGCAACGGAACGAAGTTAGTCACACGCGAACTTTATTCGATTATGATGCAAGCTTGTGGCTTAAATGCCATAAGGCATTAAGTTCGCCCTTATACATTCATTTACCTTTAAATATTAACACAAACAAAAAAAAAAATCGTTGATGGTGAATTTACGAAGGAGCACCAGCGAGTCCTTGACATTTTGTAGGGAAGTGCCTACAATATATATTGTAAGTCTATAGATAGAACTCTATAGACATTTTAAGAAGAATTAATAAATTTAATAATTCTTTATAACTTAACATTTTTAATGAAGGATTTACCAATATTCATTCGTTCAATTTCTAATTAGCTTTTTACTATATACTATTACTTTCTTCATTTATTACTTACTTCTTGATATGTTAATATCATTATTTTCCTTATGTTAAGGTACCTCTATACTTAGGTATGTCTAGGTTTATTGCGTTGTACGCATTTTATCAATTCTGTAATCATGCGAAGCCGTTTGGTTTTGACCTGTGTGAACTTAGCAATTTATTTGTATTATCTAGGTGTATTGCTATAAGATTTATTGACACATCAAATATCAGATGATTAACTAAAAATATAAATGTATAGTATGTGGTATATGTACATATATCTATACAAAAAAATTGAAGTGTCTCTTTGTTATGTAAAAAAACAGATTATTACGGAGTCCATTAGGTAGATCAAGAAAGTATAGTTATATCAAAAAACTAATTTTTAAAATTGTTATCTGTTTTTTTGTCTGTTTACGTTTAATCTCCGAAACGACGGACCGATTTTGATAGGACTATCAGTGGCTAATAGCTAATGTTATTAGAAGTTTTTTTTGAATGTGTATTGCTGTTGGCCCTACTGGGCTTAACAGCTTTAAAAGCTAATTGATATTTACTTTTACTGAATTGATTTTAATGTCTATAAGTACTAGATCTAGCTTGTTACTTTGTTTGTTTGAATAAAGAAGATAGCGATTCATAGTATAAGTACTATTTTAAAAATCAATAGGTTTGTTTAACATTTGTTTTATTTTCAATTTAAAAAACGATTGAAATCATTATATTCTTTATATCAAATTTGTTTTTGAGCTGTATTTTGGAATCAATAATAAATCTAAAATTTAAAATATATTTCATGGTAATAGGTAATATATCAATCATATGCAATTTCGAAAACGGCACATCACTGTCATACGGGCACGAGCTCAAAATGAAACCAAAATAAAAAGTTTATTAATTTCTCTATTTGTTGCAAATTAATAAATGTATTTCTTACTTTAAAATACTTTAACCCGTTTCAAAATGTGAAATATATTTTTGATGAAATAATTAATTTTCGTTAGTTTCCAGTTAGATGTGTCTATCAGTGTATAACAGGAAGAGAAATGAGAAGATATCATTAAAACGTGATGACTTAATGATATCGAACGCGATGATTGCAAAATGTCCTAACTCGTTTCTGTGGAGACTTAACGGTTATTTTACAATTGACGAAGTAAGCATTTATAACGAACAGTATTTTTGTATAAAGAAAACAATAAAATATAATTTTCAAATAACAATGTGTGAAATTTAAGCGTTCAGTATTATTCGTGTGTCGAAAGAAATATGCGTAAAATATTACCTATGAACCTAAAATTGTGTTGTTTTTTCTTATTGGAATACAGCAAATCAACAATTTTTAAAGTTTGTATTTAAGGCGTTATATTTTATTTGATATATTATTTCTATACTAAACAAATAATTAAGTTGGAATTTCAATAATGAAGTAGTAAGTTGTACAATCAAAAAATATTTTTAAAATGAATTAAAAAATTACTTACCAATAATAACTACGCACAAAATACACATGAAAATTAAAGACTTGTACATTGTGATTTTTTTTAAATTTACTAATAAAATTTCACTTGTGCGCAAGCGTGGGCCGCGGCTGCGAGCTTGCGAGTGATGCGCCGGCTCACGGAACCGGATTAAAAACGCGAAGCTAGTGCTGTTTGTCTGAACCCCTGGGATGCAACTTTCCTCATGCCAAATTAGGTACAAGATAAGACTTAACTTGCGGTCCAAAGTTTCATCAAGTATATCGCACCTTTAGAACGAAAACGACGTAACTCAAAGCAATTTTTTGGAAACAACAAAATAAGTTTTGATATATTGACACCTGCACAATCTTTCCGATATTATATTTTCTTGGTTATTTAGTTTAGTTATTTACGCTCGAATATGGCAATGTTTGGACTATTGATACATTAAGAATTTCGTTTTAAGTTATTTTACTTGATAATTAATTTTCGATTTTTTTTATTTATGCATTTTCGGTCTAAACGAACGATATTTATATAACACATTATATGAAATTAATAGATACTTGTAAAGTTATGTGTAAATAGGATTTATCCAAGAATTGAGGTTCGACCTACAAGTACCATATAAAGCATAATGTTTAGAACTAGTTATATTGTAAATAATTCATTGATCTGTTTTCCTTTCATTTATAATGTACTAGCATATATCCGGGACTTCGTCTGCATGGACTTCAGAACTATGTTCAGAGAGAGTCGTCAGTAGGGCGAATGTTTATACCAGGCGACCGTCTAAAAGTTATTGTTCAATAATCGTGAACAGTATTTTTTCTGGGTGATGTGTAAGAAAATTTCATGATGATAGGTTGAATGATGCTTGAAATTGTAACAAGCAAACAGCCTCACACTCACAGTTATATTATTTAGGATTCAAATCAGAATCCACTTATTTACAGAAACTTGAATGCGTATAAGATTATACATGGTATTTTCAAGATTTCATTGGGAGCTACTTTGCTACTTCGGCGTCTGTGAACTGATATTTTATTTATCGATATATACCTAGGCCCAACTTTAAGGACTTTAAGAGTTACAAAATACAACTCCTAAAAGTATAAAAGCTGATTACTGCACTCACATTTGTTTTTGTATAAAAGTTTATGTGATTTAGGTTTAGTTGGTTTAAATATAAATAAAACAATATAATGTTTGTATGGACCATACAGGTATGTGTTTCGGTCTGGGTGTGTTTGTCCTTGTCGTTGTGTATGTGTCCGGGCCCCCGGCACAGGATATCACTATCCTAATGAATCATCCGCTAATGAATAATCCGTTGAATGTGTTGCGTTTATTAATGTTTATATTATTTATAATTATGCTCAAAATTGCATAACATCAAAAGAAGTCCGTTGGTTTGACTCTGAATTTTTCTTGCCGCCCGGGCTTAGCTAGTTTATAAAAAAATTAATTAAAAATATAATGTAGTTATTATGTTTCTCCGAACAATATTTGTTACTCCGTTTTACCTCCTCAGTTATAGTGGACCCATAAGTATAGTGGTATATTCAAGGAATATATAATATTTTCATCATATAAGCTGAAAAAAAGATAAACAAACTGATAGACAGCCCGTCTATCAGTCGGTCTATCTATTATAATATTATTAGATGTTGGCATAAAAACAACCTGTTCGGAGAATTTTATTCGCTTAACCTGATACGGGTCTACTGAGGTAGACTGGTTTCAAATATTTGCAAGTATTTACAAGTATATAATATATTATCCAGTGGGTCTTCTTCTTTTTTGCGTTTCGTTGGCAAACACCTATATTGTTGTGGCCCAAAACGCAGCCACATTTACTGCGTTGCCGGAAGCTGCCATCAGATCTTCCTGCTTGCAGGTGTTAGGGCACGCAGGGCACGATGTAAGGTGGGACATCATTTGCTTTACACCGCACAAACAGTCTGGATTAGTACCATCCGTGAATCTCCACCTGAACATATTGTCTTTGCTTCGGCCAATCTGGGTCCGAAGTCTGTTTAGGGACTTCCAGACATGCCATTGCAAATTATGCCCAGATGGAAGACTCTCGGAAGGTAACACAAATGGTTTTGGCAGAGAAACGCTCTCAGTCCATAATTTGCACCTTGCTTCTGTTGGCTCCGAGGTCAATGGATCGACACACTTGATATATTGGGAGCTATTTATAAGTAGGTTGTACGTAATACAATATATAGGCGTATTACCGGACAAAGAGACATAATTTTATACGGTTTCTTTTATAATAACTTTGTAGGGCTGGATGAAAATAAGTTTTCAGCTCGATCAGGGAAGCACAAGCTCCATATATAATATCTACGTGTAGTATAGCGTTGTCCGTAATGCAATATTACGTTTCATTTTTTACTTTTAGAAGGCTAAACTGCCAGCGCCTCTGTCTCTTTCTATTCTATCCACTTATTATATATCTATCCAGAGACTTGGCGACCGGAGCTGAGAGCTACAGATGCAATCTAAAATTAATTTGTGTTAAATAAGTACATTTACAACATTTATAAAGTTCTATAAATGAGAGCGTTGTGAAAGTGCTAGACAGTAAGCTTTCGAAGATGCAAGACGAATCTATTGCGACTTTCAGTACTGATCAAAAAGTAGATAGTGTCAGGGAAACTAGCTACCTCAGCAGGTGCTCTAGCAGGTTCACAATGTAATAAAAAGCCGGTTTGTCTGTCGTATATTTTTATAAAGGCCTCCCGCACTTGATCAAATTTTCTGTGCGATAAACAGTTTGGCCGATAGAGCGTGAAACCAATTTGCACTCCTTTTTCAAGATGGCGGCTGAATCACTAGGGTTTTGACCCCACAAACTTGTTGTTTCGTGTCACACTCATTTCAAATAAACAATCTAAAAATTCTAAATTAATTTTTTTATATATATTTTCATTTACATTTCTGGTCAATCATCACTATCAGTATTAATTCCACAAAGAAAAGGGTCTTATTAGAATACCCGCCCGGAGCCCCGCAATGGTTAGGGCTGTTCTCACCCATGAAAGGTTGACGCGCCTATAAGCTCGTATATGCGATTGAGACTCGCCATCACCGCTTTGGTCGCTTTGGTCGGTCAAAAAAACGATGGTCTGAAACCGCCCTTACTTGGTATGTTATAAAATATATGGGTGGTAATACATACTTTTAATGATTTTAAAAGATCTATACATTTTTGTATTTACGTATAGGACATTCTTGTTGCTGGGGGCGTGAAGAATTTGGCTCAACTGGGAAGGTCTTCCTATATCCTAATATCTCCCTATTTCCTAATATCGACGTAAAGTTATCGTGTCCACAGTTCACACTCCTGCGTTTCGTTCGATCACTAAATATCACACTGTTGCCAAAAATCGCTACATCACGGCCTCTGATCACTTCCGTTCCTCCTCTGAATACATTTCCCCATTCCTTAAGTCAGCAGTAATTGTTTACCTATGTTCAGTCTACTAAATTATATCAAAATGTAATCTACATTCATTTTTCATGGAAAGTTTGCAGTATATAAATTTGGGATGCTAATTTTTTATTTTTCTCCCACAGACTTTTTCATATACAATTTTTTTTCAGAGACTTAATAAATAAACACTTCACTGTCAACGTCCCCCATTAGGATAGTGATATCCTGTAACGGGGGACGTATACAAAGACAAGGAAAAACAAACCCAGACCGGAACACATGCCTGTATGTTCAATACAAACATCTGCACCGAGCGGGAATAGAACCCGCGACCTGTGGCGCTTAAGGCAGGTTCGCTATCGATGCGCCACAAGATTGTCAAGATAAGACAATACAGACTTGATATGCGAATGCAAAATTAATTCTGTCTGTCTGTTACTTTTTTACGCTTAACCGAATTGGCATAGAAATAGATGTAACGTAGTAGAAGTAGATAGGCTATTATTAGATGGCGAAAATAAATCAGTTACGGAATCAATCATTTCTCTTGCATGAAATGTGACTCATTAGTAATTTTTAATCAGGCGGACGAAACGTTATTCAAGACAAAAGTGTTTGGCAAAGCCTGATATTTATTTCACTGGTGGTAGGTCTTTTGTTGCAAGAGGCCGGCTAGGTAGGTACCACCGCAGTGTCAAATATTCTGCCGTCAAATAGAAGTGCGTAGGCATTACTGTGTTCCGGTTTGAAATTACTGACCGGACGAGATTTAAGAACTAATAACTCGATGTTGGCAACGCGTGAGTGGCACCTATTAATGGTGCTCCAAGCGCTAATAAGCGACGGCAACCACTTACCATCAGGTGGGCCGTATGCTTGTTTGCCAACTTCTAACATAAAAAAACAACAACAAAAAATATAATATATAAAGCTATTATGGTTTCAAAAAGTGACTACAGACTTCTTTACAACTATTCTACATACATTGACCTGGTTTACTGATACAAATACAAGTTCTATTAGTAAAGAATACGTGCCGGTGAAAAAGACGTAAAATAGTTTCATATTATATACTAAATAGCCGAGATGGCCCAATGGATAGAAACGTCGACTTTAACCGAAGGTTAAAATCCAGGACAGCAACTCTGAATTAAAAATTCCAAGTATTAAATTTGTGTTTCAGATTTGTCTCGTGTTTCACTATCTTTTTACGATAATGGAAAACGTCCTGAGTTATCCTACATTTCTTAGGAGAAATTCTGAGATAAACTCGTATACATTCGCCAACTCGCAGTGGGTTAAGAGCCTTCCTCTATCCTATTCCTTTCATACTTAATCCTATCCTATTTATATTTCTATCCTCCTCACTAATACGAGAGCAAGCTTTGCACAGGAATGCAAACATTAACAGGCTCCTATTTATAAAAGTAAAGTTACTTTTATTAAAAAGCCCCTAAAATTCCCATTTCCGTTGGGCCTAAACCGTCTCCTTTTGTTACGGAAAAGAATTAGGTTATCATTCTGACACCCGACTGTTTGTTGAATATATAAGCTTTAATTATATTACAAAATACGGTACATATGCCGCAAGGTTACGTTCGGGACCTGACTGAGAAAAATATAAATTTAATTTCGTTAACAGAATGACCTACGATTGCATAATATAAGGTTAGTTGTAAGGCCGGCTCCAGGTGCGACGACCCTAGGTCGAACGATGACCGCTCCCTTCCTCTAAGACCATGGCTAATGATCCGTGAAGATGAAACTCTAACAAAATATTTATTGCTTTACAGTTATTGAGTCTAATAATAACCACATAATAGCCTCAGCGTTAAAGTGCTACGCGTAGAAATAAGACATCCGTATAAAATTTATTAAGTAATTTGATAAAACTTTAATGACCTTGAGCGAATTGAATATGACAAATGTTTCCTATGTACCTTCTATCTTTTTCTATATCAGGCGGCGTATTAGTGTATGTGTACAATATAGTTTTGTATGAATTCATGGTTATGGTATTGTTGGGTATGAGGTCGGTCTGCCTGATGGTAAGCAGTCACCGCAACCTATGAACTTGAACCTGCGCGTTGCCAACCCAAAGGATAGGAGGGAAGAGATGAGAAGGGAACAGAGGGAGTGGGAGATTGGGCCTCACGCGGTCACACCCATCACATGAAACGCAACAGTTTAGATACTGTTACTTTACTCCAATATAATTATTCAGTTCCAAATTAAATGTGTAACAATTTCTTTCTTTGTGTATTTAATTTCATTTTATAATCTTGCATCTTTTAATTTAGTCCTTTTTTATTTGCTGCATAAGTTATTTTGAACACTTAAACGTAACACATATGTGAAGTGACGGCGCTTGCGATACTTTGTCTAACCAAAAGTTTAAGAGAAAGTATGACTTTTTTTGGAAGTTACGTTTTAGTTTTTTTTTTAAATTTTTTTAAATAATGTTGCGCCCCAGTCTCCTGACTAGTTTGCCTAAAAGATAATCTCTACTACTTGTATGCATTTTGGGCGTCATGAAAACCATGCTATACTTACTACGTCAGCTAGACATGTTACCTTCATCATACACACATTAATGCTAGACTCTACAATAATAAACTCTACAGCGTTTAATAATCAACTGGGGTCATCTGCGCAGTTTAACTGCGCAGTACCCATCGAAAAATATATATGAGTATTTTATTTTAAGGATTTAATTTAGCGACAAAGAGTCAAGTTTTGTATACCTATTATTATAATTTTTTTTTTTAACGTTGCACACTCAACGGCCCCCATTAGGATAGTAATATCCTGTGTCGGGGGTCCGGAAACATTCACAATGACAAGGACAAACACACCCAGACCGGAAAATATGCTTGCATGGTCAATACAAACATATTATGCTCCGAGCGGGAATCGAACCCGCGACCTGTGGCGTTTAAGGCAGGTTCGCTACCGCTACGCCACAACGTCGTCATTATTGGTGTTTATAAATAAATAAACGCTACACATTCAACGGTCCCCATTAGCATAGTTATATCCTGAGTCGGGAGACCGGAAATATACACAATGACAAGGACAAACACACCCAGATTGGAAACATGCCTGGTCAATATAAAAATCTGCTTCGAGCGGGAATCGAAAACGTGACATGTGGCGCTGTAGGGCAGATTCGCTACCGCTGCGCCACAACGTCGAAAATTTTCTAAAGGCTACCAATACGCCACAACGGTCGCCCATCACCACCACGACCATATCACCTCATAAATATATTATAGCATAATCAATTAATAATATAATTTTATAAATATTCAGACTCTATAGAACGCAAAGCAATTTAACGAAAGTCGTAACTAATAACACAAACACAGTTATAAAATAAACAAGTCTATCCGTGACCCCATTAGAATCGTTACATAGTATATTTAATGTATTAGTACCTGAGTCTCGCTGCAAGTCACGATAATTAATTATGACAATCAAAACCTATCAATGCTTCATGAATTGTAAAGATTTCTATTCATATAGAATATGATATGTTTCTGTAAACGTGGTTTTCGTAAATAAAATATAAATTTTAATATTTCGTACTAATCCTACGTAATATTATAAATGTAAAAGTCTGTATGTTTGGATATTTGTTACTAAATCATCCTCGCTCGCTTTTGGGATAGTCTCGGTTACAGCAGAGATTCTTCCACCAGTGCAATCAGTCACGCTGGAGGTCTTTTGAACTCTTTTGTTGCGAGAGGCCGGCTACGTCAAATATTCTACCGCCAAATAGTAGTGCTTAGACATTACTGTGTTCCGGTTTGAAGGGCACTGTAAGCTTGTGAAATTAGTGGGAAGATTCAAGAACCAATATCTCGAGTTTGGCAACGCGTGAGTGGCACCTACAAATGGCACCTATAAATGTTGCGTACGCTCAAAGGCTACGGCATCCGCTTATCATCAGGTGGGCCGTATGCTTGCTTGTCAACTTATAACATGTCAAAAAAACATGGATTCGGATAGTGACAAAACGAATTTGGATGAAATTTACTACGTAGGTAGTTTATTTTATTGATTAAATTTGTGGAAAATATAATAATTTCTGGAAAACATGTGTTTGAATGATAATAAATAATATGTCTTTATCTATTCTTCTTAATGTGGTGCGCAAAAAGATGCGATAAGACAATTTAAAAATGACCTCACAAATTGAAGGGTTCTGTAATAAGAATGTATAATGTAATCGAAAAATTAATAAAAAAACGAATTTTTAAATATATTTCATAAAGCATTTTTCGCAGATTCTATAAATAGTTTGTAATTTCTGCTGCCGCTAAATTCAAATTAGTAGAAAATATATCTAAAAATTCGTGGTATGGGATCAAACGAGGAAACGAAAAAAGAAAAAGAATTTTCCAAATCGGTTCATAAAGCTTTACAAAAGCTTACGAAAAACAAAAAAATACAATCAAATTGAGAATATTCTAAATTGTTTTAAATCAGGTATAAAAGATAGACGTAAAGATAATAACTTCCATATAATTTTCACAGAACTCATCTAAATATATCCCAAACGATATTAAATACATTTTTTAACCCATTATTATTAAATACATTATTTATATTTTCTCATTATCTACAAAGAATAATTTTCAAGTGAAATTGCAATCTTCGGAACCATAAAAACATTTTATCGTAAAAGAGCATTATACAAAATATTATTATTTTTTTAGTGCGCAGTTAGTAATATTTTTATAATTGTCATAACATAGATTATAATTATGTTTCTTTTATAGTTTTGGGTAAATACGCATTTGTTGACTTTCTAAACAAAATGACTGAATTTGATGTATTGAATTTAGTATGATT
The DNA here is from genome assembly GCA_023373885.1 of Hestina assimilis. Lineage (NCBI taxonomy): Eukaryota > Metazoa > Arthropoda > Insecta > Lepidoptera > Nymphalidae > Hestina > Hestina assimilis. Next base: position 5,893,188 of record CM041740.1, on the reverse strand, counting down.
GAATAATTTAAAAAATACAGAAATTGTTTAGGTATTTATAAATCCAATATATAAAATTCTCGTGTCGCGGTGTCTGTTACCAAACTCCTCCGAAACGGCTGGACCGATTTTTATGAAATTTTGTGTGCATATCGGGTAGGACCGAGAAAAAAAAACTTCGAGGAAAAAAGTTAAACAAATTTCTTTTTGGACATAATTTTTTTTTTTTTATGTGACATTAAAAATTTAATTCAATAACTTACACCGGTGTCTTTTCTGTTCACAATTAGACTCAGTTGGGGGCTTCTATCGGGTCACAATTTTTTGGTGTGGAACGTCTGCCGGGCCCACTTGTAAAAAATAAATACCTATTTAGGTATAGCTCTAAGTACGATTTGATATAGATACAGAGAATCTGCGTTTTATAAGGATGAAAGAAATAAAAAAAGTATGATTTTCGTATCAAAAATACCTTTTCAAGTCATTACTAGTACTCCTATTGTCCCTCCAAATAAGCCCGTAGCTTGCGCTAGAAGTGGGTACAACCATGACATTAGCGCAACCCTTTTGCCGTTGAGCTGTTGAAACTTATAAAGTTGTATTGATCTTGGCCTCTACGATCGTATTTGAGCGTGCTTTCAACTGAATTGAAAAGAGAGGAACGTTCTCAATTCGATTGCTTGCTTCTGACTTCAAAACCTTTTTTGTAGAGCCTTCCCTAATTTTCCCTTTTCCCTACTCCCTATATAATTTCCTATAACAACATTTACGGCTTTAAAAATCCTATTATAACTTAAAACATAAAGTGTAAAAGAAATCTTTCTCCACGGGAATTCTCTATCGCATGGGAAATCAAAATGAGATGTATCTTTTTCAGTATAACTTTTTCATGATTTCCAACAATAATTTCAACATTTCCGATTTATTATATAAAATAGCTGTTTTTAAACAGTCCAATATATAATTATTTATTGTATGAAAATAGTACCCAAGGATTTACAATAATATGAATATACACATTTAATCTCTGGAATGCATAAGTGTTACAGGGCTTACCCTGTAACACTTATAAAACATATTTGAAAATAGCTACGGCTTAGTTGTTTATAGAATGAAAGTTATATCTAAAATATAGATAAATAATGAAATATTATTTGAAGGCCGAAAATTAGCGATGGGGTTTTCCTTTTGGTTAAGTGCTGTCAATAATAATTATGGTATGTATAAAATATTCCTCTATCAATCAATAAAATATAAAACAGATATTCTCAAATTTAAAATTATAAACATACTTTTAATAAGTTATCCTATATAATAAAATAAATAATATAATAAATAAATTGGAAAAGGTAAAGAAAAAAATGCGGAATCTGAGCTACATACATAACAATATTCGTTAATGTGTAGTGCTATTTTTAATATTTTAATTTTGCTTCGTTTTGTGTAACCTTTGGGTTACCCGCATAGACTTACTATAAACCTATAGAAAGGCCCTACCAGACTGAATGTCGGAAGACTTTTGGTGCTAAAGCACGCTAGCTTTATTCGATTATGCTGCAAGCTTATGACTAACATCTTTTCGTTGCGTTTATGTTGAATTTGTGAAGGAGCACCAGCGAGTCTTACGACATTTTGTATGGATGCATTGGCCTGACTATAGCATAAAGTAAGTCTACGGTTACCCGTAAAGTTTGAGAAAGCCTGATAATTTAAATATTTGTTATTAGTAACGTGATTTATAGTCACAGTTTTTGTTGTAATTTTTTTGGCGATGACTTCATTTTGATATGGAAGATGACCTGTCTTAATTCGGAAAACAATTATAAGTATGTTTAGTCAATTTTAAACTATTTGATGGTATGGTTATCAGGTTATCACGTTAAGTCAATTCAGAGGTCTTACCATTAACTGTTATTTCGATTGAAATGACGACCTAAGCTGAGTTTGTTCGCCTTTTCGTACCATGATATATACATATATTCATACGTCACATACATGCTATTTATATGCTCAAATAAAATCTGAATCGATTTACTTTCAGAGTTGAATTGGATCGAAATAGAATTGTTACTAAAGGTTAATGGTTTGATACTTTGAGTGCTTGATTAATCTTGACTGTTTGCTAAATTTCGTTTACCAAAGTAACAGATGTTGAAATCTAGAAGATATTCTTGTTCATCAAAAATTGCAGTCTTAACTTGGCTATTTGATACTATAACACTGCTCATCAGCAGGTTTAATTAAAATAAAATATAATTGGCTCATTGGTCCAGCAGTGGATGTCCTTGGGCTGACATAGTGATGATTGGCATATTTGTTTACCAACAATAAAACGCCTTGTCACATATCAAAAGCAATCGCACTAAAACAATCTATTGCAAATTTAACACTTGAGTTGTTACAGAAAAAGAATTGTTCCCTTGAAGTACCATCACATAATTAGAAAGGTTTCGTGTTTTCAGGTGTCACGTTTAAAATCACGTACAATGGCTGGACGGATTTGATTAAATTTCGCACACGTATAGACTGTTACCTGGAAATCATATATATATATATATATATATATATGACTTTTCAAACCCAGAAAAGTGTAATGTTCTTGCAGAATTAACTGAAAAACGAAGTACAAGACTTGAATTTGAAAAATAAATGTGTCTTATGCAATCTAGAGTAATTTAATTTATTGAAACTAATTGGTGATTTTGTCATGAAAAAGATAAGCATCTTTTTCAGAAAAGAGCGTTAAACAGAGGATGAAAGTTTGTATCATCATTGATGTTTTAGAAATAAATAATTAAAAAAACAGATAGCAGACACAGGAAACATCTTTTGTAAAAAATAATGGATGCCAACTACGTAAACGTTAAACCAATTACCAGTCAGCTGCGTTGTTGACTACGCACAGTAGAAACTAAAGGCTTCCGCAGCTTGATGATGAAGAACCTTGAGGATGTTAAAACTAATAATTAATTAAAATCGACCGCAAAAATTGGGGGAGTAATTTTATTTCATTTTATTCTGATAGAGAGACGGACGGACAGATGGACATGACAAAATTATAAGGATTCCGTTTTTGCCATTTGGCCACGGAACCCTAAAATCACGTCAAAACATTTTGTGTAGGTATTATTATTTTTGATTAATTGGTTTTTAAATTTTCCTATTCAAAACAGTAAAATCTTAGGAAAACACATAGTAAAATTATAAATAATAGCAACAACACAATTAAAATTTTGCAAAAACGTGATAAAGTAATTAACGTTTTGCGCAATAGAACCTTATTGTTGTTGTCATGAATATACAGCATACTCAACCGGGGAAGCTTTATATATATATAGATTATCTATATATATAAAAGGCTTTGTCCTGAATGACTGACGGATCAACGCCCAGCCTAAGCCGCTGATCGTAGAGACCTGAAACTTGGAAGGTATGTTCATTGTAAAACATAGGCTTCCGATAAGAAAGGATTTTGAAAATTCCAAAATACTACCCCTACCTACCTAAGGGGTTAAAAAGAGGGCCAAGTTTTTATAGGACTACGCGATTTCTTTGTTCAATCTACATTAAATTTACCGTAAACTTTTTTAACAGAATTGATGATAGACGTGTTTTGTATTTTAATGAAATTCATTCATACAAATTTCATTTCGAATTACATTCGAAGTTGAAGATAAAACGTAATGAAATTCGGTCCTGACGGAGGTTCCGCTACCGCTCTATTAATTTTTTTTTAAATTCTTTCTTTTAAATTTTAGAGACCATTGTTTATTTACTAGCTTATAAATTATTTGTTTTTTAGTGTATATAACTGACAATCTGAAAGGTGTAGATAATATGTCAAAAAAGAAGGTATTGCATATGAAAATAGTTTTACTAAAGACATTAATAAATAAATAAATAAACGCTACACACTCAACGGCCCCCATTAGAATAGTTATATCCTGTGTTGAGGGTCCGGAAACATTCACAATGACAAGGACAAACACACCCAGACCGGAAAACATGCCTGTATGGTCAATACAAACACATTATACTCCGAGCGGGAATCGAACGCGCGACTTGTGGCGCTTAAGGCAGGTTCGTTACCGCTACGCCACAACGTCGTCTTTATCCTGCCTATGATATCCTCCTCGTAAGATCCACCGCCCTGTAAGTGCTGAGTGTTTATTGATGTTTGTGTTTAATCGTCCTTTGTGTTCGTTCTTGTGTAAGTTCATTAAATGTAATAAAATTAAACTGTAATTTGTGATTTGTTTATGCTTCTCTAAAATACATGTAAATATGATTAAACTAACCTATCTTACATATAATAATTATTTTATTTTTGTGTCGTTTTAGGTTAAGGACTAACAAAAGCCATTTGTTTTGCCTGAGCTCTTATTTAACTAGTAAATTTATTTTCACCGGGCAATCTCCTTCGTGTCTTCTCCATTCAACGTGACATTGGCGAAGTAATCTGTGCCCAATTGGCACAACTGAAAGCCATCAATCGAAGAATTGAATTGAATTATATAAAAAAATAGAGAATAAAATGTTATTACAATAGATTCCGATAATAATGATGATATAAGTTTCGCAAGCATCATCAACGATAATTTTCCGCAATAATATTGCGGTTTTTACGCCAACTGTCTATATTGTTTGATATCCGGCTGAGTTAATGAGAAACATTTAACGATTTAATCAATTAATTCGATTAAATGGTTAACACATATCATATATCTAAAAAGCTATTATCCAATTAATTGAATTCAGTTTTTTGGTGTGGTCAAATTAAGTCTACGTTATACAATTAATTTTTATAAAATAATACGCATAATTTTTTAACATAATAATCTTATTTCAAGCAGATATTTAAGATATAGTGAGAGATAATTCTATTAATTTTATTGTTTTGCCACAATCTTAATTGTAAATTGACTTGATTTTCTTATTCTTTTTTTGTCTTGTGAGTATATACATATTGTATAGTAAAAAAATATGTTATGATCATATATGTTGTTTCGAAGTTCATCGCGGTCCAACATCGTGATACTTGATTTTTATTAAAAGATACAAAAAGTAATAACCCGATAATTACGGACAATCGTAATTTTAAAATTCTCCGCATGACAGAATGGAATGTACTAGCTCTTTCCGCGATGCAATGACCGATTTGATCTTCCGCTATGTTAACCGAGTACTGTGTGATCGGCCTGACTAATTTCTTTGCAAATAAGATGCAAATATACTAGATTATAGATAGAGTATAGACGACAACCTATTTCAATAGTATAAAGGCGTATTAAAGAATATTTCGGATATATAAACTAAATTTATCATAAAACCGTTACATAATTTATATGGGACCAACACAGATGTTTCTATCCAGGCAAAAGAAGTCAAATCGCTTCACAAGTGGCTAGTTATTACATTTCATACACGAAAACAAAATTCACGCAAATTGACAAATGCATTTTAAGTTAAAACAATTATATAATAGTTTTGCATTATCCAAAGGTTCAATACATATCATATACATAAGTGATTAATTATAGCTTTAAAGCTGCTTTAAATCTTGAATGTTACTGTTGGGATAACCTCTGTCACAGCAGAGATTATTCCTCCAGTGCAATCAGTCACACTGGTGGTAGATCTTTTGTAGCAAGAGGCCGGCTAGGTAGGTACCACCGCAGTGTCAAATATTCTGCCTCCAAATAGTAGTGCTTAGGCATTACTGTGTTTCGGTTTGAAGGGCACTGTACGCTAGTGAAATTACTGGGCAGACGAGATTTAAGAACCAATATCTCGAGGTTGGCAACGCGTGAGTGGCACCTACTAATGGTGCTGCATTGCTCGGTACATTGACTGTGATATATATTTTTGTTTTCAGTATAAACAGCATGCGTTAAAGTTAGTCTTTTTATTTGAAACTGACAAATTATGAAATTATATATACTTAGTATTTAATGATAGTATCATAACAATATTTTATTACGAAGACAAACTTCTGGGTATAGGCGAAGTATCGAATTTTACCGGCGTCGTGATGTGACGACCCCATCGCCCACTGTTGGGATAACCTCTGTCACAGCAGAGATTATTCCACCAGTGCAATCAGTCACACTGGTGGTAGGTCTTTTGTTGCAAGAGGCCGGCTAGGTACCACCGCAAAAATTCTGCGTCCGTCAAATATTCTGCCGCCAAATAGTAGTGCTTAGGCACTACTGTGTTCCGGTTTGAAGGGCACTGTACGCTAGTGAAATTACTGGGTGGACGAGATTTAAGAACTAATATCTCGAGGTTGGCAACGCGTGAGTGTCACATACTAATGGTGCTGCAAGCGCTAATAGGCTACGGCAACCACTTACCATCAGGTGGGCCGTATGCTTGTTTGTCAACTTATAACTTCAAAAAAAAAACATATAAATCAGAACGAAGTTCATGGAAACGTTTAGATCGCTGTAAACTAAATTAAATCAGATAAGAAACGTGTAAGCACTTTTACGTATGTTATTTATGTATTGGTGTAGTTTTTATTGGTTTTTAAATAAGCGCTATATTGTAACATATTTTAAGTGTAACATTTCAAACATTTACTGGTTTTTCATTCTATAAATATCCTATAATGTAAGTCTCCTTCACAGATTTTATCAAATTGATTTTACGAAACTTTTCTTAACACTGTACGTTTCTTGCTCACCTCTTGCAATCGTTTACATATATCAGATAAACTATGATGTAATGGAATGGTAAGGCACAATAATATTTATTATAATATAACCCTTTGAATCCGAGTCGAGATAAATACTTGACGCGGTACAAAATGTTCCTTATTTTTTGGTTGTTACAAGTCAAGGACTTAGCTATAACATAAGTGTAAATCTGTATATTGGGTGATGAGATTATGTTCAGCAGTAATATAATAGGAAATATTTACTTTATAATTAGTGTAACCGTTTTAAACTGATGCCATGGAAAGGTTTCAATTTTGGTTAACATTTTTGTCAGGTTTTATGTTATGTATCTTTTCGGTTTATGGCCTGATTTTGATGAATTCTTTTCATATGGTCAAGATCATCCTTTCACTTGTGGTTGACAAGTCATATTTTAACTATAATTAGGTCACTAGACCGAGGATGGAAGTAGAGAACATAGTACAGTTTTCAAACTTTGTGGATTTGTGAGTAATTTATAAAATACAAAAAAAAAAAATACAAATAAAGAATTATATTAATTTAATCACAGAAATATACCAATTTCAAAACGTATTTTAGGTAACAAATTAGCAACTTTCCTTATTATATACATACCCATAAAGATACAAATGCTTAATATTATAATTAAATATATCGTCTAATACAATCTGCAGTCGTGATATTTTGATGAAGTCTTATAAATAAGATAAGTCTACCCATAAAATAATGACAAGCGAGTATTAACCATATCGATTTAATACAACAACAAACTATCAATTATCTTCTTGAACGTTTCTAAGCATATGCCATCTAACATAATTATAATGAACCGTTTACATCAAAATAATTGTCCAATTAGAATAGCGTGTGCTGTGAATCATTCGTTTAACTTTAAATCAGCCATTTTTATGGCCATTCAGGTGCGTTCTATTCTCTCTATATCACAATGAAAACAGTATTTTTATTTAGTTGTTAATATTAATAATATATTTATTAGTAAGTCCTTGTTCATTATTAAAAATATTAATTTGGTTTTATTTTCTTTATTACAATCTTAGAGTCCTCCGTAGTTTTGCAGTCATTGTTTTATTATTTCCTTCTTCAATTTCCATAATTTACAATTAAATTATAATTTTTAAAATCTTCATAGCTGACTATTTGCGTTTCTTCCTGAAAATAAAATAATATAAGATTTCAAATATAACTCTAACACACGTATCACTTAGTTAGTTGTTTTATTGATATTTATAGAGTTTCTCATCACGACTGTCTGTTTTAATTATTAGATGTGCAATGATTACTAATAATTACTGTTTATTGTATTGTATAAAGTAACGCAGTATAGGAGTCGGTCTCTCATTTAATAAGATACATAACACTAGCAACGGCCGCGGTTTTGCCTGCGTTATTGTAGTTCTTATGCCGGACGACATCTAAAAGTTACAGTGCGGTACCATGCCCCCTTCCCAAAACAAACTTTGAATGTCATATTTATATCGAATCAACAGTCTAAACAATAAGTTTCAATCTTCTAGCTCTAAAAACGTTTCACCCCTCATTTCAACCATTTCCAACCCTTTTTTCGCATTAAAAATAGCCTACGTCCTTTTTCAGGCTCTAGACTATCTGTGTTCCAAATTTTATTTTAATCGATTCTCTAGTTTTGGCATGAAAGCGCGATCGACAGACAGAGAGATAGAGTAACTTTAGCCTTTATATGATTAATATTAGTAAGGATTGCTTAAAAGGCCTTATTTACACTGTATAAATATAATGTCTGAAAATAATATGTTGACCTCACCCGTAAGAGCTTGCGTGAGCAGTAGCGGTCGCTGTGGCTGTTGCGCTGCTACCACCTCCGTAGTTACCACCACCACATCCGCCACCGCACCCTCCTTGTCCAGGTTGTATGTAGCCATTGCCACCGTGTCCTCCAAAGTTACCACCAAAGCCTCCAGGACTGCCACCAAATCCGCCACCATATCCGCCTCCGCCGCCTCCGCCGCCACCTCCACCGCCGCCTCCGCCGCCACCGCCGCCGTAGCCACCTCCGTAGCCACCCCCGAAGCCACCGCCGCCGCCACTACCGTATCCACCACCACCATGTCCACTAGAGCCGCCGCCGTAGTTGCCACCGCCATAATCGCCTCCTCCGTGGTGTCCACTATAGTGGCCTGTAAATTTATATATATATATATATATATATATATATATATATATATATCATACAAAACAAAAGTTTTGAATACTCTTCGTCCTAGTAATATTACCGGTATTTTATTTATCCAGGGTCTGCTTATTACTCTTATCCGGATTTGACAGTTTACTAGTTTTTATACAGAGCGATTGCCATCTGACCTGCGCAACCTAAAGGGCAAACCAGTAACTCTTTGGAAAACAGCAAATTACGTATCAAGAGTTAGCGACTATTATCAGATGTTTTGTGATAACAACGGTCTGCTCTTCGATGCACGGTGTGGAGACCCACAAGGACAAACGCCCACACCGAAACAGATATTTATAATAAACATGGGCATATGTCTGTTATAAATATCTGAGCGGACTAAAGGCAGACTCTCTTAAGAGTGTTCTCTTCTCTCAGATATTTTTTAAAAAATTTCACTATGACAAAAATAGTTTGTAGTTTGTTGGACGACCAAAGATTGTTACTACGAAACTGAATTTGCAACTCATAAAAACATATTCAATCTCGTAATCAAATTATAAGGTAACAATTATACCTGTACGATATTAAATTCTGTTAGTTCGTTAAATTTGCTAAAAAAACTTGTTTAAATTCGGCAAAATAAAAACTATGTAATCACCAATTAAATTTTACCGGCAAAAAATTGATTATATAAAAATATAATCTTTAATTTTAAAGACGTTAATTTTTGTAATCAACAATTTTTTGTGACATCATCATTTAGTTCCGAGCTCTGATGACCTTATGAATGTCAGTATCAATAGTTTGTTTTGTAACAATACCTGTTATGAGAAACATGATATATTTGCTATAAACTAAGAGTATAATATCTAGATTGAAATGATTATAAGCGGAACGAAGTTCAAAGTATGATACCAACAATTTAATAAAACTTCTTGAGAAGTTATTGTAATGCAAAACTATTTTTTGTAGATATTACTTATCTTTATTATATATTATCTATATTTACAGTATTTAGAGTATGTATTAATCTTTATATAGATGCAATGTTGAAGCATCAATAGATCAATAATTAAAGGGCCGGCTTCGATCCTGACGCCTTTGGACTATTGTCGTATCCACTCCTAGCACAATCTACGAGCTCTTGGAGGTGCAATAGTAGAATTATTAATGACTTGAAGAATCATAGCTAATATTCTTTATATTCTTCTGGGGCATAGTCGTACCCAGTCCTAGTACAAGCTACCAGCTAAATTGGGGGGCAATAGGAATATTAGTAATAACTTGAAAAGGCATTACTGATATTAACAAAAACTATACAAAGATGTACAATACTAAGAACAAATTATGTTATTACCTCCATGATCTTTCACAACTTTTACTATGATGGTTTTTGCTGGTTCTTGGTAGCCTCCTCCATGGCCACCGTATCCGCCTCCGCTGTATCCGCCATGGCCTCCATGGCCTCCATATCCGCTATCGTAGCCACCGCCGCCATAACCAAATCCGCCACCAAATGATATGCCTCCGAGACCTCCTAGCACTTTATGTAGATGACGTTTCTGTCTATTTGATCGAGCTGGAGCTATCTGGTCTTCTAATTTCTTTAAATTGAATGAATTACAAATTAAGAAAGCAATTCATAAATACCATACGTAATAATATATTAATATTTTTATTATTTTCCTAGGTTATGTTCCATATAATTATACATTGCAATTAATATTTTTTTTAAAATTTAAGATAATTAATGAGAATTTAAATTTCTGCAAAATAATAAAGCTGAGAATGGTTAAGGACTATTAGGTTGTTTTAAAATTACCTGGACGTAAATAGGTTGCGAATTCACACCCAAGGACTTGGCTTGCGGTTCTTGAACTTTAGGAGCAGGATTCTCCTGAGCAAGAAGCACTAATATTGGGAACTGTCTCGCCCTATCGGTGACATGCGTCCTTGTGTCCCTTGGAGGAGCTAAAACTGGAGCGACAAGGACTATACGATCTCTCTCTCCGAGGGCGTTATCATTCACTGAGGCGAAGGCGACCGACACCAGCGCCAACACGCTCACTACACTATGAAGTCCCATTGTGATTACTGGCGAAGGATTCGCGCGTACGACCTATATATAAGTCAGTGTTTTCCATCAGACGCGATCCGACGTCACGGACCGCCCACCAGTCGGACAGGGCATTAAGCTTCCCACGATGACGTTATCAGAGAAACACTTAATACCTGCTTCTATTCATGTTTATTATTTTCAGTTCCTCATACGAACAAACAAAGTGACGAGTATAGAGATGCTACCTGCATAGCAATTTGCGAACTCCGAGCACGTACGCAATATCTGGTTATTCCTTAAAACCGGATGCTTGCCTTGTTTGGACGCTATACCACCACGGCCTTTTTCATATTTTTTGTTAAGCTTATAAAATGACATTCTTCTTGTAAACAAAGTTGGACAACGTATTTGCACGTACGAACGCTACATAACAGTTTATTTATGTTATCATAAAATTTACAATGTTGCTACATCAGTTTTATTAGAGGTCGAAATTAAACGTTTAGTGAAGAGGTTGTAACTTCTTACTAAATAAATTGAGTCCTGAAATAAAGCTTAAACTAACTAAAGCTGTAATTTTTTTTTTTTTTTGCTTTTAATGACGTGTCCTTTAATTATTTAAAGACACTTCATTGATACTACGATCTAGCCTAGAAAGACTAATAAGTAATTTAAATCTAACATAAATTGCTAAGTAGAGTAAAACTAAGAATGTGTCCATCAACACTTTTCTTACTGTCTCTATTAAGGGGAAGGCACTTTGTTCTTGCGTCTTTATATATATGTAGCACTCACTAAACTATCATTTACACTATTTTAATACACTAACTCAAAAGGTTTTGTTCTTTTAAGTCTTCTCACTATGTCCGTGTTGTCGAGGAGCTGGATAGCCTCGACGTTCACGTGATGATGAAGTCTTTTTTGGTGAGCTTCTGCAGTTTTTTTCACTATATTTGCGACCGGGTCTATGTTGAGGTCCCGATGAAGGTCGTCATTTCTTACGTACCAGGGTGCATTTACAATGCCCCGAATAACTTTGTTCTGGAATCTTTGTATGACTTTTGTATGACTTTGTTTGGTGCAGCCCCAAAGCTGAATTCCATAAGTCCATACGGGCATAAGAACTTGTTTATACAAAAGTATTTTGTTGTGCACTGATAACGTAGAATACTTTCCGAGTAGCCAGTACATCTTCTTGTAGCGAAGCTCTAATTCATCGCGTTTTTTCTTGACATGAGCCTTCCAGCGAAGCTTTGCGTCTAGTGTCATGCCAAGATATTTGGCAGTATTTTCGTACGGTATCACGATATTGTTTATGTACACCGGATGATAGTTGCCCCTTTTATTTGTAAAATCTATGTGAACTGATTTGTCCTCATTCAGTTTAATTCGCCACTTTTTTGTCCAGTCATAAATGGCATTAACAGCTTTTTGGACTTTTTCCACTGCTTCTTCTTGAGTGGACCCCGTAGCTATTATAGCTGTGTCATCTGCAAATGTGGCAATGGTGTTTTCTTCTAGATCTGGGATATCGCAAGTGTAGAGTAAATACAGGACCGGACCAAGTACACTTCCTTGCGGTACTCCAGCTTTAATATTCTTAAGCTCCGAATATGCATCATCTTGCCTCACCCGGAACATTCTCTGTGTTAGGTAGGATTCTAAGATATCTGCAAACTGCTTTGAGAGCATATTTCTAATCTTATGCATAAGCCCTATATGCCAAACCTTGTCGAATGCCTGCGCTACGTCTAAGAAAACCGTTGAACAAACTTTCTTTTCTTCTAATGATTTTTCAATTATATTGGTAATTCTATGTACTTGGTCAATTGTTGAGTGTTTTTCTCTAAAACCAAATTGATGGTCTGGAATAAGATTTCTTTCTTGAATGATAGGTTTTAACCGGCTCAGAAAAAGTTTTTCAAAAATTTTTGATACAATTGGTAATAGAGAAATTGGTCTGTATGACGTGGTCTCGTGCGGGGGCTTTCCAGGTTTTGGTATCATAATGACTTCAGCTACTTTCCAAATATCAGGCACGTACTTGAGTCTAAATGCCGCATTTATGAGAGTGGTAAGTTTCACTACGGCTTTATGTGGAAGATTTCGAATTATTTTACCACTAATCAGATCATATCCTGGAGATTTCTTTTGGTTAAGGTGCTTGATCTCTTTTTGAACTTCCTTCGGTGAGACAAGTCTTATATCTAGATCATCGGGCATTAAAAAGCTGTAATTAAAAAGAATATTAATCTCTTTTAACATTTTCATATTACGTACAACATTGAAATTAATTTCATACCTTTTTATGTTAGGCAAACGGTTATACATGGCTTAGAATTTATTCTGCGACATGCAGGTCCTTAAGATGTTTTCCGTTATCATTCAGAATGAGATAAGTTTGAAACACAAAATAATCACTTGAAAACTCAGAGGTACTCACACGGATTTGAACTCACGACCTTCGATTAAAGTCTACGTTTTCTATCCATCCATCATATCCATCTATCCATTGGATCGTCTCGACTCTACCTACCGTTTTAGATTACCGTTTTGGTGTACTAATGTGCTTCTTCTTAAATGTGCTCTAATGTTCTTCTGCGGAGCCCATATTAAAATAATGTACCCTATGTCACTCTCACAACTGAGACGAATCTAATGATATTCCATAAGTCAAAATCCGTCCAAGGGCTTAGCCTGTAGGGCGTCGCAAAGAAATAGACATACATACATACATACATACATACATACTATACATACATATATACATACATACATACATACATACATATATACATACATACATACATACATACATACATACATACATACATACATACATACATACATACATACATACATACATACATACATACGTACGAAAAATATTAACCTCCGGCAGTCGGTTAAAAGAGAAGACCTGACTGACATATCAGACGACCAGTCTAATCCCTTGAACTCTTTTAACTCGAATACAATTTTTTTCACAGGTATTCTTTTTGAAAGTTAAACGAGCAATGAGAAATGATTTTTTGAAATTCAACCCTTAAAGGGGTGAAAATTGGGTAGGAAGTTTGTATGTCAGTCCGAAATTTTTGAAAATACAAGCATCAAACTTGCTGTTTGAGGAAGAATTAAAGATAAAGAAACACGTAGTTTAACATGTTCCAAAATTCCAAATCTGAAGTGTATTTCAACACTTTTAAAAATTTGTATTAAAGTCGATGCCAGAAGCTAGTTTATTAACATTTTTTCAATCTGATCTCTATAGCTTTTCCCCCCTGTCGGATGAGGCAAGATTATTATTACATTTTGTCAAAGTTTGATTTAAAACGTTTGTAATATATTTAAGAGTAAGGGTCCCTATAAGAATGACGTATTATTTAAAGAAAAAAACCCTCAACATTAAAGATAAAAAAAAATCTCTATAGTGCTATCACAAGTACTAAGAAACCGCACGCAGGTCGCAGCTGTATTGATATTTAATAACGGATACACGATACTATGATTACCTAGTATTAGATTTGTGTAATTGTTTTTCTCGATTACACGTGAAGAAAAACAACGTCTAGGGGAAAAAGGGTTTCCCGTATTACTATTCTAAAACGTTAAATATTGTATTTTATATGTACATATGTATATTGAAATTCTGAAAAAAAAAAGACTTAAGAATTTTGTTTTAGGAATCTTTGAACTTAGTACTTGGATGAGTATGTTACCCAAACTCAAAACATTTACAATGATTAAATAATTATTTTATTTATTAAAAAATGACGTTAAACTGGAGACATAATTGCTTTAGTAATATTATAATGTTTGCTTAAATCCAAATTAAATAAAGACGATTTTCTTTTTGGAATGTGTATTGCTGTTGACAGCGTCACCGAGCGGGGAGCCAAGTACAGAGACCCGGCCGTGAAAAAGGTACAGCCCTCACGGGGACTCAAATTTGTTTCCGTCCTTAGGTTGACTCCTGCGAATAAAGATGATGGAAATATACCTCCACTCAAAGTAAAGCCTTATAATCAAGGATAAAATAAATAAAATGACAATTACAAACACATCTAGACCGGAACACATGCCTGTACGGTAAAACATACATATGCCCCGAATAGGAACCAAATACATGACCGATGGCGCTTAAGGCTGGTCCACTAACACTGCTCAACAGTGTGATGTATAATTATATGTGTGTATTAAAATATGTTGGCGTTTTTCGAATGCAAATATATTGAAAATGTCTTTCTTATCTTTATAATATACTAGATGATCCGGTGAACTTGATATAACCTACATATATCTTTCTATAAATATAATAATAGTGTCTCGTTTTTGCATTATTATATTCGTCTGTGTCTCATCATTTCATCATTATTAATTACGGAAATATAGACTCTTTCAAAGAGTAAGAGACTAGACTAACCTAGTCGTAAATATTGGACAAACAACAAATATGTCAAACCGGTGTGATAGTGACGCAAATCATGCTTTTAAAATCTAAATATTCGATAATCCGAATATTGTCAATATAATATATTGTCGATTCGAAATTTTTATTTATACGTTTTTTACCGACTCGACGAAAATGAATTGTTTGGTAGGAAAAGTTTTTATGGGAAAATATGTTGTTTTTAGTGATTGCCACGCAATTTTCTCAGGATTTCTGACCAATTAAAATTTCTCCGATCTGCCATAAATATGTCAAAGTCAATATTAACCAGTTTGGTCCAGGCGTTCTGAAGTTTTAGCGAGACTAGAACATCAATAAAAATGAGTTTGTGTATGTGTGTGTGTGTGTTAAATCTCATATATAATTATTTTTTGGTTTTGTATTACATAAATGACAATGGCATGATATCAAAATCCTGTTCTTATGACTAACAAAGTTTGTAAGGCAAGGCACTAACGCTAAGACTCTACGTCCTTAGAATGGATAATTGCATTAGCTCATTCAATATTTATTACCAACGATGCTATAAGATGCAGTGACTTACCGATAAAATTGAGTAGGAGCGTACATTAACAAAAAGAAATCTTACTCTTAAGGTTTTTATTTTAGATTAATAAAAAAACAATAAACGCTACACACTCAACAGCTCCCATAAGAATAGTGATATTATGTGTCTGGGGTTCGGAAACATACACAAGGACAAGGATAAACACATCCAGACCGGAACTTGCTGAACATGTGCTTGTATGGCCAATACAAACATCTGCTTGGAGCGGGAATCCGCGACCTGTGGCTGTTGCGCCATAGCGTCGTCAGATTGGAATTTATTTTCAGAATAGTACAGTTCCTTACATTTAAGTTGAACCAAAATGGCCGCTTCTGCGCAAGTACAATAATGGACAAAAATGTTAGAAAAAAATATTGGTTTCGTCTTATTTAAATCGATTCTTTATAAAGTAGGAAAACGGAATTAAGTATATAATATAGTTATTATTTCTTCTAAATTCATTTAATTAATTATTTATTTATTATCGTTATTAATTACTTAAATAGAATAAAACAAGTAAATAGTATAGAAAAGAGGTACCTATATATAAAAAAAGTTAATGTACATTATTAATAGTGAGACAGATTTCTTCGTATTTTCCGCAGTTTTATTCAGAAAATTCGTTATATTATTTTCTTTTAAAAAATAACTATAAACTTCAAATACCATCCTTCTCTCCCGTCTCCTTAAAGTTGATTGTGGTCGAGGCATCTTGAAATAAATGTTAACACACTTGATAAAACTAATTTATATTTTAATTTAATTTTTAATTATTTATTTTTAAAGAACTAAAACAACCGTGAGCGAGTGTACTAAACGCGGCCCCCTCTATACCGCATACGGTTGAGACCCAAAAACGTGTTACTGCGCATGGTTCAACTTACATTTAACAGACTATAACAACCTGTTAATGTATAACTACTAGTCGAAGGATATGAGCCTCTCCCGGATCTGCAGATTGCCGGACATATATTCCCTCCCGATATTATGTTCAATGCTTGTGTTCCATGGGTTTACTGCAAGGCACTCTACTATTTTAACACGCTTTTATTAGCTTCATATCTATGTAAAGGAAGCTTTGAACCTGAATTTGACGTCGACGACGTTTTGAAGGAGGTCAAATTTAATGATCGATAACAATTTAAAAATCCAACTAAAAAATAAAAAGTATTTTATTGTAAAATAAGCGTGGGATGCTTTTTAAGACATTATGAAAATGATATTCCTTCTACTCATATCTATCAATAAAATATTAATGACTATTGACACCATGCACCCTCACGCTTTTTTTTACAATAAATATATTTTTCCATTTTTTGTGCAAAACCGTGTTTTTAAGTTTTTAAACAATTATTTTATTATATAGCTCTGTAGTCATATAATTGTTTTTGACAACAGATAATTTAACGAGGAGGGTCAAATTATGCCGCCAAATAGTAATGCTTAGGCAAATAGGCATTACTGTGTTCCGGTTTGAAGGGCACTGTACGCTAGTGAAATTACTGGGCAGAGGAGATTTAAGAACCAATATCTCGAGGTTGGCAACGCGTGAGTGGCACCTACTAATGGTGCTGCAAGCGCTCATAGGCTGCGGCAAACATTTACCATCAGGTGGGCCATATGCTTGTTTGCCAACTAGTAACATAAAAAAAAAATACTACGGAATGGTACACATATATATGGTAGAATATTTATAATAATTGAAAAATATATAGCATGTTATAATACGAAATATTTATATATTTGATTCGGTATCGGCATGAAATACCCGATTATTATTGATAATAATCGATAAGAAAACAATTTTTATTTAAAAAGTAAATTAAGTTACTTTCTTTTTTTTTATAATCATGTTGTAGAGTGCGTTTCAATGAGAATAGTACTGGACTCGTGACTAACTTCATACTACCAACTAAGTAAAAGTAGCGATTGCACAATAAATCATACATAATAAATTAATAATTATGTTAAAATAATTAATAGAGAAGTGATACCATTATTTCTTTATGTATGTATTTATTTATTTTTTCGGATCGTCAACAAACAACAGCTGGTCAGAAATCACATTCAATTTAAGGACACACTCATAAAAAATAATTACAAACATGTGTAACTAATAATAAGTTATCACAACATCAGTAATAATATCAATTAAATTTTAAATATTTTACACACCACAATTTAATAAAAATGATATTCATAAATATCAATAAAATTAAAATTGTATTCTAACAATTAATAAATTTAAAATTTTAAAATTGTCTAAATGTAAAATCCAAGATATAAGGATAGAATATAGAAAATTATATGTTCTCATTAACATTTTTTTAAATTAATAATGTCAGTTTCTGCCGAAACTTATATTTTTAGTGTAATTATTAAACAGCATTGACATTTTATCCGTTTTAGATGAACATTTGTCTGAATTAGTCATATAAGACCTATAGTTATAAAAATTATTATGATTTCTTAAGTTAAGTTGTTGACCATCTCGTTCAAGATAGCGGCTTTTTCAGTACTTTTCTTATTTAAAACGCATTATAATATAAATTCATAATATAATCACAAACTTACTAAATAATATAGGCAGGCCCTTCAATACAGACAAAATATCTAAGGACTCGCTGGTGCTCTTCCGTAAATTCAATATCAACGCAACGAAGCGAAGTTAGTCATTGGCGAACTTTATTCGATCATGTTGCAAGCTTGTGAATAACTACGTTTCGTTGCATTGTTGTTAACTTTACGAAGGAGCACCATCGAGTCTTTGACATTTTGTTTGTATGGAAGGCTCTGTCTATAGTCACTCTATGAATATAACCTGTCTGTACCTTACATTGTACAACACGAGTAAACACGGTCGTGACTCATCAATTGTTACCGGAAAATCCTATACTTTTGTCGACTCGATCTTCAAGTCTCTGCAATTATAAATGAATTATTCAATTACATTGCAAATTATATTAGCCTTATGTTTTTATCGAAAAATTTGGATAAGTATAATTTTAAATTTAATTATTTTTTGTGTCTGTCTGTGAAGAAGAGGTAGCTAATTAAATACAGATTTTAATTAATTAATACTGAGTAACTTGTTTCTTATATAAATACTTATTTTGTGAGAGATTATTTTGTGTGGAATACAAATGAAAAATGAAACTCAACAATTCATTACTTATAAGACAAATTCTTGTCTATTTACTATGGTGTATTTCGGTGTCTTAAGATAAGGTAAAAACTGCAACTTGTTACAGTTGGTGTAGATATGTATATACTTACTATAAACTATAAACCGGCCTTTCTTTACGGACTTACTTAATCGACTAAAGTTAACGTGTAACTAACTTTGTTTTGTTGCCTTGATGTCTGATTACAAAGCAGCACCAGCGATGCTTTGGACATTTTGTCTGTATGTAAGGTCCTGTCTATAGTATATAGCAAGTCTATGATTATACATACGTCACAAATGTATAATAGTAATAATAATACACTCTGCACACTCCACGGCCCCCATTAGGATAGTAATATCCTGTGTCGGGGATTCGGAAACATACACAGTGACAAGGACTAACACACACCCTGACTGGAAAACATGCCTTTATGGTCAATGCAAATATCTGCTCCGAGCGGGTATCGAACCCGCACTATCGTCGCATATATTTAATGTCGTCGTATATATTTTTATATTTTGTAATATATTCCAAAACTTTTTTTACTATTTGTAGAGTTACTTAAGTCTACATTTATTTATCGCTACATTCAATATAATTACCGTAAAGTAAAAATATTATTATACATACTTTGACATAAATCGGTTGAGCATCTTCTACGTGGTCGGTGTCATCTGTTTTCGTTGAATTATCTGTAGATAATAACCTAAGTATAGGGAAATCCTTTGCGGTTTCAACGATTCTCGCACGTGAATTCTTGACAGCTGATAACACAGGTGTGACTAGGATAACTTTCTCGTCTTGGGAATTTAATTCACCACTTGCATAATACAAATAAAGTATCAAGATATATGTTAACAATTTGCTTTGTAATATCATCGTGGTTGAGTGAAGTGGATAATTTAATGGGCGCTTCATTTATAGATTTTTGAAGTATGTTATGATCACGATCCGCCATGATCTCTTCCGAGTTTTGCATATTCACGTAATGTATGACATCATTAAATAATGGGAATGTATTTATTATTTTGTGACTCTAATAAACGCTACACATACACAGGGTCACCATTAGGATAGTTATATCCTGTGTCATGGGTCCGGAAACTTACATACACAAATACACTCAAACTGAACTCATGCTTGTATTGTCAATACAAACATCTGCTAACTCAAGTTTAATTCTTAATTCATAAAGGAAGTTTACTAAAACAACGATACAAGAACATTTCTTTTTATTTTTATGTCCTATTTAACAAATATAAACATTATTATTCGCTATTATAATAAACATAATATACAATACTTATACATTTGTTATGGAACATTATTTTTCCAAAAAGTTTACTATAAACTGTTTGTAAAGAAAAAAATGGTATGGTTCCTCTTCGTAAAGAAATAAAACGGTCAAGTAAAGAACGTGGAATCAAAATAAGTAATTTTACAATCGAATACGTAGCATAAAGCTTACCTTGACCTTTCCTGATAATAAAATATGATCTTTACATAAAGCCAACTTTATTATATGATGTTTGGCAAGAATTTTTATTAATAATTTTTATACAAATGTAATAATGAAACTATATAATTTAGTTGTTGTTTAAAAAAGCAAGAACACGAACTTATTAAAGATTCATTTTTACTTGATTTCATAACAAGGTACTCAATTCTTAGTTTATTATTGATGAATCTTATAATTAACTAATCTCTTTAGTTGAGATTGGCATCGCAACTTCTCGAAGTATTGCTTTGAGTGTTGTAGTTGGCTGAAGTTTTCTTAATATCTGTGTAAATAAAATATTTAGTTAAGATACTGTATGATGAGTCTTGAGCATGGGTTAACTAACTTGTAGTTTTAATGTAAGCGGCCTCTAAAACTGGTTTATCCGGTCTGCTAGGGAATCCTATGCATTGTGTTAACCAGCACAACGCCAATTAGGTATTTGCATATTATCATTGATTGTATACGTTTTGACTCTGCAATAATATGTTATTTAATTTAAGCACTCCACAGTATATCAAATTATACAATGAACAGGCAAAAATTTAGTAGAAATAATTTTTGAATGAGGACTCAATCAAAAAATTCTCATTCCCGGCGTCGGGATGTGACGACCCTATCGCCCGCTATTGGGATAACCTCCTTCACAGCAGAGATTATTCCACCAGTGCAATCAGTCACACTGGTGGTAGGTCTTTTGTTGCAAGAGGCCGGCAAGGTAGGTACCACCGCAGTGTCAAATATTCTGCCGCCAAATAGTAGTGCTTAGGCATTACTGTGTTCGGGTTTAAAGGGCAAGTAAAATTACTGGGCAGAGGAGATTTAAGAACTAATATCACGAGGTTGGCAACGCGTGAGTGGCACCTACTAATTGTGCTGCAAGCGCTCATAGGCTACGGTAACCACTTACCATCAGGGGGGCCGTATGTGTGTCTGCCAACTCGTAACATAAAAAAAAACATATTATAATTTTTAATGCGTCACCTCTATTGCAATATAGATATAATTGGTTCCCCATAAAATTTCAACCTTCAAAGACTTTTTTCTCAATAAAAAGTAGTCATGTCCATTCCTAAGATCTACCTCGTAACCAATTTTTTTCAAAAGCAGTTCAGTGTTTTGGCGTGCGAGTGAGACAGACGGACAGTTCTAATTTCGCATAAAAATATAATTATATTAGTACGGAAGTAAGTATGATCAAAAATTGAAACCGGTTCGTACCTTGAATTCTGAATATTTTTAAGATTCACATGTAGCCATGTCTGGTATATGTATAACTTGAGTCGGCTGTACAGTTTCGACTTCCACAGTGGCTATTGTAGCAGGTTCTATTTTAACTGTCATAAGCTCTGGAGTTGGTTCAGCAGTAATGAATATTGAGGTAGGTTCCACGACAGGTACTACATTCTCCATTATGGGTGTACCATCAGGTACCAAATCTTCAGTTGTATATACCTCAGGTACAACTGGTGATGGCTCGATATTCGTTGATGTAACTGTTTCTTCTTGTGGTAAACACCCACTTAACGATATTAAAACTGTTATAAACAAAAATATTACGTTATTTAACGACATTTTAATACAATAAAAAACACGAAAGCGCTGCACGACTGACAAAACTTGACTGTCACTATATAATATGGATGTAAGCTTGATTTTATAATACGTGATATTAATAAACAAGATCCTTGTGGTATTGATATTTTGACTGTTGTAATGTGTTGAGGAAAATACATTTTTCCTGGTACCATTTGGTATGATATCTGTGACTTATAATACTGCTTCTATTACTATAATAATTAATAATATTAATAATAATTTAATTAATATTCGCAAAGTTTAAACAATATATAAGCTAATATAGTGCTATATAATCAAAATGTTAGCTTATTAAGAGTTTACTTACGAAAAACATAACAAATGGACAATGTATAAAGCCGACTAGTCTCTCCATTTTATCTCATTATGTAAGTATTTACTTATATATCGTGAGGATTACTTTTGTGACTATAATAGATCTGTAGGTAAATACATATGTATAGAAAAAAAACTGATGACATAACACCATATATGGTCCTTTATTAATCAGTGGAGGCGAAGGTCATTCAGAAATTATGTGAAAACCCAGGTTTCAACATGACTGCATTGAAAAAAAAAACAGTAGTTAAAAGCAACGTTTAACATGAGACTTGCCAGCATTTGAGCTAGGGGTGGTAAAATCTTAATTTTGTGTCCAGAGGGGTAGAAAATTTATCAATTCTAAATACTTAGAAAAATCATGATTACTCATTATGGAAGAGCAAGTATATTTAATTATTTAGGTCATTACAATTGAAATTTTCCATTAAGATAATATTCTAAAAGATACACTCCCGACTCTTTGCCTCCACAGGCGACAGGAGGGCTGGTTAATTTTTGATCCAAAGAATTACGATTGCGATTCGAGCATTCTTTTCATCATTCCCCGTGGTCATGATTTGTACAGTTGTGTTTATTATTATTTTTTTTTACGGTAAAATTAAATAAAGTTTTTTTTTCCGGTAGTAGAGCCACGCTTCTCCGAGCATATGGGCCAGCTCGACAGGGAAAGTATTACCCTCTCACAAAAAATCGGCATCAAGTAACAATATCAGAATGTACTGTTGTGTTTCGTGCGATGCACGAAGGCGCCGTAGGCCCAATCTCCCACCCCTCTACTCCATTTCTTTTTCGTTGCGTTTCTGCTTACCATCAGGCGGACTTTATCCTTGTTTGCCAACCGTCATGAAAAAAAAAGTATTGAATTGTAAAGATGTTGCAATATTGGTTGTAAATAAAGATACATATATCTGCTGTCACCTCACAGGATATGAAATATTTATATAATATGTCTCAAGCTCTGTGTCTTTTGACGTGGTTTTGCGGTTACATACGATATGAATATTTATTTGATATCAATGCGTAAAGTTTTAAATGTATTTACATAACCAGAAACGTTGGACGATTATATCCTTGGCCGTGTTCCACCTTAAAGGTCATTTATAATCTGGACGTGACATGGATATTTCGATTGAGTCATTGGTATATCCAGGATCGTATGTAAGACTATCAATATGTTTCGCACATCTTTTCTAGTATATGTGTATTACATAATATTCGTTATTTAGTCGAAACAAATTCCTAAAGACAGAGTCAAACGATATTTAAGTATTTATGTGGAATATATAAGTCAAATCAAAAGATAATTAATTTTTAACATAAGCAATTCGCCGAGAAGTGTGTAATTTCTTCTTCTTCTTTTATATTTCAATTGATATTGATCAATTTATACAATAGAAATAAATTAAATTGAAGTGTCTGTTAGTGTCCAGAATATTGTCCAGACAGTTTATTACTGAATGCATTGAAAGAATGAGAAAAAATCAATTGTTTTTGTCGATCTCTCTTTTTGTCTGTTTGCAGCTGCTGATTTTATAAGTAGTAGCTTAGGATAATTTTATTTAAAAAAATGAACTGAATTGAAATAAAAAAAAAAATCTGTAGAGCACGCGAATGGAACCATGGAAAAAACGATTACTTTCATTTCCGCAGCGGTCCGAAGATCACACTCGTCAAATGAAACGCAATACTATATTATATAATTATTATATATTTATAGTATATAGTAGGTTTTGGCAACTGTTGTGGCGCAATGGTAATGAACCTGCCTTACACGCCAATGGTACAATTCTTCCAGTACTTTTGCCAAGGTCTATTATTCTTGGTATTTGACAGGTTGCTAGTTTTTGCACAGAGCGATAGGCGAACCACAAATTCATTGGATTCTTATACTGCTTTACAAATTACGTATCAAGAGTTAACAATTATTATAAGATGTTATATTATAATAACCAGGACCGATAGCCTAACGTGCTCTCCGAGGCTCGGTGGGGAGACCCACAGGGAAGACGCTTATATCGAAACAGATATACCTATTATGTGTAAAACATCAGCCCCGATGAACCGAACATCGAAGCTTGCTGCCAATGCGCCACAACAACAACAACAACAATACTGTATAGAGATTTATTGTATTTACCATACAGCCGGTACCTAAAATCCTTATAAATTTCCAAATAATTTAAATAATATTATTTGTAAAATTTTCCTTAATTTCCCCTAGAATTCTAGTCAATTTATTAATTTAAACCCAAATTATACTTTGAAAATACATGATTATTACCTTCTTCGAGATTAGTCTTCCTTTAGTTTTAGTTTGAAGGCATTCTGCAATCATTACTTCTGCAAAATATAGAATATCAGCTTCTGCCAGCGGCTTCGCCTGCATAAATAACGGTTTTAATACACAACTTTGAATCCCCAATTCACCCCTTCATTGGTGGATTCTTAGAAAATGTTAAAACACAATTTAAGTCAAAATTGTTCACCAAAAAACATTGTTTATGGTTCTAAGTTAAATAAGGGTTCTGTTTTTGCCATTTGGCTACGGAACCCTAAAAATGACGGATATCTCATACAAATTTTGAACCCCTTTTTCACCTCCTTAAGGGTTGAATATCGAAAAATACTTTCTTAGAGTTCTTTAACCTTTTATAATAATAATAATAAACACTGCACACTCAACGTCCCCCATTAAGATAGTGATATCCTGTGTCGGGGCCCGGAAACAAATACGACGATAGAAGGACAAGGACAAATACACCCAGACCGGAAAATATGCTTGCCTGATCAATACAAACATATATGCTCCGAGCGTGAATCGAACCCGCGAACTGTGGAGTTTAAGGCAGGTTCGCTACTGCTACGCCACAACGTTGTCATAAATTATATAATATTATAATGTTATATAAAAACAACACCTGCGAAAAAAATTAGCTCTCTAGGTACAAGGGTTTAAGTTGGGTGTTGATATGTCAGTCAGTTATTCTCCTTTTATGTTTATTATATATATATACAGGTTATATAACGAAACATAATTGTATAATTTTAGTTATTTATACACCAAAACACATTAACTGTGTTAAGATTTTAATTTAAATATATTTTAAGCAATTTTATACTGTTTGTTTTCCAAATAAAATAAAAAATAATACCCACCCGAGATGATACTCAACACGTAAAAACCAGACGTACATAACTCTTAAGATATTTTTAGATAGAAGGCTATTGTATGGACTGGTTTGTGTTGATGGTTTTCATTTTGCTAATGCGAGTGTTATACAGTCAATTTTTATGTTAACAGACTACTTGACCTTACACATGAAATTATAATTATATGCACTTTTAAAAGGAGGTTGGAGATATCTGTAAATTTATAATGATGTTACCTATATATATTGTTATTTTCATTATGTTACCTTAATTCTTTTTCTAAAATAAAGTAGCCTAAGTTATTACAATATCAGCTATCTGCCATTGAAAGTCCCGTTAAAATCGATCCAGCTGTTTCAGAGATTAGTCGGAACAATCAGACAGATAGATAAATATTTTAAAAATGGATTTCTTTATGTTAGTACTATTCCATTTTATTTATTTGTATAGACTATTAAGTTCCCAATTGTATTATACAGATACTACAACCCTGGCGCCACTTTAAGATCTCTTTAAATTTTTGAAAAAGTATAAATTCTAATTGATAAAGCAATCGAAATTTATATTAAATTAAAAATAGACAAAATATAGATAAAAATATCAAAAATAGATAATAACTATACTTAATGGTAATTAAGTACCAAACTGGATATGATTATATATCAATGTTCCTACATAAGCGAAATACCATTCACTCACTCATTCACTCATGAAATTTTTCATATTGACTCTATTTGCGATGTAGACGCTCCTTAAAAACGGATTTTACGATTGGCAAAAATTAAATTACAAATTAATACTAACTATATTTACAAATAACTACAATTGTACAAATCCTGTCCACCGGAATGGCGGCAAGAATACTAGCTACGACCTGGGAACCTAAAAGAGTAGAGCCTACAATTTTATTAAGGGTCGGCAACGCACCTGCTTGCCCTCTGGTGTTGCAGATGTTCATGGGTGGCGTTGATCGTTTAACATCAGGTAAGCCTCCTGCCTGTTTGCCCCCTCTTACATTAAAAAAAGCTACGTTTCTCTGTCGAATCGCAATCCTGATTCTTGGGGCGAAAAATGAACCAACCCTCCTATCACTTGTGGAAGCAATGCGTCGGTTTGTAATATCTTTTAGAAATTGCTTAACACTAACGCCCACGGTCGAGGGCCGAATTGGTTTTTCGGCAAAAGGCATAAAGATGTAATTTGGAATATGTGACGGTTACTTACACCGCTTACTTATTATTAATTACTAGAGTATTAAAACAAGCTATCATTTTTAAATAATTGTTTCTAAAAATGGTAACCACTAGGGCTAGTATGATAATAAGAATAATTTAGAGTCACGTGTTGTTTGTTATTGTAATTGTATATAATAATAAAATTAATTACTGTGTTTGTGTGGTTTGTTCATAAATCGCATATTCAAATTTAAAGTTGTGCTTATCGTTTGATCTATTAACAAAAACCCCAAACGGCTATATAGTTATATGTTTTTTTTATAACAGAAAAAGTTAATTTAATAGAATTCTATAAGTTTTTTTTAATCAATATATACTACGGCATGATAAAAGGCGGCCAGGAACTTAATTGTTATTATTTTTAAATTAAATATAATTCATATAACAATTACATTAATTATTATTAAATCTATTTTCAGAAGTGTTTTGCTGTGGAACTTAATGGGTTTCAACGGGAGGGAATAGTTCGTTCCTGGTCTTAATAGCGGAAACTGCGTAAAAAAAAAACTATAAATATTATGAATGTATGAAAAACATAACAATTATTACTCTCATTTTAATAATAATAATAATAAATCTTTATTCGTATATAAGGATTGAAAAGCATACAGTCATACATTGTTTACAAAGTTTGGTGTGTACATTTTCAATATCAATCAAGTGGGTGATGTACTGTATTCCTAGCTAGGTTATAGAAAACCTGTATTAAGAAATAAACAGTTCCGTTCTCCCCTTTTAATGTTACAGTAAATGAAAAAGTTTTTGTACAGAGTTAAATTTTATGGCTGCTTAAAGGCTTCGCTTCCTATCTAATATTATACATTGTAAAAATTAAAAGAAATTACAAAAAAAAACCGGTGACGCTGTCAAGGCCACTAGGGCCAACAGCAATAGACACTCCGAAAAAAAAAAACAATTAAGAATGTATCGAAATGTGAAAATGAATATATGTTATGTCATTTATGTAAATATTGAATGTGTGTGCGTGTAATTGTGTTTGACTGTGCCCGTGTGTGTGTGTGTTTGCGTGCTTGTGTATGTGTTCGTGTATACCTTTTTGTGTTATGTACCTCTAGGTTAGATATTTTTCTCTTTCATCGTATGTTTTGTTTAAAAGTAATGAATGTACCCTTTTTTACAATTATAATAGGATAAACCATAAATTTTGCTACGAAAACATTTTTTCACAGTTACGCATAACACATGGTAGGCCACCATGAACTTTTATTGCGATTCAAATGACGATATAATCAATCAATAAACGTGTTAAAAAGATTGAGATTTTATACGAGCATGAATAAATGTCAAAGTATAAAAAAAAGTATAATAAAAGTATATAAAGATAGCGATATAGCTCAGTTTAGTTTGCCATTTGAATCGCAATAATAGTTCATGGTAGGGTTAGAGTAGGTAAGTAGTTCATGGTGTCAATCAGTAATTCGTTCAATCATTGTTTGTTTTTAATAATAATCTGTATTTTTGTAAGCCTTTTTGTTATAAACATATTGAATGTAATTTCAGTTAATATAGTGTAATTTTAGTAACAATTAACTCTATTATATAATAAAAGTTGTTATTGTTTTCGTTTTTAGCTTGATGTTTTTCTTTTATTCTAGGAATTTTAGTCATTACGGTTTTTTTAATGAATAAATTGAGAATATTTTTGTTCATATACTTATGTTTTTAAAACAACAATTCCAAGTGTATATAAAGAATAATATTAATTTCAATATCAGCTGCTTTACTCTTTAGAAGAATTCTGTACATTACACAACAAAATTATGAGATTACATGCCCACAAAATTGTTACATACATGCAAAAAATTACATGCGAAATAACCCACCATGAATTATACTTAGGAGGCTGCTACTATATCAGAGAATCATACCACTTTTGAGCGGCACCGGTACATGGAAAAATAAATTGCCAATTTTTAATTTTTACGCCTCTACTGCAATATATATACAGCGTTAATATGTAATGTATCTTTAAAAGTAAAGAAAAGTAATTATACCATGTTTAAAATATAAGACCATAAAACTACACCATTAATTTAAATCTTTTCAAATAAGATTCCGATGTATGTAAGGATTTGCTACACATTCCAATACCCTGTAAATAAGTTATAATACCACGAAACCTCAATCTCTCAACGGTAAAAGGACACCGTTCCGTTGACGCGAGAGTTGTGGGTTCGATCCTGACCCCCTTGGGCTATCATCATACCCACTCCTAGCACAAGCTACGTGCTTATTAAGATGGACAAAAGGAGTATTAGTTAATGACTTGAAAATCATTACTAATATTCTTAAAAAAAATTAAATTTATCTTCCGTCTGGCGGTTTCCTAAAGCAAAAACACTTTAACAGGGTTTTGTCTTTTACAAAATGTTAGGCGTAAGACATATACATAATATATTAGTGGCAGATTAATTTACACATTTGTGACGATTTCAGAATGGTCAGATACATAATCATGAATTTTTTTTGGTATTTTGTGATGTATTTGCTAATGTTTGATAGATCGTCCATGCCTTTGGTGGCATTGGAAATATAGATGCATTTGTAATAATTTAATGAAATACTTAGTCCAGTAATAAAAATAAAGTATAAAGAAGCTAGATATACTTCTGATTTTTAAATCTCTAATCTGTTTAATTTTTAACGCTTTTAATTTAAATATCATATAGGATGGAAGGAATTGGTAAAAAGAGCGTGTTTGGATAACTTAGCAATATGAATTATGAACTAGTTTACTAAGGAGTATGGAAGTTTGAAGTATCGATGAATTGTATCGTTATCATTAATAAACTAATAAATAAATAAATGCTGCACACTCAACGGCCCCCATTAGGATAGTGATAGCTTGTGTCATTATGAGCCTATATTTCTGTCTGCGGCTGGACACAGGCCTCTCCAGCTGCTACCGAGCACTATCTTCGGCCGCTCTCATCCAGCTTGCATAGATCATCGCTCCACATGGTCTACTGAGGACGTCCTATTGTACGTTCTCAGGAAGGTTAGGTTACTTAGGTTTACTTCAGCGGCTGTTGCTTCTTCGATTCATATCACCGGCCCACTGCCACTTCAGTTTTCTTTTTTCACATCTGTCATAGCAGAGATTATTCCAACAGGGCAGTCAGTCTTACCGGCGTCGGGTTGTGACGACCCCATCAACCGCTGTTGGGATAACCTCTGTTATAGCAGAGATTATTTCACCAGTGCAATCAGTTTTACCGGCGTCGGGATGTGACGAGGTAGGTAGGTACTACCGCCCCCCCAACCGCAGAGGTCAAACTCTGCGGTACCCTGGGCTTGTCGTGCCGGGGGCTCAGTAGCCGGGAGTCGATTGTGCAGGTGGCACCTTCGACTGCCCGGTGAAGCTAACAGGGTCAGACGGTTCGGGCGTGGGGCGTTTTACGCTAGACCGCGCCTAGGAGGGTGGTGTCGTATGGGTCGCTCCGGTACTTTTCTGCTTATTAGAATGGACTGCGAGCGGCTTTTGCGACACCGGAGGTGTGCTTAGCCGGGGCCTTCAGCCCCGGTCGGGCGGTAGAGGAAGAAAACCTCTTTAAAAAATAACGACGGTCGGTCGTAAAGGGAAACAACCTCATTAAAAAGTTAGTCTCGGCGGGGGGAGCACTTGGACCCAGGGCTTCCTTGGTTGGGTTTGCCGGGGCCTTCCGGTCCCGGTCGGAGGGGCGCGAAAGCACCGTGGAGTTTTTTATATATGTATAGTATGTATTAGTATGTATGTATGGCGGCAGTATGGTGCCAAGGTGGAGGCCGAAAGGCCTGGCGCGTTCGCGCGCGGTGGTATGTATTAGTATGTAGTGTATGTATATATGGCGGCAGTAGGTTGCCGCCACCGGTGGGCCCTCGGGGCAAGCGCCGGGGCGTCGCGGTTGTATGCTTCAGCGACCCCGCGACGTCCCACTATGGCGCTAGATGTTGTGACCTTGGAGTTTTAGTGGGTAGGGGAGCTCGGCTCCGAGTCCACACACCTCCTGCGCCATTGCAGCCGTCCCGGCGCTCGAGTGCGTAACTGCATTTCTCCAAGTAAAAAAAAAAAAAGAAGTTGGCAACGTGCTAATGGTGCTGCTAGCGCTCATAGGCTACGGCAACCACTTTACGGGGACGGTATGTTTGTTTGCCAATTTATAACATAAAAAAAGTATTAAATATTTAACTTAAAGGAAAGGGAGAAAAGTTATAGCAATTATGTCTTGAAAATAGTATGATGAGAAATATTTTTTAGATCGTTATATAATAGCGTTAAGTGTATATATGTAAGTATATACATTATTTACTACACATGAAAACAAGGAAGGCATATGTATGGTACTCATGTGGCACTCATGAAAATTTACGATGTAGTTTATATATTTCATCATGTGAAATCGTTTAAACAATAAAAGAGTCTGTTAGATTTGAATGGAATCTGCATAGCGCTATATTTTAGTAGATCAAATATTTACATAATAAAATTTTTTATGTAGTCAAATCAATCAAATCAATCAATCATCATCAGAACCAAAATCTCGAGGTTGATAACGCGTGGGTGACGCCTGCAAATGTATATTGTTTCAAAGGCTCATATTATGTAGGCTTGACAACTTAGTCGTATAAAAACACGAAAAAGATTCGATAAAAAGTTACATAATCGAGTTTATTTAAAGTCAAACATAATATTCTATACATCTTTTCTAAGACTAAATCAATAAAGATACTTATACCATGCATCTATTACAGTTTTTCGGTGTAAATATTTTATTTGTTAAAATTAGGTTTATGAACATTTTTAATGCTTATTCTATGTACAATCTAGGAAGTGAAAATATACCTTATAAGTTTTATATAATGATTACGAATTGGACTCAAGTTTATAAATTACATAGTCTATTGCCGGTACAGTTATATGGAATGAGAGAGATGGCCTTTTTAGGGTTTCATACCTATTACTAAGCCTCCGATGTCCATCCGTTCATCGTCAGCGGGCTGTATCTTATAAACAGAAACTAATACAGTGATTTTTTTAAAAAGAATGTACATTCCTGTTGCCGCTGCAATAAAAAAGACTAAAAATTTATTAAAACTTTAAAACAAAGAAACTTGTATTTCCAACGTTTTTTTCTCACTCGTTATATCGTATTTTATCAATCGTTATTTTTAATATAAAAAACAAGGAATTACTAATATTTTTGTTCTGCTTTAAATTGTTAGTATTATTGTATTAAAAGTTTTCGGCTGCGGCATCACCCACATGGTTCTAGAGTCATCTATAGCGTACAAACAAATACACAAATAATATTTTAAATAACTATAACACTTAAAAAAAGTATTCTCCTGAAATTTATACCGAAATAATGTTTTTACGAAGTGAAAACAATTAATATAGTATAAGTTAATTGAAAGTAAGAAAAACTTTTTAAACTCTTTTCTATAAGTGTCGTAAACACATCTGTGATACTCTTGGTTCTGCAAGAGAACGTCAATAGACTACGGTGATCACGGCAATTTGCCACCACCGTGGAGGAAAGAACTAGACTAAGTGACATTTGATAAAAGTTGTGTACAACAAAAGTTTATACTGGACTTATATACATCAATGTCTATTAAATATTTCATATGTTAAAGGAATCTACTAATGCTATAAAATTAATAAATATATATGACGGCGCGTGACAGAGGGTCACGTGACTACTGGTAGAGAACCTATTGAACACGTCACATGGTAAGTTTGTTACAAACTGTTTACATGCAAATAAATTGTTATAATTTATATTAATAATTGCAATGAAATTATACTTTCTTTTGTACACATGTTAAGGTTGGCTGGTGAACAACGTAATAAGATAAGATAAGCCCATCTTATAAATACTTGGTTGATGAAAGCATTCAAAACATTAAAATAAAATTACAGGTACTTAAAAGTTAATATTAATATGCAAGAGATTCAAGGTACGACTTATGTACATTACTCTTTTGCGTAAGAATGCATAACTGACTTGACTAAAAATTAAATATCGATTGCTCTAAAAAAAAATCAAGTCTTTTGTTACGAGAGTAGTTTAAATGGCTAACATTATTTTTCCAATAATAATATAGCAATACTTTTTTTCAAATTCTAACTTATATACCTCCAACTAAGCGCGGAAGTTGTGGGTACTCAGACCAAAATTGACCTTTGCATTGCCAATTGACCTTTGTATCTTTGGGCTTATTATTATAAGGTCTGATGGCAGCGCAATTATTTGGATTACCTCCTGAATATACAATGCTATTTAATTGGAAGCTAAGAAGTTAGCCAGAAAGTCGATGCCCTTATTTCTTCCGATGAGTTCGGGGAAAGGAAAACTTGGAATGTTGCGATTCTTGAAGTCAGGAAGCTATCTCCAAATAAGATCTGAAATTGAAAAGATATATAAATTAACAATGGTTTATAAAAGCATCTAAATCA
Source organism: Hestina assimilis (assembly GCA_023373885.1). Taxonomy (NCBI): domain Eukaryota; kingdom Metazoa; phylum Arthropoda; class Insecta; order Lepidoptera; family Nymphalidae; genus Hestina; species Hestina assimilis. The sequence continues at coordinate 5,859,876 of CM041740.1, read as the reverse complement.
TCTTTTATTACGATTAATTATTAATAAAAAAAGTTATGGACGGTCTCATTAACAATATCTTGAGACCATAACAGGGTTTCAAGATATACAAGACATTCTTAGCACACAGCTGTGATAGACAACTGCAGAATATACCGCTTATAAAACATTTGAGCATGGCTTTATCGTGGATTTACATTTTTTTCGAAAACCTTCACAGAACCTAAGATCCAAGATATAAGTTAGTATAAGTAATATTATATGACCATTTTTTAATTCTTTTGTTTTTTCCAGTTGGTAAGCAGCTTGGGTCGAACTATTAACTATTATTATTATTATTATTATATGTTTACTTAACTGCCTTAAACTTATATGGTATAATTTAAATAGCCGTATTTCTCAATGTGTTATCAAAGTTTAAATGCTATCAAACGATTGGCTTATGAATGTATTCCGGACAAACAATAAAGTTCCTTTTCTATGTTAAATATTTCAAATATGGCATACAGTTTGACTGATGGAAAGCAGTTCTCTTAACGTATATTGATTAGTAATAACCGAGGCATCATTTTGCTTTGCCATCTGTAATGAAGGGTGACAAAAGTGAACATGGAAATAAAAGGGGAGACCCCTTCTTTATTATTACTTTTTTATATCATGACGGTTGGCAAACAAGCATACGGTCCGCCTGATGGTAAGCAGTCACTGCAACCTATGAATACTTGAAGCATCACATGCGCATTGCCAACCCAAGGGTTAGGAGATAAAGATGAAAAAGGAAAACGGAATGAAATAGAGGGGTGGGAGATTGGGCTTCCGGCGCTCTCACTCATCGCAGGAAACGCAACAGTACAGTTACTTAACACCGATATTTTGACAGGGTAGTACTTCCCCGGTCGAGTGGACCCATTTGTGCTTGGAGGAGAATGAAATTACGTTACGTTTATTTATTCAGGAAAATAGACATTTGGGCTTCCGGCTCATAGCTCATAGAATGAAATGCAACAGTGCGAAAACCTATGTCTACTACTAATATACTTTGACATTGGCTTCCCTGATCATGGCGATAACAGCAAAGCCCTATTTTTAATATAATACGTATATTAACTATTCCAATATTTTAGATAAACTTGTCAATTCCGCGAGCGTCCGTGTAAATCCAGTTCAAGCAATTATTATAAGAGATGATGCGCAGAATATGTAAATAAGTAATATTTTAAGTTGCTTACTTTTAAATTTTTCTAACAGATTTATTTATACTCGTTTTTTTTTGTTAGTTACTATATATGGCGCAATTGTCGACGGAGTATGTCTTTAAAACTAAAAATAATCATGAAAATAATTTAATATTCGGTTATAGTAACCAATTTTTCCCATTATCCATTCAACGACAGTAAGAGTATATTAATCGCAACTTTAGAACGAAAACGCCACATTAAAAAAATCGTAAATTTAGTTAACAGCATAAAATGACTTAAAACGAAATTCTCAATGTGAGAATAGTCCATATTCGAGCGTAAATAACTGACGTTAATAAGCAAGACAATATAATATACGAAATATTGTGCAGGTGTCAATATTTTAAAACTTATTTTGTTGATTCCTAAAAAATTGTTTTTTGAGTTACGTCGTTTTCGTTCTAAAGGTGCGAATTTCGCTCATTCATACAATTCATAGTTATTATTATTTCTAATATTCATAATACTCTATAAAAATAGTTTTTGGATTCACTTTATTAGAAAGGAGATCTATATAATTATTCGTCTATATATATGTATGTATAAAGCCACGGACGGAACTTTCTGGCTTGAAAAATATAAGCATCTAATGCTATCACGAATAATGTAATATATAAATTTCAATAATTTTATTTAAAGTTTTATAAAATCTAATATATACAATTCTCGTGTCATAGTTTTAGTCACCATTCTCCTCCAAAACAGCTTGACCAATTTTGATGAAATTTTATATGTACATATATTCAGTAGGTCTGAGAATAGGTTGTTATCTATTTCTTATACCGCTAAGTTGGGTGGTCCACCCCAATTCTTTTCTTATTTATTTTTGACTTGACATTAAAAATACATACAACCTTTTTCACCCTTCTACCATTAGTAATTCAATAATTTACATCGGTGTCACTTCTGTTCACAATTAGACTCAGTAAGGGGATGCTGCTATTGGGCCCCCGACCAGGCTTAGCTACTTATTTCATGGATAATAGTTACTACAGACAAACTGAGGAAATTTTATGCTTTGTGAAACTATCAATGAATTTCAATATCACATATATATAATTTATACCACTATTAGTAAATAATTTAAACTCATGTAATAACCTCCTAAAAATGCGTATAGTGTTTCCTTTCTCTTTATAAGAAATAAGACCGTCCTCGAGTTATCAGTTAAATTAAAAAAAAACTCTTCCTCAATGAAATTGGTTTGAACCATAAAACAATTGAATGGTAATTACAAAGAGTAAAAAACTCAGAACAATTACTTTTATTTAAAAGGTGAACAGTAATGGCATCTCGAAATTTCCACCTCGCAACAGGATGTGAAAGCTTGGCCTTAACTTTTAAGTATCATAAAATTAAGGTTCTGCTCTGTATCAATGTACTGTAAGTTAATATGTCAGCCGAGTATATCAAAATGCGTTTGTGGTTTAGACTCTATATTTGAGTTTGTACGGTGTTTTTTAAATTGTAATTATAAATATTCATTGAAACCATTTTGGGTATACTTTTTTTACCGACGAGTCATATTATTGTCTATTAACTGATTACGCCTACGTACATCGATACAATGTGTTTTGCATATGATTTTATATTTTAATAACTAATTTGTCTCAGAGAATACTATGGACATAATTAAAATTTTAAAAATAATAGAACAGCTTTAAAACAAAGATTATAGGCTAAGCCCTAAAGCAAAACTAAATTTGTACCTGGATATTTATCATCAATCTAAATTACTACATAGTATAAAACAAAGTCGCTTTCTCTGTTCCTGTATGCTTAAATCTTAAAAACTACGCAACGGATTTTGATACGGTTTTTTTTAATAGATAGAGTGATTGAAGAGGAAGGTTTATATGTATAATAACATTCATTAAATAGTGGAGAAATACTGTTATTTTTAGGTTTCTGGTAAAGGGAATTGTTTTACTCCAAATTTAACGCGTGGCAGTAATGAATAAATTAAAACTATTGGGTCGATTTTAATAATTTTTTCAGTGAATGACATAGGCTATATATATGATACCCGTGCGAAGCCGGAGCGGGCCGCTAGTAAAAAATAAGAATCGTTTGAGAAATGCCGGAGTTATAAATTTTTCAGAGTGTAATGTTTTTATTTCTATTGAAATGAATTCATAAATTACACGCTGTGTTCATTTGATACTATTAATATAATAAATGGCACAGTTTGTATGTTTGGAAGTTTAGATATAGGATGTTTGTTACTCAATCACGGACAAACGACTTAACGGATTTTGATGAAATTAAGCAAGCAGATAGCTTATTATCTGGATTACCAAATAAAATAGTTTTTATACCAGAAAAATTTTCGTATCTGCGGGATTATCAAAAATATTCTAGAGAACGTATTTAATTGAAATTCGGTACAGATGTGTCTTATTTACCTACAAATGATTTATTTGCTGTTTGGAGTCAACTCGAAGATCATCGCGGACGAAGTCACGGGCAGATGCTAGTTTTATATAATACTCACATCAGGTTGGAATCCATTTAGTGGGTTCAAACCGAAGGCGGAGGAGGTGCTTTGACTGCTGGCAAAATTGTTTAAGCCACCAGCTACTGCCGCTGCGGAAGATGCGCCAGTACCGCTGAACGCAGACGCTTGGCTCCTGGCTTGGCTATCATCGAATCCACTAGAAAATATAGTAATAAAAATAATTTTATATAATATATTCCCGCGTACAAATAAATTAGATCTAGAGGTACATAATTTTTGAAACATACATGTTTTTACTTCAATATTAAAGCATGATGCTATTTACTATGAGACAAAAACACTTAATATTGGGAAATACCAGAATATTCAGCTTTTTTATAAGCAGAATTGGATTAAGTTCTTGATTATTTTATTGCAATTAAGTAACTAAAATATTCTCTGCTCACAGTATGCAAAACAATAGTTTTGCTATTATTATAAATGATCGGATTGAGATGATTATTTTAATTACAATTCATTACCTACTCACCTTCCAAAACCATTAAGGGCAGAGGCGTGGCTGGCGGAATGTGACGCACTGAATCCATTTTTAAAACTGTACGAAAATGATTGAGAAGCTGAGTGACTAATCCCGGCACCATTAGCACTGTTGCTAACACTCCCTGTCAATCCTCCATTAGCAGTTGGTTCAGCAAAAAAATCATTTACCCACTCAAAGTTTGGTTTCGATTGGTCCTGACCATTATTTTCACGTTCACTCGGGAGTAAAGTACTTGGATCACGTTCCAAATGTTCCAAAACGGGAAGAACTGGTGGAGTGATGATCGGTTCCAATTTTTTTCCCTGTCCTCTGTCATTTGGATAACCGAAGCCATTCAAAGGTGCTGAATTTGATAAGCCTGAAGCCATACACATACATAGACACATGTAGAGGAACGTCATTTTTGAACACACAAAATGTTCGTCGATGTTTTATTAATAAGATAACACAAGATCACCGAGATGGCATGCGGCTCACGGCGAAGCCGTTGGTCAGCCAACTGCGATAAGCAAGAGCCGTGTCCTGGTCAATACGAATACCCCCTCTACGATCATAGTATGAAGTCGCCGACATAAAACGATATAAATTAAAATCATCATCTAGATTATTGATCGAAGATAGCCCGTAGAGTTTCAAGATATGTGACGGTAAATCTAATATTTAAATTGTTGTATTTTATTTAGTAGCAGTTATGTTTCGAACGTGCTAAATATTTTCCACAATATATTTATTTACATATTATAATGTCGCTTTAGTAGATTTGAGGCGTATTCGATTCGCTGTTATTTATTTTCCTAATATAAAGCCAACGATTAAATCACATAAATATTAGCATAAGATTTTATTTTTCGCATTGAATATTTGATTTGATCAAGGAATGTATAAATTAAAAATCCATTAGGGTTTTATTTATCTAGAATTATTATACGTTTTTAAAAGGTCGTTAAAATGTATAAATAATTGTTCAAATGTTTGTAAATTTTAGTACTATAGTGCAGCGAATAAAATCGTAAGCTAATTAATAATTATATAATTTAATTCCAAAATATACACATTTACATGTTTCTATAATAAATATTTCAACATTTTTAAAAATATAGTTTTTCGTGGCCGATCATGTGATTCTACAAACTATGTATATTTATAATATGTCAACTGGTTTTCTAATAAAATGAAAAATTAAATTAATGTTTGAAGGATTTATGGACAGGTTTTGATGACCTGAATTTTCAAATTAAAACTCTTTATTTAGAGTAGTAACCTTTGACTACAATAATACATTACCATCCGCTAAGATACGGTATCGGATAATATTCATCAAAGATAAAATATAAAATATTTTTACATTAAAATTAATGACATAATATATGATAATTTAAAAAAAAAATACCTTCTATAATACCGCGTTTTTAAATTGCAGTCCTGTGCATGGTATACTAATTAATGGTAAACTGTTTTAAGTTTTTTTTATTTATTTATTTGTGTGTAATACTTTCATGTGCTATGTGTATTATTAAAATAAACATTTTTTCCTTAACTGGTACAATATAAATACCGTAAAGAACGAGAAACAGTTAATATTGACTCTACATGCAGTTTCAAAACAGATGAAACCAGTTAATAAAATGTTTGTAAAACCTTAAGATATCCAAAAATACTTTAATTGCATGAAAACAGAAATATACATAATTACATACTCACGAGTGTAAATATAGGTAAATTTATTGCATTGTGCATTTATTTTATTGTGTAGATTAATAATAGTATGTGGAAAGCCAATTTTTGCTCGGTAATTTTTTTTTGGCTAATCGTATTTTTTGGGAATTATGTTTAGATACGAATAACAATATAACAATAGCTACTTCCAATTGACCGCATCCAACGTAGAGCGGCTCGAATTGTCGACGATCAAGCTCTTTCCGATCGGCTTGATCCTTTTTCATTGCGTAGAGATGTCGGATCACTCTGCATCTTCTATCGCATATATCACGGAGAATGTTCTAAGGAATTGTTTGGATTGATCCCACCGGTAGAATTTCACCATCGGACATCGCGACAAAACTCTAAATTCCATCCATACCACCTCGATGTCTGGAAATCCACAACAGCGCGATTTAGAAGACATTTTCTTCCTCGCACAAACACTCTGCGGAATCAACTTCGCCGCCGGCGGTCTTTTCGAACCGATACGACTTGGGAACTTTCAAGAGAAAAACGTATTCTTTCCTTAAAGGTCGCCAACGCGCCTGCATGCCTTCTCGTGTTGCAGATGTTCATGGGCGGCGGTGATCGCTTAACATCAGGTGAGCCTCCTGCCCGTTTGCCCCCTCTCACATAAAAAAATATAATGATGAAATATTAATAATTATATTATATTATTCTCAAAGAAAAAAAGGGAAACAATAATCGGCTGGAGACATCTGAACTCGAACCGAGCCGTTTTGCCTCCAACTTTTCCTAACTTTTTTTTCTCCAATTTTTCTTCTTCTTTTTCCTAACATTATTTACCTTTGACGGGTTATTAGTTTTTACACAGAGCGATTGTCATGTAACCAGCTCAACCCAAAAGCTGAATCATTAACTTATTGGATATGAGTAAACTACCTATCAAGAGGTAACGATTATTATCGGATGTTATGATAACAACCTGGAACAACTGCTTGACGTGCTCTCCGAAGCATGATGCAGAGATCCACGAGGACAAACTCCCAGACCGAAACAGGTATAACAAACATCTGCTGAACTGATATTGCACCGGACACCGCCATGCTCAAAACAGGCTAGCAACCAGTACTCCACAAAGGTCGTCAAAAACGACCGTCAAAGACGAAAGTCTCCAACCATATACAAAAATGTCCTTTCTATGATATTATGGGTAACCATTTTACTTAGCTTTTTGTTATTGTTAATGGTTACATTTTGACATTTTAAATTTTCCAACCGCGACGTTCTACACATTATTTTTATGAATACCGTATCCGCGTACCGATTTTAGTATTTTAATGGCTTAAAATATTTAGTATTTATACAGCAGGTGAGGATTGAGTCACGAATGCATAACATTTAGATCATTAGTAATACATTGAAATTTATTTACAGGCTCACTTATAATGTAGTTTATTTGTATACCATGAAGTTAAATCTATGTTAGTAAATAAAATTAATGGTCTGTTTGTAATGTCAAAATAACAGTTTTTATAATAACTGATATTTTTATTTTTTTTATTTTTCGACTATCCGAATAATCTACGAAACAGCTTTGACGGGACTTTCACTGGCACATAACAGATGGTCTTGGTGATTAGATGTTGTATAGACTACTTTTATATCAGACAAAAATTTAAGGTTCTTTGTCAAAAAAAAAAAAAATGAGCGATAACCCTGTAGCCCAAGCAAGCTCAGCTGGTTATTTTTTTCCTAAGCTATTTAAACTTAATAATTTGGACCTTATATTATGATAGTCTTTTCCAATTTTCAAAAAAAGACTGCATTCTACTGTTAGCTATTGTAACATGTTGCATCATTCTCCGTGTCATGTGTTTGGAGGCCGTGTATATTCAATAAATACGTTCGTCTAAGGTAAATATTGACATTGACAGACATCAAGAATTTTTTTTTAGTACGCTAGTGGCAAACATGACTGCTTAACGAGCGACAAGCTTGCTAAACTGTAGTCTTTGGACTTATGCAATAATTATATATTATACTAGCGGGCCCGGCAGACGTTGTCCTGCCACGAAAATGAAAAAAGTGAGACTCAATAGCAGCACCCCCTTGGCCCTACTCGAATACACACAAAAAATTGTCAAAATAGGCCCAGCCGTTTAAGAGGAGTGCAGTGATATACACACGTACTGTAGAATTATATATATAAATACTATATATAAATAATACTCCTACCTAGGAGTGGCAAAAAGTTTTTAAAGAAGAAGAATGGCTTAGGCCTCTTGTGCTCAAAATCTTCGAACAAAACACACTGCTACTTTACTGACACCTCGGTTTTGTTACTACTTCCGCGGATGATTCAAGTCATGTCGTGTACTGATAAGAAAGACAATAATCGCAAGGCAGTATTGAAATATTTTCACGTTATTGCGTATTACAAAAGAAATAATTGGTTTTACCAATTATATATCTATTATATATAACATATTTTTTCTGCTCTCTTAAAAGAGTAGAGTTTAAAGTTTTTAAATAGACACTGGCCGCGGCTCCTATAGTGTCGACTACATACTATGCTGTAAGTAGTGTTCAAGTTGCTGGTCGTTTTTTTTTTGTTTTTGAAATTAACTGAAAATGAAATGATCGTCCGCCGCCCGACTCGCCGGTCAACGCGAATTCCTAAGTGACATACCTATAGGACTGCTTAAATTGGATCTGTGTGCTAGAGTTGTTGTCACTCAAGCGAACAAACAAAACGCAGTTGTTTTAACGTGTTCAGTACCTTGACACAAATTGAAATTTATAATGCAGTATGGAAAATATTAATTTAATTGTTGTTAAAATTCCAAAATAAACCTTAAATCATTCAAATATACTTTCATATGTATATGTAAACACATTAAAAAAAACAGGATATAATATTGAGCACAACATCATCATAACGGTTTCTTGTAATTTTCGTAGAAAACGATTAAGTTAACTGATATTCATATTCTGAGAATAATAAAAAGATCCAGTGGATCTCAAATACCAGTTCCACAAGCGAACCTTAACATTTTTTTGATTTTTAATATATAACTAAGAATCTTGACAATTATAATCAAATTAACATTATTTATATGTTCATTCACATATTATTTCAGCTTAAGTTATAATATTGTATAAATTATATTATGTGTTTTAGGGTTTTTTTGGTGTAACGTCAATTTTTGTGGGTGAGCCAACTCTGCCTATGGATGAATACACCTACAACTATGTTTGAGCAAAGCCAACACTTCACCCTTAGCACTCGACGCGACATGTTAAGCCTATCAATTTTAAACGCCTACTGGTTAGATGCACAAAAAATATTTTCTGTTTTACTTTTTTGCTACACACTAAACGGCCCCCACTAGGATAGTTATATCCTGTGTCGAGGGTCCGGAATTCACAATGCCAAGAACAAACACACCCAGACCGGAAAACATGCCTGTGTGGTCAATACAAACATCTGCTCCGAGCGGGAATCGAACCTGCGACCTGTGGCGTGGCGTATTTCCGTTATAAATTATTGAAATCCTTTATCAGATTATCAATAAATTCATATGAGAGTAGCCGGAAGCAATTAATCGAAGAAGAATCATTTAAATTGGTTCAGAAATAACTTTACATCTAAACACTATGCAAACAAATCACTCTTTTACAATCTAACCTAAATATAAAACCTATTATGCAGTGAATCATTATGAGATATAAGATATGTATTGTCTTAAACTTAAACATTCACTACATCCTGATATGACGTGGCCGAATTATGAACTGACTCAACACCTCGAGCGCTTGTTAATTCGTTACAGATAATATTTACTATTCAAAAAAGCAATACCATTTTTAGGATTACACAAAATGTTTTTTTTTTTCTGCCACAAAATGTATCAGATAAGTATACGACCTGTTTGATGGAAAGTGGTTACCGTATAATAATAATAAAAAAATGCTTTATTCTTCTTTCTTAAAAGTATTACAATTCTTAGCTATAAGGTTGGGACCTACTAATGAGTATATAAAATGCTCGTGTCAGAAGGTCCCGCTCTTCCATGTCATGGTATTATTAAGCCTTTCTTCTACATCAGAGGCATCACCGAGCACTTGAGCATTGCTACCTGAGATAGGATACGCTCATAGCTGAGTGCACCCACGGATCAGTAAATGATCGGTAGGTTAAGCAACTTTAAGCGTGGTTAGTCACTAGATGGGTGTTCGCATAGTGATATTTCAACCTAGCGTCTCCGTGCATCGGAGGGCACGTAAAAAGTCGATCCCGGCTGTTGACAATTTGACAACAGTCGATAACAGTCGTAAGTCAAGTCAGAGGCCTACGGGCGACCTGAACAACTCTGGCACTAGGTTGGCTACTAACCACTCGATAAGAAAGAACATTGCCACCTGAGATAAAGCATAGAAGGAGAGTAAATGGCAAAAGAACATTAAGATTTTGGTTCCTTCTTATTAAAATAGTATGCAAAATTCCGAGTCTTGCAAGGCAATTTGTCTACTATATTAGAAGTTGTGAGATCTCATAGAAAACCATGACGGAAACTTATGCCTAGGTAATTGAGTGATACTAAATTATTTTTTATTTTTTTAGAAGAATAGGTTATGACCCCGAGGAGGACGGCAGTCGCTAGTTGTCGTCCCGTTTCTTGATATTGCACTGGTAAGGGATTAGCATCTTTCGCCCCCTGGGAGTCCCACTAGCCAGGTCTAAAGTAAGGTGCTTGGCAGTTTTTAGGGACAAACCGTAACTTGTCATAGGTACTGAGCTAGGATACCGACAAGGTTTTGGGGATCCACATGACGTCACAACGTTGTGGAACTTCTCCCTAGGTCCTCTGCTTCTGTTCTTCCATTGCAGGCACCGTATATGTAATAGCTCAAGACTACCTAACGGCGCTTGCATCCGTTGGCTCTGTATTTTCGAGGCTCGGCTCAATGTGACCCATTTTCTATGGGTCAAAGCAAGTTGTTTTATTTGCGGCCGCGTCCCACCCTACCACTGTCTAGTGTACTTGAGTACACTACGTGCAGTGGTGTTCGTAAATGCATTTTTAACCAAAAAAAAAACGTTTTCTGCCTCTCTATCTCTCTTATAAATACAACTCGGTATTATGATAATAATAAATTGTTGTACAAATCTGAAAAACATAAAAATAATCATGTTATGAGGCAGCAGTCCTTTTTGCGGCTTCAGAAGCGTGAATTGTAACATCCATGAAATAATTCATAATATTGTATCCAACGTACAAAATAGATCATTCTAAAACACGGCGCATTTTAAGAAGTTGTTTGTGGTTAATATTTTGTCATATTATTATATTATTTTATTTTCAATCTCAAAACTGAATTTAAAAGCGACCGCTTTGATCTACGTAATTACAATATGAGTATGTTGTGGAAATTATTGCATCTTGTCACAATTTTTTTTCTAGAACATATAGGCTAATGACGTCACAACGGATTAATCAACGCACCTTATTTGTGATATGCATAGAACTATGAATACTTTATTACTTTATTTACTATAGAGAGATATGTATGTAATGAGAGCGTTAATTAATAAAATATGTGGTATCGATTACACATATATTAGCGTTCCTTGGTAAAATACAAAGAAAAAATATTCTATGTATTTAATTTATTAATACAGTAGGAAAAAGGTGGTTCATAGTTTGTTTCGTAAAATACAGCCCGTTGACCTCGAAGACAGTGCGGACCAGGGCCGGATTTAGCAAGGGCGGCCTGTGAAGGCCTCGGGGCCGCAAAAGAGTGGATGCTCCCTGGCCTGAAATTATTTACCAAACAAAATTAACAGCTTTTTTCAGTCGAGTTTTTCAATAAATAATAAAAAAATAGTTAAAACTAAGAATCGAATACTCAGCCTCCGATGCTGCGGGCAAGTACCACCCCAATCAGCCACTGAGCCATTGGTATACTAACTCAATATAGGTAGTAAATTCCTAGTGCGTATGAAGACCTTTTGAGATTTTGATATATTACTGATTGCCTCATTTCGAAAAAGCGAAAAAAATATCATCGGAAAATGTTTACTAGTATTTACTAGTCAGAATTTGAAAGATTTTTACCGAAGTAAAGTGTGCCCTCCCGTTTGTCCTTCTCTAAATCCGACATTGAGACGGACGCGCGGACGCACAGCGGAGGCTTAATAATAGGATTGAATTGGCACATTTGGGGTGCGGATCCTTAAATAAGTATGATATAGGTATTTTTTAATGAGTTGCTTATTTCTTAGTACTTTACAAAAATTGCTCTCTTTATTATATCTTACGTTTTATTTGCATTAATCAGAAAGTTGATGACAATGTAGCCGTATAACTACTTTTATAGCGTGAATTCACTTGTAAGGTTTATATAATAATAATAATATTTTTCTTTTAATAAAGTTACCAGTTCTAAATGTTTATATCTAGCCATCACACTAGGTAATGCCTGTCTCTTAGGGGAAATTAAGTTAAATAACAAAGTTTTTCGATAATTAAATTATTTATTTACATAAATAAAATTATGTGAGGTATATATGTTATATATATATTAGACACTCACTAGACATTTACAATTCTTTAAGGCATAACCAGAACAAAAGAGAAGTATTTAATAGTCTGCGGGGAGTTAAAGATCACATGTTGATGTAATAAATATATGCAAACCTAAAACGAAAAATATGCCTAGTTAAGTGATCACTACAAACTGGACAATATACATAGCTGTCTTTATAACAGAGTCTAGCACCATTAGGCCAACCTTTAATGAATTTTACTTGGCCCTATTGCTCTTGATAGCAACGCCGGGCGAGCCCTAAAAACTAATTTCCGTTTCTTTAGGTACACTTTAATAGAAAAGGTATTATTTATAGGAACAAACAGATTAATCATTCATTTAATTAGCGTTTCCTTCATTTAAATGGAAGCATAATACAGTAATATAGAATTCACCATTCCTATGTTAATATTCATTGACGGCTTTTATGATTTTATTCAAAATGCAGGAAATCGAATATATTATTACATAGCCAACGTTTTTCTTGTTTCTTTGTTACCTATAACTGTACCTTCCACTTCATCCTGTAAAAAAAATATAATATAACAATGTATATAGTGTATATTATATCGTAGCGTATTGGTTAAATCAAATAGCCTTTTTTGAATGCCGGCTTGTGCAATCAATTCATTGAATGTAGAGTCAAGAAATCTAAAATATATTTAGATAATACTGTAGTGCTAGTGGAGCGAATACTGTAGTGCTTGTATGGTTTCTTGACACTCATTGTCAGTTCCCCATACTCAAAGCCGACGAGAAGGAGCAGTATTCGAAGTTTTTCATTATTTATTTTTCTTTCTTTCTTATTTTTAATGGATTTGAGCACTCTATAACTAAAAAAACTAAGCGAAACGAAATACAGAGTGTAATGTTCACTAAGTGAATAAAACACGCTTTCAGATTATACCCGGTGATAGTATAAACAACCCGCACTCGCTCAGGGTTAGAGAATTACTTAATGATTACTCATAAAAATTTTATTTATTTTATTGGTTCTATACAAATTTCTGAAGGTATTATATGTTTGTAATAAAAAAAATTGAAAATCTATAATAGCGTCAAGAGAAAAGCGATAGTAAAGAACAAACTAAAATAATATATATATATATATATACACATAGATTTTTATGTATATTAAGATTTCATGGATAATAAAGCATACCTATTAGTTAAGAAATAACATTGTATATAAGTAATTGAAACAATATACCTTAAACGATATTTCTGATGAATCGATTATATATAATGTTCTTATAATTAAACAGGTGCTATAAAGTACACAACGACGAACGACACACGAAAAGTTTTACGCAATTTCTATGAACTCAGTATATATAATTATAATGCGAATATAATATTAAATATTGAGAGATGATACTTTTTAAATCACCAAAGCAGGCACTCTTCTGAGGCCAATAGGCTCGTTTCTGAGGCCAGAAAAAGGTATTTTGTGTATGTGATAATGAATGTGTGTTTGTTTGATGTCATGATATATATTTCTTTAGTAACCTCTATATATAAGCGGCTTGAAGGTTTTTGACTAATGTGGTGTCGTTTGAGTCGTCCTAGTCATGACTAGTAAAAAGTTTAGTAGCACAAAGGTCAGTAGTTTTAGGAGGATTTATTGTAAGATATCAGATATACTTCAATATATAGTAAATCATGGTATACGTACATTATAATTCTTACTATTTATTCACACGTAAAAATCCAATTCAAATATTTTATTAAACGTAAAAAGCATATTACATATTTGTTGAAAGTCAGATTCTACCACCGGCTCTAAATTTAAACCTCTACCTGAGAATAGACGGCGAAACAAACTTAGGGGTTATATCTTTTATAATGTTTTTTTAAATGTCAAAGTATATTACATATTATGTTCACTTCTTCTTCTTATCGATTGGTTAGTGGTCAACCTAGTGTCAGAGTTTTTTTTTTTTTTTTTTTCTTTATTATTTTAAGGGGTTTATTCTATTGTAGAACATGTCACCCCCATAGTGACCCTTATACTAAATTACAACCGACGCTTAATTCCTAACTTAACTAAATTATACAGTAACTTGGCTTCTTCCGAACAGGGCAAAGCCAAGATACTGAATGCATGATACAAAATCAAAATTATTTATCTTTAATTTTTAATTGAACCCTTTCTGCTTCGTTTCGTACACATTCCATAATTATGTGGAACACATCTTCTATTATTCCGCATTCAGTGCAATATGGCGACGGTTCTTTTCTCATAAGGTGTCCAAAGCTATTAAGAGGAATGTGTCCGGAACGAAGCCTTAAGGCTGTTACGACATCGGTCCTGCTCATATCGGCATCATCGAACCACGGTTTATGTGAAAGACTTGGTTGAATAGTCCTATACCAAATTCCCTTATTTCTGGATCTTTCATCAAAATATTCCTGCCAGGTTTTGCGGCTGTACTTTTTCACTAAATGAAGCATTTCGGAAAAATAAGGTAGGTACTGTATTGGATATCCATCAGAAGAAGCCTCCTTCGCTAACTTATCCACATGTTCGTTCCCGAAGATGCCGATGTGAGAAGGAATCCACTGCAATTTTATAATTATACCACGATCTTGAAAAGAGCACAACTGTTCTAATATGACAAAAGCCATAGGTACACCGCGCGAACCCCATGAACATTTAATTAAATGTTGGAGAGCACTTTTTGAGTCAGTCAGGATAACAAAGTCTTTAGCTTCCACTGAGGTTATATATGACAACGCTTCTGCTATAGCAATGAGCTCGGCAGACATAATAGAAGAATTGTTATTAGTTTTACACTTTAGGGCAATTCCTGTCTGAGGGTCAAAAAATGCTACTCCAACATTGTCATCTTTAGAAGCATCTGTAAAAATTTTATAAAATTGTAAATATTTCTCTTCTATATAACGATTGCATACTATTTTTAACTTAGAACTATCATATTTTTTCTTAGCCAAATAAATGTTAGCAATCTCTGGAATAACCACTGATGACAAATCTATATTATACACCCATGTTTCTAACTTAAATATTTCTACCTTGTTTACAGAATGTATACAAACGGATTCAAAACGTTCATGTATATGTACTAATAAAGGCTTTTTTTTACCCCTCCAGTACGGGGTATTACACTTTCTTTGTAAATTTTGAATGCTATCCAAAGTGGTATTATTCAAAAACGATTTACATTTAAACCAAAACTTTCCGCCTAGATAAGTTCTGCGATAATTTAATGGAGGCAAACATAGTTCATTTTCCATGACATGAACGGCTGTGCTCCTCACAAATCCACCGATTAGTCTTAAAGCTGCGTTTTGAATTCGGTCTAACTTTGAAAGATGACTTTGTGCACTATTATGATATAAAAAACAGGCATAATCAAATCTACTCCTTATAGTGGACATATAAAGATGTCTGAGATGTTTTGGATGAACCCCCCAGTTCGACCCTGCTAATATTTTTAAAATATTTAAGAATTTTAATGTCTTTTCCGCAACCTCGTTAATATGTTTCGCCCATCTAAGCGACCGATCTAGCCACAAGCCCAAGTATTTAAAATTTTCTACCACCTCTAATAAATGACCATTAATGTGTAAATTAATTGTATCCCTCCTAATACTTCGTCGGAAGATACATATTTTACTTTTCACGGGGGAAATTTCTAAGCCTATATCTAAAAGGGCGCTATTTAGATAGTCCAAAGCTGATTGCATATATCTAGCACCTTCATGGAATTCGCTCGTTACATATAAGACAAAGTCGTCTGCGTATTGCGATACGTATACACTATTTATATTTTTACAAATATGTATAGTAAGAATATTAAATAGCAACGGCGATAAAGGGTCTCCTTGGGCTAAGCCTCTACATGTAGATCGACTAATACAATAATTGTCACCCGTAATATTTAGACATCGTTCATTTAGAAATTTCCATAAGTAATTACAAATTTTTGATCCTACTGAAGAACTATCCAAAATGGATAATAATTTTGTAATCTCAACATTGTTGTATGCATTGTCGATATCTATGAAGCAACCTATTGTGGGAAGTCTATCAGAAAATCCTATTTGAATCTTAGAAACTAATGTACTTAGGCTGTCTAAAGACGATCTACCTTTCCTAAAACCTACTGTGTGATCAGAAAAAAGTTGATTTCTTTCAAAAAACCACTCCAATCTATTTTTAATCATATTATGAAATATTTTACACAAACACGATAACATAGATATAGGCCTCCACGCAGATATTGATTGAGGGTCTCTACCCGGTTTCGGAATAGGTACTATTCTTATGTCACGCCACTGCTTAGGAACAAAACCATAAAATAGGAATTTATTATACAACTCTAGCAACAGCAATTTACCGTTTTCTGGAATATGTTTAATCATCGAGTAAGCTATGTTATCGTTCCCGGGAGCGGAATCTTTTGACCGGATGCTTTTTAATAATTCCTGCATAGTAAAGTCTTTTTCTAATTGGGGATTATGGCTCACAAAGCTCGGATAGGGGGGGCAAACATAGTCGGGTGTTAGGTTAGTCAAAATCTGTGCAACCTTTTCTTTATCTACAAAACGATTAGGTAATTTTAAGCCTTTAAACCATCTCATTTTATTCCAAACCTCATTTGTCGTGGATGTCTGATTAAGAGACGAACAAAACCTTTGCCAACTATCACTTTTAGCTTTCCGTATTAAATTTTGTGATTTGCTTATTTTGTCTTTAAGAATTTCATAATTTTGAGGAATAGGGTTGCGACGGAATCGGGCCAGGGCTAATCTCCGTTCCGCTACAGATTTTGATAAATTTTGGTTCCAATAGTACTTAGGTTGAAAGTTACGATTCGAATTTTGATTAAGTCTCGTATTTGGGATGTGCAGTTCAGCCGCTATATTTATAAAATCAATGAACCTATCGTAAGAAATTTGTAAACTGTCAGACCAAGTATACTGTGAAAAAAGAGCTTGCAAACATGTATTAAAATCACTCCAATTTGCATTTTTAAAATTTCTGTAAGGAAAGAACCAGGATCTAAGATTAAGAAATGTTGATATTTTAACTAGCAAATGGTCACTGCCTAAAGATTCGTTTAGAATATTCCATTCTAGTTTGTGAGCAATATCTGAAGAGGCTATGGATAAATCTGGTGAAGAGCGTTGAAATTCGCTATTAACTAATACAATTCTAGTTGGGGAATCCTTATTTAAAGTAACAAAATCACTGTCATATAAAGCATTATATATGTGACTTCCCCTCTGGTCAGTTTTATAAGACCAATTTGTATGGTGACCATTAAAATCGCCAAGAATTACAGTTTTGCGGTTATTTAAAGAAAAAATATACTCCCAATCCCGTTGACACGTTCTAACCGACGACGGGCAATATATGCCTACTATGTTTTCTATATCGCGACAGTTAAATAACTTTATTTGTATGTATTCTATGCCAACATTAAAATTCCTATTATTTATAACATCGATCATTTGAGACTTAATCGATTTATGAGTTAAGACCGCAAGGCCACCGTAGCCATCTCTTCTATCTTTACGAAATATATTATAATTACTTATTTTAATGCAATCGTCATCTTCCAACCACGTTTCAATTAATACCGCTACATGAATGTGTTCTTGTATTAATATATTTTCAAATAACAACAGTTTAGGTTTCAAGCTTCTACAATTCCATTGGAGCACGTTCAATTTTATGGAGCTATCAGTATACATTATTGAAACCAAAATACTCTAATATACTTTTTACAATTGGGCTATCAGAAATATTTCCTACAACTATTAATATAATGTAATCTACCACTAACTTTATTACCTGATTAATTTTTTCTTTTGTCGTTATTCTCTTCCACCACAATATTTCCTTAATTCTTTCAAATAATTCCTTAAAAGTAACTTTTTTTCCTCTTCTTTCAGTGTCTTTCTCGCTGTTTTCTCCACTTTTCTTACAGGAATTACAAGTATCTGCAGACTCAGCTTCCGATGGTATGTCCCAATTCCATTCCGATGGACTTTTATGTGTTTTTAACTTCTGGTTCTTATTTTTGTTTAAGTTTTTATTTTTTTATGCGTGATAAATTCTTCTTTCTGTGGTTCAACAATAGGGTTACTGGACGAAGGATAGTTTTGAAAATTTGGTAAATCACTATTATCTACCGAAAGGGCATTGAAAAAAGATAAATCTTTATTTTTGTTCTCCGTTACCTGTTTTGTTTCTGGGGGGACATATATATCAATTGCCTTTCTATACGTACAATTGTATTCGGACATAATTTCCCTCAGTCTTCGTTCTTTAATATATAGCGGACACAACTTGGATAAAGCCATATGGTTATTGTTACAGTTAACACATTTAAAAGATGTTGTGTCACAGTTGGCATGAAAACCGCCACATTTTGGGCATATCACCTTTGTAGAAGGGCATCTTTTTGCAAAATGGCCAAGTTTCCAACAGCGCGAGCATTGTGATACAGGGAAAATATATTTTTCTACTTCAATTTTTAGACCTTCTACTTTGATATGTGTTGGCACAAACGAACCTTTAAAACATAGCCGTACTGCTTCACTAGAAACCCATGCGTCCTCCGATCCCTTCCCACGACGGTTTAATCGACGAACAGACACAAGTTCTCCTGGTCCTTCATATGAGATTCCTTGAAGTATTTGTTCCTCCGTCAGATCAAGGTCAATTGATTTAATAATTCCATATGAGTAACTGACTTCCAATGGTTTGTAAAACTTCCATCCCATTTTGTTTAGTGCCTCACAACGTATAAATGTCTCTGCATCCAAATCGCTAATAAATTCTAAACGCATCTTATACTCATTTAAGTATTTAATACGCGTAATATTTAGGTGTATATTGTGCTGCTTTAACAGTTTAGCTAAACTGAATTGTTTTGGAAGTTTATTTGCGCACGACACAAAAATTTCGATCTTTTCAATTTTTAGTTTTTTTCCCTTCTATTTTTTTGACTACAACATTCCACTGTCCATGTTCTTCCTCTTCTTCTGATTCTTCTCTAAATCGCTTAGCATGTATACTTTCTTCTCCCAAATTTTCTTCTTCCATATTTTCTTGTACCATAATTTCTTCTTTCTCATATAATTGTAGTTCTGGACTTGATCCTAATTCACTATGATTGGGTATTATGTTTACATCATTGCTATCACTATTACGTTCCATGTTTTTACTAAGAATTCAACAAATATGATTTATAAAGCGGTCGCCGGGTCCGCGTTTACCTGCGTACCCGGCGAATACAATAGGCGCATGAAGTAGTAAACAACTTTTTATAGCGATAAGACACACGACTAGCTCGTACGCGTACCGCTACGAGAATCCAGTGTCAGAGTTGTTCAGGTCGCCCGTAGGCCTCTGACTTGACTTATCGACTGTTGTCAAATTGTCAACAGCCGGGACCGACTTTTTACGTACCCTCCGAAGCACGGAGACGCTCAGTTGAAATACCACTATGCGATCACCCATCTAGTGACTGACCGCGCCTAAAGTTGCTTAACCTACCGATCATTTACCGATCAGCGGGTGCACTCGGCTATGAGCGTCTCATTATGTTCACTGAAAAGCCTGGAGTGACGGTCTCATTCCCAAAGTCCTCAAGGTATGCATCAAAACTTCAAATACGAATTATTATCACTATTTTTGTATTTGTTTTGTTTATTTAACAATAATGATAAGATATCGTTAAAATTTCAAAAAAAATGTGAAATGCATTGAGTGATCAGTATACAAAAGCTATTGTAATAATAATCTCAAACATAAGAGACTAAATTAATGTATCAAAAATGCTTTTAAGGATTCCTACATCAATTGTACTTTTCAAGTAGGTAGTAACACTAAGATAGGTGACGAACACTACACGTATAAACCGGTTTATTCCGAGATAAAAACAGAAACACCTTTTGTTGAATATTTAGTATAAACCTCGAAGAAGTTTCTAGAAAACAACATTGAATTACTAACCACGAAATACATACAACGGGCGTACTTTGTTTTTGAATAAAAATACAAATTTGTCATAAAATGTTTTCATTGTCGCAAGAGACAAAATAATAATTATTTTCCGACGTGTCTTTACAAAACTCTTCGCTGAACAAAACATTCGTTCGTCTCACTGTTTATACAGTTGTTTACATACATTTCAGTAATACTTAAATACAGTATTAGGTGCATATATTTTCAGTTTATTTCCAACTGTTGGATACAAAACGAAGTTTGAAGTTAAACAGTGATAATGGCGCTCACGATTACATTTATTATCGCCTTTATCGCCGCCTCAGTAAATGGTAAGTGTTTTTAATCTCCTGATGAATTCAATTTACAAAGTTTATTTAAATAACACGACTGGTTTATTGAATGGTATGAAAGAATTACAACTGCATTTATAAATTCAATTATTTTAATAGTTTTAGAAATCCGTAGATTTACCTTCGCGTTTTGTATTAATTATTTATAGTTGTACAACATTAGTGATTAAATGATGTTATAAATTACAAAATATTTATTAGTATTGAATTGTCAATACTAACTATACTTACAAATAAATAAAACTGTACAAATCATGTCCACGGTGGTGACACGGTGAATGGTGGAAGAATGCTAGCTGCATTTCCCGGGTGTATCGCAATCCCGATTCTTTGGGCGGAATATGAACCAGCCTTTCTATCGCCTGTGGAGGCAACGAATTGGGGGATATATCTTTTAGAAATTGTTTTGCACTAACGTTCCATGGCCCGAGTGGTTCTAATTAATGTGTTTGTGATTAAATACTAATTATTAATATTTTTGTAGTAATAAATTTCTCAGTTGAGAAAAATAGCATCTCAAGTAATTAATATGTAAAAAAATTAAACAAATAATTTTTTTCCAGTAAATTACTACAGGAAAAGATTTTTAGGAATAAATTTCAATATTTCTTTTATCATTGTATTATGAAAACTGTGCCTTCTGTGGCATGTTGTATATGTGCATTTCTTAAATTAAATATTTTATTATTAATAATTAATTATGATTTATAGAACTTTTGAGTGAGAAATTAATTATTAATCATCATCGTTTTTTACAGCCGGCTTTGCGTTCCAGAATAACGACGATTTTGTAAAGTATGTAAAGTTATTATAATAATTATTCTAACAATAGTAAAACTATTACTATTCAATAAAAAATAAATTCAATATATTTGGAAACATAAAAAAAATATTAATATTTAATGAAATTCCTATATTATTTGCCCATTCAATATAAAATTAGAGAATAATATCCGATGTAATTTATTAAACTGGGGGCTTACCATTAACTCTTATTGCTATTGAAATGACGACCAAGCCGAGTTGCATTGCTGTTTCGTACCATAACATATATATTTATACGTCATGCACATATAAAATCTGAATCGATCTATTGTACGAATTAAATTGTATCAGATTTGGTCGTCATTTGAATCGTAATAAGAGTTAACGGTAAGCCCCCAGGTGAGTAAAAATATATTTAAAAATATCAAAACATATTAATGACATAATATTTTTTCAGGCAACCTAATTGGATGGTGAGTACATTACTTTTTTACTTCGCAATAAATTATATAATTAGTTATTGTTAAATTGTAAACGATTACATGTATTCAACCACTGGCAATGCATAATTTCGACGCAAAAGAATTTTCAAGAAAGAATTTGTTTCATTTTTAATTTTTAGTTGGATTAAACCGTTGTGGCGTTGTGGGTAGCGAGTCTGCCTTAAGCCTCGACGGTTGCGGGTTCGATTCCCGCTCGGAGCAGATGTTTGTATTAATCGTACAGGCATGTTTTCCGGTCTGGTTGTGTTTGTCCTTGTCACTGTGAATGTTTCCGGACCCCCGACACAGGATATAATTATCCTAATGGGGGCCGTTGAGTGTGTGGCGTTTATTTATTTATTTATTTATTAAAAACTTAAAATTTTTGGTGGCGTTGTGGGTAGCGGGTCAACCTTTAGTCTCGACGGTTGCGGGTTTCATTCCCGCTCGGATTTGCTTTGATCTAACAAATATCTGTTTCGGTCTGAGCGTTTGTTCATGTGGTTCCCCATCGTGCCTTAGAGAGCACGTTAAGCTGTCGGTCCCGATTGTTATCACATAACATCTGATAATAATCGTTAACTCTTGATAAGTAAATTGCTCTTATCCAATGAGTTACTGGTTCGCCCTTAGTGTTGCGGAGGTCAAATGGCTATCGCTCTGTGTAAAAACTAGAAACCTGTCAAACCCGGACAAGAATAATAAGTAAACCCTGGGTAAATTCTCGTATAGTACCGGGAATAACGCTAGGAAGAAGAATAAGAAGTTGGATTAAAAAGTGACATTGTTTTGCTGTGTATTACTTTGTAATACGTCACCTGGAAGAAATATTTCCATCTATTGCGCCACTTATGTGGTTAGCGGTAACATTTGCCACATAACAGAACAATATGTTTATAAAAAAAAATTTGTACCCTGTAATTGTTGCCCTGTACCGACTGAAAAAACGTCTTTTTATATATATTTTTGAGGACCATTTCGAGATCGACAAATTTATTATGAAAACAAAAATATTTATAATAGGCTCATAAAAAAAATCGTTCCATCCGTTGCGATAAAATTTTATATAGTAGCTCATGTGACGTCTTGCGGACCGATCGGCTTGAGGTCGAATAAGTAGGTCCTAAATATATGAACACTTTAGCAAAAACACCCGAGAAACTATTATTCAAAACTCGATTGTTCCTTGTGACGTCACAACCCCGCCGGCCCGAGTAGTGAGCTTCGACGCTAGTAATTTGGTCAAGATTTGTCAAAGGACACTGCACATTGCATTGGAAATAGAATTCTTAGCTCTATTAATCTGATTCCTCAACTAAAATCGTTACGGATCATTATGGGACTGTATTGAATATACAACTAACAGACTTCAATGTTAGATACACAAAAACAACGTGAATGTACAAGTACCAGTTAATTTAGATAAAAATTAGATAAATTGATAAATATTATATTATATTATAATATAATATTTGATGATTCTACATTGAAGAAATAAATACCCACGTTCACAGCATTTACATTGTATTTCTGTACCTAAACGGCTAAAATCGGTTTCAGTGAGTTGATTTTTTAAAAATAATCTTGTTCTATATGTACTATAGCTATAATTCATTTTTTCAGTTCCCTACACTACCGCAAATAAAACTACCGAGTTTCCCACAACTACCGAACTTCCATTTTCCTCAAATACCTATGCCAACCTTCCAACCAATCGAAATCCCGAAATTTCCAGACATCAAGTTCGGTGGGCCAGGTTCTAATGGCGTGTCCGTTGGCTCATATAGCTCTTCAGCAGTAGATAAAGATGGAAAAGTTATCCATACAGGTGGCGGTACCTTAATGACAAATAAAGATGGATCGACGACAATATACACTTGTAAGAATACAATTTCATAATAAGTAAATTTTCCACTGCGCGAAGTAAAATGTCAGGGTTAAAAAGGGGTTAAAATGTCATTGGTATTTTAAGCCAATATCAAATTTTACTGATGACTGCAAGAAGCCGGTTAGGTAGGTAGAGAGGTGTGTTGTCTATTACCGTGTTTCGTTTTGAGGGGCACTGTATCTAGTGAAATTACTGGTCAAAGTGGTCAAAGAAGATTTAAGAACAAATAGCTTGAAGTTGGCAACGCATGACACCTAAAAATGAATGTTGTTGCAAGTGGTCATACGCTACGACAACCGCTTACCACCGGTTGTAAGCTTGCTTGCCAACTTATTCACTTCACAAATTACTATGCGCGTGATGTTCTGAACTCAGTTGTCTTTGGAATTTATATGATAAGAAATCAATAATGAAACTTCAATAGCTTAACACAGATCGCGGGTTCGATTCCCGCTCGGAGCATAATATGTTTGTATTGACCATGCAAGCATATTTTCCGGTCTGGGTGTATTTGTCCTTGTCATTGTGAATGTTTCCTGACCCCCGACACAGGATATCACTATCCTAATGGAGGCCGTTGAGTGTGTAGCGTTTATTATTTATTTATTATTATTAACAGTAGGACCGTCTCTATTATTACGTACCCACTTCTAGCACAAAACTGTAACAGTAACTGTAATCTGTAAATGTTGTGGCGCAGCGGCTGTGTTGTGAGCTGTGTTGTGTGTGTTGTGAGAGTGTCGAGAGCATAATATGTTTGTATTGACCATGCAACCATATTTTCCAGTCTGGGTGTATTTGTTCTTGTCCTTGTATGTGTTTCCGGACCCCGACACAGGATATCACTATCCTAATGGGGGCCGTTGAGTGTGCAGCGTTTATTTATTTATTATTATTTATCCCTTGCTAATATTATTCTAAATATAATTACGTGACATCCAAACGCACATCAAGCATTATTAATGATTAAAAGTCGTGCAATTAATTTTTTTTGTCTTTAGTTTTCCGCAAACAATCTATACAAATAATGTAATTACTAAGCTATTGTTCTGGTACTGTAAATACAATATTGCTTTTGAATTATTATCATTCGTTCATTGATGTGTTTATTTAATTACTCTTCGTGTATATATATCGTCTATACTGATGATTACAAAAATTATTTTTCAGTTGGTGATGACCCTTCGAAAGTTAAAACTGTGTACGTATGTTTATCTCAATTATTTTTTATTTCAAAAACACAACGTTTCTCTGTCTAGCCTATTGTCCTGTTTCATATCTTAAAAAAAATAGTCGAACTAAAAATCCACTATACGGAGGTGTATCGTCCCATTTTTAAAAGTCATATTTTACTTTATTTTATAAAAATAAAATAAAATACTACGCAAAATATAGTAAATTGTTTTCTTTTCTTTTTCAGATCGGTAAGCGATTCTTCGTAAAGGATACATAACAATTGGTTATATTTTTAATATAGTCTTCTATTATAATTATTAGAATATGTTTATGATTTATTATTAAAAAATAAATAAAATATCAAGCCTCGTAAACAATAGGTAAATATTTCATTATGGTATACAATTACATGGCTAACATTTCTTGTACAAATGGTCAATGGGAATTACACTTCTTTTAAATCTTCTTACTAAATACTAATAAACTTTAATTTACACATAATATTTTAGGCACATTAGTCTATGGTAGAAGTATTTTAACCAACTAATTTTGTTATATTATCTTAAATAAATCGTTTTATAGTTTTTATTCATAGCAACATTTTAATGCCAGGTAAAATCTTCACTTCTTCCTTTTAAGCCTAATTATAATGAAAATTGTTAGCCCAAATAGTTCAACTTAAAAATATAAACCTTTAAGTTAATTTATCAAATAATCTGTTATCTGATTGTCCTTTTTAGGGTTCCATAGCCAAATGTCAAAAACGGAACCCTTATAATTTCGTCCGTCCGTCTGTCCGTCCGTCAGTATGTCACAGTCATTTTACTCGGAGACTGTTGGCTCTATCTATACGAAATTTAGTAAACATGTGTATTCTTTGAACCGCACCACGATTTTGTGATGAAATTCTAAAATGTATAACAAGTAAGGGTAGCAGTCCATACCTATAACTGAGGATTGAAAAAAATTCTACGTGTGAGATATTTTTTTATATGTCGGTCGATCTCAATTCGTTATTGTTTTAAAGTCCTTAAGATTCTTCATCATCAAGCTGCGGAACTGTTGTAACTAAAGGATAGTTACAACAGTGCGTGGTCAACAATGCGCTTGACTGATATTTTTTTTAGTTTAGTTTGTATTATATTGTTGCTCATTGACTAAATAATATAATAGGTCATCACTATTAATGACGATCAGCCTTACAATCTGTAACTTTGTTATTTAATTACAAGCTAATAATGTCATTTTAACACAATAATTGCTTTCATTTACAGTCACCACCAGTCATAATACCACAGGTAAGGCACTACTAAATACTAACTGCACCTTTTTTATTAATCTTCTTGTATACCACTAAGGTGGAAATATGAGATCATTTAAAGTAGATAAAATATAAAATAAATAATTTTTAGCTGACTTCAAAAACGAGGAAGTTCTCCTATCGGGTGAATTCATATATTTTTTTAAATTTATATGATATCTTTGTCATTAGTGACCATATTTGAATGATTCCTTTTTGTTTTTGTCCCATGTAATTGTGATGTTTAAGGATTTCGCAACGCAACTTATCAAAATCTCTTCTTCTTATCCTGTGGTTAATGGCAATTTTAGTGTCAGGGTTGTTTAGGTCGCTCCTAGAGGCCTCGGACTTGACGTGTTTTTAAGATAACAGCCGGGACTGACTTTTTACGTGCCACCCATCCATGGACTGACCACGCCTACTGTTGCTTTACCCATTGATAATTTACCGAACCTGCTATGAGCATCAAAATATAATGGCTAATTTTATTCACAGCTTTTGGCGGTTTTGAAAACAGACCATTTATTATAAGAATGTTTAAGATAATACGAGGCTCTTAATGCAAAATCCTATATCATTGCAGATTAAAACACAAAACATATTAATAATAATATGTCGAATTAAAATTATCTTTATATTAGTTAATCGATTAATGGTTAATTAATGGTTAATTTTCAGATGCCAATATGGATACCATTCATGCCAATTATAGATCCCGAATCTATAAAATCTTTTAAGCCAGGAAAGAATAGTAACTTCGTCGGCGTTTCAAGCATGGTTCGGGCTGAATCAAGTGATGTGAACGGAGTTAAGAAAAGCTCCGGCGCCATCAAGAGCGTTACAAATATAAACGGGAATGTTACTGAAAATAGTATAACTTTTGGAGATAATGAAGTATAAAAAGAATAATAAAAATTTCTAATTTTGTTCACTTGTTGTGATATGGGGCTTATATAAAATTACAAATTTAAAAAATATGAAGAAAATGTTAATCTTTTATACAAATCAATTACTGTATCGCGGTACTAGGTAAAAGGTACTATCAATATTACAAGTATTTGGTTTTATTATATTATAATTTACATTTTCATATTAGGTATGAATATGACAACTAAGCTTTGTAATTTTTATTTTAATACATAATAATTTTTGTTCTATGAATTTGAGGTCGTTTTATTTAACTATAACCGGTCGATTAGCAGGAGGCTCCAGATACAATGGTTTTCTATGGTGTTTGGAACTAAATACTATTAATAGTAGACTGATCAGTGGCGGATTTAGAAATTTTCCAAGTATAGGCTATAGGGTTTTTGCCGCCTTTGCGTCTACAATGGTTATGTCCTAAATTAGTTTACAATCCAACGAAAGGCCGATTACTGGTTGGTGATGGGGCGTGATGAACCAACTGTTTTAATCAAGAGTACGGAAGTTTGATACTTGGAATGTAAAATGACAAGTGAGAGGGGTAAATCACAGGCAAATTTACCTGTAAAACGGAAGAAGAACGTAATGCAGAAATGTTTTTGATTTCTACGAGGTAGCAAAAAAAATTCGGTAAACTTATTTGACGCCCTAAAAATCTGCCTACTCAGCCTGTTGGTAAATCCGCCACTGTGACTGACAGGTTGCGTACCATAAGGGAAGATTCGTTTTTGGGCCTATTGAAGCTAGTTGTCAGAGTATGTCTCGATAAATTTATTTACCTCAATCCAATAACATGACAGTAGCTAAAAATGATGTTAATTTTTTTTTAATTAAACGAGAAGACCTGACTGCCTTTTCTACGCCCAGCCTTTACCCTTGGACTTAGAAAGCTGAATTTGTTCACAGGTGTTGTTTTTAAAACGTAAAATAATGTGCTCGACAGTATTTCGAAATTAAAACCTTGAGGGAGTGAAAAAGGGTTGCAAGTTTGATGGTTGAAACTAGAAACGAAACTTTATTTTTTTTTACGAACAAACAAATATGAAAAAATGCGTGTTTTAAAATGTTCTAAAATTCCACCAAACTCCACTAAAGGGATGAAGTGGGGTTCAAATTTTGTATTAAAGACGTAATTCACGCGGGTGAAGCCACTGGCAGAAGCTATTCGAATATAAACATAATCGGTTGAAGGGTTTTTGATTATCACAGGTTATTATAGAAGATCCATACAAAAATTGTAGTTCAATTTTTCCTCACGTTAATGGACCCTCCATTGAATTAAACGATAGAGAGATGTTTTATGGGGGTGTTTCTTGTGAGATAAGAGTTAACTTAACTCGAGGTACAACAATCATTTTTTTTTTAAATACACGATGTTTCAGTTCGCTGCAAAATACGAGGTCCTAATATTTATTAAATTAAAATGAATTAGTAGCTAACGTTTAAATGTTAAGTCAACTTTATTTATCAGTATATAGCGGTTAAAAGTGCATTTGGCAGAAGAAAAAAACTGTAGAAGTACTATGTACTTTTATTGTACATGTACTCATTGTGGGTTAAGGTTATTTATTGGTATACTGCAAATTTGATTACTATAAAAACGTTCTAATCTGCAACAAGGGTAAAATTTTAAAATATTTAAAATTAAAAATAAATTTCCTCTTTATACTTATAATTTCATATTTATATGAATTTAAAAAAAAACAAGCATTATTTATCTTAAACGCTTTTGCTTTTAAATAATTAAAGGAAATTTAAAAAATAATATAAAAATCCTAAATAGGATATATATATATTTTTTGATGTAAACATAATCATACCAAAGTAGTGACAGAGGGTTGCTTCTGCCTTCCCTAGACAAAAGAGAAGATTTTTCCTTCAAAGACTTACAATACACAATATAATATGTATCAAGATAATGGCGTCAATAGACGCGTCATTCATTCGTTATGTACGTCACGCTCACTTCATACACACGTCATACTAACGTCACACTCATTC
The DNA here is from genome assembly GCA_023373885.1 of Hestina assimilis. Lineage (NCBI taxonomy): Eukaryota > Metazoa > Arthropoda > Insecta > Lepidoptera > Nymphalidae > Hestina > Hestina assimilis. The sequence goes on along the minus strand of CM041740.1, from coordinate 5,830,531 downwards.
TCTTTTCTTGGCTTATAATTTTCTATCTTATATATAAATATAAGATATAAGTATAAATTCTCGTGTCGCGGTGTTTGTTACCAAAGATTGCGATATGAAAGTAAAGGGCTCGACTGATTTTTATGAAAGTTTGTGTGCATAACGGGTAGGTCTGAAAATCGGTCAATATCTATTTTTGATACATTCTAGTCGATAGATTCACGCGATGGTGTGAACGCGTCATGACGTGTGGAACAAGGAACTTCGTCTTCGCCGGCGAGGACGGTGTACCCTACGAGCGAAAGCAAAAGTTGCCACCAGGGATATTAAAGGCTACATAACAATGCTTGTTGAACTGCGTATCAAATGTGCATATCCAATATTGGAGAACTCTAATCAGTATTTCCACTACACAGACCGATGTAACCAACCGACAAAAGTAAGGCGTCCTAAGCACGTCCTGCAAGACTCTGACGATAGGATTACATTAGAAAATTCCCTTTACACAGCACAGACACGCACACAACACCGTCCTCGCCGGCGAGGACGAGGTCCTTTGTTTCGCACGTCGCGTCCCGCTCACACCGTCGGGTGAGTCTATCGTATAGAATGCGCTCGGAGCGCTGCCTCCATCTCCGATGACGTCCTTAGCTGTGGAAATTAAGGACGGAATCAAATTTGAGCCCCCGTGAGGGCTGCCCCTTAACACGGCTGAGTCTCTGTACTCGGCCCCCTGCCCGGTGACGCTGTCAAGGCCAGTAGGGCCAACAGCAATATACATTCCGAAAAAAAAGTATTTCCACTGGGATGTACTCTTATTACTAGGAATAAGGAATAACTTAAATAAGCACAAAGAGAACAATAGTTTCAAGATCGAGAGACATACCACCAAAATCGATTCCAATGACATTCAATGCCAAATAGTACAATACATTAGGGCTATTTTAGACTAGCTTTTTTTCCGAGCGAATATGTTTATTTTTGCATAATGCTTCATTTCCCGCTTCAAAATTCCGAATATGAGTATACGGACTTATTCCGGCGTGTACGCTCAAATGTCGGAGGTGGCAAATGTTAGTGCATAGTTGTAGTACTTTATATTACGCGCTTATAAGAGCTTTTAAGAGCGTCAAGGCTCGTATGAGTTACGCGTATGATAAAAAGCGCGTCTGTATGTATGGATATTGTTACTTAGAACTTTATTACCAGGTTCGAAATTGCACGTGACTTTCATCCGTAACGCGTAGGTTCTATATAGATGTGTTCTTGAAAAGTACCGTATATCATTCTGTGGATGGAACTTTCTCAAACCCGTGGTCACAATATCAGCGGCGGGCGAGTCATTTATTTCTGAGCGACGAGTTAAGAAATTTACAAGCGATAGTGATCAAGCGCATTCATTTTGGACTACGATTACCCTGCGATTTGGAAATTCTGTTCTGTAATCATTAAGATCTTATTAAACTCTAAGTTAGAGCCATCAGGTGTTTTAATCCAAACCCCAGCATATAACAATATGCACACGATTTGAAAAACGAGTTTATGCACTGGTCTGAAACCGTCCTTATACATAATTGTGTCCAAGAACGCAATTTTCAAAAACCAAACGAAATCATTTGTTATGTAGAATCAATCCTATTGAAGACATAATTATCTGTAATTTACAAAAACTACAGCTTTGTTTCCAGTGACATGGCGATGAATTAGTTTGAACAAATCCGTTTTGACTAAACTAATGTTTTGTTATTTGATAATATTATAAGTCTTGCTGTTTTCGAAATAAAGCTATGCAGGTTGAAGCGAGGAAATATATCTCACACATAGATTTACACAGTATAAAGGCCCTTCCCTACAGTCAAAATGTCAAAGACCTATTTGTAAATTCAACATCAACGGAATGACCTCTAACTTAATTCGGTTATATTAAGCACAATGATGTTGCCTTGTGACTAACTTCGCGTGGCTGTTGATTTTACTAAGGGGCACTAGTAAGTCTATAACAATTTGTCACTATAGAGGGGCTTGTCTATAGTATATATTGGAAGGCCATAATCTCACACAATATAGTCGGTACCGTTTCGTTTTGCTCCATTAATCTGACGGTCAAAATCATACTACTTCTTTGTGCAGTCTATTTCCCTTTTTCTCTCTTAAGTAAAGTAAGGTGTCTCTTGAGTCAGCAATGCAAATATAACGTTCCCAGGAATCACAACTACGGGCACAATCTACGCTGACCAATTAAAATCATCTTGTCTACCATCATCGTTGTGTAAAATATATCTGATAATTTATATGCTTTAGCCCCTACAATTCCATCATTGCACTTACAACGAGAAATCTATTTTAATATTTAGGTATTTATCAGACAAGTATACTATAGTCTATGTAAGTATATATGCCTGAATAATTTAGATTGTTCATGCATTACAAACGTTTAAAATTTAAGCATTTTATTAAAGGAACAAAGAACAACATTCAGTAGTCCTCAAATCGTAGAATCTCCATAACAATGCATATTTCAAGGCTGTGTTCATTGAGCATCATATAAATTAAAATTCAACTCTTCAACGAATGTAGACTTGTCTGATAAATACTTGAATATCTTTGAAATATCCACCATGAGAAAAGTTCTTATAATTCTTCTGTGTGTCTCTCTAACTTATTGTGCAAGTAGTGAGTAATTATAAATTTTCACATGAACATATCAACTAGGCAAATTTTCCTCATAATATAAGTATATTTGATTGTTATTTAAAGTTATTTAACTTAATTTTCAGTTCATAAGAGAGAAGCTGAGGAAAGTGAAGATACTACAAAAGGGTAATTTATATATTGATAATATGGACTATGTCAAATTGCGTAATGGAGCTTATGTAAAGAGATCAATTCGGCTATAATTTTCATCTGTATAACATCATTTGTCATTTTGACAATTCCTTTGCGTTTTGGATAAATTGTCGTTTCTGAATTGTTCCCTACAATATTATAATGATGTTTGAAATTTTGAAAATAACTCCTTATGTAACAGCTTATTCCCCGTGATTATTGCATGCAACCTACATGGTTGAAATCGGTGAGTTGCTTCTGAAATTTTCCAACCATTTGCTTTTCTATTTACAGAAATGATAAGGAAACAAAAGAAGGTGAAAATTCAGAAGGAGAAAAGAAAATTGACGCTAATGATGATGCCGGAAAAGATGGCGATATGAAAGTAAAAACGGTAAGACAAATAAAGTGATACTGAGAAGAAAATTGATGCAACTGATTTAATCAATTAAATTATTCTAAAGCCAAAATTATCAATTACCAATGACATATTTTACGTGACGTATAAAGCAAATAGACTTTATAAATTGATATCATATATCAATTCAACTTCGATATCGAACATTGTTATTTCCATATTACTCCTTGAATGCCGTAAAATTAAGAGCTTAAACTTGACAGGAATTAGATTTTATTCATTTTAATCTGCATCTGTAAAAAAATCATCTGTAGATTTTTTAAAATTATTTATATGATATACGTAAATAAATTTCAGTGTTGTTTATAAATTACATATTTAACAAGATGGCTGATGAAGAATTATAAAATGTTATATTTATTTGTTACAGGAATCACCCCAAGATTTCATTTATTTGATTCCTTTGGAAATAGAGATCTTGTATGCGTTGGACAACCCTTACTACATAATATAAAATAAAATGGATTTTATCCTATGAATATTTAAAAATAATTAAGTTTTATAATACGTAAATAGTACATCATAATGCAAATTTAATATACAATATAAAATTTCTATCATTTTTTTATTTTAATTGAAAGATATCCCTATAAAATAAATATTAAGTAATACTCTAGTAAAATTTATATATTAATATACAGCCTTAAACTTATACTTAGAAAAATGGACGTCATCTATTGTTTTAACTAATAAGCCTATGAAAGCAAAAATAAATCTTCTAATTAAGGTTGGACACTTGGACAGGCGTAGCCTACGACGACGTACTCATACAATACGTGTCGTTGCGATGACGTCAAAGTATTTTAATGACTATTAATAATATATAATAATCTTCAAAGGTTTGCGTTACGCTCTATCTACACTAATTTATAATACTAGACTCTTTTCCGCGAACTCACCTGCGACGAATATTTTGTCACTGAGAAATCTTTTTAAGTTCTGAACAGATTTTAATGAAGTACTAAAGTTTTATGTTCAGTCTAATTTCTACTTTTGAGATAACTTGAAAAATAAGTAAAATAAATCACATGCAAATCTGATGTATTATTCTAGTATTAGGTGTAAGGTAATAGTGATGGTTTGGTCTAGACTTCTAGACGGCATTCACTCAAAGAGAAGAGAATTAACTTCATTGTTATAGACAAGCATTTAAATTTTGCAATATTCATAAAAATGAATGAAATGAAATCGCACACCTAGATCTAAAGAGAGATTAACTCAAAAAAACAGTTTTTTCAGGAAACGAAAAAAACTAATTGCCGTAATCCTGTGCACGGTAGGAGTTTTATGCGTTGATCAATGCTTTTTAAATGCAGATAGAAGAAAGATGTTAAATGAATCTTGTGTTTTGATTGTATATTTTTTTCTAAAAATTGAATTTTTGTAGTTATTTCCGTATCGCTTAAGAAATGTATTTATATTTTTTTGTTATTTCGAGTTACACCTTTGTTGGTGAAATAAGTTTTTAGTTAACCCTCTTTTGAAGAATCATTTTAAATTTAAATAAACAACAGTTTTTTGAGTTAATTTATAATAATCCAACGCAACGAGGGTCTGTAACCAACAGTAGGTATACATTGGCTGATGAATTGGAAAGAATACACTGAATAAAGTACTCAAATCAAAAAATATATTTTTTTATTAATAATTAAACATATAAAAACTAATAACAGACTCTTATATTTCTTAGTTATTTAAGTCATTTAAATAAAATAATCGCTAATAGTAAAGTGAGGCATTTGATTCTGGATTTATAAAAGAATAGGGGTATTTGTCCCCTTGCAATCTATACCTTTTGCACATATCACATTGATCTTTCTACGGTACGAAAAAAGAAATGTTGAATTCGGTGTTTAATATCCTGTTGAGTGTGGAAGATGTGGCAAAAGGTAAGCCATCTTTTTCACTTTGTTGTTTATAATCCCGGTAGATATCGGAACTAGAAGGTACGATCTTAGATGGTTTCTAACTTTTTTGTATTAATCGGAAAATGGGGTCCTGATCTGAGTCATGGAAGTCACTTTCATCACTTCGGATTGGTGAAATGTAGTAATTTAGTGTACCAGTTTGCTGTTGTTTAGACGTGCTCGGAATACATTTATCAACCACGAACACAGCTAATATCGGAATACTTGGTGTCGACATTTCGAGCGTCGTTCAGTTCTGCGGTCAGTTGGAAGGAAAGGTCAAATTGGCCCCTAAAAAGCTTGGTGTGCTCAGCAAGGCGAGGCACTACTTCACGTTGGCTCATCGCCTACAGCTTTACAAGGCGCAAATTCGACCGCACGTGGAGTACTGTTCTCACCTCTGGGCGAGAGCCCCAGTACCAGCTACTTCCAACTGACCGCATCCAACGTAGGGCGGCTCGAATTGTCGACAATCAAGCTCTTTCCGATCGGCTTGATCCTTTGGAATTGCGTAGAGATGTCGGATCACTCTTCATCTTCTATATATCACGGGGAATGTTCTGAGGAATTGTTTGGATTGATCCCGCCGGTAAAATTTCACCATCGGACATCGCAACAAAACTCTAAATTCCATCCATACCACCTCGATGTCAGGAAACACAGCGCGATTTAGAAGACATTTTCTTCCTCGCACAACCACTCTGTGGAATCAACTTCCGCCGGTGGTCTTTCCGAACCGATACGAGTTGGGAACCTTCAAGAGAAGAGCGTATTCTTTCCTTAAAGGTCGGCAACGCGCCTGCATACCTACTGGTGTTGCAGATGTTCATGGGCGGCGGTGATCGCTTAACATCAGGTGAGCTTCCTGCCCGTTTGCCCCCTCTCACATAAAAAAAAACGAAGTTTTCTTATATGAGTTGTCGAGCTTAGTGACATGATGAGGCTGAGGCTGTGACATGTTTTGGTGCCGTTCCTTCTGTGCTATTGGTTCTAAAAATGGTCGTATATTTTCACGTTGGGTCAGTATACTAGGACTGATATTTTCTTTGTCCCTTTCTTCAACCATATTGACTAAAAACCGTCCACGATTCAATTCATTTATCTGCAATTAAAAGTGTAAATTTACTAACCATCAGATTGGTGCTATCGTCGTAATTAGCCATCTAAACTGACTTAACTCAAAACAGTTGAATAAAAATGCAACAAGCTGTTTAATTACTAAGATGAAAATAAAATAACATTAAAATAAAAAAACTTCAATCCTACATGCAAAATAATTCTATTTTATTTGTTTTTTAAAGAAATATTAGAGTTTAAATAATGACTCAACAAAACAGAGTCAACTACAAATTCAAAATTTCTTCCACAAAACGGTAACAATTCTAAATAATAATAAAAAAATCACTCACCTTACTATTAATACAGATTCAACTCAAAATGTGACTTTGATTCACTCAGCACTAACTATAAAAAGAGCGAAAACTCGAATTAATATTACTAAAATTTACAGGTTTAACTCAACAACACGGAATCAACTTAAAATAACTCTAATTTGCTTACAAAGTGCACGTCCGTTCCTCATGTAACACTGACCGCAACTGGCGATGTCCCTGTTTTGGTGGAGGAGCAGCGGGTCTCGCTCGTTCAATTAAAGGGACTTCTAACGTCATCTAACTTTTATTTGTGGAACTATTATTAAATCTGTTTTGTTGGTCGTTAGGTATTGACGTCAGAAAATCGATGGTATCCATAACTCAAAAATGGAGATTTTTGAATTAGCTCTGTTTAGATCTAGGTGTGCGAAATGTAAATGATGAAAATGAGATACTGAATATAATAATCACAAATTAAAAGTAAAATTAAATTTTAAAATAAAATCGAATTTTTAGAATTTTTCAGGATTTAATATACTTCGAGATATTATATGCTAATTAAACCAAGAGGGCGGTACTTTAATATTATTCAATATCACTAGATAATTCATGGCGGTAGTCAGACATTCGATACGATATTAGTACGTTTCTATAAATACATAGCTACGCGGTATATATCATATTTTAGTTTTATTTGAAATTCCATTATTACAAAAAACTATTATTATAATTGATAGCCATCACTAACAAAGCTAATATTCGTCATTTAGAATTCGAGGTATCGATAATTACTCAAGACGTTTTCATACAAAAGGAAAAATCGGTAATTGTGTTTAATGTGTGTCTTTAGTCTCAAACCCGTACTAACACGAGATATAAGACGCCACATCCTCTAAATAAGATCATTTTGAGTCGAACATCCATAGACCTTGCAGCTACTAATTGTGTTGTTTGCTTTATTAATCTCAACTATTAAAATTAAACTTGTTGGTCAAAATGTTTTCAACAATGTTTAAGTTCATGTGTCTGCTAGTGGTATTGACTATTGTTGTAGAAGGTAAGATTTTATTGATCGCCTTCTTAGCATTTTTTATTCCTCTCTGGTTATCATGTAGAGAATGGCTTTTTTATATAGTAATTACCTGGGGGTGACTTCTCCTACAATGAAAGTATTAAATTGAAGTTAGCTAATACAAAATTACTTTTGTCAAATGTCCTTTTTATTCGAATTCAAAACTAAAACGCGGGTTATGTATAGAATTTTCTTTTTAAATAACCATGTTACCACTTTTTACAACTCAAGTTAAAGGACTTAACTGATACAAAGACTTTAGGTAGACGAAACCTTTTGAATTGAAATAACAAAATCGCTCATCTAATTTTTTTTTAATATAGTCCATATATACAAAAAAATTAAAACCTTCCCTTGATGCATAGTCGAGCATTGGCACCAGCGATAACAGAGATTTAAGGCCATCGTTATTGCCCACTGCCAAGTACTACGGAAAAGCCGGTACATTCGTATCCAGAACAACATGGCTCTACAAGTGTTAAATAAAATTCTATTAGACAATGTTACGACCTGAAACTACATTAATGAAATCTTTAGTTAAACATTAAGCAACTGTCTGTCGTCGGTCATATCACGATCTGACTTATAATACTAATATTAATTGTATATACTTTGGTTTTATCTATTTTAGCTAGTGGAGTTTGAAGTGGTGCTTTTGAGAGCTAATATCTTTCTAAATTTAAATGAAAATAATCATGCGTATACAATGATTTCTGTTCGTTTCAGGATCATCTGAATTGGCAGAAGCTGAGGGAAATGTAAGTGGTGATAACTTTAAGTTAGCGAAATATTTGAATACTCGTACTAACAGATCCAGTCACGTGCAGTCACAAGCAAAACCTTAAAAAAACATACGTTATTTTATACTTAAACCTTCCTATTTAATGACTCTGTCTATTGGTAAAATACTCATTGAATAAGAGCAATTTACTTACCAAGAGATAAAGATTACTATCAGATGTTATGTGATAACAATCGGGACCGACAGCTTAACGTGCTCTCCGAGGCACGGCGGGGAGCCCCACGGACAGAAGAGAGACAGAAATTTTAACAAACATCTGCCCGAGCTGGAATCGAACCCGCAACCGTCGAGACTAAAGGCAGACTCGCTACCCACTACCCCACAACGGTGTCGATATTATAATAATTATGTAGTGATACACAATAGTTTTATTTTTATTTCCCAAACCAGCGCATTGGCCGTCATTCGTCCGCTATCTAGCTTCTGCCAGTGGCTTCGCCCGCGTGAATAACTTCAGGCGGGAAATAGATGTTTTATGATTATTATTTCCTCAATGTTTTGTTATTCTTCTAGGTTGATAGTGTCGGGAACCAGGACCCAGGCAATGGCCATATTTCCGGCTACGCAATGTCCTCTTACAAAACTTGGCAAAACGTAAATGGACATCTAAAAGAAATCGGTCAACGCGTTGAAGAATTTAACAAAGACGGTGAGATTATAAGAAGAGTTACCAAAATCTAATTTGAAGAGATGATTTATCTTTAAAAAACCTTTCGAAAAATATTGAACAATGATAATGGCGACCTTAACATGTGATTTGATTTTTTTTTTGTTAAAATATATTAGAACAATATTAGAAATAGCTTAGTAAAATAAAAATTGATTATTTAAAAAGTTGTTTAATTTTATATAATATATTTCCGTATATAATATTAAAATAAAGAATTGTCTAAACTACAATATGCTGTACAAATAAATATACTGTTTAAAGATTTTAAATACCTACTATATTTTTTTTAATAAATAAACGCTACTGAACTCCCACTCAACGGCCCCTATTAGGATAGTTATATCCTGTGTCGGGGGTCAGAAAACATACACAATGACAAGGACAAACACACCCAGACCGGACAACATACCTGTATGGTCAACATCTGTTCCACTCGCGACCTGTGGTGCTTAATGCAAGTTCGCTACCGCTGCGTCACAACGTTGTCAATATATATGCCAACGGTGGTAAATATCGTACAATTTGATAATGATATTGTGTGTAGTAGTGTCATATACGCTTTGCTAACCTCTGAGGTAGAGGATGAGAAGAGGAAACAAGAGGAGTGTGTGGATGGAGACAAGAATTAGCTATAAAACCTCAACAGTACGGTTACTACCACTACACGCTAACGATCAATGAGAAAGTATTACTACCCCGTTCAAGCTTGCCTGTTCATATGAAACAAAGACAGGCTCTACATGGTTCAGCTTCTTATTTTTCATCGTCATATTCAGCCAGCGGCTTTGCCGGCATAAATGGACGCGAATAAGCAATACCATGTCAACCCACACGAATGTCATTTCGAGAAAAACGCGTTTGAAAATTTTGAACAACTTGCTTTATATGAATTTTTTATGTATTGGTCATGTTTTTGGCAATTTCAGATTTATGTAAGTTATTTTACTTATTTTCACAAAAAATAAGTATACAAACTGCATATTTCGTATATAATATAACCCAAAACGTTTAACATAATACATAAATTGCATGGTTAAAAATGGCTTTTTTAGAAGTTGTAAAGCTTAAAATCCTACAAATATTAAAGAAAAATGTTCTTCAGCCATTTACCAACACTTCATATATAACTCAATTTTGTGGGTTGACATGGTATTGCTTATTTGCGTCAAAATAACAATTGTAATACAAACTTTAAACCCCCATTTCACCCCTTCAGGTGAAAAAAATGTTAGAAAATGTTATAATTAACAATTTATTACTGTACTTACTTGTTCGCTGTCCCAATTTATACACTAGGCTGAGCAGGGAAGTTCTTTGAGAGAATCCTGATTGTTAGATGAAATTATCGATATGATCATTAAATAAAATAAATTATTAAATGAAACAAAAAACCCAACTGCATTAATAATAATACCTAAAAAGCTAAAAACAAGCTCTATTATGACTACTATAATATAAATATTACTTTAATGTTAGTAAAGGTACTGCAGACGAGGACAAGCATTGAAATAAAACATAATAACTATATTTTTTGTAATTTAAGCATATCCCTTTAAACTCCATCATCAATTTACAAATTGATTGATCAGCTTGTCCCCGTCTGCAGTACCTTTACTAACATTAAAGTAATATTTATATTATAGTAGTCATAATAGAGCTTGTTTTAGCTTTTTGGTATTATTAATGCAGTTAATTTTTGTTTCATTTAATAATTTATTTTATTTCAATCTTTTAGTTATATAATTGATTAGTTTATATATTTATACATATATACAAGGCGAAGACCTGAATTACTTTTAAACATGAAGTCTAAGCCTCTCACCCTAATAAGTGATTTTTAATGTTGTTTTTAAAACGTAAACGGGCACTAAGAAAATATTTTTTGAAATTCAACCCTCAAGGCGTTAAAAGGGATTAAAAGTTTTGTTAGAAGTTCATCATTTTTGAAGCTAAAATCGTGTAGATTCTTTTTTGAGAACTATTAACAGTGAAAAAGTAGTGTTTGAACATTTCTTTAAATCCTACCCCCTGAAGGTGTAAAGCTTTATATGAAAGAAGTTGTTTCTCAAATTTAACGCGAGCGAAGCCATGGGCAGAAGCTAGTTATAAGTAATATAACTTAGCTCTATACATTATGCAGGTCTAACTAGAATGTCGATTATATTTTTGGCAAGTTCTGTCCCACAAACATAACTTATTTCGAGGTAACATCTGCTCGCGACTTCGGCCGCAATGACTTTAGAATTGGTTCCAGAGACAAATGAACCATTTGTAAGTAAATAATATCCCATAAGACAAAGACAAAACAAGTTCTGTAAGGTGTTTTTTGATAATCGCATGAGAACCTACAATTTTTTCGGAATAAAAAGTATTTTATGTCTTAATCCAGGTAACAATCTTTATATGTGCTAAGTTACATTCCAATTCGATAAATCAGTAATGTGATGTGCGACTGAGTAACAAGCATCTAAACATTTTTGCAGTATGTTTTTGATAATGCCGAGGAACCTAACATTTTTCTGGTATCAAACGTGTTAATTCAGGGTATAAGCTATCTGTGTGCTAAATTTCGTCCAAATTCGATCAGCAGCTTTTGCGTGAAAAGGTTAAAATACTTTCTAACTCTTCTCTTATACTTGGCTCATATTTTAATTAAAATTGCAACAATCTTTGATGGAGTGAACCTATTTTTACGAAACAAAACCGAATGTTACTCGAAAATATGCTTTATCATTTCATTTTAAGTTAAAAATTGCAGTCTTGCAGCATTGCGTGAGAGAATAAGGAGTGCGGAAAGCCGACAAACAGGCAGACATTTGCAAAATTTATAAATATATGATATTTCATCATCTACTTTTAATCCCGAGCAACATTCTTTATAAGAATCTGAGATGTAGGTACCGATACTTAAAATTTATATTTTTCTTACATTAAACAAATTACATGACTAGGAATCGAATAATACTTTTATTATAATATATTGTGCTTATTCCTATATTTTACTAGCAAAATTTTTGTACCTAATGTACAATACATTGAATAGCGTTATATATAATAGTTTGCGTTTTAGTAGTTTAACTATTTTATTAATCTACCTATTTATATAACTATGCCGTATTTTTATTTATAGAAAATGCTTTAATTAATTATTCTAGACATTGGTAGTGGAATCGGCAATCACTGGCCAAAAAAATCAAACTTCAATCATCGATATCTCGAAAACTAAGCAATATATCGAAAAATTTTATATTTACTTTTCGTCTTATTTTATTGAGTTCTACAAAGAAACATCATCAGATTTTAGCTCTGAGCGAACTGCGACATTCCTCTTTGAATATCTTTGCTTCTGCGGAACCCATGTTAAAATAATGTAGCCTATGTCACTCTCACAACTGAGACGAATCTAATGATACCCTATAAGTCTATGTACGTCCAAGGGTTTAGCCTGTAGAGCGTCACAAAGAAATAAACATACATACATACATACATACATACATACATACATACATACGCTCGAAAAACATTACCATCCGGCAGTCGGGTAAAAAGAGCAATTCGGCGTTCGTGATATTTGCTCTCGTGTCTAACAAGTGCACCGCATAACATTCCCAAAGGCTTCTTCCAAACGCGTAAGCCCTATGCTCTCTACTATTTTTGATGTTTTTAAATATATCCAAAGTATCTGATGTTGCACAAGAAACTTCAACTATCCCCTTAAAATAGGGTGACATAATATAATACAGAAGTTATGTCCCACTGTGTGTCCATGGCAAGGAAAACGAAGCAAACTGATATAGGTGACGTAACTCAGGTGACTTTAACTCGTCTTTAAGGCTATACTCAGTAATATTACGATAGAAGATGCTATAATCCATGCACGTCAAAGACACGCACACATTACTGTCTTTAGCGGCAGAAACAATGCTTTTTTTTTTTTTTTTTTTATGTTAGAAGTTGGCAAACAAGCATACGGCCCACCTGATGGTAAGTGGCTGCCGCAGCCTATGAGCGCTTGCAGCACCATTAGTAGGTGCCACTCACGCGTTGCCAACCTCGAGATATTAGTTCTTAAATCTCGTTCGCCCAGTAATTTCACTAGCGTACAATGCCCTTCAAACCGGAACACAGTAGTGCCTAAGCACTACTATTTGGCAACAGAATATTGGACACTGCGGTGGTACCTACCTAGTCGGCCTCTTGCAACAAAAGACCTACCACCAGTGTGACTGATTGCACTGGTGGAATAATCTCTGTTGTGACAGAGGTTATCCCAACAGCGGGCGATGGGGTCGTTACATCCCGACGCCTTTACTTCTTCCAAACGCGTAAGTCCTATGCTCTCCACTATTTACGATATTTTTAAATATATCCAAAGTATCTGATGTTGCACAAGAAGCTTCAATTATCCCTTTAAAACAGGGTGACATAAGATTATACAGAGGTTATGTCCCACTACGTGTCCATGGCAAGGAAAAATAAGCAAACTGATATAGGTGACGTAGCTCAGGCTTTAAGTCGTCTTTAAGGCTATACTCAGTAATATTACGATAGAAAATGCTATAATCCATGCACAGCAAAGACACACACACATTATTGTCTTTAGCGGCAGAAACAAGGCTTTATGTTCCTTGCATAGCGACGCGCTTAAGTCTTCAGGTTTTAGCTCTTATGATGACGTCCTAAGCTGTCTTTAGTCTTGTAGAAACACCCTTAAAACAAAATCAACTCAAAATGCTTGCAATGACTGTCTTTACAGGAATGCTTTGAATATGACGCTGGGCAGCAGAACTAAATAGAAGTATAATTCTAGAATTATTCTGTGAAACGGGACAATTTCCAAGAAATTTACTAAAATACAGTATATGTTTTTTTAAAGCTTAGATTATATACTGTCTATGTCATTAATTATAGAGACATTCGATTGATATTTCAATTTTAAAAATACGAAAATTTTGTCATGGTCCGAACTCAACACAAAAGGGTCCAAAAAAGAGGATGAAAGCTTTTATGGACACCTAATTATTTATTTCTGTATTTGAAAAGCCGCGGGTAGAAGTTGTTTGTGGCAGTATTATAATAATAAGAAAATGTAATGGCTGTCACATTACCATCAGCTAAATGTCACTCATCAAGTTAGACAATCACATCCATTGGTCTGTCAAAATCGTAAGTACTGATGCCTGAATAATAGTTTACGTCAGTTTTCCTAAGTGGTTACGAGTACGTGTTTCCTGAAGACATATAGTTTTTTTTTTTTAGAGACGATGATTTACAAGAAATCTGTATCTAATTACTGAAAAATTTTGAGAGCTAGTGGTGTTGATGGTGGCATGGCCTGATAGCATGTCAAGGTTCTCTCCCGTAGTACCTAGGGTAGACGACCAGCACGACAGTCGATGTTACTCTACGTGCCGTATTCCTCTAGGCTGCGTGACGGCCACACAAGTGATGTGACCACCCTGTGTGCCCACAAGCCAAGGATACGACGCTCTTTTTGTAAACCTCAGAGTATGAGGGCTTGGACTTGACAGGAACGCAGGCAACATCGCTAGATACTACAGTTGTCCCCGTACAGGACCAGTTCTAAACTGATTTCAAATGAGATCTCCCCAGACCAGGAAGATCAATGGTGCGTGCGGTCAGGGCCGATCATTTAATCGCCACCTGATCAGAGGTCTTCCTTCGGCCCCCGGCCTAGCGGCCCCGCCAGCCCGTCCCACTCAAGGTAATGACAGTCGAGGGAGTCGGCAGCCCAACGTCATTGTTGCAGGAATAGGTGTAAGATTTTACGACGTTTTCTTCTTCACCTTCCCAAACAAAACCGAGACAAAACTATCCTATCGAAACTTGAAACCAACCATACGGATTCACAAAATTTCATTGAAATGGGTTAGGCGGTTACGCAGACTAACTTTTCGGAGATTGTTTATAATTATATGAATATCTCATACGTGATTTTACTATATTAAAATAACAAATATACTTTTGATAATTGACAACCGATACTGACAGACTTAATTTTTGTCACATTTTTGTCATTTGAAGCATCGATAGCTTCTCCAGACGTTTTCGTATAAAAGAATAATGTAGTAATTGTGTTTATTGTGCCTAAAAATAGACTATAATGTCAAAGCCTAAAGTAACATGAGATATAAGACGCTACGTTCGCTAATATGATCATTTTGTATCGCACATCTGTAGGTCGCGCATCTACTAATTGTTTTGTTTTCTATTATATGAACGGTTATCATTGAACTTGTTCGTCAAAATGTTTTCAACAATACTTAAGTTCACGTTCTTGTTAGTGGCATCAGCTATTATTGTAGAAGGTACGATATTTTTTTAATTGTTGCTTAAATTTTTTTATTATTCTATATTGTTTGATCTTACGTAGAAGCAAAAGATATTTCATATGGACTATAATTTATTAGTCCAAGACTCCCGATATAAAAAATGAAACTACTCATAAGAACTCTTATGGGTAGGCCTCTTATTACAAGAGACCGGGTACCTACACAGTGACAGATATTCTACTAATTTGAAGGACACTGTAGCTCGTAAAATTATTGGCCAAAATGTCGAGGTTGGCAACGCATAAGTGACACCTATAATTAAATGGTGTAGCAAACGTTCTTAGGCTACGATAAACGCTTACCATCAAATAAGCCGTATGTTTGCTTGCCAACTCAGTCGCATATAAAAGCTAATCTGTTATCATATACGCTCTTCCCCATTTAAGCATTTCAAAAATGTATAATTTTGTACCTTTGGAAAACTAATGAATACTACGTCTTTTTGCTAAATACAAAATAATTAATAAAAATAAATAAACAAGCTACGTAATATTTATAATATTTTTCGTTCACGTGTTAATATGTCACGGCTAACAAGTCTTGATCTCATGAGGTCAATTCCCAATTATAACAAGATTTTGATACATCTAATAAATTATAGGTTTATATTAATAACGCTCCATTGTTTATAAAAAAAAACTTTTCGTTTTATAGTTGAATCTATAATGTATTTGTTCCATAAATTTTTTTGGGGGCCAAAAATAAAATAAAATTTAAAAATAAAAGGTGACCTTTTTCTGTATTTCATGAACTTTAATGGATAAATATAGTATATTTCTATGATTGCTGTAATAATAAATAACAAAAACAAAGACAAGATACGTTACATTAATTAGTTACTAACTTTTGCATTGATTACTTATTTCATTATTATAAGTCGGATAAAACAAAGGTGGCAAAAATGCGTAACAATGGTAATCTTCCACCGTAGCCTATGTTCGTTTTATACTATTTCTCTTGTGAAGATATGAGGAAATGAAAAGAAGCAAGGAGAAGGAACGAAAGTGGACAAATTAGGGGCGCAGCTACCGCCATATCCAGCCGTATCAAAGATACGGGCCTCTCAACTACAGGGCCAGACCCCTTGTACGCAAAAATTCGTAAAATGCTGACAATCTCACTCAAGCTCTGGCCGTACGCTAATCTTCCAGTACCTACACTTTACAACCTTGCGAAACATTTATCATTATACATTTTATTATTTTTATTTCTTTAGTGACTTTTTTATTCTCTTCTCGTGAGGGCTTCGGTAGAAAGCTCCCAACATTTTTAATACAGCAAATTACAAATTTTTACTGTAGAGCAAGCTAATCCACTGGAACAAATACACTTAAATTAATACTGATACTGCTTGCAGTATTTGCACTATGCAGATATTTGATATCCTAATTGGGGTCATCTACGCACCACCCAGTGTTATTAGAGTGGCAAGAGGACATTGACTCCATCTCCACCCACACTTTGTGACGTATGCGTAGTAGACAAATGTTTAATATTTGGGGTTGCAAAAGTCAGACGACGCATTTTAATTTTATTGATGTCAGTGTGACGCCAAATCGAAGTTGTAGGATCGACCGCCATCTTGAAATTGGGTTGCAATTGTTTTTCACTCACTATCACACAAGCGATTAGTCGGCCAGAAAAATCGTAACATTTTTCGTTACAAACTAAATCTTCCGCAATTTTGGTCTTTGCCACTTTTTGATATATAGCCAAAAATAACAAAGATATAAAATATATAGAAGTAAATAATTTGGGAACAAGTTTTCGTTCAGGCGTTTACCGCGTTTTATCTTTTTTTCGGATCATTGTACAGTAAAACGCCCGTGTTGACATCCTAAAAACTACACATTTATAATACAATAGTTCAGTGAGTATTCTATTAGAAAGTAGTGTTTTACAGGTCGAGCTAACTTTTATATTATATTAATCAATATAAAATTGTATTCGTTTTTACTTCAAATGACTAATTCGAGTTTCTTATTAGAATCAACTTTCTGAACCGATGATAGCGTTACACGATAAAATATACTTTTAAAAGTCTTTTAGGGTAGAAAAATATTATGATTTTGAATAAGTATGTACTGTATTATAGAGATTTATTTTCGTTCCAGGATTGCCTTCATTGGCTTCAGAGTTAGCAGAAGCTGCGAAAATCGGAGATTGGAATAATTTCAACAGACTGTAAGCAAAATATTATTTATTTACTAATAAATTAACAAAAGCCGACATTAAGACGGCGTTGTGGTACAGCGGTAGAGAACCTGCCTTAAGCGCCACTGGTCGCGGGTTCGATTCCCGTTCAGAGCAGATGTTTGTATTGATCATGCAGGTATGTTTTCCGGTCGGAGTGTATTTGTCCTTGTCATTGTGAATGTTTCCAGACACCGACACAGGATATAACTATCCTAATAACATAAACAAAAAGAAAACTAAGTTTATTGAAAATTTTCGTAACAGATACTTTGTAACTTTACATGCAAAAGTGTGAGGAATGAGCTATTAATATGATCATTTATTAAATAAAAATGCTTTTATTTTCAGACTAAGCATACCAGAGGGAGGTTCGGTACGTAATAAGTTGAATACATTTTTATTTATAGATATTAATCGATCTTGAGACAATAGATTAACAACAACCAACTTGTTTGCCAAACGTCACTATTTGAAAAAAATCTTGTTTTGACTAAGACAATTGATGGAGGTTTTCCTTGGCGATTATTAACGTATTTTTTTTTGTATTTGCAGTTAACCAGCCGCCTGGGGAAAACCGTTGAGAACCTGAAACCAGATGGCAATAACCACGTCTACGGTCACTCAGTCTCCACTTATACACAGTGGTATAACGACAATGGGAAGCTATCGGTAGATGGAGAAGGCGTTGAAGTGATCAACAACGACGGTCATGCCACACGGCGAATTTTCAAACCAAAATTAGTTTGAAATAAGACTTAAAACATGGGCGTAGCCAAGACCCGCCGAAACATCCAAAACAAACATATATTGCTGATTTCTCTTTGCTAAAATTATTCATGTTTTCATTTTTGTATTATAAGTATTTTGATTTGTTTCCAGAATATGTTGAAATTATGCTTCGCAGTAACT
This sequence comes from Hestina assimilis, assembly GCA_023373885.1. Classification (NCBI taxonomy): domain Eukaryota; kingdom Metazoa; phylum Arthropoda; class Insecta; order Lepidoptera; family Nymphalidae; genus Hestina; species Hestina assimilis. Next base: position 5,812,026 of record CM041740.1, on the reverse strand, counting down.
TTGTCTGACATAAATATTTTCCGTTGTCGTGAAAGCTTCGAGATACAAAATACTTATAAACACTTTTGGCCAAAAATCCCACAGCCTGTCAAAATCTAAATTCAATTAATTGGTAAATTAAAAGATTGACATGGAATTAGCTCGCGAAATGACATCCGGCAGTTGACGCTGGATAAGGCCTAAATTAAATATATCAGCACCGATCAGTATTCTTTCTATAGACAATAACTATTTAGTGTAAAGATGGTTAAGCATCAATCCTCATTTCAGCTTCGATCGGATTTCGTATCTTTCTATTTTAAATGCTAATACGTGTAACACTCACTATAACTCGTTACAGTACTAAACAGCCGTCAAGTGTCAAATGTCAAATGTCAACAGTGTGCTGAAGGATGCGTATGCATGCTTTCGGATGCTGATGCATGCTTACGCGTGCTTACGGATGCTTAAGCATACGATGCTCATAAGTGTGTCTGAAACCATCAAGCTAAATGCTGGTCGATGCTAATAAATTATCCAAAACCCCCAAAAACTAAGACTACGTAACTAACCTGAATACGCCCGTGGATTAAAATATAATTTTTTGAAACAATTATTGGAATATGATAACATCGATTAATATTAATTTGTTATTTGAAAACTTTCTTTTAAAGTAATTTATTAGGACATAAGAAGTAGAAGTAGTGTAGTTGAAAACAAATCAAATAAAACACGTTAATTTAAAACAGTTGTTTAATTTTATATTCATATTAAGTATATATTTATTTTTATTAGAGCATTACCTGTTGTTCTAGAATGTATTTATTTTTGTGTTATAACAAAAAATAGAGCTATTAAAGCTTATACGTAGGCCAAAAATGTTGTCATGGGTCCTGCAACTGCTTATCAAGGCACCTACTTAAACATATTTTTTTCTATAAGAAGTCTAATAGAGGCCCAAATTTGATACTTCTATAAAATAGATTATTTGTATCTTCTTCATATCTTATCTATATATCTATCTAATACCTTTTTTCCATGTCACTTCCTTTGTGAGAAAAACCTATTACTTTTCAAAAAGTAAGATTTACAAAGAAAAAAAAAATAACGAGCAAAACTCAATCACCCATGTACTAAGATATTATAAAAGATATTGATAAAAATAATTTTGTCTGATTACTTTTAAATTGATATAAACACTGTCTCTGCTTATTATAAACTCTTCCATTTTTTGCTTTTATGAAACTATCCAGTCAACAATTTATAGTAATCATAAACATAAGGAAATTAAGCATTACATTATGATGCCATAGGAGTTAACCCTGGGCATATATTCTTAGGTTGATCCTAATGACTTTTTATGCCACACTGGTTAACTACATAACTGGTTACAATTTCTTTAAAAAATCAATGGAGTTGTAAATGCTCAAAATATAGCCAAAGTATGACAAATAATGTGCTATACATTCGATTATCGTTTTTCCAGGATTAATAGTATCTGTTTCAGCCAAGGCGTTTGTCCTAGTAGGCTACCTCACTGTGCCTTGCCACGTTAAGCTATCGGTTCCGGTGGTTATCATAATATCAGATAATAATCGTTAACTCTTGAAAGATAATTTGCTCTTATCCAATGAGTTCATAGTTTGCTCTTTGGGTTGCGGAGGTCAGATGATAATCACTCTGTGTAAAAACTAGTAACCCGCTAAATCCGGATAAGAGTAATAAGCAGACCCTGGTAAATACCGGGAATAATGCTAGGAATAAGAATTTTACGGTTTATGCATGATACGCCTACCAATGGTTAAGAGCACTTAAATATCTTGTGAAATAATTGCTTACAACTTTGAGAAGTATAAATAATAACCACCAAGTGGTACAACCATTGAGACACTGCAATATCTTTCTTCGGGAGCTCCTGGGCGGAGCTCCAAAATTATGCACAGAATGGGCTGAACTGTACTATTAAATGGCTTCTATCCCATATCCTAACAATTAATACAAACAAAACAAAGTTTATTACATTCTCCATAAGTCCTTCTACACAGCCTAAAAATCTTGTAATCCTTACAGCTCACTCGTGTAACAATTATGCCCCAGAATGCTGTTCTTGTCCACCTATAGCCTCTGTAGACAGTATTAGGTATCTGGGTATTATTTTGGATAAGAATTTAAACTTTAAAGCTCACGTGGAAGCATTGACGGGCCGAGTGCGTAAGCTAATATTTATCTTTAAAACGCTTAGGTATGTTGTAAACCAATTCATTATACGCAATGTTTACTGCGCGCTTTGTCAGTCGATTGTTTCCTATTGCATATCATGTTGGGGTGGCGCATCTAAGACCATAATGCTCCCATTAGAAATAGCACACAGAGCAATCCTCGAGGTTGCAAATTTCCGACCTATTATATACTCTACGACCCAGCTTTATAAAGACTGCAGCGTTCTCAATGTCAGACAGCTTTTTATTTACCATACAATCTTGCTACAGCATCATAACACTCCTTTTGTTAATATAAATAGAAGACGTAAAGATAAAATTTGTTTACTTCCTGCGACACACTGCACATTCACAAAAAAATTTTTCCTATATCTCGGCCCTTTTTGTACAATAAAATTAATAAAACTACCTCTATTTATGCTCTATCGCCTCATGAATGCAAATCAGCCGTCCGCTCCTTTTTACTATATAAAACTTACGATGAATCGGAATCCCTCTTGAAATCCTTATGATAAATTATATAAATAAACTTTACGCTACATGCATAACACACACACACATACATACATACACAACACATTTACACCTACACGACATAATATACACATAAACTGAACTCTGACAATCTTATTTTTAGTCTTATTTTAGTATATGTAATTAAATAAAATAAATTATTAAATGAAACAAAAAACCCAACTGCATTAATAATAATTCTTAAAAAGCTAAAAACAAGCTCTATAATGACTACTATAATATAAATATTTCTTTAATGTTAGTAAAGGTACTGCAGACGAGGACAAGCATTGAAATAAAACACAATTATTATATTTTCCGTAATTTAAGCACTTCCCTTTAAACTCCATCATCAATTTACAAATTGATTGATCAGCTTGTCCCCGTCTGCAGTACCTTTACTAACATTAAATAAATATTTATATTATAGTAGTCATTATAGAGCTTGTTTTTAGCTTTTTAAGAATTATTATTAATGCAGTTGGGTTTTTGTTTCATTTAATAATTTATTTTATTTCAAACTTTTTAGTTATATAATTAATAATTGATTAGGTATATATATATACAAGGAGAAGACCTGAATTACTTATAAACGCGAAGCCTAGGCCCTTCGCCCTAAAAAGCTATTTGTTTTGGTGTTGTTTTTAAAACGTAAAGCAGGGCACTAAGAAAGTATTTTTTTGAAATTCAACCTCAAGGTGTTAAAAAGGAGTTAAAAGTTTTGTTGGAAGTTTATCATTTTTGAAATTAAAATCATGTAACATTGTGTTTTTGGGGAACTATTAACACATTTCCTTCAATTCTGCCCCTGAAGGTGTAAAGCTTTATATGAAAAAGAAAGGATTTGTTCTTCCAAATTTAACGTAGCAAACCGTCGGCAGAAGCTAGTTATAAGTAATATAACTTAGCTCTCTGTAATATGCAGGTCTAACTAGAATGTCGATTATATTTTTGGCAAGTTCTATCCCACAAGCTTGTAACTTATTTCAGCTGGCATCTGCCCATAACTTCGTCCACGGTGACTTTAGAATTGGCTCCAGAGACAAATGAACCATTTGTAAGTAAATAATCACTACATAGTATAAAACAAATTTGCTCTCCCTGTCCCTATGTATGCTTAAATCTTTAAAACTACCCAACGGATTTTGATGCGGTTTTTAATATATATAGTGAAGAAAAAAACTGTTATTTTGAGGTTTCTAATGTGATGTCGTAAATAATTACATTTAACGCGTGCAAGCCACGAACAGTAATGAATAAATCAAAACTACTGGATCGATTTTAATCATTTTTTAGTGAATGACATAGGCTATATATTTTATACCCATGCGAAGCCGGAGTGGGCCGCTAATATTTCAGAAGACAAAGATAAAAAAAGTTCTGTAGAGTGTTTTTTGTTAATTCAGGGTGTGTCAATTCAATATAAGCTCTCTGTGTGCTAAATTTCATCCAAATTCGATCAGCAGCTTTTTGCGTGAAAAAGGCTAAACTACTTTCTTACTCCTCTCATACTTGGCTCACGTTGTCATCAAGATTGCAATAACTATTGATGGAGTGAATGCATTTTTACGAAACAAAACTGAATGTTACTCGAAAATACGCTTTATCATTTCTTTGCTGACTTTGAAGTTGAAAATTGCAGTTTTGCAGTATTGCGTCAGAGGATAAGAAGTGCGGAGAGCCGACAAACAGGCAGACATTTGCAAAAAATATAAATATATGATATTTCATCATTTAGTTTTTAGTTCCGAGTAACATTTTTATAAGAATCTGAGATATAGGACAGACACTTAAATTTTATATTTTTCTTACATTAAACAAATTACATGACTAGGAATCGAAAAATAATTTTATTATAATTTATTATGCTTATTCCTATATTTTATTACTTAATTATTTATTAATTGTACAATACATTGAATAACATTATATATTATAATAGTTTGCGTTTTAGAAGTTTAATTATTTTATTAATCTACCTATTTATATAACTATGCCGTATTTTTATTTATAGAAAATGCTTTAATTAATTATTCTAGACATTGGGAGTGGAATTAGCAATCACTGGCCAAAAAAAATCAAACTTCAATCATCGATATCTCGAAAACTAAGCAATATATCGAAAAATTTTATTTTTACTTTTCGTCTTATTTTATCGAGTTCTACAAGGAAACAACATCAGATTTTAGCTCTGAGCGAACTGTGATATTCCGCTTTGAATATCTTTGCTGCTGCGGAACCCATGTTAAAATAATGTAGCCTATGTCACTCTCACAACTGAGACAAATCTAATGATACCCTATAAGTCGATGTACGTCAGGATTTAGCCTGTAGAGGCGTCACAAAGAAATAGACATACATACATACATACATACATACATACATACATACATACGCTCGAAAAACATTACCCTCCGGCAGTCGGGTAAATATAGCCGTGACTTGTAACCATGTAATAAAAACACAATTAGTCCAACCCATAGGGATACGGCACTGTTACTCTTTATTACAGGTTATTCTATAGCCTATCTAAGAGAACAGTACCTCCACCTTTTACTGTAGTGTATTTTGTGTTTATTTATACCTTATATAGCTAATTGAATTGTACTACAGCACCTTTTATGAAATAAAGTGATTATTATTATTATTATTATTATTATATAAAAAGGGTATTTTATACATCAATGGGTACAACTCTCAATCTTTAAATCCTTCTTCATAGAATTTTTAATATTTGGATTAACAACAAAATAACTTTAAGAAACTTATTTAATTTTTTTTTACATTAAAATTATAAATAGATAAATAAATAAATAAACTTAACACACTCAACGGCCTCCAATAAAATAATTATATCCTGTGTCGGGGGTCCGGCACATACACAATGACAAGGACAAACACACCCAGACCGGAAAACATGCATGTATGGTCAATACAGACACCTGTTCCGAGCGGGAATCGAACCCGCGACCTGTGTCGTTTAAGGCAGGTTCGCTACCGCTGGGCCACAACGTCGTCAAACTATACTGATATAGTCTTCTTCTTCTAATCGAGTGGCCAACCTAGTGTGAGAGTTGTTCAGGTCGCCCGTAGGCCTCTGACTTGAATTTTCGACTATTGTCAACTGTCAGCCGAGACCTACTTTTTACGTGCCCTCTGCAGCACGGAGACGCTCAGTTAAAATACCAATATGCGATCACCCATCTAGTGACTGACCGCGCCTAAAGTTGCTTATCCTACCGATCATTTACCGACCAGCGGGTGCGCTCGGCTATGAGCGGTTCACTTGAACAATTAATTAATATAAATAAATAATAATAAATAAACACTACACACTGAACCGCCCCCAGAATAATTAGATCCTGTGTCGGGGTTCCGGAAACATACACAGTTCAAATTAGTTTGTTGAAATTATGTAATTCTTTAACAGAAACTATTTATACAGTTGTTACATAAAATGTATCCAATACCAATTAATAAATGTGTTATGATTTTAAAATACTGCGATTTAGGTCTTATTGCTATAGATAAACAGTCTAAATTAGTATAAAACTGTGTAAGTTATAAACTACTTAAGTAATTATAAAAGGCTATTTCTTTCAATAAGGTCGTATGGCTCGTTGGTCTAGGGGTATGATTCTCGCTTTGGGTGCGAGAGGTCCCGGGTTCAAATCCCGGACGAGCCCTTGTTTTGCACATAGAAATATTAGATTTAGTTTGACACTCCCGTTCGAAGAAAAGAAATTCACTCATTTGAGGTACCGGCAGCTAGTAAAACATTTAGATTAGTATTGGTCCTGACTCTTTGTTCAATTTTTAACGTTGAGAAATGGATTTACGCACACCTCCTAGGTAGTTGTAGTGTGGGACTAGCTTCTCTAAGAGTACTACCCACTAAAACCCAACGAATCACCTGCGTCCCACTACATCGCCAAAAGCTTTAGTAGGGCCATGCTCTTCATAGCACAAATGGAACGGCTGGACCGGGAAGATACTACCTTCTTACGGAGCATAATATGTTTGTATTGACCATGCAAGCATATTTTCCGGTCTGTGTGTATTTGTCCTTGTCATTGTGAATGTTTCCGGACCCCCGACACAGGATATTACTATTCTAATGGGGGCCGTTGAGTGTAGAACGTTTATTTATTATTATTATTATTTATCAGTATTTAAAAAGGATTGGATGTACTCAAAAACGTCAAACTCATGCTGCCGAAACTACGTGTAAAATCTAATTGTATTATGAACGCTTAATTGAAAGTAAATACATATATACATGTACAGGGGTACATAAGATGCTTGACATCTTTGTTAACTTATGCTTAACACTGATAGAATAATAATCATCATATGCAAATATCGAATGATAAATCAATCATTTTCATCTTAATAAGAAGTATAATTTATCAACTGCACTAAAAAAATAAAAAAGTTGAACCTCTAATGCGTACTTACAGATTTTAATCCGGTTTGTTTATCGTGATCTTTTGTTTCGGATCGTGGGGCACGATGCTAATAATTGCACGTAAGTGTAGGTATCAAAACTTAGTGATACAATAATTATACATAAAGATGACGCACAGATTTAAACTTAATTCTTAATGTTAATGTTGTTCAAAGTTATCGGAATATTTTTTTATAGGAAAAACTTTGAAAGCGCTCTAAAGATTCACAACAAAACCGTTTTTTTGCATTATGTAAAGTCATACTTGACAAAGATGCACATAAACAAACAAACAAACGCTGCACACTCAATTATAATTATGCTAGTTGAAAAAGCAATTTTAAATTAGTGTCACTTTTAAATATTTTTAGATAAAGAAAAAAACATATCAAAGCAACGAAATCAAGAGATTTCAGAAATTTGCTATAATCTAATATATAAAATTCTTGTGTAGCGCTTTTTGTTACCAAACTCCTCCGAAGCTTGACCGATTTTTATGAAATTTTGAATATGAATCGTCTAAAATCTATTTTCCACGCCCCTAAATGTTAAGGTTGGTCCACCCCAAATTTTAATTTTTTGGACAACATTTTTTATCTTTACTTTTTTATGATGTAGCATTAAAAATACATACTACCCTAAATTTTCACCCTTCTACTATCAATAGTATTTTTTAAAATGTGATATTAGTAATCCAATAATTTTCTCCGGAATCATTCTGTTCACAATTAGACTCAGTAAGGGGGCGCTACTATCGGGTCCAAGATTTTTTTTTTCGGGCTGTACAACGTCTGCCGAGCCCGGTAGTAATAGATGAAATTAAGTTTGCATCACGTTAGACAAAATAGAGTGGTTACAAGTTAATGGTACTTTTCTTATTCATATAAGGTTCTCTAAAGCGAGTGAATGATGGACTTAATCGGTAAATAAGTTTTTGTTTTCTGTTATTTTGATTTCATTGACATGCATTTATGAAAATTAATTTAATTTGTACACTTATTTTAATAAAAAAAATTCTCAAGGCAAACAGACAGGCACACAAATACAGACAAATTTTCAAAGAATACTCTGTTATTATAAGCATCTACTAATAATGAATTATACTCGAATTTTAGTTTCTATAATGACCAGTCAAATGCCTCGTGGACCACATACAGTTGAAACTAAAGGATTCCGCAGCTTGGTTATCAAGAATCTAAAGGGCTTTAAAAATAATAACGGATTAAAATCGAACGCAAAAATAAGTTGGTAAATTCGTAGTAATTATTAAAAGTAATATGAAAAACAAAGATAGGGGAACAGCTTATATATCCCTAAAATTTGTAGACCTATATTTTTCAAACCAAATGTGGTTGAAATTTCATTTGTTGCTTAAATTTTTCTAGAATTTTCCCCATAGTTCAAAAGTTAAAGGGACACAATTTTTATGACTTTAGGAGCTAATATCTCAACAACTACTGACTTAATGAAAAAGTCAAAATCAAACCTCTATTTTGAAAGACCTATCCAAAGATATCTCACACGTTGACATACGTTGAAATTTCTTTTTTCAACACTCAGTTACATGTATGGACTGCTACCCTTAATTCTTATATATTTTAAGATTTAATTACAAAATCGTTGTGCGATTTATAGAATACACCTATTTAGTAAATTTCGTATAGATAGAGCCAACGGTCACCGAGTAAAATGATTGTGACATACGGACGGGCGGACAGACGGGCAGACAGGAACACGGACATGACGAAACTATAAGGTTTCCGTTTTTGCCATATGGCTACGGAACGCTAAAAATGGTTTTAATAAATTACAGGTATGATATGACCCATATACATAAAAACGATTTTCCTTTCAACGGATCAATCATTTTTAGAAATAAATATAAAAAGTGCTCATGATATATAATAACTTGAGAAGGCTACCTATCGCCTAATGGGAAATTCTTCGAAGCAATGTCTGACGTCAGATCTGGCTAATTCGGCTGACACAAAAAAGCTCCCAAGAACATCCTACATGGTCGGTTAGCCGGTTTTTATTTACATTACTAATTTAGTCATACATAAAAATTTCAAAACCAAACTGACTGTAATAGCTCAATAAGATCACACACAGATATTATTGACACCGTTGTGGGGTTGTGGGTAGCGTGTCTGCCATTAGTCTCGACGGTTGCGGGTTCGATTCCCGCTCGGGCAGATGTTTGTTAAATTTCTGTCTCGATCTGGGCGTTTGTCTGTGGGTCACCCCATCGTGCCTCGGAAAGCACGTTAAGCTGTCGGTCCCGGTTGTTATCACATAACATCTGATAATAATCGTTAACTCTTGATAATTTAATTGCTCTTATCCAATGAGTTACTGGTTCGCCCTTAGAGTTGTGGAAGTCAGATGGCAAACGCTCTGTGTAGACACTAGTAACCTGTCAAATCCGGATACGAGTTATAAGCAGACCATGGGTAAAATAAAATACCGGGAAATGCTAGGACGAAGAAGAATAGCTTGGCCCGGAGCTTATAACAAAAAATGCACTTTAGCCATTATTGCATTATTTTGTACTATCTTCTTCTAGCGGCTTCTCCCGCGTGAATAATAATAATAAATTTTAAAATAATATAAACTCTTAACCGTCGAATAAACAGCATAAACAATACGTTTCAGGTTTCCAGCTCTAACAATGACGATACAACCATACAACTTTTTATCACCCCTTTCAACCCTTTACAACCTCTTTTTCGCATTAAGATTAGCCTTTTTCAGGCTCTAGACTATTTGTGTACAAAATTTCGTTTAAATCAGTTCAATAATTTTACCGTGAAAGCGCGACAGAGAGACAGAGTTACTTTAGCATTTATAATATAAGTAGGGAAGTAAGGATTAGTAAGGATTATAATTGTTCTGGTATTAAATAAAGCCGAGGCCCTATGGATAGAAAACGTAGACCTTAACCAAAAATTCAAATCCCGGCAAACACCTCTGACTTATAACCAGTTGCATCTTGCGGGTAGACAGGACGAGAGCAAGTACAGTACACCTTCTACAACGGTACTACACACATATACATACAGTAAACCTACCATGTACATTACGGAGCAAAGAAATAAAAAATAAAAATAGAAAAAACAAAGTTTAAAAAAGGCACGGACAGGAAAGAGTCCGTGGAGTTTTATTATAATTTAAAAAAAAAACGGTACTAGCCGCCTATGCGTTTGGACTCTATTTCTACTTACTATCTCGTGGAGTAGAGTCTTCTGCCCCACGAGCTAGATAAAAAAGAACAAGTAAGAAAGGTCGGCTATTTAACTCTATATTTAAAAAAATAATGACTTCATTTATCTAAACCCGGTTTTCGTTTAAAACTTTCTTTTTCAAATATTCCAAATGTTTAAAAAGCATTGTAATGAAATTAGCATAAATATGTTGACACTATTACTTTATTTTAGCTATACGTTGACTACAGTGATTAGTGTTTATAAGTGCGTAGAAGGTCGGTAATTTATTTATTATAAAAGTGCCTTGATTAAGTGATGATGTTAAAAAGTGATAAAATATGAGTTATAGTCACCCTGCGAGAAGGCAGGTTAAGGATGAGTCAATTATCTTACACCTTACCTAAACAGTGGTATAAATCTACACAGTCCTGCGAATGGCAAGTTTAATTTAAAACTGTTAGTTTAACCTATATATCATCATCACTACATAGTATAAAACAAAGTCGCTTTCTCTGTCCCTATATCCCTATGTATGCTTAAATCTTTAAAACTACGCAACGGATTTTGATGCGGCTTTTTAATTAAAAGAGTGAGTGAAAAGGAAGGTTTATATGTATAATAACATCCATTAAATGGTGGAGAAATACTGTTATTTTTGATGTTTCTAATGTGTTGTCGCAAATAATTACATTTAACGCGTGCAGGCCACGGGCAGTGATGAATAAATCAAAACTACTGGATCGATTTTAACCATTTTTTCAGTGAAGCGGGCCGCTAGTGTATATATAAAATGCTTTGTCCTGAATGACTGCCGACGTCAACGCACAGCCTAAGCCGTTGATCGAGACCTGAAACTTGGAGGGTGTGTTCTTTGTATGATGTAGGCATCCGATAAGAAACAATTTTACCCCTAAGAGGATGAAAAACGGGGCAAAGTTTATATGGGACAACAAGTAAAATCGTTATTCACGTAGGCGAAGCCACTGGCAGAAGCTAGTTTAATAATAAACTCACATCTGAATCTCTTAATAAAATGTGTATACTATGTTCATATAAATGCATTATGAAAATTACCAAAATATGTAGTAACATTTATAACTTGATAATGAATTTTATTAATCAAAACAATAATTAGCAATCCTTTTCCGCGCGGCGCAATTATTTGTTTTTAAACCTTTAACCAACTTAACACAAAAACAATATGTAGGCTGTGATCGCGGATATTTAGCACTTAAATTTATAGTTTCGTTCTATATCTCCTTTTCTGATCATCACAAAAATACTAGACAGCCAATGAAGCAACCATTATCCTACAAAGAATAGTCGAAATCCGTACAGTAGAAGAATAAGAATGGCAGATGTCGGAATTAAAACAGACACAAAAGCTAGACTAATTGCTAACCTTTATGATTTTAAAGATACGGAAGATAAAGGAAAGGATAGGGGGAGGATAAGAAAGGATGGGGCACCACCTGTGAGATCCTTCCGTAATCTTACGAACCGCAATAAGTAGAGACTTGAAATCAATAGAAAAAAGAGTTCCTCGGACAAGAAACTTGATATTTGGACTGTAATATATTAAAGAATACAATTGTAAAAACATATATTTGAAAAGAGTAACTGTCGAGTTTCTTGTCGGTTCTTCTCGATAGAATCAATCTTCCGAACCGTCGGTAGCGTTTGACTATTCAAAAGTACTTTTTAAAAGTCTATTTGAATAATAATAATAATTTTGATTTTGATTTAATAGATAAATAGTTGGAATTTTCCTAATTTCTATGGCCGCTATAATGCTCCTAAATGTGATAGGGAACCCTATATGTACTTGTCCGGTTTTTTTAAAGCTTGTTATTTTGTCGCCGCTAATTGAACTTCACCTTGAACTTGTTATGATGTTTATATTGAAATGTACCAACACGATAAGTCCGTATGTCTGATCTTATCAATGTCAAATGTGAAGTCAGAAGTCACTGCGTTTTTTTCTTTAATTTATAAACATATTATGACGACGTTGTGACGCAGCGGTGGTGACACGTAAGGACCACAGGTTGCGGGTTCGATTCCCGCTCGGAGCAGATGTTTATATTGACCATGCATGCCCATATTCCGGTCTGGGTGTGTTTGTCTTTGTCCTTGCGTGTGTGTGTGTGTGTGTGTTTTTTAATATTTATTTTAAATTATATTTATAGCTATGGTAAGGTAAGGAAACATGGTGAAAGTTTTCTAATAATTTTCTCCATAAGATTCGATGTTACGTCTAGATATAATATCTCAAAAGTATTATTCATTTCATCTATGAATAACGTTTTTACTAACAATCAAATTAATATTTTTATTGACAGCAATCAATTACTTTTATGACTGCATTAAATGAAGTGTAATCTCTCGGAAGCTAACTACATATTCTGTATATCAAAGTCACATGTCAATAAAAATATTGAAGCGCATCACAAACTAGAAGTATAATAAACAAGAAAATCATAACCTATTTATCGTTGGAACTTGGCCCTTATCGCATACGACATTAATCGCATGTTGCCGTGAAAAGTATTGCTTGATAAGCGCTCTTGAAGAGCATTTAATAAACTGCGCCAGCGGGCAACCAACATTAGCAAAGAACCGTTCGAAGGAGTGACTCGTGTTACAAAGGTACCCCAAATTAGCAATTTGTTTTAGCAACCTTTTTACGTATACAGTGAAGGAAGATTGTTTCATTATGAAGATTCTTTTGATCAGTGCCATTTTTCTCCAATTATCGTGTTTTTATGGTGAGTACTTAAATTTACACCTTTATCCCTTAATTAGATACAAATTTGAAGTAAATCAAATACTTGCATTTGTTAATAGAGTGAGTTTGAACACAAAACTCGTATTATTATCTCGTATAGGTATTGCATTTTTATATGTTTAATTTTTTTGTTATTTCAATGTGTAGTGCCTTTTAATCTATATGCTATATCAAAACCTGCTTATTGGTATTAATTGAAACGAATTGATTCAATTCACTAGTTATACTAAGTGAAATAAATATCTACTAGCATTAGAATGAATAATACAATTTAAAAATTTATTATGAATATCTGATTTCAATTGAAATGAATCTTAGTGTTCTTAGTATCATAACATAACGCTTTATGGAATCAAAACAAAGAAAAATAACCTAAGACTTATATATTGACTTTATTTACGTTAGAATAATGTATTCTTATTTATTAAAGTAACATAAAGTTATGTAAATAACGAACTTTACTTTCAAGAGTTAATTTAATAAATAAAATAAAAAAATATACTAATAGTATGCTATGTATTGATTCTTGAACTCTATTAATATTTATTATAATAATACATTAAAAATTGACACTTAGTTTACAGTACATTATACTCTTAATAATTAACGTTAATTATAAGAATTTTTGAAAGGAAATATCACATATTCTGGTTTCATAAAAACTTTTAATTAATGACAGAAGATTTCGTGTAATTAACATTGCGTTAAATTTTAATAGATGATAATACGGAACAAGAGTGAATTCCATAATAAAAACACGACATTGGATGCATTGTCTGAATACATAAATAATAATAAGTAATAATAAATAAAAATAAATAAACACTACACGCTCAACGTCCCCATTAGGATAGTCATATCCTGTTTCGTCCGGAAACATACACAATGACAAGGGCAAACACACCCAGGCCTATAAATATGCCTGTATGGTCAATACAGACATCTGGTCCGAGCGGGAATAAAACCCGCGACGTTACGGCTGCGCCACAACGTCGTCAAACCAATAATATATGCTTTGCATCTATAATTATTATAACAAAAACAAAACAATTCATCCTTTTTGGCATCCATTGGAATGCCAAACCTTTATAACTGACATTATAATAATGATAACGTAACGTTGAAACAATCGTTGGAAAACCCAGAATATTAAAAACTTGCTAACTTTAACAGTTTAATGCGAAATTGAATTTTTAAAATGATCAATACAATTATCTAATACCTATAGACATATACACTAATAATTTTTACAAACTTATACATAATTATGTCCTTAACCACCCGCTCCAGAGACTCTTTTTTTAAACTATGCTTTGAAACCTTTGTATGTTAATGCTGATTATTGTAAAAAAATCCTACATCCGTAAATGTCGGTTTTCATTATGTCCTATATATAGGACATAAACAAATACGATAATAATTTTTACAAACTTATACATAATTATGTCCTTAAAACTGTGTCTATCTATTTGTTTCGGATGATCTCTGAAGCCGTTAGGCTTATTTTGACGGGGATTTCACCGGCATTTGCTGATGTTATAAGAAGTAATTAAGGCTACTTTAGAAAAAGAATTAGGGTTCCGTGGTACAAATAAAACAAAACAATAATTCTGTAGACTACGCGAGCCAAGCCGCCAGATAAGCTATAAATATAATAAAAATGTTGACACAGGCATATTGTGATGTTATTTAGTAGAGAAAGTCACCACATAATAATGACTAGTACAACCTAGTCATAGGTCATGAATGTAGCACAGAATGTATTATATCTCAACTAGAAAGCTAACTTTGAAAGTTGATAATCATATAAATGACCATCACATATTATGATTAAAATAATATTACCTCATTTAACTACGTATAGCGAATACAATTAAAATGATTATAATCGATTCGATACCCACGTCTTTGAATTGCTTATCTCAAAATTATTTCGATGAATGAGAACAAAAACCGAAAACCCTGGCCGGTAAGAGTGACAACCCACGCGGGGCTCAAGTTTTTTTTATAAATAAACGCTGCACACTCAACGGCCCTCTTAGGATAGTGATATCCTGTGTCTGGGGTTCGAAAACACATACAAGGACATGTTGAATCCGTCCCAAGGGAGCGCTCCGGAGCGAAATCTAATGATCGTCTACGACGTGGCTCTCACCATCGGGGGTAAGCAAGCGAGCTAGGGTCGTTTTGTTCAGTTTTTATGTACTGCATCTTCGGCCGGCGAAAACGGTGCAACTAAAACTCGAAATTCCACCCTTACAACCTCGATGAAATCCACAGCAGCGCAATTTAAAAAAACATTTTCTCTCTCGCACAACAACTTTGTGAAACCAACTTCCTCAGGCAGTTTTTCCGAACCGATACGACCTGAAAACCTTCAAGAGAAGAGCCTATTCTTTCCTTATAGGTACACATCTGCATGCCCTCTGGTGTTGCAGATGTTCATAGGCAGCGGTGATCGCTTAGCACTAGGTGAGCCTCCTGCCAGTTTGCCACTTCTTACGTAAAAAAGGATGACTGTTGTGTTTGTGTGAGGAGGCTTCAGCGACCGTGACGTCATTGTTGAGATCTTGAAGGACATGCTTGGGACGCGTGAGTCTTGTTAGTATTTCACATCGACATAGCATTTCTCTGCGAGAAAAAAAAAAAGGTTGGGATGGGACAGGGCTTACTCTGTTTGAGATATTTAGAGATACTTCATAGGACGAACATCAATATTGCAAATCTACATAACATAGACACGTATAAAACATTCTTGCACGGGAGACGAGGTGGTCCACATGTTGGGACCTCACATCTTAGGTTGACAGGCTCCGAGAATGCTCTTTTCATCCCCGATAATTTTGTAAGGCGCAACTTTGTAGGAGACATCCTTGATCCTAAGGACAAAATTAAACTTGAACCCTCACGATGGCTGGCCGTTTTCATGGCCGAATTTCAAAGTTCAGTCCCCCCGCCCGGTGACACTGTAAAGGCCATAAAGGCCAACTGCAAACCAAATGTACAAAAATATATGTTTTAATAGTTAAAAATAAAAATCATGCGAAATTTTCGTGAATTTATGAGGCTATTTAAAAAACTGATTTTAATCACCCGCATCATAGCAATAGTTTTATTAACTGCTAACGACCATCTGCGGCTATTATATTTTTAAGTTTCAATATAAATACGTTAAGTTACGGTGATTAGGCTAAATAAAGAAATAAATTGGCAGACACAACGAATTTATAAATATGAGTAAATAAATAAACGCTACACACTCACCGCCCCCATTAGGATAGTTATATCCTGTGTCGGGGTTCTGGAAACATACACAAGGACAAGGACAAATATACCCAGACCGGTATGACTGTATGGTTAATACAAACAGCTGTCCCGAGCAGGAATCGAACCCACGACGTGTGGCGCTTAAGGCAGGTTCGCTACCGCTGCGTCACAAGATCGGCATCTTATCTATTAATCATCTCATATAAATTGGACGCAAATAAGCAATACCATGTCAACCCACAAAATTGAAAAAACTGAGTTATATATACAGAAGTGTTGGTAAATGGCTGAAGAACATTTTTCTTAAATATTTGTAGGGTTTTAAGCTTTAAAACTTCTAAAAAAGCCATTTTTTCAATCATGCAATTTAAGTATTTTTAAACGTTTTGGGTTATATTATATACGAAATATGCAGTTTGTATACTTATTTTTGTGAAAATAAGTATATTAACTTACATAAATCTGAAATTGCCAAAAACTTGGCCAATACATAAAAAAATTCATATAAAGCAAATTGTTAAAAATTTTCAAACGCGTTTTTCTCGAAATGACATTCGTGTGGGTTGACATGGTATTGCTCATTTGCGCCCATTATTAAGTTTAAATTAAATCATCATTGATACGACGCATAGCCGGGTGCTCTCATTGATTAGTAAATCGGTGGGTTAAGTGCGGTCAGTATGGATGAGTGACTGCATAGTAGTATTCCCACTGAGCGTCTCCGTGCTTCGGAGGGCAAGTAAAAGGTCGCTCTCGGCTGTTAATAATTTGATAACAGTCGAAAGGTCAAGTCGGAAGTACAAACCGGCGACCTGAACAACTCTGACACTAGGTTGGCCACTAACCACTGGATAAGAAGAATAAGCATCAATCATCAATGATAGTCGTGATCTGTCTTTTCAGTTCCATTTCTAACCATTTCGAATGAATAATATCGATGTTGCTTCTGTAACGCCTATCAGAGAAATGAGATTGTATACAGACAAGACTGAGATTTTTAGCCTTACATAACCAAAGAATTATAGTGAATTATGGGTGAAAATCTCAAAGGGTGTCCACGGAACCTCTATTACTAGGCCACTGCTGTGCGTCCGTTTGTCAGCGGACTGTACCTCACAAACCGTAATAGATAGAGAGTTGCAATTTTCATAGAACGTTTACATATTTTTGTTCCTGCTACAACAAAAAATACTAAAAATAAGATGAAATTTTAACATAAAGCCCTTTATGTTAAAATTACATCTTAACACAGGGACAAGAAACTAGATATTTTTATTCTACGGTCGTACGTCGTCGTCGAATTTTTACCTGTTTTAAAGAAAGTCTAAATCTTCTAGATTTTGCATATTTAAAAACCATAAGTGGTTCAAATTTAAATTAGTTTTAAAACGAATACGACACGCTACTTTAACCCATTCACTACACAATAGTTAAACAATGGAACTGAGTCATATGTGGTTCAGCGGATAGGGAACGGGTTAACAGTACCTACGTATGTATACTCACATATTTCAACTGTGTTCTTAACTGGACTCTTGGCCCAGAAATATTATTAAATCTATTCAAATAAAATTAACAGTTATATTAACAAAATTCTTTGTTTTACACATATTATGTGTAGAAAATGTGAATGTGAATGTTTCCTTTTCAACCGACTTCAAAATAAGGAGAAGGTTGAATTTTTTATGGTTGTTACTTGAGAACTTCTTCATTTATAAACCGATTTGGAGACTATTTTTTTAATTTGATGTTTAGAAAAATCACATTGTTCTTTCACACACAAGATATCTCATCAAGTCGGTTCAGTAGGGCCGCATTTAGAGGTCGGGAGGCTTCGGGCAGAAAAGGAGTGAAGGCTCTGGATTTATTTTCCAAATAAAATGAACATTTTTTGTGCAACTAAGTAGATTCTTTTAGTATTTAACAAAAATATATAATATAATCGGAAACGAAAGATTAAATTAGTAGGTAAAGGTGAAGCCCCTCTTTTGTGGAGGACCCGTGGCTGTCGACCCGGCTGCACCTAAATTCAGCCGTATGGTTCAGTAGCTCGATTTTTCAATCAAAATAACTTGAAAATTGTTGCTTTCCTGTGGCTTTTTGGGTAAATATGGTTTAGAGCTTAAAGCATTGGAATCAGGTATTATTTTAACAGACCAATTTTTTAATACGTTGTATACATTCCTGTTCAATTTTATACTTATTTTGAAGACATAATTATACCCAGAATATACAAGATGTCCTATCATTAAATAAATATTTACTAAAAGCCTATACACATGTCTAAATAATAAAAGTATTTCAGATATACTATGATTGTGTAGTCTGTGCGTCATTGTATTTTTTTATTAAAAGCCTGCCAAAAACATTGTATAAGCACGGACAAAGGCGGAAATTGTATTATTACAGTTAACCTTTATAAATACGATGTTATTATGTTACAGGGTCGTAGTTATTAGTAATTGTGACATTAACCCTTGACATTAAATAACATCATGTCAAAAATACACATCAACACTAAAAAAAGTTTAATTAATGACATATATTGTTTAACAACGGTGCGACTTTGTCCATCCTTAAGGTTTCGTACTCAAAGTAACTCCACGGAACCCTATTACTAAGTCTCCACGGTACGTCCGTCCGTCTGTTCATGTGTCAAAGGGTTGTATTTCACGGAAAAGGTAGAGTTCAAATTTTTACAAAATGTGTATTTGTGTTGTCGCTACGACATCAGAAAAAAAAACCAAAATAAAAAGCGTCCCCATTGAAGCGCACTGTAGGCTAGTGAAATTACTGGGCAGAGGAGATTTAAGAACTAATATATCGAGGTTGGCAACGCGTGAGTGGCACCTACTAATGGTGCTGCAAGCGCTAATAGGCTACGGCAACCACTTACCATCAGGTGGGCCGTATGCTTGTTTGCCCATTTGTAACATAAAAAAAGATATTTGTTTATATAAAACAGGACTAAATACAGCCGTCATTCAGCTATGTTACTAACCGTATTAGATAATATAGACCATTAGAAAAGCATTAATGAAATGACTTTTTAATACATGCATCATAAAAGACAAGATTAAAATAACAGTGACTTGGTTTACCTCGAACACTAATGTTTATAATCTATTTAAATAGTCAATTTCGTGCAAAAAAAATATCTAAGAAATAAATATATGCTTTATTTATAACCAATATTACAACATAGTAACAATTCAATACATGATTGGCATGATTAAAAAATGGCTTTTTAGAAGTTTTAAAGCCTACAAATATTAAAGAAAAATGTTCTTCAGCCATTTACCAACACTTCTGTATATATAACTCAGTTTTTTCAATTTGTGGATCGACAAGGTATTGCTTATTTGCGTCCATTTACAAATGAAAAATTGTACAAATCGTGTCCACGGGGAATGGTGGTAAGAATGCTAGCTGAATTTCGCCGTTGAATCGCAATTCCGATTCTTTGGTCGAAAATATTTCAGAATAACTTCATGGTAATTATAATCCTAATAATATTATAAATGTAAAAAAAATGTTTTGATGTCTATATGTTTGTTACTTATCATGCAAAAAGGCTTAACTGATTTGAATGAAATTTGGTTTGAAGATACTTAATTACCAAAATGAACACATAGAATACTTTTTTTTATCTCGGGAAAATGTGAGGTTCGTCGGAAAATCAAATGTTATGAATTATGACCATAATAAAATTTACCTAACATACGCAAAAATGAGAAGAGTTGATAAATTCTCCCGTTTAAAGACCATTAAAACTAATCAAAAACTTATTTTCTTAACCGTCTTTAATTGATTATAGCGTATCTTTAAGATTAAATAGTAAATAATGAATGTTTCATAGAATTATACATTCCTACAAAATAACCGTAACGTATTTACTATATACATATTTATACCAACTTAACTGAAAATGTTACGCCTTATCATCAATCAACTAATATACACTAAATACACTAAAAATATGAAATTAACTGATCAGCCTGGTCAATGCATGCGACTGTCCTTAGTTTATAGTAAGTTCATACGGAAAAACTGACAAAGATTCACTTGCTTCGCTCTTACGCAACGAAACGAAGTTAGTCACACACTAACTTCATTCGACTTGAAACGATTATGTTCAGATTACATTGAGGCCCATTGAGATTATTTTTACGGTTGTGACTATCTTCACTTCATTGCGTTAGAACGAATTTACGAAGGAGCACTCACGTGCCTTTGGATCTTTTTTTTGTATGGAAAGGCCTGTCCATGTATAATAAGTCTATCGTCTATCGTCCCATGAAATAATTTTAAAAATCGAACTTTCTGTAACTTATCTAATAAGTTTCTTGTTAGAACTAAAAATATTAAAAGTTATTGAAAATGTACAAATTATAAATGGACGCAATACCATGTCAACCACCAAAATTGAAAAAACTGAGTTATATATGCAGAAATGTTGGTAAATAGCTGAAGAACATTTTTCTTTAATATTTGTAGGGTTTTAAGCTTTAAAACTTATAAAAAGCCATTTTTAATCATGCCATTTATGTATTATTTTTAAACGTTTTGGGTTATATTATATACGAAATTGCAGTTTGTATGCTTATTTTATGAGAAAATAAGTAAAATAACTTACATACATCTTGAAATTGCCAAAAACTTGACAGATATATAAAAAAAAATCATATAAAGCAAGTTGTTCAAAATTTTCAAACGCGTTTTTCTCGAAATGACATTCGTGTGGGTTGACATGGCATTGCTTATTTGCGCCCTAAATATAGAATATAATCTTACTCAAAAATAGTAAAACCTACTTTCCTATTAAGTTAATAGCATTACGATTTTAACGCTACTTCAATTATGGTTAATATAGTCTATACTAATTTATGTTTGAAATTAAATTAATTTCCAAATATAATAAATTAAATTTTAATTTTATTTATAAAGACAGCAATAAAATTAAATAAAAAATTTCCTTTATTTTACTAAAATCTTTCATAAGAGACTCTTTAATTTAACGTCCTACTCTCTTCCGCTATTCGTAAAGTAAAAAATAAGCTGAAGAACATATCATAAATTAAAAAATAATAATAATCTCAATGGGCCTCAGTGTAATTTGTACATAATCATCTCAAGACGAATACTATAATTTATTCAATTGCTCTACACAAAGATTAAAAATGATACAAAATATTTAAAGAAGATTATAGTCTAATATCAGTTCAAACATTTTTTATCTGTATCATTTGCGTTTCGAATAAATCTCTGTGTGAAATAACTATTGTTAGGAATTATGTGTGTTTTCAACCGCAAAGGAACAACATGGCGGAATAAGTAAGGTCATTAACCGGCTGCTACAACTAATAATTTTATAGAACAACTAATTTTGACAGTTTTTTTATTAAAGCTATTTTATTTCGTAATAGTAGTTTTGCTGTATAAGATATAAAGGAGCAGTATGACATATGCGTGTGAGCTAGATTACCGTTTTGGCGCGTTGGTAGTGAGTATGCCTTTAGCCTCAACTGTCGCGCGTTCGATTCCCGCTCGGGGTAGACGTTTGCAATGATCTTTAGAATATCTGCATCGGTTTGGGCATTTTCCCTGCTCCTCGGATAGCACGTTAAGCTGTTGCTATCGGTTACTACCACATAACATTTGATAATCACAATCATTCACTATTGATAGGTAATTTGCTCTTATCCAATAAGTTACTGGTTCGCCCTTAAGGTTGTGGGGGTCAGCTGGCAAGCTGGCTGGTCTGTCTAAAAAGTAACCTTTAGTAACCTTTCAAATCCGGATAAGAGTAATAGCAGAGAAATAATGGTAGAAGTAAGAAGAAGTGTGAACTTCAAACGCATCGAAGATAACCTCATTCTTAAAGGAGACATTAAATAAATAACTAACACATTGATTAGTACACAAAATTTAGTAACCAAACAACTTAAAGAGCCTAAAGATTCATATCTAAAACTGCCTAAAGATATATTCATTCATAGTTCATAAAGCTCATATTTTCATAGTTAAAGTCTTACAACTGGAGAATTACCTTCGTTTATAACAAAGAAAATTACATAGACACAATAGACACGTATATTTTCATGCATGCATTCAGGTTAACGATGTTTTTTTATCGCACGAGATTAACCAGAAAGACAAGTTAAAAAATTTAGACGTGCTTGACAAAAAGCAAATTTTTAATTAAGTCAACATCTATCGTAGACGGAGAAAAAATCTCGGCGGAACGAGAACTACAAAATGCGTGTGTATCTTAAATAATATTATCAGGATATGTCACTTTGGCACTGATATCAAAAATATATATTTTATCGTAGAAAGAGAAAGAAGATAGAAGGGACAGTAGCTAAAACCCGCGTGCCAATACTTTAGGTATTTTATGTGTACGTAATGTAAAATTACGTATATAATTGACAGTCTTGACTGGGTCTAAAACATGCCAGTATTGATATTTAGGAAATAAAAATAAGTTGCCAAACCTATATAATTCTAATTCATTTACACGTATTAGTGCTCCGAGCAACAGACTAAGATAATAATATCTTCTTTGAAATAACATTACAAGAGCGGCGACATGGTATGGCTCCGTTAATAAGATTCTTAGTCTATACCGGCGTCGGTATGTGACGACCCCATCGCCCGCTGTTGGGATAACCTCTGTTACAGCAGAGATTATTCCACCAGTGCAGTCAGTCACACTGGTGGTAGGTCTTTTGTTGCAAGAGGCTGGCTAGGTAGGTACCACCGCAGTGTCAAATATTCTGCCGCCAAATAGTAGTGCTTAGGCATTACTGTGTTCCGGTTTGAAGGGCACTGTACGCTAGTGAAATTACTGGGCAGACGAGATTTAAGAACCAATATCTCGAGGTTGGCAACGCGTGAATGGCACCTACTAATGGTTCTGCAAGCGCTCATAGGCGACGGTAACCACTTACCATCAGGTGGGCCGTATGCTTGTTTGCCAACTTTTAACATAAAAAAAAAAATAAAAAATAAATAAGTATTTTATGGACTTTATTACTCTGTTTTTATAGAAACATTGACTGAAAACTGGCTATGATTGTCCACTGAAACTTTCATAGTTACCATACCATTGTTTACTTTAATATGGCATTATAATATTATTCGTAACTTAAAAGTATACAAAAAATGAAAAATAATTATAGCATAATATATAAAAGTTTTCAGTTTTTAATTCAGTATTTTTTACTCTTAGTGATGGCCAAACCCGAATCCAATGTCTCCGGTCCGATTATTTTTTCTTTTTTTTTTCTTTGAGATTAAAAAACTATTAATATTTCATCATTATGTAATTCATATCTAATTCGAGTACAATTTCCGAAGAAATACGTAGTATCAAAAAAAAATACCGATCAAAGCTCGGTCATCCAGATACTCTTATTTAAAATAAGATTAAACGATGGGCAACTTGGTATGACTCAATTTATGTTTTTTCTGTGTCTAGATGTTATCCAATCGGCCATCTTGGATCACTGATTAGATGCAAATTGGAATCGTCGTTAACAGTAAAAGTAGCAAAAAAAGCGTAATATTTACATAGAAATTAGGAAGATAATTATAAAAGCCCACGCGCGACACGCAAATAAGCATACAGATTCAAATTTAAAGAATTTATCAAAATGTAAACATTAATTTGGAGAGATAGTCTTAAAACTTAATATAACAAAAGGATAAAATACAAAACCAGTTTTGTAAATCCGTTAGAATATTTTAAAATAAAATAAAGACATCTTAATCACTTTGGCCTTATAACATCGCGCCATAAGATACCTATGTCTCATTTGACAAAATAATAAAATTGTATTATATGTAATACTGGCGGCCCGCTCCGGCTTCGCACGGGTATAAAATATATAGCAGTCATTCACTGAATAAAAGGATTAAAATCGATCCAGTAGTTTTGATTTATTCATTACTGCCCGTGGCCCGAACGCGTTAAATGTAATTATTTACGACATCACATTAGAAACCTCAAAAATAACAGTATTTCTCCACTGTTTAATGGACGTTACTATACATATAAACCTTCCTCTTCAAACACTCTATCTATTAAAAAAAACGCATCAAAATCCGTTGCGTACTTTTAAAGATTTGAGCATACATAGGGTAGCATTTGTTTTATACTATGTATGTAATATGAATGAATAAATAAGTTCTCTGCTAGTTATAAGTATATTATCTATTATAACGACGTTGTGGCGCAGCTTACCTGCTTTAAGCGCAACAGGTCGTAGGTTCGATACTGAGACATGTGTTCCGGGCTGTGTGTGTTTGTGGTTGTCCTTGTATGTGTTTCCAGACCCTTACCCAGGGTCGGCTTATTACTCTCATCCGGATTTGAGTTACTAGTTTTTACACAGAACGATTGCGATCTGACCTCCGTAACTCCTAAGAGCGAACCAGTAACTTAGATAAGAGCAATTTACTTATCAAGAGTTAACGATTATTATCAGATGCTATGTAATAACAACCGGGACCGACTGTTTAACGTGTTCTCCGAGGCACGGTGGCGAGTCCAACAAGGACAAACACCCAGACCAAAACAGACGTTTGTAAAGATTAATGCAAGCATCTGTCCGAGCGGGAATCAAACCCGCAACCGTCGAGCCTAAAGGCAGACTTGCTACCCACGACGCCACAACGGTGTCATATTTTAATATATAGCTCGATTATTTATCAAATCGAATCAAAGCGAAAAAGTAATCATTATCGTTTCCGCTAATAAACCAACGTTAAGTATACGATTACTAATTAGTCATTAATCTCGATTAAATTAAACGCTTATTGCAAACGGTTATTTTCCATTTTACATTTTTGATTTTCAAAAATTTCTTTACTATTTTTATCGTCATGCTTTCCAAACCATATAAGGACAAGACATGGGCTCTATGTGATTTATTGATAATTTTGACTATTTTGTAAAAGAAACCAAACTCAATTTGTTGTGATCTAAGGTATAAGTGTAAAAATATAATTAGAAAAAGAATTTTTCGGCTTACAGTTGGCTGGCATTTGTGTATATAAAAGCATACTATTATTATTTTATCTAAGAAATTTTGAAGCCGATTTGTTAAATTGTTCAATCTGATTCCGTAATCACATATTACAATCAGATTTATTTTTACTTGCGTATCATAGTTTAACTAAAATATACTCAATTTAAACATGTAAGTCGATAAATGCAAAGTTTTCCTATTGTAATTCAAATAATTAACCATTTTGATAAATAAAATAATTGAATTTTAAAAGATTTTTTTGGGTTATACTTGAAAACTACGAAATAATGTTTATATGCGGGAATTCCCATGTGTAGTTAAACAGTGATAGAAGTAATTTACATTAATTAGCGGCACCTCGACAAATCGTAAATCAACATAAGTAGTTTTTATACCACCATAAAAATAACATTAATAAAACGGAAAATTTTTCTTAAACATCTTGTTATAATGGCATGGACCTTGAAAGCTGACACCCAAAAACGTCTCGAAGCCTTTGAGATGTGGTGCTACCGCAGAATGCTCCGTATCAGCTGGACACGGAAAATTTCAAACGTGAGCGTACTCCAGCGCGTCGCCAGAAGCCGGGAGTTGTTGCAAACCGTCAAGAATAGAAAAGTTGAATATTTGGGACATGTCTTGAGAAACAAGCGATACCAACTGCTCCAGCTTATAATGATGGGCAAAATAGAGGGCAAACGACGCGCTGAAGGAAGAAAAAAGTCCTGGTTTCGTAACATCCGCGAATAGACGAAGATCGCCAGCGTTGGAAAACTATTTCGCTTGGCGCAAGACCGCGAAAAATTCGGTGAGCTGACGGCCAACCTCCAGTAGTGGAGAGGCACAAGAAGAAGAAGAAGTTATAATGGGATGTTTTTTATTTAAGCCGATTTTTCGTAGCCGTTTATTATGAATGCATCCACGCTCCAGTTAATTTTAATGGAGCAAAGTTTTTAAGTGTTTATTAGCAATGTTTGTTGTTAAATTTTGTCGTTAATTTATGTGTCTTTTAAAGCAGTCCATTTGGACATGATCATAAAATTTCATTAAAAAATTATATATTATTTTAAGTATAAAAGACGTTTAAAATTAATTTGCAATAATTATGAACATAGAAATAAATATTGTAAAAGAAATCAAAACAAAACCAGTGTGTGTTTCAGGAATTAAGTTTATCCTTATTAAATTCCGTAGCTAAATGGCAAAAACGGAACCCTTGTAATTCTGTACGTTCATATGTTAGTCATTGTTATATTGTATCCAGATAATTTGATGAATAAATGTTAATATTTTATTACTTTTAATTATATCTAACAATTTTTTTAAGCTTCCGTCTAATATAGATCGGAAAATTAGGATCATGATGCTATTTATGTAAATTTCAATTAAATATTTATTTATATCAAACTGATTTCCTTTTAAGTATGTAATGAGGTGCTAACTTGCTAATTGTTCGCACTATCTTTATTTGAACTTGACCGGGAAGCGAACCGGACAGTCGAGTTCACACGTACACGTGGAGCGATATAAACAGATACTTTTATGACTATTTCTTGCATAGTTTCGACTATTAGAATTTTTGATATGTAATCAAGTTTTTAGTTCCTTTTTTATGTTAAAAGTTGGCAAACAAGCATACGGCCCACCTGATGGTAAGTGGTTGCCGTAGCCTATGAGCGCTTGCAGCACCATCAGGTATCACTCACGGGCCACTAGGTGCCACTCGGGGATTGCCAACCTCGAGATATTGGTTCTTTAATCTCGTCTGCCCAGTAATTTCACTAGCGCACAGTGCCTTTCAAACCGGAACACAGTAATGCCTAAGCACTACTATTTGGCGGCAGAAAATTTGACACTTCGATGGTACCTACCTAGCCGGCCTCTTGCAACAAAATACCTACCACCAGTGTGACTGATTGCACTTGTGGAATAACCTCTGCTGTGACAGAGGCTATCCCATCAGCGGACGATGGGGTCGTCACATCCCGACGCCGGTAGAGATCGTCACATCCTAAAAGAAGGATTCCATATTTATTTTCTCTCAAATATTTATCTACAACCAATATTTATTTACAATTCAGAACTAACTATTTTTAATAATTACAATTGTACAAATCATGTCCACGGGAATGGTGGCAAGAACTCTATCTGCATTTCCCCGCTGAATCTCAATTCCGTTCTCTGGGCGAAATGAATCAGCTTTCCTGTCACTTTTGAAGCATTAAGTCTGGATGTAATAACTTTTAGAATATTTAAATTGTCTCATGAAAGGCTTACATGTATTATTAGTTCGCTCTTTGGTTTTCCGGAGTTCAGATGCCAATCGCTCTGTGTAAAAACTAGCAACACGTCAAATCAACATAAGAGCAGACCATGGGTAAATACGGGGAATAATGCTATGCAGGAAAGGTTTTTTCTTTTTTTTTTTTCAAGAATTTTAACTATGCTTTTTTAAGGTTATTACTAATATTCCTTTTGCCCTCCAAATTAGGTCGAAACTTGCACTATGAGTGGGCACGACAATGGCCCAAGGGGGTCAGGATCGAATCCGCGAATGTCGCGTTAACGGAGCGAAGTCGGCCCTTCTACCGTTGAGCTATTGAGGCTATTAAGAATTATAAATAAATGCAACATAATTATGAAGAGTTTTGTTTTCGTAAATAAGTATGCGCAAAACTAAAAAATATATCCTGTTGTTTAACTTAGAAATGAAACAATAATTTTATTTTATACTTTTTGTAATCATAAAATTCCAAATCTAATTATACAGATAATTCAAAAACGCGCCATACTATAACTCGGCTGTATGTATAATAACAATGCTGATAATTATCCTTATTACTAATATTCTGACTTAACTTACAAGTTATATGTTTTATTAAATACGTAAATAAAATCTTATAGTCCATCATCCTATGAGTCTTCATCTGCAATATGATGTCAGAGTGATCACTATCAATTAACTTGTGTTATTCTGTGCAACCATATTTATTATTTTTATGTTATGGAAAAAGCCATAAAAATTCATGGCCCAGTGAATAGAAAACGTAGATTTTAACTGAAGAACGCAAGAAGCCAAGCATCTCTAAATTTTGAAGTGCTTAGTTTCTTGTGCGGGAAACACTTTTTCTAAATTTAATTGTGTTTTTAATATTTGTCGTTGTAGTGGCAACAGAAATACACATTCTGGAAAATTCAACGCTTTCAACTTATTATGGTTCGTGAAGTACAGCCCGCTGACAGAAGCACGGACAGACAGCAAAGGCTTAGTAATAGGGTTCCGTTGTCACCCTTTGACATTTTCTACCCTAATTCACTCTAACTTTTTGGTTATGTAACCCAAAATCTCAGACTTTTCTGAAGCATTTCAAACGGCCTTTGGCGTTTTTATTAATTTATTTCATAACTAAAAACTTCCCAAAATACCGTAAGTAACAAATTTTAAATTCTTTATGAAAAAAAAGCAACTATAATTAGTTATTCAATTTTTAAATTAAATATTTATAACTGCTATTGAAAATGACAATAACTTTAGTTATTATACATAATAAAAGAATTCTGATCACATTTACGATAAAGAATTTTGATTATTATAAATATTTATGACAAGTTCGTAAAACTTGTATTGTGTTGTCTTTAAGTCCAGATTAAGAGGTCAAAGGCCTGGTAATACGATATTATATTTTATCATATCGAACTATAGATTGTCACAATAGTTACGATCGGATCTTTGGTTACAATATATCGTAAGTAGCTATATAGCTACTTAGCTACTTACGATATATTAAATATTAATAGCTATATGGCTACTTACCATATATTGGCTACAATATATATGTATGGCTATCTATATATGTTATTGTTGGACTTTGTCTATGTAAGCTTTGAAGATTATTAGGATCGGTATTTCGAAGTCTCTTGTCTTAAAACGATCATTTTTAGATTTTAGTCTGGTTTCATGGAATTATAGTAAAAATAAAAGAAGACAAATGTTTTATTTTTTGTGCTATAAAGTTGGCAAGCAAGCATACGACCCACTTGATGGTAAGCGGTTGTCGTAGCGGTCCGCCTATGAGCGCTTGTAGTACCATACATTTGTAGGTGTCTTTCATGAGTTGCCAGACTCGAGATGTTCTTCTTGAATCTCCATTGCCCAGTAACTTAATTAGCTACAGTGTCCTACAAACAAAAATACGGTAATGCAAAACATGCTACTGCTTTGTGGTACTGTGATAAAAGAAACACCAGTACTATAAATATGTAAATTTGACTTTAAGTTGATAGTTCAAAAGCTGAAAAGTTAGAGGGCTTAGGAGGTTAATAGAATATTTATCAAATTCGTATAGATATAGCCAATAGAGTCCCGAGTAAAATGACTGCGACATAAGGACGGGCAGACGGACATGACGAAACTATAAGGGTTCCGTTTTTGCCATTTAGCTACGGAACCCTAAAAGTAAAACATGCTTGAAAACGTATCATAACTGTCCAACTCTTCAATACAATGTCATTGTACCTCCAAATGTGGATTTAAGTCATTACATTTACGTACAGTTCATTCACCCTCAACACTTAAGAAACCTGCAGGCAGGTAGCGAGCCATTAAAGGGTCAACATACAATATTATTATAACAGATTATAAACAGATTACAAACTAAATTAGTTAGAATATGAGAAAGAATGAGAGGTCATAAAAATAGTTGTGTATAAAAAGAAGCAATTGTAAGCGGTCATAGGGTTTCTTGTCGGTTCTTCTCGATAGAATCAACCTTCCGAACCGTCGGTAGCGTTTGACTATTCAAAAGAACTTTTTAAAAGTCTACTTGAATAAAAATAATTTTGATTTTGATTTTGATTTAGGCTACGACAACCACTTACCATCAGGTGGGTCGTATGGTTGCTAACCAACTTAGTTTTGTCGATGTAAATAGACATTTACGGTAGTAGAGCCACTAAAGGACTAACTCAGCACTAAAGGGCCGGCTCGACCGGGAAGTACTACCCTCTCACAGAAAATCGGCGTCAAGTAACATTATCATTTGGTACTGTTGCGTTTCGTGCGATGAGTGAGAGCGCCGGAGGCCCAATATCCCACCCCCTCTGTTCCCTTCCTTTTTCCCTTCTCATCCCGTCCCTCCTGTTCCTTGGGTTGGCAACGCGCTTGTGATACTTCAAGTATCGCAAGCGTTCATAGGTTGCGGTAACTGCTTACCATCAGGCGGACCGTATGCTTGTTTGCCAACCGACATGACGTAAAAAAAAAGAAAATAACCCCTTTTGGAATGAGCTCCGAGGTTTTTCCCAACACACTACAGTATGGGGATTTTTTTTTTAATGTTACAAGTTGGCAAACAAGCATACGGCCCACCTGATGGTAAGTGGTAGCCTATGAGCGTTGGTAGCACCATTAGTAGGTGTGACTCACGCGTTGCCAACGTCGAGATATTAGTTCTTAAATCTCGTCTGCCCAGTAATTTCACTAGCGTACAGTGCCCTTCAAACCGGAACACAGTAATGCCTAAACACTACTATTTGGCGGCAGAATATTTGACACTGCGGTGGTACCTACCTAGCCGGCCTCTTGCAACAAAAGACCTACCACCAGTAAAATCTTCAAGAGAAAGTTGAAAAAGTTGTCCATAGGCTTAGGTGACCGCTTACCATCAGGCTGGCCGTACTCTTGTTGGTCACCATTGTGTAAAAAAGAGTAGTACTCTGTAACAGAGTCTCGAGGTGAAGTAGCCGTATCGATACTGTTGTCTTAGTTCTCTACGTATATATATATTTTACCTCCTCTTTGAATTACCGGTCAAGTACGTGATCGACCACGCGCCGTGGAAACTAAAGGGTTCCGCAGCTTAATGGTGAAGAATCTTTACCTCAAATATAAACGAATTAAAATTGATCGCGAAAATAAGTTGGCAATTTCATAGTGTTTATTAAATAGTATATTAAAACAGAGAAGGCGCAATTTAGAACCCTCTGTATATTTTTTTTTATTTCAAGTAACCATATTTTTATAAATTTAAAATGATATATGATGACTACATTACATTACTAATTGGGACTATATTATACATATATATAATTTTTATTTAATTGGGAGTGTCTTATCAAGATAAACAGACTGCATCCGGTTTTATTCTCAAACTTGTTATAGAGCTATTTATTAATTACACGTAGAGACGATAATTACAAAGGAGTCCTGACGTTAAAATATGAATGAACGACGGATAAATTAATGATGGAATTAACGGATTTCAACACGTATAAATTATAATTAATTTGCCTGTAAAAACTAATAAATTCCATTTTATATCAACGATGATATGGTTGAATTAGATGAAGCTAATCAACATACTAGTTATTCTATAATAAGACTGTTTAAAAAACCGCTGACTTCAACTACAAAGCATAAATAATATGTACACTTAAATTGAGTGCACGAAAATTTAATTTAATCGTTACTTATTTGTGTTTTACTTTGACAATTTTATAAAAATCGAATATCCATAACTGAATCTATCCGAAACTATCGAGTCCGTAGTAAATTTATATCCGCAAATCGAAACATAATTATATCCGGATCGGTTTCTAGTGTTGTTATTAAACATAGTCTATGATAACTAATTTGAGGTTTCCATCAGGCATAAATGATCCGTATCCGGTTATGAATACAGGATCTCAACGTCAGTAGTTATGAATATGGATAATATGAAACGAGAACCGCACCATTGCAATATTTGACAACCGGGTCGCGCTTTCTACAGAATCATTCTCAAAATCATCAGCGGCCGCACTCGCTTCTTTCGGAGACATATTATGGTGGTTTTATACCAGCGAATATACGACTGTATACGCTCGTATTTTGAAGGCTGTATTGGTGCGCACGTTTTGCCACGCCTGCAACTCTTACAAGCGTTGACGCGCTTATAAGTTCATATATGCGTGTAATAATTTTTGAATCGTAAATGGTTTCAGACTAGCGATCTTTTTTCGAGTGTTTACGGTCGTTTCTACGTTTTTGTTAATAAAACCGAGTACGTCCGTTCGGTTTTCTTAGACACGAAATCAAGCACGTGTAATGTGTGCCGAAACGACCGTATACGATCGAAAAAAACGCTGGTTTGAAACCTTAGAGAGTGATGACAGCTTAGCTGCGGTGAAGGACCTCGCGCTTCAATAACTCAAAAGTAGAAAGGCCGACTTCACTCCGTTAACGCGAGAGTCGAGGCTTCTATCCTGACCCCCTTGAACTATTATCATACCCACTCCTAGGGCAAGCTTCTAGCTTATTTGTAGGGCAATAGAAATATTAGCAATGCCTTGAAAAACATTGCTAATATTCTTTAAAAAGAAACATATTCGCATGTTCTCTGTCCCATGAATCATATAGAAACATTTTAATTATTATTTAACAATTGTGTATATTTTACGTACAGGGAATGGGTTAATATTATCAATGGCCTTTATTACAATAAGTATATAGGCATAGTGATCTTGAACTGTTTATTTATCATCTTATCGATTTGAACTGTACATAAATCTATTATTTATTGAGGCCATAACAAATAAAAACAATTTATAAAACCTTTCACTAAAACAATACTGAAGTATATAATTTTAATTTAATTAATATCACGCAATAATAATATTAGATTAAAAGCTTCTATCCAATTAATTAATTTTATTATGTAACTGTGTTCCACAATTTCACAGAAATACAATTTCCTATTCTTATCATTGTTAAAGTATACTATAACAAAACTGTTAGTTTGAGTGTGCAGTGTATGTTTCTAAAACTATTGACGATTTAGAAGCAACATGAACATAATTTTACTTCAACGGGCAATGGCACTTTAATATTAGTAAATGATCTGGATATTACCATGAACTTTTAGTAACAATAGTCTATTTCGATATAATTCAATTTTGGCAGTAAAGCGATTCAGATTTTATATGAGCATGACGTAGAAATATTTATTTATTTCATAGGAAGCCAACATGATATAGTGTTACATTTACATTTTAAATACTTATGAAACTCATTTTACATAGTATACCACACTTAAAGGCTAACTCAGCATGTATAGAAAAAAATCAGACTGCTTTTACTTAAATCATGCACTCATCTAAAACTAAACTAAAAACAAACAAAAGTTTAAACAAAAACTGTAATCTGTGATCTAATACTTCGAAATATAAAAAAAAAAAAACAAAATTTAAAAGAAAATATAAAAAACAAAAAATATATATGTCATGGTACGAAGTATCGATGTAACACAGTTTAGGCCGTCATTTGAATCGCAATAAGAGTTAATGGTAAGCCCCTTGGTTATGGTAGTTAGTACGAGCGGATACTGTATCTATCTGCTTTCTATACTGGCAGGTTGTAAACTTGTTTGTCACCTTAGATAGTAAATAATGACCAATTTCAGCATTGTTTTATTTAACATGACGTATAAAGGGATATAGAAATTTACTTATTATTATTACATGAGTTACGTATTGCTACAGCCGCCGGATGCAAAAGAAACTCCATTTTACTTAAATTAAATTTTATTAATAAAAGAATACATTTTTAACCTAACTAGCCTAGTGATTCCCGGTCGAAGTGGGACCAAAGAATGCTTTCTCACGGCCCGCACCCGGCGGGTGTCGGTTCCTCCTTTTGAGGCTTGCGACGCTGACACGGCGGTTCATATTTCTTATGTGGAAATATGGACTTATGCACTCTAGCCGATTTATGTAGAATTGGTATACGTAACTTATGTATTCAATTTTCATAACATGGCGGTTGGGAAACAAGCATACGGTCCGACTATAGGAAAGCAGTCACCGTAACCTATGAACGCAATACTTGAAGTATCACATGCGCGTTGCCAATTAAAGGGATGAGAAGGGATAAAGAAAGGAAACAGAGGGGATGGGAGATTGGGCCTCCGTTGCTCTCACTCATCGCACTAACGCAACAGTACTGATATTTTTACTTTACGCCGATTTCCTGTGAGAGGATAGTACTTCTCCGCGCATGTCCATTTGTTCTGGTAGCGGCATGGCTAATGGCTTTACTGAAATACCATGGTACTAACTACTTCCCTAAGGACGAAATCAAATTTGAGCCCCGTGAGAACTGCCTCTTTATCACGGCTGAGTTTCTGTACTCGGCCCCCCGCCCGGTGACGCTGTCAAGGCCAGTAGGGCCAACAGCAATACACATTCAGAAAAAACCATGGCACTATACAACTACTAATACTTAAATAATCATACACCTAAAATAATAACAAAAAATTGTGATAAAAAGAAAGCCAAACAATTAACATAATATGACTAATGGTAAAATTACTAAACGTCTAAAAATACAGCCTTCAAAATACTACGCAGTTTTATTCTACTTACATTAGTCATACAGCAAATATTGAATTATGACTCGGCTACGAACTGTAACCAATTGTATCCAGTGTATTAAGCGCTGCTTTGCCGCACACAGCCTTATAACGAAAATAAGAAAATATCACACATTCCAACTGAGAAAACCGTGAGCAATCATTACACATTTTTTACCGTATTATAAAATTATTTGAGATTAGTTCTAGTCTGCTGATATTAATTACAATCGTATTATTAGATAATTTTGGATTTCACGCAATTATATCGGCTTGTTTCAGAATTGTCTCATTATAAGAAACGTTTATTTTTTATTTCTAATTATCAAGGTCATATGCAATAATTATGGTGCTAGTAAACTATATTTTTCTCATAAGTTTTCCTTAAAAGATTTCAAGCTTAATTACCGTCTTTGTTGACCATAGTCTCTATTTTTATCCGTAGATCCTGTGATTATATTTTAAAAAGTTCCAAGCCTGATCGTAATGAAAAATTAATCAAGTATTATTTGCCATAGTTGGGCCAAAAGCATAAATGATTAATAATAATGTATTTATTTATTGTAATATTATGACTACGTTCTAAAACTTATTTAATTAGAATGTGTAGGCTCCTTCCATCGTGCCTCGTAGAGCACGTTAGCTGTCGGTGTATATCTTATGATAATCGATAACCCTTGATAAGTAATTTGCTCATATACAATGAGTTACTGGTTAGCCCTTTGGATTGAGTAGGTCAGAAGGCTATCGCTCTGTGTAAAAACTAGTAATCGGTCAGATATATACCGGTAAAAATACTAGGAAGAAGATTTTATATACTAAAGTAAAAAGAGGATTAAATATATTAATTTATGTTACAACGTACTTTATATTATGTTGATCCATAGAAAAATTATAAATAAGGTACTAAAGGTAGCATATCCGTGTAACCTTGTAGCTGCATTGTGACTTATGAGCCACGAGCGGTGCGCCAAAGCATTAGGGTTGTCTATTCACTTTGCTGTTTAATTAAGCTTTTCAGTATTCGGAACTTTTCAGGAACGGCACACTTAGCAATTTAATGTAATAAGTTCTGTAACATTTACGATTCTTATTATTAGTAAGATTTCTTTGGAATTAATTACAACATAACATCAGTGTCAAGAGCAGATTCTCTACTAAAGGCATTATTTTGAAATTTATTTATGACACACCTTACACTTTCACAGAAGTTATTTTTCTGTTCTTCGGAAACAATTTTTTTCTGGATAAAAGTACGTCATTTTAATTACCTGATAACGCGTAAGCAAAGTTTCATGTTAATGTCATGTCATGAGTAGTTAAAAGTGAAATCTTAGTAAACAAACCAATAAAACCACTTTTGCATTTGCAGTATTAGTTTAAATTCATCTTTTTAAATCACTACATAGTATAAAACAAAGTCGCTTTTTCTGTCCCTATGTATGCTTAAATCTTTAAAACTACGCAACGGATTTTGATGCGGTTTTTTTAATAGATAGAGTGATTGAAGAGGAAGGTTTATATGTATAATAACATCCATTAAATAGTGGAGAAAAAATTGAGGTTTCTAATGTGATGTCGTAAATAATTAACGCGTGCGGGCCAAGGGCATTAATGAATAAATCTAAACTACGGGATCGATTTTAATCATTTTTTCGTTGAATGACATAGTCTATATATTTTATACCCGTGCGAAGCCGGAGCGGTCCGCTAGTTAACCATATATTTTATGTTCATGTAATAGGTTTTTCCATCAATTAACGCGTGAGTTTTTCATCACGATTTAATCGTTGCTGTCGTTAAGCATCCATAGTAAATACATAAATGGCTCTATTATTTTTTAAATCACGACTTGAAATGTTTTGTTTAAATCAATCAACTAGGACAGGCTTGTTGTTGTATTTCTTATACGATAAATATCGTTTTGTGTTAAAATATATACAATTATGACTCAAATTATCGAGATTGCCCTGACTTGATTGTTTAATCAACAGCCAGTGATATTACAAATCAGTTCTGGCACCGGTCTACTGACGTACCTTCGAAAGTAGGATTTTTATTATTCAGTTTTAATTGGAAATTGAGGATTTTATGTTATACATATTGTTCTGGGTATTATTTGAAAATCGTCGTTTACTAAAATAGGTGATGAAACTTTGATTTGGATAGTTCTTGCACAGTAGACAATTTGATTTTTATATTATTAAATTCTTAAAACGATTCCAGTGTTAATTAGTTTACAAAAATTGTTATTCCATAGCATTAGTTAGGTACCAACATTTTAAGGAAAACATGCAAAGCGAAGCTGTTGAGTCAATTAAATTCTTGAATTAATGGCTTGTAGTTGCAAAACAATATCACTTAAACTATTCTTTGTATCGTTTTCAAGTAAATTTTTGTTCATAAAAAAAATGTATATGTAAATGATGAAAATAATAGTCACCGCTTTTTTATATAAATTAATATATACTATTTACTACACATTTGTAATAGAAATATAAAATACAACCAGGAGTAATATTGACGAATAAATTTGAATCCTTGTTTCAGCACACCCAGCATCTCAAGGCGTTGGAGTATACAGCTACCAAGACACGGCTGGCAATAGGTACAGTGGGACTTTCGATCCGAGGGACACATACATACCATACAGTGACCCATTCACCGTCCCATTCAACGACATCGACTCATTCTTTCCAGATTACTTTAGGAACTTCGAAAACATACTTCAACAGTAAGAGATGATGTACTGTAAGACCTGAGCTTGCGGTGACGGACGGTGGAGGATTATCATTAGTTCAAATAGCTCCATACTGACCATTAATTTAACTTTCATAAGAGCAATCGTATATAGTTTTTATATTGTCTAATAATAATAATCTTTATTGACATAAGATAGGTACAGTGATTTTATAGATTATCTAGCACCTGCGCTAGTAAAAACTGTGTTGCAGGTGGCAGCGTCTTCCTTATTAAAAGAACAATAATTTTACTTTCATCAAATAGAATACTAATATAAGGATTAGAACATAAAACAACAAAAATCAAATATGACGCAACTGCCACTTATTTACTCAGCTCACCGATTTTTAGAACAATAGTTTTTGCTGTTTCCATTGCCTCATACAATAATATATTCAAGAATTAAGAATTAAACCTCATGTTAAATTACTGTGGGTAAATTTTTGATTGTCGAGAAACAATTTATAAAACATAATATTCGTTACAATTTCCTTCTAGATTTTATGACCAAAAATTATTAAATGATGATTGTCAAAACTTTTTTGCAATGCCTTTTTTATATAAGACCTGTGATAATGTTTTAAAGTATTGATAAAAATTATAATTTGTAGTGCTTTAACGACGAGAAACTTCGCGATCAGAAAGAGAAACGCCTTTTTCGACAGTCCATTCTTTCGTCCTAGGCCGAGGTAAATGGGTTCTGTGTGCCAATGAGATCCCATTATCATCCATGGACTAAAAATAAACATTGACTTTTTTTGAATACTAACAATACTAATATGATTTACCGCTTTCACAATTGCACCATTTGTATCTAATAATTGGGTCATCCGCATTTGTTTGAATCATCCATTATATTTCCAGGGTATTTGGTTCTGATATAGAGAGCCAAAGATTAGCATCACACGCCGCTCGTAAAGCATATGATATAACATATAACCACGTTGGCTATAGCCCAAATTTCTTTAGGTTCCCAAATTTCGGTGGATTCCCATTCTTCGGACCGGGAGGAATACCTAATATGAATCAAGGTGCGCATCAAGCCGCTTTCGCGAGTGCGGCAGCTGGGCCTGGTTTTAGACGTCAAGTGGCTGCAATTGATCCTATTAACATTGTAAGTATACTATAACACCTACCACCACTTTTATATTAAACTAAATAAATAAATAAACGCTACACACTCAACGTCCTAAATACGTATATTAATATCCTGTGTCGGCGGTCCGGTAACCTAGATAAGGACAAACACACCGGAACCGGACCGGAACGCATGGCTGTATGTTAAATACAAACATCTGTCCCGAGCAGGAACCGAACCCGCGACCAGTGGTGGTTAAAGCAGACTCGCTACCGCTGCGCACACAACGTCGTCAACACCTACTACGCTACACTATAAAACCTTACCACCTACTACGCTACGTCGTCAACACCTACTACGCTACACTATAAAACCGGTAGAAAAAGTAGAACTTTTAATCGAATATCACGGAATTCCGAGCAAGCACAGCTGAGTTTTCAATGTGTGTATTCATTTTTTTTTATGTTACAAGTTGGCACGCAAGCATACGACCCACCTGATGGTAAGCGGTTGCCGTAGCCTATGAGCGCGCGCGACACTATTAGCAGATGCCAGTCACGCGTTGTCAACCTCGAGATATTGATTCTTGAATCTCCTTTGCCCTGTAATTTCACAGCCTACAGTATCCTTCAAAGTGGAACACGGTAATGCATAAGCACTACTATTTGGCGGTAGAATATTTGAAACTGCAGTGGTGTTTACCTACGCCGGCCTCTTGGAACAAAATACCTACCACCAGTGTGACTGATTGCACTGGTGGAGTAATCTCGGCTTTGACAGAGATTATCCCAAGAGCGGACGATGGGGTCGTCACGTCCCGACCACGGTAAATTCGTCGCGAATTCATGAGAAAGAATAAATTCTGAGATACTAATGAGACATCCGATAATCCGCAGTAGAACTGAGTAGTAGTTAAGGCCCATAATGATAATCCCATTTAACCAGCAGTATGACTCAGAAGCGAGAATATAAAATGGTTTAGCAACACTGTTAAGTTTTTGTTGTACATAGCAACTCAAGTTATCATTACGTCATTATTGAGTTAGGTCATTTGACGTGACCACGCTGTAATGAATATTAAAACTGATCATCATAGATATAAAACATAATGCTAAATCATAAAATATATCGGGAAACTATATTTTATAATTATAACCTAATAGCGTCCCATGATTTAACGCGCGGAGACCTCGATCCTACGGATATATTGAGTAAGAATTATAGAGGGTATCCGTGTTGGTTTGAGGTCCAGCATGATGAAAATTTGCATGTACAAGTCATGTGTGTACATAAATCTTTCTAACGATAACATTATATATATGAATAATTTGGTTAATAATTTGTTAAGTTTTTTTGTATAAATAAATAACGCTACACACCCAGCGACCCACACTAAGATCTTGTGTTATATCTTGTGTCGGGGGTCCGGAAACATACACAATGACAAAGACAAACACCCACCCGGACCTGAAAACATGCCTGTATGGGTCATACAAACATTTGCTCAAATGACATTAAATGATATTATTATAGAAATGAAATGTATACAAGATACTAAATAAATTTAATTTTACAGAATGAGCCAAACGTGGACGTAACAAGCCGTTTCAGTGAGTCCAATGGCGGACCAAAGCAGTACAGCGTTTCTAGTTCCTCGTCCGCTTCATCATTCAACGTAGACGGAAAGGTCACAGGTAACAGACGTGCCGAAACTGTTGTCAACGATAATGGAAGGATTACCAGGTATAAGGTTGAAAGCTAAATGAACAACATGTCTTATTATAGCGCCGATATTACAGTATTTCTTATATTTGTAAATTATTTATTTTTATTTCTGTTTTGATTTATTAAAAAGACACGTGTCCCGGCTGTGATTAAATTTGATCTGATGTATATGGATATGTAATATATTTATTTATTTGTTTGTATAATATTATATTTATTAAACGTGTTGGCGCCGAAACGAATTGTATTTTTATTTAATCACATCTATTCTAAATGCAATAATATGCATAACTAATAAGTACGAACATTAATTTAATTTAACGGTTTTCGACAGATTTATGGCATAAATTTATGAATTAAATAAGCTTTAATAATATAATGAATTCGCACGTGTTGCATTATTACTTTTTAATTTACAGATCTTTTCCTTAATTTTTTTTTTTAAATAAATAAACGCTACACACTCAACGGCCCCCATTAGGATAATTATATCCTGTGTCGGGGGTCCGGAAACATTCACAATGACAAGGATAAACACAACCAGACCGGAAAACATGCCTGTACGATTAATACAAACATCTGCTCCGAGCGGGAATCGAACCCGCAACCGTCGAAGCTTAAGGCAGACTCGCTACCAACAACGCCACAACGGTGTCAAATTTTTATAAATTTATATATACATAAAATTGTGGAAAATAAAATATTTTTTGTAACAACTTTATTAATATATCAATAAAAATGCGAGAATACCTCTGTCTGTCGCGCTTTAACGCCAAAACCACAAAATCGATTTAAATGAAATTTGGTACACAGATAGTCTAGAGCTTGAGAAAGGACATAGGCTACATTTTAGTTGCAAAAAAAGGGGATGTAAGGGATCGAAAAGGGGGCCTGAAAAGTTGTATGGAAATATCGTCATTTTTAGAACTAGAAGCTTGAAACTTATTTTTAGGCTTGAACTCTATCGAATCAATAAATAAGAACGCTGGCAGAAGCTAGTCAAATATAATTATCAAGATACATTCAATGATTTCAACGTTGAATAAGTATTCGATAAGAACAGCTAAAGGTCCTCTGCCTTTATAGTAAATATAAAAATCAAACATACATTCTGATTCAATAATTTTATTAGGTACATATTTGTAAACAATATTGCCTTTTATATACCATACATCATGCATAATAAATATCTTTGTATGCCTAATGTCAGTAATAAAAATCCATTTATACCTGAAAGAATTCCCATAAAATCTGCAATTCTATTACGATTTATAAAACAACATACAACGTGGTCATTGTATTACTCATTCCTAACGACGCAACCTTTATGCCTTTTGTCAAGGTTACAAAGATCACATCACCGATAATATATTATAATTTTGTTTGTTTGTGACGCTTTTCACGCCTAAACCGCCGCCTAAACCAATAATCATTAAGTAGAGATAAGTGGTACCATGGAGACGATTACACGCCACATTCGCATTTTCAACAAAATTCCAGATTGCTTATTAGAACTGCCAACAAGCAGGTTCCAAATGTATATAAAAAATAAACTTATCAATAAAGCCTATTATTCGTTAGAGGAATATTTTTCCGATAAAAATGCTTGGGACTCTTAATATTGCTGGATCTCATTCAAGAACCAAATTTTATATGAAAGAATACAATTGTAAAAAACATATATTTGAAAAGAGTAACTGTCGAGTTTCTTGTCGGTTCTTCTCGATAGAATCTACCTTCCGAACCGTCGGTAGCGTTTGACTATTCAAAAGTACTTTTAAAAGTCTACTTGAATAAAAATAACTTTGATTGATCGATTGATTGATTACATTTTTTTACGAAACATAAGTTGAGGAGGGGGTTAAATAGGGGATGAAGGTTTGTACAAAAAATAATCATTTCTTTATTGCATTATAGATGATAGATATAGGTTTATACATGATGATTTGGTAAAGGTCGCGGGAATCCGCTGGATGCCGGTGGCGCAGGACCGGCTATTGTGGCACTCTTTTGGTAGATCTATGTCCCGCAATGGACGTATTTTTGCTGATATGAGGTGGCACAGCGGTAGTCTTCTTCTTATCGATTGGTTAGTGGCCAACCTAGTGTCAGATTTGTTCAGGTCGCCCGTAGGCCTCTGACTTGACTTATCGACTGCTGTCTAATTGTCAACAGCCGGGACCGACTTTTTACGTGCCCTCCGAAGCACAGAGACGCTCGGTTGAAATACCACTATGCGATCACCCATCTAGTGACTGACTGCGCCTATAGTTGCTTAACCTACCGATCGTTTACCGATCAGCGGGCGTCACTCGGCTGATATGAGCGTCTCAGCGGTAGTGAATCTACCTTAAGCGGCACAGGTCGTGGGTTCAATTTCCACTCGCACATGTTTGTATAGACCATACAAGCATGTGCTTCGATCCTGGTGTGTTTGTCGTTGTTTTTGTGTGTGTTTCCGAATCCTCGACTCAAGATATCTCTATCCTAATAAGAGAAATTGAGTGAAAAAATCGTTATTCACGCAGACAAAGCTGCGAGTCAAAGCTAGTTACAAAATAAAACAAAAAGTATACTATAAATGAATATTGTCAGTTTAATTTCACTAATTTACCATCAATCTTTATTCTTGGTGTTGTTGTACTTTCATGTATCCAAGTATTCGTTTTCTGTTGAACACAGCCTTTCAAACCATTCAATTCTCTGCATTTTCTACAATAGAATTCTCTAACCCCATCGTCACTTACTCTTCTTTGGAAACTATTATAATCAGTCCTTCCTCTTTGTGCGTGGGTATTAAAATTACCACTATCTTGATTCCACAAATTTATATTATTGAAGAATGTTGAAGGCTTCCATTGCATTGGATTAGCAGCTATTGGATATAAGTCAAATTCGTCACGTGAATTTCTACTTTGATGAACGAATTCTGGATATTTGCGTGTAGTCGATTTTAGTCGAGTATCTGGTGTCCTGATTTGTGTTGTTTCAAGTGATTTATATGCTTTAACGATGGGAATCTCACCACTGTCGTCGTCATTAACATTTTTATTGCCAAATTTGTATGTGAGATCACCCGCTTCATCTAGAACATGTATATTTAATTTAACTATTACATCATTTATATTAAAGTCAGTACGTATACGAGGTGTTTCGTTACATTTGCCGATCTATTAGAGTTTATGTAGAATATTTACTAGCTTCTGGACTTAGCGACTTTGTCTGTGTAGTATTAGTCTTTTGAGTTTTTTTTTTTTTTAAATTATATTCATTTGTAAAACCGCAGTCTAATTTGTCCGTGACTTTTTAAACTTATTCTTATCCTATTTGTTATTTTGTTTTAATTTATTTATTGCTCTTTTCAAAAATTTCACAATATAAAAGATTTCAGCTTTAAACTTATATCATTACTATTTAATTTACATAGTATGTTGCAAAATTATTTTATATATATATTTTATTATTTTATATATATATATATATATATATATATATATATATTATGGCTTTTTACCACTAACCTACTACCACAAACAAAAAAAAACCACCACCACCCATTTTTTTCGCCTTAACACTGAGCCCCCCAGCACTGTTTCTAATTACGTTCCATTACTTTGTGAGCGCCGAAATGACTTTCGGGTTCCGGTCTTTTATGGACCTTCATAACAAATTAATTTAAAAAAAAAATAACATTAATAAATAATAAACTTCTTCTAGGGTGTATTAAGTGACGTGTGAATGTTTTCTAGATTAACCTGCTTGCTATTAACCATGAAATCAAATTACGTGCAGTAGTTTTTGCGTGATATTCGGGCGGTCATATAAATTGTTTTGGGTCACTATTGGTGTTATAAAGGCGACTCATATGGCACTCTGTCTAAACTGTCTTCAATGTA
This sequence comes from Hestina assimilis, assembly GCA_023373885.1. Classification (NCBI taxonomy): domain Eukaryota; kingdom Metazoa; phylum Arthropoda; class Insecta; order Lepidoptera; family Nymphalidae; genus Hestina; species Hestina assimilis. The sequence goes on along the minus strand of CM041740.1, from coordinate 5,767,745 downwards.
CATCGGCCGTATACAATTTTATTACATGTATAGATGACCTTTACATTAGATTCACTAGCTTGTATGCATAAGTAAGCTTTTATCTTACCGTCTGCATGGAGTCCTCTTCGATTATTATTTTTGAGCTTCGTAGAAACAACTATCGTATGTTTCACTTCGACATCTTCATCGTCTTTTTCAGAATTTCTAATAACTTTTGTTTCTTCTTCCGCAAAATCGACTTTGGTAGATATTTGATTACTTACACCCGTTAGACCTATAATAACAACAAAACACTAGCAACAATTTAGTAACAGCATTTTAACACTACTTTAAAAATTACAAATTCTCATCTCAAATATCACAACGCATAAATAAGTTTTATTACGTCAGTACAGGAAAAGAGCATTTTGTGCAGAGATTTACGATTGAAAAATAATAAGTAAATAGTATGATGTAAAACGGTTTCAGTATCCTTAGTAACAGAAATGACATCAGCGTTGGAAATCAACTAAGTTAAAGAAAACAGATGGTAAGAAGAAAGCAGAAGGGCGAAAGTTTGGACTACCGGTAACCACTCTTTTTAAACAGTACGCATACTTTACTGACATTTTCTATGTGATAGCACTTTACCAGTTAGGTCCAATCACGCAGTAAATAGCAAGACTACTCCTAAATGGACGCAAATAAGCAATACCATGTCAAAACACAAAATTGAAAAAACTGAGTTATATATTATGCAGAAGTGTTGATAAATGGCTGAAGAACATTTTTCTTTAAAATTTGTAGGGTTTTAAGCTTTAAAACTTCAAAAACGCCATTTTTAATCATGCAATTTATGTATTATTTTAAACGTTTTGGGTTATATTATATAGAAAATATGCAGTTTGTATACTTATTTTTTGTGAAGATAAGTATAAATAACTTACATTAATCTGAAATTGCCAAAAACTTGACCAATACATAAAAAAATCATATAAAGCAAGTTGTTCAAAATCTTTAAACGCGTTTTTCTTGAAATGACATTCGTGTGGGTTGACATTGTAGTGCTTATTTGCGTCCATTAATACATATAGTATAGACATAGATACATTTGTTATGGGTCCAATCATATATTTAGTTAGTTAGAAGCCATTTATGAAAGATACAACAACCCGTCTCATTGCCTTCACGAGTGACTGGAAGCCAGAGTAATTTTTCCAAAAAAAAATGGGTGTTAATATGCAGAGGAGAAATGCAGCTAGCGTTATTGCCACCATTTCCCATGGACATGATGTGTATAATTATAATTATTTTTGAGAACGGCACAGTTCGAGCATTGGAGTAGATGTTTGTATAACCATACGGTAATGTGTTCCGGTCTGGGTGTGTTTTCAAACCCCCGACACTGAGTATCACTAACCTAATGGGAACAGTTAAGTTTGTAGCGTTTATTTATTATTTATTCATTGTAAATACCCATTTTTACAAAATTAAATATAAACTCACCTAAAATCACAAAACAAACGTAATACGATCTCAACATACTGTTTGAGGAATCGCGATATCACAGAGCATCATCTGCGTGTCTCCTACGTTTTATATAAACAACACAAATTACACTAAATGATGTCGCAGAGGAAGTATAGCAATTACCTTGTAAGATACAAGAAAAATATCTTATAACATTATTAATAATTATTATCATCATTGTTGAACTTCGCAAAAAGTTATTTCAAAGCATAGATTATGTATACAGATACGCTCGCTTCAATGTTTATTTAGACTTCATTGAATAATGGTGACATCGCAACACGCTTTTCATTTTGTATAGTGCTCATGAAAAGAAAACACTTATCTATAATAATCTAAATTTGTATGTCTTCTTAATCCTTCTTAATATAATAATGTGAAAGTTTGTATGTTTGGAAGTCTGTTACTCAATCAAGCAAACACGGCTGAATGGATTCGGATGAAATTTGGCAGAGATAATTATAGATTGTTACCTGGTTGACATATGATACTTTTATCCCGGAAAAATGTTAAGTTCCAAAGCCGTTATCAAACACACGCATGTATCTGCGTGTTTTTGATAATCCCATGTTTTAATTGAAATTTGGTATAAATGTGTCTTATCCCCGTTTCTCTCTAGAGTTAATACTAAGGTCACCGCGGATGAAGTCACGGGCAGATGTTAGTAATGTTATAAACTTCACAACCTATTGGTAAATCTAATTTGCAAATAATTCCAAAACATTTTCTTTTCAATTATCCGTAACCGGAAAGAAAGAAAAGATTTTGATAAAAATTTAAGATATTTTTTTTTTACTATCTATTTATTCTTTCATCTTGATACAGAAAAGTTAAAGGAATTTGATTATCGTTTTGAATTCCATTCCATTTGAATTATCCTTACATGTTATAAGCACGACGTCTCTATGTCTGTTTGTAGGTAGGTACCATAGACTTTTGATTTTTACGTTATATAGTATCATGACGTATATTATATGTGATGGTAAGAAATGGCGATCCAGTTTATGTCGTTATTTTAAAGGCGATAAGAGTTCATGGTGGAAAACCAGTAACCTCATTAATTAATTTATAGGCATGTTTGGACCGAGTCAAATCAAAAGCACATAAGTGAGGGTCGAGAATAATAAATCGATTATTATGAATACTTTAAAGTAAAATTACAGGCACGTAATGCTTAGAACCGCCTTTACCATTAACTTATTCTTAAACCCCATATCACTTAAACTTTTATTAACATAACGGAATACGTGTTTAAAGAAATAAATCTGATAATAAAATATCACTATAATATCTAAAATGAACCATAAATAATAATTATAAAGTGATTATAATAAGCTAGTCTCATTTGCTGCTTTGTTATAAATATTTTTAATTTAATTGATCATAAAACTCTTATATAAAATATTCCATATCACAGAAAAACCACATATTTTTATATTTTTACGTGATGCACCTCTTTAAAGTATTAAGTATGCAAATATTATACACTTGTGTGTTGAAACGTGAACTTAGTGAACGTAGATCTTCATCGCCTGCTCAGAGATCATGTTTTTGCTTCGTATGTCAATGGCATCTTCCAAAGCAGTGGATTTACCAGCAGTCTGGGTAGGCTGGAGCCTAGAGCGGCAGGTTTTGGGGCGGCAAATTTTGGGACCGTACCTTTTTGCTACCTCTTAGGAATCTAAAAGACTTCTATCAGGTGAAAGAAAAAAAAAGCATGCATATATGCGTGACAGTTCTCTGATGTTTTATAGGTAGAAATCTGCAACAAATTTGCCGATTACTTTAACCTCTCACTTTAGTATCAAACTTCCATATACTAGAGTAAAACAACTAGTTATCCACCACCAGTAATCGGCCATGTTGCTGGATTGTAAAAGTAATCTAGCATATGACAATTGTAGACGGCGGCAAAAACCTTATTGCCTTATAACCTTCAACATTTTCAAATCCGCCACTGTTCTGAAGACTTTCGTCTAAAATTCCTATATTTAACTACCAAAATAGATACGTAAAAAGTAGGTAATATTATTAAAAAATAAGACTGTTATTTATTAAAGTTTGTTATAAGGATCTTGTAACTTAGTAAAGTTGCATAATTACGCCTTCAGATTGCTGTTGAGAATATAAGAATAAATACCAAAACCAAAGAAATTTTTAGTGTTTTTTTTTACCATTGAGCTACGGAACAATAAAAGCCTTTCTCACCAATAAAAAGATTAAGGAGCAATTATTATAATTATTAAAATTAGTGTTTCACAAAATTAAAACTAATTATTGAATTAATTGGAACAATGAAGGATTCTGAAATAGCAATCTTTTAACAACTAATAATTCATTATAAAATACTGAAATATTATGGAGCTGCGACCATAAGCGGATCGGGAGGATAGGATACAGGACAGCGGATTAGGATATTTTTAAAGATAGGACAATGAAATTGAAATTGAAACGACGAATAGCGTGGGTACAAAGCTGTAAAACAAAATGTCGGTGCATTTTCAATTGTATTTTCATACATATAAGTTTTATTTCTAGTTTTCATACAAAATTCTCTACCTTTCCGTACCGCTAAAGAGTGTACGCGCTAATATGCCGTGAATTGTTTGTAGTGCTGCCATCTATTTTATTATCAGCGTACTCGTTTGTTCAGTTTGTAATATCAATCTTTGTTTGAATATCTGTTGCTTCGGAATAACAAAGTAGTTCTTAATTTATACGATAGATGGCAGAAATATATAATATTATCTTTGTAAATATTTTTTAATATCAATTTAAAGTTTTGTATACAATTATAATAAATGTACTTATTGGGTATAAATAAATACAAATACAAATACAAATACAAATACAAATCTTTCCTTACTTTCATATATTTACATAACCAGAAAATTGTCTTTTTATCGTAATTAGCTTAATAGGATAGAATAATCCATATAATAAAATATTAATAATTATATAAAAAATATTTGCACTATTAATATTGAGACAAACGGTTTAATATAAATTATAAAGATAATAATTAAAAAAAATTATAAATAAGTTTTTTGTAAGAATGTAAGAAATCAAAAAGTAGTTTCGCCCAACGTGGGGCTCGAACCCACGACCCTGAGATTAAGAGTCTCATGCTCTACCGACTGAGCTAGCCGGGCTGGTGACAGATAGCGTAAAATTAAAGACTATAATATACTTTACACATTGTTAATAAAAATATATAATAAAAAAATTAAAACTACTTTTGTATGGTTCGCCCTTATCAGATAATTAATAACCGATTTTTCGTCGACAATAAATTAAACTTACACATTGCAATATTGAAAAGCACACGCCATACACAAAGTTGCGTTGAATCGGTCATAAAGTATGTGGTATAAGTCGGCGAAATTATAGGCCCGACAATCAAACCTGCAAAAATTCTCACGTCAGTAAGAGATTCTTATGTAGAAAATATTTATATTATGGACATAATTTTAATAACTAGGTATGGAGACCTTACGATATTTAAAAGCTGGATAAAGCACAAGTTAGCGCCGACAGTCGGTAGTAAGCGGATGTATTATTTGTACAAAACGATGACATCAAAGCCTCCGGCAAATTAGCGTTTTGACGTTGTCTAAGAACACTGAACAGGCTTGTTGACAAGTGCATATTGCTTTGCCTTCGTATCAAAGACTGAAATAAAGTCGCAACAGGCTTCAAAGCCTCCGGGACTTGTAAACATCAAATGCCAGTTTTGTTATGTTCCAGATGTTCGAGAAAGTATATCTTTCATTAAAAATTTATATCTTTTTAATTTAGAACTTAGTAATAAAATAATAATTAAAATTTTTATTTAAATTTGCTTATAATTAATAAAATGTTATTAAAAATTAGTAATTTTTATAAGTAATGATGAACTTTTCATACATTATGATACGAGTACGAATAACATTAAACATTTAAAAACTTTAAATAAAAATCTACAAATCACCAATATCACATAATAGACAAAAATTTACTGAAAATTTGTATAACCAATGATTTATAAATTTCAATAATTGAAAAGTCAAATAGAATAAGATGCTCAAAATAATTCACTTACTAATATGACTCCGGATACCAAGTATATGTTTATTTAGACGTCATACAAGCGACGCTTTTAAATTACAAAGATGCTGTGCCTGTCTCTAGATTTCGTACAGTTCAGAAGAAAATTTTAAAAAAATGTAATCATTCGTGTATGCATACGGAGTAATAGGAATTATCAAATGCTTAGTATTGTACAGGCGCATTTCTTATTGTAAATAATAATAAAGTTACAGTTTATTAATCAACAATATATATACATATTTTTAGCGAATTTTGGGATATAAACGATACTCAAATGGAAATACGATGCAACTTGTAAATAAAATACCCAGGCCGGAACAAATGCCTGTATGGTTAATCTGTTCCGAGCGCTAATCGAATCAGCGACCTCTGGGCCTTAAGGCAGGTTCGCTACCGCTGCACCACAACGTAGTCCAATGTCCAGCGCAAGGCCGTAATTCAATACAAATGCTGAGCTAATAATAACTGGACTTATCTGACCTAACGACTTCACCCACGGGTACCTACACAAAATGCAGTTATTGCAGATAGTTAAGTCTTCGACTGTAAACTAACAGCGCGATTTAGAAGACATTTTCTTCCTCGCACAACCACTCTGTGGAATCAACTTCCGCCGGCGGTCTTCCCGAACCGATACGACTTGGGAACCTTCAAGAGAAGAGCGTATTCTTTCCTTAAAGGTCGGCAACGCGCCTGCATGCCTTCTGGTGTTGCAGATGTTCATGGGCGGCGGTGATTGCTTAACATCAGGTAAGCCTCCTGCCCGTTTGCCCCTCTTACATAAAAAAAAAAAAAAAAAAAAACTGCTCTGTCCCTATATCTATAGAGAACCCAATATCTATACAGAACCCCCTTAAAAGTGCACTCTACCTAATAAATTTATCGGCGTCGGGATGTGACGACCCCATCGCCCGCTGTTGGGATAATCATTGGCGTCGGGATGTGACGACCCCATCGCCCGCTGTTGGGATAACCTCTGTCATAGCAGAGATTATTCCACCAGTGCAATCAGTCACACTGGTGGTAGGTCTTTTGTTGCAAGAGGCCGGCTAGATAGGTACCACCGCAGTGTCAAATATTCTGCCGCCAAATAGTAGTGCTTAGGCATTACTGTGTTCCGGTTTGAAGGGCACTGTACGCTAGTGAAATTACTGGGCAGACGAGATTTAAGAACCAATATCTTGAGGTTGGCAACGCGTGAGTGGCACCTACTAATGGTTCTGCAAGCGCTCATAGGCTACGGTAATCACTTACCATCAGGTGGGCCGTATGCTTGTTTGCCAACTTTTAACATAAAAAAAAAAAAAAAAAAAATATATATATATATATATATATATATAAATCAATCAACAAAGAATCATTGGGATCGTTACATAGTGGAGTTACGGAGGTTGTCGCCAAACATACAAAATATCAAAAAACCATTAATAACATTTTCGAATTCGGTTAAAATATTCTAACATACAAACTAAAAGGTGCACTTCGAAGATATTACTAACACTATGTATTGTTTCTTTTTCTACTATTCAAAATTCGTTGCAATATTGAAATGAAGTGAAACAAAAAAACTGATTTTGCGCTGGAACAAATTCAAGAAAGTAAATGTAGGAGCACAAATCATATACTCTTAGGAAAAAGCTAGCTTTTTCTAGCAAGCACTTTAATTCCAAGATATTATGACTTACTGTCTATCTCAGCGTAAGATACTATTGAAACATTTTTCGATGTGAAACAAAAAATGAAAATAGAAACATTTTGTAAGAGATTGTACCATCGATACTAGAATGCAAATGGCACGCTAGCAACTCGCAATCAGCAGAGTGCACTGATGGAAAGAGGCAACGCAGTGGATTCGGGCGTTGTTACACCATAATGGTTCTCATACATAGTTTATTTAAAATTCAATCCTACTAATATTATAAAAGATATTATAAAAGATATGATAAATAAATAAACGCTACACACTTAAGGGCCGCCATTAAGATAATTATATCCTGTGTCGGGGGTCCGGAAACACACAATGACAAGGACAAATACACCCAGACCAGAAAACATGCTTTTATAGTCAATACAAACGTCTGTTCCGAGCTAGCATCGAACCCGCGTAGCCCTTAAGGCAGGTTCGCTACCACTGCGCCACAACTTCGTCAAAGATGTCGTCGTCATGATGGATGGATACTTGTTACTCTTTCACGTAGAAACAACTAAACAGGTTAGGCAGACAGCTAGCTTAATTCATGGATAAACACGGACTTTTTATTCCAGAAAAACTTTAGGTTAGGTTCGGTTATTATGTAATATTTATAAGGCGGTATGATTATGTCCTATATGATATACATATACGAGTTTTCGTTAACTGATTTCATATGTACCTATCTATGGTAGGGAGCCCACGATGCTAAATGGGGATTTACTCGAGCGTTGTAGAGACCTATTGGGATGCAAAGCTTAGATGATAAGAAGAAAAAAATGTTATATGACATATACCTTTACATCGGTGGGGGAAGCGGCTATAGATTTTTAAATATGTAAAAAAAACTGTTGCATGGACATCCTCGAGCGCGTCAGATATTGATAGCATCAATGCCCTACGTATTTTAATAATGTGCGTATGTTAATCTGATCGTTTGCATGATGCGGGTGGTTGTATTTAAGGGTTGAAAATGAAAAAAAAAAAATTAATCGAGCGCGTCAGATTTTCTAAGGCAGTGTTAAGTGCACCAAAAAAAGCTCTCATTCACTAATCTGACGATTTCGATGGGACGCAAACTCGCGGTCATTTTCATAATGTGCAAAAAAATTCGCCATTTTGAAATACTCAAGCGCGTCAGATTAGGATATATGTGGTTCATTTTTATGTTCTAAACATACTGTCTCATAATCTGACGATTATCTAGAAGGATTCGCCTGATCTGACAAAAAAAATTAGAAAAACGGTTCACCTTAAAGGCCATCCCTGCAACTTCCCGCTAATTCCATTCCTGGGCGCTTAAACTTGTACTTATGATATTTTTGAGCTCAAAATATAATTTATGTGATATTTTGAGCTCCCTGAGTTCAAAGAACTAATATTAAAATTTTTAATTTTTTTTAGCGGGAAGTCAAAAATTTTTTTTTCTATTCTTTTAAATCATTAAACTTAATTAATTGAAAAGATCAGGAAATAGCATGCAATTAAATAAGTGTATGCTTTTTAGTAGAATAAATGTATTTATAAAAAAATACTTAAAAAAAGCTTAAAATAGTTTAATATTTTATATTTATTTGATTAATTAATCATCATCTTCATCCGTAGAATCATCTTCCTCTTCTGGCTCAATTTCATCCTCAGATTGCGTATCAATTCGAGGTTATCATATGTTCCTCGAGACTTTTGGATAACCGGCTTGCTCCGACGATTTTCAAAAATATTTACACATTTTTTTAATGTTTCTACCGAAAATTTAATTGTTTTTTGTAAGGTACTTTCACCACAAAATACACATTTCAAATTAATATCACTCATATTAAATATTTATAAACTTGAATTCACACAAATAATATCAAAATAGCAAAACGTTGCAAACACGTTGTAAACAGTATATAGTTCCTTAAATGTAACTAGAACCAAAATGGCCGCTTCTGCGCAGGTACAATAATGGACAAAAATGTTAGACAAAAATATTGGTTACGTCTTATTTAAATCGATTCTTTATAAAGTGGGAAAACGGAATGAATATATAATATAGTTATTATTTCTTCTAAATTCAATTAATTATTTATTTATTATCGTTATTAATTACTTAAATAGAATAAAACAAATAAATAGTATAGAATAAAACAAATAAACCTATATATAAAAAAAAAGTTAATGTACATTATTAATAGTGAGACAGACTTCTTCGTATCTTCCGCAGTATTATTCAAAGAATTAGTTATATTATTTTCTTTTAAAAAATAACTACAAACGTCAAATACCATCCGTCTCTCCCGTCGCCTTAAAGTTGATTGTCGTCGAGGCATTATCTCGAAATAAATGTTAACAGACTTGACAAAACTAATTTATATTTTAATTTATTTTTTAATAATTTATTATCAAAATAAAACAACCGTGAGCGAGTGTACTAAACCCTGCCCCCTTCATACCGCATACGTTTGGGACCCAAAAACGTGTTACTGCGCAGGGTTCAAGTTACATTTAACAGACTATACCACGTGTCTTTATGATCAGCTGTGATGGCGTCATGGCAGCAGAAACCAGAGTGGGGACGGAGTGAGAGAGTAATAGATAGAAAAAGAGTGAGAGAGGAATAGAAACGCGGAGAAGGAAATGTAGGCATCACGCAACTGCACGCATTTAACTTTATCGACGAATTTTTGTTATTTGGGCTTGCGGAAATCGTCAGATTATATATTTTTCATTATTCTTGAATTATTTCCTTCAAAATAAAAAAATTTAGCTACGCTCGAGAATGTCGAGATGACGTTTTTACAACTTTTTGCCCTCTCCTTTTTACGTCACTCTCAAATTGTCAGATTAGTGGAATATACACTTTTAGGATGTAATTAACTCACCTACCTTAATCTGACGCGCTCGAGAATTTCTGATGGTCAATTTTTTTACTAATCTGATCCTGTATCCTTTACGGGCGGCCTTATATATGGGCCTCATGTTTTTTGGAGGTACTTAACCGGGTACAAGGTATCCCCTGTATATTAATCTGACGCGCTTTAGTAAATCCCGAAATCCCCCTTGGGCTCCTACTACTACATTTCAATACGTTTCATACGTTTATTTTAATAATAAAAATGATTCAAAATATTTCCTATTTCTTTTTAGGTGTAATTTCTCTTTCTCTATCTCTTACCAAAAACGTTCTTTTTAAATTACCTTCTTATAAAGTAAAGGAGTTAAAGGTATCTTTTATATTTAAGATATTTCATGTGACAACGTAATAGAACAGCAGTAACCATGAATCAATATGTCATAAAAGATTAAAAGATGCTCAAACATTGGAAACAAAGTTACTTAAACAATATAGATAAAAGTTTCTTTTATTTTGCAACCAATCAATATTTCTTAGTAGAAGTGAAGAAATAAAAGAACTGTAGTTTCATCTGGCGATGTTCCAGATTCATGTCTCAGCGTTTAAAATTTTCGAGCTTTGTAAGGAAAGCGAGAAAAATATTATAATAATTGATTTATTACTTTAAAAACACCATGATTAATATTCGTATTTGTCGCAGAAAGATCTATTGCTATTTCTTCTTTCAACAAATTGACATAAAATATTGTGGTAGTATTCATAATAGCACCCTATAAGTGTCACATTGGTTGGTAAAGAAAAGGATTAGTACCTTAATCCACCACATCCGCCGCAGATTGGTATATAATCGTCCTCCTTGGATATACATTCTTTCAAAACATACAGGTTTTCTTACTGATGATTTTAATTCGAACACACAAATTCAGAGGTATCTTGCCTGCCTGTCCTGAACCTTTTAGGTATATTCACTGGGCTATGATGACTTCGTAAAAAAAATATTGTAGGTATTATTACAAAAAGAAAATCGACATCGAAACTAAAAAGCAAAAATCAAAATTTTCTACAACATAACGTAATAAATAGACCACCACATAAGGCATCGACTTTAAATCATTTAGGAAATGCAATTAATTTAGCTACAAACGAAACTTGAGTGATCTCAGCATCATAAATATTTGCTAGATTTGTCATGGGTCTAAATGCCAGAATAACCAGAATGTTGAGAGCTGTCCGTCCTAAGCCGGCCACTAACTTGAGTCTTCGAATGGACACAATCCGAATTATATAAAAAAAAGTAAAAACAAAATCACTCACAAGGCACGCCGACGTCGTACGAGTCAGGTCGGTAATCACGATTGTGTTTAGATAAAATATAATAATAACAAAATAAACAAGCGCTGTAATCACCTCATGTCAAACGAATGGGACTCAGGTAACCATGCGTTTGGAAAATAAATACTTTCGAAAAAAACTTCTACTATTATAGGACTATAGCTGATGTCTGTATATTGATGTCTGGCATTTTTTTAAAGTGCTTGCAATCAACTCTTAGCATTTCTATTTGTTAGTTCCTTTTATGAATCACTCAAAAACTATAAACGATATAGTGCAAGTTTGAATATTTAAAATATTTAGGTCCAAATAAAAATCTAAACTACGTAAGTATAATACAAATCAAGTCAAATTTTTCTGTAGTATTCTACGTGGATGGTCCCATGTAACAGTTTAGTCTAGTTTAATAATATTATAATATAGTGGCACACAAAGTTTCATATATGTAGGATACAAGATTGGGAAGTTAAAATATTAATAACACTGTTTTTCTGTTTTTAAATATATCGATGATTTTTATTTTTAAATATTAATTCAATATATTATACAGACCTAAACACCAGATCCAGAGATTTTTATATGAAAGAATGAAATCGCTCTTTGCCCGGCAGAAGCATTTTTGATAATGTCTTAAGCCATAATTATTACCTATACCTACTTATAACTGCTATTATATTTGGCTTAACTCTTTGACTTCTTCTTCTTATCGATTGGTTAGTGGTCAACCTAGTGTCAGAGTTGTTCAGGTCGCCCGTAGGCCTCTGACTTGACTTATCGACTGATGTCTAATTGTCAACAGCCGGGACCGACTTTTTACGTGCCCTCCGAAGCACGGAGACGCTCGGTTGAAGTACCACTATGCGATCACCCATCTAGTGACTGACCGCGCCTAAAGTTGCTTAACCTACCGATCGTTTACCGATCAGCGGGTGCACTCGGCTATGAGCGTCTCACTCACTCTTTGACTAAAAATCAATTATCCTTTCAAATAACAAATCATGGTCACCATGCGCTAAGGTCCATGCCACTTCAAATTCGAATTTCATCATTCGACATGACGGTTGAGCGACGTTAAAATATTTTAAATGAATGTTTATTAAGTGTCCGAGTGCCGTATTTTAAAATTGTTTTCAATTACTTCCTCGGTCGGCGGTGTTAATTATACGACACGATGTTTGTTTAAAGATTACGAATATACATTTGTAAAAGAAACTAACAAAACCAATACATTTCAGTATTAACAACACATATACACAATTTTTTTTTCAATGTGTATTGCTATTGGCCCTACTGGCCTTAACAGCGTCACCGGGTGGGGGAACCGAGTACTGAGACCCAGCCGTGAAAAGAAGACAGCCCTCGGCGGCTCAAATTTGAATCCGCCCTCACGGAACGACTAAGGAAAAAATTATGTGACTAAGTTGACAAATAGGTAAGCTGGTAATACGGCCAACCTGATGGTAATCGGTTATAATAGCTTATGAGCGCTTCAACATTATTCATTTGTCGATGTCTCTCAGGCGTTGCCAATCTCGAGATATTGATTCTTACTATCTTCGTCTGTCCAGTAATTTCTCTAGTTACAGTGTCCTTCAAAGCGAAACACACTAAAACCAAACACACTACTGCTGTTCGGCACTGCGGTGATACCTACCTCGCCGGCCTCTTGCAAGAAAAGCTTACCGCCAGTTAAAATTATTACCTATCCATTATATATAAAAGTTGGCTCTTATCGTATGAAACAAAATCCTTGACTCAGATGCAGATTAATACGCACATACTAAATTTCTAAAGCTCAACGATGAATAATTAACCTTCTCAAGAAGACGGAACAATTTACCAGAAGTTCCTCTTAGCCACCTGCGCCAAAACTAACTATGTATATATCTTATAATTATTACATAAACTCTGTCTTAAGGTAATAAGATTCAATATCGTTTATCACCATTTAAATATGCAGAAGCATTGTTGTAGGAGATCTTCTTAGACTAAACTGTAGCTTGCAAGTTGCAGCCTTAAAACTAAGTTTTGTTATAAATCCATGAGATTATGAAACCACTTTATGTCGGATTGGATTAAGTTTTATTTATTATTTTCTATTTAACTTTAAATTAAGTTAGTAAGACTTACTCAGAAAATTCCAAAGAAAAATAATTATTTGGAAGGAAATTTTTATTACCTAAATTTTGCTGTGTATATTTTGAAGTATTGTGGTTCTTCGAAACGTTCCTAACTTTATTTAGCTCAAGTGGATTATTGAAGGTTATTTTTAAGTGTGCTCTTTTCTGACACCGTTGTGGCGTTGCGGGTAGCGTGTCTGCCTTTAGTCTCGACGGTTGCGGGTTCGATTCCCTCTCGGGCAGATATTTGTTAAATTTCTGTCTCGGTCTGGGCGTTTGTCTATGGGGCTCCCCATCGTGGCTCGGAGAGCACGTTAAGCTGTCGGTCCCGGTTGTTATCACAAAACATCTGATAATAATCGTTAACTCTTGATAAGTAAATTGCTCTTATACAATGAGTTACTGGTTCGCCCTTAGGGTTGCGGAGGACAGATGGCAATCGCTCTGTGTAAAGACGAGTAACCCGTCAAATCCGGATAAGAGTAATAAGCAGACTGGGTAGAATCAAACCGGGAATAGGACGAAGCACTTTTTTAATGTGTGACGAATTTTAGGCAAATTACTAGAACGTGTGTAAGCCTGCAGTTATAATTATATAAATATGTATAGATGAGTATCGTCTTTAAAAGTGACTTCAGAGGCCCCAAAGTCTAGAGAAGATTTAGCGATAATCAGTAAGGTTTTCCATGATCTTAAATAAAAACTAAGAATTTGATCCGAGAAAACACCACTAAGTTTTTAATGTATTTAATTTATATATCGAAATTGTCTCGTGCATCTTCATCACAGAAGAAAAACTTTGTGGGGAAACCTGCATATTTCGGAAAATACTCTAAGAAACGTCCACAGTACGTCAGCCTGAAGGGTTAAGCTCCTTGTTCGGTATAACCGAACACCTTTTACGTAATCACGTGAGTCTCGTGCCTTCGAGTTACGAATCATTTTAATTATTGTCAATGCATTTCTCGCGATCAAACTAAACGCCACGAACGCACGCCGCATTCAACATTTAACATTTTTATAACATTTATTAAACATTTTTATAACAATTTTATAAACATTTTACATAAATAAACGGATATTCCTGAAAGGAGTTTACATTAACCGGCACACTCCCCTAATAGGTTTTAGTTTAGATAAACTCCTTATCTAAGTATTTACTAGAAAATAGACCAGCCCTTTGCCATCATACTATACTCACCAGATTCCATGAGGCCTGGACTAGCGATAAGGAAATTATCGTTAAACTTACAAATAGAAACGCCAGACTCTGAAAGAACACTGAGACGTCCTTGGTCAAGTGCTTAGCAATACTGTTTTTTTTTCTATTTAAATTAAATATATTGACGACATTGTGGCGCAGCGATAGCGAACCTGCCTTAAGTGCCACGGGTCGCGGGTTCGATTCCAGTTCGGATCAAATGTTTGTATTAACCATATAGGCATGTGTTCCAGTCTTGGTGTGTTTGTCCTTGTCTATGTGTGTGTTTCCGGACCCCGGACACAGAAAGTATCCTAATGGGGCCGTTGAGTGTGTACCGTTTATTTTTATTATTAGCATTAAACGAGAATTTATCACTTTTTAATTAAATAATCTGAACACAAACTAATTATTGGTGTTATTATAAATCTTAAAGAAAAGTCATTTCTTAAAAACCTTTTACCCCATAATAGAGCAACCCCTATTATGAGATGAGCATTTTACCCATAATCGTAAATTTAAATCACAATTTGGGGAAGAGAGGAAAAATATGGCATAATAAGAATATATTAAGCACAAAACATCTGAGATGGAGCATCCCCCCTTAACAGAAATGGGGGACCTTCAACACGAATTTAATATACTCAGACGCGGCAATACAGTAAAATATATTTTCTCATTAGCTTACCTGTAGTTTACTTGTGTATGTAACGACTAATTTTAAGCTATTTCCGGTATTTGTCCAGCGTCCGCTTATTACTCTTATCCAGATATGACCGGTTACTAGTTTTTACACAACGATTGCCATCTGACCTCCACAACTTTACCCAATATCTCATTGGATAAGAAAAAAATCCCTATCAAAATAAACGATTATTATCAGATGTAATAATAAAAACCGGGACCGACAGCCTGACGTGCTCTCCGAGGCATGGTGGGAGACCCACAAGGACAAATGCCTAGACAGAAAAAGATTATAACAAAAATCTGCTCCAAGCGAGAATCGAACCAGCCACTGTCGAGGCTCAAAGCAGGCAGGAGCTAGCAATATAACTGAATTAATTTAGCGTGAGACTAACTTCGTCTGCGTTGATGTTGAATTTACTAAAGAGCACCAGCGAGTCTCTAACATTTTGTTTGTATGAAAGGATCTGTCATAGTAAGTCTTCGAAGCCTCAATGTCTCAACGGTAGAAGGGCTTCGCTCCGTTAACGCGAGAGTCGTGAGTACGATCTTGGGCTTTTTTTTATGCAAGAGGGCGCAAACGGGCAGGAGGCTCACCTGATGTTAAGCGATCACCGCCGCCCATGAACATCTGCAACACCAGAAGGCATGCAGGCTCGTTGCCGACCTTTAAGAAAAGAATACGCTCTTCTCTTGAAGGTTCCCCAGTCGTATCGGTTCGGAAAGACCGCCGGCGGAAGTTGATTCCACAGAGTTGGGTTGGGTTTGGTTTCCACAGAGGGTTGTGCGAGGAGTAAAATGTTTTCTAAATCGCGCTGTTGTGGATTGCCAGACATCGAGGTGGTATGGATGGAATTTAGAGTTTTGTCGCGATGTCCGATGGTGAAATTCTACCGGCGGGATCAATCCAACAATTCCTCAGAACATTCCCCGTGATATATGCGATAGAAGATGCAGAGTTATCCGACAACTCTACGCAATGCCAAAGGATCAAGCCGATCGGAAAGAGCTTGATCGTCTACAATTCGAGCCGCTCTACGTTGGATGCGGTCAATTGGAAGTAGCTGGTACTGGGGAGCTCCCACCCAGAGGTGAGAGCAGTACTCCACGTGCGGTCGAATTTGCGCCTTGTAAAGCTGTAGGCAATGAGCCGACATGACGTAGTGCCTCGCCTTGCTGAGCACACCAAGCTATTGTCGAACACACTCCTAGCACAAGCTTCGACGTTATTTTGAGGGGCAATTGGAATATTAGTAATGCCTTGAAAAAGCTTTGCTAGTATTCTTTAAAAGAAAAAGGTCTATAATGAGTATAGCTTTATAATCCAAACCTACTACGCAACATTGTAACAGAATAAACAAACATTCAACCTGTAAAACTTAATCATACCTACTTAACATGAGAATCGTATGCTCGATAAATACCAGAAGCTAATATATACCTCCCACAATCGAGGTCGCTTCATTGTATGTTTATAAAATTACCATCACATACCATTGATTATCTTCGTGGACCGGTTCATATAATTACTACAGCATCATATTTACAAGGCAATTTTCTTCCATTCCACGCTATAGCCAAGTCTCTCATTATGAAATCACATCAAATATTAAGGGTGTTTACAGATTACCGTTTTTCTTTGAGTTTACACGCTCATTTCGGCATGCGCTCTAACAGGCGCGCTTCATTTTAATTTTTAAGATACAAAAAGCCGAACGCGCGGTCACAGTCCACGGGCTTGTTCCGGCGTGTATGGTCGAATGTTAGCAGGACATTTATAGTGCTTCGTAGTACACGACTATGCGAGGTAATAAGGGCGTCAACGCTCGTAAGTCAGGAGTAGTTAGATATTCGATATCAACTACACCCTAAAGGTGGTACTTGAGTATTATTGAACATTATTCGATATTAACTGGACAAAAATGGCGGTGGTTAGATATTTGATGTTAGTTCATTATCAGCACGTTTCTATAAATCCGGTAAACGGTCCGACCCAACCTCTCTTGATTGTCATTGTTTTGGCGTAGGTATAAGTAGTTGCATACCGGCCAGTCCATTTGTAACTAAAATAATTAAATTATAATTATCTATCCTACATATAGTTTATGCTCTCTTATTAAAAGAAATAGCTGTGTCCGCTTCTGATGTTTGAAAGTGACGTTTCGACAGACAGTTAATACAAGATACCTTCATTTCTCTCACACGTATCACGTACGTATTGCGCGTGTCGCAGAAGGAGCGCCCATACGCATCTATGCACGCTTATAAAAACAAGCTTTTTAAACGCTCGTATAAAACGCTGCTCTGAAACCGGGTATAATTATTTAGACATGTTATAATAATAGGCAATAGTCAACTGTCGTGACATTATATTGTCAAAGATAATGTATAACTGTAGGAAGATTTATAAATGGAAAGTAAGCTAAAGTAGTTAATTATTTAAATCGATTAAAACGAGATTAAAAATAATGAGGTTATCAAACAAAATACAGATTTTGTTGTGATACGTTTTGACGACGTTGGGGCGCAGCGGCAGCGACCCTGACTTAAACGCCACAGGTCGCGGGTTCGATTCCCGCTCGAAGTATAATATGTTTGTATTGACCATGCAACCATATTTTCCGGACTGGGTGTATTTGTCCTTGTCTTTGTATGTGTTTCCGGAACCCCGACACAGGATATCACTATCCTAATGGGGGCCGTTGAGTGTGTAACGTTTATTTATTATTTATTATTATTATACGCGATAACTTTGGTTAGTGGATAGATTTTAAAAATTCTTTTAGGGTTCCGTAGCCAAATGCTGCCAACGGAACCTTATTACCACGCCTCCGCTGTCCGTCCGTCCGACTATCAGAAACTTGATATTTTATACGTTATTTGCTGTGTCTCATGAACTGTAATATATTAATAATTGAAATGTTTATACATTATACATATGTATTTATATGGCCGCTATAATAAAAACTAATAAAAAGAAATTTAATTTCAAAATTGAAGGAAGTCCCCTTGAAGAAACTTGATATTTTTATATTACGGTCATACGGAACCCTACGGAATATATTGTATATAAACAATAGTTACCCGAATATACGACAGTAGGGATACTGCAACATGAAGTCAATATTTTATTATAGAAAATAGCAAAAATGCCGAAAGCAGCAAAACAAAGCATGTAAGTTTGTTAATAAAATTTTACGTAAAGAAAATTTCATTGTTATAAATTCATTTCTATTCAACACAGAAACGTTTATCTGACGTCTCATTATTAAAGACACATAAAAATTTAATCCATACAAATGACCTGACAAAATCACCCATTATTTAATTAACGAAATAATCTCAGTCGCAATTATTACGCATGCCATTTTAATCATAATGTTTTAATTAATAAAGTGTATTTTCGTATTGAACTGTTTACTCTATAGTCTCTATCCCTAAGTGATAACTGTTGTGACATCGTGACTATCAAATATTTGAGTCACCACGCTAAACATCCGTCCAGTGACGTGGCGAAATGTAATGTGCATAGATTAATAAAGAGTTTAAAACTACCTACTTATTAATATTAAAAAATATATATAATACTGAAACTTGATTATCATTTTTAATGCGATTCTCATTTCGGGTAAGTATTGTAAACATTTTATGTAGTCCTAAGAGTAATGAAATCAGCTTTGACGAACTAAGCCTCCTTTTTTGTATTAAATTTATAATATTTGACGACGTTGTGGCGCAGCGGTAGCGAACCTGCCTTAAACGCCACAGGTCGCGGGTTCGATTCCCGCTCGGAGCATAATATGTTTGTATTGACCATGCAAGCGTATTTTCCGGTCTGGGTGTATTTGTCCTTGTCATTGTGAATGTTTCCGGACCCCCGACACAGGATATTACTATCCTAATGGGGGCTCAACGGCCGTTGAGTGTGCAGCGTTTATTTATTTATTTAATAATTATGAGCTGTATCAAGGATGCGTGCCTATAGTAAATGAAAGGAAAAAAATATGTTTATATATAAAATTTTATTTTTAAAAATCATAATTTTACCTTATAGTTACCTGATACTTATTATACATATGTATATGATAAATACTGAGGCATAAAAGATCATAGCATTATCACATCAGAAGTCTCTGTAGTTATATTACACTATATTATATTATAAAAGCTACAAAAAACAAAATGGCCGACAAACAAGCGAGTAAACTGTCGCGCACCCTGGTAGACTCACATGACACGCCATTTTGATACAAAAAACTCCTTACCCCAGCTTGGCTACGGTTTCATGAGTACACAAAGGTAGCAATTTAACCACTCAACGCAAGTAGCTAGTAATTAAAAATACTAAAGATTTTTTTGCCCACAACTTTTACTGAAACTGTTTTAATTTAGAACCAAGGTAGAGATTTTAATAAATAGTGTTACGGAGAACCTTATCAGAAGGGTATAAGGTTCAAAATCGCTTACTCTCTTTGTTTATTTCCTCGACCGTCGCGTGGGTTCTAGAAAGATGTATTCTCGAAACATTTAGTACTTTCGCGGACGGAACTTTCTCGAACCCGTGTTCCGCGGAATATAAGCGGCCCGGCGCGTCGACTGATTCATTCAGTTCTGAGCAACGAGCGAAGAATTTGCAAGTGATACCAGTGAACAAGTCCGATAATTAGTGACCTCGGCTATTCCTTTGGACTGTGATGATTGACCTGTGGCTTGTGAAGTTCTGTTGTGTAATCTAGATCTCAATAAAGTCTTCTTTCTTTTAAAAAAATAAAAAAATAGTACATTTTCGCATAAAATACAGTTGGATACTCGTAAATAAATGGAAATCTATTATTACGTCGAACCGCAGTACGACAACTGTATAAACAAATCAAACCTATACAAACAAACACGGCAGCGTTCAGACAGGCATGTTTAGACTGACCCGACACCACACGACAAATAACCAAAACTCTTGGTTTTATTACAAAAAATATTTAATCTTTTCCATAGTTCTGATTCGACATTCGATTATTGACGGTCCGGCGTGGCTTGTATCTCAATATCCCGTCACGTTTATCGTCGTTTCGTCTGAGCTTCAAGAATTCCACCTAGAACTACCTAAGTTTTGCCGAACTTAATTAGTTCACTACCAACGCCATTACCGTCTAAAATAATAACTCAAGTCTCCATTGGCTTAGACGTTATCTATCTATTTGCATCTCAATAAAACCTGAGCTAGTTGAAGTAGATTAAAGCAGATAAAAATGGGCAGTCCTGTAGACTGCAGTTAGAAGTGAAAACTTGAAGCTTTGAAATAAATAGATTTATTTAATTCCAAATAATTATATTTAGAATGAATAATTAAAATGTCATAATTTGTAAATTGAAATTTTTAACATTAGTCCGGGAACATCTAAGGAATTGCACGCGATTCCTCAATCTGAAATAACATATCATAGTTTACGCTTAAAAAAACATCTGTTATTTGAATGAAAAATAATGTTGTGTTCAATCTGAGATGAGCAAGATACAACACCCGACGCCGGAAATGAGCAATGTACATGTACAATTAACGTAACGCTGTAACGGTCACGGTTTCAATTCAAATGAAAAAACCCGAAACTGATGAAGTGTGATAACAATATTGGAGATATCGATTACATTGATTTCTTTTTAACAATATCACTAATTAATTAACCACATGGCTTTCTATGAAACAGTATAAATTTCAGAAGATTTCAAGTTAATATCAACATTTTGTTTAAAATAATAATTAGTTTATTGTAAAAGAATTGGCCCGTATCAAAAAACCACTTTTCATAAATAATATATAAATAATAAGTTTTAAATTTCTCAAATTTTCTATTATATTTTATGTGGAATGCGTTATATGACGTTTCCAATGACGTCCTTAGCCGTGGTTCGGCATCACAGGAGTCACCCTAAGACCTATACCAATTTTGAGCCCTCGTGAGGACTAGAACTTTCTCACGGCGCCGCTTGGTCTTTGTAGTCGCCCTTACAACTCCCTCCGCCCGGTGACGCTGTCAAGGCCAGTAGGGCCAAAATTAATACTTATTCCGAAAAAAATGCGTTATCTGATTATGTAACTTGTTTCTAAGAGCTTAAAACTACTTCAACGATTTGCAATATTTGAACTAAAAATCATATTTATATAATATAATAATACAGCTATTCAGTAAATTAAAATACATAAGGATTCAATCACAATCTCGACAGAATTTGTTTACCTTCAATATTTTTGCATAATGTTACTGTGCGAATGCAAAGCGCGCAAGGTGTCTGACGATGAAGTAATAGCTGAATAATTCTTCAGTAAAACTTAAAATTGCTCATTCTTTTATTCAATCAATCATTTGCACAACCTTTCAATACTAGTCCCATACGTTCAATAGTATTGTCCAATAGTCAGTATTGCGCAACATTATCGAAAGTGTATGGGGCGCCTTACACAGAACTTTTATACAGATATGAAATTATACCCATTGTAAACAAAGAATGTCAGTAATCAGAATCAAATTGTAATGATTTTAGCATGATTTTAGTTACTTAATATTATCTCATGTATATCGTATAACAATAAATAATAATATGAATTGTATTTCTTTGATTTGTCCGTTGTGGCGTGTTGGTAGCGACACTGCCTTTAGCCTCGGCCACAATACAAATATAAAATATCTGTTTCGGTTGGTTTTATTGTTATTGCGGGTCTCACTACCGTAACTCGGATAGCACGTTAAGCTGAAGCTCCCGGTTGTTATCAGACAACATCTGATATTAATCGTTAACTCTTAATAACTAATTTGCTCTTATACAATAAGTCAGTGGTTCGGCCTTGGAAAGCCCTAGAGTTGTGGAGGTCAGATGGCAATCGCTCTGTGTAAAAACTAATAGTTAACCTGTCAAATCCAGACAAGAATAAAAGCAGACCCTGGTTAAATACTCAAAGCTCAACGGTTAAAGGGCCGACTCAACTCCATTAGAGCAAGAGTTGCGAGTTCGATTCTAAGCTCCTTAGTTTATTATCGGACCTACGAGCTTATTTTAGGGGCAATAAGAGTATTAGTAATGACTTGAAAAAGCATTGCTAGGTAATTTTCTAAAAAAAGCGGGAATAATGTGAACATATGTGGTTACGGTATGTATAGTTATTTCCAAATTTCAAATAAAAAAATCCCTTTATTCATATTATTTAGACTGTTTAAAATCTATAATTATAAACGTCTACACGGGGCGTGGAAAGCTAATACCTTATTATTTTTATCGCACCAACAGAAGACGGATATGTTTGATTTAATAGTTTGTATAAGCTTCATTTGAATATAAATAAGAACATTGACCGTGAAAGTATATCATCTTAAAACAGAAAACCTTATTCCTTTTTTTTTTTTTTTTTTTTTTTTTTTTTTATGTTAGAAGTTGGCAAACAAGCATACGGCCCACCTGATGGTAAGTGGCTGCCGCAGCCTATGAGCGCTTGCAGCACCATTAGTAGGTGCCAATCGCGCGTTGCCAACCTCGAGATATTAGTTCTTAAATCTCGTTCGCCCAGTAATTTCACTAGCGTACAATGCCCTTCAAACTGAACACAGTAGTGCCTAAGCACTACTATTTGGCGGCAGAATATTGGACATTGCGGTGGTACCTACCTAGCCGGCCTCTTGCAACAAAAGACCTACCACCAGTGATTTTTAACAATAAACTTCAACTTTAACAATAAAGTTCAACTTCGCATTAACTTCCAAAACAGATACGAAAAACGTTGTATGGGCTACATTAACTACATTGAAGATTGCAGTAATATAGGTTTAATTTTATTGAACCTTATCACTAAAGAAATACGGTTGAAAATGTGAACTGTATTACTAATACAGCAGTAAATATATTTTGTGATGCGATGACCAACCGATCAATTAGGCGGTGTGTACAGTGAACGCCTGCGCCGACTTGATATGTACGAAAGTAAACAAACCCGGAATTATGATCATAATTCGATAGCCTCAGTATCAAAATCATCAATCAATTATAAGTCGATCTAATATTTACCTTGTCACAGAAGTGAGAGAAATAAAAAATTTGAATATAAATTGATAACTGTGGCTAAGCCATCTCATTGACCGGGTCAAAAATCGTAATATTATGAATGAATTCTACGTGTTAATCCAGATTATAAACTTTATGTCAAATTTAATACAGCAAATAAAAATGATAGAATATGAAACATACAAGCGGACAAGCTTTCACATCACTACATAGTATAAAACAAAGTCGCTTTCTCTGTCCATATATCCCTATGTATGCTTAAATCTTTAAAACTATGCAACGGATTTTGATGCGGTTTTTAATAGATAGAGTGATTAAAGAGGAAGGTTTATATGTATAATAACATCCATTAAATAGTAGAGAAATACTGTTATTTTTAGGTATCTAATGCGATGTCGTAAATAATCGTGCGGGCCACGGGCATTAATGAATAAATCAAAAGTACTGAATCGATTTAAATCATTTTTTCAGTGAATGACATAGGCTATATTTTTTATACCTGCGCGAAGCGGGCCGCTAGTATTTTATATTACATAAAATTGGAAATAATGTTTTAATCAATGCACTCTACAATCTATCTGGACAATAATCGTCTCAATAAACCTTAAAATAATAATATATTTTTCTATTTCATGACGGCAAACAAGCATACGGTCTGCCTGATGGTAAGCCGTCACCGCAACTTATGAACGCTAGCGATACGCGAGTCACTTTGCCAACCCGAAGGGATAGGCCTCTCCTATGGTGTGCGAAGGGAAAAAAGGAAGAGAACAGAGAGGTGGGAGATTGGGCCTCATCGCTCGAAACGCAACAGTAATCTCTTACTTTCTGTGAGAAGGCAGTACTTCACCAGTCGAGCCGACCCATTTGTGCTGGGAAAAACATTGCTCTACCACTAATAAACTGTAAAATAAAAAAGCAAATGTATCAACAAAGATCAAACTTCATAGCAAAAGTACCTACATAACTATAATCCCTTACTAGCGAGAAAGTTGCAAAGCATGAGTGGGCGCCTGTCAGCGTCTAATATTAAAACGAGGTGCAATTTGTGTCGGTTCGTAGCCACGCGATCAATCTTGCTTGTATTAACAAGCTGCGAAATGACAGGACACGCTGCGGAGCTTCCTTCTATGTAAATTGATTAGATGCTATTGAATTTCTGTCATAGTGAAGTACGAGAAAGCTCTGTGCTGTTACGTAACTACATATGGGGCTTACCATTAGCTCTTATTACGATTTAAATGACGACCAAAAACATGTCAAAAACTGAGTTCGTTATTTCGTAACATGACATATATGTTTATACGTCATGCTCATATAAAATTTGAATTGATTTACTGTCAAAATTTAATAGAATTGTTACTAAAAGTTATAACGGTAAGCCCGCATGTTGTTTATAAACGTTGCTTTATAAAGTACTTTGACTATTTTACATTAATTACATTTTTTACTTCGCAATATGCTACGTACTATCCTTTCAAGGAATATCGCCATGTAGGAGCCATGATGTAGCGTTTTGTTAGACGAGTAGAGTACTAGAAGCCCAAGGCATTTCTTTTTCTCTTCTTTTGTGTCTATAACCTTCAACCCTTTCGCTTGGGCTCTAGAAAACCAACCAAACATAATTTTTCAAAGAAATTATAACCAGCCCAATTATATTATAATATAGTGGATGTTAAAACTGTACAAAATATGCATTGCTATTAACAACCAATTACAAGCTTAAATTAATTTAAAAAACCTGACTGCATTAAAATAGGTAATAAAAAGGAAAAAAAATTGGAATAGGAAAAAATCCAAATTTTAAACATCGATTTTTCGAAAATCAAGCAATATTTCGAAAAATGTTATTCATATTTTTCATCTTATTTCGTCATGTTCTATAAAGTATTATATATTTAAAAATAAGTAAATTCTTATAATTATCAAAGTCTACAACAAGACAAAATACTCAGAAAAAAAATCCTCAGAGGTTGAAGAAGATATAGAAACACTGCAGATTTTGTATACAAATATCCTCTCTAAAGAAGAGAATTTTTATCAAATCGCTACAATTTTTGAAAGCGTTTATTATGCAAATAAGAGACAGCGTAGCGCCAGCCATGTTTGATTGATCGTCGTAGACCGTTTTAAATCAGCCCGTTATGTTTTAACCATAAACATTCGAATAAGATAAACCTTACGATAAAGGAAACAAGGTTCTATATGAATAAACATTATAAATAATAATTCCTTATCGGTTAAATGTTTATAAAGCTCATTCTGAGAGCTATCAATAACGTATAACTGATTACATACAAATACAAATGATAACTTTTCTTTTTATGGTTCCTTACCCGAAGGGTAGAACAGGACCCTATTATTGGATACACTGTCCATCCGTCCGTCCGTCTGTCACCAGGCTGTATCTCATGAACCGATAGTTAGACAGTTGAAATTTTCACAGATGATATATTTCTGTTGCCGCAAAAACAACAAATACTAAAAAAACAGTATAAAATAAATATTTAAGGGGGCTACAACAAACGTGTTTTTTGCCGTTTTTATAATAGATAACGGTACAGAACCCTCCGTACGCGAGCCCGACTCGCACTTAACTGGTTTTTTATATCAACGGGCGTAGTAGAAGTAGTCAGAAGCGTGAGTGGGTTTCAATCATACTTATCATTAATTATGTTTTCTAAGATCGAGTTCCTGTTACAAAGATGATAAATTATCGAAATGTCTAAAACAAAACCTATTGTTCCTTCACCTTGCTACCGTACATTTAGGTATATAGACCCATCAGAGGTTCATTCGCGACAAACCCGCCATTAGTCGTATTGTATTACCACTCAATGGATGATTAATGATTCGCCGTCGAAACCATATTCGTGGGAACCCCATCTTTACGCTTCGATCTAACACAATGCGACTTACCCTATCAATATTTTTCGCGAGCGAAAATGCCATGTTTATCCGCGCTCGATTAGGCGCAGAGGATAGGTTTTGAAAATATACCAGCGCGCGTACGTACTAACCCAGCCACGTGGCAGGTTATCTCATTCTAAGCAAAGGATAATCAATCTTTTTATCACGTAATCACAGTTCAAAATCCTTTGGATGAATGTAAAGTGTTCTGCGAAGCGTGGCGAGAATGTTTTTTTATTGGAAACGGATAATTTATTCGGAGTATTTATTTTGTTACGGCATGTCGGATTCAATAACGTGGGAGTACGATTTTCACACAATAATGGTTGTATTTATTAGTCAATCTGTCTTTTCATATTGTTTGGGTTCATCTGACGTAATTTATTCGCTTATCTCAAAGTTTACAACATTCCGCTTAAAGAAGAGAATTTAATTAATGAATGTACAAATTAAGATGCCAAGGCATCGGAGGAAGAATCAACTTTTGTAGTTGATTCTTCCTCCGACGTATAATTATAATGAAGCCTAGATATTGTAATGAAAAGTGTTTTTTTTATGTTACAAGTTGGCAAGCAAGCATATGGCCCAACTGATGGTAAGCAGTTGCCGTAGCCTATGAGCGCGCGCAACACGATAAGTAGGTGCCACTCACGCGTTGCCAACCTCGAGATATTAGTTTTTAAATCGCCTTTACCCAGTAATTATTTTATTAGCAACAGTGCCCTTCAAACCGGCACTAAGTAATACCTAAGCACTACTGTTTGATATATATGTGGAATATTGGACGTTGCGGTGGTACCTACCTAGCCAGCCTCTTTCAACAAAAGGCCTACCACCATCAGTATGACTGACTGCACTGGTGGTATAATCGCTGCTGTGACAGAGATTATCCCGACGTCGGCGACATAATAATATCACGAAACATGAACCATAAAAGCAAACTTCTGAATGATGTAATTATTACGTTTTAAACACTATGTTCTATACTGACTTCAAAATCGAAAATTACTATTAAAAACTCATCGGAAGTGCCGTTGAGAGCTTAGACCTTATTAAATTTTGAGTAAATTAATATACATCCTCCAGCGTGTTGATAAATTCTATTTGTCAAAAAACGTCCTTTGCTTGAATAAAATCCCAGTGAAGCGACCTGGTTTAGCTTAACGAGGAAACTTTGAATTCTCGAATCCCATAACCGTAAACCGCTGGGCGAACCAGAGCAAGTGGGGTTTCATAACAAATTAACAAATAAAACTAACGACTACAAACTTTAGGGAACAGGCTCGGTGGCGATTATCCTTAAAACCATTTTGGGGGCAGTGAATAATAGATTAAAGTGATTACTATGGAGCATCTATATTATGTTCCATAAAAGCATGAATATAAGGTTAAAAACTTGACTGACGGATATCAAAGCCAGAGACAGACGTCATGACACAGATCAAGATATTTTTGAAGGACTTGAGAGCCTTTTTTGCTACTAGCTTCGGCCCGTGGCTTCATCCGCATGAATAACGATTTTTAATGAGGCACCTTAACGCAATAAAGACATAATTATTTTCTCATAAAAACTTTAATTCCCTATCTGTCTACTAAAATTAACTAGTTCTAGATCTCCACAAGCTATTGAGACTGAAACGCAACTGTCGAAAGAAACTTACTATTAACATTAAGTATAATACTATTAATTTTTAATGGTCCCGTTTGAGCTGGGACGAACATGCCTCTACTACTATTAAACGCAAATAAAATAAATTATTAAATGAAACAAAAAACCCAACTGCATTAATAATAATTCATAAAAAGCTAAAAACAAGCTCTATAATGACTACTATAATATAAATATTACTTTAATGTTAGTAAAGGTACTGCAGACGGGGACAAGCATTGAAATAAAACATAATAATTATATTTTTCCGTAATTTAAGCACTTCCTTTAAACTCCATCATCAATTTACAAATTGATTGATCAGCGGAGCGGGCCGCTAATATTTCATAAGATAAAACTAAAAAAGTTCTGTGTGTTTTTGATAATCCCAAGAGAACCTAACATTTTTACGAATAAAAAGTATTTTATGTCTTAATCCAGGTAACAATCTTCGCATGTGCTAAGTTACATTCCAATCCGTTAAATCGTTGATGCGATGTGTGATTGAGTAGCAAGCATCTAAACATTTTTGCAGTACGTTTTTGATAATGCCGAGGAACCTACCATTTTTCTGGTATCAAATGTGTTAATTCAGGGTGTGTTAATTCAATATAAGCTCTCTGTGTGCCAAATTTCATCCAAATTCGATCAGCAGCTTTTGCGTGAAAAGGCTAAACGACTTTCTTACTCTTCTCTCACACTTGGCTCACGTTGTCATCAAGATTGCAATAACTATTGATGGAGTGAACGCATTTTTACGAAACAAAAGTGAAGGTTACTCGAAAATATGCTTTATCATTTCTTTGCTGACTTTGAAGTTGAAAATTGCAGTTTTGCAGCATTGCGTGAGAGGATAAGGAGTGCGGAGAGCCGAAAAACAGGCAGACATTTGCAAAAAATATAAATATATGATATTTCATCATTTGTTTTTAGTTCCGAGTAACATTTTTTATAAGAATCTGAGATGTAGGTACAGAGACTTAAAATTTATATTTTTCTTACATTAAACAAACTACATGACTAGGAATCGAATAATACTTTTATTATAATATATTGTGCTTATTCCTATATTTTACTAGCAAAATTTTTGTACCTAATTGTACAATACATTGAATAGCATTATATATAATAGTTTGGGTTTTAGTAGTTTAATTATTTTATTAATCTACCTATTTATATAACTATGCCGTATTTTTATTTATAGAAAATGCTTTAATTAATTATTCTAGACATTGGTAGTGGAATTGGCAATCACAGGCCAAAAAAAAAATCAAACTTCATTCATCGATATCTCGAAAACTAAGCAATATATCGAAAAATTTTATTTTTACTTTTCGTCTTATTTTATCGAGTTCTACAAGGAAACATCATCAGATTTTAGCTCTGAGTGAATTGTGATATTCCGCTTTGAATATCTTTGCTTCCGCGGAACCCATGTTAAAATAATGTAGCCTATGTCACTCTCACAACTGAGACGAATCTAATGATACCCCATAAGTCGATGTACGTCCAAGGGTTTAGCCTGTAGAGCGTCACAAAGAAATAGACATACATACATACATACATACGCTCGAAAAACATTACCCTCCGGCAGTCGGGTAAAAACACAGCAAATTTTTTAGAGCATTAAGCAATTACACAAAATATTATTAATGAAATCTATTAATCTACTTATGTATGCCTTTTTAAGGGCCAGGACTCAGTACGCTAAGTATCTGCAAATTTTAATTTGTACCCAAAGAAAACAGTAATTTATATGGACTCCCATTACCCCAATTGCCTACTGTACCACTCTAAATCCTTTTATCGTGTACAACTTAATATCTACCTAAAGTATATGGATACAAGGTTGTTATTTCTATGTGGCTCAATTTGGCAAAATCCTCAACTATTTCGGGCAACTGTCCCCTTTCGGTTGGCTGAGCATCAGGACTGGGTACTTAATTACGTGATAGTAGCGGTCCGTTTGTCCATATCTATAATACAAATTCCGACACATTCAAGACGATCTCTCTTTAGCACATTTAGCATACTGATATGCCTTGAATTTACTTTTAAGGAAATTGTGTACTCTGTGGCCGTAGATTTGTAAGTTGGTTTAGAATACTGCAACACATGGTGATTAGAAAAGCCATTCTACTAACGACCACATGTTGGTTTGACAATACAATTAAAGAGCTTCGGAGCGCGCCTTGGATTTGGCAACGGCTATCTGCCCTTTGATTAATTTAGTCCTAATGATCCCTTGGAATTTGTAATTTGGAAACTGTAGGAGGCTTTCCGAAATTTACGATACTTCAACTGCGAAAATTAATCGTGTGTGGTAAATTATTGGATGTACTATTCAGATTTAAATGAGAAATAATTGACTAAATATCATTACAACATGATTATTAATAGTCTTATTAAGTAAATTATATAAAACTAATAAAAGATCTGTTTTATGTCCGAAATGGCGTAATAAAACTTTTTTCGGCGATCATCTATATAATATTAGTTATATAATTAGTCTATAAAGATACAGATGATATTTTTAAAATGCTAATATTTTGTCTAAAATAATTGTAAAAGAAAACACGGGAAATTAATATAATTATAATAACCCTGAATCTAACGATAAAGAAAATAATTATGGCAGCAATAAAAAGTCCTCAAACTCTCACAGAATACGAAAAATATATTTACTTAATGTGTTAGACAGATTATCAGATATGAAAATAAATAAATATTGTTTGTTATTTTTTCTACTCCGGATGATAAAGTACTTAATTGTTATTCAAGACTTCACCCGCTACCGTGCAATGTCACATGATTGAACACTGCACGTGAACGCAATAGAATGCTTTCTTCCTATTGTTTCCTAAACGAATCTATAAAACATTAGTTACAATAGCCAATTAATCGTGTAGAATGGTTGTAATAAAATTATAACAATGTGATTACATTATATGGTAAAAACGTGTTGCTTAATATAACATCAATACTTTTAACATATTCTTTAAATCTGTCTTCTGGGTCTCTCAGAGAGCCCATTAAGCTGTCAGTAATTAGCATAATTATAGCATCTGATAATAAATGTTACGGTTTTTAGGTTTCTTGCTCGTATCCAATGAGTTATACTGGTTCGCCCTTAGTGTTACAGAAGCCAGATGGCAATTGCTCTGTGTAAAACTAGTAACATGTCAACCGAATAAAAGAAATAAGCAACCCAGGACAAAACCGGAAAAATGATAGGAAATAAATAAATTAATTAAATCGAATGAAAACAAGAAAATGCTTGTCCCAAATAACAATTTTAATGAATTTGAACCCGTAGTAATAACAATCAACTTACTTTACTTACTTATAATGGAACTAATGAAATTATAATATGCTATGACATAATATATACTATAATGACTTTTTTAATTACTCGAGCGAAGCGAGCAGAGCGCCTTAAGTCTGGGACAGTCCGGTATTTGTACGTACTACTACGATAACTAATAACTTACGTGCCGTTGCATCTTAATACACTTGGTTAAAAGGTAGAGACTATATTAACAGAAGCTTAAATTAATATATAACTAAAAAAAGTTCGACAATCAGATCAATAAAATAGCGTATCAAATAAAAGTAAAAAAATTAAGCGACTCCTTAAGGCTTTGAATTTCTGGTTCTACTTCCTGTTCGACATAATTCTTTGGCCTTTTTAAATTTGTGTGGATATATGTGTAAGAGAGGCACAGGGATATAGATGAAGAAAAGGATTATCAAAATACTTACTTACTGCGTTGACTCCGTGACCAAAAGAGGATCTTGGCCTCCGACACCAGAAGACGCCACTTGTCACTGTCCTGCACCACTTCACGCCAATCGGCTCTTTCTAGGGCGTTCAGGTCTTTTGTGACTGAATCATTCCAGCGATATCTGGGACGACCGACTGGTCGTTTACCGCTCGGTCGTCCCAAATATGCTCTCTTAGTGGCACGATCTTCCTCCATTCTCTCTAGATGGCCCAGTCAGCACAGTCAGGCAGATTTAGTTTCGCCAATTATGTTGGGCTCGGCCACTAGTTTTTCAATCTCTTTATTACTTCTAATTTTCCAGTGGCCTCCTACTCCCCTCATCGGTCCCAGGATTTTCTTATAAATCTTACGCTGTGCCACTAAGAGCTATGAAAATACTTTAACTAATTCTGTCTCTTATTTATTTAAAGACAAAAAATATTCACCACCAATGGCAATAAGAAACTTAGAATAAAGCAGTCGTTTTGAAAACAAAGTTTATTCAATGCTAAAACACATTTTGCGTGTTACGATATCCGATGTTCATTAAAATTGTCAAGTGATACTTCACAAAGCAAATTCATTGAAAACAATGGACTATCCATATTATTTATTATCTAATAATAATATTTTGTAGGCTATTGTATTGCTTCCTATTGATTCTACTCTTATGTTTTATAAATCCGATTTTAAGAGCTATAATATATACTTGAATGTTCGAGAAATATTCCATATCTCTTATCGAAATTATAGAAAAATATTAAACTATAAAAATATAAAACTATCAAATATTCTGATAAGATTGAAAGGAACAATTTTTTAATTCGACTAAGTTAGCTAGCAAGCGTACGGTCCATCTAATGGTAAGTGGTTGTCGTAACCTATGAGCGCTTGCAATCACATTCATTTGTAGGTTGCACTCACACGCAACCTACAGATATTTGTTCTTAAATCTCCTTTACCCAGTAATGTCAATCACTACAGTCTCGTTCAAACCAAAACCTACCTTCAAGTCCAAACCTGCGAGGTACCTACTTAGCTAGCCTCTTGTAGAAGGTTCACCACAAGAAAAGTAACACCAGTATTAATATCACTAACGCTAGTGTTGACTGAACAAGCATAATTTTTTTCACATAAATTTCAAAACTAAAATGCTGAGTAAATAACTCTGAAATTAATTTCAATATTCTCAATCAATCAACAGCAACTGGACAATGTGGCTACAATGTAGTACACCCACATATTATCTGGTTCACAGTGATCTTTGCGCACAAATATAGTTTACCCACTCCCATTATCATACCTATATTAAGAATAAATTTAAAGAGTATGTTAAATGAAATGAATAGGTATGGTAAAACAGTAACAAGATCGCGGAAAAATTTACTGAATTCAGACACATCATCAGGATGGTAAAAAAATTACGCCTTACAATTGGACCGTACCCAAGGCCACTAGGGTCAACAGCAATACACCCCAAAAAGAAACGGTGGAAGTCGCATATTTCTTACTACTACTAACTAATTACTAATTACTTATCACTACTAATTACTTTTTATTTACGACGACGATTATTTATTGACGACGTTGTGGCGCAGCAGTACCGAACCTTTCTTAAGCGCCACACGTCGCGGGTTCGATTCACGCTCGGAGCAGATTTTTATATTGACCATGTAGGCATGTGTCCGGTCTGGGTGTGTGAACACAGGATTTAACTATCCTAATGGGGACCATTAAGTTTAAAGCGTTTATTTATTATTTATATTATGCTTATTGCCACACAAACAAGCACTCAAAAAATATTTTATAGGACTATATAAATTCAGTTTCGCAGATTCAACTTTCTCGAATATTTTGTCTCCATTTCAACTTTCCATACAAGTTCCTCACCCTTCGATATCATATCAGATGTTAGCATGTACAATAGCTTATTTGACTAACAAACAATATCGAACTTGTGTAGGTTGAATATGATTTTAAAATATAATAAACTGTTCAAACAAAATAATTTGATTATTTCAGTTTTCGTCATTTATTTTTAATTCGTCTAGTCAACAAACAGCCCAAGGAGAGATGGCGGATTACCAAGATATAGATAATAGAGAGAGAGACTTTTTATGTTAAGGAGAGAGGGCAAAGGGGCAGGAGGTTCACCGAAGCTAAGCGATTACCGCCGCCCATGAATATCTGCAACATCAGAGGGCATAAAAGCTTGTTGCCGACCTTTAAGAAGCAACCGGCTGACCTCGAAACGCGACGTTTTTCACCAACGTACGTAGCTAACCTGGCGGGCATTTAAGCCCTACCAGCAGCACGGGATCACCACCAGGATGTCGATTTCCTCACGATGTGTTTCTTCACCGCTAAACATCAGATAAATTTTAAACACAAATTAAGCACTTGAAAACTACGAGCTGCTTGCCCGGATTTGAACTCATGACCTTCGGTTAAAGCCTACGTTTTCCATCTATTAGCCCATTTCGGCTTTAAAAGGTGTCGGAATTTCTAGCGCTCTCGCTAGGATAGTTCCATGGCTGAGCCGACTCATCTTTGGTCAAAATAGCAAGAACATACTACACATAATCTAAAGTTAAAACTATTCAACTAATCTAAAACTCTTTCACTTCGAAGAAATAATAAACTATATCTTAAAAACTCTCATTTTAATTTAATTTCATTTCGAAGACGTTGTGGCGCAGCGGTAGCGAACCTGATTCCCGCTCGGAGCATAATATGTTTGTATTGACCATACAAGCATGTTTTCCGGTCTGGGTGTATTTGTCCTTGTCATTGTGAATGTTCCCGGACCCCCGACACAGGATATTACTATCCTAATGAAGGCCGTTGAGTGTGCAATGTTTATTTATTATTTATTTCATTTTCATTAAAATAAGCGTTATGAATTGGCTCATTTAAATATTAGATTTTAGTATATAAAAACCTTGTTCCCAAATGTTTATAAAAATGTGGTATATATTCGTAACTGATGGTAAACCTAATCATGATTATCCTGCAGACACTCTTGCATAATGCATGAGTCACATCCGTCTCCAATCCTTGCAAGACGAAGGACATCAGATAATTGATTAAATTAATATTATTAAACAATCTGACTTGTACCCAACTTTAGCCTAAACAGGGAGCAAAATAAGCAAAATTAGTTAAGTAATTTAATACCAAATTTATATATGCACATTTGACATACATCACTACATAGTATAAAACAAAGTCGCTTTCTCTGTCCCTATGTATGCTTAAATCTTTAAAACTACGCAACGGATTTTGATGCGGTTTTTAATAGATAGAGTGATTGAAGAGGAAGGTTTATTTGTATAACAAAATCCATTAAATAGTGGAGAAAAAAATTAGAGGTTTCTAATGTGATATCGTAAATAATTACATTTAACGCGTGAGTGCCACGGACAGTAATGAATAAATCAAAACTACTGGATCGATTTTAATCATTTTTTCAGTGAATAACATAGGCTATATATTTAATACCCGTGCGAAGCCGGAGCGGGCCGCTACTATGAACTAAGTATGTATATATATGGTGGTAGGTAGGACCTAGTGGTGGTAGGTCTTTTGTTGCAAGAGGCCGGCTAAATAGGTACCACCGCCGTGTCAAATATTCTGCCGCCAAATAGTGGTGCTTAGGCATTACTGTGTTCCGGTTTGAAGGGCACTGTACGGCAGTGAAATTACTGGGCAGACGAGATATAAGAACTAATATCTCGAGGTTGGCAACGCGTGAGTGGCACCTACTAATGGTGCTGCAAGTGCTCATTGGCTACGGCAACCCCTTACCATCATCATGGGTCGGTACTCAGGTGGGCCGTATGCTTGTTTGCCAACTTGTAACATAAAAAAATATATAAATAATTAATGCAATTTTAGAACATTTTGTCTTCTTCGTCCTAGCATTATTCCCGGTATTTTATTTACCCAGGATCTGCTCATTACCATATCCGAATTTGAAAGATTACTAGTTTTTACACAGAGCGATTGCCATCTAATAACCTCCGCAACCCTCAGGGCGAACCAGTAACTCATAAGAGCAATTTACTTATCAAGAGTTAACGTTTATTATCAGATTTTATGTGATAATAACTAGGACCCACAGCTTAACGTGCTCTCCGAGGCACGATGGGGAGACCCACATGAGCAAACGCCCAGGCAGAAACAGAAACTTTAACAAACATCTGACCGAACGGAAATCGAACCCGCAACCGCCAAGACTAAAGGCCGACTCGCTACCCACAACACCACACCGGTGTCGTATAAATAATTATTCCATGTTTTGAAAATTTTTGTGTAATACTCGTACAATAAATAATTAACTAAGCTGTTTGTACCGAAGGTTGTTCTTTGTGGCGGTAGCCAACCTTATTTTTAACGTTGGGAAACGCATTTACGCGCACCACTAGGCAGTGGTAGTGTACTGCCTTAAGCGCCACAGGTCGCGGGTTTGATTCCTGGATAAGACCGGATGTTGGTACTAACCATACAGGCTTGTTTTCCGGCCTTGATTTATTTGTCTTCGTGTGTGTTTCCGGATCCCTGATACAGGATGTCGCTATCCTAAAGGGTGCCGTTGAATATTTTAACTAAACTATATTTAATGTAAACTATATTTATTACATTTTATAGGATCGTTAAAGTAACACTTATACCGGAATAGTGTTGCTTATCTTTTTCGATAAAATTTTACGATTTAAGCGTCGATTTAGTTCCCATTAACTATTTGATATTCTGTTTACTTCAAAACTACCACTAGAAATGTATTGATGTAGATTAAAATTTAATGGATATTGAACATTTAAATCAATGTAGGTAAATCTTTGAAAACGTTAATATTGTTAAAGATATTATAAAATTATTTTCTATAAATAAATTTCCATAGCTTTACAAAAATATTGTGAATTACTAAATTTTTTTTTTTTTTTTTAGTTTATTGGTCCATAAAACAAAATGACAATCAAATTAAAAAGTACATGTAAGCATAACAATATATGTAAGAACTTATCTATGATTTCATTTCTCTAGATATAGACACAACATGCATTTTCAAATATAACAATATAACTAAACTAAGCATCTAACCTAAGGTAGCTAGACAAATAATAATAAAAAATTTAAAATTAATAAAATTAAATCACAAACTAGTTACTTCAAAAGATCTTTTAAAATGTTACGCAAAGAGGCTAAGGAACTATTGGTAAAAATATCATATTTAAAACTAATACTATTATAGGATGCACACATTCGGTATAGGGGCGAGTGGCTGATTATATTTGTTCTCGCATTGGGAAGACAAAACGTCTTACGATTTTGTAAACGACTATTAGGACGTGGAATTGAAAAATTTATGCACTGTAGGATCTTAGATGAATCGATGTGTCCATGAATTGACTTATACAGAAAAACGATATCATTGATTTTTCTGCGTGTATGAAGAGAAGTTGTTTTGTAAAAAAGGAGTCTTTTTGTGTAAGAGTTGAGCTCATGGCAATTATTGTCTATATACGAAACGTGATATAGGAACCTCTTCTGAACACTTTCAAGCCTATCTATATGGACCTGATAGCTGGACTCCACACAACACTACAATACTCTAGGATATTTCGGACTATGCTATTGAATATAAGTATAGAAATCATAGGTTGTTTAAATATTTTTAACTCTCTATGTATGAAACCAGATAGTTTTGATGCTTTTTTCACGATATGGTCAAAATGTAATCTGAAACTTAAAGATTTATCGAATATTATACCTAGATCACGAATGCTTGTAGCTTCTGGGATAGATTGGTTATTAATGTAATATGTTGTAGAATCGGGAGCAATTTTGCGAGTAAATTTTATATGGAAACATTTTGTAGGGTTTAGGTACATTAGATTTAAATTACACCAATTAATTATAGAATTAATATCCGCTTGCAATATGAGTTTGTCTGAATAGCTATTTATTGTACGATAAACTTTCAAATCGTCTGCAAAAAAATTGAAATTTGATTTAATATCAGTGCAGAGATCATTGATAAAACATAAAAAAGTAAAGGGCCTAAATGTGATCCTTGGGGTACTCCAGAAGCTACTTCGCATTCATTCGATTTAAAACCACGGACACTTACCAATTGAGAACGGTTTCGTAAGTAAGATTCAACCCATCTCAATAAACTGCCATGAATCCCCATGTTTTCAATTTTTTTTAGTAATAACTTGTGATTCACAATGTCGAAGGCTTTTCTGAAGTCAGTGTATATAGCATGAACCTCTTTTCTCTTGTCTAGGGTATCTGCAATATCTGATACATAAGACACTAAATTTGACATTGTGGATCGACCAGGTAAAAAACCGTGCTGATTACAATTTATGTATCTACGTATATGGCTTAACATTTCTTTATGGACTATTGATTCTACTATTTTACCACAGCAAGATAGCAAAGAAATAGGGCGATAAGTAGTTATATCACTTGTATCACCTCCCTTGTGAATTGGTGATAAATTTGCTTTCTTCCACTTGGATGGAAATATCCCCGTTTCCAGAGACTTATTATAAATTGCAGTTAAAGGCTTATACAAATTTTTTGCACATTTTTTTAGAAATAATGGTGGTATTCGGTCAGGACCAGCAGCTTTATTCGTATTTAAGGACTGAAGACGTGTTAAGACGTCATTTTCATCTATGAACAATTTACCCAGCGATATATTGTTGATGTATGTGTTATTGGTTTCTGATGTTAATGGACAGGATTGTATATGGTTTATGTTATATATACTTTGAAAATGTTTAGAAAAAAGATTAGCTATTTTCTGGCCTCCACTGCTTTCGTTGCCCATAGTCATTTCATTAGGGATGGAAGTACAGTTACTCTTTTTGCATTTAAAGTACTTCCAAAAATATCGCGGATTACGTCGTAAAATATTAGGTATATTATTTTGAAAATTTTCGTAACATTCCTTCAGCAGCAATTGACATCGCTCTTGTAATATTAAGTAACTTAAATAGTCCATATCATTTCCATAAGTTTTATACCGTTTGTGATACTTTGATTTTTCTTTAAGAGCTTTGATAAGAGATAATGTATACCAAGCAGGATAGTTCTCTTTGGGTGGAAGTCTAATAGGCGTAAATTCATGAATGATTGGCATTAAAGTAGAGTAAAATACATCGACCATTTCCTCAACATCAGTACATCCATCCCACCTCACTGACCAATCAATAATTTCTAATGCTGTATTCAGAGATTCGTAATCACATTTTGTGTAATTGTACGTTAATATTTTGTTATATTTTAAAGTTGTATAAGAAGATGTTTGAACAAGTATTTTTAAAGGGGGATGATGACTGTCACAAGGTACTAACGGTACTGGAATATGTATCGATAAGTAAGCAGGGTCAGTAGAAAAAATTAAATCCAAAATTTTCCCGTTTACATTAGATACATGATTACACTGATATAGATTATTGTATGTAATGGTGTCAGTAATATTATTCACTATGTGTTCATCTGAAATTGATGGTACAAGGAAATTTGAACTAGTTTTGGACTCCCATATCAAATTACTACAGTTAAAATCCCCCAGCAACATAGTAGAAGACTTTTCGCTAAAATTCGCTATTACATGCGTTAAATTACAAAGAAATGTATCAACATAATGTCTATCCAAAGGTGGGGGAAAGTAAGTGACACAAATATTAATACTATAACTTGTGCCTAGTTTTAATAATATCCATAGGTCTTCACAACTAGACTCCCAATCATGCTTTCTAATTACTTCAAATTTTTTTAAGACAGCAATCATAACGCCACCCCGTTTTTATGTGAGAAGATAACGGAGAAGAGCATCTGTCTCTCCTAAATATATTGTATCTATGATCAATCACCTCATAATCAAATACGGTATCGTTTAGCCAAGTTTCGGTCAATACTATTATATCATAGTCATTTGATATTATCAGATAACTGAAAATTCTCTACCTTCGTTCTTAAGCCTCTTACGTTTTGATAATAAATACTTAAATTGAATGTTATAAAAAAAAAAAAATAAACAAACATGCCTTAAAGAAATTTAAATTATACAGTTAAAGTTTTTCCAAGAAGTTTTTATCTCTAACTAATTTAGATTCTGACTTAATGTCCTTGCGCACAAAAATTTTTCCGCCTCGAATCCAAACAAACTCATATTTTTTATCCCTTGCAGCCAGCCTTGTAGCTGCATGCAACTGTTTATTTGCAGGTGACAAATGTTCCATCATGAACACGGGCTGATCAGTTGCAAATCCAAGGTGTGTGGTGTTTAGCTTCGCATCTTTATTCTTGAAATTATACATTTTAATGGCTGTCATAAAATTATCGCGAACTCTAGGGCTCAACATTTTTATTATAATGCTGCGAGGTCGTTTGCTCTCAGAATTGAATTTAGCAACCCTGTGACAATTTACCACTTCGTTATCTGATATATTATACGAAACAGTGCTGGCAAGTTGTTGTATAAGGGTGAATAAATTTTCAGATTTATTTTCAGGAACGCATTGGAGTTCGATGTTTGAATCCCGTGATCTCTGCTCCATCTCACCTAGCTGCGTTGTAATATCGTTTAATTTTTCCCGCAGAAAGTTATTGTCAGCCACAAGATTCGAAATCATCCCAGAATTCTCTGTATTAATTTTTAACTGATCGTCATACCCATCCGATAAGAAATTCACAGACTTTATAACCTCATCAAGTTCACCGCGCATTTCAGAGAATTTTGAACCCAAATCTTTAATTTCATTTCTTAAGCTACATATGGAAGAATCAAATTTAATTAAGCTTGCCTGTTGCTCTGAAAATTTTTCATTCATCTCCATTCTTAGGCTACGGATTTCTTCCAGAATCTTTTCTTGAGCATTTGGTGTATTTTGACTGCAAGCATCCGGGGATTTATCGCATGGTACTGGAGATTTTTTTTGTTTTGTGCTGTTATTTTCCACCCTTGAGGGCTGCTTACTGTAGACTGGACATAGCCATTTACTTCGCGGAATAGTGGTTGTTTCATTAAATTTAACGCATTCCTGGTGATAATTATTTGAGCAGCTTGAGTTTGAACATTTGACTCGCTTTTGAGTTACTAAAATACTCGAGGTACATAATGAGCAGAGAACCATCTTGTAAATTTTTATGCTGAGTAAAAAAATATATATATAATGATAAAAATAATTTATAAAGAAAACAAAATGAAAAAAAAAAAAAAACTAAACGTTTAATTTTATCTTGGTTTTGAACACTGCACTCCCGAGTTCGAATAACATACGCTACCGATAGGCCAACGTTGTTGATAGTTTTGAAGACAAAATTCCTGTCCTATTTTGTCCACAATCTCCTATCTTTATTTACTTTTATAATTTGTACGTGGGTAAACAAACTCTCGTCTTGTGCACACCGGTATTAATCACTTCATAACTAATTGTTTTTACTGTCGAATTTCACTTCTAACTTGAGTTTTTATTGCACTTATCTGCACTTTAAGTAGATTATCGCTACAAATTTAGATATTTTACTTTTTATTCCTTCACACTAACTTTTTAAATAAAATAATTTATTTAAACTGAAGAAAAACGTAGCTACCGTGGGTTACGATGACATATTGACATATAATTATTTTGTATAAAGGTGTAAAAGTCGTAGAATTACAATAACAGGCAGCAGAAACTATTAAGTATTTATAGTTTGTATAGTAAAAAAAAATATTGTATAATTATATTATATTTTTGCAGTAGTAGAGCCATGCTTAAAAGGGCCGGCTCGATCGGGGCAGTACTACCTTCTCACAGAAAATCGGCGTAAAGTAACAGTATCAGTAGGTTCTGTCGCGTTCCGTACGAGTGAAAGCGCCGGAGGCCCAATCTCCCATCCGCTTTGTACCATGACTTTTCTCCCTTGTCATCTCTTCCCTCCTATCCCTTGGGTTGACAACGCGCATGTCATACTTCAAGTATCGCAAGCGTTCATAGGTTGCGGTGACTGCTTACCATGAGGCGGACCGTATGCTTGTTTGCCAACCGTCATGAAAAAGTATTTTTTGTCTAGACTTAGCTCTAGTAGCTAAAACATCGTGATTGTTTCATGGTAGGTAGAATATTTTTAAACAATAATGTAGACTTTATATTTATATTATCATTTTTATGACACCGAAGCAAAGCGCGAACTGGCGACCTACCAATGTTTATCGATAAAAATCACTTCAAGTGTTACGGCGTGATCTGAATCGGTTTTCAAAATGTTTTAACATAACAAGCGGATTGTTTGTTTAATGTCACTTTATTGCTTCGATCGTTTCGTTCATGAATACAATGCTCATCCTACGCCCACGTATATACTTATTGATTTGGGAATACAGCTTTAAAGTCACTTAAAAATTCAAATTCGTTTTTCTAAAATCAAGCGACAGCCCTACATCCGTTCTGACATTTCAAATCGAATACGATATCAATGTGACTCGTCATATTTTCATTGTGACTTATACGATAGAGACATATAAATATAGTTTATGATTTTATTTATGCGGTATGCATATTTTATAGTATATTTATTTTTTACTATTTTCATTTATGACTATTAAATTTAAACTTATTAAAAAACAACCAAACGCAGTCAAGTTATACTCATACAAATGTTTTCCTCAATTGAAAATCGAGCCCAATACTACCTGAATCTCATTCTAGTCATTAATTTAAAAAAAATTTCAAATTCAATTTAAAAAAAAAGTGTGTGTGTACTTATGTACACTCGTTAGAAGTTATACTTCTTTGGCGTAACAAGATAAAAATCTTTTCAAAAATTTTATCTTTCGCCTTGTTCTACGTTTGTAGAAAAAACCACACTAACAATAGAAAAAAAGTATTTAATACATTGAAAGTTTTATTATAACGCATTATCTACTTAAATAAAGTTTATTTAAATATCACAAATAATCTGTAAAAATGATCTGTCAATGTCAAAATAAATGTCACTTTCACAAAAAAATTTGACCATAGATAACTGTCAGGGTGTCGGTTTTTGTAACGGTGTGCGCGCGCATCGTAAAAATTTACTCTCATCATTTTTGCCTAACGCGCCAAAAGAAGTATAACTTTAATAATCTTTTATCATATTTCAGATTTCGCAGACTGTAAATTCATACTTAACTAAGCTAAAATAGAAGCAGACTTCTAGTTCATCTTATTACTAACTTTCTACTTTACTCACCTAGAGTAAGACTAATCCCATCTAAAACATAAAATATAAAAAAATCCTAGTCTCGCAACTCAGTTGGTCTACTTTAAAAAAGTTTTGAGATCTTATGTATAACCATGACTAAAAAATTTTTAATTTATTTATGAATACACACAAATATTCAAAAACACAACCTACTGGTGTAGTCCTGAATTACAAAACACATTTAATTACATTTGAAAACACAATCATGCGTCATAAAATAAAGTTAAAATCTTAAAATATATGTTCGTTGCAACCTAAAGCAGCAATCAATCAAATGAACAGCACATCTCAAGTCCCTATTTCGTTACCCAATAAGAAGATACCAATTTATGTAGGGTCGTTTGTTAGATGTGACCCTTCGTCTTATCAGTAAATCTAGCCGCACCCGCCGCGCCGTTCTCTAGTTTATGATGTACGATATTAGAATATGATTACAGTATAACTAAAAGCGATTTAAGCATTTACTACCGAGATACTAATTTGAACATTATTATAAAAATGGGATATAAAAACTCGCTTTTTGGCGTCCTTCTGACATATTTAGAGACTTATTATTTTAATAAGAATCATAGAAATACGGGCATAGGACGCAATTGGCAGCGATGCAAGGACTGCAAAGTCTACTGCATCACTAAAACTACAACTGGTAAGAGTTTAAAGTTAAAAATTGCTAATTGATGTAATTTAAAATAACTTATAAATATTAAAGCGCGCCATATTTTCTAAACAGAAAACATATTTATAAATTTAAGACTATAAAATGGGATTGAAGGAGGAGAAAAAAATTCATGTACATGCCAGTCTACTTGCTAAAAAGTTAAATTAGCTCAACTTAGGAACAGTTTTGTTTTCATCCAAGTACCATGTAATTAGCGGTTTTAAAAAATCTTACTGTATACATACATCCGCTATTCTAAGGTCAATGGTCGTAGCCCTAACGTCTGTAAACTGATCCTGAAAAATTGACGCGTAAATGTGATGCACGTGAGCTGTCTGCTCACTGTAACCGCATCGATGTCTTGCTCACTGCTTCTATGTCTCAATAATCGATTACTTACATATTTCTAAAATAGTAATGATAGTATGTAGAGTATTTAAATTATAATTGTTTATATGAGTTAAAAAATACCGGTTTAATTATAAACATTATATATAGAATTAACAAGCTTTATTTAAAAAAAAAAATTAGCAGTCAAGTGCGTTGTGGACCACGCACAGTTGAAGCTTGGTTATGAAGAATCTTAAGGCCTTTAAAAATAATATCGAATTAAAATGGACTGCAAAAATAAGTTGGTAATTTCATAGTAATTATTAAACGTTATATGAAAAACAAAGTTATGGGAAAAACTTATATATCTCTTAAATTTGTAGACTTATCTTCTTCAAACCAAATGTGGTTGAAATTTTATTTGATGACCTATAAGCTCAAATTTTTCCAGAATTTTAAATCCCATAGTTCAAAAGTAAGAGGACACAATTTTTACGACTTTAGGAGCTAATATCTCAACAACTACTGACTTAATGAAAAAGTCAAAATCAAACCTACTTATCATTTTGAAAGACCTATCCAAA
The DNA here is from genome assembly GCA_023373885.1 of Hestina assimilis. NCBI lineage: Eukaryota > Metazoa > Arthropoda > Insecta > Lepidoptera > Nymphalidae > Hestina > Hestina assimilis. Next base: position 5,723,115 of record CM041740.1, on the reverse strand, counting down.
GATATCTCATACGTTGACATACGTTGAATTATTTTAAAACCACACTTTAAAATCACTTTTTTTTCTTAAAATCATCAACCCTATTACTTTTAATCGAACTTAAAAAGTTCTTATATGTTCGGCATTAAAAATCATTTCGACATAAAGCAACTAAGCTCGTAATAAAATTATTAAAAATTATTACGTTTGAAACAGCTCGTGGCCTCAGTGCCTGCTTCATTTTGATAAATGGATATGTACCATTTAAATACGAATTCAGTTAAATGTCTTGCAATTAAAATGTTCAGCGGGCCGTATTGTAAATTGCCTTCTTATAGCCAGAGAGCCGATCGTCAATTATAAATTAGTTATTAAGATAAAGATATGTGCATTAATAGGCGTAAAATAAAATGTTTTATTCAAGTTCTTATATGTCAAGTATACATACGTGTAAAGGTAATTTTAAGATATGATGATTACGAAATCACTTCGAGATTTGTTTCATAGTCGTATTTTGTTTGTTTCACGCGTATAAAATATCAGAAAAATGTGGTAGATCCAATGATCCAACTATAAAAAATCCAAGCCTTACATAACGGACGTTATTATCTCTACAATGATATCAAATAAATTTAACCATTTATTTTCTTATGAAGTGTTCCGGAATAAATAAAAATTGATTTTAGGCGTTGAGCTCTTAAACTAGTTCTGTCGTTTAAACTGAAACACACGCCCAACATATGCTTGGTCGCTGGTAATACCCGTAATTAGAAACTTCAATGTACTTATTCTGGAACGTCCCTACTACTTACTGAACATTCTTAATTACTCTTCCTTGCTTTGACTAGATGTTTTACAGTTAGAAAGAAAACTCACAAATTCTCCATTCAAAATAAGATTAATTATATTATAAGTTACGGATTTTAGACGAATTTTGTGGTCTAGTGATGGAACAGATGTTATGAATACGTTTTCCAGTTTAGGCGATGGTTGCCATCTCTTGGGTTGGCAGCAGGCATGTGATACTTCAAGTATCGCAAGCGTTCAAAGGGTTGCGGAGACTGCTTACCATCAGGCGGAATGTATAGTTGTTTGCCAACCGTCATGAAATAAAAATAAAAACACATACCTTTGTTGTAAAACTACTTTAAATAAAGCATATTTAAAAAACAGTATTGTAGTGTATTAAAAGAAGCTTTTGAAAGAGAGCAGTATATAGTCTGTAGGTAAAGATAATATACGAAATCCTATGTAAATTATTTTGAACAAAACCGTCAAGTGCATGAATTATCTTGTTCCATTTAAATAATTAGCGTTGAAAGGCCTAATTTTAATAATATTGTATGGATTGTAAGAGGAGCATATCTTATTGCGTTTCGCGCGTGTTAATAATGAAGAGCCATTTGTCTTGCGCCGGCGCCTGTCGTTAACGAGATGCCGTGCGCGCGCGCATACTGCGAAGAGCAGAAACACAGCGTGAGCTGTATTTAATTAATTAAATTGTTTTACTGATACCATCATTATTGTACATTAACATTTTTTTTAATGAAAAATTATTAATCTTTTAAATTTACAACAAGTTTGTATAATTTAATGCCTTAATATAATGATTAATGATAACGGGAAAATGAATGTAGTAACGATGGTAATCTTTAATGATATTATATGACGTCAGAAATATTCATACTTTATATTAAATATAATTGAAGATATATTGCGATAACAAAAATCTATACAAAAATAAAGCTTAGTTCTTCCTTCAAATCGATTAGAACGACAATACTGTGTATTCATTAAAAAAAACTATAAGCCCAATTACGGCAAATATAATTAAATATTTTTACCAATTTTGACATTGATATGACAATCAGCCATGTTCTAATAATTTACATAATGTTGAGCTTTATCAATTTCATCCACCATTTCAGTAGCTTTAAGTTAGTTAACTTTATGAACAAACTATTGTTATCAACAATGCTTTTAACCACTTTACTAGATAACACAATAAATTGCACAACACTTTAACTACTGCTTCAGATTCTAAAGATTCTTCTTTTATTGGTATGACGATGGTTGTTTGCGTGATGAATACGCGAGTATTGTAGTGACTGCCGCGCTACCATCAATGTGACGTATACTTGGACATTTATTTATTAGTAGGTAATAGTAGTAGTGGAGCCATGCTTTTTCCCCCATAAATGGACCGGCTCGATCGGGGAGGTATTACCGTTTCACAGAAAATCTGCGTAAAGTAACAGTATCAGTATCATCGTCTCTGTACCTTCCTTTTTCCCTTCTCATCCTTTCCCACTAATGTTACCCTTTGTATCGGCGACGCGCATGTGATAATTCAAGTATTGCAATCGTTCATACGTTCCGGCGGCTGCTTACCATCAGGCAGACCCTATGCTTGTTTGCCAACTATCATAAATTAAAAAATATTGTAAGTTTTATTTTAATAATCTTCAACTTGAAAAATCCTTTCAAGTGATCTCCAAGTGCATCCTGTATAGTTAAACAAACCGAGTACCACTTCGCTGTCTGGGTCGACACTGGTGCATGCAAATAGTTGATTTACTCTTCGACTCCGCACTTATTCCAGTCATTGTCGTTTGGATAAATAATATTGTCGCTAACAAGACGTATGCGTCTGCGACTCGAGCGTGACGGGTACTATAAAATGAATAACCATTTGATATATTACATGTTGTATTCTATTATTTCTTTTTGGCAAGAAAATAAAATTTCTAAAGAAACTATATATCTAAGCATCTCTTGTATCTCACGGGAGAATTATCGAGATCATCATCGAGAAAATTTATCAGGAAAAGATTCTTCTTCTTATCGATTGGTTAGTGGTCAACCTAGTGTCAGAGTTGTTCAGGTCGCCCGTAGGCCTCTGACTTGACTTATCGACTGTTGTCTAATTGTCAACAGCCGGGACCGACTTTTACGTGCCCTCCGAAGCACGGAGACGCTCGGTTGAAATACCACTATGCGATCACCCATCTAGTGACTGACCGCGCCTAAAGTTGCTTAACCTACCGATCGTTTACCGATCAGTGGGTGCACTCGGCTATGAGATGAGGAAAAGATTAATATCCAGTTATAAGATTGGTCCTTAACATAAATTACTTATATGATATATCTTATTCGTTATAAGAAAATTATGTATCTCAAAAATACTATTAGCTGATTAATATGTTACATTTTGCTGGTTTAGCGATAATTGCCGTCCGTATACTATTTGGCTTTGAGTCTATTAATATGTTATTTGATATATTCCTTAACTTTTTCTGGTTATTTCCCAGCATGTCCATATTAATTATCCATATTAATTTGACTGCTTACTAGTAAACAGGGCGACTGATATATTATGATCTTTGCAACACTTTAGAGGCTTTATCGCATTGCAAAATCTTGTATTGTCTAATAATAATAAAGTCTTGCTTGAGTGGAAACCGCAAACCGGCAAACTTCGTGTAGGAAGTCTTTACCATAAGACTAAATGGAGCGATGTTCTTCACAGGAAGACTGTTAAGAGTTGCACGAAAGTAGCCGAGGATCGTGCTCAGTGGAGAGCCCTCTGTTTTTTTATGTTACAAGTTGGCAAACAAGCATACGACCCACCTGACGGTAAGTGGGCGCAGTAGCTTATGAGCGCTTACAGCACCATTAGTAGGTGCCACTCACGCGTTGCCTCAACCTCGAGATATTAGTTCTTAAATCTCCTCTGCCCGGTAATTTCACTAGCATACAGTGCCCTTCAAACTGGAACACAGTACTATGCCTAAGCACTACTATTTGGCGGCATAATATTTGACACTGCAGTGGTACCTACCTAGTTGGCCTCTTGCAACAAAAGACCTACCACCAGTGTGACTGATTGCACTGGTGGAATAATCTCTGCTGTGACAGAGGTTATCCCAACAGCGGGCGATGGGGTCGTCACATCCCGACGCCATCCAGCAGTGCTTAGCAGAGTAGGCAGATGATAGTGATGATGATAGAATAACGACGTGAAGTAGGTAGGCTAAAACTTTAATCCCAGACTTCAGCCGAGCGGTGAGCTCGAGAATCAATTTTGAAGTCCAAAAAATTATCTACTAAAATGTTCTGATTATTATCAGCTATTGCTACCATGTTGATCAACTTAACAATAATATGGCTTATCAAACAAAAACCCTAAACAAACATTTGAATTAGTTCAAACAAAAGCAATAAAATATTCACAGTTTTACTTTCGGAAACCAATCAGACATGCGGCATCACGTGCTGCTAATGCGGAGGCACCCTTATTATTGGGGACCGCGTTATTGCTTCTCATTATTGTAACCTTCGATATGGGATCGCTCATGTGTTTTCTAAGCTCATGTTTAGCATGGAAGTACTGAGTGACAAATAAATAATGATAATAAATTATACGTATTTTGATTATTTTTTATTCATTTCTACGAAGCGCTCTTTAACCCACTACGAAAAGAAGGAAGAAATATATTGGTTTCGGGTTCATAGCGATACACTAGCAACTTTAAAACTTTAGTGTCTGAAATCTGTTTTTATTATTTTTATTAAAAAGTTTTGCTTCATCGGTGGTCCTATTTAATTTTTCAAGATATTGTCAATGTCGCTTAAGATAGAGTGCCGGACTCCCAAAAATATAAGAACACGCTAACACTTCATCCGCATTTTTTGTGTTTATAATTTATCTTACAATGCAAACTACATTGTACTTTTAATATAATCATTTTAATATACGTTTATAATGTATACTAAATAAATAACATATTTGTCTGTCTGCCGATTCAGAAAGCAGAGACCGAATATTATATTCGGAGGACTTAAGATCATTGATAAGTTATTTAAAAAAGCTTTTTAGGATTCCGTAGCCTAATGATAGTTTCGTCATGTCCGTTTGTCCGTTCGTCTGTCCATCCGTCCGTCCGTATGTCACAGTCATTTTACTCGGAGACCATTGGCTCTATATATACGAAATTTACTAAATAGGTGAATTCTATGATTCGCTCAACGATTCTGTAATGAAATCTTAAAATATATAAGAATTAAGGGTAGCAGTCCATACATGTAACTGAGTGTTGCAAAAAAATTTGAACATCGTATGTCAACGTGTGAGATATCTTTGGATAGGTCTTTTAAAATGATAAGGAGGTTTGATTTTGCCTTTTTTTATCACGTCAGTAGTTATTGAGATATTAGCTCCTAAAGTCATAAAAATTGTGATTTTTTATAAATATTCATAGTTCTTTCCACCGGCATAATTTTTAGCTGCAAAAATTAAAATACTTCAAACTATTTTGCGAACGGTACTAACACACAACACTATGCAGGCTCCCTAACAATTTACACTGGACACTTATTGAGCGCTGTCGATACGAAGCGGTCGGTGACTGTAATGAGGTGTCCCTGATTGAGACACGAAGTCACCAGGTCAGGGGTAGCCCGCCCTAATGATTATCGCCTTGTGCATCGGATGACTTGGAGCCCTATGTCATAAGGGAAATCTAATGATTTATATATGAGTATTTTTTGTTCATTTATCTTCTATATATGTATATATAAAATGCTTTGTCCTGAATGACTGAAGGATCAACGCACAGCCTAAGCCGCTGATTGTAGAGACCTGAAACTTGGATGGTGTGTTCTTTGTAAAACGTATGCATCCGATACGAAAGGATTTTCTAAAATTCTACCTCTAAGGGGGTAAAAAGTGAGGACAAAGTTTGTTTGGGACAGCGCGACTCCTTGGTCCAGTCTACTTCTAATTTTGCATAAACCTTTTTAACAGAATTGATGGAAGACGTGAAGAACTTTTAAAAAGTCTACTTGAATAAAAATAATTTTGATTTTGATTTTTGATTATCTATATTATATTTAGATATTTGAATTTATAATATTTTATTTGCATATCTTAAATGGATTTAATATGAGAATTCCTAACGATAAATTACCCATACGCTCGTTTTGTTGCTTGTATGATTATTTGTTGGTTTTATAAGTTTAGCTTATTTTTAAATCGAGAATTTAACTTTAATTCTTGGCCATAAACTATGTATAATGGGTATACCTATTAGGTATGTTTGGGTATAACTTAGGATACCTATTAGTTAGTTTACTAATTTAGGATACCTATTAGGATTAATACTTGTGTGTTTTTCGAACGAAAAAAGTTTTAATACATTAAAAAATGTATGTCAGATGTATTTATATTATATATAAGACAGTTAGATTTGTTATGGCATTTTTTGATCTAGAATTGATTCGTCAAAACTATTTTAACGGCATCTACATTTTGACCCTCGTTCCAAGCCTCGTTATTTCCATACAAGTACGTGACGTTGCATCGATAACGTATGAGGTAACACCCCCGTAGGGGTAAAATTTTGTATTACACGATAAAGGATCACAAAATGATAATTGACAATTGAGGGGTAGATATTACCTCATTTATGGAATAATTTTGATGATTCTTTTTTGTTGATGACAAGCACATAGTAATATTGTGTACGTTTTAAAATCCTCCTCTTCACGTCGTATTCCTCATTACTGAGGGTCGTAATTTCCCCCAAGGAAAATTTTGTCCTGAATAATATGTTTTCCTATCTTTGACTACGTGGAGGATTGGGCTTCGACCTCTCGAGCGTCTGCCATCAACCTTGCCAGTAGCCATAAGCTGTTCTAGGTTGTGACCATGTTTTTACGCGATGTGACCGAAGAATTCCAGCACGTTTTAATAAATCCTGATAATTATCAACTGATGACCTGATGCGGTATTAAATGATTGAACGCTTCGAATATTCGATATATCGAGAATCGTGATCTAATGCTACTAAATAATAATAGTCAGTAGAGTACAGTCAAACACAACTGTTCTCAATTTTTAAGAGATACCGCTCGCTTAACGCGAACTGCTGTGTTTACAAGTCAACGATATACTTATTTTTGAAAATTACTACATTATGAACAAACGCTTTATGAATAACCCGCATCCTTTACGGATGTTTTTATCAAGCTGAAAGAAAAAAACTCAATTTGTATAAGTTGAATAATACTTAAAATTCAAACCTCAAGTAAATAAGCAAATAAAACTTTTGATAAACAAAGTGGGTCAGGGGGATTCAGTGGTATTATTATGATCACGTTTATGAATGTCGGACGATCTAATTCAAGTTGTCGGTAAAGTTAAGATCATTTCCCTTGACGGCTTTCCTTTTTTACTTTTATCGAGTTTTATAACCGTCGGACAAGTTTTTCTTTAACTTCGCGTCGAAATGTCTGTTTGCGAACGCTTTAAGTGGATTTCGTGATGAAATGGTTTAAAGCAATTGCTTGTTTTCTTTTGTTTTAAAAAACTTTCGTGCTATTTTTTTATGAAGAAGTAATTATGATTTGAAAATTTAGTTCCGTAGCATAAATGAAATTAAATTCAAAAGGAGACTATCAAGTATAAATAATAAGTAATTTTTTGTATTGTTTTGACGATATTGTTCTGATGTGATTTCTTTAAAACAGAAGTTCTGTGTTCTCGCTTCTATCAGACTGGGTCTCAGTAATCGGCTCGCATACCCAGTGATGCTGTCAAAGTCAGTAGGGCCAACAGCAATACACAATGAAAAAAAAATCCGATGTGATTTGGATTTGATTCCAAAACGATTATTGGACTAATTGTACCTATGTACATATGGGCTATTACACCATCTTTTTCTGTATTAAAAAGTATGCCATCTCTATAAATAATACCTATCCCTGTTAGTAAGTATGCGGGTAGTTCCCAAGATGAAATTCTTGTAATCTGTGCCCCCATGAGTGAAGACCTAAAATGATTTGCATATTTATTTTATTAACAGGATACTCTTGGTTATGCGGGCGAAACCATAGGCGGTAAATCATACGGAGTCTATAAGAATAAAAAAATTATTGCCGTAGTGACTAACGGCAACTTCGTCTCTATGCGTTTAATAAGTTTGATGCGTTTGTAAATTTTCTTTTTTTATTTAAAAGTCTACAATTTAGAAGTTTTATCGTTTATTTATAGCACAACATTTTGTAGATTGACGATGACGACGACAACGAATATGACGATGAATTGGGAACCGTTAAATTTGGTAACAATTTTATTCAATTCAATTCTGGTAGCAAAACGATTCAGACCTATGGTGCCAGGACGTATAAATATATATGTCAGGGTATGAAATAGCGATGTAGCTTAGTTTAGGTTGTCAATTACAATACGAGTTCACTGTAGGCCTCCGGCAGTTTTATAAACTATTTTTAATGTCATTATAGTTTACATAATGGTTTTTATTTCATTTCACGATATATATTGGCTTGCAACCAGCTTATTAAATGTCAAATGAAAAACAAGTTATGTCTATGGACATTGAAATTGAAAACCGAATCCATTGTCGTAGCTACTGCCGTTGTATCGCTGAGTATTGTACTGGTCAAGGGAGCATTGATAAAGTAAAAAGCAATATATCCTAGTCAATAAGAAAATCAATTGCAGACTGCTGTCTCACGACTGCCACAATTCAATAACGAAGCGCAATCCGTATCTAGACTTCAAGTTAAGAGAAATTCGCAAATAATAATGGCCGAACTAGTTAGTTGTATAAACTGCTGTGTAAAATAAATAAAAGGTAATATTTTACCAATAGATATCTATAAAACTTAAGTGTCTGTTTGTAATATCAAAATAACAGCTTTATACTTTATTATATTTATACGAAAGTTTACAAATAAAAATCATACGGCCCTTATACAAACAAAAATTGTGTCTGTTCTTCTATCTGCTTGTTATGAAAAAGCGATTTTAACAGGATAATTTGCAGATAGCTAATTTTATAAAAACTAAATTAGGCTACTTTTATTTAAAATTAATTTTAAAAAAATCATTAGACCACGCGACCGGAGCCGTGTGCGCCGCGAGTACTATGTATGTATATAAATGCTTAGAAAAATTATAATATTAATAGAAAACACGCAAAATACAATAATATACATATTGGTTGTTTTGTACAGCTAAATTTTTATTAGTTGGGCGTGAACTCGGTTACTTGTTTGCATTTCCTTTTGTCGTAAGAAAAAAAATCAAACAATCTTCTCAAACTATATAACACATAGAATATATTATATAGCTGAAACTTTAAACATAAAATTTTATTTTTAATACCAAGTCAAATATGAATATGATCAATGACAACTCGACTTTTTGCGGCCAAACGATATACATAAACAAAATTACATAAGCGTCGGACTATGTCAGTAGATTATGAGACCTAGTTTCTAGTCAAAAGAGCCATTCAAACTCATACAAGTGAGTATATACCATTAACCCATTCATTAGTACGCGGCCGGCCTTCCATAACTGAACAACTATTGTGTCTGTTATACGTTGAGCTGACATATTAAGCAATGGTAATAGATTTTAATGAGGAGCAACGAAAAGATTAATTTTCACTAATTATCTAACTAATATTATAAATGCAAAAGTTTGTATGGATGCAGGGTTGGATGGATGGACGTTTGCTACTCTTCTTCTTCTTGCCCCTATCCCACCTAATTGTGGTCGGCACAGGACGTCTTTTTCTGCCATTCTTTTCTATCATTCGTCATCTCTGCACTCACTCCATTTCTACTCATGTTTGTTATTCTGCCACAGAAAAACAGACAAATTTTGATAAAACTTTGTACACACGTAGCTTACGTACTTGAATTAACATATAGGCTACTTTCTATGCCAGAAAAATGTGGGATTCCCGTTAGATTATTAAAAAACTACATAACGCGAGCAAAGCCGCGGGCACAGCTACTAATCTTATATTATAAGAATCTCAAAAGTTTTGTGGCACACATTGAGATAGGCCCACTGGATTGATAAATACTGAAATGATAAAAATTCAAAAGCTATGTCACTAAATGATCTCTCATCACTTAAGTCTATATTTCAGCAGGGTTCAGCAAGCGTTCGACACGATTATATCCTTTGCGGGGACATATCGCTTCAGAACAGAATTGATTAAAACAGAGTTCAAATGCCTCCATAGCTTTTACCCTTTGTTACCCACAAACTTTTTCTTCTCGTTCTGAACGGGAAATGAACGAGTTTATAATCCAGGACAGACAAAGACACTGAATACATAATTTTCACTTGACGTAAAAGATTATAATGATGAGATTTTTATGCGTGTTTCAGTATAGTTTTTGTATTTCTTCGCTTAAGCAATGCGCTTTAAAATCATTTTTAAAGCTCAAAATTATCACGTAAAAGCTTTCTTTTCTACATTTTAAAAGCCGCATGGCGAAGTTTAATTTTCTTCCTTAAAAATACTTTAATACTTTTACCATTTTACCATTTTACGCAATTTTACAATATAAAAATATACTGCTCTATAATTTAATTTATTAAACCAAAATAAATTAAAAGTCGAATTAATAATAAAATTGGATACGCTGCACTTAAGACAACATATAATTGCGATCAGATATTGAAATATTATTGAAATGGTTGTATGTGTATATATTTTATTTTTGAAATATTTGATAAAAATACATAACATAGGTAAACATAAATAAAACTAATGTCTCAATGTTAAGAACTATTTAAAAAAAACATAATTAAAGACGGTCAATGGATTGAAGTACCCTATGAATATAGTACATAACAATTCTTCTTATATTATATTGAAATTATCTTGAAATCTCGTAGATTAATATAGTGGTGTAATTACTATGATTCAATAGGCTTAATAAAAAGGTCACAGTAGTCAAAGTGTGAACAGGATCGACAAACTGCTTTGTTACCTTGGCTAATGAGAAAGATTTGGAGCGGAAGCCACCACTGATCACAATAGAACAACCTGTTCAGGAGTATCAAAATGAAATGTGACTACATGACAAGGAAAAATGAACCTAAGCCTATTGGCTTATGGTTGTAATTCACATAGACTTTAAAGTCTAAATTGTACCGGATTTTTTCAGTAACCATTGCCCTTTTACTTTGCAAAAATTTTTGTATACTAATGCAATTATGACGAACTACATGCTAAAATATTTTTTTGCAAATTTTATTTGTTGCAATTTTTAAAAGACCTAAAAAGTTGGAGGTTGTAGAACCGCAACCATTGGGTAAAAGGATTTTGTTTACTACTGTTTTATTAACATATTTATTTATTAAATACCTCCTTATACGTAAACGTTCTTCCATTTGTAATAAAATTGTTATGATTTTGCTCACATTATAAAGCATTAAGTACCCGCGATTGCTACACCCAATATTTTTATGTAGATAGGCTTTTGTTTTTGTTTTGACGAGCTTATGGCGCAGCGGTAGTGAACCTGCCTGAAGCGCCAAAGGTTGCAGTTCCGATTCCCGCTCAGGGTAGTTGTTTGTATTGACCATTTATTTACGTTTACGGATCCCCAAAACAAGAAATAACTATCCTAATGGGGGCCGTTTATTAATTTATTTATTTATCTACTTCATATGATATAATTATTTCTTAAAAGGAGGAATTTCTGATGAGGGTCTATATATGCAATGAGTTTCCGTGAACTTTCTAGTGACAATGAAATATGGTACTTTATGAGACGCAGCGGGCAGAATATGGGATTGTCATACGTGCAGAGTTTATAAGTATAACAGCTGAATATAAATGCTTTGATCATCCAATATACAAAACTCTACATGACATAATGGTTATAATTATAATTTCTTTGATAATTCTATCCATGTAGTTGTTCTTTATTTATATTAGATTTTACACATACATTGGTATATAAGAATTTTATATATATACGAAAAGTTCAGTCAAAAAGAATTAATTAAATGTGTGGGAAAAAATAATAAAACTGCAATTACCTATACTATACTATACTAGCATTTGCTCGCGGTTTCGCCCACGTGAATTACTTTCTGTAATGAGGCACCTTTCTTGATTCATAAATAAAGTTTTAGTGTTAGACATATTCGCTGCAGGTATTATCAAGATCTTCAACTTTTCTCTAGAACTTAATCATATATCTCCCATCATTAAGGCAACGTTCGTAGGTAACGTTTTCGTTCGACTGTTTTTTCTCCGACTTCGACTACCACGAATAAGTGTTTCACTCACCAATAACGTGGCGTTCTAATTTCAAAAGAATTTGCAAAATCGTTGCAATAGATCCAGAGATTACCCCCTACAATCCCACAAACTATACCTCTTTATAATAAAAGTAATAAATGTACCTATTTACATAAAACTTTTATACAATAAATATAAAAATAAGCATACCCTTTTTAATCAGAAGTACCAATATAATCCACCGTATTTTACACTATTTATTTAAGTGTGAATAAAACGCACCATTTTAATAGTACAATGAAGTTTAACTGATTTGCGCATTTATCATTCGCTCCCAACAATTGTTCAGTCAATAGAGGGAGTTTAAACTTTTAACAATATGAATAAGACAGTGTACATTATTTACTATTTGCAGACCTCCCCTAGCAAACGTAATGCAATTCTGCGATGTGTTAGCTTTTTTGCTCTGACCCCCGCAGAGAGGGACCCGAATTTCTTGATAACTTCATTGCAAACGCTCCCGGCTCTATTTTGAATAGTTTTAAACAGGAACCACCAAGAATTGCAATCTTTATAAAATGTACAAATTTCTAAATTAATATTGGCGTATTGCAATTTTGTTAAATGCAATAATGTTCCAATTACTTTTATAGTCATAAATAAATATAATAAATATAAATATATAAGCTAAGACTGACAGACTGACTGACTGACTGACAGTTTCAGAAATATTTATACCTTTATTGGACTATATCTGTAAACACTAGTTCAAACTGAGACTTTTATTTATATTTTCTGTGTATTGGTCTTTTTACTACGACATCCATAGTCGAATCGATCATAGAAATGCCCTCCTACCCTCACACAGCCTGCCGACGTGAATAAACTGTGGTCAGTTGTTTTCGTTGGATAAATTTAAGAACTAGCACTTAAACTTTCAGCTTCCTTGTCCACTTACTTTAATTTTACTTATTCCTTTGGGTCGGAAATACGCTTGTGATAGTATTGTCATCGTAAGCGTCTGTAGGCTAAAGTTCACGTTGGCCGCCACCATCAGGAAAACCATACGCTTGTTTGACATTACTGTTGTATGAAAAAAAAAAAGATTTTTTGGTATATTAAATTTTTTCTTAGATTATATCAGATATGACAAAAACAATAAGCAAAATTGGCGTATGAATAAAATAATATTAAAAATTATTTTAATGAATGTTCTTGGATGTATAATGCTGTTCAAGTTGATGCACATATGCAGGTCGAGCCGTCGAATGCAGTAAGCTCTCTTGGGTCTAATTTTCGTAACCCTGTGGGGACATACAACGCCCTTATTTTTATCATACGAGCTGTTATATCTTCGACACTTAACGTTTTATATTAAGGCAAAATTAGTGCATTATTTATACTATAAGAATGATATAAAATATAAAAATCACTGAAATCTTACTAAAATCTTTATCTTTATAAAATGCAGATTGAAACCGTCCGATAAGTCGTCGTAATTCGGTGTTAAATTTATAAGTCATAGACAATCTTTAATTATTGTTTTTGACATAGAATATTTTTTATTAGAAGTAAATCTTTTAAATTTTAACCAATCATAATCTTCCTTATTTAAGTTCAGCCCCTTCAAAACGCGTTAATCTTTCACAACACACGGAATTGTACTACGTTCACTCGAAGGGCCCCCGAACATATTTCAAGTGCAGGATTACCATCTATAGAGAAGTGCGAATGCGTAATGTTCGTGACAGATCGCCTTTAATCTATAGCTTTAAATTTAAATGGTCTTTACGACCAACCTTTTTAATCTCACCCACCATGTTCACTGCAGATGTTTTTGCATTTCGAAATTTATTGTCGGCGAAATAGTTTGCTAATACGTATGTGAGAGTTTCGAGCGTTCCAAAACTTTTTACCAAGTTTCATACGCGCGGAAGTTGGAAACTAAAATTTTGGTAGCAAGTTTCGCGTTTGCGTTTTTAAATATTATTTATGTAAATGACATCTAACATAGCTCCAAGACGTTTCAGAAACAATTACAGTTTCTGGAATACTTATTAATATGTATAAAAGGGTATTTTATAGTCATAAAAAAAATTTTAGTCGTTTTTTACATTTACGATATATATAGTACATTATAATAAATTACAATCTGATGTCGCAGAGATCGCAGGTAAATAACATTTAGTTATTTCTCATAATATGATCTTTGAGCAATTCCATTGTCTTCAGAATTCTTTTTTATTTTTATTATTTATTTTTATGTGACTAAGTTGGCAAGTAAGCATACCCACCTGATGGTCAGCGGTTGTTCTTATAATACTTCTATGCTTATAACACCACACATTTGTAGGTATTACTCACGCGTTGCCAACCTCGAGATATTAGTTCTTAAATCTCCCGTACCCAGTAATTTCACTAGCTACAATATCCTTCAAACCGAAACACAGTATACTGCTTTACCAGCTTAGAAAAAGTGACACTGTGGCGGTACCTACCGAACCAGCCTCTTGCAATAAAAGACCAACTGGCCTTTTATCAGGGGGCACGGCAGTGCCCCCGCCAAGTCGAATGCGAAGCAAACACTGCCGTACCATCCTTTACTGGAACCATTTCGCAGCATTTTCAGGCCCCAATTTGAGAACCTCTGGATAAGATCAGAACGCAGAAATTTTCGTCATCCACTAAGCTATAAAATCACGATTAAAATAAAAAATTTCAAGTCTGTATTATATTATCATATACGACAAAAAAAATTAAAACTCTTTGATGGCAAAAAATGGCAAAGATATGACATGACCTCTTGCTTTTTGAAATCGGCTTAAAAGAATCAGTGCACTCAATCTGTCGTTATCCTGATCCTCGAGACTTGTGCCCCATCTCATCCAAAGTCAACAACGCTACAAAGTACGCTGCTATAAAAATATAATTATGGAAACTTAAAACTTACTCAGACAATGTTATTTCAAACAAACATATTAAATATGTTTAATTGTAACTTTTAGTCGTGATTGTTATTGTTTGCAAAAATGTTTATGTGCTGAACTGTACGACTCTAGAATTACAAGTTGCATAATTTTCATTAACGTAAAATAACAATGTTCTTTATGTGATACTAGCTTCTGTCAACGGCTTTGCCCGAGATTTTTAATGAAGCAAGTATTTCACATACTAACTATCATGCTCTGTCACCCCTTTCAAGTTTAGTTTTCGAAACAAAAGTTCTATAGCCATCTGCATGGCCCCAAAAAAGTTTTTATACGCCTCAGAAGTAGGAACTTTTTAGTAGAGCTTTGCTATTTTCTGGTTCAGCTCGACAGAATCTTTACTCTAAGTAGCGTTATTCATACTGTTGAGTTTCACTCCATGAATTAAAATGTCGTAGGCACTACCACACCTAAACCACACAGAAGGGAAAGATCCTTTCTATTTATTTTCCTTCTATCTCCCCTTAACTTTGCTCTTACTTCAGTTGTACTGATGCTTCGCATGTTATAATAACGATTTTGCTGTTTATAATGGAAGCGCGATTAGGTTACGGTGACTTCTTGGCGCTTACCATAAAGCATACCCTACGCTTATTTGCCACCGTTGTGCTATAAAAAATAAAGTAACCATATACTAAAAAGATTAAAGTAACATAAGCTATATAAGGAGCCCAAAGGTGTTACCATGGCAATCACCGTAAGTCGCAGCGTCGGTAGCTCTCCTATTAGGTGGTCTGATGACATAAAGCGAGTCGGTGGTAGCATATGAACGCAAGTGTGCAGAATCCTTTCCAGTGGCATCATTTAAGAGAGACCTATGTCCAGCAGTGGACGTCTATAGGTTGACGAAGACGACGAAATACTGAACACCATAAAATCTTAAATCATAAAATCGTCAAATTTAAAGCGTAGTCACATAAGTGAGAAATAAAATCCTACCGCGTTTTTGACGTGGCGTGTCAAAGCGAGTCTATTCATTAATTTGAACCGCGTGTAATTGGCGTGAAGTGGATCCACGTCATAACAATTTAAGCGTTTATCTAATTGCCTTTAAGGAGTCTTGATTTGTGAACTGAAACATCTAGAAAAAGTTTAGTATATTCGTTTTTTCTGTTCAGCGACAGGTATTATGATTTGAAGTTTGATTGATTACTTGTTTTTAAAAACTGTGTATTTATTTACGGAATTATAATACCTATAGACTGATGGCGACACGGTTGTGAAACTTCTAATGTTGCAAACTTCTATGGACTACAGTGACTCTAGTTTGCCACATTTGTACGGTTTTAACTTAATAGAAAATAGGAGCACATATATAAACATTTATTTCCAAATTCAATCCATTTCTATATATTTCATTACATTCTAACTTCATTTTATTATAATACCCCGATGTTCTTCGTAATTCTTTAAACTTGGACTACAATTATTTATGGTGACAAACCGTTGTGTCGTTTTCTTTTTTTCACATTACATACCAGATACTTTTAACTAAATTGAAGCCAAAAAAAAAATACTAAAATCACCTTCTATAAAATTTACTCAAGAATTTTAAATCTTAATCGTTAAAATAACTAAAATTATTACCGATAAAAAAATCAGTGTGTTAATCGTATTGCTTTTAGCACGTGTTTTGTATGCGCGTGAGCATCAATAACGCAATTATATACGGTCCATTCTCCAGCGATTATAATCGGTATAGAATGCTGACACTATAAATTATTGTTAATCATTCTATCAACGTATAAGCAAGAGCTATAAAATTAACTGATGTATATGGTTTTATTTTTTATTTAGTTTATAAATAAATAAACGCTACACACTCAACGGCCCCCATTAAGATAATTACATCCTGTGTCGGGGGTCCGGAAACATTCACAATGACAAGGACAAACATACCCAGACCGGAAAACATGCCTGTACGATTAATACAAACATCTGCTCCGAGCGGGAATCGAACCCGCATCCGTCGAGGCTAAAGGCAGACTCGCTACCCACAACGCCACAACGGTGTCGAAATTTTATTATATAGGTTTATTATTATGAAAACCTATGAAGCTAGTTAGTTGTTTTTAGAGTATGTTTAATTTTTGACACTACACAAGAAGTGCCTTTGTGAGCTAGGTTTTTAGCTTCCATCGTTCCTCCAGTGCAACAGTACAAATAATGTCACTTCAAGACGATGTTCTTTATAAGTGTAGTATTTACCCAGTCCAATAATAAATAAATCTCCTACCAAAACCTCACTTTAGGCAAATTAATAAAGGATAAGGATAGTATTTAATGAAGTATCCAGAATCGTGCTCACATACTCCGATGTCATACCGTAACTCGATCAACGAACTATTGTCCTTACTAGAACATTTTACAATGCATCCGTACAATACAAAAATACATTCATCTCTTTCTAATTTACTACTTAAATATAGATTGAAGTGAGATAGTATATCAATAATTTAGACAGTTTTTGATGGTAATCGTAGTAGGAACTCCCACGATAATTACAACAGTGTCAAAACGGATATGGTGTTCAGTTCCTATTCGTATCGGAAGGGGGAAATGGTTTAAACAGTATGATTTATGTGTGATGTGTAGACAACGCCTATTCTAAATAGTAAACAATGGTTAACAAGCAATTAAACAAATATGTGGTACCCACATAGATATTATTACAATTGATTAATAAAGGGTTAATTAAGATTATAGTGTATTAATAATTAAGTTACACATATATTTGGACGCAAATAAGCAATATCATGTCAACCCACACGAATGTCATTTCGGAGAAAAACGCGTTTGAAAATTTTGAATAACTTGCTTTATATGAAATTTTTTATGTATTGGTCAAGTTTTTGCCAATTTCAGATTTATGTAAGTTATTTTACTTATTTTCACAAAAAATAAGTATACAAACGGCATATTTCGTATATAATACAACCCAAAACGTTTAACATAATACATAAATTGCATGATTAAAAAATGACTTTTTTAGAAGTTTTAAAGCTTAAAACCCTACAAATATCAAAGAAAAATGTTCTTCAGCCATTTACCAACACTTCTGCATATATAACTCAGTTTCATCAATTTTGTGGATTGACATGGTATTGCTTATTTGCGTCCATTTAACCATTAAAAAAGGATTTCAAAAATTGTTTCATAGAATACCTTGGGGCCCACCATGAACTCTTATTACGATTCAAATGGCAATCTAAACTGAGCTGCATCGCTATTTCTTACCATGTCATATATATAGACGACGTTGTGGCGCAGCGGTAGCGAACCTGCCTTAAACGCCACAGGTCGCGGGTTCGATTTCCGCTCGGAACATAATATGTTTGTATTGACCATGCAAGCATATTTTCCGGTCTGGGTGTATTTGTCCTTGTCATTGTGAATGTTTCCGGACCCCGACACAGGATATTACTATCCTAATGGGGGCCGTTGAGTGTGTAGCGTTTATTTATTATTTACTTATTTATATATATATATACGTCATGGAACCATAAAAATCTGAATTGTTTCTCTACCCGAATCGAATTCCATCGCAATAGAGTTGTTACTAAAAGTTTATGGTAGGCCCCCTGTCTGTCCTTACAGCCATTCTTAAGCGCAGAAACTTCATTGTATAAGGTTTTATGCATGCCTTCTCTGAAGGGTTAGAGCCTTCTTACTAAAATTTAATAAAAGTTTTTTTTTATACGGTAAACTATATCAGTACATAGTATAAAACAAAGTCGCTTTCTCTGTCCCTATGTATGCTTAAATCTTTAAAACTACGCAACGGATTTTGATGCGGTTTTTTTAAACAGATAGAGTGATTGAAGAGGAAGGTTTATATGTATAAAAATATTGGAAAACCAAATTTTTTTGAGGTGTCTAATGTGATGTCGTAAATCATTACATTTAACGCGTGCAGGCCACGGGCAGTAATGAATAAATCAAAACTACTGGATCGATTTTAATAATTTTTTCAGTGAATGACATAGGCTATATATTTTATACCCGTGCGAAGCCGGAGCGGGCCGCTAGTATTTGAATATAAAACTTGCCAAAATATAATTCAATAACAGGAGCCATGTATAATTCAATCTTAAAATAGTTGTTAATAGATATGATACTGCTTTGGAACTTGGCATCCGATTATATCTTAACTTTTACCTCCGATAGTTCCGAACTTCGTCTCTATCATATATGTTTTTGTCAGGTTATAACTTTGATATTTTGTCTGTATATTTTTTTGTTTTTAGATCTTTTCATCTGGATAGCCTAGCTCTGTCTATCGGAGAGTTAGAAAAACTTATGTAGAAAAGCAAGTAAGGACGATTTGTATGACTCCTATCTTTAGTAGGTTATCCGTCCTCTCAACGATAGATACATAGCTTCGGTTGGAAACTCTTATCTTGAGTGGGTTATTGAAAAGCAAGTAAGGACAAAACGATAGATTTTTTATCTTTAGTAGCTGCAACTAGCGATAGATAGGTTATTGAAAACGGCCGTAAGTCACCTAGAAAGTGTCCAGGTTTGTTGATGAGAGTTAATTACTCCAGAACAATATATCATTGATAAAATATGCGATGTTTGAGGGTCTTTAATAGGTACGTAAAATCAGAAATGCTTTGCTACAAACTGTAACGATTATTTTGTTATTAGACCGCAAGTAGCTAGAAATTGTGCATGGATTTTCTTTCACAGTCGGTATTTTATTACGAAGCGGTACCAAACCTGCCTGAAGTGCCACAGTTCGCAGGTTCCATTCCCGCTCAGAATAACGAGGGCGCAACCGCAGGCGTTGCTAGTCGCAGAAGTCATTGTGAAAAATTCAAATATAGGGTGAATAGTTTCAGAGATCTCGTGAAGAGTCATTGCGCTTACTCGTATATGTATATATGTATATATTGGCGCATGACGAAGTATAGAACCTATTTAATACTTTGGACTAGAATGGCAATATTTGAAAAGATGTCATTCTAACGGAGCGTCACAATGATGGTTACTTCAATATTTTACAATACAGAAAATTATTGTCGTACCGCATATAAAGTGACGAATCGTTGAAATCCGACGTGATAGTTACAGTGCTGTGCAATTTATTATGATATCTAGTGTAAGGTAAAAGGATTGTTGATTACAATAAGTTGTTCATAATGTTAACCTACTTCGACGAAATTCATAAAAGCTCCAGACTATCCATAACTTAGTTAAACCACGCCCGTGGTTTTATATAGATAAAATTTAATATACACGTTTCAATGAATGTAAAGGACCGTAGATATCGTAGTCTATGTTTAGCATAATCCAGCTATTTGTCGGGGCAACCGGGCACTAACGATACGAGCCCCTCATATTTCCAAGATAGCGCCATTCGGGGGAGATTTCAATTCTATCATCCCATTGCGAATATCTTGGCACTATACGAGATAAGGCAACGAACGCTTATAGGATATATTTAATGATAACAGTGACTGAGGTTGTTTGACTTAATTTTAGATGTACAATTATTATTGGTCGGTTAAAATGTAACGGTTTAAGCTTTGCTTGGATATTTAATAGGGTTTTTATGTAAACTGTTTTACCAGTAGCCTTCTTACGAGTATGAGCTAAAAATAATTACACAACAAAAATAAATAAATAAACGCTACACACTCAACAGCCACCAACAGGATATTGATATCGTGTGTCGAGGGTCCTGAAACATACACAATGACAAGGACAAATTCACTTAGACCGGAAAATATGTCTGCATGTCCAATACAAACATATGCTTCATGTGGGAATCGAACCCGCGATCTGTGCTTATGGCAGCGCTACCGCTGCGCCGACACGTCGTTCTATATATTTAATATATTTTATAGTTAAAAGTCGTAAAAGACTCTAAAGAAATTGCTTCAGTCACCTTCGATATTAGCTTACCCAAACTTACGTAAAGGCATCAAAATATTGATAGAAAATTTATTAGATAAATCATGGACACGTCGTAAGTCAATGACAAAAGATATAAAATAAGTTTATAGCTTTCACCTCGCATCCTGGCGAGGTCATAAAAAAAAATTTTTTAGTGTCCATTGCAACAAAATCATTTTTTAGGGTTTCCTACCCAAACGTAACACTACCCACTAACATTCCGCTGACCGTCCGTTGGTCCTTCCGTCCGAACAGAAATTGGTAGAGAGTTAAAATATTCACAGTACGTAAACACTTAAAAATTTTAAATATAATAAAATTTAAAATGTAAAAAATTAATATTTTTATGGTTTATTGCTGTATCTCATGAACTGTAATAGAAGCGATGGAATGTTCCTGTGTATTTCTATGATTACTATAATAACAAATAAAAAGAATTAATTAATTTCAAAATTAAAAGGGTTTCCATACAAGAAACTTGATATTTTTATTCTATGACGATAAGAAACCTTTTATGTGCGAATCCGACACGCACTTAACCAGTTCTTTACATATTTACTTAGACCATTTACTATGTTAAATAGTCTAAGGATATTTACATGAAATTGCATTAATAAAAGTACCTGAATGTTATATTTTTGGTAAATCGTGTATGATGAAATGTATATATAATATAATAATATAATGCAAATTGATAATTGTAATAATATGATGCTCATGTATACTCGAACCAGGGTTTTCATTACCTGAAAACACGGATAAAACGACATTTTCTTCAAACGATTTATCGCCTCCGAAAACCCATGCATACTAAATTTTATGAAAATCGTTGGAGCCGTGTCTGAGATTATCACTACATAGTATAAAACAGAGTCGCTTTCTCTGTCCCTACATCCCTATGTATGCTTAAATCTTTAAAATGACGCATCGGATTTTAATGCGGTTTTTTTAATAGATAGAGTGATTTAAGAGGCAGTTTTATATATATAATAACATTCATTAAATAGTGGAGAAATACTGTTATTTTTGAGGTTTCTAATGTGATGTCGTAAATAATTATATTTTTCCGCTTATTCTAGGCTATATATTTCATACCCGAGCGAAGCCGGAGCAGGCCGCTAGTATAAATATATGTGTTACGTCTATATTGTATGATATTAAAAATAAATAAATAAGTAACACTCTTGGTCTCACATATATATACAAGAATTTGTCGTTGAAAGGTATTAGATAGATATTATGATAATACAGTAGGGACAAGATGTAATACTGTCCAATAGAATTACTATTAGACGTATAGTGACCCAATTCCTGTAAGAGGAAATGGCCCAATATATCACATGATGGAACTAATGTATCTGAGAGCCCAATTTTCCTGCTGGGTCACCGACTTTCCCCCATTAATTCTCCAAGGGATTTGACGGAGGAATTTAAGATGGATACGCTTACATTTACACGTGAGTCCGCGATAAACTTGTAATGTAAATCCATTTCATGATATGTATAATATAGTAGCTTCGACCCGTGGCTTTGCTCGACTAAATAATGATTTATAATAAGTCACATATAATGCAATATAGAAATCATTTTATGAATAAATATGAATAAAATTTTCATTCCGTATTTCACCTTCTTTATGTTTTGTTTTCGCAACCCTTATAGATGTTAAACTAAAATTCATTATAACTGGTTCAACAATTTAGACATGAAAAAGTCACTAATAAACTCACTTTTGCATTTATAATATTAAAATTGAATTAATATGTGAAGAGCCACCGAGCCTTGCACCCCATTTTTAGAATATTTCGCGCAGGGTCATGTGAACTTTGATATAGCTATGGTTTATATGTTAAAATGGAAAAATATCTGCCAATGTCATCTTAGTAATTACTATAAAAATGAAAGTTTGTATGTTAGTTACTCAATCATTCGAAAGTAACGAACTGATTAGAATAATATGTGGCACAGATAGTTTATAACACTATGTTGATATTGAAGAAATATGGCTGTGAAGAATTTTTTATTTTTTTTTTTGTTAGAAGTTAGCAAACAAGCATACGGCCCACCTGATGGTAAGTGGTTGCCGTAGCCTATGAGAGCTTGCAGCACCAGAAGTAGGTGCCACTCACGCGTTGCCAACCTCGAGATATTAGTTCTTAAATCTCGTCCGCCCAGTAATTTCACTAGCGTACAGTGCCCTTCAAACCGGAACACAGTAATGCCTAGGCACTACTATTTGGCGGCAGAATATTTGACACTGCGGTGGTACCTACCTAGCCGGCCTCTTGCAACAAAAGACCTACCACCAGTAAAAATTTGAAGAAGTTAAAAATATCCTACCGCAGTTAGTAGGGCAATACTAAATTTAACAAAAAAAAGGGAAATGGTTTCCCGCAGATGGTGAACAAAAAGATAGCGGTGGCGAAAGTGAGGAAGGCAGAGCAAATGTAAATAGCTTCGGAAACAGTAACGCGAGCGTAGACATATTTACAGGTCGTCGGATTGCCGCGCCGACGGACAGATCGACTGACGACAACAAGATGCTTAGGGACTGTGTACACTGCATAGAATCACTCATAGGCGGCCCATAGCTTCAATATTATTGCATGTCGAAATTTTCATATGCGCACCATGTCTAACGACGCAGTGTTAACTGAAACATATTGCGCAATTTTAGGTATACATATTATTTCAATACGTTAAATAGAAAATATATTCTTAGTTCTTCTATGTTGAAGTTGTCTTTTGCACTTTTTTAATGTAAGACGTTATAAATATATAATATCATAAAAATATTATTTGTTTGGCCCCAATGGCCTTGACAGCGTCACCACACCGAGGACTGAGCACTCAACTTTTGTTGCACTTCTACAGCAACGCATGGCTGACTAATAATAAAAATTATTTTATTGCTTATTTCCTTTTAATGTTTCTACTGCTCTAATTAAAATTTTCACAATGCACCACAGCATTATACTTACTAATTAATTTCCTTAACCTCCTTATATTGAAGATGGTTAAAAAGCAAGAAATTCCGATTCATTCACAAAACATCCAACCAATTACATCTGTCAGCGTGTATCATGTGTCAAAAAACATAAATCTTGATGACATTTAATGTTCCACACTATCTCTGATTTATACGTATTAATAGTGGTAATAAATTTAAATGAATTTGTGACAATAATTAAAGCCTAAGGTTAACCACCGGTAAAAAATGTTCTTAGAAATGAGTGGTTAAAAATTTTATCCGTCACCATGCTACAGTTCATGCTACGAGGCATCAATCACTAAAACATTTTATGTCTCCGCGCCAGATTTACCTACCGCATCATATTTACGGACGAACGACCGTTGTGGCGTATTGGTAGTGGGCCGGCGAGCCTAGAGGATCGCAAGTTCGATCACGCTCGGAGCAAATGTTTGTTATAAATATCGGTTTCGGTTTGGGCGCTTGTAGTTTGCCTTGAGGGTCTCCCTACCGTGCCTTGGAGGGCACGTTAAGTTGTCACTGCCAAGTCGTAGATGTCAAGCCTGGCAACTCTTAATAGATAATTTGCTCTTATCCGATGAGTTACTGGTTCATCTTTTGGGTTGCGGAGGTCAGATCGCAATCGCTATGTTTAATAACTAGTAACCGATGAAACCAGGATAAGAGTATATGCACACTCTGGGTAAATACCTGAAATAATGGTAGACTCTGGGTAATTACTGGGAATAATGCTAGGAAGAAGAAGATAATATTTACGGACTAACTTGGCCACAATTCTTTCCTCATATATTATTGTTTGGCAACCGACTTACAAAAGATCTCTTTCCTTTATTGAACATTTCATTGTGTTAAAAAATAAACCCTAAAATTTATTACATGTTATTCTATAGCTATATTCAGTTCAAATACTCGTAAGTCTAGCGGCTCTAGAATAATTTTAATTGATAAAAAATTATCTAATAAACGTAAAAAATTTAAATATGTATTTCATAAACAGAATTCAAATGTATTTAGTAATGTAAATCTTTTACAAATACAGTTGAACGTAAATAAAAAATGTCTTCTCTACAGTTGTCTGCAAAATATGCACAATCTGACGGCTCACACATAAATATTGTGCGGCGTAATAATGTACGGTTCGGTTAGCGGAAGGGAATTTTACGGGCCAATACATCTGCGGTTAGTACCTAACCTCGTTAGGTTAAACTTAAACTCAAACATTTGTTCGTACAATACAATGAACGGAAATGTACGGAAAATGCAACTCTACTTGAAATAGAGAAAAACAATAGTTTTCTTTTCACAATGTTTACTTTAGAATTTCTCGTAACGACCGTGAGAATACGTTTTGTTTGTGGCGCAATTTAAAATGTACAAGGCTAAGGGTGCAAAAGTGGAAAACAGTTGCATTTTTAAACTGTAATTGTTTTCATATTTAAAACTCATGTTTTTATTATTAAAAGCTTTCCTAACGAACTCGCTCACTTGTTTAAATAATTATAACATTACACATGATATTTAAACGAGCAATCAGTTAAAATTATGATTGTATGTATAATTATTTAAACGTGATGAAAATTTGTTATTAAATTACCTTTTTGTATATTAAGCTGCTTTTTGCTAAGCCTTTTATTGGTTCTTATATACTTCAATCGCATCATTATATAATATCGTGATTATTTCAATTAATTCTATAGCAACATTCTAAATATTATACTTTCTAAGAGACCTCTGAAAGTCAAGCCTAAATACTTTTTAGAAATATCTTTAAAATATAAAGAAAGATAAGATAAATGTTAAAAAGACTTACGGACTAAATGCATAGATAATAAATAGTCATTCAACGCAACCAACGACAGAGGCAAATAATTTAGTCTAACGCGAGAAATATGGTACCACAAAATATACATGTATCTATAATTTAAAATTTATATATCCGCTGTCATACACACTTATTCTTAGAACATGTTGGATTTGAACTTTAAAAACAAAACATATGCAAACGTCGTACCACCCGTGGCGACTTTGGCACCATACGGCGCATCATGAGATTCAGGTTAACCAAGTATTTGTTCAAAACCCTTATCACAACAAAATAAGGTTGAATTTAACATGTATAATTAATTTATAAAACGAGATACAAGGCTAGATCTATGTAGATAACCTGATGGAACACAGGTTGTGGGCATACATCAATTTCTTATATTTAGATGATTAATTTGATAATGTACCTTGTAGAAGACCTTGTGGGGTAACGAACCTGCCTTAAGCGTCACAGGTTGCAGGTTCGATTCCCGCTCGAAGCTGATATTTGCATTCACCATACAGGCGTGTTTTCCGGTCTGGATGTGTTTGTCATTGTCATTGTGTGTTTCCGGACCACCGACACAGGATCAACCTTCTTAATGGGGGCCGCTGAGTGTGTAGCGTTTATTTATTATTATATATGAAAGATATTTAGTTTTTTCAACCACAACTAAAAGTGTTTGAGACCGAATATTGTATTAATGCTTGCCACTAATAATTTTTCTCTCAAAGAAAGCCCTCTCTATTATTTAAAAGAGTTAAGGACATTTAGAACAAATAAAAATATTATAATAACAAGATATTATTACCAAATTAATCACAAAGAACGCACCAAGTTCCCCTCGCTTCATTAAATGTATTAAAAATTCCTTTCACAGCTAAATTTTCTGTCGTTTAGGAGGCTTTCGGCGAAAATATTATTTTTCACAATTAACGACCCTAGTTCATGATTTACTGGGAGTACCCTTCGTTCCGGGCATTTTTGCGTCTTCTCACAGCACAATAAATAATAAAATTTAAGACTCTCAGGGTTCATAGATAATTTCGGAACAACCTTCCCTTTCAAGATTATAAAAAAAAAAATCATGCACATTAAATTTTATTAACAATCTCGTTTCACAAAATTTGGTGAATATAGAATAATAACATAAGAAGGATAATAGAATTCATTTTAATCCATAAAGCCAATTTTTATGAATCTAGAATGAGTTTTTCCTACAGAACTACTAAAGGGCGTCCCTTCTTCAAGTCAAAAAACTGGAACACGGTCTCTACTTCATCTTCACAATGAAAATAATACACGGAAAAATTCGTATTCTTTATGCGGTCTTAAAAATTTACTTAGTACTGTGATCTAGGTGGTAAAGAAGCCTACAATCTGAAGATAAATTGGGTGATTGCCGAACTTTGTAAGAGAATAAAGAAAGAAGAGCAAAAATAACTTCTGTAGAAAGATATTACGAAATACTTATTTATTTAAATTATTTATTGTACACACATAATTATTTAATAATATACATGATGTTTTTTAATACATAGTTGTCAAACCATTTGGAGCTCACGTCAACTGAGCATGCAGTATATCAGCTTTGGTTCTGTGATGCTCTACTAGGCAGGCCGATTAAGCTGTTCCTTAGAAATAAAGTGATAATGTACTAATCAAACGTAGGTTCCATTATATCCTGCACAAGCCATACAGTAAGCCGTCGTATGTCGACTGTCTATGCAAGTGATATAAGTCAATTACAAATCATCCGAAACCGATTTTTGCTCATGCCTTTGAGCTATCCGATCAAAGAAATCCCAATAGAATTCTAAGGTTGGACCCTCAAATGGATATAAATGTTCAATTTCTGTCTCTGTAAATACTCACACTCAAAGTCACGGCAAAACAGAATCGGACATAATAATGTATAATATAAATTCGATTTAATCAGTTCCATCTATATCTCATCATAAATATCTAAAACAAAAATAATGTAGTAATGTAATCTTCCTTATAATTTAAATGCATATAAATTACTTAAAATTACTAGAATGCAATTTCATAAAGTATACTTTCACCGACAATATATTGTGTAGCCCACTCTTGTTAGCAAACGTTATATCGTGATTTCACACCGTTTATAACGAATTCTATTCATCGTCACGTTGAAATTAAATACTTCATCAAATGCAGTAAAATCTCGCATTGTTGCGCTAAATCTCTGATGACAGCTAGTTCTTTGTCGGACAAAGTTGTAAGACGCCATATGGCGACCCCGACAAAGCCATTCACATTAATAGCGGATTAACGCGACGCATTGAAAAGATCGAATTTGACACGACAACGTTCATTCATTCATTCGTTCGTACATATTGAACACACAAATGAAAATAAATAATATATTTGTAACGTATTTAAGCAGCAAGGGTTGCAATTTAGCGAACACTCAACGAATGTTTGGAAGCCTCAATAGCTCAACGGTAGAAGGGCCTACTCCGCTCCGTTAACGCGAGAGTCGCGGTTTCGATCCTGACCCCTTGGACTATTGTCGTACCCACTCCTAGCGCAAGCTTCGAGCTTATTTGGAGGGCAATAGGAATATTAGTAATGCCTTGAAAAAGTATTGCTAATATTCTTTAAAAAAATTGTATTTCAATTAAAATTATGTATATAAATAATATTTATATTTAAGGAGGGACCGATAAGCCATTGCGAATGATTAGTATTTTGAGTATTCATGCTGATATAAAATAAAAACTCCTTGTGTTATGCGTATTTTTAACACATCACACCTTTAGAACGAAAACGGCACAATAAAAAAAAACTGTTATAAGCGTAAAATTACTTAAAAAGAAATTCATCACCATCATCATGATCATTTCAGCCAAAAGACGTCTACTGCTGGACATAGGCCTCCCCCAAAGAGTGCCACAATGACAAAAAAGAAACAAAAGAAATTCACAATATAATAATTGTCCAAACATAGCCATATACGAGCTTAAATAACTGACTTTTTTTTTATGTTAGAAGTTGGCAAACAAGCATACGGTCCACCTGATGGTAAGTGGCTGCCGCAGCCTATGAGAGCTTGCAGCATCATTAGTAGGTGCCACTCACGCGTTGCCAACCTCGAGATATTAGTTCTTAAATATCGTTCGCACAGTAATTTCACTAACGTACAATGCCCTTCATACCGGAACAATAGTGCCTAAACACTACTATTTGGCTGCAGAATATTGGACACTGCGGTGGTACCTACCTAGCCGGCCTCTTGCAACAAAAGACCTACCACCAGTGTGACTGATTGCACTGGTGGAATAATCTCTGTAGTGACAGAGGTTATCCCAACAGCGGGCGATGGGGTCGTCACATCCCGACGCCTTTAAAAAGAAAATAACGTAAAGAAAATATACTTATTTTGTTGATTCCCAAATTATTGTATTTTGAGTCACACGTTTTCGTTATAAAGGTGCGACATAATATAAAACTATCATCCGTAATTCAAATAATATTATTAAAATAGATTTTATATATTATATCACTGGTGAGCTAGATTTAAAATACATTCAATGTTATCTCTCAGTATAAAATAAAACTTGAAATATTTTATTTTTGTAGCCTGAAGCAATTAATATGATTTAAAACGAGCACGCCATTCCCGGCTATTTCAGAGCCGTTACAGCAATTATGCGGGCATAAATAATGTCTTTGAAACATGTGGTTTATAATTCAAAATTGCGTCTCACGGTGTATTAATTCTCTTGTCAATTTATTTAAGAGTACATTATTCGATCAACATGTGAATTATATGTAGAACATCTCCCGTGGAGTGCCAATAAATAACATTGCAATTATAGTTACACGCCAAGCACAATAGCCGTACTGGGGGCTGGATACAACGCGTGCCCCACAAGTATTACATCTGCATTAAAATTATTACAAATTGCAATCGGATGGGCTCAAATCACACTGAGCGCAAACAAAGGCCGGTTCATATTATTTACAGTGAATTTAGTTAGAGGCAAGGTTTTATCGAGTTAAAATCAAATTATGAGTCTCTCGCTCGCTTAAATAAATTTATATATGCGTGCGCGGGCCTGAGAGGAAATTCGATTACATAGAATGCTTCAACGTAATTAAGTTTGCCGTTATGTAGGTTGAGTACGCCTAAGTAAACATATTTAAAGTTTATAATTTACTAGTGTTATTCAATTAATAAATAACACATAACCTTTCAGACCTTCATAAAATAATAAACACTACATACTAAACTGCCCCCATAAAGATAGACATATCCTGTGTCGGGGGCTCAGAAACATAAACAAGAACATGAACAAACACACTCAAACTGGAACACATGCCTGTATAGTTAGTACAATCATCTGTTCCGAGTGGGAATCGAACCCGCGACTTGGGGCGCTTAAGGCAGGCTTGCTACCGCTACGCCACACAGCCTTCGAAAAATAATATAATCGCTCATTTGCTATAGGTACACTCAATGGCGGCCATTACAATACGTAGCACAAACACCTAGATGACGGGACACATGCCTATACGATCAGTACAAATATCTGCCTCGAGCGGAAATCGAAACCGCGGTCTATCTCGATCAAGACAGTTTCGCCAGCACTGAGGCACTACAGACGTCTGTTTAATAAATATAACTAATAGTTCTCCTCAGACACTTTGAAATGTCAAAAATAAAATATAATAATGGTCGTATCTTTTACACCCACAAGGCAACAATACCAGCCAAGAACGTGTATTAAAGTCGCCAGTGGGCGTTGAGTAGCGAAATAAAATAAATATTTTCACTAGTATAGCGATAACAACACGCATTGTTCTGTTCGGTGGTCATCGTAAATCCGGTGAGAACTATAACGAACCCTATTGTAACAATAACTATATCCACGGTCACAGTATCATACGTTGAACGAATTTGTTACCTACGTCGGGTCGTGCGATGCTAAAATAAAATTGAAATGAATCAAAATTTCTTCTTCTTATCGAGTGATTAGTGGCCAAGCTAGTGTTGGAGTTGTTCAGGTCGCCCGTCCTCTGACTTGACTTTTCGACTGTCATGAAATTGATAGCAGATGGGACCGTCTTTTTCCGTGCTCTACGAAGCACGGAGACGCTCAGTTGAAATACCACTATGCGAACATCCATCTAGTGACTGGCTGCGCCTAATATTAGTTTACCTACCAATCATTTACCGATCAGTGAGCGCACCCGGCTGAGCGTCTCATGGATCAAAACTAAGAATAAAGTATTAGCTTTGTTTTTTTTTTTCAAAATCTTCTTTCCGGCATTATTCCCAGTACTTACTCAGGGTCTACTTATACTGTTATCTGGTTTGAAGAGTAGTTTTTATATAGATTTGCCATCCGACCTCCGCAACAGTAAGGGTGAACCAGTGACTCATTGGATAAGAGCAAATTACCTATCGAGAGATAACGTTTTTTATACGGCGACGGCTTAATGTGCCCTCTAGGCACGGTGCGGAGGCTCACAAGTATAAATACACAAGGGCAAACGGAAACGAAAGGGAACTATGATCATGAGTCATAGGTCATGAGTCTACAGTGTGGTCACCAGTGTGCCCACACGCGGCCTAGAGGAGGACGGCAGTCGGAGTTGTTCCGACTGTCATTCTGCTCGCCAGCACGAGGCGGCACGGGGACATGCCTTCAGTTCCCCCAGGGTGAGGGCAGCACCATCAGCTCTCCCCGGGATGGGCTCAGTTGAGCAATGTGCTGGAAGTGTGCTCTACAGATGTTTCCGGAGGCCCGCGCAAGTGTTGACGTCGGCCACCGAGGAGGATGGGTATCTGTTTGCAGATCTCCTCCCCGTCAACAAACAAAACCGGTAATTGCTTATCGTAGGACCATCGTATTATACTTAAGAATAAAAAATTCTAATGAGTTATAGTATAACTAAATACCAAAATTACTTCATAAATTATTAATAAAATTATTTAATAAACCCATAGTAAGAAAAGTAATAAATGAAACATATTTTATGGTTACGGATTAAAATAACGTAGCCGAATGGAAATAGAACGTAAATATTAGGTATATCTGTATTCGTAGGGTATTGTCACAAGAATACACGCAGTGGGATGTGCGAACCACGCTGCGAAACTGACATTTGCAATATGCGACAATGTTGTGAAAATATTTGTTTGCGATACTATTGTGACAAAAAAATAGAAGTGCAGGCCACAGTAGTTGTTGGATAGAGCATTACTAATAAGAGTAGGAATTTTCTCAAAGTGTAATACCTCACTTTCGATCAAAAATAATAAACGCTGTTCGCACTATTTGTGTAAATGTAAGTAAAAGGATTCGTATTGTTCCGTTGCACACAATGAGTAAGGCCAATATTTTAAAACGTGTTTCTCCGTCCTTTCGGCTTTCTTCACCTTCTCCTTCCATTTCCTCTTGGGTCGGTCACACATGTCCACATGTGATACTAGTATTATTACACCCCCATATATGCTACGGTAACCGCTTACCATGTGTGCCATATCTACATTTGTTTACTACAAAAAAACTTTTTCTGCTCTACTTTATACTGTAAAATAGCTGTTTTATTCTAAAATACAGTATATCCTATAAAGTTGATACATGTATAAGATTAAATCATAAGCCACTAATTGCAACTTATCCGTAACTGATCGAATTATTTGAGCGTTCATAACGAACGGCGTATTATGCGTTATGAATTTAATCAAATCCTCTGCAACCGTTCGCCTTTCAATTTGAATATAGATGAGCTTACTGACGAGGCTGATGCATACATTAATTAAAACATCAATGTGTAATTTAATGGACGAATCGCATTACCGCAACGTAATAGCGTTACGAATTCTCAATTTTTTTCAGAGGCAGCTGACAGCGGCTTTCTTACTGTACATTGAGGACGTTGTGGTGGAGTGGTAGTGCCTTAAGCACCACAGATTGCGGGTTCGATTCCCGCTCGGAGCAGATGTTTGTATTGACCATACAGGCAAGATTTCCGGTCGTTGTGTGCGTGTCCTTGTCATTGTGTATGTTTCCTGACCCCCATATGGGATATAAATATCCTAATGTAGCCGTTGAATGTTGTAGCGTTTATTTATTATCCGATTGCTTACAACTACAAATTGAAATGTGTTTATATAATTTTTGTAAATTTAACTATAATATATGAATTAGTTGATCACATTGAAATAAATATTATAGTTCAAAAGATCATAATTATTATTTAATATGTAAGGACAATATGCCTTTTCAGTAACATTTAGCGTTCCCTCGTGAATTGTAATATTGCAGACTCTAATCCATAGTATTTTTTTTTAAATAAATAGGTTAGCGGTTGAGTGTTGTCATACCTTATGCAAAGCAACCATACAGCGTAAGGTGGAGCGCACTTGCCTAGAAGATGCCTATTCACTCTTAAATTGAAGGTACACAAACTGTAAGTGGTGGGGAAGGCAGAGGTTGGGGTATTGCAATACCACGAAACCTTTGCAATGCGTATCAGGAACGAGGAAGCAAATCTAGTAAACGATAGTCCATATTTCTCTATCATTAAGAATCTTAGTGTCCAACTAGTTGCTAATCTAGACCGGTTTATCCGGCTGAATAAGCTAGGTTCATCCGGCTTTTTTGTTCTTCTAATAGCAACGTCCAGAAATCAGTGCCGGTTCGGACGCGTAAGCAGCGTAACTCGGAAGGCGGGGGCTTATCTCGGTCGTTGTAGGTCGCTCGATAGTCGTGACACGGGCTGCATTCTAATAGATATAGAGGCAAGACGGTAGGATTTGATTCGACCGATAAAATTGTGTAGGCTATCAAATTTTGTATGAAATTGCGATTTGTTTTACTAACAATATTTATTGTATTTGATTTTCGTTGGTATTTGTATTATGTTTGTTTGAACCTATAATAAGGTATATTCTTATTTCATTTTTTAATAGTTTCATGATGTTTTTATATAGCCCCAAAACATTTTAAAAATCACAATCATTGCTATATAATAGGTTATGAAGTATTTGTTTTTAGAATCTAGATAAGTAAATTTTAAATCATCCTAAAAACTTTATATAATAACACCGCATAAGTTGGTATAAAATGAAATAAACAAGAATTTGATTTTGTGTGACGGAAGCTTCTTGAAAACTATTCTTCTAAAATAATTCACTACTTTTTTTACCGGCGTCGGGATGTTACGACCGCATCGCCCGCTGTTGAGATAACCTCTGTCATAGCAGAAATTATTTCACCAGTGCAATCAGTCACACTGGTGGTAGGTCTTTTGTTGCAAGAGGCCGGCTAGGTAGGTTACACCGCAGTGTCAAATATTCTGCCGCCAAATAGTAATGCTTAGTCATTACTGTGTTCCGGTATGAAGGGCGCTGTACGCTAGTGAAATTATTGGGCAGATGAGATTTAAGAACCAGGTGCTGCAAGCGCTCATAGGCTACGGCAACCACTGACCATCATGTGGGCCGTATGCTTGTTTGCCAACTTATAACATAAAAAAGGTTTTTAAATTTTTTTTTAATGTGAAAACAATAAATTTTCGCAAGGTTACTTTAGCAAATAACGTCTAAAAACACATTATCTATTTTCACACTTTATACAATAAATTATATAAATAAAGAGGACGAAAATATTATAAATAAGTATGCCACCTAAATCATTAGGTAGGGATAAAATATGTCTACTTTTTAATATATCTACTTACATGTGAAATCTTATAATTAGGCTTGAAAACTATTCATACGTTTCTTGCTAATATGACGGGAGACGGACTATGATACCCTTAGAGCTTTTAACATGTTTTAACATAAGAAATGAAACAACATAACAGCGAAGTTTAGCCGAAATTCAAATTCCAGGCGGAAGCCGCGAGCAGTACCTAATCCTAGTATCAGCTTAATACTTTTTAAAACTAGTGAAACAGAAGGTGGGTCAGGATAGCGAAAGAAGCGAACGACACTCGATTCACAATATTTATTTGACGGACAGAGTAACCGCCCGGCTCAAATTTCACTATAATAATGACGGTTTATTTAAAATGCATCACTATTTATAACAAAATCAAATAATATGAATGTAGGTAATTATACAAATCATTTTACGAAATTAAATAACATTGAAGCAAAGTTAATAATAATCAAAATAATCATTAATATTATACAGATAAATATGATATTCTAAATTATATACGCGATGGTCGTAGCGCTGAGTTTAACACCAGTCTTAACCTTTCTTACATTTTACTTTGATTGTTATGTAAATTGCAAAACCTGATTCATACATTTGTGAGTCCCATTTGTCGGGCGTAACAAGCCGTTGAATTCTAAAGCCTAAAACAATCGTAACGAACTACCTACGAACTTTTACAAGGGAACAATGTATGACAAAGAGTAAACCCACAGTTAATTACTTATGTATGAAGCTTCAAATAAAAGAGTTTGTTCGGGAACGAATGCTGTCTTTCATTTACTGACAATAGTTCGTATTGTGGGCGGTGCGGTTATCTTCCAGCCACGACGATATTTAAACGATAACGTTTTAAGACCTGAAGCCCCTTGGGGCTACCATGAACTCTTATTTCGATTAAAATAAAAATCAATCCAATCCAATTCAATTCAGATGAACGAATCAGATTGTATATGAACATGACGAGTAAAAACATAAAATCGAAATAAGAGTTCATGGTAGGCCCCAGAAAGAGGTTTTGTAAATAAAATAAAAAAAAACTAACAAAAATAAGCTGTCCTATGTATTAAACGTTACAATGTAGATGGACCTGACGTTGCTATTTTCGATATCAATGAATATTTTAATTAAAAACATTTATCAAATTAATGTATTCCACGATACGTAGAGATAATAACGCCACAATATCGTACCTCAAAATGAAACCGTCAGTATCTAGACAGACAGACGAAGGTGATTAAACTAATTGCGGGCCCATTACTCTTAAACACAAGCAGGCCCGGGTCACTAACCTTTGAGTGGCATTTTTGACACCAATATATTAACGTAACCCGTAAGTTATCCAGTTAGTGGTATCATAATTTCAATGAAGTTTATTATGAATAATGTCCTCTACTAATTATAGGATATCTTTAACACGTTCCCCCTCCGCTAAACCACATATAGCTAAGCTCAATTGTTTAAATATTGTGTCTACTGTCTGGACAGAAAATGGGTTAAATATGATAATTTACTAATATAATACAATTAATTAAATATCCAATAACTAACGATGTACCTTCTTAATTTTATAGTTTCGCCCTTTTTAAACCAATGTTTAATGATTCAAACATTCAATTGTTTGATTCCGGATTGAATCCGGACATAAAAAATAATTCCACATCATGTACAAGCACACCTCAGGTATTAGGCGGATAAAGTGGTTAAAAAAAAAAGATTGAGAACTCCTGGTATTCTTTTCAAGACCTAAAACGCCCTATAAGTAGCATGAGGTTAATTTACAAGTATAATCATAATAAAAAAATTAAATCTGCGCAAGAATCGTCAAACTTTGAATATTTACGCGGTGAAAATCTAAACAAGGATAATATTACAAACAATTTACGGACGGAAAGCGAAGGCTGAGTTAAAACCGCAAATTACGTTTAATTTGGAATCTCATCATTACCAATAAGCTGTTCTTGTTTAATATTAGCATTTCAACCCTCCGCCCGTCCCTTTAATATTAAGGGATAAAATACATTTTTCTATACGTATTTATTTTATTAAACATTTTTTAAATTATCTTTGATAAACCTAATGTTGCTGTTTGTTATGATAATCGAAATCAACGTAAATATGGAGTGTTTATAATGATTTTAGAACAATAAATATAAATTAAAAAGGATAATTAATATCAACATTTTGAAATATCAAAACGTGTTTTAGTTGGTAAATTAATTTTAGTTGTAGTTTGTTGTATTAATGTTTATGTTGCAGGCATTCACATGTTTTTACTTTTCACCGACTTGTAGTTGTGTAGTGTAGTGTGAAAGTTGTAGTAAATTTATGTATATTTATTGTTTGCTTTTAACTTAGCTTTTATATAATATATATTTGTTTAAGTCGTATTTTTATTCCATAAATGTATGAAACACGAAATGAAAAATTAAGGGTACAAAAAGTATAGTAGAGAACTAATGAAGTAATATACCATATTTATAATGTTTCAGATAAAGAATATAATAAAAGTGTGTTCTCTCCCTAAGTAAAACAACGATACCGGCTCAAAGTTGTTGGCTATTTACTTTCAGCTAATGAACTTGGTTTGCGATGAAAACAACGCGGCTACGAAATATTTAAGGGAGCGATTGATTAATTAATTTACCTGTTTATGATTTTAAAATGAGCCCTGTCGAAAGGTTCTTGTTTACAAAACACATTGCCTTTAATTTTGCTGGTTACTCTTTATTTTTGAATACAATATTGTACAAAAAATAATGTCCACTTAATCTACTGGGTTGAAGCTTTCTTTGTGATTAAATCTTCTATCTAAATATACCTAAATCGGTGTATCTCTGTGGCTATGTGGGTATCAACTCAAGAACGAAGAGACCGATTTTGATAGGAGTTTCAGGCATTATCAGCCATCTTATGACTAGCCCAGCGTGTGACCCTGTGAAGTGTGGTAGTGATCGGGTCAACATTATATTTTATCCATACGAAACCGGGTTGCTTGTATTATATAAATAAAGAAACAAATATTATTGTCGTAATAATTGGGTTTATAATAAAGAATAAAGAATATTTAGAGCCTTTAAGCTATTATTATTGTCATATCTATATCAACATACAGATAACTAACATGTTAAATTAAACATTGCAAGTTGAAATGTCAGCTTCCAGACGCTGGTTTCAGGAAATTACGCGTCGCACCGATGCAATTGCTAAGTACGCAAAATTAACTTCGAAATTGAAGCTCACGTTCCATACTAAGAAGAACTGTATACATATTTCAGTATCGTATACTTAACTCTGAGGAACCATTACGCTTGAGTTATTAAAGTTTGAAGTTCAAAATATAACCCAGAAAATGTAGCCTTACGTGAAACAAAGAAATTAAAATGCGCATAAAAATCCATTTCCAGGAACACCTTTGTGTTCTCGCCGTTACTACAGCAAGAATATTTAACTAAAACCAGAGCCGACTATGTATTTAGGTTAATGAAGTCTAGGGAATATTAAATGGTCGCTCTGAACAGAAGAATCTAGAAACATACTCACTATTCTAAATATTACGGAATGCTAAAGATTTGAAATAAGATAATTATTACTATTCATTAAAAAAGGAATAATAATAATGAATGCTATAATTTTGTAGTTTCTTTCAGTTTGGGTTGGCCCAATCTTGGAAGTGCCAATCTCAACTTAGTATCGGAGTCCAAATAGGTGTATGATTTTTCAGCTAAAAATACATAAATTGATTACAATGGGTAGAGACTTTTTACGCGCTGTCTGAAGCACAGAGACAGTTGAAATACAACTATCACTAGACTTTTTTTTTAGAGAGCACACTTGCTTTTAGCATCTTGTTTCAATCGGTGAGCTAGAACGAAAAGCACAAAGCCTACCTCCTCTGTCCCTTTCTTTCTATCTTCTTGCCTTTCCTTTCTCATACCTACTCCTTCATAACAATAAGGAATTCATATAAATATACAACACGTTCTTAATCTCGACTCGTTGTAACCTTTAATTTTATCTTAACAAAATTCAATAGCAAAACTGAATTGTCACGTTGTATAGAATTTGCACACCTTTTGAATACATCGGAATTGTATGAAAAGCTTCCCAATAACCCTTTTCATAATCCTGCGAATATTCAGAGGGGCATGAAGAGCACAGAAGCGA
Source organism: Hestina assimilis (assembly GCA_023373885.1). Lineage (NCBI taxonomy): Eukaryota > Metazoa > Arthropoda > Insecta > Lepidoptera > Nymphalidae > Hestina > Hestina assimilis. The sequence goes on along the minus strand of CM041740.1, from coordinate 5,684,500 downwards.
ACATTTATTATGCAAACTTGAAGGGACGCTTACTAAAAGGGATGTGTGAAGGAAAATGAAGTGTCAACTCTATAGTAGAACAAACAAGGCGATTATGGACTTAAGCCGTAAGTTTTATGCTAATTTCAGCTAATCGTTTAAAAAAAAACAAAAATATTAAGTCAAAAAAGGACAAATAAGGCTTAGTAAGGAATTTATGCCGCTCGCATTTATTTATATGTATTTTAGTAACTTGTATTCTTCAATCGGAGACGAGATTTTGTACTGGCAGACCAATAAACAGGCAGACAAGGAATCGAATTAATAAAAATGTCCTACTCGTAGCCGTGTTATTTTATGTCTTTATTTTTTAAATTTAAACATTTTTATAGCGGCAAATATGGTTTTTCGTGTTGCAGCCAGTTTTTATATGATAACTGTAACACGATTAATATATATTTAAAAAAAAGTGTCTTTCTTCTATGAAGCAAAAAAAGTAACTTTGAAAGCAAACCTGAGAGCTTACCATTAACTTTTAGTAAAAATTTTAACACTAAATCGATTCAAATTTGATGTGAGCATGAAATATAAATATACTAGCGGCCCGCTCCGGCTTCGCACGGGTATAAAATATATAGCCTATGTCATTCACTGAAAAAATGATTAAAATCGATCCATTAGTTTTGATTTATTCATTACTGCCCGTGGCCCGCAAGCGTTAAATGTAATTATTTACGACATCACATTAGAAACCTCAAAAATTAATTATTTTTCTCCACTATTTAATGGATGTTATTATACATATAAACCTTCCTCTTCAATCACTCTATCTATTAAAGAAACCGCATCAAAATCCGTTACGTAGTTTTAAAGATTTAAGCATACATAGGGACAGAGAAAGCGACTTTGTTTTATACTATGTAATGATATGTCATGATATGAAATAAGTTACACCATTTATAACAATGTAACTCAAATTTTTGGCATGTTTTTGGTCATCATTTGAATCCCAATAAAAGTTAATGGTAAGCCCTCTGTAGCACTTTTGTCGTATACCAAACAACTCGTTTTCGCCTTTACAAATAACTGAGTAACTTTCAAACAGATTAGCTGCTATCATATCACATTCATCATCCGAATTAACACTTTTAAGTAACGGAATAATAAATCTTAAACAATTTTATAGATCGCTGGATAAATTGATTAAAACCAAGAATGATTGATCGCCGCACCTGATGTTGGCGTAATCCATCACGCAACGTCGCGACTGGAGACTCACCTTAGTTCAAAATATCGTGAACAAGTGCATATAGTTTTTTTAATTCTATATTGATTTTGGCTATTTAAAAAGGAATATACTAAGAGACATTTTTAGGTGATGGTGTTTTTAATCTAAAAGGATGGGGCTTGTAAGCGAGTGGTAATTTTAGTTTGGGTTTCTTGGTTTAATACTTTCATAATTTAATGCTTAAGGATGTATATACTTGGCCTACTTAGTGTCCTTTCATAAACCAGGAAAAAAGCCTCTTCAACGTATCAACCAAGATGTGAATGTATGTCAACTTAAGGGGCCACTCGTTCTCATCTCTAGTTTAAAATATTTTATATATTAATAAATTTAAATATATTGACGACGACGACGACGTTGTGGCGCAGTGGCAGCGAACCTGCCTTAAACGCCACAGGTCGCGGGTTTGATCGCTCGGTGCATAATATGTTTGTATTGACCATGCTAGCATATTTTCCGGTCTGGGTGTATTTGTCCTTGTCCCTGTATGTGTTTCCGGACCCCTGACACAGGATATCACTTTTTTTTTTTTTTTATGTTAGAAGTTGGCAAACAAGCATACGGCCCACCTGATGATAAGTGGCTGCCGCAGCCTATGAGCGCTTGCAGCACCATTAGTAGGTGCCACTCGCGCGTTGCCAACCTCGAGATATTAGTTCTTAAATCTCGTTCGCCCAGTAATTTCACTAGCGTTCAATGCCCTTCAAACCGGAACACAGTAGTGCCTAAGCACTACTATTTGGCGGTAGAATATTGGACACTGCGGTGGTACCTACCTAGCCGGCCTCTTGCAACAAAAGACCTACCACCAGTGAAATATTCTAATGGGGGCCGTTGAGTGTGCACCGTTTATTGTTTATATATTAAGTATGCCCAAGGGCCCACATTCCCTGTGCTTTTCATTTGACTTCTTCCACCTCTCTTTGTTCTTAGTCTTCTTGTCTGCAGGTTGTGGTTACCGGTTACCATGAGTCGGAAAATGGCTTCAAGGTTTCTTTTTTCTTGTCTTAACCAAATGAGCAAAATGAGCCTCCACGAGGGTTATCTCTTTTTTACGATTGGGTCTTAGTAGGTACCAGTGAAGCTGTCAAAACCGATAGGGCATAGCATTACACATAAAAGAACATGAACTTATACAATACGTGTAAAGGTTATTGTAATTACTTATTAATTAGTCCAAGGTTAAGTGGCTTACGTATAGTTTACTTAAATACTATAATAGTGACGTACCTATTTGTTTAATTCAAGCTCTTATCTTCTAATACGTATAATAAAATTATAAGCAATTTCTTTATGTGTTTTTGCACGCGAGAGTAGCGTGGTTTTAATCAATTTAAATGTATTTTTCTGTGATTGACGAGATATAAAGCTTGACCCAAAATTTCGCGTGTTTGATTTAAATCTAATTATGGAAAAATAAAACAAAGTCACAGGCTATAAATAGGTTAAAACTATGTGCACTTTATTACCCTGATATAGTTAGAAAACATTAACCATAAATTTAGTACTGGAAGGTAGAGTCATGCTGTCCCTAGCACAAATGTGCGGGTTCGACTTGGACGACAATCGACGTAAAGTAACAGTATCAGTGCTGTTGCGTTTCGTGCGATGAGTGAAAGTGCCGGGGCTTCTTCTACCACCCCTCTTTTCGCTCCCTTCCCTTGCCTATCCTCCTATGCCTTGGGTTGGCAACGTGCGTGTCATACCTACTTTAAGTATCGTATACATTCATAGGTGGCGATGACTGCTTATCATCAGGCGGACCGTATGTTTTTGTTCACTGTTTGCCAATCGTTATGACACAAAAACAATGCTTATGAAATGAATGTAGTTGAAATCTTTTTTTTTGTTATAAGTTGGCAAACAAGCATACGGCCCACCTGATTGTAAGTGGTTGCCGTAGCCTAAGACCACTTGCAGCACCATAAGTAGGTGCCACTCACGCGTTGCCAACCTCGAGATATTGGTTCTTAAATCTCGTCTGCCCAGTAATTTCACTAGCGTACAGTGCCCTTCAAACCGGAACACAGTAATGCCTAGGCACTACTATTTGGCGGCAGAATATTGGACACTGCGGTGGTACCTACCTATCCGACCTCTTGCAACAAAAGACCTACCACCAGTGTGACTGATTGCACTGGTAGAAAAATCATCTCATGATTTGGTTAAAAAAAAAAAAAAACAGATACTTTTATGTTGTGATTAGGCAAAATACAGAGAACGTCCAGCATAACGTACGTAAAATCTATATATTTGCATTTGATACGGCTCATTACGACTGTAATGGGGCGTAGTTATAAATTATTCAATAAATTGAATGTAAAAAGATTCTAATATCTTTAAAGATGATGCCAAAACATATTGTACGGATACAACGTTTTACCATATCATGTAACGAGGGAGCATCAATCACCCGTGACGACGGATTACGTAAAAACTCCAACCACCCATCCCTTAAAACTGAGATGGTCCTATGATTCCATACCCTACTTTTCTGGTTGTTTTCCCAACGAGCGTTGAACTTTATGATTTATCGTGAATAAGTCCTAGTTGGAAAATTTTCCTCGCTTCCGAGTGGAGTTGTTTTACCTTAATAAAACATCCGAACTGAATTATATAAGGATTTCTTTAAAACTGTTCCTTCGTACTTCTATTTCATGCAATGCAATTACCGCTTGTTAAGTTTTTGCTTGTTTTGAAGTTAAATTAAAAAGTCTTTAAACAAGAACAAGTTTTTTTATTTATTTGAAAAGTAGGACAGATGACTCTACTCCACCTGATGGTAAGTGGAAGTAAAGTCCAAACGCGAAGGCGGCTAATACGGTTGCGAAATGCAATCGCGCTAGCCACCCTCACACTGCCTACCCGCAAGATGCCTCTTCACGCCTCGTTTGAAGGAGCCCAGATTATAGGACGGGGGAAACATGTGAGCCGGCAATGAGTTCCACTTTTTTGAAGTACGACAAAGAAAAGAATAAGCAAACTTCTTTGTTCGCGAAGGAAGTGATGCCACAGTGACAACGGAGACCAGCACGCGTAGTTCTAGCATGGAAAGGGGGGTATGAGGGAGAATAATTCCTCTGAACACTCGCCGTGATACAGTCGGTAGAAGTTTCTTTATTTGAGGCACCATTTAAGGTTACATTATTTTTAAAAGTTTTCTTTAATATAAACAACTATGCCGGAGATGTAGCGAACATGGTATAAAAGCCAATGCTTGTAGGTTCAATTCCCACACGCGATAGATTTTGAGCATAAAGGACATTTGTTACGGTCTGAGTGGTTGCTTTTGCAAACAGAGAAAATAATATATATATATACTAGTACGTTATTCATGAGTATATTTTTAATTTGGCAACACGTTATATAATATGTATAAGACATCTCAATATTATAGTCCGTTTAACATAATCATTTGGCAAACAAAAAGTTTACGGTATACGTTTTTTACGGTAGTAGAGCCACGCTACTTTCACCACAAATAGGCCTGCTCGACCGGGGAAGTACTACCTTCTCACAGAAATCGGCGTCTAGTAACAGTATCAGTAGGTACTGTTGCGTGTCGTGCGATGAGTGAGAGCGCCGGAGGCCCAATCTCCCACCTCTCTATTCCCTTCTCATCCCTTCATTCTTGTTCCTTGATTGGCAACGCGCGTGTGATACTTCAAGTATCGCAAGCGTTCATACGTTACGGCGACTGCTTACTATCAGGCAGACCGTAAGCTTGTTTGCCAACCGTCATGAAAACAAAAAAATCACATCTATAATTGCAAATAATTACTATTCAAGTATGTAAAACATAGAATGGTGGCAATGGCAAGAATGATAGAGCCTCCTGTTTCTCGCTGAACTTCAAGCTTGGACGATAAATTAGCCATCCTTGTCACCAGCTGTGGTGCCAATGAAACAAGATGTTAGATCTTTTAAAAAATATTTGTCGCTTATAATTCAATTTAATATTTTAAAATTTTATTTTTATTTTAATGTTATCTTTATTACTCACTAAAACATATAGATTTGTAAGACAATTGTATTAAATTCCTCAGCCAGTCCTCCCAACAGTATTAACGGCGACAATTTAATTCCAATTCATTTGTTATGTTTGAATTCAGTCTATCCGTCTGTCCCTTGAGGTTACACACCGCGCTCACTGCACGCGGGTACCTTTCCATTAATTCTAGTAAATCCCAAGCAGATTAAATTCCGATTGATACACACGAACGCAGACGTATCGAGTAAACTTTTAATCAAATTAATGATATCACTATTCTGTAAATTACAAATTCAAATGATTAAAAGTCATAAATATTACGATTAAAATAGATTAACAAAATATGTCTTAATATAATGCTAGTATTTATCGTGTTCTATTCTGTATCCGGAATTACTCAATCCCACAACACGATAACTAAGCCGTTTAATCCCACCAAAATTCTCATTTTGTTGCTCTACCCCGCGCATGCCGTATCTCCCCACAAAGAATCCGATCAGCAATTACTTCCCCCGCTATGGAGCACATAACTAAAACTTCATTGCCACCACTCCATGAATTTCTCTGTTTTCCCGACAATATACAGAAATTTCGAGTGCCATCAGTGCTTATCTCGATCGCGAAATTTGCGCTGTCACGAAGTATATGACTCTATTTTAATAACAATACAGCAGTGGAAGCAATAATTATAGACGTTTTGTTTAAGAATGGATAATAAAATTTGTTTGTTTTTGTAACTTTTTTAGTTAAATTGTTCTGTTTTCGTTCTATTTATCAGAATTTACTTAATATACAGGTCTAAAGGAGAGTAGTATAGTCAAAAATTTAAATACCTTATTCAGTTATACGTCCCTATTTCAATAACATATTTTTTTAAATTGTATCAATTTGTATGTATATGGGACTACAAATATGAAGCAACTTTTTACCTAGGTTGTGTACGTACAGGCTCCCGTGTCAGAGGAAAACTTGATATCCAAAAATCTCTCTCATAGACTGAAGTCGTTCGCCGAAGAAATTTAGAAAACCTAATTCCCCAAATAAACAATAATAATAAATCTTTCTTTAGTAAAAGCAGATTTATTATCGCACATTACATATGCGTAAATAAATAAAACACGTATAAATAAATACATTTTTCCAATAAGTGTACAACATAACAAAATGGTTTTGCGAACTAAAGCTATTGAATTGATCACCCATTAAGCGTTATTTGTTGCCGGATGTAAACAGGTATAATAATAAAACGTGGCACTTTACCGCTAATTACTTTTGATAATTAATTGTGTACAAACAATGAGGGACCCTTTATTCGACGGTTTTAGAGATACGTAAACAAATGTCAGATACTTTTCATATCAAAAATTTCTGTCTTATCGTGTTTAATATGCAGAAAAATATGTATAGTTTTTCCAACAAATCTTTCAACTTACCTTTCGATCTTCCACCTTAAGAAAGATATAATAGTAGAAAAAAAAATAAAGGCCTATATTAAAATATATTTATTTTTTAAAAAAAAAGGTCATCAAACATCCTTTTAACAAAAACAAAAATACCGATGTTACATATATGTTTTTCTAAAATCGATCATCCTTATGTCCGATTCCTTATATTTTCAGGTGTTACTTTGTAAAATGTATAAGCGTATAACAATATTATGCATCTTAATGCTAGCTGCTAACTTTTCATGTACTCATTTCCTCCGTAATGAAATATATATACAATTGAATAAGAATATTCACGGAACACTGCTTTTTTATGCTGAGTTCGATCTTGGGCAGTTTTTTCATATTTCGTAACGCTCCACATTTTTGGCGATATGGTAAAAACTGCTTGGTCAGCTTTATGTGTCCATAGAGTAGTGCAGCCTTAGAGATATTAAACTTAGAATTTTATAGAATTTTAAACTTACTATATGTCTACTATAATTATTAAGTATATTATTCTATCAGCTAATCTTTTAATATCAATATGTTGATTTTGACCTTGACCTTTATAAATTGTACTTCAATAAACTATTTTTATTTATGATGAGCATACAATATACATTTAAAATGAGCTTAAAAAATATCGAAAAAATTAAATCTTTATTTTATAAAATCGGTTTAAATCCCCGTCGTAAATTATATCGATGGCATGTAATAAAACATAACAAAACTGTCGGCATCAGTCATTCAAGACGCTACTTTTATCTCCCATCAAAATGATTTTCAATAACATTATTTATGACCTGACCACAAAACGTTATTATTAAACTGTAATAACTTCAATATACTTGGTATTAAATTTAAGTATCTATAACATTACACTATAAGCTGAGCCCTTGGGTCCGCTCGCGTGGTGTACCGATTTTTCTTTTTTGCACGGAACCGTAATTATTTTTCTTAAATAGAGGTAACCTAAGTTACTCCTTATAGCATCAACTATCTGCCATTAATAGTCCCGTTAAAATCGATTTAGCCGTTTTAGAGATTAGCCAGAAGGTAAAGACAAACAGAAAAAAAAATGATTTTGTTCTGCAAGTAGGCGTATATACTTTCATATGCATTTAGTGAAAAACTGTTAATTTAGAATTACAGACAAACACTTAAATTTTATTTATCTATATAGATATGGACTTCTCTCATGTATAAGTATCCTATGAAACGATTTTTATGGGAATACATCAAATGATCGGGTATTGAAACGGCGTACTCAAATATTGGCCATGCAAGCAATAAAACGTTCCTTTTATCTACGAGTGGGTTACGACATCCATAAAACGATATTTGAAGGAAATAAATGCCCAGATAATGGTTACAAATATACGTGATATATGTGCTATAAAAAGGACATGAAAATTAAAATAATATTCGCAGTCGGTAGGATTCGAACCTACGCTCCCAGAGGGAATCTGATTTCTAGTCAGACGCCTTAACCGCTCGGCCACGACTGCTACATTTGCGACGCTGAAAATACGATTTGCAAAACAATCTGATAGACTAAAAATAAGATAACATACTAAATATAATTTTAAAATGAATAACTTAAAATAAAGTAAAAATTCTTGAACTATAAAGTAAGAATTTCCGCCTTTCTATACAGAAAAATGCCCAAAGCCTAAATACACGCTTGTGCACCTTTGTAAGCTCAACACTAACGCAACAAATTGAAGTTCACACGATAACCTTATTCGATTATGTTGCCAGATTGTGACTAGCTTCATTCGTTGCGTCGATGTTTATTTATGAAGAAATTTTGTTAAATTTCTGTCTCGGTCTGGACGTTTGTCTGTGGGTCTCCCCACCGTGCCTCGGAGAGCATGTTAAGCTGTCGGTCCCGGTTGTTATCACATAACATTTGATAATAATCGTTAACTCTTGATAAGTAAATTGCTCTTATCCAATGAGTTACTGGTTCGCCCTTAGGGTTGCGGATGTCAGATGGCCATCGTTCTGTGTAAAAACTAATAACCCGTCAAATCCGGATAAGAGTAATAAGCAGACCCTGGGTAAAATAAAGTACCGGGAATAATGCTAGGACGAAGAAGATGTTTATTTACGAAGTGGCAGATGTATGTATTGACCATACAGGCATGTTTTCCGGTCTGGGTGTGTTTGTCCTAATCATTGTGTATGTTTCCGGCCCCGACACAGGATATAACTATTCTAATGGGGGTCGTTGAGTCTGTAGCGTTTATTTATTTATTGATTGTATGGATTGTCCTGTCTATATATAATGAGTCCATGGGAGCAACCCATTTAGCCCAGCAGCAACATAGATTAATAAATATACACAAGCATTCCCTGTAAACATGAGTTAGTTCTAAACTTTGACCAGTTATTATCTTTTATGGCCTTGGTGAGATCATCATGTCATTTTCGAAATCAACTCGGGACATAGAATATAATCAAATTCTCGGGATATACTACTAATAGTTATATTAATTCATATGAAAGTTTGGGTCTTTGTTACTCAATCACGCAAAAAGGCTTATCGTATTTGTAATGAGATTTGGCACTCAGATAGTTACCGTGCTGTGTTCATAAAAATTTCATTATATTAAAAAATATACATATATTTATAAACTTTTTGACCAGAACATACTACATAATATACATTGAAATACCAGCTACAACTGAATAAATATTATAATCATACTTTATGATTTGCAAAATGACTTTTTGAAGTGCTTAGGCATTACTGTGTTCCGGTTTGAAGGGCACTGTACGCTAGTGAAATAACTGGGCAGACGAGATTTAAGAACTAATATCTCGAGGTTGGCAACGCGTGAGTGGCACCTACTAATGGTGCTGCAAGCGCTCATAAGCTACGGCGCCCACTTACCATCTGGTGGGCCGTATGCTTGTTTGCCAACTTGTAACATTAAAAACAAAATCCACTGATATCAAGAAAATGCTTTTATAAATATTTTTCCTTTATGTTTTGTATCTACAAGTTATACAATTTCCTCAAAAAAGCTAACATTTTAGAAAATGTGATCTATATTTATGACATAATTTCCGCTTCACCTACCTATGATGATCTGTCTCACGTACGATCGCGAGTTTTCGAGTTACATTTACTATAATTTGTTATTTAAGAATATATTTGTCGTTTGTTAAATTAACTTTTCTTTTATGCGACGAAAGGTGGCAAACAAGCAAAAGACCTGTATATTGCAGCTACCGTAACCTATGTATGTTATAAGACGTCCTTTGCCTCCTAAAGAGAGGGTGAGGGAAAATAGAAAAAGGAAACGAGGAAGCCAAAGCCATTGCTTTGGGCCTATTATGTTCACACTCATCAAACAAACCGGAACAGTATGAATACTGCTACCGAAAGTCGGTATTTTAAGTGTTGATTCATGCTAAAATCTCGTCAAACTTTTATTTATGTATGTGGACACCGTTATGGCATTGATCTTACAAATATCTGTTTCGGTCTGGGCGTTTGTACTTGTGAGACTCCCCACCGTGTCTCGTAGAGCACGTTAAGTTGTCGGTCTCGGTTGTTAACACATAACATAAAAACACAAAACATAACATCTGATGGTCAGATGGCAATCGCTCTGTGTAAAAACTAGTAACCTGTCAAATTCGGACAAGAGTAATAAGCACACACTGAGAAAATACTCGTATTGTACCGGGAATAATGCTATGAAGAAGAAGACATAATTAAATCATTAATGTTTTCCAAAATTTCTAAATAAGATCAATTGACAACCACAATTGTGCAATGCTATATTTAATTGCCCCTTCAATGAATATTAATCACAAAGATAAGATAATCTAATTTATTAACGATTGTCGCGAAGCGCTTACGATTAAATATATATTCGTCAAAAAGACATTTTGTAACCCACTTTACCTAGGATATATTTTTGTTTCTTGGTAACAAAAAAGGTTTTAATCGCCCTTTGACATTATAATGAGAACTTTTTACAATTTAGTTACTAGTTTTTTTATGCGTTCCTCTGTTCGTTTTCTGTTGCAAATGCTATTAATGATAGAAAACTGGTTTTAAAAATTTATACAAAAATTATAACAGTATCACTTATTTGAAATTATAATCACATCACCAAATACCTATATGTTGTGTATACTACACACTGCGCTATGTATAGAAGTTTTAATAATATTATGACATTAAGCGGTAAGCCATATGAAAGACGTTACATATATACGATTACAGATTTTATATTTAGATATTTTAAACCGGTTTTGTTTTTGAACGCTAATTTCAAACCTTATGAACAAGGCGCCGTGGCTTAGTTGGTTAAAGCGCCTGTCTAGTAAACAGGAGATCGCGAGTTCGAATCTCGCCGGGGCCTGCCATGAGTGTGCGAACTTTTTAAACAATAAAATGCATTTTATATTTTTTAAAACATTAATCTGTTGATAAAATACTTTTTGAACAGCTAAATAATTATTAACTAAGAAACTGAATGGCATCTTGTGTAATTAAATGTTTTATCATTTTTTATTATAATTTAGTTGATATGTTCACAGGTAGAGTATCACTATAGAGATATATTTAACTTTACGCAATCAGGTGTGAAGAAATACATAATTATATCTGTTTATACTGACATTACAAAAACTAAAGAGATTGCTTCTTTAACTAAACGCCCTAATCTCAAAATTCTACACTTCCAATTTTAAAAATGCATTAGATAGCCTGTTTATTGAGCTATATTACATTACAATATGAATAAACTTAAAGTTGATCAGAAATCATTTACGGCAAATAATCAGGTTATTTGGGAAACCGCACCTAAATAAGGAAAGGACTAGGATTCAGAGCTCCGGGGTATATATTTTTGGCTGCATATGCATTACTCTAGGCCTTATTGACCTTGACAGCGTCACTGAGCGGAAAGCCTGGTGTATGAAACGTCTCCATTTAATCTTTTTTTTTTTTGGTTAAAAACGAGCAGAAGCTAGTAGTCGTAAACATACAATAATAATTGGACGCAAATAAGCAATACCATATCAACTCACAGGAATGTAATTTCGAGAAAAACGCATTTGAAAATTTTGAACAAATTGCTTTATATGATTTTTTTTATGTATTGGTCAAGTTTGTGGCAATTTCAGATTTATATAAGTTATTTATACTTATTTTCACAAATAATAAGTATACAAACTGCATATTTCGTATATAATATAACCCAAACGTTTAACATAATACTTAAATTGCATAATTAAAAAATGGCTTTTTAGAAGTTTTAAAGCTTAAAACCCTACAAATATTAAAGAAAAATGTTCTTCAGCCATTTACCAAACCTTCTGCATATATAACTCAGTCTTTTCAATTTTTTGGGTTGACATGGTATTGCTTATTTGCGTCAAATTTAAAAAGCACATTCATTTGTTACTTAATTAATTAATATTTCAATTCTTATTAATATTTCAAACCTTGTCCTAGTTTTAAGCCTATAAAATAAAAGCGAAATAAAAGTTCTTAATATGATATTAATAATAATTATCTGATCATTTTTTTTTTTGTTTAATTAATACCTATTTAACGTAGTTCATTTTACGATTTTTCTCCAGACATAGCTAAAAAATTTTTTAAATATAAAATTTGACCTAATAACTACTTCATATGAAACAAGTAATATTATAAATTTGACCAATGGCTCTCGATTTATAAGGGCTGTTTCCAGCATTTCACACAAGCGTATAAGCACGTTTTGCGTAAAGGAACGCCTTTTACCACACACGTAACTTGCATTACCTTTGACGCGCTTATAAGCTTGTATATGCGTGTAATATTTTTTGGATAATATGCTACTGACACTGTGCCACTGTATACATGCATGAATACGCCCATGCACATTGTACATTATTTAGTTACGAATAACTAAACCATACGTAACGTAATGTGGTTTACGACATTTAACTATCCATTTGTAACCCGGAGTTCTAATGGCCATTTTCATGATCAACACTTCCACTTAATCAAATAGTGCTTTTCCAGAACCAATGCAAAAGCTCCGTTTAAAAATACCCAAATCGCAACAGGTGTGCAATTTGAAGAGTGAAATATACGAATTGATAGCCTACTTCTTTTTAAATTCGGTTGAAAATATATGAGACTGATGTCATGTTTTTTTCCAGAAAAAAATATTTCTAACTATAAAAACTATATGGTTTATGGGAGTTGTAAAAGAAAAAATTTATAATATAATCACTCGTATATTGACATACATATATTTTGTATAATATTTACAAATTTACAAATCTTTATAATGGTTTCCTCGTATAATTTACAACATTAAATTCAACTACAATACGTAATAAATATACGTAGAATACTTAAGGTCATGTCATGTTAATTAAAAAGTAAATATATTATACTTTATCATTAAGGGTGCATTTCCATTGACGTGGAGCTGAGTGAAGCGAAGAAGAGCAGTGAAAAGTGACCAGTGCCTGTGCTCGGCACCACAACCTGCTCTACTCAGTTCGGTTCGGCTCGGAGTCGCGTGCCTATATTATATTTTATTTGAAACTCGGCTCAGATCCGCTCCGCTTCCACTGTATCCAGTGATGCGAAGTGTTGATTGCACTTGATTAGCCCATTCGCGGTCCTCTCTTCTCCGCCCAGCTCCGCGTCAGTGGAAGCGCATCCTTACCATCGGTGCCTATTAGTTTTTAATAACAATACTATCATCATCACGAAAATTTGATGTTTTAGATTATTTTGGATTCTAAATTAATAAATTCCACAACAGCATGTTATTATAATTGTTCAAGAAGTTTATGATACTTTGTCAAGGCTCAGGTCTTTTTTAAAAAGGTTCAAAGGGTACACAGATAATATGTATCAAATTCAAAACAGACTATAAAAACCTTTCATTAAATAGTATAGTTTAAAAGGTTTTAATAATCTGTTACAAATTTGTAAAGATATTTCACAAACCGGCTTCTAAACGAAATTATATACGAAAAAAAAACATAATTTATTCGTTGATAAATATCAAATTAACCAATATTAATTTATAAGTGTCATAAAAGTTAGGCCGTTGTGGTATTTATTAGTTAAAACATTTATAAAAATGTTGCTAGTAATATAAAATGTATTTTTATAAATTCAGCTATAATTTTTAATGTTCCTCATTATAAGTATCATATTTTGTATATTTTAAAGCGTAAGTATGTAACCAAGAACACGCATTGAAGATTTTTATCAGACGATAATTTTTATCGAATGAGTTTAAAAATGTATCTTGATAATGTTATCAGTTTTAATTAACAGTAATGCAAATACTCATATTGGCAATTTAAAGTAGCGTTAGATTGTAATTATATAAAATTCCGAATTCAAGGTTGGCACTATTTTTGGCACTACATTTTAGTATTCATGCACATTTATTACTACGTATAAAAACAAAGAAAAATACTGAATTGTTGTTTATTATAATAATTTATATCGATTTTATACAAACAACTTTTATTAGATACGTTCAATCATATATGATTGATTGACGGTTTTTTTTTGGGATAAGATAATATGGATTTATTTTAGATGGAGTTATTTTATATGGCCTGTCCATATAACAAAATGTTCAAAAATTCGCTGGTGTTCTTTCGTAAATTCGCACTAATGCAACGGAACGAAGTATGTAACAAGCTTGCAATATATTCGAATGAAGTTAGCGTCACAAGATACAACGTAATTGAAAAATAATAATAAAATTACCGTGTAACTAACTTCGTTTCGTTGCATTATTGCGAATTTACAAAAGAGCACCAACGAATCTTTGGACATCTCCTGAAAGGGCCTGTCTTTAATTTATAGTAAGACAATGTTAATTAACGATTTTTTTGTGAACATTTGATGTCAATATTATTTTTACATATAATTAAATCGATGAAAGTCCATTCTAGTCTTAATACAATACTTTAATACACCAACGGAACGATGATAAAAATCTAAATCTCTCAAAAAATCCGAGGCACATTCAATATACGTATTACATTTTTACTAACAATATTTACATATAATCTTTTTATTCTAATATGGCAGTTATGAGGTTTGAAATAAAATAATTACCACAACTAAAACGTCACAAGTTTTTATTTTTATTTCGTATATCAATTTATTTATTTAAAAACGCCAAACACTAGGCAATAGTTTTGTGTTACACAAGTGGATCGTTAAAGTTGATTTATTTTTCCGTGGCAAAAAAATTATTACATATTGTGAAAGCGTTCGTTTGTTGGTTCTCTTTCGTTGTTTTGAAATAGAAACAGAAATTTGTGACGTTCGCGATATAAACACGTATAATTTACAATTCAATAGAAAACTATTAAAATCAGTCTCTTTCATATCCGCGCCTCATTTTAATACTCGTCACCATAAATTATCATTGGAAAGTCACTTTTTCACTGCATCTCGGATGTCCACTTTTACACTATTTCACTAATTAATTTAATATTATTGTCGTCTTTGGATCGTCTTTTTTGTGAGGAATGTCTTAAACGAATCTCGTTAACTGTGTGTGGAAGTCCCTGAGGAAGATCTGTAGTTGGGGCAGAGTGGGCCGATCGTCCGGGGACATCGCCCAGCAGTAGGCCATTACAGCGAATCTAAGAATAAAAAATTATGTAAAAATTAAGCTGCTTAAGGTTTACAATATTTGAACTTGCAAATTTACCATTATCTGGTGAAAATCATACTTCTTTACTTTTGTCTGTGTCCTTTTTTTCACAATGTCAATTTATATTATTAATTATCTCATAGCTCCATTGGCCTTAAAGGCATCACCATGCGCAGAATGCCTTACTGAGTTTAGTATTAGCAGAAATTATTAACTTATATACATATGTAGTCAGGTCGTGGTAGATATGGCTAATTTTTTTTTTTTTTGTGAATATACATTACAATTTAGTTACTTACAATTCGTCCGGACAATTCGCCGGCTGCTGCAACCGATACCCGTCCCGCAGATATGCAGCAACTTCGAAGGGATCAACTTCAGCGTAGGGCTGATGAGCTAATGTGGTCAACTCCCACAACAGCACTCCTAATGCCCATACATCCGCTGAAGGACTGAACTGTTTCTTCGACAATGCTTCTAAAGCTAACCACTTGATGGGCCTGTTTTCATTATCACCAAGACAGTGATAATCGCCAGGAAAGAGATCTCGTGACAAAGCGTTATCAGCGATCATCACCCGTAGGTTCTCATCAACACTGTTAACAAAATAAAAATTTATTATTTCAGGCAAGATAGCTTTGCCTAAAAGATTCATTAATATGGCAAACAGACAAGTAAAGACTCTGTAAACACTCTGTCTGCTTTCACGCGTAAAATACGAATTATTTCTATAACACTTTTTTTTAAAGCATATTGGCAATGCTTTTTCAAGGCATTACTAATATTCTACTTCAGCGTAGTATTCTATTGCCCTTCCAAATAAGCTCGAAGCTTGCGCTAGGAGTGGGTACGACAATAGGCCAAGGGGGTCAGGATCGAACTCTCGACTCTCGCGTTAACAGAGCGAAGTCGACTCTTCTACCGTTGAGCTATTGAGGCTTCATTGCATGCATTAAATGGATCGCATTAAAAATCGTTATTCACGCTGCCGCAGCCGGCAGAAGCTAGTTTTCAATAATTGATACAATTGTTGTTACTTACATGCAATTTCTTGCTGCAATATCCTTATGTAATACGTGCTGGGAATGAAGATATGCCAAGCCGTCTAAAGCATGTAGTGCCATTCTAACAACGTGTTGCGTTGTCAAAGGAGGCGGAGGTGGTCCATTTGCAGCCACACCGAAATTCACACCTCGACAAGCTAGCAAGAATTGTTTTAGATTTCTCCATCCACCGCTCCAGGGGTAGAGTAGGAATGGCGCAGTTTGATCTTCGATGCTGACGCCGAGTACAGATAATACGCGCTCGTGGTGAAGTCCATATAGCATACAGCCTTCTTGAAGAAGTAATGACACCTATTAAAATTAAAAAGTTGTTATACATTTATATATTTAATTTAACACTATTTCAATATGAACGTTGTAATAAATTATCATTATTTACCTGAACTTGAGACGCATGTTCAGCAACAGTCTTTACTAGAACTTCTTGTTCTCTTCCCTCTTCATCAGCATAGGTGCCTTTGTAGACTCTACCAAATGTTCCTTCCATTGCTACAGATCGCAATCTTACTCGACATCTTTGGATAGTCAATTCCGCTATTCTTTGCTGCAAGTCTCTGGCTCTTTCCTCTGCCGCGACAGTTGGTAATGAAATGGGTCGGCGGTAGCTCGTGTAACTGGCGGCAGATTTGCAAGACGAATCGGGTAGGAATGCATGACCATCTTGTTCGTCACTTTGTGCTCGACGAAGTTTTCTCGCTCGCGCCCTGCATGCTGCAGCGGCAACGGCTGCTATCAACAGCGCACCACCAGCGCATCCTGCGCCTGCATAGAAAATGTCCGCAGAAGTTGCTACGTGAGGTGCACTGTCTACTCTAACAGCCGGTCTAGGCGCTTCTTTAAGGCATATTTTCCTCCGACGGAAAAGCAAAGCGGTTGAAGATGAACCGGTAGATACATTGAGTGATATGGTCACAGCTACTTCAGCAGCGACGGCGCCCGTACATGGTAAATCTACTCTCCATGTTTGCGGTTCCGTTGGAACTAGGCCCGAGCTTGAAATGTTGAATGTTGGTGTGTGTAGAGCTTCTTTATTTTCTCCTAAATCTACGTGTAATATATACGGTAACTGCAACAAGAATGGAAAAAAAATAATTACTAAAACATTACTTTTTATAAATCAAAAATAGCAGAAACGTATGAGATGACATCTTCACCTTAAAAGGCAGCAATAAATGATCGTGCATACCTAACGGCCTAACCATATCACGATGTAACTGTATCACTGCGATTGACGGACGGACGGGCGAACCTAAACGTGATGCGACCCACAACCGTGTCAAACGGATCAAATGTCAGTGACCTACCACATGCTCACTGACAAGTCATGTGCTTAAAAGTTCTATCGAGCCACATTTTCTTAAGATAAAACAATCTATGTATTATATAAAAGGAAAAGATCTGACTGACATATGAGGGTATGAAAAAGTGGTAGAAAGTTTGTATGAGATCTCCGTCATTTTGGAAACTGGAAGCATAAAACTTTATTTTTTGGTGAACTAATTAAAGATAAAGAAACATGTGTTCTAACATGTTCTAAAATTCCAACTCTGAAGGGGTGAAATGTAAAAGTATGTATTAAAATCATTATTCATGCGGACGAAACCACTGGCAGAAACTAGTAAAACTAACCACTATGAATTTCAATATTCCACACTCTCATTAAACTAATAAACAAACATTGTTAGTTAAAAAATACTAACAAGCATTTCACCGCGTAACAAGCTGCATTTAATTCATAACAGGCTCATTACAATCTACCTAATCATCGCGCGGTACATGAATGGTAAAACAAACAGGCAAACAGTTTCGCCGCGGGCCCTTTGCCTTCATCAGACGTGCTAGTAAACGTAGGTGCGACACCGTGGCCTCTAATTAAACATTATCACTCGGGAGTCGGCTTGCACAGACAATAGTGGTCGCTCATCGTTGCCAGTAACCGTTTCATAAATATTTGCTGACTAGTCAAAGGAGCCGACTTACAACAAAGAACCAACCGAATACAATTATCATCTTAGATCGGAAAGCGGATTGGAGGTACATTAAATAAACACGGAGGGGTTCCTTATACGTACTATCTAAAAATATTGCATAACGGATATCTTGAGATAAGTTCTTTACTTGTGCTAAGAGTGGGGACGACACAAGGCAGTCAGGATCGAATCCGCAATTTTCGCGGTAACGGAGCGAAATCGGCCCTTCTACCGTTGAGCTATTAAGGCTTTTAAATACTTTTTTATATACTAACTTTATTAATATTATAAATGCGACAGTGAGATTGTTTGTTTGTGACGCTTTTAAACCTGGGAACCAATTATGATGAGTTTTGGTTTGGATATAGAATGGACCCCGAAGACGACTATAGGCTATTGGCTGGAAAGCAAAATGTGAAAGTGACATTGCATTAAAGGTTTCATTAAAATCGTTATTGACGCAGGCGAAGCCGCGGCCAAACGCTAGTAGTGTAGGGTACAGGATACATTTACGGTTCTTGACGATGATTGGGGTCATATCAACATTATTAAACCAACGTTTTCTATATTTGTAAGTATCTTTTTTATGTTTTACAGCAAATTTACAAGTGATAAGCCATTTAAAGTAACTTGACAAATTGTTTCTTATAAATTTCGGTAAAAGCTTACTCAGAATATGATCGAATCAGAAATTCTTTGTATTGCTACTGTAAGGTTTTCTTATTTGCAAATTACTCTTTAAAAAACAGATGTTTTACTGACTCAGGCTTACTATAAGGAATCGATAGGCATTTCTTCTTAGACCATTTAACAACTTGAGCAACAGTTTCAATGTAATCACATCGCCTCCCTAAGAAAATTTAAAAAAATTTCCCGTCCTTTCCTGTGTTAAATGGTCTAAGCATTTCTATTATTTTATACTAATCCATTTGTTCCATGTTTTTTATTAACTTCATTAACATTGGTTATTAATGAATTTTATTATGGTGTATGTTCATTTAAAAATAATACCATTCTCCGAGTCTCACAAGTATCAGCGGATGTGAGATTTGATCCCTAAAAGCCTTGAGTGTCTTATTTTATTTGTATCGGCCCAAGTAAATTAATGCACATAATATTTGTTTATCGATGCACGACAAATAAACCGCTGTCTGCGTCGCAATCCGCTCACGCAGCATTTACATAGCAGGCGTACGTTTTTTCGTCATGAAAAATAACAACATAATACTTCATTTTACACAAACTAACATTTGAAATTCAATGAATTCGCAATTACTTATAGTGTTAAATTCGTCAAGGGTAGCGACACCCTTGGTTTTCTCTGTATATAAATTGGAGTTTGGTAAGTAAAATATTGATGACATTCCTTTTCAATTAAAAATAGAAAAAGTGTTTCTGTTTTAATAAAATAAAAAGCGAATGCAAATAAAGGAAGTCACAAGCAATTATGGGCCCGAAGTACTGTCTTAACACGAACAAGTTAGTCTTATCGGAACTTATTTACGAGCAATCTAAAATTCAAATAAGGGCTTGAATTATCATAAGAATAGATGTTGCTGATTTCAGCTTACAAACGCAGCGACGAGCGGGCGAGTTGGAAAAACAGATTTTTCTCAAACTTGATAAAACCTGATTAATGAAACTTTCACAATGTCGCTAAATATATTAGGACCGCTAACTAAAAATGCTTAGAATTTGAGCTAGAACAAAGTTTATTTATTTTATTTTATTTTATTTTTTTTTATGTTAGAAGTTGGCAAACAAGCATACGGCCCACCTGATGGTAAGTGGCTGCCGCAGCCTATGAGCGCTTGCGGCACCATAAGTAGGTGCCACTCACGCGTTGCCAACCTCGAGATATTAGTTCTTAAATCTCGTTCGCCCAGTAATTTCACTAGCGTACAATGCCCTTCAAACCGGAACACAGTAGTGTCTAAGCACTACTATTTGGCGGCAGAATATTGGACATAGCGGTGGTACCTACCTAGCCGGCCTCTTGCAACAAAAGACCTACCACCAGTGTGACTGATTGCACTGGTGGAATAATCTCTGTTGTGAGGTTATCCTAACAGCGGGCGATGGGGTCGTCACATCCCGACGCCTTTAAAATATATAAACTATAGAGCTTTAATTTTGGCATTCAATTCGTATATAAGATTACCATAACGCCAAATCTATCGCCATTGTTCTCTATAGGCGCCGTCGTGGCATTCGACTTGTTACTATTTTAACACCGTCTAATTTATTACAAATTCTTCAACCGTTAGCTCACTGTCCATTAGCTACACACTATCTATTGTTTACGGTTAATGGGTATCGTAATTCCTTGCGGTTTGAACATGTCTACTAAATCGTTATTTGCTACTCTGTCACGTAGCAAATTCAAGTTGATATGTTATGACTTTGGAATTAGCTTTGATAGACTAGATTAGTTATAGCAACATGAAATATACTAGGTAATCGAAAAGGTCTTATTTCTATTTATTTTTATTCTGGGTGGAGATGCTGATAACCCTACTTCGAGGCTTCGAGTATCTTCTATGAAATTTCTTTAAATTACCACTGACATAATAAATGTTTTAGGTAAAGTACAAGATGTATCGGCTGTCTTACAAATTTTAGAGCAACTTATTTAAAATGCCTTCCATGTTCTTATAAATAAAGCCACAAGCACTTACATTCATGCGTACCAAAAAAAGTGTAAAAATACTTTTATGTGACTGTAGTTTCAGAGTATCAATTTTAGTAATAAGCTTTATAAGAAACTCTATATTACTAATTTATGTTTACAAGCTATACCTGCATATATTTTTATGAAGGCGTAAAATATAAAAGTATATTTACCGGTCTTCTCGTAAGACTCTGCCATGTGAAGTGCAGCTCTCCTATGGTCGCCGGCACGGGGACAACGAAATTTAGCGCGTAGAAATTTATCTGTCCATCTCTTACGTAGAAAAGCTCCGCTGTCAGTCCTGTCAACAAATGTACAAATTCTGTTTATACAAGAGGAAAAATTCAGTGAAGTCGTTTAAAAAAATTACTATAGTACATTGAAACCGAATCTATTCAAGTACAACCGCCATTAAACCAATACCCATCAATAACGTACAAAAAGATCGGATCGCACGCGTTCTATGGCGGCGGCATCAAAGCACAAAGATGCCGCCTACCGCCACCTGTCCACAAATCATGGGAACCCAAAAAACCGTTTTAATTCATGTTTGTGGACAAGTACATACAGAGATATGGTAATCTGCCGCAGTCGGCTCCCGACTCTACGACGTATTAAATTATCTGGAAAGCATACAAATATTTATTTAAATATGTCGCCTTAATCATTTGTTTAGACGTAATCACGTAATCATTTGTTTAGACTTAGGTTGTTAATTCTTCCATAATTCGTTTTGATACTCTCCTGTTACTAACGGCTATTACGTCTTTAATGACTGTCCTCGACACTTGTACCTAAATATGCACTGTTATGACTACATATATGATTTCTGAGAAGTCGCTTAAGCTTTACCACCAGCACGAGTCTTTATTGTTGATATCCAGTTACATCATATTTTAAAATATAAAACGTTGTCTCATTATTGTTTTAAAACAGTTGATTTGATTCTTGAAGTAGGCACATGGTATACGAACTGTGTTCCAAATCTACTATATTCGTCTAGGTTGTGTGGAGATTAGAGTAAATACAAAAATCTTGCTTACTTATTTCATAATAAGTATGTTTAGATAGATAAAACGATACCAAAATAATAAATATTTGGAAAGTATTGACGCTTGTTAAACTATACTGATAATAAAATTGAGATCATAATAACTAAATTATACATTTTCTATAATAAAACATTTTAAAATCGAAATTTAAATATTGTAACCGGTTTTGTTAATCTTTTTGGAAGCAAGACCGCCGTTCTATGGTTATAGCAACATTATTAAAAATTATAGTAATAAATTACGAGTGTCCTCTCTAAACAAGTTTGTAGAATTTGGGTATAAACAGCGGCAAGGCGTCGTCGCGCATGCAAATCGAATGGCCAATTTATAATTTTAACACCGTTAATAGTTATTTGTTTATTCCAGACACGATAAGGGCGATTAGGCATTTACGAGTGATAGGTGTTAAATTATCACATATGCGGTAGTTTGTATGCAAAACCGTCGGTCAGCGCGGACGTCACATCGTCGCCTCAAATTGGTTTTACGATGCTAAGCAAGATATCATAATAATGTTTATTGGTATTTAGTCAAGCAATATTACAACATAATTACAATTGAATTCCAACTATATTTACAAATAATTTAAAATAGACAAATCATGTCCACGGTGACAAGAATGCTAGCTGCATTTCTTTGCTGAATCGCAATTCCGATTCTTTGGCCGAAAAATGAACCATCCCTCCTCTCACCTGTAGAGGCAATGAGTCGGGGTGTAATATCTTTTAAAAATATTAAGTCATAATATATATTTTGATATTTATAATGAAGTAGGCATGAAATGTCACATTACACCTATGTAACAGGATCTGTTAAGTATGCGTAGAACCTGATATGATGTTTTAAGAGTAGCTCGAATTTGATAATAAATGATTTCTTTGAAATCTAAACCCGAATCAGTTAAAAATGTTAATGGCCATCTAGAATTCTAATATGTTTTGAGAACAATCTTTTGGATAGATCGCGATCTGACGTCAACAAGTTTGCATTCTCATTTAAGTAAAAGTGGTTTCAGGAGCCTGCTACCGTTCGCGGCCTCTTTGATGCTACGGCGGTAAAAAGAAACGAAACACTTGATACGACAAATAACCAGAGATAACCCAGGCCTCCGATGGCGCCTATTTTTTTAACTTAAAACAAACTAATTTTAAACGCAGCTTCTTCTTACGCTTATCGGAGTTTTTTCTGCTCAAAAAAGCCATACCGGCACGAATAATAAAATACTTGCTCAATAGGCTGGCTGTATTGTGTTGAGGATATCGCGCCCGCGTAAATCTTCGCCATTCAAGCTTTCGCACCTAGGAATAAAGCATTCATTACATTCGTACAAAAAAACCATTTATAAAGAATGAACAAAATAGAGCGAAACACAAAAGCCGCTGATATTTCGTAAAGCGTCCCCTTTGTGGAGGCGTTGTATGGATTTTAGGGCATACCGAAGGTATTATCCGTGGAATTATGCGGACGAGGTGTGCAAGAAATAAAACAAAGTGCAAAGGTGACGGTAAATAAAGGTGTGCGGTGTTATGCACTTCATTTCCGCCGAGGGTTCGTGGAGGACGAAAAATGCTGCCGTTTATTATTTCTTCCGCACTGCTGCATGCAACGCCAGATATTCCACGATAGACTGAGAATGCACAATAACCCAACGGCTCGAGTACAACGGAAAACCGCTAAACAAACTGTTTAACATTTTACAACTTCACCACATCCCATGACCGCTCGTGATAATGATAATCATAAAATGTACATAACGTGCTAAGAATAGCGTTTCGAGTCCCGTAAAAATTTTTCGAAAATGCATAAAAACTTGTATTTAGGAGTAACATGCCGCAATGGCGACAGTTTTATTGGCCAATACCGGAACACATCGTCTTAATGTCCTAAGGCGTGTAACAGAGCATCGAATTACAATTTGTTTATATAAGGTCAATGACATCGGGGTTTTATGGGAAATTTTAGGTGTTATTTTATGGGTATGTTTAATTTTAAGTATAAATTTTGCTAACTTGAACTGAAGCAATAAAAATCTAATTACTCATATGGAATTTTTATATATTTAAACATATTTCATTAGACAATTTTGCACGTGCAAAATTACGTACTAAAAGCGAGGTTAATGATAAAAGCATTCTCTACCAACTGACCTTCAACGTTCGAGAAAGACAAGTCAGTAGGTAGGCGAACAAAAGAGGGGCGAAGAAAAGTTTTAGGAGTTACTAATATTGTTGTAAAACTGCTGCTTTACTGCCGCGGTTGGCTGCTCAACTGGGCTTCTTTTAAATCAGTGTAAAGCGCTTTGTCTTAGCTGGGTCGTTCACGCCACTTTTAAAATCACAAATAGTAGCAGATCGATAATTTTAACATTCACCTCTAGCTCAGTTTGTACCCCACCAATATGAAATAAAGATCGAAATTGTATTCAGCTTGAAATTGATTTAACTCGTTTATATCAAAGATATAACGAAATGTTCATAAGTACTTATTTTGAACCTTATTTAACATAAAACCTCCTCCGATTTTGAAGTCTGTTAAAAGTAAAGAAATTAAAACCAATATATCGTTCTATCGTTATATCGTTCTATAATTTTGCCATACCAATTATGTGATGATCAAGGGCTCTGGCAACATAGAACGGAAATTTTTAAATATAATTATTATTAAATTTTTAATATTAATATAAGAATCGCTAACTATTGCACCCGGTTTTTATATACCTGTTCCCCTAGAATTTAAAAGTCAGTATTTCTTTATAAAATAATCCTACTGAAGTGAATTTTCGACTGTACGCAAAATAAAAATTAAATAGCTTACAACATTTGCATAACGCTGTGCTCATTGCCGGCAAACTTCCAATATCATACACATTTCAAAATGCAAATATTAACACTTGCCAAATAGCCTCGTGTCTAATTTTGGAGAAGTTATATGCTGTTAAACAGTACATTACACTGATAACACAATATGTAAAATGTACTAAGAGGCGAAAAAATAAACTGATAATTGCCAACCAACATTGCTAGTAGAATTTAAGTGACTTACTTAAAAATACTGTTCTTCTTTCGCATTCATATATGTGATCTTTGAAATGTTAGTTTTTAAATTAAAATCAACAGTTTAACCGGTCCAAAATATGAATTGTATCGCAGCTCTTATACTTTAATATTTCATCTCAGGACAGTTAGCTTAGCCCGAAGCATAGTCTACCCATTTTTTTTATATAAATTGTCATAGGTTATATTTTGTTGAAATTGTAAAATTTGTTATTTGTATATTTATTTAACAGTCAAACCAATTATTTGGTTCTGTGCGACTATAATGGAAAAAACAAATTTAAATCATTTTTATAAATAAATTAAATAATAATAACATTAGAAGAATCATCAAAATAAGTGAACTGCGAACATATCGCGAAACATATAGACAAACGTCTGATTTTTATATGTGCACGTCAACTAAAACAAAAAACAAACGAACTAATATAATAACCTTTTTTTAAAATCAGATTATTATTAAAGCGGCTACTAAAATTAAAAATTTCGTGTCATGAATTCGAAATTATAGTCGGGAAAAAAATCGTAGGCTTTTTTTCAAATTTATAATTCCGAAGACCGAAATTACTTCAGCAAATCGAGTTACCATTGTAAAAAGATTCGGCATGTCAATTACCAAGTAACGAATCCCATTACCGCGAATCGGTAAAAAACTTTACCCACGTCAAATCTAATAGAGTACTTCATCGATTTAATTCAACCGTAAAATTTATGCGGTTATTTACCTGAAAAGACGAGTGTAGTCAGGTGTGTGAATAGAACGTTGAAAATAAGTGTCCCGGAAACATGGTAATAGGATCCGTTTTTGTCCCTAACAAGATTCGCCTCGTTCAATAGTACTAAGCCCTTCAGAGCACTTATACAATGGATTGAGGTGCTAAACACCTTGTATTGTTTCTTTTCAACCTAATAATTGTCTGGTATGTAATTTTATACCTTACCAAGATAAATATAGAACTGTTTTTTAAACACTTATTAATCACATCCAAGGTTTTTATTGTGATTATTATTTATATCTCGTTACGATTTTGTTAAAGCCGTAATATTATAATTTCACTGTTATAGGTTAATAGTTTCGACGATTCCATTCGATTTAATTCAATTCTAATAATGATTAATATTTCTTTGTTACAAATCACTATCAGAGAAATAACTAATCACAGCAAACTGCGTTACTACTAATAATTATGTTGTTAATTATTATATCACTTTTGCCTTTTAATTTCACACCAGTGAAATTATAATATAGCTCAAATTGACTCGCGATATTCAATTTATATATATGATCATTAACAATAATGACTATTTTAAGTACAGGGAATAGGCTAAGAATGCATGTCTAATAATAAACACAATGTACTATAAGCTACAATATCTTTGACCCCTTTTGTTTCATATTAATATTATAATTATCCTTAATTTAATTAATAGATGTGGTATCAGTGAAAACTGACAGTTATGTATACGTAAATGCTGGTTATTTACGATGTTATTGTACTATTTCTTGCTTTTGTCCGTTTACAATTATATAATTAGGTTATATTGATAATTATTAACTACTAGTATATTGACAAGAATTAAATTTGGTTCCAAGGATCAATTTCCTTAAAACTTACGTCCTTACTTACGT
Organism: Hestina assimilis; assembly: GCA_023373885.1. Lineage (NCBI taxonomy): Eukaryota > Metazoa > Arthropoda > Insecta > Lepidoptera > Nymphalidae > Hestina > Hestina assimilis. The sequence continues at coordinate 5,657,712 of CM041740.1, read as the reverse complement.
CTAGGAGGACATTATCTATATATATAAAAGGCTTTGTCCTGAATGACTGACGGATCAACGCACTGCCTAAACCGCTGATCGTAGAGACCTGAAACTTGGAGGGTTTGTTCTTTGTATGACGTAGGCATCCGATAAGAAAGGATTTTGCGAAATTCTACTTCTAAGGGGTTGAAAAAGGAGGGCAAAGTGTGTATGTGGGACAACGCGATTCCTTGGTTCAATCTACTTATCTTATGATAAATTAACTTTTTCTCAAATTATTGTAATAGAATTATAAAATTTAAACCATCTTTAAATTGTTTGTTATAAAGTATACATCACAAAGTATATAGTGACTCAATAGATTAACAAAATACGATCACTTGCAAAAATTCCGATAGAAAACATTTTCCTTCGTAGGTAATATATTTAGGGTGAGAAAGAGGAAAATCCGAGGGTAATGCGTGTAATGATCTCCATCGCTCAGCGTCGCTACATGCCATTACGCGCCTCCCTATTAATTACTGCAATGAAATTACAAGTAGACCCCGAGTAAATTACACGATTTAACTGTTACTTAACTCACTCATATATTTCATATACGAAACATTTAGTTATAGAACACTCAAGAGGCATTTTGAATTACTTGAGATATAAGACTGAGTTGATTCAATTTGTTAATTTTGATGTATTGCTAATTGTGGCTTCATGATCTTGCACTAGTAAACGAAACTAAATGGTATGGACGCTGCTACTTGAAGTCAATATTTCGATTATAGATTATATAATTGAATAATACATTTCATCTATCTAATGTGAATGCATCTCTGATTGTGTACGCGAATTTTTTTTTTAACAAACTGCGCCCGCGGCTTCTCTCGCGTATTATAGCGATTTATGTTTATTGCACGGAACACTAATTATTTTTCTAAAATAAAAGTAGCCTGAGTTACTCCTTATAACACCAGGTATCTACCAGTTAAAGTTCCATTCAAATAGATCCAGCTGGAACATACAGACAGACAAAAAATTTATAAAATTGTATTTTTTTATGTAAGTACCTAAATAAGTATATAATTTAACATGAATCAACTGAAAAGCTGTTGAATTTGGAATTACAATAAAGCACGTGAACTTGATGACATTAACATAGAAGTAGTTTGGTCCTCCAGGAAGAACATAAGATTTGATAAAAAAATTATAAAAAAAGAAAAATGATTTTGTTAATCAATAAGTCATATAAATTTAATTACAATGAAATAAAATAATTCAATTTAAGTAATTATTTTGGTATTAATATTTTTCATATTGAAGTAATGGATATTGAACTAACTATATAAATAATGACTCTTTCGATAATATGAGAAGGTTTAATTTTATAATAACTAAGTTTTTTATTATTAAAACTTTAAATAAACATAATTATTCAATAAAAAAAACATCCACTATTAATGATACGGTCTCGTTTTGAAAGAAAAAAAGTACAAATTTGTGATGCAAATGGAAACGAGCAATTAATCTTTATAATCACCTTGTACTGTGATACCGGATTCACTCGCGCGGATAAATTAGTCATGGATAATTTCTTTTATCTCTGAATAAACGATTCGAAAAATATCAATGTAGCACATCCACTGGCGACTTGAAAGGCATTTTGTTCATGAAATATGACGATAATCAGCAATGAACAAGAACGAAGAACTTTCGAGGTGTCGTTTCGTGATTTAAAAATATCAAAGAGATACGTGTTGATGGATGTTCCTTTTTGCCCGCGTTCTCGACGCCCAGATAATCCCATCGAATTAGTTTGACAGTCAGAATTCTTTCCTGATTTTTGCGTTCACCAAACACAGATGTTCATTGATATCTCTACCCTTAATGATGTGCACCGAAACGAAAACCGACAGCTTATTTGATTCTTAATTATATTTGACAAAAACAGAGCTACAAATCTTATTCAAATACATTTTTATTTTATCATTATGTTACTGCCGGAGTAACATTTATATTTCTTTTGTTTTTTGTGTAGGCAGACAGCGATGAATAAAGAAGCCTACCTTCTGATGGTCCATAGTCATCGCAGCCTACACCTGGAACACCTATTGTGTTGCCGACGAGTAAAAGGAAAGGAGATAGGTCCTTCAACGCTCTAACTCATCGAAAAAAAAAAAAAGTTACTTTAGCCCGCAACAAGATTCTTCTAACACAAATATTTAATCGGGACCGAACTAATAACGGATAATCTCCATAAGTACAGCTGAATAAGTTATGTGCACTAACGAAAGAAAATATTCGGTAATAAAACAAACACGGCCTGTTTACGATGCTTCGCACTTGAAGTACGTCGACGACAGATTTATACCTTGGGCAAGTGTTTCTTCATAAGCAAACATAATCCACCTGTCGCTGAATCGCATCGCGAATGGATAAACACTACCGATACTCAGATCTTAAACTTAAATTTTATAGAGCGAACGAAGCTATCACAACAAACTCACAACGCATTAATTGTTATGTTTATGCATAACATTAAACGGTGGACTCGATTTTGTATAACATAGGCGGGGATCGAGTCTCGTCTTGTGAATTTGAATCTTATTACAATTAGATTAAAGTGTAAATTTTGTTATCGATTAATAAGTGCTTAAGGTTCAATCAAGAATGCGAAATCGAGTGTGTATTAAAATATACGACGTGACGCACTGGAGAAAATTAAGTCGGACGGAATTATGTTCGCAGTCTTGCTGGAGGTGTCAACAGAATCGTTAAGGTTTTATCAACACAGTGAAATGAGAGGAACATAATTATTATGGCACAAAGCTGCTGTAACGAATGAATGGTGGATTAAATTTTATTTTGCGAACTTCATTACGACCTCATTTATACAATTATTTTTATTTCAGAATAAAAAACAATTAAGTTTGTAATAATAAAACTCCTTTTCTTATTTTTTATATTGAATCTTTAAAAAAGTAAACAAAACGGTAAAATATAAAATTAAACCGTTATAAGCGCATCACTACACTATAATGTAGAGTACTGTCGGCCAAAAAAACAGGCCCATTTAACTCAGAGCCTTTACGGCCTACAATGTGACAAATGAAAAAGTCTTCGTGACTTGCTTCCAAACTGTAGAAGATTAACTAGACACCCTTAATAGGAATTTCTGTCTTGTGTTAATGCCCAATTATTAAGTCGACCCACGTGCACGTCTAAGTATACACGATAACTGCTTATCAGTTGCTGGTAGGATTACTGAGATCCTGACGAGGTTATCGCACGGTAGCCCTTCATGTAAAACGATTCCTTATCAATGAAACATGTTATAACTATACGAGATTTATTTTCGACCCATTTATCAATAGCCGATAAGACGTGTATTTGGATTATTATCGCGCTACCGTTTGATATACAATCGTTAATGTTAAAACCAAGACGATTTCTTTAAACTAAATACATTGATATTTGGCAAATCTGTTATATTCCGTCGAACTATTAGGATACCTTTTGAATGGCGCCTCTATAAGTTCCTTATTTATTAACAGTATAATACAAGAACAAAAATCGTGCAGGTTGAGTAAAAAAATTAAAAATTGAACCAAATACAAGCTCAATTTCAAGCTCAACTCATTGTTCCCAGGAACAACAAAACGTAATTAGTACTAAGAAATTTCGTAAAGAACAAAATGTTCCTGGTAGAAACGAGCGTGTTCAAACGAGTCCTGAAAACCGCCGTGGTTGGTATTTCAGTAAATAGAAACCAAGTCGAGAGAAGGTGTCCAATAACAAAACACACGAACACGCTTGACAAATAACTGTGAACAAATATTATCTGAGCATACTTTATTATACGACGGATTTGTACCGTGTAGATCCACAGAAGCAGAAGAGGTGATGTTTGATTTTGAACTTAAAGGGGTTCTTTAGATCAGTAGAGGTCGAGATGAACGGGTATCAAATTACTATTTCTATAAATAGAGGCTTTTGATAAGGGAACCATTAACTGGGGCAAAGAAAATCAAGCATGTATGGAACGACAGAAATCTTAATAATATGGTACTAGAAATGTTAAAAATTACTTATTTAATTACAAAACACGTGACGTGCTTTACAAGAATGTGCAAAGTAAATAAACGACATTAATAATGTATGCTTGCACCACTTGTGGCTCATAAGTCACAATTCGGCGACAAGGCTACGCGGATATGCGACTTTTTTGTTTAACTAATTATTAAGATTCTTGTGTATAAAACTAAGGAATTTATTCGATGAATTTAATTTTAAATAAAAAGAAATGTCGGAGAATTTTAAATCGCTCGTTCCAAGAGAGCAGTTTTGGAAGTGGTCTCTAGTGCTCTTAATGTCGGCGCCCAAGCTTAACCTGCTGTTTATATCCGGCAAACACCAACCCTTCGTTATACATCATATCTATATTATATTTTAAACATTACAACTAAAAATTATTCTGATAACATTATATCTACGTAAGTTAATATTACGAAGTTTATTAAAATAATTAAAAAAATATTTTTAAATAACAAATTACTGAGATTTGGTTGATTGGATTTGAAGGTAACGCGTTGTTAGGAAGTACCACGGCATCAGTGTGATTTGATGTTTTCTTTGCCTGTTTCTGAAGACTATATTATAAATTTGCCCACTACTAGCCGAAGAGCTGTAAGCATAAACGTCAATCAATCTGGCCATCTGAAGGAAAGTACAAAGCGACAAGGGTGTGTCGTGGCTGAGTGGCGGACTCGGAGTATGAAATAAGCGGGTCTCTTAACTTAATTTCAATGATATTTTCATTATTATAAAGATATAAAATGTTAGTGGGGATTTCGTGGGGAGTCTGAACTATGAATTTGTTAAATATAAAAAGTGCTAAATTACATATCGTTTTCCAAACTGAAATATGCCAATATTTATATTCAAATATATGATTCATACGAAAGAAACGCGACCTAAAATTAATCATGTAATCGAACGGCCAAACGAGTCGTACCATAAATAAAGGAGCAATCGTAAGGAATCGCATGCACAACCGAGAATTATCGAGTTGGCAGGCGTTCAGAAAATAATTTACACCGCCATCAGTTACGATGGAAATCATAAAAATTTAACATCGCCAGTAAAGTAAACAATGGGCAAAAAGAATAAGACGAAACGAGCGACCGTGCCCGCCGGCACCGCCCGCCGCGCTCGCGTTAGGTTACAGCTTTCATATCACGAATGGAAATATATCGTCGAAAATATTTTAAACCGCACCTCTGTATATTGACATAATGCTATGATATATTATTACGTATAGTAGTTGCTGTTTTTGAAATTAATGGAGCGACTTAACCAGGGATATAACCCGAACGAAAAATACCAACATAATGTAGTAGGTGATCTATCAGGTAAATTCCATCAGTAAACTATTACTAAGAACTAAATGTTAAAACGACGATAAAAAAATTAAAGTCCCACAACTCCGTTTTATTGTATTTTACGAATGTTGAAATGAAATCCAATTCGTGTGATAGGTAATAAGATAGTTAGTTATACGCTTTTTAACTAATTTCCGTGATGGAATGAAACGTAATACTTATCCGTAGTCGTTCCCGGACTAGACGATTCGACGCGGCTTGCTAACAAGGCGTAACACGGGCACGGGTTTGGTAGACCAGAACCGAACGTTTTGTTAACAGGTGTTACGTAAAAAATTAAACATCGGTACTGTAATTTTGATAAAGTTTCAAGTTTATTGATTTAAAATGAATATAATTAAGTAATGGCGCTTTAATGATAAATCAAAATTCCCACAGAATTAACGTAAGCAATAAATTATAATGTGGGAATGTTTAAACATGAGAATAATTCGAAATGAATACAAACAAATTAAAATAATTTCCAGTCATCATCGTAGGTTAGCATCTGTTTTGAATATAAAACACCGATACGAACCGGCGCGTCCCCTGTTCGAAAAACCAATAAAAAGACCCACACAACTGACGTCCACAAAAAACAAACAAACATAAAAACTGCCTACACGTAGGAGATCTTAAATTTTGATCTAACGACCCTGAAGGATCCATTATTATTAATAACCGATGTCTAAATAAAACATACGGCGGACATAAAAAAGATGATAAGATTTTTTCCAATACGAGACATTTATTAACACGAACGAACAGTGGATCGAGATAAAACAAACATGGCGGGCGGCGCGCGCGCATAAACATCGAGTTTATCGTGGGAGGCTGTCACAACAGCGCCCATTGGTTACTTTCTGACGCGCCGGTGAAAGCTGGAAAAGACACCCTATAATGCTATGACATTATATGAGATATTATCTTCTACATTTGAAGCCTACGCACGAAGTAGTATGTTATCGTCGAATCCCAAATGCCGATAGAAAACGTGCACGTTGTTAACGACTCTCGATAAAATCAACTTTTAGGGCACGTACTTTAACATTTTTAGAAAATAAATTATAAAATTTTTAATTTGTAATCTAAAAATGTAGACATACTGGAGGCAAGCTAGAGTTAACTAAAATAAGAAATCTTTTTTATTGAAAACACGGAACACAAATAAAAAACTGTAAGCCATGTTCATATAATATACAGAAAAATTGTTCTTCGCGTACAAAAAATAAATCATTCTTGTTAGCGTAGAAAAAAATGAGGATAACAAGGCACTAATACGGTTGAACAAGCGTCTGAACGCGTATTATCAATAAAACAAAACAACAACGAAACGAGTCGTGAGCCCATCACAGATCCATCATGGAGCGGCGACTACCACGAGATGGATTGCTCGTATTATCCCAACAAGCGTCTACGGACAAGCTCTTGAATTTGAATTGCCTTCAATCAGTCTAAGCCATCTTTGTCTTTTCAAAACACAAATCTTCTTTTCCTAAGAATAAGCAAGTATGATTTCTCTTAACAAGAAATATGTTGTCTTCATATCACAAATGAAACATCTGCAGAGAGTAATTTACTTTAGCCGTTACATTATAAGATGGCAGATACATGCACAATAGCTCGTTATGCCGAGATTTCTGCGAAGTACCTTATCTTTATAACTCAACTAAGTTTTTATTTCCCAAAAGAATGGGTTAATTGAAATTATGGTTTCCATGTCTTAAATTTAAAAGGGATCCGGCTATTATGATAGACATAACTACTGCTTTATAATAACAGCATGCGGAGACTATAAATCAGAATTAAGAACGATGGATCTTCGGAACTTTATCGTTTGATGGTAATTAAATTTCATTTCAAAACAAACAAGCACCGCCTCTATTATATAGAACCTTCAAGCGATACACACTTTTGTTTAGACCATTTTAATAATTAAGGACAGGTCACTCTTAAAGATTAAGATAAAGCCCGCATGGCACGACATAGCATTTTTTTCTTCCTTTCTCGTCTTGTAAGTCACGACACACTGCACGAAGTTAAATAAAAATCGCACTGCCACGCCATGCAAACTATATTCAATGACTACGTCCAGTCAACGGTAGCTTTCGAAAAATAAACAAGAAACTTTGATACAGACGAAAATAAAACTCCAATAAGAACCCAAGCCGTAACTAATAAAACGTACAATAAACCAATTTCAACGAAGTGGAAAATAGGGTTAGCAAAATGAATACCTACTAAATAGTATGAGATGACTTAAATATTTTATTTTAATAAATAAAATAGAAGTGATTTTGAAATTTAAAAGTCTAAAATAGGATAGTAAATATTTTTAAGTATAAAATACATATCACAAAATATGTATAATTGTATACTCTTTAGTAGTCCACACTTTATCATTTGTTATCGCAAGAGATAATAACTACACATATTATGATTTTCTTTCTACTTTTATATACAAAGCCTCAATAGCTCAACCTTCGGCTATTGTCATACCCATTCCTAGAACAAGCTACAGGCATAGTTGAAGAGAAAATATGACTATTAGTAAAGACTTGGAAAAGCATTGCTAATATTCTTGTAAAAAAAACATGAAATTTTATAGTATGAATTACATGGAAAAGTGATATCAAAGCTACAAAAAGTTACCGTATTAAAATAAACTTTTAATATAATTGAATGAATGAGTGTTTTCATCAAATCTTACTTCATTCATTGTGGATAATAAAATTGCAGCTGCAAATGTATGAATCTACCTTTACCGTATATGGCATGATATTTGCATTGACTTCATGGCATTTTCTTTTGTCCACGTGAAAACGTGACTTAACCATACACCAGGGTATTTTACTCCGATCACGATTCTGAGACCGAATGCACCAGGGGACACATATTTGTTACTGCATTTGCGATTGGTGAAAACGTGGTTTGAGAACTTTTAAGATTTACTTTGCATCTTGCCAGATAAACATAAAATTTATGTCATTTTTTTATTTTACAGCGTTCTCGGTTCAAATTTTAAATTAAAATTACGTGTTGAAACGTTTAACTTTTTTGTCTTTAATCACGAGACGATTGCTGTATAATATAGATATAATAAATGTATTCCGTGAAATTTATTATTCACTAAGAAAATGGTTGATTAACAGAAAATGTTCATATCAAGCGGAGGTACGCTTATTGAATTTATATGTTGTGCAATAAAAATAAATAAATATTTTTTATTTAAATACAGTAGCTTGTAATATAAAAATAATAGTTCAAATTCCACACGGAGTCGTTACAAATCGAGTTACGAGCGGTTAAATAAACTGAGCTACCCATTAAAGCTATTGGTGCGCGGACCGTAGGTATGTTAACTGAGCCAGAAATAAAGCTTTAGCCAATCAGGGGAAAACGAAACATTACAAATCGAGGAAATGGTCGACACTCTCGACTCGATTTGAGAACGGATATAATCTATTTCAATCCTGAATATAATATAGAACTAAGTTAAGTAACCTGTTCATGTAACTGCCCGGCAAAGATCTAGTCTTATTATGAAGAATTTGTAGATAAATCAGCCAAACTAATCCAGTATGCATTGGCAGATATACATGACTAAAATTCCGATGATTTTCTTCAGCGTAGAGCACGAAACAATTTCGACAAATAAATTAAACTTAAAAACTAAAAGGGGTTAAATGGATTTGAATCCATACCATGATATGGAATGTTAAACTTTAATTAACGATACTGGGTGACCAGCTCAGTAATCATAGCCTCGGTAGTGCGGGAGTATCCAAATATTTGTTAACGCGCACCTCAGAACGGATTCAACTAATATTTGTACTGTACGTCTGCTTCCCAAAAGTATATTTTCTCATTCAACAAACTCTACTGTTCAACGCCCGTGAGTATTTCACGAATAGTATCAATGTTTGCTCTTTACTCGAAATGAGAGTCAATATAAAAGACTAAGAATCCTTCAACAAATAAGGCAAATATCTTTTAAAAATATTATCTATACTTACATTACTTTACTATACAAAGAGCCATAGATTTGACAAGTAATACAATATTATTAGCGAGACAAAAACATCTACACTCTTACTTAATTTTAAAATAAGTATTAAAGTTTATACCAGAAATATTGTTATATTAAAAAAGTAGCGGTACTTTATTACTATACAATAAAAATACTAAGCAGTATAATAATAGTAAGCTTGATAATCCCTTTACAATATGCGTAATTCTATTGAAAATGTAAATGAAGAAACATGCGGGTTTGAAGACGGCGCACCAGGAGGTATAGAAGTCACCCGAACCCTGACTTGACCCATTTCTACTTCATGCTGAGAAACAAGCAAAGTCTCTTGGAATATTTACATTGATACACAATCAATTCACGTCAAAGCTTGTTTTGTCACTTGCTGGCGGGAAATATAAATAATGTTGTCATTTCAAATATTTTTGCCATTTCATTTAAACTTGTGGGTGGTCTTACGGTTTTACACATATGCATAATGAAGACAGCGTCAGCAGGCCTCCCATTTGATTGAAGAGACAATAAAAAATATTGCTAGCTGCTAAACGCAGACGATACAAGACGTAGAGATCTTTGTCGGAGTCGTTATTTAGAAAAAGTTGAGGCTAACAATGAACAACAAAGACATAATATTATGTGTAATAAAATGCTTTATAATAGGTAATTGGCCATCCTAAGTTTTCTCAAAGTATATAAAAGATTCACGTAATTTATTCATTCCACAAAAACTACTAGGTATGAAATTTAAAATTATTTTATGTCACTGCATTAGCAGTAATGTCAAGGGAAACGCATAAATCTTTGGTACTTGTGCATCGACGGTTAACCGTAGGTGAATAGGCATTCATCACACTCGCAGCGACGCGACGTGACCAATAAAACGTTATTATTTAGAAGCTCATAACAATGTGATTTAGAGATCATAAAATGTTCAGGTTCAATCTATCTTTGGTATCGAAAAGGGTTTCTTTGTTCGTTGTGATCGAAGTAGTTAAATAGCAAGTAAGATCGCCAGCGTCATTGGAAGATTTACATGATGGATTGGTTCGAGTGGCAGCCATATCCGGTGCAAGCAAATTTAACTTCGAATAGGCTTGTTTATTCAGGGGTGCAGTGAACCATTAAACTCCAGACGTAACAACGTCGACCGCGTTAAATTCTTCAATACCATCATAATGCTCAACTTTAATTGCTTTCTTACGAAACCATAAAAATGGAGTGAGGCTGCAGTTCAATATTTTACAGCGGCTTGGGTTTTAATTTAAACCGAAACGCTATTAAACCGATTACCAATCGTAACACTTACTTTACTATTACTCGAACCGAAGCGTGCTTATAACAATGCATGATACAATGCTTGGATGCCTTGACATTAAATCGCAAAAAATCTCTTTCTATTTCAGTAATTTTAGCAAAAAACGTGGATCCTATTGATTAATTTGTTCTGCTATTAGAAGCGTCTCTGCGGGGATTAAAAACCCTCGGACGAAAACGAAACATTTGAATTTTGAGACATTATTTATGATACGCCATTCTCTTCAAAGGACTGTATGATTTACAACCAATGGCACAAAAGCCACTACCTTATTATGACGTGGCCCCTACATTGTGCCGGCATATTTTATTTTTCCAATTGTGTCGTGTTTGTTTATTTTTGGTCCTTGTCCCCTAAATATTGAATTGTCGTGATGGTTCGATAAAAAAAACATAACATATTTCATGGTCCATTATTATAACATTTTTTATTTGACTTTAAGTAGAAAATTAACCTATTGTTAAATTTGTCGCAAATGTACCAATTTATATCACCTTTTGTTTATTGCTCACTACGAGCAGTACTACTTGTGAAATTGAGGACTATTTAACAAACTTCTTATAAGCGCTTAACTTTGTTTATTTTCAAGCAGAACTGGTTAGATCGATTAGCTGATTGGATAAGGCGATTAAACAAAGTATCTGTTTTGACCCATAAAAGTACTTAGAGTTATCGAGTTGTTAATAAGAGAAAGAAGGGAATTTCACGTTGATAGCGGTAGACTGTGTATAATACTGATTAGGCCCACAAGCGTTAAGTGAATACTCACATAAGCATAGATAGTAGGAGGTATCCATAAGCATGGTTAACGCAGACGCCTCGTATTTGCGTAGGGGGAATTTTGTAGGCATGTGTGTGGTCTCCTCCTACACTCTAAATACTTTATTATATCCAATTTTCTAAATCATAAAAACTCATAATGAAATTATTATACACATCCATTCGTTAATAAGACTCTAAAGAAGAATGACGGTAATAAAAATGACACTGCGAAGTGTGTTTAATAATTTAGATAATGTTGGGAGTGCAAAAGCATGACCTGGCGTGTGGTTATGACCATTTTTTCTTATATTTATGGTGCATAATCGTTTTTAATTGTTAATATAGCGCGCAGATATATAAGAATCCATATATATCTGCAATTTTTTTGGGGTCGCGTGGCTTTGCCGTCCGCCTATTCAATTATGCCTCACACTAAGCAATTTTGTCACAGCATTCTCCCTAATGGGACATTTTGAGCTTTGAATAAACACTGACAGTAAATAAAATACCAGTCGTGTGGCATCACAACAGGAGTTCAAATATTATTATACTTGGAGCGATGTCACGCTGAGACAAAACCACTTCATGGATTATTAAAACGACTGTTAGTTATGACCGTGAGATTTCATATATTATTGATTTAAGCATCAACTCAAACTGGTGGTAGGTCTTTTGTTGCAAAAGGCCAGCTAGGTAGGTACCACCGCAGTGACAAATATTCTCCGGCCAAATAGTAGTGCTTAGGCAATACTGTGTTTCAGTTTGAAGGGTACTGACTATAGGCTAGTGAAATTACTGGGCAGAGGAGATTTATGAACCAATATCTCGAGGTTGGCAACGCGTGAGTGGCACCTACTAATGGTGCTGCAGGCGCTCATAGGCTACAGCAACCACTTACCATCAGATGGGCCGTATGCTTGTTTGCCAACTTGTAACATAAGAAAAAAATCAATTTCATAAAACTAATATCTTCTTAGGCAAACAAAATCAGAGTTAACGATAATTACTAACGACTATTTTGGTTTTGGTTGAATTTCTCTCGCTGCCACATGTCATCGATCATTGTTGGGGGCTGTCAGATTTAAAACCAAGCTTAAGCTGGGTTCAAACTGACTAGGCCGCGTTGGCAGCTGATGGACAAAGAGTGACGTGACGGCCCATCAACTTCAACTCTAATTTACAAGCACTTGAAGTAACCTTTATAATGTTATAAGGTTACCCATCAAGCATTAATGTTTATAAATATAGATCTAGTTTTGGCTGAAACATATGAAACATTGACGACATTGTGCCGCAGCGGTAGCGAGCCTGCCTTAAGCGCCATAGGTCGCGGGTTCGATTTCCGCTCGGAGCAGATGTTTGCATTGACCACACAAGCACGTTTTCCGGTCTGGGCGTGTTTGTCATTTTGTACGTGTCCAGACCCTTGACACAGGATATAACTATCCTAATAGCGCTTATTTATTATATTAAAATATCACAGGTATTTCTATAAGAACGGTCATTACACCCAAGTCCCACATCTTCAGCGCTCACATTCGAATACAAAAACGTGACATATGCCGTATGCGTGCGCGCAGCGTCGCTGATCGATCGAAGCTTTTTGTCGCGTTGACGTCTCCATCCATTCTCGAGCAAATTGCCGCACAAGCTCAGCTAACACAAAACCCTTGTCGTGATTGAGTGAAGACCCTCGTACCATTACTTTGTATAAACCTAACTATCGATCACGTGGAAACTATTTTAAAATCTCTTTTACGTGGGCGCTAATATTTTATCTATGTTACATACAAATTATACATCTAAAACATTAACAGATAGGTCATTATTTTTGTATAAAAACGCAAATTAATTATTATAGTTACTATAGAAAAAGATATAAAACGGAGCACGCCGCTCTCGTTTCCCTACAACTAAAATCCAAACCAACATACTATATACTTATATATAACTGTAAATTATAACGGAAAGTGCACATTTCTAGAAGAAAAATCAATTAGAGACGTTGATATTATTTTTAAATGCGGCAGAGGTTAATCCGACAGCTTCGTAAACAAATTGGGCGTCTCTGGACGGTGGCTTTCGCGTTATTTATAAATATCTATTTATTCAGCTGAACGGTTTGACCTGGATACGGGATTGTCAAAGCTTTATTTGTTAAGCTTTATAGTTCGCTGCGTTTAATCAGTACGATACATACGAAGAAAGCAAACAAAAAATCAGGCCTAAAAAAAAAATCTTTGTTATTTTATACAAGTTAAAAGTGTGTTTGATGTATTATCATGTTTATTAAAACGGTTAAAGAAATCAATATTTTTTTTCTGTAAATGAAATTATTAAATATTTTTTTATATTCACAATATTAACAAGATTATTTTGCATGTAGTTTTAAGTTTTTTTTCAGTGATTCGAGATCGACTCGGACAGTCCAGTGATTATGTGTTTATTCGACGATAACTGCTGAACTTTTTAAACATAATATGCAGATAAATAATAAAAAGAATTTTACATTTAATAAATAATGGACTGGGATAAGAAAATGTTCGTAGACAACAATAAAACAATTTTAGAAAAAAAGAGATAATTAAATCATGCGGGCTATGAAATGAAAGGAAAAAGATTTGTCTTTTTAATATTTTTGGCCGTACAGATTTGGAGATGATTTAAATTTTACCACATGTAATTTTCATCTCTTTAAAAACTGTCGAGATTCAGTGAGGTTGGTTGTGAACTATTGATTACAAAAATAATACTTTGAACTAATATACTTAAATTTTAAAGTTGTTTAGTATAAAAGCACAGGCAATCAAGACATATTCTGTGTTGATTCATTTTCACTCGATTACTTCTAGATACTCAATCTAGCGCAGGGAATATTCTCTCTACTAGAAAAAAATACAATCCGAATCCAATTTAAGTCACTCGATTTACGATTACATATCGAGTTCTTCAACAGGTTTTCTACTCACGTATTAAATTGGAAAGATTACCTTCATAATGTTTTTACTATAATACTAACATTACGAAATTGTAAATTGTATTTAGTTGAACAAGCTAAAGTTAGTGTCATTTAAACATCAAGTAACAGGAATGACAAATAATTTTAATTGCATGAGGTGTGATAATTGTTTGAAACTGTATCACCATAATTGTCGTAGCACTTCATGTAATTGAAAAACAAGTAGCATATTCATATAACGCAGTGGTTCCCAACCAGTTGTTCAGGAGACAAAACATGGTCCGCGAACAATTTTAAATTTCGCGACATCAAAAGCATGACGCGAGTAAGTCAAACGTACAAGAAAACCTTAAGAGTCATCTGCAAATGTTGATTGACGAATTAAATCGGTACCTTCCAGAAATTTCGAAACAAAAGCCAAAGTTGAATTAAACTGGTTCGAAAAATAATTTTCCAAATCGGTTCATAAGAGTCGGAGTTTTGAGGTGACAAACATAAAAAAATATTTGTGTTCACGGTGGACGTTGCTATTAAAAATAAATCAAAGGTCCCAGGTCAATAAAAGGTTGGGAGCCACTGATATAACGCGCATAATAATCCTTTATCGCCTGAAGCGTAGCCTGAAAGCATGCTTAATTCTATTTCTGCCGTCTCCATCTGGGAGCCCTTAAGTGCTTCCAGCTTAACGGTAGATTGTTACAGCATTATGCAACATAACGCCTACAAAACGATCTCTGTTCACGTATTAAAATAAACCAGATCACAGGAACTAAATTGGTCGCAGAATTAAGTTTTTAATTAGGCATTTTTATTCTCATCACGTAAGGAACGTTTCGCCTAAGCCGCACCTGCCGCGGATGAAACAGATGACATATTACATATGGATTAAAAACTTCATACGAAGCAACCGTGAAATTAAATTTGTTTAGAACCAACTCCACATCATTCCGAGTGTCAACCATATTTACATAAAGAATATTTTCGAGAAGGACGCGGACGTGATCCCGTATTTATACAACGCCGTCAGTGGATCTTTATTGAAATTCATTGTTAATTCCATGAGCGACAACTTCGTTTAGTAGGGGAATTGATCCGAATGTGATGTGAATAAGGCATTAATAGTATTTATTAAAATAACAATAACTATTCCGGATGGCAGTTACTGTATGCCTGAGGTTCTACCTGAAGAAATGAAAATATATTTATTAATAATAACGACTCGAAGTTTCGAGATAAGCCCTTGGACGGCACAATTTACACGTCCCTACGTGTGGTTAATGTTGGCATAGGTCGGTAAAAAAATTAAAGATCAGTCTCGTGATAACGTTTAAAGATAAACGTTTAGGAAACGTGACGAAACTTTATTGAGATAAAACGCAAATACGAATATTTTTAAATATTCTGCTGCGTTGAGGAACGCTTTTTCATTGATTTTTTTTTTTATGTTAGAAGTTGGCAAACAAGCATACGGCCCACCTGATGGTAAGTGGCTGCCGCAGCCTATGAGCGCTTGCAGCACCATTAGTAGGTGCCACTCACGCGTTGCCAACCTCGAGATATTAGTTCTTAAATCTCGTTCACCCAGTAATTTCACTAGCGTACAATGCCCTTCAAACCGGAACACAGTAGTGCCTAAACACTACTATTTGGCGGCAGAATATTGGACACTGCGGTGGTACCTACCTAGCCGGCCTCTTGCAACAAAAGAATTACCACCAGTGTGACTGATTGCACTGGTGGAATAATCTCTGTTGTGACAGAGGTTATCCCAACAGCGGGCGATGGGGTCGTCACATCCCGACGCCTATAAAAAATGAAATGCATCAATAAATAATTTTATAGTTAAATACGCATTAGGTATACTAGGTAAACATTCAATTTAACTAAAAATATTATTTTTTATATTTATTTAATAATATTTAAATATATTATTTCCGTTCCTCCATTAACCCTAGTCATAAAAATTTTGGTAACCACGTGAAGAGGTAACCGTCTAGACGAAACTCTATACTTTTTACGAGTATCAAATTACAATCTCTATTTTTTATTTACCACAGAAACTCAAAACTTCAGGTAACTATCTCATTACATAAGCAACAGATGTGATGCGTGGTCACTACAAAGTACAGGTACGAGTAGGTATTTACATAGACAATAATTTACTTTTGTGGGGTTCCGTGAAAAAAATGAAACCCTTTAATTTCGCCATGTTTCCTTCCGTATGTCACAGTCATTTTACTCGAAGACGAAGTATAAGATTATAGGCTCTATCTATACGAAATTTAGTAAATAGTTGTAATCAATGAACCATCCATCATAGCTTATGGCAAAGGCTGAGGCATTTTTGGACGGGTCTTTAAAAATTATAAGGAAGTTTGATTTTTATTTTTTATGTAGGATAACGATATTGTCGATAAAAATCCCTTAAGTGGAAAAAATAAAGATACATCATTCTTTCTCAATCTTCCGTTGCAATTCAGTAAAAAGTAAAATTTCTAGTTGAGTCGTGTCATCTAGAAAGTGCGATATAATCATTTAAAACAAATAAAAGATAATATGGTAAACGTATGTAGTTCTGACAGTTAAGAAAATGTTTGAAAAATTATATACAGCCGCCATTGTTCTCCTTTCTATATACTATTTTTATTTAAACAGGAGCCTGTATTTGTAACTTAGATATGTTATGTTTTTGAACGAGCAGAATTGTTTTAATATCTACAGCTATAAGTAACAATGGTGTTTTGTAAAAGAACACGCTTGTCTATATTTATACCTATAGCATAACGGTTTTACTGAATGGTAAGCAGAATTTTTAACAAAACCAAACCAGTGAAAACATTTGATAATGTTTTACAAGCAATTTAAAAATAATTTTGCTTTAATTCCCTTTTTATTAAATTATGATAAAATCAACATTTACCGCGGCAAAGAGTGTTTAAAATTAAATCAGTCAAGATCAAATATTTAAAAAATCTCTGTTGTCCATAAACAAGAGTCATGAAAAGCGATAAATTAACTATTCCCTGCTACGATAAACATACTTAGAGACCTTATCAGTGACCTGAGGCTTTATGGTCCCTCAGCAGAACTATAAAATAAAACAATAGTTGGTGGGTAAATAAATAAAATCAAGTAATTTAAATCAGTAGCCTTAATAAAAACTTTCGCTCCACCGATGAAGACTGTCTAATCAATTAATTTTCACTGACTAAAATTTTCAAATAAATGGATGAAGTTCTTAAAGGTACGCGTGATTTTTCCATTTTGTAAGTTAGTGATTGTTAAAATTTCTGACAAATCTCTTTTTGTATGACAAAGTCTGTCCCATGCAGGCAGAAATTGACAGGTTTAAAAATAATTGACAGCGAAATTTCATTTCATTTAGTTTGTATACCAACGCCTTCAGGCCTACAGCGTTTGAAGACAATTGTTTAAAGTTTAAACAGGCCAATTATAACAAGCAACGTCCACTTATTTCATAACAAAAGTTTCAAAAGAATCATTATAAATGATTCGTCGGCTATTTAAGTGTGATTTATTACATCATGAAGAGGCTTATAAGAATATCGAGTGCATTGGCTTATAAAAATATTTTAAATTATAATCAAGACTTTTCGCAATCGAATGTAATCGAAAAAGATAATATTTATGTTCAAGAGTGTGAGGAGAAACATTATAGGCGTCGTGTTTATTGGATTGGTCCATAGAATGTCAATAAAAGTCATTTGAAATAAATTGCTGCTCGCCGCGATCAGAGTCTGAGATCTCACTGCTCTCCAAAATGTAATAAAATTTACGAGATATGATAATTCTGTACACAATAAATTGTACCCTGCTGTGGTTATGTTTTAAGTTATCACAAAAATAAGCATTTGTTTAATCTCACGAAGTTTACGTTTAGAGAACCTTATATTATGTTCACTTTCGAGTTTCCATTGGTTAATATTTGTCAACGTCACAAGGACGAAGTCTCGTTTTTGTATTGTTTATTATTATAATTCTAATTTTTAAGCAAGAACAAAGGGCAGATGGTTTTGTCGCTGACAAAGATGGATTGCAGTCCGTACTCGCTGGCAACAAAGAGCTGGGATAAAAACTCGACACTAGAGGGAACGACGCATTACCTGCGTAGACGCTTGGACCGTTTTAAATCTGTCACCGACAATACAGAAAGTGTAGCAATTTACGAGGAACAATAGGAAAACGACTCCAATTTACAGCATTTAAAACGTTCCAAGTAATATATGAAACAGTTATAGTACAATAGAAAAATAATTCTTTTACAAATGTTATTTTATTCATTTCTTTTTATAACATTAAATCTAATGTTAATTTCTTTACAGACTTATTATTATTTTTACAAATGTACATTTTAGATAGATTTTATCTTTACTCAAAAATCTTTTGGTTGAATTTACAAATTGGGCCTTATTGATTTTTTGTTCGCACGGTTCGCGCCACGGGACACATTTCGGGAAGTCAGGTTTTGTCACCTATACACAATAAAACTTTACCTTTACGTCAGATTTATCATTTAAGATAAGGCAGCGAAGTCCGAAGCTTTTAATCCTTATACATTCGAAAATTCCTTTACAATAGGATTAGACCAGAATACAATATATACATATAGACACATATTTACAATGACATGCTATGTTTTTAATCATTTAAAATTTAAATTTTTCTAGTTATTTAAAAGAAACAATATACGTACCTCTATATTTAAAATATATCGTTTTCTAGTCAACATTTTACTATAAAATCGCCTTACGTTCATTTGTTATGGATCTAATAATTAATACGAGTTCAATACTTTGAATGCATTTTTATAGACATAAAAATGAAAGCAATATCTCGATGACATTATTATCTACATAATATCTTTATCATTATCATTGATATCGACTGCATACAATTCAAGGACCAATCCAAACTTATTATTTACCGATCATTAATAGTATTTTATAGTAAGAGTCGTAAAACAGCTAATTTAGTAGTAGGTAGGTATATAACCATTGTTTATAATTACTTTGAATGAAATAGGTACCTAAGTAGTTTAAAATGCATTTACATAACATACGGAGTTCATGATAAAAAGCGATCATGTTATAAATTAATTAATTTGATTATTTATTTAAGAAGATCATTTTTAAATAACTTTTTTTGCTAATATTATTTCTACTATGCTGTTATGCCAGTCAAATATAGCCGGGCTTTCAAACAAAAAGCAACCATTTAACTGAGTATTAAGTGTCAAATTTAAATAAAACATTTTTGTAATTTTAAATATTCGACTCTAGAAATTTAAATATAACTTAGGGCAATAACAACTTCGTGACCAAAAATCAGTTCCTAATTTCCTAGTAATTTATTTTATAGATTAATTCATTATCTTATATATTAACTTTAAAATTTCTAGGTATATAAACTTACCTAGTAGTCTCCAAACTTCAGCACTGCTCAAGTAAACATTGAGATGTGCTAAGCATGCCGGCAACAACAGGAGAAACGTAAACAATTTCATTTTTAAGCAAGGTCCTTTAAAAACTGTAGATTTGTCCATAAATCGAAATGTTCACGAGTATAATGTTATTTAACTCACATTTTCAACCACCGTCCAACGTTAAGTCACCGATGCAAGATTAAACACTCGGATAAAATGTACAAATTCACGAGAAAAACTTTTTAAAATCACAAATTAAGAGTTCTAAGAACAAAAATGTTTCAATTTCATTCATGTACAATAGTTTTGACCGAGATGCCACACAAAAATCACGTATAAACAATAATAATCTGATCGTTATACAACAAAACACAACGACACTACCTCCATGTTACATTATCTCTGTTAAACTGGTTGCGGGTTGCCAGCTGTCTGTATTTTAGATCGCTTTTTCGCTATAGCATCAAACCAAGCCTTCAAGGTACATTGTGCGCTGTAGTGTGCGTTCAGTTGGGGTCAGAGAATAAAAAGCTTTCATAGTTAGCTACTAGATGGCAGCACATAATTATATACTTTATTATTATATTTCTGTACAGTATAGAAAATACTTACATTGATTATATATTTTTTAATGTGATACAATAACAAAACAATTATTAATCAATAATAATTATTTTTGTGTAGCGGTTATTAATATGTAAATTGTTACAAAAGTTTATCTATAGCGCCACCTACCATTACATTACTGCATTATTACAAGTTATATTATTATACAGTGTTTGCTGATATTGCCTCTAGATGTCCTTACTGAAAATAGAACAATATTTCGTCAACCAATTTACTGTAAATTACTAAACAACATATGGATAACTGGTGAATTTACACTAGTACATTACACTCTAAAATGTCATGTAGCAGCTCTAAATAATGTATAAAATTTTGAGTAAGTATTCTTAAGCCTTTGTAGAAATAACATAATATAAGGGTAAGACAATATATATATTGTCATACCCAATTTTACTTATATTTTTAAGTATTCCATTAACCTATAAATGTAAAATATAATTTATTTTTAATATATCTGTTTTTTTCCCAAAGTAAGCAAGGTTAGCAGAAAGAAAATGCCATAAAGCATTAAATTCGCTTGTACATTTATGTATTTTGAAACAAACAAACAACTATTTTAAACATGTTAGTGTAATCCTCGGTAGTATAGTGGTAAGTATCCCCGCCTGTCACGCGGGAGACCGGGGTTCGATTCCCCGCCGGGAGACTTTTACAATGCATTTTTTCAAATAAAAGTGAATGGACCAATAAGACAGTGTATTGTTTTTTTGACAATATTGTTTTTTGTGGTTTGGAAACATAATTATAAAGTTCTAATTTTTGCAAGAGTATTCCAATGTCAAAAGAGAAAGAAAAGTAGGTAGGTATTGTAATACCGCATAAAATGCAGCTTGATCGATATAAAATATGATCATGAATAGTTTAGCAATAAATATTTAAAAAGAAAGAAAACTGAAAATTGTTCGTATATGTGCCGATGTTTAACTTAAAATCTTCTTTTATTGAAGAAAATTTTAATTTTTTGCTTTTTAGTTGTGAAGGATTAATTTTTAAGTATTTTTTTTCTCAATAGGTAAGACTATTTGGCTGATTAATGACGATTTGTGCCGAAAAATTTATTTTATACTATGTAATTCATCATTTATTTCATAAATAATAAAAATATTCATTTCCAATTTCATTCTAGTAGGCAAGACAGGAATGTCAATTTTGTCGAAATTTTAAAGATTTCGTTTCGCTGGTAACAGTACGAGCGCTTTTGCGCATGCTGCTAGTGTACTTACGACGACGTAGAGTATGTGCCTGGGACTCACGCACACATTGACCTTCCCGTACGTTTCGCGAGGTTTGTTCGAAGCTGCGGTTCTAAGTAGGGTAGGTACCTTTTTTCTTAGAATTAAAGTACATTGGTGATTCAAGTTGGGAAAATAAAGTAGGTACATACTATCAAAATAATATATTATTGATTATATTCTTTAGTATTATGTTTTAAAAAATATTTTATTGGTTTTCGTAATGTTGATCAAAATATAAGTAATTTAGAGAAAAGGAGTAAATGGAGAGGAGCTTTGTTTCTTTCGTCTCGCCTATTTTTTTTATTTTATACATAAAAGCTCGAATCTGTGAATGGTGACGTCACAGGAATGGACATTAAAAATTAAATTACTTTATACTTTATGAAAAATTTACATCAGTTTTATTAATGTCATTTTGCGAAGTAAATAATTCCGAAAAACTATGAAAAATAAGAAAATGTATTTTCGCGTACTTTATTGTTTTCGTAAAGTATAGAGAACAGCTACCCCAAATAACGGACCAAAACTTTACTATAAAGTATGAGTGGCAATCCTAATTATAATTCTATGATTCGCATCCTCACTGAATATGTTAATAAATATAATACTTTATTAAAAACCTATCTACCACATACTGAATTAATGTGACAACTCACAAAACTAAAACTTATATGTTTTGTTTTCAAAAATTATAATTTTTTAAGTTCTGAAACTAACAGATAGTCTGCAGACATTAAAAAGTATTAACTTGTAATAATATTTTCTTACTTTGCATCAGTTCCTTAGCAGAATATTTTACAATACAGATTCTAATATTATTATCTTATCTTGTAGTATTAATTTTTTTCAAAAATAGAAATTTCTATTTCTATCATTTATTTATAGCTGCTGTTGTTTGCCAATTATAGTATAATGAAACAAAATATAATTCAAAATATAATTTAATACAAATATTTCATATTGTAACACATTATTTTTCAATAAATACGTGTCATGCTTTGGTGATAATATATCAAAAATTAAAAATCCAATAACATCACTGTTTAAAAATAACACTTTGATTCTTATTTTAAGTAATAACAATTACATGGTAAATCAATTAAATTCAATAACGGACGTGTGATAGCGAGTATTAATATCATTATATTATTAATTATCAAATATAAAATATAAGACGGTTACATGTATAAAAAAGCAAATTCGAAAATTAAATAGTAATATAAGTGAGGCTACAATTATGGCACAGAGGAACTATCGGGAGCGAGGCGCGGGCGCTCATTTCTCTTTTGGTTTCTTTTCCTTCTTTCGCGGCGGCGGAACCGGAGCCTCCAAGCCCGACGCGGCTTCCTTATCCTTCTTGATAACCTTCTTGACTATCTTCTTTTTGGGCGCGTCGGTTGTTTGAGGCGATTTCGGAGTGGCCTCAGTCTTCGTTGTGACAGAGGACTCTATCTGGGCGGCGATGGATGGCTTCGGTTTGACGCCGATCTGGCTGAGGGAGACTGAGCTTACAGGCGGGGTGGGCACCTCGGGCCCCTGGACGGAGAGGCGAGAGTCCTGCGCAGGGGCGCGGGGCGGGGTCGGTGGTGGGCGGCGTGGGCGCTGTGACGGTGGGCGTGCGCAGCTCGCTGGCGATGATGGCGTGCGCGAGCGCGGCCGCGTCCTCCAGTTCGCTGTCGGGGGTGGTCGGCGGCTCGGCGGCGACGGGCGGCTGTAGCTGCAGTTTGCCCGCCGGCTTACGGCGCTCCTCCGCTACGCAACCAATTTATTCCCGCCTTTATACTCTCTTTCGGTTAGGTGTGGCGTTAGTAGGGCGGTCACATTAGAGAGCAAGCTCGGTTAGGGCCTGTAACAAAGTTATCGAAAACAGCTACACGGTTAAGTCAAAACGATGCGAGCGGAAAGTTAGAATAGTGTCAGTTTAGCGAAGTATAGCTGTACATTACAAGGACAATTATTCGTTTTGCGTCTAGCGAAATATTTTATGACATAGCTTGGTGGTATTTATTTATTTTGCTTTAAAACACGAATTGTTTAAATTTATTAAATCTTAAAAGAGAAATTAAAGTCTAGATAGTAAACGATGTTGTGTGAATGAGATCAATCATGATAGTGTCTAAAGAAAGCACAAGCATCTAATAATGATCCTTGCAATGGATGAACGATAATGAGAAGCAAACCAAAATTGAGATATTGCATTCCCAGTGATAGGTCGAATTGTCATCATGACGACCATTAAGAAAATATAATTTAAAATTTTACAACTAAAAATGATAAAACTTATGTAACAAAGAAAACTATCTACATGAAAAAGTTATTCCGGTCGTCATGATTGAGCAAAATGACCAATATAAATTGGATTCCATGTCCATTATAAACCCAGAAATAGCGTCCAGAGACGCTGACGTTACCAAAGTTCCTACGATGTAGAACACACTTGGACGCAACCCAACATAAAACAATTAAATTTATATGTGAATCGCTCAATATATTTTTTCAACCGAATTTAAAAAGAATATCGGAACAAGCGAAACTTGCGTACATACAATGATGAATAGGACAAACACATTAATTTTTAATGTGCTAAGCATTAAGTTGTTTTGGGTCCAGGTGGTATTTGGTTATTACCTGTTCTATCAAAGCCGCGTCTCTTGCGCTGCCTCCTCGGTAGCTGGGTGAAATAACAACGAATTTTGAAAGGTATAATCAGTAAAAAAATAAAACCAAAAACACAAAACGGCACAAAAGAAAAAACACTTATATCTTTCACGGGATTTATCGAGTATGTACAGTCTAAGCTTCTCGATACATGTCCCGAAAAAGATGGGCACTATATAAAAATATTAGTACAAGAATATGAAAACTGCAAAATGAACTCGGTGAGGTCTGTATGCGAAGCCGTTCGGTTAGCCGAAACCGGCGCCTGATCATCCCTCATTACTCACATTTGGCAGCCGGTGCCACAGGAATTTCTTCCTTGGATGGCGTGTTTGCTAATGGTGGACTGTCGGAACCAACTTCAGGCTTCGTAACTGCTACCTCTGCTGGTTTTGATTCAGCTACTGGCTCTGCCGCAGCTGGAACGGGTTCTGGTGGTGCTGCAACAGGCAAAGGTTCTGCTGCTGGTGTTACTACTGGTTCAGCTGTTACAACTGCAGCTGGTGCTTCTGACACTGGTGCTGGTGTTACTACTGGTTCAGCTGTTACAACTGCAGCTGGTGTTTCTGACACTGCTGCTGATGTTACCACTGGTTCAGCTGTTACAACTGCAGCTGGAGCTTCTGACACTGGTGCTGGTGTTACTACTGATTCAGCTGTTACAACTGCAGCTGGTGTTTCTGACACTGCTGCTGGTGTTACTACTGGTTCAGCTGTTACAACTGCAGCTGGTGTTTCTGGAACTGGTGCTGGTTCTAAAGGTTGTTCTACGACGGTTTCAGGCAAAGGCGCTTCGTTTGATTGTTCATCAATTTTTAGCGCTTCTAGGGCAGTCACAGGTATTTCATCCTGGTCGGTCTTTTCTTTCGTCTCAGTGAGATTTAAAGACTCAACAGGATCAACAATATTGACTGTTTCGGGTACTTTCTCAGCAGCAACTTCTGCAGGAACAGGATCAGTGGGAACAGGAATGGGTTCTTCTAATTTTTCTGATGGTTCACATGCTGGAAGTGGAACTTCATCGGGCACAGAAACAGCAGGTGCCTTCTGTAGTGTTTCAGACTCTGCTGGTTTAGAGATTTCGGGTTCTATGGTTTTTTCAGTTGCTAATACTATTTGCTTTTCTGATACTGGTTCAACCGATTCCTTACTTGTTTCAACAGCAACCGGTCCACTGGCTTGAGGTGCGGTGGCTGACTCAGGTCCCTGTTCTGGCTGGCCCGATGATGGCTGGTTTAAAGTATGCGAAATTTTAGCCCATATATTATCAAAAGAGTCTGCCCCCATGTAGTCAATGTTTCCTGCCTCCCAGCCCTGTCGCCTTGCAAGTTCATCGACGGCATCTTGCTGCAGCGGTGCACCAGGAACCACACGTGCCAGGTTACCCGCAACGCCAGTCTGAAAAATAACACAATATCTGTCACAGTTTTGAAACTGTAGAAGAAAGAGATAGTTATATAAATCACAAATATAAGTGGTAACTAAATATTTAACAAGCTTTGTTAATAGGCATCGTGCAGATCAAGAATTTTTTTACTTTTATAACATGCAGTATATACATTATACAATCTAGTAATACATTAACACGATACAAAAAAAAATCGAATGTCATACATACCACTTTAATGCAAATATTTTAATAACTTACATGGATCAATTCATCATTGAATAACTTATCGTTCAAATCCTCTGGAAATGTTTCTAATGCATCTTCAAACTCGTCCGAGCTATCTGGCGTCGGTGATCGTGGAATGAAAGGTATTTCATGGATACAGATCTTCCGCCCTCTTGGGTCAATAGTCATTGTGTGCCTTAAGTAAAAGCCGTCGTAGGGATGCCTAGGTCTTATGTCCTCATAGACATCACTATCACCATCAGAGTCATAGCCATTTACTTTCTTTTCTGTTTCGTGTTGACATCGCATTTTTGCGTGATCCATCATCACGGTATAAATGTGTTCAATTTTTTTTTGATTTTGAAATGGTAAATATAGATAGTTAGTTTCACTTTTTTTGTGGAAATTTAAACCTTCCTGATCGGGAAGGATTTTATTATGGTTTGTAATGTCGTTATTTTCTTGAGATTCATAATTACTTTGGTTTATGATATATTCATTTTCTGTTTGATTTGTGTGGATGTATTCATGTTCATGAGAATTATATGGTGTTTGATGGTTTTCTACTGAAGCTTGTTTTTCATTAAGGTTGTGTAATGTATACATTTGTGTATCATGGTTATTGCTATCTTGAAAGTAATTAGATTTATCACTGATATTATTATTATAATTATGTTCTGAATGTTGTTCGATGTTATGAGATTCAGTGTTATGCAAAAAGTGCGTTTGGACGTGTTCGTGTCTGTAAACATGATCACTTTCACTAGGGTTGTGTGAGTGTTGGTAACTGTCGGGAGGTCTTTGTTCGTAATTATGACAAGGTTCCGTGTATTGTGTCTCATGTTGTGGTGGCATGTAATCCCACGCATATTTCCTCATATCCTGATAATCATCTAGAGTTTTTTCCGTTGGAGCGGACTGTTCTGTACTAGGTGGGACATTGCCTCTGTAAATATTCCAAGGATCGTAAATTTGACTCATATCTATTTCTGGCACATTTATGTCATAATCAGTAATTTGATTATCCGGATGATGCCATGGAAACTCGGATTCTGGATCCAATGTTGGTTCATAGTAAATATTATGCAATACTGGTTCGCTATAGTCGGCATTGTCCTGTTCCACCGCTGGTGTGTCTTCTTCTACGTAACCCTATTGGTGTAAGCGATAAAAGGGTTCAGTAGTAAAAGCATGCAAAGAAAAACTTGAAAAAAGCATAATGCACTTAAACTTTCTAAATACTGTGCATGACTTTGTTCAAGCGATCATTAACAAATATACACAAACAGTTATTAAATAAACATACAAAAAACAAATGAATACTAAAAAATAATATTGAGATACAATAGTACAGGTGACCAAACAATTATTTTTTTATAATGAACTTGCATTAAAAAGAAATTGTTGTTTGTATGTTTATTTAGCGGTGACCATTTCACCAAAATACCAACACCGTCTAGTATCACTAACCCAAAATGCAAAGTGAACGTTTAAAGCACCAACAAAAATTATTAATTGTTAGAAAATGTTAGTATTTTGGAGAAATGTTTTAAATAGCATTTGCATTAGAGATCAAAAAATGTTTACTAATAGCATTACAATTGTGCGCAAGCTCAAAAGGACAAGCATTAGTTTCAGAAATAATACAAAAGATAATGTTCAAAGAAAAGAAAAAGATAACTAAGTGAAAAATAATTTTAACAAATCAAAAATTGAACTGAATTAATGTTTCAAATTTAGATATTCTCTCACATGTCTCACCTCCTCCTGAATATTGGAATCCTCTGGTGTATGCTTTGAACACATGTTGTAGCGTTGAGATCAGAGTCTCATATGAGAATATATTGACACACTGGACTTTATGAAGGGTATTGCTAAGTATTTGCGGTCGTGAACCATTGAAATCCTAGAAGCCGTATTGCATTTGATCCCATTGTGGTAATTGATATTGGATCTAATAACTTACCAATGCAACAGCATTCCGCAAATGTAAAACCGTAAATTGAAATAATATCGAATAACGGCTTGATATCTTACTTTATGAGCCCTTTAAATATTATTATAGAACAAACTGTATTTTAAAATAAAACATTAAATCTTTACACATTTTAACTGTAAACGTTTTCTAGGACTTGCAACCAACCTTATACGTCGAGTGTACGTACAACTTAACATAACAATATCTTTCAAAAATCCAGTTAATAAATTAATTATTATATATAGCAGTAGGTAATTATTTTTACTAATCTAAAGAATAATTTGACAAAGATATTCTTACCATACTAGTGTCTAGCTGAGTATGAACGTCTGCAACGAAGAGATTCCACCAGAGTTGCAGGAAATCACGTAAATGTTCTGGTCCTTCAACGGACCGAGATTCCCAATTATACTGCTGTAACCACGGCTTGAGAGCTCCAATAAAATGGATGATCTTTAGATTCTGGCCAAAGCTGGAAGAGTCAAAATGATAACGTTAGAAAAGAAATTACGAAAACGTACTACAGCGTACACTCCTGGTAAAGTTTTAAATAAAGTTGTAATTGTAAACACTTACTGTTTCAAGGCAGGTAAATAAGAATAGAATGCAGCGGATGTCACGTTATATAGGAATGGCAGATGCTTATTGATGTCGCCATGTGCCCAATCCGAAAAATATGAATTCAGAAGTCCTTGGTCACCACCTATGCAAGAAGTTTTTCTTTTACTAAATTAATTATTATAAATACCTGTTTAGCAATAAAAAAACCTAAAATTTTAAATAATAAGGAAATAAAATATAATAAAATCAAGGAAGTTAAAGCTCGATTAAAGGAAAATAAAAATATAACATTGACATATTGAACATAAAAAAGGAATTAACACGTACCATCAAAACTGCCACGTTCAGATGCGAATCTGATAAGGTTGCTGAAAGTTTCAGCCGATGGTTTGAACACGAAGACACCGGAATTGAAGCAGTCGGGCCAGCCAACGTCTGGTGCAGCTGAAAGCTCCTCGCGCTCGAACAATTCGTCGCAATTTTGGACAACCTTGAAACATAATTCATCGTCACTCACATGTAAACATATTTAATTTAAGACTGGAAAATTTGTGACTGTGCGAAGCGAAAAGTCTAGTAGAACATTCAGGTTTTAGTTTATAAATATAAATTTAAAGGCGTCGGGATGTGACGACCCCATCGCCCGCTGTTGGGATAACCTCTGTCACAACAGAGATAATTCCACCAGTGCAATCAGTCACAGTGGTAGGTCTTTTGTTGCAAGAGGCCGGCTAGGTAGGTACCACCGCAGTGTCCAATATTCTGCCGCCAAATAGTAGTGTTTAGGCACCACTGTGTTCCGGTTTGTTTCCGGGCATTGTACGCTAGTGAAATTACTGGGCGAACGAGATTTAAGAACTAATATCTCGAGGTTGGCAACGCGTGAGTGGCACCTACTAATGGTGCTGCAAGCGCTCATAGGCTGCGGCAGCCACTTACCATCAGGTGGGCCGTATGCTTGTTTGCCAACTTCTAACATAAAAAAAACATCTAACTAATAAATGTGAAAGTTTGGATGGATGGATTTATGGATGTTTGTTACTCTTTCACGCAAAAACTGCTACACAGATTTCGATGAAATTTGGTACACACACAGCTTCTTACCCGGATTAAACAAACAAACTTACCTGGATTGGATTAACATATAGGATACTTTTATCTCGGAACAATGTTGGGTTCCCATGAGATCATCAAAAACGTAAGCGAAACCGCGGGCACAGCTATTAGTATAAGTATTTATATTCGTTTGTTTTTTGACGATAACTGTTGAGTCTAATACTTTGTTAACTATATACATAATAGAAGAAGACCTTACTGACATGTCAACGCGCAGTCTAAGCCCTAGGACCTAGAAACCTGATTTTTTCCCAGGTATTAAAACGTAAACGACAACTAAAAGATAATATTTCGAAATTCAACCCTTAATAGAGTCGTTATTGATACTTGAAGCATGAAATTTTGTTTTTGTCGAACAATTAAAGATAAAGAAACACGTGTTATAACATTTTCTATTTCATAATAGCCACATTTAAGAAAAAAGCGAGGTTTTTTATTCTTAAATATTTTAAAAAGGTCAAACCGGGCTACGGCCTTTAGGGCCTGAGCTTAAAGGTATATGCTTTCTTGATAATAACATGCGTCGAAACGAGTATTTACTCGTTATAGTTAGCATAGTTAATTATAGGGTTTTGAAATTTAATTATTAGAATATAAAAAGGATCTTCTCTTTTTCACATAGAACTATGAGTTAAGCAGATTTTATTACTCTATGCTTTTTCATGTGCATTACACGACACCTTACACGTGACCAAACAATGATATGTCAAATGGTATTATCAGGTCTTTATTTGACACATTAACCTACGATAAAAACTCGGCAACTCATACCAGTCCACTTAATATTTACTTATGTCACATAGATATGTTTAAATAATTCATTCATCGAAAACTTTATTTATAACGTAATTTCTTTTTAATATTTATCTCAAAGGTAGCAGATATAACGCCTTTTTGATGGAATGCTGTTATTTTCTTTTATATTCACAGTGAGACGAGTGACGTCAGTGTGTGTGCCCATCGAAGATAAGAGGTAGGAGAAAAGAGAGGAGGGAAAAGGACAGAAAAGACCTGAAGGAACTCCTTCATATTAATCTGCGTTATATGAAGGATAAAAGAAGATATAAATCATATCGTTCTCTTCATCAAAATACTAGAATATTTTATATTTTTGACAAAAGACAAAAAGCCCTCTTTTAACAATTCCTAACTTTTCTTTAAAAAAGCATTCAAAACTAGCAGCACTATACTTTCATTAATATGAGTCATGTATAGTAAAATGAATACTGAATTTTGTATTAATGAACTCATATACATAACTTTTGCAAACGATTTACCTGATGGACTTATTTACTGCTGACATTTTTTATCAAAATTTCGCTTTCATGTCGTTGTGATGTTAGAAAGAAAGTATTATGGATTTGGAGCCTCTCCAAAATCGCCGGGAACAAATATTTGGGCCACGGTTATTCGTCTCGTCATCTCTCGTTACAGCTCAAACGATCGCATCCGGTAACATTGACTTTCTTATCACATAAACAATCACATTTGGAATAGATTTAACGACTTTTACAATACTCTTTATCAGCTTGTACTAGTAATTTACACGACTTTTTCAATGCATGCGGTAATATTTGTATTGCTTCGTCTACAATGTAGTGTAGTATTATGATTTATATTTTCCATTAATAAATTTATGTTTACTGAGAATGAGTCACATGGACATGTTCATAAATGAATACCCGTCGAATTTGTTAAGAAAGCAACTTGCAGTATGTTTTTACTAAAACTCAGGATCTTTTATTCAATGTAAAAAGCATACCACTTATTTTTTCATTATCTTACAGTAAATCCTTTGGAACTAGGAGCAAAGCGGCAACAGTTAAAGAAACTCAAGACTTCTTTTTATTTTTACAATTTTCACACGACAAATTAGTGCCATTACTTCCATACTTTTCCTTCTCTTTGACCTATTACTAATTTCCTGAATTTCCTTAGTTATTTGAGGTCAACCAAAACAAACTTCGTCTTATATCTCATCTCCTGACTTGTTCACTATCAAATATCTTACCCAAATTGCCAAAATTTATCTAACCTAACGTAGAAAGTTGTTGAGTATGAATTGTCGATTTACAATAATAAACATTTTAAAACAATAGTAGCGTCAAAGGAAGCCGTACGAATAAACAATAAATTAGAATAGACTTACAAGATTTTTTTTTTTTTTTATGTTAGAAGTTGGCAAACAAGCATACGGCCCACCTGATGGTAAGTGGCTGCCGCAACCTATGTGCGCTTGCAGCACCATTAGTAGGTGCCACTCACGCGTTGCCAACCTCGAGATATTAGTTCTTAAATCTCGTTCGCCCAGTAATTTCACTAGCGTACAATGCCCTTCAAACCGGAACACAGTAGTGCCTAAACACTACTATTTGGCGGCAGAATATTGGACACTGCGGTGGTACCTACCTAGCCGGCCTCTAGATAAGTTCGATAACTTGAAGACTCTTTAAAACGATGGTTAAAAGTTTTTATATATGTATTTTGCTGTTGACCCTACTGGCCTAAGAGTTAAAATACAATTTTTGTCAAGTTATAGTCCTCACCATCATCCAGAGTCTATATAGTCACCTACTATATCAGGCTACAGCCACCAGTTGCCTTTGTGTTCTGACGCAGAAAGTCAACAAAAAACTGGATGTCTGCTATTTGGGTTTTTTTTCCAGTCTCTGGTCCTCAAATCAATTATCTTCGGTAACTGTCTAGTTCTCGACTATCTATCTATGTCTAATTATCTTCGGTAACTCGTTTTTCTCAACACGGCTTAACCAGCAATGACCACTACTGCTGTTTACATATTGTTAGCTTAAAGTCCCCCAGTAATAATTTGGGATACTTTTAAAACTTTCTATTTATTTTCCTTACGTTTTTCGTTATATCGTTATACACAGCGAGTGAAGATTTCCAAAAAAAAAATTAAAACTTTTTCGAATAGTCTTTTTCAGTTTCATAAATATATAAAAAATTGGCAAATGTTAAACTAATAGTCTCTTAGCTTTGATAATATTATTTACGTCCCTTTTTATGTCAACATCATTATACCATCATACTGACTAGTATTATCATTATATTTATCAATTATGGTGGAAACTTGTTTGAGACTATTCATATTATCTTAGAAAATTGAAGTTCTTTTAATTGTTGTGTGTAAAGACTCTGTAACTTACCTACTAGGTACAGGCTTATTTACTTCCTCAGTACAGGTTTAAATTGTGATATTAGAGACAATATTAACTTATGACAATTTGCATAGTCAGCAATGATTTATTCGGACAATTTATTTTAACCGAAGAAAATAATTATTATAAAATGATATCGTCTAGATTTATATTGAGACGCTCATAGCCGAGTGCACCCGCTGATCCGTAAACGATCGGTAGGTTAAGCAACTTTAGGCGCGGTCAGTCACTAGATGGGTGATCGCATAGTGGTATTTCAACTGAGCGTCTCCGTGCTTCGGAGGGTACGTAAAAAGTCGGTCCCGGCTGTTGACAATTAGACAACAGTCGATAAGTCAAGTCAGAGGCCTACGGGCGACCTGAACAACTCTGACACTGGGTTGACCACTAACCAATCGATAAGAAGAAGTCTAGATTTCTAGAATGTGAAGAATCTTAAAAATATGAATGAAATTTATCGTATAAAAAATATCAATAGTTCTTTGTACTCGAATATTTTTACCTATTGTTGAATGTTAATATTTTTACGTTAATTCTAAACATTTATTAACCATATAATTAAATTATTTTCTTTAAATATAAACATCTATTGACTCGTCCGACCCCTAGGTGCGGTATTATACTACCTCTTTATTTTTCTATGTATAGCCGTCTGTTGCTATCCAGTACAATTATCGCCGATTCGTTTCCAAGAATGTGACCAGTTTTTTTAAAACAAAACAGCATACGCCGAAATAATACATAAAATATGATTATATAAGTCTTTAAAAGTTATAAAAAGACTATACAAAAATTATGTTATAAAATAATGTAAAAGTCAGCCTTTTTGAAATAAGGGTTTAAGTATGTATTTGAAGTATTTTTTTTAATTGCTAATACCTTTAGCTAAAACCTACCGGCGTCGGCATGTGACGACCCCATCGCCCGCTGTTGGGATAACCTCTGTCATAGCAGAGATTATTCCACCAGTGCAATCAGTCACACTGGTGGTAGGTCTTTTGTTGCAAGAGGCCGGCTAGGTAGGTACCACCGCAGTGTCAAATATTCTGCCGCCAAATAGTAGTGCTTAGGCATTACTGTGTTCCGGTTTGAAGGGCACTGTACGCTAGTGAAATTACTGGGCAGAGGAGATTAAAGAACCAATGTCTCGAGGTTGGCAACGCGTGAGTGGCACCTACTAATGGTGCTGCAAGGGCTCATAGGCTACGGCAACCACTTACCACCAGGTGGGCCGTATGCTTGTTTGCCAACCTATAACATAAAAATAAAAACAAAATAAAAAAACCTAAAAACTTAGTTTATACCAATAGTTAGCTAATTGACGTTTCATGGAAACAAAAGTTATTAAATTTCGCATTAAAATATCACTCCAAAGAAATGTAAGACATTTTTTTGCGTTAGTCTAACTAATACAGCTGCTGTTTACTAGCATCAAATGCCTAAAATAGATACGGGAATAACAGATAAAACAACAGGAGCAAGAGAAAACCAACAATTCTGATTACCTAAACGATTTATACTTGATAAAACTTGTAAGTCATCATAATCATATAGTAAAGATCAATTCGCCTATCCGATAAATGTATTAAAACAATATTCATTCAGCACTAAGTGGCTTATTGGATGCGTGAGTATATAGAGACCTTTGACGCAATGACGTATTTATTTTATATAATATATACATATAATAATAATAGTAGGGAAATGAGAACAACTTTAAATATTACATAATTAATAACATGATTAATATTTTCTAACTGCAAAATATGAAACAGCTATCAAAAATAGGGCAAAAATCATATTAAAAAAGCACCAAACTGGCAGACGCCGTCGGCAACCTACTGCCGTTATAATCTGAGTAAAAATTAAATTGGATAACAAAGTTATTAATCACTTACCAAGGTATCAGCATCCAAGAAGACGCCTTTTACATATTGCGTGAGATTCCAGCAGTGAATCTTCGTGAAGGTGATGCCCAGTTCAGGTCGCTGCAGAAGCGCAAGATGTGCAGCATCGCGGGAATCCAATACATCAACTATTACCACCTCGGCAAATACTGCGCGAAGACGCTCTCTAAGGAGGAAAGAACATCATAATTTAATTCATTTAAAGCGCAAACAATGAAGGATCGCAAACTACACGATACTAGGTGGAATTATGGACACGTATTTTAGGTAATTGTACTAATAATATTAAACAAACACCTTTATTGAGTTTGCAGTGGAAGCAGGTACAAACAGTCACTACAATAATTGGTATTTTTCTTCTGCTACGTTTAATTAAATCGAATTTTAAAGATTCAGTATGTCTGTATGTATTCGTATAGTTTACATCGGTAATAGGATATTTTTAGTTTTGAAGATTTTTAATGTTAATTACCGTATTTTATCACCCAAGTCTGTTTACTTTCAGTACCACATCATCGACAGCATTATAATTTTACTGTAAGATTCTACGTTGCAATAAAAATCGTTATTATGTCAACAATTTCATGTAGGAACTTGAGGCGAGAAAGAATCATTGCGTAATTTTTGTGCTAAATCAGACCCGGACACTTGTCCAGCGACGTCATGGAACAACATGGCGTCAGAAGGCGTGTTGAGACCAAAATATCCTATCTCTTGAATTAGAGTCACGAGAGAGACAAACCAATGTATATTTATCGAGAGCTTTTACAAATGATTTGTATATTTTTAAAAAGTATTCAAATATTTTATTGTACGCTTTCTATGTTTATGAAAATGAATTTAATTACTATAAATTTCTAGGTCAAACTAATAAAATGATCATAAGACATTTTGTGTTCTGTGTTTTAATTACAATCTTCCTATAATAAAATATTGGCACACATTTCGGAAATTCAAAGATTTACAATTTTCTTCCTGGAAACTATAATTTTCTAATCTATTTCTGTACCAAAGTAGGTAGAACAACAAGAATAAGAACCTGGAGCGAAACGTAAAAGTTAATTAGTTAAATTTAGTATGCCCTACATTTTCTTGTCTTCATCGTCCGAACTTATTAATATATTTTAAAGACAATAGTGATGGTTAGAAAACTTGAATAGTTAGGTTTTAATTCATGTAGTTCTTTAGTTTTAGCATGTGTTCTTCTTATTTACCTCATAGCATCGGTGACGGAAGGGGTTATAAGCACCACAGCAGGATACGCAGAGCCGACGCGCCGCAGCGAATGTGCTAGCACCAGCGCTCCAAGACCGTAGGAATCGTTTGTGGCCAGCGTTACCCATGCTTGATCTACAAAACAATATTAGTTTAAATTGTATTCTTTGATTTCTTCAGATAACAAACAACAAATGTATAACTCATCGTAATGGTGCAATCATTTATGTATACAAATATAAACAATGTTCTAAATCACTTTTGTAGTTGCCAAAGACGTAAAATGTTGAAATAACTGGAAATCATTGAGAAAGATACGCAAATTCTATCTCTCATATGTGGATGTAGTAGTCTTGTCACAAGATTCAGGAAGTGCGCAGTACGTTCGATGACGCCGCGTAGGTAGATACACGATACTAAATATATTGGCACGTGTGTAGTACATTTATCTTGGCGTTCCCTTTGGATTTACTTACTATCTTGATACTAATGATGACAAAATCGAGCCATGCGTGACATTATCGTGGTGATTCTGTACGTACTCCAATCATTTAACTATATTTATAATAGCACACATGACATCGGCTCATGTGAGTTGTTATGTTATAGATCTTTAATAAGTCTAGTCTGTTCAAAATATTATTTTTAACATTACTTATCGATAAATTTAGATAAAATTAAGAGGAATATAATAGTTTTGTTACAATAATAAATAGGTGTTTTCAAAAAGACGTAACGTGCTGTTATATTTTTAGAACGATTCTGTGACGATGCTCAGATAAATAGTGTAAATATGCAATGATACATTTATATGAATAGAGTTATTCAAGCAATTTAGCAATGTTCAGTTCGCGTGGGCCATACATAGCACCACCATGTAATAGACAAGTGCCGCACGTTCTCGTGTTCTGGTCTAAAATAGCGCGACACAAATAAAATTGAAAATAAAACTACTCGATAGCGTCAGATATTGGAGCCGGGACGACGACGCCTATGCATTCCACAATTAAACCAGCAATCAGTCTTTTCTATCCGTTTCGGTGACGTCTCACTTAAAACAAACCCCACGCTGTTTCAACGGTCAACTCGTGTTTCATCATTTAAGATTTAGATGCCATATTTTTCATCTTATGGTCTAAGTCAGAAATGTGGACTAAAAAGCCCTGATGAGTCTGATGGTGAACAGTCCCTGTTGCCTATAGTCACTTTTTTATTTTTTTATTTTAGAGGTTGGCAAACAAGCATATGGCCCACCTGCTGGTAAGTGATTGCCGTAGCCTATGAGCGCTTGCAGCACCATTAGTAGGTGCCACTCACGCGTTGCCAACCTCGAGATATTAGTTCTTAAATCTCATCCGCCCAGTAATTTCACTATCGTACAGTGCCCTTCAAACCGGAACACAGTAGTGCCTAAGCACTACTATTTGGCGGTAGAATATTTGGCACTGCGGTGGTACCTACCTAGCCGGCCTCTTGCAACAAAAAAGACCTACCACCAGTGTGACTGACTGATGCACTGGTGGAATAATCTCTGCTGTGGCAGAGGTTATCCCAACAGCGGGCGATGGGGTCGTCACATCCCGACGCCGGTAAAACTCCACACGGTCACTAGAACACTAACTCCAGATATATGATTAAGTCATATTTATTTTAGTCATCAACTGCCACTCGACATGAGGGAAGGGAAAGAGATGAAACAAAAAAATGACTACCGACGGACACGAGTTTGGGACTCCGGCGATCAAACTGATTGATCTTTAAAAAAATCTACCATTTAGCTTATGTTTTAGAAATAAATCTGTATCGGAATTAATTTAAATAAAATATATATCCGATAAAGATATGATTCCGAAAGCGAAACTTCGATTTGGTTACCTAGGTAGCATTCCAATATGTAAAGAGGAAGTTGAAAAGAGATCAGACTCAAAATTTCAACCCTGGCAAATCAATATTTTACGTTGTTGTTGTTACGGTCCAGTTTCGCAGAATTCTTCATGATCGTAAAAATAAACAGATTCCATTGCATTATCAAATAGTCCCCTTATGAAGACTCCTTTGGCAAATCACAACATACAAAAGGAGAAGAATTGCAAAAACTACACTCACTGACACATAAAATAACAGCTTGGGAAAGCAAACCCTTGGACATAAAGAAACGGACGAAAGCTGAATTTTTACAGGTATTGTTATTAAAATGTAAACAAAGAATAAGAGGTTTTTCGAAATTCAATCCTTAAGGGGTGAAAAGGGTTTCGAAAATAGAAGCCTTGTTTTTTGGCGAACAATTAAACAAAGAAACACAAATTTTAACATTTTACTCCAAATTGAATGCGAGCAAAGCCGTGGGCAGAAGCTAGTAATTTATAAATATAAGTTTGTTTCTTAAATCAAAATAATATAATCATAATAAATTTCAATAAACAACTAAGTTATGTTTTTTATTTAATTTGCCAAACTCAGCCTTGATAATAATAAAAATAGATGGTATATTATATTTCTCAA
Source organism: Hestina assimilis (assembly GCA_023373885.1). NCBI lineage: Eukaryota > Metazoa > Arthropoda > Insecta > Lepidoptera > Nymphalidae > Hestina > Hestina assimilis. The sequence continues at coordinate 5,619,220 of CM041740.1, read as the reverse complement.
ACATTTAATCGATATAACATACCTGATCACATAATTTTAATCAAATATTAAATATCAAGTCTTTTCGTGAGAATGTTCGCATAATATAATTAGCATAAATATTTATTATTTAAAATAAGATATTGCTCTTATTATCATATATCCGATTGTTATCTCCATATTTTGTTATTATACATCAGATATTTCCATATCTATTGAAAACATGATTTTACTATCTCTATGTATTCAAATATCACCATTGTATGGTAATATTATACTCAGACTAATTTCGGGCGAGATTTAAATAGAACGAGATGGAACGTATGTAAAATAGAGCCCCAATAAGGCACATAAGACTACCAGACGATGGGAGCCGGGAGCAATGTCCCTGCGGTTTCTATTTAGGTGCAGCCGGTATGATGCCACGGCCGGGATGCTACCACGAGCACTCAACCGCCTAACTAAATAAAAGGAATGCAGTATTGCATTAACTGCTTCAAATACTAACACGATATTGGTAAATAAAAAAACAACATGCAACTTCATTCATGTATAAAGATTAATTATCGGAAAATTAAACTTTCAAGTTTTCATTTCGATAATAATAAGTGCACACGCGACTGTTATATGTAACCATAGTGCACTGTCTTGATTAACAACTTTCAGAATGGTTTAAATAAATTTAGTAAATTATTGAAATTTGAATCTTGATATTACTGCGGTTACAAAACACTAAACATGAATTAAAATATAAAGCGGGTCCAGGTCCACCCTTTATTACATACAAGTAATTTGATTTTTTGGACAGTTTATGCTGTATCCCATGAACTGTAAAAGATAAAAAGTAGGAATTTTCATAGTTTCATAGATTGCGTATTTTTATGACCTTTATATTAGTAAATAATAGAAGGTCTCCATAGAACAGGTTGAGTTTGAGCGTTTATTATTTGATTATTTATAGAATAAACTTTATATTTCTATTCTTCGGTATTATGAAAACCTTTATAGTTTTTTAAACGCGTTCTTTAACTTTTACACATCGCAAATCCGCTGGTAAAAGTTATGGAACGCGTTTTCTAGGCTATTGTTTCTAAAGTATTTGATGGTTCAGGGTATGTAAATATACCACTAGCTCTAGAAAGTGCATTACATTTTTTATGTACAATCAAGTTATTAGGAAATTATATAAAAATGTGAGAATAACTTGATTGAGTGGTATCACTATAGGATTATTTGTTGTACGGCTTCCAGCTTACGATACTATATGGATTCTATCGATAATCTTGGCTTTAATAGACATTTTTTTAAATAAATTAATCATTGACGTTTATAATTTTGCCCGCGACTTAGTTTTTTCACATTAAGTAATTTCCTTTTATTATAGTCATATTCAAGATAAAATAATATTTATCTTGAATATGCCTATAATATTATATTTAAGTATTAGAAAGGTCTTAAGCAATTTTATATCGATGTTATACGAAACTTTGTGAATCAATAAGTTATGACAAAAGCACAAAATTTACAATTATAACGACTCATTAATTACAAAATTTTGCTCATGTCTTTCATACAAACAAAATGTCACAGACTCATTGGTGCTCAACTCAACTTCGTAAATTCAACCCCAACGCAATGGAGCGGAGTTAGTCACACACTGTCTTCATTCGTTATTCGGTTATGATTAGCACAACATAAACGTTCCGGTCCTGAAAAATTCGTTTGGAGTAATTTATAATTTGATTATTTATAAAAATTTTGATTCTATAAATATTCCTGGTAGTAGGCCTTTTATAGCAAGAGATCGACTATGATGTATCACCGAAGTGACAGTTATTCTACCGTAAATAGTATACTGTATTTCAAAGATCTCGAGGTTGGCAACGCGTAAGTGACACCTAAAAACAAATGCTGTTCCAAGCACTCAACAACGACAACCGCTTACCATCAGGTGGGTTGTATGCTTGCTTGCCTACTTTTCACATAAAAAAAACGTTCTTTATCATATTAATCTGAAAGCCAAGCAAATTTTATGTGAAAAAGGTTATGTAACCGTTATTTATGTTTTGCGGACGAGATTTAAGAACTAATATCTCGAGGTTGGCAACGCGTTAGTGGCACCTACTAGTGGTGCTGCAAGTGTTCATAGGCTACGGCAGCCACTTACCATCAGGTGGGCCGTATGCTTGTTTGCCAATTTCTAACATAAAAAAATGTAAATACTGGCATTTTTTGGCATTTTATCATTGCAGTTATCTGGTAAAGACTGCTACAACTCATGAAGTAGTATTTTATTATTAAGAAATTCATAAATTATTTATTCATTTAGTTAACCATATCTATACATATACTACTAAAAGCGTCAGAGTTGTTTTTTGAATGCGCTTATCTCTGAAACTACAGGTCTGACTTGAAATATATTTCTTTAAATAGCCTGTTTATTGAGAAAGGTCATAGGGTACATAGCATCACGCTAAGACCATTCATCCATTGAAATGTTACCGTTTTTTGGACTAAGCGTGAAATAGTTTGAATATTGCATACACAAAATCTGTTGTAATAGTTGAATAAGCAGAGAAAACAGCGGCGGCACGTGCACGACGTGATGGTGTTATGTCTTGGGGTTTGGGGTAAATGCCGGTCATGTGCTGCGTTCTCCAAGGAATTAATCGTACATACGCTAATATTTATTACTTAACATTATAAAAGAAGTCCTTGGATAGCGTCTTATCTTAATTAATCTCATGAATCTGTTCTATGGATTCTATAAAAAGGTTAAATACGTAAATCCACTACATTTGGTTTCTAAGTTTCTAATTCAATTCACGAACGAACGATTTATCGTTCGAAAGATAAATTAAATAAGGCATGGGAATATTTTGCCCTCAAAATTGAAAGAAGCAGGGACTTCACATTTTGAGTGAATATTGCCCAAAAGGTCGTATTTCATTTCATTCACCAATTATAATTATGGTATGTATGGTTATATGAAAAAAAATCTAATAATTAATCACATATAAATAGATTTATCAGAATTTCTATGCGTGATATTTTATTTTGTTTATTTTCATACAAAAAGGCTGAAACTCAATAATACGCTATAACCACGGGCAGAAGTTATCATTTAATATCATTTTAACATTTTTAATGAAATTTATTATTTTAACTTGCAGATTGTTATTGGGTCAAAATTCAGGGACGTATTTAGAGGTCTGGAAGCCTTGGGGCGGCAAGAGTGTGGGCCCTGGCCCGTAATTATTTTCCAAATAAACAAATCAAGATTTTTAGTCGAGTCTCTCATTAAATAATTGACTGTAAAAATAAAGAGATAAATTCTTTTAACAATTTTTTTTTTGCGAAGCCGCTATTGGGGGGTATTTTGTAGAAGTCCCAGGCGCAAATCCGGAGTCAAATACTTTTTAGTTACGAAATCGTTCGTGTATCATAGGTAACATAAGCCGTTTTTACAACTCTACCTTATTATTTTACAAACTTGGTATACTATGACGTATACCGACCGCAATAATTTCAAGTAAACTCTTGCGGCAGGTATCATATGACTAAAATATTATATATTAAAATTTTATCATCAACGTATTTTTTAAGAATATCTTAAGTAAATATTTTTACTGTTGCCAATTGAGCTATCTTGAATATACCGGCTCCGCTACTAATAGAAGCTCATGGTCAAGATCATTGCAGTTAAACGTTGATAAGGCGTTAACAGTTATATCATATTGTTTATAGACTTCGACATTACGATACATGTATGTTTACAATCGGGCAAAATTATCTGATAACACATTGTGTATATTCATGCGAATGTATATTTACACGTAGAATAATTCTATTCATAATCGTAAAATATGCGATAGTTTTAGATATATGTAAGCCATTACAAATCTTGTTCTAATGATTATTGAATTCAATCGTACAAGTGTTATCGTCTATTTGTTGCCGTTGTAGATTTTCGATAAAAAATAAAAATTCCAACGTGCGTGTCAAAAAGCTATTTTAAATAGGAATTTTTAATATAGGTCACCGGTTTTCAAATCCTAACATTTACAAAGATACTAATTATGCTGGAAGGTACGTTCATATTATGAGTTCGTAATTGTTATACATAATAATTATCTATGTATTTTAAATATGTATATTAAATATAAATTAACAGTATTTTAAATCGGTGTGATCGAACCATTGGCATATATACCTTCTAATTTATCATAATTTCATAATAAAATAATAAATTTTATACGTGAGGAATTAATTGTGACGAAATATTTAATTTAAATGAAATATTCCCAAAAAAAGCAATACGTACATACGTCTATAGTAAGATGTATGGATACCGCCATGGATGAAATAAAAAATAAATCTCTTATTACCTACACACACAGTGATTGTTAAGAAAAATCTAAGTAATTTAAAAAAATAAGTACCTTAGATTTGTTAAAGAAAAATTAATAAAATAAAATTCTTAAAATAATGTATTTTATTAAAAAGTAAAATATAATGAATTATTGATAACATTAAAATATAAAGTATATTTGAAAGAATCGAACAAAATATTTTTAACTACCCCTTCGTTATAAGTATTTGACCTTAGTTTAATTAATTGGGAATTAATTACAATTATAGTTGTGAGAAAATCTTTAATCTGTCATAGTTATTAGGAATTAAGATATTTTTTAAAAATGATTACAAGACTCACTTGACATTATGAGGCCGGGTGTAGTCTTGTGTGACAGTTCTAGTCACCTTTAATATATCACGAACTACACGCGCTCTTCGCGCAGCACTACCAAATGCATTCAACGTGCGCGACCGAACGACCGCGACCCCCTCGCGGCGTGCGACACAGCGCCCGGCGCCGGTACACACAAACACATGAATTAATCTACGTCACAAGCTACTCACACATACAAAACTTTATCGTTTTATATAAATAAAACCATTTAATCACTACATAAATAGCAACAGTCGAACGCATTAGGGAACCATTATTTATGTGTATTAACTGAATGAGATTATTTAATAAGGAAAACAAAAAATCTTAAATTTTTCTATATGTTCATACCGACAAGTGGCAACTCTGATACAACAGCTGTTTACGGCGATCGATAGATGTCGGTAGGTGTCTCTTTATTTTCGACGCTGTATATAGCATAACGGTATCCGTAGTAGAATATTTTCGCTGCCGAATAGTTCCTGTGATGCGGGATTCCTGCAGTGTCAATTTTTCATTTAAAAATTCGTTGATACGCTTTTAACGACTAAGTCGCAATCATGACGGACAATCGTTATATTTATATATTTTCAAGAAATCTTTCTACACATAATATTATCTCTAGAGAAATATTTAAATTTTATTTGTAAAATGTCGTAGTCGGAACACGGTGTTCTGTTTGTTTTCGGTGTTTCGGTGGTAACGATGGCCAATTCCCCGACGAGTATAGAGACGCAAATAGACAGCTTCCTAGAACAGTTCAAGAGAAGTGCTTCGAAAGCTATGGAAGAACGGATGGAGTGGCCCGATGGTCCGTCTCCAGGATCGATGGTTAAGTCTCGAAGCAGCTGTTTCACGCTAGATTCTTCGTCTGGTGGTGAGTAGATTACATATAAGCCTGACAAACTAATAAATAAAAACATTCCTTACCTGTTTACATCTTTTGACACTAAATAAAACGAAACACAAAAAAAAAAACATTTTTGTAATATAATCGATAATGCTTCTTATGATGCCCGTCAACGAATTGTCGATGTTGAATAGAATTGAAATTTGAACAGATTAAAGAATATAAACGCGGAAGTATTTTTTCCATAATTGTGTATTTATTAAGCGAGTTGGTGTATTGTATATATTTTTTACACAAGATTTTTTTTTATAATATATTTATTTAAACATTTATTTCGTAGTTTTCTAAGGACAAAATATGTGATTTAAAAAAAAGTTTACGGAATATTTTAAACTGTAATTTGGTGAAATACCTACCTAAAAAGAGTTGGCTTTTAGAAATAATTTTAATGCAAACGAAATATAATTGCGATTGACAGAAGTGATCACCTTATCATAATATATTATACTAGCGGCCAGCTCCGGCTTCGCACGGGTATAAAATATATAGCCTCTGTCATTCACTGAAAAAATGATTAAAATCGATCCAGTAGTTTTGATTTATTCATTACTGCCTGTGGCCCGCACGCGTTAAATGCGCGTAATTATTTACGACATCACATTAGAAATTTCAAAAGCTTTTTTTCCCCCACTATTTTTATACCCTATAAACCTTCCTCTTCAATCACTCTATCTAATAAAAAAACCGCATCAAAATCCGTTGCATAGTTTTAAAGATTTAAGCATACATAGCGACAGAGAAAGCGACTTTGTTTTATACTATGTAGTGATATTAAATTGCGCCAATTGCATTAAAGGCGCTCTATAAAAAAATTTAGACTTTTACTTTGTGAGAAAAAGAAAATTTCCCTGTAAAATCAGTATTTTTTTTTCATGGACATGAATAACATAAGAAGTTTGCAAGATTAATAAATAATTTTGAAGTAGCCTATACAATTTTTAAGAGATATATAAAACTCTTGATCGACATTTGAATGAATGAGGTATGACTCAATTGATATATTAATGCCGTCATTGTTTATCAATAACTCGCGAAAGGTATGTATAACTATAAAACGTTTTTACTTTTAATTTATTGCAGCGATCACTTCGTGCCCCAAGTTTACTCAAATAACGAAAAATATTTAAAAAAATATATAGTTGATTTTTGTCTTAATAAGATTAATTTCTTTTGAACCCCTACCCCATTTTCGTCCTTTACTATTCTATACACCTACCACTATACCCTGCTTTATGCAAACCAAATATCTAAGTGCTTTCTCCATTTACCTAATTTTCATGTTAATATCCATCATGTAATATTGTACGTCTTTACCTACCTAGCTATGTGCATTCAAGCAATTAATTATACTGAATAAGGAGGTATAGAATATAGCTAGTTCAAGCGGTTCTAGCTCTTAGATCTTATAGGTAGGTAGATCTTACTTACCTATTTTGAAGAAGTTTCATTTTGTGACTTCCGAATGTCGAATTGAATCGCCCTCCTTTTTGAAATCTAAATTAATAGCTTACATTACAGAGGTTCGCAATATTTTTCTGAGTTTTACAATACAATCAATAATTATGTGATTTTTTTATGTTCTACTTCATACTTAATTATTCTTTTTAATTTAACTGTAATCTTTCAACTAAACGATTCAAAGACACAATACCTAAATAATCTGTTTTGTACGTAAGCGATGTGGTCGATGGGTGCTTTCGGTTTAGTTTATAGTCTAAAGAAGTCATTAAATTAGATTTCCAAGTGGTCAAAATCATTGTTGTGTACTGTTGTGAGGTTACCAGGTCAAGTCACCTACATTAAGTACCTAGGTATAGTATATACGCCTCGATGTTTGAGGAATTACAAAGGTATAATAGGAATTATTGTCAACTCATATACCTAGGTTTAGATACCTAATACAGAAATAAAAAAAATCTCTTTTTCAATATAAAAACTTTTAGTCTTGTCGCTTAGCCTAATTTAGTAATTATTTAGATATTTCATTTCAATTATTTTTTAATCAAATCGTATTGATAATAATTTGGCCGTCAATAATATTCATTTCATACTAGCTTTTGTCTTGATTATATAAAGATAAAATGAATGGTTCCTGTATCTGGTTTATAGTTTCGTATTTATAATGGGTATTAGTCTGAATTCTAATAAAATAAGTGTCTGGTCAGAATAAAACAAATTATTGAATATTTCAATAACGAACATATGCGAGTTACCAGGAAATGATCCCCTGTTGCGTATTAAATTGCATACCTAATAATATAATGTAGAAAAAATATTAACGCCAACGAATCATTGTAGGGAGTTTAACGTATCATTTTGTTCCACTCCAGTGCGGACCCTTCGTTGCTCGATGCGTATTAAAAACTTCAGAGTGAAGAGTTTATCTATAAAACTATATTATATGACTTTCTTATTACTACTCAATTTAGAAATTGTATACAATTTGTACTCGAAGCAAATAATTCATTAAAAAAAACTATATTTATTACATTCAGAAGCATTATTTAGTATATATATATTTTATTAGCTATTCGAATGACATAATCGTGCTTAACGTTGGTTTTTAATAAATCGAAATACAAGAAAACACCACTATTTTAACATGATTATAATATAACGTATTTTATAATCATGTTAAATAAAGGTTTTTGTGTTTTTACTTCAATCAAAATTTTAGTTATAAAAAATAAATCTCGAACTACTGTCACAAAACCTTTGATAATTTTTAACTCTATTATTTTTTGAATTTGGCGCTTTGCGCAAGTCAAATATTGTCTATACGGAAGCATAGACGACAGCGACGTATAGTGGCCGCGCACTGTACTAATGACATGTTCTACGGCGTCCTCCGATTTTATTCACGGAAAGTGTATCGCCATATTGCTTCCGTGAATTCTGTGAAATATTTCTACATTTCTCTTCAATTATGACTATAATATCAATATGAAGTGAAGTAAAACAATCCACACCAACAGATTAATCAAAGGAGTATACTTTGAAGTGTTTAAGTTGTGCAAATAACGCGAAAAAGGTGAGTTTGATTCTTTCTCTGCTATGACTATATGGCCCAATATTCCACGGGAGTTCGATCCGCTATGCGATAATGAAACTTAAAAAACGCGATTAAGGTTAATAATTGCACGATTTTTGTTATGTTTATTTACATGAATTTGAAAAGTTATCGCGGTTTTCTTGAGAGAATCGTGGAGTTGTAGATATTTAATACGATCAGGGCGGGTTTGCCGTGTCGCTCAATGCCCATTGTACATACACGTATGTAAGTAGGTACATGTGATTTGACGTGAATGTTCGCTTGTAGCGTAGCGTCGAGGAAGAATGTCTTTTGAGAAAATGGAAGTTGTAAATCCAGCTGAAAAAGAAGCCAGTGAAGTCCTGCATTCGTTATTATCGGTAGAACGTCGGAGTGTAGACAGCAAAGAGGCTATTATTGTGTCCATACCTTCGGACCAGAACGGCGGTGGGGAATACGGCGAGAGTGCACAGTGGCACACCCCTGTGATGGGTCAACATTCAGTTTTTGAACTTGGCGGTCCCCAAAATATGCAACAGCAACATTATAATGGACATCAAGAACAGGTATTTCAAATCTTTTAAGTGTCATTTCTAATAATGTTTGCTGTTTATTTTTTTTTAATATTTTTATATTATTTGGTAATTTTCAGGTTCTCTGGCAAGGACACACTATTCAAGTGGAAAATGGTGATGGTAATTTGCAAGGAATGCCAGGCACTTATAGTATTGAATTTGAAACAAATGTGGAAGGTGGAGAAATGGAGATTGATACAAAACCCAAAGTTGAGAAGAAAGCTGGTACAAAAAGAAAGAAAAAAATGGCTGAGTCTGACAGTGATGAGGATGTTCTTGATAATAAATTGGAAGATAATCCAGCACAGGTACCTAATGTATATTGAAATTTTAATTCTAATTGAACTAAATAACTAGTAATTGTGAAATTTATATTTTAGATGAATGATGATGTTATAATAATGACATAAATATATTTTCTTTAAAAATGTTATGAAATATTTCCATGTTTTATTAAATAGCTTCAGCAACTTTAAATAGTAAAATATTTTATTTAAATTCTTTGGATATTTTCAGGTCAAAGAAAGACTGAAAAGAGGTTGTGATTGCAAAGATAATTGTTATCGAGGACTAAATCCCGAGGCTGTTTATCGTCATCGGCTTAACATTGCTGAATTGACTAAAAGCGAACATGATATGTATTTGATGGGTATAACTATGGCTAGTCTAGCAAATCCCGCAGAAACATCTCGGCATAAGGTCAGAAGGAGGTTGAGGGCTTGCTATGTATATCAGGGAAGGAAGGTATGCTTAGAAGCTTTTTTATACCTAGAGAATGTTACTCATTATCAGCTCAAGAGAATTAGGCAGCATGTAATGACGCACGGAGTGGCCCCAAGGATACATGGAAATGTGGGTAAGAAACCATATAACACATTCACACTTGATATTTACAAACATGCAACAAACTTCTTAAAGGAATATCTCAAACAGCATGCAAGTTCTCCTAAAGATGTTCAACCTTCAGGAGAAGGTAAAAAAACAAGTAAGACTGTTATAATTCAAGGAGACTCTAGGAAGCACTTATTTGAAGCATACAAAGAATATGGGGAAATCTTAGAACCAGGAGTAAAACTTATGGGCTACTCAACATTCCGAGCATTTATGAAGGATCAATTTCCTCATGTTAAATTTGCAACTAAGAAGCAGGAAATACCTAAAGAGATGGTACCCTTCCGCAGTGGTAAGTGTATGTCCTATGACAAGAATAAGGATCCTATTAGGATGCAACAAGAGAAAGAAAAGGCAGAGGCTAAAAAGGCAGCTATGGAGGCAAAGAAAAAGGAAGAACATGAAAGAGAACAACAAGCACAACAACAAGCTCAACAACAGCAGCAGCAACAACAACAGCAGCAGCAACAGCAGCAACAAGTTCAACAAGTACAAGTGCAACAGCATCAACAGATGCAGAACCAAGGACCTCATGTTGTAATACATCAACAGCAGCCACAGCAGCAACAACAAATGCAACAGCAGATGCTGGTGCCGCAAGTGAGTCAACACCAACAAGTGCTCACACAACAAGTTGGTGGTGTGCAGCAAGTATCTCAGCAGCATTGCGTGCAACCACTTGGCGTATCAGAGGATAATGGGCAACCTGTTGAAATGGCTCAGCAAGTTATTCCTCTAGCAGTAGTTCAACAACCCCAGCAGGCATATATCGTAACTCCTGTTTCACATTTCCAAACTAGAGTCCAAGGTGCTTGGTATAGACATTGACAAGAAGATAAGCTGTCCTCTACCAGGGCTTCCTCAATACACGAGGAACGCAGAGTGGGTATAAGCATGTTTACGTAACATGAGATCTCGTTATGACTGAACTGTTTACATAGCCACTGCAACTATTACTTTGGTAATTATTTAAAGCCATTTGTAACTTTGGCAATAAGTTAGCAAAGATACTATAACACCTTGTCAGTATTGGTTTAAAAACTGATTTAACAACTATAAATAAGTATAAATTTAATCATATTTACACAATAATATTAGCATTAGTAATGTAGTTTTATTTTTATGATGATTTAGAAGAATAGGCAGTTAAATTTTATTTTTTAAATGATATTATTTTAAATATTGGATAATTTTATCAATAATATGTATGTATATTTGTAGCAATCGAACTTTTAAATTATTTTATCTAAAAATCCTTATCTGCCTAATCATCTTTATTATTCATAAAAATGTGTGCTCCCAGATTGCGTTGTAGATATATAGTCATAGACTTACTATAAGTGCTATGGACTAGCCTTTTCATACAGACAAAATGTCACACACTGTTGCCCAGTCACAGTCGCATGCAAAGATCATTTGGTTATGTTGTGCAAATCATAACCAAATGTTGAATTAAAGTTAGTGATTGACTATCGAATTGTTGAATTTACGCAGGGACACCAAGTCTGTGACACCGAGTCTGTGTCATTTTCTCTGTATGGAAAAACCAGTCCATAGTATATAGTAAGGCTATGCATGTAGGTTATATATTAATGTATTATTCAATACAACCCTTTTTGTTAATAAGTGCTCATCACAAAATTACATGTTTTTTAATTGAAATAAAATCAGTGCCTTCATATTATGATGTGAATTTATAACTCATTGGTATGATTGGTGTTTTATTGTTTGAAGTAGAAATATAAAGTGTAGTTTTTGGTGTTCTCATGGCGTTCAGCAAGATCATGTCTATATTTGGTACTTTAATACATATCAAGTTAAATGTGTCATATGAAGGCTATTTTTCAAGTAATGGTCTAGTGGATGGGTATGAGTGGTTTTAGTGAAGTAAATAGTTTCCTATGCAATCTGCGATTTTAGTGTTTTAGACTAAGGCACAATAGGTCGTGAGGTAGATGTTTCAAACAATACACTAGGTATAGAATACAGTTTCTATCAATATTTTAACCATGAGCTGGTGTCAAAAGAAACAACAATAACTTATCTATCTATATTTCAGATACACTTCTATGAATTGATTTTTAGTTATATTACCAAAATCAATATTTTTATTTTATTGAATAAATCAGTATGATTTTAGTTATATTACCAAAATCAATATTTTTATTTTATTGAATAAATCAGTATTAAATTTTTTACTTAGATGTAAATTTTAGTGTGAAAAACTTTTTAAAATGAATTTTTATGAAAATCACTTAAAATCAAACTTACAAGTCAATTAAACTAACACTAGATTGCATTAGATTATGTTGTTTTTAATAATTAATAAAAGACATTTTTGGACAATTAGACGGAACTCGTTTTAATTTCACTATATCTGGTAGCTCAATTTTAATTTTGATATCGGATCAGAAAAATAAGTTAAGTCTTAAACCTTAGGAATTCATTACGTTGTTATTCAGTTTTTAGAAACTGATGAAATTCTTCAAAATCTGAATGGAGGAGTTAATTGATTTGAATCTTTGTACGTATAAATGTTGTGCTGTGATCATTGATCATTTTTTAAAGTGAAATGACACTAATAGGTATAACAAAAAGGACCATAATGCAATAATAATTCTACTTTTGGTGTGTAATGTGTCATTATATGTATAATTTATTTTTATAAAATGTTGCATTCGCACGTAATGCACGAATTTAGGTTATATTCGATAGTTTAGCCCCGTGAGTCTTATAATCTGCTTAAGCATTATGCATAGGACAGAAAAGCTAGATTTCTCTGTTGTACCTATTATTTTAAATAACAAAATTAAAATTAAAACAAATTGGATTGTTATCACAATAAACTACAACTAATTTTTTATATGTATATTTTATCCCACCCTAAATCATTGCAGTTTTGTCTAATGATAATGTAAAGGACATCCTGTGACAATATAAATTGGGCATTTTGATGTGTGTTATTTTCATATACACATTTTAAATAGTGTTTATGAATGAAGGAAATCTCGCTGTATTTTAAGTTAAGGTATCATAATTTGTTAGATTTATAAACATTGTAATCAATATAATTACTACTATAGACAGTACAGTACAGAATCGTGCCTAGAAATGTATGCTTATTGTGTATTTTATAGTGAAATGAACCAAGGGAGTCAGTAAATATTATAAAACATTCTATATCTATATGACAAGCAGTTTTTTACACATATACATGAATGTAGTTTGTGCAATTCAAGTATATATGATACAGCCAGCTTGTACTTTTGTAGAAGAAATGACGATTTTTATATTAAATTATAGCTTTACAGAAATGTATGAGAGATTACGTTACGAAAAACCATTTATAACTGACTGCCCTAAGATTGGCAATATTTCTTGGTTTCCTTGGTGCATATGTAAGGTTCGAAGCAAGTACTGAGATTGAATCAAATTAGATGTTAAAAATACTATTTTTTCAAATATTTAGTTTATTCAACACTTTAGATCATATCATTAAGCAGTGACGTCTTTTTACGACATGACAGTAAGTTGTCGCCGTAGCCTGGTTTTTATTCCTTGATGGTGGCAAAGCAAGTGTACGGCCCGCCTGATGGTAAGCGGTCACCGCAGTCTATGAACGTCTGCAACACCAGAAGTATTGCATCCATGTTGCCGACCGCTTAAAAACTCTTTCAACCTTCGTGAGTTCGTGGAAGGATATTCATTTCCACGATATCAGTACCAATGTGTAGTAAACGTTGCGATGGTAGAAAGCTTATGGATGAACCCTATAAAGAGATAAAGGAGGAGAATAAATGTCATAAACAGGGTCACAGTTTGTTTCCATCGCCTTGTTGTTGTCGTTTGAAAACAATAAACAATTTTGAAAACAATTTTTGACGACGTTGTGGCGCAGCGGTAGCGAACCTGCCTTAAACGCCACAGGTCGCGTGTTCGATTCCCGCTCGGAACATAATATGTTTGTATTGACCATGTAAGCATATTTTCCGGTCTGGGTGTATTTGTCCTTGTCATTCCGGACCCCCGACACAGGATATCACTATCCTAATGGGGGCCGTATAAAAAAATAATAATATGGAAATTACTATTTTCGCCGTATTCTGTTAGATGGTAGTACCAGTACCTGTCGAGATGGTCATTCATGCCGAAAACAGATAATTATGATATACTTATTAGTATAATATTGTAACTCAGGTGGCATGGTTATATATTTTGATTTATATAAAGGTAAAATTTAATATATCTAAAAGACTATTTTACTTAATCAATTGTGTTATTAAATAATTTTTAAATTCTGCTCAATTTGCTTCGAATCGTAGTGGTTGCTCTTAGCGTGATGTTTGGAATTTGTTCCCAAATTTTTAAAAGTAGGAAGAAATGTGATAGAAAATAAACTTTTTTACGCTACAATTTTCTTTCATTCCTTTTCTTAAACCATTTATAGAATTGAAAATAATGGGCTGAATGAGGCAGCTTGTAAAAGGAAACACTTATTTGTTTAAATAAAGCGCCCTTTACTCTTATTTACGATATATTGTATACTAAACCGTACATATATTGCTTACAAAATATTAGTTGAATATGTGGTGATTAGTGTATTCCAGGTCGACAAAGGTCTGATCTGGAACGCACCCACGCCATCCTATGCGGTGCGGAGTTACAACCGGTGATTGTCTGACGGGGGTGTACGTTCGTCGCACTCGTACATCTCGTCTCATTGCTCCGGCCAGTTCGCTAAGTAATTCATTAAATTCTCCGCGTCAACCATTTGTAAACAAAAGTCATTGTTTCGTCCTCAATCGGGCAGTTTGACGATGGCTACTTGCCTTTGTGGGCGCGCGCGGTGTCATCTCTCCACTCGTTGACCTCGGCGGCAGACGCTATGAAGTTTTGGAAGTGCAACACTAAACGCGCGCGACGCCCGGTTTCCGATAGTAAGTTTTGAACAATTTTGATTTCCAATTTCAAAATGTTTGTTTAGATATAACAGTTTTTATACTCTTTATTGAATTATTTTTAAATTTTAACATTGAGGCGAATCGGTTCTTCATCATTCTATTAATATCGTAGGTAGGTAGGTACATCTCGCATCTTTATATTATTGCTATTATTTATTATTCTATGATAATGGGTACTTGAATATATTTTAAAATACAATATTATGACGTAATATGTAGCTATTTACTTTTCTTCAATGCCTTAAATTTAATATTTGACCTTATAATATAAAGTGACATGAGCCGTTTCATCAAACTTCATGGGTACATTTGATATGGTCAAATTAAAGCTGAATTATATTTTAAAGACATACAGATGATAAATAGCTATAGCTAGCTTGAAGAAAATATTCTTTCTATAACATTTTATTTTAACTTTTCTTTTCAATTTTAACTTTACGTGTTAACTTGTTACGTTGTGTAACTTTACCTATTCTACCCGTAAAGAAATTCAGGACACGTAATTCTAGTTTTAAGTAATGTAATATGTAACAACCTGGATAAAAATTTAGTATTTTCTGCATTCTTCTTCTTCCTAGCATTATCACGGTGTATTACGGAGGGCATGGGCGTAGCTAGGCAGAAGCAAGGGGGATGCAGCTTCCCTTGTGAAATACTGAAAATGCATGATTATAATGCATATGGAAACTCTAATAAATATTGAAGAATATTGTGATTTTCCCCCCTCTGGACCCTAAATTAAAATTTTGCGCTCCTCTAGGCCAAATGCTGGCTACATCCATGACCCCTGGGTAATAATACACCGGGATAATGCTAGGGAGAAGAAGAATGCAGAAAAAACTCTGCTTAATTTCTGCATTAAAGTTTTATATTAAATGCTAAGATTATATTATAATATAATATATTTGTGACCCTATAAGCAGCATCAATTGAGACATGTACAGAAGTAGGTATGTGTACTCAGTGCAGTCTCTTTATTATTGTACTTAGCTCTAACAAATGCTTTAATAACCAAGTGGACGCCAGTTGTTCCATTATTTAGGTGTCTAAATATAGTCTTCATTTTGCGGCAACAATAAGCTCAAAGTAGTAAAAGATGTTGTTTTCCCAAAGCATTGTAACCATTGAGTAATTAAAGAAACTTATAAAATATATTTGAACCGCTTGCGAAAAGATCTTTATCGTTAATTATCCTGAAGACATCGTCAATGATTCGGCTACAAAATTAAACTCAAGGTCGATTTAAAAAAAATTAACTTTTATTCGATCAGGTCATCGTCATAATATATTGCGGGAAGACTCGTAGGATAAAGAACTTTAAGTGAAGAAACCACAATTACCGTAAAATACTTTCCTTACATTAGGTAATTGAAACATTAGGTGTTAGTCTTCGTCTTTTGGAATTCAGTACCTACTAATTGGATATTAGTTCGTTATTAATAAATAATAAAAAAAAAACAGCTAATATATTCTTGTTATCAATAAGAAGTTCATTCTAAGTCTAGTTTTGGAAACGATCGATATTGTCAATTGTGGCGTTCATACTAAATTATTGTCGAGGAACGACCTCGCATGCCTAAAGATTTATTATATGGAGGTCCAAACTAAGGCGTAGGCTGGCAATGAGGCACACGGCTAGCCTGATTGCT
Organism: Hestina assimilis; assembly: GCA_023373885.1. Classification (NCBI taxonomy): domain Eukaryota; kingdom Metazoa; phylum Arthropoda; class Insecta; order Lepidoptera; family Nymphalidae; genus Hestina; species Hestina assimilis. The sequence continues at coordinate 5,602,495 of CM041740.1, read as the reverse complement.
ATGCGAGCCGCAGTCCGCCGGCTTTTGTTTGCTGTCCGCATTGTCATGTCTTTCCTCCGGTTCCGACTTTTAATGAATACCGTCGTCGTGGCTAACACTGTCATTTTAATCTATTATTCTACAAAAAGGTTGATCAATGATAATGTCAATTTAATGACAGTTTGATTTTAACATTTTGAGTATTATAGTAACACTTTTATTAGTATTCAAACTTTCCCGTGTGTTCGTTTTTTGACAAAAATATTAAAAATATATAGGGCTCTTTCTGCCTGTCTGTTCTCGCTCAGCGAATTTACATACTTTTTGTCATAACGCTTTGCTTCCTCGTTTCTGATACGCACCGCAAAGGTCTGGAATACCCTGCCGACTTCTGTCTTTCCCACAACCTACATTATAGGTACCTTTAAATCTAGAGTGAATAGGAATCTTCTAGGCAAGCGTACTCCACCTTAGCCTGTATCACCACTTCACTTCAGGTGTCACAGTCACAGTCAAGCGCTGGCTTATACATTAAAAAAAAAAAGCTTCAAAGTTTCTACTTTGCTCCTATGTGTACTTTTTTTTTGATGTAGTTATTTATTATATTTACCGACTAAAGCATTATCATAACGCAATAAAAATTATTCACATCTGACTTAATATTATGCAATTATAATAAAGTTTTCTTTTCACCAGCTTTATAATATTTGTGTGGTTACAGATAAGTAGAAAATTCATAGACATTATAAATATTTAATAACGAATAATAAATCAATAAATATGTTTTCAGATAAGTTCATCAGATTGGCAGAATTCAGTATTATTTTAACCAAACAAAATTAGAACAAAAATAACACTCAAAGGGCTGACTAATTTTTTTACTTTTATTTATGCATCCTTGGCTCTACTTATACCGTATTTTTTTAAATAATGATCGTCATTCCCTATGAAGAAACCATAAGCGTAGGGTAGGGATGTTATAAAATAAATTTTAACAATACATATTTCAAACACGAATTTATTGGTAGCTCAAATTGTTCACTGAAAACAATAGCGTAGTTATGAATAACTGAATATAAATAATTTGACATGACGAGGATAATACTGACTACTATTCACGTCAGCCAACAGTTTTAAACTTTAACAATGTACTTACTAACTCAATTCTGCTGATAGCCAGTGACCACTCAAGAAAAACATGATTCCCTAAAAATACTGATTGTTAACCGCGATCACTCCATACACATCATTTTAATTGTAATTCGTTTATTTTAATTACTCAAAGAAATATTAAAAGTGTATTCATTATTAAAAAGGAGTGCTATGTTTAATATCATTTTATTAAGTATTTAAATGCTTTCACCTGTAGTCATCAGTGATTTATTATTTTAGCGACACTCGTCACTAGTCAAAATATGACTCAAACCGGCACAAATTCAATAATATGGCGCTCCGTTCATTTTCTTAATCAATTAATGTTGCTTTTATAGAGAACTAAATTATACATATGTAAGTTTTGGTGTTCTGTTTCTGACCCTTTCTAAAAATCTTATCAGAATTTATAATGTAGTTGTTACAATATATTAAGTTAACGTATCTATAAAATTTTCATATCTATAATATTTTACTATAAAATTATTCATATCTGCCTACAATAGGATCGTTTCCTAGTTGGCAGGTAAATAGGCAAATCTGTCTGCGCTCCTTGAGCGATATAAATAGCCACCTTATTTAAACTACATTGAGAAGAAAAACATGCTCAAACAAACAACTTCCCTTGAACGTAAGATAAATGGTTGAACATTAATATAATTATATACGTTAGTGTAAAACGGTTATTATCATAAGATATTTCAGAAAATTATGGCTACAGTATAAACGTATACAAATAGTATACTTTTTGACAGACAGACTTCCTATCATAGACTTTTTTAATGTAAGAAATCTAAATAAGAAATAAATCTAAATCTTGGCCACAGCTTAGAATCATTCCGGTACCTAAAACTTTTACAAAAATAAAATTTACCAAAATCGGGCAATAGTGAACCGAAATTAATATAATAAAGTTAAAAAATAAATTCTTTTCCCAAATTGCCAATGATAATTTTCGACCCGATTGTATCTTCTTCTTTTCATGTTTTCATGTCTTTGTGTACAAAACAAAGCATCCAGAAATAAATTACAAAAAAAATTTTAACCACTTCAACCAGTAATTTATTTAGAAATGTGAAAAGTTTTCCGCATAAGAACTGAACGACCACTTTGTTGCAAGTACACGATTATCATGTTTCGAGCGATTTCAATTTATCAAATTACTCGTGACTTAAGTTTTCTTATTATATCGAAGAAAGTGCACTTGTTGTACCTTTCTTATTACTCACATTGTATGACTATTTTATTATAAGTGTCTAGATTTTATTTTCAAATATGCCCAATTTTTGGGCAAAAGGCATTCTCTCTTGAGGTGGAAAGATTACGAGCCTAACCCGTCACAAAGAATTGCGGAAATACATTTTATCTCAAAATTATTTTTTCAGGTTTCCTATTTTTTTCACCGTCAAGGAACAGACAAATTGGAAACACAAATTAATCACTTGAAAACCCTAAGAAACTCTGAAAATCTGGTATCTTCGATTAATGTTACGTTTTTGGTTTTTTCGTTTCTGCTACTTATTTCCAATTGGAGACCTCGAAAGGTATATATTTCATGGTAATACGCAAGAAGGTGACAAATCTAATTTTATCGTAAAATGAAATTTTCCCGTAATAAAATTCGGCAGCTTTTTATACGCCTATCGGCTCCTTGATAAATTAAGTTAGTGAAAAAAGAATTAGGTTCTAGATTAAAGATTCAATCTGCGTGCCGTATGGACCAACACACATGACTCTTTAAATGTTTTAAGCGGACCATTTGGACTAAGCCTTGAAAACGTAAGAACTTACGTGAATTATATAAAAAAAGTTGCTCTGAACTACATCCACAAAATCTTGAAAAGGTTTTTGTATGGAATATTAACAACTTTTACTATATTCTTACTTCTACGCGTTTTCAGGTTTACTAAACGGTTTTTCATGTTTTTTTCCATGGTTACCTAGGTTTGTTGTGTTTTATTATCAAAGGGCAAACATTACACGAACATAATATCCGGCTGTATAACCGAGATATCACCGAAAATAAGACGATCCAGAAAGGATCTCAAGCGATCCAATATTTTATCTTGTGTCTTTATCACTTGGCTATTACTAATATTACTTATTTATAGATAATGCTATAAATATTCTTTTATCTTTTTTTTTTCTACGACGAGATATTCAAAATGAAGCTTTGTGCAAAATTTCAGCTCGAAATTCGGTTATTAGCTTGAAGTACACGCTATATCTACTTTAAATTCCCAAAGCTCCCAAATCGCGGGCTTAATATGCTTAAAAACGAAAATTGGTACAAAGATTTCCCTTCGCGCGTCTAATAATAATATAGAATTATGGAAGGTCGTATAATTTTTAATAATGCTGTGGACTAAACTTGAAAAATTTAAAAATTCTAATTCAATGTGAAATGAAACACATACCTATGTAGTAATGTAGCTACATTTAATAACCATAATCCTGAACCAAATATAATTATTTACAAACTATTAATTTATCTTAATTTAAATGAGTTCAGTTAAATTTATTCTCTGATATCGTAAGCCCACAGTTTTGTTTGAAAATGTTTTGTGACGTGTTGACGTGAATCTTATCTGTTTGTTCATTTCGTCACGACTCACATGTACATTACATCACTCCAACCGCATTCAGCTTTAGTGTAGAATAGATGTAGGCCGGCGCGGCGGGAGGCATCCCATGCGGAAGGACGCGGCCGCCACTCAGTCCACGCTCCGTTGTCACCGAAGAATATCCGATGCGCGTCATTAGTTCGGGTCAGCGCGCGAATTTAACTTTCGACTATCAAATTCGAAAATCGAAACGTTTCATATTCATTCTCTATGGTACAAATGATAATTTGAAAAAGTTTATAAACCAGCCAGTGATATGAAAATACGTTTTGAAGTGCCCAATAAATTGGAAATAATTTTCGGAAAAGATAGTAAGTTATTAATAATACTTTCTACAATTAAGTACTTTTTAATTGTAGTGTGATATTATGAGTAAACTCAAATTATGTTTTTTTTTAAATACGGTGGTTGGGATGAACAGATAAATGAGAGAAAGGTTTTAATAATAAAATAATGTACATATTGTACAAAATGTTTATCTGTGATAATTCAAAATAATTCCATAGAATGACTATGAAGAGATATTTATTATCTGATAACATGAAATTCTTCAGAATTTCAATGAATAACTTTAATTATGTGTGTGCAGTCATAATTCTTAGATTGTATTTAATCATTTCAAAGTAAATAAAATGAGTTATAAAAAAACATTTTTAAAGTATTGGTTTAAATAATTGTATCAAAATAAAATAATTCCTATGCTTTGTATATTCCGTTACACACAAACTACCCACCACTATTATTAGCGTCTTTGTGGGAGATAAAGCTTTTCGTTCTCTAAGTACTTCGTAGTATTCGTCTTAGGATTAGAACGAAACAATACAGAAGATGCTCTATATTCAACTAAGTATCTACTATAGTATTGTCAACGGATTATCGTCAAAACATTCCCTATATAATATTAATATTCACGATCATTTTATTTTAGACGTGTCAATTTACTACGAATTTTACTGATCTTAAATTTCCTATAATTCAAAATATTATCCATGATAATAATATGCCTTGAAACAGAAACATAATATAAATTATCAAAAAGCAAATTCAATAACAACCAAAAAATACATATAAGCGGAATATGAATTCTATAATCTATTTAGCGAACAACAACGAGTTCTTCTGGAGTCTGGACCTTCTTTTGCAAATACGGGACATCTGGTTTGACCAGTTCTGGTAAATCTTTTATGCATTCGACGCGGAATGGGAATTCCTTTGCAGAAATCCTTTTGGGAAAAACCTTTTAAGCGTATTACAAATATCTATTATTAAAGGATTCTGGGGATATATTGAAGCTGATACAGAATATTTAATAGTCGTGATGATGTTCTTAATATTGGTAAATTAAATATTATCTTAATATTAATATATCTTTACAATAAACATACGTAGGAAATGTTGATGAAGCAAAACTATAAGCAAATAAACTAATATTTTAAAATAACGTACCTACCTACTTATTTAAAATTATGGTCTATAAAAGCTAAAGTTTTTTTATCGTCAACTCGAATAAAAACCAGTTCTAGATAACTAGTAATATAATAATGGAATAAAAATTATCGGTAGATGTGTTTATGTAAAAATTAAAGTAAATCATATGCAAATACATACATGGCTGTTGGTCTTACTGGCCTTGACTTTCACGGGGTGAGGGGTCTAGTATTATGATGGCCGTAATTCGTGTCAAATAGGTACATATGCTCACGTGATTTTTTGCGAGTCGATTTTATTCATTGCTATATTATAATACATATCACAAGTATGGACAACAATGACGCTTACTATACATGGAGTATCATAGGTGCTGCTAACGCCATAATTACCTACACAATAGACCCTGGGAGATTATCAGAGCTCATTACACGTTCGGGACGATTGCGAGATAAAATCTCTCTCAAGCATTACATTGTGCCCTACCATTTGGATTCCGAAGTGTGAAGATGAACCACCAACTGATTGATTGGAGCATTGCGATTGGAGATTGCCTCAGCTTATATATCATGTCGAACAATTTCTCTCAAATCAACCCATTTCTGAGGGCAGTGGAAACATGCACTTGTGACATGGAATCGTGACGTCAATAGATACATTTTCAATAACAATTCACGCAGTGTAATAAAATATTGCATTTCTACACATACCAATATAAATCAAGTGAAATAATCGTTTTATTATCATATTTTATCAAGGACTCTTTAATAAACAAGTTTTTCTGACTACGTATAAAACATGTAGTGAACATAGAAATAGGAATCCTAATATTTTTGGTAGTCTATGATACCTGTCTCGTTGTCTGTCCGGCCTTGAGTCTGGAATCCATAATCAATTCTGAATCTACCACGGGAAAAAAACACTTGTCTCGACTATTACAGCAAAGTGTCGTTTTTGGACAACTACACAGAGAGTTATGTCCTTCGAGTGTAAGACTATTACTTTGGCAAGCTTTGTAATTAAGTAGTTATTGAAAATCCAAGTAAAAATAACTTAACAAAACCTCTTGTGCGTAATTTAAATTAGCATTGACATTTGAGAACTCGTTAGATAAAAAATAAAAGAAAAAATTTTTGATGAAAAAAAAAAATTATTTATATCTAATCTGTATAATTTACCAATATAATATCTAATATAACAAAATTAATAAGGATTTCTGCTAAAAACAATGTCGTTTTTCATTCTATTTGAAGTATCATTTGAACAATAACAATTATTACGTAACATCCTTATATAAATGAATGATAAACATTCATAATTGAGGAGGAATTTAATTAATATCAAACGTGGTCTATCTACAACAATGCCGGCCGGCTGATGATGCTCGCTTCCTACAAAATGCTAGCTATCTAACCTTTGGTATTGTCCTCGAATAGCCTAGATACTAGACTATGGTGTGCTCTGAATAGATAACACTTAATAACTCTATGAATTGACTGGCAAAAGTAAATTAGCATTTAGTTTGCCCTTATTACTTGTCTTGACGTCTGTTACAATTTCTATTCTTCATACATCTTATATAATTATACATTATTGATCAAATTGCTTAATAAATAATACTGAATATGAATGTAAAAGTTATATTAATGATAGCCTCAATAGCTCAACGGTAGAAGCGGTCCTTAACGCGAGTTGCAGGTTCGATCCTAACCCCTATCTATCGTCGCACACATTTCTAGACCAAGCTACAAGCTTATTTGGAGGAGCAATAGGGATATTAGTAATGACTTATAAAGGAATGTCAATATTTAAAAAAAAAGATGCTACTTAAATTACCTGCCATATAATTTATATTTGTTTTATTTGGTATTGATTCTGGATTAAAAACGATATCTCACGGTTAACAGCTCTTGGCAATGTCACAGTAACTAAATCTACCTGACATTGGATGAGATATTCGAGCAGAATTACCCAGTTGTCATATCACATGAACCTATCGATGTAGGCAACTATATATAAGTCGTCAGGTCTTTTTATCATGTATACATAGTACAATAATTATTATGGGTTAGTTTTACAAAAATAAGAAAGAAGAAGAAATAAGAACGAATTCGATCCCTCGAATACATAGGTTCGTAATATTATAAAATGTTATCTCTATCTCAATAAGCTAAGCTAATATTGTTAAACTCTTAAACCAAATTTATAGTGTAACCTGTAAGTGTGACAAAATCATAAAAAAAGAACAATAAAGGATATAGTTTTTCACATCGATAATTATAAATAGTGTTTCAACGTATGCGAATTTCGTGTTATGAGAATTACAGCTAAAACAAAAGAATAAAGAGGTTGTAATGTGCCTCAAGCATTGGTTGTATTGACTATATAATATACCTACTACTAATACATAGATACCTAAATTCTTTATAGACGGGAAAACTTATTTATCAGTAAATGAATGTGTAGACACGTTCACAGGCGAGAATGTGGAATATGTAAACAATGTTAGAAACGACGTTAAACAGCTGCTTAGTTCAAGCAGACTTTATGGTTAAAATTCAAACAACTTCCTTCCTTGATGTTTAAAAACCACCTGCATCTGATGAAATGTTTATTTTCAAATTTTCTGCTGTTAAAGTTGCTGTTTTCGGCATAAATGGACCGGTTCGACAAAAGATATACCTACGACATACTATATAATATAGTTTTATTTTCCATAAAAGTGCGTTTCGGTTGAAGAGCTCTTAGCGCCTGTGGCCCAATCTCCCACTCCTTCCCGGTACGGCTTTTCGTCTATCTTAAATTGGACCGTCGGCACCCGTAACACATGATGTGAACGCTACAATTTTTTATGATAGTATAGAGAAAAATAACGGTTGACAGATAAAATAACTTTTCCATTACGTCCGTTCCATCACCACTTTAATCACGACGTAATGACAGGTCTAAATAAATTTCTCAATGCTGGTATCGAAATGTTTATTTTCGGTAAATTTTCTTTTTATTACAACGAGGCTTATTTGAATTTTTTTTGCAAGTCCCAAGGCTGAAAGAACAATGCCAGTGCAAACTCTGGCTGCGTCAACGACACAAAGCAGGGAGAACTGTTTAATCAAGGTCGCATGATATGTCGCACATTAATAAATTAAATTAAATTGAAGCGAATTGAAGTTCTCACGCAAATCGCGTCGAATCTTTTATTTTTGTTATTAAATCCCGATTCAAGCGTGAAGAACTCGTCTTTTAAACGAGCTTCGACAAAGAGATTATTATCAATTCGACTGTATTCATATTTTTTGTGAATATGTTACGCGATATGTTTGCCGTTTGTAAACTGATTTTGATGATTGTATCTGTTTGGATAGGCCATGCTTCCGTCGTGGCCTTAATATATGATATAGTTATTCTTCCAATTACTAGAACCAATATTTATAAGTGTTTACCCTTTTACTTTTTTTTTTTTTTTATGTTAAAAGTTGGCAAACAAGCATACGGCCCACCTGATGATAAGTGGTTGCCGTTGCCTATGAGCGCTTGCAGCACCATTAGTAGGTGCCACTCACGCGTTGCCAACCTCGAGATATTGGTTCTTAAATCTCGTCTGCCCAGTAATTTCACTAGCGTACAGTGCCCTTCAAACCGGAACACAGTAATGCCTAAGCACTACTATTTGGCGGCAGAATATTTGACACTGCGGTGGTACCTACCTAGCCGGCCTCTTGCAACAAAAGACCTACCACCAGTGAAATACTGTTATTGAAGTAAGAAAAATTGTTAGATATCAATCAATTTCACAACAATTGCTTTCTATTCAATCGCGGTTAAAATGAAGATATTTTATAAATATACAACCTATGAAATAGTGAAAATAGTATAATAGGAATATAACTATTATTATCCAATAAGCAATAACATGTGAGACAAACAACAGCAAGAAGCCGTCTAAATGTACAAAGTTAAACATGCAAACAACAAAGTATCGTACTGTGATTAATATATGTAAATGTATAGCCATTGTAATGGGGTAGGCACAAAATTAAAAAGATATATATACCAGTTGTAGGACATCTAAATGTTAAGGCGATTGACACAATTTGGAATGATTATATTAAAATAAAACTTTTTTATGCTACATAGTTGACAAACAAACACAATGTCAACTTGATGGTAAGTGGTTATCGTACTATTTGCGCTTACAACACCATTCATTTGTAATTGTCACTCACGCGTTACCAACCTTTCTATATATATTGGATCTCTTTTGCCCAGTAATTTCACTAGCTACATTGTCCTTCAAACTGAAACACAGTTTGTATGCAAAATACACTATTATATTACAATAGAATTTTGACACCTACCTAGACATTTACAATAAAATAAAGGGCCTACCAATAGTGTTATCTGGCGATATATATATGTATGTAGATATGCTATATATTTAATTTCATGATCCATATGTTTTATTATTCCATCCAATATATATATTTTTTATTTATGATTAACCCGTTTACGATGTAAACTAGATAATTCATTTGAAATACGGTAAACAACCATAAAACATAACGGCACCTATAATGATCATGTAGATACCGTTTAAAAGTTTTGCGGCGAAATATTAACATTGATTGGTTTTAGATTATGAAAACAGAAATATACATTTATAAAAAAAATCGGGTACCACTAGTCCTATTAATTGTAGGAGCGCCTATCCTAATTGGCGTCAACTATATATGTATGAGGGCACCTTTTATTTTTTTTATTTATGAAAGAGGGAGCAAACGGGGAGGAGGCTCACCTGATGTTAAGCGATCACCGCCGCCTATGAACATCTGCAACACCAGAAGGCATGCAGGCGCGTTGCCGACCTTTAAGGAAAGAATACGCTCTTCTCTTGAAGGTTGGGAACCTTATCGTATCGGTTCGGAAAGACCGCCGGCGGAAGTTGATTCCACAGAGTGGTTGTGCGAGAAAGAAAATGTCTTCTAAATCGCGCTGTTGTGGATTTCCTGACATCGAGGTGGTATGGATGGAATTTACAGTTTTGCCGCGATGTCCGATGGTGAAATTCTACCGGCGGGATCAATCCAAACAATTCCTCAGAACATTCCCCGTGATATATGCGATAGAAGATGCTTTAACACCTTTCATTTTTTTACCTTTTGAGGTACCCTAAAAATATATTCTAATTAATTCTCGAAAACAGTATATAAAAACCATATTACGGAAAAGATCTTTGTATTACTTATTATCTAAATCTTAAAGTCTCCGAGACACAAAGTTTTAATATAATATTCTTTTCTTGTACTTTTTATCTGAAGTACAATATCATTATCTTTTTTGTTTTTCTCAAAGGAATATGTAGGTCACTCTCACTCCCCTGTCAAAGTTGGCTGTAATTCATGTTTACATTAACCTTAGAATACTTATACGTGAAGTTTTTTGTAACTTTATTAGCAAAGAGGTTTAATAAAGAAGTTCATAGCTGTTTGCGGTTTTTTATGTTTTTGTTTTTTAAAAATATGTTCGAAATATTGTCAAAATATAATTCATAACTAACATTAAAAACCGCGTGCCAATATTTTACGTAATGTGTATGCGAATATGTCAAATTACATTTATAATCGGTAAATGCACCGATACAATTGTTAGTCTTGATAGGGTATAAAACATGCCATTATTGACATTTAGAGAAATTAAAAAATAAGTTGCCAAACCTATATATATATATATAGGTTTGGCAACTTATTTATATATATATATATATATATATATAGGTTTGGCAACTTATTTATATATATATCTATCTATTTCTTTTACACGTGTTAGTGCTCCGAGTAAAAGACTAAGATAGCAATATCTCCTTTGAAATAAGGTTACAAGAGCGACAACAGGGTATGGCTCCGACAATGAGATTTTAAGTCTAAGATTACTATGATCTGATCCGAGTTATGGACAAATATAATTCATTTAACTACTTAACTACTAGAAATTAATATGTTTGCCACAACCTTAAACTAAGAAAGTTAGTATTTTGCAAAGTGTGTGTTTAATCCCATAAACTTCATTTCCATTTTATATTATATTCAGTAGTATGTTATACGTGGTCAACGTTCGCAAATATATTTTATTTGATGTAATTAATAGAATTTCAAATAAAATAATAATAAACTATGAAAAATATTATGTACTAGCTACTCTACTCTAATTGTAGTAGTAGAGTCCTGCTCCTCACAACACACACGGGCCGGATCGACCGGGGAAGTACTACTGTTCCACAGAAAATAGGCGTAAAGTTACAGTATCAGTATAGCATTTTATGCGATGAGTAAGAGTTTCGGAGACCCAATCTCCCACCCCGACTGTTTCTTCCCTGTATCCCTTCTCATCCCTTCCTTCCTATCGCTTGGGTTTGCAACGCGCATGTGACACTTCAAATACCGCAAGCGTTCATAGGTTGCGTTGAATGCTTAAAAAAATGCCATCACGCAGACCGTATGCTTGTTTTCTAAAGGTCATGACATACGAAAATCTATTCGCTGTTTCGTTCGTGTGTACTTCAACAATATTTTTGGAAATAATTACATTAGTCGGAGTTGTTATTTTTCTATCCATAGAAAACAGTAGGTACTTTTTCTTGATCAAAGCTGTTCTTTTCTGTACCCATAACAAAGTGTACAGTATGCGAATTTCGTGTTGATCGGTATGGCAGTTAAAGCGTGAAAACAAACAATCAAAGTATAATATTATTTGTACACAAGATAATCAAGACCAGTTTTTTGGATCTTGTTAAATATAACAGGATCAAAAAATTGTAGTAGTATAGGCGTACGTGACAAATAATACTTATTTATTTTATAGGTTCTTTTACATTACTTCTTGCCACGCACACATTGACATAACGAGCGCTTATGAAAATTATTCCATAAACAGCAAACCTAAAAAAATACAGAAAATAAAAGTACTTTTTGTTAAATAAAAATTGACCAGCCGTCCGAACTGTCGATTCTTCGTCTTGTTTACTTGTTTAGAAGTTAATAACTGTCGTTCCATTCTGTTTACAGTATCCCGCATTTCAGTGACCTCGTTTTACCCGGATTGGGAAATAATTTTTGTTGCTGCGCGTCGGTAAAATAATGTTTTCTTTTTTATTAATCATTTTCATCACTTCATTTTCTTTTCTTAGATTCTTAAAATATAAATTCTTCGAATGAATCATTAAAAAAATGTTTAAGCTACTTAACATAATCTACGCCACAGTATTTTTCTTAAACAAATGCGCAGTGATATTTTTTTATACTTACGAAGTTATTACGATAATTAAATACTTACATAAAAATTATATTTAAGAAATATATTTACCACGAGCTGCGCCCATGGCTCCGTTCGCGTGCTGTACCGATTTATCCTTATTGCACGGAACTCCAATTAATGTTTTAAAATCAATGTAGTCTAAGTTACCCCTTTAAGCTATCAGCTATCTGCCAACGAAATTCTCGTTAAAATCGGACAAGCCGTTTCAGACATTAACCGGAACAAACAAACAGACAGATAAAAGTTAAAAAAAAATAATATTCTATGCAAGTACCGTATGTACTGTCATATGCATTGAAAAGCTGTTAATTTTGAATTACAAATATATTTGTTAGGGTCCGACCGAAACTGGTTTTTCGGCCGAAACCGAAACCGAAACCGAACTTTCGGCCTCCCTCTCAGTTTCGGCCGAAACCGAAACCGAAACCGAAACTTTTTAAAAATATTTGAAATTACGTTTTTTTACTAAAATTTGAATTTCAAGTTTTTTAACATTTATTTGCATGAATATATTTTAAGTCAACTAATTAGAAACGGAAAATAATTTGGTTAAATATTTTAAAAGTTTAATTTTATGAGATACTGTTTGTTATAAAGTATACTGTTCAATGGTGTGTATTTTTTCGAAGCTAAGAATATTTTAATATAGTTTATTTAAAAAGAAATCTCTTGCATCGAAATTGCTAATTTACTGGCTGACCATCTAATTAGGGACAGCAAGAGTTAGTGTTTTATATTCGATTTTTAAAAAATAAACCTGAAATACAAAGGCGGAAAGCTTTTGTTTATTTATTTGGCGTCATTCTTTAGTTTATAGTTTTGATTTCTAAAATTAATATCACAATTTATTACTTAAACATATGTATTACTTAAACATGGGGCTCTATTTTAGTTGTGAAAAGACCAAGCGAAAACAATTTTATACCGTAAAATAGCTTATCATTTGATTTGCTCCAAAAGTATGGTTTTCAACGCTTTGCAATATTTTCAAACCTATAAAACTGCTGAAACTGTGTACCTAGAAAGAAACTTAGATCGCAGACTGGTAATAGCTTTATAAAACGTTCCCTTTGTGGGCTCTGTAATTATTAAAAGAGAAATATTTGGACTAGAACTTAGTGGCGAAGTTACATGGGCGACTTACACGAAAATGATCCAAAATATACTTCACTGTTTATTAAATGATTTCTAGCCGGTGAATTACTATCAGTTTTAGATTGGCCTGCCAATAGCCTAGACATGAATTCTTTGGAACATTAATTGTGATACAACAAACTGGAAATTTAAACCAACTAAGTACTTCCAAAGACGCCTAGAAGAACTTCACTAACGAAACGTCTCATTGTTTGATGTTAATTTTTAATAGAAAGTGTTACTTTTTAAATGAATTTAATATTAATGTAAATTTTTTTTAAGTGTCCCTAATTACTTGTCCAGAGTTATGTTAGCACGAAGGAGAAGTAAAGTTGAATTTTAATTGTTGTTATTTTTAATTACAATCCATTTCAATAATTATTTATTCTATTAAGAAAACATTGGTTAAATGATCAAAATCAGATCAACATTAAAAAACGTAATGAAGACTTCATGTAAACTGAAATTACGGAAAATATAAATAAATGTTACTCTTACTGTACCAATGTCCCTAATTAGTTGACCACCACTGTATATAATATAGACAGTTAAATAGAGTTAAATAAAATAAAAACTAAAAATTCGTTAAAGTCATAACCATTTTTTTGTCATGAATATACAGGACTTACTATTAGGAGTAAACTTAAAAACAAACAACTTGTAGTTATAGTAGGTACATAACTAACTAGTAATATGTTGTGTTTACAATATTTTAAAGATCAATCTAAATACTTATTTCTGGATTTCTGGAGATTGTTTGGCCGCGTCAGTGAGCGGTCACGAGTTACCTGCGAAGTTTACGAGTTTCGGCGAGGCCGAAAGTTTCGGCTATATTTTGGCCGAAACCGAAACTAAAGCCGAAACTAGATTTTTGGCCGAAACTGGCCGAAACCGAAACCGAAACCGAAATTTCGGTCGGTCACTAATATTTGTATAGATTTCTGTTGCTCATTTATCTGAAATGTAACATGATAAAAATATCTCCAACAGCGTTTGATACCTCATCAATATCGTGTTTACCAATTTACTGATAATGAAATCATCTCGTATCGATCCGCAGTTATCTCATCAATTGACATTCAGGTATATTATTGATATCATTTCCGAGAAATACTTGAAATTTCAGAGTAATGTTTGCGGTTGAGCGAGCATATCGTGCCTAATATCATCGTTTTCGTATATTGACTTTTATATCTTTTCGATAAGGTGTATTTTCTATCTGGTTACCGAGGTCGTAAGTCAAGGATACAGATTGTCAATGATGTCGGAGCGTGACAACACTAGTGTGAGCGTTGCGCCCGGCGGCGGTGCTTGTTGCCGCGTGCGCAGAGGAATGCAGTGCTTTGGATTTAAGGGTAAACACAAACAGTTATTTTTAGTCTGTGAGATATGAGGCAACAAAACGACGAACGAGAAGATTTTTCAGTGCATTGTGTTCATAATCTTTCTCCTAAACCTTATCAAATTGGATGTTTTCTTTGGTTCACCTGGATGTTTCTAATAGTACAGGTTTAGTTGGAATCGGTGAGTGGTATTGTTGCCGAGATCCATTTTTTTAAATTAAAAGTTGTACCTAATTGTAGTATTATTTATATACTTTTGAATTTAAAACATTATGAACATACATAAAAAATAGCATATTTATTAGTATATACATGACATGACATGACATGACATTTGTGCACAATATATTGTTACTGTTAAACGAATGATTACATGAGATCTTACAGTTTTCCTGTGAAATAAGTACTTTAAATCATTATAATTCTAAATCTAGCCAAAGACCTAACCAATAACGAAATATTAAAATCGGTTCATAATATCATAAACAACAAAGTTATGACTATTGAATTTTGTAAAAAATACTATTTATGCATAATTAGAAGAATAATTTGTGTCCGAATAATGGAAAAGATAATTAATTCGTGAAATATCCCATATTTGAAAAGGTCACTTTTCGCAATTTGTCACTCTTTCATTCCTTTGCTGAGAGGTCAGAGGTTACCTGGAAGAAATTACTTAAAGGCGATAAGGCCGTCGACCACCTTTGCGTGCTCAAACTTATTATCTATAATTAGAAGTATGTTTATTGTGTGGAAAATAAAGTCAATAAGAAATCCATGAGTAAATAATTTATTGTTCTGTATCCGCTATAAAAGCAAAATGAACGAAGCAAACATCGTTCACCTTACATACATTCTATACAAGATTTACATTACAACAACTTTCGGGATTTTTAATTTTAATACAATATATACATTAATTATTATTAACAAGCTTCTGCCAGCAGCTTCGCTAGCGTGAATAACGATTTTAATACAAACTCTAAGCCACCACAGTCATATTTAATCTTACAACCCTATTTCGTATTAAAAAGTGGCCTATGTCTTATCCCAGGCTAGCTCATCTATGTACCAAATTTCATTTAGATCGGTTCAGTAGTTAAAGCGCGATAGACAAATAGACAAACAGGCAGAGACGAAGAGTTACTTTTCCATTTATAATATTAGTAAGGATTTATAATATTATTATATTATTAATTAATAAGATTCTTGACTGTAAACTCGTAATTCATGTATGTCAGTGTTAGGAGTGTGACGAAACTGTTGCAGTGTAGCATCACCAATTCTTCAGATATATTTCCGACAGCGCTTGGAGTGAACGACGCAAGCGCACGCGATGTGTCTTATAAAATATCGCCTTGCTTTAAGACACATGCGGTTTAACATCTTCATAAAAGCCGAGAGAATAGGCAAGTGTGTAATTTTCTTTTTAGTTTTTCAATTGGAGTTGACATAGAAAGAATGAAATTCAATTGGTATATAAGTTGCGTTTTTTAATTTTTCACGTGCCAGCCTGAATGTGTGTTCCGTTATCCGTTAAAAGATTAAGACCGTGAGTATTTCTACAATTATTAAGGTTAGTTGCGTGAAAGATTAATGACGTTTACGTAGTAAAATATAACACAAAACGTTACTTAAATTAGCTTCTAATCGTATTTTCGTCGACATGTTAATAGATTTTTAATGATCTTCCTTGATTATCATAACATACACGTTTTCACCTGTCCTTGTCTCTTTGTCACTATTTGTAACTGTATTTTGTCACAATTTTTTTAAAGGCAATAATGAATTTTTAAACCATATTAATTATTTTTACTGCTTTTGTTAATAAAATTTAATGGTAGGCATTAAAAGATAAATTTTCGAACTCCAATCATTGGTATATTTTATTATGGCAATTTTTATCTTGGTCATTTTACATTATATTTGTAAATAGTTTAGTTTCATTTTAATGAGATCTTTTATAGGACTATTAGCGATAGAAAATAAAGAAGTAAAAGTACACCTTTTGGCTTATCGATCACGAGCGGAATGTTCTCATAGTTTTCGTGTTTAGGCGTTTAGCAGTTTTTAAATAGGATAAAATATATCGATAAGGGCATTAATAAGCAACTAAGCCTAATACAAAATATTTTTATTTAATATTTATCATTGCTTAAACAAAATACAGGAAAAACCTAAGCTACTCTAACATCGACAAACTTAGGTCGAAATGGCTTTTTTTTTTGGAAAATCGTGCATTTTTGTCATAACGAGTCTTTAAGATATGAACCCATTTTTTAGCAGTTTAATTTTTGTATGTGTATATTTGTTAATGCTTAAATAGCAACATATAAAAAAATCACGATCCTAAAACAATGCGCGCATTTCGAAAAGAACTTGATGCCAGATGTAGGTATCTTAAACTATGAAAAACAAAGTTGCGAAGGTCGTTTTTTTTTTTTATATCATATAGGGGCAAACGAGCAGATAGCTCCACCTGATGGTGAGTGGCAACTATCGCCCATGAACATCCACAACACCAAGGGGGTCGAGAATGCGTTGCCGGCCTTTGGGGAAAAGGTGTCTATATACTCGACGCTTGAAGACTTCTATATATATAGGTCGTAATTTGGATTTGTTTTTCCCTTCGACGACAATGAAAAATCAGTTCTCATTTACTGTCCTATCCAATAGTAAACAAAAACAGTTATAAATTATGTCTCTTCTATAAGTTGGGCAGAAACTATTTTGCGAATTATTTTACGAAACAAGGATCATTTTAGGGTTCCCAAAGGGTGCCAATGGAACCCTATTACTAAGTCCGGTGTCCGTCCATTGTTACCGAAATAGAGTTGAAATTTTCACAAAATATACATTTCTGTTGCCGCTACAACAACAAATACTAAACATAAAATAAAATTGAAAATAAAAACTGCCAAATATTTATGAAGTTTCTTGCTGTATCTTGCATACATGATGTTATGTACCTACCTACATATTATGTACATATATTCTAAGGTGTTACGGATTTTTTTATGTGCGAGTCTGAAACGTACTTGGCCAGTTTTTGCTTATAATAAAGATGATAGCAAACGTTGGTCTAATTTTTTCCTCGTAACATGGTTTATAGATAGAATATAACAGTACATAGTGTTTGATATGTCGTTAAATAACGGGTAATCGCAACGCGCAGGAACTGCTTCTGCCGGAAATAATTATTGATATCATTGTAATTATTATGGTAAAATGACTTTATTCTTGTCTTATGCGATTATTGTTTTAATAGTAACGCTCAAATTATAAATAGACGTATTGATAATTAGTATTTATTTATGCCAGTTGGGTTATATTTTTAAATATATGATGACATATCTTTACTTTTTAATGTTATAAATGCGAAAGTGAGTTGCTCGTTTGTTGTCTTTTCACACGTAAACTACTGAACCGATCATGATGAATTTTGGTATAGATGGAAATATGAGACTTCTTTAAGGTACTATTTGTCACGACAACAAAACTTGAAGGTGAAATAGGATGAAAGTTTGTATGGGAAACCAATTAGTTACATATAGCATTAAAGGTGCATTATTAAAAATCGATATTAACGCGACAGAAGCAGCGGGCGGAAGCTAGTACTACATAGTATTGACTTTCTGTGTCCCTATATCCCTATGTATGCTTAAATCTTTAAAACTACGCAACGGATTTTGATGCGGTTTTTTTTAATAGATAGAGTGATTGAAGAGGAAGGTTTATATGTATAATAACATCTATTAAATAGTGGAGAAATACTGTTATTTTTGAGGTTTCTACTGTGAAGTCATAAATAATTACATTTTTTCCGCTTACATTGCAACAAACGCAGGCTGAACCCTACGAGATTTATCAAAATAACAGTAAAGAATAAATCAAAACTACTGGATCGATTTTAATCATTTTTTCAGTGAATGACATAGGCTAAATATTTTATACCCGTGCGAAGTCGGAGCGGACCGCTAGTGTTAAATAAAATGACAGTACCATATAGTATAATAAATTTAATGTGAAATGTAATTTAGGTCGTGTCCAAGTGAAATCTTATATACAAAGATATAAGAAAAGATCTTGTTTTGAGGTTCTTTTAATAATTATCTATTTTTATATCACTTCAAAATAACATTTTTATGAATTAGTGTTGAATATGCAATATTTTTCCATTCGCGCTTTTTTAGTCTGTATTTTTTCGTGTTTTTCTTACGTTGAGATTTACATTTTAAGGTTGAATTTTAAAAAGTACTACTAGTGTAGGTATATTATACATTCAAGGAGTCTTTGTATAAAAATTCAAGTGATATACATAATGTGGGTCGGGCTTTGATATTTTAATGCCATCCTCATTTCTTTATAATATTTTACTTGAAGCATTGACTTACTATAAACTAAGGACCGGCACTTCCATATAGAAAAAATGTCAAAAGATTTGCTGGTGCTCCTTCGTAAAATCAACGAAATTAAGTTAGTCACACGCCAAATTGGTTCGATTATGTGGCAAGCTTGTGATGCTAACTTCCTTCGAATATTCAAGCAAGCTTGTGACTATCTTCAGTTTCACATATAATAATGACAAGAAGTAATTATTTTGATGACATTTCTGGCGTAATTGTGGTGGGTTTTTACGCAAAAATTTTCAGGCTTGATTACCTCTTACAGAAAATCTATAGCAATCTGTTACGGGATCTTTATTCTTTATGGATATCGCCACCTCTATTTGTTGCTCCCAGGAGGTATAACAAGTTAACATATGATAACAAACGTTCTCGATTGTAGTTTTGCCTTAAAATGCTGAGTTACAAGTTCAAACCATAGTAATCGTTGTCGTCGTCAATCTGATATGGACGTCTACTGCAGATGTAGGTCTATTCGAAATGATGGAATCGGAAACAATTCTTCAAATAATTGATCAATGAGTATTTATTGAGTTCTACAATGATTAGTTAATAATTACTTCTCACATAATCATTATGCTAATGGTAATCGCCCGTATGAAAATAAGTAACTCGCCAAATCATGATAAGAGTATGAAAAAGAAACTAGCTAAAGATTAAGAAAATTACTTCGAAGTAGAACAAAAGAACAGTCACTTATTTTTGAACATCGTGTTTATAAATTTAAATTAATTATATTATGCATAATCTTATAATTACTCTGCCATATTTCTGAGAATAACGGTACATACAAGTATGTACCTGTTATTAAAACATTTTCTCGTTTATCAGTATAATTTATTAATAATTAATTACATGAACTTATTCATTAATTTATTAACAATAAAGGACTTAAACCGAAGGATTTCTGTGATACTATTTATATATTAATACTAAATTTTAATAAAAATAATAATTGCTTGGATTAAATATCATTTAACGTGAGTCATTTGTTTTTAACGAAACATTGTTTAATGTCTTATCAAATACATGAAACACGTTTTTGTTATTGAACTTATTGTAATTAAGTAATTTAAATTCATGATTAATGTCGTTGTAAAATTTTAGCCGCTAGACGGAGCTTGCTTGCAATTTTACAATGGAATTTTATATGATTTTTTTAAAAGTGAGAAACATAAACATATTTTATCAAGAGAGTTTGTTTTTAAATTTTACGATGTTAAATAGAAAAAAATATATTATTAAAGGCTACAGAACTGATAAAGTAAAATTAAATGTTTAAACCGACAATATAACTAACCAGCCCTCTATAAATGATGTCCTCAATGGAACTTTACAATCGATTGATTACGCATTGACGTCGATGAATGCGACTTTTGTACTCCTTCTATGGATGTTAGGCTGACTGTACTCTTCTAGACTACAGCTATTATGAATGACAGAATACAATACTGCGATATTCTATGAATCTTTATGTTAAGCGTAGAGAGTGAGAAAAAGAAAAAGAGAAAAAAATGACCTAAATATTAATTAATATCTTATATGAAATAATATAAAATATCAGCATATATAAAATATTAGCATATATCCACGCTTGATTATCTTCAATGTATTATTTCATGCTACATACATTATTAAAGATAGTGAGCTTATAACGTTTAAAATTTGATCGTTATAAATGTAAAATTCTCTACGGAATTTTACGATACTTATAAAATTATTATATATTTTTATCTATTAAGCCTAATAAAGACGCTGATAGACATAGATCGGTAGGTTAAGCAACTTTACCGCACTGGTCATTTAATATATTATATGTATAGTGGTATTTCAATTGAGCATCTCTGTGCTGCGGAGAGCATGTAAAAGTCTGTCACAGCTGTTACCAATTCGATTAATAGTCGGGAGTCAAGTTGAAGGCCTGAACAGGTGACCTGACTCTGACACTAGGTTGGCCACTAACCACTCGATAAGAAGAAGAATCTATTAAGAGAAAACTTCAAGTAATTTTGCATTAGAACCGTCTATAAGCGACCTTAATGAAGCTATAGCTAACACGTTTATTCATATACCATTGTGGGCCTGACGGGAAATTAAATGTTTTGCTACATCGCCCGTTGATATATGATACATTGCTTGCCTGACAATCGATTTTTCACACAAGTAAATAACAAATATACTTTGTATTAAGAATATAAGACGTGATTTATGATGTTCAGTTGCCGACTTGAAGCCAAATTCAATAAGTAAGGCACAATAAACTGATAGTACAAATAAAACAGTGTATGTTTGGATTAGATGATTTTTAAAGTATTTTCTTTTATTTCAATTTATGTGAATAAATCTATAAACGTTAAGTTATATGCTTTATCAGAAATAATCAATTTTACGTGACAGCAGTTGGGAACTACTATGTTTTATCTCTGCCGTGGGCCTGATCGCGTGTTTTGTTTTCATTAGCTAAATACAACAAAATGAACCTCAATCTTGCGGATAATGATATCGTTTGACTTTAAGATAAGAATATTATTTATCAGAGTAAAAAGTATAACTGCAATGTACATAAAAACAATATATAGGCCCGCTTGGATAGATCAGCAAAGACACTGAATGTAGACAGCTCTGGGGCAGTTATCCAAGGCTGTCCTCGTTTTGTTGCTATCAGCCGGGTCTTTCTTTGATTTCGACGCCGATTGTGCCCGAGCCAATGCAGCTTCAGTAGTATTTTATCTTAAAAACCATCCATGCAATTACAGTTGAATTGTCAATTTTTCGAGAAGTTGAAAATGAATACAACAACCTAGCCGAAGTGCGTTGTTTAATTTTCAACGCATGGTTTTTTTGCTACACTTATTTTTCTTCCGGTATAAAGGCAATGCCGTTTTTGTCTAAAATATAGTAGTAGTAGTAGTTTCTAGTGAAAGTGCATCTAAAAACCTTTGATTTTGCATTCATAGGTTCCGGTGACTGCTTATCATAAGGCGGAGCGTATGTTTTCCAACTGTCAGGATATAAAAAAAGAATTTAATGTTACAGAAGCGGAATGCGACGGATGTGGCAGCGACAGCGAGGATGGTCGCACCGTCAGCGAGCTGTTGCTGCCGCAGTACGCGCTGGCCACGGGCGGGCTGGCGCGCGACCATCGCCCGCTTATCACGTTCCCCGATAACAATAACTTCCACGTGGTGTCCGCCGCCGAGTATCGCCGCCTCCTTCTCTACCTCACTTCCGTGCCCTCGTAAGTTCTTCAAAATATTCTACTTCTTCATTGAGTAATCTCAGATAACATAAACGAAACATTTGCCATATTTCTGCATCTCTTAAAAACAATTGTCGAGATTATTATACCACTTATCTAATTCATAAATTTACTTTAATTAATAGATCTTCAATTTTATATGTACTTATAACAGAAATTTTGTTACATAGGTTTAGCTAAGTCAGAGATAATAGACAAAATACATTCTAAAAGACTGCAAGTACCTCAACTTATTTCAAAAATATTTTAATTGGTTTATCCAATAGGAATAGGAATTCGTATTAAAGAATGAAACATCCTAATTTACCAGAACGGAACGGATAGAAATGCCCGATAATTGCGGCTTGTGACAGACTGATATTTTATAAAATGATGTTCTAATAACATGTGCTCGATGCAAAGAGAAAATTATTGAAATTACATTCATCAGATTTGGGTCTTGCTAGAGTACTATGCAGTGAAACCGATGCATACAATTATTAGACTGAATTCTTTTACCTAAAAATAGCAAATGCACATCAAATGGCATAAATCTCTGACGTATTTTAATTGTTTCAGTATATTAGAAGCTGAAATGGGCTTCCATATTATAATAGATCGAAGAAAAGATAGATGGAATTCAGTTAAAGCTGTCCTGCTACGAATTTCAGTAAGTTTATGCTGATCAATAGCCTTAATTTGCATTTGCATTGCCTTTTGAAAATACTAATAACTAATTAATCTATATTATAAAATCAATATAAAATAATTCATAATATAAAATAATTTTCTTTATAAAAAAACTTGTCACACTTTTCCAGATTTCTTCTCTTTCAATTCCCTTATATCGTAGAATTTGAAGTTAAATATTGCAGATATATACACGAATTTTTTATATGACAGAATCAAAGAATAAAGATTTTAATGAATATGAATATGATGGTTATTTCTATTTTTCCAGGAGTTTTTTCCGGGTATTATACATGCAGTGTATGTGCTACGACCAGCGAGTTTCCTCCAAAAAGCCTTATCGGAAGTCAGCAGTAAATTGTTCAAGGAGGAGTTTCGCTTTCGAGTGCTTGTTTGTTCTTGCGTCGAAGAGTTGTACGAACATTTCGATAGATCTCAACTAACACCAGATCTTGGTGGGGAACTACAATATTCTCATTCAGAATGGATACAACAGCGAATTGTACGTAAATTATTTTTAACAAAATCTTTGTCCGAATTATTTTCATTGCCAACATGTTGAGAAAGAGATGTAAAAAAACTTAATTGAACACAGATTTACTATATTATAATATACACTACCTTTCATAGAAAAAAAATGTCCGACTCGCTGGTGCTCTTTCGTAAATTCAACAGCAACACAACAAAACGAAGTTTCACTGGTGGTAGGTCTTTTGTTGCAAGAGGCCGGCTAGGTAGCTACCAACGCAGTGTCCAATATTCTGCCGCCAAATAGTAGTGTTTAGGCACTACTGTGTTCCGGTTTGAAGGGCATTGTATGCTAGTGAAATTACTGGGCGAACGAGATTTAAGAACTAATATCTCGAGGTTGGCAACGCGTGAGTGGCACCTACTAATGGTGCTGAAAGCGCTCATAGGCTGCGGCAGCCACTTACCATCAGGTGGGCCGTATGCTTGTTTGCCAACTTCTAACACAAAAAAAAAGTCACAAGCTTGCAACATAAACAAACGAAGTTAGCCCTGGCAGTTGTGACTAACATCGTTCTGTTGCTTTGTTGTTGCATTTACGGAGGAGCGAACACCAACAAGTATATAGGACAATATTAATAATAATCATATGTATTCTGTACGATCTTATGAGTTTTCAATGATGTTTCACCCTTGCGCTCCGAACAACTTATGTAGAGGTATTGGGAAGTTTCGTATTGAGCTGATCGCCTAACGAAACACTGAGAAAACTATTATATCTAATCTAACGATATATCACGTCTAAGGTATTACATACTTATTATTATTCTTTCCAGGCCTTGGAGAAGTTTTCGACGTTAATGAAAGATATATCAAGTAAACTGGATGATTTCATGCAAGAAATAGTGGACTGCGATATGGGAAATGATCCCACACAAACCAAAGAATTATTAGACTGTCAAGAATCTAGGTAATAATAATATATGAAATCGAAATAAATGGAACAAAATTAATTTAATTCAAAAGATAACTATCTTATCCTATCGTTATTATTTTGAGAATATGAATAATATTTGAAATTCATTACATAAATATTGAAGTATATATTCGTAGCGTATCCTCTTCGTCTTCTCCAGAACTATCTGGAGAATGTATGTATGTAATGTATATATATACTATACATACTTACATATAAATAAATAAATAAATAAATAAACGCTACACACTCAACGGCCCCCATTAGGATAATTATATCCTGTGTCGGGGTCCGGAAACATTCACAATGACAAGGACAAACACAACCAGACCGGAAAACATGCCTGTACGATTGATACAAACATCTGCTCCGAGCGGGAATCGAACCCGCAACCGTCGAGGCTTAAGGCAGACTCGCTACCCACAACGCCACAACGGTGTCAACATATACAGCTGATTTTCGAAATGAAACCATAGACTTACTATATAATATGGATCAGCTCTATCATAGACACAAAATGACAGACTCGGTGATACCCCTTCACAAATGCTTTACGTCGTGCAATTCATAACCGACTATCGAATGTTGTTATTTTGAAAATTAGCGTGTGACTAAATTAGTTCCATCGCGTTCGAGTTGCATTTTAAGAAGGGGCACCAAAATGTTTGTCTTATTTTGGATTTATGAAAGGGACGATCCATAGTACATAAAAAAACTATGAATGGAATATTATTCCATTAGGTAGGATCAAACGTTGCAGTAACATCTTTTAAATGTAAATAATATCATGATCTTTTTTTTTTTCAGATATAAAGCTTTAAAAACTGAATTGTCGTCAGCGACTAATCAAGGGGAGGAGTTACTGACACAAGTGCGAAAACCAAATCTAACTTATAATATTATTAGCCATGTAGCAGCAGTTGAAAGGTATATAATTAAAATTATTTACAAAACATGATAATTGTAGAAGTATTTACTCTTAAATTATGATATTATTTTGTCTTTCAGATTGCTTGTACAACTCGACGAGACTGAAAAACAATTCGACAACTTTTGGCAGAAACATTCCATGAAGTTAAACCATTGGTTGAAATTCAGAACATTTTTATTAAACTTTAAACAAATGCAGGTAATTACACTTAATACTACATTTTCATTAATTATGATCGTATTGGCCTAAATTGAAAGCTGGGTTTCTTATTCTTATGACGAAAATCAAATAACGGTGTTTTCGGTGAACATATCCTAAGTGAGTTATCAACGTCTTTCATAGGTTTAAAAATAAATGCTTCTGATGCTGCTCTTTTACCAACCAAATCAGTTATATTCATGCATACTTCTTGGTTATCATTTTTGTCTTCGAAATTTGGCAAACGAATATCTTTCCTCTTCTGAGCGTCGAGTTGGAAAGTCAATTTCTGTATTTGTCTTGTTTTATCTTCTAAACGTGCTGTTAATTCTTCTGCCTGTTTCCGTTTCTTATTAAATTCCATTTGTAAAGAACTTATTTTACGTTTACAGGTATCCAAATCTGTTTTTAATTTCTGTACATTCAATGTGTTCGCTTCTTCTAAACATTGAAGTTTTTCTTTTGCGTGTTTGGCTACGTTCTCTTGATATAAAGTTTCTTGTTCGACTTGATATGACCAAAATGACATCGCACGCATGGCTATATCCATGATTACATCTGGTTTTAAACCGGCTAAAACAATAGATTTAAACGTTTCGTTCGGTTTAAGATCGGCTTGTATTACGTCGAATTTGTCTCGCAATTCAGTACCACACGCTGGACATGTTAATGAATTTTCTGCGTTTCTTTTAAATTCTCGCTGACCGTGTTCGATGCAAAAAGCGTGTGAACATGTCGTTACCCATGCGTGACTCGAAAGAGATTTCCTGCATTTTCGAAAATTGCACACTATATTTGATGTCATTTCGATGTCTTTGATTGGTATAAAAAATTACTTCCTTATATAAATATAACTTAATAAGATTTATCTCAAACACCACACAACATACATTTTCACAAATTCTGACGTTTGACGTAATTTTTTTTTAATTTCATGAAGTTTATTTTTTTAATAAGGTCCTTGAAAAAAGTTTATTCGTTTTAAATCATTTATTTAAATAATATTATTTAGGTAGGTAGGTATTATTGAATTTTAATTATTACGTTTTTTTACCATTCAGGCTACTTTAGACTGTCATCTAAAGAACGCGTGCGACATGACGGAGGTTGGGGAAACAGCAAATAGGGTCGATAACCTTATAGAAGAAGCAAATGAATTTGAAAAAGTATGCAACTGTGATCTTGATGCTGCTTCTTCAGTTATTGACGAAGGTGCGAATACCAAATTTTTGTTACATATTTTAATTAATTTTTTACTTAGCATTCTTTTATCTTAATGAATTCTGATTTTAAAAATAAATGTATTTATATTTGATTATTTTAATAAAAATTGCAGGTGAGAAACTAATGAAAGATCCATTAAGTTCTGTGGACCATATAGAATCAAAATGCGAAGAACTGCGGCGAACGAGTACTTTATTGATAGAAAAAATTCAAAAACGAAGTCTATTATTAACCAAAGCGAGAGAATTAATGGATAGAATCGATAAGGTAAGTTTTTTAAACACTTATTTGATGATACACAGATTCTAACACATTTTTTTACTTTTTAATTTATTTTAAAAATGAAATGGAATGAATATTCAAAGTAAAAAAACTAACACTTGTTTATTGAAAGAAGAAGAAAAAATATAAAAAATGAAGTTGAAAAAAAAAATGAAGTTAAAGTTAAAATAATATAATTTTTATTTTTTTTTTGTTTAATAGTTTTTAAACATGTTTTTGATTTCCATTACCTTTTAATTTTTTTTTAGTACTAATAGAGGTTCTCTATTTTGTTAGCTTTGACAGCTTCAACCTTTGAATTTTGTGTGACGCTCAAGTTATTTCAAAGTTTCAAGTCCTTATGCCAGTACTTAATTTTTTTAAAATAAATAATTGAAAATGTTGATATTACAAACTGATACTACTTTTTTCTACTATATTATATATACTATATAAAGAAATAATTGTTATTTTTTAGTTTTGTTTGTAAGATATATTCATAAATGTTGCTGTTTTGTTTTCTTATTTGTGTTAATTAACTCTGTTACTAAAACGGCGATAATTAACGCAATTATTAAAGAAAGTTTTTCTTGTCTTTTTATTTTACTGTTACATACTTTAGATAATTAATATGTCAAACAATGTACTGAAATTAGTGGACAAATAAAGATTTTTGTATTGTATTGTATAAGTTTTGTATTCTTCAGAAGTAAGAAAAGAAAAAGTTTGCAATCAACCACACAAAAATAAACCTTACCACTGGTCTTCGAAAGAATAAGCATCCTTCCTTCCAACTCATTAGGACGTTTAATTTTATTTTATGTTACAAGTTGGCAAACAAGAATACGGCCTACCTTACCATAGTAAGTAGTAGTAGGTGCCACTCACGCGTTGCCAACTTCGAGATATTGGTTTCAAATCTTCTCTGCCCAGTAATTTCACTAGCCTACTGTGCCTTTCAAACCGGAACACAGTAAAACCTAACTGTTTGGCGGTAGAATATTTGAAATTGCGGTGGTACCTACCTAGCCGGCCTCTTGCAACAAAAGACCTACCAGGGTGACTGATTGCACTGGTGGAATAATCTCTGTTGTGACAGAGGCTATCCCATCAGTGGGCGATGGGTTCGTCACATCCCGACGCCGGAAAAATATTATAGTTAACCGTTGGTACAGAAATCCTTTAATTTTATTTTTAATAAATGAAAAATATCAGGCAAATGAGTGGTGTGCGACGGGAGTCGAGATCCTGGCGGGCGAGGGCGGGCTCATAGCGGTGGACAAGCTGTTGGAGGACGCGCAGAGCTTCGGGCTCACCGCGCCCGAGCAGTTCCGCGACATGCTGCTGCAGTCCGCTACGCAGGAGACCAGGGCACTCGTCACGCAGGTAACGCTTATACTTCCCGTCGCGCCGGTGACTTTGTAGAGTCCATTAGGGCATGCAATAACAGTCACCTCAAAAATACACTTTAGTGTAGTGCGATTAGTAAGAATTGAGTGTGTATGTCAGGTCTGCCAGCGCGTGGAGGACGTGTGGCTGATGGTGTCTGTGAAGCGTGCGTCGCTGGTGCGCGCCGCGGCACGGCCCGCGCGCCCGGTACAATCTGTTCCGCCACACTGCGCTGCGCCCAACACGCAGGTACGTACACCAATACCTTGAAAGGCTCATACCGCCTGTGCTTTCCAGGTCTACTGAATTGGTCCGCCACCATTGCCGCTGTCGAGCTCAACAGTAATAGACATCCCAAAAAGCCTGACCTCACTGGTTCAGTTATGCGCGGTTATTAGTTACTAGACTGTTTAAAATTACATTATTCTTATTCTATTAAATTTGAAAAAAAGGTCAGGGAACGTTTGTGTGGTAAGGGCTATTATTAAATTAGTGAAAACCTTGGGGACATCACACCGTGGGAATGAGACCGCCGTTCCAGGCTTTTCAGCAGTTCAGTGAACATAAATGTAAATAAATTTGACATAAAAAATGTAATTAAAAATATAACCCCTGAGTTGGTTTTGCCGGTTCTTCTCAGGTAGATGTTTAATCTTGGAGCCGGTGGTAGAATCTGACTTTCTACAAAAAAGTGTAATACTTTATAAGCTGATTAAAATATTTCACTTTCATTTTCATAATGGTTTTGTAACTGATCGTCTCCGTGCTTTAGAGGGCATATAACTGTTGGCCCCCGTTGTTATTAAATAATTAAATATAATCGTCGACAAAATACGACAAAGGGCCCTCTCGACTACTCTACCCCATTTCTTCCTAGTTTCCTTTCTTCCCTTAATATAAGGAAGGTCAATCTCAGTAATGGTTAAAACTTATCTTTTTGTCTCTAGTGTTTTTAAATTAAATTTCCCACACGTGACTTTTTCGTTTTCATTAATTATTTTCTTTGACTTGCTAATTATACCGGTTTACGATTACGGTAGATTATTGTATATGATCGATTTCTTTTTATCTGATTGAATAGAAATTTTATTATAATTAATTTTAACACTTCATTAACGTTTTATTAGCACTTCTATTTCATTTTAAGCATTATATAGACAATTTGACCCGTAAACTTTTACACAAAGCGCGTATAGGTAAATTTAGTATAACTTGTGATTCCGTATATGTCTAATATATTCTCTAAACACCTCCTTCCTAGCTTTCTTCTTCATCCTAGCATTATTCCCGGTATTTTATTTTACCCAGGGTCTGCTTATTACTCTTATCCGGATTTGACAGGTTACTAGTTTTTACACAGAGCGATTGCCATCTGACCTCCGCAACCCTAAGGGCGTACCAGTAACTCATTGGATAAGAGCAATTTACTTATCAAGAGTTAACGATTATTATCAGATGTTATGTGATAACAAACGGGACCGACAGCTTAACGTGCTCTCCGAGGCACGGTGGGGAGACCCACAGACAAACGCCCAGACCGAGACAGAAATTTTAACAAACATCTGCCCGAGCGGGAGTCGAACCCGCAACCGTCGAGACTTAAGGTAGACACGCTACCCACAACGCCACAACGGTGTCAAGTCTCCTTCCTAGCTTTATTCATGGTATTTACCCAGGGTCTGCTTATATTTTTATCCTGATTTGGAAGTTTACTAGTTTTTACACAGAGCGATTGCCGTCTGACCTCCGCAACCTTTGGGCTGCGGAGGTCGCCCTGGGGCGAACCAGTAATTCATTGAATAAGAGCAAATTACCTATCAAGAGATAAGGATTATTATAAGATGCTATCATAACGGGACCGACAGCTTAACGTGCTCTCCGAGGCAAGATAATGACAAGTGCCCAGACCGAAGCAGATGTTTTTATGAGCCGGGATTGAAACCGCGACCGTTGCTAAAGGCTCCCAAGACGCCACAATGGTTTTATGTTACGGCTTATATTTTCGTACGTTGTTGTCCTTGTGCGTGTTTCCGGACCCCCAACACAGGATATAACTATCCTAATGGAGACCATTTAGTATGTAGGTTTTATTTGTATTTAGGGAGCTACAAGAAGGCCAAATTGCAAAAACTCCGGAATTGGCCAAATGGCAAAAACGCAGCCCTTATTTTCGTCATGTCCGTGTGTCCATCTGTCCGTCTGTATGTCAAAGTCATATTACTCTGAGAGTTTTATTAGTTAATGCAATGGTATAACTTAAAACTTTCCTGTTTGCGTTACGATTGCAATTACTATTCACCTCATGTACACTTAAAGACGCGCTGTCCATTTCAATATAATTATTCTGTCGAATTGCTATCAATTTATATGAAAGTTCGGTTTATTTTTGACAAACAAATAAAAAGCATTTTCTTGAATACTTCATGTCAGTGTCACCATGAGGTTAAGGCCTTAAAGTATTGGGTATATTTCGCCGTATTTGGGCATATTGTGTAAATCAGACTGATTAAAAATACTACTAAAGATAATGTCCTTTTTTTCGACGACATTGTGCGGTTTCGGTTCGCGCTATGAGAAATGTTTATATTGACGATACATTCATGTGTTCCTGTCTGGGTGTTTTGGCCGTTGAATGTATAGCGTTTATTATATCATAAAATTTATATTGAATATTTTTATTTTATTTAAATAAAGAAAATAAATGAACAACATAAACTTAACAGTTCTACATCATTTTAAAAATCGGTAAATCAAAAAAATCGCCACCACTCGGCACTAATATAATATTATCAAATAAATGTAAAATCGGTGTATCAGTTATTATGTTGGCAAGGAAGCTATGCCACGTTGAAGATTTTATTTAAATAAGATTTATGTATACTACACGCCTCTACATTGGTTTTTATTTTAAACGCTTTAAACGCTGCACACTCAACGGCCCCCATTAGGATAGTAATATCATGTGTCGTGGATCCGGAAACATTCACAATGACAAGGACAAATACACCCGGACCGGAAAATATGCTTGCATGGTCAATACAAACATATTATGCTCCGAGCGGGAATCGAACCCGCGACCTGTGAGAGAAAACATAAAAAATAACCATTACTGTGGTACTTAATTACCGTTCTCACGTAGTTATTTAAACAACCTGCCATAAGCGTCGGTTGTCGCGGTTCCTGTTGGGACAGATGTTTATTTTGAACGTACATATATATTTTTTCCAGGCTGGGTGTGTATATTTCTAGAACTATATTTTATCAATCGTATTTAGAATTTATATAGAATGTTTATACATATACTTATTTATTTGAGGTTGTTTGATATACGTATTTACTTCCCAATAGTACCAATATAAATTGACAATCAGAAAAAAACGTATTTATCTATAATATAATCCACAACAGATGACATGTATTATATTTTAAGTAAAGTATGCTTGGAAAAAATTTAACGTCCCTTCTTTTTCCGAGTATTATTCCCTGTACTACCCATGGTCTCCTTATTAATCTTATTTAGATTTGACAGACTAGTTTTTAAACAGAGCAATTGACATCTGACTTCCGCAACCCTAAGGCCGAACAGGAAATTATTAGATAAGAGCAAATTACCTATCTATAGTTAACGATTATTATCAGATTCTATAACAACCGGGACAGCTTAACGTGCTCTCCGAGGCATGGTAGATAGATCCATACAGACAAACGCCCAGATCGAAACAAGTTTATAAGATGAATACAAACATCATCTCATTAAGTATAATGTTCATTGACTACAATTAATACTAGGTTCAATCAAAATATTACGTAAGATGAATACTCTTTACGGACCAGGAACTGTACTTGTTCAGGTCGCTGGGCTAAAATATGCAAAAACCAGTACGTTGTAGTCAGGTAGAAAGTGCGAGAAAGCATGTGTGGAGGTCGCTCAGGGTATCATTACTGCGAGACTAATAGTATATATTATACATATGGGATGTCATTACTCGAATATCTTTTAAGTTATTATTTATATTCGTATCAATCAAACACGACAATCTAATAACAGGGTACTATGTATTATGTAATTTTTTGTAATATGTGATGTTGTTGTTCCGTAAATCAGTGTTGCAAGACTTTTTTAAACAACCATTCTTCTACCAAATTCAATAGGATCAATGGACGCAAATAAGCAATACCATGTCAACCCACACGAATGTCATTTCGAGAAAAACGCGTTTGTAAATTTTGAACAACTTGCTTTATATGATTTTTTTAATGTATTGGTCAAGTTTTTGGCAATTTCAGATTTATGTAAGTAAATATACTTATTTTCACAAAAAATAAGTATACAAACTGCATATTTCGTATATAATATAACCCAAAACGTTTAAAAATACATAAATTGCATGATTGAGAAAATGGCTTTTTTAGAAGTTTTAAAACTTAAAACCCTACAAATATTAAAGAAAAATGTTCTTCAGCCATTTACCAACACTTCTGCATATATAACTCAGTTTTTCCAATTTTGTGGGTTGACATGGTATTGCTTATTTGCGTCCCAATAATAATTAGTCTTGGATTTTATGCGCGAATGTTACGCGATAACATCGGCGTCTGTAATTTTTTGTGTGATTAGGGATCCTACCATAAACTCTTGTTGCAAATCAATTGACAACCTCAACTTAGTTATATCGCTATTTCGTAACATGACATATATATCTATACGTCATGCTCATATGAAATCTGAATCGTTTTACTACCGCAATGGAATTGGATTGATCAGGTCGTCATTTGAATCGCAATAAGAGTTCATGGTAGGCCTCAAGGTTTTTATAATCAAGAGATTCGGAGATACTCAAAAATCAAAATATGATAGGATATTTATCCATCCACGATCAATGCGTTTAAAATTGGTCCCATATGCTACAGCTCAAATAAAAAATGAAATTTCGATATGAAATTTTTCTATCTTTTGTGCACGCACAAACTTTCATACCATTAGTGTATTAATATGTGTGACGTGACCATACCGTCATTGTTTAGATGCTTTCTAACATTCAGTTAGGGCTAACCCTTGCTTTGTGATTTGAATTTTGATTTTGGAAATTAACGATCTTACTAAAATGACATCATCCTATTATATTAACTTAGACTCAATTCCCGGGAGCAAATGTGTAAATACAGTCTATAGCGTAATATATTTTATAATTTGCCTAATTTTAGATAAATAGACGATTAGTTCTTATATTCTGTTCAATTTTGTATCTTTGAAATCGTGGAGAATTCCAGAAAAATCTATCCCAAAAACAAAAAATGAGCACGTTTTATTTTTAAATAAGCTGTAGAAAAAGATATCTTAGGAACCGTTTAATAAGCTCAAAGCTAAAAAGGAATCATAAAAGACATTTCCTCCTACAACTATATCCATTTTCATCTCGACCAGAAAAAATATCTCGCGAAACGTGTTTATGATCGAAATACGTTAAAGCACTCGTGTTTATGTCATGAGCTGTTACATTGCAAGGTTTACGTAAGCTAGACTTTTCTAATCTATAAGATTAATCTATTTATAACAGAAATACAATGGTGGCGGGAAAGTAATTATTTGAAATTGAGCATAATAAGTATGTGTTTTTGTTTTAAATGTAAATGTTGCTTTTCTTTTGTCTTGAATTCTAAAATGACAGAAAAAAAAGTTTGATTAAATCATTAAAAAATCTAAATTAAAATAATGAACCTATGACATACGAGAATAATTTAAGTAACATTGATATAGTTTACTTCATAATAATAATAGCCTTTTGCTCGCACCTTTTTCCGTGTGGATTTTTTGCTACAGATAAATTATACTCTAAGTTATACTGGTTCCCAGACAATCAGAAAAAAATGTTATACATATGTTTTGTAATCCATTTATCCAACACAAAGAAATGTACCTTCGATTTTTATTTAAACCTCAAGTTTACAAACCAACACTATGCATTCATTATGATGTAGTGTGTGCATAGTGATGCAATAACAAACAGGCAGACATAACATGACACATTAAAAGACTAAATTCCAATGTACTAAATATACAAATGTATGTAACTATTTTTTATAATATATGTACTGACAAATAAGCATAATATTGATGTAAGATTACATAAAATGTTAACATTTACATAGTTCATCGGTTACTACATTTGGGTGGTATGCGGTTATACTAATATTGGTATGGTGTGTATGTATGATATTTTTATGGCGTTGCAAGTGAAAGTGGTCACTGGCATTGTGTAAACAATAATCATAGGACATTGGTGCAATATCCGTGACGGTACATGATCGTTTTCGGTTGCGCATCGACAATTCTAAATGTATTGTTTGATATCCATAGCGACAGTTTCTGTTCCGGACATTTAATTAAAACATGCACAGTTTATTGTTTTGTTATAAATAGTTTTATCTTCGTAATCGATTTTATATTCTTCCTTCCGCAATACTACTGCAAATTAAAATAAATTGTCAATTAATATTTAGGATCGTAAAGGCATACATAACGTATATTGTGCAATAACTAGCAGCTGCATTACAACGTGCGAGTGATTCTGTGAGTCGTCATCAATGACAATTGAACGACGTACTGGAGCACGAATTTGTTTGAAGAGTTCATGACCCTCGCCCCTGTCGACACCGACGTGCCGACCGGTTATAGATTAGCAATTAAAATATACCAATCGAGTTACAAGTGAGAGAAAGTAATTGATGCTTCAACTTTAATTTACCTTGTTTTATTATGTGCAACCGTTTTGATATTTTATTTGTCATGTTAATGCTTTAAAAATAATAACTAATGGTTTTAATGTATGTCTAAATTCTAGTACCTACATAAATAATAATAGTTAACACTAGTTATTATAAAATGATTTTTGAATTTCTTATATTACGCTTAGTCTTTTAATCTCTTTAATGGCTGTCGCAAACAAAGACCTAGGATTTTTTTGTTACATGAGAAACCATCATGATTATAGTACCTATTACCTACAGTACCTATTTTTGACAACCAGTTATGATTTCGGAGGCAAGGCTTGACAGCTGTCTAGCATGAAGCCTTAAAATTATTCCGAATAATATTCGTTTGATGTGTTGTAACAGCAATAATGCATTAATGATGATTCTGATAATGTTTTACAAAAGATTATTTATTATTTACACAAACTGCTTGGACAAGATTGAAATCAAGTCTTATTTAATTTAAATTGTATTCAATGGCCATGGTATTCACTTATTTTTAATTGTCGTTTATTATAAAATAAGATATAGCAGTTTTTATTCAGGATTAGATATTAACTGATATCTAAAACAAAATCAATTAGTTAGACCATATAAACAGTATGTTAGAGTGAAATTACCTGTTAAACTTTTCCCATTGTTACTTATTGCATAAATGTAATTTTTTTTTAAGTTTAGTTTATAGTTAAATGCCATGATAAATATTATAATTATATTTATATTGTTTCCTGTTCAATGGAATGCGTATGCCAAGGCAAGTGGGCGACAGGAACGTAGCTTTCAATTATCAGACTATGCTTAAAGTTTAAACTAGTATTGATTTTTGTTTTATTTTGTAAGTGTTGCGTTGACAGATTGAATAATAGTCTTTATAATAATTTAAGTCATGAAAAATTATCTAAAATTATTCACTATTTAATACTATTCGCTGGTAATACTTCTTCTTATAGTTATAATTAATATTTTAATGTGAAAGCATGTCAACCATGTATATTAAAATAATGCTATTTATAAAATAGTTACGGAAGTTTAAAACTGACGTAACGTATTATGAGACGTTTTCGTTTGTCTAATTTCTTAAAAAACTAAATTGAAATCCAGTTTGTACTTCTGTCTGCAGACATTGCATGTCTCATTAATCAGTCGATTTATCATATTCATATGAAAAGAATAAAGAAGATATTTAAACATTGTTTAGAGTTAAATAAAACTCTGAATTTTAAAATAAAAATCATCGTATTCAATATTATAATCATGTAGGATTTAATCCCAAAGGGCGACACTGGTAAAATATGACTAACGTATTCTGGAGTGACTTAAAAGTATTATTAAAAATTCCAACATCAATTCAATTTCCTTAACATTTACTACAGATTTTTAAGCTGAAAACCAGCGCTACTCAGGGTTACGTTCCCGTCACAACATTAGCTGAGTGTCTTCCCTTTATCTAAGTTGCAGTATTTTTTATAATATTTTATTTATGTATATGCTTTAGAGTTTTAGACAATAAATTATTTTCTGTCTTTCGTTACATTTATAGGAACCGTATGATATGAGGCTTCAGATCAGGAAGAGGCAGATGTCCATATCGGGATTTAAGTCAATATAATATTTTCAAGTATAAAAAATACTCTACTATATTTTACTTTGCATATATTAGAACCTAACTACTATTATTCATTTGTAGTAATATTATAGGATTAGTAAGCTAAGTTTAGTGTTTAACTTATTCGTTAAGCTAAAGATCCAAATAAAAATAGGTAATGGTAATATGTACTATTTTAAAAAAAGTGACAGAATTAACCGTATTACGAAAATTAACAGTTCAAATATTATGCGGACCAGCTTCTGATTGCACAAAATCTAAGGAAACGTACGTCCGATTTCATAACTATTTTTATAATTATTATAATGACACTGTATAAGGCCATATACATACATCTGTATTCTGAATTTCGATGGCATAATAATGACAAAACGCCTGTCTGTACTCAGATTCTTCAATTATTGTTCATGTACCCTAGCCTTTATCATCCGCTACTACATTCCATTCTCAAGGTGTGTTCACCTTGAGAAAACTGTTATCTTGAATCTTTGCGGAACGTAAAGTGTATTATATCATAATTTACTACAGAATGTATGAATATGTACATAAAACTTATAAATATATTTTTTTAACAATAGGTCTTTAAGCCATTATATAATGACAAAACGAATACTTAACGCAATTATCATTTGTTTTTAAGTTATAATGCGTTATTTAATAATCTTTTCGTTTATCTTAGATTCTTTCATTTTCTATTACACTTTATTTTTAGACACCGTTGTGGCGTTGTGGGTAGCGAGTCTGCCTTAAGCCTCGACGGTTGCGGGTTCGATTCCCGCTCGGAGCAGATGTTTGTATTATTCGTACAGGCATGTTTTCCGGTCTGGTTGTGTTTGTCCTTGTCATTGTGAATGTTTCCGGACCCCCGACACAGGATTATCCTAATGGGGGCCGTTGAGTGTGTAGCGTTTATTTATTTATTTATTTATTTACTTTTTCCAAGAGTTTGAGTTACATTATTTATTTAAGTTGAATAATATTATTGTTTTTTTACATGGTAAAAATCTGTATATTTTTCTTTATTTATATTTTGAAAATTTATTTATTATCTGTCTTACGTAAAGGATGAACAGATCGAGAATTGCTCCTGGCATTATGTCGGTCTACCTTTGCTTAATACGTGCATAAATTAAAAATAAATTCTCACAAATAAGTTAAATACGAATGCAGGCATTGTTCGTAACAAAACCTCATTTTTCTTCAAACCAGGTGCACCAAACAACAATGCTTACATCCTTTCTCACATGTTTTCTGCACCGATTCATGTGAAACCTGCCCGTCTTCGGGATACATAGACATCAATAAGTTCTCATGTTCTGCCATTCGGTTCAATTTTAAACCTTACAAACATTGTCTGGATGCCTCCGATATTATTATAAGAGGTGTACAATGTACATCAGCCATTTTAATTGAAGAAGTCATTTTAAAGTCGCCGATTTTTGTATGGAATTAAATATAAAACTTATTACTTCATATTTTTACAGTTTTAGAAACTCTTAAAACATATCAATTTCGTGCTAGCTATATATGTGCTTAGCTTTATATTGAACATGCCCGAAATATGTTTTAGTGATATTTAAAATACTTTATTACGACTAGAATGTTGCAATTTAAAAAATAACACGTATGATCAACAAATCAAAACTATTTGAGAAAGAAAATAAGAACTTTTTGGTAAAATATAAATGTTTATATATAAATATGACGTGACCATAGTCTTACTATGTATGAATGTACTATGTACTACCCATTATTATGTTGTGAAAATCATAACTGATTATCGAATAAAGTTAGCGTGTGTCTACCTTTGCATTGCGTTGGTGTTGAATTTACGAAAAGGCACCGACGAGTCTATGACATTTTGTCAGTACGAAGAAGATCCGATTAATAGTATAAAGTAAGTACATAATTGCAAAAAATAGTAATTACACGTTTATATTTTGCACTTGATTCGATTCTCTAATCGTAACAGTTCCGTACTTCAAAAGGTTGTCTGTAAGAGATTGCTTGAGGCTTGTAGCAATAAGAGCGACTTTACACAACAGAAACTAATCCTAAGTTTAATTGTTTACGTTTCCCTTATTTTTTGTTTTGTTTTATGTGCAATAAAGCTTTTTATCTATCTATCTATCTATCTACGTAGATGTGACCAAATATCTTTACATTTAGGCTGCGACAAGTCACAGCGCTGGTTTTCAGGCGAACCCCTAAAACAATAATAAAAAATTAGATACAACAATAGTCATAAACCATGTTATATGTTTAATTATATAAATAAAACTTTTATCAGCTCATCTGTAATGCCTTGTTGGTTACAAGGCCGGTTTAAAATTCCCGGTTCCGTCGAGGTTTAACGAAAGTAACATTTACTGAACTGGATTTTATTTTATTGCACTTCTTTTTGTAGTTTTGATCTCGTTAAATACTTTCATCGGATTTATTAACGGGATTCATAATAACGTAATTGGGTACGCGTTGGCAGACGTCGCGTGTCATGGTTAGGGTTCCCAACCATACTTTTAAAAACAGTATTAAACATTTTTTTTCGTTCGTTAATACTTTTTAATGTTCTATAAAAAAAAGTATACAAAATACTAAAAATCAGCTAAAAACCCTAAAAATCAGCTCCTCATTTATTTCAATTAATTAAATTAATTAAATTGTGGAGAGGCTTACGAATATTTTATAATATGCTAATACAAAAATATGCTATTAAAATGTCAAAAAAATAAAATACTGTTAATTTTATTTCTCCGATCTTAATATACTTCATTTCTCGTACAAAAAGTTGGCAACCCTAGTTACGGTACTAGTTGAAAATATGAACTCCACATCCGATTTAACGCAGACAGTTTTTTTTTTATTTTAAACAAGCATCTGCCCACGATTTTGGCTACGTGGACTTCAAAACTATATTTCGTTAAGTTGTGCGCAGGTTCCGTACTAGAGGCATCATACCGCAACTTATTTACAGTAAGCCGAATTATTATGCAGGTACTCGATAATAGTACTTTTTCTCAAACTCAAACTCAAACTCAAAATATTCTTTATTCAAATAGGCTTTTAACCGCTTTTGAATCGTCAAATATACAGTCTGTTATGTCCGCCTAAGTGTAGCTACCGCTTTCTGGACGAAAGGTATGCATTTCATAATGATGTACCCTGTTTTATTAATGAGTATGCATTTTATAACGATTAACTTAGTTAAGAGTGAAGAAAGTGTAACACACAAACTCACATTCTCATTTATAATATTAGCTAAGATTACGATGTGATTTAAATATTTTTTAGCGTTGACAAAAAACTCGAGACGATCTATTGTTATAGTAATCTCTGCTAATGATTCCTACACCCACAGTAACAAGGTTATAGGTAATAGCTAGTAAAAAATATTAGTAAGTCTTCTTCTTCCTAGCATTTATCCCGGTATTTTGCCCATGGTCTGCTTATTACTCTTATCCGGATTTGACAGGTTACTAGTTTTTACACAGAGCGTTTGTCATCTGACCTCCGCAACCCTAAGGGCGAACCAGTAACTCATTGGATAAGAGCAACGATTTAACGATCAGATGCTATGATAACAACCAGGATCGACAGCTTAACCTGTTCTCCGAGGCACGGTGGGGAGACCAACAAGTACAAACGCCCAGATCGAGACGGATATTAATTTTAAGATACAAATATCTGCCCCGAGCGTGAATTGAACCTGAGAGTGTTGTGACGAAAGGCAGGTACACTACCAACACGCCACAACGGTCATCAAATTTAAAAGTTTATTAAAACTAATAAGTAACAGCCTATTATTGTGATTAGGAGTTTACGCTTTTTCCTAGAGGTGGTAGGTGTTTAATGCCCTCTTGGTTAGCTACCGCCGTACGTTGCGTTGGTGAAAACCTCGGAAGGTCAGTGCTCCTCAGTCGCGTTTCGAGGTCAGCGTGTGTATAACCGTTGCATCTTGCGGATATTCAGAGCAAGGGCGGCTAGTGCTGTTCTTCCATCTTCATTTCATTCTTCTTCGTTCTTTCTTCTGCCTTCTGCAACTGTACTCTACGTCCACTTAAAATCGGCTAGTGCAAAGATTTATATCTTTCAGAAGCTCTTACAAGACATCATGGTGATATGATGCACTGACAACTCAGATTGCCCTAGAATTGAACCGATGATTTTTGGTTAAAGTTTACATGTTCAATCACTGGATCGTTTCCGCTTACAAAATATTAGTTTATTAATAAATAAAACGCTGTACACTCAACACCCCCATTAGGATAGTGATATCCTGTGTCGGAGGTCCGGAAACATATGCAAGGACAAGGACAAATACACCCAGACCGGAAAATATGCTTGCATGGTCAATACAAACATGTCATGTTCCGAGCGGGAATCGAACCCGCGACCTGTGGCGCTTAAGGCTCGCTACCGTTGCCACAGCGTCATCACAGTTATATATTTGCTATATCTTTCTATCAACACCAAACACGGTACCTATACTTATTAGAAGACAGATTGTTTTTACATTTTTTTTAGTTCCTTTGCCCATTGACTTTATTAACTACAGTATGCGTGAAACCAAAACACAGTAATGTGCTACTGCTTATTGTAGAATATCTCATAGTGCCGTGGTGCCAGTACCTACCTAGCCGGTCTCGCAATAGAATGCCTACCATCAGTAAAAAGCTAATTAGGCATATAACTTTCGCAGGGAGTGGAGTTCATTCTCGAATATAACCACGTATATTGGTTGTTGTATTTCCTATTAAGGTACACGTAATGACCATACTCGTCATATATGAGCTCGAATGAGCGTGTTTGTTATGCCGTTCGCCCACATACCCTATCCTAATGCAGAAAACGCTGTTGACCCTGGACTGATCAACCGAAAAGTCAGATCCTCGAACCTTGATAATATATTTTATTATTATAATACATTACTTATTAACATGCGTATAGTACATAAAATAAACTATATTTATAAATAATTAATATATATCAATTGGCATGCTGACAAGAATGAGAGAGAGAGAAAAAGAGAAAGAGAGAGAACACGCTGAACCGCAACCCCGATTCTTTGCGAAAAATGAACCAACCCTGCCATCATTTTTTTAAATAATATTAGGCATGCTTTTTCAAGCCATTACTAATATTCCTATTGCCCCACCAAATAAGCTCGAAGCTTGCGCTAGGAGTGGGTACGACAATAGCCCAAGGGGGTCAGGATCGAACCCTCGACTCTTGCGTTAACGGAGCGAAATCGGCTCTTCTACCGTTGAGCTAAGATCTAAGTTAGATCATTAAAAATAGTTTTGCACCTACGCTCCACGGACCACGTTTTTAATACATTATTTATATTAGTTTTATTTTTAACTGTAACCTTATCTACTTACTAAGCTTTAGTGAGAAGAATCGGTTACATATCTGCATAAATATTTGCGTGCGAGTATTCACTTAATTAGGACTCAGTAGTTTCAAATGTATTTATGCCTTAGTTCATTGCTAGTTATAAAGTGTAATAAAATATTAGTAAACAAAATTTTACTCGACTAGAATAAATATTATATTATGTATATGCAGTAAACAGTATTCGACGTGTAAATTTAAAGAAGAAGAATTAGTTGGGTTCAGTGCAGTAAATAAAAATCGTACACCACGCGAGCGAAACCGCGAATGCAGAAATATTGTTAGTATTGAATTGTAAATATAGTGCTATACTTTTCCTACTTATATGGTTGTAATATTATATAAGGTAGGCCTCCCCCAAAGAGTGCCACAATGACTGGTCCTGCGCTATCCGCAAAAAAAACTATGTTTACATATAATTAACATTATTTTTTAAAATTATCTTAGAGCGAATTTATTTTGTCTCTTATTATGTCGGTAATAACACTGTATTTTTATTTGCCTTCTAAATATACGCAATTTTAAACGAAACGATAAAAGCTATCGGCACCAGCTTTAGCAATATATCGAATGTATTAAGAAATTGACGACTTACGAAATTAATACTGAAATTGCCATTTTAATATTACGTAAATTGGTACAAATTAATACAAGATGCATTTAAAACATTTAATAATTCCGGTGTATTATGTCATAACAAAAATCCACAGATATTGTCTTTTGACACACACATATCCTGAATTCTACTTCTATATGCAATATTAGCTTCTGCCCTTGACTTATAGTGACTTGGCCCTAGATTTTCTATGTTTCTAAGGGATTTAAACAAACAAACAGTTCTCAAATCCATTAACTTGGTTTGTTAATTTTCCCATACTTTAATTTTGTAATTATTTGAATAGTTATAGAGCCATAAAATGATGAATGAAAGAAGCCTTTTATATATATTTTAACTAAGTAATTTGACTTTTTAAATTACCAAAAATCAATTTTTACAATGAAAAACTCCGACAAATGGTTATTTTTAGCAGTTGATTACAGTGATGAGAGGTTATTATTTTTTATACTTAACCTTGCATAAAAAGATTTTTTTAAGAGAAAACCGAAATACGGACCAATTACAGCAACCCTCGTAGCATTTGCTTTGAAATTTGGGGAAGTTGCTAAACTTAAACTTTGCTTTATACAAAACATTTGTTGCTCTATAACCCAAAATTCTCATATTGGAATGTATCTAGAATACCGGTATTATTAATAGAAAACTGCTTTCATAGTAAGAATTAAGCGAACACATATTATTTTAAAAGCAATGACAGCACATGAGCATGAATCTGTCTTTAATTCATTACAGTATGAATACATTGTGCGTCGTCATCATCTTTTGAGCTATACCAACACTGACAGTACAAGTG
Source organism: Hestina assimilis (assembly GCA_023373885.1). Lineage (NCBI taxonomy): Eukaryota > Metazoa > Arthropoda > Insecta > Lepidoptera > Nymphalidae > Hestina > Hestina assimilis. Next base: position 5,558,578 of record CM041740.1, on the reverse strand, counting down.
ACCTACAATAATTTCGACTACTTAGTCGTTGTTTGCCTGCCCATTATCAAATTGCCACTTACCTTATTTTATAAATGAATTATAATTTTATTGTATTGAAACTGTGCCCACCATTCATGCATAGTCATAGGCCATTACGTACGCGTCAATGGAACAAGAAGACAAAATGGATGTGTCATCTGACGGCGATCACCTTTGCCCTGGCAATGTCGTTTGTTCATAAAAGAAAGAGGTTCTATATTTAAATATTTCTTGTTTTTTTTTTATGCCGCCATGGTGGCAAACAAGTGCAGCGTCTTATAATAACCGGTCACATGGAAGTTGCATGCCCGAAATGTTGGATAGATGAGGGGGATGAGACAGAAGGGTGGAGTTTCTCCGGCTTCCGGCCTCTATGTTCTAAAGAATCGCAAGTGTTCATGTTCAACACACAGCAACGGATACTGGAACTTTATATTTTTTTTAATGAGGGATATGACATCCGAAATCGATCCACAAACACTACACCCGTATAAGTATATAGGCCTATACGAGTATATCGTCAAAGTAAACAAGTTAATGTGCTAATTTTACTTTGGTGCAATGGTAGCGAAACTTATGCCAAAAGTGTGTTCTGGCCTGGGTGTTTATGTATGTGTATATGTGTGTGTTTATCGGATATCTGACACATGATAACTATACTAATGGTGGCCAGTGAGTAGCATTTATTATTAATTTATTTTATGTAACTGTGAAGCTAAAACAATTAAATTATTTGAAAAAAGCTTGTAATGCAAGTTATATGATAAAATATTAAATAAATAGTTCCTATCCAGTTAGGTGACTACTCTGACGAGCTATAACCAGAAATCTACCGTCATATTTTATTACATATATAATATCTTTCCTGCGTCAGCAATAACTCTTTAATTCAATTGAAAGTGTCGGTGACGTTATAGCTACTGTATTAATGTTTATATGCGCATGCGCAACCGGTACCTAACAAGGGCTCGATCTAACTCTATATTTAGAGAATATACATCGTTTTATTAAACAGTTTACTTTCATTACCGCATTCCGTTTGAGCGGTATAAGCGATGCCTGAAATAGATGTTATCTTGATTCTAAAAGTTAATTTAGTATTATATTGGAGTAACAATAGAAATGGTCAAAGCTATAGTCCTTTTAGCCAGCTCCATTCATACAAACTAGCCTTTTGTCCGCAACATCCTCGGCGTAAAATTGAAACGAATCTATATCTTTGGTTCAGAAGGGTATCATAATCCGTTACCTAATTTTAACCCAAAGGTTTCATTTTTGGCATAACGATAAAATTATGTGTGAAAATTTGAAAAACTCTAAAAAGAGATCTTAAAAGTATTACAGTCTTACAATACATTACAAATAGTACATTAGTGTGTAGGTAAGAGAAACACTTGCAATCAAAATCATCTTTTTAAATAAAAGAAAAATACCATTTATTTTTAATACATAATGTATTACGAGGTATAGGACTTTTTTGTGGCCAGCTTTCAGGCATAGAGTAGTTCATCAAAAGTAAAACAAAAAACTCTTTTGTTCTTCGCATGCCTACCTAAAACCATATCACGTCGAGCCCAACGGCAGCGACCCAAAAACATTCCGAGCGGACTTAAATCACGAGCTTTGTGGTAAATTATATTGAATAGTTAACGTCGAATCACGGAATTGTCCTACTCAGACGAGATTTCACTGTTTTTATTTTAGAAATGAAAGTGTTGTGCCCGTTCGAACGTTTATACTTTGCTTTGATTATTTTTATATATATTCAAACGATATATACTCTTATCTTTACTTGGAAATACGTTGTTTGATTTATTTATAATTTTCATATAAATAGGTCAATGAACTTTGCATTGGTCCAAAGAATTGCTTATGAACATGTAAGAAATAAAAAAATAGCAGTCAAATGCGTTCTGGACCACGGTGGAAACTAAGAGGTTCCGCAGCTTGATGATGAAGAATCTTTACGATAGTAACGAATAAACAGCGACCGCAAATTTAAATTGGTAATTTCATAGTAATTATTAAAAATAATATGAAAAAACAAAGTTACGGAAAAATCCTGTATATGTAATATATAAAATGACTGTGACATACGGACAGACGGACATTACGAAACTATAAGGGTTCCGTTTTTGCCATTTAGCTACGGAACCCTAAAAACTAAATAATTTGACAATTACATCTAACGCGTTGTAAACAAACAGTGTGTGATATGTTATGATAATAAACACATCATGCTCCATTTGATTACAAATTATAGCAGAAAAACCTGTTCTATATTTCTATGCACCAGCGTTCTTACCGATATAACCTAAATAAATATTGCTTCTAGTTTCTTGTTGCAATCGTAACAGATCGTGAAAACTAAGTTAAAATATTCATATTTGAATATAATTATAGCTATAATATAAGATTCGCTTTCTAATGAAATTTCTTTTTTTACGTTTAAATACTTTTGAAATATATTATAGCTTTTCTTATCTTAGATATGTCTCAGACTAAGATTCTTAGTCAATTATGAGTTGACTTCAAAAATTATATGATTTCTAATTAATCTGATTTTACATATTGCCGCATATATATTACATATATCTGATCTTTCTTATAATTTTAATACTTTGTTTTGTTTTTGAAAAGGTTCGTACCACCTGAACAAACTATGAAATTATCTTATGAATTACTTCGGAGATAAACAGAACTTCTTTAAAGTTTAAAAATAACGATCATTGCGTTCATATAGACTAAATTTATTTTTGTTTTTGTTTTTTAATATATAGGCTAGCGCTTGACTGTTTTACTGGTCTTTTGTTGCAAGAAGCCGGCTAAGTAGGTATCACCGCAGTGTCAAATATTCTACCGCAAAGTAGTAGTGTCTTTGGCTTTACTGTGTTTCGGTTTGAGGGGCACTGTAGGCTAGTGAAATAACTGCGCAAAGGAGGTTTAAGAACCAATATCTCGAGGTTGGCAATGAATAAGTGGCACCTACTAATGATGTTGCAGGCGCTCATAAGCTACATCATTGACAGCTACAGCTTGACAACTTAGTAACATAAAAAAACCTGATGTAAAGTGATGATACAGCCTAAGATTGAACGTGCTAAGATAGAAGATGCCTATGCATTCTTGATTTGAAGAAACCATTAAATGAAGTCGGTTACATACATTAATTTTGCGTCTCACACGTGTTTAAGAATCGGAATAAATCATTGCTTTTTAAACAATAGAACTCTACAAGTTTCGTAGTAAGAAAAGAATGTATCTATTGTTACGGATATTTATCAACAAACCATTATGTCGTTTTTAAATGAATATCAATTGCTACTACGCAGTTGCCTGTGTAGTCTGCTCTTAATTTTATTGTTATATAAAAATAATTTCTTTTTTTATAATTAAAATTTAATTAGAATATAACGCATTAATCAGAGAAAAAATTAATAATTTATATTCCAAAAAATAAATATGTATGTGCAATTTTTATAGGCTTAATATGCAATTAAACATTTTAATTTGGTGCCTACAATTTTATGACCGTTCATTATGTACTTCCATTCTCTCATATTTATTTCTCGCATTTGAATGAAAGGCATCGTTCATAACAGAAGAACGTTTGCTTTGTTTCGTTTGTGTTTCAAAAATTATGCACAAAAATTTTGTTTAAAAAAAAAAAACAAACATTCTGAAATAAGTGTTTTTCGAGGACTTCCTACTTGAGCACGTAGGTGAGCGCCACGGGATTGTATGCGTGCAGCGCGAACAGTCTGTTCGATGAGCCGTAGCGCGGCGGTCCTGCCGCCACGCTCAAAATCTCCATGCTTCTTCTGTTCGCCTGGTACTAGCAGACATATGTATTGCATTTTCATAAGATAGTGCGTTTATGTGTCAACATTATAAGAAACTAATTATAAATTAGTACTGGATTTGTGCAGTGTTGTATTTAAAAATAGTCAATTATCGGTTATGTTTTATGATTGACTGTGTTTTGACTATTGTGAGTGATCGTCCTGATGAAGCGATCGACGTGGGTGGACGTGGAAACCGGCAGCCGGCTCGGCTGTAACGGCGAGATTTTCTGGAGCGAATGTGCGGAATGCGACTGCGCTTATTGCAATCCTAACTACGTTTGCGTCTGTAGTGATAAGGTATATATTTATATTTAGTTGATTTTGAACATTATATCTTAGTATACCATGAATTTTAGTTAGTTTTTTAAATTCCAATTGGAAATTATATACATAACTATGCTTTAAAATGCTGCGTACCATTTTTTTATGTACTTACTTTATAGTTTGATAAGACCATACCGTCACAGTTTTTATCTTTTGCTTTAAGCAAATATTTAACCATCCAATAAATTCAAGGTCCGTTGACCTTTCACAAGTATATAAACGGAAATGTACTTTTAGAATGATAAAATGAAATTAGAACATTTATGATTTATCTTAGTGCCTTAATCTACGGCTTAACCCAATAATAATAGGGCGTACGAAATATTTATTAAAATATAAAGCTTAAAACATGAAACACGGTTAAGAAGATTTCTTGATATGCCTTTATTGGTGTAAATTTATAATTATAATAAGCAAATATCATAGGCATTAGCTAATGGGTTATTTCCTTTCATAACTGACACACAGACCTTGTTACTTGTATACCACTAACAGAATAATAATGTGCTTTCGCAGGAATATCACTTTTCAATTAAGATCACCTCGAATTTTAGTATGTTGTGTATCACCGTCGTAAGTAAAAATAAACAAGAAAAGAGTCTTTGCAATTTTTTTTTAAATATTAGTAATTTATGTCAGATTATTACTAGTAATGGGTCCGGAAGAAAATGGCAAAACTGATATTTTTTTCATCTTTTCCGTGTGTCTTTTACCGTATACCGTTGAAATTTCATAGATACACATTTATTTACTATGACTGTGTACTACGAAAATGCAATAAAGGGGAGGGTCAGTCCATAAAGGTTATGAAGGGGTTTAAAAACGGAGAGTTCAGAGTTCAATGATCAATAAGATAAATGCATTATATATGCTTCTAATGTGAAAATAAATGTAAACTATCTCACAAATTCAAAAAAACTTTTTCAACTTTTAAGAATGCATTCATCTTATTGATGTCGCTCGCAAAACCCTTAACCAAAAAATTCTAAAATTGGAGAAAAGTCAAGGCATTATGATCATAAAAATACGACGAGTAGAAATATATTTTTCAGGTTGTATTTGAGAAATTTTATGAAAACTTATAACAAGTCTTCCCGAATACTGAAATCCTTACTATGCGTCATACCGCCGCGCACTTGCCAAGTTTTTTTAAACAAAATATTTTAAGATCTTTTAATTAAAAACCGGCTAAGTACGTGTCGGGCTCGCACTTAAAGAGTTCCGTACAACCGTACCGCCCACTAATTTAGTAATTAAATTGTTTTTTTTTTGTGTTGTTTATAGCGGCCATAGAAATAAACATTCAATGAAAATTCAGACTATTTGTCTTTTACAATTCATAATATAGAGTAAAACGGATGGAAAGAACATTAGATGAGCATCAACCCATCGAGCAGGCGGGTTTTGGTAAAGAATATTCAGTGGTCGACCACATTCACGTAGTACGCCAAGTTTTAGAGAAGTTTAATGAATACCAGCTTACATACTATATTGCATTCGTCGATTACAGCAAAGCGTTTGATTCTTTGTTCCACAAAAATATATGGGCTTCCTTAATGGAACAAGGAATTTCACACAAATACATCCGCTTAATTAGAAATGTATATTGCCACAGTACTGCAAGAATTCAATTAGAAAAGAAAGGCGAACCATTTAGAGTAGAAAAAGGAGTGAGGCAAGGGGATCCACTCTCTCCAAAGCTATTTTCGGCTGTATTAGAATCAATTTTTAGAGGCCTGAATTGGGAAAATCTTGGCATCAAAATGGATGGTGTTTCACTGACGCACCTGAGATTCGCAGATGACATAGTGCTATTTGCTAAAACATCAGATGACATAAAGAGAATGTTAACCGAACTGACAAGGGAAAGCGAGAAGGTAGGGTTAAAACTAAATCCAGAAAAAACAAGAATTATGACAAACGGAATGAAAAACTCCATAAATTTAGCTAGCACCCAAATCGATTACACAGATGAATATATTTACCTGGGCCAGCTTATGACGCAAAAAGATTCTGTAACCAACGAAATAGAGAGAAGAATAACAAATGGCTGGAAGAGATACTGGGGCCTGAGAGAAGTTATGAAAGACAAGAACCTGTGTATAAATATAAAAAGTAAAATATTTAACACTTGCATACTACCAGTCCTTACGTATGGCTGCCAATCTTGGTCTTTAACTCGGACCATGACAAGCAAACTTGCAACCTGCCAGAATGCAATGGAAAGGAGTATGCTAAGTGTGAAGAAGTTAGACAGATTGCAAAACCGAGTCATCAGAAACAAGACCAAAGTTCAAGACATAACAAGCAAAATCAGAAGGCTCAAATGGCGATGGGCAGGACACATGATAAGAGGACCAGATAAATGGAGTAAAATCGTGACAAGGTGGTACCCAAGAGAAGGTAAAAGAAAAAGAGGCAGACCTCAGAAAAGATGGGACGACGACATCAGACAAGTAGCAGGAATTATGTGGAACAGAGTGGCTCAAGACAGACAAGAATGGAAAAGGTTGGAGGAGGCCTTTGCCGACTGGCAAACAGATCTACAAACAACAAGCAAGTCTCAAATACTAGATTAAGTTATACTTTATTTGTGATAGTTGATCTGAATAAAAGGCTATATTATTATTATTATTATTATTATTATTAATATAGAGTAAAATACGTGAAAATTATTAAGTTTATTGTATGAGGAACTCATTTTTGTTTTATTATTGTTGTTGTAATGACAGCGGAGGCTAATGAGACTATTAATAAATAGAGTTCCGCAACATTTATTTAACCCTAAAAATGTAGCTATAGGTCAAGAAAGTAGTTTTTATGGCTGCACAATATCATCACGTATTTTCAGAATTATTAAGTTTCTAAGTGCTCTTAAGTTTCAGAATTTACATGAACTTCCATTGCCATAATTAAAATTTGCCTTCATAAATAAACTATTTATAATTTTGCAAGAAAAACAAAATCGGTCCACTGACCAAAACCACAACCACACACTGACCAAAATTAGCATTTTATACATAAAGAAACATTATGTGTCTAGTTTAGATTACTTAATGACAATCGTGACGGAATGTAATCGATTGCTGGATTTGAAGTTTTACCTTGAAATATTTGATCTTTTAAGCAACATGTTAAGAAATAAGTTGTCTTACCAAAATGGTCTGAATGTTTGCTTGGATTAGAGAATTGGCTGATAATATTTCGACTATTTGAGTCATCCAAGTCTTATTTATACAGTTGTTCGGTTCCCGCTCGGACATTTGTATTGATCTTACAAATGGACTCAAATAAGCAATACCATGTCAACCCACAAAATTGAAAAAACTAAGTTATATATGCAGAAGTGTTGGTAAATGACTGAAGAACACTGAAGAACACTTTTTCTTTAATATTTGTAGGGTTTTAAGCTTTAAAACTTCTAAAAAAAGCCATTTTTTCAATCATGCAATTTATGTATTTTTAAACGTTTTGGGTTATATTATATACGAAATATGCAGTTTGTATACTTATTTTTGTGGAAATAAGTAAAATAACTTACATAAATCTGAAATTGCCAAAAATTTGACCAATACATTAAAAAAATCATATAAAGCAAGTTGTTCAAAATTTTCAAACGCGTTTTTCTCGAAATGACATTCGTGTGGGTTGACATGGTATTGCTTATTTGCATCCAAATATCAGTTTTGGTCTGGGCGTTTGTCCTTGTGTCTCCCCGCCGACCCTCAGAGTGCATGTTAAGCTGTCGGTCCCGGTTGTTATCACCGTTAATTGTATTTAATCGTTAACCGTTGATACGTAAATTGCTCCTATCCAATGAGTTACTGGTTTGCCCTTACGGTTGCGGTCAGATGGTAATTGCTTTGTGTAAAAATGACTAAACAGTAATAAGCAGACCCTGGGTAAATACGTATAATTCCGGGAATAACGCTAAAAAGAAGAAGAACTTTAACTATATTTAACCTTTATGTAAGTCTTACAAAAACTCGCTTCTTCATTTGAATTAATTTGAAATTTACGCTTGAAAAAGATTTTAATTAATATTTCCACTATTGGGTCTTTAATAATTATAGTACGTTTTTAGGTCTCACAAAAAACTCGCTTCTTCATTTTAACAAATCTGAGTTGAGGTTGAAATTTCAATAGAGAACGGCTATTATTCTATGCCGTAGGTTAAAAGCCTACTAATGAGAACATTTGAGACGTCGCTTGTGGGTAGAGTAGGTAGGCAGTCTGCTCCCTTTATGATCTTTTCTAACATCTCAAGCACGAAATTTCTTAGTGTGGTAAATGAACAAAATTTTTGAAGAGAAAAAAAAAGTATTTTTCGTAACCATTAAATATTTTAACCTGTTCTTATTATTGTGAAACGGTCTTCGTTTTTTTTAAGTCTTGGTAGATACTTAATGTGATTATCCGTTTCATTGAATTCAATTCATTTATTCAATAAAAAAAGTCATCTGTTTTGTAGGCGTGGTGTGAGGTTACTTGGTTACTTTTATTTGCTTAGGTGAAGTTAAATCGTAATTTCTAACACTTTTACACATTTCTACGATAATTTGTTAATTTCGATGACATAAAATGTTGTGAGATAAGTAACGGTATCCATACATTACGCTACTTTGTCATAAATTTATTACGTTTGGCAAACATAAAGTAGAAATTCAATTTCGTAACGTAGAATTCATAGCGTAGAAGTTGAAATTCTTAATCAAAAATAAAAATAATATAATTTTTTTTGTATATTTTATTATTTACGACCGCTATACCTATCATGATAAACTTTTCCATGACATAATTGGATCCATAAGTAAAATAAGATCACGGAAAATTAAGAAAACAGCGATAGATCTGGTTATTAAACGCAAAAACAAAATCTTTTTCTGGCGTATCCACATGCAAAAGGTAATATGTATCTTTATCTATTTAAATAAGCAATATAAAATAATATCTCGTCTTTTGAAGAAAAAAATTGATCGGTCTTTTAATCCGTGGAATCCTAAATAGGAGTTCAAAATGGCGTCTAGCCTCATCCGCTGTAGTGTCGCACACAATAGTGCTCGTTTCACAATGAAAGTGAAACTTTATATGGGCCTTTTTCTTACCTTACTCTGCTTTGTCTGAAAGTCCATAACAGTGAAATTTCTACCCGCATCTCTTCTGGGAAACTCTTTTGTTATATTGTTTATAGTTTAACGAGCCAATGATTTATAACTATTTTCAATTATTAATTTAGTTTACGTGCTAAATGAAGTTTTAATAAAACTTGTTGTTGATAAATAGTATAAATGAACATAATAATAATAAACGCTGCACACTCAACGTCCCCCATTAGGATAGTTATATCCTGTGTCGGGGGTACGGAAACATAGAAGGACAAGAACAAATACACCCAGACCGGAAAATATGCGTGCATGGTCAATACAAACATATTATGCTCCGTGCGGGAATCGAACCCGCGACCTGTGGCGTTTAAGGCAGGTTCGCTACCGCTGCGCCACAAGGTCGTCGAACGTTATACTTTTAACGGCCCCTGCTGAGGGTAGTATAATCCTGTGTTGGAAAATTGTGTGTTTCAAGCACAAGAACCACCCAGATCGGAACACATGTCTGTCTATCGCGGTATTCATGCCACGACCATTGCTAACCACCACTGCGTCACAGTCATTGCCATAAATATTAAATTTATAATGATTATTATAGCATTGTGCGTGATTATTAAAAAAAAATCGAAATTCCGAATTCCAATTGCATGAGGAACCGACCGACAGACCACCGTTTTCCAATTTCTAACATCCATCCATATTACCATATGTCGGCCGGCCTTTCACGTTCTCAGATTGGATAACTCACGCAAATTTGTGTACGGTCTGTCAATGTGATGGCGTGAGGCATCTGCCAAAATATGCAGACGAATATAAACCATATTATATGAAGTGAAGTATCAAAATGGCTAATCTGATCTCAAATGAAAACTTTTGGATTAAAGAGATTAGGTCGATATGGCAACGAACTGAGCGTTTTCTTAATAAAATTGAATTGTTTTTTCTGTAGTTTGATGCTACTTTCAGTTTAAAGTAATATAGTAAATTAAATACGGAATATAAATAATATATATATGTACTTAATAATTATATAATATAAATATTTAATATAATGAACAGACTTGTTGTGGATAAAGCAGGGCGAGGGTGGCTAGTGCAGTTTGCATTCTGAAACTATACTGGCCTTCGCGTTTAAACTCAACTTCTGCTTAACAAGAGACGCTACTAGTAGACGAGAAATAGACTGTATCTCCGTATATAATGCTTATTTATATTTATGGTATGAAAAAAAAAAAACAAAAAAAAAAAACTATCCATCAGATGGAGTAATTTGCCTCCCGAGTAAATAAAAAAATGGTAAGGGATATACTGGGTGCCAGATGTTCACTTAGACTATTTCCGGTCATAAACCGATTTCAAAAAAGACCCTCAGGACAGTCCCATGCAAATTTTGTGATAATCTGATCAAGTACGGAACTCCTTGAAATACAAAAGACCGCAATCATCCATTCTCCATTGTTTTTGTATGTTTAAAACTTAAACGGTTAAAATAGTTTTGTTGTTTGTTTTTTTAACAGTGTAATTGGTTATCAATTAGAAAGGTATTACTTATTCTATTTTACAAAAATCCTGCCTAGAATTGCAAAATATCTTTAATGATTTAAGAAAGATATTTTAATTTTTTTCCTGCTCTAGGAGTTCAGGTAGGCTTTACCGCCACGGCTCTCTAAATAATACTATCAAAAGAGCTCTTGCCACCATCGACATTCCTGCTACTATGGCGCTATGTGGAATTAGTAGAGATGATGGCAAGAGACCTGATGGTCTAACGCTGGTTTCCTGATAAAGGGGACGGGCCTTTTTTGTGGGACGCCACTTGCGTTGATACATTGGCCTTGTCTCACGTCTGGGACGGTGTTACGGGTGGGAACCGCTGCGGAAAAAGCTGAATTCTGAAAGCGTAATTATCGTAATAATTTGCAAATAAAGTTATTATTGAATTATAAATATGTTGTAATATTGCTTATGTATAAACTTCATTATCAAAAATTTTATATGAGGATAGTTATAATTATGAAATCATTGGATTTTGTTACAATGAATTATTATTAAACATACGTGTTGGATTCATCAGTTTTCCTTGAACGTGCATCGGTCGGACTCGTTTAATTTGTTAAATTATTCATTTTTATAAACAATTTAATAATCGACCGTGAAGTTTCGCCTAATAAGTGTTTGTGGTGCAGTGAAAAATTAATTGTTTTCAGTACTTTAACATGTCAAATATTTCTTCAAGAAATATATTATTCTTATTATGTAGAGTACGTACAATACTGACTCTATAGCATAAGTGTTTTTATTTTTTTATTTTAATATTACGTATTACTAGGCTTGGCTGTCATTAATGTAGTTGTTATGCCGTTATGTTGTTATTGTATAATACACATATCTGTCAAATAGTGGATACGTCTTGTAGTTCGGTTTTTGATAATCAAATACAAATCTAAAAAATATTCTGGATAAAAAGTATCCAATGTTAATCAATGCAATATTGTGTACTAAATTTCATACAAATTCGTTCTGCTGTTTTTACGTGTATGTAAAAATATCCCAATCTAACAAAAATTCCCATTTATAAAATTGTATTAGAAGGATTATGTACGAGTTGCAACTTCCTATTTTACCCGCGTAGATACCGGTCTCGGCTTTAGTATATCGGATTAAAAAGTGTCTCGTAATCGTAGGATACTGTCTGTAGCCAATTTCTTTCATTTTGATTCAACCATTGTAGGAATTGATGAGCCATTGTGCACCCACATGCAAACCCAGAACAAACATTATAAGAAAATAAAATGTTGTTGTTATTTGCAATGCTCGACAGTTAGTTATTAACTGCTATTTGAAGACGTTTTGTCGCAGCGGTAGTGAACCTGCCTTAACGCCGTAGGTATCGGGTTCCATTCCCGCTTGGGGCAGATGTTTGTATAGAACATACATGTGTTCCGGTCTGGGTGTGTTTGTGCTTGTCATTGTGTGTATTTCCAGACTTTTGACAAAGGATATAACTATCGTAATGGGCGCCTTTGAGTGTGTAGCGTTTATTTATTTATTTTAACAAGTATATTTATAATTTACCTTATCTAGACACCATACATTAGCATCTCATTGTTTTAAACGATATAATATCTATTGTTCCTAATTATATGTATACGGAATTTTAATTATGACCTTTATATTATTATGCTTTTGTTTAAATATCATCGGTGGCTGCAACGTGCGTGACGTAATGTCGGTGTTATTAAATCAAAGCGTGTTATTACCGGTCACAATCGCATTGACCTTCATTTAATTTCGTGTTATATATTTCGAGGTATGTGAGCATTCAGTGAAATTTGGAACTTTACAAGTTTACAATTGCTCATTAATGGTAATTATTATTATTTTTAACCGACTGCCTCAGGAACTGTAGTAGAAGAGCCATGATTTTCTTAACACAAATGGGCCGGCTCGATAAGGGAAGTACTACCCTACCTACTATACTAAGTGAACCCCGTCGCCGTAGCCGTCCTTTTGCCCTTCTCACCCCTTCCTTCCCAACCTTTGGGTGATACTTCAAATATCGCAATGTTCATGGGATGCGGTGACTGCATACCATCAGACAGCAGACCATGTCCTTGTTTGCCAATAGTCATGATATAAGAAAGGAAAAAAAACACGGATATGATTTTCGAGTGGTATCTTTGACACGCGCACGTTGGATTTAAGAGGTGATTAGATTCGTCATAAATTGTACTGATTTCTAATATTAATATGATGATCGGAGTTACTTATTGTTAATTCACGATATCAAGAATAAATTTAGACTGTAAATTACATACCAGAATTTTTCCGATTTTAACTTTTTTTGTAACTTAAAATCTTTTACGTTTATCATTCGTTTTGATTGAACAATGCCGTGTTTAGTTTAAATTTCGATTGCATGTAAATTAATTAATATCTAAACACGAATTCATAATGATAAACTAATTCTCATGTAACAAACACAAGCTAAATCGAATGAACAAAACCTCTCAGTTTCCGTAAGGTGCTAACCGCATATTTGCGAACGTTGTGTTCATAATTAAAACTGATAATACAGTGCGAACTATCGGTACACTGAAATATTATATTAAATTATTATACACTCGTATTAATATATTCCTATCATTTACAAATGTACGTAAAAGTAACGGTTTTCTCGGAAGTAGCTGTAACGATTTTGAAGACTTTTTATCTAAATATAGGTTTCGTCATTATTATAGACTAGTAAATATTTAGTTGGTTTATATTTTAAAATAAATTCTTCATTTTGATGTTCTTTTAAGGTACTTCTAGTTACGGCCATACCCGGCTACGGATTGCTGTAGCAAAAAAGGTTTAGTCGTTTTTAATGTAGTTATAACATAATCGTATTTCAATACAAGCTCCGCACGCTCGTGGTTACAAACTCTCAGCATATCAAAGCTGAGTCCTACGCGAAAAATGTTTAAAAAGGGGTCCGAAGATTTCTCCACATCTATTAATATTCGTCTATAATCATAAATACATATAATCGTATCAACTTCAAACCATAACTTAATTTCCATAACGTATGTCATTCAATCAATCACCTTGTACACTTCTCTCACTTTTAAGTTATCGCTAACACAGGTCATTGTCCCAGCGAGCACTTAACGAGATTACTCCTTGTTCCGCCTGTAGTTCAACTTGTTTCAAGTAGCCTGCCCGAGGATGCGGCTTGCGGTTGCGATCTTCGCAAACGCTTGAGATACGAAGCCTTTTAATTATTTCACACGGAGAACAAAGACCTCAATTTGCCGTCCTTTATGCATAACTTATATATAACTATAACTACATATATCTCGTTCCCAAAGATTTTAACAAACGACTCAAAATGTTGTTTATGAATAATACTTTCTTTTCTTTCTTTTATTTTTATTTATTTATTTTCTTATCTACTAAAAGTATAAAGCATATTCTCTTAAGAATACTATATAAGAATCTTTTTTTAATTACTATTGTTTCAACCGTCTTAGGAGTTGTCTTCCTTTTTTCAAGCGCATCTTGAATTATCGATCTGTGCAATTTTCTCTGCAAAGTCTCAGAAAAGAGAAAAAAAGAGAGAAAGACCCAAATTTCCCAAAAAGTACCCAAAAAAATGGTCTCTTCAAATTTTTTTATGTAATTTTAAAGATAATACGAATTGAAGTGTACTTAGAATGCTTATAATTGTACCCTACGTTTATTTGACGATAATCTTTTTGTCAAAATGGTTGATCGCTTGAATGATTCTATCTCACTCGCCACTTGTCTCAATTTATATACATACCATCACGTAATTTGGTTCACGAAGCGTCAATTACGATCACTAAAGGTTATAATCGTGGTATCTAATTTTGAAGACAATTGGTGCAAGTGAAAGTTCAATAATAATTCTTTGTAATGTGGTCAATTTAAGACATTGTTTGGTATGCCAAATACCAGAAAACTTTAGAAATCGCAAATTTTTTTAAGGTCACACGCATTGGGCACTTTACACTACAGATTTAGGAGTTAGTCGTGTATTATTTTATTAATATATATACAAGCTGCTGGTTTGCATGCATGTGCACCATACTTCGTGTTAAATAAAATCACTAAATGTATATTTCAGCCTTCATCGTAATTCTGGTTCGGGCCAGATGTTTGTAGGTACAATCATGTGTTCCGGTCTGGGTGGTTTCGCTTGCGTTTATGCGTTTCCGGACACCCACACAGAGTATTACTATCCTTATTTGACTGTGTACCGTTTATTAATTTGCTGTTTTAATTCTTATGTTATTTTTTTAATTGATGTTTCATAATGAACAGTACTAATCAAAGTAATCTTCACACACTACATCGAAAGAGTTGTATCCTGCTGACCAATAAAGTCGGCCCGGCCCTATTTTTTAAAAGTACTATACAGTAGACACTAAAGGGTGAAGAATATTGTCGTAACCCCATCCATACATAAATTAGTTAACATTGTACAACTAAACTAGAAAAGATGGAATAGACCACTTCAAAAGTTGTATCTCGAAGCAAGGGTTCATTGGTTTTTTATTTACTCCGATAACAACGCTGTTTAAACCCTCTTCCTGTATTTATATATTCATGAGACAAGGTCAATATTGTAACAGTCGGGGACATGATGAATCATAACAAACACAACGATAACGATGACTCAGCGATGAAATTTATATCCAGGACCCCTTAAGCACTTTAAGTAGTCCATAATAAACATCTAGTACTATATTCCAGTCGCGTTTATTATACTGTAAAATTTTGTCGTAAATAATATCGTTTTAATTTTCACTGGTGATAGGTATTTTGTAGCAAGAGGCCGGCTAGGTAGGTACCACCGCAGTGTCAAATATTCTGCCGCCAAATAGTAGTGCTTAGGCATTACTGTGTTCCGGTTTGAAGGGCACTGTAGGCTAGTGGAATTACTGGGCAGAGGAGATTTAAGAACTAATATTTCGGGGTTGGCAATGCGTGAGTGGCACCTACTAATGGTGCTGCAAGCGCTCATAGGCTACGGCAACCACTTACCATCAGGTGGGCCATATGCTTGTTTGCCAACTTATAACATAAAAAAATATCAGTAATGCTTCTTAAATTATTACTAATATTTCTAAGTCCAATCTTGTGCAAGGAGTATGGCTATTGATGCTGTATGAATTTTTTTAGTGAATTCGTTAAAATAATCGAATACAATTAGTTGTTGCGCATACTGTGATATGGAAAACTGCACCGCCTCATACAGCTCAACTGATGTAAAACATTAACAAAACTTTATCATGCGCAAAGTCTTCTATTAATGTATTTTAAAATATATAAAAAATAAAAGATTTTCCACATAGTGGGATGAAAATTTAAAACATCGCGCTCTAACCTTGGCTGAAACTTGGCGTTCAAATACTACCTACTGTAACTTCCATCTTAAAATTTATAATATTAACAAATATAAAATAAACATTTCCCGTCAAATACCTTTTGATAATTCCCAGAGAAAAAAAAAATTCCCTGCAATCCGACACAATAGGTAACGGTCTGCGCGGCGAACCACATTACCACAAGCCTAAGTGCCATTGTCTACTACATAACTACGACATGACATGCTTCAATAGTTCTCTATTTCCTGACAGTATTAGTATGTACTTACAAACTTAAATAGCAAAGGCTATGGTATATGACTTGTACTGGCATTTTATGTATAATGTTTTATGAAAAGGCTTTGTATTCGCTCAAGTTAGGATAGTAATTCAGATTTATTGTGCTGTCTATAAAATAACTTACCGATTCAAATTGCCTAAGCACAAAAACTATATCTATGTAATGAATGTGGGTTTTGAGTTGCGTTCCATATTTCTGTATTATTATATTTCCGGTGCCCAAGCGACAAAGATATCTCGTAACATACACATTTTTTTTTTTTTCGGAATGTGTATTGCTGTTGGCCCTACTGGCCTTGACAGCGTCACCGGGCGGGGGCCGAGTACAGAGACTCAGCCGTGATAAAGGGGCAGCCCTCACGGGGCTCAAATTTGATTCCGTCCTTAGGGTGCCTCCTGCGAAGCCGAACCACGGCTAAGGACGTCATCGGAGATGGAGGCAGCGCTCCGAGCGCATTCTATACGATAGACTCACCCGACGGTGAGAGCGCGACGCGACATGCGAAACAAAGGACCTCGTCCTCGCCGGCGAGGACGGTGTTGTGTGCGTGTCTGTGCTGTGTAAGAGGCATTTTCTAATGTAATCCTGTCGTCAGGGTCTTGCAGGACGTGCTTAGGACGCCTTACTTTTGTCGGTTGGTTACATCGGTCTGTGTATATACAAGCATGTCTAATCAAAGGATTTGGATGGAAAGTAGTTTGATCGAAATAGTTTTGCGATAAGCGCTTCAAATGTTTGGGAACATACACAAGAAAAAAAAAACGAATTTATACCTCCTCTTTTTCTAATAAAGTAAGCTTTATTTTTCAATAAAATAGATATAAAAAAGATGAATAAACATGTGAATATTATAAAACTAACTATGTATGTTTCTACTGAATTATTGGAACGAAGTTCCTTATCGCGCGTTGTGAAAGGGGGCTAGACGGAAAAATTCTTACGAAAAGTTGTCACGACACTTTTTGCTATAGTAAGCTATTGTAAGCTGTGCGGCGTCGCATGTTTCTCTGTCTGTCTCTCTCTCTTATAGAAAGCAAGCCAGATATTTTCATTTCTATTTCGCATTGAACAGTGTGGTGTCGCGACGATTATTTTTGTTGTGTGTATACAGGTTTTTTGTAAATAATAAATAATGTTAATAATAAAAAAATATTATTATAACTTAAAAAAATAAAATTTTATTACAATTCCTTCACTAATTAATCGAAAGGAACTTCGTTCCATCCGGGTGTCCCTTGACACCTTTCAAGTTTTTTTATTCTATACGGACGAGAAAAATATTTAATAAATAAAATAAATGACCTTATTGTTATTGTACTTCCATTAACTTACACTGTGTTAACGATTAGTGCCGAGGCTATTGTTCAAAATAGACAAAAATGTAGAAATACACGTTATTGATGGAATACACTTATGCAGACTGTCTTCTTTGTTATAAAATAGAAGATAACGCGTTGCATAAGTAAGGATTTCATTTCTTTTGTTTTCCTTTTTAAAGACCAGTGAAAGCGTTCATTAACTAAGTTTCGAAAAATCATTAAAGTCTAACTAATCACTAACTAATTTGACGACGTTGTGGCGCAGCGGTAGCGAACCTGCTTTAAGCGCCACGGCGGCTTCGATTCCCGCTCGGACCAGATGTTTGTTTTGACCATACAGGCATGTGTTCCGGTCTGGGTGTGTTTGTCCGTGTCCGATATACCTATCCTAATAGGGCCGTTTAGTGTGTAGCGTTTATTTATTATATTTATAATGTAGTTGTGTTGCAAGCTTGTGACTAACTTCGTTACGTTACGTTGGTGTCGAATGTTATTCCTTCGTGGATAACCAGCGAGTCTTTGATATTTTGTCCGTATTGAAGGTCCTGTTCATAGTATACAATAAGTCTATGATTAAAGTTCACGTCTCTACCGTTTTATTGCAAATTCGAAGTGGAATCCATTTAATTTTTAACCAACTTCAAACAGAAGAATTTTGTCTGATTTTTTGGTTCATATTACAAAGCAGCTTTAGCATTTGTGAAACAATTTTGATGGTTAGTTTTAGTATAGGACTTCCGGGGTCCAATTAAAATTATATAATGATCTAAATAAGGACTTCGGATATGAAGAACGGATATCCGGATATAACGGATTTTTAATTGGAATGTAACTTATGGACTAAGTACGCTTAATTAAAGGCTTAATGTAAGTAGATATAAGGTACATTATGTAACAATTTTTTCTCTCATTTCCTTAAACTTTTGAAGCGAACCTGATAAACGCTTCCCGGTCTTGTCAAGCTACTTTCAAACCAGTGTCAGTTAAATATTTTATTTCCTGCTATCCGACTGATAATTTTTAACTACCTACACTTTCCTCGTCAAGACGATTAAATTTTTATGTTACTTTGACTATTTTATACTTGCGATACATAGTACTAACTCACTAATTCTTTTTTTTTTTAGAAATAATATTAGCGATGCTTTTTCAAGGCATTACTAATATTCCTATTGCACCTCCAAATAAGCTCGAAGCTTGCTCTAGGAGTGGGTATGACAATAGCCCAAGGGGTCAGGATCGAACCCTCGACTCTTGCGTTAACGGAGCGAAGTCGGCCCTTCTACCGTTGAGCTATTGAGGCTTCGAAATCATAAAATATAACTAATATTTTGTTTTATCTATATTAATATCATTGATTATGAAAGTGAGTTTGTTTATTACGCTTTACGCCATAACGGAACAATTAAACATCATGATGTTTTGGACACACGTTGTCAAGGAAACAGAAATGAACATAGAGTAGTCTTCATCCAGAAAAAGTGATCTTCCAGTACATTAGACGATTGCCAGTCGTCAGGCATACGAGTTGCAACTTGGCCTCCTCATATTTCTCTCTTTATTAATTCTGAAATCTACGGAGACAAAGGTAGCCGTAATAAGTTAATCTAGCAATATCAGTCACAGAAACTTAGCTGCTAAAAATAAACGCTAAGGAGTCTAGCTAACATATGATATATAATATCGTCGCATGCGTCTAGTTTCAACTTCCAAGAGAGCAGAAATCCATACAGACGAAGTCAGAGGTACTAATATAATATAATGTAAAAGGTCATATTACTTTGATTACGTGACATATTATAATAGGAAATAATATTCCGTGGGAGGAAACTGTTTTTATCGCTATACGTAATAGAAATTGGATCGCATTTGGTTGTAATAATATCATAAATTCCCATTGTTTGATATGTTTGTTTCCATTTCTGCTAACTTAATTTTATATTTGTATCTATAAATATATAAATAAATAAAATTGAAGTGTCCGTTTGTAACATCAAAATAACAGCTTTTCACTATATGTACATTATTGTCTGTCTTTCTGTATGTCTGTTCTTTCTATCTCTGAAACGGTTCTATTTCTCTGGCAGGTAGCTAATACTATACTGAGTAAATAAAGATACTTTTATTTTACGAAAAATTGTTACAATTCTACAAAAGAATACATGGACTCGCCGAGATCGGCCCAAAACGAAAACGAATTCGTTATCTAAATATATGTATTATTGAGTACTTTACAAACATTTTTCTTGCCTATAAATAATAATAATAATAAACGCTACACACTCAACGGCCCCCATTAGGATAGTGATATCCTGTGTCGGGGTCCGGAAACATTCACAATGACAAGGACAAATACACCCAGACCGGAAAATATGCTTGTATGGTCAATACAAACATTATGCTCCGAGCGGGAATCGAACCCGCGACCTGTGGCGTTTAAGGCAGGTTCGCTACCGCTGCGCCACAACGTCGTCAAATATAATTATAGGCATGAGTGCGTCATAAAATTAATATATTAATATTAAACAATTTATGAATATATCTAAAATGCTTACATAAATACCTACTTACTATCCGATAATCTTAAGAAGCTCGTTCGAGAAAGTGTTGAACATGTCACGAATGAGCAGGTCGCAGTTCATCCGTATACTACATGTTTTATAACACGTTACATTAAGTTGTTTTTCCTCTGTGTGCGTAAAACGAATCACACATATAATATTTTTATTATTAGTATTTTAAAAAAGAAATTTAAAAATTCGTTCTTTATATTTGACAACCCTAACATCTTACGCATTAGACTTATGCCTACTCAGGTTTCTGGTAAATTCGTTCACCTAATAAGATTTTTTCCATTACTAAACTTTGAATGTTGTTGGCAAAACTTGTGTGAAAAAACATTAGGTACGAGTACTATTTTTTGAATCCTTTATAAACCTTTCTGCATATTCTTCTTGAGTCACTAGACTGAGAGACTAGAGGTAAAAGAATCAATAGGCTTTGCTTCATCCACTCCATCATCATCATCATCATCATCATTTCAACCTTTGTCATCCACTCCATAAGTCCCTATATAATCAGTATTTTATTTTTTGATATGAACGAGGAGGCAAACGAGCAGGAGACTAACCTAAAAGTAATTACCTTCACCCTTGGACATCTGCAACACCAGGGGGCATGCAGCTGCGTTGGCAACCTTTAGAATTGCCATAATATTATTCTTCATAAGTAGTAATTATAAATTTGGTTAAGTGGTTCTTAATAATTTATTAGGAACTACTTAATCAAAGTGGTTTCTTGAAGCCTCAATAGCTTAACGGTAGAAGGGCCGACTTCGCTCCGTAAACGCGACAGTCGTGGGTTCGATCCTGACGACCTTCGAGCTTATTTGGAGGGGCAATAGGAATATTAGTAATGCCTTGAAAAAGCATCCCTAATATTTATTATATATAAAAAGTTTAGCATTTTCGCCGTGAACAGCTGTTTTATTATATGATAATATAAACTATATTTATACCTCTATATTTCTCACGTGTATAGTAATAAACAAAATTACCCCTCAGTTACCTTCACACTAGCCATTTAAAGCTTTTTTTATATATCGTAAAATTTTACAAAATTATACCCCACAGTATATCCATAAAGATTAAAAACGAATAGCTCTTTAATGTCTTTAATACTGCTCGTTATACGGTCGAAGCCTTACTCTATGACGTAATTCCGATTCCACGGTAATTAGAAAATCCATCAAATACATGAAAATAACATTCAAGGCGACTTAACTTAGATTTTATGTTATCTTTTCGTGTATAACCCCATTATTATGTCCTCGTACTAATTGTGTAGATAATGGCCGAACTTCGTTTAAACTTTGTAAACAATTGCATTTATGGTACTATAATTTGTACATAATTTAGTTATGTATATTACGTAGTGATTCTTCGTTGAAAATTTTATCCTTATTTCCTACGTTGAATTATAATTAAATTATGTATGTCACAGTCAAAATTCAATAAATGTATCAAAATGTATCAAAATGTACAAAACCATAATATTAAAATAAAATTTCTTTAAAAAAAAATGTTTTGTGCCGCGCTATACCTTCCATTTCATACTTCGCGTAATTTGATTCTTTCATGATCATCTCACAATTTTTTTTTCCTCTAGCGCCCTATACTTATCACTAATTAGCTCTTATTATATTTTTAAAGTAACCTACCTACGTTACCGTACTCACGTTCGACCTCTAACAGTTCGGCAGTTAGACAAAAAGTAGTCAGAGGCATAACTTCGATAGGTCAAACGAAACGATTATTGCTGAATGAGAAAACAAAACTGAAGCCTCAACAGCTCAACGTTAGAAGGGCCTACTCCGCTCTGTTAACGCGAGAGTTGGGTTCGATCCTAACTCCCTCGGGCTAACATAGCCACACCTACCGCAAGCTTCGAGATTACTTGTAGGACGAATAGGAATATTTTAGCAATTCTTTAAAAAAAGAAAAACATTTTGCTTAGTAAACAGTAGTCCAACGTCAAACGTCACGGATAGACGAAACAAATATGTAACTTTCTGTATTTTTGCATTTTGCCTTGAAGGTCGTTAAGGCACGTGGGCTCTAAGTTTCTACTGCCCTACTTCCTGGCGTGCTCAAGCTCAGACCGGTTATTTTGATAGGGGCGCTCCGATGCGAGTTTCGTCTTAAAACGGTACGTACGGTCACAGCTAAGAGTATCATTCAGGTCATCGCAATTAATTCTCGACGATTCGTTACGTTTCACTCGTTTGAAAGATGAATAAAATTATTAACATAAAACGATTAAATTTTTGACGTAAAAGTTATCTAAAATTTGATTTAATCGTATTTCTTGTTATTATGAAATAGTTGATTTGGTTTTATCACTAAAAACTACATAATTATGGTTAACTAAAACATCCTAAGAAACACAAAATCACTTACAATAACAATATTTTTTTTAAAGACTATTAGCTTAGAATGCTTTTTCGAACGCATTACTAATATTCCTATTACAGCTCCAAATAAGCTCGAAGCTTGCTCTAGGACAATAGCCCAAGGGGGTGATGATCGAACCCACGTCTCTCGCGTTAAGGGAGGATTTATAAATAATTAAGTCAAAAGTTTCGATAAGAAAATTATTTTATAAATAAAGAAAAGATTCTAACAAAAGTTCAAAATATACATGATTATTTATTTCTACTATAGAAAATTCCGGCCATAGTTTTTTTGTTTTTATACCATACAAAAATAACTGCAATTCAAAGCTGAACGATTACATAATGTATTTAAAACGTAAACAAAACTTTAATTATATTAGCTTGATTTGCTTCATTATCAACCGAACGTAGCCGGAAGACTGCACTTCGACCTCGTTAGATCATAACAAAATTCCATTTAACACAATCTTTCTGTACTCTTACATATTATGCAAACATAATAATATACATCAATATGAATATAATTACGTTAGTTTCTTTCTAAATTGTCTGTCGTTAAATGAATGTGTTGTGTTAAATCAAACCCAGACAAGTGATATGTGAATCTGTGATGAAATGTCTTTGCATTCGAAAGAATCAGATGAAGATGTGGTTGTGAGACACCAATTGATATATAAAATTGGGAGTAAATGTCTGACGTCGAGGTCTCCCCTGGACATCGATAAACGAAGAGCGATTGGCTATCGTGATAATTGGGCTAAGGTTCTTGATGAGTTGTCATGGCGACTAAAATCTGTAAGTTTGTTGTTTATTTTGTTGTGACGTCATTGTGTTAATACAAACTCACTAACCTACTTGTGATAATCCGTTCATTATCTGTAGCTTGTTTCGGCAAAATAAAATGATTAACCTTTTTAATACTCGTAATAATAATGGATGTTTTAAGATAAATTAATAACTTTGTTTTGATTATCATATTTCTATATTCATATTTTTTATTGAACTAATATTGTCTGCGTCTGATGTAAATAACGAGATGTGGAAATTAACGATAATATTTTTGTTATATTAATAATTATGAATGCATCGCATTATCGTCAGCAAAAACATAACATCTATTTATGAATTACTCTTAATTATTATTATTTTTATGATTTAAACCTACTATTGTTTATCTCACACGAAATTCCATAGAAACAAAGCGTATTGATACAAAAACTAATAATAGGCAAACAATATAGATAAAAATGGCTAAGCATTTGCCAATTGATAATAGAAAAACTATAGGACCTATACTTAATAAAAATACACATAATTTATAGTTGTATAACAAGTTATTATAATTGCAAATCTATAACAAAAAATATCTAACTAATAATGTCACTCCATATAGATGGTCATTAAAATTTAAAATAAGATCTTAACCGGGATAAATTATTAGCGGATGTCTTATATTTCGTCGTCTGAGTCACAAAGCTTAATATATTCTTTAAAGAAAAAAAAACACTGCCAGACTTCTTGATCATATAAATTTAGATTAATAAAATAAGACTTCTAGAAGAAACAAATAAATCAATATGATCGTAAATTATTTATATGCGACGAAGTTTTTCGTCTCGAAATAACTTTTTTTTTCTGAATATGTATTGCTGTTAGGTCTACTGGCCTTGACAGCGTCATTGGGCAGAAGGCCGAGTACTGAGGCCTGACCGTGAAAAATGGACTACCCACGTATAGTTAAAGATTGCTCAAAGAGCCTTACATAGGTTTGCCTCCGGCTTGGCCAAACCAGCGTTTAGGACGTCAACGGGGATGGAGGGAAACCGTAGCAGTAGCGCACTGCTAAGTTTCTTTTGCAAATTAGAAAAGCCACTGCTAAGAACCCCTACCTTCTGTCCTTCTTCCCAAACTGCGACGCTCCTACTCCTTGGGTCGCATTATCACCTGTGACATTTTGCTACAAGCGTCCATAGAATACCGGTGGCAGGTCATACTATCTTTTCATGACCACTGTTTAAGCAAGAATCATTTGCCAACCTAAAAACCTTTAAGAGTTAAACGAATAATAATGTAATGTGTGAGCAAATTCACATCCGTAATCGAGCCGCCCTTTGTTGAAAAAAACAAGGATATACTTTAATTTAGCGTAATTAAAGAAAATATAATTATATACTTAAATCACAGGTCGCGGATTTACATCGGGGTAGGCAGTTCTTGAGTTTTTAAGTTCAAATTTGTGGTGTTGTCTTTATTGTTAAATAAAACATCGTAACAAACAATCTTGCGGGGACGAAACCTACAAATCTATAATCGTCTGGGTGCTTGGGCTTGTGTTTTTCAGATCCCAGACACAGTAGGTTGGAATCGAATGGTAGAAACCGTGAGGGTAGGAATAACCGTAACACCTCCGTCATGCTATGATTAAATACGATTGAGTGTGCGTGCGAGTTGGATATTCAAGAATTTTTAAAAATCACATGGCTGATATCATTTCGTATTATATTCGAAGTTGCTGGACACGTTACTTTTGTTAGGTACCTAGTATTTTAATTAGTATAAAGCATATCAAATTTCTTTCTGAAATGTACTGCTTAATGCTTTGTTTCACGATGGCATCATTTAAAGATATCTGATACGTTACTATTAATTGCCGCCTCTGCTAATGGAGTGTTAATTGACACATAGACTCTATTACCAATCGAAGCAATTTACTTCAAACGAACAAAAAATAAAGCTTCTTATTCCCATTACATTTACATGTATACGTGTTAAAGGAAACATTTTTACAGAATAAAATATTTATTTAAAAACCGGCCAAGTTATTATAATGGGCATATTTATTATATGGGCATAGTTATTATATGGGTTAATACACAATGCACGAAATTTTCCTACCTATTAAAGTTTGTGAAATACAGACCGCTGACATTCTTTGAGTATGACATCTTTAAAAAGTCTGATGTAACTTCAATTACAATTTACTTCATGGTTCATTTTTTTAACACTTCCGTGGTCTTTAAAATAAAGTATTATATTCGTATCAAAATTTTTATCTTAAACAAACAATAGCCAATTTAACTGCAAGCACTATATATAAAAGTTACAAAAATCATTAGTATTTTCCCACGGTTAATTAGCGCTTATATTCATCGTGTTACATTTTCTTTCATGTCCTGGGTTAGATCATCGTGATTTAATAGGCCGTTAGCGAAAAATATTTGAAAATACAAAAAATATGTATACATATACCCACTCCATCATACCCACTCCTAGGTATGACAACAGTCCAAAAATATCATGATAGAAACCCACAAATCTTGCGTTAAGGGACGGAGTCGACCCTTCTACCAGGCTTTAAAATGAATGGTAAATTAAGATAAACCAGTCCAGTGCGTGGTGGATTACGCAAAGTGGAAACTTAAGGGTTCCGCAGCTTGCTGATGAAGAATCTTTAGGGCTTTAAATTCTTTAGGACTTTAATTTAACTGAAATAAATGCGACCACCCTAAAAACTATTTTTGTCAACAGAGCTAGGTTTTAGAAAACTATTCCAAACAAAATAAAAAAAATATCTCTATAAGTAGTAAGAGAAAATAATTTAAGAGTAGATACATCGATAAATTCCAGCCAATGTCCAATCCAGTGACGACTCGGTGTAACAAATCTATCAATCTTCACATCCTTGTATCCAGCAATAAATAACCTCATACTGAACTTAACGGATTCGAACCGTAATCGTAATGGAAACTTTACTGGGCTATAAAATTACTTGACGTGCCACAAATCTAAGCCTGTATTTGGGTTACGTACAATCTTGTAATCTTTAGAGGCTTGGTATACTTGTACTTTAAACCATTAAACGTTTAAACCATATCCTCTTACTTAATTTTAGGTCGAAATCTAAGTATTTTTGTATCAAGATTACTAAAAAGGATAACGGTTTTAAATATGTAGAGCCTTGATGTTATCATAATTAATGGACAGATTATATTAGTTAGTAGATTAGAGCGAGTAGTATTACGGAATTCGTAGTATTAATATTATTGAGTTTCGTTAAAACTTCCTCTCGATAAAAGGGATCCTTTTCCTGGTTTTTCCTTTGCCCTAATTCAAACACACAGTGGTGCCACCTGGTGTTACTGTAATCATGGTTTATAGTTACTGTTTTTCATCAGGCTGTATGCAATTGTGCATGCTACCAACCTTACTAGAATAAAAAAAGTTGGTCATAAAAAATGGTTGGTAATCAAAAAAGTCATATTTTGGTGCTCTCAAAACACAACCACTGAACGAGTACACATTAGCCAAATTATGAAGTTTTTGACGACCAAAAAAGTTATATATAGCCTATGTTCCTATGTAAGTGACCATTTCTTTTTTAAAGTAACTTCTTTAAACCTAAACGTAAATCTAAATTCTTATGTATTGATAATATAATTCATGGCTATGATAATACAATAGAAGAATTGTAATTCTCTAAATTAGTAGATGTTATATCATAGTATAATATGTAATATGTACCCAAACTTAGAATGTAATAAACTTTTAAAATATCAATTCAATAAAAGTTTTGATCTGTTTTCTAATCTTCAATAAAGCTGACTTTTATACAGCTTCGATTAGTTTAACGGTTCTTAACGGGTACTTGTCCCGGTTTACATTCAGTTATGCAACTGTTTTCCTGATTATTTCAAGGGAACAAAGAATTTATTTAACCTATTTTGAACACCGTATGGCGTGTTGATAGTGAGCCTGCCTTTACCCTCAACAGGGAAGATGTTTGTATTGATCTTTAAAAATGTCTGTCTCCATCTGGGTGTTTGTCCTTGTGGGTCTCCCCACCGTGCCTCGGAGAGCACGTTAAACTATCGGACCTGTTAGTTATCTAAAAATTTAAAATCTGATAATAATTGTTACATCTTCATAGGTCATTTTCTATTATCCAATGAGTTACTGGTTCGCCCTTACACAAAGCGATTGCCATCTGATCGCCGCAACCCTAAGGGGAACCAGTAACTCTTAGATAAGAGAAAATTATGAAATTACCTATCAACAATTAAAAAAAAATTATACTGCTAGACATTTTTATTATTCTTCGATTGTAATATTACTTCATTTTTTGCGAATTTATGGTTGCGCGAGCTCACTCGACGTGCAGCAATTGATGAAATGATATTATGGTCAATCAGTTCAAGTGCGCTACAAGTCTGATGGGGTCAGGGATAACCGGACCATAAAAATAAATAAGCAATGAAATCGTAAATATTGTTATTGAATGAAATCAGCAAATATTATTATTGCAAATTGATATTTACAGTTCAAATTTTTTTAAATTTAAACTTGTATCATTTATGTGCGTTCCCACAATCAGTATCACATGTTTTCAAGACCTTCCTCCGCGTAGCACGTGCTTTATCTCACAAATATCCGCTCCGAAGAAAAAAATCTCACAAATGTTTGAAAAAAAAAATACAAAGAGCTTTGATTTAGGCAGCCGTTGAGATCAATAGAGTAGAGCATAATAGACAAAGATTCTGTCCCCATGACAACGGAACACTCGGCAGGTGTGCTTCACTTACACGTGTACAGGCACGCACACAAGTACGAATATGATATTTATTACGTGCTAGCAGTATGCAGTACACAACACGCTCGCCCTTTGTAACATATGCAATTGACCTGACTGAGAGTATACTCTACTCATTCGCTCGGCACTTATTATGCTGTAAATATTTTAAATTTACGCTTTACGAACATCTTTAATATAATAATATTTTTTACACAAATTGACTGTGATTACAATATAAAACTGAGAGTTTATTATAAATCTTCACAAGAATAAAATAGAGTTCTCATTATACTACAGATATATTTTTCGATCCGATTATGTAAACAAAAGATTTTTTTAAAGATTAAATTGTGGGAAGATAATAACAATTTAGCTGCCCTCAAACACTGTAGTAGAGTATTTCTCGCGTCGGTTGCACAGAGTTAAAGTGGCGGCAGCAACTTTTTTTACGGCCCCAACGTATTCCCGCGCCCCTTCACATCCCAGGCCATCAGTTCCTTATTCTTACACAGCTACAGGCACACGGCATGTGTCCCGCTTTATCCAACTTAACGGCAAAAGTCTTTGGAGAAATGAACTCGTGTTTTATATACTGTGCGTTGTCTTGTGTATTTATCAAAATTTGTGAATAATTCATGTTTTTATAAGTATAGAAATGGAAACTATAAATGTTGTTTTAAAAACTGGCTACAAAATTGTTAAGGATTTTTCTGAACCTCATAAATACGTAAGTAATTTTTAAAGAATGATAATGAAAGCCTTGTCAAGCAGCCAAAAAACACATTATACCAGAAAATTTATCATCAAAATTGAAAGATTGGTATAGTTCAGTTCCTTTATTAATATCATAATTATTAATAATTTATTACCCTTACTAGATTTTTATAATATTAATCTTTAGGTGTTGTTTTTAAATGTAACATAACACTGATATTTTAAGACGATTGACAATTAACTGAGAATCACGCAGTAGGCAATATTATAATAACACTATGCCCGTAGTTTCAGCAACGGTTATGGTTACAGTAGGTATCGTGATGTTATAAAGACCTTCCTCAATAAATAGGTTATACAATGCATTTTTTTAAGTTGGTCTGGTAGTTCCAAAGCTTATTGTACTAATTCTGTTATGTTATGCTAAGTTAGCTTATTATTGTTGGATTTTGTAATTTGGCTAACGATTTTAAAAGTATAGAATGTAAGAATTCCATTTTTATAATATAATTTTCTTGAAAAATCACATGTTTACAAAATAATCGAATGAATTTAGCGTGTGACTAACTTCGTTCGTTTCGTTAGTGACCTTACGAAGAAGCACCAGCGAATCTCCGGTCATTTTTTATGTTATGAAAAGGCCGGTCCTTAGTTCATTAAGTCAATGTTAGTAAGGTTCTTAAATCACCTTTGCCCAATAATTTCACTAGCTACAGTGTCAGTTTACTGTGGAATATCTGACACTACGGTGGTATCTACCTAGCCGGCCTCGCTCAATAAAAGGCCTGTCACTATAGTAATCGTAGTATGCACAAGGAAGAAGACAATAGCTTAAGCCTCCGGCACACACTCTACGGACGAAAAACACGTCGATAGTCTCTGTGAGAGCAGAGCTTTCTCGATCAATCCGACCCATTCATGTCGAAAACAGGCTATACAACACATTTTTTTTGCTTTCGTCCTAAAATAAGAGACAGTACACTTACAGTGTAACCGAAAAACAATGTACAATAATATTTTAATTTTAGAAATTACATGAAATAAACTTTTTCTTATATTATAAGAAGTAAGAAATTTCATGCCATCTTTATTTTGACATCCACCGTCCATCATGTGTCTTTTCAAATCTTTCAAAACATGTCAGCAAAAACCTACCGTCATCGTTTCAGATTTTAAATCTAAATTTTATAATATCTATTGTTTTAACCTTATTCCAACATAAATTTAAAAAAATAACAACAATTACATTTTACTTTGTATAGAAAATAAAATTAAATATAGAGACTAAAAACCTTTACATGCCAATATGTATGAATTGTCTTTCATCGTATACATTTCGAAAATCTCAGATATGTTTTCGTAGTAAGTAATAAGAGCACTCGATAAACAGGAAATTCTATTGTTTATTTACAAAAGATTTTTTTTAAAACAGATGGAAACATCTGGGGGTTCGGAGAGCTCTGGTGGAGAGGACGCTGAGGCACGGCGGTCACGGCGCGGCCACGTGTTGGCCGAGCTACTACAGACTGAAAGGGTTTATGTGCAAGAACTTGGATCTATACTTTCTGTAAGTATATGAAACTACTTGTAAATTATTTTAGACAAATAATAGTTAAATGGTAGACCTACAGTCATGAATGTAATATAATTATCTATCGAGTTTCTTGATAGAATCGGCTTTCCGAACCGGTGGAAATGTTTGAAGATTCAAAAGTACTTTGTAAAAGTCTGCTCGAATAAAAATAATTTTGATTTTGAATCAAACTATTTAAAATACATTTCATTGAAGCTATTTGTTCTGGTCTCGGCTACTTTAAATATGTTCACTTCGTCCCACAATATATCACAGTCCATTAACTATGGTACGATATCTCCCATATGTTACGCGCTCTATAAATTAAATATGTCAATACATAAAGAAAATTCATTGGGATGTCACGGACCATCTGACATCTCACAAGGCATATACTTCTCATGCATTCGATACGGCGCACGCGAACTGGTACGCGGAGCCAGCGAGCGGAACGTAATGCATTTTACACATTCGCCAAGTGTTCGCCAGTGGAGGTTCTCGGTCGCGTTTTGCATTTAATGGCGCTCTGCAAAATGAAACATGGAAAATATGACTTGAATAAATCTTCAGCGAATCTCAGTGTCGGTACATCCTACTCGTGGTATTATAAGAAAAATAACAATTCCACAACCAAAAGTAAACAGTCAGTGCGTGCTGCATCTGACTCAACTCTCTTTAGTGACTATACGAACCAAATTGATCTCTTCGAGAAGGAAAGACTTTCGAAGATAAAGAAATGCAAGAAGTCTATAAGTGATGTCGGTAAAAATACTCGTGTTAAGTGCCGCCAGCGTAACATTAAGTCTGTTCACTTGGAACCGTTCACTGGAAATTTCTTTTATGGAAAACCATTGCCCGGCTTCGATCATGTAAAGAAGACGGAAGAGGAAATAGCATATCTACCGGAATCTGATGTTATAACTGTTTCCGAAGACAACACTGCCGAGTCTACCATGACAGTGCCTACCATAGTTGATTTACCAGAAATTGTTAAAAATCCACTTTATGGATGTCGTGAAACTGATGTTCATATATTAACTCCGGAATATTTTACAGATTCAACAGTAACAAAAGATTCACAACTAGTTTCGAACAGTTGCTCTGAACTTAAAAAAACAATGGGTAGTGGAACAAATTCGACAGATATTCTGACAACTATTTTAGCTGATTATAAAAGGTTAATGAAAGAATGGAATAGTACTATTAAAGAGCATTACTCTACTGTTTCACATTCCAGAAATAGTTTACCTATTTGTAAAAAAAGTAAGGCGAACTATGTACGTGGCTTGCATTCGACTTTATCATATAGGACACGATCGAAACTATCAAAATACAGTAACTATAAACATTGTAAAAATCCATATACAACACAAAGTTATAAAAAATACCAAAATACTGATCAAAAAACAAATCTGACTAGAAATACAACTTTTAGTAATTGGACGTCAACTTTGCAAAACTTAAAAAGAATTTTCCGTAAAAACTTAACTCCATCAGAATGTGAATGCTTAGAAGCTATTTACGAGGATTACGATAAACGATTACAAAAATGGTGTGACACTATAAGTAATTATTCAACAATTACGAACACGGTACTTATTTTATTACAAAAAACAATCTTAGATCCCTTAAAGTTTTACCTACAAATTTTTTTATTTTTTATTTCAGGGTTATAAAGAAGAAATTGAAAAACCAGAAAACCAACACGCTTTACCAGCAACTTTAGTCGGACAAACAGATGTACTCTTTGGAAACCTCCATGAGCTATTCACATTCCACCAAGAAGTCTTTTTAAAGGATTTGGAGAGATCTATTTCAGCTACCGAACTCGTCGCACTATGTTTTGTGGAAAAAGTGAGTACATCACAACAATGGCAGTAGCCAGGGGGAGGGATTTTGTGGGTTTAAGGCCTCCTATTTTTTTTTTTTAGAATATTAGCAATGCTTTTTCAAGGCATTACTAATATTCCTATTGCCCTCCAAATAAGCTCGAAGCTTGCGCTAGGAGTGGGTACGACAATAGCCCAAGGGGTCAGGATCGAACCCTCGACTCTCGCGTTTACGGAGCGAAGTTGGCCCTTCTACCGTTGAGCTATTGAGGCTTTCTATGCTTATTATTTTTATGTCGAAATTATGCTTCGCTTTGTCTGCTATTAATATTTCTCGTTCCTGTGGGAGTTTCGGGGTTAAAAATATTTATAAACACTCTTGGACAAAAACGTAATATCCTATCAAAATTTAAAGTCAAATCATCGCCCACTTTTAGAGTTTTAGTTTTTAACAAACGAACATAAGATTTGGATATTTTAAAAATTGTCGCGGAATTAGCTTGCGGAATGACATCAGTCGGTCGACGGTGGATAAATCCCCCCCAAAACTTAAACCTGGCTACACCTGTGATTACAATTATTATAGAGGTGGGATTTAGCATAGGGTACGATTAATCAAGAATAACAATTGTTTATTAATTGCAGAGAGAGACGTTCTTCCGCCTATACAGTTACTACTGCCAAAACATCCCCCGATCGGAAAGACTACGCGAAACATTAGTGGATACTCATCTATTCCTGCAAGCATGCCAACAGCGTCTCGGACACAAGCTGCCTCTCGCTGCCTATCTTCTCAAACCAGTGCAGAGAATAACAAAATATCAACTTTTACTCAAGGTAAAAATATTTATCCTACAGTTAAATGGTGGTAGGCCTTTTATTACAAGAGGCCGCCTAAGTAGGTACCACCGGTACCAGACATTCTACCGCAAAGCAGTAGTGAAATTAATCGGCAAAGGAGATTTAAGGGTCACTATCTTGAGGTTGGGAATGCGTGAGTGACACCGACAAATGTATGGTGTTGAAAGAACTCGTAAGTCATACGCTATGACAGCGCTTACCATCAAGTCGACTGTATGGTTGCCTGCCAAATTGCTTATATAAAAAAAGGTTATTTGAAACCAAGAAATAATAGACATATTAATCAATATTGTTTTATTTTATTTCAGGATTTATTACGATACAGCGAGTGCGGCTCGATGAGCTCTGGTCTGCAGCAGGCGCTGGACTGCATGCTCGTCGTTCTCAAGTGCGTCAACGACTCCATGCACCAAATAGCCATCACCGGCGTCCCAGTATGTCGAATGTGTTGCTATTTGATTTTTATTATCTCTTCTATTATATAAGTGACTGCTATAATTAAGAGAATGAACGCCTATAGTCTTCAAAAACCGCTGACTGATCATTTTCGTATCTAACTACTGGTCAGTGTAATTTATATGGAAAATAAAGTTAGAAAGTATTTTTGTGAATCTAAACGCCTTGATAAATAAAAGCGTTCGCTTGTTATCAGCATTCTGAATGAAAATGAATTAAAAAAGTAGGTACCTACATTTCGTTGACTTAAAAATGTCAAAAGATTCTCTGATTCTCTTCGTAAATTCAACGGAACGATGATTTAATGAATGATTTTTGATAGTTTTTAAGCTATTGCATAGCTGTTATCGCGGGGATTTGAGCGCGGTGACCGAATCAAGAAATACCGTAACGAAAATAAAACCTCACACTCCCCACAAGAAAAATTATAGCAAATACCTCAATAAATGTATTGGAAAATCTTTAACTCAAAGAGAATTAAGGCGGTTATTCTATAAAGTTAAAGTTCCATATAAAATGTAGCTATTGATGATGTACTTACGTTCCAAATTCAAATATTTTGAATAAGTTACGAAGTTTCTTACTTGATTTCAATGAAATTTTGAATTATAGAGGAAATTGTATCTTATTGGCTTGAAATGAATGTTCGCTTTCATTTGTATTTTAACTTTTTAAAAACAGCCAAGATTTTATATATTGTATAAGTTGATAAAAAATGCTATGCAATAGCTTTACCGCGGCAGTCCCCTAGTGCCACAGGTTCTTTTTAATTAGTACATATTCATAAAACCGAAATCAAAACTGAAACAAAAAACTAATAATAACTTCACTGCTACTACATAACGTTAGATAGTTTGACGCATACAATAAGGCAGGAAAAACAATTATTAATTATATTTGTAACTAATTTCCTTTAACGGCATTGGACAATTTTTTGCTTATAATTTAATTTGTTGTAACTCCAGGTGGATCTAAGTCAGCAAGGCGAGCTGTTACTGCAGAGTTCGTTCCTCGTAGCGTCAGAGAATAAACGCGATCTTCGGCTAAGGATACGGCCGAGACGTCGCCACATCTTCCTTTACGAGAAGGCGATGCTTTTCTGCAAGCCAGGCACGAAAAACAGCCATAACAAAGCGACATACCACTTTAAACATGATCTCCAAGTAAGCAAAACTATAGAAATTAATAAAACTGCAACAAATAAATTTACTATCCATAAATTATTAATCTAATTATAAAATTATTAAGATTTAAAATAAGATTTTGGTATAAATGGTCGGCCAGATCGAGGAAGCTTTTATCTTCTCACTAAATACACATGTGCAATATCCGTAGCAGCATAATAGGCCAAAATTCCCACCTCTTTCCCTTCCATTTGTTTTCCTTCTCCTCCTCCTTCCGTTTCAACCCATAGGATCGGATATAGGTATGGTTCCCATGAGGTGGGCCTCACATTTATTTATCAACATTTTAATATAAGTATTCAATTCAATCACATAAGTCCAAAGACTATAAGTACATCAATTTCATAATTTGCGAATGCTTTTAATATGATTGTTCTTTGCGTTGTTTAACAATAAGCTACTTGAGATAGATTTATTCTTAATTTCAATGGTCCAAAAATTAACACCTACTTTACTTCCAATTGAAAGGGAATGGTTCCTTTTATACGGTATTGAAACTGTTATAACCGTTATTATAAATAAAAAAAATTGTATTTGTAGATGTCGCAAATCGGTTTGACGGAATCGGTGAAGGGCGACCCGCGCAAGTTCGAGGTGTGGCGACAGGGCCGCTCCGAGGTGCACACCATCACCGCGCCCACCGCCGACGTGAAGCGCGCGTGGGTGGAGCGCATCAAGCGCGTGCTGCTCGACCAGCTCAACGAGCTCAAGGGCGAGCGCGTGAGGCAGTACGGCGCGCAGCACAGGTAGGCCGACATCTCCCGGTATAGTTCGAGGTGTGGCGACAGGGCCGCTCCGAGGTGCACACCATCACCGCGCCCACCGCCGACGTGAAGCGCGCGTGGGTGGAGCGCATCAAGCGCGTGCTGCTCGACCAGCTCAACGAGCTCAAGGGCGAGCGCGTGAGGCAGTACGGCGCGCAGCACAGGTAGGCCGACATCTCCCGGTATAGTTCGAGGTGTGGCGACAGGGCCGCTCCGAGGTGCACACCATCACCGCGCCCACCGCCGACGTGAAGCGCGCGTGGGTGGAGCGCATCAAGCGCGTGCTGCTCGACCAGCTCAACGAGCTCAAGGGCGAGCGCGTGAGGCAGTACGGCGCGCAGCACAGGTAGGCCGACATCTCCCGGTATAGTTCGAGGTGTGGCGACAGGGCCGCTCCGAGGTGCACACCATCACCGCGCCCACCGCCGACGTGAAGCGCGCGTGGGTGGAGCGCATCAAGCGCGTGCTGCTCGACCAGCTCAACGAGCTCAAGGGCGAGCGCGTGAGGCAGTACGGCGCGCAGCACAGGTAGGCCGACATCTCCCGGTATAGTTCGAGGTGTGGCGACAGGGCCGCTCCGAGGTGCACACCATCACCGCGCCCACCGCCGACGTGAAGCGCGCGTGGGTGGAGCGCATCAAGCGCGTGCTGCTCGACCAGCTCAACGAGCTCAAGGGCGAGCGCGTGAGGCAGTACGGCGCGCAGCACAGGTAGGCCGACATCTCCCGGTATAGTTCGAGGTGTGGCGACAGGGCCGCTCCGAGGTGCACACCATCACCGCGCCCACCGCCGACGTGAAGCGCGCGTGGGTGGAGCGCATCAAGCGCGTGCTGCTCGACCAGCTCAACGAGCTCAAGGGCGAGCGCGTGAGGCAGTACGGCGCGCAGCACAGGTAGGCCGACATCTCCCGGTATAGTTCGAGGTGTGGCGACAGGGCCGCTCCGAGGTGCACACCATCACCGCGCCCACCGCCGACGTGAAGCGCGCGTGGGTGGAGCGCATCAAGCGCGTGCTGCTCGACCAGCTCAACGAGCTCAAGGGCGAGCGCGTGAGGCAGTACGGCGCGCAGCACAGGTAGGCCGACATCTCCCGGTATAGTTCGAGGTGTGGCGACAGGGCCGCTCCGAGGTGCACACCATCACCGCGCCCACCGCCGACGTGAAGCGCGCGTGGGTGGAGCGCATCAAGCGCGTGCTGCTCGACCAGCTCAACGAGCTCAAGGGCGAGCGCGTGAGGCAGTACGGCGCGCAGCACAGGTGGGCCGATATTTTTTACGTGCCTTCCGAAGCGTTTCCGTGCTCAGTTGAAATACCACTATGCGATCACCCATCTAGTGACTGACCGCGCCGAAAGTTGCTTAACCCACCGATCGTTTACCGATCAGTTGCGAGTGCACTAACTGATCGGTAAATGCTACGAGTGTCTCAAAATAAAAATATATATATCAAACTTATTTGAATGTCAATATCTCGTAAAGATGTCGAATGGAGGGTTTTATAAAGTAAATGTTTAGAAACGAATAAAAAATTAAAGAGCAATAGACATCCAAATTGCTAAAATCCGCAGTTTAACCTCATCTCAAAAAATCTATTCAAAGATTTACTTTGCGTTTCTAATTAACTCCTGATTTGCGGCAAACGAAAAATCGTAAATAAAATCTCTGAGAAGACATTCATGGAAATTCACCAATCAGTAGTGGACAGCAGCTTTGCTCACCAGTGGACAGTTACGGCGATATTTCATTAAATCAATGTTATTTATTCACACCAGGACCCTCATTCAAACGAGCTCCTGGGACCTTGGCCCCGGCGCAGTGGCCGTGGGTCGCGCCGCGGGGGCCGCTCGCGCCGCCTCGTGCGACGCGCACGACGAGCCCTGCTGGTCCACCGACCCCTCTGACGACGACGACGAGGAGCCCGAGCACGCGCCGGTCTGTACCGACCCTTATATTACACATTGACTTCCTGTCACTATGACAGCTGTCACATTGACGTTTAAACTGTAAATTGTAGAATTACTGTTTTTTATAGTTCGTTGACACGGGGCAAGGTATTAATGTAAATTGTGTTTGTCTTATTAAAGTGATTTTATTGTAATCATCTAAAAAAAGTCTTTATTTAATTTTATTAATTTTTCATAAATATAATGAGGTAAAAATAGTCTATAGGATATTTTAGGTGATTATCTTAAATATTTAACATGACTTGATAGAGAATATAAAAGTAAAAGTAATTTAAAATCTCCAGCACCACAACGTTAAATATTATTTTGTGGTGGTAATAAAAGACTGTTTTTGCTACTTTTGTTTCTTTAATTTTTTGTTCGCCGCATAATAATTTTGATGTTATACTAACCAAAGAGCATAGTGGTGCTTTTTTGGGATAGCTTTATTTGATACGGGTATCATCATAAGTTAATATAAACTAATTTTGGGTTTGCAGTTGTGAGTGAAGTGAAAAACACTCTCAATGTAAGTTTAATCATATTTCTAAAGGAATGCGGTCAAAATAGTCACCGGGTAGAGCATGAAAAGGCTAGCAACCTGAACGCACATAACGCTTCCCGGAATAATAATGTCCGCTATTTAAAAGTTTTTTTTAAATATTTCAATGAAAACTAAAACTTAAAGAGAAAACCTACTAGAGAATTCGTAGTACAAGCTGTTTAGGTTTATGTTTAGATTTTAGCGAAAAGTGATATAGTATTTCAGCACTACGAATTCCCTATTAAGCAAACCTTAGAAAACTATAAAGTCAACTTCTCTTAATTCACGCCGTCACCGCATATTTGATTTTGCAATTCACTCATCATTGCTTTAAATTAATAAAAATTTTAATACATTCTACAAAAAAAAATCAATTCAAAACTGTGTTGGCTTTAGTATTGCACTGTGACTGTATAATCATGAAAAATACTCTCAAAAGTAACATTTACTTTGTGGCAGTTTGTGACGCCATTTTGTGGGACGTGGCGTTGTTAAAATGGCCGCCATGCTCTAAGATGTATTGTTCAACAGGTGACGGAGGCCGTCGGTCTCAACGGTACCATACACAGAATGGTACAATTCTTTTCAGTATCGGGCTCAACACAAGCCACCTCCACGTTTTACGTATCACAGTACTGATAGAATGCCTCTACGGCTAGGCCGATAGAGATTTTGTAAATACAATGAAAGAGACTGATTTTATATCCAAAGCTTAGAGTAACCAAAGACAACGACGTAACGTGGATATATCAGTTGTATTCGCTGAGCATTAACTATCGTGTAAGTCATGTTTTGTTTGTTATGTCACTCATTGTCGTGTGCTTTACGATTTTGTTCAATTATGCGCTTCGCTTTGATTTACGTCTTTTATTATCATACGTTATGATGGATATACATATCTCTCTATATTTAATTATTCATTAGAACAATAAAGAACACTACAGTTCAAACGTTATATATTATGTTACTGTTACAAACCCAACTCTCAAATTCCATTTTATTATCGACTCACAGACATGATAACCCTACAACTGCCAATTCAAGTTTTGCATGATATTGCAAAGAAAACCTTAGATGGAGAAAAATCCTAGACTGACTGATAGCTACAAATCTTTCTTATGTGTATCATCATCATCAAAAAAACATTCAATTTTTAGAACAGGCTTGTTGGTCGTTGGTGCTCCTTCCTAAATGCAACAACAGAGTGCATTGTTCAACTTCATTCGGTTATGTTGTGCAAAATATAACTAAATATCAAATGAAGGAAACTTAGTTTCATTGAGTTTGCCTTGAATTTACGGCGGGGCACCAGCGAGTCTGTGATACTTTGTCTGTATGCAAGGGCCGGTCTGTAATATATAATAAGTTTATATCTTTATGTTATAGGTAGATACGCGACAATATTTTATTAACATATATAATAACATATAAAAAAGTTATCCTCCCAGTTAACTAATCAACGGATGACTTACTAAAGTCTACATATATTTGCATTGTCTAATTTGCGGCGTGTATTAGCTATCTTGTCTGTGAATCGAACGAAGTCGAATGATTCAACTTTTTACGATTCATATATAATAGTAAATTCTGCCACATTATAAAGAAGAATTGAGGATAGAAGAGTTTAAGCATCACCTTACATAGCTCAGCACGGCGTCCCGGCTTGCATCATACACTCACACGGCTTTCAACGTGCTGTCTGCTATACTGTACCTTACTTTCTTTTACTTAAACAAATGCCACGGAATATAGTATTCTTTTTTTTTGGACTATGTAATTTATTTGTTTAATAAATTGTTTATATCATTTTGATTATATTAAGTAATTCAATGGTGAACATAGTAAGTTGGTAATTATATAAGTTTTGAGTGTATATTTTTGTAAAAGAAGTACTTTCATAAGTATATTTTTACGCATAATTATCTACTACTACATAATCAATAATATATTAAAACATATTTTAAAACGGTCTTATTCAATCTGTCTGTCACTATGCTATATAGTATGGCTATCTATTTAAATATATAACATTTCTTGTGACAATAGATATATCTATATAAAATGTATCTATGTAATTTTATCTTTATACACGTTTTCACACTGCCTAGTTCGTAATGGAAAAAATAAATAGTTTTAAGTTTCCATGCACACATGCATGGCTTCTCGTAGCCAATTATAAAATTACTACATTTCTAATACATTGTAAACTATTATTCTAGTCGTAACAACATAAGATGCAAATAAACTTTATTTGGTAGAGTCAAAAACAATTGACCGATTTGGAGTTGTTACGGTTAAAATGCTTTAACGAGAAAGCATCAAATCTAATTAGCCATACTAACTGATATATTGCATGATAAGAGGTGATTAAAAGATGTATTGAGGTAAAGGTTTAATATGCAATAACACGCATGCGCTGAGCATTAATGCTAAAAATCTCGGTGTGAATATTTTACGCTTTAATATTATAAATGTGTGCATGATTAAATCGGTGTTTTAGGTTAATTTTATGTGATGGGTGATTAAATTATAGAACCATATTTAATTCTCAGGGCGGGTAGTTGAGCATATAGATTTATTTAGTTTTTGTTTCAATATTAAGTTTTGAATTACACGATAACAGCAGGTGTGACATATTCGAAAAAGTCTGAAAGAATTCAATGAGTCTAAATAAATTATTTTTTTCATAGTACTGCGTGTCTCACATAAATTATAAAGAACATAGACTTATAAATAGTAAAAGTACTTAAATACTCGATTCCATTGAGAAAACTTATTTTTTAAATTATATTTTTTGTGAAATCGCATATTTTCAATACAGTTTACATTACAAGACTTTTTGTTGGAATGGATCATGTTATAATCATAACCTCTTAGTGATGTGAGTTTTGCACGTGCGTATCAGGCTGTGGGGTGCGCGCTGGTGGCGCTGTCGGACTACACGGCGGTGGGCGCCAGCGAGGTGTCGCTGCGCGAGGGGCAGCACGCCGACCTGCTCAAGGTGGGCTGCGCCGGCTGGTGGTACGTCCGGCTTGCAGGTACGAACTGCCGACTGCAAGCTTTATACTTTATAGGAAGCACCATTGTGACCTTTAAAACAAAGTTATTACTTTTACTTCCATAAATAACACTGTAATCTTTTCCCAAACATTATTTTTAAAATTCATGAAATGTTTATACTTAGAACGATATTTAGCTTAATTATTATTTTATATTTACTCGTATATATTTGTTCACGTCACTTTTCAGTATTATTAATTTTTTTCAACAATATTTAGGTGGTCAAGGGGAAGGTTGGGCGCCAGCGGCTTACCTGGACCAGCGCAAAACTTCACGCTCGTCCAGTCGCTCGCACGACCGCCTGCACGATCACTGAGCTCGCTGGCTGATACAACTCATACAACACTCGATATTACTCTTTTGATGGAAACGCTTGCAAATTAAAATAGCTAATGAAGAATGTTTGGATATGTCTTGTAGAACTACCCCACCATAGGCGTAGTTTTGTATGTCGATGTTTGAGTGCGCTAGAAAGGCAAGTAGGGTTTTGATTGTCATGTATTAAGTGTTGTTTTAAGATGTTCTGTTGCTTTGTCGGTGATTATTAATCGGTTACGTTATTCGATGTATTCTTAGAGTACTGTTTTTGGTTGTGTTTATTAAATTCTCGAAATTATAATTTAATTCTGATTTAAATTATTGTTTATAATGGTGTAGCATGAAAAGAATATTAAGCGCCAGCCACCCCACTTGTTAATGTTAATGTCGAACAATAATAATGTTAATGTTGTTCTAAAAAGCTTTATTGTAAATTAGTTTTAGATATAGAACGTTATCGTTACGATAATCCAAAGCTATGTATAGTGGCGTAGGACCTTGTTGAAGTAAAAGCAGCCGTGAAGATTTCTCTTGTAAATATGTATTTTTTTCTAATTTTAATTATAGTTATTTATTCCACTGACGTGTAGGTGTTTTTCGTCTCAATTTACCATGACAGTGT
Organism: Hestina assimilis; assembly: GCA_023373885.1. Classification (NCBI taxonomy): domain Eukaryota; kingdom Metazoa; phylum Arthropoda; class Insecta; order Lepidoptera; family Nymphalidae; genus Hestina; species Hestina assimilis. The sequence continues at coordinate 5,516,399 of CM041740.1, read as the reverse complement.
TCTGTGTTCGATGTTCTATGTCCCCGCCATCGTCATTGTCCGTGTGCTAATGTGGCAAGTAATCGTGTGATTCGTTGTGAATTATGATCAGGGTTGTCATTAAGGTGACCATCAAAACAAAAACTAATGATTTCTGAGTTTGTGAACTGTGACAATGACTTAGTTTTAAAAGTTATAATCAAACGATTCTTATTTGTATCTATCATCGAAATTTTTTTAACAAGTGACAACCCTTATCATGACAGAAATATCCTGTTAACTTTAATAATTTTTAATAATCTCATTATTGCAGTATTTACAAACATATAATAGGAGGATTATGATGGGGGTTGTCACATAATGTAACTAAGAAATTATAAAATCTTTGTCAAAAGCCGGATTTTGCAGTTTCAATCAAATTGAAATGACCATTAATTTTTATAAGAAATTATATTAATAATAACAATGCAACCCTTATCATGGTATATTAATAATAATTAAATGCGTGTTTTAATAATAACAAAGCGTAATCGTGTAACATTTTATGTAACGAAAATGCTGGTGCCTACGTTTGCTTTGTTGTCTATCTTAAGTATTAAATAAATACTAGTCGCGTTTTTGTATAATCCTCGTACGATATCATAATTGTTGTTCTTATAACGTTATCTAATAACTATATATAATATCATCTCATTGCATATCATTTCGAATGTCAGTTTATTTAAATTCATCTTTCCAATTATTATTTTCTAACATCAAATAAGTACCTGTCAATGTCAAATAAATCTCACTGTAAAAAAAAATATAAGAAAACTTTTTTTAATTAATGTACCAACTTTCTTCGGAGATCATCTGACCACGAATTACACACATTTGTCCATTTTTTTTGTTGTTTTATTTTATCATCCTATCAGCCATATAACATGAAGCTTACATACATGTACTAAACACAGTAATATTATTAGTAATTTTTCATATTTCTTATGTATATATAAGTTTAAAAAAGCACAATTAAATTAGGTAGATATGTACCTACTAACGCGGTAATTTGTAGGTAAAGGAACATGTTGGTTTTTAAAATAATATCCTAACATAACGATGTAACTACATACCGTATTTTGTTTTCTTTTTTTTTTAATTTTCTTTGTATGACCGTAAGTAAGGACGCAACTGTTACCTATTTGTATTACCATATTGGACACAACATTTTTTAAAGTTTCATTATATCTGCCTTAAATATTGCATTTTAAGAATGGTGTTAACAAAACCCAGAATTGTAGGTAATTAAATTATAATTACTTATGAAAAAAAAAATCTATGAAATAAGGTAAATAATAAAATATTCTACGAACAAATGACTCTCGATGCCTGATTGAATGTATTTCAAGTTATACAATGACAAAAAAAATGGAATCCTCATAGAAGCGGTTTTTTTTTTTTAATAAATTGAAAATTGGAGTTACAATGTGTACGATGCCAATCCACAGAGTTCAAATTTTTTTTTTTAATATTCAGAGAAATATAAAGAGATTTCATGTTATTATATTTGAAAATAATCATTGCACGCATTTTACCGATATTTTATTATAAAATCAGCAAATATAAAAGAAACACCGGAGTTGCCCGACTTACGTCTACTGCAGCGCTTTTTGGAATATGGATGGATAAGTGGACTGGATCATCATTTAAATTCTGAAATTTTTATTGATTTATTTTGCTCATTAAGAGTTCTGTAAATCTGTAATCAATGTACCTACGAGCTACGTTATAAATGAAGTGCAAATTATTGTTATAAGTGGCTGTGAAATAATTAGTGATGATATAAATATAATCGACTAGCAATTTTTAGAATCCCTTTAAATTTTAATAAAACTGGATTTAAAATTAAGTAAAATAGGGTATTTTCACTTTGATAAATAAAATGTATAAGCCTGAATACATTTATGTAGAGAATTTGTAACCGTATACCTATTATATAATACTTGACACAGTAAATCGGTTTATCCAATAATATACCCTCGTAGAATGTTATTAGCGAAGTTTTAAACATTTATATAAATATTTCAAATATAATTACAATGTACCTCTATAACTATATCGTATTACACTATATCTTTACATAATAGATATAATTATCTTTACACATTATCAACAAAATTATCAGACTTGGGATTTTCTAGAAAAATCAAACATATTATTTTATATTATGAAGCTACAATTATTTTGTGTAGATAATTCTCATTCAAATTCTTCATATCTCAATAATTCACCCAAAAAATTAACCAAAGGACTCTTTTTAAAATATTTATTTCATAGTGGCCTGTGTATTCTTTCTAGCTATTTTTTAGGATATAGTTGGTTGTGCATGATGCAATTTTGAGAATAAAATTGAATGTGTTTGCCTTTTTGAGCTTATTTCAACTAAATACCTGTGTATTTAATTAGGGTTAAGTTGTATGTATACTTCATGTACATCCTGTAGTCAAATAAATAATTAAAAATTAATGTATTTTGATTGATAGCATAAATAAAAATAATTCCAAATATAATTAACTGTGAGCTGACAGATCAAATGCAGCTGTTAGATATATAGTAGCATCAAACTTTTATATATATTATAACTGGGTGTGAAATCAAACGTCCAATGTATCTCGATTGTTTTCTCTGTATTTGTACAAAAAGAAAAGTTATTTTCCAAAATAGACTTGACTAATACATTTACATTTCATAAAATACAGAAAAGTATATGACATTAACCAAACCACACTAAAGTATCATTTGTACAAAACACTCCTGTATAAAGACTAAATTATAAGGCCTTTCTGGCTTTCGAAAAAGCCTGAAATTTAAAAATCTTCTCAATTTTGCTGAATACATCCTCAGCTGATTTGGCAGCATCTACTCTGTAATGCAGGCCTTTTCTCATATAGTAATCAACAAGTGGTACAGTTTGTTGGTGATATGTAGCTAATCGCTTTTTAAGGGCATCAACATTGTCATCTGACCTCTTTATCAAAGGTTCACCTGTGACATCATCAATCATGGGCTTTTTAGGAGGATGGAACTCCTCATGGTAACTACGACCACTAGGAGGATGTATCAATCGTCCCGTAATTCTTCGAACAAGCAAACTATCCTCAATGTTAAACTCTATGACAGCATCTAAAGCTGTTTTCCTCTTCGCAAGTAAGTCATCCAGCTGAAATAATAGAAATATTAAATGTGATTTTTTTTTTAATTATTTTATTTTAAAATAAAATTGGTTCAAACTTTAACTGCTACATTTTGCTGGTATTATTATGAAGGTAAAGGTTCTGAGAAGTTTCTAGAGAAGAAAGTACCATACATGGTTAACACTTTTATCAGTAACATAAAACAAAAGCACTGTGTGGTGTATTGGTAGTCTACCTTTAGTCTTGGTGGTTGCGGGTTCAATTTCTGCTCGGGCAGATGTTTATATTGATCTTACAAATATCTGTTTCTGTCTGGTTCCACTCTAACCACAAGTTACAAGCTTAGTTAGAATCAATAATAACTTAAATATGCACTATTAATTATTTAAAACAAATAGTAGTTAAAGAGTACCTTTTCAGCTTGTGGCACTGTTCGGGGAAAACCGTCTAATAAAAATCCATTCTTGCACTCTGGCTGGTCTAAATTTTTGTCTATCATATCCACAACCATCTCATCTGAGACAAGTTTGCCTTCATCCATTACTTTTTTTAAGCGACGACCGAGCTCCGACCCGGAAGCCACCTCAGCTCTGAGCATATCTCCAGTTGATAAGTGGCATACACAGAACTTTTCTTTGAGACGTGGTGCCTAGTTTTAGTAATAAAAATATACATTATATTTTGTTATGTAATAACATATGCCTACTATAAATCATAAATAAATCTACTGACCTCTACCAACATTCAATATACACAAAGGTCAATTATTATTGTATCAATTAACCTAGACAAATTACTTACTTGAGTGCCCTTTCCGGAGCCCGGAGGTCCTAATAGCACAGCTCGTATGCCGACGGGGTCGTCATCCGGCATAAAATTAAAAGCAGGAGCAGTTGGTGCCATTTTAATCTAGTAAAAAAGTAACCGATACTTCATTCAACAACTACACAAACTTTTACTTGCCAAAGATTGTTGTCACATGCAATATACACTTATCTAAGTTTTAAGCTTAATACCTACTGAATAAAAACTGATTAAATTGAAAAATGATTATAAAAGAACATGTGGTGAATGAATTTGGTTAATATATAATAACGATAAAATACTCTTTTCATACCTTGCTCAAATGCTCACTATCACTGTCAATAAGTGACGTAGCCCGTACTCCGTACGATGTCAATTGTCAAATGGCGGGCAAAAGCACAGAGTACGGAATACATATGAACAACTAGAAATATTGGGTGAATTTAAAATATAACAAAAAATGGCTGCTAATAATGATTGGGCAACATTAAAATCGATTTTTTATTGAAAGTATAAAGTTATATAGTTAACAACGGTAATTCTTACTCAATCTGGCTGATACAATGCAATCAAAATGACGATGAAAAAAACCATTATTCGGTAAAAGAGAATATTATGTTTATTACTTCTACGTCTTGACATGCAATATTTGTATAACTCCAATTCTCTATACTATAGAGTACAGTTGGGCATCTTCATATGTCTTTCTTACTCTGTGGAGGCAGTAAGTGCCAAAAAATTTGACGTTTGTTTTCAACTGACATAGTTTTTAATAGGGATATAAAACTAAGTCTACTTTATGATTTCTCAGGTTATAACCTAAAACCTAAATATTTTATTGAAAATATGTAAGAAAGGCCACCTGAATAATATTATTTATATCTAAGAAGTTTAAAGTTTTTAAAATAGAACACAATTAGCGATGGCTACTATAGTTACACCGTGAGTGCTACCTTTAAAGACTTTCTTTTTTGTTTACATTAAATTTATATAAATTAATAATATTATTTTTATTTCAATAGTTATTGGAAACGATTATGGCGCTGGGTGTCATCGCAAAGTATTACTCAGGAGGAATTGGTTATCATTTTAGACCAAAGTGTATTGGGAGCTCTAAGAGAAGGACTTGCAAGTTATAAGCCATCGAAAAGTGAATCGTTTACGCAGTTAAAGTCCAAACATCCTGACCAAACTAAGCTTTTGAGTGTTGTTCAAACTTTGCAAAATTATATAGTAAGTACTCTATTTATTATATTTGGTGGAAAAAATATTTATTAAAAAGGTTTAATCATCACAATCAACTATTAGTATGTTTTGTAATTTTCCATTGATAACTTCAATAATTAATTATGTTACTTTTGATAAATATTCTGTTTTGTTTTTATATTTAGCATTTTCTTTTTTTTTTTTTTTTTTTTTATGTTAGAAGTTGGCAAACAAGCATACGGCCCACCTGATGGTAAGTGGCTGCCGCAGCCTATGAGCGCTTGCAGCACCATTAGTAGGTGCCACTCACGCGTTGCCAACCTCGAGATATTAGTTCTTAAATCTCGTTCGCCCAGTAATTTCACTAGCATACAATGCCCTTCAAACAGTAGTGCCTAAGCACTACTATTTGGCGGCAGAATATTGGACACTGCGGTGGTACCTACCTAGCCGGCCTCTTGCAACAAAAGACCTACCACCAGTGTAAATATATAATATGACTTTTTTTTCTAGGAAATTGACTGTTTTCAAATTTGGGAAGTATTAAAACATTATTTATGTGACATATCATATGGTACCCCAGATAATGCTTTGAAGAATGTAGCTTTTGTTGATACAAGACCAACATTTCTACTACCAAATACCTGGTCTTTCTACTATTCTGAAAGATTATTTCTACTCAAACTTTTACAATACATTGTTCAGTTTCAAAACGATACCAGCCATAAGTATTATACTCAATTTGTAAAATTTATCAATGATATTGGAATTGGAACTCTAAAGACATCTCTGATAAGTCAATTTGAAAAACTGTTGTCTGCAACGCCTCCGCCAAGGAAAATTCAAGGAGACTTTGGAAGCGAGTCTGTAAGGCAGGAATGGGCAGAGGCCAATTTGAGGGAGCAGTTGGCAATCCTACAGATTATTTTACTAATAAGTCATGACAATACCTTTACGGAACCTGAGCTTATAAACTTATTTAAATTGTTTAGAAAACATAACTTTGGAAAGAATCAAGGCTATAACATATTTTTAGAGGAGAGACACAGAGAAGCATGTCTAAAAATTATGTATATCGAAGTAGGAATTATTACAATGATATTAGATTCAGATAAAATGTAAGTATTTTGTACATTTATTATACAAATACTTGCAAAGCTGTTGAAGATGCATCATAACTATTGCTTAGACCATAGAATACATGCCGTAAACTGGACCTTTTCATACAGACATTATGAAAGAGACTTCTTATACTCAACATCAAAGAAACAAAGTTAGTTAGTCATATGCTAATTAATTTGGTTATATTGTGCAAATCGTAAATGAATAATTATTGAAAAACGTTAGTGTGTGACTAAGTTTGTTTCATTGTGTTGGTGTTGAAATACGAAGAGGCTCCAAAAAGTCTGTGTCATATTGTCGGTATGAAAGGGCCAGTTTATGCTGGTTTATTCAGTAAATAAAGAAATGTACTCATTTTTTGAAAATTACATTCTGCTCAAAATTAAAACATTCACAGAGACCACAATTACTCAAAAATTTTGACTCTATCTTTAGCCTATAATTATTCTTTAAGTAACATTTTAAAACGTAGATAAAAAAAATGAGATACTCTTAGTTTTATGAAGTCTATAATCTGGCTTTGTATATCTAATCATATGTTTTTTTTAATAACAATTTAGTAATAATGTAACGAGTTGGATAGACAAGACCAAAGAAACCATTGAAAATGAACTTACGAAATTGCAACCCAATGCAGAGCACAGTCTTATGCTGATAACATGGATGATGCTAACACTACAGGTATGAATACTTTTACATAAGCCTTTATTTGGACAAAACGTAATATAATATAATTAACTTACTGTAAAGCCTTTTGTAAACATCATGACCTAATTTATGAATGTTTGAATTGCATTGAATATACACACAGAGAAAAGGTTAAATTTTTCTTTTATGTTTCTGACTTCCAAGCACACCCATATTTCGATTAATATGATTTTGGGGCAAAACTACAGAATCTGTATTGATTGTATTGATAGACACTGAGCCTATAATTAAAGTTAAAAACTAGTATACACATTATTATAAAATGGTGATATTTAAAAATAAAATTACTTTTTTCTAATTCATCAGACCATCTGTAAGAAACTGAGCTATGTAAAATGCTTATTTCAATGCTTGTAAATTTGTCTAAAAGCATTAAAACAACCTTCAAAAATGCAAAAATGTTCAAACTTCTTACATTCCACATACCTATCTTGATCTGTTGTGTATTCTTAGCACCCTCTCTGATCTAAGGGACGCCAGGAACTCGGGAAACTTTCTTAGACTTTTCCATAAAGCTGACGATAACTAGGGACACATAGCGAAGTGGTTTCCCTTTATCTTCTGCGCCAGAATATTTAGAGGTAACTTGTACTTCAAGGTCGCTGCTTACGTTTTCCACGTCGCCAGAGCCTCGTCTTTTATCCAGCAACAATTTAACAAATTTTATTTTTTAATTTAAGTGACACACACACAGGCCAAGTTGAATCCGTCCAAAAGGATTGTAAAGTTAAATGTGTTTTGATGATGTTTTTGTCGTTACAGAGTAAACCTCATTCACAGCTCTTTGAGAGTCAATACCAACATTATGGAGCAACGGCATTGAGGTTGAAACTTTTTATATTCATACAACAAATGCTTAATAGTACAGTTTTCTCTGTAAGTTTTTATTTGTTTCATAATAACAAACTTTTTCATTTATATATATAAATAATATTACATGCAAAAATTGGGAGGATCAAAATAAAATAAATACCTTTACTTCAGGTCTTTTTAAGTGCAAATGTAAATAAATGTATCGCTAACAAAAATTATGGCACTCCCATAGACTTATTATATATGACAGATTACCAGTTTTTACACAGAGCGATTGCCATCTGACCTCCATAACCCTAAGGGTGAACCAGTAACTCATTGGGTTAGAGCAAATTACCTATCAAGAGCTAATGATTATTATGAGAGGTTATGATAACGACCGAGACAGACAGCTTAACGATCTCTTCAAGGCATGGTGGGGATACCGATAAGGAAAAACGCCCAGACCGATACAGATAGTTATAATTTCATTACAAATATCCGCTCCGAGCGGGACTCGAACCTGCGACCGTTGGAGACTTACCATTTGTAACAATTATATTTCAGGATAATTCCAAGTGCGCATTTGTCATGCAACAAAGAATATTCAGACTTCTAAATCAACTTTGCGACAAGTTTGATGGCGATGGGACAATAAGCCATCAACCTGGTATCATGGACCTTTGCGCTAACCTCCTCAAAATACCAAGCTTGGCTGAACAGTTTTGGACTTTGCATCAAAAGGAAGAAGAGTATGGAGTGGTTTCCCTTTGGAACACTGCCCTGGAGTATTTTCCATACAATTTCAGTGCATTATCTACTCTTTCAGCAGGTCTGACAGAAGCAGGAAAGGATAGTGTTAGAAATGTTAGTATAATAATAATGCCTACTTTCCCAACTTTTAATACTAAAAATCCGAAAGTATTTTTATTATCTTATTTATATATTAAATTATTATTGTTATTATTATCCTTGCGGGTAGGCAGGGCGAGGATGGCTAGTACAGTTCGCCTTCTGCAACCATATTAGCCACCTTCGCGTGTGGACTCTTACCATCAGGTGGAGTAGAGTCATTTGCCCTCCGTCGTTATTTAAAAAAAAAAAAAAAGTATCTCTGTCTGTCTGCCACAAAATGCCGGATTATATATTTTTTAACAACTCTCTCAATATGAGTATCAAATGAAAGGGCTTGACAAGTAGAGTACAATACAATACGGTAATATAAAATCGAATCCAAGATTGGCTCCATAACATAATTGAGAATTAAATCTTTTGTCAGGGGTTACTTAATTTACTATAAGTAATTTTTCTCATACATATTATATATCTGTCCAGCAGCTCCGAGCAAATTACTAGATTAAAGCAGAGATTCCCAATCTTTTTTCAATCGTGGTTCCGTAGACATCTACGCAATATGTTTGCTAAAGATATATAAATATATCTTTATAATAGTAACTTAATACATAATGGTAACAAAGTATCTGTATGATTATAGTTCTCATAGTTAAAATAAATATTTATTTTATAAAAGAAAATATTTAAAAGACTAAAGTTCTTGTAAGTGCTAATCACAAGCCAGTGGCGGATTTTCAAATTTTCAAAGTATAGGCTGTAAGGTTTTTGCCGTCCTTGCCTCTGGTTAATAGTGGGAAGAGAAACTCGCTCTTTTCACTAATACAATGCCTACAGGCAGAGGGCGCAGGTGGCAATTAGAGGTTGTGGGGCGGCGTACCTACTAGCTGTTTTACTCTAGAATATGGAAGTTTGCTACTCGGAATGTACAATGACAAGTGAGAGGGGAAGTCATCCGTAAATTGTTTGCAGATTTCTACATCAGAAAACTGTGAGTTCTATGAGGTAGCAAAAAAAAACGTTCCCCATATTTGCCACCTCAAAAATCTGCCACTAGGCTTAAGCCTACTCAGCCTGCTGGTAAATCCGGTACTGTCATGAGCTAATCGACACCTACGCGACAACCTTACGACGCCCATGGGTTTCGCGACACAGTTCGGAAACCCATGGGTTAAGGATCACGTGACAGCATTACGAAATTCATATTATAATAATTATTGTGATGATCTTTTAATCTTTTCTAGCTAACAGCACAGCTTAAAAATCTCCCAGTCTATAGTGAAATATACAATCCAAATTCCGTCCCAATAATGTCGATACAAGGCGACGATGCTGTAATCGGACGCGAATACTTTCCCCTCGGCGATGAATCGTATCGCATCGAAATGGGGTCGAAAGCCACAGTTATGGAAAGAAAAGAGGGCACAATGATACATTTTCGTACACCATATTCGTATTGGACAATATTTAATAATGAAATTGAAAAAGTTTTGGATCGAAAACAGAGCCATCAAAATATTAACATAACTTTAGAGAGAGTGTATGATGGTACTAGGGTATTGAAGGGTGTTGTAAAAGCGTTGGCTGTGGACAAGGAGATACCGAAAATGTTAGTGGTTCCCAGTGAAGGAGTTTTCGATGTTTTAGTGCGGTTCATGAGATCGGATACACCGCCTCTAGAACTATTGATAGATTGTCTCGAAGTGTGCACAACATTAATACAACTGTTTCCAAAGGAAGTTCATTTGAGGTAACTGATTAATTGAAATAAATTAATATATAATTTTTGAAATGAAAACTTCGTTTAAGATGTATTGATTCGCGTCATCTGAAGACAACGTTGTGGCGTAGCGGCAACCTGCCTTAAGCGCCACAAGTCGCGGGTTCGATTCCCGCTCGGAGCAGATGTTTAATATAACTATCTGTTTCGATCTGGGTGTTTGTCGTTCCGGGTCTCCTCACCGTGCCTCGGACAGCACGTTCAGCTGTTACATCGAGGGTCAAAGCATAATAACTACCAGCACGCCACAACGGTCATCGGGGGTCACCATGAGCGTCTATTTTTTAATGTATCAATAATTTTTACAGGCTTATAAATACCGGTCTCCTACCACGTATTGTAAACAGTCAGCTAACGCATGTGGAATATGCGAACGGTGCATCTTTGGACTCCGCCGCAGTCGGTTCCTATCTGGTTACCATTGAACAACCACGTGGAACTTATGGTTTCCTACGAGGATATATTGACATGTTGTGTGCGTTTCTAGAGGTGATTATAATTTTAACATTTAACTCCATTAAATTTTACACATACGTCATTCTAACAACCAAAAAATGCTGTAAAGACACTTATATTCGATCAAATCAAATCAAATATTTTTATTCAACACAAAAAGTATTATACATATTTGTTGTAAGTTAGATTCTACCACCGATTCCAAAATTAAACCTCTACCTGAGAAGAGCCGGCGAAACAAACTCAGGGTATAGATCGATAAGTTGTAACTAAAAATTATGTATTTTAGTTCTCTTATAACCCCAATGCTCAAAAGCAAGCTTTGGACATTTAAAAAAATTATAATATATTAAAAAAGATATAACCCCCGAGTTTGTTTCGCCGGTTCTTCTCGGGTAGAGGTTTAATTTTGAAGCCGGTTGTAGAATCTTGACTTTTAACAAATAAGTTATATGCTTTTTACGTTGAATAAAAATATTTGATTTGATTAATTTGAGTTTGTTTTTTTTTTTTATTATTATTCGATGACAGTTTGCCAAACAAGCATCCGATCGGCCTGAAGGTAAGCAACCTATGAACACTTGAAGTATCGTATACGTTGCCAACCCTAGAGATAGAAGGGAAAAAGGAAGGTATCAGAGGGTGTGGGAAATTGGGCCTCCGGCGATCTCACTCATCCCACGAAACGCAACAGTACCTACTCATATTCATACTATACGCCGATTTTCTGTGATAGAGAAATTCCCTTGTCGAGCCGACAATAAACGCTACACACTCAAAGGCTCTCTGAGTCTGGAAACATACAATAGGGCAAGGACAAACACACACAGACCGAAAAACAGGCCTGTATGGTCAATACAAACATCTGCTCCGAGCGGGAATCGAACCCTCGACCTGTATCGCTTAACGTATATAATATTATGTATACAAAAAGATAATAAATAAAATTCCATTCCAGGCTTCAGATGATGATCGTATAATTACAGAAATCCTATTGCCCGGTCTAGTACTTATGGTACGGGAAGTATTTCCCAATGTATGTGGTTGGCGTTACAGCAACGCAGTTGAGAGGAGACAACTCCTGCAGAGGTGCGCTAGACTGTTCACCTTAGTGCTAGAACAGTCTGGAACGAAAGTGTCTAATGTTTTATTAAAGAAGACTTGCGTCTACAGCCTTATTTACACGGAAAATGCTTTGGAGTTACTGAAGGTTGTATCTATTGGTGAGTATTGAGTACTTATATGTTAGGTTTATATATTAAATACTAATTTCTTAATTTGAGCATCTTCTTCGTAATGTTATTCCTGATATTCAGTCAGGGTCTACAGGGTCTTGCCATCAGGCCTCCGTAACCTACAGGGCGAACCAGTAAATCATTGGATAAGAGCAAATTACCCATAAAGAGCTAACGATTACTATCAGATGTTATGTGATAGCAACCGGGACCGATAGCTTAACATGCTCTCTGAGGCACAATGAGGAGACCCACAAAAAAAAAACACCCAGACCGAAACAGATATTTGTAAACTCAAAACATCTGCTTCGAGCGGGAATCGAACCTAAACCGTAGCGGCTAAAGACAGACTAGCTACCAACACGCCACAACGGTGTCAAATATATGAATGAAATAATAGCAATATATACCAAATATATCAAATGCGGATAAGAGTAATAAGCAGACTCTGTGAAGATCGGGAATAAAACTAGGAACTATATGGACGCAAATAAGCAATACCATGTCAACTCACACGAATGTCATTTCGAGAAAAACGCGTTTGAAAATTTTGAACAACTTGCTTTGTATAATTTTTTTAATGTATTGGTCAAGTTTTTGCCAATTTCAGATTTATGTAAGTTATTTTACTTATTTTCACAAAAATAAGTATACAAACTGCATATTTCGTATATAATATAACCCAAAACGTTTAACATAATACATAAATTGCATGATTAAAAATGGCTTTTTAGAAGTTTTAAAGCTTAAAACGCTACAAATATTAAAGAAAAATGTTCTTCAGCCATTTACCAACACTTCTGCATATATAACCCAGTTTTTTCAATTTTGTGGGTTGACATGGTTCACCGGCGTCGGGATGTGACGACCCCATCGCCCGCTGTTGGGATAACCTCTGTCACAGCAGAGATTATTCCACCAGTGCAATCAGTCACACTGGTGGTAGGTCTTTTTGTTGCAAGAGGCCGGCTAGGTAGGTACCACCGCAGTGTCCAATATTCTGCCGCCAAATAGTAGTGCTTAGGCACTACTGTGTTCCGGTTTGAATGGGATTGTACGCTAGTGAAATTACTGGGCGAACGAGATTTAAGAACTAATATCTCGAGGTTGGCAACGCGCGAGCACCTACTAATGGTGTCGCAAGCGCTCATAGGCTGCGGCAGCCACTTACCATCAGGTGGGCCGTATGCTTGTTTGCCAACTTCTAACATAAAAAATAAAAAAAAAAACATGGTATTGCTTATTTGCGTCAATATTATCTTGCTATTTTCAGGTAACGATCATTTGGAACAATTGATCCAAGAGGATACAAACTGGGTATCGGGTCCGGTTTTCCAATACACGGCAACATTACAGAGATGTATTGCGATTGTTATGTTTGCATTGCGTCAGAAGTCTTTAGTCAGTGAAGCTAATGACCTGACGCCGCTGGAACGTCTCATATTCGCTCAGAACAAGCAGAAAGATGAGCTCAAAGTCGTCCCGAACGTAACTAGTTATATTAATCATGCATTTAATAAGAGTCTGTCGGTGCTTAGCTGTCGTCTACTTAAGAGATTTGCTGAGGTAAGTGAAATTGTATTGAGACTCACTTGATGTTAAGCGGTTACCGCTGCCCACGAACATCTGCAACACTGGTAGTCCATGCAGGAGTGTTGCTGACCTTTCAATAAGGAATGGGCTCATCTCTTGAAGGTTCCCAGGTCATATCGGTTTAAAAAAACCGTCGGCGAAAGCTGGTTCCACAGTGGTTACGCGTTGAGGGTGGAATTTTGGGTTTCAACGTGATAGTCGACTGTGAAATTCTACCGGTGGTTACAGTGTAAACAATTCCTCAGAGAATATATTAAATACTAATCACTTCCATTATTAATATCATAGTTTATAACCAAAAACCTCAACTTTTCAAGTATCTGATTACCAAATTACTTTTTTGCTGTCATTTTAATTTTAACTGTCTTGAAAAATGTTAAGTAATGACGGTCTTGTAACTCTTATGTAAATTACTGTTTTTTTAATCTTTATACCACATATTTCTTGAAATTATATTACGGCATATGCTAAAGAAATTGAAGTATACATCATCATAATAATTAATACCCAAATATAATGAAAAGCCTAATAGTTTAACTGTATATCAATTTATTTTTAGGGATTCCAAATGTCCCTATTCGCTTCATTAGACATGACGGCTTATCAAGTGCGGGTTATGTTCCTAGACCGTTTGCGTGACGAATACGAAACAATAGATCTAAAGATAGCCATATTAGACTTTGTCACAACATGTGTCGGCAAACAACCCGGCCTCACGGAAGCCTTCTTCATGATGAACCACGAGAAGGCGAAAGCGGAAGAGGATAGTAAGGGAATTGTAGAAAAAGATGCGAAAGTGAAAACAGCGCCTGATGATAGTTTCGAAGGTATCCTTGGATATATGGCTGACTACCTTGGAACTGTTAGTGCTGTAAGTATCACTTGAAAAAGTTTTTTTTCTTTATAAGTAAATTATTTATACTATCGAGTTATTATCTAATTCGACAACGTGGCGCAGCGGTAGCGAACCTGACTTAAGTCATGGGATCGATTCCCGCTCGGAGCAGATGTTGGTACTGACCATACAGGCATGTGTTCCGGTCTGGATGTATTTGTGTGTGTCCTTGTCCTTGTGTGTGTTTCTGGACCCCCGACACCTATCAGTATCCTATTGTGGGCCGTTGAGTGTTTAGCGTTTATTTATTTATTTATTTTCTACACAGGATGCAAAGTTCTTACATAGTCCATTACTATCGTGTATAATGGCTCTGTTCCATGCGCTGTGGAAAAACAACATGCAAATCCTTGTCAAGAAACTTCGAGAACATGCAAATTTTTGGGAACACATGACAAGTCCACTCTTCAGTGAAATTCAACCTGGTCTGCGAACTTATAGTCAAATCTTTAACGTCCTTGGTATCGAACTGTTTTGTTTCATGAGGGAAGCTTGAACCATCCTTTAAGGATATGCTAGAGAAATTCTTCGATACTAATAAAAAGCATTTGGATACTTGGATAGAATACATATTTTCATTAAAATGTCGAGATATTGAGGAGGAAGCTGTCGATAAAGTACCAGCTTGGCTAAGCTTACTCACTTCTTGGAAGGATTTCACAACAATATTCTGCAAATGTCTACCGATAAGTCTGAACATTGCTCACAAGACAAAAATGGTAGCGCCTTGTTTGACCACGCTATTAAACGAATTAGACGACCTTAAAGATGGGAGACTTGTTGTCATTTTAGCTGAACTGTACGTTATTATGCTGGCAAATTGGAAAGACGATTGTTTTGATAACCGCAAGACCAGCGCAAAGCAAATTGATACCCTCTTAACTAATACGGCTATCGTTTACGAATGTCTACACCCAAGAGCGATACGCGCTATACTTTCGATAGGTACAGTCGCGATCAGCAGTTTAGATTACGAAATAAAGGCTAACACTGTTCTCGCCCAGAGTATAATACGATCAGTTACTAATATAAACAGCTTAGAGCTGGAGAAATTGTTTGACGATATAAGAGATGATAAGAAGAATGGTATCAGTAAAAAGAAAGGTAGTGAAGATATTCCACCAATAGTGTTGTCGCTAGCGATGCTCGAACAATGCTTGGATCTATACGATGACATGTTCTCTGGACTGACGCAATGGTTTCAATCAACGAAGTTCATAAACAAACTGCTCTGCTGTCTTCAGATGTGTTTGCAGAATAGAAGGCACTATCAGACATCGTTGGCAGCCTTCAGATGTTTGACAGCATTTTTGAGGGGACCATTTTCGAAGGATTTGCTGATGAATGACGTAGATCAGTTCCTGTGGATGCAATTGTTACCACCGAAGTTTGAAACGAACAATTCGAATGGGAACGATACGTCAGCTTGGAAGCATCAGGAATGGTGGCGAGTGTACGGGTATGGATTGGATTTTATATCGATGATGGTGATGAAACATGGGCAGTTCTTTGTGGGTGACGCGATCACTTTTGTTGGTGTACACTTGGAACATTTAATCGAAGCCGTGCTGTTACCTCGTCAAGTCTACAACATAGATGCATTGAATTTATGTGCTTCGACTCTGAACCTTATCGTCCAATTAGTTAAATTTGAAGCGAGATGGCGAATGGAAAATATAAATTCATTAATTGGTGTAATGGTAAGTAAGTCATCCAACTTTTATAGAATGTTTCTGCTTGCATCCTGCAATTATCATTCACTCTACTTATTTTTACACTTCATTGTATACCATGTATTTTATAATATATCCACAGTCCACATGACTATTTTTTAAAGTTATTTTAAAAATAAGTAATCAGTATAATTTTTTTACTATATACATTAAAAAAATTAATGTATAAAAATAACTAAAAATTTAATAAAATTCTACTATTTCAAAAAAATTCTAGACACCGCAGTGCTATCGACCACCCATTTAAAACCAACTTCAATGTCATCAGATCAATTGTTAAGTCAAAATCAGCTGTGATTTTTCGGCCATCTTTTATCTATCATAACAATATCTACTAACTTCATGGTGTTGTTAATTTGTATCGCTACCCGCCAGCAAAAAATCACATACATAATTTTTTCAAACCGCACTTAAAGAAGTATAACTTAAAATTGAACTATTATTTAATGAAATGAAAAGATCTAGTAATGTATATGTGAACACGCGTACCTCGCAGCGCAGCACGAGCGCGTGCCTGCAGCAGTGCGTGACGCTGGTGCTGCGCGCGCGCCGCTCGCCCGACCTCACGCCGCAGCCCGACGAGCTGGCGACCACCGTGGCGCCCACACCGCCCGCCGCACTGCACAGGTAATCATTATAATATTATTTATATTATTATTAAATTGACGTCGTTGTGGCGCAGCGGTAGCGAACCTGCCTTAAGCGCCACAGGTCGTGGGTTCGATTCCCGCTCGGAGCAGATATTTGTATTGACCATATATGTATGTATTCTCGTCTGGGTGTAATTGTCCTTGTGTTTGTGTATGTTTCCGGACCTCCGACACAGGATAAATCCTAATGGGGGGCGTTGTGTGCGTAGCGTTAATTTATTTATTTATTGATTTATTTAAAGTGTGTGTATCTTATACACGATTTCCTTTTTTCAGAATTCTAGAAATTCTTCATATGGCAACACTATGCTTGCTGTCATTCAGTCCAGACTTACTGTCATTGTTAGCTGATCCAGAGCTAGACTTGGAACGTTGGCAACCAATCGTCGAGCTACATTTTGGAGCGCCGAAGATTACATATGAACAGTTTCCTCAACTCACGTTTGGAACTATCCTGTCTGCGATATGCTTGCTGACAAAGTCTTTAAACCATGCAAGTTTTCTTTAATCTTTTTATTAATCTCATAATTTTTTCTTTTTTAGGAAGTATTATCAGGAAGTAGTTCTTAATAACTTCAAATTTCTGAGAAACCTGAATTTTTAAAATTTTACATAACTTCGATCTATTTTAGTTAACTTAATAGTATATGGTAATTTTCGTGTAGTATCCACCCAATCTTCGTTGTGTATAATAACTTTCCCTATTTACTTGAAAAAACGTAAATATTCAAAAACAATCACGCCTCCATAGTAAGCTGTTTCTTTCAGTCGTATGTCATCTTGATAGTGTCCGTCAGTAACGTCATCGTTTCCAGGCGTACCACACGGAGGAGGGCAGCGGGGCGCGCTCGCCGCGCGGCAAGCGGCGCGCGTGCTCGTGCGCGGCGGGCGGCGCGGGCAGCCCGGGCGCGCGCGCGGGGCGCAGCGAGTCGGCCGGCAGCATGTCGTCGGCCGCCAGCGCGCTGCCCGCGCCCAACGAGCGCCTCGTGGCCGGCGCGCTCGAGGCCACCGTCACGCTGCTCGCCTCGCAGGTTAACATTACTTAATCGCTTTAAGAAATACAATAAGACATGCATTAAAAAAAAATTGAAAAAGTTTTTAAGAGGTAGGCTACGGTGACCGCTTACCATCAGGCGAGCCGTACGCTTGTTTGCCACCATCGTGGTAAAAAAAAAAATGTTACCGCGAGACGGGTGCGATCCGGACCCTCTTGGACTATTGTCATACCTACTCTTAGCGCAAGCTTCGAGCTTATTTGGAGTGGCAATAGGAATATTAGTAATGACTTGAAAAAGCATTGCTAATATCCTTTAAAAAAATACATGAAACCATTATTATTATTTTAGGTCTATCTGTACATTAAAGATATTTTCGAAAAGCTTTTCTAAATTTTTTAATGATATAACATCATACAAACTCGACCTATAATCATTAACAATAAAATCGTTCCTTTCAGGCATTATTGGCTGTTCGTGATCCCAACGTCCCTACCCGCCACAAACAGCTGGTTCGGCGCGAACTTGTCTCTGAGCTTACCTGTCTTTCACGATTTTGTACGCAAACGTATACTCTGCGCGGCGCACTCTCGTCCGCACCTCATTCGCAACAAACTGGGCGCGTGGCCGCTGGCCGCTAACGAAGAGGAAACTAAGAGAATAGAAGAGGCGAGGAAAGAAAGATACCCGTGTCTTAGTGACGATAATGATACAGAATTGCCTCCACCGCCACCGCCGAAACGATCAACCCATGATTCTATGCGCGAATACATTCTCCGAAAACACTACTTGGATAAATGCGCACAGACTCCCACTAAGGAACCACCGTCGCCCGTGTCTCACTCAACGCCCACTTTCGACAAGAAGAAAGACATTTCTCGAATCTCGAAACGAGTCTCCTGGGCTGATACGACGACAGACAGCGACGAGACTCTCGATAGTTCGCAGGAAATCGAACCAATATACTCAAATTTAACCGATGTTCAAATTAATAATGATGAAGATTATTTCCATTTTATGTCTATTGTTTTTCTTTACATTTGCCAGTCTGAATTGTAGCATGTATTTTATAAGCTAAATAAATATTTTTTTCTTTTTCTAAACTGCATTTTCATTTTAAGACTTTTTAAGGTTCTTATTGATTCTTCAATTTCCAGATCAGCTTTACGAAATCCTACTGATAACGTATAAAATATATATTTTACATATACATAAACGAAAATTATACGAAATCCCCAAGGAAAAGTGTTTTCTTGGTTCTTTGCAAATGAAAGATAAAGTTAGATCAAAAGAGAGCGACTGATAAACCTTGTCAATTCTAGCGTGGATGAGATGAGGAGGAGTAATGGTATTGCATATCGTTTTCTTTTACAGAATCACTCATAACAATACTTATATATCACCACCATAGAAGTATTATAGAAACTATAGAGTAAATTTTTGAATTGCTTTGTCGGAATAATAATATTTCTTTAATTCAAAATAAATTTAATGATAATTGTATTATATTATGATAATTGTATTATATTATGATAATTGTATTATATTATGATAATTGTATTATATTATGATAATTGTATTATAATTGTATTATATTTAATAGAAACTATTAATTTTAGTAACAATTATTATTATATTATTTAAGATTTTCGTAACGCCACTTGTAGTTGTAAGTTTAACATTATATATTGGGAAACTTCGTTTTATGTAAGCGCATCTGTGGGAACATGACATGCTGCCTTTGCTATGCGGTCCCTTTCGTGAACGTATTTCTTCTTTTGTATGAGGAACTTAAGGGCGCGTTTACGTATTTGACGAAAAGTACATGTATTTCGATCTAATTTCCGACAAAATTAAAGTAAATTAAATGGAACTTTTAATTACTATGAATAGATCAGGCCTTTAACTTTAATAACGCTGTAAAAAATATGAAATTTTCTTATTATTTTTTATAGTAAAACCGATTTTTCGGAGCCTCTTCACACCAAATTAACGATATCGAGCTGAGTTTAGGTAGCCTTTTAAACTATTTTTTACGTGATATCAATTTAAAAAAAAATACCTCTTATAGTAAGACATGTTCAACTAAAACCCTAGGAAGAGATATTTATAATAATACGACACATTAGCTCAGAAAAAAATAAATATCAAATGTATCTTTTACACATATTTTGCTTCTAAAGTTGTACCTTAAGCTGTTGTATTAAGGCTTATTTTGTTTGATGACTGCCATGATTCAAAATTTTCTAGTAAAATATTAGTCGGCGCTGAGACGCCTTTGTGAGTGGACGCTATGTCGCTTGTAAGCAGGAGGTTATATTAAATAAGATCGCTAAAATATAATATTATATAGAAAAAATTTACTATAACTACAACTCTTGATACTTTATTTTAAGGATAATTTGATAAATATTTTCTTTTTTAGAGATTAAAAATTCTAATTCGTCTTATACTTATTGCACAGACCTTAAGGTACACATCTCTGACTGCTAGTGGAAGTCTCGGATGATTGTAGTTTTTTTTTGCCGTATTTGGGCTCGTTACTATGAGACCTTAACACCGAACTTGTTGGAGTGACCTGAAGGTCTACTCCGATGACTGATACAGGATCTGCAGCATGAGTAGGGTTATGTGTGCCGTGTTTGGCATCTATTTGTTAGGTACAGTGAGACGTTACGTCCGAACTTGTTCAGTGATCTGAAGGTCTACTTCGATGACTGCTACAGGATCTACCCAGTATGAGTAGGGTTTGTGTACCGTGTTTTGGGCTGTATTTGTAAGGTACGGTGAGACCTTACGTCCGAACTTGTTGGAGTGATCTGAAGGTCTACTTCGATGACTGCTACAGGATCTGCAGCATGAGTAGGGTTATGTGTACCGTGTTTGGGCTCTATTTGTTAGGTACAGTGAGACCTTACCTCCGAACTTGTTGGAGTGACCTGAAGGTGTACTCCGATGGCTGATACAGGATCTGCAGCACGAGTAGGGTTATGTGTGCCGTGTTTGGGCTCTATTTGTTAGGTACGGTGAGACCTTACGTCCGAACTTGTTGGATTGACCTGAAGGTGTACTCCGATGACTGATACAGGATCTGTGGCACGAGTAGGGCTATGTGTGTCGTGTTTGGGCTTGTTTTGTTAGATATGATGAGACCTTACCTTCGAACACGATGAGTAGACCTTCAGATCACTCCAACAAGTTCGGACGTAAGGTCTCACCGTACCTAACAAAATAGAGCCGAAACACGGCACACATAACCCTGCTCATGCTGCAGATCTCTGTAGCAGTCATCGAAGTAGACCTTCAGATCTCCAACAAAGTTAGGACGTAAGGTCTCACCGTATCTAACAAATGAGCCCAAACACGGCACACATAACCCTACTCATACTGCAGATCCTGTAGCAGTCATCAAAGTAGACCTTCAGATCACTCCAACAAGTTCGGACGTAAATCTCACCGTACCTAACAAATAGAGCCGAAACACGGCACACATAACCCTGCTCATGCTGCAGATCCTGTAGCAGCCATCGAAGTATGAACCTTCAGATCACCTCCAACAAAGTTCGGACGTAAGGTCTCACCGTACCTAACAAATAGATTCCAAACACGGCACACATAACCCTTCTCATACTGCAGATCCTGTAGCAGTCATCGAAGTAGACCTTCAAATCAGTCCAACAAGTTCGGACGTAAGGTCTCACCGTACCTAACAAATAGATTCCAAACACGGCACACATAACCCTACTCATGCTGCAGATCCTGTATCAGTCATCGAAGTAGACCTTCAGATCACTCCAATAATTCGGATGGTAAGGTCTCATTGTAACTTCTAAACGATCACATGCACGGCACACATAGCCCTACTCATCTTGCAGTTACAGTAGCAGTCGTCGAAAAACTTCATCAGGTAACTCCATCATGCTCGGGGGTAGTATCTTATTAATTTTTTTTTATTGACGATAATAAAAAAAATATTCATATAAAACATTTTTATTACCTATAAATAACCTTTAAATAAAAATAATACAAATAAGGAAAAAAATAGTTTTTACAATATTTATGTACACAAAGTATACAAAACAAATATGACTATTTATTACTTACTAACATTACAACGTATAAAATATACCCACAAAAAAATGAAACATTTAAAGTCTCAAAATTAGTTTACCGTTCATTATTCCCGCCGATCACAGTCGTGCGCTTGTGTGATCGTTTCGTGTGATTGTAGTGGTGCGATTCGCTACCTATCTATTTTGCAAACGCGTCCTTAAACGTCTAGGTGGAGAGTATGATTTTATTTAACATTAAATGACAAGTGGACCTTCTTGTTCTTACAATATTTCTCAGCTCTATCGCCCTCGCTTCTTGGTGCCTATTCTTATATGTCTATGAGACCTGTCACGTCGATAGAAAAAAACAGACGTGTCAGACACCAAATTGGCGGTATTATAATATTCTTAGTGTATTAAATTTTGATTTCACCGAATATTAGGTCCACCAAGTGTGAATATACTTATGCACGCACGTTATGGTCACGTTTATCAATATCAAGTATTTAATAACAACAGCCATTATAACACTTATTTGGACACAAATTATAGTAAAGAAAAAATATTTAAGATACAACAATTATTAATTTGAGAAAATAAGATATGATATTATATTAGGCTTATTAAGCTATTTATACAATATTTAATTAGTATAAATTAAATGGAAAAAGCACGAACGTTGTACGTTGAGTAAAATGAGCCCTGGATTCGGTATATCAATCAATAACCTTGCTCCACATGTGTAAATGTGATAGTAAAATTTTAATAATTTAACTTTCAAAAGTTTGTTAAGGATTAGTAGTTATGCTAAGAACTTAATAAATATAGTGAAAAATAAATACAATAAAAAATATAATTAGAAATAAACAGCTGGATAAACTGTTATTTGATTTTTTTTAAATAAAATTTTAAATAGCAACATTTTTAACATGGCCGCATGTTGAACGAAACGATTTTCTTTACTGTTTGCCAAAATAAAACAATATTTGCGTTTATTGTGAGCGGATTAATGTCGATCGTAAAGCCGGAGAATTGAATAATTTGTGAGACAAATTTACGGTAAGGTTAAGAAATGAATACGAAGAATTGAAATATAATAGATCAGGTGTTTGTTTGACGGCAAGTTGTGAATATATTGTTTGTGGTGTAGGCTGCGATCGTGAAGATGATGCATCACCCGAACATGCATCATCAGCCGATGTCAGGGCATCCGCCGCAGCACTTGCCGGGCCATCAGGGTATACCCGCGCACCACCAAATGCCGCCGCATCAAATGCACAGGGAGAACAGGCACGTAACATTAACTAGGTAACGTCCGGCTTTTTATTATTTATTTGCACATGAAATGCTTACTGATTTCATTTGCAGTCGATCGTTATAAATTTAATACCTATAATTGTTTTTCAACAAACTGGCATATTATTATTGCATTGGTACTCAGTACTATCGCAATTCATATTATGATTGTATGTCATATGTGTAACTTTTAGAAACAAATTCATGGCTGAAATAGGTTAGTCATACTATGAGATATATCCACACTATTAAATGTATATTGTTCTTCGACAATATCTTTACTAATCTTTCTTATAAAATATATTTTTAGAAATCATAAAGATAGACAGTGTTGAAAGTGGCACTCTTGTCTTATAACTTTGGTGTATCGAAAATTGGGTTAATTATTAAGCTTCAATTATATGGCCAGATTCAGACACAAAAGAAAATCAATTTTGTCTGTTAAATAATGACAAATAAAATCAAAACTGAACTATAAATATAAATAAATATAAATATAAACGTAATATCCTGTGTCGGGGTCTGGAAACATTCACAATGACAAGGACAAATACACCCAGACCGGAAAATATGCTTGCATGGTCAATACAAACATATTATACTCCGAGCGAGAATCGAACCAGCGACCTGTGGCGTTTAAGGCAGCTTCGCTACCGCTGCGCCACAACATCGTCAAACTATGCAACTATTTTTTTATTCTAAAGATTTAACTATGTTATTTGTATTGCATGTAAATGAACTTGTAATAAGTTCTAATCACATAACAAGACAATAAAAATAATAATATTAATCACAAAACAATTAAAGCTGAAATAAGCTATAGAATGATCAGTATTCAAGTTTGTTAGTGACCATTATAGGCTACATTTTATTGCGTAAACAAAAATTGAAGATGACAAGGGATGAACTTTGGTAGGGGTTATGGGTAGTATGTTATAATTAAAATCCCTCAGAGTAACATATTGTTATGCATTTTGAAGAGTTTAGATTGATATTTACCTTCAACCACCTGTCGCTTAATAAGTACACTATTTTATTAATTAAAGTAACTCCAGTATTTCTGATAAGATCATTATGTTT
The DNA here is from genome assembly GCA_023373885.1 of Hestina assimilis. Lineage (NCBI taxonomy): Eukaryota > Metazoa > Arthropoda > Insecta > Lepidoptera > Nymphalidae > Hestina > Hestina assimilis. The sequence continues at coordinate 5,491,998 of CM041740.1, read as the reverse complement.
GAGTTTCAACATAAAGACCACACTATGTATAAAACTTAATTATTGAAATAAAATAGTCAGCGGGATTAATAAATTCTTCCTAATCAGTGCTAGTGAAATGACAACACTAAAAATTATTTCTTGTACAAAAGTGGCACAGTAATAAAGTTATTGACAGATTTTATGGTATAGTTACATGGTGTTGTAGTAAAAATACAAAACATAGTCTTGTAGTAAAAATTTCCTTTTAAACAATAATATAAGTGTTATATTGATTAAAAAAACAAATAAATGAATACAAATATTAGAACAATCAGCCTTTATTTTCCTACTTTTACAGCAAGATTCAGAACCTATAAACTACATCTGTGCCTTAAAATTTTTATTATCCAGTTTAATGTACAAATTTTTATAATTAATTTAATTGGAATTTAGAATTTAAGACTTTTATATAGTTAACAAACACAGTTATAGCATTTCTTCTACCTTTATAGAGATTATGGCTTGATTGTTTCAATCATATTACACTGATGAGTTGAGTTGAGTCTGTCAAATAAGGCATCCACTTCTCCCTAGCATTATTCACAATCTGCTTACAGTCATATTCTGATTTGAAGGGTTACTAGTTTTTACACAGAGCTATTGCTATCTGACTTCCACAACCTAAAGGGCGAACTAGTAAACCAGTAACTCATTGGGTAAGAGCAAATTACCTTGACGATTATTATTGGGTGTTATGATAACAACCGACCGACAGCTTAAAGCTATGCTCACCGAACCACGGTGGTGAGACCAACGAGAAAAAACTCTCAGACCGTAATAGATATTTATAACAAATATCTGCTCCAAGCGGGAATTAAACCCGCGTCTGCCGAGGCTCGTAACAGAAAATTTAGCGAGTACGACTTCAGTAGAAAAGAAATAAGTTTTGTAGCACGCAAATGCCAGTTACTACTCGGCGCACCCATGTTCGGATTTTGGTAGACTATAGTTTATTTAACGCAATAAAGAATACCGGCAGATACCAGCTGATCGTCACTCAAACATTGACACCATTTAAGAAAAGTCTGTGTTTTACTCGTTCGTCTATAAAGAGGAGAAATGCATTCATATGCAAATGATGTGTAATTTGTTGATATGTAGAGGGTCCTTTGCGGCTCCCTTTGTTACTTGAACTGGTCGTGAATGGAACATATGACGGCACTTTTGATACGAGGCTATCTTGTATAAGAACTTTTCTTAACGATGACCCGATATATTATGCTCTTTGAACAGTCGGGCAGTTGGAATAACAGTATCGCAGCAGGCGGGTGACTAAAACGAGCCCTAGAAAGACTTTCGAATTTCTCACGTGGCCTATAAGGCATGTAGTGCAATTTTGTATATAAAATATTTTAATATTGATATATCAGTTGTAGTGTATGTATATTTCTGTTTTTTCCAGTCTAATTACATGATGAATGATTGAAATGAAATTGTGTCTTTTTTGTGTCTGAAACTATGTATGTGTATTGTGTAATGTTCTCAAATATTTGTGGTTTGATTACTTTATATTTACGAAAATGTATGATAGCGCTTACGTGTCTCTGAATTGAAATGACTAGTATAATTTATAGTTTAGCTAAATAATAATCTGTGCTACCACATAAGGTGAGCCAGAGATTCTGCCCGTTTGCCCCCTCTCATATAAAAAAAAAACCACACGAATCGATCGATGCCTACAATCAACGGTTTAGTCGACTTCGACTCCAAAGTCGATTAAAGATCGATTGATTGATGTGGTAGCGCCTGACATTGAATAAGAGGCAGTAAGTGGGAGAAGTAAACGCAATTTCCAGAGTGCCTTTGGGTCCATCGCAGCCCGGCGGTGGCATGGGCGGTCACGGCCAGATGGGCGCGATGGGCGCGATGCCCGTCCCGCCGCACCACGCGCCCGCGCAGCGCCCGCCGCACACCATCAGAGCGATGCACCACCCGCCGACGCAACACCACAATGTACCACCTGTTAGTTATTGACATAATTATAATACTATCGTAACTGGCCGATATAAAACTGGTAAATAGAAGATCAAAAAAAAAATATATATGAAAAACTTTTGAATCATTAAAAAAAATACTACTAAGGATTTTTAAATTTTTGTTTTTTAATAAAAATGAAAAGAAAATAATATGACAATAAATTAATTTGAATTAAATAACCAATGCATTGAAGCTACATATAATAGATGTCTGTTGTGGCCCAACGGTAGCGACCTTGCGTTACACGCCATTGTTCGCGTTTTTGATTTCCGACACAGTAAATACTGTCCAAAATGGGTCTTTCGGATTGCATGGCTTAGATTTTAAACTTGTACTTAATATTTAGTAAATGTTTATCAGCAACAGACACGGCTCAGACGGCCGTACTCGCTGGGCGGCGGCTACGGGCCCGGCGGCGCGCCCGGCGTGCTGCCGCCGCCCTACGCGCCCCCTCCGCCGCACGCGCAACCACCTTCCGCCGCGCAGCACAACCACAGCGGTACGCACACATACCTACTCAATTATACTAGATATTTTTATATAGAGAGGTATAACTGGCTTGCCATTCATAGATCACCTTTGCCATTCAGATATATGATAATAACTGGGACCGACAGCTTAACGTACTCCCCGAGGTATGGTGGGTAAACCTCACGCGGATAACGTTCTGATCGAAACAGGTATAGTGGGAATCGAACCCACGACCGTCGAGGTTACGGCAGGCTAACTACACGATCGAATATGGTGTTGAGAAAAATCTCATTTGTCTTTGTCATTGTTGTTTATTGAAGACTACATTATTTATTTGTCTCTTGCCACTAGGTCTGCGCAAATCTTCGTCGCCGATATTGTCCAAGAAAACAAAACTAACATCTGACTTTGGTCAGTAAAATTGAAAACGTTTTACTTCTGTTGTGTTTATTTTTGTTATTGTAGGATAGAGGCAGATTTTTTGATTTTTTTCCTTATTTTCCAGCACTTATAATTTTGTAGTTGCTTTTGTTTTGTTACGACAGAGAAGTATAACTTCTTACGTTCGTACATAACTTTTGCACACACAGAATGAAAAATACATCATATTATTTAAAAATAAATTGTATTAATTAGTAGCACCGGCAGTACCGAGTACGAACGCCGCGGCCAGCGCTGGCGAGGGGAAGGAGGAGGGCGCGGCGGGAGGGGAGGCGGAGGGCGCGGACGCGCTGGCGGCGGAGGGCGAGGACGAGGCGGCCCGCCTGTCCGCCGCGCCGGCCAACAGTAAAGAGAAGACACCCATGTGCCTGGTCAACGAGCTGGCCAGGTACAATAAGGTACCGTACATTAGTCAAGTAAAGGTCGTTTGGAAAAATCTTCTAGTAGTGTAACTACAAAATTCAATCTGGTAATTTGTAGGCAATTTGGACGCAAATAAGCAATACCATGTCAACCCACAAAATTGAAAAAACGGAGTTATATATGCAGAAGTGTTGGTAAATAGCTGAAGAAGATTTTTCTTTAATATTTGTAGGGTTTTAAGCTTTAAAACTTCTATAAAAACCATTTTTTAATCACGAAATTTATGTATTATGTTAAACGTTTTGGGTTATATTATATACGAAATATGCAGTATATACTTATTTTTTGTGAAAATAAGTAAAATAACTTACATAAATCTGAAATTGGCAAAAACTTGAGCAATACAAAAAAAAAATCATTTAAAGCAAGTTGTTCAAAATTTTCAAACGCGTTTTTCTCGAAATGACATTCGTGTGGGTTGACAAGGTATTGCTTATTTGTGTCCATTTATAAATTTACCATAAATTAAACTGTATGATATTTGGGGTGGCATGGGGTAGGGTACCAAAGAGAAAGTTTAAAGCAAAGAATGTGGCATTGGTATAGTGTATTAATATAGTTTTATTGCTCTCAGATTAAGCATCAATATCGCCTCACATCAGAAACGGGACCCGCTCACAAAAAAATATTCACAGTAACACTCCGACTGGGTGATACTGAGGAATACACAGCTGAGGTGAGCTTATTACATGTTGATTTAGTTATGAGTTATATTAATGTAGTTAGGTTATATTCTCCCATATGGAAAATGTTTTATTTGCTGCCTTTGAATTTTTAACAACATTATGTTTGAGAAACAAGAAATTATGGATTTAAAAAAATGCATTTTATAGACAGGATCCAGATATATAAAAATCAATAATCGCTATATCTAAAATTTCTTAGAGTCAAAAACATGTCTGTATGCTCAATACCTATACTTTTACCTCCTGAGAGAAACGAACCTGCCAGCATAATCGTTTATAGCGCACAATTCTGTAAGGCTTGCAACATTGGCTTGCAAAATAAGTTAAGTTGTTTAATTAATTAATAATTAATATAGTATGAGACGCTCATAGTCGGATGCGCTCACTGGTAAACGATCGGTGGATAGAGCAACTTTCGGTGCGGTCAGTCTATGGATGGGTGATCGCATAGTTTCGGTTGATTTTCTCCGTGCCTCATAGGGCACGATATAAAACTAGTCGGATAAGTCTCAAGTTCTAAGTTGGTTAATTATATACATGAATTTTGACGACGTTGTGGCGCAGCGGTAGCGAATCTGCCTTAAACGCAGGTCGCGGGTTCGATTCCCGCTCGGACCATAATATGTTTGTATTGACCATGCAAGCATATTTTCCGGTCTGGGTGTATTTGTTCTTGTCTTTGTATGTTTCCGGACCCCAGACACAGGATATCACTGTCCTAATGGGGGCCGTTGAGAATACAGCGTTTATTTATATTTATTTATAATTGTTTCGTATAGGGGTCGTCGATAAAGCGCGCTCAACACGCGGCGGCGCGGGCCGCGCTGGCGGGCACGCGCTTCCCGCCGCCGCCGCCGCGCGCGCCGCCCTCCGCGCACCAGGCGCACCACGCGCACCACCACCGGCACGCGGGTACGCGGCGCACTCACCGTCTACCGCTGACAATAAAGCCGTTCACATCTATGAGACCAGCTCTGACGCTTTCTGAAGATAATATGAATCAATTCTGTCAAAGTAGCGTGTGTACACTTGTCTAATCTGTTATAACGCGGCCGAACCCCAACTTCACCCATTCTGACGCAGATCGCGATCGCTTCTGATGAGACACAACATTGCGTCAGACAAATATGTGACGCGTCACGACACAACACATTACACAAAAGTAAATCCGGCTTAATCAAACTAAATGCAGCAGCTCATAAAGTACTAATTCACGTCGTCTTAATATTATTGAACAATAATGAATGTATATTATAATAGGCGCAGTGATGCCGACGGTGGAGCTGAACGCGCTGGCCATGAAGCTGTGCCAGCCGGCGGTGTACACGTCGGTGCCGGCGGTGCCGCGGCCGCGCGCGCGCCTGCCCTACCGCCTGCCCGCGCCCTTCGTGCCGCCCTACCACCCGCACGCGCCGCACGTGCCGCGCCTCGTCGAGCCCGCCTCGCTGCTGTACAGGTAACGCGCTGATCATACAATAAAATACAGAGCTTAATTACTCCACCACACTGCCCCACTGCGGATCTATGGACAAGTCTTAGATGTTTTCCTTCACCGTTAAGCCCGAGGTAAATTCTAAACACAAATTAAGCAACTTAAAACTTACAAGCTCCTTGTTCGGATTTGAACCCACAACCGTCCGTTTTAACCGTAAGCTTTCTATTTATCGAGCCTTCTGTGTTTTTATTAATGTAGTAATAAAAATATTTTAATGATAATAAATTAATTTATTTATAAATGGTGTATGTAGGGTGCGCGTGTGCGTGGGCGGTCGGTCGTGGGTGGGCGAGGGCGCCACGCCGCAGGGCGCGCGGCACGACGCGGCGGCGCGCGCGCTGCACGAGCTGCGCCCGCTCTCGCTCGACGACGGTACGGACACACGTACACACACCGCGCCACGCACGATACACATACACACTTAAATATTCATTACTTATTTATACATACAACATTACGTATTTGACACAAAATGTGATTCTGAACTACAATTAAATAGCGTTGTTATAAATTCTTCTTGATATTAAATAATTCTTATTTTTTTTCTACATTCATTTGCCCATTTGAACATGAATAAATACAGCACCTACACACTAAAAATTCAACTTCTTAACCAGTTTCAAATGCTTAACCAGTTGTTCTATCTTACAGATGCTGGTTCAGACTTGCTTAATTCAGAAGTTAAGTCTCCGGTATCGTTGGTACATGAGTTGGCATTGAAGAGGAATCTCTCGGTAGCATTTACTGTTAAATCTGAACGTGGGCCTCCGCATATGCGAGTAAGTAATTAAAGTTCTGAATCTCTGAATAGATTTAATGTAATGAATGTGTATATAATTATAATAATGTGTGTAGGTGTTCATAACGGTGTGCACGGTGGGCGAGATGGAGACGGAGGGCGAGGGCAACGGCAAGAAGGTGTCGAAGCGTCGCGCGGCCGAGCGCATGCTGGAGGAGATGCGCCGGCGCTGGCCGCCCGCCCTGCTGCGCGCGCGCCCGCCCGCCGACCGGCGCCGGCACGCGCCCGCCAAGAAGAAGCCCAGGAACCTCATCAAGGTGAACCTTTTATATTACTTCGTTATGGTTTCCAAATTTTAAGTTTCCTGATCAGGAATTCAAATTCAAACACGTAAATGCTCCTCGTACATGAAAAATGTTCAACAAAGCGCACACTTTCTTAGTTATAGAAGGGAAATGGCCAAGTAAATGGCCTTAGTCGGCTATTACTAGCTCTAGACTAATTGGGAGCGGTCCCTATTGGGTGCTCCCTATTGGGAGCGGTCCTATATTTTATTATTAAAATTGTATGATGAAGGTTTACCCGAACAATGATATAAAAATTTGTCTAACGGAAGATTATGATACATCATCATATTATTATGATCTAATTTTGTATACTGGTTGTATTTATGGAACTGGTTTGTCCTGGTGTGAATTATAATTGTTTTTGGCCAGTATGGTAAAGTTTTCTCTTATGCGTTATCAGGAAGGCGGGCCGGGCGCTGTGGTAGACGCGAGCACGGGCGCAGAGGGCGGAGGCGCGTGCGCAGCGGGCGCGGGTGCGCCTGCGGGGCCGGGGGCGGGGGCGGGCGGCAGCGCGGCGGGCGGCGCGGACAACCCCATCTCGCGGCTGGCGGTGGCGCGGCACGCGGCGCGCGCGCGCTCGCCGCAGTACCGCGTGCTGGAGGAGCGCGGCGCGGCGCGGCGCCGGGAGTTCCTCGTGCAGTGCGACGCGCCGCCGCACAGCGCCACCGGACTCGGACCCAACAAGAAGACCGCCAAGCGACGAGCCGCACACAGTAATATTTATATATATTTTTATATAATACTAGCTTTTAATGAGGCTTAGAAATTGTTAGTTCCAATTTTTCATCTGCTATTTCACCTCCTTTAAGTTTTGTTTTTGCGACAAAAAGTGGCCTTTATTTACTATGATTATACGTCTCTATATCCACATCTATAAATACAATAAAATTAATCATAATCAGTTCAGTGGCTTAGGATTTTATATTATATCACTTTAAAAGTCTGTAGGAAAATAATGGCCTGTATGCAAATAAAATTTACATTCAATTTCAGATGTACTTCTAGCGATGGAGTTGAATGCAACCACGGGTGATCAGCCAACAACCAATGCAAATGCCACAGAATCAAATAACATTGTTTTAACAGACACAAATAAGATAAACAGCTCTGAAATTAAACGGAAGGTATTATAATATAAATACTATTATTAACAAACATATATTATCAAAAAAGGATGATTAGTCAGCAAATCGGTATAATTGTAATCAAATTTTTTTAAATTAGGATGCCGAGACGAATGGTTGTGGAGCCAACGGTGAAATACGCCAGCCGGTTCCTGGCGTTCTCATGATGGACTATCATCAACGATCCGGTCAACCCACACAGCCAAATGGTATTATAATGTTTATTTCCTTATAGTTTTAGGAAACCTGAAAGTTAAGAAACCATTATAATTTATAATAAATATTGATAAGATTTAGGACTGCGAAATTTGTAATTACATATTCTATTTGTGTAATATATAATGGGGAAAAACACTTAGCCAATAAATTAATAGTATATTATATTGTTATCAGAATAATTATAGAAAGGGGTAGATTGCGTGTATATGTCGTGAAATGAAAAAGTGTTTAAAATTGAAGTGCCATCTAACAAGTCGCTAGGAACTAAATAACTAAAAAAACCTTGAATTCAATTGATCAATTTCTTACTGTTGTTTTCGCATACAAATCGATGTCATGAGCATGGTTTATTCTTAAATTTTTAATCAATTTCATACATGGAATATGCAATATATTATTGTCTATATCTATGGTTGTAAGTAACGTATTTTGTGGCAGGAGTGAGCGAGACGAGCGCGACGGGCGGCGCGGGCACGGCGGCGAGTTCGCCCGGCGCGAAGGACCAGCTCATGTACCTGTCGCAGCTTCTCGGCTTTACTGTGCAGTTTTCAGATTTTCCCAAGGTGACTATTATTAATTAAAACTTAATTATAAACGATAATTATTTCTATACATATTGTTATAAAAATAGTGCGTGGAAGTCCCTCCGCGCGGAAGGTGTGAAACTTCTTAATGTGGAAATGAAAATAGGAAGAGCTACTGATTTTTAGTGAAATCATACTGTTTCTTTAAGAAAAACTTTATTAACATTGCTTACAATTCACAATTGATCGCATCTTTTAATTGTCATTTTCATACAGTGAGAGAGTGGAGAAATATCCAAATCTATAAATAATATTGTTTACTTCGCTGCATAGCAAGAATACCACACACATGTGCTTGGGATTTACCGACTCACTTTCTTTCTCTCTCCTACTTTCTACCTTTGTGTATCTTTCTTTCTCTCTCCCTCGTGCGTTAAATGTTTAACGCAATCTTGTTGGAAGTCTCATTAGAAATTTCACTTCAATAATGTATAAATAAATAATGACCCGTGTGTTACGTTAGCGCAACCACGGCGAGTACCTGTCGCTGGTGTCGCTGTCGACGGAGCCGCCCGTCATGTGCCACGGCGGCGGCGCGTCCACCGCGCACTCGCACGAGCAGTGCGCGCGCGCCGCGCTGCGGGCGCTCGCGCACATGGGCCTCGACGCGCCCACCACCGGGTACGATTCTACATCACATGCAATTTATAGAGAAAAACCTCATTTAAAACTTTAACGCTTTTCCACCGCGAGCGAAGCGGACCAAATTTCACCCATAAAAAATCACGAGTATGCAGTTTACTCTTGAAAGTCCGTTCCGCTCGCGATGGAAAACCGGCTCTACAATCCTGTGACTGTCAAACTGTTTAGTGATAAAGTGAATGAATCAAAAACTATCATATTTAATCAAATGCGATTTAAGTGTCAAAGTTACAAAATTATGAATAATAAAAACAATCTTTCTATTTTATTTACTTTAATAAGTATAATTGAGATGTCTGATAATGGACTTCAAAATTATTATTAGAAAAAGGTGTTCTAAAATGTCTGTATTATTTCTACTTAATTCGAATTCATTAAATTATCTCACGAAATAATATAACGATGATTACAATCATATAAATTGCTATTATTTTGTTGTTAAAATGAGTAATTCATGTTAAAAATTTGTCAGACTGCAGAGCGTGCCGACCGCCAGCGCCGCGAAGGCGAGTGTCATCAGCAACGGCATCGAGTAAGCCCTACACTTCATTCACTTCGTATTTCAAGCAATAATTAGAAACGTGTGAATATTTCACGGCGCGAAATAAACAGTTCGGGACGTCTTATTATCTGACAGCATTCTTTATTTCGTACCTTCATCAGCTATGACGTATTCACGACGACGTTCCTTTGATCTCGGGTCTTGCAACAATTCTTAGTTTCTTTATTGTTCTAAAGTTTTTAGAAATACAAATGTTTATTTTTTGTTATACTTTGCGATCTGCGTCGTGTTTTTAGTTGATTTCAAACTGTCTTTTTATATATAAAAAAACTAAGTTTATTTTACAAGTATTATATGAAAACGTATTTATTGAAGTAATATATGCGTGAAACATATTGAAACACTGCAAAAATGTTATGATTATCTCAGATGTTAAATAAGTTGATGTAGGTTTAATTAGGATATTTATACAATGTAATGTTTATTAGGTTAAATATAAAACAATGTGCTACACATGTATGTAGTAGCATATGAGTATGCAAGAAAAATATCATTTGGAAACGAATCTTGTAACGAAACGGGCTCTGAAGCCTAATAATGTTTCTTTGGGATTTGGCAGACGAAATGTCGCGACTGCCGGCGCAACCGAATAGAGTGCGGGATCGAGACTGTATAAACATGCACACTATACTTATGTATACATCATGTAGTAAGTAGCACGTGTGTATCAATATCGCTCAGTGACCAATATTACGTGACCAGTTCAGGGCATTCTTCAAATGACCACGCTTGGGGGGAGTTTAGATCTTAAGTTTACTACGTCATGTAGTCAATAGAGATGAAAAATAAATGTGAAGCAAAGGAAAAAATATCAACACGCAGGTTTAAGCGATGCATTAATACTGACAAATATGAACCCCTTTTTTTAAATTTTGTTTGCAAAAATGGTTGGGGGTGTTGGCATATAATACGGGTGGAATACCGGGTTGGGAGGGCAAAAATAATTGTAAAGAAATGGGTCGCGTAGTAAGGGTACGTCCCCTGCGGAGTGTGAGCGCCGGCGGTCGCCGCCGTCCCGACGAGGTCATCATGCGGCCATGGTGACATCTTACGACTAGTTTTAGCTTCCCCGCAGTAATCGCCGCAGAGCTCGCGCCGAGTTTGCGGCGATTGCTACAACGTATGGCCTCGATTTTTAACTATAAATAAGCGTAGATTTATATTATCTTCCCGACCCTATGCTATGGAATGTGTAATTTTAGTATTAAGAGACCCTACAATGTATTACTAGTAGACGTAGTTACTCCTAATGGATTTAGGATTATGAAGGTTGCTTGTTAATTTTAGTATATTTTCATGTAACCATTGATTTACTAGACCTAATATTGTTGATAAGTTTGTAAATGACTAATGAATCGTAATGCAATAAGTTCGGGGACTGTATTGGATGTCGTTTAGTTAAATTGTCTTGACGCTGATCAAGGATTTGTAATTATTAACAAACTATTGTACATTTCATTGTAGCGGGTCTAAAATATTTATTGTATTTGACTACGTAGTAGTTATCAGTGCCGCTGAATCGAGATCAGGCGATCGCCACTCTTACATACATTACTATTGTAATTATTTCATGTATTTCTTATCATAAGAGGAAAGCGCACTAAATATTTAGTCATCGTTAAAACGATTTTAAATCGAGGCCAATGTTAGAATTTCTTCATGTCGAATGTTGCACAAGTAACAACGCATAAAGAAATTAATTTTACTATCAGATAGATACGCCGTAATGGCATTAAGAGTGTTTTATTTATTTTTGATCTTAGCAACTAATATTTTATATTATATGGGTGGAGCGATCCAAAACTGAACTTCGTGCTGTTAGCGTTGTGTAAGAATAAAAACAGATAAATATTGAAATTGTTGTTTTATTATACCGATGTTTATTAATTTAAAATTATAAGTGAAATTATGAATTAACTTTAAATATGAGTAGAATTTTTATTATAAATGTTGGAAGATAAAAAACGAACAAGTTAAAAAATAAAAACAATGTTTATTTAATAAAACAGATGCGTAACAAATATCACCAGTCTCGTGAAGAGACCTGAGGTAATCAGCTGATTGTGGCTGTGGTTTGTTTATATTTACATAATACTATTTTAAATTCAATTATCTCGAATGAAAATTAATACTATTTAACTTTTCCTCATATGGCAGTCGATCACTTCTCAAACTTAAGGCCGAGCGCCTGTGTCATGAAGCACAGGATATCTGTATGTTCATCAATCTGAAACAAAAACGAATCATCTTGAAAATTGTAATTACTTAAATAATCAATTTTCTTGTAGAATTTCGCTGCTATACTTCTTTGGGTCTGCTCTTCTGAGATTCCAATTCAACAGGTTACTAATTAAAAAAAAACGGTAATATTTGAGTAATTTTTACATAAAAACTAAAAGGAATAAAATATTAGAGTGTGAACACTCACGATTTTAGCGGTGGGCTTCCCGCCGCCGTGGCCCGCCTTGGTGTCGACGCGCGCCAGCAGCGGGCGGCGCTGCGCCGCGCCGCGCACGGCGTGCTGCAGCGCCGCGATGAACTTGAGCGAGTGCAGCGGCACCACGCGGTCGTCGTGGTCCGCCGTCAGCACCAGCGTCGCCGGGTACTCCGCGCGGCTCACTGCACAACAACAACATTGTATACTCATGTATGTTAAGATAACCTCTGGAGGCCGGCTAGGTAGGTACCACCGCAGTGTCAAATATTCAGCCGCCAAATAGTAGTGCTTAGGCATTACTGTGTTTCGGTTTGAAGGGCACCGTACCCTAGTGAAATTACTGGGCAGAGGAGGTTTAAAAACCAATATCTCGAGATTGCCAACGTTTGAGTGGCACCTACTAATGGTGCTGCAAGCGCTTATAAGCTATGGCACCCACTTACAATCAGTTGGGCTGTATGCTTGTTTGCCAACTTGTAACACAAATAAAAATAAAAATCTGAAAACCAGAACAAGAACCAGAAGTACGGGACCAGAGCAGTATGGGAAATACAGGATTTACTGTTATCTAACTTACAGATTGAAAAAAATAATATGTTATATTGATACCATTGTCAGGTGGCTCTATGTTGTGCAGTGGTGAATACTTGAGTAAATACTCAAACTGCGTCTTGTTATCGGAGCTCCCATAATCTGACACCCAAGCGTGTCCGATCGTAAATTTTTGGAACCGCAGCATATCGAGCACCCTGTAATAATAATAAAAATTAGATTATTCTTTTATATCTCTTTATACGATAAAACGCTTGTAACAAAAATGATGCAAGAAATAATTTTTACACTAAGAATCATAAGAATGGCCCTTTCGTACAAAAAAATGTCCAAGGATTCGCTGGTACTGCTCCTTGGTAAATTCAATTTAATTCAAACTCAATTTTATTTGTATGGTATGGCTTGTCCAAATATAATAAATCTGTGAAAAAAACTGGTATAATTAAACCTAAGTAAAATAATATTTTAAACAATCATTTAACCAATTTGGGTAGAGAATATAGTTTTCGGGTCGAAAGCCGTCCCAATATGAAGTGCGTCTACTGACCCGACCTGCACGATGGCGGCGCCGAAGAGCGCGGGCCGCTGGTTGATGCAGGCGGCCACGAGCAGGCCGCCGTTGGAGCCGCCCTGCGCCGTGATGAGCTCCGGCCGCGAGTAGCGCTCCGCCACGAGGTACTCGGCCGCCGCGTGGAAGTCGTCGAACACGTTCTGCTTGTTCAGCAGCCGGCCCGCGTTGTGCCACCGCTCGCCGTACTCCCTGCGCACGATACATTACTACACATTATATTAAAACTATCGAGAGACGTTCTCGTAGAGACGGGTCACGCAACCTGATGAAGGACCTCTGGTGGGTCCGAAAATAGTCGGTGCCTCAACCGATTGAACGTGAGTTTTAGACAATACAATTTATTTATTACACATTTCAACTAAACACCAGTTGCGAACACTTTACATGTTAAGAATAAATTTAATAAATCTCAGTGCATTTCCCGTAATCATACTAAGCTGCCGTGCATTTAACATTTATATATCATTTTAACATTTACATAAATAAAACGATATTGATCAGCTCTCTTCTAATATTGGTCCTTCGAGCCTGATAACATTAATACGTCTATGTTTGAAATGGAACACTTCAAAGCTTTGTAATTAGCTACCTTTTTTACACCACTTAGAATTATTTGTGAATAATTATAAGCTCCGATTAAAATATACTAATATAAAATTTCTTAAAAATATACAAAAGATAGATAAATTTAAGTCTGATAAAAAAAAGGCAGCAAACGCACCGAGAAGGCATCTTCAACATATCCTCAGAAATTTCTGCTACAGAAATGTCTTTAATGTTCGTGCTAGGCAAATATTCAAATAAACATTCCTGGACGCCATTTAAAAAATCTAGAATTTAGAGTGGTAATAACTGACCCGCCGCCGCGTATGTTGGGGATGGCGACGACGCCGTTGAAGTGCTGCATGAAGACTAGGCGCGTGACGCTGAAGCTGGGCTGCAGGTTGATGTTGAAGCCGCCGTAGCCGTACAGCAGCGCCGGGCTCGAGCCGTCGCGCGGCGCGCCCTGCAGCAACACACGAGGTTCGGTCAAAGTTATATTTATCTTCGTTGTTGTTAAATACAACATATTCATATGCCAGACATAGAGGATACAATAGACTGCGCATCTATAGACATATGGGGTAAAATACTAAGTGTTTAAAATTTGAGCGCCATCTAACTAGTGGATGGTAACTAAATAATACTATAGTATGTATGGGGCTATCAAAACCAATGATAATGCTAGAATGTGATTGTTCAATATCCCAGTCTCATTCTTGCTTTTATTTTTGCATATGCGTCATTTTTTAGTTAGAACCAACTCATAGGTGGCGCTAGTTCAACCTTTAATTTTTACCAATTTCAATATATACAATACACTATCTATTGTGTTCTATATCTTATATTAATTGAATACATGAAAAATAGAAATAGATTTATATTAATTTAGTACAAGAAAAATATGATACCTTTTTGGAAACAATAAACATAGGAACTTTGGTGCCATCTTTGCTTGAGTAAAATATTTGCTTAGCCTCATATTGCGATGCGTCGAAACCTTTCACTTCGACTTCCCTGAAAACCTGAAAATAAAAAAATAAAAATAATTTAATACTAAACTACTTAAAATATTTTTAAGGTATATATCTATTTTAAAAATACATACCTTAGGCTTATACGGTTTCGGGCTGCTAAAGTCTAAATGGTATATGATGCCCGGTGTCAGGAACGACATAAAGTGGTAGAAGATCTCGCTCTGCTGTTTCTTGCCCGAGAAGCCCACGATGGAACCGACATCCAGGTCTAAACCTTGCAACAGTTCACCGGAGTCTAAATGCAATTGAAGGACGCTCTGAAATTAAGTAGTATAACAATTAAATTAAGATTAAAGTATTGGACACACTAAGAGGTTTGATGGCCATTCATACGTCACCATTACGTTACACGAATATCATGAATTTTTTACCATTCCTCCGTCTTTTTCACAGCTGGTCACATAATATGCGTGCCTGCCCTCTAATCTGACGTCACATAATTTTTGTAATTCTTTGTCCAGAAATTATTAATTACTTGATTATCCTGAATTCAGAAATTGCTCATAAAACAGCAATCCCTAAATTAGTTAAGTAATATTTTTGATTTTTTTCTTAGTTCACGCAATTTAATACTTAGATATGAGTTTTAATATGTTACGTCATGAAACTTAGAACCCGTCGACCCCTTTCCTCCCCCTTAAGGTGTAACCCTCTCAATAAAATCCAACAGGAATATTATGTATGAACTTCCTAAATGGCGTGACGGGTCATTTTCTATCCCCGAAAAAGAACTTTCACCATGTGCGGTGAAGTATAATGTCCATAAAGCAGTTAAATAGGCTAGTTTATTTGTATACAAGGTTTAAATGATTAAAACAGGCAATATTTTTAAATTACTATAAATAACAAAATCATACTCTCATATTTTCATGCTCTCTCTCATTTTTTAAGAATAATGCTATTAAACAATTACAAAATTTATCTTAAATTAATTAAATTGTATGCTATTTCAATATTTAAACTGAATTAATAATTTTTTTTTTCTGTATATTTTTGTATTTTTGCAATAGATTTATAATCATTATTAATATTTTGTGATTTCCTTTTCTTGTTAGTCTTTCGATCTGCTTCTTGTTTGTCATATTTATCAGTGGAAACTTTATTGGTTTGTGAACTATTTTATTGTTTTATTGCATTTAAGTATTATTGTATAACTGCATGTTTCTCAAATAAAAAATAAATAAATAAATACCTTAACGTCTCTGACGTAGTGTATTACGAGTTTGTTGTTGTCAACTGGAACCGCCCAATCTAGTACATCTTTGGGATGTTCCTGGGAATCAAAATACCTTGAGTTGAAATAAAATATGGAAGACCAACTTTGTCAGTCTTAAGTGATAAGAAGCGAGTTAATGTTCGGGCTACGTATTAATTTGTCATAATTGGTCATTGTCGTCAATAGAATTGCGAGATACGATAGATATATTTATCGTAATGGTCCTAATATTGTACCTTGTCGTACACCATAATTTATTTTGTATAAAAAAATTAACTATCTGTAAAATGGTTTTATAAAACTAAAAGTAGTAAAATCAGTGGCGATTTATAGTTTCAATTTTTAAGGTTTGAACAAAATGTATTGATATTGTGATATCTTTGTTACTTAGTAACTGCAATAGAGTGGAATGACAAACAGCATCAAAAGCTTATTTTAAATCCATAGATATCGGTAATAGTTATCAGGATCCAATTTTAGTTCAGATCTGAGAATTGCACTATCCATAGCAATTTTAAGAGCATAATATGTAAAAATACGTAATGATAAGAGTCTAATCTAGTCTGTAGCATCTTATATTGGTGCAAATATTGTTATAAAAATAGATTTAACAAAGAAAAACATACTTTATATGAGACTAGATAGCCCAAAATCACATAAAATTTCGTTTAGCAATGTCCATTGACATGTCCATTTGCAATATGCTAATAATATTACAATAGTGACGGGTACTAAGTTAATGAGAGAAACAGGGAAGGACCAGTGGATTGAGCACTTCTGATATTGTATTTTTTTGTGTTTCGAATCGTCTCGCGTTTTACAGTAAAGGAAAACACAGTGAGGAAGTCTTATGGAGGAGTATTGAGCTTCTAATCTTTCTTCTTAATTATTGCTTCTTACGAGTGTATAAGAAACACAGACACAAAACACTATTAGTATAAAATCGTAACACGTTTTAATCTTTCAGTGGCAATACGTATTATTATATCTACTTACGGGTACAACGGTCTCCCAGTTCTCCTCAGCGGGGTTGTTCAAGTCGATCTTAATGAGCTTGTAGTTCGGGGCGTTCTTGTTGGTGCGGAATATACATACGGAGCTGTTTTCTGACAGATTGTTCGTTACGTACTGTAAGAGACAACGATTACGTAAGCTAAAACATAATTTTATGCACTTTACTTATAATTAACATATAATGATTGTAATATTTTAGCTACATCCAGTCTTACTATATGATACAGAGCGGCCTTATCATACATACAAAATGTCATAAATCGTTGGTACCCCTTCGTAAATTTAACACCAACGCATTCTAACTTTATTCCGGTATGTTGTGTAAAATACCAACGAGACTGTGTCAGTTTTTCAACTGTCGGGGGAAATACTAAACGTTCTTTGGGTTTCATACGATGAGTGGAATTATAGGCATGGACTTGTAAGTAATCCTGACAGATTCACCGACGTAAACATTAGCTACGAGTAACTGATTTCTACAAGGTTATGCTGCAAACTTGCAACCTTTATTATATTATGAAGATAACATATGGACGAACATTATGGGTCGAAATTGTAGATAATTGTCTAATATTTATGACCTCGAAAAGCACATTAACCTATTATTGGCTGTTTTATTTTATGTACAACCGTCTTGCCCGAGAAAAGACTAAGAAAACGTCCATTGCCAATGTAAAATGTCCGCCAGAGCAAGCTAACAAACCTCGTAGTCCGCCTCGAAGCGGTGCACGATCTGCGTGAGCGGCAGCAGGCCGGTGATGTCGGGCGTCTTGCTGAGGTCGGCGAAGAACAGCAGGTTGTCGCGGCAGTCCTTCACCGGGCTCACGATCAGGTAGCGCCCGCAGTCCGACACCTCCGCGCCGCTGACGGACACCACACACTACACTTCACCTACTACCTCCTCAACCTTCCTTTTAGTGGTAGGAGAGCTAGATCCTCTCAGCACAAATGGGCTTGGACCGGAGAAGTACTACCCTGTCACAGAAAATCGGCGTAAAGTAGCACAGTACTGTTGCGTTTCGTGTGATGAATGATAGTGCCGGGGGCCCAATCTCCCATCCTCTCTATTCCTCTTCTAATACCTTCCTTCTTATCCCTTGGGTTGACGACACGCATGTGATATTTCAAGTATCGCAAGCGTTCACAGGTTGTGAACTCTTACTATCAGGCTGATCATAAGCTTGGTTGCCAACTGTCATGATAAAAAAAAAACCATTCCCCACCTATTCTACGTTTTAGAAATATTTGATTTATTTTTCAAATATAAGGTGATAGGCCTTTTATGCAAGCCGGCCTCTAGATACCACTGCAGTTAGATGTTCTATTGTTGATGGACACTGAAATACACTGTAGGACACTGTAGTAAACATAAAATGACCGTGCAAAAAGATTTAAGAACCAATATCTTAAGACTAGCAACGCGTGAGCGACTCCTTCACATGAATGGTGTTGAAAGAGCTCATAGGCTAGGATCGTATGCTTGCTTGCAAACTTAGTTCGTTCGTTCTCTATGTTTGTGTGTGTTTCTATACTTCTAACACATGTATTCTAATCGTTTTAACCGTAAGAAAAGGAATGGCATGTTGGTATTTTATTTATAACATTACGTCATTTCAAACTGTAGAAGTAAAAACGACATAAAATGGAATCTATTTATAGTTTAGAGTTCAGTACAATTTTATATTTTGTCACTTAACTACAATTCAAATAAAATTGTTATTATTGATGATTAAATACACATATGTATAACAGTAAAATATATTTATATAATTAATACATAAAAAGTTATATATAGCTTGTCTTCAGAGATTAAAAAAAATCACTAATTTTATAAACATATTATTAATGATTATAGCATATAAACAAACATTAATGATTATAGCATAATCTTAAGAAATTATATTTCAAATGTAGGTACTAATGAATTATTTACACAAGCATTTCATGAGAATGTCTTTGTTCTGTCTAAATGTGAATGACGTATACAAATCTAACAATACGTAATTATTATTCATACTAAAAGACACTACACATTTCTAAATACGTATTTGTACGCAAAAAGAATTTTTAAAATTATTCTAGTTTTTTTTAAAATTTAAACTAAACTAAATTTTTCTATAGGTTTCAATGGTATTCAGTTAATTATTAAAAAAACATACGCGCGTTTTTCTTCACACTGCATTCGACTATTGACGTCTCTGTCAATAATAGAAAAGCGTATTGAAAGATGCCGGATAGCATATACTTTGAATATCATGAGCAAAATGCAAACTACATATTTTATAATTATAAACTATTTAAAATTGTTAATGAGTGTGCACTACTTTTTTACAGTTTTCTTAAAGAACGTTACCATAGAATTATAACATAGAAGAATAGTAGATGCGCAAAACATTGAACATTCAATTGGAGCCCAGCTGCTTGCTGCTGCATAGCTTGCTCCAACTGAGTTTATTCATTAAAAATTAAATAAAAATTGATTTCAAAATAATAAACAATGACGAATTATGCGGTAAACATTTTTTTAAACTTTTTAATGAATTACTTATATAATAAATAATAAAAATACTAATTTGCAATTTCAATCTAGAAGGCGAAATCAGAATGTAAATTTTTCAGAAATTTAAAGATTTCTTTTCACTGGGAACATTACAAGTGGGCTTCTGCGCATGCCAGCAAATGTACTCACGCACACATTGGTTGTTGCGTGGTCTACGTTTCGCGAGAAAGTTTATTTCGAATTTGTCTGCGGTTCTGTGTGTTATAAATTCTATGGATGTCACTAATTGGACTGAATTTTATTTCAAAGCGTTCCAGGATATACTAGTCAAGCCCAGGATAAACTAGTTTATCCTAAATATCTAGGCTTAACCATTTAATGGTTTAACCGGCCTAGGCCGAATTTATTGAATCTCAATACGCATAATCGTGTTCTGATATGTTTATGTGTAAATTAAAAAGCAAAGTTAGTATACAGTAAGTTATTTTAACATTTTTTTATCATAAAAAAGCAAAACTCTTGTTTATAATTAGGTATGCTTTGTATTAATAAATATTACTTGTCAAATTTAATGTTAATGTAATTCAAAATTAGTTCGTGCTAGGAGGCTATCATGAAGGCTATCATTGTAATTGTCAAGTTTGTATTGTATTCTAAAAAAGGATTTCCTAATTGAACAACTTGCATCACTAGTACTTGGCTATTCATAAGAGTGTAAGCGTACTCTGTACTTCAATAAAAGATTTACATAATGGAACAAGTTGTACTTCTGGACCACTAACTTACTAACCTAAGAAGAGAAAAACAAGATTTCCTAATTGATCAATTTCTACTGATAGTAGGAGTACTAGGCTATCATAACAGTGTAAGAGTACTTTATACCTCAATAAATAATTTACTTAATGGAACTAACTAGTTGTACTGCTAGAGCACTAAGCTAATAAGAGAGAGAACGAATGAGTTTAAGTGACAAATGTCAATTTTAACCACAATAGGATTTCTTAATGGATCAATATGTACTGTTAGTACTAGGCTATCATAAGAGTGTAGGAGCTTACATCCTCCAGAGCGGCTCTTCGGGGAACTCGACGACGATGACGTCATCCGACTGCGGCGTGTCGAGGCGGTGGTAGCACAGCTTCTGGTCGCGGTTCACTTCCGTCTCCGAGCCGTCCGCCTTACCCGCCTGATCTGGGTAGCGCTGGAAAAGACACCATTATATAGCTTTCTTAACTATTGCGAATTTGCCTACAGCGTCAATAGTTAAAAATAAATAAAATAATAAAGCTAAACACTCAACGGCCCCCATTAGAATAGCTATATCCTGTGTCGCGGTCCGGAAACGTACACAATGACAAGGACAAACCCAGACCGGAACACATGCCTGTATAGTCAATACAAACATATACTCCTAGCGGAAATTGAACCCGCAACCTGTAGCGCTTAAGTCAGGTTCTGTTCAGTAGAACATTTTAATTTTTTCCTTTTCACTTCATAAAGTTTTTTGAAAATTTACTTTAGTAATGGTGTGTGACTTTGTGTTAAAATACCAAGAAATATATCTTACTTAAATATAAGTAACAGAATACACAAAAATGTTCAATAATTGTTCAGTTTAAGGTCATTAAAAAGAGCAAGCTATTTAAAGCAATGATCCTTTATAAATTGAGGAAAACTATCTTAGTTTTAATCATGGCCACAGACGTGTACACAACATTTCATTTATAAAAGGTCACATGACATTGAGTATATTATAATATTGTCCTTGTTCTCTAATAAGAAGTATAAAATTGTACTTTAAAATAGATGGAAAATCTTAAATGAGACAAAATGAAAATCTACATATCTATAACATTTTATCAATTTGTGTATGCGAGCGTGTGTTGAAATTATTGAAAAATAAGTGTTAATTTTTCCTTAAAAGAATGCTTTTTTTCAAGTCATTATTAATACTCCTATAGCTTGTGCTAGGAGTGGGTACGTCAATAGCCCAAGAGAGATCGAACCCACACCTCATGCGTTAAGTACAGACTGACTGCCCTTTAATAAATAGTAATAATATACTTACTGAATAAAATAATCCTTTATTATCCTTCGTCCACGCCATCGAGGCGAACTTGACATTCTTCAACACCTCGGGATAATCTTTGCCTATAAATAAGAATACATTATACTAGCGCCCCGCTCCGGCTTCGCACGGGTATATATAGCCTATGTCATTCACTGAAAAAATGATTAAAATCGATCCAGTAGTTTTAGCCGTAGCCCGCACGGGTAATCTTTGCCTATAAATAAAAATACATTATACTAGCGCCCCGCTCCGGCTTCGCACGGGTATATATAGCCTATGTCATTCACTGAAAAAATGATTAAAATCGATCCAGTAGTTTTAGCCGTAGCCCGCACGCGTTAATTTGGAGTAAAACAATCACATTAGAAACCTCAAAAATAACAGTATTTCTCCACTATTTAATGGATGTTATTATACATATAAAACTTCCTCTTCAATCACTATTCGCCATCTATTTAAAAAAACCGTATCAAAATCCGTTGCGTAGTTTTAAAGATTTAAGCATACATAGGGATATAGGGACAGAGAAAGCGATTTTGTTTTATACTATGTAGTGATTTAGTATACGTAAAGCCTTGGCGTTATCCGCATGGATGGTTTGGCTTTTGGTTTTATTATATATCCTGGGGGAAAGATGCCTAATACACTGGTAAATGGGAGGTTCCAAACACGAAGAAGGCTACTCCTGTTGCAGGAGGCAAACAGGCCTAGCCACCCTCGCCCTGCTTACCCACAAGATATAACTGGTTATAGCCGGTTGATGAGCGGTTGTTGCTTACCAGAGGGAAACACTACCCTCACATAGAGTTTGAGGACTTTGTGGCGCAGCGGCAGCGAACCTGCCTTAAACGCCACACGTCGCGGGTTCGATTCCCGCTCGGAGCAAATGTTTGTATGTATGGTATGTATGCCTGTATGGTCAATACAGGCATATTTTCTGGACTGGATGACCCCCGACACAGGATAGAACTACCCCCAACGGGGCCGTTGAGTGTGTAGCGTTTATTTATTTATTTATAGAGTATCAACGTGAAGTGTTTTTTCTTTTCATGGTGTAATCAAACGATTTATTAGCGAGCCTGAAACGACAATGGTCCCTAGTTTGATTCCTTCTCGGGTCAGAGTCAGAGTTTTCCAGTCGGGGTAGTTGTACCTAGACACAGGATGTTACTATTTTATGGGAACCTGATTATAAAGGCGGAAAATTAAGAAAATTTTAATATACAGTTAATCTGTATATATAAATATATAGTGAAAAATAATCAGATTACTGGAAATGCCATTAATGAGAAAGATAATAATATATTTATTTGTTCAATATTACCATATAGCATTAAATGCTACTCATGGAAAGTTTTAAAATAAGCAATACAATATTGTTTTTGTTATTAGACATACATTTTAGAGAAAAATACCTGACGGCCGTGACTTTATAAGATTTATCTTGCAAAAATTAAGTGATGACAATTCTTTAAATACATAAACGATAAACACTCAATACAAACACACCCAAACCGGAACACATGCATATATGATCAATACAAACATATGCCCCAAGCGGGAATCGAACCCAATCGAAGGCATGTTCGATACCGCTACGCCACAACATCGTCTTTTAAATATAACAATGTTTATAGTTTATAAAAAAAGTATTATTATTTTTACCTTACCAGTGGCAACATCCTTCAAATGTATGGTAATCCAGTCCGAGCCGCTCGCCGAAAGTCCATACGCTAGCGTTGAACCGTCCTCCGTGAACCGGTACCCTGACAAGGCGACTGTACCATCTTCTGATAGAGTATTAGGGTCTAGGAACACCTTAGGTTCGTCATCTAGGCTCTTTTGCATGTACAGGACACTAGAAATTATTAAGTAAAATGTAAAAAAAAAAATTAAAATATTTTATCAATACATACATTATACATATACATTTAATACATTGTGGTAAAAAAGCGTACTGTTAGACTGATGATTGGTAAAAGTTTCAGAACCCTGCAACACCAAAAATTGTGTGCAACTTTGCCTAATCAAGAAGGTGAGATTGAAGGATAGGAAGGTGAGTACATCCATCCATCTATCCGTAATATTACGTCACACGAATTTCATGATTTTTTGCCTCGCCCCCGTCCTTCTCATGCTTAGCATTTGTTTGACTCTCCCATCCCTAGTGACATCACATGTTTTTTGCAATTTTACGTCTAGAAATTATTAAATTAAAATATTAGTTTCTAAATTAGTTAAGTATTATTTTTAATTTTTTCGTTAATAGTTCAAGCGTTTTAAGACTTAGATACATTTTAAAATGTGACGACACGAAACTTAGAACCGCTCCCACACCTTCTCACACAATGTCACACTTCCCCTCTCCGAACCCCTCACCTCTTTAGGTGTGACGTAATTTACGGATAACCTTATAGGATGAGTTAGAATTAAGAGAACTTCATACTACACATGAAACCTCATATGAAATAGAAAATAGTACTCACTTTTGATTCTGCAGTCCAGTGTTTTTAAAGAAAAAGTACCGATCCCCTTTCTTGAAGGGACAAGAATATTTCGGATAGTTCCACAGCTCCGTGAGCCGGTTGTGTATATCGGCCTTTACAGCACAAGAGTCCAAAAACGGCCGGGTAATGTTGTTCTCCGCTTCGATGAATGCTTTCGTCTCCTCTGAGTCTGGGTCTTCAAGCCATCGGTAAGGATCTGCTATCTAAAAAAATATTACGGAAAAATTAAACGTGACCATTAAAAAAAATAATACTTGGTGTTCCTTTGGCTATGCAATAAACTTCATTTTCTATAAACTAAAATGATAGTCGTTTGTTTTTCCTATTTTATTTGAAAATAACATGTCAACAAAACAATGGTTTTTACTCGTGAAAAATGTGCAATGTATGAGATTTAATATTTACGCTGTCTAAAGCCAGACATAGTTTTACCAGACTTCAATTATTAGCAGTTGTATATGAAAACCCTCAAATGTATTATGTACTCATAGTATAATGAATTGAAGCAGAAAAATATTTAAACATAAAATTCTACCAAATACATTACTCGTATTATAAAAAAAATGTTTACCAACTATATAATATAGGTACATAACAACGATATCTTTTAACTGTTAACTTTAGTATTATTAGGACTATTTAGCATATTACTGATGTAAAGACTGTTTGTCTTCTTACAACATAAGAATAATACAACAAGTATGTATAATTTTATCATCAACCCTGAAGTACTTGGTTACAAGAAAAAGAAAAAAATTGCGTTAAAATCGTTACAGGTCATCGCACAGCTGAGAAATATAATGATTATATATTTTTTTCTAACGACATTACAAGGCTAGAGTAGAAACCTGTAGCGTCGTACATGAATATAAAGAACAAGTTGAACCTGTTTCGAATACGAATACGTTTATTACAATATCCTCCCATTGTTTTGATTTGTTGCCATCGATTTAATTTTTATTAACATACAACATTCAAAATGAAATACCGTGTACCTTTTATCTTAAAAAAAAAGAATACTATCAATGCATTTCAAGGCATTACTAATATTCCGATTGCCCCTTCAAATAAGCTCGCTTGCGCTAGGAGTGGGTACGACAATAGTCCAAGGGGTCAGGATCGAACCTGCAACTCTCGCGTTGAGCTATTGAGACTTTAAAAAGTAATGATAATTAGTGACCGACCGAAATTTCGGTTTCGGTTTCGGTTTCGGCTGAAAAACCAGTTTCGGTCGGACCCTAATGATAATATACATATTGAGGAGTTTTGTTATTGGTTTTAGAGACTTAATTTTTATTCTATTACCTTTATAAAGTAACGTGATTTTTACGTGGAGACTTATTCATTTTTTAATTAAAATTTATAACTTCTTTTGTATTACATATGTCATATTTAATGTAACGGACTCTTGATTTATGTTTATCGATTCATTCAACTCTATAATTATTTTATTAAAAACTAGTATTTTACTTTATATATGAGCATTTACTTAACTTGCTTCAATTAACTTTATTCTGACAAATGAAGTCTTGACTTAACCCTCGAGTCTTTGAATCTCTATGCATCTAATTCTAGAGTAATGAGTTAAGTCCAACTATGTATATGTACGCACAGTTCTAGTTATAATTCCTTGATTCCACAATCCTGTTTAAAATTGTATGTACTTATGTACTCGATTAGATCTGGATATTACAAGCCAAGTTAATATTAAACGTTAATGAAAACTTATACCCATGAAGCCATGAATTCTTAAGAAACTGCTGTTAGAGCAAAATATAAATGAGGATCATAATTGTAGTTTAATGATCGTACAACATTACTTGGAAGTGACAAACAATTTATCTTATAAATATTGCAACGAGTAGTGTAAAGGTAACGCTTTATCTAGGTATTAATAATAAACAAAATAAATTCCTTCCAGGCTCTATAGCGCGCCGAAGTATGTAAAAGTACAACATCCTTACGATAAAGGATTGTCAAACATTCATTAAATTTTTGGAAATTAAGGTATTAGTATATGATACTTCTGATATTAATATAAATTACAAAACTTTAAACATGTCTGCATTCATTGGGGTCAAAACTATATTGTAATGTGTTATAATAATAATAATAATAACTCTTTATTGGATACAAACATATGTTACAAATAAGAAGGATTACCCAGACTTATTATGACTTATTATAATCGAAAAAACATTTCAATAAATAACAACAACCAATAAGCTAATGTTCCGCTTTTAATATCAGTATTCGTTCCAAGTGAATGTAATGTGGAAATGCACTCGAGTTCGTGACGTACGTGACTTGGCGCTTAAAATTATGTGATAGGGAATTGTTTAATAATAATTTCAAGTCTTAAAGTACAAAATTAATTGAATAGAATATAAGAAATCTTATCATTATTTAAGAAATTATTGATGATAAATAATTTTTTAAAAAAGCAGATTATAAATTCGATGACTAGTCTTCGGTGTTTGTAAAATTTTTGGTTGAATAGAGAACTCGATATGAGCAAATTACCCAAACTAGCTTTTATATATCTATCTAGAATTAGAGTTCGAACTTAACTTCAGGGAAAGAGTTGACTGAAGTCAGTTAGCAGTATATTTATCTTGGTTCTTTTGATAGTAGTCTACATTTATATAGCAGTAGTTGTCTATATCTATAATTTTATGACTAAAATACCTATTTTATATAGTAAAGTCACAGTAATGTTAAAATATAACATTACAAATTGCAAATATAATTGCAAGCGGAGATCGCAAAACAGAGTTACAAAACACAAGCGTGGTGTGTTGTGATACGAAATGGTGCTAAGTTACGATTATTATTTAATAATCTCATCAGCCGAATGAACACAAAGATCAAAATATATCGATAAGTGTGAACTCAGAATTATAAACATGCTTTTTATATAAATATTGTATAAACAGTGTTATAGAACAAATTATGTTTACCTTAGTTCCATGGTAATCGTCTACCACAGTTTCGTCTCTCCTAGCTTCAGGGTACTCGAAGCCCATGTTCAAAGGGGCTTTGTAAGTAATCGCGCTGCCGCACTGCAACAATGCACAGAATGAAAGGACATGATGAGCACGCATAGTGGATCCTGCACCCACAATCACCGGGCACAGACTGACTGCTTCGGTAACCACACTCGTCTTATATTCAACAAAAACGCACCGAGTTCTAGCAAAAACGAGCTCTTTTAAAACAAGCTTGAAATATTCTGATAGATACTATAAACATCTTCAAATTGCTTTTTTTTCATCGTTATACGCTGCCAGTTATAGGAATGACAAAAAATATAGAAAGAGGCATCGTTTCTCAACCTTTTTAGTAACAAAATCAAAACGAACACGAACAGATCATGATGAATATTTACTGAAGCTTTTAGTTTGTATTTCAGCTTTCAGTTTCCGGCAATAATGGTTAACAAATAAAAACAAGATTTGTAAATTACCATAATGAATACATACTGAAAACTTCTACACACGCGAGAGTAATAAAACTATAGTAAAATGGTATATGAAAAATTTAACAAAAATCAGCTTATGATAGTTGTTTATTCATACTAAATTAAAATGAACCACAATTTAAACTAAGAGTTGTTGTAAATGTTTACTAAAAGCGTGTTACTTTTTTGTTACGGTTCTCTATGATTCCCAGGTTGGGAAACGGTGACAAAGTATTTATGTATTTACATAATTTAATTTAATATAATTTTATAGCTTTTAATGAAGTTTATAAAAAGCGGGTTTAATGCCTCCTTCATGTACCTACCATAGCAAAGTTTTAACTAGTTTAGATTCAATACACAATAAAACTTTAACATTTAACACAGAGGCGGCGAGAGGAAAAGATTGGCAAAAAAAAAAATTATGTAGGTAGTTACTTTAAGTGTGAAATAAATTTTTACCGCGTGAGCGAAATTTTCATTATTGCCGCGAGGGTTAGCTGTGGAAGTTGAACGGAAAGATTTGCTAGTTATTTACGTTAATATTTTTAGATTACGTATACTTTTTTATGTGACTAAGTTTAAAAGCAAGCATACGAAGAACATAAGACATGCTACTAGCTCATGGTAGGCGGTTGTCATAGCCTATGAGCGCTTGCGCTAAGTTGCTGCATCATACATTTGTAGGTGTCACTCACGCGTTGCCAATCTCAAATTATTGGTATGTAGCCGACCTCTTGCAATAAAAGACCGACCTCCAGTATAATAATCAATTTAAATGATTTCTTTTTATTAAATAGAAACCAAAGAGTGATGAAGATGTATTCAATACAAAAGATAGTAAATGAAAATAGAAAAAAAAACTGTAAGGTAATATAATATCGCATAACGATACTAAGAAATGTTCCCAACATCCGGAGTTTTCTTAACTTAAATATTATAATTATAAATATTTATGTAGATGCTAATAAACGCTACTTTTTATTAACCAAAAGTTAAGTAAAAGAAAAAATACAATACAAAATCACTGAAACGTGATATTTGCTATAGAAATAGGTAACATAGTTTAATGCTATATAAAAAAATGCAAGCCAGACCAATCGAAATTATGCAATCTATTGTTAAAAAATTATATAAGTTGAGAATTAAAACACGGTTGTTTAAATGAAAAGAAATTGCTAAAAATAGGTATAAAACTAACTTTTTTTTTTTCACGAATCAACTTAAATCACTAGGCATTTATTAGACGAATCGTTGCGTCTTTATCAGTCTTTAAAGTTTCGTGATATCACTCTAGTCCAGAAAAGTACAAGTGCATAAGGCTTTTCAAATCATGCTGAATATTTGCGAGCCAGTTCACAGCGAAGCGAAACAACGCGCTTGTGACAAATGCAACGTCAGCGCAACGTTTACCAGCAGATGTGCAACGTTTTTGCTGCTTGTTTGCGGCGTAGGGTCATCGTGTTGGAGACTGATGAACAGAATAGTCAATGGATTTCTTTCCTTGGACATTCATAAGTCGAGTGGGCCTGATGGAATCCCCCGATCGTGTTGCGGACATGTGCTCCTGAGTTGGCGCCGGTTTTAACGCGTCTTTTCCGGTACTCCTACTCATCAGGCGTCGTCCCGAACTCATGGAAGACGGCTTTAGTGCACCCGATCCCTAAAAAGGCAACCGCTCGGATCCGTCCAATTATAGGCCAATTGCCATTACCTCCTTGTTCTCAAAGATAATGGAGTCCATTATCAACTGCCAGCTCCTGCGGTATCTAGAGGAGCACCAGTTGATTAGCGACCGCCAGTACGGTTTTCGTCGTGGTCGTTCAGCTGGTGATCTTCTAGTTTACCTGACACATAGGTGGGCGGAAGCAGTTGAGTCCAAGGGGGAGGCATTAGCGGCCAGTCTGGACATAGCGAAGGCCTTCGATCGGGTATGGCACAAGGCGCTTCTTTCGAAGCTTCCTTCCTATGGGCTTCCTGAGAAATTATGCGAGTGGGTCACCAGCTTTTTGGCAGATCGGAGCATCAAGGTCGTTGTCGACGGTGCATGCTCTGACTTAAAACCCATTAATGCTGGTGTCCCGCAAGGCTGCGTACTGTCCCCTACTTTGTTTCTTCTGCATATCAATGACATGTTGGAAATTTCCAACATTCATTGCTATGCCGACGACAGCACTGTGGACGCTTTATACACCGGCCGCGCTAATATTTCTCGGAAAAACGTCATTGAGTGCCGGAACAAACTTGTTTCTGAAGTCGAGACTACATTGACCAAAGTCTCGGACTGGGGCCGACTAAATTTAGTCCAATTCAACCCCAAGAAGACACAAGTTTGCGCGTTAAGCGCTAAAAAAACACCATTTGTCGTATCTCCTCGTTTTGGGAACACTCCCTGGCTGCCACAGCTAGTATCGGAATACTTGGTGTCGACATTTCGAGCGTCGTTCAGTTCCGCGGTCAGTTGGAAGGAAAGGTCAAATTGGCCTCTAAAAAGCTTGGTGTGCTCAGCAAGGCGAGGCACTACTTCACGTCGGCTCATCGCCTAAATCTCTACAAGGCACAAATTCGACCACACGTGGAGTATTGCTCTCACCTCTGGGCGGGGCTCCCCAGTACCAGCTACTTCCAATTGACCGCATCCAACGTAGAGCGGCTCGAATTGTCGACGATCAAGCCCTTTCCGATCGGCTTGATCCTTTGGCATTGCGTAGAGATGTCGGATCACTCTGCATCTTCTATCGCATATATCACGGAGAGTGTTCTGAGGAATTGTTTGGATTGATCCCGCCGGTAGAATTTCACCATCGGACATCGCGACAAAACTCGAAGTTCCATCCATACCACCTCGATGTCTGGAAATCCACAACAGCGCGATTTAGAAGACATTTTCTTCCTCGCACAACCACTCTGTGGAACCAACTTCCGCCGGCGGTCTTTCCGAACCGATACGACTTGGGAACCTTCAAGAGAAGAGCCTATTCTTTCCTTAAAGGTCGGCAACGCGCCTGCATGCCTTCTGGTGTTGCAGATGTTCATGGGCGGCGGTGATCACTTAACATCAGGTGAGCCTCCTGCCCGTTTGCCCCCTCTTACATAAAAAAAAAAAAAAAAAAAAAAAAATGGATTCCGACCAGGAAACATTGTCGTTAACTTAATACATCGAAAACGCAGAAGACGATAGCAGATGTGCCAACAATTTGGGATAATCCATTATAACTAATCATCTTGAAGAAAGTGGCTACTATGTGCTATTTAATTTAGCAAAGGAATAAAAAATAGGCAATAATTGCAATTGTATGAATGTAAAAAATGATAGCGAATTTGTGATATAATAATAAATCGCCCTCGTCTAGGACCGATTCAGAAGCTCCCGCCCATTGATGACAGGACAGCAGCAGTACTCCCAAGTAGTAGCATGTTTTATCGAAACTAAAGAACTACTTTTGTCTATGTACTACACTGAACTTTTTGGATAGTACCTTGGTCTTGCCTTCTAAGTGACCATAGAATTGAATAGGAAGCTCTCTATTTTTTTTTAATGTTAAGCGGAGGGTCTTCTGCTTCGGATAAACTATCTCTGTAGGAATAATTGCCACAGCCAACCATTCTCCATAGCAACCATTGCCATAGTTACGTCTTTATAGTATCAATTCCTATTGTCAACCATCTCTTTACAAACCATTACCATGGCATGCAATAAAATTAATATTTTTTTACCGAAAATAATAATATCACTTTGCCCCCTAACATTAACCTCAAGAAATACTTGCTCACTTATCTCGACAAATGTACTAAATTTAAACAAGATGAGAATGACAGACAAGAGTATAGGATCACTCATCTGTATCGCATCATCTTATCTGCATCGCTGTAATTGTGATCCATTACAGCTTCTAATTTTTTATTGCATACTACCAAAACCAAAAGTATTATAAAAGAACTAAGCAACTTGGAATAAAATTTAGTTAAATACTTTTAATACAATGTTTAAAACATCTGTTCCCACATACTGATGAGAATTGACAAAAAATCTAAAAATAATAAAGTAGTTCTTGAGTGCTTAACACCTACTAATATAGTATGTAGCATGAATAATTTTGCCAATATTAATAACATGAACAGAAGCCAATCACCAATTAAGTCCTTATCTCATTGTAGGTTTGTATGAATAATATTTATAAATTAATTTGATAGTTATCTCTGTAATTTATCATCAAAAATGACTAGAGCAATAATATAAAAGCAGCACATACATCATTTGTTTGATTGCTGAAATACTACTGATATGTTAACTATATAAATTTAAATATGTAAAATCCCTTACTGGATTATAATGCATGAATATGGTACATACCTCTTTATTAAAAATCCGATCCATTAGTGCAATGCCATAGTAAAATATTGATAACTTTAAAAATATGTGCATAATGTGAGGTTAAATAATTTGGTTTATAGGTATAGAAATCAAACAAATTACATGTAGTTTTTATAAATAATTTTTAAATTTGATAACATTATAGTGTGTTATTTTGCATAAAAATCAAGGGGGGTAGAAACAGTTTCTATACTTAATATCGAATTAAATATATTATATATTGTTATCAATTATTAATAATGTTTTTTTCGTTGCAAAATACAAAAGCAAATAATCTCAGTGCTTTACAAATTCAACAGTTAAAAGCAAATATGATAAGCGACCGATAAGTATGTGTATCCGTCAATTATCAGTAAAAAATGCACTATAGTTTTCTTATTGGAATATTAACATTAAGCTTTACTTACCAATGTGCTTTTAGGTGAAGTAAATAAAGTATTATTTGTACTTGTTAATAATTTACTATTTGGTAGTGTAAATAGTGCAAAATTCGCGGAAAATCGGCGATGATAAGCCAAAATGCATCGCACCAACATACGATTTGACATTTTAAATATTGTTGCTATTTATCAAAAATTAAAATAATAAAATTTTATCAAGCAAAAGTAAATAATTTTAGATTCCTAAATAAAATTAATTCTTTACCGTTCTTTTTAGCAACATTTATTAGGCCAATTTTATCGATAAGAAATAAATTAAATCAAATGACTGAACTGCATTATTAAACCATGAGAATATTTTCCAGGTTCTTCTGATTCTGAACCCCTCATATCTCATATCCCATTTACAAAGAAAAAAAATGTGAACCTATAACTTAATTCAATACTTTAATAATTATCAAAAAAATGGATTAACGTTGCTACTTGTTTTTATGTTTTGATATCCAATAACTATCAGTAGCAATATGGCTAATAACTGCTACTCAATAATAATCAATACATTTAGCATTCAAATATTTAATTATATAAATAATGATGTTTTGCGAATTATTTCTATAAAGTTTTTTACTATTTCACCATTTATTCATTTATCTTATACATGTCTGTGTTATTTTATAAAAACTAAACTAATTACTGCAATGAATAGGTCACTTTTTTTAATATAGCTCAAAACCAAACAATAATTTAAGATTAAGAATTTATTTTTTTTACACATCACTAACATTTTAACCTTGGTAGAATATTAGACATGTAGTCAAAGAAGTATTATACTGGCTTACTATTACTTTCAGTTAATCTAATTGTGTTTAGTTATTGACAATTACAACCCCTCACATCTTTTTTTCGCTTCTCTCCCTCCTACTTGCTGTAAGTGGTAGCATCTGGTATTGCTAGTGTACGACGTTAATTACTTTCTATCAGGTAGGCCTAGGCAAACAATTACTTTACCAGCTTTATAACCTGAAATATGAAAAAGTGTGGGTAATATGTAACAGTTCAAATAAAACTCCAAATAAGTAGCAATTAATTTTTATTACGGAGAATGGTTATAACCTAACCCCAGCAACGTAACCGCCGTCCGCCGTAAGGCACTAGTCGTAAAACGAACGCGTCTGACAATAAATAACACTAATTGCTATTCCACTGAGAATGCCCTATTCTGTTAACAATATTGTTAATAGTAAAAAAAGGTTTTGATTTAATTAATATAAATAATTGAAACTCTAAGATGAAAATACCAAAATAATATACCATTAAATATTATTAACTTTACGAGACATTCTCAATGTTATGTGATACATCTATTAAATTATAGTCAAACCTACAAAAATATAATTCTATGTTTCTTGTCCTCACCAAGAAGCGAAGACGACTATGACATTTTGATTTCACTTCAAAAATACTGAAGTGAGAATTGATTTTTTTGATAAGATCTGCATAACTGTAATCGATTCTTGGTTAAGATAATATATCAACAATAAATACTGCTCGATTAATCATACTAATAAAGCAGATTTGGCTGTTTTCTAAAATACAATACATATTATTTAAATGTATGTATCAATATTAAAGTATGACAAACATAAGAATACGAAACCTGTGTCCACTTATCATAAATAAGTAGTGAAAGGAACTATTGTTCATAAATTAGGCTTTGTTTTTTATAGCAATTATATATATGATAAATGTTATAAAGGAATTAATTTTAAAGAAAAACCCACATTGTATAATGTAGGTCAGCTTCATTTGACGAGTGGTCACATAATGAAAGATTTATTCTCTTTTAGACGCAGATTACCTCCATTAGACACCACATTAGAGGAATTTGTTTAAAATTATCGTTAAACGTGTTTTCGATTGTTCAACATTTTATGTTTTACATTTATGGTATTTCGAACCGTAGTTTTTGGCCCTTGTCGTGTGTGCGGAATCTATTACGGATAATCTGTGCTGTTCAATCGCGAGTCATTTATCTTTGTAAATAACATTCGTAAGTATTCTAAATTATGACGAAAATATGAAAATATATATTAAAAAAATATTATTCTGGAAACCATGTTTGTCAAATGTATGTAAAATTAATTTCCAACAAGTTTAATACAAATATCAAAATTAAAGAGTAATCTGTTATAAATTTTCCATAATAGTAATATCGTAACATTCAGACAACAAAATAAGACATGATAGATAATTAAGTATAAGTTTTCATTATAATTATATTGTGTTTTTTTTTTATGATTAGAATTTAGGCAGAATTATTTAAAGCATAGTAATTGAAAGAAAAAAAATATAATGTCAATGTCAGTGGACACATTTCTAATTAATCTATATAAAATTGAACCCAACAGAGATATGTAACAAATTTCATATTTACAATGTGGCCTACGAATCAATTTTTGGTTCCTTCCCAACATCATTCTATCTTAATGTTAGAAAACACTATAGTATTGTCAATTACTAACACTGTTTATCCTAGTTAATCATAAGATCCGATGTATTTTTTAAGACTAAAATATTAAGAGATATTGAAAATTTTTGTATTAATGAATAATATTCGAAATATTTAGTAGAATATATTCGATATTTAAAAAAAATATAGACCTAAGAACAGCAAGTCACGCCCCTCCACATTTTATAACTCCACTTGTAACAACGCATATATGTGTGCGTAGCACTCACATGTCTAGTCGTGAACATACGTAGTTTGTATACATACGCAAACTAAGCCACCTTGC
The DNA here is from genome assembly GCA_023373885.1 of Hestina assimilis. Classification (NCBI taxonomy): domain Eukaryota; kingdom Metazoa; phylum Arthropoda; class Insecta; order Lepidoptera; family Nymphalidae; genus Hestina; species Hestina assimilis. Next base: position 5,456,812 of record CM041740.1, on the reverse strand, counting down.
GCACAAGCGCAAACTATTCTACTAATACACCAATAATATATAAACATAAATATATTTTTTTTTGTTAGTTTGTTCAAATGGCAAAACTCAAATCAAAAATCAATAGCTTGACTTTGAATTTTTACAGATCGTCGCATTTTTGCCAAATAGTTTTTAGAAATACTTTGTATACCGAAGTTTTGTTAACTATAGAGAGGCGTGTTTAGTTGAGTAAAACGTTTGTAGTGTAAGATCCTATTTTGTTCATCATTATTCTTGCAAATTATATGAAGACCGTTTTTATGGTGCAGACGCGTATTCGGTAGGAGAAAAATGGAAAAGTACATTATTATGAATGACAATATTATTTTGTTGGTTTATGTATAGAGAAAAAGTGTAATATTGTAAATAATAGTATCAATAGACAAGTATAAAGAAAACCAAGTCTATTTTAAAACTTGAATTGTGAGTAAAGTTATTATATTTAATTATTTATCATAAATGAAATGAAGGTGATATTTTTTTTATAGAAATTTTTATATACGTAATTTAAGTGTAGATATTTATGTCATGGAGTATATGAATTTGTAGCAAAAAAGTGACTTATATTAAGAAGACAGATTTAACTAAAGGTAACATTTCAAAATTCGTGTTTCATTACATTACAAAAAAAATATTATCTTAATCCTGTTTAATCATTTTGATTTTGATTTTGAATCGTTTGGGTTATATTTTATACGAAATATGCAGTTTGTATATTTATTTTATGTGAAAATATGTAAAATAACTTACATAAATCTGAAATTGCCAAAAACTTGACCAATACATAAAAAAATTCATATAAAGCAAGTTGTTCAAAATTTTCCAACGCGTTTTTCTCGAAATCACATTCGTGTGGGTTGACATGGTATTGTTTATTTGCTTCCATTTAGGCATAGACTGACTATATACTAGTTTTTCTTCTGATTGTGATTTGACGTCGGCCCCACCGGCCTTGACAGCGTCACCTATAGACAAGCTAAATTTTCAAGTTCACAATACCTAACTAGTATAGTTTTAGCTGGATTTTTATAAATATAATTGTCACGACTGTTAATTTTTTTTTGCACTTTTAAATTTTATTTTTCTATTTGATGTCAACTGTTAGATGTGCATTCATAAACAACCCATATAATCCGCGGTATTAATCTTCGAAACAAGAACTTTGACATGTTGGCTTTGATTAAGTATTATTACAATTATTTTTAGTTCGTATATTTCGCTACAGTAATGAAAAATTTCATTTTAATCAATTCCTAATAAATGCTGAATGAGATCACTTTTCTATCTAAATAGGCGATGTATATTTTAATACTGAATCGATGGTAATAATTACATTCAAAAAATATAAATTATTAATAATTGACTATCTACATTTACAAACGACTATAAGGATTGGTCAATTAATAGATCTGTATTACAAGCAAAATATTGCGTTTAAATTTGTTAATAAATGTATGTAAATGAGACAAAAATGATAATACACATCAGTATGTAGCAAAAATGTGCTTACAGGGCGGATTCTAGGAACAAAATTTACATTGCAACTATGGGTTACTTCAAACGAGGATGTCTAATCTAATACACAATAATAATTTTCTATTGTTTTTTTTTTCATATTTACATTAACATTTTAAAGCTTCTACTGAGCTACACATATCAAATAATATAAATATAATTATTTTTTAAGCTGTAAATATACCATTTCAAAAGCTGATATCACAATTACAAACTGTCACTTTTGGCATGTACTGTTACAGTAAATTCTTTAGACGATTGCTCAAGGCGATAAGACATTCACATGCAACACCAATAACATCAAGTGTAAGCACACAAAAATGTAAACAATCACTAATTGATCTAGTGGAAAGTATGTGAATGCTAGCTATCTCGCTCGCTCTTATGTGTTTAAGGCATAGACATATAAGAATTGACAACGCTAGATGTAAGGACTATTGTGTCAGTAGACGTTACAGTTCGATAAGAAGAGAGTGAATGATAATCATTGTCAGTTCTAGCAACGATGACGCTAAGAGAACGGCATAGATATAGAGGATACACTAGATTGCGCGTCTAAATGGCAGAATGTTGAAAATTGAAGTGCCATCTAAAAAGTGTTTGGGATCGAAATGATTCCATTGTATGTATGCGCTAGAAAAACCTTGAATGTCGTTGGACAATATACCAGCACCATTCTTACTCTTACTTTCGCACAAGCGCCATTTTTTTTAAGTTCGATAAGTGGCGGTAGTTCATCCCTCAATTTTTACCAATGTCAATATAATTTGAGATACACTATCTATTGTCTTCTATATATATGACGAGCGGAAACAAAATCACCCGAAAGCACGCTTTTCACTCAAAAAGAAGAGCAAGGAGCGTTGTAAGTCGCTTTTTTTTAGAGTCGACGCATATTACGCCCACTTCTTTGGTCTATTATTATATGTCTATGGTTTAAGAGAAGCTGTCCTGCTCGCACTCGTCCCAACTATCGCACTCGTACTGGTCGCAGTCGTAGTCGATGTCGCACGCAGCGTGCCCGGTCGCATCCGAGCTGATGTCGGTGAGCGCCGCGTCGGAAACTGGCTTCGATGATATATCTAGTATCTGTGTGACAAGAAGTTACATTAGTTATTTTTAGTATTACATACATTAATAAAAAATAAATAGATTAAATTTTTAATTAGACAATTTGGGCAAATTTATTTTTTTCTAAAGTGGAAATTTTATTATAAGGTGGAAACCGAGAAAAACAATCAGATCGAAATGAAAGTTTACATAAGAAAATATGGTATCTAATAATATGAACATCAGTGTGTATACGGGACACTGATAATTTCAAACGCATTAAAGGGGAAGCAATATACCCGTACGGCGGCCGAAAAGCCCTAAATATTAAGTGTGTGAATGGAATAGGTGGATAGTAACAGCCATACAAAGGAAAGGGAGAACAATATTACCCGTATGACAGCTGAATATAAAGAATTAAAGATCAGTGTGACCGAGTGGGACAGCAATAGTTACAGCTAAACGAATGAAAGAAATAGCAATATAACTCGTAAGTCGGCTGAGGAACGGATAACATAAAGATCAGTGTGCGAGCGGACAGCAATAGTCACAGCTATACGAAGGAAAGGGATAGCAATATAACCCGTACGTCAGCCGAGGAGCGCAGGCTGTAGTTGTCGGAGTGCGCGTCGCGCTCGGCGGACAGCGCGTGCAGCGCCACGCCGCGTCTGGGCTCGTCACGTGACACCTGCTTGTCCAAGCGACCGACCGCTTCCGATGGATTCGAACGTTCTGGAAGCAATATTAATAATATATGAAAGTTTCCATTTTTTTTTTAAGATTATAGTTTTTCCTTATTAGAAGTGTTTATAGGTTGCGGTGACTGCTTAACCTCTTGTTTGCCAACCGCCAAAAATAAATCGATATTCGGTTTTTTTTCCTCCCCGGCTCTTTTTTCCGCACTTAGTCCCAGTGGACCTTTGTGCATATGTAATGGTGCAGACCCTATGATGTGGTTAATTAATATAATCACCCCAGAACAATTTACGCACAACAATTTATGAAGTGGCACCAACGAGTATGTAACATCGGCCATAATTATAATATATAGTAAGTCTAGATACGTACAATTAACAAATACAAATATCATCAATTATAGTAATAAGGATAGGATAGAATAGGATATTAGCAACGATTATAGTCAACAAAATATTAGCAACAACATGATTGTGCTTGGAAATAGGAAAACTACTTGTGTTACAATGTTCTACTACAGTACCTTTAGCGAGGGGGTCAGCCAGAGATACGGGGGAGGCGGACCGAGGGGACCCTAAGCTTCCACTGAAGTACATTTCTGGGTTCGCTTCGTGCCGATCTAGAAATCAAAATTTCTACTTGCAGGGGATATTCTAACTAATTAGTTTACATTATTTTACAGTACAATAGGAATATACAAGGTAATTGATAATTACATGATATTATGCTATCAAAAGAATGGAGATCATGCTACAATTAAGGTACAATTTATATTATGATATTAGCTTTTGGTCGTATTTTCACATGTGAACAACGATTTTTAAAAGGCACCTTTAATGCAATATAAAAATAATTGGTTCTTACTACAAAGTTTTTGTCCCCTATTTTACCTATTTAAGTTTTGAATTTGATTATATTAATTAATTCAGCGGCTTAAGTGTGAACGCGTCACAAAAAAACAAACTCACATTCGCATTTATAATATTCAGTTCGGTTTCTTTTTCAAATCCTTTCTGTAATTTAATAACACCACATAATATTATGTCACCATGTATATGGAAAAATTTTGTTTCACATCTACAAATACACGCAAATTAACATATCAGGAACACACTTCTAAGACACTCACACATTAACATATACATACACACTTACTCACACTTAATAGTTACTCAAGCCTGCACACACTAAAAGTTAGTTCATAGAAAATAAACCAGTTTATTCAATAAAATCATTAAGTAATATTTTTATTAACAAACGGCTTGCTGCAAAGACACTTTGCTTTTAATACATCTAGCTACACTAATATCTCTAGCACGCACGCACGTACACACGCTCGCACGTACACACGCACACACGCACGCACGCACACGTACCGCAGTCAACGATGTCCTGGAAGACGTATCGCTCGAGCGCGACGGGCTGCCGCAGCCAGGGGTGCGCCATGAGCTGCGCCACGGTGCAGCGCTGCAGCGGCTCCTTGCACAGCATCCAGCGCAGCAGCTGCTCCAGATCTATTACAACCGAGTTATTAATGTGTGAGTGATTAAGTTTAGTATAGAACTCTATTTATGTATATTATTGAACTTATTTATTATACTAGCGCTCCCGACGGTCGTTGTTCTGTTATCTATTGAAAGTAGCAATTTCAATACAAAATTATCATTCGATTTTCGCAATATTTCTACTGGGTTACTTTGGGTTTTTTAATGTTAAACATGTCTACTTATTAAGTTTTGATGTAAGAATTTTCTTCAAAGGTTTTTTTCAAAATTTATATTAAAATAGATTCTAACAAACTAGGTAATTATATCCTTTACCGTTATTCGAAGCCTTTAAACACATTTTGAGAGTGGCAACCCTATTTTGTCTGTGGCAACACCGTCATTTCCCCACTTTTCTTACTTACTCACTACTGTCACGTGACTTTTTCCCCCACCATGTTCACCAGGCACCACAGTGGAGATATTCACTTTTGTCGTCTTTAATTTTGAACTGTGCACATCGTTTTTAGTAAAAACGCTGTTAGCGTTCGTTAAAGTAAATATTCGTTATTTTCCCTTTATTAAATTAAATAATAAGTATAACCTAAAAAGTGTACATGTGAAGTGTCGATATATTATATAAAATTCGCGTAACCATTTAAAAGATGAGTGATCAAAGCAAAAACAGTGATTCCGAACGATCCACGAGCGAATCAGGCTGAGGAAAAAATTCTCCAGAAGTACCTCTAATGGCAAAAGGAATAGATCGGAAAATAAACACGAAAAGAGATTATCGCAGCAAACGCAACCGCAAGGATAAGTCTGACAAAGCAGTTGAACTCTTATCCCAGGAAGTGAGTGAAATGAAAAACTATTTATTTTATTTGTCTCAAAACATGTTTTCAGAAAATGCTGTTACAGATACAGTCCAACAATCTCCATCTCAAGTAATAGAACCTGAACAGCCGGTTCCATCAGAACCGCTGTTTTCTTTCACTACTAAGGTGAAAGACCCGCCACATGCCTCAACCTCAGAGGGTCATATGAAAACATTGCAATCGCTTCAGCATTTCAATACCAATAACTGGAATAGTGTTCGTTACAGTGAAACCCAGAAATCATACATCACTACCCCTGGATACATTGATCTGGATGTGAATCCAGAAATTAAGCCTCTAGATAAACCTCACTATCTGAATTCATCAGAAAAATTCTTAGGTGGCATGACTAGAGCACTTATTTTGCAGAATGAGGCTCTTCAAAAAGGATTTTCAAGTTTAATTGAATGGGCTAGTTGTAATAATGATAACCTTAGTTCAGGTTTATTAAGTGATAAAATCAAAGAAATTTTTTCTGGCGATTATCAAAAAATTTCTCATGATTGCTTACAGATGATATGTGGCCGACGAGCCGATATAATCGAACAAAGGCGTGATGTTTTTCTGAACCTAGTTAAAGAAAAATATGTTTATGCCACTTTAAAGAAAATTCCGCCATCAATAGATTATTTGTTTGATAAAGAACCCTTTTCAGAATCTATTAAGAGTAATGGTGGTTTTCATAAGGTATTTTCTTTTACTAAAAATACCTTGAACAATCAACACAAAAGAAATATACCAGAACCTCAGGCGCAAGCTAGTTCTCGTATATTGAAATCGATGGCTTGTCCTTCGGCACCATCGTACAATAACGCTCAAGGTATAAGAGCTTTCTACCCACAGCACAACCAGTATAACGCTAGTTTGCCTTATAGTAGGCAGCCGTTTTTTCGAGCTCCATACAAGAACCAGTGGTTTCAAAACCACCAACCACATGCAATTAACATTAGAAAACAAAATCCGCAACAAAACGGTAATGGCCAAAACTCTAATGCCCGCTCTAAAGTTACAGGAAAGCGGAATACAAGATTCTGACGCGAAACCGGTGTTCAAAGGGGGCTGCTTAGCCACCTTTACACAGCAGTGGGAAGAAATGGGAGCCTCACAAGCCCTAGTAAAGGTAATTACCGGCTATCGAATACCTTTTCATACGCAACCCCCTTTGATTGCACCGGACCTTATCGGTATTCATTTACATACCCCCTCGTCTCCAGAAATGGATCAGACCATAGATACGTTGATAAAACAAAATATTCTAGAAAGTGCTGCACAAACACCGAGTTTTGTATCAAGATTCTTTCTACTCCCGAAAAACGACGGGTCTTACCGCCCAGTTTTAAATTTAAAAATATTAAACCAATATGTGAAGATTGGAACATTCCGTCTAATATCTATAAAGCGTATTCCAGATTTCTTACAGCCAAAGGACTGGTTAGTCAAGCTGGACCTGACTCAAGCATACTACCATGTCCCGATAGCAAAGGCACATCGATGTTTCCTCAGACTCGTATACCGAGGGCGACTGCTGCAGATGAAATGTTTACCCTTTGGACTAGCCACAGCTCCCAAGGTTTTTGCTTCTTTGACAAACTGGATAGCCGAGATATTCAGAGAAAAGGTATACGAACAGTAGTATACCTCGACGATTATTTAATTGCTGCACAAGACAAAGCTGTCCTGATACATCAGATAGCACAGGTAACAAATATCCTTCAGCATTTAGGATGGTGGATCAACAAAGAAAAGTCACAGCTGACACCTCGGAAAGAAGTAGAATACTTAGGTCTGTTGTGGAACCCCTGGCAAAACAGAAAGGAACTGCCTCTAAAAAAGATAGAGCTCCTCCACGAAATAATTTACAAGTTGTTACAGTCCAAAAGGGCAACGCTACGCGAAGTTCAAAGCATTGCTGGTCATCTAAACTTCGCACGGCTGGTGATTCCAATGGGACGGTTAAATCTCCGCCAGTTGCTCAAACATTGCAACTCGCTTCTACATTGCCAGAGCAATATCAGGTACTCTTTTCCCATTCAAGTTGTAGCAGAACTAAAATGGTGGCAGAGACACCTTCAAAAGTTCGTCGAGACTTCCACCCTCTCCAGGTAACAAATTTCCTGACGACCGACGCTGCAAACACTGGGTGGGGCAGAATTGAACAGTCAGTATCTCGAGGAGAGTGGTCAGATGCAGAAGCATATCTTCATTCAAACCTCAAAGAGATGACGACTATTCTCAAATGTTTATCAGAACACGGTCGGTCTCTGAGTCACTCATCTCTTCTACTGCAATGCGACAACAACTCTGTGGTCTCCTATCTGAAAAACGAAGGAGGAAACACTTCGAACAGTTTAATGGAATTAACTTATCAAATATTTCAGATCCTGAAACACTTCGATATTCAACTGATCCCTCATCACTTACCAGGGAGGTACAACAATACTGCAGATTGTCTATCCCGTGGCAAGAAGGTTCAAGAATGGCACCTACTACCAAGCTTCACACAGATGGTTTTCAAGAAATGGGGAGAGCCCGAAGTAGATCTGTTTGCTTCCAGAACAGCTCACGTAGTGCCAAAATACGTGTCGCTAGACCAGAGAGATCACAAAGCATGGAAACACAATGCCTTTTCACTTACATGGAAGTTCAAAATGGCGTGGGTATTTCCACCCCCCAACCTAATCCCAAAGGTACTGCTTCATTTAAATCAAGCAGTAGGATCGTACCTAGTCGTAGCTCCCAGGTGGCGACAATCATTTTGGAGGGCGGACCTCAAGGCACGTGCGACAGCAGCACCGTTCACAATTCACAAGCTGGAAGAAGTCCTCATAGACACGGTAACGGCTCAAGCCCCACCAAGAGTGCAGGACCTAGCCCTGGAGGTATGGACGATTTGTGGGGATGGTCAAAGACATTGACTCAATGGTCAGGTGAGCAAAAGCAATTACTTAAAGAAGGTTGGCGGCAATCTACTAGAAACTCTTATAAAGCTGCCTGGCAGCGATGGACTCAATGGTGTTCTATTTTTTCAATAGATGCTACCAGCCCCTCAAGTAGTGATTTGTCGAGATTTTTAGCAGACTTGTTTCTAAAAGAAAAACTGTCTTATAACACTATTCTCCTTCACAAATCCGTTGTTTCTCAACTTTCTAATGTAAATGAAGGTTCACGGTTAAGTTCTAATATTTTAGTCAAGCACACCCTGAAATCTATAGCTTCTCAACAGCTCAGAAAGCAAAAAAGCCCCATTTGGGATTCAATTCACTTAGAAAAATGGCTCTGTAAAAGAAATATTCAAGATCATAACCTATTTCAAATATCCCGAATGTGCGCTGTATTACTACTTCTCTGTTCAGGACGTAGAGTTCACGACTTAACCCTGTTGAGCGTATCCCCTGATAGGTGTCAAATATCTGAAAATAATATAGTATTTGTACCTCATTTTGGTTCCAAAACGGATTCAATAACCCACGCTCAGTCAGGCTGGCAGCTTTTAAAAAATTTCGAAAACCCTAGCCTTGACCCGATAACTTGGATACAGAAACTGATAATTATGGGTCAAGAAAGACGTGCCTTAGGGTCATCTGACAGTCTTTTCGTAACTTGTCGAGGAGAACCAAAAGCAGCGTCTAAAACTTTAATTGCCGGGTGGATAAGATCAGTTCTTAAAGAGGCGAATATAGACCTACACCGGGGAAGCTTTCGCTCGGCTGTCGCGTCCCGTAGTTGGTTAGATAAGGAACCTATAGAGAATATCCTAAGCCGCGGTAACTGGAAATCGCAAAATACTTTTCATAAGTTTTATCGCAAGACAGTAATTAACGTAGAAAACAATGATTTGTCAGTAAACTCTTCTATAAGTAGACTTTTCAAAGCTATATAAATATTTGTTAAAGTTGATTCCCTTTTATTTTGAATAAATTTAATTGTTAAAGTTGATTCCCCTTTATTTTGAATAAACTTAATTATCTTATTTAATAAGTGTATTTATTAAAATAAAAAAATAAAAAAGTTTTTATTTTGTCACTATAATTATCTACTTTTCTGAAATACATATCACATTGGCGTCTTGGTTCACCAGGCGATACCAAACATCAATCTCAAAATGTGTTTAAAGGCTTCGAATAACGGTAAAGGATATAATAGAAGCGTTTTACCTACCATTAAAACGCATATTATATCCGAAACCTTATTCGAAGCCTTATTTTTAAATCTGCCTGGTGCTTACAACATAGTTTAACAAAAACTTAGAATCTATGTGTATAATTATGTGTACTAATATTTCATTTCATGAGTTTTGAGATTACAATGACGACAAAGTGAATATCTCCCACTGTGGTGCCTGGTGAACATGGTGGGGGAAAAAGTCACGTGACAGTAGTGAGTAAGTAAGAAAAGTGGGAAATGACAGTGTTGCCACAGACAAAATAGGGTTGCCACTCTCAAAATGTGTTTAAAGGCTTCGAATAAGGTTTCGGATATAATATGCGTTTTAATGGTAGGTAAAACGCTTCTATTAAAAACTAACGTCGTGAATGGGTTAAAAATGTGTAATGACAACTTAGGTGATGTCAATATACATTTTTAACCCATTCACAGTATCGTCACTAGATATAATAGATAATGTTATGAAAGTTAATGCCAATGACCAAACATGTGGGGTACTGAACGGTTAACATTTTAAGTTTTTATTATTTTTATCTGTAATAAAGACTTTAAAAAAATATATGTTCTATTTTAGAAATGTTGTCAAATTGAATACCTTCAGAGACGACTTGAGGGAAGGTAAGTGGTCCTTGTATGGTGTCTTCGATGTCAGAGAACGGGTTTACAAAGAATGTTAGTACATACAGTGTTATACCCATTGACCACATCTCCAATTCCGGTCCAGCATATCTAAAAAAAAAGTTAAACTAAATATACCGCACATTAAAAAATTAAATTTTTTTTTTTTTGTAGTTGGTCATAGTGGTCACCACAGTTTAAAGAATCTTACAATCTCACTAGCATCATAAGCATATCGCCGATCATGAAGGAGAACTTCAGCCTCAATAGCTCACCGGTTAAAGGAACGCCTCTGCTCCGTTAACGCGAGAGTTGCGGGTTCGATCCCTTGGGTTATTGTAATACCCACACCCATTGCAAGCTACGAGCTTATTTGGAGTGGTAATAGGAGTATTATTAATGATTTGAAAAAAAGTATTGCTGATATTCTTAATTAAAAAAAAACGTGTTTCTTTCCACCCGCACAATACATGAAAGAAACAGTACTGATATTCATAATTCATGACGATTTTTTTACTTCCCTGGTCAAACTGTCTTATTCATCATATCAGTAGCAACAAGGCCCTAAGTAAGTAAACGTTAAAATTACTACCTACTGTATTGTATGAAGAGTCCTGTCATACAAAATTCTAACATAGACAACAACGTTAATAGAAGTGTCTAGCTAATTTTTTTTAAGAAAAAATTAATACGTACTTATTTCCTGCCAACACTTCCGGACTGCAGTATTCAGTCGTGCCGTAGAAAGTAGAGAAAAGCGTATCCTTGCTCATAAATGTGGCTGAGCCGAAATCGATGAGCTTTACGTGAAACTTATTGTCGATTATCACGTTTTCATCCTTTATGTCGCGGTGAAGAATATTTAGAGAATGAAGGTATTCTACAGCTTGACCTATCTGAAAATTATGTTTTGTATTATTCAACTAATTTTTCTATTACATACATCAATACATTAAAACCAACCAAAACAACGTTGTGGCGCAGTGGTAGCGAACCTGCCTTAAACGCCACAGGTCGCGGGTTCGATTCCCGCTCGGAGCATAATATGTTTGTATTGACCATGCAAGCATATTTTCCGGTCTGGGTGTATTTGTCCTTGTCATTGTGAATGTTTCCGGATCCCCGACACAGGATATTACTATCCTAATGGGGGCCGTTGAGTGTGTTGCGTTTATTTATTTATTAAAACCGGCCAAGCGCGTGTCGAACTCGAACATGAAGGGTTCCGTACGTAAAAATATCAAGTTCTTGTATGAACACCCCTTTATTTATAAATTTATTTAATTTTTAGCCCACTCGTTTTTTTAGTGAGATATAGCCCGCTGATAGACGGACGAACAGACAGCGGTGGCTTAGTAATAGGGTTCTGTTGGCACCCTTTGGATACGGAACCCTAAAAACAGACATATAACTACAAAAATGTTATACATCAATAATAAAAAAAGGTTATTTTTAATCGACTAACGTATCCTCCAAAGAAAACTTCTTCTTCTCTTTATCCCACGCTAAGTGTGTTCGACACGGCACGTCTTCTTTTCCGTTCTGTTCTATCATTTGCCATCACTGTACTCAAAGCTAATTTATACAAAATCCTCTTACCTGTCTAAATATATAACTCAGTAGTGGTTCATCGAGTCGCGGCCGACGCTCGATGAACTCGAACAGGTCCATACCGGCACCATGTTTTTCCATAACCATTTGGAAATACTTCTCATTTTCGAATACGTCGATTACGCTCACCTACGAACAGAGGAAAACTTAAGACTTTAAACGGAGGTTGCGAGTTCAAATCCGGACACGGAATATCCAAGTTTCCAAATGTTTAATTTTTGTATTAAATTCATAGTAGAGTAACTGAGGCTACTTTTATTTTAGAAAAATAATTTTAGGGTTCCTTGCAATTTAGCAAAATCGGTACACCACCCCTCCGCTCGCGTGCGTAGCTAGTTATTTCACATAGTGTTATAATAATATTTCACACAGCGTTGCATATTCGGTACAAAACAATATATTTTACACAGTCTTAGTTAGTCGAGCGGACGTGTGGTTATGTGGAGTAGTCTGCGTGTTGTAACGTACGCACATAGCGTCTGAGCTCAGTGTTTGTGTGTAGACTATGTTTATGTAGAGTGTGAGTATGTGTGTGTGTGTGTGTGTGTGCGTGTGTGTAGACTATGTTTATGTAGAGTGTGTGTATGTGAGTTATCTCTCTCTGTGTGAGTGTGTACTCACGATGTTGGGGTGGTCGAGCGTCATGAGCAGGCTGAGCTCGAGCGGCACGCGGCGGCCGTCGGGCGCGTCGCTCCAGAAGGCGGCGCCCACCTTCTCCTTGAGGATGAACTTGGCGACGCACAGCAGCCGGTCGGCGCGACGGTACGCCATTTTTACGCATCCATACGCACCTTTGCCTGTGATAATAGTAATAATTAGCTACTATTTTACATAGGTATTTACATAGGCAGCTTTTTGATACATTTTGTTTGATTACATAACTTTTTGATGTCAAATAATTTGAAACAGTAGAAAATCCACCTGATTCAAGCAAAATTTGCAGTCTCTATAACGAAGGCTTGGGACAAATTCAATATTTCCTTTACTTAATAAGACAGCCATCAAACCAAGGCCACCGAAACTTTTTTTTTAAATAATCCACAGATGTAAAATTACTCACCTATCTGTTTAAGTGTAACGTAATTCTTGTTGTACTCTCCGGCTATCTGTTCCTCTCCGCATTGGCTCATCAAAGACATCGACTGTGGCCTACTGCTTGCTGATTTATTACCCTGAAACGTACAATTTATTCATAGACGGAGAAATGTAATTATAGTGATATATGATAATGGACGCAAATAAGCAATACCATGTCAACCCACACGAATGTCATTTCGACAAAAACGCGTTTGAAAATTTTGAACCACTTGCTTTATATAAATTTTTTAAGGTATTAAGGTATCGTCATGTTTTTGGCAATTTCAGAATTATGTAAGTTATTTCACAAAAAATAAGTATGCAAACTGCGTATTTCGTATATAATATAACCCAAAACGTTAAACATAAGACATAATTTGCTTGATTAAAAAATGGCTTTTTTAGAAGTTTTAAAGCTTAAAACCCTACAAATATGGCAGAAAAATGTTCTTCAGCATTTGCAAACACTTCTGCATATATAACTCAGTTTTTTCAATTTTGTGGGTTGACATGGTATTGCTTATTTGCGTCCATATGAGGCTGGATATCTGGTTACAGATTCCTAAATAGTTGAAGATACGGATGAGATATGTGAGCCTACAAGCGGTCGGTTGTATGACCTCAACACTTCACTCGTCAAAATTTCGTGAAAACTTATTTTTCTAACTATTTTGATCTTCGACTAAGTTCAGAAAAAGAATTGATTTGTTTATGACAGGGTCCCCTGAATAGACACGTTAATCCCTACTCCCTACTAATATTATACATGAGAAAGTAACTTTGTCTGTCTTGTCTGTTAGGATTTCATGCCTAAACTGCTGAACCATTTTAGATAAAATTTTGGTACATAAATAGATCTAGGGAAAGGTTATCTTTTGCCCCTAAAAAGAGGCTTGAAGGGTTTGAAATAGAGGATCACAGTTTGTACTGGGAACAGTTTATTTCTATTGCAATAAAGATGCCTAATTAAAAATCGTTATTAATTCGGGTGAAGTCACGGGCAGAGCTAGTTTTGCACATATAGCGGAGACTCACGAGCACGAGCGAGTTGTCGGCGGTGGAGGCGAGGCTGGACGCGAGCGTGGCGTGGCGCGGCGCCAGCTCCAGCGGCGCGTCGGCGGCGCGCACGCGCAGCCACACGCAGCGCACGCGCTGCCCCGTCGCCAGCGCCATGCTCGACACCGTGTACACCGCGCCTGGGGAGCGTGTGTGCGTGCGTGCGCGTCAGTTATAACAGAACTTTCTTTTTTTTTCTATTCACCCAGGGTCTGCTTATTACTCTTGTCCGAGTTGGACAGGTTACTAGTTTTTACGCAGAGCGATTGCTATTGGAAAAGAGCAATTTACTTATCGAAAGTTAACAATTATTAACAGATGTTAACGTGCTCTCCGAGGCACGGCAGTAGAAATTCACACGGACAAACGCCCAGATCGAAACAAATATTTGTAAGATCAGTAGGAATCAAACTTGCAACCGTAGAGTCTAAAGGTAGACTCGCTATCCACAACGCCACAACGGTGTCTTCTGTATCAAAGAACTCCTATTATTAAACACTGCGCATGATGATCCGTTAGGAGTTTCGAGATATCAAAGCAGCTTGAATGATTCACGTTTCCCACGCCGATTTTGTGACAACTGAAGAGAAGTAGTAATGGTCTCTTACAAGATATTAATGTAAAATAGCTGTATTTGTACAACGTTAGTTGGACGCAAATAAGCAATACCATGTCAACCCACACGTCATTTCGAGAAGAACGCGTTTGAAAATTTTGAATTGCTTTATAAGATTTTTTTTTATGTATTGGTCAAGCTTTTTGGCAATTTCGGATTTACGTAAGTTATTTTACTTATTTTCACGAAAAATAAGTATACAAACTGCATATTTCGTATATAATATAACCCAAAACGTTTAACATAAATATATAAAATATATTTAATATACATAAATTGCATGATTAAAAATGGCTTTTTAGAAGTTTTAAAGCTTAAAACCCTACAAATATTAAAGAAAAATGTTCTTCAGCCATTTACCAACACTTCTGCATATATAACTGAGTTTTTACAATTTTGTGGGTTGACATGGTTGCTTATTTGCGTCCAGTTAATCCCTACGGTATTATAAATAAACATTAGACTATCGTCACCATTGATCGTCAGGCATATCATAAGATTATTAAATTCATTAAAATAATACTGACCTAGTTCTGTCCCGTCCTTATGCAGCACGACGCCCCTGTAGGTGCCGTCCCTGTAGTGCTCGTCGTGCTCGCGCACGCGCGTGTGCTGCGGCGTGGACGTCGTGATGTGCGTGCGGAGGACGCGCTGCACGCATGGTGTTTCCGGGGTTCGTCTGAAAAATAATTATAAATGAATAACTTAATAAATTTATAGGAAAGAATTTCTACAACAAATTAAATAAATTGCCATATTTTATTTTCAATGCTTATATAGGTAAGAAAACTCCCATACATATAGGAGTGGTGTAGTGGAAGCTCAAGAATTTATTTAAAAATAAAGAATAATTATACTTTTAATTATTTTTGAAACGAAGTTCCTTCATGCGGCTTACGGGTAGTGCGATTTAGTACAAATCGTCACGTAAAGAAATGCCGTATGCTGTGTATGTGTGCGTGTGTGTATCGAGTCTATTACAAGTGAGTGCGCAGTCGGGTGCGCAAATATCTCTTTTTCTGTCCCTGTCTCTTTTCATCATATTATAATCTATTGAAATATACAGATTTGATTTCGAATGACATTCGGAGTTGAAAAAAACGTCCCTGAGGGGTTCCTTAGTCCGTACAATTTTCTTTATTATATCAATCATCACTACATATTAAAAAACAAAGTCACTTTCTCTGTCCCTATGTGTGCTTAAATCGTTAAAACTACGCAACGGATTTTGATGCGGTTTTTTTTCATAGATAGAGTGATTGAAGAGGAAGGTTTATATATACATATAAACCTTCCTCTTATATTATCTTCCTCTTATTATAATTATACAATTATAATGACATAAGCTATACATTTTATACCCGTGCGAAGCCGGAGCGGGCCGCTAGTATATATTATAACAAACATTCATTATAACTATAATATTTACATCTATTAAAAAAATGACAATATTATATACACAGTTGTGAGGCTTACCATCGTATTTTTTCCTCGGCGCTGACTCAGTTTGCGTCTCCAGATCGTTGTCATTACTCAAACTATCAATACTTTCATCGTTCCCATTATGTTTGGGCAGATCCTCTATCTCACAACCCGGTGGAGGCATCTCGTTTATGGGCGTAAGGAAATCGGCACTTGTCTCATTCGAGTCACAGAAGTCCAACGAAATACTACTTCTATCCTCTCTCCCCTGTCCTATATTACCTTTCAAAGATTTATATTTACCAGAATCAAAAGATAATCTCAACGATGCATCATTCAATCTTACTCTGGAATTACCAGTGGGCGTCACTTCCTGTGAATGTTGTGACGTATAGTATATAGAATCTGATTTTTCAACTTGTTTCGTTGGCGTCTGTTTGACTTGATTCGATTGTTCTGAACGGAGTATGTTCTCAGAGCGTGACTTTGATATACTGCTCTGGCAGTAGTTCTCGTCATCTATGGATATGCCGGACATGCCGGATGTGACGTCAGGTAGGGCGGATATGTCGTTCCTCTGTTCAGTGGTACTGAGACTTGATACCATGTCTTGTGTGGGTGTCGGTGTATGTGTTACCATACTGTACGACTTGTCAAGGCAAAGTGCGCTTGATGACTTCTCTCTTGTTGTTGATAGCATCGATTGTTGTACATTAGATATACATGCTGATTTTTGACTACCATTGAATGCTTCACAGGAATCATCGTCAGTTTCTGATGCTGGAATGTATATGTAATAAAATATATACAACTATAACAATTGTGGTGACGTTTAAAAAATATCATTAATTATATTTAGATTCTGATAGCTAGTTGTGCCTGCTGATCGGTGAATGATCATTGAATAAATACCTTTGGGGTCAGTAAGTAACTTGTTATTTCATCTGATCTTCTTTGTGCTTTGGAGGGCAAATATACATTTATTCAATAAAAGTAACCAATTCGATATTAGTCAAGTCAAGTTGGAGGTGTATATGGGGCCATACGATAAGAAGAATTGATTTTATTTTTATTATAATTTTTAGAAAGTTTTTTTTTAATAAATAAATAAATAGCGGCAGCCATTTCAATAGTAACAAATGACAAGCACATCAATCCAAACAGTTGTCCCGAGCGAGAATCGAACAAACCATCTGTGGCAGGTTCCCTACAACTGCGCCACAACGTTTTTCTTAATTTTACCTGAATCTTCATCCTCATCGTTGTTCACCGAAAGCGTTAAATTTCTATTTCTCTCCTGTAATTTAACAAGATCGGATTCTTGGCAGAAGTTCTGTATGACGTTCTCGATGTGGTGTCCGATCACCTCCGAGTGGGGCTTGCCGAAGGTCAGCATCGCGAAGTGTTGGTTACAGGCCGTTATGATGCCGCTTTCGTCTACTACCAGAAGGCCGCTTACATTGTATGTTACCTACAGACAATGGGTGATTTTCGATGTTAAACTTCTTTTGGCGTGTTTAGGAAAAAATTATGAGAGCATACATAGCCTTTCTATATACTATTTCATGACGGTTGGCAAACAAGCATAAGTATATGCTTGATGACAAGCAGTCACCGTAACCTATGAACACTTGTAACACTTTGCCGTGCATGTGATACTTCAAGTGAAAGTACCCAAGGAACAAGTACCCAGTAAGTACCCAAGGAACAAGGAAAAAAGAAGGCAATAGAGAGGTGAGAGATTGGGCGTCCATCGCTCTCACTGTCCCGGTTGTGCCGGCCCATTTGTGCTGGGAAAAGCATGGCTCTACTGAAAGGCTCCATGGACAGACCCTTCCGTACAGACAAAATGCCAAAGACTTGCTGGTGCCCCTTCGTAAATTCAACACCAACGCGATGGCACGAAGTTAGTCACACGATAATTTCATTTTTTTACGATGCGTGTGCACAGCGAACCGATGAAGTTCATCGATAAATCTCTCTCTAATATATGATGAAGTGGAAAACCGGAAAAAAATTCGGAGTTACTTTTGTTTTGTTACCACAGACAAGTATAAACTCTTAAGTGCGTACAGCGTACATAAGTACATAAAGTATATAAATTAAAACTTGCTTAAGGCGAAAAAAGGCTACCGTTAGAAAGGGAGGAGGAGAAGCCTTGTGTAGGAGAAAGAGAACGAGATGCGAGAGACAGAGCGAGAAGGGAGAACTATAGTTGTAGTAGTAATGAGCAAGACATGTTTTATCGGTTTAAAACAGTTTTCACTTCATTTATTTCAACATCTGTTATACTTAAGATGTCAAAAGTAAAATAAGTATGGAATTATTAAAATTTTATGATAATTAAAATTTTGGATTAATTCTCTATGAGTTTTGATTAAAAAGAAAATAAAATAGAAAACCCTTACCCTAATATTTACAATGAATACTGGCTTCTCCTTGGTTGTCTTAATTGAAGACCATGTTGCAGAATCAATACTATTTGGTTTTGATATCCAAAGGCATAAAGGAAAAGAGCCACCGTCTAATGTCCTTCCTGTGAATTAAAAAGATATTCTATGGTTTTCTAGTAATAAAACACCAACCTAATATATTGCACCAATACACGGAAAATATCTTAGTACACGTTGTTGGCAAGCAGTTATTAGTTTATGAATGATCGATTAAGCAGCTTTAGGCGCTGTCAATCTGTGGATGGGTCACCCCTTTCGTTAAATGAAAAGTAACCTTCCAACTTAGCTGTTATAGATTTTTAATGGTGGATAAGTCAAGTTTTAAGCCTATATCAATAAATCTTACACTAGGTTAGTCACTAACGTTAAAAAAAGACAATAAACTGAAAAGAGTCCCTGTCCCGAGAGGAAATCGAATACATGACCTTTGGTGTTAAGCAGGACTACTGCACCACAACTATATAATCACTGAATTTTTTTTTAACTAATTTAAATATAAACGACGACGACGTTGTGGCGCAGCGGTAGCGAACCTGCCTTAAACGCTACAGGTCGCGGGTTCGATTCCCACTCGGAGCATATGTCTGTATTGACCATGCAAGCATATTTTCCGGTTTGGGTGTATTTGTCCATGTCTTTGTATGTGTTCCGGACCCCCGACATAGGATATCACTATCCTAATGGGGGCCGTTGAGTGTGTCGCGTAAAAAAAAAAAAATTTAATTACCTGTAACCTTTTGTTTAGATATATTCTTAGGAATGTGAGCGTCATATGGTGGTATTTGTATTGAAGGTATAAGAGATGCGACGGGCAAGCCAATCAATTTCTCAGATGATTCCGCTTGAAATAACATTGCTGCATCGTCACCGTCACATGATAATATTATCCCTGTGTCTGAATCTATTGTTAACTGAAACATAAGAATTTTT
Organism: Hestina assimilis; assembly: GCA_023373885.1. Taxonomy (NCBI): domain Eukaryota; kingdom Metazoa; phylum Arthropoda; class Insecta; order Lepidoptera; family Nymphalidae; genus Hestina; species Hestina assimilis. The sequence continues at coordinate 5,437,221 of CM041740.1, read as the reverse complement.
ATTATATAGATGAATATATGTATTATGTAGAAATTTTATTCATGTGATGTAAGAAAAAAGTATCAACAATATGAAAAAAATGTTTATTACAATTACTTTGGTTATATCCAACGACGTTGTGGCGCAGCGGTAGCGAACTTGCCTTAAGCGCCACAAGTCGCGGGTTCTATTCCCGCTCAGAGAATAATATGTTTGTATTGACCATGCAAGCATATTTTCCGGTCTGGGTCATTTGTCCTTATCATTGTGAATGTTTCCGGACCCCCGACACAGGATATTACTATCCTAATGGGGGCCGTTGAGTGTGAAACGTTTATTTATTTATATCAATATTTTTTCTTTATTTCGTTTTTAATAAATTTTAAAAATATGTATTTTGAAGAGGAATGAATCATGATTTCTCTTTACTTTTGTCAATAATAAAGAGGGGTTGGCATACCACAACATTTTTGCAAATAACTGGCTCAGCCACAACTAAACACGGCCCATCATTCTCCAATTGTCTTATCCAAAGTGAAACTTGAACTGTACCACCATCTTTTGATACAAGTTCCACTACCTACAAGAAAATATTCACTATAATTATTATCCTAGCAAAGATAGATGCACTTTTAGCCAACATAGTATTAATAGTAATTGAAAATTTATTTATAAGGGAACATACCCATAATACTAAGGGAACATATCCATAATACGTCACCTGTTCAGGAGGGAAGGGATGATCAAAAAACCACTCTCGGATACAGGGTTAGGAGAGGTAAATAATTTAAGTGCATCACAAAATGATTTGAAACCTTCACTGTTTCTAAATATACTTACTTTTTTTTTAAAATATTTTCTGAATTAAATGACGCCTTGGCATATATACCAAGGACCGTGCTATAAAAGTGTAAAAACTGCATCACTTTGTATGGGTATGTACCCTAACAGCTATCTAGCATTATACTTTAACATATACAAGAATACTTTTATTACTTTTCTTCATCTTGCACTTTTCAAGGTCTTAGTGTTGATTTAAATCTCTTCAAATACATTTTTGTAAAGGTTTTTATATATTTAACATTATTGTACTTATATTTGAATTTTGTAGGAATTCTACATGACTTTTTAATAAAATTATAATTTAAAGTTAGCTTCCAAAATATCATCATACAAAATTACCTTGCCACTGAGTAAAATTATGGTGCCATCTTCAGAAATGTCAGCGTCTCCTGCGTCATGTAACTTGAATGTCTTACTACTTCTTTTCTTCAAGAGATCAGTGAAACGAAGATCACAGAGTTCCCCTGACGAATAGCCAAGGAGTGAGCAAGCCTTGTTGTTGACTATGAGGATCTAAAAAATATATAAAAATAATTACAGTTACAATAAAAAAACAAGAAAATAGAATAATTGCAGAAAGTATTAAAGTATAAAATATATAAAAAACTTTACAGATTGTATGCAACATAATATTTTGTTTTATAAACTGACAATGCTTTGTAAGGCTAAAACTAACACATCTCCAACTCTATAACAAGAATGGTCAGAAAAATAATCATGCTTTGTTATATGCATACTTGAAGTTAGCATTTACTGGTTTTTCAAGCATAAGGAGGTTGATTTAAATATATGACCATTGTAATCTGTCAGGACCATTTACCAGAATTATTCATATTTCTGATGCATGTAGTATAATGGCAGCATGCGTATTGCATGATGCGCAATGGTCCAGAAGATACTAAGTGCAGAAACAGGGAAAAAATGCAAGAAATAAATGTTGGCAGCTGTTGCTGATGGTAGGCCTTTTATTGTAAGAGGCCGGCGAGTTACTACTGCAGTGTCAGTTATTCTTCTTCTTATCATAAAGCACTGTGTTTTGGTTTAAAGGACACTAGCTAGTGAAATCATTGGGCAAAAGATTTAAGAACTCTTAAAATCAAAATATCTCAAGGTTGGCAACAAGTGAGTGACACCTACAAATGTATGGTGTTGCAAGCGCTTATAGGCTACAGCAGCCGCCTGCTTGCCAACATTGTCACATTAAAAAAGCATTGCCTAACTTAATCGGTTTGGATATGTGACACTATACTCACTTTAGAAGAGTTTGGTTCAATGGTAAACACAGCCTTAGATGGATTAATGGACTGTTGCAAGCGGTCTGTCTGGGATTGAGCTGGGGAGCCAGTCACTTCTCCAGTCACAATAGATGTGTTGAAACGCAGTCCATTGGGTCCATCAACTGTAATAATAATTATTTTATATTTGTGAACACAGTAACATCACTAAAAGTGTTTCAAATCCATGATGCTATCTTCTTTTCTAGAAAAATAATAGCAACATTATATTATTATCACATATAGTTCAAAAAAATATTTTTAAACAAATAATAACTTCTTTATATTTTTATACTTTACTAGCATATGCCCACAACTTATGCGCAGTTACCTCAAATTTGGCTCCATAGAGAAATGAATCACTTGTAAGTAAAAACACACATCTATAAAGAATCTCAGTTAAATATCCATCCAGTACCATGTTAATAATACTATTGAAACTGAACATTTTTACAAGATAAAAAGTTAATATGTTATCTGTGTGTTGAATTTCATCATTACCCGATAAGGCGTTTAAGTGTTATTGAGTAAAAAGCATCTAAACATAATTCTCAGTAGAAACATCATGCAGTACATTCTTTGATAATCCTATGGGAACCCAACATTGTCTGGGATAAAAAGTATCTTATGTTTTAATCCAGTTAACAATCCAGCTTTGTGCCAAATTTCATCTAAGTCCATTTAGCCATTTTTGCGTGATTGAGTAACAAACATCCAAAATTACAAACTATCACATTTATTAGTATTAGTAGGATTAGTTACCTCTTACTAAATCCACTGCCTGCTTCACTTTAGTAGGAGTTTCAAGATCCATTTTTAGAGGTCTCAATCTCCTACTTAGACGTGGAAAGCTCTGGTTGCCCTCAAAGGAGCAGTTGTTCCAAACATTCTTAAACTTTTGTTGTGCCTTGACTGTTCTGAAAAATTTAAGATATAAAATGAGGCCAAATTTAGCGTTTTCAAATTATGATGAGATGTTTATCATTTTTTTAGGTACCTGCATTTATCATTGGTATCAAAATATTTTTCTGGAGTAAGTAAGGTCTTAAGATTTTCATTTGTCACTCTGGAAAGTGCAAATTTCTTTTGCTGAAATATTAAAATTAAGTTTAGATAAAAGAAGAGCACAAGCGATAATTCTATGAGCAAATATCTCACTTACAGGTTTTGGTGTCAAATTCAGGTGTTCTGGTGAATAAATATCAAAAAACCTGCCCAATCTTGGTTTAACCGGTGTGAATTCCGATAATTCTGTCGCGGCACCTCTGTATAGACAAGAAAATGCCTTTTGAAGCCTTACAACACCTTAATGATAAATATTACAGTAACGTTCTACTTCGAAATGTTATGGAGCACTTTATGATTTATTTACATCCAACAGAGTTATTTTTAAAAAGAAAATCAATATATCGCAGCGCGCAAGTTCAAACTACGACAGTACGTAAATGTTTAAATGAAGAAAAAATGTTACATACTTGTTTAACTGAATTACTTTTGTTATGTCCATTTCTTTTCAATATATTCAACTTTCACGTGTCTTATTAGTAATAGAATTTTTGCTTTTTCTGTAACTTGTTACTTGTCGATGAATATTTTTTAATTTCAAACAAAAGAAGTAAACCGAAAACAGCTGTCAAAAGTTTTGTATAATATTGCCATAGGATGAGTATTACTTTAAATGAAAATATAAATAATTTTAGCTTTTATTTATAAAATTAAACAGTTCAAATAGTAAATATAGAATTTTTAACGTAAAATTTATGTTGTACTAATGTATGTATTACTTTATATGTTGTTATACTACATATAATATTATGAAAATTATTGTACGAAGTGTTTTTGTCCTTGCAACATTGCTTATACAACAAACAGCAAACACAGTGTTTCGAATTTTCAATATTCGTAAAATATAATAATAATATTATAATATTATATTATTAGCGGCCCGCTCCGGTTTCGCACGGGTATAAAATATATAGCCTATGTCATTTACTGAAAAAATTATTAAAATCGGTCCAGAAGTTTTGATTTATTCATTACTGCCCGTGGCCCGCACGCGTTAAATGTAATTATTTACGACATCACATTAGAAACCTCAAAAATAACAGTTTTTTTCTCCACTATTTAATGGATGTTATTATACATATAAACCTTCTTCCTCAATCACTCTATCTATTAAAAAAACCGCAGCAAAATCCGTTGCGTAGTTTTAAAGATTTAAGCATATATAGGGACAGAGAAAACGCCTTTGTTTTATATTATGTAGTGCTATTAATTATTATGTTCTGATCACCGATCAACAAAGTGAAGAGAGGATATGGAGGATAAGGATGTTAGGTTCTGCTTTTTCTATATTTCTTTTTTCAAAATTGGTAAGATTTCGCTTACCGAAATCTAAAGCGGCATAAAAGCGGCAGTTTATCATTTATTAATACAATATATATGTATAACTTTTGGCAGTAGTACTTTGTTTATATAGTAAATACGCCTGTTTTTATTTATATAGCAACAAATTATTTTTTGACGACATTTCATTGATATACTTTAGTAATATAATCTCCATCCAATCTTTCAACAAGGTCAACTTATAAAAAAATTTTACTTATTTTTATCGAGACTGCTCAAACGTTCCTCTTTTATTCCACAGTTATCGCCAAAGCTACAAAACTTCAAAAATAAAAAAAGCCATCAATCATGAATGTACTTAATTATTAAAGTGTTTTAGTATACGAAAAATGGTGTAGGATCCCTGTTAATTTTATTCAATTGTATTACAATTTATGTTAAACAAACCGCTAATTTATCACCTATAGGACTGGAGATGGGGAAAGCCTTTAGAGGCATGACTATTGACTAAATGACTAGGCGTATTTTAACCAACTGGTTTCACACTTCTCTTGTAGGATCCATAAGATTTCACGCTTGGTGCAGATATCTGCATATAGCAAAAGGGCATAATTAATATGTGCATGTCTTCCAGCTTGGATGATTGAGCTTACGGGTGTATTTGAACTCGGTAAAACTGCTGTAACTCAATCACTGCAAAATATATTATACAATTATGTTTGTAAAATTTTATTCCTATGAATAGTAAAACTTAAAAGTCCTTATTACAACGGTTTTTACAGTGCCAGATAACTCTTTATGTCTTCTTCGTGCTATACCTACATATTGATTCATAAATATATTGTATTAATTTGATTTTTTTCATAAAAATATATAATAAAGTCGTCCACTATAATGGGTTTGATATGTTAAATATGTAAAAAAAATATTAAGGCGGAAAATAAAATTGAAATCACGAACACGAACTTTAGAACGATTAATAGTATAAATAATGGGCATGGCTAACTAGGAATGTCCAGGTGCTAAAATTTTATTATCAATGTAATAAAATTAATTAAAATTGCTCTCATGACACAATTTTTTGTAGTTTCATATTTTTTTTTTTTTTTTTTTCGGAATGTGTATTGCTGTTGGCCCTACTGGCCTTGACAGCGTCACCGGGCGGGGGCCGAGTACAGAGACTCAGCCGTGATAAAGGGACAGCCCTCACGGGGGCTCAAATTTGATTCCGTCCTTAGGGTGCCTCCTGCGAAGCCGAACCACGGCTAAGGACGTCACCGGAGATGGAGGCAGCGCTCCGAGCGCATTCTATACGATAGACTCACCCGACGGTGTGAGCGCGACGCGACGTGCGAAACAAAGGACCTCGTCCTCGCCGGCGAGGACGGTGTTGTGTGCGTGTCTGTGCTGTGTAAGGGGCATTTTCTAATGTAATCCTATCGTCAGGGTCTTGCAGGACGTGCTTAGGACGCCTTACTTTTGTCGGTTGGTTACATCGGTCTGTGTAGATACAAGCATGTCTAATCAAAGGATTTGGATGGAAAGTAGTTTGATCGAAATAGTTTTGCGATAAGCGCTTCAAATATTTCGGGATCGAATCGATTTCAAAGTCTCTATGGAGATCTACGTTGCGAACGTACCACGGACAGCCCGAGGCCATGCGTAAGAAACGGTTCTGAATTATTTGTAATTGATTAATTCTTCTGGCGTGGACGTGTGAAAAAACAGGGCTCGCGTAGGTCAGTATGGGACGTATACAGGCTTTGTATAATGTCACCTTATTTCTAAGGGACAGTTTACTCCGCCTGCCCAACATCGCATACAATCTTCCCAAAACGAACGCTGCTTTATCACGTGCCTTGCGGATATGAGCTTCAAAGGTGAGTCTGTTGTCGAGTATGACGCCTAGATATTTGGTTTTATCTTTCCATGGGATGGGATGATCGAACAAGGTGATAACTCCAGGTGGACCGGATCGCCAGTAAGTCCTAATGCGGGGTTTGTTAAAAAGGACACCTACGCTTTTCTCAGGATTGACTTCAATCCTCCAAGATTTAAACCATTTTGCTAGGGCATCGGCTGCAGATTGGAGACGCCTGGTAAGGGCGGAAGCTGATACAGAGGTCGTGTAAAGAGCGGTGTCATCCGCGAAGAGTGCTAGATGAACACTTTTGGTCGGTCTCGGAATGTCATTTATATAAAGAGAAAATAGGATGGGAGCTAGTACGGAGCCCTGAGGGACTCCTGCCCTGATGGGACGAGGGGTGACAAGGTGCCCTCTACTCGAAAACGGAACGTGCGATTCGACAAGTAGTCTCGTATGATAAGCACGAGTCTGTCTGGCAATCCCAGACGATACAGTTTATAAATTAAACCGTTATGCCAAACTTTGTCGAAGGCCTTAGCGACGTCGAAGAAGAGCGCTCCAGTGGTGTTGGTTCGCGCTAGAGTGAAGCCCTTTAGAATGTGCTCCGTTATACGGTGCACCTGGTTGGACAAGAGTGGATTTTACGAAAGCCAAACTGCTCGTCTATAATTATGTTTTTTGCCTCAATGATGGCCTTGATTCTTGCTAACAAGATTCTCTCGTAGACCTTCCCGAGGAGTCTAATAAACTGATCGGACGATAGCTGGTGGGCTGATTTCTAGGTTTGCCTGGTTTATGAATGCCGATAACTATGGCTTCCTTCCACCGATCGGGGAAGGAGCACTCTGCTAAAAGAGCGTTGAAAATAAGGACTAGGATATGTAAAATTTGAACAGGGAGCCGCTTTAGCGTCTTATTGGTAATGCGATCGGGACCTGGAGATTTTTTACCGTGGAGTCCTTTGATAATTGATTCGACCTCCTCTAGAGAGGTACGGGGTAGTGGCTCATCTACCGGCGCTGTGGAGACCCTACTTTCGACTTCCGAGTCGACCTTTAGGAGGTGCTCGGGGTCTACAGGATGCGTGCTTGGGAACATTGACTCTCCAAGCTGTCAGCTAAAGCATTCGGCCTTATCGATATCATCAAATGCGGGTGGTTGATTTATGCACGTAATGGGGGGGCATAGTGGCGACGGTGTCGTTTCGAAGAGCTCTTGCTAACGACCAGTACGCGACGTGAGACGGCGTGAGCTCTCCAAGACGCCGACCGAAATAGTCATCCCTGAGTTCGGCAAAGCGAGCTTTGACCTCCCTTTGTAAGGGCACAGGTTGTCTCCGGTTGTCGTCAGTTGGGTAAGAATCATGGGCCCTAGTAGCTGCGTTTTTACGCGTAATCAAGGATTTTAAGTTAGCTGGAAGCTCCCACCGCCCTGGAGGGTGGATTGAAATCTCCCTGGAGCACTCGATTAGTTTATTTTGAATGTATTTCGAAATATTAGTGGCGGCTGATTTCGCAACTTCGGCGCTTTCAATAAAATCAGGAATTTCATTGAGCCACGGGGAATCTAAAGACTGTAGCTCTGAGTCTAGCTTTTTCCAGTCTACTATGGTTTTAGTGAGAGGAGTCTGATTTTTGTCTGATCCAAGCTGGATTTGGACGGGGCGATGGTCTGAGTCTAACTCGGATAGTGTCTCTATAGAACGCAACTGGAGAGTCACGTTTTTCAAGATGGCGATGTCGAGTACATCGGGGCTATCACCGGTGTCCCTAATTGGGTATCTTGTGCAAGTCAGAGTGCAATGACCTCGAAGTCATAATCGAATGGGGCAAGAAGTCAGTCCGTCTAGAATTCGTCCTCTTGTGTTAGTCTTTCTGGAGTTCCAGCGGGTATGTTTACTATTGAGGTCACCGGCTAAAATTACCGCATCGCCTAATGAAAGGAGTGATTTTATGTCACTCTGTAATAGAGTTTTTAATGGGGAAAGGTAAACTGAAGCAAGTACAATGGGCTGATGGCCCGTCATACCCACCTGACATACTGAAGCCTCGATGTTGGTCAGCGGCGGACAATCAAGAGGCACGCAGTGCAGAGACCTCTTGTAATAAATAAGCGTACCACCGAGTGCAGTAGCTCTGTCATTTCGTATTAATCGGTAGTTTGCTACCTTCGGATCGCGAATACTAGGTTTTAAAAAGGTCTCTTGCACGAGCATGACATCTATATTGTGTTTTTTAAGAAATTCACGAACTAAGCCGATTTGATCGATAAGACCGTTTGCGTTAAACGTAACTAAGCTCAGAGAGCGGGGTTTCAGCCTAGCGGCTTGAGCCATTGAAATTGATTATAGTGTTTACCATGGTCGAGTGCTCTAGGAGCGCTGTCATGTTATTAATGTTCGGATCTCTAATTTTAGACGCGAAGGCACTAATCTCGGCCATGTCAATTTGGCCTAATAAGCTGCATATGAGCGTCAAGTCAGCGGTTGGCGAAGCTTGCGTGGGTATGCTGCTGAATTTGGAAGGGAGGGTAGGGGCGCTGCCGGAGCTGTCTCGATACCGTTACATTGGGATTTTCCAGGCTGAAACGCTTGGGTATTGGGGCTGGTACGAAGTCATTTTTGAGGTTGAGCATTTGAAGCTGTGGGATGAGCAGCAGTCTTGAAAGACGTGCTTTTACTATTTTTAGTCCTACGAGGAGCCATTTTGCACCCGCGATAGTTGGCGGGGTGGCCCTTTGTCTGGCAAAGGACACAACTAGGGGATTCCGTGGGATCGGGGACTTTTCGGGGACAGTCTGAGGTACCATGGTCTCCCAGACACTTTACACAACAGGGTAGCCCTGTAACAGCTATGAGCAGAGTGTCCAGCGTTGGCACCGGTGGCATTGGCCCGGGACGCCACGGTTTCTGGGGACTTCAACCCTGAGGCCCGAAAGATGACAGACCGATTTTATATTGAAAATCGATTTTCCTTCGGAAGAGAGTTCCAGTACAACAAGCACTAAGTCGTATGGAGTTTTAGTATGGCTGTTATGCATACGAGACACGCTAATAACCGGAAGGTTTTGGTTAATAAGGTCCTCTTTGATAAGTTGTGTGGACAGTTCCTTCGGCAGGCCGCGGATAACGACCCGTAGATGACGCTCGTCCTCTAGAGCGTATGAATGATACGCAATCGATTCTCTTCTGAGAATAGCAGAAAGATTTCGGTGGGCATCTGACGTCTGCGCGGACTTTGATTCCGATTGCAGTAGATCATTAGCTTTAGAAAATGCACGCGCTTTTCCGCCAAAATGGCGGAGACTTTGTCCCAGGCAGTCTTATCGTGAACGAATATGGGAGGAGGGGCTTTCACGATTGGGTCGTTGGTCGCCGGGCTGGCTGAGGCTGCAACTTTGGCTGACGGGGAGCGGTAGGGTCGCTGTATTAAGGAAGTGTCGGGAGTTGGTCGTATGACCACTGGTTTGTTAGTACGCTTTGATGGCGGAGGGGCCTTAAGGGCTTTCGCCTTTCGTTTAACCGCTTTTGATAAAGCCAGCTCAAAACCTTCGTCACTTTCTGAAGTGACGGAATCGTCAGCACTTTCTATGTCCATTTCGGACGGTGCGGAAAGTGCAGGAGATAATATGGGGGATACGGCGGAAGTCTCCACGACATCGGTCGGCACTGATCTGTCTTCGACAGGTGCGGAAGGGGTTTTTTTGGGCAAACTTGCGGAGGTCATCTAAGTCCTCAGGATGCTTATTGAGAAAGAATTGGACTATGGTCTCGAGTGGCAGACTTTTGAGAAAAGAGTCCTTAGTGGGACTGGACATATTTGAGCCTCCCTGCACTTAGGCAGGGAGGTGTGTATCTAAGGTGTGATTTCTATCTGTGTCCCTGTCCGTGGGTGACAGGGGTGAGTGCCTAAGCTGTAAAATGTCGGTGTACTTACGGTTACCGGGAACCAACTGTACACCACTAACACTATGTAGTTCAGTCCGAAGAACACAGGAACGCACTTGCACGTAGTCTTTATGACACTTGCTCTGTGGACGCAACGGGCGTCGGCGGCACAGAACACACTATCACTTATTGTCCGATGATAACTGATGGCTAGCGCAGGTGCGCAAGCACGGGGCTTGCAGATGGCACGTCGGCAGGCGCCTCAAAGGCCCACGCGCAGGTGCGTGGCAAGGCGCGCGCACACAGAGCTTGCAGGTGGCACGTCGGTATGCGCCTCAAAGGCGCACGTGCGTATGCGCGGCAAGCGCAGGTAGACGCCCGAGGGCGAACAGGTGGCCGCGCAATCGGGCGGGTGAGCACAATGGCGTGCACGCAGGTAGTCAGAGCGACAACAAAAGAGTTGTGCTCCGAGGAAGACATCCGTACAGGACGGAGGTCGGGATGAGAATGCGTTCATATTTTGTTTTCTTTTTTTTTCCTATGCGGAACGAAAACAATATAAAAACCATTGTGTCTGTCAAACGGCTGAGAGGTTCATAATTTTGTTGGGTAAATTTTGTTTATACATAAAACGTTTGTAAATTTCAAAGAAGATAATTATATAGTTTTAGTTTAACATATAAGACTAGAACATCGCTCGCGACTTCGTCCGCGAATATTGTTATATCTCGGATAATTTGCATGATATACATATAATTTATTTCAAGCACGTAGTAGGTCCCGTGAGAATACGCAAAATAATGAATTTGCATAATAATGCAACATTATGATACCTTGGATTACATTGTTCATTTTAGTTATAATAACTTTATCTCGACAGAATAATGATCCTAATTCTGTAAATTCCTGTTATATGTATGTTTCATATTTTATCGTAACAGGTTGGTGTTTTTTTATGTTACAATCAAGCAAGGGCAACCTGATAGCGGTTGCCGTAGCCTATAAGCTCGCGCAACACCATTAGTAGGTACCACTCACGCGTTGTCATCCTCAAGACATTGGTTCTTGAATCTCCTTTGCCAAGTAATTTGACTAGCCTACAGTGCCCTTCACACCGGAACACAGTAATGCCTAAGCAGGCTTTGGCCGTAAAATATTTGACACTGCGGTGGTACCTACCTAGCCGGCCTTATGCAACAAGAGACATACCAGTGTGACTAATTGCACTGGTGGAATAATCTCAGCTGTGACAGAGATTATCCCAACAGCAGGTCTCACTATTCCCACTCCCCATTGCAATGGTAATACTGAAATTGCACTTTTTTTACAACTCAGTCTCACTATACCCATTGAATTGGAAAATGAATGAGTGAGACTCGTAATCTCTTACAAAATGTCTCAGTACTTTAATTTGGAGCTTCTTAACGATTTGCGAAAAATTAAAACAAATTTTCCGTTTTTTGTGATGATCTATATGATAACTATCTCTAGTGGTCAGATAGATTGATAGACAGAGGTCATAATATCGAGTTGAAGAAGTTAACGCTTAAGCGTCTTTTTGATCGCGGAATAGACGCGATAAAAACGCAATGGGAATAGTGATATAAGTAATATTAGCATTACCATTATTCATGGGAATAGTAAGACCAACCCATCATAACATAGAGTTTTTTATGTTACAAGTTTACAAACAAGCATACGACATTTTTTTGACATGGTACCACCGTCTTGTTTTTACCATCGTACCCTTCGCCGCAGGACCTCATACCATCCACATCACCTTGATGCTTGGTTTTCATGTAACGTGCGAGCATCAAGATCTTTCCTTCCACGTACGTGCAAACTCTGGAATAGTTTACCTCCCGAAGTCTTCCCTGCTCGATATGATTTGGAGGTCTTTAAGCGTCGAGTATATAGACACCTTTTCCCCAAAGGCCGGCAACGCATTCTCGACCCCCTTGGTGTTGTGGATGTTCATGGGCGATAGTTGCCACTTACCATCAGGTGGAGCTATCTGCTCGTTTGCCCCTATATGATATAAAAAAAAATACGGCACACCTGATGGTAAGTGGTTGTCGTAGCCTATGAGCGCTTGCAGCACCATCAGTAGGTGCCACTCACGCATTGCAAACCTCGAGATATTGGTTCCTCAATCTCCTCTGCCCAGTAATTTAACTAGCCTACAGTGCCCTTCAAACCGGAACACAGTAACGCCTAAGTACTACTATTTAGAAGAGGTAGAATATTTGACACTGCGGTGGTACCTACCTATGGTCGTACGATGGTACACGTATGGTACGATATGGTCGTCCTACGATGAGGTCGTCACATCCGGACGCCGAAGTTTGTGTTGGAGATATAATATATAGTTCGCCATACGTATGTAAGTGCATGTCAAGCCAAGCTATAAGTATGTACATAGTGATTTGATTAAAATATGTTAAGTTATCTATTGAAATAAAAATGATCATATGTTATTTACTTTTTATCGAGAATATTCCATTGAGAGTATAATATACGTGCGTTATAAGTATGTTCCGGTTATTGTTACTTTCAAATCCCAAGGTTCTTCCATAGTCCTTTCGATTTACCCCACCCAGCTGTAAGTGGACCTAATTTACTTTATTACACTTAACGTATAAAACAGAGCCGTTTGCTCTTAAAATAAGGTTTTATTTTGATTGACCTCAGGGATAATATACATATATTGTTACTTTATAAATATAATTAATTATTGTTGTTAATGACGGAGGTGGACGGACATTGATTACGATTGTAAGGCGGTACTGATCACGGATACAAGGTTTTATTGTGTAATAGGTTACTGTAGGATTTAGGATAAAGTTGATCGAGTTTGTAGGTAAATATTAAGCTTTATTTTTTTTTTTTTTTTTTTATTTTTTATTTTTTTTTTTTTTTTATTTTTATTTTTTTATTTATTTAGGACAACCAACAAAACATACACCAAAAAGTACAAATACACATTTAAGACAGATTAGAGCTAAGTGTTGTCTTACTTATAGGTTGCCACGACATGCTTATAGTGAAGACTTATTTTACAAAAAATGTATATAAATCAAAAGAAATTCATACACATACAAATAAGACTAATAATAAAAATCAAAACAATGCTTCTAAATATCAAACATAGTGTACACATAAAAACACTGGTATGGATAATAAGGACTGTTATATATGTAATTTAAAAAAAAATAATAATAACTAAATTAAAAAGTAATACTAATATATGTAATAAAAAAAAAAAATTAAATAAAATCTTAAGTACGAGACCGTGAGACAGAATTATTATTAGTTTTAGAAAAGTAATCAAGAAGTTTCCTTTTAAATTTAGGCAAGCTATCTGAAAAGATGTCAATATCAATATTCTTGCTATTGGACAGAGAATTATACTGTCTCTGGATTCTATTAATGGTAGAATTAAAACCGAATATTTATAGAATGTATTCATTTATATCTTGGTCGTGCATTTAACTGATTTATAGTAATGTGCGTTGTGAAACCATTATTTTTATTAATACAATAAATAAAACTATACTTAATATATAATAATTAAATAACCAGTTATTCGTCACTAACAAAAATTTTGCACATACCTTAAATCTTTTTTCATAAGTACATGTATAAGATTGAATGGTCAGATGAATGAAATAATATAACTAACATTGAATCCTCAATAGTTTCAAAGGTAGAAGGTCTGACTCTGCTCCGTTAACGCGGCAGTTGTGGATTCGATCCTGACCCCCTTGGGCTATTGTCGTACCCACTCCTAATGCAAGTTACATGCTTATTTGGAGGGGCAATAGGAGTATTAGTAATGACTAGAGAAAGCATTAGTACTTAATATTCTTTTATAAAAAAACATTATTTGTTAGTTGTGTGGTTCATCTATAATAATTATTATAAATCTTGGTGTCTTTACGCCTTTAGGGCAACTTAGATTATATATAAAAGTTTTTAAATCATTCTCTCTATAATCGTTTAAAGCAATAAACGTTTATATATTAATCTTAAAAAATGTAACATGACCCTGATGTAAGTATTAAATAATACATTGACCAATATATCTATATTAATCGGGACATACATTATTAGTAGGTATAAGTCAGTGCTTATCAACTGTTGGTTCATATTCACCAGGGGTGTAACGACGTCAAATATAGTCTATATGCGTGTGTTTAGGCAAAAGTTTTAAGCTAGAGAAAAAAATTTGTACAAGTTTATATATTTATTATAATAAAATTTTGGTCTTATTTATGATGATAGATTTAGTGCATAATTGTGTGTTTAAAAAAAATCTATCAAAAACAGTTTAGATGGAGTGATCGTGGTTAATTTGCTCTTATATTTTAAGCGCTTCCGTTATAAGACTACTATAGACAGAGATCTTGTCCACAATGAAAGAATAATCATCTGTGTTATACTATGTTTTACACATCAGAACGCGCTCGCATTGTTGGTGAGCCTATCGGCTTATCCTAAGCTATGGTTTCAGCCCGGTTCGGTTTTGGACGGTACAGGAAGGACCCATATTGACGGATTCAACTGTGAATTCTCCCGAGGTTTGTGGCTTGGGCACGGCTGGTTCACAGTACTTGACATGTAATTGAAAAAAAAAACACCACATTAGTCAGGGTCTTACAAAGTTTGAAAGACACTGGTATTAGATATAAAAGAGTAATAAAATATTATTGCATGAATAGTCGGTCGTATTTAATGTTATAACATTTTAAGAATTCGACCTTTGATTCGGCTTTTATTGTTGGTAGATATAAGTCATGAATCCCTTTCATGTGAAAAATACTTTTGAACAATAACTTTACAATTCTGACTTGATTGTTTTAACAGACCATAAAAGCTATTGTAGTGCTACAATTCAAGGATCTGTATGTACAAAACTCTCATACCAAACAGTTATTGGTTTAAACTGTACATTTAGAAAAAAAATTGTGTTATGTATGATAATTTGTTTTTTAATTGTGTGGATAAAAAGATAATAATTCCATTTTATCTATAAAAATCATATAGTATCATGTATCAAAATAATTTTATTCATTGTTTTAAACAATTTATATTAAACTATGTACTTAATACTTTTACTAAATAAAGTACTAAAAAGGATTTAAGACGCTTCAAAAAATGAAATATACTCACAGGTGTTGTTGAAAACTACGGTTGCTGGGGCCTTACCATTAACTCTTATAGCGATGCCAAATTAATCCAATTTAATTCAGACATTAAAATTTTATAGGAGTATGAGGTATTATATATGGACGCAAATAAGCAATACCATGTCAACCCACACGAATGTCATTTCGAGAAGAACGCGTTTAAAAATTTTGAACAACTTGCTTTATATGATTTTTTTAATGTATTGGACAAGTTTTTGGCAATTTCAGATATATGTAAGATATTTTACTTATTTTCACAAAAAATAACTATACAAACTGCATATTTCGTATATAATATAACCCAAAACGTTTAACATAATAAATAAATTGCATGATTAAAAATTGCTTTTTAGAAGTTTTAAAGCTTAAAACCCTACAAATATTAAAGAAAAATGTTCTTCAGCCATTTACCAACACTTCTGCATATATAACTTAGTTTTTTCAATTTCGTGGGTTGACATGGTATTGCTTATTTGCGTCCATATGTCATAATATATATTGGACGCTATTTGAATCGCAATAAGAGTTAATGGTAAGCCCGCTGGTACTTACTTTGAACTTCCCATATAAAATTCACCGCGACTTCAACAGAGAAGTTTGTCAATTACACATGTTTCCTCCTTCTTATAACCTGGCACGGCGTGAAGAGGCGTCTAACGGGAAAGCAGGGCGAGGGTTGCTAGTGCAGTTTGCCTATTTGCAACGATATAAGCCACATTAACCTTTGGATTGTACCTCTAGTTACCATCAGGTGGAGTAGAAACATTTGCCACCTCGAGGTAGATAAAAAAAATACAGATTTTATTCAACTATTAACACCAAAGAATGATTAACACCAAACGCCGATGTTGTGGACCCGGTTTAGCGAGCCTGCCTTAAGCGCCACAGGTCACGGGTTCGATTCCCACTCGAAGCTGATGTTCGTATTGATCATACATGGCATGTTTTCAGGTCTGGGCGTATTTGTCCATGTCATTGTGTTTGTTTATGTAAATATCCTAATGGGGGCCGATGGGCGTGTAGCGTTTATTTATTTTGTTTAAAGAGACACACACATATACACACTCGAAAAACATTACCCACATCTCTTATATAATTTTTCATTTAATACAAATAAGCCTAAGGCATATGAAAAGAGAATTTTTATACTCATAATGTACTTTATATAGTTAACTATTTTAAACAAAGGAATAAAAAGCGTTGTTGCGCCTACGCATTCGGTGAACTCTAAGTACTCGGTCTCGATATGTGGCAACAGATAATGTTATACTTTTTGTCATATTCTGCAAGGTGTTGTAACTTTGAATATCATATCAAAATTTACGGCCCCAGCGGGAATCAAACCAACACACTCCACAGGGTATCGCATATAAGTATCTCAATGGCTAACCGATTGTTTTGATATTATATTTGTCTCGGAACATGAACGATGAATGGATGAATGCTAATAAGTGGTACTGTATACTTTTTAATAAAATAAATTATATTTTTATGTTTTATTAACAATTTTACGTAACATTTATGATCGTTGATGTATTTTATAGTAACTTGTTGAAAACGAATAATGATTTTAACAATTCTAGTACTTACAAAATAATATTATAATGTATAATTGTCATTATAATAATATTGTTAATCAATCAGGGAATTCGAGGGAAAATATTAAGTAAAATGTAACAAAACTAATGAGTTGTGTTAAAGGGTGTACGACGTACGTACTTAATTTCCAATAGCAAAATTTTATTGTTTGTTCTGCGGTGTACACGAGGTGAATGGTTGTTTTAACCTTTGGCTTGACATTACATTCACTCAAATTGATCTGTAGGACTTACAGGCCATATGCGAAAAATGACCACTTGTAAATATGTATTTTATACGTACGTACATGTGCCATTTGATTAATAATTAAATTATTAAATGTATATAATATAGTTCCAATTTCAGTTATGACTAAATATCAAAAAGTACCATCTACGAACATTGAAGGAGTATATATTTTAAAAATATTTTTAAGAAAAGTTACAATTTTTTAATGCTTCAGACGATCAATCTATCGATTTATGGTTTTTTTTATTTGTCTGCCTATCTGTTTTATTCAAGCGTGCTGTTCATAAAGTTATGAATTCAGCTGATTTTTTTCTCTATGAGAAAAATCAATGAAAATTTTATATTCCTATGTTGGACTTTTTTTAAAAAGGTAAACAACCTATGCATTATTAATGATAATCTGATATTGGAACACAAAATATTTAATATGGGCGCAAAGTTAAAGATAATTACTAAAATAAAATAAGGAAAAATAAGCACGAATTAGAAAATTAAGTTATCCTACTAATATTATAAATGCTTTGATGAGGTTGCTATGTTTTGGATGTCTGGATGCTTAGAAGTTTGGATGTTTGTGGATGTTATTCAATCACGCATAAAGTGCTTAAAGCCAATTCGAATGAAATTTAGCACACAGAAAATATATGCTACAGGTATGTTATACTTTTATGGCTATAAGACGTATTCAATTGAAATAAGGTATAGATGTGTTTCATGGAACGTTGTTTACTTACGATTAATTTATCTCTGGAGCCAATTCTAAGGTCACCGTGGACGAATTCTCGGGCGGATGCTAGACTAAAATATTTCTATGACGTTCTTAGAAAATAAAAGGTTAAATACAAGCAGCATTTTGTTCTAGTATTATGCATTGATCGAAGATTAACATCTATTATTTATATAAAAATTTAGTATTAGTAGAGCATTGCTTTTTTCAGTACGTCATTTTCTCCCCCCGCCTCTTTCTTCTACCCCTTTACGGCAAGGCAAGTTGCCCTTAGTATTACGTCATAAGTTTCGGTAACAGCTTTCCATCAGGCCTGCCGTATGCTTGTTTGATGAAAAAAATTTTATAAGAGAGAAAAGTAACGATTATTTTGTTCAGAAATTCGCGGTCTATTTATTTCGTAGTCTTTTGTTTTTGCGCGTTCTTTTTCTTCTGATTGGCAATTAAAGTCTTGAGAAAGTCATTAAAAAGAATGAGAGTTTATCTTACGTAATGCTTCATTTGAATAAGACTAATTAAGTAGTCGGTCTAGATAAGAAGACGCCTCTATTGTTACTGATATTTCCTATTTAAATTATAGGTGTATGTTGCTTCATGTGAATCAAATATATTTATTATGCATTCGCTTTTGCGTCAACCGTTTTTGCTGAAGATGATTTAAATTTTGGAAAATATACAGGATTTCTTGTTTCTGTTAATAATTCTAAAATGTTTATTTTCATAAAGTTGTTTTCGAACCCCCGACACAGGATATAACTATCCTAATGGGGGCCGTTGAGTGTGTAGCGTTTATTTAATTATTTATTATTTAAAGTGTATTAATAATAGATATAAAGAATCTGGAAATTTGCCTATTTTTATTATATATTGAAACAATTGGTAAGCCATTTTAAACTTTATTAAAACTTTACAAAAACATTTATAATTTTCTAAATATTGTGTCGTGTCGTCCGAAACAATGGAATGATACCAGTCAAACAGTACTCGCTTAAGCAGGAAGTTTATTGAGACTGAAGAATCGTAGCGTGACTGACATGTATTAGTGAGACGAGAAAGTCAACACGTGCCTCCATTGACATTCTTCATTAACAAAGATGACTAATTACTTTAACAAAATTATATAATACTTATAATAAAAAAAATATCAGTCAAGTGCGTTGTGGATCACGCACTGTCGAAATCAAAAGGTTCCGCACCATGATGGTGAAGAATCTTAAGAACTTTTAAAATAACAACGAATTTTGTATAAAATCGTATAGCGGTTCATAGAATACACCTATTTACTAAATTTCGTATAGATGGAGCCAACAGTCTCCGAGTAAAATGACTGTGGCATACGGATGGACATGACGAAATTATAAGGTTTCCGTTTTTGCCATTTGGCTACGGAACTCAATAGCATTCGCCAATGGTCGAAATTCATGCTCATTAGCATCATTATTGACCTTCTTTAATTTTTTTTAATTGATAACACTAAAGATCGTTAAGACACTAAGTCTTAAGACACTAAGTTAGACTTAGTGTCTTAACGATCGCACGAATACATCGGTTGACAAAGTAACAGAAGACAAAAAGGCACTGACATACAACCCACAAAATTGAAAAAACTGAGTTATATATGGACGCAAATAAGCAATACCATGTCAACCCACAAAATTGAAAAAACTGAGTTATATATACAGAAGTGTTGATAAATGGCTGAAGAACATTTTTCTTTAATATGTAGGGGTTTAAGCTTTAAAACTTCTAAAAAGCCATTTTTTAATCATGCAATTTATGTATTTTTAAACGTTTTGGGTTTTATTATATACGAAATATGCAATTTGTATTCTTATTTTTGTGAAAATAAGTAAAATAACTTGCATAAATCTGAAATTGCCAAAAACTTGACCAATACATAAAAAAATCATATAAAGCAAGTTGTTAAAAATTTTCAAACGCGTTTTTCTCGAAATGACATTCGTGTGGGTTGACATGATATTGCTTATTTGCGTCCAAATAGCTTTTAGAAAAAGGTTTTGCTCCGTACAATAAAAGTAAAAGACTAAACAGTAACGGCATAGATGTAGTACTTTATGAAAGTAATATTCTCTTACTTTAAAATTATTTCAGAAACTAAAAATTCAGTCCAATTCCGTCAAATTAAGTCCTTCATAATAATCGAAGGCAATTTATTTTACAGCGTAACATTAGTACTTCTTCGTACTAGCATTATTCCCGGTATTTTATTTTTTACCCAGGGTCTGCTTGTTAGTCTTATCCGGATTTGACAGGTTACTAGTTTTTACACAGAGCGATTGCCATCTGACCTCCGCAACCCTAAGGGCGAACCAGTAACTCATTGGATAAGAGCAATTTACTTATTAAGAGGTAATTATTATCAGATGTTATGTGATAACAACCGGGACCGACAGCTTAACGTGCTCCGAGGCACGGTGGGGAGACCCACGGACAAACGCCCAGACCGAGACAGAAATTTTAACAAACGTCTGCCCGAGTGGGAATCGAACCCGCAACCGTCGAGACTAAAGGCATACTCGCTACCCACAACGCCACAACGGTGTCGTAACATTAGTACTTATACTATTTAAAGCCTGTGTTTCGTTTAAAATTTATTATTTCATAAATAAAAAATGAGTTTAATGGCCATAACGACCAGCATGATTCTTTGCCTAAAATTAATTACTTTATCGTTATAGTAATCAATGTTAGTTAATATCCGGCGGATATTATATAATCTTATTTACCGAATAATATTAAATGCGAAGTTTACTAGTTAATAAGGTGATTGTACTTATTACCTGATTATTTGTTTCACGTTAATAAATAAGTACCCGGATGAACGAGCTTTGCTCGGTAATTTTTTTGTTGGTAATTTTTTTTTAAGTGACAAGTTGCATACGGCCCGTCTGATGATAAACGCTTGCCGCAGTCCATTAGTGCTTGCAACACCATTAGTGGGTGCCACTTACGCGTTGCCAACCACGAGATATGGTCTTTAAATCGCGTATGCCCAGTAACTTTACTAGCCTACAGTGCCCTACAAACCGGAACATAGTAATGCCTAAGCACTACTATTTGGCGGCAAAATATTTGACACTGTAGTGGTACCTACCTAGCCGGCCTCTAAGAACAAAAGACCTACCACCAGTGGGACTGATTGCACTGGTGGAATAATCTCTGCTGTGACAGAGGTTATCCCAACATCCCGACGCCGTAAGATCGAAAAATATACATAGTTAGATGTGTTGATAAAGGGCTCTCAATAATAGTTTTTCTCACAAAAGTAGGAATGTGAAAAAAATTGAAAAAATAATCGGACTGGAGACTTTTGGACTCGAATCGAATGAAAACGAATCGGGAAGGACACGGATGAAACGTAATGGCGAATCCGTCTGACGTCCGGATAAATGAGAATCCACTGGCACTGTATATACTCGTAATTACCGACATCGCCCGACACACGTAATGACTACCATAGAAAATCAGTGTTGGGTATGTTTACCCAACAAATGCTGAATGGTAGCCATTTTGGAACACAGCACGGTAGTATTTTATTTTTAATAGCTTATGTTTACTTTTTTTTTTTTTTAACTTAAAAAACAAAAGATATAAAACTTTTGTTTTTTTTTGTTGTTCATTTTTATTATTATTTGTTTTTTTTTTAATATATTTGTATTTTTTTATTGTTCTCAGCTGTGCTTCCAATAAACTTGTTCTTTCTTTCTTTCTTTCTTTCTTTCTAATTATCACAGACACGGATTGTAAACTTGTTTTAATTTGAGGATTGCTTGTAGCTTATTTCAGTAGGACAAAACTTGCATTTGTATTTGTATCAAAATGAGCAAGGTAAAGATCATGCTTGGATAAAATTTAAAAGCGTTAGTAAATAATGCTTATTTATTTTACATTTTCCTTCATGTTGTCCACAAATAAACGCTACACACTCAACGATACTCATTAGGATAGTGTTATTCTGTGTCGGGGGTCCGGAAACATACACAAGGACAAAGACAAACACACCCGGACCAGACAACATGCCTGTTTTGTTAATACAAACATCTGCTCCAAGCGGGAATCGAACCCGTGACCGCGTGACGCTTAAGGAAGGTGCGCACCGCTGCACCACGATGTCGTCACAGACAGTATTGTTTTTATGTTTGCGAAAAAATATGTGATTTTTATTTATATTTACAGATAAAAAAAAACAGATGTAATACCGGTACAGTTAACATATGTGGTAACCTGGTTATGGTGGTATTTTTGGAAGAATTCCCGCAATCTCACGTTTTATAAATATTTTTTGCTGATAGCTTATTCGTGTCTTTAATTTACAAGAAACCAAACGTTGCGTGGCGCTAATGTAATAAGGTGGTATACCGCCATAGGTTTGAGACGCTTATAGCCGAGTGCGCCCCCTGATCGGTAAGCGATCGGTGGGTTAAGCAACTTTAGGCGTGGTGAGTCACTAGATGGGTGATCCCATAGAGGTATTTCAATTGAGCGTCTCCGTGTTTCGGAGGGCACTTAAAAAGTCGGAGGCCGATACGGACGACCTTAACAATTCTGACACTAGGTTGGCCAGTAACCACTTGATAAGAAGAAGAAGACCACGTGAGGTTTCAATGCTCGGTTATAGGTAGTATTTAAATATGAAGACTATATATATATGTCGGAGAATGGAGATTCTCATAGACATCGTCATCAGTGGTTACAACTCTTGTGGGCTTCGTGTGGGTAAAATGCAAGCACAAAAAAAGCTGTACAATATTTATTGTGGATTTACTCCTTTTAACAAATCATAGTATCATATCATATATTCGAGCAGTGGGTTCGGCGCACCGATCTGACTTCACCTCCCAATAATCTAAGAGTGATCCAACTCGATCCAACCACAATTTCACAATATATCTTATTCCCGTAAAACAACATAACTTTTGTTTCTTTTCTCATTCCCACTGACAGCGTTCAGATGGTGTCTCGACCCCACTAGAGCTGGTTTCCCTCTGCTCGATATGGCCAGTATTATAACAACTTAATAAAAACTTATACAAAATTAAAAGGTGATAACAAATCAATTTAAGTTAATTTATGATTTAAAATGAACAAATATCAGTAAAATTATTAAAGAAAAGCTCGTTTAACATCCAACTCCGACATATATATAGCAATAATTATTGCTCATACTGATAAAATGTTATGACATTTTAACGCGTTGTGTATTGTCCTAGCATACTCTAATCGCTTATTAATGTAGTAATAATAAGCCTCTTGTTTATTATAGTAAGGGTTTCGGTCATTAGTATGTTGTTAATTTAATTAGTAATCTAACCTCAGCGGTAAGGTCGGGGAATTGACCCTATTCGACTTAACCTCGCTCCGCATATGCGTCAAACTGTCAGGTCTACACGAATAGTTTAAGCTTTGTTGTTACTTCGAAGTACGTGTGCAACGTACGCAATCTTTATTGAAATCGATTCTTTCGAAATTCGATCAATTTTAGGGATTGTTTATGTTGGTGCATGGCGAAGTATAAAATCTATTTAATACATTAAGTAAAGGGATTAAAAGCATTGTTGGTTAGAATAAATTGTTCATAATGTTAACCTATTTGGATGCAATTCATAAAGGCTTATGGCTATCCTTAGGTTAGTTTGATTCAAAAAAATTATAAATACGGAATTCATATTCGGAGTAATTTTATTTTCTTTATCACGACGGTTGGCAAGCAGCCATAAGGTCTGCCTGATGTTAAGCAGTCACCGCGACCTATGAACATTTGCGTTGCATGAAGTATCACAGGCGCGTTGCTAGTCCATTGGATAGGAGGGAAGAATGAGAAGGGAAGAATGAGAAGGGAAAAAAGGAAGGGAACAGAGGAGTTGGAAGATTGAGCCTCCAGCGTTCTCACTTTTAGCACAAATAGCAACAGTATTGTTACTTTACGCCGATTTTCCTTGAGAGGGTAGTACTTCCCCGGTTGAGCCGGCCCATTTGTGTTTTGAGGAGCATGGCTCTGGTACTACTAAAAAATTACAGGATAAACATTAAATATAATAGTGTTCAGAAAATATGAAATAGTTTTTTAATCCTCCTTTAATTATCATAGCTATAAGGAAAGCATAAAGAAATATGTGCGGATAATTACAAAGCAAAGGACCACATTTCTACCTCTCCTCTTTGATTTTGTGATATAGGATGTTCACTAAAGAGACAAGATTCTTTAATAATAATTGCAGTTAATGGCTGCGAGCACTAAATCTGATTTAAAAATTTGATTAAACATGTCACTAACAACTGAATTCTGTTATCATTTTTAACCTTTTTTATAGAATATTAGAAAAATTGAAATCATAAATGCGAAAGTAAGTTTATTTATTTGTTTGTTTCTGACCCTTTCACGTCCAACTCGTTGAACCGATTAATATGAATTTTGCTATATAATGTAGGGGGGACCGTTATAGGCTGTGTTATAGCCTAGTCTTTTTCACGAAAATAAAATTTACAAGGGGACAAAGATTTAAGGCATGAAAGTTTGTACCAATTATTACTTCTACGTATATTGTATTAAATATAATTAGTTAAAAATGGTTATTCACGAGTGCGAAGCCGGGAACAGAAGCTAATAAAGATATAGCAAACAATTTCTCAATATCTCTTATGAATGACATTGGAAAATAAATCAATTGATGTTGTTTAATTAAACCATTTCTTAGGTACAGATTATCGATCAATATTCTTAATGATGTTTTTTCAATTACAAAACTATATAACCTTGTCCACCGATTATGACATCTCATAAATCGTTGACATGGCGTGTTCTATCGATATCGTTCAGCTGTAACGATTAACGACGAATGTGCTCGTGATAGAAATGACATTGGGTATTGTCTTACGTGCCCCGAATTTGGGTGAATTTTGGTTCAAGTACAATATGAACTTTTGTGTATTCGAAGGTTATTATGCAAAAGTTGTTTTTGCTGTTACTGGGATATGTCCGCTTCAGTTTTTTTTTGTTTTATTGGTAACAGCGATCGTATTTTTTACGGCTTATGAATGAATAATAAATTAATGTCTGTGATAATATTTGTAATGTTGTTATACAATTATAAGTAATAAACATGTACTATGGACTGGCCTATTCGTAAATTCAACACCTAAGCAACGGAGTGAGTTTAGTCACACAGTCACACGGTTATGTTGTGCAAATCATAATCCAATGAAGCTAGCATGTGACTCCGTTCGTTCCTCATGTACATCGTAATTTATAGAGAAGACGTGAATATCGTAGTGTTTTATAATCATAATGGCGTTCTTCATAAGAAGTTTATACAGAAATAACATACTGTGTCACCTAAAGGTCGTGACATGAGTGCATTTTATTATGAGAATTAGATGTAAGTTGACAAAATAATAGAAATAGTGGGGTGTGAATGGATTGTCGCAATCAGCCTTCTGCTCAATGAGGGTTGCGAAATATTATCGTTGAATAATTTCATTAGCGTATATTACCTATTGTTATGTATTTCTTGTAATTCAGTTTTCACGTGGACGATAATTGACCTAACCTTTCGTGACATGTCACCGGGTCATGTTTACAATGTCATATTGTATGAATTGTGATCACCTTCGAATAACTAGCGGCTCCAGACTAGCGTTTTATATGAGCGTGTAAGATCGTTTTTCGAGACATTTATAGGCGCGCCTTTTACTCCACGCAAACCTTGTACGAGCGTTGATGAGCTAATAAGCTCGTGTAGCGCGTAATAATTTTTAAATCGTATAGAATCAATTCACTGACACCACTACCATCGGCTCCAGCGTAATCGCTACAATATTTTGAAGCAGGAAATGAAGCTCGCTTGTAATATCGTATGCCCAAACGACAATTTACACTCCCATTAAGACGCCAGTCTGTAAACGCCCTTAATATTCTAATTTTGACTTCTTGCTGTTGACGTTGTCACCTTTACATAGACCGTTTGTTCTAGAAATATTAATAAATATTTTTATATTGGCCGTGGCTTCGAAAATATTATGTATAAATTAGTTTAATGTTATGTGAATCTAAATTAAAAGAAAATATGCTGTTAACCAGGATCTTTCGTTTCAAGGCTTCTTTTTGAGTGATTAAGTGAGTTCACTTGCCTTCCGCTTGAAGATAAATTGCAATAATAAAATATTAAAATACAAAAAATGTACGTTCATTTTGTTTACGCGTGCATTTCTTATTCCGCCTGAGGTAATAAAAGGAATCTAGGGTGCTAAAATTTTAGTGATGTAACATCGAGCGTTCTGTATGAAATCATTAAAATCTGCAATAATAAAGTAGTTCTTAATCATTACGAACTATTCTTTAACGTAATAATTACTTAACATTTATACATCTTTAACAGGCAATTATAAAGAATTTTTATATCAAATAATTGGTCTGCTTTAATAAAAATTAACCGTCTAAATTGCGTAAAAGCTTATACACAAAAAGTCGGAAGGAAACCGAATTACGCAATTTAGCTATCTCGGATCAGGTGTTGGTCACAGGTAGGTGTTGCAAGCACTCATGGGCTGCGGCAACCGTTTACCATCAGGTGGGCCGTGTGCTTGCTTGCCAACTTAGTATCATAAAAAAAAACAAAGATTAAAAAATACAATCGAATTCCCCTTTTTTCACGTCGGTTAAAAAGGTATTTGCACACCGTTGTGGCGTTGTGGGTAGCGAGTCTGCCTTAAGCCTCGACGGTTGCGGGTTCGATTCCCGCTCGGAGCAGATGTTTGTATTAATCATACAGGCATGTTTTCCGGTCTGGTTGTGTTTGTCCTTGTCATTATGAATGTTTCCGGACCCCCGACACAGGATATAATTACCCTAATGGGGGCCGTTGAGTGTGTAGCGTTTATTTATTTATTTATTTATTATTTGCTTAGCACTAATATATATTTTAAGAATTCAATTAAAAAGGTGTTACAGTATCGTACGCATTTTAATCTCTAGTTTTTGCGATTATGTGGAAATCATACTCATACATAGGTGTTTTTGTTCGGAACGCGGCTGTATCCGTCCTGGACAAAAGGCGTGGGCCCGGTTGAAATCGTTCGTTACTTTTTCACTAACCGACGCTAATTTATGATTTCTTAGCGAATTGCTTTCAAGAATATTTTCTGTTCGATCTAAAACTGATGACGCCAATGTACCATTAGAAATAGTAATAATGAATTGGCGATAGCTTATTTTATTGTTGTTGGTAATGAAGTATAATAGGTTTCATTTAGATTAATTCTGAATAAAATTTTGTTTTGGATTTGAAATAAAGTGGATGCAATCAAATGTGTGATTCGTATTTATTTTACAAAAAAATAAGAAAGGTACCGTTTCATCTGAGTTTCTTTTTTGTAATTTTTGATTTATCAAGTATCTTTTACGTAACTTTTTTTTTCATTCCACTATGTAATTTTTATTTGGTTCCTCATGATACAGGCGAAGCCTAGTGCGAGGACCCTAACAATATTGTTACAAATTGTGATACCAAATAAACGAATTTGATTTGATTTGAATGGTAAAATCTAGAATTTAAGACTTAAAATACAAACAAAATTGCAGTCTTGTGTTATAAATAGTAGATTGTCTTAATTCAAATCAATTATCAATAAAATAAATTATTAAATGAAACAAAAACCCAACTGCATTAATAATAATTCCTAAAAAGCTAAAAACAAGCTCTATAATGACTACTATAATATAAATATTTCTTTAAAATTAGTAAAGGTACTGCAGACGGGGACAAGCATTGAAATAAAACATAATTATTATATTTTTCCGTAATTTAAGCACTTCCTCTAAACTCCATCATCAATTTACAAATTGATTGGTCAGCTTGTCCCCGTATATATATATATATATATATATACGAGGTCTTCTCCTCGTATATATATATATATATGTATTTTTTTGAAATTCAACCCTCAAGGGGTTAAAAAGGAGTAAAAAGTTTTGTTGGAAGTTTATCATTTTTGAAATTAAAATCATGTAACATTGTGTTTTTGGGGAACTATTAACACATTTCCTTCAATCCTGCCCCTGAAGGTGTAAAGCTTTATATGAAAAAGAAAGGATTTGTTCCTCCAAATTTAACGCAGCGAAGCCGTGGGCAGAAGCTAGTTATAAGTAATATAACTTAGCTCTCTGCACTATGCAGGTCTAACTAGAATGTCGATTATATTTTTGGCAAGTTCTATCTCACAAGCTTGTAACTTATTTCGAGCTGGCATCTGCCTGCGACTTCGTCCGCGGTGACTTTAGAAATGGCTCTAGAGACAAATGAACCATTTGTAAGTAAATAATCACTACATAGTATAAAACAAAGTCGCTCTCTCTGTCCCTATGTATGCTTAAATCTTTAAAACTACCCAACGGATTTTGATGCGGTTTTTAATAGATAGAGTGATTGAAGAGGAAGGTTTATATGTATTATAACATCCATTAAATAGTGGAGAAAAAAAACTGTTATTTTTGACGTTTCTAATGTAAATGTGTCGTAAATAATTAATAAATTAAAACTACTGGATCGATTTTAATCATTTTTTTAATAAATGACATAGGCTATATATTTTAAACCCATGCGAAGCCGGAGCGGGCCGCTAATATTTCATAAGACAAAGATAAAAAAGTTCTGTAGAGTGTTTTTTGATAATCCCATGAGAACCTAACATTTTTAGGAATAAAAAGTATTTTATGTCTTAATCCAGGTTACAATCTTTGTATGTGCTAAGTTACATTCCAAGCCGTTAAATCGTTAATGCGATGTGTGATTGAGTATCAAGCATCTAAACATTTTTGCAGTACGTTTTTGATAATGCCGAGGAACCTAACATTTTTTCTGGTATCAAATGTGTTAATTCAGGTGTGTTAATTCAATATAAGCTCTCTGTGTGCTAAATTTCATCCAAATTCGATCAGCAGCTTTTGCATGAAAAGGCTAAACTACTTTCTTACTCCTCTCTCATACTTGGCTCACGTTGTCATCAAGATTGCAATAAATATTGATGGAGTGAACGCATTTTACGAAACAAAACTGAATGTTACTCGAAAATACGCTTTATCATTTCTTTGCTGACTTTGAAGTTGAAAATTGCAGTTTTGCAGCATTGCATCAGAGGATAAGGAGTGCGGAGAGCCGACAAACAGGCAGACATTTGCAAAAATATAAATATATGATATTTCATCATTTAGTTTTAGCTCCGAGTAACATTTTTTATAAGAATCTGAGATGTTACCTACATCTACAGACACTTAAAATTTATATTTTTCGTACAGTAAACAAATTACATGACTAGGAATCGAAAAATACTTTTATTATAATATATTATGCTTATTCCTATATTTTATTACTTAATTATTTATTAACTGTACAATACATTGAATAACATTATATATTATAATAGTTTGCGTTTTAGAAGTTAAATTATTTTATTAATCTACCTATTTATATAATTATGCCGTATTTTTTATTTATAGAAAATGCTTTAATTAATTATTCTAGACATTGGGAGTGGAATTGGCAATCACTGGCCAAAAAAAAAATCAAACTTCAATCATCGATATCTCGAAAACTAAGCAATATATCGAAAAATTTTATTTTTACTTTTCGTCTTATTTTATCAAGTTCTACAAGGAAACATCATCAGATTTTATCTCTGAGCGAACTGTGATATTCCGCTTTGAATATCTTTGCTTCTGCGGAACCCATGTTAAAATAATGTAGCCTATGTCACTCTCACAACTGAGACGAATCTAATGATACCCTATAAGTCGATGTACGTCCAAGGGTTTAGCCTGTAGAGCGTCACAAAGAAATAGACATACATACATACATACATACATACATACATACGCTCGAAAAACATTACCCTCCGGCAGTCGGGTAAAAACAATGCGTATCACACACATATTCCGAATAACTAAGCTTATTTTCATTTATTACGTATTTTCAAAAAATGCGTTAATTGAATTAAAATACTAATTTTCTTCATATCAAAAGTTGTAATATCTTTATTGTTGCTTTTTATTTGATTAGTAGGTATTTCTACGGGTTCAAAACTCTACTCATCTCCCCAATCTCCCAGTATCCTTTTCCTTCTTTTCCCCTCTTTTACCAAACGCACAATGGTGATGATGATGCTGATGATGATTGTGATGATAATGATGGTGTCTTTCATACTATAGTGAACAAAGACTATACGCAGGTCCTTTCATTAACCAGTCCATACGTTTACCACCTTTGTGTTAAAAAGTATATTATACAACTGAACAAGCCAGCCACTAAAACAATTTTTTTTTTGTAAATAATACATAATTAAATAATTGATCACGTCGATCAATTAAGGAAGTAATTGTTAAGGTATTAAAAATTGGTTCTTTCCTAGACGGACACAAAATATTTGCGTCAGACGTTTCCAAGCCGCAAGTGATTGGCAGACCTTGGCCAAATACTAGAGTATACGATATCAATTTTAATATGGGCTTAGTGTAGGATTCTAAAATGTTTTCGCAATCGTTGTGGATTTAAAGGGTATATTATGTTCTTATTACCCGACGCCATTAGTGAAGGAGATTCTTAATTCATATTATAGTTTAGAGATTTTATTTTTATTTTATTTATCTCTCGCTTAGCAGTGAAGGAAATTATCGGGAGGAAACCTGAAGAAGACATGTATATCCACCAAGTGTTAGTGTTTAAACAATCTGTCGGCAACGCACCTGCATGCCCTCTGGTGGTTTTCATGAGCGGCTGTAATCCCTTGACATCATGTGTGCCCGTTTGCCCCCTCTGATATAAAGAAATGTTAGTAGCAGTTGCTTCCCAATGTATTTTCGAGCCGGAAGGCTAATTATCCTGATCGGTGGTTTTAACTTTTATAAATTACTTAGGTATACAGTTAGAGGAATATTTTTCTGATAAAAATGCTTGGGACTCTTAATATTGCTGGATCTCATTCAAGAACCAAATTTTATATTAAAAAATACTATTGTAAAAAACATATATTTGAAAAGAGTAACTGTCGAGTTTCTTGTCGGTTCTTCTCGATAGAATCAACCTTCCGAACCTTCGGTAGCGCTTGACTATTCAAAAATACTTTTTAAAAGTCTACTTGAATAAAAATAATTTTGAATTTTAAGTTATTGTAAGCTTAAAGTTGTGGCGTAGTCTTAGCGAACCTGCCCTAAGCACCACAGGTCGCGGGTTCGATTCTCTTCGAGGCATGTGTTCCGGTCTGGGTGTGTTTATATTGATGCAAGAAAATATTATCCTTATAGGGGCCTTGACTGTGTAGCGTTTATGTATTTATTTAAAGTACCAACAACTTAGCAGTTATTACAATTGTTAATTACAGACAAAATAAATGTATTCATATTTCACTGTAAAGGTTGTTACTAGTTATATTACTATAATGTGATACTAAATTTGTCTTTAGCCAATTCGCTGACTCATATTATTTCAAAAGTTCTGTACGCTAGACACATAAAAAAATGAATACTAATTATATAATTGGCTAAGCGAAGTCTACCTAGACTGTCCGTTGTTTATATTAATTATATTCAACAATGTCTGCTTGAGCCGTTAACCCATGATATATTGGAAATAGGTAACCTACTTTAAATTTTTTAGTTTGAATTTATGCGTTGGAGGGTGATAACGGAAGACTATGGAACGAAAAATTTGGCTGAAAAAATGAAAAAAATATATGTTTGCTTTTTATTTGACAGTAATAACAAATTTATTTTTAGTAAATACAAAATTATTTTTCACTTTTAGGAATCACTGTGAGGTCTAAATTCGAGGCAAGATGTAAGTTCAACTATACCAACACATGTATGACTGCTGATTTCTTTTTCAAAAATCAACCACTACACGTTTTTATTAAAAAGTATGTTTTCGTTAAGAATGGACTGACTTGATCGTGGAAGAACTACCATTACCCAGAATTGTTGCACTAATGCGTTTTGATAGATGTGTCCAGATTCTTTTCCCGAGTTTCTTTCACCGACTCTTCTTGGGTAGAAGTTTAATTTTGGAGTCGGTGGTAGAATCTTGTCTTTCAACAAATAAGTTATATGCTTTTTACATTGAATAAAAATATTTGATTTTGATTTTTGATTTTACCTCCTCTTTATCCTTTTATACTTATTAATTAGATATTACTGCAAAGCAACGCTACTTTTATTTATGTAATGCTTTAGTTTCATCAGGGCACATAACATACAATATGTATAAATCTATAAACTAAAACACTACATTTTTAACGAGAGAGTACACATCCCTTGCTTGCCTAAAGTCCATGCAGTTTCCATAAACTTTTCTCCAGCACCGATTACATTTTGGCCGTTCCTGGTAATGTATTCCAGAAACTTCTCTCACCATGTCTGTTGTATATATTATGATGATAGTTTTCAAGAAGAAGATTGCAGGCTTTATAAGGATTTATGAAAAAATTAACACAGTATACACTAGTAGATGTTGCTATCACGTAATAAACACAAATCAAAATAATGTGAATTATGAAATAAAACAATTTATTTGCAACCAATATTACAACATATTTTTAATTCAATAAAATATATTTAATGTTTTCGTTTAATACTAATTACCATACACATTTAGACTAGATATAGTTCTAGTTTTAATTTCAAGGTACTTAAGAAATGAAACAAGTATATATAAGTGCTCTTACATAAAGTCTAGCTTGCATCATAAGCGTGACCAGATATTACTAAATTAAAAATTGTATTATATTATTACTTATCACATGTAATAATAAAAATAACAAACATATAACATAATTAAAGAATATTTTTAACTGACGCTTTGGCTATTTCAATTTATTTAATTTAAACATTCTTTCAAACGATAGGTATGTTAAGTTAAAATTGCAAGTTCGACGTGTAATCTAAGACATAAATGGCGTAGTTGCGTTTATAAGTTTTCATATTTTTTTTCTTATCGTTAACCGAGCGTGCGTCCTTCGACTGGCTAATCTAACTTTCCGTTCCAAAAAGAATTTGTTCAAAACTTTCGATCATTTTCGTTTACCTAATTACGTACACTGTTCAAGCATGTTAATTCTTTTTCTACCTCTTATTTTACGTGACAATGCACAATACCTACGTAAGTCTGCTAAGGGCAATAGGGTATATAGTCACAGATAGGACAGGATAACTTTTCACTTGTTTTTCACCTTGTTTAAAAAATAAAACAGTATTAATATAATAACTGATTCTATTTCTGCTGACTTCTGCGGTATGTGGTACCAACATGTTACTACAACAATGTACATAGTTTTTATCGCCTCGCTCATCCGTACAAGCACGTCCTTACACAGTTTAAAACGCCACAAGCTAATTAAGCTGTTACTTTTTTTCAATCACACAAGGACAGTAATACATAATCATTTATCAAATAGCCAAATGCTGCTACACTTTGCGTCAACAATATGCACCAATTACCAAATGCCAAGGCGTCTAACATTCCATTGCGCGGTGTACAAAATTTGTGTTATCCAATGTCCATTGTAAGGTGACCTTTGGGTATGTAGGCGGGTGTTAAGGCAATTACTTTAATGGTCTAAATACTTCCGTAATTTTTAATGGTTCAATATCGTGTGGTACAGTTTATTAAAATTCCAAGTGCAGTCTCATTTCCCTGAGGCAATACTTTAATCTTTGATTTTTGATTAATATTTTTTAATAAAACTTGCGTTAACTGATAATAATGAATTAATGAGTTTTTTAATTACAACATGTCGATGACTTTGTTTTTTAAGTTTATTTGAATTACTATTTCTACTGAGTTTAGTTTTTTAAGTTTATTACAACTGTTTATTAAAAGTCCATTTTGGAAATATTTGTAAAGCTTTTAATATTGTACAAATAAATGGTTAATGTTATGATAACTTACAGAAACTGACTCATGCGATATTATGTCAAAATAGGGCTGGAGAGATCTAACATAACTGGTTAGATTAAATAGCAAGATATATAAATAATAGCCAGTGGTCACTTGCTTAGTTCTCACAGCCATATTGAAATTAGTTCGTCTATAAAGGTCACTGGGTATAAAGCCTTTAAGGCCGCCTTGATTTATAATGTAATCAACATTATTAGTAATTGATGCAATATGAGTCCAGATTAATAATTAAAATTGTATAAAAAGTATTTGATACTAAGTTGGCAAGCAAGCATTCGGCCCACCTGATGTTAAGGCGTTGCCTTAGCCTTAACATCAGCGCTTGCAACACCATTAGAAGGTGTCAATCGGCTTTGCCCAGTAATTTCTCTAGCCTAAAGTGTCCTTCAAACCGGAACACAGTAATGTTAGCATTAGTGTGTTCCGTGTGACACTACTTCTTTCAACAAAAAACCTACTACTGGTGTGACCGATTGCACTGGTGGAATAATCTGTGCTGTGGCAGAGATTATCCCAGCAGCGGGCGATGGGGTCGTGACGACCCGACGCCGTAAAGTGTCATTTAATATTACTATAACTGTTTATATTCAAAGCCAAATGTAGATAAATATCGTATTTTTATCATGTGCATTCCATATACGCAACTAAGCAGTACAAAAAATCAAATATGCTATCCTTACTTAGGTATTAACTTTATAATACTAATAATAAATATATAGTACATATAATATTCAATTAAAGTAAATTACTATATAATACAACAGTAACGATTAAAGCTAAATTGTCTTCGGAATCTACAGCACTGATTGCCATAGTATAAGAATATGCATCTATTGGTTTTTCAAGTATTACATGCACAAACCAACAGTTATTTTGTACATTACATGTTTATGTAGGTAATATGTATAAATTTCGTGAGCTTATTTTAGTGTATTTTTACAGTATCTAGCCATTAGAACAGTTAATATCATGCTTAAGAGCATGACTTTGTTATTGCTTTGTTTCTCGGAAATAATAATTAAATATGATAAATGTCTACGCTAAAAGGGAAATAAATAAAATCGTGCGGTTGGGGGACCCTCGTCAGGAACAAAGTTAGAAGAAGAAGAACGAAGATAGAGAGAGAGAGAGAGAGATGGAGAGAGAGAGAGAAAGAGAGAGAGAGAGAGGGGGGGGAGAGAGAGAGAGAGAGAGGAGAGAGTTACGCACGCGGCTGTGCACTCACTTGCTCGTGTGCTCATTTGCTTACAGTAGGCTTGATATACACACAGCATATGGTATTTCGTTACGTGACGATTTCTACTAAATTGCACTAGCCGTAAGCCACGTTAAGGAACTTCGTTCCCATAAACGCTACACACTCAACGGCTTAAAACTCCATAAAAGAAACGTACCTATTTATATTTAATTTAATGCTTAAAATAAAATAAATAAACATAAATACATAACATTATATGTGATTTAAATAAGCTTATATTTTTATGACACCTGTGTCGAGTTATTTCCTTATATAGATAAATAAAACGGAAATAATACATATAATTCTTATAATTTCCCCTTCACTATGGAAAATTTTGCAATTCATTGTATATTTACCCGACGACTGTTGTGGCGTGTTGGTAGCGAGTCTACCTTTAGCCTCGACGGAGGTCTGATTCCTACTCGAATCTAACAAGTATCTGTTTTCGATTAGGTGTTTTCATTGTGCCACGTTAACCCGTGAGCCCCGGTTTCTATCATATAAAATATGATAATAATCGTTAACTCTTAATAAGTAATTTGCCCTTATCCAACGACCTATTGTTGCGCCCTTAGGCAAAGCAGCAGATCAAAACTAAACATGTTTTTTAAATGGAATTTCAATTTTTGGTTACTATATAATAGTTACTTAAAATATAAATCCTACTTGTGGTGACTTCATGACTCGCTGTTACTAAATGCATTGACATTCGGCAGGCTTAAAAAATGTCAGGCAAAGATATTACATAAAGATATAAACTGTTCAATCTCATTGTCATCTAAAAATATTTGTTGCAAAATCATAAACACAGATGGAAGAGAGTTAGTATCTCCGCTCGAAGCAGAAGTTTGCATTGACCACACAATTCTTTGGTTGTAGTTTGGGTGGTATGGGATGATAATGGTAGTTATGGATGGCTTGGGGTGAGGTGGTAAGTGGTATGGAAGGCATAGTGTGGTATATAAAAAATAATGATAAAAATTATAGTGGGAAATTAATATACGAAACCGTGCGTCCCGTGACTCTTTTTAATAATTAGTAAAATTCAATGACTTACTAATTTCGTCCTTAATAATTCTTAATGCTGCGGAGATTAGATAGTACCAGTGACTGTGTTTTAACAAAATAATAAAAACCACATATTCAAGGCTATAACGACCATTCCTTTTAATCATCACAAGTGGTGCTACTTACATTGGGAAATGGAAAGTCTACCCTTTTAAATAAAAAATGAATTATCCAAATCAGTCCAGCCGTCACCGAGTAATCGAGTAAAAAAAGCTTTGAGAACCTCCTCCTTTTTGAAGTCAATTAAATAGTTTTGTAGTTTATTAATGTACATATGTTATTAATGTACAAAACTTTTCCTATAGACACTAAGCATTCTCTTTATAAATATTAAATACCTGAATTTTGAATATTATGAAATTACGTGTTTTAGCTTATTAAATCAACACTGGCTTCAGAGTTTTATATAATTAATCGTTTGCATGTTCGTTACTTAAAACTTTAGATAATAAGAAAAAATAGTAATGGAAAATACCGATAAATAATGATCTAAATTCCAAATGCGCATTATGTAAAGAACTATTTATCATAATTATTATAATTCTCACATAACCTTCAGCTGCGACTTGACAAAGACGGGACAATATAATTTGTTTTTCTATAATCTGTTAAACGTCAATCTAGATTGATTCATTTATTGTTATCAAAATATTATTTTGGAATATCAGTAAAAAATATTAGCAATATTGAATTATTGTGTATTATTCAATTGTATAGATTCGATAAATAAATTTCATCATATTTCATTCGCAACTATGACAGTATTAGATTTAGGCTTGTTTGATAAAATATTTCGTGCCATGCTTTAATTTTATAAAAATACTACCGGTGTCCGCGGCTTCGCTCACGTGGTCTCCATAGTTATTGTCTTTCTTTCTTGTTGCTCGGCTTCTAAGTATCGTATCGTGATGTTATATAGCCCATGGCCTTCCTATGGTCCCAGGGGGGCGGAAAATGGTAATGCCCTCCAGTGTTAAAGCACGCACGACGCAGTAATTTTATTGCAATCGATGTAATTAGGTTTTGGTCACATGATTTTATGATCCGTATACCTTTAAACAATCATATATTTGAATCAGTCTATGTAATAACTAGTACTTGTAATTAAAACTTAATTTGAGTTACAAATAATAAGCGAAAAAGCAGCGAACAATAAAACGATTAACAATTTTCGAGATAAAAAGTTTTTCAGGTCGGTTTTCAGGACTAGTATCAAAAGACTTCAGTCTTTAAAAAAAAATAATTATAACGAATGTTTAGTGTTATGTTACTATTTACTTGTAATGGGTTAGCCATTTACTGTCCAGAAAGTAGACACAATAGATAATCAATTGATCCAAGTCATAATTATGTGGATCAGCGGACGCGGAAAATGTAGTAAATGTTTTACATAGAACGCTACTTATCACGGTCCCTTCACGCCAATTGACTCTGATGAATCTGTGGAGATCAGAAGAAAAGCCGAAAAGAGGAGGCAAAGCTCTTAGTGGTATAGCTTAACATCTATAGGAGAATCTTGGGACCTTGGGGAATAAAGAGATTAAGGACCAGGTGGCCAAGCCCAATATGACTGGCTAAACTAAATCTGTTGATTAGCGACTGTGCTTGCTGGGCCACGTAGAGAGATTGGAGGAAGATCGTGCCACTAAGAGTGCATATTTGAGATGACAGATCAACAAAACGATTTAGTCACATAGGACCTGAACGCCAAAGTTATTGAGCTGATTGCGTACAGTGAGCTTTTCTGTACGCATTAAGAGTATGATTGTATAATTTTGCCATTTATGAAATATAATTGAAATAAGTAAAGTTAAATCACCTTGAAGTCGAAACCAATTAGACCGTAAATGATTACTCTATTTGTAAGATAATTTTCAAAAGAATTTTAATGTAACTACGAAAACGTAGACACTTCAAATCCTACTAATATTGTAAATGTGAAAGTTTATATTATACTTGAATATTTGTTATTTAAGCATGCATAAATGGCTGAACGGATTTGGATGAAATTTAGCATACCGATAGCTTATTATCTGGATGGATGGATTCTGACACATAGGATATCGTTATTGTTGACGTTGACGTTGTGGCGCAGCGGTAGCCAACCTACTTTAAACGCGACAGATCGCGGGTTCGATTCCCGCTCGGAGCGTGATATGTTTTTATTGACCATGCAAGCATATTGTCCGGTCTGGGTGTATTTGTCCTCGTCCTTTTATGTGTTTTCGGACCCTCGACACAGGATACCACTATCCTAACGGGGGTCTTTGTGTGTGCAACGTTTAGTTATTTATATATCCTGGAATAAAACTTAGGTTTCTATGAGATTATACTACAGGACGTAATATATAAATTTGGCATGAATGTGTCAATGTCATTATTATGCTAAAATGATTCATTTCTCTATGGAGTCAAGTCTAAAGACATCGCGGAAAAATTCGCGGCCAGATGTTACTATTTCATGTTATTAAGGTGTGCAATCAGCCTTATTATTTGTTTTGTATTAGAGGTCAATGCTGTGTCAGAAGTCATTATCCGAATGGCAAAACCAGTTGGATAGTTGTACCGGCGCGGGCGCATCATAATATTTTTACTTCTCGCTATGCGAGAATCTATTAGTATCAGGCTTTGTGGATTTATGTTCTCAGTTGTGGTAGTTAAGAAAAGAAAAATCATAAAATATAAAAAAAAATATATTGGTTATTGGTATGTAATTGTATGAGTTTCGAGAAAAAATTGTCATTAAGACGTAATAGAGCAACTCAGTAATATGCTCTTTACGACAAATATAATTGAAAATAAAACAATTTAATAATTCCGCCTAAGAGCTAAATTAAAAAATTATGTCATGATGAAAGTCACGATCTTGTAAATCGAAGATGGGTGCACCTTTAGACCGACTACTTTACATTTTTATTTTAAAAAAGCTTGATGAGGAAAAAAAATTAAAGAAAGTTATATTGAAAAAATATAAAAGCAAACGTTATTAACTTGAAACTCTTTATTTATAATCAGGAATATACATTTTACAATATAAAAATCGGCAGTTTTACAACTTTTGTTTCGTCTGGATTTTCAAGTTATTTTAAATCATTAGCACTCATAGACTGTGACTAAACCTACCTTACATTATATATCTAATATAGATATATAATGTATTTAAATAAATAATGATTAAAATGCACGAAAATAATTAGCATAAAACTACGAAATTGGCACGTGTATCGTCTAGCGGCCAGGACCCTTGTTACGTTGTGATCGTAATAACCCGTGTTCTTTTAGAGCATCAGAGGCAACAGGTTCAATTCGACAATGGAAAACAATAATATCTTATTTGTTATATAGTTTCATTATATTAGTGTAATATGATTATCAAAATAAAAATATTTGTATAAGCCAGTAAAG
The DNA here is from genome assembly GCA_023373885.1 of Hestina assimilis. Taxonomy (NCBI): domain Eukaryota; kingdom Metazoa; phylum Arthropoda; class Insecta; order Lepidoptera; family Nymphalidae; genus Hestina; species Hestina assimilis. The sequence goes on along the minus strand of CM041740.1, from coordinate 5,397,611 downwards.
GCAAAATGGTGAGATAATAAATATATCCCTATACTTTCAACACCTCTTACGAGTAGCTGAAAGTAGTCCGCTCCTCCAATTCTTATATACTTAAACTCTATAGTAAAAATATAAAGAAGAGGGGAGATCGATAACCCCGCACACGCCACCGACTGTGGGTTCCAACCATAGCTACGAGCCCTCCCGGGTAAGGGATAGGCTATTTATAGTGCGCCTGCAACACACAATTTGATTGTTATAACGTAAAGGACATAGTCCTGGTAATTTATATTTATAGTGATTTCGTTATCGGGACGCAAGATTTATTCTTTTATATTATTGTTATTTTCATAGCATAGAAAGGGATCAAGCCCTGATATTTTGTAATGGTATCAATTAAGACCGAAGTCACATAATATTTCATATTCATTTTTGTATGAGAAGGCATAGCGCCATAATAATTGAGGGACAAGCCCTGGTCATTATATATAAGGGAATAAATCCATGGTTCAGATATGTATTCGAACATTAAACCGCCAGGCGGCATTCCGTAAGCACAATGCTATAATCGTCAACCTCACCTTAGTGAAGTAAAATTCATCAATAATAATAAATAATATCATTTATAACGTATATTTGTCATACCACTATATGTGGTTAATATAGAGTTTATATTTATCATAAACTTCACCTTTGTTAAGGTATTTTTATCAATAATGCTATTTATAGCGTATATTTCTTTTATCACTATATATATGTAATATAGTATTTATAATAACCTCACCGTGGTGTAGGCAAATTCATTAATAATTATATTTATAAGTATATTTCTTTTATCACTATATATGGGTCATATAGTATTGATAATATTCAATTCTTTATAATATCACAACCGCAATTCCTTAAAACTAAGTCCTACCTAACCCTACCTAATTGTTATTTAAATTATCGCATTGTCTTATAATTAATATTCGTTATCTTATATCGTATTCGTAATCGCATTGTCTTACAACTAATATTCTTTGATATATTTAGTTTTCCTATTATAGCTTTGCATCATTAAAACCATAGCACTTGCTCACGCAAGGTACCCTTTGGCTCAATACTCAAATATACATCCGAATCCAGTTCATTATTTACGACGTGATAAACACGCATGATAAGAGTTAAGCAGGCCACACTGTCTAATACTAATTGTCTATCTCGAAGTGAGAAGCAACCAGTTGCCCTAATAGTATGACATGCTACAATGTCAATTATAAAAATCCCTATTGCTAAGCTAAGGGGGCGTCTCTAATAAGAAGACGAGTCATTTTGCTACAAACGATATATAACATTCCAGCGCCTCAGCAACAAACCGAACTACATCACGGCATCGACCTAAGTCGCACCACCGCAGCAGTTCTAATCTGTATCACTGGGGCCGCTTCAGCAATGGACCTGAGGAAACTACTGCATCGATATAAATCGCACCACAGAGTCAACCCCATGTCAACATCACATCAGCAAAGTCAAAGGACCTCACTCGAGGACACTATAGACATGACCAAAATCATATCGGAGCCTCATACTTAAGCATCGGGTCAACTAAGATTAGAAATCCTCGGGCCTCGCTTAAGGACACTATAGACATGACTCAGGTCACATCAGAGCCTCAAACTCAAGTATCGGGTCAACTAAAACTCGCCAAAACATTATACACGTATACAGCTGAAATATAATTATTTATTAGTTATGGCGCATAAATTCTTCCCAACGCATACTTTTAAATCTTCATTGAATTCGCTTCTTCTTAGGTTTCAAATAATCCATTAGATTCTGAAACATAAACAATATTTCCGCCGAAGCATTACTTTCGTTTTCATATTCACAATTACAATATCACATAATATTACAGAAACGAAGTAAACTTCGTTTCTTAATATATATCGAACATATATACATTCATAATTGACGGACCCACAAACCGTCATTAAATATTTAATTTATAATAATAAATTATATTCAATATATTTCAACGATATAAATTTGCCTTAAACATGTATAGATCATATTATTCATATTAGATCTCTTTGCCAGTAATCATAGACGGACCACCATATCGTCATTATTTATTAATTATTGTATATATATTTAATATATACTTTATATATATTCTTTGCCATGCATCACCAATCACCATTAATAATATGTATAAAAACCATATACGAAGATCGGAAACCTTAACTAGCATTCTAGCAGCATGGCCGCCCGAACGCACCGCCTTAGTAAACCGTCCACATATACGCGGGGGTAGAGACGTCAGACGGGCACTCACCAAGCATACGCTCGGAGACACCTTCGCCGACACCACACCCCTTATATATGTGAAACAGCTGCAATGACATTCGGCACCTGACTCAGTGATTTTCCATACATTTTCCTTTTCTATGGAAATTTTCATACAAAATTTTATAAATTTTTGATTTTGTAAAAATATTGTTTTCGGGGTATGTCCATACTTAGTATTACGTTGCACATAGTCACGTGGTCGGCAAACGACTTTTAGGTTAAGCAACTTTGGGTGCGGTCAGTAAATGGATGGGTGACCGTCCATAAATAGGTTCATATTATAGAAAATACATTGTTTTAGAGATTTAAATAAAGTGTAATGTTGAGATCGTCACAAGACTTACTAAATACTATGGAAGATTCGTTGGTGTTCCTTCGTTTACCAACGCAATGTAAATCAAATCAATTAAACACCAGCGCAACAGAACGAATTCATTGGGCTATTTTGTAAGATTAAGATAACTAACTTCATTTCGTAGCGTTGGTTTTGAAGTTACGAAGGAGCACCAGCTAGTCTTTGAGGTTTTGTTTGTGTCTCTCCATATCATATAGTAAGTCAGTTTTTAATTTATGAAATGCTTATAGATTTTTGGCGCAATATGGATTCAGAAAGCATGTAATTCAATATCTTTTAATAGAAAACTTAATGGATGACGTTTTATTATTTGGCGTGCCATTAGTTATACATGCCGCTTAAGCATTTGTAAATTTTTTCTGCTAATAATTATTTTTATTATTAAATTATTATAATCAATCTAATTGAATTTGTGATATACATGTATGTATGATACAGATGACAATTTATAAGTGCTTTAAAAGTACTCAAGATAATGATTTCAAATATAATGTCGTACGCTAAAAGGAGCCATCGATCACTGAATCGAATTATATGTAGAGTTTGGTCCATTTCAAAAGACTTAGCACAAACAGCAAAACAAACTTAAATGTATGAAAATATTAGAACTGTTTGATATTTTGAATAAATTGATTCAAATGAAATAGATAAATTAATAATATAATTTATTTACTATTTTTTCTCGTTGTTATATTAAATAGAGGTCGTAAACTCTTTCTACCTTACAAGAATGGTTTGTAGACATGAATAATTAATACGCATTGAAATATACCATTATGACCAAAGATTGAAACTCACCGAAAGCAAACCAAGCGGAAACGTAGCTGCGATTATCCGCTTTAAAGGCAAATTCTTTACTAGGCTAAGATAGTCGTCAATAAAATACTCATAAAGTTGATTGTTAGTTAAGTTTTAGGGCAAATTTCATAATTACAATTCAATTTTATTCAATTACAGATGCCATGTTGTGAGTTTACGGAATTTCCCCGCACCAAGCAGGAGTCATATTCATTAAAACATTATGTATTATGTGGCTTTATTATAACACTTGAGACCTTTAAAAATACATTAAGACTAATAAAAACATTTTTGTGAACTAGTTATAATTATTTTTCATGGTTTCCTGTAACAAATTGGTTTTTTATCGGTTGCACCATTTACGGCTATGTAATTAAACGAGTATTCGTGACCTTTTTGCGTTTAATTATTCTTTTAAATTGCACCGCAAAATAATACCCTAATTATTCAAATATCATATGCGATTAGTGGTCATGACGAGCTGTATTATATTTTCAACCAATTTCAAAAGGAAGGAGGTTATCGACTGTATGTTTTTTTTGTCAAATACTCGAAGTCGGCTGGGCTGAATTGGATAATTGTTTTTTTTTTTTATGAGTATCCAAGGTGGTCCTGTTGTAATCTGGTTCGGATCTGATTATGAAATCCTGGAGAAAACTCTTCAAATATTAAGTTTGCAGCATTTGCTCTGAAAAAGCAAAGCAACAGCACCGCAAATGACTTACTCAAAGTACTCAAAAATAATAAATATATCACGGGTTCCGATAAAATTAGGTTGTTTAATATGGTTGACGAACTACTATTTTTAATTTACACATGTAAAATAATTAATTAAAAAGCTTAAATGCAAAACAAAAAATTTCTACTTTGCTTTGTAGTTTTGAAGTCTGTTTATCTTATTTTAATACTAGCGGCCCGCTCCGGCTTCGCAACGGTATAAAATAAATAGCCTATGTCATTCACTGAAAAAATGATTAAAATCGATCTAGTAGTTTTGATTTATTCATTACTGCACGTGGCCCGTATGCGTTAAATGTAATTATTTACGACTTCACATTAGTAACCTCAAAATTTTTTTTTTATAATAATTGTATATAAGAGTCAAGCTTAAGAGATATTGAAGCCTAAAGCTATGGGGATATAAATTATTTTTTAATTTTACCTTTTCTGTGCACCTCTCTCAATATAGTGGCAAAAGATAAAAGGCAGATTACATAAAACGCGGTCTGTTTAGAAGGCAGTCTGTAACAGGACGCCTGTCCGGTCCCATTAGTATTATAATAATTACATTATATACATAATATTATGAAATACAAAATGTCACTTCCCTTAACAACGGTATGACTAATTTATGTAATAAATGTAAAAAAATAATAAACTGACCATTAACTTTTAATAACTATAATTTAACTACGAATTATTACTGATTAATGGAATTCTTTTACAATATATAATAATTTTATTATGCAAGTTCTAGTGCCATTTAACTGTTTTATAAATACTTTAGGATATCAATAATATTACATCCTTTATTACGTTTTAATCTTAATATTGAATGTTAACGGTGACGATTATTCGTATGAGATTGTAAGGAAAAGAATCGTGTGGTCTGAAATTTCCAAAACGAGTCACTGAGGTTTTACCTTATCATGTTTTTGTCGGATCGTGGTTTTATTTACACGGTTAATAAATTTTATTTATATTAGTCATTCCCATTCTTTATGCAGGAATGTTACATTTAAAGTATAAAAAAAACTGATTTCCGTTTTCACCAATGGAGCCTACATTAAAAAATATACGAGGCTCTTTAAGTAAAGACACCAGTGAACGAATTTTGGTAGGAGACCGTTTAGGCTTAAAGTACTGACAAAATAACAGGGATAATATGTATCTTGTATGCATCTTTTTTAGTTAGTACTGCGTTATGTATGTTTATAAATACATAATTGGACGCAAATAAGCAATATCATGTCAACCCACACGAATATGATTTCGAGAAAAACGCGTTTGAAAATTTTGAACAACTTGCTTTATATGATTTTTTTATGTATTGGTCAAGTTTTTGGCAATTTCAGATTTATGTAAGTTATTTTACTTATTTTCACAAAAAATAAGTATACAAACTGCATATTTCGTATATAGTATAACCCAAAACGTTTAACATAATACATAAATTGCATGATAAAAAAATGGCTTTTTAGAAGTTTTAAAGCTTAAAACCCTACAAATATTAAAGAAAATGTTCTTCAGCCATTTACCAACACTTCTGCATATATAACTGAGTTTTTTCAATTTTGTGGGTTGACATGGTATTGCTTATTTGCGTCCAATTAGCTATGCATTTTAGCTCAAAAGTGGCAAACAAGCATACGCTTGAAACACCAGTGGCATTTATGATGCGTGATGCCAACGGAGGGAGGACATAAGAAAGTTAAAAACACGAGGGTGGTGGTTTGTGCCTCTAATCGAATTATCATAGTTGGGATACTGCCATTTCAAGCCAATATTCTGTGAGAGCGAGAAATGAGCTTTAAATATTCTGTGTGTGTCGGAGCATCATAGCTTCTAAAATAAATAATAAATAAATAAATAAACGCTACACACTCAACGGCCCCCATTAGGATAATTATATCCTGTGTCGGGGTCCGGAAACATTCACAATGACAAGGACAAACACAACCAGACCGAAAAACATGCCTGTACGATTAATACAAACATCTGCATCGAACCCGCAACCGTCGAGGCTTAAGGCAGACTCGCTACCCACAACGCCACAACGGTGTCAAAACGAAACGGTGTCAAATTCTAAACGAATGATCTAATTTAATCCAGTTCTTTAATTTAAAGCTCCAGAACCAGAGTGTTATTAACTATGCTTAATAACACTCTGGTCTTGTCTTTATAAAATTGTCCTGTTCGATCTGTTGTTTTTATATATATTTTTATACCGATAACCTTTATTTACGGATAAAGTATATATAGATATATATAATATGTAAATATATTGCATCACTTTTTACAATCTATATATTCTATGTACACCTTCTTACCACCCTATTACTCTGATATTTATGACTTTTACGCAATGTTACTTGGTTGTCTGGAAGAGATCGCTTGTTAGCGATAAGACCGCCACTTGTACATATTTTTTCTTTCTCTCCGTGTCTGTATGTCTTTTTGTTTTTGTTTTGATGTACAATAAAGTGTTTTTATTATTATGATTATCTATTCTGCTTTTTCAAGACTATCACCTATTTTCTAGTTGATGATGGATGTTGGGGATTTTTGAAATTTTAATTATAATCATTTAAATGACATTTTTAACGAAAGCAATATCTAAAAGTATAAACCCCGTGGCCACCACGGGTGGCAGGAGGGCTGGTTAATTTTTCGCCCAAAGAATCGGGATTCCGATGCAGTTAGTATTCTTGCCACCATTCCCGTGGATATGATCTATACAGCTGTAATTATTTGTAAATATAGTTAGTATTAAATTGTAAATATGTATTAATATTTGTTGTAAATAAATTTCATATTATTATAAAAATAGCCTCGCGCTAAAGCGCTATATATTAACTTATAAAGTTTCCATACTATATGAGCAATAAAGGCAATAAATTCAAGGATATTTTACAACATATCATGTATTGTGTTGAAACATTTCGGTGACCATTATTGTCGATAGCTGGGGGCCTACCATGAACTTTGATTGCGATTCAAATGACGATCTAAACTGAGCTCCATCACTATTTCGAAAACATATTTATACGTCATGGTGCCATATAAAATCTGAATCATTTTATTACCTGCAGGCTTACCATGAACGTTTATTAAAAATTCAATTTCAATCCAATTCAATTCTGAAAGTAAAACGATACAGATTTTATATGAGCATGACGTATGTCATGGTATGAAATAGCGATGAAGTTCAGTTTAGGTCGTCATTTGAATCGCAATAAGAGGTAATGGTAAGCCCCCTGAATTGAATTGCACAGCCATAGAATTGTTGGTAAAAGTTCATGGTAGATTCCCTGATTACTGTAGAAACTTAGTAAAAAATATCAAAGTATTTTCGTCACGACAGTTCAAATGCTTTTAACAACCTTCTTAAAAACTGTTTATGTATATAAACTCATAAACATGTCGATATTGGAAGACATATTTTTAAGTCTCGAAGAATTCATTTAAAATAATATGCAAATTTTATGCATTTTAATTGCATGTCTGTAATTTATAGGCGTTTTTGCTTTATATTAAATATTTTAACAATGTATATTTTAACAATAACATTGTTCATTTACGGACATATTTAATTTGAGTCTTAGAAATACTTTAGTAAATACATATTTAATATTATTAATTATCCAGACTCAGTTTGGTTCGATTCCCGCTGCGGTTAGATGTCTGAGCGTTTTTCTTGTGGGTTTCCCCACTGTCCTGATTATTAATCATAACATCTGTGTCTTAAGTCTTGTGGAAGGAATTTATTATTTTATCAGAATTAGTTTGCCCTTAGGGTTGCGGACGTGAGATGGCAATCGCTATGTGTAAAAACTGGTAACCTGTCAAATCCGGATAATATTGATATAGCAGACCTTGGGAAAAATCCCGGTAATAATGGTAGAAAAAGAGAGAGACAGAGATAATATAAATAGATTAAAGTAAAAAGATTTAACTATCGAGTTAAAGTTATAAGTAGCCATCAAACAGGTTGTTATATTTACTGAGCTTACAAGTTCCGATTAAAATCTAACCCTGAGTCCGTTTCAGTAACCTTTAAATCAGTCACAACGTTATTTCTTAATTTATTTACTACAATACGATTTATAGCATTTGGAATTTGGATACTATTTTTATTGTCTTAGTAATTAGATACACTTCTAGGTGTCATTATTTACGTACCTATAAAGTTTGAATTATAATATTAGAAGGTCCATACAGTTTAAATATTTATGTGCAGTATTATTGCACAATACAATTTAAGTTTGATTAAGCCTTTATTAAATCATTGTATAGTCTTTCAATACTAAACCCATACGTCTAATAACATTTGTTGACCACTTGATATAGTTGAACGTTATTAAAAGTGTATGAGCCGCCTTATTACAGATTTTTTATATATATTTGTATTAACTATATTATAATATTATTTGTGTGCGTAAAATGTTGTATATGAATGCTTATATTAATGTCTTGATATTAAATAGATAAATAAATATAGAATATAATATTATGTAAAGTGTAATAGGTAAATATAATAAACTAAATAGAATATGTAGTAGTTCACTTATATATTTTTTTATATATCAGAGGGAGCAAACCGGCAGGAGACTCACCTGATGTTTAGTGATCACCGCCGCCCATGAACATCTGCAACACCAGACTATGCAGGTGCGTTGCCGACCTTTAAGAAAGGAATAGGCCCTTCTCTTGAAGGTTCCCAAGTCATATCGGTTCCGAAAGACTGCCGGCGGAAGCTGGTACCATAGAGTGGTTGTGCAAAGAAGAAAACTCCTTTTAAACGTGACTGTGGCTTGGTGCTTCGCTGATCTGGGTTATTATTTTTAAAAAAGTAGATATAAAATGTTCTTTAAAGAAAAGTGGTTTTCGCTATTGGTCTTTCAAAACTTAAGAAAGTATTTGAAAATCCATTGCGACATTCAAATATTTTATTCTCCAATTAAACTTTTAAGATTTGGCGGCTATTTTATGCGTTGTCTGTCGAATGTCAAACTGTAAATAGGATATGGCAGACAAAGATTCTTACTAATAAAACACTGCTAATTAAAAATAAAAAATTTCGGTGGGTTAACCAGCCGACATTACCTAAACTAGAACCCAACTGCACCTGAGCACAAAATTGTGCACATTTTGACTAGAAGGGTAGCTAGCCTCATTTTACTAGCACAATAGCAACGCCCGCAGCTTCGCTTGTAGATTTTGATGCCAGGCGACCGTCTGAAAGCTATGTTTTTATTGTAGTAATATACACATTATGTATATTTATACTATGTTCCTAGGTGATACGTCCTGTAATTCGTTTATTGATAATTCCATAAGAACCTTACATTTTTGGGGATAAAAAGCCGTACGTGTTAATCACATTTAATAAAATAACAAACTATCTCTATGTTCAATTTCGTTAAATTCAGTTCAGTCTATTGCATGATTGAGTAACAAGTATCCAACATACAATATTTCATACATAATAGTTAAACAACTATGTACATTATTCGATGCACTGGTCTGTTAATATGTTAAATCAAATTTTAAACAATTTATCGTAATATCAAATCAAAAGGTAATATCGTTGTAAGCAGATCTTAAACTAGTTATTTATAATACTTAGTCTTAAATAAGAAATTGATTGCAAACTAATCACTCAAGGCTACAGAAATGTTTAACAATACTGATATTGTTTTCGACTTTAACTTTCACATCTGTTTTCGTAATGAACAAAATATTTGTAACGTTCTATATTGAAAGACATTTATTATTATTACGATATTATGGAGGTTTAAGCAATCAAGTTACGAATACAGAGGTGTATGTAAGCTTATTGAATAAGCCTATTTGATAGATTTCAAAGCAGTTTCAGACAGCCACCCTAGACACGATAAAAATTTAAATCTTTTTGTACGGTTAACTTTTTTTTTTAAATTCATATTTGAAAATGTATTGTAATACATTGATCTGTGTATTTTTTATATATTTATTGTTGCTTTATATATTATGTGGTTCTAATTTAATTTATGGTTGAAGTTTTCTAGAAAAAAGTAGCTAGCTGGTTTTATAGATCACTAGCTTTTTCTTCTCATTATGTTTTTTTTTTCAAAATAACGTGTATTTTCTCGCCCTAAAAGAATGAAAGATTGAGCGACACCAGATCTGTGAAAATCATCACGAAATGGACTCCGCAACAGAAGAGACCCAGAGGAAGACCCAGGAAGCGGTGGATGGATTGTGTCGAGGAGGATTTGAAAAGTATGGGCAAGAAAACATCTTGGAGAAAAAAGGCCAGAGATAGAGTGATCTGGAAGAAAATCGTTGAGGAGGCCAAGACCCACAAAGGGTTGTAGCGCCCGAGGAAGTAAGAAGTAAGTAAAAGAATGCAAGGCCTTTCTAATCTATTTTGCAGGGTCTCATTACTTGTCTCTCTTCATCCGGTGATACTGTCAAGGCGAGTAGGGCCAACAGAAATACATATTAAAAAACAATAATCCCTTGTTTTTATTCTTGGTTTTCAAAGGCAAAGGCAACGTATGTATGTCATTGATGTGGGTTTTTTATATATCAATTTTTTTTTTATGTTAGAAGTTGGCAAACAAGCATACGGCCCACCTGATGGTAAGTGGTTGCGTAGCGTGGTAGCGTAGCCTATGAGCGCTTGCAGCACCATTAGTAGGTGCCACTCACACGTTGCCAACCTCGAGATATAAGTTCTTAAATCTCGTTCGCCCAGTAATTTCACTAGCGTACAATGCCCTTCAAACCGGAACACAGTAGTGCCTAAGCAATACTATTTGGCGGCAGAATCTTGGACACTGCGGTGGTACCTACCTAGCCGGCCTCTTGCAACAAAAGACCTACCACCAGTGTGACTGATTGCACTGGTGGAATAATCTCTGTTGTGACAGAGGTTATCCCAACAGCGGGCGATGGGGTCGTCACATCCCGACGCCTTTAAAATGATGAATGTTAAATAATTTTATATGACAAGTTCATTTTCATACACACCTTCTGTAATTCGACGAATACAATATAGTAAGAAGAAATTTTCTACGGTTACTCAATGAAACCTTTACTATAAATCATAGAGCAGATTTAAACTATATTAAAGCATATTAGACCTTATTACGTATTTCTATAGTTGAAATTTCTCTTTGCTTAGGTGGCTTTGTACCAATTTGAAAGGGTAAAATGAATGATGTATTAACATGTTTTGTTGGTCCAATTTATTTGTCTCCGCGTAATTAAGGCTAAATAACCTTGTCGTTTTATGATAGCATTCTATATCTAGTCTGAGACTATCTAATAAACAAGTACATAGTCATGTAGGTATACATCGGAGAAATACTATTTCTATCCGACTGTTGCAAAAAGAGTTAGTATTGTTCTAGTATATGGATATTGGAACGAAGATCCTCATCGCGGGTTGCATAGGAGAGCGAGCCGGCAAAAATCATTATAGGAAAGCGTTGACAGACACGCGTCTTCTCTCGTTGTTTGGGTTTTTTGGGGTAGGATGGCAGGTTGTGGCAAGGATTGACATTGGTTGGCAAAAGGTGAGGGTGATGAAAGGTGTTGTGGCAAAGGGGGTCAAGTGGAGTGGTGGCATGGATTAAGATAGGAAATGAAATTGGTGTAAAATTGGGAAATTAAATTAAATGAAGGAACTACGTTCCTACCGCGTGTTCCACGTCACGTTTTACTTTTTTCTTTGGTATTCTTTGTAGCATAAAGGCTTATGCTAATACCGTAATTTTTAACTAATAATATAAGCTTTAATGGTATTAAAAAGTAATCAATTTCGACAAAATGGTCACGTTGCCAAATATAGCAGTAACATAAAATTCACTAATAATGGCATATACTTTTACATTTTTTTATTTATAATACTAGCTTTTTGTGTACAAGAAATTCAATTTCAAGTTGATTGCGCATTTTGAAATGGGGAAAATTGTTGTAAGTAAATTTTAAAGATGTTTAAGTTAAGATTGGTTAAGTTAATCACAAACGAAGCGAACTCGTTTAGCTGCCTTAAAAGAGCAGAACAAAATAATGTCGGCGGTTATTTCTAATTTTCAAGGCTTCCTTACAAGGTGTTGCGGTTTGAGAACTTAGTTTAGACTTCGCGGTCTCATTTGCTTTGTTAGACAGCAATTTGCACCCAAATTGGCGTAATTGTTTCTTACTACGAAAATGGACAGCAAATTGTTTGTTATTTCAGACGGTTTCGCATAGTCTCTTAAGAGAAAAATAATTATTATGGAGATGCCTTGAATACTAAATTCTTTGAACCTTTACTTATGGTATTGCTTGGTTAAAGATTCTTAATAAAAAAATATTTTTGGTCTAAGCCATGAATCTTATATGCTAGCTTCTCCATTAATAACGATTTTTAGTGAGGTACTTATTATACAATATAGAAATAATTAGTTTCTCATGAAAACTTTCATTTCCCATTCCTCCACCCTTAATTTTGTTTTAACAAAAAAAGTAGCATATATCTCTATGGTTCCTTCTATATCTATAACAAAATTCATCATAATCGGTTCAGCAATTTAGCCGTGAAAGCTTCACAAACAAACACAATTTCACATAAATATTATCGAGATAGGATATCACTACATAGTATAAAACAAAGTCGCTTTCTCTGTCCCTATGTATGCTTAAATCTTTAAAACTACGCAACGGATTTTGATGCGGTTGTTTTTAATAGATGAGGTGATTAAAGAGGAAGCTTTATATGTATAATAACATCCATTAAATAGTGGAGAAAGAAAAATACTGTTGTTTTTGAGGTTTCTAATGTGATGTCGTAAATAATTACATTTAACGCGTAGGGCCACGGGCAGTAATGAATAAATCAAAACTACTGGATCTATTTCAATCATTTTTTCAGTGAATGACATAGGCTATATATGTTATACCCGTGTGAAGCCGGAGCGGGCCGCTAGTATTGTTATAATATATACACATAATTATGTCTTTGTGTCCTAGACTGAAAAATGAAACAATTTAAACTTGCAAATATTGTCAATTAATTTTATTGAGACAAAAAATAAAATAAACGCTTAAAATATTGCAAGTCAGTTTCCGTTTGTCTAGCAGCTACGTGCATATAACATAGCACTTTCTGATAATTTTATCTTCCTATATTTAATAAGTAAAACTGGTATTGCTTTAAGGAAATCCACTGCGGATAGGAAATAATATTTTATGTTTATTATGAGAACATATATCCATGATTTCTTTAAAACATATCAGTGACAAATACAAATTATTACGTGACATTGATGAAGTAACCTCTGCTGAATTGGCACAAATGGAAGCCATTTCTTAATGATTCTTTCTTTAAAGTATAAGCTTTTATGCTATGATTAGTTTCATTTCAATTGATATGAGTGTATTATTTAAGTTAAATTGAGAAAATGTATGGAAAAACTTAAAGTATAGTTATTGCCTCAGTTCACCAATCATTAGAAGAATATTCTATTTATTCAGTAGCGGATTTACCAGCAGGCTGAGTAGGCTTGAACCTAGGGCGGCAGTTTTTTTTTTTGCTACATCATAGAAATCAAAAGATTCTTGTATAACGGTTTTTCTGATGTTTTACACGTAGAAATGTGCTACATATTTGGCGATGAAATTCCCTTCTTTCACTATCAACCACAGGGAAGGGCAGAAACAACCTTACACACTATACCTTGAAAAATTATAAATCCGTAAATGTGTCTATTGTATCCATGCATCATCTGGAATACACTAGATGGAAACGTATTGTAGTATTATAACGCCGTCTTCCGGGAGCCGGGTTATTCTATCTGTTATGCTATACCTTGATTAATTAGTGAGTTGGTTGTCGTATTGCAAAAGTAATTGTAATTATGACGTAGCTGTAACCACGAGACAGCGTATCAAAATTGTCTATTTCGCTAGAAGTAGATCTTGGTAAACTTTTAGTATTACCATTATTCTATGGAAATTTCAGGGTAGATACAATTTGATCACCCTTCACTTTATATATTTATTTATTTATTTATTATTGATCTTACAGATATCTATTTCGGTCTGGGCGTTTGTCCTTGTGGGTCCCCCACCATGCCTCGGAGAGCACTTTAAGCTGTTGGTCCCGGTTGTTATTAAATAACATCTGATAATAATCGTTAACTCTTGATTGGCAAATTTCTCTTATCCAATGAGTTACTGGTTCGCTCTTAGGGTTGCAGAGGTCAGGTGACAATCGCTCTGTGTAAAGACTAGTAACCTGTTAAATCCGGATAAGAGTAATAAGCAGACCCTAAGTAAAAAAAAATACCGGGAATAATGCCAGGACGAGTAACTGACACTCTTTTGCTTCTTCTTAGAATTTTTATTAGAATATAAATAGTATCAGTGCTGCCATGTATTGAATATTATTTTTCAAAGATGCCAACGTGGTTTGGTCTGCAAATATTATATCAATATTAAATAACCATCTATAAAGTGATCTATAAAGTAAACTTTAGGTTTAGTTACTTAAAAAAATCCATTGTGCTATTCGATAGCATATGTAAATTATTATGTTATAAAAATCGTGTAGGAAATACTTCTGTTACTTATTTCAAGTTATTGTAAATTAATCTTTAAAGTAATCAATATAAGATTTCTTTTTGATTATTACACTCGTTATAAAATATGTATCAGCTATACGAGGTGATAGTTGAAAGGGTTTAACGGGTGACGTAAAGGCCGTTTGCAAGGCCGTGCTATATCTGTCACGTGGGCACTGGTAGTGCAAGAATGTTATTTATATTAGTACTATTCTTGGAGTTTCGTAAAGAAAGGAATTTGTAATATAATCTTCTTATCGATTGGTTAGTGGTCAACCTAGTGTCAGAGTTGTTTAGGTCGCCCGTAGGCCTCTGACTTGACTTATCGTCTGTTGTCTAATTGTCAACAGCTGGGACCGACTTTTACGTGCCCTCCGAAGCACGGAGACGCTCGGTTGAAATACCACTATGCGGTCACCCATCTAGTGACTGGCCGCGCCTAAAGTTGCTTAACCTACCGATTGTTTACCGATCAGCGGGTGCATTCGGCTATGAGCGTCTCTGTATTGAATATAATGGCTGGGTTTTAGTAGTCCCCCTCATGTCGCTAGATGATGCTGTCAAGGCCAGCACGGCCAACAGTAATACACACTTAGAAAAGCAGATAAACCGCTGGACAGATTTTCTTGAATTATAGTAACAGCACTAAATAGAGCTACCTTTCAAACAAAAGAAAAACAACATACAAACGCGGACACATAGAATACATGGTAGACTTTTAACATACTTACATAATTTACATTTTTGGGACGGGACTTATAAAAGTGTGTTAGATTTCAAAAGTGTTTAAAGTCCTATTTGAGTAAAGAATATTTTGAGTCTGAGTTTAAAAAAATAGTATTGAAGGAAAATAATAAAAATTGATATAGTTTCGAATAAAAATAAATTCTTTATAAACATTGTAAAGTACACAAGTTTTATCTAAAGAACTGCGACACGAAACCCTACGTTTCCTAATGCTCGTCTTCCCGATATATTATTGCCCGTCGTGGAGAAATTGTAAGGGCTATTCAGCCTTTAAAGTGTGATCCGGTGTTTCAATAAAGATTAAATCTCGCGTCACGAGCGTGCGAATTGTGCTTTGTCGTAAATTCTGTTCAGCTCGCGTTTCCGCGTTCCAAAGCGCAGGGTATCTGAGCGAGTCTCGCTGTCCCTACTTGTTACAACATACGATTCGACGCTTTGTGGATGCGTGACGGATACGATACTTTTTTTATTACTCTAATAGAGTTCTAAGTAACAATTATCAAACAGTTTAAACTCATTAAGTAAGTTTTTAATTGCAAAGTTATTACAAATTACTTTTCTTTTTTCAAAAGCGTCACGCTGTTTAACGCACCCGGGACGGATACGATAAATGGCAAACGATTTACATATTTATATTAACATATCATTGTTTTATACTGTTTTAGATTTTAAAGAGAATTCGTTCTTTGTTGTGAGTAAAAATCATCATCATCATCCGAAAAGTAAACAAATCATATAATTGAGTGAAATCGAAACGTAAGCGTGTCGTCGCTTTAAACAATTTATCTTTTTATCCTTGCTATGCTTACCTATTTAAATTGATTATTTTATTGTTGAGTTTTTTTTTTAAATTATGTCTTATCTGTTCTGGAAGTTAGTTAAATAAGTTTTTTTAATTTCATATTACTACTCATTTTTGAGAGAAAAAATGTTGTTTATTTTCTAAGAAGGATCTGATTTTAACAGCTATAAAACGTACCTATTTTTGCTTACGAAACCAAACATTCAGGCACACCTAACACGCTATATATATATACTCAGCGTATTTTCACGTATTCTAAAAATACAAACTGTCAAGACTGTCAAGTCGACGGACCAGGTGGTCAGAGAGCCTTATCAAGAATAACTCTTATTGCGATTCAAATGACAACCCAAACTGCGCTACATTGCCACTGCATATTTCGTATAAAATCTGAATCGTTTTATTATGTGGATAAAATTGGATCGCAATCGAATTATTGTTAATGTAAAGTTCATGATAAAACACTGCATTTTAACAACAATAATGTCGAGCGAAATTTATGCACATAGACAACTACCTAAAAATCTTATTAGAAATAAATAGTCCATTCTATCTAGACCAATATTGATTTTATCTCTGTTTTCATCTTATTTGTGACAATAGCCTGAACACTGAACCGTAGTTTGAATTATATAAACGAATTTTAGACAATTACTTTACGAAATATATTTACCTTCCAAAAACTAGATAGTTTCTGAAAACATTAAAATACTTTTTATTTGAATACTATAGGAGGTTGTAGACATTTTATTTAAATAAAATTGAAGTTAGGTTTTATTGAGATTTTTCTTTTTTTACTCTCTGCCAGTCTATAACGGATATACCGGATGAATTAATATCATTCATTTATTATAGAGATACGTTTTTTGGACAATATTTTATGATTTTCTTATTTGTTTACTATATATTTTAACTTAGAGAGTAATAGACAATTTTATTATTTACAGGCGTCGGGATGTGACGACCCCATCGCCAGCTGTTGGGATAACCTCTGTCACAACAGAGATTATTCCACCAGTGCAATCAGTCACACTGGTGGTAGGTCTTTGTTGCAAGAGGCCGGCTAGGTAGGTACCACCGCAGTGTCCAATATTCTGTTGCCAAATAGTAGTGCTTAGGCACTACTGTGTTCCGGTTTGAAGGGCATTGTACGCTAGTGAAATTACTGGGCGAACGAGATTTAAGAACTAATATCTCGAGGTTGGCAACGCGTGAGTGGCACCTACTAATGGTGCTGCAAGCGCTCATAGGCTGCGGCAGCCACTTACCATCAGGTGGGCCGTATGCTTGTTTGCCAACTTCTAACATAAAAAAAAAAATATTATCTTGGTAAGATGCGCAAAGGCATTAAACTAAAAAAAATGTGTGCAAGTAATTTTTAATGTTTATTGTCCTATTGTAGTCATTATTATTTGTTTTGTTTGATTTATTTTTATCTAAGGAATGTTAGCAAACGTTTAAAGACTTATGCTCTCGAATTTCACTCTACAGGTAGGGCTGAAGATAAAAACTAGCGCTGCTCGAGAGTACGTTCCTGTGACAGCATTAGATGAGCTTCTTCCCTATGTTGTATTATTTGAGACGCTCATAGCCGAGTGCACCCGCTGATCGGTAAACGATCGGTAGGTTAAGCAACTTTAGGCGCGGTCAGTCACTAGATGGGTGATCGCATAGTGGTACTTCAACCGAGCGTCTCCGTGCTTCGGAGGGCACGTAAAAAGTCGGTCCCGGTTGTTGACAATTAGACATCAGTCGATAAGTCAAGTCAGAGGCCTACGGGCGACCTGAACAACTCTGACACTAGGTTGACCACTAACCAATCGATAAGAAGAAGAAGATTTCATAGCATTACTTTTTTAAATATGTTTATACTTTAGACTATGACTTTCTTTCTTTCTTTCAATTATTCAACGAAAGCGAAGCCGCGAAAAATGCTAATGACGAAAATATTCCGTTTTTGCCATTTCACTACAGAACCTTAAAAAATAATACTATGAATTTAGAAGACTATTAGTCCTTATAATTTCATTATGACCAAATTAAGACTGGGACTTTTATGGCGGGTTGCAATTTTGGACTTAAAAGCTGTATTTAAATGCTTTAATGGTCGCTAGCGCAGGGACATTATAGTTGTATTATCCTCTGAAATATAAATTAGCCTCGGTTCTTTGTACACTCGGTTCGTTTTAATCTCAAGGCTTATCTATATTTGACCTTCTCTCGTTTTTCCCACAATCCTTCTTGTTAATTATTATTGTTGTTACGCGCTCAACTAATGACAATGCAGAATTCTGATACAAACAAAGTTACTCTAATTTAAATAATCCTAACATGTTGTCATGTTACAAGACAAGCTATGTATTTAATTCAAATTTACAAAAGATGTTTGTTAAAAATATTTAAAATTAATTCGCAATAGGTGAAATCATTTTAATTTCAAAATATATTTCTATAAATATATTTTGAAAAGAAATAACAGTTAATGTCCAAAAATTAATACAGATTTTCCATTGATAGATCGGTAGATTGTCAAATTTTTTTTCAAGGAACCATCTGTTAAAAATAGAATAATCAGAATTGGTTTTCAGACGCTGTAGTTATAGCATAGAATTCTACAGAAAATCAGACTATTTATGAACCTATTAAAAAATTTTGCACTATGAAAGTCTGCAATTGTAAAAGGGATATTCACGAGGTTGGATTGAACTTCTAGTTTTATAAAATTTAATTTAAAAAGAATACTAGCGGACCGGCATACGTTGTCCTGCCCGGAAAAAAATCTGGGACCCGATACCAGCGCCCCCTAACTGAGTCTAATTGTGAACAGAAGTGACACCGAAGACAATTATTGAATTACTAATGTCGCTATTATAAAATGGACGCAAATAAGCAATACCATGTCAACCCACAAGAATGTCATTTCGAGAAAAACGTGTTTGAAAATTTTGAACAACTTGCTTTATATGATTTTTTTATACATATTGGACAAATTCAAGATGTATGTAAGTTATTTTACTTATTTTCACGTAAAATAAGCATACAAACTGCATATTTCGTATATCATATAACCCAAAACGTTTAAAATAATACATAAATGGCATAATTAAATAATGACTTTTTTAGAAGTTTTAAAGCTTAAAACCCTAAAAATATTTAACAAAAATGTTCTTCAGCCATTTACCAACACTTCTGCATATATAACTCAGTTTTTTCAATTTTGTGGGTTGACATGGTATTGCTTATTTGCGTCCAAATAGGGGTTGATGGTTGAAGGGTGAAAATTTACAGTTGTTTTTTTTAATGCCACATTATAAAAAAGTAAAATAAAAAATTTTGTCAAAAAAAAAAAAAAAATATTAGGGGTGAATCATCCTTAACATTTAGTGGGATGAGAAATAGATGTTGACTGATTGTCAGGTTTACCCCATATGCACTCAAAATGTTATAAAAAAATCACGAGTATTTTATATTTTATATATTAGACAACTAGCTAAAAATCTAGCCCCAAATCATGATTCGTATAAAAAGTATCTATTTGACCGGTCACGGTATAATGTTATTTGCTTCACTATTATTTGTGAGCTGAACGAATTTCTATTAGCAAAATTAAACATTAAGGTCGTTTCTTGTTATTTACTAAGGCTTCTATCCGCGTCTTTGTTTCAAAAATTTGCGTAAACCTAACTTTATCCGTAACAAAGTCTGTTATTTTATTTTCCAAGAACTACATCAAGAAAAGAAAAATATGCATCAGATTTCCCTATAATTAAAATAAATAGTAGCTTGCCCTGAGCTGAGACCTCGCAATGAGTTGCTTTGACAACCTATTTTGAGGAAACCCTTCAACGAATTAGGTTCTTTTTTTCTTTTCTTTTTTTTTTTTTAAAAGAATATTAGCAATGTATTTCTCAAGGCATTACTAATATTCCTATTGCCCTCCAAATAAGCTCGAAGCTTGCGCTAGGAGTGGGTACGACAATAGCCCAAGGGGGTCAGGATCGAACCCGCGACTCTCGCGTTAACGGAGCGCAGTCGGCCCTTCTACCGTTGAGCTATTGAGGCTTCATATTCAAACTTAAATATTGAAATTAATATAACTTACTTATTTATTAAATTGGATCGGATCAGTGTTTCGACGATAGCTACAGATCCTTTAATGTGATGTTTACGAAAATTGGTAAAATATTTATAGAATTTTTAAAGTTTAGCTTAAGCAGTGTCCTATAGTTCTTTAGGGTGCGACGTCGATGTTCGGCTTAAAACTGCTAGCTAACTAGTGTTTCAGACGAGTATTTATTATTGCAATTTTTCATTAATAGTTCCAATCGAAAACTATGTTACAAATTATTGTAAGCGTAATTAAAAATGCAACACCGAATTTAAAAAGTTATCCATTGCGACAATGTTAGACACCTTATCCATTGTAAAAAATACAAAAAAGTTTTAGTTAAAAATAAAAATTGGAAAAATTTTTTTCGTTGGTCAAACTAACAATAATTATTAGAGCAAATGACAGTCTTTTATTTCAAAATAGATCAATCAAGTACGATTGACAAATCGAAGTAATTGCTAAAGTACTAATAATGATTCGTATAATTGGTTTCTTTGTAGAAATTCTAGTCTAACGAATTTATTAACATCGTCGATCTTGGCTTACAACAGAGTTCGTAAAACGAAAAGCAAAACAAAATCGATTGCATTCCTCGCACTGGGAGACGCACATAGATATCGAAAGGAGTCGATTGAGGTTATATTAGACGTAGAATGATAGAAAAAGTTTAAAATTGAAGAGCTATCTAATAAGTGGCTGGGAACTCTGACGTCGGGACGTGACGACCCCATCGCCCGCTGTTGGGATGACCTCACACACACACACAGATAGAGATTATTCCAATAGTGCAATCAGTCACACTGGTGGTAGGTTTTATTTTGCAAGACGCCGGCTTGCCAACTTGTAACATAAAAAATACTAAATAACACCATCATGCACATACGCTAAAAACCTTGATTTTAGTTAGTACATTTTTATTCTCATTTTTATTCTTGCTTTCGCACAAATTCTGATTTAATTTTTACCAAGTTCAATATATGGGATACACAATCTATTCTCCTCTATATCAATGGAGACGCAGGTGGGCGTGCATTCCATCGTTCTGCTCTTGTCACTCGTTTTCCTGAGAAATTGTTGGTGTTTCATGAACATTGTTAGTTTGCTTAGCTTTCTTTGACGTAAAAATTGAGAATGTTGTAGATTTGTTTGAATATTTTCTTGTACATTCTACAATAATAAAGTCATCTGAAAACCGATTTGATGATTCTTTTTTTTAGATAGGCTTTGTATTTTATCGTCTTGTACAATTTTGTGATGATTAATCCGGAGATGCAACGGAACATCTAAAGCTAACGACATGCATGACACTAACATTGGTTGAAAAACTGAGAGCGTATTTGTACACTAAATTGATTTTTTATAAGAAACAGATATAATGGATCAAAAAGTGAAGAGATCTTTTAACTCAAGTATATAAAAGTATCTAGTTTTTAATAACATAATTATAGCAAACGCTACACACTCAACGGCCCTCTTTAGGATAGTTATATCCTGTGTCGGGGGTCCGGAAACATATACAATGACATGGACAAAACACACCCAGACCGCAAATATGGTCAATACAAACATCGGCTCCGAGCGGGAATCAAAACCGCGACCTGTGGCGCTTAAGGCAGGTTCGCTACCGCTCCCCCCAACCGCAGAGGTCAAACTCTGCGGTACCCTGGGCTTGTCGTGCCGGGGGCTCAGTAGCCGGGAGTCGATTGTGCAGGTGGCACCTTCGACTGCCCGGTGAAGCTAACAGGGTCAGACGGTTCGGGCG
This sequence comes from Hestina assimilis, assembly GCA_023373885.1. Taxonomy (NCBI): domain Eukaryota; kingdom Metazoa; phylum Arthropoda; class Insecta; order Lepidoptera; family Nymphalidae; genus Hestina; species Hestina assimilis. The sequence goes on along the minus strand of CM041740.1, from coordinate 5,375,411 downwards.
TGGGGCGTTTTACGCTAGACCGCGCCTAGGAGGGTGGTGTCGTATGGGTCGCTCCGGTACTTTTCTGCTTATCAGAATAGACTGCGAGCGGCTCCTGCGACACCGGGGGTGTGCTTAGCCGGGGCCTTCAGCCCCGGTCGGGCGGTAGAGGAAGAAAACCTCTTTAAAAATAACGACGGTCGGTCGTAGAGGGAAACAACCTCATTAAAAAGTTAGTCTCGGCGGGGAGCCCTTGGACCCAGGGCTTCATTGGTTGGGTTTACCGGGTCCTTCCGGTCCCGGTCGGAGGGGCGCGAAAGCGCCGCGTAGTATTTTATATATGTATAGTATGTATTAGTATGTATGTATGGCGGCAGTATGGTGCCGCCCAAGGTGGAGGCCGAAAGGCCTGGCGCGTTCACGCGCGGTGGTATGTATTAGTATATAAGTATTAGTACGTAGTATATGTATATATGGCGGCAGTAGGTTGCCGCCACCGGTGGGCCCCTCGGGTCAAGCGCCGGTGCGTCGCGGTTGTATGCTTCAGCGACCCCGCGACGTCCCACTATGGCGCTAGATGGGACCTTGGAGTTTTAGTGGGTAGGGGAGCTCGGCTCCGAGTCCACACACCTCCTGCGCCATTGCACCCGTCCCGGCGCTCGAGTGCGTAACTGCATTTCTCCAAGTAAAAAAAAAAAAAAAAAAAGGGTCGTTACCGCTGCGCCACAAGGTCGTCATATTTGTGTCAACGGTGAGGAGCATAGGTTATTAAAGAGTTAAGTTAATTCCTAATTATATCAATATTCATTGCGGTTATTGTATATGCTTATCATACAGTTAGCCTCTTTGTGTCAATTCATTTTTGTATAAGCCGTATTACTGAAATAATTACTCGAAATGTTTAAAAGGTAATTTTTTTCGAAACAATGCGATCTTGCTTAGACAAAGCACTACTTACAAAAGCCCAGCATGTGTAACGCGAAATGTATTATAAATGATTTATAAATGGCCGCAATTATATTATAATATATCTCAGATTTTGGTATCATCAATACGAAATAAAATCTTACACATGAGATACAATTTTAATCTCTATTACGTAGAGCTTAAGTTTCTTTTGGTATGTTTTATATTGATGTAAAATGAAGGACTGTGTCGATGGGTGTGTAAATTAAAATACAATGCCAACGTAAATTGACCTCTTGCAATCTTGTATAATCTAACATGTTGTTTGACTTGCTCTGACGAGGGAGGGTCTTAGATAATGGCACAGCGTTAGACAAGATGGGGCCGGTTGATAACAAATTGCTTAATTATTATTTCAACAATAGCTCTCGCTAATGTATTATATACGCGTAATTTGACCCCGTGTTCTTTTTCTATTGTTGCATTTAGCAAGTACAGGAGGTTAGTTAAATTGAATTTGGTGTTAAAATGATAAGAATATTATTTGTACTAAATGCATCCGGCGATCTATACAAATAAATAATATTGAAGTGCCTGTTTGTAATTCCAAACTAACAGCTTTTAAATTAATGCATATGAAAGTATAAACGGTACTAACATAAAAATACTATTTTAAAAATTTTGGTCTGTCTGTTTCTTCCAATCAAACGGCTGGAACGACTATAATGGGACTTTCACTGACATATAGCTGATGTTATAAGGACTAACCAAATTGGAATAAGAATTTGGGTTCCGTGCAATGAAGAAAAATCGTAGCCGTGGGTGAAGATAGTATAATATATGTGTTATTTAGTTGCGAATTATAACATTAAAATTTTAACATATCTATATAATAAAAACCACCGTTCATTGATTGGGATCATTTTTTTTTTTTTTTTTTTTTATTTTATGTTAGAAGTTGGCAAACAAGCATACGGCCCACCTGATGGTAAGTGGCTGCCGCAGCCTATGAGCGCTTGCAGCACCATTAGTAGGTGCCACTCACGCGTTGCCAACCTCGAGATATTAGTTCTGAAATCTCGTTCGCCCAGTAATTTCACTAGCGTACAATGCCCTTCAAACCGGAACACAGTAGTGCCTAAGCACTACTATTTGGCGGCAGAATATTGGACACTGCGGTGGTACCTACCTAGCCGGCCTCTTGCAACAAAAGACCTACCACCAGTGTGACTGATTGCACTGGTGGAATAATCTCTGTTGTGACAGAGGTTATCCCAACAGCGGGCGATGGGGTCGTCACATCCCGACGCCTTTAATCATAACATTTTCTTAACTTATTTCCTGCACCTGTCAAGTTATACCATTAACTAACATTAGGTGATGCTAGTTTCATACAAAGCGAGCAAAGTCATGGGAAAAAGCTGTAGTTTCCAATAAAATAAAAATCAAATTCTTAAGCCTCTTAAGTGTTGCGTATATCAATCGTAAACTTATTCTTTAAAACGGAATCAGATATCGCAACAGCGTTACTTGAAAAGTTGTAATCAATAAGAGTAATTTATTTCCTCATACTCGTATGTTCTTTTGAAATGTGTCGGTCTGATGGAGTTTACTTCGAAATCAGAAATTCAAACCAACTTAATAATACAATAAAATTCGTGTAACATGAACGCAATTTATATTTACATACATGTGGTGTTAGATTTAGGTGTTTTATAATATTTAATATGTATGTTAGTCTGTAAGGTATATATGTATGGGCCCTGTCACCTGATTTTAAATAAATAAATAAAAAAAAATAAAAAAATACCAAAGATACCCGAAAAATAGTTACGTTTTTTCCTAACTCGATGAAAAGTTCATTTTTTGTCCCTTGTAAGTGGGACAAATTGCCCGATTCTCTCCCGGCAAGATGACACTAATTAACTCACTTTACTACCTGGTAACCTAGCAACGGTATGTTTATCCCTCGTACCAGGGGCTAAAAGCGAAGTTTCCACCGTTGGAAAAGATAACGTATACGCAATTGTTTTCGGAATGTATATTACTGTTGGCCGTACTGGCTTTGACAGCGTCACCGGGCGGGGGGGCCGAGTACAGAGACTCAGCCGTAATAAAGGGGCAGCCCTCATGGGGGCTCAAATTTGATTCCGTCCTTAGGGTGCCTCCTGCGAAGCCGAACCATCTATCTATCTATTTACTACTGTCTCAATTTATAATCTCAATTTGTATTTGATAATCTGTTTAATTTTATGATTACTTAAAAAAGATGAAATATGACTCAATCAGTGCAGAGGTCCCAATACTTCTTTATGAGTATTAATTATGCACACATATTGATTTTATTATGATCTTGTTTTTATGTCATTTTGCATCTCCAAGAATTAAGATCTATGCAAAAAAGAACAAAAAATTATAACATCATTGCATTGGATATGATTGGATTTGTGTTCTATATACTTTCTGATATTTTATAATATATAACAAATTGAGCGAATTGAGCGAATGGCTGAGCTTGTGTCCTAATTTATGTTTTTTTTATATTACGGGAATAAGAGGGCAAACGTAGATAGTTTCCACCTGATAGTGCTATATGATAATCAAGCGCACCTACCTACCTTCAATAAACTACAGGTGTTTCAGGTATATATATATTGGTACCGTAAATAAGGCTTTTAAAACTCCCTTTCTTCATATCATGACGGTTGGGAAACAAACATACGGTCCACCTTATGTCAAGTAGTCACCACAACCTATGAAAGCGCGCGATATTTGAAGTATCACAGGTGCTTTGCCCAGCCGAGGAACGGGAGGAAAAGGATGAGAAGGGAAAAGTGAAGGGAACAGAGGGGTTGAGAGATTGGGCTTCCGGCGCTCTCATTCATCGCACGAAACGCTACATACAATACCTAAACCGATACTGTCACTTTACGATACTTTTAAGACTTTTAATTTACGAACGATTTTCTGTGAGAGGGTAGTTCCTCGGTTGCGCCGGCTCATTTGTGCTCGGAGGAGCATGGGTCTATTACACTGTTAAAACCCTCTTTATAAAACGAAACCCAACAATATGGTTACTGAAAACAACTTTAGAAATGATTGCTAACTCTTTTTGTTATAAGAAAGTGTTACATTTAATTCCATGCGCTTAATATGTACTAATATTATATAATAATATACATGATAACGATTATTATCGGATAAGTGGGTTGATTATCGAATATAATGTGCCAGTAATGCGGGCAGTCGGTCGCTACCTTCGAGAAATGGAAAGTGTTACACAGATCGTTTTCGGGTTTATGTAACTAGTGGTGCCGCGCGGTTGCACTTGCGCTTTCGTATATTGCATATCTTAAACATACCTTATTTACGATCAATTATTACAAAATAATGATAATTCAAACATTTACCTAATTATTTATATATTTATATTAATTATTACCTAAACTTCGCATGTTATGTATGGCCCATATGATTAACGGGAAACCAAATAATATATTTCGTTTTTTCCCCTTTTAATTATTTAATAAACTAGCTCTATCCGCGGCTACACCTACCTTTATTGCAATAGGAATAAATGGTTTAAATAAAACCTTTTATCCCCCTATTTTTAAAATTGGGAAACGCATTTACGCACACCACTAGGCACTAGACAGTGGTAATGTGATGCTCACCGCTCGCTAGTCGAGCTAAGTACTAGCCACTAAAACCCAACGATCCATCTAGACCATAGTGGGACGCCATGGGATCGCTTGCGCAACCAACCGCGACGACCATTTCAAAACTTTCATCGCCTATTTCAACCTCCTCCAGTGACAAAAACGACATGATTCTTGATATGTAATTATTCGCTTATAAATAAAGTTTCAGGATCCTAGTTCCAAAAATGACGGGCTTCCTTACAAACTTTTAATCCTATTTTCACCCCTTATTCCCGATTTTCGAATTCACCCCGAATTTCGAAAATTGCTTTCTTATTGCTAGTCTATGTTTTAGCAACTACACCCGAAAAATAATTCAGCTTTCTATGTCTAAGGGTTTAGGATAAATTTTTATGTATCAGTCAGGTCTTCTCCTTTTATATGTATTGATTACTTATATATAAAAACTTCTGATGATGACCACAAACGACCGCCAGAAATACGCCAACTTAATACATATTTTACTGATTCGGATACAATTACTTAAATATGGTTTACAAACTAATCACACGTCACAAAAACTTTTTTAGCGAGAAAAGCCTAAGTGCTTTCTCAAAGTCTAGTCTATCTCTGTTGGGACAGAGATAGACTAGACTTCATCAAAATACAAATACAAATACAAATACAAATACAAATAGTTTATTGTAAAAAGAAAAATGAATTACAATTTGTATACCTACGTTAAACATTATTAAAGGGTATGTAGTCCGGTTAATACAAACAGTGATAATATTAGAAATTAAACAAAATTTTTTGCTGCTACCCTCGGCATCAACTAGATACTACAACGTCTCAACATCATAGGAAAAGGAGTGTTAATTAGTGAGTCATACGAGTCGTTATAGCGTATGTGGTAGACCCATAGCAAGCGGTAAGTAAAATTAACCACTAAAACTGAGAACTAAAATTATTTTACAATTTCAAGAGTAAGTATTATAATATTATCATATATTTTTAGAAGTATACAATGTACTAGTACCTAAACTAGGCCGAGCCTGTGCTATAGGTACTAGTTCCTTACGAATGTCTTAAGAATATTGAAATGCAACAATTTTGTATATAAAGGAAAGCGTAGGTATTAAGTTAATTTCTTATCAGTTATGTTATTTACTTAAGAGGTAACAGGTTCTGTACTGCCCTTTTATATGTATATATCTATGGATGTGTGATTGTGTGTGTGTGTGTGTGTGTGTGTGTCTGTCTGTGTGTGTGTGTGTGTGTTTGGTGTATGAATGTGACACTATACGCATGTGGATGCGGGTGTGTTTACGTGTATTTAATTTGATAAATTCTTCATCAAAATAGGTTCAGTGGTTTAGGCATGAAGGCGTAATAGATAGACAGACAGAGTTACTTTCGCATTTTTAATATTAGTATCGACAACGTCCTCAACCTTCAGGCATAGATGCACCAGAGGAATGAGTGAAGGTGAGGTAAAGTTTGGGTGTGTTTGTCCTTGTCATTGTGTGTGTTTCCAGACCTCCGACACAGGATCTGAGTATCTTAATGGGGCCATTGAGTGTCTAGCGTTTATTTATTTATTTATAAATAATATACACAGAAATTCAGACAAATTGATAATTTCCTCTATTTAAAAAGACGTTTAATAAAAACGCGTATTTTTACAGTACAAAATAGGTTTGGTTTAGAAGGTTAAAAAAAGTTTATCTTAAATTGCATAATTCGTTTGAAATTGTGCCTAAACACAATTTCACAATGAAAAGGTTTTTGCGATTACTGGTCTGAAGTAAATGTAATGATTCGGATTGTAGAGTGTAATGATTCGTTCTTTTTAGAAAAATAAGAAAAAGATTTTGTAATCGATATTTTTAAAACAGTTTTTAACACGGCAGTACAGACTTACTCTTTTCGGCAAGTATGGGCTATGGTTTGGTAGGTTGAAATTCGCCTAGAGTAGGCATTATCAGATAAATTACTAAATATCATTTTTTTCAAAATATTATGCTTTTTCGTCCTAAGATCTGGCCGTGAAAAAGACACAGTCTTCGCGGAGGCTCAAAGTTGATTTCGTACATAACCGCCTCCCGTGAGACCAAACCATGCCTAAGGATAACATCTGGAATGGATATCAAATATCGACGTGAAGTAGCCTTATCTGTACGCTTTGTAGGATTGGTTTTAGAATATATACATCATATGAATATAGGTTAAAAATGAAAATTGGTGCACTAGAGTAACATAGGTTCTTCTTCTTCTCATCAAGTGGTTAATGGTCAACCTAGTTGTCAGAGTTGTTCAGGTCGCCCGTATAGGCCGCTGACTGGACTTATTTACTGTCATCAAATTGATAACAGCCGGCACCGACGTTTTACGTGCCCTCCGAAGCACGGAGACGCTCAGTTGAAATACCACTATGCGATCACCCATCTAGTGACTGAATGAGCCTAAAGTTGCTTTACCCACCGATCGTTTACCGATCTAATCTAGGTGTAGTGTCTAACTATAATATAATTAAAGTTTAATATTGGCTATTGATTTATCGCACCCGTAATCGCAACTAAAGTCTTAGCTATAATGCAATAATTTTAGAAATATGTTTTGAAATTCCACACATTTTTCATGCCGCAATAATTTTTTACAACTCTCAAGATTTCAAGTCATTTTACGTACTATCAAAAAACTATGCAACTCAGAAACAAGAAATTAAGAACTTGTATTTTATTATGAAATTTATCATTTTTAATCAATAACTTAATTTTGAATTTTTAAAACACAGTTAAAAATAAACATTTAGAGTTTGATTATTTCATTATATTGTTTCAAAGACGTATCGTTACATTAGCACAGTTAATGAATTTAAATAAATCTAAGGTCTGCGTTAATTATAATCTTAACAATAAATATGACGACGCTGAGGTGTAGCGGTAGCCACCCTGCCTTAAGCGTCACAGGTCGCGGTTCGATGCCTGCTCGTAGCCGATGTTTGTATTAACCACATATGTATGTGTTTCGGTCTGGGTGACCACGATATCTCTATCCTAATGAGAGCCGTTGAGTTTGTATCGTTTGTTTATTTATTCCTTGTAGTGATCGTATATCCCCTATAGGAAGCGAGGATAAAAATTCCAAAGATAGAAATATTGTAGTTTTCTATACTGTTACATTTTAAGATTATAAAGTTTATTTTTTTTACTTTTTTTATGTTAGAAGTTGGCAAACAAGCAACAACTGATGGTAAGTGGCTGCCGCATCCTATGAGCCCTTGCAGCACCATTAGTAGGTGCCACTCACGGGTTGCCAACCTCGAGATATTAGTTCTTAAATCTCGTTCGCCCAGTAATTTCACTAGCGTACAATGCCCTTCAAACTGAACACAGTAGTGCCAAAGCACTACTATTTTGCGGCAGAATATTGACACTGCGGTGGTACCTACCTAGCCGGCCTCTTGCAACAAAAGACCTACCACCAGTATGACTGATTGCACTGGTGGAATAATCTCTGTTGTGACAGAGGTTATCCCAACAGCGGGCGATGGGGTCGTCACATCCCGACGCCTTTAAAATGTTGCCTTATATGTATATTAGTCTTTATGGTATATAAAGAAATATTAATATAAAGAAATATCTAAATATTTGAGCTTGATGTTTTTATTTTACAGGAATCTGAACAAATATTTAATAGTTTAGATATTTAATTGTAGGTGTCAGTTTCTTTAGCTAAACGATTTCGATAAATTCTATTATATTGTATAATAGCAAAACAGTATGCTTTTTTGTTAGTTCGACAAAGAAAAGTTATTATTTCTCGTAAATACACAATTCTCGTAATATTAAACTTTCATGAAATCGAGAACAAGGTCGGCCCAGCAACCGATTTACGATTTTCATATCTTGACCCGACTTGGTATAAAATTTATAATGACTTATATCAGACAAGTTGAGTTTATAAGAAATTTAAGAGATAATGAAATGTTCACTATAAATATATACTTCAAAAATGAAGTAAAATGTTATTTTTTATGAATATTTTTTTGAAGCTCAAATAGATAATTTTAAAGTAATTAATTTTTGACGTGATTATTACATAGGGATTTCATACTGATACCTTAGGTTCTATTTTTTGATAATTCTGTATAGTAAAATTGCATTAGAAATGTAATTTATAAAACAAACACATTAGAACCTCTCTAAGCTATTATAACTGGGATAATATAGTATTTTTTATAATATTAATAAAGATATTTCGATATTACTTATTTGGCCCGGCCACTTTTTGGGTACTTTAGAACCGGGTAACTTGCAACTGCTTACCACCAACTTTATTTGAAAAACGTATAGAAATACAAAAAACCTGTAACTTTTCTTTATAATTGCTATTTTTAAGCAAAAAGATTGATTCAAAAATTACAAAGCCACTTAAATTAAAAGTTCTACACAAAAATTTATACATCGTTCAAGGAAAAGACATCAACGGGATTCCTTCGACCGTTGCTTTATTTAAAAAATTAGTCATCGCCAAATGTTAAAATGAAAAACAAAATTAAAGGATTAAATTTAGCTGATCTCTCGCTCAAGTCTATGTCCGGCTGTATACGTTGCAAAAAACAATGACTTATATATTATATACACTAAATATTCAGTTAAATTTTAAACTTAAAATAAGATATTTGTATTGAAAACATCGAGTGTTCAAGATTAGATGCGTCCTGCAATTTTACCCGTATTGAGAATCGTGACGAATGATATAAAGTTTTGATTCCGAGTATCAATAAATAATTTTTAATTGTTTTTTGTGTTGATTATATCAACATGATCCAGAGATTTTTTAATTTTTTAAAGCTTATTTTCTTTTGTTATTTACAACGAATATTACAACATATTTACAATTCCATACTAACTGTATTTAATAATAAAATAAAATAATTGAAACTGTACAAATCATGTCCACGGGGAATGGTGGCACTATATAATAAGTATAGTGTTTTTTTTTTTATGTTAGAAGTTGGCAAACAAGCATACGGCCCACCTGATGGTAAGTGGTTGCCGTAGCCTATGAGCGCTTGCAGCACCATTAGTAGGTGCCACTCACGCGTTGCCAACCTCGAGATATTAGTTCTTAAATCTCGTTCACCCAGTAATTTTACTAGCGTACAATGCCCTTCAAACCGGAACACAGTAATGCCTAAGCACTACTATTTGGCGGCAGAATATTGGACACTGCGGTGGTACCTACCTAGCCGGCCTCTTGCAACAAAAGACCTACCACCAGTGTGACTGATTGCACTGGTGGAATAATCTCTGTGTTGTGACAGAGGTTATCCCAACAGCGGGCGATGGGGTCGTCACATCCCGACGCCTTTAAAATGTATGTGTATATATCGAAATTATTATTTTTTAATTATTGTAATACTTCGAAAAACCTTTCTTGGTACTCGTTTATTTTTTAAAAAACAACACCTGTGAAAATAAAACAGCTTCTTAGGTCCATGAGGTTAGCCTGAGTGTTCAAATGTCAGTTAGGTCTTCTCCTTTTATATATATATATATAAAAGGAGAAGACCTATATATATATATATAAAGTTGAATGAATTAAAAGTACGTAATTACTACTGTATTCCAAATAATAATTTGTACAAGAATTAACTAACTATTACAGATAGTAGTTTGATCTCGGTATCCCTGATAACGTCCATAGCCGTTCGGCCTCGCAGAAGGCAACCTATGGATGAAATCTACTTTTGAGCCTCCGCGAAGGATGCCGAACGAAATCAACTTTTGAGCTCCTTCTCGGCTGTGTCTCAGTACTCAGCCACCTTCCGTGCTTCGGAGGGCTCGTAAAAAGTCGGTCCCGGCTATTGACAATTTGACAACAGTCGATAAGTCAAGTCAGAGGCCTACGGGCGACCTGAACAACTCTGACACTAGGTTGACCACTGACCACTCGATAAGAAGAAGAAGTCACCCCCTCTCATTAGGGCCAACAGCAATACACAATCAGAAAAAAGTACTTTGATCTGTTATTATCTACATTTTTATTTTAAAGGCATTATTTTTCATGTTTTTCCTGCATCTAAGTTATCATTGAAGTTTTGTTCGTAAATAATTTCCAGTTTCCAGTCATTCATCACTGAACAATTGAAGGAAATAACGATTTAACTAAACCTTGACCAATTAACAACATTAATGCTATAAAGGTTTCTAAAACTCTTAAAATATTGTATTGCTTAATTATCTGTATTGTATAGAATTAGATAATTAAACTTAACAATAAGTTACTATGTATATACTACTATACAGGTCGAACGTATTTTTTGACCACTGATTTAGGGGCTGTTGAGTGTATAGCGACTATTTTATGTCTATTTTGGCGGTTATATTTTGTTGTTAATACAAACTCTGAAACGACCCTTCACCTATTACAAACTCTGAATATCATATTTATTTATTTTCATCAACAGCCTAAAAATAAATTTCAAGCTTATAGCTCTGAATATGACGATACTCCCATACAACTTTACATGCCTCTTTTCAACGTTTTACAACCCTTTTTTACAGTAAAAGTAAAATGTCCTTTTTCATGCTTTAGCATATTTGTATACCAAATTTCATTTAAATCGGTTTAGTAGTTTTGGCGTGAAAGGGCGATAGACAGACAGACAGGGAGACAGAGTTACTTTCGCATTTAATATATTAGTAAGGATATATTATATTTAACTTGATATAATTTAAGCTGTCAAACATTTTTTGGTAGCATATGTTATCTCGAGTCGTTGTTGTCAAGTATGATATAGTTAGTAAAATCTCCCCATCCAGCCTATATCCCTGACATTTCGCTTCCGTACCCTAAACTCCCCACTACATACCACGGCGACGCTTTGTATCGCAATCACTAACGCGCTGAACTCTCGCGCGTCGAGTCGCGCTATGCATCGGTGGTGAAGTGAAGTGCAGTGTTCGTGTTCAGTGAATTTAAGATGAAGTCTATCGGCGTTGCCGCGCTAGTCTTTCTAGCTATTATTGCAGGTATATATTATGTACTTTAGAATTAATTTAATGTAAATTTACAAACCCTTGGAAATTTGGGAACTTTTTTTCAGTGACTAAAAACGTGTCCTTGATTTTCACATTTCTTTAATTATGTTTTATGTTATTTTATGTTACTAAAATAAGATTCCGGGATAGAGTTATTTATCGATACTGTAAATATTTTACCTATTGACTTTGATTTATATTATTAGTGGTACTGGGCGTCGAAATTTTCGTGGCGCGTTTGTTGCGGTCAATTAAATATCATATGGGGAAGAGAATTCGAATTATCGAAGATTTATAATACCTAACACAGAAGTTTTATAAAATGACATAGATCATTAGTATAATAAGGAAATAAATTCAACAAAAAATAAAAGAAAAGTAATAATTGTAATAAATTGACTTAGGAGTACAATTTTCTTGTTATTTTTTTTAAGTTTAAAAATTAGCCAAAAATATTTTAAAATATGTTTTAAGTCTACTAAAATTAAATATAGCTTCTTAAATTAAATGCAAAGAGAAAATTATATTCTTAATACAGATAAGTAAATATTTTTAAGAAACAATACTCATATTTCACTGCGTAAAAAATATTTAAAAACAAGTTGAAAAGTTCAAAGTCACATTAATATAATCAAAGTGGAAGTTTCATCTTTGACTCTTGCGTCACTCGCGATTTAAATAAACTTTCTTTTGAATATTTAGCACTCTGTATTAACGAAACTAAAATTTTATTATTTATTATAATATGTAAAAAGCAATTACTTTTATTATATAGGTAATTTTTTTTTTTAAAAGCATTTGTCATTTTGGCTGTACTAGATATATATCTTTACGTTTTAATTCTATTCATAAAAAAGTAAAGTAAGGCTTTATGTAAGACATTAGAAACTGCACTGTTTATCTAATTCAATACATTATGCCGATCACATACTTGAAACTCAGCTCTACTTTCGTTTCGGTAAAACTAAACTATCAATAGCGTCATATTAAATAAAAAACAAAATTAAAATATTTGATCTTATATTTCTTAATTAATGAAGTGTTTAGAAATGCCTGATTTATAAAATTGATTTAAGAATCCATTATGATTTAATATCATCTTTCGATCTTCATGATTTAAATGTGTCATTAAGACTATCTGAAATAAACACAGAAACCGGAATTTTATAATAATAATTATTATAATAAGTGAATAAAAAATAATTTTTATTATAAATATTTTATGCAATTTGTACTTTTTTTATTAAAAATGAAACTTTATATCCAAGGTAAAAATATAAAAATCATTAATTGTGCTATCGCAAGTGGACAGTAATTGTAATCTTATTGCGTAATATGGCGGCACAACGCGTGCGGCCTTTGCGACCGCACTCCTAAATTGTACGTGGTGTTGAATACGATTATACAGCTTTTCCTTTTATTATTCTGTTGCTTGTTAATAAATAATCTATAAGTTAAAGATAAAACAGTTTAATAACTTATTCTTCTTTGTTTTTCAATCGATTACCTTTTTTAAGAAATTGACGAGATTTAATGATTTAAATATAAAAAATGCAAATATTAAATAATGATTGACGTTAAATTCCGACCATTAGGCGAATATTAGTTATATAAACTGCGTTATTAATATACAAAAAAGTTTTCCAACATGTTAAATTATTAAATGAAAATGAAAATTGTTAGAAGTCTTAGCGATTACTCGTTGGCTTGACAGGCGTTGAAGTCGTAAATATTAAACTATACAACTATTATATCACGTAACTGATATACTTATTATAAATAATTAATGTTATATATATATATTAACGTAATTATATATACTTACGTTGTTGTTATATAATAGTAGCAGAGAATGTTTTTAGAATGAAAGAGGGCTCGACCGGGGGGAGTCCTACCCTTCCAATGAATATGGGTGTGAAGTAACATTATTGTTGCGTTGTGTTCGATGAGTCGGAGCGCAAGAGGTCCTAAACCCTGTCCCATTTTCATCCTACCCTTTTATTTTCCTTCCCTGTCCGTTCTTTTTCTTGGGCTTGAAAAACGTCTACATGCGTCTATTGATTACGTTAAGCGGTTACCATCAGACATACCGTACGCTTGTTGTGGTGTGCGTGGTGTAAAAAAAGACTTCCGTATTAATTTTTAATAATATAATTTGCCTTAATATTAAAAATAATTTTTATCGTCAATAATTGAAAAATATCATTATTAATTGACACGGAAAGGTCATTATTTGAACTTTAATTACAAAAACTATGATATCACATTATTAATAAAATATAAATATTTCGATACTAATATAAGAATCGTGCAGTGTTTATATATAGAATTATAATTTAATTATAATACTATTGTTCTTTATAAATAAAACTATATCTTATTTCAGATAAAATAATTTTTATAATTTTACCGATAAATGGGTTAATAATCCAATTTGTTCCTTTTGTATAAACCATTGCATGACTGTTTAATTCGAGCGCTTTTTATTATCTCACTGCTGGACAAGGGTCCCTCTTTTATTAAAGTGATTGCTTCGTCTCACTACCTTTTTTTCTTTAATAATGGGTAAGCTCGACCTCCATCGAGCACGAAGGCATAAATTAGGTCTACGGTGGAGCGAGCTTACTCATAAGAAGCCTGTGTACCCGCACCTTGAAGAGGTTCAGGTTGTTCGGGAATACAGACGCCGGAAGAGCATTCCACTCCCTGGCCGTGCGCATTATGAAAGATGATGGGAATCGCAAAGTGCGAATGGGTATATCGATCAGATGTGGATGATACCCCGCAGTGCGCCTGTTATCCTGGTTATAAACTCTACTTCAGCTTGAGATATTACTCAGAATTTCCCGGTGGTTTCCTATTTCGAAAAGTTAGAAATTCAAAACACTTCGAAGGCATCCGGTATTGCAAACATGACCTTTGGGTTAAATCTATGTTTTATGTCCACCATATTAGTACGTTCACTACGTTTTTTTTGGGAATATTTCATTGCGTTGTTTGCCTGACAAGGATATAGTTCCGAAAATTTGATCGGGTGTATCAAAATATAGGTACTGTAAATATAATCTATACAAATAAATACAATTGAGGTGTCTGTTTCTAATTCCAAATTAATAGCTTTGCACGAAATGCATAAAAATTTTTTTTTTTTTTATATTTTTGTCTGTCGGTTTCTTTTGGATAATCTCTAATACGGCTGATTTTAACGGGACATAATGACTAACTTACGTAAGTAGTTTGGCTATTTCATTTTAGAAGAAGAACTAGGGCTCCGTGCAGTAAAAAACCAGGGACACGACGTGAGTGGAGCCGCGGGCGTAGCATGTAAATAAATCAATTTTTCGTCACGTAAACTGCTTCGTTGTCATATTTAGATGAAGGTTTAAAGCGTTTATTTTTCATAGAGAACAAAATTTATCTTACATGGGAAACGTCTAATAACTTATGTTTTAAGAAATTTCGTTATGGGAACTAAAAATGGTCAAAATTAATTAGCATAATGAATTTGACAATGTTATTTAAATATAAATTTATTGTATAAATAAAACAAAAGCAGAAGCAAAAAATACCGGTTAAAGATGATGATATCAATAAAACTTTTTACTAATAACACATTTTATTAGATGTTGTGCATCAAAACAGATTGCTCATTTGAGATGTGATCAATTCTATACCAATATGACCTTTAAAGCACTAAAGCACATGAGTCACGTTGAATAAATTTTATTAATCTAGAGGTCAGGATTCTTATCTTTAGATCGTTAATTTTATTGCAAATTCTATGATTATAAATAAAACTAGTAGCTGTCCCTAACTAAGGTTTCGTTGTGATTAAAAGTAATATATTTTTTGTACTTAAATTAGTAATTATCCTAAATTATTAGACCATAAATTAACGTTTTACCTTGCACAATTTTTTGATAATAGTAAGGTCATGTCAATCAGTGACCTGATTAACTGATTCAAATACTATTTGAAGTTAAAAAAAATCTATTCATTTCATATATCTATTTACCATGTTATAAAATAATAATAGTTTATATTGGTCGTTTTTGTTGTGAATCGGCTGATGAGTATTTCGGAAAATTCAATGCTGTGTACATCTATAATTGGTACATATATCAGATCGATTATGTAATATTAAGTTAATCAGTTATAAATGCTTAATATATGTACTGTTGATATGTCTTTACCAATAAATAAAAATAAAAAACCTGTATTACAGCCACCTGAGGGCCTAGACAACCGTCAATAGCTCCGTGTCCGTGTCGATTCCTTTTCGAAAATAAAATACACTTGTGCGATGTCAATCGAAAACGATAGGTCACGTGGTAGTTCGGAAGCTTATGCCAACATCCATACATTTCGGAATTTTCTTATTTCATTATCTATAATGACAAGTAGCTTAGTCTAGGCCCCTGTTTTTTCCTCTATATAAAATCACATTATATGAAATTTCTAAATTTTTTAGTAACTTAAAACTATTTGTAAGTATAAAAACAAAAGCAAAAAAACTTAAATATGTAAATATTAATCTTGTTACCGTCGTCAAATAAACACACATACAAACATTGGAAACGGTTGGTTCTGCTCTGTCAATAACAAAAATCCAGCGTATATTTTTGATATGTGAAAGTCAAATAGTGCTTTTTACTGCGAATATAACAGCATTTCTGGCAAAGTAATATATCTGTTGTTAAAGTTTCAGTAAATCCTTTTTGCCTTTATATTCTATATATAATAGCCTAAAGAAATATATTGACTGTCATATGTGTATTATATATTTATCCTATTCTATAGTAAATTCTCATTCTGCAATACTTCATGCATCTTCTTATGTCCGAAACACAATTGATACGCGTGTTTTTCGACGGAAACCACAAAGCATCGACAGTTGCCCCACAAACGAATTATCCACGCTTCGGTATTGTTATGCAAACAGTTTTCGAGTTCGGTCCAAATATGAATCGAGATTCAGTATCGTGTTAGTAGCTGACGTGTTTTCGAATTGCCTAAAAATGATCGTAACTTTCTTTTTTAATTCGGAAAATAATTTAGACGTATTGAGAGTATAAATGAAACAAATTCTTTAAGAATCTTCGATTTTATTCAGGATTGATCGGCGTAGTTCTTATCTAGTTGGCCACGAAAAAGTACTTTATTCCTCCAATAAATGTCCCATAAATATCCTAATAACATTATATTCATATTATTTATAATGATATTATACTTAAAAAAATACAATACCTTACAGATAAACCCAATGGTTTATCTGTTAGGTACGAATGTTTTTTTAAATTTTTAAGTATACTCACTTAACATGCTAATGAGTGAGCATGCCAATAACATTTGAGTTTTAAATATTAAAAATCCACAGAAAATTAATTTTGTAGACTTTTTTCTTAAATACGCATTTTGACCGTGTTAAAAAGTATACAATATAAAACGTGTTAGTTTAAACGATTGTACAGAACCACAATAGATAATGTCGGCCAAGGCTTGTTTCACAAACGCATTAGCGATTCCGTTCGCATCCACGGCTTTGGTTAGGTCCAGTCTAGGAACAAAGCATCTGTGTTTCTGTTACGAAACTAATTGGGAATGTACTGAATATTAATAAAAATCGATCTACATTATTATTCAATACCATATTTAGATTAAAACTATAATATATAAAATTAAAACAAAATATTATGCATAAAAAACAAAATTTAAATATGGTTTATAGAAATAACTTTAATTTATTTTATACTGGTATATTCTGCTCACAGCTTTATTTCTAAGTCAGAGGTAAAATATATACAATTATACACATATATGTTTATTAATACACTAGGTATATATAAGGGGGCTCAACGCTACTGAGTTCTCAACAAGTTAACCTTAGGTATCTATGCTCATAGGTGGAAAATAAATATAGGGTCTCCCTCATGGAAAGTACGCTATATTGACTATAAACGCTATATAGCCTATAAGCGCTTGCAGCGCCATTTACTTGTATTGGCAACTTTGAGATATTCGCTTCTTAAATTTCCTTTACCCAGTAATTTCACTAGCTACAGGGTCTTTTAAACCAGAACACAGTAATGCGAAGCACACTGTTGTTTTGCAGAAGACTATCTAACTCAGTGGTGGAACCTACTTAGCAGGCCTCTTGCAATAGAAGGTCTACCATCAATAATCGGCCTCTGTTATCATCATGTGTTGTCTGGGATTTAGGAAAGAAGGTGGGAAGTTCCCGTTGATCCCGTTAAAGAAACGCAAGAGTACAACCATCTCCGATGACGTCCTTAGCCGTGGTTCGGCTTCTCAGGAGGCACCCTAAGGATGGAATCAAATTTGAGCCCCCGTGAGGGCTGCCCCTTTATCACGGCTGAGTCTCTGTACTCGGCCCCCGCCCGGTGACGCTGTCAAGGCTAGTAGGGCCAACAGCAATACACATTCCAAAAAAAAAAAGAGTACAAAAACTCGGATCAGCAACAAAAATACAGACATTTTAATTTTCTCATATGCATATATTTGAAAACATATTATACAATTAAATATTATTATCTTAAAATCCTTGAACTAGCATCTAATATATTATAAATAATTAATTAATAATAATTAAATGTATTTATTTGACGTAGATCCTAATTTATTATAATAGAGAATAATATGTTGAAAGAATTTATTAACCTTCTTTATTAATAATCTATTAAAATAAATAGTCTGTTAGTATTTAATTTAATAGAAACTTTATTAATATATAGCAATATATTAATTTTTGACCGACTCGATTTTCGTTGTTTCTTTATTTAATGATTAGTGTAGTGTAGTGCCTGTTTATTAAGGCAGTGTTTTGTTTAAGATAAAATATATATGCCAGAATATAAAACAAAATAAGTAGTTATTTTGAGTTTGTGTGTGTTGTGTTTGTGTAAATGATTGAAATAAGGCGTTATTTATATGCTAAAATATATATAATAAAATGTTATTATAAAGAATATGATTTAAAACCAGATGTCGTGTCAATTTTAAATTTAATACGGATATAAAGATTAGACGGGTCAATGATAAATGCAAATAGGAGCACGCGTCAAAGCTTAAATTTAGTGTATCGTAATTGATTATGATTGAATAATAGATTTAACGAATTAATCACATTTTTTCATTACAAGTGATGCTTCTTCCTTAATTATTAATCATTATTTTGACGCCATTTAAATCTTACAAACCTAGTCCTAAATGTTTGTGCTGCTTTCAAGCTTAAATCGCTAAACCGATCATTATCGGTTATACCAAAATCATTATGTATTTTGGTATAACCTTATTAGTATGCTATAGAGGAGACCATAGAGATAGCTTATTGGCTACTGTTTGTCGCGAAAATAAAACTAATAGGGGATGAAGGATTATATTAACCAAGTATTTCTTTTTATTGTAAGTCAAGTTCGTCATTCATCTCTTATAATTAACCATTTCTATGTATCAAAGTTCATCAAAATGGGTAACTTAATAGTTAGACAGACAGAGGTTCATATTTGTGATATTACATAGTCTGGATAATATAAATAAAAAAGTGTTAAATCCAGAGCCATAATAATGCGGCTCAGCGGACAAAGAACGTGTTATTATTTTTGTTGTTGTGATTAAGTTATTATCTAATGCAAGTTAGAATTAACGAACTCATTATAAAACGAAACATCGAAATCGTTTATGCTAAAATACTTGGCATTCAAGATATTGTAGACATCACTGTCTGTCAGATATAAACATATTATTGCATTAATAAAACCATTGGCAGTTCATCGTCACACATATTTTTTATATTTATACCTTATATAATAGTTCAAAGTTTACACAATTATTCGAATCAGCATATTAGCTAATTTTCACCACAAAGTTACGAATATAAGGTGGGTGGGTGTAGTTATTTCTAGTACGAAACGAAATTTATGATCTTACGGCTTTGGGATATTTTTATCGAAATACTTGAGTAAGTGTTTCTTCACCGTGACTTATAGTTCGTTAATAAATACAGTAATAAAAATATATGTATTTCCTTATTTTTTTTAGCGTAAATCAATATAACATCTTAAATGTCTTAAAATTATTAAAAACTTAATTTATTTATCTACTATTGAAATATGCATACCGTTGAAGACGTATATTTCATGCTTCTGGTTTTTTTTGTTGTTTTTGATCACTAATATTAGTGATTCACCACACCGCAATTTCTGACTGAATATTTGAAAGCCAACAACTTTGAAATATCTTGTAATAAAAACCTAATTCTAAATATGGTTTTTTATTAGTTGAAAATTTAAGGATTACGTGTTGCATAAAAATCGTCAATGGTCTATATATCTATGGTATCTCAAGCTTGACAAAGTTTGAATTAGAGCCTTTCTGTATCTGACTTGATCCGGTAAGTATATTTTCATATTCCCTGTCATAATATATTGACATAAAGTTTCCGTTTTATCTAGTGTAGTCTTATTATTTGACTTCTACAATCTAGCATCCTACCCTAATCCCAGATATAAAAGCACAATAATGCCTTGCCTTGTTAAAAACATAGGCATACATACAGTTACTAGTTTCCTCCTGATGACGTCCCAAACCTAGGCTCGAACTCGCAGGACAGAACGACAGCTTGGGACAGACCCCTCGTATGCTGTCAATCTTTTTTTTTTTTTTTTTTTTTTTTTTTTTTTTTTTTTTTTTTTTTATATGTTAGAAGTTGGCAAACAAGCATACGGCCCACCTGATGGTAAGTGGCTGCCGCAGCCTATGAGCGCTTGCAGCACCATTAGTAGGTGCCACTCACGCGTTGCCAACCTCGAGATATTACTTCTTAAATCTCGTTCGCCCAGTAATTTCACTAGCGTACAATGCCCTTCAAACTGGAACACTGTAGTGCCTAAGCACTACTATTTGGCGGCAGAATATTGGACACTGCGGTGGTACCTACCTAGCCGGCCTCTTGCAACAAAAGACCTACCACCTGGTGCTATCAACATTTTATTTATCTAACATTTAATAGAACGTATCAGATTTAAATAATCATAACGCACTAATTATTTATTTTGTGTATAAAGCCATTTCTTTAATTGCGCAAGAAAGGCGGAATGATATTTTTTATTATTTCATACACACTTTCACGGTCAAGAATGCGTTCCTTATATTCTATATTGTGTATATGTTCTTACTATGTAGTGACGTAATAACGCGACTGCTAATAATCGCGGTACCGTTGAAGATAAGGAATATATTAAATTAGTATATTAAATCTTTTAAAGAAAGAAAGAATCAAACAAACTTCAATCTACAAAAATTTTAATCATTCATGCTTCTGAGAAAAATGTTAAAGCTGTCAACAATTCAAATAGTATCCTAATTTTTTTCCCCACATTTTTTGCTTTTTTTTACATTCCCATTTGTTGCATTTAAATTAAACTTACGTCAAGTAGCTTTAGCTTAGTTTTTTAGTACTAACAGCTTTTATTGTTATTGAAAACAGTGCAGAATTATTTTCTAAAATCGCAACACTACTTTGAAAGTGACGAACAGCAGTAAATAAAATAAATAATAGTCAACGAATACGAAAAAAGTTTTACATATTTATTTTCTAAAGCAAATATTCAAATAATCGTGTATCCAAGAGTGTTCGTAATTCATACTTAACTCTAAAGTGAAAGTAGATAAATCGATTTGTGTTATTTCAATTAAAGTAGTAGCTTCAGTAAGTAAATTGAAGGAGCTTAAACTCGGAAGTCAATACAATAATCATGATACAATAAAGATAAAAAGGAAAGCGTAATCGCGTATAAAACAAGTCATTATAAAAATAAGAGTTTCCTCCCAAGAAATCGTTACTTTTATATTGCTAACTCGGTAACGTAAAATACCGCTAACACTTCCAGTTTGTTGGTAAGTGAAAACGCGCAAGCGCATCGACACACATGCTCGCGAGTTAGTAACGTGTAATTAATGCGCTTGTGTGTGTAAGCTCTCATTTGTGCATAGCGAGACAGGTTGATTGGTATGATACAATTTCATTGTTTTTTCGTAGCTGTGTCGTATGTTATTAGTTTTGACAGTGCAGCAGCTTACACCCTTATATAATGTTAACATTATTAATGTCACGTAGTATTGATACATGTATTTCTTGTTTTATTTAGACGTATGAAGCATTTAATTAATCTGATTCAAAATTCATATTAATAAAAAGTAAAATTAAATTAAAATTTAATTACTGGAATTTATTTAACATAGATAGAAGCGTATCAGTTATTACATAATATGCGAATATTATGTATCCATAGTGGTTTTGATATGATGTGTGTTTGATATTGTTTCGTCATTTTTGCAATTCTTAATGTTGGGTTATAAGCAGGACATTAATTCATCATAAAAGCGACACATTTACAACAACAACGACAAGGACATTAATTCATCAAATAAATACCTTTTGCCTTAGTATGTCTCTGTTTCTAAATCTGAATCTATTTTACTAATAGTATTAGAATCTACAAATTATATAATTCTAAGCTGGCAAGCAAGCATACGACTCTCTTGTTGGTAAGCGTTTGTCGTTGCCTATGTGTACTTGCAATACCATACTTTTGTATATGCCACTCATGCATTTCCAACCTTTCGAGATGTTGGTTCTTGAATCTAGTGCTTACTGTAGAATAATTGACACTGCGGTGGCACCTACCTAGTCGGCCTCTTGCAATGAAACCACCAATAAATTTTACTATTGTAAATGCTGTTTAATGTAAATGCTTAAAACTTTATAATTTTTAATTATTATTGTATTAAAGGCATGTAAATTAGGTATTAGGTTCGCGATAGTCCGAATATTACGAGTTAAGTAAATTCGTATTTGTTGAGTTAATAAAGATCAGCTCATTGACAAATAATCCGTATGTAAGAACATATGTATGAGGAGAATAATTTTCGGTTTTTCCTTATGAGTTTGTCGAAATAATTGATGCCAAATATTTGTATTGAATTATCGTCAATTTTTGGTAAAATATGTAATGATTATGTTGGTGTACATTATGTGTACGTATGTATTGTTTTAACTCGATTGTTTTGTGAGGAAATAGGTTTCATGGGGATTACTACCCTATACTCATACAATACAAAAGTAAGTTAGCAGTACTCCTATTGTTGTAGTTTGTTCAACGAGTTGCTAGTCTTAGGCCATAAATACCACCCTGGTTAACTACTACCGTACATTGCTAAATCGACAAAAGAATGAGATGAATATATGTAACAAGATATAAAAATATTCACAAACACTGTAAAATAACACACCACGCTGACTTCTTACTAAAAAGCTATAATACGCAGCCGCATACATGTATATATACATACACACCGACATTTGCTCTCTCGCTCTGGCTCACTAAAGCATGTTGCAAAACAGTATGTATATTTCTATCTCATTCATTCCTACACATTTTTGTATTTGTGTCTCTTACCTGTCGTTTTTCCGTTGCACGATTTCAAATCACAACGATTTTAAAGAAGTTTCACTTCAAAAAGTGACTGTTCGTCAGCCGTTGTCGCCGCTTGTCGTCCTTTTGAGGTCAGCCCACGTATAACTTACACCTTACAAGTAGGCAGGGCAAGGGTTGCTAGTGCAGGTCGCCTTGGGCAACGGACTCTACTTCAACTTACCACCAGATGGACTAGAGTTATCTGACAACGAGGATAAATAAAAAAAAAGTGAGAGCCTCGGAGGCTTCTCCCATTTATGTTTTATTTCCAAGTTTATCGATATAAGTGATACCCGAGAAAAGTAATTAGATTCTAAAGATGACCAGCAAATATATATCGCCGATTTAATCGAAGCTATACTTCAATTTTGTCATTATGAAAGCTATGACATAACAGGTTTTGAGTAATTTTGTTTTGACGTTACTTAATATTCATTTGTGAACTATGGATAAAAATATCCATTTAAACAAGAACCACGATTGATGGCTAGGTACTTGTAGGCTAAGGCCAAATTAGATTAGTCAATGTCAAAAAATCAGATGACAGCGATTGCATAATTTCGCTTCGAAAGTACATTTCTCCATACGACATGTTGTCGGAACTCGATTTCTAGCTGACTTTGCATATATGTGCCAAATTGCGTTCTGTGTGACCGAATATTTGTTTAATATTTCGATTGATCATAAATGATTATAATAATAAGTATCAAGATTTCTATTTTTTTATTTTTACAAAAAATTATATAGAATCTGAATAATAATACTTGACAAAATTAAATCACATTCCATTCCGTCACATTTCCATAACTTGTTGTAACGGATGTACTCGTAGATCGGATATTCCGGAAAATTGATTGTCAACCTTGCATCGACCTTCCATCGGCCCTATACGTCAATAAGGTATCGATCTATAAAATAGATGATTACCTCCAAATGACGAAGGCTTTGGACAAATTCTACAAAACTCGTTCCCCTACAATTTATCATATACACATTTGAATTAATTTCATTTGCATAGTAAAAGTTATACTAATGATCCGGTACAATGCTCTATTTTACCGAAATAGTCAGTGTACAAAACTAGCTTCTGCCCACGGTTTCACTCGCACGAATAGCTTTTAATGAGGCACCTTTAATGCAAAATAGATAATTGGTTTCGCATACAAATTTTCATCCCCTATTTCACCGCTGTTAAGCCTTTTTTCGCGATAAAGATAGCCTATGTCCTTTTCTAAGGTGAATCTATCTCTCTATAAAATTTAATCAAAATCGGTTTTGTTGCTTATGCGCGAAAGCATAGTAGACAGGCAAACAGACAAACAGAGATACTTTCGCATGCTATATATTCTTAGTAGAGAATAATAAATAATAAACGCTACAAACTCAACGGTTGTTGAGTACAACAACGTATTAGGTTGTTTATGTAAACTAATGGCTGTGTCGGGAGTCCGGAAACATACACAAAAACTAGGACAAACACACCCAGATCGGAAAACATGCCTGTATGGTCAATACAAATATCTGCTCCGAGCGGGAATCGAACCCGCGACCTGTGGCACTTAAGGCAGGTTTGCTCCTGATGTGGGAACGTCGTCAAAAATATATGTAGTTATAATTTACTTTTTGTTTTGTTTGCATAATTGATATAAAACCTTAAATTCTATATGTATATAGAAAGACTAGCGGCCCACTCCGGCTTCGCACGGGTATAAAATATATAGCATATGTCATTTACTGAAAAAATTATTAAAATCGATCCAGTTTTTATTTATTCATTACTGCTCGTGGCCCGCACGCGTTAAATTTGGAGTAAAACAATCACATAAAAAAACCTCAAAATTAACACTATTTCTCTACTATTTAATGGATGTTATTATACATATAAACCTTCCTCTTCAATCACTCCATCTATAAAAAAAAACTACATCAAAATCCCTTGCGTAGTTTTAAAGATTTAAGCATACATAGGGATATAGGGACAGAGAAGCGACTTTGTTTTATACTATGTAGTTATGATGGGACATTATTAGACTTGGACAAGCAAAACAGGGTTTAAGAGTTTATTAAGAAAGTCGGTGCTTGTAGGTTTGTCTGTTTGCTTAACTCTCTTCTTATTCATTTCAACTCTATTCTTATTAAGTACAGAAAGCGATATAGAAGCGGAAGATTTAAGTATGTTCGGGTTAAATATTAGTTTATTCTTTGAAAGTTGACACCGTTGTGGCGTTGTGGGTAGCGAGTCTGCCTTGGCCGCGACGGTTGCGGGTTCGATTCCTGCTCGGAGCAGATGTTTGTATTAATCGTACAGGCATGTTTTCCGGTCTGGTTGTGTTTGTCCTTGTCATTGTATGTTTCCGACCCCCGACACAGGATATAATTATCCTAATGGGGGCCGTTGAGTGTGTAGCGTTTATTTATTTATTTATTTAAAGTGTGACTGAACCTACCTTGCTTTATAGTAATAAATAAAAATAAGATATATTTAAATAATTAATAATTAATTGCACGAAAATAATTAGCATAAAATTACTAATCGAGGCGTAATTCGTCCAGCGGCCAGGACCCTTGTTACGTTGTGATCGTAATAGCCCGTGTTCTTTTAGAGCATCAGAGGCAACAGGTTCAATTCGACAATGGAAAACAATAATATCTTATTTATTATATAGTTTAATTATATTAGTGTAATATGATTATCAAAATAAAAATATTTATATAAGCCTGTAAAGGCTAAATGGTGATATAATAAATATATCCCTATACTTTCAACACCTCTTACGAGTAGCTGAAAGTAATCCGCTCCTCCAATTCTCATATACTTAAACTCTATAGTAAAAATATAAAGAAGAGGGGAGATCGATGGCCCCGCACACGCCACCGACTGTGGGCTCCAACCATAGATACGAGCCCTCCCGGGTAAGGGATAGGCTATTTATAGTGCGCCTGCGACACACAATTTGATTAATTATATTTATAATTCCGTTATCAAGACATCAGTCTAATCTTTATTTATTTCATATTGTTTTTATTTACATAGGCCGAAGCCACGCATAGAAAGGGATCAAGCCCTGATATTTCGTAATGGTATCAATCAAGACCGACGTCACATAATATTTCATATTCATTTTTTAATGAGAAGGCTAAACGCCATAATAATTGAGGGACAAGCCCTGGTCATTATATATAAGGGAGTAAATCCCTGGTTCAGATATGTATTCGAACATTAAACCGCCAGGCGGCATTCCGTAAGCACAATGCTATAATCGTCAACCTCACCTTAGTGAAGTAAATATCATCAATAATAATAAATAATATCATTTATAACGTATATTTCTCATACCACTATATATGGTTAATATAGAGTTTATATTTATCATAAACTTCACCTTTGTTAAGGTATTTTCATCAATAATGTTATTTATAACGTATATTTCTTTTATCACTATATATGTGTAATATAGTATTTATAATAACCTCACCGTAGTATAGGCAAATTCATTAATAATTATATTTATAACGTATTTCTTTTATCACTATATATGGGTCATATAGTATTGATAATATTCAATTCTTTATAATATCACAACCGCAATTCCTTAAAACGAAGTCCTACCTAACCTAATTGTTATTTAAATTATCGCATTTTCTTATAATTAATATTCGTTGGTTTATATCGTGCTTGTAATCACAATGTCTTACAACTAATATTCTTTGGTTTATGTCATTCGCGTATTATAACTTTATATCATAAAAACCATAGCACTTGCTCACGCAAAGTACCCTTTGGCTCAATACTCAAACATACATCCGAAACCAGTTCATTATTTAAGACGTGATAAACACGCATGATAAGAGTTAAGCAGGCCACACTGTCTAATACTAGTTAGCTATCTCGAAGTGAGAAGCAACCAGTTGCCCTAATAGTATGACATGCTACAATGTCAGTTATAAAAATCCTTATTGCTAAGCTAAGGGTGCGTCTCTAATAAGAAGACGAGTCATTTTGCTACAAACAATGTATAATATTCCAGCGCCTCTGCAACAAACCGAACTACATCACGGCATCGACCTTAGTCGCACCACCGCAGCAATTCTAATCTGTATCACTGGGGCCGCTTCAGCAATGGACCTGAGGAAACTACTGCATCGATATAAATCGCACCACAGAGTCAACCCCATGTCAACATCACATCAGCAAAGTCAAAGGACCTCACTCGAGGACACTATAGACATGACCAAAATCATATCGGAGCCTCATACTTAAGCATCGGGTCAACTAAGATTAAAAATCCTCGGCCTCGCTTAAGGACACTATAGACATGACTCAGGCCACATCAGAGCCTCAAACTCAAGTATCGGGTCAACTAAAACTCGCCAAAACATTATACACGTATAAAGCTGAAATATAATTATTTATTAGTTATGACGCATAAATTCTTCCCAACGCATACTTTTAAATCTTCATTGAATTTGCTTCTTCTTAGGTTTCAAATAATCGATTAGATTCTGAAACATAAATAATATTTGCGCCTGAAGCATTACTTTCTGCTATTATATTCTACAATTACAATATCACATAATATTACAGAAACTAAGTGAACTTTGTTTCAGAATATATATCAAACATATATACATTCATAATTGACGGACCCACAAACCGTCATTAAATATTTAATTTATAATAATAAATTATATTCAATATATTTCAACGATATAAATTTGCCTTTAACACGTATAGATCATATTATTCATATTAGATCTCTTTGCCAGTAATCATAGACGGACCACCATACCGTCGTTATTTATTGTTTATTGTATATATATTTAATATATACTTTTATATATATTCTTTGCCATGCATCACCAATCACCATTAATAATATGTATAAAACCATATACGAAGATCGGAAACCTTAACTAGCATTCTAGCAGCATAGCCGCCCGAACGCACCGCCTTGGTAAACCGTCCACATATACGCGGGGGTAGCGACGTCTGACGGGCACTCACCAAGCATACGCTCGGAGACACCATCGCCGACACCACACCCCTTATATATGTGAAACAGCTGCAATGACATTCGGCACCTGACTCCGTGAATTTTCATACATTTTCCTTTTTCTATGGAAATTTTCATACAAAATTTTATACATTTTTGATTTTGTAAAAATATTATTTTCGGGGTATGTCCATACTTAGTATTACGTTGCACATAGTCACGTGGACGGCAAACGATTTTTAGGTTAAGCAATTTTGGGCGCGGTCAGTAAATGGATAGGTGACCGTCCAAAAATAGGTTCATATTATAGAAAATACATTGTTTTGCTAGATTTAAATAAAGTGTAATGTTGAGATCGTCACAAAAGTCACGTTGTTTAATATGTATTTTAGATTTAAATATCTTTCTAATGTAGTATTTAACCTACGGACATAATTCGTCGAGATAATTATACTAGTAAACTATAAAATAGTGGCTTCTGCCAGCGGCTTCACCCGTATGAATAACGATTTTAATACAAACTGAAAATGTCAAGCTGAAAACGGAAAAGCACTACTGCTAAGATATGTCATTCATGTCCCAGTCAGACGGTTGGGTAAAAAACATTATGTATATAGTTATATATTATTATTTAATGTACAGACTTCGATGTAATTATATAAGAAAGTAATAAGAATGCAGTTCAGTTACAGTTTACCGAAATCAAACACGTCTTTATGCGTTGCATAAAAGTGGGTTACGGAAAGTGAGTAATCAATTAGATGTGGCCATACTAGCTCCTTTGTTACGTTCTCCCACGTTGTTGCGAATCATCTCAGATCTTGAACGAACGTTTGCGAACTCGCTGATATCTGATAATTGCTTGATACATGCAAGTTATGTTGATTTCAAAGAGGAGATCCAAATAAGTCTGATTGGAACGAAGTTCTTAACCGCGGGTTGGCGTAGAAAAGCGTTGACAGACTTGACGTGCTTAGTTTTTTTTTGGAGTGGGATGGCCAAAGGTAGCAGGGGTTGGGTGATAAGGAGTGGCATGGCTTGCTGTTGCAAGGGGTGTCAAAGAGTGGAAAGGGGTGCGGTGGTTTGCGTTGGGATATGAAAGGAAATTGATGGTGGAAAATGGTATAAAATGAAGCAATTTCGTTCCTATCACGGAATTTATTGATTGATGACCCTCTTTCTAATGGATTATATGGATGATTTTAGAATTGGTTTAATTTAAACGCTACAAACTCAACGGCCTTCATTAGGAGAAAACGGACAAGGACAAACATCCAGACCGGAAAACAGTTAATACAAAAATCGGCTCCGAACGGTCGAACCCACGACCTGTTGCGCTAAAGCATGTTGTCCATCACTGCACAAACCAATGTCGTCAAATTTATCGACTGTGTGTTGATTAAATTGAAGCATCCCTTGATACAGAGAGAATTCTGAATGTATAATATATCAACATCGGTGATCAAAGCATTAAATTATTTTTTATAACTCTGCCTAAGAACACAGCCGGTTAAAGTAGGTTGCTTTAGAATTCACCGTATATAATATTTTATAATTAATATTAACGAAATATATAAATATTTCCTTAAGATTACAATGTTGCGGTTTTATGATTGCCTCTTAAAGATATTAGAAGAGAGATATTCTAGTATTACAAAAAGTGATTACGAATATAATGAGAATATGATATGAAACTAGTGGTCAGTGATATGAAAATTAGGGTTTAATGGGGTTAAAAAAAAAGGTGAAAACACATCGATCATATTTTCTAAATTATATGTCAAACTCTATCAAAGAGCTCAAGCTACAGTGTTCTTAAGAAATAAGCTTACATATTTGGACGCAAATAAACAATACCAAAAAACAAAATTGAAAAAACGAAAAAACTGAGTTATATATGCAGAAGTTTTAGTAAATGGCTGAATAACATTTTTCTTTAATATTTGTAGGGATTTAAGCTTTAAAACTTCTAAAAAGCCATTTTTTAATCATGCAATTTATGTATTTTGTTAATCGTTTTGGGTTATATTATATACGAAATATGCAGTTTCTATACTTATTTTTTGTGAAAATAACTAAAATAAATTGCCAAAAACTTGACCATTACATAAAATAAATTCATATAAAGAAAGTTGTTCAAAATTTTCAAACGTATTTTCTCGCTTATTGGCGTCTATTTATGATCGAAAAATATTACTCTTTTAATGAATCGGTTGAGTAAAAAAGAGAAATGTACTGTATTTCGAAGTCTCAGCCAGATTCAATAATATTAGTAGCATCAAGAAGCAGTACACGTACTGCTACGGTTCAACTCTTAGCCCACGGGATTATATTTTTTCTCTCTATCCTTCTCCTCTTAAGTCTCATTTATCATGTTGTATGATGCGGTTACTGCTATTATCAGGGAGAACGTAATATTGTTTACAAGGTATGATGAAATCCAGTATTTGGACTGTGTGCTAAATTGCATCCAAATTGGTGCCACCATTGTCGAGATTAACGTATAAAAACTCACATATTAAAATCTTCTTCCGCTTTTATTATATGATAGATTGTAGGCATTATGTGAATATTTCGTAAGAAGTTATAATTTTTACGAAAGAGCAATCTAATTATTGTTAAATATACGCAGTTGCTCATAAAATAACACTTGAATATGATCCTAAAATTAATAACTTCAATATGTTCAGTAAGGCCCTGCGCTCATTGGCGGCATGGCATGGCAGGTAATTTTTAAGTGACGAATAGAATACAACCTAAATTATGAAAAGTACTTAGATGCGATACGAAATAGATGCGTCGAACGCCATTTTCTAAAAACGAGGATTTACTTAGAGTTATTGCACTCGAAACCATGCAATGTTATTTAGTATAGAAAATCGTTGGAACGGTTTCCGAGATTCAAATTTAATATATACGTGTATATATACAAGAATTTCTCGTTTAAAGGTATTAAATACATTTAAAATTTCACAGACGCTTTGTTTTGGTACCAACGCAAGATATCGTTTAAATTTCAAATGTATTCCCATAATAAGTTCTACTTTTATTCGTCACACAAAAATCCTCTGCCATGCCGTGCGCTAATGAGTACAGGGTAAACAGTAATATTTCTGTATTATTTATTAAATTTTTATGACGCAATGCTTAATATCACATTGTTAATTATTTAAATTCTCTCATTTCAGGTAATACAATGAATCCAGGAAGGTAGTAATCGAATATATATTAAGTTTCTCACGCACGTATCAAAGTAGTCATTGTAGTTTTGTGTTTTGAAACTTCTTCAATGAGTTAAGACATTTTCCCAAGCAAAGGTTAATAGTTAAATTCATCTCGTGATTACTCGGCGACGTTATTAAGAATGTTACGTAAAATCCTTACGATGCGATGGGAAATGTGTCAGTTTTGTATGAGACGGTTATAACCGGCTCACTGATCGGTAAATGATCGGTGGTTTAAGCAACTTTAGGCACGGTCAGGCACTAGATGGGTGAGTGGTATTTCAACTGAGCGTCTTCGTGCTTCAAAGGGCACGTAAAAAGCCGGTCGTGGCTGTTATCAATTTGACAATAGCCGAAAAGTTAAGAACTCTGACACTAAGTTGGCCACTAATCACTCAATAACAAGAACCAATTGGAGGCAAAAACATCTATCATGATGTTATTTGGACTATTATGTTAATATTTTCAATTATTTTTACTAACATAATATATGTATATTAAAATAACGTTACATAGACACAATTTTCTTTTTAGGGTATTTTCCTAAGATTTCACTAAACTGTACTTAAATAGGGTGACGATTATGTAATTTCCTAGTGCAAGCTTTGAAAAAACAAACCCTTAGAATGTCACCGTTAACGGCCTGCTTTCTATCACTACTCTAGAACATGTCATTTTAATCTATATTACTAGTAAATTTATTTAAAAAAAAATAGTATGTGTCCCTCCGCGCGGAAGAAGTTAAACTTCGTAATGTGGAAAAGAAACAGGAAGCGGTAGAATTTGATTTTTAGTGAAAAATTTTTTTCTTTAAGACAAACTTTATTAACATTGCTTACAATTCGCAATTGATCGCACTATCCGATTCACTCTCTTTCTCTCTCCTACTTTCTACCTTTGTGTATCTTTCTTTCTCTCTCCCTCGTGCGTTAAACGTTTAACGCAACCTTGTTGGAAGTCGCATTAGAAGTTTCACTTCAAAAAGATTTTATCAAAAGATAAGTCAGGAAAAGAAATTCATGTTTCATAGAATTGTATAAATCGTTTAAAATAATTTTAAAATTGTAACTAACCAAAAGACCCATTATAACTGTAATTCAGAGTCATCGTCCTCAGATGTCCAAAAATTAAGAAATTTATCATTTCTTATTGCTTTTGCAACTTTTTATTGCCTATAGATTTATTTATTAGGTTGTTAAATATTTTAATGTTCCAATGGCTTGTAATTTATTGAACATTTGGTAATTAAAGAGATCATATTACTACTCTTTCTTACTTTTTGGGTCTAAACAAACAGACAGACAGTCAAAAATTTAGAAATGTTTTTTTTTAAGTAATTACCGTATATACCTTCATATGCATTTGGTGAAAAGTTTATTTATTTCTATAGATGCTACGAGTAGCTTTGAATCGCAAATATTTTATTTGTACAATTTACTTTTAAGCTCGGACGATGTATTCATATTTTAAAAAAAAATAATACATGCCATTAGATTTTATCACACATTAGATTTTTTCACATAACAGACTTATTAATGAGTATGGTTAATTAAAATATTTTATGCACGCCTAATTAAAATCATTAAAAAAACACGAAGTATGAAGTCAAAGCTATTTAACAATAATTCATTTGCATATAAACAATTAAAATTTCACGCATACCATGATGTTATGCATATATGTTTTTCTGCCAACAGAATGAGGCAGGTTTATCGATTCTTAGATACCAGGGGCCAAGGTTGTGTGTGTTAAATATACTTCTTGTGACGTCATCGGTTTACATAGTGGCCAGTTGTCACATGTACTGTCAACAAATTAATTGACATCATCAGCTAATAGGAATATCAAATCTGAAGAACGTTTTATTGTCATGTGTAAGGGAAAACTTATGGATTCGCGTTACCTGGCGTCACGACATGCTTCATGTGACGTTTTACGTCAGAATTGCGACGCACATGCTTATTACCCTCTTTGGATGTTACAAAAGTAATGTTAGAAATTAATTAAAAAAAATACAGGTTTTTCATAGTTTCAAGTTTTCAATTCTATTCTGTCTGCAGTCTCCGTGAATGCCTATGTATTTTTTTATACAAACATTTTACCTTAGCTTGAAAATGCTTTATACGATATGTTTTGTGTTTTTTATGTTCCCACACAAATATAAAGACAAAGTTATTTGTCAACGCTACATTCAAAATAAGTTTTAGAATGCATCTATTGTACTAAACCGCATCCGGTTCTTTTCGTTTAGCTTAGCTAAGATAATAGCTAGAATTTATATTTACTATAGTGATTTAAGTATAATAGGAAATTTATATTTTGAACACAATATGTTAAAACTTTAAAAGTATGTAAGGTCAAGTTAAAGTGTTGTTTCAGATATCAGTAATAAAAGCGTGTTACAACAATGTCACCGAAACCAGCCCTGTCCATTCAAAGAATTATTGAGAAATAATTCTTATGCTATTATCATAGAGGTTAAAATTATATTAATAGTGAGAGATATGTGATTGGAAAAATTAGAAGACACTTAGCAGTTGAGAAACATCAGTTTGATTAAGGCAGGTTGCACATTATATGAATGGTTGTTTAAAGTGCGGCAGAAGATTTGTAACATGGGACGGATGACTTGAAACTTAAAACTCAAACTCAAAATATTCTTTATTCAAATAGGCCTTTAAGCACTTTTAAATCGTCAAATATACAGTTTGTTGTGTCTAAGTGAAGCTAACACCGATTCGGTAGATTCTGCAGAGAAGAACCGGCAAGAAACTCTACAGTTACTCGTTTCAAATTTCTTTCCAGCGATCTGAAAATTACACCGCGTAATTCTGTTGCGAATTTCTGATATAATATATGTAAAATCATAGTGCAAAATTTAAGGAGATTTTAGATATTATTCCTATGAAATTCAGTAATCCATCAAATTTCTGCGGAGATTATGGACTAAGCAGAGAGGTCCACCACGAATTTTAAGAACAAATTCTCTGACAATGTATCACCAGCCGTAAAGGCGCACTTGTAACGATGTTGTTAGTACTTGAGTATGATATGTTTATATAAATATTTATATATTTAATGGTGCTTGAAAATAGATAAATAGTATTGGTACTTTATATTATGTCAATATAATATTATTGACATATTTAAGTAGCTTTTTATTTTTTTTTATTGATTGATTGATAGCTTAATTTAGGAACGATTTTTTATATTTATATATAATAGTCAGACTATTTTTTGGTTTAATTTTTGTTATATATGTCGCATACCAGAAGTGAGGTTATTTAAAATAAATATGCAGAACCGCTAAACCTATGTAAGTCATCGGTTCTGCTATGCTTTTCAAACACAATAATAGCAATACGCTGCGTATCACATTTTGATTTTAATTATTATGAGATTAAGTAAGGTAATTTGATACTAAATTCACACATATTTAAACAAGATAATTTTAGGAAAGAAAAGCAAGTAAATAATATTACAATTTTTAATAAAAGTGCCATACAGACTACTTACAGAGTTTCTGGTCGGGAGGCAGGAGCAAAAGTCATTTCACAACACAAATCATTTGCTTTATATAGCGTTCAACTGAAGTTAATGTTACAACATATTTTAAAACAATATTTCAAAATTACTTCGATTTTTAATAATTTTTCGAAAATACAATTAAAGGCTGCCAGGATCAAATTTTAATCTAAATTCTTTTTAATTCTTAAATAAATGGCTTTTATTATAAATGTCAATGAAGTAAATTCACAATAAGAATTTACGTAATAATTTTATGACTTATCTATGCTTATTTAATTAAGTAATGAATCGGCGCGGCGACATATATATAATAAATAAATATATAATCTATGGTTTTGTAAGATGGGAATATTCTTTTAGGTTTATTTGTTTGTATTGAAGCCTCAATAGCTCAAAGACTTCGCTCCGTTAACGCGAGAGAAAAAGTCAAATAAAAATTTATAATTTTTATAGAATATGCATAATATTCATTCTAAATTAGGAATAAAGCATTTCTTCGATGGCAAGTCAAGATTAGCAATGGATGTTTAGCGTTGAAGTAAACCTTCAGAATTCTTGTGGCTCATGTAAGGAATTGTACATTTTTTACCGTAAAGGATACTTGTTTATTGCTATACTATCTTTTAAAGAATCTTATGGAGTAAATTTATAATTAAATATGTCATCAAAAAGGATTTGAAGGCTTGGTTTCAATATGGTATTGTAGGTGAAGATACCATATGCTATTTACGATTAAGTATAAAATATGCCTTTTTAGGGTTCCTTTTTTTATTTGATAAGCAGATGACCCTACTCCACCTGATGGTAAGTGACAGTTAAGTCCAAACGCGAAGGCTAATAGAGTTGCGGAAGACAACCGCATTAGTCACCCTCGCCCTTCCTACTCGCAAGATGCCTCTACACGCCTTGTTTGAAGGAACCCAGACTATAGGAGCGAACACGTTTCCTTACCAAAAAGGCGCCAATGGTACCCTATTACTAAGCCTCTGCTGTCTATCCATCCATCTGTCAGCGGGAACGAACGGTAGAGAGTTGAAATTTTCACAGAACGTATATTTTTATTGTCCACTTAAAAAACTAATTTCAATTTACTTTTGGAGCTTTAAAGCATAGATACAGCTGTGTGGGCTTGCTGTTTACATGCTGTATGTGTTTAAGTGCAAATGTTAAATTTTATAAGATTACGTCACTAGCGACTTAGCATATTTATTATAATCGAAGTTTGCGGAAACAAATATTAATAGTAAATAAGTTTTACCTCTAAAAACATTTGTTAAGAAATATTTAAACTAATAATAACCTATATACAAATGCTCATATGATCAAAGTCGCGCAACTCGAAAAGTAGTGGATGAATTTGACTTTAAATTTTCACAGGAATTGCTGCTTAGACGTGTTTATAAATGCTTTGTATTCCGACATTCCCACGGGAACGGGAAATATGTATTTATACCAGAGAGAGCCACGGTGAAACCTGGCCGGGCTTAGCTGATATACTATGGAAAGATGTATGATGTTTATTATATATAAGAAATTCGGGCCTCACCATTTAGGGCTTGAATATGTTGGCTTGACCAGGAAAATACTACCTCCTCACTAAATATAGAATGACGCAGCAGTGTGCGTACTACAGTCCGTTTGATGTAGTCGGTAGCGCGGAAGACCCATGTCCATGACCCATGTCCCATTCCCACCCTTGTGAGGAAGGAAATGCCTTTCTCTTCTTTTTCTCCTTCTATTCCTTTCCTTATGTAGATCAAATGTCTCCGATATTATTATTATCGCAAGCTTCCATAGGCCTCGGCATCGATGATTCGCGTTGCGGTAAAAAACAATTATTCGTTAATAAAGTAAAAGATAAAACATTGAAACATTCTTGTAATCCACAGAATGTGCTAATTACTTTGCAATGATATGCCTTTACTATAATGTCATGAACTCAAGTCTTAGTGTTGACAGCGTAGTGATTATGCACATTAATTTATCTTTACGCTTATCTGATGTATAGTCATGTCAAAACTAAAAGATACCAATCTTTTTAGTTGACTTTCTTTTTTTTTTAAATAATGTGATATAAATCTGATTTTACTTGCACTTAAAAATTATTTAGCACTTTTACTTGTTCTTGATAATTTATTTATTTTTTTCGTTACTTAATCTTTTCTTCAATCTATTATGTCTCGTCGTTGATATCTACAAATATACTTTTGAATTAAAAGTTAATTACTGTATACCTTGATGTAGACAAAAAATATAATACATAATTAGCAGTCAAGTGCGTTGTGGACCACGCACCGTTGAAACTAAAGGGTTCCGCAGCTTGGTTCAGAAGAATCATAATCATAGTTCAAAAGTTAGAGGGGGAACCCAATTTTTATGACTTTAGGCGCTAATATCTCAACAAATACTGACTTATTGAAAAAGTAAGAATAAAACCTCGATATCATTTTGAAAGACCTATCCAAAGATATCTCACACATTAAAATACGTTGAAATTTTTTTTTCAACACTCAGTTACATGTATGGACTGCTACCCTTAATTCTTATATATTTTTAAATTTCATTATAGAATTGTTGTGCGGTTCATAGAATACACCTATTTATTAAATTTCGTATAGCTAGAGCCAACAGTCTCTGAGTAAAATGACTGTGACAGACGGACAGACGGACGGACGGACAGACGGACGGACGGACAGACGGACAGACGGACAGACGGACAGACGGACAGACGGACAGACGGACAGACGGACAGACGGACAGACGGACAGACGGACAGACGGACAGACGGACAGACGGACAGACGGACGGACGGACAGACGGACAGACGGACAGACGGACAGACGGACAGACAGACAGACGGACAGACGGACAGATGGACAGACGGACGGACGGACAGACGTACATGACGAAACTATAAGGGATCCGTTTTTGCCATTTGGCTACGGAACCCTAAAAATTAGATATTACTTACTTGCCTTGAAATATAATTTTATAAACATGAAGAAAATAAATTTCAATTTTCAATGCATTTTCACTTAATAAGTATGTAATTATATGCTTTTAATCAAATCAAGTAAATTGAAGCCATTGTAATTAAGCTAATGAACTCTAAGCTTACATAAGCTTTTGTATGCAAAAATACCGTAAAATATTTCCGTGGCTTTCTTCATTATACGTAACTGGAATCTCACAGAGAGGAGACGAGAAAATATGGCATTGTTACCCTTCCGACAGACATTGACAAAACAGAGCAATTATTACGCCATAATAATTGTACTTCCTGAGCGCGGGAAAGTGCTTACAATGCCATAAAATGAGAACTAAGAACGAAACGAATTGCTTACATTTCTTTGCTCATTTACAGATTCTTATCTTTATTTGATTTAATATGATTTAGTATGTCTTTGCCATATTTAAAATGTCCGAATTGCGTACATGAATATAAGCCATTGGACTTTTTTCTTCGTTGGCCTGAATAGATTTTTAATGAGACACCTTCAGTACAATATAGAAATATTTGTGTGAGGTTTTTAAACTTTATGGCCCTATTACTATTATTCACCCGTATCAAGTTGTGTTTTCGCTACAAAAAGTATGTGCTTCTATATCTATAACAAAATTCATCGTCGGTTCAGCGGTTTAGGTGTGAAAGCGTCACAAACTTCGCTTTTATAATATTAATAAGATTACTAGGACCAATGCTTTATCTTGAAACATTAAAAAGTATTGAAGTTTAAAAGATTTCATTGATTCAATAAATATCGATAAAAATTATAAATTTAATTAGATCCTCCTGATAAAAATTCAATTACTTTTCTTTCGTAACCGTCTGAAGCAGCTTTAATCTATTACTTTCGAATAGAAATTCATATGGCATTAGTTAAAACTGTTGTCATAGATTAGGTCATATACTGTAGGATAAGTCTGACACCGTTGTGGCGTTGTGGGTAGCGTGTCTGCCTTAAGTCTCGACGGTTGCGGGTCCGATTCCCGCTCGGGCAGATGTTTGTTAAAATTTCTGTCTCGGTCTGGGCGTTTGTCTGTGGGTCTCCCCACCGTGCCTCAGAGAGCACGTTAAGCTGTCGGTCCCGGTTGTCCTCACATAACATCTGATAATAATCGTTAACTCTTGATAAGTAAATTGCTCTTATCCAATGAGTTACTGGTTCGCCCTTAGGGTTGCGGAGGTCAGATGGCAATCGCTCTGTGTCAAATCCGGATAAGAGTAATAAGCAGACCCTGGGTAAAATAAAATACCGGGAATAATGCTAGGACGAAGAAGATTGTAGGATAAATCTAATAGAAAGTTAGCTTCCAAAGTTCGTAATAACAACCTGGATATCAAAACAAGTATTGCTTATGTTCCACAGTTACGTGACACAGCTGATATGTTTGAATATTTATTTGAACGTAAAAAGTATCGTGGTATTTTATTATTGTCTCCGAACTATGAACTTTAGTAAAACCAAACAACGATAGTATTAAGTTATTATAAGTTGGCATTTATATTTCACAAATATACCACAAATTGCTACACTATTGCAATTAATAAGACGTAAGCTTTAAAAATATTTATTTTATTTATTTATGCACCAAACAGATGTACAGTATAATACATTGGAATACACAAACTATAGGTACAGAAGATAACTTATCTCTGTGAAGAGATTTCGGCCAGAAACCCTTCGAGATTTTAAAATAATTTTTTAACGTATTGATGTTTGGGTTTTTGTGGAAAATATATTCATATACTTATAATCAGTATGTGATTCATATCTAAATATCTTTTCTGAAAAAAAAAAACCATTTTACAAAAATTTGGTTGACGTAATAAAATTAAAAAGAACCAAATTGACCGAATCTTTAAAAGTGATCGAGTGTTCTTGAGACTTTGGTGTGGTCAAAAGCACTTTCAATTTAACAAGGCATC
The DNA here is from genome assembly GCA_023373885.1 of Hestina assimilis. Lineage (NCBI taxonomy): Eukaryota > Metazoa > Arthropoda > Insecta > Lepidoptera > Nymphalidae > Hestina > Hestina assimilis. Next base: position 5,335,662 of record CM041740.1, on the reverse strand, counting down.
CAGTATCTATATTAATATTTATTACTGTCAACATACTCATTTTATTATTATAAAATATAGTAATTAGGGTCAGACTTGTATGGACAGCTTAATGTCTGAACCGCAACCTGGTTATAAAATATAAGGTTAAATTGGTAACTTAGATTATTATATAATGTTACATAAATAACATGAATTCTTTTTGTTCCTTATTAAATTTTAGACTCTTAAAAGGCATTTACTTTCTATGTTTATAATTTATTATAAAGATATGCAATTAAATATTAACAAGCATTGATACGTAGCACAAGGTACACATCTTTAATTGCATATTCTACAAGATATGGACTATGTTAAAATAAATTTTACTAAAATTAGTTCAGTGTGTACATGTAATGGTAACTCTAGGCTTGCGAACATTTTCTACATGTAAAGATTTTTTAAGCGCAAAATTTTTTATAATAATTTATTAATATAAAAATCCTAAATACATAATTGTTATAATTTTATTGCTATTCATATAGAATTTATATTAAAAATAAATGGCTTAAAACATTACAGTAATACCGTTTATAATATATTTATAATTAAACAATTAATAATGATTAAAATAATAAAAATAAAATGAATGGTCTATATTAATAATTAAATAATTTTTATTGATTGTTATTGCTGTAATTCCATATTTAATAAGTTACTACTATCTTGCAGGTGCGCGATATTTACGGAAGCAATGAGTGTGCCTGTGCGTGAATATCGCATACTTCTCTAAGCACGCAATTCTAAGTGAATGTACTTTACTATAGCCCACATTAATATAAAAGAGTATTGTATACATACAATTTTAATTGCTATTGTAAAAGCAATAAAGAATAAATTGTTCTAAAAATATTTTGAAGTCTTTAGTCTGTATGTTTCAATCTCTATAATACTTTTGCAATTATATTTGACTTTTTTGCAGCATAGATAAATGCTTATTTTGCTTGTTTCGACTCTTTGCAGGTTTAGATAATAGTTTAAGAATTTGTTCTTCAATAAATAATTAATGATTTTTTATTATATTATGCTGAAATTAATAATAAGAGCGATTCAAGAGAAACGTAATAATAGAAATATTTATTGCCTTATAGTTTTTGGGATTTAAGAAAAAGGAACACAACGATAATTATTTTTATATTACGTAAATATACTCGTATACTGTTCATTACTGTGACTCGAATAATTTAATAAGTAAAACCAGAAAGAAGGAATATGATCAATAATTACCAAAGTTAATAATAAAACATTGTAGAATATTTACCAGAATTTCATTAATGACGAAAATCGCAAGGCACCACTACAAGCAAACATCAGACATCTAACAGTTTAAAATAAATTTATGATTTATATTATTTGTAATTAGTTATATCATAGAATGAATAATGTGTATACCTTATAAGTTAGTTACGACTTTATTTAAAAATAGTTGATGGTATCATCCTCATACTATTTCATCTGAATGCAAAAGTAAAATTCGTTGCATTTGTGAAATAATATTTTATCTCTTAGTGGATTGGTAAAATAAATTAACTATTTATTACAACATATCTACAATTCAATACTAACTATATTTACAGATAATTAAAACTTTACAAATCATGTCATAAATGGTTTTTTTTTTATGTTAGAAGTTGGCAAACAAGCATACGGCCCACCTGATGGTAAGTGGCTCCCGCAGCCTATGAGCGCTTGCAGCGCCATTAGTAGGTGCCACTTGCGCGTTGCCAACCTCGAGATATTAGTTCTTAAATCTCGTTCGCCCAGTAATTTCACTAGCGTACAATGCCCTTCAAACCGGAACACAGTAGTGCCTAAGCACTACTATTTGGCGGCAGAATATTGGACACTGTGGTGGTACCTACCTAGCCGGCCTCTTGCAATAAAAGACCTACCACCAATGTGACTGGTGGCAAGAATGGTAGCAACATTTTCCGGCTGAATCGCAATCCCGATATTTTGGGCGAAAATGAACCAGTGCTCCTATCACCTGTTGGGGTAATGAGTCGGGATGTACTATTTAGAACTTGTTTTGCACTAACGCTCTAAAGCCCGAGTGTTTCTACTGCAAACGCAGATAAATGTAACTTGGAATAAGTGTGGAATATATATATTAATTGTATAATTAATTCTTCATCCTAGCATTATTCCCGGTATTTTATTTTACCCAGGGTCTGCTTTATTACTCTTATCCGGATTTGACAGGTTACTAGTTTTACACAGAGCGATTGCCATCTGACCTCCGCAACCCTAAGGGCTAACTAGCAACTCATTGGATAAGAGCAATTTACTTATCAAGAGTTAACGATTATTATCAGATGTTATGTGATAACAACCGGGACCGACTGCTTAACGTGCTCTCCGAGGCACGGTGGGGATACCCACAGACAAACGCCCAGACCGAGACAGAAATTTTAACAAACATCTGCCCGAGCGGGAATCGAACCCGCAACCGTCGAGACTTAAGGCAGACATGCTATCCACAACGCCACAACGGTGTGTAATTGTATAATTAATATAGTTGTTTAACATATTTAATTGTAAATACCAGTTAAAATGTGATTAATTTAATGCAAAGTTTTATGTGAGTAGTATTTAGCAACACGTTAAAAACTTAACACGTCTTGTTAATTTTTAGCGGCGTGTATATACTTTTAAATCCACTCTATTCACTCCTCATTACACGGTATATTAACAATTTAAAGATGTTCATGTATTGTAAATGGTAGAATCATACAAATGTCATTATTTCGCAAAGGTTATACGTATAATCTTGACACGACCTCTTGTTACCTCATCGTTCATCAGCAAAGCTATAACCTAGACTATTATGTCTTTTGTAATATATCGATTCGCGTAAATAAACGTGTTGAGATCGTCGTTTAAAGAGTAAATTTAATTACATGCAAAGAAAATTATAATATACCTAATGCGATTGTGCTTTCCTTAATCTAGTTTTTCTAATTCCACGGGAAACTAACATTGTTCCGGGATGAAAAGTATATTTAATATCCTATGTGTTAATCTAAGTTATAAGATATCTGTGTGTTAAAATTTGTTCAGTAATTTTGAAAGGTCTAACAACCATCTACATATGTATCCGAACATACGTCCATTCTCACAAGCTTTTTCGTTTATAATATGAGTCGTTTTTCCAAAAATGTATGGAAAGTAATCGATTATAAAATTCAAAAAGTATTCCTATTATTTCAAATTACAAAATTGTAAAATAGCTTGATTTTGTTTTGTGTTATTCATGATAATATTGTTAAGAATGTGAAAGCGTCCATTTTGTAACAATGTTTTGCACGTTCAAGTGTAAATATTAGTCACTGGCTAACTAATAGTCTACTCGTAAAATACATTTTTTATCTTGTTTACATAATACTGTAATTATTAGAAAACAGTCGGAAATCTTAATAAGTTGTAGAAAATTTTATAACATTTGGATTTCTCTTGGGTTGTTTGTAATTTTTTTTTACAAAATGAAGGCTATTTTGTCACTCGCATAGTTTACATCGCATAAATTGGTTATTTAATTTTTAGTAATTCAATACAAACGTAGAATACGAGTCCAAGTGGATTAAAAGAGTAAAAAAGTGAAGGTATTGGGTTTGATATTAGTTAATTTTAGTTAGAAATAAATATTTTAAAAAAAGGTGTGTGTGTGATTCACACAAGATAGAAGTGAAACTTCAGTAAATAGACAAAAGAATGAGATTAATATAAATATGAAGATATAAAAATATTCACAAACACTGTTAAATAATAACACACCACGCTGACTTCTTATTAAAAAGCTGTAATACGCAGCCGCATACAGTGTACAATAGTATTAGCTCACGTACTTTTCACATATACTAACACACACACACACATGCTCAAATACAAGCAAGTATTAAACAGTGTGCAATATACATACACACCGACATTTGCTCTCTCGCTCTGGCTCACTCAAGCATCGCGCAAAGAGGAGAGACCGATAATATAAAATAGTATGTATACTTCTGTTTTATTCTTCCTACACTTTTTTTTATTTGTGTCTCTTACCTGTCGTTTTATCCGTTGCATCGTTTCACTTCAATAAAAACTAATACAATTTATAATTTTTCGTAGATAAAACATTTATTATATTTTGACTTATATGGAAAAATTATGTACCAGCAATAAATAAAAGTGAAGCCACATTAGAAAAAGCTAATCAAAAGATCTTAAAAATACCTATATTTATACAAATAGCGTATCGATATTTTATTGGCATTCCTGATTAATAGATAACAATTTTAAGTTTTTGGGTACTTTTTTTATTACCATATCACTATATATAGTTGTTTCATTAGGGACATCATTTAAGTGTGTGCTAAGGGTTAGGGTAAACAACCTTTAAGGTAAACAAGTCTCTACCTACGTCCTTAATACTTTCCAAAGTCATAGGACTCTGAGATCATGATTATCACATTTTAATCGTATATAAGATTTTTTTTGTATATGCCAAGGTTTTTTTAATGTTACTAAGTTGGCAAACAAGCATACTCACCTGATGGTAAGCGTTTGTCGCAGTTTATGAACACCATACATTTGTAGGTGTTACTCACGCGCTGCCGTCCTCGAGATATGGGATCTTAAATCTCCTTTGCTGAGTAATTATACTACAGTGTCCTTGAAATCGAAACACTGCTTAGCGATAGAATATCTGACACTGCGATGGTACCTACCAATGATGTGGTCAGGCGGATTATTGGTATGGTATGATTGCATATTTACTTCAATGATTTGAATTGAAAAAAGAAAAATATAAATTCGTTTAAATCTTCATCGTAAATAATATGTAAATTATATTTGTATTTCAAAATTATGAGGCCTAAGTTATGGAAGATAAAATGACATTTGAAGCTGAAGGTAGGTTTTTTAGTTGTTAAAAATAATCTACATGATATTAAAACTGTCGTATCGACTTCTTATAATCGTAATCTAACGAGACGGTTCGTTCACCGTAAAATTTTATTAAAGATAAATTTAGATTTTAAATTAAAGGGCAAAGATTTACTGGAACCAATATATTGATAGTTATTTGTTCAGTTCATTAAAATCTTTAGTCGTGAATCATTATCATATATCTTCGAATATAAAAAGGATATTAATGTAACGTATAAATTTCTGAAGAATAAGCCATCATGATCAGCGTGGCATAAAAAAAATTATACACACGGTCATAGAAGAACACCGTTGTGGCGTTGTGGGTAGCGAGTGTGCCTTTAGTCTCGACGGTTGCGGGTTCGACTCCCGCTCGGGCAGATGTTTGTTAAAATTTCTGTCTCGGTCTGGGCGTTTGTCCGTGTGGGTCTCCCCACCGTGCCTCGGAGAGCACGTTATGCTGTCGGTCCCGGTTATTATCAATAACATCTGATAATAATCGTTAACTCTTGATAAGTAAATTGCTCTTATCCAATGAGTTACTGGTTCGCCCTTAGGGTTGCGTAGGTCAGATGGCAATCGCTCTGTGTATAAACTAGTAACCTGTCAAATCCGGATAAGAGTAATAAGCAGACCCTGGGTACATAAAAATACCGGGAATAATGCTAGGATGAAGAAGACACACGGTCATAGAAGAGGTGGTCACTGGACAAAATAATAATGTCATCTTAGAACTTCTTTATTTTACCCAAAGTTTCTTTTTTGTTGGTTGTTATCATTTTTTGTTGCTATGATCTCGAGATATTAATTGGAACTCCTCATCTGCATCCATTAAATTAATTCATTAATAAAAAATAATGGTACATATTCTACCCCGTTTTTATATCGGCACAGATAAACACGACAAAATCTTTAATAAAGTATTTTTTGGAATTTGCTTAAGTAAAACAATATAGGTGTATTATACAATTATAAAAAATAAAACTTTCGATATCAATAAATTGTCAAAATATTAATATTATTATCAAAATATCAAATAATGAAAAAAATTATGTTTGGTGTAGGATTTTCAACTTCATTTCCTAAAGTTAAGTTTTACTTCTGGCTTTTACTAAAATATATGGACGCAAATAAGCAATACCATGTCAACCCACACGAATGTCATTTCGAGAAAAACGCGTTTGAAAATTTTGATCAACTTGCTTTATATGAATTTTTTTATCAAGTTTTTGCAATTTCAGATGAATGTAAGTTATTTTACTTATTTTCACAAAAATAAGTATGCAAACTGCATATTTCGTATATAATGTAACCCAAAACGTTTAACATAATACATAAATTACATGATTAAAAATGGCTTTTTTAGAAGTTTTAAAGCTTAAAACCCTAAAAATATTAAAGAAAAATGTTCTTCAGCCACTTACAAACACTTCTGCATTCATAACTCAGTTTTTTCAATTTTGTGTGTTGACATGGTATTGCTTATTTGCGTCCATATAAATAAGATGTCGAAAATCCTATCAGTATTTTCACGTCATAAACAATCCATACGCAATCATTAATAAATAATGAATTATTAAGTAAACAAGATGTTGAAAAATACAAATGTTGTTAAACTCAGAAATCAAGTTTTAAACCCGCTCACGGATCCGCTATGTTAGTTTATGGTTCATGAGGGTCTCATCGAAAGTGGTTTTAGATGCTGTCATTACTTTCGATTTCATTCGGACCTTGAATATTTTATTGTGTTTATGGTTTACCTCATTTAAGGCTTTAAGATAGCTTGTTTGAAATAAAATTGTGGGTTTAGAGGTTCTGTAGCAAATGTGTGTGCTTGGGTCGACAGTAAATAATTTAAAGTATTCGGGATGAAGATTTAAGGCAGTCAGAACAGTTGCTTTTGCCTTTTTTAGACGCTTAAAAGATCATTATGAGATTGTTTTGCGAATCATTATCAAAATTCGCGTATAAAAAGTTCAAGTTCTTCCAAGTTTATTTAGAAGAATTGATTTTGTTTTTCTTTAACAGTATACTCCACTTATTTATTTGCTATAATTTTTGTAGTTCTAAAAGCAAATAATCTATATATTATATATGTTGCATAATTCTTAACCATAATATGCTGTCATTATTTAGGAGAAATCGATGACGAAAAAAATCGAGGATGTTTGCAAGGTCGGAAATATTCTAATCAAGTCTTCCTTCTTGGTACTATTATATTAAATAATCTTATGCGTAATTATAATACAATTATTTTATTCAAGTTTTACCGGGATATAGTGTTGAAATTTATCAATTTTGTTTTTTAATTATTACTAATTCCTGTAAAATATAATTGAAATAATTAAAAGATAACTATAGTTCTAATTGACGTCGGGTTTGTGTCGAATGATTCAAATGTTCAATCGCATGGTTGATCACTTCACTCAGATTAGACATTTATAATACTGAGTTGTCATCTCGGTTCATAAATTAGGGCCTTCGTTGGTTCCACGAAACGCAATGAGCCGAAATTGTATTGACTTGTGAGCCGGTTTAATTTTTTACAGCGTAAGTATATATTACGGCAAACAGTTACCGTAGAATTCTGGTGGATAGCAGGAAGTCGTTACTACATATGAAATCCTTCTCCATTAGGAATAGAAGTCGAAGAAGTTGAAAAAAGGAGACAGATACTCTCTAGTTACTAAACCATTTAATGGTTCTAGAAGAATGGAGAATAAACTTTAAGTCTTTATAGTTGTATAAAAGGTAATGACAAAGTGGTAATGGTCGTCATGTCGTAATAAATTAAGGTAATTTACAAAGAAAAGTATAGGGACTCGATTTAATTATGTATTGTTATAAGCCCCAAAATTTCACATCCGTTCATGTAATCAAATGAGAGCTTGATTAACTATTATGGTATTAATTTCTCGTCGTAGCCGTCAGCTGCCATTGTTGTCGGCCATTTTTAAATGTCTTGACAGTTGTCTAATGTTAGAGAAAACAGATTATATAATTTGGAAAACTTACGCAGTTTTATGGAGCAAATTAGGTGTGTTTGTTTTGTATATCTCTAACAATTATTGGCGTAAGCCAATAATTCAAAGAAGAATTCCCTTTTTGTATAGTTTATTTTACAATATCCTTAAACTATTACATATATATTATAACTCTTCTTTCCCGCGTTCCACAATGACTCTTTTTTTTTTAAATGGCGGTAATTTTTCGTACTATGTTGACACCAAACAGCCAGATGTATAAATTATCTGTGGCTTACAATAAATATATTTATTATTACATGTATTATAGTTTTAATTTATTAAATAATGAAACAGACTATAACTTACAAATTTTAATATTATTTTAGTGATCCAGAAGTAATAATTTCAACTGCTCTATTAATCAACAAGGGTTTCTAATAATAGTCAATACATGGTTTATTATTTATAAATTATAGATAATTAGGTACTGAATATGCTTATGGAATATAAATAATGCTAACACAATATACTTTATGTAAGGTACTAGGGATACCGTATATATGGTCATTTTAAGTGGTTAGTATTTTTTGACGGTAAATCTAAAAATAATAGTAATAGTAAAAATAAATTTATTAGTACACAAGAAACACAAAGTACAAATTTAGGTATTTATAGAGAGTTAGAGGACCCCAATTTGCATTTCTTCTATTTCCGTCTCGTTTTTTCTCCTCGTATTTCGTCTCCTGTAAGTAAGTTGTAGGTGACTTGTTAACTCGATTTCCTTAAATTATAAGTTATTTTGTTTTTATAACTTTCCCTTACTTATATTCGCATCTTTTCCTTCTATTATAAAAATAGGATTTAACACAATGCTTTCATTGGTATGACGTGGTTATGTTACATTAAAAGTTACTTAAGTAATTTTATATAACCGTTATAAAATTAAATCTTTTAAGTATTGTTTTACATAATCCTATTTGCCTAAAATAAAATTTACTGCTCTGATTATAGTAAAAATTTGAAAGATTATGATATTTTGTATAATCTTATAAACATAAAGGCAATGGGTGCATCAAGCGGTTTTGTCTGACTAAAATTTTAAATTAGACATTATTTTTAATAAATATTACTAAGGCTTAGATTGATACATATTGGGTACTGTAACATTAATTAATTCGATTTAAATATAAGGGATATTCGCTTAAGGCGCTTAAGGCAGGTTCGCTACCGCTGCACCACAACGTCGCCACAACAACAAAATATGTATAAATGTGTATTTTGTCTGTATTTTTTTCTGCTTCTTTGGAAATAAATCGCGGGTGGCATTGCGGACACACTATTACGGCGGACGACTCACTGAATATAATTTACGATTTCATGTTTCGATTAACGCTAGTTACACATTCCATACGAAAGTTAAGTGTTAATTATGCCTAAGCAGATGGAAAATTTAAAACCAAGTCAAAATATTAGCTAACAAGTAAAGAGCGAACATATGTCACTTGAATTCAACCGTGACCCTAACTCATTAAGAGCTATGACCAAAGAATGAGTAAAAAAATCACTAAAACGTAATTCTTATCACATCGTGATAGAGCTTAGATTCGTATGCTATAATTTAAATGTCATTGCCAACTTTGCTTCGTGGAATTTATTGCCAGATGGCATACATAGCATAGATCTTCTTCATTTTTATCGCTTCTTTGATGTTCTCATTCAATAAAAAAAATTGACTGCATTTTTAATTAATTTATAGACTTTGAAAGATATAAATAATTAACTTTACACACTCAATAGCCCCCCAATGGGATATTGATATCCGGGTCTGGACCAGGACCAGGACAAAACACACCTAGACTGGAAAACATGTCTGCATGATCAATACAAACATCTGCTCTTAGCGGACTCGAACCCGCGACTAGTGGCGTTTAAGTCAGGATCGCTAACGCTGCGCCACAACATCGAACAAAAATCTGATGCTATAGGCAATAAAAACGGGCACAAGTACGATTTCTGCTGGAGCAAATGTTTATATTGATCTTACAAATATTTACTTCAGTCTCGGCGTTTGTTCTTGTGGGTCTCCCCTCCACCATGAAAGACATGTGGGTACCATGAAAGACATAGAAGGGCCGGCACTTATTATATAATAAAACTAAACATATAAACACACATGTAAAGATTGGGGCAGTAGCTAGTCACTGTATAACCCGACATTTAAAAGTGTTACATTACGGATATAAATATAATTATCAAAATATACTTTTTAAGTGCACTTCCTTGTTTGATATGAATTGATTGTTCAAATGGAACCAGAGTAATTATATTTTTTTATAACCATAATACTATTAGTGGATAAAGCTTTCATATTATGTAACAAAGAAACTGGTATGAACAAAGCAATAGTGAACAGTAGTGGTCTTTATTAAAGTAATTATAAATGATATGATGTTACAATTAAATATTTAGGTAGTTTAGACTATATTTTTTTTTTTAACTATTGGCATACAAGTATACGGTACGCCTGATGGTAGGCAGTCACCAAAGCCAATGATCGCTTACGGTATTTGGCCGCAAATAAGCAATACCATGTCAACCCACACAAATGTCATTTCGAGAAAAACGCGTTTGAAAATTTTGAACAACTTGCTTTATATGATTTTTTAATGTATTGGTCAAGTTTTTGGCAATTTCAAGATGTATGTAAGTTATTTTACTTATTTTTACATAAAATAAGCATACAAACTGCATATTTTGTATATAATATAACCCAAAACGTTTAAAATAATACATAAATTGCATGATTAAAAATGGCTTTTTTAGAAGTTTTAAAGCTTAAAACACTACAAATATTAAAGAAAAATGTTCTTCAGCCATTTACCAACACTTCTGCATATATAACTCAGTTTTTTCAATTTTGTTGGTTGATATGGTATTGCTTATTTGCGTCCATTTGAAGTATCAGATGGGTTTCAAACCCAAGAGACAGGAGGGAAGGAATGAGAAGCTAAAACCAGAGTAGCCGGTAAATTGGGCCTCCAGTTCTCTCACTTATCGCATCAGACATACTGATACTGTTACGTGTACTTGACATCGATTTCCTATGAAAAGGTAGTACTTCCGCAGTCCCAGGCCTATTTGTGCTGCGCGGAGTATGGTTCTCCTACATTTTACTATCTGACTTCAAAAAGAAAGAGGTTATTAATTCGACTGTATATCCGTTTTGTGAGCGTGTTATTGGAAGAGGGCTGGACGGATTTTGATGTAAGATGTATTGTAAATAAAAAAAATTTCGTGCGTTGCGTGACGGCAGTGGAGGTCCAATCTCCCACCTTCTTCTGCTCACTTCCTTTTTTCCCTTGTCATTCTTGCCCATCTATCCCTTGGTTTGGTAATACACATGTGATACTTCAAGTATTGCAAGCGCTCGTAGGTTGCGGTGATTGCTTACCATTTGGCGGACTTGTTTGACAACCATTATGGCATAAAAAATTGTATTGTAAACAGTCATGTTACGTTACAAGTAAATTCGTTGCTACTTCATCATCAAGCCCATTAAAAAAATATTCACGCACGTTTTGTGTCGCTATTGCTATTGGTTTTCACATCAATGGTTATAGTTTTGTTGCTCAGAATTTAAAACACTTTTTTATATAATTACCAGTTATTCACCAGCGATTCTGTCCACATGCTTTTTTCATCTATAGCGGAGTCGAACGAACGAAATGGATTTGAATCGAACATTGTTAAGATTATTATTTAAAAACAACAAAAAAACTAATAAAGGGTGGCTTTCGCATCTTTCGTAGACTAGTTTTTCCATAAAAGATAGACAAACAACAAAAATCTAATAATAATAAGTGTTTTTTGACACAAAAATCTTTTATGTAAATATATTTTTGTCCATTTTTAGCAGTTTTATAATTACGCATAGAAAGAGACAATTTCATATATACACCTTTAATTAAATAAACTGACGACCGTTGTAGCATGTTGGTGAAGAGGCTACTTTTAGCCCTAACGGTTGCAGGTTTGGTTCTGCGGATTTTGGTATTGATCTTCACATCTGTTTCGGTGTTTGCGTTTGTCCACTAGGGCCTCCCAACCTTGTCTCGGAGAGCACGTTAAGCTGTGGGTTCCGTTTGTTATGATCTATCTGAGATGTATCTGATAATAATCGTTAACTCTTGATAGGTAATTTGCTCTTATCGAATAAGTTACTAGAAAAAAAGAAAGAAAGAAAGAAAGAAAGAAAGAAAGAAAGAAAAAAGAAAGAAAGAAAGAAAGAAAGAAAGAAAGAAAGAAAGAAAGAAAGAAATTTATTTGTTAAATTGGAGTAATTTAGTTGTTATTTGTTGTTGTTACAATAGATGGTAACTTTATAATTACTACAGTTTCATCATGTTTTACCGAGTAGGCATACAAATATCAAGTTAAATATTGATAATTCATTAAAATAAATATAGCTATAAAATACAATAAATAATTAAAAACAAAATCATACAATTATTACATTAATTTTAAATTACCATTTAAATAAATTACATCAAAAATCATTTATCATTTATAAAGTCAGAAATAGTTGCGGAGGCTAGATGACTATCGCTTTGTATAAAAACTAGTAACCTGTCAAATCAGGATAAAATTTCATAATAAGTAAATATAAAAGATGGACTAACAACACTTAAATAGACCTTATTTAGTTTTTCAAAAAAAAAAAAATATACATAGAAAGTGACCATTTCATATTACGTTTACGTCTTTAAAACAAAACCTTTTGATAATAACAACAATAGTATAAGCAATCGATTATTAAAATAGATCTAATGTAACGAATAATTGATACCTAATCGATGAAAGAAATCATTGTCAAATAATACTTGCCGATTTTGGTGATACAATCGTTACGTGATGTCGAGTTACTTACGGCATCTTAATCTGTAATATAATCTGGAGGAACGAATTCGCGGCGAACGCTTAGGTGATTCTTTTATTTTTATTCTTCTTGTAATTGTAACAGCGGTGACTAGAATATCTGAGGAAGAAATTATTACGTATAATTTATAGTACGGAAAATTAAATATTGAAAATTATATAATCACTAGCTCCTAATAGAGGCTTCCATCGAGTGACTTTTAACTCACCAAACCTAACCCCTTACTTTTACAAAAGTTTGAATGTCATATTTATTTATATCGAATCAACAGCCTAAAAATAAGTTTCAAGCTTCTAGCTCTAAACATGAAGATACCTACATACAACTTTTCATCCCCACTTTCAAACTTTTTTTACATTAAAAAGTAGCCAATGTTCTTTCTCAGGCTCTAAATTATCTGTGTACCAAATTTCATTCAAATCCGTTCAGTAGGCGTGAAAACGAGACAGACACACAGAGAGACAGATTTACTTTCGCATTTATAATATTAGTAAGGGTAATGGAAAAGTTTATCATTGCTTATAATTATATCTTTCTTATCACATTATAATGTAGTCCAATTCTATTCTTGTGACGATTTAATTTATTGTATTGACCTACAAAACAATTGAAAGTTAAACTCGAATTAACGTATTAAAAACGAGTATAGTCATAACATTTAGAGTAATATAATATGTATAATGTATATGTACTTAACATGTTTTTTTTGTTTTACAGGTAATTAAAAAAAGCTATGATCGAAGACCCTCTTGTATATAGTGAGGTACAGTACTACATAGAAAGATTTATGGTTACAATTTTTGCAGACAATTTTAAAAGTCATACGCATTTTTTTAAGAGTTTAAAAACAAGAGTTTTTTATTTACAACGTTGCGGCGCAGCGATTTTTATTTTGATTCCCGCTCTAGGCGGATGTTTTTATTAACCATACAGGAGTGTGTTCTGGTCTGGGTGTGTTTGCCCTTGTCATTGTGTATGTTTCTGGACCCCCGACACAGGATATAACTATCGTAATGGGGGACATTGAATGTGTAGCGTATATTCATTTACTTTCTCCACTAAAATAAGTGAAATAATAAGATGTGAGAATGAAAGGGTAGGTAATTAAACACCACAGAAACGCAAAGGACCATCACGGAAGCAGACGCCTGCAACGCTAGCATACAATCTAAAAAATTTACTAGAATTAGGGGGCTTACCATTAACTTAAGCGATTCAAAATCATTCAGATTTTATATTAGTATGACGTATAAATATATATCATAATATATATTGGACGATATTTGAATCGCAATAAGAGATAATGGTAAGCCCGCAGGTATGACTACAGGTTGCTTTTCTGTGAGAGGGTAGTACCTCACCGACCCTCATAGACTCGGCTCATTTAATCTGATAACAGCAAGGCTAACTACAATTAAATACATTTAGAAAGACAAGTCTATAATTAAGCATTATTGCGTCAAATTGTAACCCATTATGTGCCAGGTTAATGTGTTCTGACACCAAATTAAGAATAATAAGCCTCAAATAAAAATTTATAATTACATTACACAACGCAATTATTTTGATTTACAACATGAATTAAGTAAATAAAGTAATATGTTATATAATGTTAGGTTATGATCGAGTTGTATTTTTATTTAAGTGCATTTAGCCTTTTACTTGACTCCGTTTATTATGCGTACGGATTTGATATCTATTTTATATTATAATGGCGTTTAAAGTTGTCATTTGATTCTTCCGAATTGTAAATAAGGTTATTAATCGTTGAGTAAATTTAATTTTTGTGGCATAAACTATTCCGCAACTTCCCTCGAATACATCAAATAACTTGGTCGTGAAAAAGTAGAAAAAATACAGGTAACCTGGCAGGAACAATAGGTTAAACGGATTTACCCATCCTCCACACCTATATCGGAACGTGGAGGGATCTGACAATCATATACTTTAGTGAGAAATCTCTATGAGTATTTATCAAATCCATGTATATTGTAGCAGTTGAACCTCAGTATGATGGATGAGTACCTGTGGCGATGGCTGCAACCGGGCTTATTCGCATTACCCTGCTTCTAAGCCAAAACACAACAAAGCGTCTTTAACGCTTATTTTGTGCTCACTAAATCTAGTAGAAAAAGAGTTTCAGGGAACATATATTGTGTTGATGTGAACTAATTTAACGAAAAATGTTTGTAAAATGTATATTATATTTATTTCCTACTTATCTAGCAATGATATAAGTCTCATTGAAGGTCTAACGTCACCCATGACATTTATCTAGCATAAATTGGATTGTTCTAGCAAAATACAAGGGAAACTAGTCTTTAATAAATAATTAAAAGCCTATTATGTATATTTATAGGACACATTTGCGTTCATAATAGCCGCTGAAGCTTAATAGAGCATTGCGTAAGACGTTTTATAATTGATATATTTGCTGGGAAAATAGTTCTATATATTGAAAATATTTTTATTAAGTTTTCCACCAGCTGAGAATGTCACACTATAATCGTAATGTATTTCTATGATTCTCGATTATGAAGTAACAATTTAAAACAGTAAATGCATCAAAAACTATTTCCTCTTGATGACAAAGATAATTTCGCGAATCCACTTGGACAGTAAGATAAACAAATAAATAAACGCTGCACACTCAACGGCACCCATTAGGGTAGTGATATCCTGTGTCGGGGGTCCGGAAACACATACAAGAACAAGGACAAATAGACCCAGCCCGGAAAATATACTTGCATGGTCAATAAAAACATATTATGCTCCGAGCGTACCGGGTTCAGATTTAAGGCAGGTTCGCTCCCGCTGCGCCACAACTACGTCAAATCGTGTCTTTGCATTGTATCTTTGATGTGCATTTGTCTCTTTGTTCAATTATAAACGCCAAAATGAATACTAAAAAACCTGAAACGCTTGTGAGGACTTAGGTCGGTATAAAGAATTAGTGTATTTTGTTAAGACCAAGTTTCCACAAGAGTCGGGCGAGCATGCGGAGTGAGAGATGTAATTAAGAATCAATTATAGAATTGCTTTACTTACATAGTCTTGCTTAGCGCAGCGTGTATAAGTAATCGAATCGATAATGTTGGTTCTTATCAAATACATCACACACACACTCGCTACGCATCTTCGCAAAGTTCTGGTGGAAACGCAGCTTAATGCTTCAACAATTGTCACAAGTCTAAACCAGCTTAAACTACATTTTATTCGCCTGCATAATACTTATAAATTAATCTAATGAACCAGATACTTGTGTTTCATGTCTCGTTATTGCATTGGAACAAGTTATTACATTGCTCTTGCCCTCATTTAGAGTATCGTTGACACTTGTGTAAGTACCTGTACCTGTTCTGCTTGAAAAGGAAGGATTGTGAAATATCAACGTATATAATAATGTTGCGCGTAATTTGGTGATTGTTTGATTCACGTGCCGTACGAGAAAAACGCACACACACTTATTTTTATTTCATGACGGTTGGCAAACAAGCGTACGGTTCGTATGATAGTAAGCAGTCACCGTAACTTATGAACGCTTGCAATACTTTAAGTACCACATGCGCGTTGCCAACCCAAGGGGGAGGGAAAAGATGAGAAGGGAAAAAAGGAAGGGTACAGAGAGGTACGAGATTAGAGCTCTCACACAATGCAAAGCTTCACAGTACCTACTGATTTTGTTATTTTACGCTGATTTTCTGTGAAAGGGGAAGTACTTTCCTGATCGAGCCGGCCAATATGAAAACATTGTACACACAATATGAAAAACGCCTCATTAAACGCACTATTTAAGAAACGAAAGCCGTAGGCAAAAGCTGGTAGTAATATACTACAGTCCAATAAAATTCGGAAATCGAATATTCATTAATCAAAAATAAATAAATAAATAAAAATAAGCCTTAAGGATACTATAAACGAAATTGACTAGACATGTTAGTAAAAAGTTAGTTTTTTTGTATGTCTTCTCTACATTTCTTACAGTTGCTTTTATAATTTCATAATTAAAGAGGGAAATCATTTAATAATGCAGTTTCAACGCAGTCCTAGGCCTTAGGCAATGATATCGAATAAGCCTAGCTTATGTAACCTTAAACTGGAGCGATTGCACATTACACTTGTCGCCGGTACTTGGGAAAGGTATATAATAAAAGTGGTTATACGAGACGTGCAACCTACATACATTTTGGTGTAAATTACTCTCATTAATAAGGCATTAGTTATACAAATGATATTTTTGTTTACAGTATTGTTTGTAGTGTTTCAATTTTGTAGTTACTATTACATGACAATAGTAAGTTTTGACGATCGTTGTGAAGTGTTGGTAGCGAAACTGCTTTTAGCCTCAACGGTCACGGGTTTGATCTCCGCAGATGTTTGTAACATTGTTCTCATAAATATCTGTTTTGGTCCTGATTGTTATCATAACATCTGATAATAATCGTTAATTCTTGATAGGTAATTTACTATTATCCATTGAGTTACTGGTTCGCCCTTAGAGTTACAAATGTCAGGTGGCAATCGCTCTGTGTAAAAACTAGTAACCTATAATCCGGATAATATTCGCTAAGCAGAGCCTGGATAAATACCGAAATTAATGTTAGGAAGAAGAAAACTAAGTACAGTAATTACTACAAGGTAATTTGGGTATTCATATAACCTAAGTCACGGGATCACATTTATAAAGATAAATGAAATACACACACACACACACTAAATTTTAGTGGGTATTGATTTACAGGCGGCCGAGTCCCACACTACCACTGCGTAGTGTACCTGACGAGTGCGAAAATGCATTTCTCAAGTTTAAGTTAATTAATTATTAAAATCAACTTCATATTATTAAAATTCCTTTTTGCTTTATTTTCCTAATCATTGTAATCGAATTCATGTTTTGAAATATAAAACTGAGAATTATAATGATATTTAAATTTTATAAGTCTCTAAAATTTATTACGACTAGTCAATATCAATTATCAACTAATGATTGCTTAAATCAAAGACGATCGATAAAGAAATGATCGATGAGACCGAAATAATTAATAATGATTAATTTTTATTCTTATTTATGTCTTAATTGATTCGATGATTGAAATAATTTATATAAAGCTTTGTCTACAATGACAGAGATCATTAATATTATATATTTATCTTGTTTTCATTGTAGATAAGCCCTACAAAAGTTCCATGTGGGTTGGTAATCCACTTCATAGTGATACTTGACGAATTTCTTCGCACTCATTTGTCTTTTATATCTTTCTTTACTTCCTAGGAGTTAAGACACCTAACAAACAACTAAGTACTTAACAAATAATTAACTATAAAAATATGCCTTCTTGGCCAATTGTAAATAATAAATTACGTAACATCTTCGTTTCCTCGGATAACGGGGAAGCTGATTCTATTACATATCCCAATATTAAAGGTCTTAAAAAGAAACGTTTACCATATATATAAGCGTTTTTGTCCCACTAGTATTGTATTAGAAAATAATGGTTACGCAAATTATAGCATAACTTTGTCCATTTTACTAGCTTTACTTCAAAATATATACGGAAGATACGGAGTGTTTTCTTAGCAAAATTAGTTGGTTTTTCGCTGGTAGGAACACGGCCTTCCTTGATTGGAGGATGTAGGGTTTGAGTCTTTTCGTATAAGTACTCTTTATGGAACAAAACGGATTCTACAAAGTAAGTAGTATTAAAGTAAGTAAGTAGTAAATCGGCGTAAAGTAACAGAGTATTGTTATGTTTCGAGTGTAAAGTGAGAGTGCTGGAGGCTCAATCTCCTGCCCCCTCTGTACCCATGTTTTTTCTCTTTGTTGGTTGGTTGAAAATGCACATGTGATACTTCAAGTATCGTACGCGTACATAGGTCAGTCTGCTTACCATCAGGCGGACCGTTTGGGTTGTGCGAACCGTCATGAAAAAGATCCTTGGTCTTCTTTTTCAAGATTAATACGTGAAGTACGCGCTTCTTTTCTTTTCATTTTCATCACCCATTCGGTACAGACTACAAATATAAAATCATCCTTACGTGTGAATAGTTCCGTCAAATAATACATTCGTTCTTTTGTTTGACATTTTGACATTGTGAGCGAAATCCATTGAAGGTTAAATAGAGATTTGTTAATTTAGGACACATCATTATAGACCTGTCTTGTCTGTGCGTCATCAAATCCTTTTATGAAATTTGTAGATATGAAGCGGAAATTGTAAAGACTAAGTTAATTTATCTTTTAGACTAAAAAATAACTTTAAAACATTATATTTTATTGCTAAAGATACAATGTCAGAAAAAAATTAAAATAAGAAACTTGGAAGCATACAAAACAATAATATTTATTGATGATTTTATAAAGGTCTTTTTAATAGCCTTTTTTTGCCATTGGAACTAATGGTTAAAATATTAACAATGTAGAATGAAACTACTACAAAGTAATATAGATTTTTTTTTATTTACAACTAATATTACAATATATTTACAATGCAATACTAACTATATTTACAAATAATTAAAAACTGTACAAATCATGTCCACGTGGAATGGTGGCAATAATGTTTGCTGCATTTATTAATATATAAATATAATAATATATCATATTAAAATTAAAACAAGGAAATATTTAGTATGCATGAAAACATTATTAATAATAAGTCGTTTCAAGGCCTATTATATGGGTCGAATATGTATTGTAAATACCATAAATCAAAATTAATTTTATATTGAAATGCAGAAAATCAGTGCTAAATTACGAAACGCTCCTGTCTCGGGGGTCCGGAAACAAAGAACCCCAGCCAGCATGCATAACCAAGCAGCCGATATCCTTATTATGTAAAAATAACAATCTCTGTGATAGCTATTTTTTAATAGCGCAGCTATCGCGTTATCGAAGACTTATCACTATGCATATTTACAAATCGTTTGCTAATCGCTTGTATTATCTAAAAATTCTTTACTATTCGCTCACTGTAACAATGCATTTATCGTTTCGATGCCACAAACAATGGACATCGATGATTAATAATAGCGTTTTGCAATCCAACAGCCCATCGATCGCTAGGCTTCTGTAAGATTCTTAATAAGCCAGTGGAATACGTGTCTGTGTGGTCAATACAAATATCTACCCCCGGACCGTTGGCATTTAAAGTATGTATGATTCTTAATACGCAAGTTTTTCTTCTTATCGAGTGGTTAGTGGCCACACTAGTGGCAGAGTTTTTAAGGTCGCCTGTATAGGCCTCTGGCTTGACTTTACGACTATTGTTAAATTAATAACAGCCTGGACCGACTTTTTACGTGCCCTCCGAAGCACGGAGACGCTGAGTTGAAGTACCACTATGCGATCACCCATCTAATGACTGACCGCGCCTAAAGTTGCTTATCCCACCGATCGCTTACCGATCAGTGACCGCAACCGGCTATGAGAATAAGCCAGTGAAATGCCTGTTTGGTCAATACAAACATCTACTCCAATACCGTTGGCGTTTAAGGTAAGTTGCTTCCACAGCATCACATAATAATCAAATTAATTCTGTTACCTAAAAAATTATTTGTTTTCGTTACTTATAAGCATGACGTAAAGATTTCCCTCATTTTCTATTTCATTCCGGCCGTTCTTCCGCAACGATGTGTATTAACATCTCAGTGTTTAATAACAACTATTTAATGTATACAGATATAAAGTTTTACGAAGTGTCAGTCAATACAATATTACATATGCTTTTGTTTTAGTCTTTATCAAGTCTTATGTAACCATAGATTTATACTAAAAATATTAAATTTGATTGGGCTTTGTTGTATATATTCAAATAATTAAACCATAAGTTATGCAAATATTTGACAAGTATAGACTTTAAATCTCCTGCAATACAATCCAATGTGTTTATTCTAATCAGGCCATTGAAAGAATACTATCCTTTTACATGCCTGGTAGATATTTCTGTACGACTAACTCTATACTTCAATGCTAAAGCAAAAATAAACTGGAGAATTTAAAAATATATATATATTTATAACTATGACCGTTTATTATACTTTCATGTTAAATATAAATTTTCATAAAATTCTGACGAGAACTCCGTATATGCGACAATAACATGATTCGTTCAGTTACAAAGTGTTAGAAATGCAATTTTAAAACAGTAAAAGTTAACTTCCAGTATCGCTGCGTCCACGTTAACGTTTTGCTCAAGCGAATCGATCCGCTTTCCGCATCCCTCAACGGAATGTATTTTCACTCTTGTATCTCGACACCACTCTTCCGTGGTTACTGTATGACAGGAAAAAACGGATATATTTACTTCGATTGTGATTAATTGAACTGCTGTACGTGTCATAATTATATACTTTACGAATGTTTTGGAGTATTTGGTTAATACAATATGTTGTAATGAAATAATTTTTAGATTTTTTTTCTTGATATTTTCAGTTTGATCATCACAGCATCTGTTAAAGATTATTAATATTGCGACATTATTATGAATTATTTATTACCATTAAAACTATGTGTATCTGATAACTACCCGATTTTTTCATGATTTGGCGTGATGCCTATATTATATATTATCGCCTTGTTAGGCTGTGTTAGTTGAAGAAAACTAGACAAAATTCCTTAACTAAGCCTTTTCCTCAACTTCAAATGTTATTCGAAAAAAAAGTGTCCCTATGTAGGCACGTAAGAAGTAGGTACTTCTCTATCAGATCAAAACCAGAAACTATGATGTCGAACAAATTCATACCTAAAAACATGAAAACATGATACTTAATAGAACTTAGCCAAAAAAGTGGAAAATACCTAGTGGGCTCGAAAAGCTAATTGAAAAGATTACACGGAAGCTTATCAGTCAGCCGATGTTGTCCGTCCGTCCGCCTGTCTGTCCGACCGTCCATCCGTCAGTCAGCATGTTGTATCCCACAAACCGAATATGTTGAAATTTTTGAAACTAAAAATAAAATGAAAATATTATAAAACAACAAACATGGTTCTTTTATTTTACAGAGGTACGGAACCCTTTATGCTCGAGACTTTTTTATATAAATTATAAATATATTCTTAGAAATAATTAGGAATTGATAGATAATAGTAAACAAGCTCAAGGCATTTGAAATATAATTAATACTACACGAGACGAAGGAAGGCGTGAGTTGGATATCATTGCAACATCGGCTCTCAAGACGTTCAATAAATTCATAATACAAAATAATACTTTGTAAATATTTATATTTAAATTTAAACCTTAAGCTAAGGATTGAAGATTTAACTTTGCGTGTACTTAAATAGCCACCAATCAAATTAATTGTGTCTTCCTTATTTTCTTAATTTATTTCGTTTCTAAATGTAAAACGGATTACATTATTTGTATGTGTTTTGCACTTTAATTAATGAAGAAATATAAAAAGCTTGATTTGCATATTTAATTCTTTTGATCCAATCTTCCTTTATTAATTCTTACGATTCGTTCAGTTATCGAAAAAATAATGTTTTCTTTTCGAACAGTTTTTTTACATTTAGAAATTCAAATTAGAATATGATGCATGACATAAATCTATGTTTATCTTTAACACCAAATGTATCACCTTGCTTTGGACCTATGGTATAAGTCATAATAATAATATACTTCATTGTACACCAGGATTTAAAGTTATAAAAAATATTAAAAAGATAATAGTGGTGGTACAAACAGGCGGCCTTATTGCTACTAAGCAATTTCTGCCAGACAATCTGTTGGAAGGAAATATTATACCAAAATGATTATGTAGGTAGGTGGTGTATCGAAGTAAAGAAGGTACAGAGAGAAAACAAGAAGAAGAATTGGGAAAACAAAGAGAGCAGAGTTGAGACTTTACAGAGACGAGATAAAGGCGTCGGGATGTGACGACCCCAACGCCCGCTGTTGGGATAACCTCTGTCACAACAGAGATTATTCCACCAGTGCAATCAGTCACACTGGTGGTAGGCCTTTTGTTGCAAGAGGCTGGCTAGGTAGGTATCACCGCAGTGTCCAATATTCTGCCGCCAAATAGTAGTGTTTAGGCACTACTGTGTTACGGTTTGAAGGGCATTGTACGCTAGTGAAATTACTGGGCGAACGAGATTTAAGAACTAATATCTCGAGGTTGGCAACGCGTGAGTGGCACCTACTAATGGTGCTGCAAGCGCTCATAGGCTGCGGCAGCCACTTACCATCAGGTGGGCCGTTTGCTTGTTTGCCAACTTCTAACATAAAAAAAGGTTTAAGCAGTCCCTGGGTAAATACCAGGAATAATGCTAGGAAGAAGGAAAACATACTATAACATTAAAAATACATTTTTAATAAAAGACACCGTTGTGGCGTTGTGGGTAGCGAGTCTGCCTTTAGCCTCGACGGTTGCGGGTTCGATTCCCGTTCGGAGCAGATGTTTTTTTTTTTTTTCGGAATGTGTATTGCTGCTGGCCCTACTGTCCTTGATAGCGTCACCAGGCGAGGCGGAACAGATGTTTGTATTAATCGTACAGGCATGTTTTCCGGTCTGGGTGTGTTTGTTCTTGTCATTGTGAATGTTTCCGGACCCCGACACAGGATATAATTATTCTAATGGGGGCCGTTGAGTGTGTTGCGTTTATTTTATTTTTTTTCCATTTATACATATACATATTGTAGAATATCCAAGCGAAATTTAAAAAATGCTCGCTACCACCGTTTATTATCACTATAGTTGAAATATTAACCTTTAAAGGATTCCAAGGCTTCGTTTGAACGTTCCATCTATGCCTCATTCCTTTCTTGATAAAGTACTGCTATCAAAAAGGCAATAAAGTGTAAGATGAATCTGTAATGGTCAGTAAGAAGGTATATTTTCCACTTCCTATTTAAGGTATTGTAACCTTACACTCGGGCATTTGAATGTGTATTGAGCGTCATATTGTTATATTGTGTGTCATTTACGGATGTAGAAAGTACTAATATGGTATGAAATTTTTGCTTGTCTGATGTCTGGTTTAAAAAGTTATGATGTGTTTACGTATTTAGGTAAATCTTGCAGTATATTAAATGATCAATGTAAATAATCATGTTATATAATTTAAATATTTGGGTAAATATTTTGTGTCTCTGTGTGTCTGTGTGTGTGTGTGTGTGTGTGTGTGTGTGGGGTTTAAAATTTTCCATATCTGTTCTAGGTAGTCACTGGAAGTTTCTATCATAGTGTTGTCAAAGTACTAAAGATATCACGCGAATCGCATTGTATAGTTATTCGTTTTTTATTGGGCATTACATACTTTTAAAATATACAAAACCAGCCGAGTGGGTTTCAGACTCGAACATAAATGGCTCCTTACCACCGTGGAAAAAATATTTGATTTTGTTTTATTTTTAGTATTTGTTGCTGTAACAGAAATATACATTTTGTGAAAATTTCAACTCTTTAACTACTATTATGGTTCGTGAGAAATAGCCCGCTGACAGACGGACGGACAGGGGAGGCTTAGTAATAGGGTTCGGTTAGCACCTTTCGGATACGGAACCCTAAGAACCTATATTAGAATTTAAGAGCAGCTGTTGATCAGTCTCATATGCTAGACTTACTAAATATGGTGGGAATGAAAATATTTCACAGTCCATTTAATTTTTCGTTCTCACAAATTTTTGCCTCCTTAGACACAACCATGTATGGACACCGCTGAATTGAATATTGAACCACATTTTTTATAATAAAAATCTATATAAGTAACTTATTAACTTTAATTTTAACCAGTACGAACAAATTCTTTAGATTTTATTTCTTATAGGCGTATAAGTATGTTCTGATTTTTTGTTTGATTCAATGTTTGATTGGAGTATTTAAAATATAAGATTCTGTTTGATTTTATTATATTATGTTCAGGATTTAGAGACTCGATTGATAAATGTATTATAGTTTGACGTCAATAAATATATTATTATCAAACTATAATACATTTAAAAATCATGCATGTTTTTTAGGGTCTGTAACAAATAGTGGCAACGAAACCTTTTTTAAATATTAAATTTAAAAATGAAAATCTTTTGCTGGTTTGGAGACTAGTTGTTGTCTTATTCTGAGCTTTTAACTTTAAAAAAATTTAATTAATTCTTCAAGCCTCGTATGAGCAATCGGAAATTTAGTTGAAAATCGTTTACAAAATTTGCTACAAATTTTTATAAACTTGCTACAAATTTTAAAACAACATACCTACTAATAAAACTATAACAGATAATATTTATGTTGCATAAAAACGGAATCAATTATTATATTAATATTTTCAAACTTCCTATTAATGCCCACTTGATTCAACGCGGAAGGGCAATAAAGGAATAAAAACCATAAATAATAACTTCAATACGATATTTACTGTACATGAATTACCGTAAAAAATAATTTAAACATCGTAGAGCTATTAAAATACAGATCGGGCTATAAATATTAAACGTAATTACGTGAAGAATGTTATTGAGCGAGTAATACGAATACCGGTACTAAGTTTCATAAAAATACATTCGAAACGAATACAGTTGTAGAGTAGAAATCTAGTTTATTGCGTAATTTCCTTAGAGAATGGGTCCATAATTTTATTACAAGGTCAGGTTAATGAGATTTTATTACCAAAATCGTAATAGATTTCAGGTAATATTTGTATTTCGCCGGAAGCTAGCCAACGTATTAACCTTGTAATGCGGTTGTATACAATATGTTTATTTCAATATCGTCTCTATTTCTATAATACAGATGATAATATTGAAAGATGCATGGCCGTCACAGAACCGGCCTATAAGTGGACTGTTTATACGTTATAATATAATACGTACTTCATTATTATTGATTTATTTCGAAGTCTTATTATTATGTCAGTCCATTTTGTATTTATATAAGTTGAGTGCTATTAGTTTCGCGAAAAATGGTTGATAAATTATGCTTGTGATAGTATACCTTAATGAAGTTCCTGCTAATATTATAATTTGCAAATTTTGTGTGCTATTTACTCAATCACGAAAAAACGGTTTAACCCATTTTAAGGTGCTTTTTATCCCGAAAAAAAAAAAATAGAATTATCGACCTAGTCACTTGAAAGAAATAAAGGTGTCTTATGTTTCATTGTTCTCTGGACCCATTTCTATGATCATTGCAGATGAAATTTAATTTAGAATAAATTACAGTAAAAGATGATAACTAAAAACCTTAACTTTCTGAAATACTTTTAATACTCTTACAATATACTATGTTTTCTCTTTTATATCATTAATGATTAAATAAGTAATTATGTCACAAGCTCCTATTAATTAAGGTTACAAAATTTAGTTCATGCTCCGTGATCGTGTAACGTGCATAATACATTTTACTGATAAGGTTTCGGTCAATTTAAAGGCCGTATCGTGAGTTCAGTCGTGTGACATGTCGTGTCGAATACGTCAAATGTTATTTCAAGCAGTTCTAGTCGTTATTTCAATGCAATAGGATTCATTTATTATGCGAAGACGAGACGTCGCATCAAAGTCACGTCGGAAGGCCATTTGACGCAAGTGCGTGCGTGCGGAATATGTGAACACGGCCTACTTCGTCAAATTTCAATATGTAATTCAATTCTCATCATCTATTATTTTTTTACAGGTAAGGGATGATTTCGCTGGTCACTGCGTCACAATTATATAATACAATAATTATATTAATGTACGTAAGTTGTTTTTGGATTATCGCTAGGCCTTTAAATCCTTACAAAGTTTGTAATTTTCAGTGACAGACTGCTTTTTAATTAAGATTGTATTTAATATATATTTTTTGACTTAAACCGAATTTATATTAAATTTCCATAATAATTGTATCAACCGTATTTTTTGTTCACTGCATTACAATACATAATTTGCATATTTTTTATTGAAGTCAAGTAGAAGGATATCTATTATCTAATTTCAATATGGTTTTAACACTATTTATCTTATTTCAGACAGGTGGAAGGAACTTTATACAATTAACATTGATATAATTTTAAGTATAATAGGAACTTGTAATATTATAATCTAAAGCATACTATATATGGTAAACAAGCATTTGGTCTGCCTGATGGTAAGTGGTCACTGTATCCTACTACTTCTGTATCATTGAAAAAAATATCCATTTAAAAACAATTCACTCCTCTCCTCTCGTTTTTTTTCCATTATAACTGACGGATACATAATATAATATTATTAAAATATTTTTTATTCAATAAATGTCATGTATAGGTGAAAAAAATGCAAAGTATTTTATTGCCCTTTTTTGACCTTTAATGGCAAAGCGGATTACATTTCATGGGTAATTTTTTATAAAGTTCATTGATACATATTTCTGTA
Organism: Hestina assimilis; assembly: GCA_023373885.1. NCBI lineage: Eukaryota > Metazoa > Arthropoda > Insecta > Lepidoptera > Nymphalidae > Hestina > Hestina assimilis. The sequence continues at coordinate 5,308,507 of CM041740.1, read as the reverse complement.
CCTACGCGGAAATGTCGTTTAATGTACATACATACGTAGCCCCCGACCTTCGTTGTATGAAGGTCAACAACGAGTAAATACCTTTCACCAAATATACTTTTGTATTGCACTGTGATTAGGATATATTAAGTTACAGACAGACATTTGATATTACCTTTGTGTTTATGTATATTTGATATATTCAATATCTTTTCATATAGACAAAATTACTTTATACATTTACGAGTATGTCGCAACAATTGGTACATATGAAAACACTCTACATACTTTAGGCCCCTCCTTAAGCGAGGATCTTAGCGGGAATCATTGCCATTTGTGCCATTGGTGATTAAGTTAGACACCACCGCGCCATTAACAATTTGTATGTATAAGGATTTATTTAAGTTTTTGTATTAGTTTTTAGTTTTAAACGAGTATTCACTTTTTGCGCTTGTAAATCCCTACTTATGATTTTAAGGTTCGTTGACTTTTAGAGATCATTGTATCATGTTAATTTTTAAATATAAATGTATTTTAAATATAAATTATAAAAATGCTTATTTTTTAAAATATATTCCTAGAGATTACACTTTTTGCTAGGAGCGACATCCGGTCAAAGTCACCTGGACTTTTTTGCACGTATAAAAGCATTACATTCATAGATAGATAGAACAGTATACATATAATTACACGAAGAAAAACACATGTACGTCAAATGGAAATTTTTCATTTGTTTTTTTGTTAATTCTTCCTCATAATATATAATAAGATACATATATAATATTCCTCTGTCCACTTTAGCGCTTATACGTTAGTGATAGGTCAGTGAAAAGGTTTTCGTTACGAAAAGTTGGCTACAATACGTAATGTACGTGGTAATTATTAAATATAGCGAGGAAATGAAACGTGGTTTTAAGATTTCAGCGGATTTATTACGGATACAATTAAATTTGTGCAATCACACAGGAGGACATTTGCGCACAGGAATTCGCAGCTGAAAAAGAAGAGCGAGTTGCCATTCGTAATACAACATAGATCAAAACTAATGACAAAGATCAATAACATAGATTGAGTTTATATTTATTAGATTGCGTTTACTTATAATTAAATAAATTCTAACAGCAACACCATAGTTTATGTCGGAAAAAAATTGTGACGTATCGCGGTCGCACTCAACCGAAAAAAAAAATCGGATAAAATGTAGTATATACACGCAAGAGCCATGATAGTATATTCATAAAGTAATCGCTTTGCATTTCCACATGTAAGCGGTATTAAAAATATGTCCCAACTCTGATGTCAGACCGGGATAAAACATGCCCCATTATCAAAACAACCGAAGCATTACGTTGCGTCAAGATCTATATAATTGTTTTCCAGACCATAAATGTTAAAATAACTAACTAGTCTTTAAACTATTACCAATTATTTTAAAAATATTAAAGTACAGATAAAGTCCAAAAAAAAAAATATAATAGTTTATAGGACACTAGCGGATTTACCATTAACTTTTAGTTAAAATACCATTCAACTTTGACAGTAAATCGATTTAAATTTTATATGACCAAGACGTATAAATATATATGTCATGATACGAAATAACGATGTAACTTACTTTTTGGCATGTTTTTGGTCGTCATTTAAATCGCAATAAGAGTTAACGGTAAGCCCCCAGATTGGACAATGTTATAGTGAGTTTAACCTATATGTGGACGCAAATAAGCAATACCATGTCAACCCACACAAATGTCATTTCGAGAAAAACGCGTTTGAAAATTTTGAACAACTTGCTTTATATGATTTTTTTAATGTATTGGTCAAGTTTTTGGCAATTTCAGATTGATGTAAGTTATTATACTTATTTTCACAAAAATAAGTATACAAATTGCATATTATGCTCCGAGTGGGAATATAACCCAAAACGTTTAACATAATACATAAATTGCATTTTTAAAATGGCTTTTTAGAAGTTTTAAAGCTTAAAACCTACAAATATTAAAGAAAAATGTGCTTCAGCCATTTACCAACACTTCTGCATATATAACTCAGTTTTTTCAATTTTGTGGGTTGACATGGTATTGCTTATTTGCGTCCATGTATACCAATATACAATAGTATACACGTGATAAATCATATTTATTTAATAAAAATAAAATAAGATAAACATGACGCCGTTGTGGCGCAGCGGTAGTGAACCTGCCTTAAACGCCACAGGTCGCGGGTTCGATTCCCGCTCGGAGCAAATGTTTGTATTGACCATACAAGTATATTTTCCGGTCTGGGTGTGTTTTTCCTTGTCCATGTATGTTTCCGAACCCCTGACACAGGATATAACGATCCTAATGGGGGCCGTTGAGTGTGTTGCGTTTATTATTATTATATGCAACGTTTACGGGTTCCGATTCCATTATGTATGGTCAATACAAACATTGATGAAAATTCCTACCATGCCTTAAAATACACTTTAGTTGTCGACCCCGGTAATAATCAGTAGCTCTTCGTAATCATTCTTAGTAGACGATTTACTTCCCTTAACCTTATAAGTACCTCACTGGTGGTAGGTCTTTTGTTGCAAGAGGCCGGCTAGGTAGGTACCACCGCAGTGTCCAATATTCTGCCGCCAAATAGTAGTGCTTAGGGACTACTGTGTTCCGGTTTGAAGGGCATTGTACGCTAGTGAAATTACTGGGCGAACGAGATTTAAGAACTAATATCTCGAGGTTGGCAACGCTTGATCGGCACCTACTAATGGTGCTGCAAGCGCTCATAGGCTGCGGCAGCCACTTACCATCAGGTGGGCCGTATGCTTGTTTGCCAACTTCTAACATAAAAAAAAAAAAAGTAGCCCTATCACCAATAAAGGGTTGCTGAGATTTGAAGGCTAATACTGTACTCAAAAACCAGTACATTTTCAAATATGCGGCATGAATCACAAGACACAGAATCAGTTGAAATAACTCGTGCATTTAAAAAAAATGAAACATAAGGAAGTTTCTAATATTGATTTATATTGTAACAGGGAACTTTAACTTGTGATTTGTTTGACACAAACAGTGACAGACACTGCTTTAATACAAGAAGAAAAGATAAACTTGTTACACCAAGTTTTCGTCTTCACAAAGTGAGTATGTCCTTTTTGGGGCAAGGTGTTTGCTTCTATAATAAAATTCCACAGACAATTTTGAATCTACCACTTATGAAATTTAAATCTTATATCAAGCGGTGTTTACTAAATAAAGCTTATTATTCCGTTAATGAATATATTGCAGATAATGTGGCATGGAATTAATATACGTTGCGTTTCATGCGGGATATATATCTTAATTGTACATTTGACAAATGTAATGTGATTAGTTTTGAAAAGAGTAACTGTAGAGTTTCTTGCCGTTTCTTCTCTGCAGAATCTACCTTCCGAATCGGCGGTAGCTTCACTTAGGCGGACATAACAGACTGTATATTTGACGATTCAAAAGCGCTTAAAAGCCTATTTGAATAAAGAATATTTTGAGTTTGAGTTTGAGAGTAATTTATAGTAGCTTAGGGACATATTCTCGAAACTATAATTACGATAATTAATCAAAAACACGAATAAAATCCGTGGGCAATTGGTTCAGTATTTTGTGTAATATTGACTGGCGGCTACAGATTAACGTGAAAGGTTAAGTCCGTTTAAAAGCTTAGACAATGTTATGCGATGGAGAATTTAAAATTTCGTAATATCAAGAAACGCTAGATTAAAACCTTTAAAAACTAGATCGAATTATGAAACTATATAAATAATAGAAATACTGCACAGTCATCGAAAAATGCCAGTAACTTGTTATTGAGTAGGTAAGTAAAATTAACTCAAATACATATAACACCTTGTAGGACATTATAATACGTAACGCTTATGCTTATTTTATATGGGTTTGTTGACATTTGATTTTTAAGTTACAACAATGGTAACAAAAAACTGACACCGTTGTGGCGTTGTGGGTAGCGTGTCTGCCTTTAGTCTCGACGGTTGCGGGTTCGATTCCCGCTCGGGCAGATGTTTGTTAAATTTCTGTCTCGATTTGGGCGTTTGTCCGTGGGTCTCCACATCGTGCCTCGGAGAGCACGTTAAGCTGACAGTCCCGGTTGTTATCACAAAACATCTGATAATAATAAATAATAATAAATAAACGCTACACACTCAACGGCCTCCATTAGGATAATTATATCCTGTGTCGGGGTTCCGGAAACATTCACAATGACAAGGACAAACATAACCAGACCGGAAAACATGCCTGTACGATTAATACAAACATCTGCTCCGAGCGGGAATCGAACCCGCAACCGTCGAGGATTAAGGCAGACTCGCCACCCACAACGCCACAACGGTGATAATAATCGTTAACTCTTGATAAGTAAATTGCTCTTATCCAATGAGTTACTGGTTCGCCCTGAGGGTTACGGAGGTCAGATGTCAATCGCTCTGTGTAAATACTAGTAACAGTCGTCAAATCCGGATAAGAGCAATAAGCAGACCCTGGGTAATATAAAATACCGGGAATAATGCTAGGACGAAGACTCGTAACAAACTAACATCAGTAAACAACCATGCGGTCCGCCTGATAGTAAGCAGTCCTCGCTTGTATAACGCTTGCGTTACTTGAAGTATGTAGCACACGCGCGGTTACAATCCAAGGGATAGAAGGAAAAGGATGAGAATGGAAAAAAAGAAGGAGAAGGAGGAAGTGGAAGTGGGGGCGGGATATCTTCCAGTGCTCTCACTCAACGCACAAAAAGCAAGAGTACTACTATATACCCGGTATACTGTTTCCCCAATCGAGCCGACCCATTTCTGCTGGGAGTATAGCTCTATTACTCATAACATTATTTTTACAAAAAATTTATACATTATATATTCTACGATTTTTCCTTTTGGTAATTAAGTAACTCCTTACACTAAAATAACCCAAATTTATCTTATTTTTTTGTTATTAAATAAATCTGATTTATCACTTGTAAATTAAGAATTAATTTCATTGTCGAACAGTTTGATTCTTTCCTTGATCTTCATAATTATAAAAAAAAAAAAAAAAATTTATAGGTATCTGTGCCTCATTTCTAACAACTTTTTGTCATCAATTCATATAAGACAGGTGTCGCAAAAACATTTTTTTGTTCGACAAAGTTTAATGAAACAGATCTGATTATATGTTGTATCTGGACCAGTTTTCTTATTCTTCCGCATGACAACTCTATAAGGCACAGTCCGAAGGCCACACGTTCACTTGTCTTGTATCTGAAGCATTTATTTCAAATTGCGGTTTAATCGGTATCCTATTGGTATAAGTCATGAAGTCGTGCGCTATATTTCGATAAATATTTCGAACGATTTTTTATTTGGATTTCAGATAAAATTAGGTTCCTTAATCCGGCTAATCCGCATTACCTTTCACTTCGATGTTTCTTTGTTTGCAAAAAACATTTGTATTCATATTATTAAGAAAGATTTAGATTTTTTTCCACTAACAAGTAATACTACATGAATTATCGTACGTCGCAGAAGACGTTAAGTTGTCGGTCCCAAAGTAAATAGCTCTTCTCCAATTAGTAACTGGTTCGCCCTTAGAGTTGCGGAGGTAATAGAGTTATAAGCAGACCCTGGGTAAATACTCGTATGACACCGAGAATAATGCTAGGAATAATGAAAAGATGCTCCAAAATTGTTTTTACACTATAAAATGTGGAGACACACCGACTAACTGTGGCATCAATGCCATCGCGAACAAAGAAGTTTGCCAACTCTTTTCTTTGTCGCACTTCAAAAAATGGAATGCTTTACCGGCACACGTGTTCCCTCATTCTTACAACCTGGGGTCCTTCAAACGAGGCGTGAAGAGGCACCTTGCGGGTAGGCAGGGCGAGGATGGCTAGTACAGTTTGCCTTCTGCAACCATATTAGCCACCTTTGCGTGTGGACTCCACTTCCACTTACCATCAGGTGGAGTGGAGTTATTTGCCCTCCGGCGTTATATAAAAAAGTTATGTTTGTCAAAAGAAAACTGTTTTGATATGCCACAAATAATTCCAGAGGTCTTATTACTAATATTTTTCAATATTGTATCTAAGGGTGGTATTATCCCAGTCTAACCGACTCATTCTCGGCAGAACAGCAAAGCTATTATTATTAATATTTCAATTTATAAAGTTAATGTTGACCTTATTTGTAGCGATGGTAATGTGAAAAGTTATATCCAGTTGCATACCTTAACCGGTTCGATATAAAATGCATTCAAATAGCTCCTCAAGTGCCACAATAAGGAAGTCTGAACTGGATTTTTCCCTAAGTAATTGATACATTGTAAAAAGTCAAAGGAGGACGATGTTAATTTTATATTTAGCACTCGTAATTATAACGATAAAAGAGCAATGAATGCCGATGGTCATTTTAATAATTTTAAAATAACTCTCCTTTATGATGTTCGCAAATCCTTGCATTTTACAAGACAATGTCTTTCTTTCTGAATATAATAATAAATAATAATAAACGCTACACACTCAACGGCCCCCATTAGAATAGTCATATCCTGTGTCGGAGGTCCGGAAACATTCACAATGACAAATACACCAAGACCGGAAAATACGCTTGCATGGTCAATACAAACATATTATGCTCCGAGCGGGAATCGAACCCGCGATCTGTGGCGTTTACGGCAGGTTCGCTACCGCTACGCCACAACGTCGTCTGTATGTAATGTAAAATGTATATCTTTTTCTTCGGTTCAAACCAAATTACAGCTGCTCCGATTAACGAAGCTTTATGTATACGTTACCTGCCAAAGATTTTTTGATTTTGATGCTTTGCATCTGAGGATATTTGATTGGTAATTAAATCGAGGAAATTTGATTGGTAACTTTAGAGATCGCCTTTATGATAAGCAATATTCTTGTCCTTATATATTGTTAACATCTTGTTTCTTCTAGTTTCAAGTTTTAACATATAGAAATATTTTTAAATGTGTGTTTTATTGTTCAGTTAAAATTTGCATAACACAAAAGTTTTAGAGTCTTATTGTTGGAGAAAAACAACATGAAAACAAAGGAAATAAATCCAAGGCTCTAACGCGTCTTGTAAAATTGGCGTGGTCCAGTTGCGATGATTGCCATTTACGTGTTGCCGTTCCTGTTGCCGTCTCTCCGATTTTGAGAGAGTAGAAGACAGAGGATGGAGTGCGTTCTTTCGTCTTCTCACTAATGGAACAAAAGAAACAGTAGGGACGCTATTCACATTGATATCCCATAGAGAGAAGTTTTCTGGTCAAACCAGGTCTATTCATGCTACATCTAAAACTCTTCAAACCTTTTGTAACTCCATTTAACGTGTACTGCGAAGTCATGCCGTTTTCTGTTATAAAAAATGTTGTGGTTATTTATATCATTCTAATTGTAGACTATTTACACGAGAGCTCCTTTTCTGCACTTATTTCATAGGGTTTAGTAGAAATAATAAAGCCAATATATAAAACTTACGCGTCACTAACTTACTTAGTAAATAAACTCCTAACATATATTTATACTTATGTATATGTAAACTCAAAATATATAATAAATTGTATATAAAGACTAGTAGTATCTATTTCGAAATATTAATTTAATCAAAAACTGTATTCTCACCTTGTATTTATGCTAAATATTTATAAATCAAATTTTATATCGTTGGAAAATTATCTGAGCGTTGAAAATGCCGACAATATTTTGAAATAGTGCATTTAGGCCTTCCTCTCTATGCATCTCTGAATTAATTTTATTTTAATATTATAAAGACTACTTTATTACAAGTTGACTAAAGTTTGTTTTTGATTGTCATTAAGTTAAGGTTTTGGAATACGTCATTGAAATCTGTTAATGAATGTTAATTTGAATGAATGGCAGGAAATCCCTTTTCAATACGATCATAAATTGCGGCAAAACAAATTAGTTCCTTACCTATTTTGTTTCACTGTGTTGGAATGTTAAACGAAATCTAATTGAAATCAATAAAGCGAATGCAATACTGTGACATGCTATATATGCTATTAAAATGGTTAATTATCTGTTATATTTGTAGGAAATAATTTTTGGGTTCTTTGATCAGTTCGTCATAAAATTTGTATGTCATAGAAGCCACAGTAGCTCAACGGTAGAAGGGCCGCCTCCGCTCCGTTAGCGAGAGAGTTACAGGTTTGATCCTGACCCTCTTGGCATAGGCCACGACAATAGTGTCGTACCCACTGCTAACGCAAGCTTCGAGCTTGTCTGGAGGGGCAATAGGGATACTTTATTTAATTACCTCAGCGTTAATTTAGCAAATATTTCACCACCCTGTTTAAGAATTATAATGTACATAAGAGTGTTCCGTTGCCTTGGTGTTGAATGTACAAAGGACCACCAACGCACCAATGCGTCTATGACATTTTGTCTGAATGAATGAGCCGGACTGTAGTATATAAGTCTATTGAGAGACTTTTAAAGCGCTGGCGGTAACATTTCACACTTATTGTCTCATTCATTCATATTCTTTCCCTTAGGCATCCTCTTGAAGTAGTAGGGCACAGCAATTCCTATGGTTCTAAAAGTAAACACAGCCTACATTGATCGTTTACCAGCAGACAGGCTGAACGTTTCTTGGTAGCAATGTGGTGTACTGTGGTTTTTTTGAATTTATATTTATCGTATTTTACTTTTTTTACTTTTACTGAATGAAATCTTTACACTTTATTAATTTTATCGATGTATTTAATTTTATTTACCAAATTGTCCACTATAGACCGCATTAATTAATTAATTAATATTAATATTCTGAGTGATTTTTAGTTTTTAGTTTTTAGTTTTGTTGCTTTGTACAGGCTAATTTTATAATGATTGTTGTGGCTACCTTAAAAAGCTACACACTGTTAATTAAGTACTTAATAATTTAATCGTATAATTGTATTCAGTGTTGTACTACTGGTGGTCCTAAATAAATAAATAAATAAATAAATAAATAAATAAATAAATATATAAATAAATAAATAAATAAATACTGAACAAGAAAGATGAATCTTTCTTTTAAAACATGTTTCCAAATTACTTGCGAAAAATACACTTGAATGCTATATGAATCACATTAGGGAATCATCAAGAATATATTACTAAATCTATGAGTAGCACAAGGTCATATTGAAATTTACGTAATTATGCATTTCAATATAATTTGTCAGGGTCATTGCCTTTTCTCACATAAGTTTTTCTATTTGAAGAAGAGTTTTATATGATTTTATTAAATAATTAAAAGCAAATGGCAAAATTTAGTAGCATTATTATCGATATATTGATAGTTTATATACTTCACGAGGAACGACAAGAATTTGACTTCCTAAACCTTTTCGAGCGATTCAATGACACATTGGAATACAGTAAATTGTCTATCAAGCGTCAGCAGTTCTTTTACGATTTTCAATTGAGATAGAAAGTTTAAGACTAACAAGAACAACAACCAGACTTGGATGTTAAAAATATCTGTTCCAAGCGCATCGGAATTATAGACAGGTGCTCTACATTGGTTTTGATGTTCAAAAATCAGTAATAATTGATTTCGCTATTAATTTCGATATGAAGGTCAGTTTATAACCCTATAACCCATAGCAATGTCAGCCTCGTCTCCACGTTACGTCATCCGAGGTCGAACTTTCGCTCGCATCGTCATTGAACTTGACACATTGTATAATGTACGTTAAATTATTCATATTATTGCCAATTAAAAATATAAAGAGGTTATAGTTCACATCCGAGGATACTCAAGGTCGGTTTGATTTAAATTTTTAAAATATTTGTTACATATTTATAAGTTAAAGAACGTCATTGAACTCATTAAAGCAAATGATACATTTATAATAAAACAGTTTTGTAACTAAAATAAATAATTATTCATATAACAAGCAAATCCTACCAGGGAAGGGACAAAACTCTCCAACCATAGCCGTAGTTCGGCCTCGCAGCAGCATAGGTTGCCTCCATAGGGACGAAGTCAACCTTGAGCCTCCACGAAGGCTGTCTTTTTCTCTTCTCTGGGTCTCAGTACTCGACCAACTCTCAACTATTACACAATACATTTCTTTGGAAATACGTAAAAATTTCGTAACTATTTTTTCTTAACTTCAAAATAAGTCTGATAAAATAACGTAATAATAATAATAAATAATAATAATAAATAATAATAATAAAAATAATAATAAAATAACTGTGAACCTTGAAAAACCCGATTGGCTGAAACTATATTTGTTAACAGCTTTCCCAATCGAATAAATTATATTTATATCTATTACTCTGTCAATTTAAATGTTTTTTTTTTTGTAGTTATTTTGACCTTTTTATAAAGTCTACCTCAATTTGTCCGTATTTTTTGTTATTTGCAATTGCCGATTTATTTCTTATTTGAAAAACAATGGATTTATCTTTTGAAAGACCACTATGTATTAAGAATTTATTTAAAAAGTAGGTCTATAATTGTTTTTTGTGTGCACGTACCGCTTTTGATGTTTTCATAATATTAAATATAGCTGTGATCATCAGATTAAGGATTTTGCGAAATGGAACGTATTTTCTTATATTAACTGCATACCTAAGTTTTTATCTTACCTTTTTATTTTAAAAATTAATATATGAAATACATAGAGTAATAAAGTCCGATTCATAGTTCTATGTTCAAAAATGACTCGGCCCATTGGTCGAAATTACGCGTAATATTAACTCATATTGTACAATTATAAAATATATGATAATTTAGATATATTCTATATATATTTTATTTAGATATATTCTAGCGGTTGAAATTCTTTACAATATTTTTAATATGTCAAATTAAATAAAGACCTAAACTTGCTATATGCGTTTAATATTATACATTATCTAATCTCTCATCACCTATGTTCACTTCCTTCTTTCCTCCTTTCTATTCCTAGGGTTGGCAACGCGCATGTGATACTTTAAGCATCGCAAGCTTTCATTCATACGCTACGGTGACAACTTACCATCAGGCAGATCGTATGCTTGTTTGGCAACCGTCTTGAAAAAAATCTAAATGCGATTATTTAAATTACATATGAGCTTATGATATTTTAATATGACATGAGATTGAAGTTTTTATATTAAGCTACACTCAGTCGCCTAATATGGTTCATCTCGTTACCGCCATAGTTGAAACGTACGATGCGTAGGAGCACATCCTTGTACCAGATGCGCGTGGGCAACCAATCAAGTGATAATATTACAAATCATTCGTATACAGTATTTAAATATTCAAATTAAGGATGACAAATGCAAACAAATACCGTTTATTTATTATATCGACATATATTTTAAAGATATTTTTTATTTAAATTGCTAATAAGATATACATGTTATTTTAATATAATACAATAAAAAAACTTTAAATAATTAACATAGTAATATATATTAGTTTTATAGTCCATTTATTTTTATATCATTAGGATTAATTAATAAATTGTCAGTATTTTTTTGTAATACTATATGTTTATTATAATAATAAATGGATAAAAAATTAATTTTTCAATGGCGTTTGGAGTGTGGCCAATTTCTAATTGCAAAGTCTGTTCGTTTCACTGACCATATCATCTCTTATATTTTCAAATTTTGATTATTTTGGTTTAGTATTGTTGTAGTCTTTAAAATCTTTGGAAGGTCGATGAAAATTCTTTATAAAAAAGGAGACATAGTCATTAAATCCAGGCTCTACTACACTCCATAACGTACTACATTCCATAACCTACTTATATATTAGTATTATCTATACAAGATTTTGAAATATCATTCAATAATCGACAAAAATAATCTCACAAATAGTTTTATTACGCAATATAAATCTGAAAATATCTTATTCTAATTTTTGTGTAGACAATGAATTCGGTTGCGGTCTATATATTTGAAAGTAGATCTAAGGTCATATAATAATAGACTAGTCTTAAAGCATACAAATATCATTTCAATTTAAATAGAATAAGACCATTTCTGTCACGACATGAAAAAAATATCGGAGCAAAATATTTCAAGCGTAGATCAAGCGAATCTAAGACAGATCATTCGTTATCTAATATTTAGATGCTGTTGACGCGTTAAATAAGATTTTTTTAACGATCCGCAACAAGATGATTACAAGCACCTGTTGTTGCACAACATGCTAACGAGCCATTGTTTAGAAATGAGCGTATATTAATGTTAAGTTCCGGTTTCATCTATTTAAATTAGCTTAATACGTGGCAGTGAATATGTTCCTATTGTTTGGTAACAGCGTAGTACATTCAATCACTGTTCTCTGTCCAAGGTTTGGACAGGGCCGCAGCTTCCTCCAATATTCTTCAGTCGGACAGCACAATGGCTTGTCCTTTATTGTTGGAACCGGCCAGCTAACAATCGCGGCTATCTCAATGACATCTGATGCCGATCATTCTTCAAAGTAGCTAGCTGTCAAGCTGGATTCGATTGATTTGTTAGTTTTATTTTTATTGTAATAGTTTTTATAGAACTTTCAAAAAGTTATTTTAATATTAAACTTAAATGTAGTGTTATTTTTCTTAAGTCTAAATAGCCTATTTGTATGTAGACTAAAAATGAAAAAAAAAGCCTTTTTCTATTTTTATTAGCCATTTCGTTTCTGAAACTATCCAAAATTGATTACGTGTTAATCCACAAGTCAAGATTTTTTTAAATTTCTTGACGGTTGGTATCAAACAAGGATAGGGTCCGCTTGCTGGTAAGCAGTCACCGCAACCTTTAGGGAACACATGAGCATTGCCAACCCAAGGGATAGTAGGGAAAATGAAAGAGAATGTATAGACAACTACTACAGTATTATGTATCAGATATTAAAAAGCATTTCATTCCATATAAAATAGGTATATATTTCTTATCATAAAATTGGAACTTAAATACGTAAAAAAACAAACTGTATTTCCATCTACCGTAATGTTTTATGTTTGAAATTCTTGTAGTGAATAATTCATTGCAAACACCAAAGCATTTTTATTTGTTTTTCCTTTAGAGATAACCGTTAAAGGCTGTTCAAATACGTCCTGCAGTTTTATTTTTAAAGCAATATGTCTTGTCGGGTCCCGTTCGTGTGTCAGTTATTTTGGATTCAAAATCCCAAGAAAATAAAAAGTAAGCATATTATCTTTAAATTCTTAAGAAGTTTCCTGTTACTTGTACAATTGTACATGGGTCATTACGGTTGGTAGAACCGTTAAAAATGATTATTTAGGTTCCGGATACGACGAAAATGAATTGAGGATAAAAAATATAAAAAGCAATTTTTTATATTACAAAACAGCTTTATTATTAGTTATTAGTTAAGCATCTTCATTATATGATAGTCAAAATGTCTTCAAAAATTGTAATAATCCCTACTAACATAATAAATGCGAAAGTACCTTTGTCCGTCTGTTTGCCTCTCACTCTTTCACGCCAAAACCGTTGAACCGATTTTGATGAAATTTGATACGAATTTAGACTAGTCAATGATAGAAGACATAGCGCATATTTTATTGCAAAAAAAGGCTTGAAGGGGTTGAATTAAGGGGGGAAAACTGTATGGAGAACTACTTATTTCTATATATTCTATATAGGTGTTGTGTTCAAAATCGTTGTTAAAGCGGGTGTAGTCACAGGCGAAACTTAGTTCAATATAATTTTGTACAAAGCATACTTAGTACTTTTGTAATAATGATGTCATTTTATAACAACTGTAATATTTAGAGTGAATCGTAAAGAAAGGCAAATTCGTCAAACAAATAACATCACTTGTAATATTAATGAAATCACTCACAGTCTTCTATTTCTCATACAATCACAACGTCTTTTACAATAACAGACCGATCGAATCTTTATCAAACAATCGATATTGACAAAAAGTGCAACCAATTACGTCTGGTTACATCTTGCTTGCATGTTGTAATATTAACTTTCCCTCAAATCGGTGCATCGGCCGGTGCATACAAAGGGCCTTTTTTCTCAAACGTGATGGTTGATAAAATCAATGACCTACGCGCGTGTAATCTAATTTCTTACGAGGGCGTGTGACGTAATATTCGGTATCACGAAAATTGAGTTTCATTTACGTGACGATATTAGTATATGACTATATGGACGCAAATAAGCAATAACATGTCAACCCACAAGAATGTCATTTCGAGAAAAACGCGTTTGAAAATTTTGAACACCTTGCTTTATATCAATTTTTTTAATATATTGGTCAAGTTTTTGGCAATTTCACGATGTATGTAAGTTATTTTACCTATTTTCACATAAAATAAGTATACAAACTGCGTATTTCATATATAATATAACCCAAAACGTGTATGTATTATTTTAAATACTTAAATTGCATGATTAAAAATGTCTTTTTAGACGTTTTGAAGCTTTTTCAATTTTGTGGGTTGACATGGTATTGCTTATTTGCGTCCTTATAAGAGATCATATAGTCAACAACAGAATTATGAACGAAATGGAGAACTCATACAAAGCAAATACTTTTCCCGTGACTCTAACTGTGAATGTGGTTTTCTGAACCTATATTAATGTAGTTCTAATTATGATGTAGTTGTATATCGAACTGTCAAACGATGATAATCATAGAGATTTAAAATTTAGTTTAATTTTTGTAGTTGTTTGATTTAAAGGCGTAGGGATGTGATGACCCCATCGCCCGCTGTTGGGATAACCTCTGTCACAACAGAGATTATTCCACCAGTGCAATCAGTCACACTGGTGGTAGGTCTTTTGTTGCAAGAGGCCGGCTAGGTAGGTACCACCGCAGTGTCCAATATTCTGCCGCCAAATAGTAGTGTTCAGGCACTACTGTGTTCCGGTTTGAAGGGCATTGTACGCTAGTGAAATTACTGGGCGAACGAGATTTAAGAACTAATATCTCGAGGTTGGCAACGCGCGAGTGGCACCTACTAATGGTGCTGCAAGCGCTCATGGGCTGTGGCGGCCACTTGCCATCGGGTGGGCCGTATGCTTGTTTGCCAACTTCTAACATAAAAAAAAAAATTATTCATTATTCTTTTTACATTTAATTTCCTAGTTTACGTTTTGAAGAGTAGGAAAAGCCAAAAAATGTTTGCTTAATTATTTGAAGTTGTTAATTTTTTCGTCTTTATATCGTCTAGCAATTTCCAATATCCATAACCTTACAAAGACTACTATGCAGTTATTATCAGATTAATAATTAAATTTCCATTGTAATGTTGGTTTCACAGTTTCCATCGGGCCGAACGACCTTGTGTTACCACAAATGGCGAACAAGGTGTTACTTGTAGTAACAGCAATTGCTTATCGACTTAATATAGGTCGATTGTCAATCATTCGTTGAATTTATGAAATTTCGATCGGTTAAAATTTAAACGTTGATTTTAGAAACAAGTTTTTCGTTTACCAACTGAATTGAAATAAGCAAAGGTTAGGTTTCAAAACCGATTCTAATGATTCTTTTTTTTGGATAGGTCTGCTTCTGGAGATTAGTATTTTTTGATGGTGTATTGAATAACCATGGAAAAATAGAACGGAACACCTCAATAGCATAAAATCTTATTTCCCGTGATCCCGCCATCAATGTTGTTTTATATACAGTCATATACCGTAGTGCTTTGAATTGCTTTAGCTGTTGATGCGGTTAGTTATCTGATATTAATAAAATGTTTAATTTTCCTAAACATTGATTAAATTGACGTATGTACAACGGATTAATAATTTGTACCACATAAAACTTCTTCTTATTCCTATCGAGTGGTTAGTGGCCAAAATAGTGTCATAGTTGTTCAGGACGCTGGTAGTAGGTTTGACTAAAGTTTTCGACTATCATCAAATTTATAACAGCCGACTTTTGAGATGCTCTCCGAAGCACGGAGACGCTCAGTTGAAATACCAGTATGTGGTCACCCATCCATTGACTGACCGCGTCTAAAGTTGCTTACCCCACCGATCGTTAAAACAGATCAGTGAGCGCACCCGGCTATGAGCGTCTCAAATCAATGAAAATAGAACTAAATATGGTCAATATGAATTGAATAAGAAACGGAAACCGAAAGCGTTTTGAAAAGAAACAATTTCAATTCACAAATAAGCAAAAGCGATGATCGTCCATTTCGTCAAGAGCCGGTATCCCAAACAGTGACGCGTGACGCAATGCGGCGACCGCAAAACATTTATTAAAGTGCATCGAACCTGAATATTTAAGATGATCATTTTTAAGATTGTAAATTAGGATCGTTGTATGGGTTGCATTCCAATGAACTACGTAGGTTATTAGGGTTCCATGAACATCAGAAATAACCTTGATATATAACAGTGACCGTTCGTTTTATTTTCGCAGAATATGTGTTTATGTTGTTTCCTCAACAACAAATACTCAAAATAAAGTTTAAAAATAAAGGGGAGTTTTATTCTACGGTGGTACGGAACCCTTTATGAGCTAGTCCCACACACACTTGGCCGGTTTCTATTACGTAATTTCTTTGTCTACAATAAATTTTAAAATCGTGTTATTTTATAGCAAATTTTATAGACTAATTCATGAATTCAGTATTAACGTTTAATAACTTAATATATTATAAGTTTTTGCACTACAATATCGTCATTAGTACCTAGCTAGCAATCATTAATTAAAATATTTTAATAGACATTAACAGTTACTTGATGTCATCTAGCGATTGAATAGTTATATCGAGGTCTTTTACGTTCAGTATGAAATTAGTTTCATATGTATAAAGACTTGCACCATGGCGCGACTGGGCAAGTAACCTCACAGAAAATCAGCGTAAAATAACAGTATTAGTAGTTAGTGTTGCGTTTCGTGTTATGAGCGCTGGAAGCCCAATCTCTCATCCCCTCAGTTCCCTATTCTTTGGGTTGTCAACGTGCATGTTATACTACAAGTATCGCGTTACGGTATCATCTT
This sequence comes from Hestina assimilis, assembly GCA_023373885.1. Lineage (NCBI taxonomy): Eukaryota > Metazoa > Arthropoda > Insecta > Lepidoptera > Nymphalidae > Hestina > Hestina assimilis. The sequence goes on along the minus strand of CM041740.1, from coordinate 5,291,565 downwards.
CAGTCACAATGAAAAAAAAGGTTATAAAGTTATTTGGCACAAATAATTGGTATATTCTTATAGAAGCCTCAATAGCTCAACGGTAGAAAGGCCGACTTCGCTCCGTTAACGCGAGAGTCGAGGGTTCGATCCTGACCTCCTTGGGCTATTGTCGTACCCACTCCTATTAATATATAATTTATAAAGCTTCGAGTTTATTTGGAGGGGCAATAGGGATATTAGTAATGCCTTGAAAAAGCATTGCTAATATTCTTTAAAAAAATAAATATTGGATGATATATACGAAAAAGTTAGGATACTCGTTTGTATGCGCTAATAAGTTTCGCGTTGTAAACATTTTAAAGTGACGGTGTTAATCGTCTATAAATACTGTTTTTAATATGTATTGAAACGCATAATTATTGACTCAGCTGAACCGAACCAGAACTTATGATCCTTGAAGATTCGATTAGTGTATATAATTAGCATTTAATGAGTCGTGTGTGTTAAATTACAAACTATTCCGATTTGTCTATTTGTTGAAATAGCTCTGTTAAAATAGGTTTAAATCTTACCATCCAGAGAATGCCAGACCCTATGTGTTAATACGCTTGATATGACTTTGTAGTGACGTACAAATTTTTTAATATTGTTTTTTTCCCTACTGATTTATATAAAAATAATCTAACAATCCTAAACAAACTGAAATATACTGAGATGAATATTATTTATTTAAATTTTAGATAATATATGACGTAGATATACAATTATCGATCTCGCTGACTTAGCGCAGGACCGATTTCTCTCGACTCGAGAAACAATAATAGCAAATACACAAAAGTTCTACTGGACAGAAAATGAGAGAGAGAGAAAGAGGTTGCTCTTTATAACCACAAACTATAAAATATCCACGATTAATAATCACTGATCAATTAGATAAGGAACGACTCTGTAATCGAATAGCCATCATCTATTGAGCAACTGTCTCGTCGGTCCATCATCTGTCAGTCAAAACATTAAGGTTATTGGCCCCGGACAGCTTTGCGGTCGGCATTGCGTCAAGTGCAAGCGCCGTATCGAGATTTGGGGCAGGTACAGACAAACGTTTTTTTCTGAATACGCTCTTACACGCGGGATTCATTTTGCGCTTCACAAAGACAAACTCACGTACGCGTCTTATTCTTGCGTGTACTCTCAAACCGTTGGTGGCGAGTGTCAGTATCATATTTCGCGCACTTTATATTACGCGCGTAGGCTTTATCAGAGCTAATAAGCGCGTTGTCGCTCGTATGAGTTGATGTGATAAAACGCGCGTTTACCGCACCCACACTCGAAAAATGAACTTATTTTTAAAATGATGTCTGAAACCTCCTAATATAGGAAAATGAAATATTGTTTCCAATTTTAGTATCTGTTTGTAGAATATTTATTATAATTAATATTATAAATATAGCATACAATGTATTTTGAATAAACTACTAAAGAAGCTTACAAATATGGTTTTATATTTCTAAACTATGTAACTAAATCTTAATTCACAATCTTATCATGATGAAATGACTATCAGCATTATAGTCTATTAGATTTAATACAAAAAACAATAATAGCCGGGTGAATAAAACGTAAAATTCGTCCGGTAACCGGCTTCTAAACTTGATTTGCTAAGTATATAGTTATGAAAAAAAAAACTAGTATTTATGCATGTCTATCAATAACTCTCATATTCAATTTTACCAATTTATTTACAGTAATAAATAATAACAAAAATACTTAGCGTGATATAAAAAAATGTTAATTTACACTTGCTAGCGGCCAGTTGCGGTCGGCGTGTTGATTTTGAAACAAATTCAAATCAGTTCGTTATCGAATACCTTATAAACGTTCTTTAAAAACGATGAAGCAACAAACTGATTGATTTTAAACCACAAGACGAATATAAATTTGATTTCACGATTTTCGAATGATTACAATAAAAAGTTAATTTGACAGAACTCAGACAACAGACAGTTTATCAAGTGAAGATTCAATTTAGATGTCTAGACTAGTTAATTACGTAATTTTTAAAGTTTCAGATATTGTGGTCAAGCACCTAATTGTGAATTCATGAAAAAGGTAAATAGCACCAAAAGTGTAAGTATCACAAGAAAGAGTAAAAACGAAATGAAATAGTATAGATAGTGCTCTAAGTCGATATGCTGTGTTAAGATTGCATTTCACGTCAAGTCAATGCATTCATACTAAAATTGCAAGTCTCTACTAAACCAAAATTGACATTCCCTTCTTCTTATTCTAGTAAAACCCTTTAAATGCCCGTGGCAAGCATTTATTCGCTTTCCTTTTCATTAGTTTATATGCGATGGCTTAATATCCGTAAGTTGCCTTAGGGTCCGATGCCTCGCCTGCTTATTAAATATTCTGTTTGCGACACTGTGTATGTCCAGTTCGATCAAGCGGAAAAGTTTGGTAATCGTGATACTAGATTATTTTCCATTTGTGAAATTTTTAATGACTATTCCTGATTAGTGTCACTGTCATACTGTATGATGTAAACGTTTGATTTAGTGAATAATAGCGTGCTATAGATTTTTTGTTGTTAATTATAGATACAGAGATATAGATACAAAATTGCCTTTTTTTATATTTATCTGATATGGTAACAGTGGCCTCATGTTTGCAAATCACCGTTTGCGTCCATACTCAAAGACGGATACGATTGTTAAAAAAACATTAAATTACAAACAAGTGCGAAACGATAATTGTAATAATAAATATAAAACAATCGAAACAAACAACACTAACATTGCAACGTAATAGCGACTTGACCCGTGAAAGTGACAGTTATTACTTTTCCAATGGCTGACTTTAATCGAAGGTGAAAACATATTACGTAGCGTCGTAGTTCGTTCAGTTATAACTAGATGGCGCTCGTTCAAGGTCACGCGCGTTCACTGTTATTGCGTGCATAATATCGCATGTCAATTTTATGTTACGAAATCGTTACGGAATAAGGCGTTTGGCTGTTTGCGACGCATTATTTGCCTATTAAAATAAGATCGATAGTGTTAATAGTTTTTAATTAACGTAAATTGTATCTAAATCGTATAATTTCTTAACAAGTGGCTTAATTATTTAAATGATAAAATATCTCATATATAAAATGTAATAGCGATTCCCTGTTATAATTTTTAAAGTATATGTACATAATAGTTAAATTTGGCAGATAATTTTCGATTGCCTAAAAACTGTAGCAACCTTAATTCAAAGTCACTAAAATTTCAGAACAGCATTGAAGATGGTACTTAAATTTTAATGAAAGTTTTTTAATTACTTAAAGAAATATTTAAGAAGAAATCGTACAAAATAATCCGATTTGCATCTCGATTATAGTTTTTACATTGCCTTTTTGGTAGTCAGACAGATAAGAAATGAGGAATGCGAGAATTGAGCAAGGCATCCGAGTCGAAACCGCAACGAAAGTTGCTCGTAAAAGGCGTTTTACTACATGGTTAAATTAATCGAACTGTAGAAAAAATAGTGTCGTTAGTCGCTGTGTAAGCTATATATTAGATCCTGAATGATATCTTGTCTATTTAATTGGTTTATGTAGTGATTTATAGATAGGGTTGGGTTATGTAAGAAGTTAGTATTTAACTGACGAGTAGAGCTGGATGAAGATAGCTCTATAACACGGGCGTAGCCAGGTCTAACATTTTAGCTTTATCCACCGTCGACCAGCAAATGTTTATAATTTTGAGAGGTTGGTGCATTTTTACCAAAGAGGATTTATTAAATATTAAAAGCCCTCACAGGAATTATTTATAACAGACAGGGTCACGGCTAAGTATAATAATACGATTTTGTGGCGCAGCGAACCTGCCTTAAGCGCCACAGATCATACAGGCATGTTTTTCGGTCTGGGTTTGTTGTTCTTACAATGTGTATGTTTCCGCACCCCTGACGCAGGATATAAATATCCTAATGAGGGCCGTTAAGTGTGTAGCGTTTATTGAGTGTGTAAACTATTCCATCTTAATATAAAAGAAGATAGCGAAAGAGAAGCAGATAAATTGAAACTACCAAAAACAAAACACGGTGCCCTAACACAAGGATAAAAAGTCATTATGAAACCTAATCAAACTTTAATCTAATGTAACATGGATTATGTATAAAAAACTGGCAGTCACCAGCTTTCGCTGACGGTCATTGCCATCGGATGAGACCCATTTCACATTACCTTTAAAGCTAGACAAGTTATAGAACTAGTTGTATTGAATAACACACTTGTAATAATTGATGTTATGTCGGCTTAAGTAATGAGTATGTACTCAACTAATACTACGAGTAACTTTATAAAGTGTACGATAATTGAGAAATTACTGTGATTTGCTCGATTCAAGATGAATACCTTAAAAAGAAAACCGATCGTTATTATATCCGTCCTGACTATGTGTATGTTACTGAACACTTTTTGTCACGAACCATGTAGCCTAGAAACTACAATGCGACGCAATGATAGCTTTGGAAACGATAAATACTGTCACGCAAATATATTGTCAAAGCAAAAATAAAAAATAATTATAGATTTATTTATGAATGTCTTAATGACTTGATTTATTTATTAATCATAATTGATACTATGATTATTCGTCTTTATCTGTAAAAAAACTTACAATACATACAAGTCGTATCCTTCTTTCTATAGCTAAAATTTTGATATTAACATAATAGCAGCTTCTTTCTGGAAAATATTATTGATAAGTTAATTTCCGATTAACAATCATAATTATATAAATAACTTTTATTACTAACATTCCAACGCTAAAGTTTAATATGAGTTAATCAGGAAGATTCAATTTAAATTTTAAGTAGCTATCAGCTCTGAAGGAGGTTATACTCTTTTTAATTAAAACTAAACAAACACTTAATGTAATTATAATTGTTAAGAGTGATGCTAATTGAGCTTAATTGCTATTTGAGCTCAAGACCGTTTGATTCTGTGAGATGTTTTGTTTTGATGTGATGCTTATTATGTAAGATAGCTTGCACTTGAGTATTTATTGGGCAAGTATATTTGTTATTATTCAATCACTCAAAATCATTACGAAGGTAAAGCTATCTGCATGAAACTTACACCATACCATAGTAAAGACACATTAGTGATTAGACACAATAGATAAACAGAGTGACAATTCAACAGACTTGTATGAAAAATTTCATAATTTTGGTAAGAATCTCTGCTAAGAAAACCAGATACCCGGCTTCCAGGGGAAGAGAACCTAGTAATGTGGCGTTCCATGATAAGATGGTACCGTCATGGGGACTCGGTAGCCGACCTAAGAGCATTTGTCAGGTTACGGAAACACTCCCAGAACGAACCAACGCGACCTGAGAATCACCGTGCTGCACTCGTAGCTAGCCGTGCTCGGTCCCAGGGTGGCAAGCACCTCTCCTAGAGCAAGCTATACAATTATTTGAATGGGCAATAGGTAATAAATAGTTACAAAAAAGTTTAAAACGACAACTTACTCCTACCTTAAGTCCGTTGCAATTCGTGACCCGATATCTGACGTAATAAAGTATTACTATCATATTGTATACCCTAGAACACTGAAAGGACGTAACGTTATCAGCATTCATAGTACAATTACCGTTAACTTTCACTCGATAATAATTCCCGTACAGTATCGATGTCGGCACCGATAAAGACGTCGCGAATTGAATCCGATAACAATTAGAGCGGAAACGTTGCACGGGTATACAAATAATCGTATTATCCGTAAAATTTTTCGATATTCGCAAGCAAAATCCATTTTGTAATGCACAATAGTTAACGCAATCGAAATCTTTCTTATATTATATGAAATATTAACGCGACGGTGTTTTGTATAAATACATAAACTTACATTGTGAGCTCGATCGTTTTTGTTTTTAAATTTTTTTAACATTTATGGGTATTGTTAAAAAGTGTTCTTGTATGACAAAGACATAATATGTCACCGCGTTTGTTTAATTATTGAAAGTAGTTTACTTCAATACATCATAGATCATAGTCTTTCGAGCCGGATCAATTAATAAAACACCACTCAAAGCGAAAAAAATTTATTCAACTTCAGACAATGTTATATATTAATTCAAATGAACAAACCGTTGGCGCGATTTAAGTACGATCAGCGCCATCTATGATTTATTGAAGTAAACTACTTTTAATAATTCAACAACGTTTCTTATGTCGTGTGATCGTGTTAAATAATTGTTAAGTCTTGATAGGTAATTTGCTCTTATCCAATCCGTTACCGCTTCACCCATAGGATTGCGGAGGTCAGATAGCAATCGCTCTGTTTTTGGATAAGAGTAATTCAGCAGACTTTGGTTGAATATCGAGAATAATGCTAGGAAGAAGAGCTTCTATATGTGTTAAACAATGATTTGCATTTTAAGTTGGTTCTAGTTTCTTGTTCTCTTATAATATAGATTTATTATACTTTAATTTTAAAGACATTTTGTATCAATATTCAGTAGCCACAAAAGTCGGAAGTTAAAATATTGGCACACTTAACGTAACGTATGATTGATGCGAACTGACTTAATATGTGATTATTTAGTATCAAGTCGGTCATCAAAAGTGACACAATTATATCACAGTAAAGTTGCGCTTACACGTAACAGAAGAGTATTCATATTTTATTCAAGATACATGTCATTATGAATCAAAATTTTAGCATTATTATATCGTTTAGAACGATCTTAAGAAACCTAAACGTGACAATCACGATCATATTAAGCCATTTTTTTTTTTTTTTCGGAGTGTGTATTGCTGTTGGCCCTACTGGCCTTGACAGCGTCACCGGGCAGGGGGTTGCTGTCCAAGTACAGAGACTCAGCCGTGATTAACTGAAGAGATAGTATACACAATACAAAAACAATTGAATTGAGTTTTATGTGGTTCAGTGGAAAGGGAACGTGTTAAAAGCTATATAAAATGTGTACTTTATACAGATATAATTATGTCAATTAATTATGAGCTAAATCTCTCCTACATTAATCTTAATAAATAAATTAACTCTACACACTTAACGGCCCTCTATAGGATACTTATATCCGTCCGGAAACATACACAATGTGAAAGACAAATACACCCAGACTGGAAAACATGCCTGTATGGTCAATACAAACATCTGCTTCGAGTGGGAATCGAACCTGCGACCTGTTGCGCTTAAGGTAGGTTCGCTACATCTGCGCTACGACGTCGTCAATCTAATCAAATAAGTCGTCAATAAAACGCAACGTTCCAGTGGTCTTTAATTAATATGTTTTAATATATTTGTTAATAAAAACACAAATGTAAACAACACTTTATTTTTATACCAAAGACAAAAGTGACACAATTATATCACAGTAAAGCTTTGTTCACACCGTTACAGTTCCATAAAAAATTACATCATAGGTGGGCACGCAAATTATATCTAATCACGTACACGCTATTCGATCTGTCTGTTGTCCTTCCGTTCAACTTTCTCTATACGTGAGTGCAATAGTTATAAGATAAACTCGTGCGTATTGTGTAACGCAAGTGTGGCACTGCCCTTCGTGTTGACTCAAGGAAAACTCAAAAGTGGTACAAGATGCCTTATCGAATACAAAGTAGATCAAAAAGGTTTTATTCAAGGAGTTTTTAGTGCGTAGTTTGTGGAGTATACATAAGTAGCTTCTATATTGACACGTTGTAGTATGAGCTACGCTCTTCCCAGCATAAATAACCGGATTAACTTGGGAAGTTCCACCCTCTTACAGAAAATCGGCGTAAAGTAACAACATCAGTAGGTTCTGTTTCGTTTCCCTCATTTTTTCCCGCAACGAGCATGTGATACTTTGAGTATCGCAAGTGTTCATAAATTGCGGTGATGCTTGTTTGCAAACCAACCTGTAATAAAAAAACTAATATCACAACTTTAGTGAGTCTTCCAGTTTTAATTTAAATTAATGACTTTAATTATCTTGTTCACAATATTCATTAAAACAGCTAAGCAACGTTTAGCAAGCAACTGTCTAATATCAAAGAGAAGACAAGACTTAAAAGTGTGTCAATGTTTAATTCGATACTCGAGCAATTAACGGGCAATTATCTCTGTGATGTAATTTTAGCACGAGTGTTAAAAGTGGATTAAAATACGTAACAGATACTTTGTCAGTCTTTAAATTTAGTGTCATTAAACGTTCGTACGTTAAAGATTGCTCAATTAATGTTGATCTCTGACTATAAAAAGTTCCACTTTTGTTTTTAAGTGTATTAATTGGTAGGCTTTTTAAACAATTTACTTAAATCGTCATCGCTCTATGGCATACTATTATATACAAAATTCACAGAAATCTGCATATGGCTTTTCGTTTGTTAAGCAAACTTAAGTCATTCAAATCTCATATGTTTCCAGCTATATATATTGAATAAAAATTAAATTACTGAAACTATTTGAATGAAATTTTTATACAACCAAGTTAAATGTAAAGTCTCTCTAGTAAAGTCTCTCTCTCTAGAATAGAGAAGATTTTTTCTCCTTTATTCTCTTAGAAGTCATTTGAAAATGAGAAAAGGGGCTTACCATTAAGTCTTATAGCAATTTAAAATCAATCCAATTCAGTTTTGATATTAAGATTTTATATAAGCAAGACTTATAAATATATATGTCACAATATGTATTGGACGATATTTTTATTGCAATATGAGTTAATGGTAAGGCCACAGAATGGTTTTTCTTCACTGTAAACTAGCCCTTAGAGTTACAAAGCGGCTTAATAAACAAAGGTATTACGTAAATAACTGTAACACGTCAAATTGTTTCCTAGACATGAAATTACTATGTAATCTAAGTCTCAGACGATTGCCCGTCAATTTAAACACTGCCTTATATGCAAATATTCACGACTTACCCGGTATACTTGCGAAAATTATACATTTTCTCATTAATATTATGTAATTTAGTATACAGCAATCAGTTGTTTACGCCTTCATAGTCTGATGTAATAATAAGATGTATAATTATAATAAAAAAAATGTTTTAGTTTTAATATTAATTATTTTTAAACAAAATTTTATGAGTATTGTTTTCGATACACCACTAGCTTCGCTTGCGATTCGTGGATATATTGTAAATAGGTATTTTTTTTACAAATTTTCGTAAGCACTTTCTAGACCCCCAATGTATCATCTTCCTAGATTAATGATATAGGATCAACTAGAAACTGGACCAAAGTTTCAATATATTTAGGTAATGAAAAACGTAATTTATGTGAGATTTTATACAATATTTTTAAAAATTACTAGTACGTTACTTGAAAGATAAAAACTCAACCCAACTCTTGCGAGCTTTTAGGGCGTAAGCTCATCAATTTCAATAAAATTTTGTAAAACTGAATTGTTGCTTTTAAAAAGTTTATCAAATTAAAACCAACTTAGCCTAACTTGCTGAAAATTAAACTTGCGTTTATTATTTTAAGAGTAATAAATAAGTCAATTCTTAGCGTTCTTAAAAATAAACAAAACTTATTGAATAATGCTAAATATATTATAGGTAACTTATGCTTTACTTAAGAAGGAAAACGTATAGACCTACTCTGTTGAAAAGAAAGATTCGTAGCGGCTCCGCGTCGGTATTCTACAACTTATTCATGGGTTTCAATATCATTTCACGTGTTTATTGTGAAATCCTTTTACTTTTGTTGTTGAATAGTCCTTACACAATGGCGTCGGTAATTTTGATTCTGTTTGAATAAACTGTGACAAATGTTCGCTTTCAAAAGGTTGGCAAAATCGTGACCTTAACATATGGTACAGTTGCAAATCAGTACAACATTTTGTATGTTAGATTTGAATAAGTATATCGAATTTATTATAATAGCTATCGAGATGAATTTGATGTAAATTCAAAAATTATTTGACAAATCATTGGATTTATTTTATCGTATAAAACAGTCTTGTTTTTTAGTAACGGATTATTAGAAAAGAAAAGAAAGAAGAAACCCTGCACACTAGGATAGGATGCACATTAGGATAGTGATATCCTGTTTCGGGGGTCCGGAAACATAAACAATGACAAGGACAAACACACCCAGCTCGGAACACATGCCTCCATGGTCAATACAAACATCTGCTCCGAGAGGGAATTGAATCCGCGACCTTTGGCGCATAAGGCAGGTTCGCTACTGCTGCGCCACCAGGTCGTCGACTATAAATATAGCGAGACGCTCATAGCCGAATGCACCCACTGATCGCATAGTGTATTTCAACCGAGCGTCTCCGTGCTTCGGAGAGCACGTAAAAAGTCGGTCCCGGCTGTTGACAATTTGACAACAGTCGATAAGTCAAGTCAGAGGCCTACGGCCGACCTGAACAACTCTGACACTAGGTTGACCACTAACCACTCGATAAGAAGAATAATATAGCTAGCATGGATATATAATTGCCCATACTTGTTCCTAAGCGGTTTCAACAATTTTCTTGTTGAATGCATGTTTGGTATTAATGTTTCTGCTAACCAAATAATAAAAGCCTGTACATAATATTTTCTGTTGCTTTACATAATTTGAGAAGTAATAAATGAAGTAATAATAATTCACTGGTGGTAGGTCTTTTGTTGCAAGAGGCCGGCTAGGTAGGTACCACCGCAGTGTCCAATATTCTGCCGCCAAATAGTACTGCTTAAGCATTACTGTGTTCCAGTTTGAAGGGCACTGTCCGCTAGTGAAATTACTGGGTACAGGAGATTTAAGAACTAATATCTCGAGGTTGGCAACGCGTGAATGGCGCCTACTAATGGTGCTGCAAGCGCTCATAGGCTACGGCAACCACTTACCATCAGGTGGGCCGTATGCTTGTTTGCCAACTTGTAACATAAAAAAATGAAGTTTTCGAAGTCTCTAAACAGAATGTATAATAAAACGAAGAAGTTATAAAAGAAACAACGATCTTGGCCAAAGAAAATAATAAAATTACAGTTATGAACAGTTTTATATGTATATCATTTATTTAAATCCAACATATTCTAAAACACTGTCTGGCTAAGTTTTGATGAATATGAACATATGGATATTATATTTAAATACAAAACTACATTTAAATCCCCGTGCCTCGGAGAGCACGTTAAGCTGTCGGTCCCAGATATTATTACATAACATCTGATAATAATCGTTAACTCGTGATAAGTAAATTGCTCTTATCCAATGAGTTACTGGTTCGCCCTTAGGGTTGCGTAGGTCAGATGGCAATCGCTCCGTGTAAAAACTAGTAGTCTGTCAAATCCGGATAAGAGTAATAAGCAGACCCTGGGTAAAAATACCGTGAATGATGCTAGGACGAAAAGATTTAACTACATTTGAGTGCTTCTAAAAAATCCAAAGATTTTAATGATCTCTATTTGCCTTTTAACACTTGCCTCTAACTCTAACGTATGTTACTAAGATATAATCTTATTGACACAATTTCGCAACTGCCTTCACACAAGAAACACTGTGTTTCTCAATAACTATCTCCGATCTACATCTGATATTTTCACGCAGCGTTACGGTTAGTAACATATGTAAAGGTTAATTTTAAAATGTTTCTCAATAATTTTTATATAGGTTTATATGCTAACGCGCAGACCCAGCTATGCTTTGCTGTGCAACAAAGAATTCGGCTTGACTTCAACATTTATCGTCATATTTCAAGAAATTTACACAAAACCTCTAAAAATATATATCTAAGCCTTTCTCATAACTCATTCCGTTTAATCGTGAAAACCGCATGAAAATTAGGTCATTATTTTTGAGTTTATCGCGAACAGACAGAGAGACAGATACGGCAGTGGATTTTGTTTTATATGTATGATTCTGACCACCTACGCCATAACATTAATTTTGGGATAATTCTTTGTCAGTTTTCTAATTATCTTTTGTCAGGATTACTTTAATCTTTTCTTTTATATTTCAATATTGAACGTTCTTTTAATGGTAGGGAGCCCAAGCGGGGATTTCGGGATTTACTAAAGCGCGTCAGATTAATATACAGGGGATACCTTGTACCCGGTTAAGTACCTCCACAAAACATGAGGCCCATATATAAGGCCGCCCGTAAAGGATACAGGATCAGATTAGTAAAAAAAATTGACCATCAGAAATTCTCGAGCGCGTCAGATTAAGGTAGGTGAGTTAATTACATCCTAAAAAGTGTATATTCCACTAATCTGACAATTTGAGAGTGACGTAAAAAAGGGGAGGGCAAAAAAGTTGTAAAAAAAACGTCATCTCGACATTCTCGAGCGTAGCTAAATTTTTTTTATTTTGAAGGAAATAATTCAAGAATAATGAAAAATATATAATCTGACGATTTCCGCAAGCCGAAATCACAAAAATTCGTCGATAAAGTTAAATGCGTGCAGTTGCGTGATGCCTACATTTCCTTCTCCGCGTTTCTATTCCTCTCTCACTCTTTCTCTATCTATTACTCTCTCACTCCGTCCCCACTCTGGTTTCTGCTGCCATGACGCCATCACAGCTGATCATAAAGAAACGTGGTATAGTCTGTTAAATGTAACTTGAACCCTGCGCAGTAACACGTTTTTGGGTCTCAACCGTATGCGGTATGAAGGGGCAGGGTTTAGTACACTCGCTCACGGTTGTTTTAGCTCTTTAATAATAAATTATTAAAAATAAATTAAAATATAAATTAGTTTTGTCAAGTGTGTTAACATTTATTTCGAGATAATGCCTCGGATGAAGATGATGATTAATTAATCAAATAAATATAAAATATTAAACTATTTTAAGCTTTTTTTAAGCAATTTTTTATAAATACATTTATTCTACTAAAAAAGCATACACTTATTTAATTGCATGCTATTTCCTGATCTTTTCAATTAATTAAGTTTAATGATTTAAAAGAATAGAAAAAATTTTTTTGACTTCCCGCTAAGAAAAATTAAAATTTTTAATATTAGTTCTTTGAACTCAGGGAGCTCAAAATATCACATAAATTATATTTTGAGCTCAAAATTATCATAAGTACAATTTTAAGCGCCCAGGAATGGAATTAGCGGGAAGTTGCAGGGATGGCCTTTAAGGTGAACCGTTTTTCTAATTTTTTTGTCAGATCAGCCGAATCCCTCTAGATAATCGTCAGATTATGAGACAGTATGTTTAGAACATAAAAATGAACCACATATATCTTAATCTGACGCGCTTGAGTATTTCAAAATGGCGAATTTTTTTGCACATTATGAAAATGACCGCCAGTTTGCGTCCCATCGAAATCGTCAGATTAGTGAATGAGAGCTTTTTTGGTGCACTTAACACTCCCTTAGAAAATCTGACGCGCTCGATTAATTTTTTTTTTCATTTTCAACCCTTAAATACAACCACCCGCATCATGCAAACGATCAGATTAACATACGTACATTATTAAAAATACGTAGGGCATTGATGCTATCAATATCTGACGCGCTCGAGGATGTCCATGCAACAGTTTTTTTTACATATTTAAAAATCTATAGCCGCTTCCCCCACCGATGTAAAGGTATATATCATATAACATTTTTTCTTCTTATCATCTAAGCTTTGCATCCCAATAGGTCTCTACAACGCTCGAGTAAATCCCCATTTAGCATCGTGGGCTCCTCTACCATAAAATCTAACCTGTCGGTCTATCATAAACTTTTAGCAACAATTCTATTGCGGTGCAATTTAATTCATGTAGTAAAAATTCAGCTCAGTTAGATCGTCATTTGAATTGCAATACTCTTATTGCAACACGACAGGTTAGATTTTAAAAGAACATTCAATGTTGCAATATAAAAGAAAAGTTTCAAGTAATCCTGACAAAAGTTAATTAGAAAACTGACAAAGAATTATCCCAAAATTAATGTTATGGCGTAGGTGGTCAGAATCATACATATAAAACAAAATCCGCTGCCGTATCTGTCTCTCTGTCTTTTTTATTTTTATTTTAACTCTTTATTGTGCACTACAAACTTAAAACTAATATTATAAAGGAATGTACTGCAAGGCACAAAAGGTCTTATCGCTCAAAGCAATCTCTTCCAGACAACCTTAGGGAAGGAGTAATAAAGTTACCAGAATAGGCAGGTGATGAACAACATAAATATTATAATAAACTTACATACAAATAATTACACATTAATACATACAACCATTAAACATATAGTAATATAAACTAATAAATATTCTATACAACAAATATAAGACAATATATTCCCCGATAAACTGAAAAATAATGAACTATATGTTCACGATAGGCCCCAAGATCTAGTGTGTTTTCAGTTTAACAATATTAAGTTCATATTATAAGTTCATGCACAGTCATGTCATCGCTGTCAAGGTGAAGTCATGAGTAAGGTTTGAATAAAGGCTTAGCACTCTGATAAAGGTGGACAGGTTGTCTTTTGTAGGCGTATTCGCTGACTGTGTCGATTGAAGATAATGTATCTGTATGCACCTTTCGATATCAAGATTAGATTGAGATTTTGAAATGCATCATACTCATATTACGGTAGTAGTGTAATGCTTCTCACAGCACAAAAAGGCCGGCATGACCGGGGAAGTACTACCCTCTCACAGAAAATCGACGTCAGGTAATATCAGTATCATTAGATACTGTTACGATGAGTGAGAGCGCCTCCGGGCCCAATCTCCCACCCCTTGTTCCCTTATCATCCCGCTCCTCCTGTGCCTTGGGTTGGCAACGCGTTGTGATACTTCAAGTATCGCAAGCGTTCATAGGTTGCGGTGACTGTTTACCATCAAGCGGACCGTATACTTGTTTGCCAACCGTCACAACATAAAAAAATATACAGTAGAGATAATTATAACATCACTATACAACATACAAGTATAACTAACAAGGTACGAGTAGTTTATACAGCACCTGACCAGCATATGACCTAAAGGTCCTAAAGGTCATGCTGTATAAAATTAGTAACTGAAGATCTTTTAGTCATAGAGCACAATAATTGAAAGCCTCAATAGCTAAACGGTTACAGGGCCGACTCCACACCAATACTGACCCTCTTTGGCTGTTGTCATATCCACTCTTAGCGCAAGCTACGAGCTATGCGAGTAATGACTTGAAAAAGCAATGCTAATATTATATATAGAGAAAGCGATTGGAGAGGGAGAAACTATATAACTATATAAGAAGAGACTGAAATGCTCTGAAGAAATGTATAATAGAGTGACCAAAAAATCGGGCTAAATCTCCAAACGTAAATTTCATTACGTATGACAACCATTACAAAGAACACCTAAAGATAAAGAAGACTGAAAAGCTATAAGCAGTTTAGACAGTGGATTTACAAATTTTCAAGGTATAGGCTGTAAGGTTTTTTCCGCCCTTACCGAACTTGTCTTGGCGAACTAACTGTTTTACTCTAGAACACTGAATATGGAAGTTTGCATCTGAACGTACAATGACAAAAAAATCAGAAAACTGTCATGCAAAAATCTTTTGCATTTCAATGAGTTATCAAAAAAATGCGGTCCCCAAATTTGCTGCCCCAAAAATCTGCCGTCCTAGGCTCAAACCTACTCAGCCTGCTGGTAAATCCGCCACTGAATTTAGAGATGGTTTCTTGACACCATGCTTATCAGAAACATAATCTATAGAGCTTTGTAGGTATTGTTTCATTAATAATAATAGCCTTGTTATCAGTAAATGTTGTGTTTACGCAATTTCGACGTAACCGGTGTCTGTAAACTGATCCAGTTAACAGGGCACAGTAGAATGCGATCACTGTAGTAATACAGGCCTATAACTTAAGACCGTTTGGTATGAGTTAAAGGAAAGTGGTCAATAAATAGGTAACGGGTATGATTTCTAGCCTAATGAGATTAAAGGGGAAAATTACCTCAGACCAACATTAAGAATTTTTGAAGTTCTATAAATTTAGGCTTAATAGTTCTCGAGATATTGGTCCATTAAAATTAGTGAAAAAATCATTTAATTTTAAAAATGGTTTAGTTTTGCAAAGTATGACGACGTTGTACAAAGTACGCGCAGTGGCAGTTAATCTGCCATAAGTGCCACATGTCACGGGTTCGGTTCCCACTCGGGACAGATGCTTGTATTGACTATATAGGCATGTGTTCCGGTATGGGTATATTTTTGCTTATCATTGTGGTTTTTCCGGGCTCCTGACAGAATATTCCTGCCATAATGAGACTGTTGAGTGTGTAGCATTTATTATTTTTTTAAACAAAGTTTTAGTTCTACTACTTGGACCATAAATTGCACGTGCGCAATAATACGTAAGAGTTTATCAATTGATCACATAACAGAGCTTAAGCTCAACGTTCCACTTTTGATAATCTCTGATAGTGGCTCTTATTTTATCATATAAAACGCATTTATATTGAATAAATGCGCTCGATCTTTAGAAGTGAAACTTCTTAGGCGGCCATTATATTTATTCAATATAAGGGTCTTATTTCCTATAGGTTAAATCATAAAATATGTTTTTAAAAAAAAATTTAAACTTTTGTCTTTTAGTTTAGATTTTGTAATATTTCATAAATTTCGAGATAACAATAAAATATTAATTGTTTTTTTTAAATGTATTGTTACTGCTTATCCCATTTAATTCCATTGATTCTTGATTACTTTTGAATTAAACAGAATTATTAATATAATCTTTATGCTCAGAATATTCATATTCACATGATCAATTATCTTTTTTAATTTACTCTATAATCATTACATTGTATATTATTTAAACATGTTACATCAATTGCGTTATACAAAGAAAGCTATTATTCATAAAAGTTACGCCATGTTACAGACGCGTTGGAAGTCGGAAGGTTTGTTTGTTTCGCGCTCGAATGATTAACATCATGTAATAAATGATAAACTATTAATTCATTTCTAAGAAAGGCTATTTTTGTTATATAAGATGTCTTGTATGCTGCATTGTTATGTGAAAATGCATTCGTGAAAAATTGTTATACATAAAAAGATAGCGTGGCTGATGAGCTGCCTGTTTTTGCCAAATGGTAAAATATTATTATTTAATTATAATACTTATATAACTTATAATTTCGTCATGTCCAGCCGTCCGTTGGTCCATCCGTATGTCACGTGTTAAAATCCTAAATACATAAAAATTAAGAGTAGAGTCTGTCTATACATGTAATTGGGGTTGAAAAAAAAATTCAATGAAATGCAACGTGTCAGGTATCTTGGAATAGGTCTTTAAAGATGATAAGGAGGTTTGATTTTGACTTTCTTGGTTAAGGTTTACTGGTATTTTATTTTATGCTAGTTTCGTTATCTTCTGGTGCTTATAGTTTGCCTTTAGAAGTTGGTTTTTTGATACCAACGATATGGATGTGGAACAATATCTCTTTCAAGGTTTTCCCTGGAGTTTTTAGCATGGGCTCTTTAAAAGTGGTCAGGTCTGTTAGGTTTCCTTATAGAGCGGAATGTTGGCACCCCTGGTTTATACACCATTTTTGGTTTTGACATTTCGTGACGTCGAAACTCTCCAACTCAAAGCGGTATTTTCGTATGAAGTGATAAATTGTATATAATGATTCCCCGGACCAGTTGCGCCTGCGCATGGCAATTTACGATCTCAAATCGTGAACAAGCCATTTGTTCTACGTGTTATTATAAATCTGTACACACATTAAGTGATTTCCTTTTACATGCACGAGTTGCTCCACTTATTCTGCTGTAGACTCTGTCAAATGGACCTGAATTTAAGCGATATTATTATTTAGTCATAGTAATAAAATGCTGTCGATAATTATCGATAGCTACATAGCGATTATATTCGCACTATAACAGCTTAGTATTTTTTTTGTTACGATTTGGCATTCTTATAATTTCATAAAGTTTCAAAGACTTTAGAAACTTCGTGTTTCTTATGCATATTAATTTTTAATTTATTTATTGTTACAGGTAAACGACTGGTATATTGATTATGAATACAGAAATTATTCCCAGCAACTTATAATTTATAAAAGAGTAAGTACAGCCACCGACCAAAGTTTTATATTTATGATCTAATATCGATAGATCTTTATTATTATTTGTTTAATAACTTATGGAGTTAAAAGCTAGGACTACACTTTATATTACGCTTTTACTACAATACTGTTAAAGTTTCATTTAGATTAGACAAATTACAAAGATTACACTAGTGTGGTTTTAGTGCGTTCTCAGTCACGTCACCATCCACGACTATAAATTGGCAATGTTGTTGCGAATAGTGACGACACGACTCATATGATAGCTAGTTTTATTATTTAAAAAATCCATCGCAATTTTCATTTCCTATTAATTAATATTTTTTTAATAATATAATGTCAATACTTCAACTGTTAAAGGCCGACTCCACTTCGTTAAACCGAGAGTTACTCGATCCTAAGCCCTTTGGGCTATAGTCGTACCCACTCCTAGCACAAGTTATCAGCTTATTTGTAGGAGCAAAATAAGTATTACTAATGACTTAAAACGGCATTTTATGTATCAGAAATATTCCCTGTTATTAAAATCGCATGACCTAGTTAGTCTATACATATATAAAACTTAACAATCTAATTTAATATATATTGTTACATTGTTAATGCAATTCGTCTGCGGTAACAGTTTAACGTGCGTTGTCAGATATATCTCAAGGTTCCCAGTGATTTATTATTAAAATAATGATACCTGTTCGATAGTTTATAACGCAAATTACTATTGTTATTAAAGTTAATGTCGTTGTGACATTGAGACTTAGATTGGACCTAACTTGACTTTTTAATGGACCTAAATATGAAGAGTCACTTTTTTAGTCATAATATGCGATTTTTTTATGCCTGCAATAAGTTTCATAAGTTTTCTGTTTGTCCTCTATAAAAGTTAGCGTATAGTACCATTTTTTTGGTACAAGGATTAGGGTTAAGAAAAATAAAAATCAAAATCAAAATTATTTTTATTCAAGTAGACTTTTAAAAGTACTTTTGAATAGTCAAACGCTACCGACGGTTCGGAAGGTTGATTCTATCGAAAAGAACCGACAAGAAACTCGACAGTTACTCTTTTCAAATATATGTTATTTACAATTGTATTCTTTCATATAAAATTTGGTTCTTGGATGAGATCCAGCAATATTAAGAGTCCCAAGCATTTTTATCGGAAAAATATTCCTCTAACGAATAATAGGCTTTATTGATAAGTTTATTTTTATGTACATTTGGAACTTGCTTGTTGGCAGTTCCAATAAGCAATCTGGAATTTTGTTGAAAATGCGAATACCTAGCCCCTTAATAGAATTACTGACTTTACGCAGACGAAAGCTAGGATTACAAAGTTTATTTTTGTTTCTAGTGTTAATTGAATGTACATCGCTTTTTGCATTTTTGCTTTAAAGTCTTTATGTTTCATTAAATCCGGAAAGTTACCACATTCTAAACATTTATTAAGCAAAAATAGAGAGAGTGATAGGAAATGCAGATACAGCTAGAGTGTGCTGATATTTCCCTCCGTGGAAGAGATCCGTTCAGGCTGTAATAGCTAGGTACAGAGCCTAGGCATCGAGCCTAAGGATATTGCTAGCATTAAAATATTGCTATTTTTAGGATGTCCCTACAGTGTGTACCTTAGATATTTTTTATGATTATGAATATTTATATACTAATGGGTTCAAAAAGAGAGAGCAACTGTCAAATCGTGTAAGTGTGCATGGAATTTTAAATATGATTCCCTAGGCGCTTAACTTGCTGTGTTAGATTACCAAATACGAAGCAGTAGAGATTCCATTGTTGCTTCAAAGCCACAGCCCTTCATTCTCAGGGTAATTTCAAAACTCCATCTTATTGCTCAGCTTCATTATAAAAAATGTAAACTGTAAATGATTTTTATAAAAAGATAACAGCTTGAAAACTGAAAATCAAATATTTTCTACAAAATATTTTCTCCACAAGTTGATTTATGTGCCAATATTTTACTAAGCTTGTTTAAAAAAAATTGAGACGAGTTGAGAAGCTCTTCCTTTTTTGAAGTCGGTTGAAAAAGGTTTCAAATTCTATAAGTATCAGTTTTCTATACGTTGATTAAGATAATCGTTGGTCATGACTGATTCTTACACTAGTATAACTTACTATACTATATCAGTTATACGTGCTGAGCTTTATAGCCTTAGAAAGTTTTCTAAATTATTTTTCATATTCAATAAATTGAATTCAATATAAATATTTTATATAATAGTGTAGCTTATTGTTAGGAAGATTTTTTCTGCTATTTGATTGACAGTGACATTTAAAAGTATACGTGAATGCAGTAGGTCACAGTTACTTCCTTAAACATTAATGTTATATCGTTAGTAATGTAATTATTGATAAATTCCTTATACAATATTAAGCCTAAGAGCGCATAACAATAAATTTTAAAGTTTTTCACTGCTAATAAGGCAGTTTTATTGCAAAGGTAATTATTGGCCTCTAAAAAAATTCATCTCCTTCAACATATATTTTCGTGACAAAAAGAGGTTACGTGACGTAGACAATAAGACACGTGTCTTACTGTCGACGTTACGTGTTTTTCAGATATACCATATTTTCCAAACTAGTTTTGCAGTTGTGCATAAAAATAAGAGTGGATACTCCATAAAAAGACTTATGTTATAAATACAAAATAACTGTATCTATGTCTCTGGAATGATATCCAAACGGACAAGAAGATTCACATAAAACCACCACCAGTGATGTTGCAATTGCGTTGCCGGCCCTTTAGAAAAGCATTTAGTCTAGATAAGGCGGAAAATAAGTAATTGGCTGTCTGATGAAAAGCAGCTACAGGAGTTACTGTTCATTAACAGCCGAGTTGGGAGTAGTGTTTTGATAAACCAAACGCAACAGTATGCATATTATTACGTCGATATAGGTGACCTAGTGATTAGTGGCGGGTAGTGCCTCCGGAATGGTAGGTAGAGTGGTAGTGGGTAGAACCGGCCCATTCGAGACGAAACCAGCAAAACATGTACATAGAAATAAATTATTGTATTTGTTCAACATAATTGTATTTAAATTCTTTAAATCTATTTATCACAAATCTAGGTAATTAATAAATTTGATTACGTAACTAAAATTAAAAAAAATAGATTTATAATATGTAGAAATTAATTTAATATGATTAAGGCTAACGTTATACCTTAAAACAAACGTTATGTACATTTCTTTAGAATTATTATATTCGTCACACATTACATAGTAAAGGTCGGAAGATGAACACAGGCTATGAGCGATCAGTCGGTCAATAAGTCGTAGGTCGAATTACGTAATCTTGATGTAACTTTATCATCACCTTTTGATAACTCACGGTACTAAAAATATTCTTAATATTGAACTATTAATTTCATTTGTTATTTGCTTACTACTAACTGCATCCGGAATGCTTTGCCATGCGACATAAAGAAAAAAGTGATAGAGAAATTATTTTTTAGTCCGGGAACCTTCGTGGGTGTATGTAAAACAATTTTTTACAGTTTCAACATAATCGGATCAATGCTTTAGAAACCCATAGTGAACAAGCATAAAAACAATCATTTTTATTTCTATAGAACATGTTGATATTGTTATTAAAATTAGCGGTGAAACCTTGTTGGTTTATAGCAACGACGGAAAACCTTTTGATTGTTATTTGAATCTGTTTTAAACTATTTAGAGTTTAGTTCTACGTCTACAAAGTTCTTGAGAAGATCATCACTAAATTAAATATATGAATATTTTTTCAAGACATTCGTAAGGCTATTATATCCTGTCGAAAACTAAAAACAGTGCTGAAAAAAGAAGATTGTAATTTGTTATTATTGAATTTTGTTTATAATATTGTTCATTAGTGCTAACTCTTATCATTTCCTATATTGATAATTTAAGAAATAACTATTCCAGATATTTTGTTACGTAAATGATGTAATACAAGTCTACAAGCTTATTAAAATAACCTTACCTCACCGATACACGGGCCGTGACAAATGCTATAATAATAGTAGATAACAAAAAGTTATTACCTCGCTTAGCTACCGATTAAAAGATAAAAGATTAACGCAATCATCACGTAATTCGCTGAAAACTTTAATGACTGACATTGACATTTGTCTGAATTAAAATTAAATATTTTAGAAACTTAACTATGACTTTTATAACTTAACTATTTAGTTAATGTCTTACTATAAACTAAGGCCTTTACAGAAAAATATCCTAAGATTTGTTGGGGCTCCTTCGTAAAATAGCACTAACGCAACGAAACTATTCGTTTCAAGTCACAAGATTATTCGATTATACGTTTGCTATTTGACTATATTGTAAGCTTAGGAGCAAAGAGCGTGTGTAGCGTTTGCTTGTTTATTTAAATTGTTGTAGAGAGCCCCTGAAAGAATCATCAGAATTGGTTAACAAATGTATAAGTTATCATAGGCGCAAAACACTCGAAATTAAAATTTCTTTCTATTTTTACGTCAGTTAATAATAAATAAATAAACACTACACACTCAGCGTTCACCATTAGTATAGTTGTATCTTGTGTCGGGGGTCCGGTAACATACACAATGACAAGGACAATCACACCGAGACCGGAAAATATGCTTGTATGGGCAATAAAGGCATCTGCTCCGAATGAGAATCGAACCTGCGACCTGTGGCGCTTATGGCAGATCTAGTAAAACGAAATAAATTATTTTGAATTGTTAGCGCTAGTACCAGTTCCGAAGAGTTTATTCTACAGAGGAATTCTATTACGAAACCTGATTTAGGGATATGGTGATAATGGTTTCATAGTAAAATTAGAACAAAACGGGCATGCAAATTGTGTTCAATGTAAAACAGATTTATATAATTTGAAAGTGATACATTTCTCTTCGTAATTCCAAACTGGTCACGTTTGAACATCGTGACTCTTAACTACGAGCTGTATTCTAATTAGAGTGATTGAAAAAAGATTATCTTCTTATCCGCCACAGATTCTTTTACACACCACCCAATAAATTGTAAGTTGTAACAGAGTAAGATAGATTGATCACGATTCGGTTAAGTAACTACTTATTATGGTCGGGTTATAGATAGTTAGTTGAATTAAACGTCGAATTTTAAACGAATTGTAATGCAATTGGCCATGTTCGAAACTTTACGCTGTGCGATTAGATGTACGTAACAATACCAATTAAAACGAAAGGAGTATACCTAAGAATGAGTTATGCTGCCATATCTGAATGAAACACCTTGATACTCAGGCTTTAGACTAGTCGCAATAAAATGTCTATTTGGTTGAAGATATATGTATATATAAAAGCCGGGATGATGTAGACTTTAATCGATGGTGACAGATACAAATCACTGGATCTTTGAGTTTACAATTGCCTAAATTGTGTTTAAAATTCCTCTTGTGCTTTAAACATATAATAACAAACACTACACACTCAACGGTCCCATTAGGATAGTTAAATCCTGTGTCGCGGGTCCAGAAACAGGCACAATTACAAAGACAAGCACACCCAGACCGGAACACATGCCTGTATGGTCAATGGTACACATGCCCCGAGCGAGAATCGAACCCGCGACCTGTCCTTAAGCCAGGTTCGCTACCGCTGCGCCACGACATCAACTCTTTACGGTGAAGGAAAATACCTGGAGAATACTGCAACTCTTGGGATAAATTTTAAGACTACATATATACGCCAATCCGTAGTCGAAGATTGCAATGGAACCTCCTCACTCTTCTCCTTACCAGAAGATGTGATCAGCAGTGGGACACAAACAGACCGTTAGTATTTGTCAATGTATCTGTTACCCCGTGTTTAGCGATTAGGAAGTTATTAAATTGATACGGTTTTGTTATATAAATAACATTAAGTCATATTTCAGTGGTAACCAGTAAGATAAATTACTTGTTTGTATGTCCACGGTTGGTAATACAATGTAGGGCGACAGGTCCGCTGCGCCCACTTACCATTATTATTACGAAACAGAAATACTTGCTGTGGTATTTATAGGGATTTTGCAACTGTTCAAAATGACCTATTTATTTGTTTCATTATAAGTGTTAATAAATTCTTCCTGTGATAAAACATAAGGACTTGCTCGAAGGTGTTTTTTATGTCAGAGGGGGAGAACTAGTAGCAGGTTCATTTTATATTAATGCGCCTATAAATATCTGTAACATCAGATGGCATGCAGGTACTTTGCCATCCTTTAGGATACAACTACATGTACTCTGGCTGACCTTGAAACGGTGACGAGCAATTAACGAATTTTTCACCAACAACCGTACGTTGGTAAATAATGTTGGTAGCTAACCAGGCTGGCCGTTTAAGCCACCAGCATAAAAGGTCATCTTAATTTATGAGCATGGAAGTACAAGATAGTTTTATACTTCTGATTGGAATTAAATTGTCCCATAAATTAAATTGATAACTTATGAGTAGTGAGATTAAAGGTTTTCATTAAACACAGTCTTCTCTAAATTCTTTCATCAACACAGCGAATATACAGTTATATGCAAAAGTTACAAAACGATATGAGTAACCAATTAAACCGGATTTAGTTTGGCACAATGTTAAACTCATGCGCATCAGCTGTTTGGCAACTTATGTAAATTTAAGAAGGAAATTCCATTATGTTCACGTGAAGGCCAGCCCCCGACTGTACGCAAGAGGTTGCAAAGTTTTCCCATACTATACAATTGTTATATACTGTGAAACTGTATAATGGTTAAATATTAAACCTATAATTATGTTGTGTTATTTCTTTATAATGACTTTAGACTTAGAGTTTTAATTTTAGTATCTACAGTTGTTTTTTGCTGACTTTCAAGCATACAACCCACCTGATGGTAAGCGGTTTTTGTAGCCCATGATTGCTTGCAACACCATACATTTCTAGGTGTCACTCGCTCGTTACGAACTTCGAGGCATTGCTTTTTAATGAATCTCTCGATAAGAAACATTTATATTTTATGAATTTAAGATATCCATAAATATTCTTATTTATGCATAAATAGGTGTCATAGATTAAATATTTTTTAAAGGAGAGTCTGATGACAATAGTTTAATTATATTACTTTTATTTATTAATGCAATAAATTGGCATTACATGCATGTGTTCCGGTCTGCGTGTGTTTGTACCCGTCATTGTGTATGTTTCCGGACCATCGACACAAGATATAACTATTCAATTTAAGGGGGGCCGTTGAGTGTGTAGCGTTTATTTATTATTTATTATTGAATTGTACTAAACTTCCGTCCCGATTGTGTGAATGTTTATTGTTTGTTGTTTTATGTTTATTTTATTTATACCCATATAATTATACTAAAAAATATATGTAAAAACACTTCTAGTGAAAGGGTTTTCAAGGATTATTAATAAATCTCTTTTCAACCATAAATGGCTATTGTAGACAATATTGGAACGTGACTTATCGAGAACTTAAGGTCAATTATAATTTATTCAGCTTATAGACTTGCTTAATCATGTCAAATCTTTAAGCGAATTTCGCTTGATTTTGAGCTTCTATTATAAGAATTTCAAGTTTAAAGACACTTAAAGTAGAATATTTAAAGCTAGATTTAGTGTTTTTAAGGCGCATCTCACAAATGCATCGCATTAGCACGCTTTCTGTGACGTCAGCATCCTCAATAACATTGACATCTCTCACATAACTTGCACACCTGTTGACAATTTAATCGCAGTCGATGACGTCACAATCTTATCTAACCATTATTGTTCGTGACCGTTTTATATTTTTTTATTCAAACAATAAAAAAAAACATATTAATATATTTTCTTTATAATACATCTTAAGACGTGAACAGAAAACTTTAGATCCCTGTTTTAGAATCTTGCTCGAGTGCCCGCTGAAGAGGATGAGCATTGGCACTCTTAACGTAAATAGTAATATTTATTTATACATATTAATAAATAGAATGATTAAAATTAAATATAAAATTACATTCAAACGGCCAATATCAAATACATGCAATTTATTTGATTCAATTCAATAAATCCTTCGTATGCCACAGCAACGCGAGTCTGCTAGCTATCTATACAAATAAATAAAATTGAATTGTCTCTTTGTCATTTCAAATTAACAGCTTTTCACTAAATGCATACAAATTTTTTTTTTTTTTTTCTCTCTGACAGCCTTTGTCAGTGTTTCCGCCTCTCCTCCGCCTCATCTCTGAAAAGACTAGACGATGTTGACAGGATTTTCACTAGAAGATGTTATAAGGAGTAACATTAGCTGGTTTTATTTTAGTAAAAGAATTAGAGTTCCGTGCAATATAGAAAAATCGGTACACCACTCAATCGGAGCCGCGGGCACAGCAAGAATTAATAAATCATTAAAATAATATTTATAGTAGTAATAATCACATTAGTGGAATGCATACATTACTAAATTATGACTTAATTTATTCTTATGTTACACAATATATTATAATATGAAATGGAATAAACCTAAATTCTGTCAAGTAATGTTATAATGGGTTTGAATAATAATGATGACGGTATCGTAAAGCCTCCTGCATCAGGATATTAGCTATTCCACCCACTTGACGTCAAGGTTCTTGACATTTTCTTTAATGTTTTAGAATTGTTTGAGTGTTTTACACATATTGTAACTATATTATTGATTATTTTGATATCAAAACAGTGTACGCAAATTTGATAAAGTGAGTTTTTTTTCTACTTTCAACAACAAAACCACATTTTATATTCAATTAAATAAAAATACAACCAATTTCACAGAATAAGAGCTTTCAATATTATAAATTCGCAGCGAAGCAGATGCTTGTATTGACCATACAGGCATTATTTCTGGTCTGTGTGTGTTTGTCATTGTGTATGTTTCCAGACACCCAACACAGGATATTACTATCCTGTTGTGTTTTATGAAATAAAACAATCTGTTCGAGTTCAAGACCGAGACTGACTTTATTAGAAGTGTATAAGTGCACCTTACAAAATATTCTTAAAATACCCACACTACAACATCTCCCTCTTTTACAAATAAAAAAAAAGAAATAAACAATATATACTTGACAGATTTTAAATAAAAGTTTTTTTTTTTTTTTTTTTTTAACTTAACATAATTATCCTCTACATGACATGCTTTTTTTTTTTTTTTTTTTTTACATATTTTTATCTTGAGTTACAATTCGTTTTGTTTACTTAAAATACAGAAATTAAAAATGCTTATAATGCCACCTATCAGGAGATCGTACTAGCCTACCTGAGCGAGTATAGCGACCCTTAACCTGAGCTGATGGTGATGTGCTCTGCATATTTGAATCCAGAGAAGAAGTGGCAAAGTTATCCTCATCGTCTAGGTCATCATAAAAATTCTTTAACTGTTTTTTATAATGTGTATCGGCGGCGACGGATGGCGAAACTGATGCATTACTTGTTTTCAATATCTGTTGTCTATTTCGACGGTATCGCCGTCCACCGCAGGTCTTAATCCAATAGGACCGAGGTTCCGGTGCAGCTGTTTCCACGTGCCCAGGTATCCATTTACCTTGCGTGTTTTTGGAGGTAGGATCGCGAATACGTACTTGATCCTTGACTTTTAAAGGTTTTAATTCCTTACAATTACGGTTATAATATTCTTTTGCTTTCTCTGATTTTATTTTGCGTTTATTTATAATTTTTGATTTTAAAGGAATCTTAGGATTTAATAATTTGCTGTGTATTGGTAATCTTGTATTAAGTGTCCGTCCCATTAAAAGCTGTGCCGGTGAATAATCTTCCCCAGTTATTGGTGTATTACGAAAATTTAAAAGAGCGAGAAACGGGTCACTGTTGTCTCTTTCTGCCTTAATTAATAAATTCTTTACAGTCCTTACATTACGTTCAGCCAATCCATTTGAACGCGGGTAAAACGGCGAACTGGTTACATGTTTGAATTCCCACAAGCGAGCAAAATTTTGAAATTCATCAGATATAAATTGCCTCCCATTATCAGATATCAATTTTTTCGGTATTCCGAAACGAGCAAATATCGATTTAAATTGTGCTATTGTAGTAGTACTTGTAATATTATTGAGTGGTAATACTTCAACAAATTTGGAAAAATAATCTACCACGATAAGATAATATTTTGACTTTTAGCTGAAATATATATCGGCAGCAATGACTTCCCACGGTCTATCAGGTACCGGAACGGCATCAGCGGTTCCTTCGGCTGATCCGTTCTCATTTCGCAGCACACGACGCATTCTTTTACACGTTTCTCAATATCAGTAGCCATTCCTGGCCACCACATAACATCTCGTGCTCGCCTCTTACATTTATCCATGCCAAGATGACCCTCATGAATTCTTTCTAGCATTTCATTTTTTAAAGATCCGGGAATAATCACCTTATCATTTCTAAAAACAACTCCATTAATAACATGTATTTCTTCTCTTATATCCCAATAAGGTTTGACACAACTTTCTAAAATACTTTTTGTATGTGGCCACCCTTTCTTATATATCTCCATAGTTGTACATAGCCCTTTATCACTCAATGTCGCTTCCTTTATTTCTAAATCTTTTCGCCGAAGCATTCTTTCTCTTAATTGTGTATCTTTTATACCTCGAATTAATTGAGTTAAAATTAAACTGTCTCTTATAACTCCAAATTTACAGGACTTACTTTTTATTTTTAACTCTGCGTAGTACTTGTCAAACGCGTCGTTATTCTGATAACTTTCAAAGAACAAATGTCTTTCAAAATTAATATTTTTTAGTGGATCACATCTTTCTTCAAATTTTATACATAATGCTTCGTAGTTGCTCTGTTCAGTGTCTTTGAAATCTAGTTCTTCGTAAATCTCTCGTCCGCACTTGCCAATCACATGGAGAAACAACGCAAATTTTTCTCGTGACGAAGCATTTTCTCGACCCGACGCAATAAGATACCAATCAAACGTTTTTTTCCAGTCACGCCAGTTGTCAGACATATTGCCTTCCATCGATAACGGTAACGGCTGTTGTATTGAGGCGTAATTCTCATAATGACTATCTTTAGACATTTTGACAATTTTTTCTTTAGCACTACTCATTATACTTTAAGAAATCTATATGATATATAATTCCTAACACCCCACACCTGACACCATGTTGTGTTTTATGAAATAAAACAATCTGTTCGAGTTCAAGACCGAGACTGACTTTATTAGAAGTGTATAAGTGCACCTTACAAAATATTCTTAAAATACCCACACTACAACATATCCTAATGGGGGCCGTTGAGTGTGTAGTGTTTATAAAACAATATTTATATTTTATAAATAGAATAGTTCTTTGTAAAAATATCCTGAGCGGTTGAGTTTAAATTATGTTTAATGTTTCGTAAACTTAATGCCAAGGCTTACTGGTTTCGAGTGATCTCTATAAGTACAAACTTAGTATTTAAAATAATAACTTAACACGTCATATAAGCTACTTGAAATAAAACCTAGCATTGTTCCCGGTATTTTATCTACCCAGGATCTTCTTATTACTCTTATCCGGATTTGGCAGGTTACTAGTTTTTACACAGAGCCATTGCCATCTAACCTCCGCAACCCTAAGGGCGAACCAGTAACTCATTGGATATGATCATTATTTATTAAGGTTTAACGATTATTATCATATGTTATGTTATAACAACCGGGACCGACAGATTAACTTGCGCTCCCAGACCGAAACAGATCAATGCAAACATCCGCAACCGTCGAGGCTAAAGGCGGACCCACCACCAGTATGCCACTTAGTGTTTCGAATTTATTTCGTGCTTAACGGATAAGATGTCGCAGGCAAACCTGTATGACGTTCGAAGAAGAAATTCTAAGACTAATATTCTCTGATGCTAGTGATAGTGCTTTGCTGCCTTAAAACCGTTCATTAATGCAAAACTGCTGACGCGCCAAGTCAGCCTGCCTACAACCAGTTGCATCTTGGGGTTATGCAGGACAAGGACGCTTTGCGCCGGGGCGTCGCGGTTGAATGCGTCAGCGATCCCGCGACGTCGCACTATGGCGCTAGATGGGACTTTGGTGGTTTTAGTGGGTAGAGGGGCCAGGCTCCGAGTCCCACACCTCCTGCGCCATTGCACCCGTCTCGACGCTCGAGTGCGTAACTGCATTTCCTTAAGTATAAAAAGACAAGGACGCTTTGGATGCTAAACTAGTAATAAAAAAAGTTCATAAGTAATAATTTTAGGTATCGTATGGTTCGTTTTGTGTAGGCGTCTAAATCGCCAAACAAAGTTATTGTGCAAAATTTCAAGTCAATTGTACGTACACATAATTTAAAAAAAGTAGCGGAAAATTACCAGAACAAAATATTATGTACTAGTCAATTTAACCTTGCATAAATTTCAATGTAAATAATTCGAAAGTAAAACAAGCATTTATATGCTTAATATAATATAAGTTACAAGTGAAAAACAGTAGCAAGGTTGACGTAGCACTATTAAAATTCTTTGTCGTACTTCGACCACAAAAAAATGAGGTTACTAGATCGAGGAGGTTTTTTTATTCAGTATTTAGTTCCTTGAAATATAAACGCTACAAATAAACGCTACACACTCAACAATTAACACTCAATATAAATTTATTATTTAGTTTTCATTTTTCAAATAAGTTTAATAGTAATTTTTAAAGTTCCACTATCAGTACAAGAAGAGCTACTATTCTTATGTCTTATGAGCAAGTAGTAGTGACCCCACAAAATAAATTATATAATTAAATAATAAATAAAATACTTTTAACTAACTTACTAAAAATTCAAATTTGTATGTACAACTAATCTCTTATGATGTATTGAACCTATCAGGAGGAGAAAGCGGAAAAAAGATGATGCTCCTTCATTTGTTTATTAAATCTACTACCATACCTCCGATTTTTTTTTGTGTCTGGAAGTAGTGGCTAGAACTTTCGAGATAGAATGAAATTAACCGTAGACACTACGATTTTCTTTCGTGCAACTTCTCGTATGTTATTCGCTGTAAAAGGTAGATGATTTATACGAATATTCTACATTGAATTTTTAATAATTATACTAGCTTACACCCGTAGTTTCTCGTACGTGAATAACGATTTTAAATGAGGCATCTTTAATACAAGAATATTTATAGAAATAATTGGTTCTCCGTACAAACTATCACCTAATTAGCTCACCGCCTTCAAGCTTTTTTTTCACGATAAAATATAGCCTATGGTTCTTTCTTTGTCTATCTATGTATCATATTTCATCGAAATCGGATAACTGGTACAAGCGTCAAAGTTAGATACAACAGACAGAGCTACTTTCGCATCTATAATATTAGTAGGGATTGGTGGGCGTTTTGTAACAAAGGCTAACTTCAAAGTCGGTGGAATAAGTAATCCAGATTTGTACATACATATCAAACGGCAAATCTAAGCAAGTTGCTGTGACCTTTACGTGCTTGCAAGTAAATTGCAATAAGTGACGTCACCGTTCTTTATTTCTAAATCTAAATATTTTTCATATTGTATTTTAAAATGGAAGAAACACAATTAATTTTCAAACATTTGCACAAACGTTTTAATTAACAAAACAAAGACGTTTCAAGTTCTGTGTATACAGTAGCTTATACAAAAATAATCAACAAAAGTTAAAATTTAAAAAAAGGTTAATTTTATCCCACTTATTAACTTTCGGATCTTCTGTACGTAATATTTTGTTAATAATAAATTTTATTAGACATAC
This sequence comes from Hestina assimilis, assembly GCA_023373885.1. NCBI lineage: Eukaryota > Metazoa > Arthropoda > Insecta > Lepidoptera > Nymphalidae > Hestina > Hestina assimilis. Next base: position 5,259,871 of record CM041740.1, on the reverse strand, counting down.
GTTAATTTTGTGTGATTTTTGTTATCAAGTTATATCTATTTAATGTATAAAATGAAAATATAGAAGGGTAATTTAGCTCGTAGCAAGGCTGTCTTTAGCACCGATGATCGCAGGTGCCGTTTGGTGCTGTATTGAACCATGTAAAAATCTGTTTCGGTTTTCGTGGCTGCTCTGGTGGTGCTCTCCTCTTCCTTTGAAAGTATTTTACGCGGGTATTATCACATAACATCTGATAATAAAATTATCCTTAGTTTTTGATAGGCAATTTAGGCTTACAATGAGCGATTAGTTAACCCTTTGGGTTACGGAGGTTAGATGACAATCGCTTTGATAAAGAAGAATGATTGTTTTACAACACAACATTTTTAATAAAATATTTATTAAAAAATAATTGTTTTTTGTTCCTAAGTAGGGAAGCAAGCATACGGTTCAGCTGATGGTAAGCGGTTGCCATAGCTTACGAGCGCTTGTAATTTTATATGTAGGTGTCACCTTCGTGTTGCCAACTTCGAGATATTGGTTCTTAAATCTTCTTTGCCTAGTAATTTCACTACCCTACAGTGCGCTTCAAACCGAAACATAGTAATGCATTATACACTATTGATTTGCGATAGAATATTTGACACAAGAAGCCGGCTTGCACCAATAGACGTACCACCAGTTGAAACTCATTTCAACTATCTGAAAATAGAAATTAGTTTCGCAATTAATAAGTCAGGGTTACATATAATTTATTACGGTGTCAATTTCTCATTGATATATCGAAATCGAGAACATATACACTGATTGATTTTAATTGGTTTTTATGAGCGCACGTTTGCGGTGAAACATACGCCCACTCCATTGTCAGCGCTTGTAACGAATTCACTGTGAGAGTTTCAAGGCTTTACTTAATTAGACTACTTACTTACTACAAGATTAGAATTTTAACACGAGCATAACTATTGCAATACCCAACATACAAGGTCAAATGTAGGTTTACAAAACTTTACAAGTTGGAGAAATACTTATGATTTTTTTTATTATATACCTCGATGGTGGCAAACAATCTTACAGCACACCTGATGGTGAGCAATCACCGCAGCCTATAGACCCTTGGAACACCTGAGGCCTCGTTTGAAGATCGCCGTTGGGAAAACAGAATAGGCAGAACGTTCACGGCTGGAAAATTCTTTGATATAGCACTTTGCTGTGTAATTATTGGTTTGTACATTATACTATATGGTAATTAGCAACTGAATTTTTGACGACATTGTGGCGCAGCGGTAGCGAACCTGCCTTAAACGCCACAGGTCCCGGGTTCGATTCCCGCTCGGAGCATAATATGTTTGTATTGACCATGCAAGCATATTTTCCGGTCTGGGTGTATTTGTCCTTGTCATTGTGAATGTTTCCGGACCCCCGACAAAGGATATTAATATCCTAATGGGGGCCGTTGAGTGTGCTACGTTTATTTATTTATTTATTTAAATGGTTATGTTAAGTTTAATTTAAAACCTTCATTTGCGCAAATCTAGTATATATTTCCTACGAATTGCAATTTATAAAACGTTAGAAGTAAAGAGAGAAGTTAAAGGTTAGGTTGTATGAATAGAACGCCCTGTCTGCACGATTAGTAGTATTGTTCATATAAGCAGTATCATATAATTGTATTTCAAATCAACATCATTCAAATAACAAGGTTCATTTAAAGTAACCGAATGAATGAAAATGGTTTTGTATGTTTCGTAATATCATTCAGTTGAAATTAACTTTTCATTCAATTTTATACCATATGTATTGTACAGTGTTAAGAAATATTCTATGAATTTAATTTAACCTTCATTTGCGCAAACGGAAAAATACTTCTGCGTCATTTTGAGTCGCCATTTTTCTTAACTGAGCAAAAATTTCTGGGCATATAATTTCATGTAACCGCTTTATTGTCATAGCTTCTATAATATTTCCTCGAGCGTTTCAGAATAATATTATAAATTTATAAAAATAAATGTCACAACAACCATATTGTATTCTACAGGATATTCTGTCTTGTAAGTTTTTTTAAACCGGAGAACAAAAACCATAATACCAAATCCAATGTGCACAAATTCACTTTACTTTAGATACTTTTAATTAAAAGTAGCTTTTTACGATAGTCAGTTGATAATTAATTCAATTAAGAAGTTACGACCGCGTTTTAAAAGACTAATATAAGATGCTTGGTTCCAATTAGAGGTAAAACATTTGCTCTTTTTCCATTTTGTCACATGAAGATCGATAAAAGTAGTAAAATTGGTGGGCGTTAATGCATTTAGACCCGCAAACGATGCAAATTACTTAAGAACTTGGTGATATCGTTCTACGACGCCCACGGCGTCGCCATCTTGCACGGCGCCTTATAGTGAGCATGTTCTGTAATGGGAATGGAATAATGTTAAGGAAATATATAATTACAGGTCAATGTACACTGGTCACTATATTCTCATCTATGACATGGCATTTTAAGGAAAATGGCCCCTAGAGATTATTTTTAAACAACTTTAAAAAGGTTTTTGTCTGCGTATGTTATGATGTCTTAGTTAGTTGTGAACCGATTTTAATGCTTTTTTGAGTGGGTACATCGCGTATGTTTACCTGATTAAGGGCTAGTCACGGCAACACGCCAAGTACGAGTACAAGAACTGTGTAACAGCGATCATTGCATTTCTCAAGCGATTGGCGACTGATGACTATTTAAAAAAACGACAATAGTAAGTCTATATGTAATATCTAAATAGTCAAACTAAACCATAGAACTATGATTATTACGCTATGTATTTATCCCTTTTCTTGACAGTGTATGTTTGCAAATATATCAAGTTTGAAAAATTCTAAGTTTTTTTTTTTTAGTTAATAACTATTTTTAATATACGAAATATATTTATGTAAACATAAAAAAATATTTTATAATAATTATTTCGATAATCAAAGACTTTTCTTTTGCTAAGTTAATAAGGGTTAATATTCGTTCTTAGATTATATTACCAAACTTTATAAGTGTACTTTCACTAATATTTATTTGGAAAAATATACTGCGCCACTATTTGCGATAATTTGACGTGACTGAAAAGCGCTCACATTGTTTCCACATCCATTTTTATGCTAATACGATATATCATTACACTAAGTCGTTGTTGGAATACAGAGTGAACGTGTTTCGACACCATGATTGCAATGGCTGTAAATCATCGAGCATTTCCCACACAACGAGACATTATTATGGATGTTGAGTTTATATGATCCGTCCAAGGTTAGATAGTACAAGCATTATGTGCTTTTACGACATAACAGTGTAAAATGGGTTTAATGTTTTTTTTTCTACAAATATTGGCAAATAGAGCGTGTGTTTTTATTTGAGGTAGAGAGGGGTGGAGGAAGATTTGGAAAGATAAAGAATGTTTAGAATTTAACTACTTGCTACTGCTTGAATAAGGTCCTATTTCGTATTGATGAGGACAATAGTACTCCTACTTTCCAGTGGCGCATTCATTGCCTCCCTTCTTCACGATAACATCCCAAGTCCAAGCTCGACCTCGATCGACCTCGGCCCTTGGAACAGATTCAACTTGAATCTCTACTAGGTTGTCACTTTTTTACCGGCCGGGTGTACTAACTCCAACGGTCACACTGTCGAGGCCAGTAAAGCCAACAGAAATAAACACTCAGAAAAAACATTCACCCCGACAACAGCAAATTAACCTACGACTACATTACAATAAATTATCTATGATGAAAATAATTGTCATCAACATTATAATAAATTGCCGAGAATTTATTTCTTATAATATTCATCGTTAATTCAATTAATTTAACGTAGGACTGAATATTTGGATTTAATGCTTTAAAACGGGTTTTTAAATTGAGGTCAACTTTGAAGTTACTGTCTTATTGTATCAATTTAGGGCCTTGATACAGAAAAGGTTGTATTTGAGAAATTTTCTAAATAAAATAGATCGAGTTGCTGTGAGAAGACGAAACTTTGATTTTAGTAATAGGCTAGCTGCGCCCGCGACGCCCCTCACGTGGTGTACCGATTTTTCTTTATTCCATGGAATCCGAATTGTTCTTTTTCTAGAATAAATATAAGCCTAAGCTACTTCTTATAACATCAGCTATCAACCACAATCTACCATTGTCTCGTTAAAATCCGTCCAGCCATTTCAGAAATGAGTCAGAACACAGACAGACAGACAGACACTTTTAAAAAATATTCTTTAAGTCAGTGCGTTATAAACTTCAAACTGGAACACAGTAATGCACTACTATTTGGCACTAGAATATTTGACACTGCGGGGGTACCTACCTAACCGGCCTTTAGCGACAAAAGACCTACCACCAGTGTGACTGATTGCACTGTTAAAATAATCTCTGCTGTGACACAGATTATGCCAACAGCGGGCGATGGGGTCGTTACGACCCGACGCCGGTGATATACACAATAAAGATTATTCCAATTGAAAAAGCCGAATTGTTTTACTTTATTACGCACCATGGGATAATTGGGCTTTGTTAAGCTATTACTATTAACTATTGTTTATATTTTGTCTTTGTTATAAGTATTTTGTTCAGGGTCCCATTGCGACACTGGTAGAAGTACGACCATACTTGCATTTTTTTGTAACATACTAGTCTGTCTTTGTTAGAATCTACTACAGTTCGACTTCGCGTTTCTGTTGTTCTCCGCTTAACGCTCCTAAAATGGTGCAACATAATGTTCCTTTGCAGTTACTACTTATACTACCAAAATGTATTATAAAACTTGATAAAATAATATATTTCCACAATAAAATAGTAAAAAAATCTACTTATTTCCTACCTGCTTTAAACGCTGCAGATGAATGTCTAGCGTTTATTTATTTATATACTACATAAGGAGAATGGCTGCCAAGCTATATGCACACAAATTGACACATTTTTAAAATATCTGAGATCTTTTAAACAGTAAATTTCGTTTTATATAATGACACACAAATATATAATTTGAACAGTTTGATCGACAATTTTCCCGAGCAAAAATAAAGCAAAGTCTCATATTTATTGAGCTCTTGTTATGTCTTGTCCAATGTGTTTATTGCATCAGTTCATCATTTAACATACACAATATTTTTTTTATTGTGTCTGGTACAACGTCGCTTTGCGTGACTGGAGCAACCTGGAACTAAATACTATTTCTCTAGAAAATAAAAGTACACAAGAGTGAATCTTCCGTAAAAATACAAATTAAACTGTGGACGTACGAATTAAAATGTAACAATATTCGCATATATTGCACATTAATAACTAAAACGTGCGCGAGAGTCAGCCGTCGTCCTAAATCCCACACCGCTCGTGAATATTATACGTGACAGGTTACCAGAAATAAGATAAAATTGCACATTACGAGATTTTGCAGATCTAAAAGATAAGCTGAAATGTATAAAAAAATCATTGAAAAACTTACAAGTACAATACTAATGTATGGTAATTTCGTTCGTTACGGAATTTAAAATGCCATTTATATAATTTTGAAACTTTATTCTCTATAGCATTAAATTAGCCAAAAAAGCGTAAGGCTTGTTTGATAAAAGGCAGTCACTGTATTGTATCTATAGCAACATAAGATGTTCATAGTATCGCAGAGCTTTGCTATCTGGTGATCTAATGAGGGTGTTGGAGGAGAGAGATTAGGTAAATTCAGGGCCGTTGCAATGAATATTCGGTGAATGAATCGCAATATTACAGAGACGATTTCTCAGGCCTGCAATATTACAAAAACTTATTATCACAAACGCAAGCAACGCTAACAAAACTTTGCTTACCATTTTTATACATATATTGATAGCTTCTTCTTCTTATCATCGGGTCAAGTTAGTGGCCAATCTAGTGTCAGAGCTGTTCAGGTCGTCCATATACGAGTAGGCCTCTGATTTGACTTTTCGACTATTATGAAATTGATAACAGATCGGACCGACTTTTTACAGCTTAAATACCATCCATACGATGACCCATCTAACGACTGACCGCGCCTAAAGTTGCTTAACTCACTGATCGTCTACCGATCAGTGACTACGGAAATATTCATTAAATGTATTCAAACATTAAAGCTCTGTCAAAATTTAAAAACCAAAGTTTCAAATCTTGTGTTGAATACTGTTTCTATTTTTACAACAATACTTTAAACTTGTTTAGTAACTTGTGAAACGAAATATACTAATATTGTGAAAGCCACAAACGCGTGTCCTATTACAGCAAATAGATTTCCATATTGCAAGTAAATAATGTAAGGTGTGGTTAAATCAGTCCAGTGAATTTAAGAGAATGCAACATTGTTGTCAGGTACGTTATCTACAAGGCCGGTGGGGCAATTGTTCTGAATAAGTAAGCTTAGTACGGCTATTAGTAGCACGTTCATGATTATAAAGTTTCATGCATATGCAAGCACTCCAAAAGTAGTTGTTATTTCTGATAAAACAAAGAAAGATTTTGATTGAAATCTTAAACATTTTCTTAAACATTCACAGGCATTTACTTAACTGACATTTTATAGCTATGTTTTGTTTGGACTTTTGATTATAGTAGGGTTGTTTCCGTTTCGGACTCTGGCGGACCAAGATTGAACATTTTTTAAATATGATATTGATTGTTATTTCTTTTATTCCAGAATGTCTCGGGGCACAGGATCGTTCTCGACAGCGTTCCGGTTCCAGCCGGAGAAGTCCTGTTACGGCCAAAAGGGATGTTGACTTCGACTGCCCTGAAGAGTTCGGCTATTACCCGCACCCCACCGATTGCACGCTGTACTACGTTTGCGTATTCGGCGGCGCTTTACTCGAATCTTGTACTGGTGGCCTAATGTACAGGTAGCTATTGCACAATATATATAATTTTACATTATAATATTTATTTTTATGCAGTGGTGTGAAATATATTTAAATTTCGCTACTTCAATTTCAGTCACGAGCTCCAAACCTGTGATTGGCCGCGTAACGTGGGCTGCGATGCCACTGGTGCCGTAGTTGCGGAAGACTTGGAACGGTTGAATGAAAGAGAACCACCACCTCCGCCACCTCAGCAACGACGTAATCCACCACCGCCGCCGAGAGCGCAGCCTAAACCCGTTATTACTTCGCGAGGACAACCGAAATTCAATCGACAAGAATACGAAGAGGTTTGTAAAAGCAATTCATCATCAGTTGATATTCAGTTATTATTTTAGTAAAAAACACTCAATGTCTCATTTATTGCATTATTACCTCAAAGTTTTTAATAATATCTTAATTTCATTGTAAGGTAAATGTAAAAGCTATGTGAGAATATTGTTGTATGTATTTTACATTTATGTCATATAATTTTCAGCAGCAACAGTTGTATGCTGAAGTCGACGACTTTCCGCCAGTTGAAGAAATCGAAAGTGACAGGCAGCAGAGAGTGTACAGAGGACAGCCTTCGACAATTGGACAGGTTCAAAAGGATAGAGATGGATACGTGTCCCAGGCTATAAGTTCTGGAAGAACACTTAATTCAAATATTATTCCTTCTTCGATTAACCAGAATAGTAAGATTGGGTCATTTTCGTTTGGAACTCAAGTTGAAGACAGAAGAACGGCTACAATTACTCAAGCTCCTCGAACCTATAGGTAAAAAATTATGTTTCTAAATTAGTAATAATTTGATGGTTTCAAATACTTAAATGACTATATGATTTCAGAGGAGATAAATATGACGACGTTACTGACTCTCCTGACAGATACTTAACAATTAAGATCAATGACATAGTTACAAATACAATTTCGAGAAAAAAAAGAGAAATTGTAGATCCGGTTGTAAATGTGTCGAAAATACCAGATGAATTATCCAAACGTAATGATAATGACCAAATTATGGAATACATTGAATTTGATCCACAATCCGCTAAAGAAGAAGAGGAATATGAGGATGAAAGTTCAGAAGAATCCGATAGAGGGAAGAGACAAGTACGTTTTTATGTAAAGAACGGATACAAACCACCGACAAAAACATGGCCTAAGCCTCTAAAAGTGGTGACCTTGCCACAGTATAATTATAATCCCAATATACAAAGCCAAAGATTCCAGCCAATTTTTAGCAATTACGATGCTAGGAATAACCAAAAACCGTACTTTGTAAATAATAACTATTTTTCATTGGATAATTCTTATTCACCTAACCCAGTTGATGATTCACGAGCTTTGAGGCCATTTAAGGCAACATTATCAGATCTACCAAACCAAAACAAACAAAATAATGGTGCCACTCAAATTATAACAAAAAGTCCCCCTATTTCTTCCTTAGTCAACAATCAAAATCCATTTTCTGCTTTAGCCGGTGGTTTTTACAATAACGGTAAAATTGAAAATGATAGCAGAAACAAACATCATCACCAACCTTTACAAACATTATCTCCGTTAAAACAAACAAATTTAGTTCCTTTGCCAGATTCTTTTCAGCTTTCAAGTTCTATCGTTACAGGTAGGCCCGAACAAATTTCATCTTCAATACGTGTTCCAATTACCATTCCTAAAAATCAAATCCAAAATAATAATTCACCCCCAAAACAAATTAACTTGAAAAAAAGACCCACTACAAATTATAATAAAAACGAAGAGGAGTCAAGTGAAGACGAAGATTATACTTCAGAAGAAAATGATGACGATATTGAATACAAGCACGATTTTAATCCAGATGTATCTAATTTACCTTATGGTTATACCCACCCTAGCAATAAATTTGCGAAGATAGTAAATCCATTTGCTAATCCTAATTTTAATTTTGACTCTTTCATAGCAAAATTACAAAAAGATCATTATGCTATAGTAGGTACTACAACGCTCAAACCAAAAATTGAACAGATAAGTTCCCCGAAAGTAGTTATTAGTAATGTACAAACTACTCCTGCTTACTCGGATACTGGTCTTCGCTCTTCAACATTGAGGTCTAAGGGAATAAATATACCTAAGCCATTTACAATGTCCATAAATTCTAAAAACCAGGCATCTAATCAGGAATCAAATGTACAAAAACCGTATTCGCAACAAGAGATTATAAGGTCTCAAAATTATGGAATTCTTCAGCAGAATTCTGAAGATTATAATAGACAACCCCAAAAAGATGCTAAGACTCCTTTAGAAACTCTAAGGCCGAAATTAAAAGCACCTAATTTTAAAGATGATCGACAGCTTCCTATAAGTCAAAATTTTAATACCTCAATAAGGAGTACTGTTCTGCCAAATAGACAATTAGGTGTATCGGAGCAATTACAAGCGGTTACACTAAGACCTTTCACAATAGCACCTGGTACAAGATCACCCTTTTCACTGTCAACACCTACGAATTATAACATAGTAACCATGCAGCCGAATTTTTCGTCAAGTAGAGCTCCGTACGTTTCATCAACGTTCCAGCCATTGAATGCACTACTTTTAGCATTTACACAATCTACTCCGAAGTCTTTATCAACTATTGCCAATCAACAACTTACTGCTTTACAACAATTTTGGAAATATCCTTCAACAGATGTAACGGTATCAACAACTTTACCTAGTAGACCAATAACATTAGGCTCAAATATCCTAAAATCAGGAAACCTTCAAACACAACCATTATATGTTTCCACAAAAATCCCTATAAGTAACAAAATTTCTACAACAACAACAACAACAACAACAACAACAACAACAACAACGACTGAACCCCCTAAACGTAAACCTATACCAAAGCCATCCCCCGAAATGAATGATTATTATTATGACGAAGAAGATGAACAATACTATTACGAGCCAATAGTTAAGCCCAAATATATGCCTAGTTCAGAAATTAAGCCGCAACGACCACCTATGGCACAAAATTATCAAGAATATGAGGATCAGTACGATGGAAATATTAATCAAAGCGGTAAATCAGGCAATACGGGAAGACCCGTAAAATATAATACCTTTAAACAAGAAACAGTTACTAAGAATCATAATGATGTTCCCGTTGTTACTAAATCACCCTATAAACAATCAAATAAAAACCCTACAAACATAAATGCAAAAATTCCAGTTCCAGTAATGGTTGACTTCGTTAATCCCTCTAGTTCAACATTAATCCAACCAGACATTTCTAGTCACCAAGCAGTGAACAATATTCATCGTAATAGAACTGTACACATAAGAAAACCTATTGAAATTAATCCAAATACGTTACGTCCACCCAAGTATTTGAATCAGACAACTTTACGTCCTTATACCGTTAGACATAGATTAGCCAAACCAACAACAGAAAAGGCCTATAGCAATCTGGACGAAGAAAATAAACAGAACAGAGGAAAAGTTCGTCACCATAATATCGTAGCACAGATGAAACTAACAACACCTCGAGATAGCTTCAAACAAGAGACTCGTATTACAAAGACTAATCATGACGACAGAACTAACAGGTAAAAAACTTTACAGATGCTAGCTGCAATACCTAATGCTATGTAGATATTGCACTGCCCGACTGTGTATATTGCTTTAATATGTGACCAAACTATTTTGCACTTTGTTGATATTTTCTGTTTTAAAAACCTCGTGTCGTTTATAACTTTTCAAGTATCAAAAACAAATATTCTTTTACGTATGTAATAAAAGAATTTTTCTATCTTCTGTAACAAAGCTGCAAATGACTATTGACAACAGTTACACCGACTATACCAGACTGATGACTTTCAATAAACTTAAAGACTTAACGACATTTTGGTTTTCTATGTTTCTCCAATGGTTTTATTATCCAGGTAGGACTTTTCCATAAAGTAAGCATTGAGCAATGCTAGCTCGGCACACACAAATATAATTAATTTTTTCTTTACTTACTAATATTTCAGTCTGGAACCGACAGAGAGCATTACGCCTTCTTCTTATTCAGCAAGTCCGCAACCTAAAATGTTGTATAATGGTTCTCAAGCCTACAGTCCCGATCAATACGATCCTTACTATGCAGTTTACGATGAAGATGGTGAATTGTACAAGGATACAGGTGAGAGAAAGGCACTTCAGTCTCTTAATGATTATCGTTCATGTGAACAAACTTGTACCATAATAATAAATTACTTGAAACCCTTTATATAAATCTTTTCTTTTTCATATAAAATATGTCAAATTAAAAAGTTGTTTGTTATATTTTGTACTACAAATAGGCATGTTAACAAATAATTTGTAATTTATGATAATATACTTTTAACTGTCTACTTTGTATCTTTTTTAAAATAGTATATTGACGATTAATCATACCGAGAATTATTTTGTAAATGCGTTTAATATATTATTTAAAATTTAAACTGTATCTATTTTTTGCCCCTCTAATATCGTAAAGAATATCTAACATGAATTCTAATGGTTTTTTGTTCATATTTACCTTTAATTTTTAATAAAATGACTCAAGTTTATTGATCAATGGTCATTGAAGCACCTTTAACACACTAACGGGAGTATGGTACCGGTGTTGGCAGACTATGTGCAGCAATATAACACGGCTTCGCTTCGACCAGCAGTCCAACAGACGTACCGAGGTACACCACCACCACCACCACCACCACCTCGAAGACCGGTTCAGACTTACTCGCCAAGGCCGGTTTCATTAGATGATTATGATGATGCCCTTATTCAAGGACAGGTATGAAACAGAAATTATTTAATTAAGTATATTAGTAGAACAGTCTGCGAATGCAGAATGATGGTGTGCCAGAACTTTACGCTAAATAAACAACCTTTTTAATAAATAGGTGTCTTAATATTGTAATTTTTATGAAGCCCGTTAGAATTCTTTATTTTTATTAATTATTATATGTAGTTGAAAATAATTACTTTAAATATTTTCAGATAAGCAACCATAATCAATACCAATCATCCATTCGCCAACCTACAAGGTAATATTATTATATTTTAATTTATAAACTATAAAATTAAATAAAGTATAAAGAAGGGTTATAACAAATAATATAAAATAATCCAGGGGCGAAGGTAATGAATTGGGCTATGATCATATTCCAAGCAGCGTGAGGACAACTGTTTATGAAGCGACTTCCCTACGCACAACTCCTCCTACAACTAGCACAAGCACAACTACCACTACTACTACCACCACTACCACCACAACCACACGACGTCCAACAACTGCACCCTACACCGAAGCTATGACTCCGTCTCGTTACACCGCAAGGTACTACAAAAGTTTACAGGATTCCGTATATTCAATCATCAAGGCTTAAATTCATGTAGCATTCACCAGAAATCATTTCCATATACATAAACCCATTTGTTCATATCAATTATTTCATATTCATTTCAACTATCACTAGCAACCTTAAGACTGATCATTAGTACTAACACAGGTTCGGAACTAATAAGTTTTCATCGGTTTAAAGGTTGTTGTAATAAAAAGACAAATGTAAAACTTATTTGTGTTCTATGTATATATTTTTTTCTTTAAAACTTTTTCTGCTATATGATGTAGTTGGTTTATATATATTTACCTTTTGTAGTATCTTTATTTTATGTAAAATATTAGTTTTTAATTAGTAATTTTTGTTATTAATTCTTTCATTATTGGAAAATGAAATGAATCAAATAAAATAAGTAAAACTTTGATTAAAGAAGTAGGATTTTGAGAACTGAATTTAGAATCATTTCTTTGCTTTATATTCGACAGATCATCCACTGATGAAAATCCTATTCGCGGTCCCGCTTCCTCGCCAAGCCAAAAATCTTTCGATGAATCCACACCATTACCTCCTACAAAATCACCTCTTATAAATTTTTCAACCCTTGCTAAGCCCTTTGAAACGACAGATAACACATATAGATTAGACTTACCATCGACTGAAAAACTTCCGACTCGTAGACAATCTTCTCCTGTGACTAATGATAATACTAACAGTACTAACATAGAAGAACCTTCAAATGGAAATAGCAAAACAATTTTTTCTGGATTTTCATTCCGCCGGAATGCTAACGACACTAAAAATCCTTATACGTTAACTCTAATTACAAACACATACGACGACTTTATGACGTCAGGATCAAAAAGTAATCGGGGTAATAACAATAATAAAAAACATCATATACAGAGATTACATTATGATACAAGCAATAGCGATAATGATAAACACAAAAAAACAAAAGAAACCATAAAAGAAAATCATGCCGACAAATTTTCTAGAATTTCATCAAACAGTAAAGTCAATGGTCCCGAAAATAATTCTAATGAAGATATTTCCATTTTTCTGCGACCTCCTCTACTAAAATCTACACCAAAATATAGGATTCGCACAAGCACATTGTCAACTACAACAGATCCAAAATACTACTTAAAAACAGTTTTAAAGCGCCCTGTTATTAACGATGAAACGACAGAAAATTCAATAACCACTGAAGCGGTAGTAGAAAGATCACAAAATATACCTGATTTTCAAAATAGTAATTTAAATATTGATTCAGTTGAAGACTCAAGTAGTTTGACACAAATCGATTTTAATAATAAATATAATGAACCAAACGTGTCTCCTTTTAAAACATTAGACAATCTTAGAAATAATGTTCATGATGACATCACATCTGAAAACTACCGATTGGATGTTGATGCCACTCCTACAATTTTTAGAACAACAAATGGTTTTATTTCAACGACACCAAGATTACGTACAACAAGTACAGAAAAATCTAAACCAAACTTTTCTAGAAAACCTGCTTATTATCTTTACCATGTTGATGAAGAGGTAGTGGCAGATCAAACTACTGAAATACTTAACGAAAAAGTTAAAAAGGTTATTAATACTTTCATAAATAGGTTCGCCAGTTCAACTCCAAATATTATAGAGTACACACCGGGTGCAGAAAAGGCAGAAAACAAAATTGTTCATATAGGCTATCAAAAGAAAAAAGAAAACTATGGTCCAGAAAAACCACCTCGTAATACTTTAAAAGATTTAAAAACTGTATCAGAACCTAACATAATTCGATATATTTCTCCAACGGTGCAGACTTATACTTTTACTGGTCCAAATCAAGAATTAAAAGATAATTTATTACGATCTACTATGTTACCAATGAACGAGGTATCTTCACTTAACGTTGAAACTGAGGCGGCATTAGTAGATGCCATCCCTAGTTCTGATTATATTTCGGAAAAAGGTATATATCAATCAAAATTCCACTCTTTTGTTAAAGGTAAGTCAGATATCGAAAAATCTAATAAATATCACAAGATTATTAATCTTGAAGAATTATCTAATAGCAGTTCTAGCACTCAGAGTGTGGAAAATATTCAAAATAATGACGTAACACCACTAACTATAGTAAGCCCTGCGAATATTAAAGTATCGACTGTAACTGAAAATTCGACACTAGTAAATGACTATGAGAGTGACATTGCTTCAACTACTAGCACTACAAAATCAACGACGACTCTAAAAGTTCAAAAAGAAATGAAGCCGACCACTAAAAGTATATCCTTCCCAACTCGTGCCTCACGAATAAATCCTGCCATAAAGCTAGCTGCGGCAAATCTTGGAGGTGGGCGCAGGAGTTACCAATCGTCGTCCAATTGTTCATCAGACAACAGTCTGCAAGCGAACCCAAAATGCAACGAAATCAAATATCAGAGGTACTCGCCGGGCAGTCGTAACACTCTAATGTATACCTTTTTATCGACGGTGGAGGTTTCATACTCCTTATTTTCCGCATCGCGATATAACTGGCATGTGAATGAGCATCTTTCTAAATATTGATAATGGCACCTATGGCTAAAATCTGTCGCTTAGCATACTTTCTGTTATATTCTCATTGGGGGACTTCCAGTCGGTTGAGTTTTATTTATGAATTGTTAACTCCTGACGCGACCATTTCCATTTCCTGCACTGAGCTGTTTATTTTTCTTTTCTTTAAAGTTATTTTTAGTATGTAATGTATTTAACTAACATATAATTGTTTTTATTTTTCAAGTTTACTTTAGAAAGTTCCTCAATGTAGCTAGTCTTATATACTTTAGCACCACATTGCAATTATTCATTTAATTTCTTAAAGTGCACCTTAATTTTGAAGTGTATCAAAACGTTCTTATTTTCATATTACTGCATGACAAAATTAATTTTCAAAGGATTTAAATTTTTTTTTTTTTACAAAAATCTATTAATTTATTTTAATATTGATTTATTTAAAATTAATATACAAGATTTTTATTTGCTTATACCTAAAATCACGCATACTAATGCATCCTTTTAAATGAGCTTTTTATTGGAAATATTTATTTTACAGGCCAAGCAGCACACGAGTACGAGGCTCTGCACATTATTCTACTTCAGGGGCATCGGAAACGCCACAGCAAACACATAACAGAGGAACACCACCAACGTTAGATTTGAATACCTATAATTTATTATGAGTGTGTTGCTTAATTATCGATTCGATATAATTATGCTAATAGTATACATAAAGATATGTTGAACTTAAAAATAATCTATTTTAATTATTCACACAGTCGAAGCAGACCAACTCTGAAACCATCGACGGCTATTGTATCTAAGGTCACTGAAGTGGATATTTATACTAATCCGCCAAGCAGACCAGCTCCTGTATATCCACAGCCTACACCAGATAAAACTGCAGCCAAATGTAGAAAGGATGTATGCCTCTTACCAGACTGCTTTTGCGGAGGAAAAGACACCCCTGGTATGTCCAAGAAAAATCTTATTACTTGATCCAGGTGATTTTATGTAAATTAAAAGACAATTATACTACACCGTCTTTTTCAATATGAGTTAAAATTTGTAATCGAATATCTGATATCTTAGGAAATTTGCCTGTCAGCGAAGTTCCACAAATAGTATTAATAACATTCGACGATGCTGTTAATGATTTAAATAAAATATATTACGAAGAACTATTCGAAAAAGGACGCGTCAATCCAAATGGCTGTCCCATAACTGGCACGTTTTATGTTTCGCACGAATGGACAGATTATAGTCAAGTGCAAAATTTATATGCAGATGGCCACGAATTTGCCTCACATACTATATCGTAAGTTTATAAAGAGTGGAAGGGCTATTTGCTGAATCTGAATTATCTACTGGGTCTTGTATACCTATTAGGGTCTGGTTTGAATATTTCAACATTTAGCAAGTCATTAAAATAAATTTTATTTATTGTTAAAATTATTTTGAAGTGTTGAAATGTTGAGCCCAATTTCTTATTAACGGTTTCCTGGCCATCTATATATATTTATTTTTTAACGTATGTTAAATCTTAATATAAATATATCAGCTGCATAATATTTTTAACATGGTTTTAATGAAGTGGTTTTTCTTTCTTCTCTTCCATCCTTTCTACCTAACGTCTATACCTTCTTCTGCCAACTCTTCCTCCTCCTGGCACACGACACACCCAAATCACATGCACAATCACCACCTACATCCCACGACAAACAGGCGACATGCCGGTGGAGCAGATCCCGCAAATCGTTCTGTTGACGTTTGACGATTCTGTCAACGACTTAAATAAGGGACTCTATGCGGACTTATTTGAAAAAGGCCGTGTAAACCCGAATGGTTGTCCTATATCAGCTACATTCTATGTATCACATGAATGGACAGATTACAGTCAAGTACAAAATCTTTATTCAGCTGGACACGAGATGGCATCACATACAGTTTCGTAAGTGGTTGAAGTATATAATGTACACAGAGAATAACGTTGCACTATTGTAAACAATTATCACAGTTAGTCAATTGATCTATAATAATTTATACTTCAAATCTAATATCTTTCTTGAAAGTAACAATTTCTTAAATAATAATTTAACGATGTAGTTTTATTGGTTTTGGTTTAATCTTTTTATTTTATTTTTTAGCTATTCTATATTCTTTTTGGTATGATTTTAGCTACCTTATGAAATTTCTCATATGCTTTTTAATAAAAAATATACTTATGATACTCATAATTTAACAAAAATATTTTTCAATTTTAGTCATAGTTTTGGTGAGCAGTTTTCGCAAAAGAAATGGAACAGAGAAATCGGTGGTCAAAGAGAAATTCTAGCCGCTTACGGTGGTGTAAAGCTTGAGGACGTAAGAGGCATGAGAGCTCCGTTCTTATCAGTTGGTGGAAACAAAATGTTCAAGATGTTGTATGACTCCAACTTTACTTATGACTCATCACTGCCCGTATATGAGAACAAACCACCAAGTTGGCCTTACACTTTGGACTATAAGCTGTTCCACGATTGTATGATTCCACCATGCCCTACTAAATCTTACCCAGGTTACGTATATTTTTAGCAGAACTTTTATATTTTATACAGAATGACCGCTTTAATATATATTTTAAAGTAGAAAATTATAGAAGAAAGATTGTTTTAAATATCGGTTTTAACTATACTATTTCAGGTGTTTGGGAGGTGCCTATGGTAATGTGGCAGGATCTTAATGGAGGCCGTTGTTCCATGGGTGACGCTTGTGCTAATCCTCCTGAGGCTGATGGTGTATACAAAATGATTTTGAAGAACTTCGACAGACATTACACAAGTAACAGGTAGAAAATTCAGACTATGATAATTATTTGCCTCATGACTAATATAAATAAATATACGCTACACACTCATCGCCCCCACTAGGATATTTATATCCTGTGTCGGGGGTCCGGAAACATTCACAACGACAAGGACATACACACCCAGATCGGAAAACATATCTGTATGGTCAATACAATCTGCTCCGAGTGGTAATCGAACCCGCGACCTGTGGCGCTTAAGGCAGGTTCGCTACCGCTGCGCCACAGTCGTTGGTGTAAGCTTTAGTATATTAATGTAAAAACTTCTGTTTTATATCGATACATATTTTTTTAGGGCGCCATTTGGTCTTTTCTACCACGCAGCGTGGTTCACTCAACCTCATCACAAAGAAGGATTCATCAAGTTCTTAGACTTTATCAATAAGATGCCTGACGTGTGGATTGTTACCAATTGGCAAGCCCTGCAATGGGTTCGTGATCCAACGCCGATCTCAAGGCTGAATAATTTCCAACCATTCCAATGCAACTATCAGGTACACTATACTTCTATAATAAACATCTTAAGTTAAGAATTCGTGCAATATATAATTTTTTTTTGTGTTCACAGGGCCGACCTAAGAAATGCAACAATCCGAAAGTGTGCAACCTCTGGCACAAATCCGGAGTGAGATACATGAGAACGTGCCAACCATGCCCAGAAATATATCCTTGGACTGGCAAAACTGGCATCAGGTCATCTCGCATCGACAATGACATTGAAGAATAAGCATAACTTTTAAGTAGTTAGTTACAAATAAATTATACATCATGATCCATTAGTTCTTTGCTTTTATGTGTAAGCCAATGAGGCAAGGATCGTTCTAGTAAATTATAATCAATAGAAATTGTTTTGTCACCAACTAGTAAGTGCCATTTAGATTAGATGGTCACAAAGCAACAAATGTAAAAAAAAAATTACAGGATTTTATTGTAACTGATAGTGTGTTTGAAAGTTTTAGTATAAATTATATTTTTTCCTTCATTATTATATAAAGTTTTGTTAATGTATTGGAAACTGTGATATTTTGTGTTTTCAATCACTCAGAAAGAAAAATGCATCCAAACTACATATATATATATACTTTATTTAATTATTTCGTAATTGTCACGATATTCTGCTTTTTACAGTTTTCTTATAGTGTGTTCGTTTATCAAATAAGCCTTTTAAAATACTCTCATTGGAATTGAAGATAGTTTTAGACGTAAGATTTTTTATTTAAATCACAAAGTTACAGGAATAAGAAGATGTAAATTAACCATCTTATAAGTTCAATAGCTGTCCCATTAATCTTCATTGACATTTTGATACGGATAATCATTTTCATATATTTAAAAAGAGCCATATTAAAATTTAGAAATATTCCTCTTATCTTGCCAGCGTTGTGGTTGACACTGCCTTTTATACAATTGTAAATATAGTTAGTGCTTTGTGTTAAGTTTTAGATTAAGATTTTGTGAATTTTAAGCGCTTAAATATCGACTATGCAAGAATTAATCAAGTATTTTCCACACGTCCTTTGATTTAGGTGATATAAATTTTCGGTAATAAATTGTAACGTCACGTAGACGTCTGTCTACATCGCATTTGTGATGAAGCACATGTTTATGTGATCGATACGAAATTTTGGAAATTATAACATTGTTTCATGATAACGGACATATAAGGTAACTTAGTTATTGATTTCATGTTGACTTTTATCGAGTATAAAATTATTTGCAAAATCTGTTTTAAGAGTTGTAAGTCTTTGTTTGCAACAATATTTGAACTGTCCTTAATTATCGAAGAATATTAACATCACAATAATTATAAGTCCTATTATTGTAAATATAGTTTTATTATTTAAAATTGGTAGTTCCATTCTTATGTGAATCGTATCTTATAATTATTTTAATAATTCGGAATTTTATACGACAATTACTTTGTTTGGTACGTCGAACGTGATTTTTAATACTGGGACCCGTTTTTAATGTACTTTTTGCATTCATTGTGGTAAATTACTACCTTGATTATAATGAACGTGAACAGTGCAACGTAATAAAATATTATAAAAAAAGATTTGCTGTTTTATTACCAATATCTAAGTATACATAAACACTTCCAATTTTATTGTAATTATATAAGAACCCCGAACACCATAATAATATTATTACACATTCAAAGATTGAATAAAACATTAAATCTCAATTGGACAAAAATATTTTAACATGATCATACCATTTTATCTTTTAAGAAAATGTTATAAGAAATGTTTTGATTTTAAATTTATTAAAAAATAATTAATATTTAAACGTAGCAGCAATTTTTTCAAAATATTCTGAAAACAACTTTTTACATATCTACTACATATTGTAAGCAGATAATTTAATTTGAAATAGGATTAGCTCTGAAATGGAAATGTTTTTTAAAAGAGATTTCATTGGCAGGAAACATTCTTGTGTAATCCAGTTAGAATCCTATCTGACATGAGCCGGCCCAGCCTAATCCGGCGTAGGTTCACACAAACAAAGTGTATTTTGTTATTATCTTGTAATATTATTCTTTAGACATATATAAAATTACTAGCTATTGAAACTACTGATCCAACCTTATGAATTAACTAGCCTAGTTGAGATTCAACATGGGTAGAAGGGCCCTACCATCCTCATATTGCTTCCGTCCTAATATTAGCTGATTACTACGCCTCAGGATACGTCGCCTGGGGGTTGCCTCAGGGGTCGGTTATTGTTCTTTTCAAATTAATTCTATCTAACTGAATATGATCTATTTTAATTTGTTTAATTAATACACAATCCGGATTTAATTTTTATATTTAAAGATGGACTTTTTGAAAAAAAAAAAAAAAAGAATAAACCATATTAGTTTTTATTCGCCATGTTTCATTTATAATATTTTTAAAATATGACCGAGTCATCCATGAGAAAAGATTGTTTTCGTTTTTCATTCTAATGAAAATTTTCCCTGGATGTAAACAATTTTAACAACAAAACAAAACTATTTTATTTAATACGTTTCAATTGCAAAAATAAAAAAAAGACATTATAGAAACTTTTATAGACCGAGTTGTTCGTCCACGTTCAAGGTAGTCATGCATTTTGTATGTATCAATGACCGTGATAGACGTTATTGGTAATAAAAAATTGAAATTTCAATCATAACACCTGCCTAAATGTCAAAACAAATTCAAAGGTCTATAAGGGTATATATAAGACTCGGAATTTGAGGACAACATTTCGAGCTCAAGTTTCACTTATGAAAAAACAAAATTTGAAAACAAGTTTCGTAAAAGATGAATTTAATTTTTTTTATAATTTCTTTGATACATTTATGTCAAGGATTTTTGTGAAAAGATAATGATTACACGTCAAAGTTCATGCTAAGGGATTATCAAGACCACACTATATCTAAGCATCTATATTATTATAACCCTTACACAGTTAGTAGATATTTTAAATCAAGATTAAGTAAAGAGAAACTTAAATAAGAAATCAGATATTTTGAAAATAACAAACGTAAAGAGAAGTGCTGATCCTATTTTCCATGGTCATCCTAAGACAAGAGAAGAAATTTGGCATGAAACATTTTTAAGCAAGCCAATAACCTTCGACCAGACACCATCTCTTATCAAGTTAATACAAAATATAACGTTGTCATATTTGAATGATTGTATACCAGTTATACTTTACGACGATCAGATCAAATCGCGTGAGAATTATTTCTTTCAAAACCTATTTCAAAGTTTTCCTGTTTCGTTTATGCATGGACTTATTGGTGAAAATGATCGTTTAACGGAACCAAAATTGCTACAATCAAAACGAAAATGTCTTCATTTCATACTATTTCTCACCGACGTAAAGAGAAGTGCTAAGGTTTTGGGCAAACGATCCGAAAGCAAGGTAATTGTTGTGGCGAGATCTTCACAATGGGCTGTTCGAGAATTTCTCTCAGGACCTTTGTCAAGAATATTACTTAATTTACTTGTAATTGGCCAAAGCTTTAAGGACGATGAAAATACGGTAAACCTTTCTGTAACAATGCAATACACTAAATATAGAAAAAGAACATTCTCATGCTTGTTATCAGTTTTATTTGCTAGGTTGTTTTTTTTTTCGTGGAGATAAGCTATATGAGAGATTATAATTTTCTGAACATGTTATCTAAAGTCTCAACTTCTAAAATTTCATTACCTTACTTTATCTTCCTGGAATACATTTAAACTTAAAACTTTTTGTTGTTATGTTATTAAATTTCAAAGAAAACACTTCTCAGGAGGCTGCCTTCATATTGTACACTCACATTTTATATACAGACGGATTGGGAACTAGTAAACCATCTATTTTATGCTCATGGAGTCATAGTAAGTTTTCACGAAAGGTCAATTTGTTTCCAACTAAAATGACAAAAGGCTACGCTGGTCACAGATTTTTGGTTTCTGCTGCATATCAACCCCCTTTTGTATATAAAAGGTAAACAATACAAAAAATAATATTTTTGTAATAAATTAAGGTACACTTTTATGATTGTATGATGACGATATTTTAGGACACTCTCAGATTCGAATGGAGGGAATCCAAGAGTAGTTTGGGATGGTCTTGAAATAAAAGTTCTTAAGCTGTTGGCAGAAAGGAATAACTTCTCTATTGAAATAGTGGAGCCTCGTGATCTTAACCTGGGGTAAAAAGCATTTTTAGAATGCTATTTATTGAATAAATAATTAAGTATTCTTTGATTTCTTTAAATTTTTCGTAGTTCTGGTGACGCTGTGGCTAAAGAAATTATATCAGGCCGTGCTGATATAGGTATAGCAGGAATGTATATAACAAAAGAGAGAGCTCGTGATATGGATATGAGTTTCTCGCATTCACAGGATTGTGCTAAATTTATTACGTTAGCTTCTACTGCTCTTCCTCGGTTTGTAGATATGATAAATTCTATATTTATGTTTGTCATTTTTTCGGAGATTTCTATTATAAAATTTCTAATTTTCAGATACCGTGCAATTCTTGGTCCCTTTCAATGGCATGTCTGGGTAGCTCTAACATTTACTTATTTAATTGGTATTTTCCCTTTAGCTTTCTCAGACAAACATACGTTACGTCACTTAATTCAAGATAAAGGAGAAATTGAAAACATGTTTTGGTATGTCTTCGGAACATTTACTAACTGTTTTACCTTTGTTGGGAAAAATTCTTGGAGCAAAACTACCAAAATAACCACTCGATTGTTGATAGGTAATGCTCTGTTTTGCCATTATTTAAAACAATAGTATTTTACATTAATACATGTGTTATTATTAATTTAGGATGGTATTGGTTGTTCACGATTATTATAACAAGTTGTTACACTGGATCCATTATAGCGTTTGTGACGTTACCAATTTTTCCGGAGACTGTAGATACGATACCTCAGCTTTTAGCAGGATTTTATCGTGTGGGAACTTTGGGTAAGAATCATTTAAGAGCAGTCTATCATTTATAAGTATTTAATCATTTTGTGCAACGATTTACTTATTGTAAGTTTAGTACTTAGATATTATAATTTCTTTTAGACAAAATGAACATAGGCACAAAAGTAGCAACCACGTTATATATTTTATAACATTGTGCGTGCATTTTATTATTTGTTTAGATCGTGGTGGCTGGGAAAGATGGTTCCTGAATTCTTCTGATACCTTAACAAATAAGCTATTAAGGAAATTGGAATTTGTACCTGACGTAAGGACAGGAATACAGAACACAACCAAAGCATTTTTCTGGCCGTATGCTTTTCTAGGATCGCAAGCAGAGTTAGAATATATAGTTACCACTAATTTTTCGAAAATCGAGTGAGTTTTATGTCCTATTTTGACTATTTATAATATGATGTTGAGTTGAATTGAATGTTTTCGTCTTAATGATAGTTTTTTTATATACCACAAGGGTGAAACATAGACACGCTGTGTATTTAAAGGAAATCAGTTACCGTAGCAATCTTTCACAATAATATCTTTAGATATAAAAGGTGGGAAAAGGAAGAAAGGAAGATAGGTATAAGAGGTGGGAAAAGAAAGAGAACAAAAAATAGTGGGAGTATAGACTTTATATTAACCAAGTATTACTACGTAATTTTAATATCGAGCCAGCTCATTCATGCCCATTCATACAGACCGAAGTAGGTACTGCCTTCTCACAGAAAATCAGCGTAAACTTCAGGTGGACGGTACGCTTGTCCGCCAGCCGTCATGAAATGAAAAAGTATTGTAACATTATATCAGAATTTTTTTTTTAGATCTAAACGGTCTTTACTTCATATTTCAAATGAGTGTTTCGTACCATTTGGAGTCAGTATGAGTTTTCCGAACAATTCTTTATACAGCGAAAAATTAAGTAGCGATATCAGTCGAATGGTACAAAGTGGTATTATAGAAAAATTTATAGACGAAGTTCGTTGGGAAATGCAGAGGACAAAAACGGGAAGATTATTATCGGTAAAATACTAATTCTCATATATATCAAAAAGTTTTATGTTATAAAATCCATTTTAAGAATGATTCTTAATAATAAAAAAGATATTATAGTATTATAAATGCTCTAAAAGTAACTCTGTCTGTCTGGCTTTATGCCTAAGGGTTTGTCCATTAATCACTTACTTACATAATCACCTACACAGCATGCAATGCTATGCATGCCTTAAAGTGTATATTTTTGTGGTTTAATCCTGAATAAATATTTTATTATTATTATTATATTACTTGAAAGGGCGGAGAGGGTTTAGCAAAAATCACGAAACATCACAAGCCCCCCCCTTGTCGTAGGGAGTCGTGTGTCTTGTAGTAAGATATCCCGTGTATTTATTTTTTTGTCAACTCGGAATTTTTAAACCGAAAAGCGACGGGTAGTATGGGGCGGCTTGATGAAACCGACGTTTATCTTCAACGAAACACAACTGACTTGCAAGATGCATATTCAGTTACTAATAAAAAAGAAGAAATTGAAGAAAGTCTTACCAATCCGTGGGCCAAGAACTTCTTTGCAGGCAATAAAAAAAAATACACGTTATTTTGGTTGGGGGCGTCGGTGTTTAGTCTTAAACCTCACCACGTATCACCAAGGGGGAGGGAGGATTTAAAAATGTTACCAATAACACCACGTGATTAATGGACGGCCCCTAACCCACTGAACCGATTTTAATAAATTAAATAGAGATATACTAAACCTGCAATAAGGATATAGGCTACCTTTAATAGTGAAATAGTTGCAGAAAGTCGGTATGGGGAACCAATTTCTATATTGCATTATAAAGATGGCTCATTAAAATCATATTATATTGTTGGTAGAAGTTAGTATATAAAAATGTGCTGTTTATGGTTCTTATTTAGGTGCAACGGGAATCATTAAAAATGAATTCGTTGGAAGAAAAAGGATTAACATTAGAGGATACACAAGGCATGTTTCTGTTATTGGGTGCTGGTTTTCTAATAGCTGCTACAGCTCTTCTGTCCGAATGGATGGGTGGATTTTCAAGACGTTGTCGTAATCTCGGACGAAATAAAAAAATAACCAAAAACAATCGTACTAACGCCAAGACTCACGAGAAAGATGCTAGGAACAAAGATGGTCCCTATAAGAGCCCAAAATTAATTAAAAGATCATTCAGTTCTGAATCCATACATACAACTGACGGACGAATAATAACTGTAACACATGACTGCGTTGTTATACATAACAATTGTGATGAGCATTCTTTAGATTCAAGAAGATCCAGCTTGCTAGATTTAGATTATGAACGTGAAGAAATTTTTGAAAGTAATACGTCTACCAAAATGGGATCAGAAGAAAGAAATAATACCGCGTCAAAAGGTACCTTCGGCGATTTTGTTAATTAGCATATGTTTAAGTATTTATAATGATAGCTGCTGATGAGCTATTTTAGTTTAATTAAAGTTTTGTGTTAAAGGCGTAGTGTTTAAGATAGTCTTTCTTAGAATAATAGTTATTTTGTTTCAATTTGGTGTTAATAAAAATAATAAAACAATATTGACATCCAACTCTTTATTATCCATCGAACAGTCATCAAAATAATTTATAACAATTTTCTAACACTGTCCATTAACATTAATAACCATTCAGACATTGAGATGTTACTAATATACTCATTTACACTTAGGGCAGAATTGACTGCCGCACAGAAACACAGGCGCTGTAAGACCTAAATTAATGCAATATTTGGCCCGGCCTCATCTTAAAAATAATTATATTATGACTTAAATTTCAACGAGGTACCTTCGTAAATCTTAGGTATCCTCATCATTATCAGTAAAAATATCGATAAAATACAACAGATTTTGCATTACAATTTTGTAAATTCAAACAAAAAAAATATACCTAATACCTACCTAAGCATTTTGTTATATTATGTATTGCACAACTGCTGTTACAGGAGAAATGTGAAATCGACTTGAGTATTTAATAAGGATATGTATTCATATGCCTATAATCTATTCTGGGTTGTTCACGTTTGCTGTGATACAATAGCAAAAGATTGAGGAAAGACGACAGGACTATTAACTAAGTCGAAATCCGTTGACTCCGGCCGCTATATGCTTATGACTAAACATTTAAATGCAATAATGTAAAAATGAAGTTACTCTTTGCTATTGTTACACAGCAGAATAAATACAGGTAAAACATACAAAGGTAGATTAATCTACGAAACAAACAATACAAACCCTTTTTACAATAACACACAACACGGTTGTGCGTGAAATGAATATATTTTAAATATTATTTATAAAGTGAAATCATTCCCGATAGCAAAGCTCACAACCTCGGAAATAATGCTCCCAATACCAGCTTACTGATGAACTATTTTATACAAGAAAGTCGATAGAAGACGTAAAGTGCAACCGACAGACGTCTCAAAAGACACAATATTATAATTAGTGAACGATTTACATAAACAGATAGACAATGTGTTTCTTATGTCTACAACACGTAAATTATTTAAAACATGTTTACTGGATTTTATACATTTGTGTTGTTATACAACAATATTAGTGCGATTTATGATAGGTATGTAGGTAACAACTTGTATTACAAAATATCTGCAGGCTCTTTAGTGATTTCTCAAACCCACTATCGTATCTTTTACGCTATTTGATTTATATAGTTCAAATAGTAGAAGATTGTAACGAATTGATTTAAAAAATCATCTAAGAATATTATATATTTATAAAAACATAATATCGGTTGAAATATTGACATTTAACAATTGTCAAAAGTTAGCGGTTGAGCAAAATTTTAACAAATAAAGCACATGAATTGTTTTATTAAAATGAACATTTAGGAACGAACGATCAAAAAACGATCACATAATTGATATAACGTAATTTTAGAATTTGAAATGATATTCGTAACAGTGCAGTGTAATGATATCACATTAACAACTTTAATCTAATTTTTTTTTTTTCAAAATTGTGTACGAATATATACCCTCAAACAGGGGTCAACATTCATTATTCAGTATTAAAATATTAATTCGTATTATATCTAAGTTGTGTATAATATTTTACAATGCGAAAATACATTTGTTATTCGTTCAGACTTTTGAACTTCGAACTGGCTACCTCCCTGTACAATTTCTTTAACAAATATACATTCAAAATTTTGTTATTGTGACGTGAAGGATACATACAACGTACATACTCCCAATAACTACAAGTGATTTTAAGCTACAATAACAATTACTGTTAATCCAACGATACAGATATATAAGACGATTATATATTTCCAACTATTAAGCTAACACTAAATGTCTGTACATTTTGTACAATGAAAATCAAATAAACATGTTCAAATTCATATGCAAATGAAACACTTTTTTACATTCACAAAAAGTTTTTCAATTGCAAATATCAACATTCATATATATTTTATATATTGTAAATACTTAAATATTATTGGATGTGAAAAATCGATGCACATAATACATATTATGTACGATACAAAATTTTGGTTATATGTAGGCACTGTGAGTAAGGCATCTACAGTGTGATATGAGGGAAAACCTAATACAGGAAAGGCTTATTTACACCTTTTAGGTGATTTTACAACTTACTACGATTATTTCTTGAAATACAAGTATTAGGTTTTTTATATAAAAATAATAGAATACATTAACATGATTGAAAAGTTACATTAATATAGGCTATTTTGGATTTGGGTAACAACAATATACTATTAAGGAAATTCCATTATGCTTAATGATACAACATGGTCTAAAAATATTGTGGCATGTGATCTTATAGTGCTTTATCAAAATATGTACGATATTTAGTGATAAATATATTTATGTGTATGAATAAATCGTATAGTGTACTCTGTGGAGACTATTATATAGTATTTATAATGCTTCAGATCACATTAACAAAATATCTTTTTCTCTAATAACAAGCTTACTCATTTACTAGTAAACAATCGTAGCCACTTATAAATACTAACATGGGTACTTTAAAAGTACTGTTTTTAAAATGATATTCAAAATTGACTTTTGACTTTGTTTTTGGTCTGGAAATAAAACGCCCGCACGTTTTTGAAAGAAAGCCATTTTTTTTTTATTTGTGTTTATTCTATAGGGTAATTCCAAGTGATGACTTTGTATGGTTTACTAAATTTGTATAATATAATTTGTGTTCACTTACAAGACTGCTTAGGGTGCGAGTGTTATCATAAGAATTTTAAAGCTTCGTGTGGTATCTTTATATAGTCATTTCTATCTAACATTACCTACTTACATTACATAACATTCGTTCCTAACGGGACGTGTATACATATTATGTAAATATCATTATGATTCTCATGTATAAATATGTTTATAGATAAAGTACATTTTCCAATACATATTATCTTGTGTGATGACGCTACGATTACTTAATTTACATAGATTCAAAGTTCGGATGTCACACTAATGATATTTTAAAATGGCACAAAAAAACTTAAAACACTAACACAAAGTCAACAGTCGGTTTTTTTAGTCTTGAACGCACACACACATTACAGTGGTCTATATTTACGCACACTTCAATTTTTATCCTCCGGCTGCTTTTAAATGTTCACGCACCGAACTTCAGAAATTACTTTCCACTATGACTAACTGACTATAAGCTAAATAGACAATGGCACGGATTGCACATATAATGTCGCTATTTACAATGGAAATTAGAACTCTATCTAAACACGTTTAAAGTTTAAAATTGATCAGGGTTGCATCTATAACACATTGTACTTAATTTTAACATTTATTCCTACACTTTAGTGTAGTAGCACGTGCATTACATTAATAATTACGTATCGTAGAAGGATTGTGATTATGAACATTTAGTTAACACCAATATCTACGGGAAACGAATGTTTTTCTAAATAGCATATCATTGATTTGTCTCCTTTCAAATGTTCCAGTGCCAAATATTTAAACAACAATAACATTATATTTTCCGATTGTTCTGTACTTTGTTTTACCGATCTTGAGAAAAAGAGCAATATGTGTAGACCAGGACGGTATAGTACCGAAAGCTCGATGGAGGATTTGCAGCCACGTTTTAGGGCCTGGAGGTGCGTGGCCGTGGGCCTTGCGTGGGCCGTTTAGCAGTGCGGGTGGAGGGGCCTCGGGTAGGAACCGAAGGCCTCATAGCCTAGCTATGTGGCCCAACCTTCGATCCGCGGCCGTTTTGAATGAGGCGTCTCGTAGTCCAGCGGGACGGTGTTGGCGTGTCTCATATCCTGCCCCGCCGGCGAGCCCATGTTACTTGATGTTACTGACCCTGTAAGCAAGACATTATTCTTTCAAATAAAATACAGAAACATTTAATACGAATATAATGTTATACATATTTTTTATGATGTTTACAAAAAATAAATTTTGATCTAAAAATTTTTTCGGATTGTGTATTGCTGTTGGCCCTACTGGCCTTGACAGCGTCACGGGTCAGGATGGCCGAGTACAGAGACCCGGCCATGAAAGGGATAGCCCTCACGGGGGCTCAAATTGGTTCCGTCCTTACGCCTCCTGCGAGGCCGAAACACGGCCAAAGACGTCATCGGGAATGTTATTTCATTTATATTTATGAAAATGTTATATACTTTTATTAACATTATGCAATTAAAGACCAATGGTCGAGGTTGCGATTCCGTCTGGATGGTTGTGTTAGTTTGTGTTTAATGACTCCCAAAACAGAACGTCACTATCTTTACGGAGCCCATTGAGTTTATGGCGTTTATAATAATTTATTTGCCAGTTGATTCGCCAGCGTGAACAACGTTTTGTAATGAGGAACCTTTATTGCAATACAACTAATTGATCAAAATCGGTTCAGCGAATTTGGCGTAAAAAGGTAGGTAGATAGGTCGTATTTATATATTTTAATGTATAATATTTGAATTAATAATATTAATAATTAGTTTGGATGCCATAAGATCCATGTTATCGTAATTCAAATCTTGTAGTTCGATTTTTGTTTAGCTAACAGAAATTCAACATTCAATTTCAAATATCATCCAAATCCGTCCAGCCGCTTCTGCTCAATTGAGTAACAAACATTCTTTATACATACAAACGTTCACAACTATTATATTAGTAGGATTATTGCCACATATAATGTGACGGTGATTACAATTTTCAAATGACATCACACCATCAATGCCTCCAGAGAGATGAGCGGGCTGCGGAGCGGGTACGCGGTGCATGTGATCGGGCGCCCGCGGAGGAGACACGGGCTCGGCTTTTATCTTCACGTTGCTAGGCGACGCGGCCGGCGGCGGCGTCCCCCCGCCCAGTACTGGCAGGCTGCTACTGCACACGGAATTACCAGCTATAGACTACGTTGACATTATTATAATTAAATTTTATAATTAGCTATAATTTTTAATGCGTTTTATTAAGCGTTTGAATATATTGTGCAGTAGACAAGGATTCTATAAATACAATTATCTGTAAATTTGGAAATTATAAAATTAAATTAAATATCTAATCACTAGCTTTGATAGCCGTAATCGTTAAGTGATTACGTTTTTGCCACTACTGTGGATTGTCCTGCAACGCTTCTTACAGCGAATCATGTATTATATATTTTTTTAAAATAATAATAAAATACATTAATTCATTGTTATTCGTCCTATTAATTTACATAGATTGGTCTTTGCACAATATATTACTAGATTTAATTAGTGGACTATTTAAGCGGCTTATTGATTTTTTTCATACAAGTTACAATTGAGCATTGTTTTGTTCTTATTTTTTGCTATTTAAAAGACTTAGAACGGAATTACTCGTGCGTATCGAATCACGTTACGCTGACAATTTCTGGTTATGAGTAAGTTTAAGTAGTTATCTGGACGTAGCATTAATTAAAGACAATTTAACTCTAAATATCTCAGCTCGGTTATTTATTTTTATAAGATATTTTATTATTTTTGCCGACATGGGTGTTTAATATACAAATTTATAATATATGCTGTACAATTTAAATAAACTGTGCTGCGAGATATATAGATATATATTTTTATTTGTATTATATAGAAGATATGAGTTATTTGGAAAATGTGATTGGTTATTAATTGATTAATCGTGTCGTCTTTTTTTCTTCATAATTTCACTTAATGCGGTACATTGTCAACTCTGCCTAGACTGTAGAGGGTAAAGGGTTGGCACCGCAATGTTATGACACATAATTTTTAATACGTTAAGGAATTAATTACCTTTCCTTTTTTCAGACTTTTTAAAATGAGATAAAAAAGTACTTGATTAAAAGAGTTATTCGATTTTCGAAATGTTGTCTACTGCAATTGTCAATATAGAAGCAATTTATTTGACTCATAAGCAATATTAATATAAAGCAAAAAATGTATCAAAATTGGGCACAGACATGTACCTGTTGTGCTGTAGAGTCTGCAGCTGGTGTGCGCCCCATGATAGTCCTAAGCCGATGTCCGAGTTCATGCTGAAGTCCTGTGGTCCGCCGAAGTTGCCGAGTCCTGAGTAGCTTAGTGGTGTCTAGAATCGAAAAACAAAAATGAACTATGGAAAAATACAAAAAACGAAGCAAGGTCGCGATTAATATTTTAAATATTAAAATCGAAAGACGCTTCATGATTTATTTCATTTGATTTATATCTCTATCGATATCAACTTTAAACGTTCAAAGGTTAGAGAATAATTTAAAATAATTAAGGTATTATTGTTAATTGTTTTATTTAATGCAAACGGTCATCTATTATGTTATTTATTTGCCTACCTCTCCAGTGTAAGATATATCGTCTTGCGGTGGTGGCATGGAGCTAGGTATGACGACGCGAAGATTGTTATGACGGGGCGAGTGGTGAGGTGGTGGTGCGTGAGCGTGTTTGTGCGGATGTCGGTGAGGAGAGGGGCAGGTCCGGGGAGGGCGAGGGTGTACAGCCCCCACCCAGCGGTGACCCAGATCCTGGATAGCCATTTGACATCTCTAGCATTCCTCCGCTTGGATAAACTGGAAAGGAAAATCGACAATTTAAGTTGTGGTAGGCCTTTTATTGTAAGAGGCCGGCTAGGTAGATACCACTGCAGTGTCAGATATTCTACCGCAAAACTGAAAGCAGTAGTGTTTTTGGCATTACTGTGTTTCGGTTCAAAGGACACTGTAGCTAGTGAAATTAGTGAGCAAAGGAGAGTTAAGAACCAATATCTCGAGGTTGAGACAAATAGTGTTGCAAACGCTCATAGGCTACGCCATCCGCTTACCATCAGGTGGGCCGTATGCTTGCTTTGTAACTTAGTAACATAGCAAAATATATATGCGTGAGACGTTATGACAAAAATGGACGTAAAAATTAATAGTAAATTAAAATGAAACGAAAAGTTTTGATCATTTACCTGAATCGGTTTCCGAAGACGATGGCCGTGGACTGATAGAAGTATGCATCTGTGGACTAGCTTGCAAAAGTGATTGATCATATGTCCCGACAGGCACGCTCACGGGTAGGTTATAGTTACTTCCGGTAACGCCGACACCGACTCTGCTTCCGTTCAATTGGTTTCGTTGCATCATCATTTGGAATTCCTCGTCAATCTTTGAATACTTTGCCTCGGTCCGTGGTGTTAGGTTATATTCGGGTTCCGCTTCAGGGCTGTCAGGTGACATCACTCCGTTCTTATGCTCTTTCTTTGTGAGTGCCTGTAAGTGTCAGCGAAACCAGCTCAGGTGGCTTGACGAGCCCAAATTATAAATCCAATATGTATAACTCACATGCAATTTAAAACTGAGTTACATATACCACCCTCCATACACACTGTTAGTTTCAAACAGATTTTAAAATTTAAAAGTAATTGACTCTGCCAGTATGTAGGAGGGTAATATGTGCTATCTATCACAAAACTACAAAGCACTAACTACTAAGTTATACAGTGAAAACTTTTTAGCGTACATTTGTGTGTTGTGTCGAATGCAATGTTACAACACTGACTTTACCCGTATCGTATTCCGAAGTCAGGTAGGCGCTTAATTCAAATAAACACAAAAATATTTACAAAAACCCATGCTGCAAGGAAAATAACATAAATATTTGGGGTGGCCGGTCATAAACTGTTAGTATGAAACTGGGTGTCTGGTGTTCTGTACTTTATCTTTTTTTTCTAACAGGAAATAAACTGGCATGCTGGTTGGTGGTATTTATCTATTTATACATCTATATACAAGTGATATTTCACAACATTGATACGAAATAGGGTATTCTACTGAATCGATTAGTGTTCGCTATGGAGATTTATTAATATTTTTGGGTTTGTTTTAGTAACACATGGTTGTATTAGATTTTTGTTTGTGAGTATAAGCGCTGTTAATTGGATAAGTCAAGTTTGCATGGACATTGCATTGCGATCACGGGCACACAGATGACGCCGTACTTAATGTACCTCGATGATGTTGCGGTTCGTCAGGGACTCGTGCGGTTCGTTGTATTCCGTGTACTTCAGTAACACCTGCGAAGAAGTAATTATATTATATTTCATCATCATCCCAGCGTAATACCCGGTTGGTTTCCGACCGCACACTTCAAAGCCCGGAGTCCACTCCACCATGGGCCCGTATTTGTGTACGTATAAAACTGACGTAATGTGTAGTGTTTATTTATTTATAAAAATAATATTCCACAAACAAGACTGAATTTTTTATTTTATTTGACATTTCACCATTTTTAAGTTCCTTTAATTAGGAAAAGATAATCATTTAATGGTCATTTAGAGGCCATCCTTAAGTCCAACGAACTTCATAATTTTATGACTCTAAGTATGACCGTCACATATTTTTTGCAATTTTACATTTAAAAATTATAGTATCAACAAAACAGCAGTTTCAAAATTACTTATAAGTAGGACGTATGTTGTATATGGGCCCGTAACATAATGTGCGTATGCAAATTAATCACTCTAATATTTAGTATTTTATTTTTATGCACTAAATTAATACAAGATAAAATCCAGTTAGGAAAAAAATAAAACCCAGACGTAGCAATTATGTATCTTGTTTTAACATTTTTACATAAATTATATCCACAAACGAAATTAAAAGCTTAACCGCTTTATAATGAATATATTACAAACTCTACAAATAATTTTATTTTAATACAAAAGTTGTTTAGATTATCGTTTTAAGTGATTTCAAATTGACTAATCCATTTATTATTTTGAAATGTTTCAAGACATACATATCGGGTTACTTTAATTATATTGAACACTAGATTTTTATCGAAGGTCGCAAATTGAAAGCCGACAAGTTTATACTTTCAAGTATCATTATAAGTAAAATGCAAAATTTTTAATATACTATATATGATTATTAGCGTATTTAAAGTTGCGTACTTAATCACGGTAATCCTTATTACAGAAGAGAAAAGAAATGATTTTATTAAAATTATCGTCAGACATAATTTAAATTAATGCAAAATTTAGCGTCGTCACACGTCGTGACGGGTCCCGACCGCGAACGTAACCCACTCACCTCCGATGGGTCCAAAACTAGTTGGTACCTAAACCGATTGAACTTGAGTTTTAGCCGTTTACATGGAGATCTTGATTAAGAGACCAAAGTGCCGTACCCAAAGTATAAAACGGGCACCCTATCAATAAAGGTACGCTGTCCGTCCGTCCGTCTGCCACCAGGCTGTATCTCATGAACCGTGATATTTAGACAGTTGATAATTCTCACAGATAATAAAATTCTAAAAACAGAATAAAATAAATTTTTAAGGGGCTCCCATACGGGGGTACGAAACCTTTCGTGCACGAGTCCGACTCGCACTTAGCCGGATTTTTTTGTCATTCTAATGGAATAGTAATTCTCACCTTATCCATGTCCGTGCTAGCATATTGGTACAGTTTGTTGTTGGAGCTGAAGATGATCAAAGCAATCTCGCAATCGCAGAGGACGCTAAGTTCATACGCCTTCTTCATCACTCCAAATTTGCGTTTGTTGAAGGTCACCTGGAAATAAAGGTTATTTTGGTTACTTTTCTATATTAAGAGCTCGTTATCAGAGACCAGTTTGTCAAAATGAAGTGACAGGTCGCGTGCGCGTTGACAGCATTAAAATTAAGTTTATATGTGTACGTAAAATTTAATTTTTAATTTATACCTAAAAATAATACAAAAAAATATTTTATAATTATATCGTTACTTTTAATCTATATTACCTCCACAAGTTAAAGGAGGGCTGGAGGGGCCCAAAGAATCAGGGTTGCGATTCTGCGGGTAATGCAGCTAGCATTCTTGCCACCATTCCTCGTGGACATGATTTGTACTCAAAATTGTCAAACTATAGTTGCTTTTTGAAGTATACATTACTTATCTATATATACGTAATTCTACTGTATGTGTGTATGGTACTGAATGGCTGAACCGATTTTGATGATTTTTTTGTGTGTATTCCTGTGGCTTCGATAATGGTTTTATTTATTTATTTATTTATTTATTTATTTATGATTCGCCATTGGTAATTACATCAATACATATACACAATGTTAACACAATTAGGTATTGTAAATGCATTACCTTTTAAGGCAAATACAGCATGCATTAATTGTTTTTGGGAGCAGTGCATGTTTCGCTATCCGGTTACATCAAGAATACATTTATTAAAAACTATTTATAAAAAGAAAAGAAAAAAACAATGATTAGGCTATAACATAACAAAATAAGCAACTGATTAAACATAAGTAAAAAAATATATATATATATGTGAAACCTTATTCATTACCTTAATCTATTTATTACAATAAAAATTAAAATTAATAACAGAAAAATAAAAAATATAAAAAAAATAAAATGAGATGTGTGAAACCTACAAAATACAAGTATTCATTTATTTAACATGCAGGATAATATATTTTGTCGATACTTCTTGATTGAGTCATGAAATGGGTCTAAAAAGTCATAATTTTCATTAAGGAGCTTGCACATTCGAGAAACATTTTTATTTTTTAGGTTTAGATTAACAATTGTATCCAGTAGGGGGCGCTGCTATCGGGTCTTTCTTTTTGTTCATTTTCGTGGCAGGACAACGTCTGCCGGGCCCGCTAGTATTTCATAAAATGTTAGTGAATAAGATATATGGTTTTAATAAACATACTAATTTTAATTAAGTCAATACATAATTATATATTGATCTTTCATTATAAAATCAATATGGCTGAGCGTTTATTACTTTCGAAAAATTAATATCGTATATTAAAAGAAACCAGGAAGCAAGTGTATACCTAATGAGGACAAAAAAACTTTTAACATACATTTAACGTTCTTATTCCACAGTGCAAAGTACGTAATTAACACAAAGAAATTATTGTATTAACATTTTAAGTGACGCATAAAGTTATCGCACTCAATTTATTAGGTCATGGACACTGAAGTTCGTTATATACTGAAGTTTTTTGATATTTGAACTAATTGTGCCTCGGGACTCCAGTCCAGATGTACTGACTCTTCTTCTTAGCATTATTCCCGCTCTATACCTAGGGTCTGCTTATATTCTTATCCTGATTTGACAGGTTACTAGTTTTTACACGGAACGATTGCCATCTGACTTACTCCACCCTAAGGCCGAACCAGTAACTCATTTTATAAAAGCAAATTACCTATCATGAGTTAACGATTACTATTAGATTTTATGATAACGATCGGGACCTACAGCTTAACGTGCTTTCCGGGGTACGGTTGGGAGACCCTAAGGATAAACATCTGTTCGAGCGGGAATCAAACCCGCGACTATGGAAATAAAACCTTACTACTTTCGTTACAAATGGCTCGACCGCGAAATTTCTACCCGCACACAGTTCTGTGTGTGTTGACTTGAAGTGGATTTATTCATACTGTTGCGTTTCGTTCTACGACTATGAGTATCGGACGCCGTAAGCTCTACCCCTCTATACATGCCTCCACTTCTCTTGCCCCTCATCTCAGGTTGAAGCGCACGATGATGCTTCTGGTGTTGCAAGTGAATATATAGGGTATGTTTGCATCATCGGCTTGCTTTGTTACTCGTACCTTACAAAAACAGTGTTTCTAGTATTGTCTCTATATTCCTAGGATCCGCTTATTAATTTTTGTAACTAAGATAAATCTACTATAAAGGATAAAAGAGAATTCGATTATTATTGAGAAATTGAATTCAATCCATACTAATATAAGTTGGAATAAAATAAAACTAACTAAATTAGCCTATTGAGCTAATGATACCTACTCAATAGATAAGCGAGGCTTTTACAATTAGAAATAATTCTTAAGATCTCAGTTTTTAGTTGTATTAAATATAAGTTTAAAGCGTTTATACACACGCACGAATTTCAGTTTAAAGTGTCTGTCCGAGTCATTATAGGGATGACTAGGTCTTTCCTATCGAAAGTAATTTACGTATGACCAAATTTCACGCAAAGTGCTAAAAATTCCAATAAGTTCAAGTATAATTTAGTATAATTAATAATAGAATAAAGCACATTAATAATAGAATAATAGAGGTATTATTAATTAAAATTTAAAAATCGAGTGTAAAATTCTGTGTTTATTATTTAAAATAATTGCCTTGAACATTAAAATGACATCATTTAAAGGTTTACGATTAATATTTTCCTATTAATTTAAATTAAAGGATAAATTTGTGTAATTGCAGAACATCATTTAAATATTTTAAAATATAATTTATATTAAATAAAGACTAATAATTTCACATATAAATATTATTTTCTCAAATACAATCAATTTCCTCAATTCGCTCCAATTACGTTTCCTGTTTTTCGTTTTTTCGATATAAACTTACAAAGAGTTTTTATTGTTAAATCGATTAGATATACTTTTAACAAGATTTTTATTATAAAAACTGTATAGAACAAAAAAGCATCACAGAAATCCTTATACATGACTACTTTTTATTTTCATTTAATATTTAAATTGATAAGCAAAGAAGTAATTGAATGCAAAATTGTTTAGAATCTAGTTTTGTGCTTGCAAAATAAAAATTAACCTTCGCTTAACTTATTTCAGCCGTCTGATGCTCACATTTAACCAGTAAACTTTGACCTCCTCCTACCATAAGATTTTTAAAGATTTATCCCGCATAGGAGAAGCTTTATAGCTCAGATGTGACTGGACGATGGTATGTAGTCGTATAATTAATAAATTACAAGCGGGAGCGGTCATTGTCCCCCAGCGATAATGTTTGTAGCGAGTTCTGATACGAGTGTCCATCTGTTAGGTCAGACCACTAAGGTCATTTCACCCTTTTGCAGCCTTGTGTTTAATTTACATGGTTGCGAACTTATGAGTAATAAAGACTCCAGTAAATCGTCATGCAAACCAACTTTTTAAAGTTAGGTTTGCTTTAATATACCTTGTTTTTTGCCTCTATAATGACTGTAATAAATTATAATTTATAGCGCCATAATTTAAACTCGAACATCGAGACACTGATGTATTTTATAATTATATAAATGGATTGCATATATAAATATAAAAAACTATATATAAGCATTTGTAAATATGTAATTCTGATGTTCGTAACTATTCCTTTGCTATACGGCTCGGTCGATTTGTTGATATTTAATGGAAACTGGATGAGTTTTTTTTAATGTTACAAGTTGGCAAGCAAGCATACGGCCCACCTGATGGTAAGCGGTTGCCGTATCCTATGAGCATTAGCACCATTAATGGGTGCCAATGACCTCGAGATATTGGTTCTTATATTCAGTAATTTCACTAGCCTACAGTGCCCTTCAAACCGGAACACAGTAATGCCTAAGTACTACTATTTGGTGGCAGAATATTTGATAGTGCAGTGGTACCTACCTAGCCAGCCTCTTGCAACAAAAGACCTACCACGAGTGTGATTGATTGCACTGGTGGAATAATCTCTGCTGTGACTGATGCTATCCCAACAGCGGGCGATGGGGTCGTCATGTCCCGACGCCGGTAACCCGCTATTTTTATTTTATTTTTTAAATAAAAAAGGACCTCGGTAAAGTAACGTCAGTCATATCAGCTAGTTAATAATAAATCCAAAATATGTAATAATATCTGTTTTTCTAGAACGTTCTGATTGTATTATTTTTGAGATCAAAGGTTTTAAGGCGCAAATTTTAATTAAGTTCAGGATTTACCGACGATATACATTAGGTATTTATTTTATCCAGAATTAGAACTTATAAACAACTTATTGATTAATTTAAGTGTTTATAGACTGTTTCTTGTTTATCATTCTGCCTCATTTAAAATGATTTGATAGAGTGATAGGGGCTGATATCATCAACAACATCACAAGGTCTCGTTACAATCATCTCTACTATCACATAAATTAGGAAGTCTGTTCCATCGCCCTACAACTATTTTATCATACTAAATTATTAGATTAGTGTGAAATGGATTCTCTTTTAGCTTTCATTCCACTTGATAGGAACAAGCAAGAAATAGTATTTTAGAGTCTTAACTTATTTTATAAATAGACTAGCATATGCCCGCGACTTTGTCCGCAATGATCTTAAAATTGGCTCAAGAGAGAGATAAAATGTTTGCGAGGAAATAATTTTGCATTTAGACTGTTCTAAACGATACACACTAAACGGCCCCAATTCGGATTGTTATATCCCTTGTCGGGGATTTGGAAACATACACAATTACACAATGACAAGGACAAACACACCCAGACCGGAAAACGTGCCTGTATGGTCAATGTAGAAATCTGCTCCGAGCGGCAATCGAACCCGCAACCTGTAGCGCTTAAGGCATTTTTTCGATAAGCATACAGGAACGAAACATGTTGCCGTGGTAAAAGTATCCTATGTAATATACTATCTGTGTAATGTCATCCAAATCCATTCAGCCGTTTTTTTCTTTCACATTTATTATATTAGAACCTACAAAGAATTACACAGACACGTGTTCTGGTACAACCACATACACTGGTTGTACATCTGATTGTGTGGATTTTGGAAACCCGAACACAGTTGAGTGTGTCGCGTAATAATAATATTCATTTAAGTTTTTTGCAAATCAATTTCGTATTATATATGTATATGAAAACAAATATAGGAAATTTTCCGAATATTTAAATTTTTAGTTAGCTTTTTTCTATTGAGTCATTTATTATTGTCGACCACGATGATTATATTATTATTATATATTATTGTTGTTTACAAACCTGTCGATTTCGTTCATCCGTGATCCGTGATATTTGTATTTTCTTCCGACCCATGGTGGCAGCAATCTTGGAGAGGGTTTGAGGAGCGGGGGGAGAACGACAGTGGCCGGATGGCTGGCTGCTTCTACTGACGTCAACAGCTATCTGTTGGCAAAGGAACACTCACCTTAATACTAGTCAATCAAAGTCAATAACCAAAGAAATAGTTTTTTTTTTTTTTATGTTGGCAAACAAGCATACGGCCCACCTGATGGTAAGTGGCTGCCGCAGCCTATGAGCGCTTGTAGCACCATTAGTAGGTGCCACTCGCGCGTTGCCAACCTCGAGATATTAGTTCTTAAATCTCGTTCGCCCAGTAATTTCACTAGCGTACAATGCCCTTCAAACCGGAACACAGTAGTGCCTAAGCACTACTATTTGGCGGCAGAATATTGGACACTGCGGTGGTACCTACCTAGCCGGCCTCCTGCAACAAAAGACCTACCACTAGTGTGACTGATTGCACTGGTGGAATAATCTCTGCTGTGACAGAGGTTATCCCAACAGCGGGCGATGGGGTCGTCACATCCCGACGCCGGTAGTTACGGTAACAATCTTACTTTCACTAAATCAAAAGACGTAAAGTATCGACAAGGAAGTTAAAATATTATAAAACATTTTATATATTTTCAAAACATATTTTTATGTGCTGAAGGTGACATATTTTATTAACACCGTTACAAAATATTAAATTAAATTAAATTTTGTTTATTTATCAAACTTTTTATTTTCATATTGAAATTCGTTATTTATGTGATCTATAAAATAAAAAGGCCATTTCCGTAAACAAGAAAACTCAAAACCCAAAACAGTTTTTTAAGAATTGTATTTTTTTTTACAAAATCAAATAACCGACGTCAACAAAAGTTGTGAAGCTGTAACACTCCAGATACCATATCTTACAAAACTCCGGATTATAATATCATCATAGCAAATTTATGTGATATTTCAGGCACCATATGTAAGCATAGTCCTAACGCAAATAAAGGGCTCGGTACCCCTTAAATTTTATAATAAAATTTGTTTTTATTATTTGTTATTGAAAGGGTACTCTCGGAGTTTCTCTGAAGGAATACGAAAAGAAGTGATCCGACAGAGAACCAAAGTTATCGACATAGCCCACCAGATTAGCAATCTCAAGTGCCAGTGGACCAACCATATCAGCCCAAGAAATTGGATACGGAATTCTAAATACAATCACCAAAATCAGTATAGAAACTGTAAGTAGACGAATTGACAACTTCCTTAGTTTCGAAGTAAGTTCAAAAATAAAGCATCACTAGCATTTGACGAACGACGACGAACTTACAGAGGTACATATCGTTCACCTATCCATAATATATGGAGCGGTAGGTCATAGATTTGCATAATGACCCCCACATTCAGCCCGTATAGCCTCGATTTTTCCTAATCGACAAGCGATTTCTGACAAGAAGTGGCTTTGATGAGAGCGATGAATTTACAATGTACGAGTAGCTTTGATGTACTTACCATTATATATATATATATATATATATATATATATATATATATATACATATATTGTATTATCGAATTAGGTATATATCTCATATAGGTACCTATCCTCAATATTATTGATACTGATTTGCTAAAAAATAGCACAGATAATTGCTATTGAAACGAATTAGAACAACATAGAGCAATTTCAAATATATTTAAAATAAAAACAATGTTCATCATTTTACATAAAATAATATATAAAGAAATTATGTTTTTAAATATACTATACTTTTCAAAAAATAAAGCAATTTGTAACTATGCCACGCACACAATCACAGTCAAGGTGTATAAACGTTTTTTTTATTTGTGTTGCATTTTACATTTTCCTGTTGTTGTTCAGAGTATTATTGCCCAGTTTTCCCGAGTCTTGCATGTGTGAGTGGCGGTCACGTATTGCATGTCTGCACTTGTCTGAACATATCGCTAGGGTTAGTGTGTGTGAAGGGTGTTATGGGGAGGGGAAGTTAGGTCACTGTGTTTATAGGTGGCTTGTTACGTATTTGCGTTTAATCAAGCATTATCAAAAGCTTTATATGAGTGACGGTAAATCTTAATATGCTGCGATTTTAAATACGTTTACTGTTATAATTCGCGTGATGCAAAATTGATTTTATTGCATTTAACATGAAGGCAGAATGCAGGTAATTTTACAAAGAGGTTTTATATTAAGTGGTTTACAGATCAGTACTTATAGATGGAGAGCAGTAAGCAGCTCTAATTTATCATGACTCATTATATTTTTCCTTTATGTATAACAACAGCGTAAAGCGTGAGTGATGTTAAAGGAAAATATTTTTATTACATTAATTTGACGACGTTGTGGAGCAGCGGTAGCGAACCTGCCTTAAACTCCACAGGTCTGATTTGATTCACGCTGGGAGCATATGTTTGTATTGACCATGCAGGCATATTTTCTGGTCTGGCTGTATTTGACCTTGTCCTTCTATATGTTTCCGGACCCCCGACACAGGATATCACTATCCCAATGGGGCCCCCATTATTAAGGTTCAGTGTGTAGTTTATTTATTATTATTATTATATTGTTCTTTGGAGAAAGAACTAGAAATTTGAATATATTTATATTAAAGCTTTAGCTTACGAAGTGTAGGTATAATTTTACGAATATGTTGTTGTTTTTGTAAAGCTCTTGTTATGTTATTATTATATGTATAATTTATACTTTGTTTGCAAAAATATAGTCAAAAACAAATAGAACTGAACGGATCTAGATGAAATTTGGTACAGAGATGGGCAAAATCCGCGACGACGCGAAATCCTTTGAAGAAATTTGTTCATTTCATCGTTCCATTTTTAATAAATACATATAATGAAACACATATTTTTAAAATATATCAAAACTAGCAACTTTACTAGATTAGGAGTTGGTATTATATTTGAAAGCCTAAAATTCCTATCTAAAGAATCCAGATAATTAAATTTATGAGTAGCTGTCATTGTTTTGATATTAGAACTTAATTAATACAAAGAAAAATTAAAGAACACTGTACAATTATAAAATACTAATTTATTATATTTTATTAATGTTAAAATACTTGAAATATCGTTGAAAACAAATTATAATAACGTTAGAACTTCGGATTAATTTTGTTTCGTGTCCGAAGTAGTGCTGAAGCGTGGGTAGCGATGACGCCTACGCTTTCAGGGAAAATTGTGACGTACACGCTTTTATATACATTTATACATTTATATATACATATGCTTCGTATTGATTTATTGCATTTAGAACTGTTTATAATAAGCAACATATACAGTGGACGTATGAGACGCTCATAGCCGGTGGGCTAAGTAACTTTAGGCGCAGTCAGTCACTAGATGGGTGATCGCATTGCTATATTTATCTGAGCATTTCCGTGCTTCGGAAGGGCACGTAAAAAGTTGGTCCCGGCTGACAATTTGACAATAGTCGAAAAATAAGTCAGAGGCCTATACGGGCGACCTGAACAACTCTGACACTAGGTTGGTCGCAAACCACTCGATAAGAAGAAGTGGACCTATATTATATTCATTTACACTTATTAATATAATTATTATTATTACAAATATTAATCTGATGAATAGTTAAATAAGATTTTTTTTATGTT
The DNA here is from genome assembly GCA_023373885.1 of Hestina assimilis. NCBI lineage: Eukaryota > Metazoa > Arthropoda > Insecta > Lepidoptera > Nymphalidae > Hestina > Hestina assimilis. The sequence goes on along the minus strand of CM041740.1, from coordinate 5,215,954 downwards.
AGACAGGGCAAATGGGCAAGATGCCAACCTGATGTTAAACGATTAACGCCGCCCATGAACATTTGCAATACCACAGGGCATGCAGGTGCGTTGCGACCTTTAAGATGCAAGCTATACGCTGGCTGACCTCGAATTGCTCGCGAGCAGTCGTTTCACGAGTTCACGGTGGTGGCTAACCAGGCGGGCATTTCAGACCTACCACCAGCCAGACACAACCACTAGGATTTGCGGATGTATATGTCTTAGAATTTATTTTACGATGTTAAGGATTCCTCACGACGTTTTCCTCCACCGTGCTAGCTATTCTAGCACGGATTTATTCTTGCGACCCTCGGCTAAAGATTATTATATTATTAGTAAATATAAAAATCTTTATTTGATATAGTTAATGAAATTGCAAAATTAAATGCGAATTGCAAATTTCTGGGAAACTGTTACATAAATCAAGAAGAAAATATGTACATACAAATCACAAAGAACTAATTGAGAACTTACCGTTTTATATAAAACATTACAACATCAAGTAAATAGTTTAAACACAACTATACTATAGTATTTACCTCAGTCTCGCTTAATCTAATATTGTAACACAATTATATGAGTATTATACAAGTACGAACCAAGGACTAGGGCGCGATATGTTATCTAACACTAGACAGTCTAGAAAATTATGTTTACTGTCTATAGATATTAATAAGAGTTCAAATATTATGTCTGCTCATAAATCCATACTAATATTATAAATGCGAAAGTAACTCTGTCTCTCTATCTATCTGTCGCGCTTTCACGACAAAACTATTGACCCGATTTAAATTATATTTGGTACACAGATAGTCTAGAGCCAGAGAAATGATATATTCTAAAAGGGGAGTTGGTGGTGTGTGGCGCGGCGTGGTAGCGCGCGGTAATTTTTAGATGGTCGTCTGGCATAACGACTACAATAACGCGGGCGTTGCTAATTATTCATAAGGTTTCCTTACCAAGATATATAAATTATAACTCTTTTTAGGGTTCCGTAACCAAAGGGTGCCAACGGAACACTGTTACTAGTACGCTGTTCGTCCATCTGTCAGCGGGCTGTCAGAAACCATAATCGGTAGAGGGTTGAATTTTTCTCAGAATGTATATTACTGTTGCTACTATAACAACAAATACTAAAATTAAAGTAAAACTAAAGTGGTCTTTTTGCTGAATTTCATATATTTCTATGGCCGCTGTAAATAAAAACTAATCTACTATCAAAATTAAAGAAGTCCCCAAAACTTAATATTTTAATTCTACTGTGCCACGAAACCCTTTATATCTGTATCCAACGCGCATTTTTAATTTGATCGTAATTTTAGTGACTGTATTTCATTCTATTCAAAAATTAGCTTACAAGCTTAGAAATCACTATAGCCCGATTGATTCAGCGATTTTTAAGATAATTTATATGATTATTATGTTATGATAAGCACATAATACCTTGAATGAAAATCAATCATTCAATTATTTGCATAAGTCATTAATGTATGAATATATAATCCGCTTGTATGCCGCTACGGAAAAAAAGGTTTGATAGTGCAAATTAATTGCAAAGTTCACCGACACCTATGTTTCATATTAATAAAATTAATTTCATGTACTTATGTCATACGAGTTAATTGATTAATTAATTAATATTCAATAGATATAATTAATCCAATATTTGACATGACAGCTTGAATAAAGGTTTATTATTTTGATATGTTTTAACGCGTAATATAAACTGTACATTTATGGTGTAAAAGCTTTATTTTGGTTTAGACAGGCAGACGTATAGACGTCATATATCAAATGTAACATAAAATGTGACTAAATGCCGCTAGAAGAAAGCTAAGAATTTGTAGAAATATTTTTACGGTTGTAGAGAAGTACTACCTTCTCACAGAAAATAGTAAAAGTAATAATGTCGGTAGGTACAGTTAAGTTTCGTGCGATTAGTGAGAGCATCGAAGGCCCAATTTCCCACACCCCTTGTTCCCTTCCTTTTTCCCTTGTCAATCCTTCCCTCCTTTCTCCTTGGGTTGGCACCGTGCATGTATCGTGCGCAGCGTATGCTTGTTTGCCAACCGTCATGAAATATAAAAAAAATTCAATCACACTAGTGTAATGTAATTTAAAATTTATAGTACAAAATAAATAAGTGAAAAGAGGGTAATGTACAGTATAAGCTTGTATATTAAATTTGTTGAAATATTATGTTGTATATAGTGTGAAGACCCCGCGACTGGTTAAGACAGGTCAGTTGATAGGCTTTCAACGTGCTATGAACGTGGGTACCGTAGATATTAAATTTACTCATAACTATGACCTAATGACCTATTGCAATTTATATTGAAAATATTATTGTTTTAAAATAAGAGTAAAATATAATCATTGTTGCTTCATTTGTTACACGTTCGTTAACTCGATAAAGACGTAACGAAACTTTATAATACTAAACTAGTATATTATGTTCATTACAGTTTTAGGTACAAGTTCACATTTCGAAAAGAAGTAAGATTACACTAGGATTGGTGGCCGAATGATTTCTTCTACGACTTAAATGATTATTCCCTGAGGATGTCCTTCACTTTTAAGTGCTTGTCCGGACTTAAAGATTGAACACTAAACTAGCATATTATTATTTTAATTTACACACAAACACATTACATTGTTCACAAGTTCACACTTACGAGATTTATAATATAAAATATTATATCCAAATCTTATTCACTCTTACTCTCCGTTTGCAAACCTAGATACTAATACACAAACAAAATCTGCCGCATCATATTTTCTTTACCTTTCACGAACACCTGTTTTCCCCGCTCTCCCCAAGCCGTGTGACCTTGAGGGCAGGCGGGAGAAAAGCGCCCACGCGAACTTTATAAATAGGCAATACTAAGCCTTAACTCCCTAACAATAAAGGGTATCCGTAGGCGTACTATCCTGGATCGCAGTGCAAAGAACATATCGAAAGCCGATTATACTCTGTAGGTAAAGGTAAAATGAATGCAAGTTGCGGTCGTGTATTAAAGCATGCGTTTCGTTAATTTGGTCATTTTATTGTTTATATCACTTAAGTTTGTACCGCCTTACAATTAATGCGTGGTGATTTAAGCTAAATAAAACCTGTTGTTTTGCTTTTGTAAATTTTAATATTACGTCTATAAATTATACCACGTATAGCGTGTTCTTATATTCAAGGTGAAGCAATGAAAAATGTACATGAAAGAAAATGTATTTTCTTTTGAAATTGGACTAATTAAAAATAGCAACTAATTAAAATTAACTGATTTAAAGTTTCAATTTCAGGTACAATGAACGCAATTACGGTCCATCGCTTTTATATAAATATTTATTTATTTCTCACTAAAATGAGGCCAATTCTAAGATGAAGTCACAACAATAAAAAACAATAAAAAGGCATCATTAAAATTAAAAGAGATTTTCAATCGAGAGAGATATCGCATAACATATAGAAAAAAGTTTTGAAACTTGTTTTTTAAATAAAGATATAAAATTCGTTTTTATCCAGATCAACATAACTTTTCATTGCTTCATCGACAATTATATTAACCCTTATATTTTTTAAGCAATATATTATTTAAAAAAGATACCATAGTTATGTTTTGGATAAATAGTAACGAGTTACTCTACTGGGGCCTTATCATGAACTTTTAGTAACAATTCTATTTCAATTCAATTTTGAACGATTCAGAATTTATATGAGCATGTTGTATAAATATATATATCATGGTACGAAACACCGATGAAAATATAAATAAAATAAATAAATAAATAACTTAGTTTAAGTCGACATTCGAATCGCAATAAGAGTTCATGGTAAGCCCCCTGAACTGAATTTGATTTTCTCTTAACTAAAAGTCAAAAGGAAGTGAGTGGGCTGGTAGTTAAGTGTATTCGTGTACTCACTTTGCACGTGTCCCCGCCCTCTAAATCCCCTTTTCACCTTCAGAAATTTGCAAACAAAATTGAGATGAAAACTCCAATAAATTTATTTTATATCTTCATAATGACGTATTAAACGGTGAGCAATAATATTATATACATATATATAAATCTTTCTTGTTATTCTTCCTAGCATATAATGCTAGGAAGCTATTTACCCATGGACTGTTTATACGCTTATTCTGATTAAACGGATTACTAGATTTTACACAGAGCGATTGCCATCTGACCTTCGTAAACCAATGATCGAACCAGTAACTCATTGGATAAGAGCAAATTACCTATCAAAAGTTAACGATTCTTATCAGATGTTTTGATAACAACCGGAACCGAAAGCTTAACGTGCTCGGAAGGCACAGTAAGGGCCTAAAAGGACAAACGCCCAGATCAAAACAGATATTTATAAAAAAACATTACCGGTGGGAATTAAACCTGCCACGGTCGAGGTTTAAGGTAGGCTCACTCATTAGCACGCCACAAGAATCACAATTAAAATGTTAACTTTTCACTTTTGCTCGGGATTATAACCTTCCAATTTTCGTAACAACTATGTATATATTTTTCTCAGCATATTTTTATAATACCTCCAAATGTTCTATAAACTTATTACGTATTAGAAGTTACATTAATTAGTAAAACGATCTTGTTTGACGGTATTGGTTATTCATATTACTCCGTTAATCCATTAAATGCGATGACGTTGTAGAAAAATATAATTGGTCATAAAACTGCGAAAATTTCAACGCCGTAATGATTTTTCACATTGAATAACAGCGGCCCGTGACTGCGCTTGACTTAACGACCTTAGTTAAAACTCGTCATTAAATGTTTCGAAGTCAAAGGCTTAATATTAAATGTAAACAAAATTTAAATTGACGTTGTGGCGCAGCAGAGGCGAACCTGCCTTAAGTGCCACAGGTCGCGGTTTCGATTCCCGCCCAGAGTAGATTGACCATACAAGCACGTTTTCTGATCTGGTTGTGATTGTCCTTGTCATTGTGTATGTTTCCGGACCACCGACACAGGATATAACTATCCTAATGGGACCGTTGAGTGTGTAGCGTTTATTTATTATAAAAAATTATCCAAGTACTTCAAGGATTTTTTTTTATGTGAGAGGGGGCAAACGGGCAGAAGGCTCACCTGATGTTAAGCGATCACCGCCGCCAATGAACATCTGCAACACCAAGAGACATGCAGGCGCGTTGCCGACCTTTAAGGAAAGAATACAATCTTCTCTTGAAGGTTCCCAAGTCGTATCGGTTCGGAAAGATTTTGTGTACGCTAAAGGTTGTTTGTCGGTCAATCAATTTAATTTACGATTTTTTTTTTGTATATTTAGATAATATCCGTTACAATGCCATACTTTATGTTTTAAAATGTTTGATTTTAAACGTTTAATTTATATGAAAAATATTTTTGTTTTTTTATACAGTGTTTTAGTTTTTACTATCCGAGACTTAATTGAGAAAATATAGAACTTCTTTTGTTATAAATATATAATTAGATAAATTATCTTTATACAAAGCGATTTATGTAAATGCTTATAATTAAATCATTATATATAGATAAAAACTAAAGTTGTATGCACAATAATGATTTATATGCAACTAATATTTAAAATTTATAATATTATTAAAAGAAACATGTTTTTCTCAATCAGTTCACTGCCATTTTGTAACGTTGATTAATGATCAAACTACGTTTTAATAATGTTATTTCATTCATCTCTAATAATCAATATTATTATTTTGAATACCTTTGTTGCGCAGCGGTAGACCTGACTTGAATGCGGGTTCGATACCCGCTCGGGGCAGTTGTTAGTACTGACCATACAGACACGTGTTCTAGTCTTGGTGTTTGTTGTGTGTGTTTCTGGACCTCAACACAGGATATTGCTATCCTAAAGGTCTTGAGCGTGTGGCGTTTTTGAGACGTTGACATTAAGCATAATTATAGGCAAATTATTATGTTTTGTGACGTATGAAAATAATCCTGAATTTATGAAAATAAATTGAAGGCACAGTAGCTCAACGGTAGAAGGGCCGATTCCGCTCCGTTAGCGCGATAGTTGCGGGTTCGATCCTAACCCCCTTAGGCTATTGTCGTACCCACTCCTAGTGCAAGCTTCGAACTCATTTGAAGGGGCAATAAATATATTAGTAGTGTCTTGATGTTAGTTTTTGAAAATCAAAAAAGATTTATTTTGGAAAATTTAAAATTTTTAAGATTAAAAAACTACCGAATTCAAAACTAAAAAACTAAAAACCAAATGATAACAGAAAATCGCTTTCTCAGTGTTTACCTCTATTAATTATGAATGTTTTGTCATAAAAACATTAAACTAGTTCTTAGCTATCGGAAAATTTGTGTAATAAGCGTAATAATGTAAATATATACATTCGCAAGTCACAAAATAAACGTGAATGTCTCATTAACTACATAATATTTGTATACGTTTCTTCTGATTCGCATTAAAGAAAAATATTTGCATATCTCACGTAGTATAAAAAATTAGTTTAGAATTAACATGTGGTTCGACAACATGGCAAAAATTGTATTATTTTATTTACGGATCATTTGTCGAAACTAAAATTTTTCCAAACAAAGTTACAAGAAAAAATTCTACAATATCGTATGTACAAGTATGTCTCTATTGACTTCTGTAAACTAATGACCGGCGCTTCCCTACAGAAACTATATTATATCCAAAGGTTTCCTAGTGCTCCTACTATCGCAACGAAACGAAGTTAGTCACATAGTACTTTGTTCACACTTGTGACTAACTTCGTGTGGTTGCTTTAGTGCGAATTAACAATTAGCACCAGCGAACCTTTCCAAATTATAATTATAATAAGTCTATTTATATTTCATTGTGAGTTGTGCGTGTTGTGTTGTATTGTGAGTTTTAGGTAATATAGATAATTATACATTTTTGAGAGTTACACATATATGAATTATGTAAGACGGAGACATATTATGTTTTGTGTATGTATATTAATCTTATTAATGTTGTTCGATTTTGGTACAATTATAAGATGCGTAATAAAATTAATATGTAGGTAGATATATTGATTTGTGTCATTTTGTTTCTACTAAGCGCGTGCTGAGTTGCTTGGCAACGCGTCACTGAAGCAAGATGGCGCGGGTGACGTCATCCAAGGGGACGGTAGGCGGGGGCAAGGTCTTGCGGCCAAGCGTGTCACTTCCCAATGAAAAAGAGGCCTGAGACCCGAAAGAGGACTGTCCTTGAAACAATCTTGCGGAAGGTAAAAGTATAAAGCATTTTTTTGTTTGATACGCGAAAACAAGAAAAAAATTACTACCGCGCCGTCTGCTATAAGGCTTACGTTTGCCTGACAGGTGAATATGACATCAGTGGTCCTCACGGTTTGTTTGGTTTTAGAGTGCCATCGCACAACCGTTTGACCTGTGTCAAGTTCAGTGAAAGGGAAAGTTGTTAGATTTACGATACAGGCACTTATATAATCTTGTCAACGGCCAGCTACTTATTTTATTTTCAATATATCACATTGAACTCTATTAGCTATTTTAATAATGTAAAAAATAGTGTTTATTCTGAATAAATATATCCTGTTAATACAGTCATTAGAGAATCTATTATAATTTACAATTAATGAAATTAATGATCATTTGTTTTACGCAGAAATGAACTGAGTGACCGAGTGTCGCTCGTTAGCCATGACAGCGATGAGTAGATGACGTCACCCGCGCACACAAGCATAACTTGCCCGTATTATGCTGATAAGGAAACCGCAAATGTGTATACAAACACAACACAAGTGTGTGTATAGGAGATTATATTAATTGTTTGTTGTTGAGATCGTAGTAGGTACATATTTTTAATCGGTTCAGTAGCATTTTGTAATAACATCGAAACTTTATGCTTAATTAAACTAAATATGCAATACATGATGATTTAAGTTTTAACCCTGAGATTAGAATATTTGTTTTAATAAAATCAAATGAAACTCACAATATTGACAGTGGAATATTCTTAGTAAAATTTCGTCATAAAATACCTATTTCTTAGAAATGAATTCATTAATAATTTAAGTGCAAATTTAATATATCCACAAAATCAATATTAATTAAAAATTAACATACAAAAACGTACCTACTTAGTTACAAAACTGTCACTCTGTATTGTTTTGAATGTTCAATTATTATTATTAATACAAAAATAGTTTTAGATATTAAATATATTTCATTTTAGCTGTTTATTTAAGAATAAAATTTAATTCGTTTACGAAAAAACTAGCTGTGCCCACGGTTTCGCTCACGCTATGTAGTTTGTTGACCGCACGGGAAACTAACATTTTTTCGACGGGAAACATCCAAACTAACTTGCACATTTATAATATTAGTAGGAAGGATAATGAAATGGAAAATTGGAAAATCGTTTGTGGTTTTGTTCTCACTTCTGTATATGACAAATTAATTGTGAATAAAAATATAATAATTTTAATTTACCTAAATCAGTAACTAAAAATATCATAGTTAAATCAAAACAAAATACGTGGTTACACTTTTCTGTAAACGCGTGTAATATTCTACTATTTGTTCAATTAATGATTCTACCCATGCAAAAAATCCGATATGCATATCCAAATATCAAAATATACAATTCAATATATAAATATTTCAAAGATAAATTCCTCTATGAGATAAAACAATTTACTAATCCCAAACATTTTTATCAGATAAAAAATCGTCTAACGAATAATAATCAGCTTGAATACTGAGATTATCTCCAATTAATCTAATTAGTTATTGGCAATTTCAATAAAAAATCAGCTTTTCTGAGATTATAATAAAATGTGTATATACTTTTCTTCACAATATTAATACTGACTTTGCGAAAGCTTGTACCTATATTAAGTTCTTTTTTATCTTGTATTACGACGATAGGTTACGACCGTTGTGGCGTGTTGGTGGTTTTAAGGCAGGCTGCCTTAAGTCTCGACGGTCGCAGGTTCGATTGTTTCTCGGGGCATATATTTGTAATGATGTTATAAATATCTGTTTCAGTCTTGGCGATTGTCCTTGTCTCCCCACCATGCCTCGAAGAGCACGTTAAGGTGTCAGTTCCGGTTGTTATCACAAAACATCTGATAATAATCGTTAACTCTTGATAAGTAAATTGCTCTTATCCAATGAGTTACTAGTTCGTCCTAAGGGTTGCGGAGGTCAGATGGCAATCGCTCTTTATAAAAACTAGTAATCTGTCAAATCCGAATAAGACTAATAAGCAGACCCAAAAAGAAGAATGAAATATAGGTATATATTATGATGTTATCGCACTTTTTAACGTTTCTTAAGGAAGTTCTAGCACCTAAGCTATAGATTAATGTGTATGGTACAGGCAAGTTTAGTAAAACACTGACCCTGTTTTACATCTGTTAATGAATTTGATTTACTTTGATTTTTTAAGCTTTTGAACAATGAAAGACACGCAGAGCTGACTTTACTAACTAGATTTGACAAATGAGCGCTTCATCCAAGCTTTTAAGTCCAATGTTTGTTAAAAATGTTAATTAGAATGAATTAATTTTCATTACTCATTGGATTTTTTATAAAGAATAGCAATAACTTTTCAACTTCTCTTGCTCCTCCGAAAGAGCTTGTAGCAAGGAGTGGTTAACACAATTAATAGCTCAAGAGGGTCAGGATCAAACCTGCAACTTTCACGTTAATGAAGTCGGTGGTTGTACCGTTGAGCTATTGAGGCTTCAACTATATCATCATATTTATTCACATAGAAATTTAATATTTTTGACATCTAGTGAATTATTTCCAACTAACAAACGTCTATCTATATAATGTTTGTGTCAATGTATTATTAACTTCGTCATAATTATGTTTACTTCGATCCACCTTAATGATTAATGATGAGTCACACAGTTCTTAAACAAAATATGGGTGATGTTTTATAAAAACAAAAACTTAGATTATGCCTTGAGGAACACCCATCCTAACTGCTGATAGATTTTACTCCCTTTTTATTCTTCCAAATATATGCGATTTTAAAAAGTCTGATGTTAACATTGTGGGGCAGCGGAAACGAACCTCCCATTAAAGGCATGTGTTCCAGTCTGGGTGTGTTTTCCTTGTCATTGTGTATGTTTCCGGACCCCCGACACAGGATGGATGGATGTGTAGCGTTTGAGTGTGTAGCGTTTATTTGCTCCAACGCCGTAATATTTATATTTGATAGGAAAGTTTTTTCCTTGGACAAGTCACAAAATCCACTAAAAACATGTTGGGATCGCTCCCAATCATCATCACTGTACTTTAGAAAATGTTCATCAGCAGTTGATCTGCCTTTATTTTTTATTGTATTGTATTATAATTAAATTATTTTAATCTCAGATTCTCTATCTTTACCCATAATGTATATTTATTGTTATGAATAAATCTCTGTCTATTTAAAAGTTATGATCTCAAGGGAAATTTCCTTTTTGGTAAAGTATTATGATTATCGCCATGACAGCTCACCAGTCAGACCCAAGTTTATTATCTGATAGGTCTGTAGCTAGCCATGGGCGTAGCCAGAATTTGGTCTAGGGGAGGACAAAATCTTAATTTAGGGTCCAGAGTTTGGCAAAACGACCATTTTCTTCAATAATTATGTATTAAAATAATCGTTTAACATAACTTATGTTTTTGTATTTCTCAGCTTTTAAGAGTTCCAAGGGGCAGCCAGACCCCAACTCCTATCTCGCTAAACTCATACACCTAGCGGAATTATATAATGCTATTTGTGAAAGCATTCAGATAATGCGTACATTTATGAAACCTGAGGCAAGATCGGGTAGCTAGTTTTATAAGAAGGCGGCGCCTAATTATTCCATCGGAAGTTCTATAAAAATATATATAACTATCTAATTATCTATACATTATTTTAGATATGCCTAGTTGTAGTGCATTAAAGTTGATTATTGTGTGTTTAAAAATAAAGTGCTCCTAAAATAAATGATTTGTAATTACAGCCAGCCTTGTTCTTAAAAATATTGACAAGCGTATTGATAATATCTAATAATAATCTAGTCATAAAAAATCAACGATAGATTATGCAAGCGGTTAGGCATATAAATTGATGACCTTGTTTTGAAATTTGAATTCGATACTAAACCCGTTTTTAAAAAACAAGTAGGTAATATTTATAGTTCATATAATTAGAATTTATACACTTTTATTTCTCTACTACGAGGAATGTGCTGATGAACTCCATAATCTCATACCGCCATCGCCATTTTTCTACCGGGGTACTAGTCGCACTGCGGGGTATCACCCATATCTGGTCGAAAAACCCAATATTCGAACTATGCGCTTTCGTTCTTCATAATGCGCACGGCCAGCGAGTGGAATGCTCTTCCGGCGTCTGTATTTCCGAACGCATACAACCTGAACCTCTTCAAAGTGCGAGTACATAGGCTTCTCATGAGTAAGCTCGCTTCACCATAGACCTCATCTATGCCTTCGCACTCGATGGAGGTCAAGAGCTTACCAATTTTAGAATAAAAAAAAAAAAAAATTGCTATGGTCAAATTGACAAACAAATCTTTTTGTTTTTGTACAATAATTTGAAAAACATACGCTAAAATCGGAACTAATAACTTATTTTTGTGCCCATTCCTAATAAATGAAAAATAAAATAGTTGTAAACATTTAATATGACTACCCGTACCTGTAGTTGATATAGGTAACTTAAATATAACAAATTTCAGAAGTTTATGAGCAAAAAAGAAAAATACTTTACGGCAGACCATTTTCATTTTAAATTTTCGGTCATTTTTGACTATTTTTTGAGTTATAGGTACCTAATGAATAAATGACGACGCGCCTTATATTATGTGTGATCTTTTATACCGGCTTAACCCTGTCTTCCGAAAGGCAAACAAGTATACGTAGTATTTTTTTAAATGTATAGTGAATGTGACATATGTTGGCTATTATTTTGTACAATTTCTATCGAAATAAACCATGTCCGTTATTCGCAATTTTAATATACAAAATAATTTGCAATTGAATGTACATATGTATGTGTTTCATTTATGTAATCATTCGAGGTTAGTACATTCACTATTAGATCGATTAATACATATAAAATATCATTAAGTACATGATATTATATAATAAATCGGCCAAGCGCATTTCGGAATCGCAAAATCGAAAGGGTTCTGTACTACATTAGAATAAAAATATAGACATTCTTATATGGGGGGTCCCCATATTTTGAAATACACATTCTGTGAAAATTACAGCTCTCTACCTAGTAGCTCATGAGATACAGCACGATGATAGATACTACCTACCCTACCCAAAGGGGGTCTCCCTTTGGGTAGGGAACTCTAAAAATGACAGCAAGATCTTCTATATTTTAAAAGTTTTCTTACAATTTTCAATGTTATAAAAATATTAAATTAAAAAGTATGGAAGTTTACGATTCGAAGGAAAATATACTATCGATACAAGTATATAATTTTATATTTACTACTACTATTAGCAACATTCGTTTCGCCTCATATACATACAGATCGTAAGTAGAATACGTAATCATGTGACGACGGCTTTGAACTTGTTAATTGAACATTTACAATGTAACACACACTAGTAGAGCCGTTTGCAAATATTGCATACTTTATTGGACCTGTGTTAAGGACTTATCGAACTAACTTCACTCGAATGAGTGAATGAATTATTCCGATAGAAATTTCGAAGTTCGAACACTTTTAGTTCAATCAAATTAGCGCCAAAATAGAATTTTAGATCAAGATTAGTTTTTTTAAAAGTTTTGTTATTCTGGGAAAAGAAACTTCGGAACTACCGAAAAATTTGGTAATATTATTTTAATATTATCCCAAAACAGAGAACGTTTTTAAAACAACAGAGTATATCAAAACTTAGGTAAGTTAATTTCAGCTAAATATACCTCCACCTCCATCATTGACTTATCGAATTTTTTACTTAGTAAAATTCGTTTATATACTTTGAGGATTTGGGACAGAGCCTAAGTTAAATTTTAATGTAAGCCTTCACACCTCAGCGGTAGAAAGGCCGACTCCGGGCCGTTAACGCGAGAGTCACGGGTTTGATCCTGACCCCCTTGGGATATTGTCGTAGCCACTCCTAGCCCAAGTTTCGAGCTTATTTGGAGGGACAATAGGAATTTTAGTAATGTCTTGAAAAAGTATTTCTAATACTCTTTATAAAAAAACAAATAATCAAAAAAATATGTTGCTTGTATAGAAGTTTAATATCTAATTTTAAACACTGGTTTATTTTTGTCTAAAGCAATTTGACAGCCGTAACAGGCAGGTGATTAGCACGTGTAAGAAATAAAATTAAAATGTACCTAGTAGACCTTTGCTGTTTTTGCATGAACGAGATCGGAAAGTACCTATAGTATTTACCTCTTATAAAATTAACATGTAGTAGCAGTATCCGTACTGCTACGTTTCGATGAGTAAGAAAGGGACCTAATATTGCGTTATTTTTTTTCCTCTTCCTTTCGATCTGCTGATCCCTTAGGGTGAACCAAACACATGATGCTTCAAGTCGTGTATGTCCATAATAGTGCAGACGTTTACAATCAGGCGAGCCTTACGCTGATTTGTTGCCATCGTGGTATTATAATAATTAAATAAAAAAATCGAGTGCGAGTTTACTCGAGGTAGACGTGAAACTTTGTATTCTGGTTGATTTCTCTTACAAATTAAATAATATGTAAAGATGGTAAACAGAGAGAGTCAGAGAGAGAGAGAAATATATTAATAGTTGTTTCATAAAATCCAATTCACACTTTTCCAGAACAAGACTTAAAAAAAAAAACAGATAAAACATTGGTTTGCAGATAGTCTGTTAAATAAGTCACTGATATAAAATAACAAAAGTCTACTTTAAGTAATAAAATATAAATTATAGAGTTTTAATACTTAAGTACAGGAGGTTTTCTTCGTCTGAGAGCAAAAACACAACTTAATTATATAACTTCTTTTTCGTAAAACTTAAGTGACATATCACTCGATTGGTAGAGACAACTGCTATCACGAAACGAATAGATTGTACTGATATAAGTAATTGCTATGCAATTCAGTTCTTCAATAGTACTTAACGCGTTACGTAAATATGCCATTGTATATCTACTTCTTTAAAAGCAGGATGTATTTGACAGATCTGTTACACGTGCCAGACGTTTTAAATCCTAAGCTTAAAGGCATAAGACCTAAAGTTATATGGTGTGATAGTTTACTCCCATTGTTACTGATAAGGTGTTAGGTCAAACCTTTGTTAAGATTACAATGCCAATTCGGAATTTTCAAACAGTGGCTTATTATGATGCTAATAACATCGGATGGCGCCAGATGTGATGTTATCAGGCAGCGCGTGGTGGAAGCTTTCGTGGCGTTACATGTGCTATTGAGGGACAGATTATTTTTAAATTCACTGATATGATAATGCTCTCTGAAGAGGAAAAACTTTTTAAAAAAACGTTTGCAAGTACCTATTTATTTTTCGGGAACTGCCATTCTGATTTATTCATCAATATTGGTTATATTTAGTTTAGAAAATCACGTTTAGATAGTGAGGAAAGATTATTATGTAAAAACATAGACTTTAAATATACAGACATGCCATTCACATTCCATACTAATAAAATGTCCTAAAATTCTCTGGTGCTCGCAAACGCAAAACGCAACCAAACAATGTTAGTCACAAGTTTGTGATACATTCGAATGAAGTTAGCGTCACAGGTTTGCACACAACATTATCGAATTGTTTCGTTTCGTTGAATTTACGAAAGAGCACTAGCGAATCCTTGGATATTTTTTCTGTATGAACCGTCTCCTGCGGGTTTACCATGAACTTGTAGTAAAAAATCTATTTAGAACCAATTCAATTCTGATAGTAAATCGATTCAGATTTTATATGAGTTTGACGTAAATATATATGTCATGGTACGAAATAGCGATTTAGCTCAGTTAAGGGCGTCATATGAATCGCAATAAGAGTTAATGGTAAAGCCCCTGGTCAGAGAGACACGTTTCTGTATTTACTTGAAATATTGCTACTACGTTTCTTCAAATTTAAGAAATATATTTTTATAGTAATTGTATGATTTATTGACACACTAAAACTACGGTCACTTAAAGATATCACTTGGAAAAAAACTTCAGGAAAAAACAATTAATTCCGTTTAATTGTTTATTTTTTGTTAAAAGATTCTAGTTTTAAATTAGTCATCATGAATTATACACGTTAGAATGAAATACAAATAGCCTCATAATTCTTTGGATTTACGTAAAATGTATCTTATTAGTTGCTTGTACAATGTTATTGCGGCATGTAAAATGTTTATATGTGTGAAACATCAACGTGTATTTGTAACACAAAAAATATGTATATGTGTGAATAATTAAAATATATTTCTTACACAGAGAAGGTTACTTTCATATTATTATGATACTAGCCTCTTACCGTCGCTTCGCCCACGCGAATGACGATTTTTAATGAGACACATTTAATGCAATATACATGTCAATAATTGGTTCCCCATACAAATTTTTATCCCTAATTTACTTCAAGTTTTATTTTCTCGTTAAAAGTAGCCAATCAAAATCGTTTCATTGGTTTAAGCGTGAAAGCATCACACACAAACAAACAATCTCACTTTCTCATTTATAATATTACGTATAGGATTATTTAAACATAACTACGAAAGTGTGCAATGGAGTGCGAAACTAAACGTGCCAAGATCTTTCTTTCAATCTCGAGATGTCGGAACGGGCATTTGTTTACGGGGCACGGGCACCCGTCTGACCCGAAACACGAAAGTGTGTCAAGCAGTTTATTCAATCTCCCGCCTGTAAGACTCTCATCTTAAGACACGCAAAAGTAACACCTATATTTAGAGAGATAGAGTATCTTATACCAGACAATCATCCAGGGGAGATATTTTCTACGTGTCGGTATAGTTTTTTGTCCTTGAATGTGTAACGATTTAGTAAGAAAAAGTGAGAAAGTTTGGACATACGAATTCTTGACTTACATTTGATTTTTTGGTTTATGTTTATGAAAATTTAAATATCGATGTCTGCAGGTGATGAAATATGTTACTATACATTTAGTTCTTTGAATTAATCAAACCTACCCATCATTTCCCCTCTTATCCCTAAAGCTTGCGGTGAAGCCATTGTTGAAGACTATGGTAGTTGCTTTTTATCAAGCAGGCTGTTGTATGCTTGCGGCTTGGAGATATAAAGATCTACAATGTATCTCGTATATTGACATATATGTTGTGGACGATTTTATAGAAATAAATGATGATGATGATTCATTTGCATAAATGACAAAAATAACTTGAAAATTGATTTTAAATGTTTAATTTTCCCATTTGATATTCCACATAACAACGATAGAGTATTGTCGACTAAACACCATACTGACGACAAGCGATAGGCTCTTGTGATTTCCTGAGAATACACATATTTACTGAATTTCGTAAAGATAGAGCCAATAGTGTCTGAGTAAAATGACTGTGACATACGAACGAACGGACGGACAGACGGACGGACGGACGGACGGACAGACGGACGGACGGACGGACGGACATGACAAAACTATGGGTTCCGTTTTTACCATTTGGCTACGGAACCCTAAAAAGTAATTTGAATTACAGATCGATAGAATTAAGTAAATCCGGATAATGATAACGAATTAAAATCAGCTAAAGCGATATTGGTAAATGTCAGATAGGTAATAGGTTCGCCTATATAGGTGGTAATTTCGATTAATCTTAACGCTTCGTCAGCGAAACTCGTCACAAATCCGTTGAACGTGGCATCGACTCCTCGATACGGATTACCGTGTCCCATCAACTGTGATGTAGATAACATAGTTAATATTTATTTGTCGCTTTCATAGTTACTATATACTATAAGTAAAGCCTCAATAGCTAAACGGTAGAAGAGCCAACTCGGCTCCGATAACGCGAGAGTTGCGGGTTCGATCCTGACCACCTTGGACTATTTTCGTAGCCACTTCTAACACAAGCGACAAGTTTATTTGGAGGGGAAATAGGAGTATTAATAATGCCTTGGAAAAGCATTGCCAATATTTAAGCTATATACTGAACGGTAGTAGAGCCATAGAAGTACAACCCTCTCACAGAAAATCGGCGTAAAGTATCAGTGTCAATACGTACTGTTGCGTTTCGTGCGATGAGTGAGAGCGCCGGAGGCCCAATCTCCCATCCCCTCTGTTCTCTTCCTTTTTTCCTTTGTTATTCCTTTCGTCCTGTGCTTTGGGTTAGCAACGCGCATATGATACTTTAAGTATCGCAAGCGTTCATAGTTTGCGGTTACTGCTTACTATCAGGCGGACCGTATGATTGATTGCCATCATAAAAAATAGGCTCTTCGATACAGACAAAATCTTGGTTCAACATCAACGCAACGAAACGAAGTTAGTCACAAGCTCGAAACATAATGTAATAAAGCTTTGTTCTGTTGCGTTAATGGTGAATTTAAGACGAAGCACCCGCGGATCTTTTGATAGTATATACTATATAGTTAGTCTACGGACGTTTCATTGAAAATAACAGGATTTTATGTGCAAAAACGATGATTATCGCCTAATTAATGTCAACTTTTTATTGCAAGCATATGACACATTAATATATTTATGAGTAAATATTCCGTTATTAGTGAACGGATTAGATTAGTGTCGATTTGATTAATATTTATTACCTTACGGACTGTCAATTTATTTAATAAATTTTATTAATTTTCATATGTATTTATTTTTCGCTTCTAATGTCATCTTTTACTACGAAATCTTTTATGAGAAATTTCACTTTCAATTTCATTTTCATGTTGACATCATTTCAATCAGATTATTAATTAACAGTTATTTAAGTTTGAATATTAAACTTAAAATATACGATATAATTAAATGAAATATTTAACATATTATTATGAACATGAAACTTAATTGCTAAAATATTTTTTTTAATCAAATTTCATCACCACCTCCAATGCTATACTCATTTTGAAGAACAGCCGCTAAAAAATGGAATCGTTTCTTTGTACTTTTTCCCATTGTCATTTATATTAAATTTACTTACCATTCATATTTACCAGTGAAAAATCTAAAACGGAGCGGATCAATACTGGATATAAGTTTTTTTTCTTTGTTGTAGATAAGAATAATAGTTATAAGAGTCTTGTAAAAATATTTTTAAACCTTGGACAGATAGTATTCACTAGATAATGTTCACTAAAATTATTTATTTAAATCTTTTACAGAAACAATCAGAAATGTAGTTCATTTAAGTTTTATGCTACGTAATTATGCTTTGATTTAAAATAAAATAACATAACTATTGATTTTTTTGTATTTGTTATTTTGAGAACTAATTATTTACTTTTGAAATTACATTTAAAAACGGATTAATTAAATAAAACGAAAAGCAGAAAAGTTGCATAACAAGATGCATTTTGATAAAATAAAATCAAGTAAAAGTGAACGCACCGCACGACGACATGCTGGCAACATTGAACGCGCGAAAAAAAGCAAATGGCCGCCGCCAAGGTCGTAAGAAGCTGTCCTAGTCACGGAGGGCATTTACATTTTTTACATTATGTATAAGCGCTTCAGGGGTTTTTGCAAAACAGGCTTGTTTTTAAATGAATAGCATATATTGAACCTGTGCTAAATGTTGTTTTAGCCAATTTAGGACTTCACATGTTTCTAGTATTTAGCAAAAAAGTTATATATCTCTACAATAAAGCGACATAGCAGAGGCTTCTATTTGATGATGGAATAGATTATTCAAATTGGACAAAACAACAACTCTTTTTTTGTGTCAATGACAAAATTTTTGGAATATAAAATTACAAACAACATCACATGACCTGTAAAGTTTTTTGATTTTCCGAATTTCAAAAAATTATAAGTTCACATTTTTGTATAGAATAATAAAATGTAAGAAAATAATATTTAAAAAGAAAAATAAAAAAATAATCGCGATGGCACTATCTACTATCGATATTACGAGGTAACTTGCAAAACCAGAATCATTGTGGACCCGTTTGAGAAAAAAGTTTAAAAGCCTTCGTGCACTACGCGACGATCGCATGGGAACGGAACGCATCCTCAGAAACAGTTTTATAATGCAATTTTCGACCCTGCATCAATTCACTAAAGAATATTTTGTTTCTTGAATCAGTAAAAAATGTTTGCTACACCGTAAATGGCTACTCGCACCTGTCTCTAGGTACAGCTAGACATTCTAGGACAGAAGGAATTTTCATGCTTTTTTAAACTTATTATTATTGTATGAACAATCGATACTATAGCCTTCAATCCCCCGACCAGGTAAGTGTGTGTACTGTACAATATAGGCCATAGAGTTTTATTCTGAACTAGCGGCCCGCTCCGGCTTCGCACGGGTATAAATATATAGCCTATGTCATTCACTGAAAAAATATTAAAATCGATCCAGTAGTTTTGATTTATTCATTATTGCCCGTGGCCTTTACGCGTTAAATGTAATTATTTACGACATCACATTAGAAGCCTCAAAAATAACAGTATTTCTCCACTATTTAATGGATGTTATTATACATATAAACCTTTATCTTCAATCACTCTATCTATTAAAAAAATAGCATCAAAATCTGTTGCGTAGTTTTAAAGATTTGAGCATACATAAGGATATAGGGACAGAGAAAGCGACTTTATTTTATACTATGTAGTGATATTTCGTAAGTTTTTTACGTATGGACGCTAAAAGTACCAAATTCGTTTTATCAACCCTTTAATCTACATCTACAATGGAAAATTTCGGATGTAATCAGTTTGTGGAAAGAAATTTGTCTTAAAATATATAAGCTAACTATGTAGTTTCATACAGTTATAACCTTGTGTTAAAAAGTATAAGTCTTTGATATAATCACAAACTTTTAACTTTTCTTAACGACATATTTAGATTTTAAGATTTTTTTTTTTTTTAATCTATTCATCCTACTAAGAGAAGCATAGTTATTGTGTTGATCGAACTGAAAATCAAGGCTGAAATTTTATATAACAGAAATAATTATGCTTATGTTCTAGTGCAATATTTCTCTTTAATGAAATTATGATGTTTAATGAAAATGTGATGTTTAATGAAATTATGGTGTATGGGTCGTCACATACCGGCGTCGGGATGTGACGACCCCATCGCCCGCTGTTGGGATAACCTCCGTCACAGCAGAGATTATTCCACCAGTGCAGTCAGTCACACTGGTGGTAGGTCTTTTATTGCAAGAGGCCAGCTAGGTAGGTACCACCGCAGTGTCAAATATTCGGCCGCCAAATAGTAGTGCTTAGGCATTACTGTGTTCCGGTTTAAAGGGCACTGTACGCTAGTGAAATTACTGGGCAGACGAGATTTAAGAACCAATATCTCGAGGTTGGCAACGCGTGAGTGGCACCTACTAACGGTGCTGCAAGCGCTCATAGGCTACGGCAACCACTTACCATCAGGTGGGCCGTATGCTTGTTTGCCAAATCTTAACATAAAAAAAAAAAAATGATTTTCTTTTGTCACTACTCTGCTCTGTTAGTATGCGTAACATTATTTTTATGTCTAGACACCTGATGCTAAGCAGTCACCACAACATTTTAAAGCTTGTGAGACTTGAAACAACTCAAAGAATATGAGAGAAGTGTTGAGAACGGAACAGATGGATTGGGAGATTGGGCCTCCAGCACTCACTCATTGCACGAAACGGAACAGTACTGATACGGTTCCTTTTCGTCGATTTTATTTAAGAGGGTAGTACTTCCCCGGTTCAAATGTCCCATATGTACTGATAGGCATAATTGTTTATTATGATTATAAAATGTATGGCGATAGTTCTTCAACTACATAGGGTAATTATTACTGTTCGTGTTAACGTAGATCAGGCTCGCTGTTTTAAAACTAGTCCTGACTCTATGTTGTTTTATTCTTGTTAAGGACACGACATAATCTAGACAAAGGAATTTTTACCATAAAATTATTATACTGACGTAAAAAGAGTATTCAATAAATTGTACAAGATTCCACTCGATTTCCTGTTCATATCTAAATTATTTAAATAAATTACTTAAGTGTCGATGTTAAATATTACTTAAGTGTTGACGATAAATATTTAAACAAGTCGCTTTTCTCATGTCCAATTGATTTTATATAAGCTTTTATGACAAATCTATGTATTATCTTGTTCAATTAAAATGTATCTAATGTACTACATTAAAAAACTGTGTATTGAGATATTGTTGTTTGGATACAGTTGATATTTTATCTTTATCTCTTAAATCAGTTGTAAAATAAGTTTAAGCAGTGATATCTTGAATTATGTGATTTAAAGTCAGTCAGTAATAAACACGTGATTATGATAAGCGTACTATTATAAATTACTAAATCAAAAATCAAAATTGCAATTATTTTTATTCAATTAGACTTTTAAATAGTACTTTTGAATCGTCAAGCGCTGGTTCCGCTTGACGATTCACAAGCTGATTCTACCGCGTGACGTTCCACAAGCCGATTCTACCGCGAAGAACCGGCAAGAAACTCGGTAGTTACTCTTTTGAAATATAGATTGGTTTACAATTGTGGTGTAAATACTACAAAATTTGTACCCTAAGTGAGATCTAGTAGTTTAAGAGCCAACCATTTTAAAAATAATACTTTAACTAAGATAACAAATACATATTATAATTGATCGCTTAAGACAAAGGAAATGATTTTAGGGCGACATAAGATGTTTCTTTTTAAAGAATTTTTTTATTCCGTTCTAACCTATACTAGGCCTTACGTAAACATGTAAACATAAAACCGCATATTAAAACACGCACATAGAGACATACCAAGATTTTTCACAGCTATTAATAGATAAAATCCAGATCTTCCATAAAGATTTGCTCTTATGTACTAAGAGGGTCTGTCGAGTCGAGTAAAAATATTATAGTTAATAGCAGCTTTTACTGTGTCACTTAATTGCTCGAGACCGGTTCGAACTCGCTTGGTAGCAACGACTTCAAATTACTACCCGTTAAGATGCATCTGCACTGCGCCTGATTAACTAAACGCCTAGGATGAAAAGATGGTAAAGCGAAAAATTTGCAGCGTCTTTTTAGTGCTACTGGCAGCAACAAAATATTATATTTATGTAACATAAATCTTAAACTAAAACAACGGTTTTATTAATTAATAGATAGCAATGCTTTTACAAGTAATTACTAATATTCCCTTTTCCCTTTCAATTAAGCTTGTAGCTTTTGCTAGGTTTGGTTACGACAATAGCCTCAGAGGGTCAGGATTGAACCTATAACTCTCGCTTCTAGTAGCTCAAAATGAAATTATGTTTTGGCACGCAGACAATTTTATTGAAGTTTATTTGATTTAAATAACTGTTGCAGTGAACAAAAATATTTAAAAAAAGTGTGTCCCCTCTAACTTTTGAACTATGGGAATTAAAATTCTGAAAAATTTTGAGATAAAATTTCAACCACATTTGGTTTAAAGAAGATAGGTCTACAAATTTTAGAGATATATAAATTGTTCTCGTATGTTTGTTTTTCATATTACTTTTAATAATTACTATGATATTACCAACTTATCTTTGCGGTCGATTTTAATTTGTTATTATTTTTAAAGCCCTTAAAATTCTTCCTAACCAAGCTGCGGAACCCTTTAGTTTCAACTGTGCGTGGTCCACAACGCACTGGACTGGTATTTTTTTGTTATTAAAATGACATGACTAACATGAGATAAAAATATGCCATTTCATATTTTTATGTCATGTAAGTCGTGTTAGAAACTAAAATTTGTGTTTGTACAGCGAATTAACCAAGTGTTATTAATAGTAAAGATACATAAATTAATATATAATAATATCTATTTTTAGATATTATAAGTAAGCACATTTCTAAAATATATCAATAAAGTGTAACGAGGTCGTGTCTAAGTAACAAAAAACTTTTTGAAAAACATTAGCAATGTATATAATTAGTATATTATGTATTACATAAGTACGTGTGTAGTGTGAACGATTTTATGTATTTATTGAACTAACAAATAAATTCATTTGAAATTTGTGTTTGTATATCAAAGACTAAAAATATGTTTAGATTTCTAGGTGTTTAATTTTTTATCCCGGAAAATTTAAGGGTTTTCAGGAGTAGGCCACATGAAAATTGTTTTTTTAATGAATATTAACAATGATTTTTCATTCCCTCCAAATAAGTTTGTAGCTTGCGCTACGAGTGGGTACGACAATAGCCCAAAGATGTCAGGATCAAACCCGCAACCCTCGTGTTAACGCAGTCGACCCTCCTACCGTTGATCTATTAAATAGAACTTCCGCCGGCGGTCTTTCCGAACCGATACGACTTGGGAACCTTCAAGAGAAGAGCCTATTCTTTCCTTAAAGGTCGGCAACGCGCCTGCATGCCTTTTGGTGTTGCAGATGTTCATGGGCGGCGGTGATCACTTAACATCAGGTGAGCCTCCTGCCCGTTTGCCCCCTCTTACATAAAAAAAAAAAAAGAGGACATTTATATTATTAGATATAATAAAGGAATTGTGTCTGCATGACATTGAAAGAAAGAAAGACAAAAAAGCCGGACAGCGCTCTAAAATTATGCCCATATGTTGGCCAGTTAGGGTAGTATTGGTCACTTTACACCAGTCGGTTGGCTGCCATAGAGGGTTGTCGTATCCACGGGACATATAAAAAAATACCAAATTATCTCATTAAAAATTATGCAAGCCATAAAAACGCAATAGGTTTTTTTGTAAAAAGCGTCAAGCATCAAAATTATGATATACTAGTTAAAAATTACTTCAATTAATTTTATATTTTGTGTTTGAAACCTGCGTCAAGTGAAGTCTGATTATCAGAAATTTATCACCGTTCTGCATAACATACTTACTTCGGTTCGGCATAGTCATATGATTAAAAAGTACAGAAACTACCTTCAGACACCTGAGCAGAATACAGAAATTCACGCTGGCGAAATCACGGGCAGGTTATAATAATAAATAACTAACATCATCTCATCAATTATATTATTTATTTTATCTCTCCTTCTCAAGGATATTCATACAGTGCGTTTTGTTATCGCATTTCACGATATGAGGTTGAATGTGACTTACTCTTTTGTATCAGACTGTCGACTGATCCATAGCGATAACAACCAAGTAATAAAGTTGGAAAATGA
Source organism: Hestina assimilis (assembly GCA_023373885.1). Lineage (NCBI taxonomy): Eukaryota > Metazoa > Arthropoda > Insecta > Lepidoptera > Nymphalidae > Hestina > Hestina assimilis. The sequence goes on along the minus strand of CM041740.1, from coordinate 5,191,699 downwards.
GAGATTTCTTTATAGCATGACGGTTGGCAAACAAGCCTATGGTCTACCTAATGGTAAGCAGTCACTATAACCTATGAATACTTGAAGTATCATATGCGCGTTATCAGCACAAAGGATACGAGAGAAAGGATGAGAAGTAAAAAGGGACGGAATAGAAGGACAAAAGTTTTTCTACTACTACTTTGATTACTTTTAAAGGCGTCGGGATGTGACGACCCCATCGCCCGCTGTTGGGATAACCTCTGTCACAACAGAGATTATTCCACCAGTGCAATCAGTCACACTGGTGGTAGGTCTTTTGTTGCAAGGGGCCGGCTAGGTAGGTACCACCGCAGTGTCCAATATTCTGCCGCCAAATAGTAGTGTTTAGGCACTAGTGTGTTCTGGTTTGAAGGGCATTGTACGCTAGTGAAATTACTGGGCGAACGAGATTTAAGAACTAATATCTCGAGGTTGGCAACGCGTGAGTGGCACCTACTAATGGTGCTACAAGCGCTCATAGGCTGCGGCAGCCACTTACCATCAGGTGGGCCGTATGCTTGTTTGCCAACTTCTAACATAAAAAAAAACTACTAACTATGAGCACTACTCATACTAGATTACAAACCAACAAGAACTGAAACACCAAATAAAAAAAGAATTTCTTTTGAAAATATCTTTGTAATATTCGAAACAAAACGAAAATTACTTGCGATGAACAAAAGAAGATCGTACATAAAAATCCATAAATATCAATAAGTATTAGTTTACCTTTGTGGTACATAATATCTATGTATTATTGCGTTAAGGTAGCAATATTCTTACTGTTGCGTTTCGTTAAATGAGTTTGTCGTATGTAGATTCGTGAGTTTGACACTCTTCGATTCTACTAATGACACATATATCACAGCACTCAAGTTTTGTTAATGACATAATAATAATTATTATTATTATTATATAGTTTATATTGCATAGGTTATGGTATAGTTCTGTTACCATGGAGCAAATATGCGTGTTTTAGCATGCGTGTTTTCCATCATTGGTATTATTAATATATATATATATTCTTGTGCAATAAATATATTTTTTTAAATATTGATATTTAAGGATATTAAGTTTTATTATACATAATATGCCTCGAAGTAAAAGACATCTTTTAATTCTTATATCGCTTATATAAAATAGTTATTATTTTATATAAATACTCGTATAATATAAGTTACATGTTTTTTTTCGTCGTAGACAGAGAAAAACAATAATTATATTCTTTATAAGTTTTCTCAAAACTATTATGACAGACTATTTTTATTCAAAAGAGAATGAAACATTCGTTTTACAAAAAAAAAATAATGAAAGAAAAAAGTAATAAAAACCTTGAAAGTCGCTTGAAAGCATGAAACGTTGTAATATTTTAATTTATTTTGTCGAACCAAACATAATTGCTGGTATATATTTGACGTTTAATAAATCAGATTGTTTTGAAAAAGAATAGGTACGTCGCGTATGAAATGAAAACAGATAAAATAACAACTGAAAGTAAGCATATGTTGAATGGGTAGACTATATTCAGTATTATTTTTTTTTGTTTTTTTTTCCTGTTTCTCTTTAATTTTGTTATTTTGTAAACATTAATTTTTGTTCCCAAAGTTTGCAACATACTTGTTTAGTTCAAACCTCCCTGCCTAATTTATGGATACGATTGTTTTAGATAATACACAACTCTGGTTCTCAAGTCACAGGCTGTCGCCTAGTTTGAGAATCACAGCCTACTCACATTTTATGTATTTCTGTGTTAGTACTAAGGGATAATTTAAGAGAAATGTTGTTACGAACTTTGTTAAGCTTAATAAATATTATTCTTATTCTTATTAAGTGTATGAGTTTTGGCATACCTAATTTCTATGCAGAAAACTAAAATTTATAAATAATTATGTTTTAGTATATACATTAAATGAAATTAAAAAAACATCGACTGCTTACATTCAAACTGCCAATGTAAAACACACAATTATCTGCCATTTGTTTCAATTAAATAAATGCAGCAACGCGTGGCCGGGTCTGCTAGTACATATAAATGCTACATAATTTAATTTGAATAAATGTTTGGTACATATCTACCTGAAAAATACACAAAGGAGGAAAAATAAATTATTAATAATCTATTAGCAGTTTTTAATAATTATATATGTATTTCAAATATATTAATATTAATATTTATTATTTATTTATTAAACAAATCATATGTTTTTTTTTATAAAATTATTGATTCACTTTATAAAAAAATTAAAAAAGCCATGGTCATGTCTACACTGCCTTCAAAGGTATTTCCTCAGCTGTGGAATGAGATCATCATAATCTGTGACAACCTTCAGACCTACTAGTCTAACATTTTAATTATGTTCATTGTGATTTATGTAAACGCAGCACATATACGGAAAATTATTGTATAAATATTTGCTTTAAATTTTTTATATATTTAAAACAAAATTGTTTTATTTTGCGTTATTCACTTGGCTTAAAAAAACAAGTGTCAGATTTCAGAGTCAGATTTAGACCATTTGAATGTCGTAATTACTAATTATTGTAGCTGAATTACATACAATTAAAAAATATAGTAAGATGATAAGTATTTACTTAGAAAAAAGTAAAATATGTCTATATAACGTGCTATAGAAACATATTAAAGTGGCACGTATAGTAAAATTTCGACATAAAAATATTATGCCACAAAATTTGTAGAACAATCCAACTCTGGTAATGAGATCTAACCTCGACTAACCTTGTAGTGAATGAAGTGTTTTATTAGAAACTTAACAGTAACGCACATAAAGGCATTGTTCCAAGTGTTCCATACTGTTATAGGCGCGTAAATATTCAAAGCAAAACAAATGAACCCACGCGTCAAAGTAAGAAATGGCGCCAAAACTATTTTAACGAGGCAATGTAATATTTTTAATCTACATCTATAATTAATCTTTATATTATTTTGTCGGAATTAAAAAAAAATTAAAATTTTGTTTTTCGAATGCTATACCTTCCTCTAAGCATAATCATAATTTTTAACGAATTTCAAGAGTTCATGACACGTGTAGTGGCAGCCTATTAGATACCTGCTAACGTCGATCAAAGCAGCGTTGACAGCAGACTCGGGAGTCTCTTAGCAAAACGTACCTGTAAAAGCGAAAAATCCATATAATTAATTGTGCAGGAAGTAAATGTAACAGATTTGATTTTTTAAATTCAATTACTGAAATTAGTAACGCAATATACGACATGACATTACATAGCTATTAAAATTAAAATTAGGGCTTTTATTGCATACTTTGACCGGTATATTTTTTATATATTGGAATTGCTGTACTTACATAAAATATTATATACTTTTAACAATTTATTTGAATGTTAATTTTGTTAGTACGTAATTTGAATGTATTTAAAATAAATATAAAATTCTCGAGTTTTATTACAACAATAATACTTAATGTATGTACATAATCTTAATATAATGTATTCGCTTAATTTACTAGAAAACTAAATAATTATTATTTGTTGTTTTATCACAATCGATAATTATCATAGTTACGTAAATTATATAAATACCTATCTATTATCTTCTTTCATATAGATCTGCCGCCCCATAAATATTATCAGATATTACAATAATTATTATATTGTACTTACTATTTACAATTTTTCTTAATATATTTTTTTTTGCATTTTATTTTGAAGGTCGACCTTTTTATAAAGTTTAATCAATTTTACTTTATGTAAAAAGGTCCAAAAAATAAATTTATTCAACTGTTTAATTAATTATATTTATTACAAAAAATATAGAACTGGCCGAAAACAAAAAAAAACTGTAAACAAACAACAAAAACAAACAATTCAACATGGCGGCGCTACGTCAGACCACTATCGGTCTCGGTCGCGTTATCACTAGCGCGTAGACGATCCATTTTTAGAAATATTAATTCAGTAATAACGGTTGTACAGTAAACTATTTTTAGTGCGGCCTAGGCTAAAAATAAGTGGTCGCCGCGACCAGTGACGCTTACTTGATAATACTAATGCTACTCATGTTAGTGTCGTTGACTCGCTGCAGTTTATTGGGACTGGCGATTGACATTCAATGAATATCGCTGAGGTTATCAGTGTTTACTAAGTGTTGTCTCAACTACTTATTATCAGACCATTTAAAACCATTTTATTTAACTTAAATGCTGTTTAAATAATGTATTATATAACATCACAAACTTATTTAGTCTTAATGAGGATATGTTTATTTAGAATTTTTCAATTGTAATTTTTTTGAACGTCATCCATACTACTACAAGAAATCAATGTTAATAAAAATTGGTATAAAATAGATAGGACATTTAAGAACATAATGTCACGAAAACAAAGCTTAAATAGGGGATGGAAGATTGCATAAAAAATCAAAAATTTCTATTGCAATAAAGGTGTATAATTAACAATAATTATTCACGCGGGGAAAGTCGCGTTCAAAAGATAGTACTTATTATAACATAACTTTCAACATCAAGAATAGTGAATAGATTAAATCCATGGTTTACATAACTATTCCACAGCGAGACGTGCTCGGTCGTGCTACAAGGCCGACCTGACGACATTGACCGTGAAGTTACAACATTTATATATTATAAAAAATACTTTACAATGTTTCCGCAATTGGAGTCGCTTTAAGCAATTTTTTACGTCAACTTTACATAGAGGTCAAACATGATTTACAATAAAAAAAACTCTTTTATCACGATAACTCTCTCGCAATGCGATTCTTTAAGAATTTTGTATAATTACTCCATTTAACTTTTAAAAAATTGATTGATTTGTTTTATATTATAAACGAATTCCAATATTAGGAGGATATTGTTTTTAGGCGTAGGGTACGATTTCTTCAACGTATGTGAAGCGATTTTAACGATTATTTTTCAAGGATTGCTGAAATATAGAGCACATAAATGTTTAACATCATATTACACGCGAAGAGTACAAACAAATTGTTTTCGTGTACAAATTCCTTACATACATGATCAGCTAGTTGTTATTTTCTTTAGGTCCAATTATTAAAATATACCCGTAGAATAAAAATATAAAAGTTTCTTTAAGACGATGTTCTTTATTTTTAGATTTTATTTTTAGTTATTGGAGCGGCAACAAAAATATTAATTCTGTGAAAATCTCAATCTCTCTACCTACTACGGCTGTTGACACGACCCACTCACTTCCAGACGGACAACGGATGCTTAGTAATAGGCTTTCGTTCGTTTCCTTTGGGTATTGAACCCTAAAAATACAAGTGCAAAGATTTTCATTAAGTCTATAAGTAGGTATAAAATGTGAAATACAAAATGATTAGAGTAAGAAGATATTATAATACATATAATAGCTTTTATTTTATTATATATCAATCATTATATTCACAGTTAGACATGCTCTCGCATAATTTATAATATAGAGTGAATCAATAGTACTGTAATTGTAATAAATTTTATGTTTTATTATAAATATGTTCATTAAAATATAATAACTATGCAGAACAAAAGATAAGAAAATCGAGCAAAAAATTAATTTCTTTAAATGAATAAATAATTACCATTGTTACACTGTCTATATACAATATACATGTAACTTATTGTCAATTTTATTTAGAAAAAATACGATTTTCTTAATATCTCGTTTGCATAGTTTTATAGATTTCCTCACAATACCACTAGTGTCGACTTAAAAAAATCTAGTCTATAGTAATCTAGTCTAATCTAGTCATAAGAAAACACTATTTCTCTTTATCACCTATAATCCTTTTAACCCCTGACACAATAAAGAGGCGTTATAAATTTGACGTGTCTGCGTCCATCTTTGGCATCATGGCTGCTAAACGAATGGACCGATTTTGATGCGTTTATTTGTTTGAAATCTGACGTTATCGACATGGTTCTAAGCTGAAACTTGCGATCCAAGGTCACTAAATACTTTATTTATCTGTATCAATTTTTATTTCGATAAAGATAACCTATGTCCTCATTAAACATCGTAAAATAAAGATGTTATGAATCATTTTAATAAAACGGAAAATTTAATGATTATTACTGTTTAATCGTCAAATTCATAAAACCTAGACGTTCTTCTCATTCGATTCGTAAGACTAACGAAATAATAAGTAAAAAATACCCCTTCAATACAATGCAAAAACTTACTCTTCGTATTTTAACTATATTAGCTTATTCAATTCAATTGTTAGATCTATTGCTTTTATTTATGCCATTGGAGCACAAGAAGACTCAACATTTTATTCAACTTATGGGCTTTTAAAGTCTATTATTTACACAATTAAAATAACCTTCAATTCATCAGTTATTTATAAAAAAGTCATATAAAATTTTAAAGACAGTACTACCCAATCATCATCATGTCCTCATCGATTTAAAGCTACGTCCCTGCCCAATTTCAGTATGATAAGATCAGAGGCTTAGTCGTGAAAAAAGTAAATAGACAGAGACGAATTGAGGGAGAATAAGTATGATTAGAGCTCCTTACCATCCATTTTATCAAATTGTCAGACTTAATTTGTAATTTAATTAAAGTGTCTTAATTTTAAATTGAAATAATAATCATGTATACATTTTCGACATGTAAAATAAGAGTATTTTAACATCCGTTCCAAATGGTCCACTTTCTTAAAACTTGGTGACAAATTTTAATTGACGACCACAATTTTTCGCAATCAGATCAAAATACAGGTTGTTGAATTAATTGCCTTGTTGTATTCACAAAAGCTATCTATGTAATTTTATATTCCTTATGTTGGTACGAGAGAATATTGTCCCATTAAATAGTATCAAAATATTCTGCGCTCTTTCTAATGGATAACAGTTATGATGTTATCTTAGCCTATGATCACCGCAGGCTTCACCGTGCATTGTCTCTTGAGATAGGGAAAGAATGGAGTACGTTTCAACCTCCACCATTCGTCCAGTACATCGCAATAGTACGACTACTGCTACACGTAGACGTGTATTCTGAAAATGCCTGCAATTTTATTATTTACACAGTTGTTTAGTGAAAAAAAATATTTATATTTAAATACGAGCATGTTATGGCGATTGGTTAATAATATACTTTACTTTCACTGTTGCGTAATACATTAACCATATTATGTTGCTAGCATTTTTTTTGTTAATTTACACTTGACAATTATTATCGACGTGGCGTGAATTAATTGCAAAATAAATAATTAAACTGGTCTAAGGCATATGTACTTACACAAATATAATATAGACATGTCTTATATTATGATGTGTTCTGTTGTATTACATCTAAAGTTTTCTTTTGTGCTTAGAAAAAAGAACAACTTCACTCATTCATTCATACATACATTCATTCATATATTCAATCATACATTCATTCAATCATTCATTCATTTTTGATATGCTTCCGGAGTCGTTGATCAGAACAACACAGTTTTTAATGTGAAAATCAGTTTATATATAACAAGATATCGCGAATCGTACACAACAGCATTTGATATATAGTCTGTTGTTATTAAAGCTGTAAAAAAATGTTCTCATGCATGTTTATATCATTGTTGTAACATATAATAAGCAATTTAGAATTATAATATGCATAATTAATGAATTATTCATATTAATTTAGGGTTTACGAAATTAGTGTAAAAATTGTTTTCAATGACCGTTGCAAAAAATACACAATAATATATTTATCATGGTAAAATTATAATTATAGGTTACATTTTAAAATTAATGCCTAGATAGAATTAGACGTTGAAAACGTGAATGTAATTCGCATTAACTGTTGAAAGTTAAAAATAGCCGTTCCAGATATAAAATTGTCAACAATTGTCAGTAGAGATGCTTTGTACCAATTAACAAAAATGATTAAGAATATTAACATTAATCTGCAGTGGACTGTCGGCGCCAACAAGTAAAGCCCACAGCACATGGTCGAACTCGATTCGAAATAATAAACGCGTATACAGACTACACGCCCTGGTCCTTATATGCTTTTGTATAAATTATAATGATTGTTTACTTCAAAGATTCTCGAAAATTTGCTTTGCGTAGTAAAGATAAAATTCACTAATCAATGCAATAATTATAAGAAAGTCTATGTAGAGTAGACTGATGACCCAACGTTTTGATTTTCTATTTGGTATTTCTGTATTTCCACTTTGTACGATACTATAAAATCTATTACAATATATATAACATATTTACAATTCAATTTATACTATATTTACAAATAATTAGAACTGTACAAATCATGGCCATGGGAAATGGTGGCATGAATGCTATATATATATATATATATTATTTACCTGACCTTATTATTCTTTCAATTATCACTTTCAATCATACAGGTATGACTTAAAAGTAATTACTCTAATGTTATAGTAAGTTCCATTTATATTAGAATTGTTTATAAAATACGTATAACATGTAATTAAACATAGCGTAACGGCAATTTAATTGTTACAATTAGCCTTGATCTAAAATGCCTAATTCGGTCACTAGCACCTAGACTTTATTACTTAACTTCACCACTCACTCATAGGGGACACTGTAACAGTTAAGTAAAGAATAATAATAACTAATGGAAACGAAAGAAATAGCAGTCGATACTGGTTATTGTCTTCTGACGACGAAATCCTTTCCCGCCTTGTTTCTTTTTAATTTTTCGACCAATCCTTACAATTAGCCTTGATCTAAAATGTCTAATTTTGTCACTAGCACCTAGACTCCGGTCTTTATTACTTAACTTCACCACTCACTCATAGGGGACACTGTAACAGTTAAGTATAGAATAATAATACCTAATGGAAAGGAAAGAAATAGCAGTCGATACTGGTTATTGTCTTCTGACGACGAAATCCTTTCCCGCCATGTTAATTTTTCGATCAATCCTTACAATTAGCCTTGATCTAGAATGTCTATTCGGTCACTAGCACCTAAACTCCGGTCTTTATTACTTAACTTCACCACTCACTCATGGGGACACTGTAACAGTTAAAATTAAAGAATAATAATAACTACCGGAAAAGAAAGAAATAGCATTTGATACTGGTGATTGTCTTCTGACGACGAGAATCTTTCCTGTCATGTTTTTTTTTTCGATTAATCATTACAATTAGCCTTGATCTAAAATGTCTACTTCTATCATTAACACATTGTCTTTCGTTTTTATTACTTAACTTTGGTACCACTTGTATTATTCAAGATTTAAAAAAATTAATAAGACTATACAGACCTTATTAAAAATGGATTAGTAGAACTTCACCGTTTGTCTATGGCAGTACTCTCGTGGAATATCGATGTAAAATGCTGGTATCCATATTGTTCTTATTTGTTGGATACAAGTGAGAGCATCTGAGGCACAAATTGCTACACCTTCTTTTTTTTTTTTTATGTTAGAAGTTGGCAAACAAGCATACGGCCCACCTGATGGTAAGTGGCTGCCGCAGCCTATGCTTGCAGCACCATTAGTAGGTGCCACTCACGCGTTGCCAACCTCGAGATATTAGTTCTTAAATCTCGTTCGCCCAGTAATTTCACTAGCGTACAATGCCCTGCAAACCGGAACACAGTAGTGCCTAAGCACTACTATTTGGCGGCAGAATATTGGACACTGCGGTGGTACCTACCTAGCCGGCCTCTTGCAACAAAAGACCTACCACCAGTGTGACTGATTGCACTGGTGGAATAATCTCTGTTGTGACAGAGGTTATCCCAACAGCGGGCGATGGGGTCGTCACATCCCGACGCCTTTCTGTTCCTGGCCCTCCCTTTTCCTCTCCTTCATCACTACTATCAAGTTTTAATGCCCCTAGATGAAAGGAAAGTGAATGGAAATGACCGGAAAGTTATGTTTATTTGTCGCCTCGTTTTAAATATAATTCGAAAAAACTAAATACATTCGTTTCTATGCGTACAATTTTTTTTTATAATATAATACCGTAATTTTTCAAATTTTATTTACTTTTAAATTTTTATTTATGAATTACAAAGAAAATTTCACCAGTTTGATTTCATAATTCTGCAAGTCTCTAAACATAGGTAACAAAAGATTTAAGAACTAATTTCCTACAAACTCTGTATCCAATTGTTTTTTGTGTACTAAAATTTGAAAACAGCTGTCGTCTTTCAACTCACCCAGTTATAATTTAAATTGTTGCTGATTATAATATTTATTCTATTTATTTTCCACTCATAGATATGTACATACATAAATACGAAGCGGCGTTTGGCTCGCAGAAGGCGACTGCGTCACAGTCAAGGTTGAGACGCGAGGAAGTGGGCAGACAATGCGCGCGCGCCGATTTCGCAATGTGTTTTACGCTACAAAACGAGGAAGTCTACGGTTATCTTGACATTTACTTATCAGACGAGGGTATTGGGTACTGACAGAGCTATTCAGGTGTGATTCTGCACGTAAACATTAAATTTCGCTTAGCATATAATGCAGCGATTGACATTTAACATTTTTTTTATTTTCATTTTTGTAACTGAGATTTATGTATAATTATATGTATATGGATAATAATGGATATTTGTTTGTTCGTACTCTTTCTGGTTCATTTGTATGTACTTACTTTAGTTTAGTAGAGCTTTGCTGATTTCGCTAAGAATGACCCGGTTCGACCGAGGAAGTGCTATACGCTGATTATCGATAAATAGTACGGATATAAGTACTTTTGCGTTTTGTCTGATAAGTTAGAGCACGATCTTTGGCAAGCTTTCATAAACCTTTTTACCACCCTTTAGGTCGCCAACAGTCATGTGAGGTTCCCGGCGTTGAAATTGTCTATAAGGCTATGGTGACTGCATAGTATCAGCGGGCTAGTCACTTGTTTATTACCAATGTTGTGATATAAAATATTGAATTGAAAGATAAATAGGTATTACGAACCTAATATTATGTATAGTAAACTAAGTTTTGTTTTCGAGACAAAAAATATAAAATATCTACTCAAGCGAAATTAATCAATTTAATTCCTTTGTATACATTTTGTAAATAGGTAAGAAGTATATTAAAAACAACGTAATATTTTGTAATTCTTCGACAAATTTTTTTGTTGACACAATTCTAATACTGTTATCTAATTTTTGCATTATCAATATTTTTTACATTGTTTATTACTGGGCTTATTTACTTGACAGCGTAAAGGCGTCATCATATACATAATATAGCGAGTACTGAGCCCCAACGAACCTTTGAAAATGAACAGCACTCTCGCGCTATCAAAGTTGATTCAGCTCTAAGGGTGCCTTCTGCGAGACCAAAATAACAGGTTTCGACGTGAATGGAGTATTCCGAGCGCATACAAGCCTATGGACTCACCTGACTGTATGTTTAACCGCGTCGCGATGTACGAAACAAGGGACCTCGTCTTCACCGTCTAAGTCGGTGTTATATGGGTCTGTGTTGTGTATTGGCCATTTTCTAACGTGATAATATCGTAAGGATGTTGAAGAACGTGCTAAGGATGAATGAGTGGTGGTTTGGTATTGGGTTATACTAAATAGAATTTGAATATTTTTATTACGATATTTTAAAAAATGTCAACATATACCCATTTTTTGGTCGGAATGTGTACTCCTATTGGCCCTACTGGCCTTGACAGTATCATCGGCGGCCCGAGTACAGAGACCAGGTCGTGGAAAAGGAACAGCGCTCAGGGTGGCTCAAATTGATTCCGGTCTTATGTTGCCTCTTGCGAGGCCGAATCACGGCTAAGGACGTCGTCGGAAATGTAGACAGTGCTCCGAGCGCAATATCTAGACAGGGTCGGCCAAGAAAGAGAAACAAATATCAAATAACAAATTTACATAATGAATATATTCCATATTGGTAACGATGAAGCTAATCTCTATACTATATTTTGCAAACAATAATTTCATAACTTAATAAAATTGTTACGAAATAGCTACATTTACGTAAGATAATGCCATATATCGGTGAAATTAAATTACATTATTTAAGAATTAATAAACTTGTTTTTTTTTTTAAATGAGAGAGGTGGTGCTTTAAGTGCTATCTCAAACTTTTATTGAATAAAAAAATCAAACCAGTTTACGATATCAAAAGTTGGATAGACGTTTCAAATAAAATCCAAGGATTTCAAAATAAAAAAAAATTAATAAGTCTAGCAATCTGTTCTTTAAAAAAACTAGTCGCTGTTTCAAAATTTTTATAATGAGACTATATTAAATTCAGTGTCAAATTTATTAATGAGTTATAGTAAGATATAGTTTTCGTTTCAGCCAACATTGTTATCAAATAAAAACTATAAGTATATAATTATCAAATATCAACAAAGACATACTATAAGTTTAAAAAACATTTTTTTACATTGTGACGAAGGTATTTAATTAACAAAATTATATAAAAATGCCTTTCAAATTCATGGCGCGTAGACCAGGCGCCATGAATTCGCCTTTTTCAATTAACTGCGACCAAAAAATCGTTTTTATATTTTTTTATATAATTTTTAAAGATTTATAAATATTCTAACAGGATTAGTAAAAAATATTTTTTACTCATGTTACAATTTATAGTGCGAAAAAAATATTTAAAAAATGATCGTACTCGAAATATTTATTAAAGATTTACGCATATTTTTAAGATTTATTTTTATGTCTACTCTGAATATATATTTTAAAAATTAACAAGTAATTTATATCTATATTTTCATAAAAGAGCGTAGGTATCGACGACGTAAAGTTGCTTGCAAGCATTCAGCATCAGTTGATTATGCATGAGTTTATCCAAAAATATGCATTATATTCCAAAAATACCTATGTAAATTTATTCATAGACGTTTTTAAATAAAAATAGTTTAATTCAATTTAATGGAGCGCAGAAAATACATTCAATAAGATATCGAAGCTAAATACTTAAAATGGCAAAAATATAGGTAGCACTGCGTTTAAGAATTCAAAGTAATAATGCACTTATGTATATTTTAAATCCACTCATTAAAAACTTTATACAGAACTTTAAAAGTATTTTTAATATTACGGTAGGATATTGTATATTCATTTGTTTTTTTTTTTTTTTGTAATATGGAGGAAATTTGAATAATTGTACACCATGGATGTATGGATTTCGAATCAATAAAATGTGACGATGTTTTTTGTGTGTTAATTTTTCATTGGCTAGTATAATTTAGATGAAATTGGGGCACACAAATAGTATGTAGCCTAGATTAACATATTTTATTTATGTCTATATTTTTCCAATAGCGGGATGGTTGAGTAAAGTTATACAATTACTTCGTCATAAAGCTTAGCATTGAAGAGTGCGAATAGGTCCATAATTTCAAAATGGAGTATTGTCCGACATATAAATGGAATATGTGGGAATGTCACAGCTTTTTTCCGATTGCAATTATACAGTTGTTAAGTGATAATAAATAACTAAATAAATTAAACGCTACACACACAACGTCAAGTTATGATAACACGTAATTGAATACTGATGTCTTTATTCTAAGTTAAATGTCTCTTGCTCTATTTCTTTTATTTTTATAGATTTCCGTTTGATCACTTGATGTGATTTTCTAACTTTTCTTAGAACCTCTAGAACTATACAGCTCAAAACTAAGCTTATATTCTATAATCAAAATAATTATGGCAATTTTGACGACTTTGTGGCACAGCGGTAGCGAACCTGCCATAAGCGCCTCAGGTCGCGGTTTCGATTCCCGCTCGGAGCAGATGTTTGTATTGACCATAGCGGCATATTTTCCGGTCCGGGTGTGTTTGCTCTTGTCATTGTAAATGTTTACAGACATCTGGGGTCCGTCCCAGGATATAACTATCCTAATGGGGACCGTTGAGTGAGTAGCTTTTATTCTATGTTCTATTTTATAATTGTTAATAATTAGTATATAAATCACCTGAATGTATTTGAGTTGTGGCCAAATTAATATTTCCTCCTGTTTTCAATTACAAAAAATGTATACCTCAATGTCTATGCTCTATTAATTTTATAAATGTTAGTGACGAATCGCAGCCGGACTGAATAATTCCAAGTCACGGAAACAGGCAATTTCATTGGCACGAGTTAGTTGACATTGAAAGTAAGACTGAAGGTAACTTTCAGGGGTTTTTGGGGCGCATCGATCTCCGTGAAAAGGGGTCAAACCCCCTAGACCTTGAAGCGAGAACGCACGACACAGCCCGAAGGCAGCCGAGCCATTCATTCATTGCTCAAAAGCTGAGTACATACTTTTTCTTCTCTTGCGATACAGCTTTATTTTGTATTATAAAAAACATTCTGAATCAATTTTTACATATGTACACTTTTTAAAAAGGTAATTTTTGTGGCTTTGCTTTACTTGTAATGACAGAGTTAAATAAAAAAAAATTTAAATAAGAAAAAAAAAGAAATCGGAAAAAATCATTTCCGCTTCTAACCTAATTCATTATAAAATGGTTTTAAAGGAAACAGTATAATTCCAACTATGTAAACATTTATGTCCATTAATATTAATGGTTCAAGAATTGTACGAGAGACGTTTTACATTAAAATAAAATTATAATGTTTAAAATAGGGTAATTTCCTTTGATAAAATAATAAGCATAAAGATTTTAAAGCACATAAAGATTGTATCTATTACTTATGTAAATTAATTTAAGTATATGCAAAATAGATGCAAAAAAAAAAAAAAAACTAAAAAGCCAATGGAAAAATACGCTCCAGATGTTGTATTCTATACTAGCAAATCTTCCTCGTTTCGCGCCCATAAACATAACAAAATATTTAAAGTAACTCCTACATACGGAAAAAAACAGGCTTTATCATTGTTTCAAAAGACTTTAGGCCAATTTTTTTTTAATTGTTTTTATATATTTTTTTTTTTGTTTAGGTGTATTATTCTCGGCTATACTGGTGTTAACCGCGTGACGTTCCGTTTTAGCCATAACGGAGATTTGACAAACAGACAGACAGAGTCATCTTTTTATATGTGTTTTTTTCCCTGTACAGATTTGTTTACACAAAAATCTATACAAAACAATAATACTCCATTTATAGGTATGACAAGCATTAATTGATATGTTTTTTTTTATTACAGTAAAGACGCGGTCATAAAAGGCGAGAATACTATGCCACGTACAGCGAGTGTCTGAACGTTGCTTCTGATAACGATGACGTAATCCGATAGTGAAACAGTCAATATTTGATATGCGGCCATAGCCCATTAGTAGCAACGGGCGATAAGACAAGTTCACTAATGAATAGAGGAAACGTATTACTCGTATGTTAGTTCAAGTCGCAAGATGCCGATGGTCATACTAAGCATGTCTGATACTTGCTTTATTTTTTTTACTACGTGTACATTTTTCGAAAATTGATTGTTGCGAGCAAAACAATTTTTTTGACATCAAAATATTAACATCGTAAATAAATTATTAATCAATAAAAACACGTTATAAAAAATATTTTAAGTGCTCTCTTATATTCATTATCGCTTAGATAAAAATATCATTAGAAATTAATATTATATTGTTATCAAATTGATATTTGCATTGAATTGTTTCATGTTTCAATGTTGTAACATTTCGCAGAGCGCGGGCTGCGGTGGAGGAAGACAACAGCAGAAGGTTATCAACGTTGATAAGAGCTCATCCATCACTCCCGTATCTATTACAATGCTTTGAGACATCGTTGTGTGCGGAATATTTCGAACACGGTATATCGTTCACAATAATGAAGCCTAAAATTTTTTTTTTAATAGTCATTAGGGTTTATCTGAATGCTCGATAAAAATTTTCTCTATCTCTACTTCTTCTTCTTATCGAGTGGTTAGTGGTCAACCTAGTGTCAGAGTTGTTCAGGTCGCCCGTAGGCCTCTGACTTGACTTTTCGACTGTTGCCAAATTGTCAACAGCCACCACCAGCCAGCACCGACTTTTTACGTGCCCTCCGAAGCACGGACATGCTTTGTTAAAATACCACTATGCGATCACCCATGCAGTGACTGACCGCGCCTAAAGTTGTTTAGCCTACCGATCGCCTATCTCTACTTAATTTTCAACGACACAATGAAGTTAGTATGTAGCAGGCGATATTGGCTAGATGAGAACAGCAGAGGACAAAGTAAAGTGGCATACCATAAGAGAAGCCTATGTCCAGCAGTGGAATGATAGAGGCTGAAAGGTCGATGATATAAAAACTAGCTGTCCAATAATCAAAATTAGCTTAGAAATTACGTCAATCTTTTTTTATATACCATGAAAGTGACAGTAGTGACAAACGTCAAATGGTAAACGATTTCAGTAGAGTTGGACCATGGATACATGTGTTCTACCAAAGAATCCAAAGGGATGAAGGGGTAAAGTTTAGCCCATAAGCGTTCTACGCAAAAACGAAACTTTACAAACAAAAATATGTCACATATAATGTCGACCTAAGAGGTAAGGTAAGGGAGACAGGCCCTTGTCAGCCTCGCATGAGGTGCCGTAGAGAACCAAATTTGAGCCCCGAGAGCTTTCAATTTTTCTAGGCTGGGTCTCAGTACTAAGCTCGCTCACCCGGCGACGATGTTAACAGTAGGGCCAACAGCAATAGACATTCATTAAAAAATTGGCTCTTGACCGTCAAACTTATCGAATGAAACGCATGGATACAATTTCACTTTAATAATCTATAATAAGGTAGTAAGTACTTCACAAACAATTAATAGTAATTGTCAAAGATTTTTTGTTATAAATTAAATAACAATTCACTAATGTAATTGTCAAAGATTTAAGTAGAGCTTTAAATTTTCAAATTAGATTTTTCTATATTGCAAGGAACCCTTATCCGTTTTCAAAAATATTTTCAGAGATAAACTAGAACGAATAGACAGACAGACTGACAGACACAAAAATTTATTTTATTTATGTATGGAATACATATTTTTAAATACGCAAATTTTAATACGAACACGTAATAAATGAATTAGATAACTTATTATCAGTTTAGTGATAAAGATAATACAATATATACGTGTGCCCAACATTTTAATCTAATCTCACTTTAGAAGTGAGAGCGTAATTTATAATTACTTACCATTAGTTAAATTAGAGACGACAATATTAAACTCAATTTTATTACTATTTATAATAATTCGATTGCTCTAAAATTTGGGTACTGTTTATTTAGTTTTTTCATATATGAAGTGTCATTACATTTGTATTAATCTTGCAAAGGGACATAAACTAATAAAAAAGTAACTTGGCACGGGAGAGGTAGAGATGAGTAGTAGGTAGAGATTGGGGAGTAAAAAAATTTTTTTGGGTAAAATTAAACAATTAGCAAATTCATATCCGATAAGTGTAAATTTTTTTTTCTGAAATTCAAGATTTTAATTTATAAAAAAAATATTCAAATATTATGTAAAGCCAGTCTTACTATATAATAGAAACAGGCCTTTCCCGTAGAATTAATATGTACTTTGATCTTATAATACTTCTATGGATAGCAATCTAGCAACATAGGCGAATAAAGTTACTGTGTGACTAACTTCGTTCCGTTGCGTTGTTGTCGAATTTACGAAGGAGCACCAACGAGTCTTTGACATTTTCATAATACATATATAGTAAGTAATAAGTAATAAGTCTATGATCAAATCTATTATTTTTGATACCAGTCGATTAAGATTCAGATGCCCTGCAGTAATCACACGATCTCAGAACCTTTTTGATTTACCTCTCATAAGAACTAAATACACTCAAAACACCTTTATTTTCCGTTCTTGCAAATCTTATAACGATAAATTCAGAAGTATTGATTTGTTTTCTAGCACACTTGTTAAATTTAAAAATGATATTATGGAATGTTTTAATCTTTAGATATTTTATTGCGATATTACTATTATCTGATTCCTAACTACCTAAGTTTTTTATTAATTTTTCTTTTTACCTGCATTGTATTCTATTGTATGTGCATTATTTAATCTGTGGAAACTTTACTGGTTTTTGTAATATTTTAGTGTTTCTATTTATTGTATCACAAAACTGTTTGTTTTCCTAATAAACAAAAATAAAATACATAAAATTCTGGCATATTAGAGTTGAGCTTGCTCAAACGCTGATGGTTATGTTTTCGATTCCCACTTGGAGTAGATGGTGTTATAGACCGTGCTAAAATTTGTTTCCGCCCCATTGATTATACATGAGCTCTTGGTTTTTCCGGACTTCCAACTCTCCTATCTTATCGGGGCCAAGGATTGTGTAGCATTTACTTATACGAATGCATTCATATATACAATGTCAATGAATCTAGACACACATGATAAGCGGAAGACAAGTTCAAAAGACGTTAAACATACATACAAAGTGTGCAAAAATGTTTAAGTATTCCACGTGAACACTAAGATTGTTCGAGCCTCCCGTACTTACGCAATAACTCGTGACTGCTGTTACGATCATCTCAAATACTATACGCTTTAACTTTAAACAATATATCGAATGAATAAAGACCTTTCACTTATATAAATAAAGTCGCATTTCAATTGTTGCTAAATTTTAAGTCTTCATTATTTGAAATGAATACTAACACGCTTTATCCTGTAGTTTTTGATTGTATTATCAGTACATTTTGGTGCAGTTATCTAGTATGTTTATTGAGTAAATTTATGAGATTTTAATATATGTATATTATACATTAATGCATTTATTCCTATTAAGAAAAACTTGTTTAAAAATGATAACTTATTAAATTAATACTTTTAATAGATTCCTAATAGCTATATTTTACATAAAATTAAGAGCAAATGTTAATATTACTTCTGCATATGTCACTCGCTTTGAAATAGGATGATATTTATTAGTTTCATACCTTGAGTCATCGCGGTGCCATGTCTCTACCGTGTCGTTAGATTGACTGTCAATTATGCACTGCTCCAGTCCTAGTTTCGTAGTGATTTTAACCTATAACGTACCTCAATAAACACACTATCTAACACAAAAAGCTTATTTCAAATCGGATCAGTATTTCCTGAGAAAATAAAGAAAATAGTAGTAATCCGTTACTAAATTCGAACGAACAAAAACGAAATAAACATTTGAACACGCAAGTGAAGAGCCCACGAAGCCGACGGCTCGTATTGACGCAAAAAACTATCTACATAGTACATATACAGGAGCAAAAGATCGCAGATGTGCTCACACGCATCGGAGAAAAAAGCAACCCGCGACGACTTGATGTTGTCTTTGCACAACATGTTTTGCTAGCGTGTAATATGAAATTCATTTATTCCTTTTTGCCTTCATAAAATTGCTCTACGTTAACCGATTCCGATTATCAAAAAAAAAAAAATGACGTTGTCAAGGCCAGTAGGGCCAACAGCAATACACATTCCGAAAAAAAAATTATCAAAAAACATGTTTTTCTAAATTTCGTAAAAACGACGTTATTAATAGTCCTGAATCCATAGATTATAGATTTACTATATTATACTTTGGAACTGGCCCTTTCACAAAACATCGCAGAATCGTTGGTGCTCCTTCCTCTAACACCAACGGTAGTTAGACAAACTTTATTCCGTTGTAACTTTATAATCAGCTTATCTGTGATATATGAAGGGGCTGTTCCACAGTATAGTATAGTATCTATGCTTAAATCTCAATTTGTATGTATGTGTATAGGATAATGTTGGTGTGTATGAGTGTGTTTTTTGGTTTGTTTCTAAGTTGATCGCATACAAATATTAATAGTTATCGGAGATATAGATCGGCACTCAAATGTAAGAACTAATTACCCGCGATCATTGCATTTCTTTGTTTTTGTTTATTTATGAGTAAGAGCTTGGAAGGTTGAAGGTTGCTAGTTGTTTTCTTTATAACAATACTCGTTTCTACAAGAAAATGCGCATTCAAACCTTTATTATCATTAATAAGTCTGAAAAAAGGTTTAATTATTCGTTATTTTATGTAAATAAAATAAGCTGGCCCCTTAATTTATTATAAAACATTGAATTGTATATATTATAATCAAAAGCGTGTAATTAAGTAATAAAAATGTTCCATATAAATAATCTATGTTAGTTTTTTATGAAGAATATTAGTTTGACAACGTTGTAGCGCAGCGGTAGCGGACCTGCCTTGAACGCCACAGGTCGCGGGTTGGATTCCCGCTCGGAGCATAATATGTTTGTATTGACCATTCAAGCATATTTTCCGGTCTGGGTGTATTTATCCTTGTTCTTGTATGTGTTTCCGGACCCCGGACACAGGATATCACTATCCAAATGGGGGCCGTTGAGGGTGCAGCGTTTATTTATTTATTATTTATTTATTGCTTTTTCATGTCATTACCAATACCCCTAGCCCCTAGGATCGAATCCTTCTACTGTTAAGCTATTGAGGGTTGCAGTTTTTAGGGTTCCGTAGCCAAATGGCTAAAACGGAACCCTTATTATGATTTACAATTATCTATTTCAAATACTTTGTGATTTATTTATCTATTATATGATTTTAAAAATAACTAGAATGATCTAAAAAAGACCTATAAAATCGAGGTAGTTTCTGCAGCTGAAAATATCACATAACATGCGTACAAAAATTCTTGAAATTAACAACGCTTTTTTAAGTCAGTTCAAATCCAACAAAAAGGTCGTAAAGTATCGATCGCCGACTTCCGATGATTTATAAATTAATTATTAAATATTTAAATTAAAAAAACTAAACCAAAAAACTCCACCATTAAATGTATTACTTATTTTGCGATAAATATTTATATACATTTATATCCTTATATGAAATTTGCAATTATATTATTTTTATATTTAAATTTTTTGTTATTTAATTATTCGTTGATAACTTGATTTGAATAATGTGTTTTGATGATATCTTAAAAGCGAGTTACAGAATCATTTGTCACACTAGTTGACACCGGATTCCACATATAAACCTAATTGAAGCGAATACTTCCCTACAATAAACGCTGGTACAAGTACCATCAATTGCTAAAGACTATGCTCTCCATACATAAATAACTGCATTCATTATGTAACACATATCTATTATTTTAAATTCTGTAATAGAATAATTAAATAAAATATTCTCCGATATTGTAGGGCAGGTCATGGCTGAATGCGTAAGCGCAAACGGATGTGCACACGATAACTTATTATCTCAATTTTAAAGTTTGTTTTCAACCACACTGACTTTCAGAACGATATTTGTATGCAAATATTTTTATAATTTCATCTAAAATGAATAAACTATATTTTAAAATATTCTACTGTGTTGATTTCGATTTCATTCTATCCATAAGTAATTATTTTGATTGATATGTTCCATGATATAGTGTAGTATAGTTGTCTGGCTCCTACACAAGTACCAGGCAAGCAGCGGATCGCAGTGGTATCACGTTACGCGGTGGCTGTTGACACCAGCGCCTGATTAATATTTATGATACGACTGAACATCTCGCATGGCCGGTTCGTTCGTTCGATGCGAATTAACTCCATCCCGCTCACACGCACACAGCCACCAACACGCCTGACAGAGAAAACATTCGCACCTCATACGCCAACTGCTTTTTCGAGCAAACTTGTGTGAGTAAGTGCGAATGAGAATCCCAAATCTTCTTAATTTTTGTTCAGTTTTGTTTTTGCTTTCAATTTTTTAAGTTGAAACGAGTCTTGAAGGTCATCAATTCTATTACATTTGTATAATCGGAGTTTGTTCAAAATGTTATTAATTCAGACATTATTTTAAGATTACTGCTAATAATTAGTGTCAAGTTGTTTTTATTAAAAACCAACTGCGCAATATCTGTACTAATGGAATTTATTTTTCTGTGCTGAGAAATGTCTGAACGCCAGGAACCTGACCGTATCGAGGTGATCCAACCGGACTCAACTGACGTTTTACAAATTCGCAACCTATATTACCAATAAATGTGGCTAGTAGAGTAGGACAAACGGCTCTGTATAAATTTTACACGTAAAAGTATTTTATTTGTTTTTAAATATTGTATTTATTGAAAATAATAACATCATTTTCCTTATGCGAGGAATTCCATAGAAAAGTTATAGTATTTAACAAAAACAACAGGAATTTAGTCCAGTATTATTATTACTCATTTAATTATTTTATTAGTCATTGAATTTGCATGAAATCCTTTGTGATAAAATTAATTACTGTAAATATTAATAGTTACTCTTGATTCCAGACCTTTCCAATTGCTATTGGATAAAAACAAGAACATAAGTCTTTTTCATATAAGATTTTTATAATAAAATCAATTGATCTCATATAAGTTAGTATAGTTATTCGTATATTAAGGATTGTTTGTCTGAATATTTTCCATGAGATCGACCGCCTCCAGCGCCGGCCGGCATTCGCGGCTGTGCTTCAAGGTCACGTTATCAAGCTGTCGCCAGCCGAACGGGCCAACGCTACTGTCAGATACGCGCTCTGCAGTAATTACCATCACACTCTAGTCCTTGCACTCGACTAATTTATCCACAATTACGCGACACTAGCATGACCGTCTTACAGGAACTTGGCAATCTGGACCTCCGCAATCTTTATTACCGATGACTAAGTAGAGCAAAATGTATTGCGTGCTCACGCTACTGACCATCGATACCGCAATATCGTCTTAAATCAAATTAGTGGTGTGTTTACGTTTTGTAAATAGAGCGCGTTCACGTGGCGCCGATGCAAGATATGGCTCCAACGATTTATTCTCCATCACTCACCGTGCGCTGTTAACATCCTCCGCAGCAGAAATCGGGTTTCTCCGTCACACTGACACTCGAGCGGGAACTAAAGCACTCACAACAGGCGCACTAAGTTCAGCGGCACACGCGAGGACTGCACGGCGCGACACCCACGACTAGAATGCGGGCGAAATGAATGCGGGGCGCGGGGGCGGAGATCGACAGCGACACACGGCTCATACGAAGGCGCGGCGACTAGGTCTGCGGCCGGGAAACAGAGCAATCCCCCCCATTGGTTGGACGAGACGTGACGTCACGCGAACCGGCCAATGGCCGCGAGACGAATGTTTCTCGAAACGACCACCAGAGGCGCTGCTAAATAACTCGCCCGCCCTACAGAGCTTTCTTCAGCTTGGGCGTATGCTTTACCGGGCGGCAAGCAGCGATAAAATATCATTATGGAATTAACTATGCAAAATGACTGTCATTATCTATAAATTATCAGATGTTAAAGAACTATTCATAGGAGAACTCAAAATTTTTGAAAGCGAATTCACTTTACCGAATGATATGTAACTTTGACGTAGTTTGTTGGGTGGTTGCCAGATAAGGTGAATATACCTATGTCGTAGATAAACACAATAATAAATCACCGTTGAAAGCAAATTGACAGTGTCATCGGAAACAAGAATGATGTAGAGCAAAAACTAGACATGAATTTGCATAAATTCCTAACTAAGCGCTACACACTCAGCGGCCTCCATTAGGATAGTATATATATAGTGATATCCTGTGGTGGAGATCCGGAAATATACACAAGGAAAAACACATGCCAGTATGATCAATACAAATGCCGAGCGGGAATCGAACCCGCGACCTATGGCGCTTTAGGCAGGATCGCTAAATTCTTGATATAATTGTGAATACTCTCGAATGTTGTGACTGAAACATTATTACAGATAGAAGGTAAATAAAAGAGAGGAAAAAGTCTAAACGAAGAGCTTAGTCATTAGAGAGTGCTGTAAACAAAACCCTTAGCCATGCCCGAGGGAGCGCCAGCTGTCCCCAAGCCTCAGTGTTGCCATTAAACACCCACGATAGATTTCATAATGGTGTCTTAACCTAAAAAAAGACTTTAAATCTATTTACGTAAAGTTGATTTTTCAACAGTAATTTCTTCAAGAAGTTATAAAATACGTGATTGAAAAAGCACTCTGGTACTTAATACATATAATTCACTTTTGTAAAACGCTTCTTAAGCATACTGAAAGGCAAAGAAATACAGTTAAGTGATGTAAGATAAAATTGATATAGTTCAAAGGAAACTGTTGCATTTATACTCCGAAAAAAAAACGAAGATTTAGTGCGTTTATGAGTATAATTTTAGGTAATTTTAGGTCTGTATAATTTTCCTTAAAAATATATTTTAAATATTTAATTTCATTTTATACTAAAGTTTTTAGTGTAAAGTGATTATATTTTTGTAGAAATTAAGATTATAAGAATTAAGATTAAAATTAATAAATTTGCTATGTTGTGTTGAGGCTTATAAAATAAATTAAAAATAATTGAAGTTAAACTATCAATATTATAAATGTGGGATTTTGTATGTTTGAATGTTGGTTACCTGTTGTAATGTCCTAAAGGACATTTTGTCCCGGAAAAGTATTAGGACATTTTGTCCCCTTGTTTGTTGAAAAAAAGGCACGCTCGAATTTTAGTACATATGGGTCTTATGGAATCTAGTATTAATTAATATTTTAGAGATTATTGTTATAAAAATGAAAGTAACTAAGTCTGACAAATGTCTCTCGTAAAAAAATATCTTTAAGAGAGTGATATAGGGGATGAAAGATTATATTGGGAACCATATTATAGTTCTATTTCATATAAGTCTTTTTAAACTCGCATTAAGGCGGGCGTACCCGCGGGCAAATGCTGGTTGAACTATATTTATTTTATATTCGGACCACACTGTTCTAATTCGGTAATGCTATTAAAAAAAACAGAACGATATGTATTTATTTACTTGAAGTGTGTATGTTATTGGCATTGCTCTGTTTCTTGTGTGGTGTTGTTTTAATAAATGAGTTATTACTTTTTGAAATAAGATCGATTATTAAGTTTTTATGAAATAAACGTTTTTACTTACGGTAGGCCTTTTATACCAAGAGGCCGGCTAGATAGCTACGCAGTGTCAGTTAGTGTACAAGTATAATGTGTCGGATTGTCGGACACTGTAACTAGTGAAATTACTAGGCAATGGAGATTTAAGCAAGCAATATCTCGAGGTTGGCAACGCGTTAGTGATACCTGCAAAGGTATAGTGGAAAGTACTCATTGGCTACGGCAACCACTTACAATTAGGTGAGTCGTCTTACTTGCCAACTTGTTCATATTTTATTTACTAATCTCCATTTCTAAGTTCTAATAAATCATTAGCACTTGTAACTCATCAGTCTTGTTTTTATCTCCTTACGTTGTATTAATTTGATCAGTAGAATACACGCTCTCCGTGAATCTGCCATTTAATATTATCATTTGGACCTTATTATGGACGGTAACATTATTAAATTACATTTTGTTTAATTGAATGTTAACTTATTATAGAAGTTTAGGGTCCGTTTGTCCGTATACCACAGACATTTTACTTGGATGGTAATGGCTCTATCTACACGCAATATAGAAAAAAGGTTTCTATGAACCGCTACACATGTGATGTAATAAAATATATAAAAATTATGGGTACTATACAGGGGACAATACAGGTAACTCTGGACTGAGAAAACTTGATAAGGCTAATAAACTTGATATAGATTCACTAATTATATCAGAAGTATGATCATGTGCTACCTGAGATACCTGAGATAAATGATTATATTATGGATAATTATTTGCATTTTAACGTTCAAATTATTAATAGCATTTAAATTTCAAAATTTTCCTGCTGTAATTTAATGAAGGTATGTTGGCTTCCCGTAGAGTAAATAATTTTTTTATAATAAAAACACTACACACTCAATGACCCCCATTACGATAATTATTTCCTGGGGTCCGGAGATATACACAATAACAAGGACAAACACACCCAGACCGGAAAACACGTCTGTATGGTCAATTCAAACGTGTGCTCCAAGCGGGAATCAAACCAGTGACCTGTGGCGCTTAATGCAGGTTCGCTACCATTGTGCCATAACGTCCTAAATTTTTTTAAAAGTCAACATAATATTGAGAAGTTATTTTAATCGTCTTTAATTTTAAATCACAGTTTAAAGGTATCTATGAATGAAAAGGATTAGGAGCTTACTCTACCATGTGGGTCTACTGTAAATTGATGGATATACAATTTTAAAAGAATTTCTTCCAAGACATGAAGATTTCGAGATATCGATCCCTTTAACTAAGCAAATATAAACAACAAACACAACAAACGCTGCACACTCAATGGCCCCCATTAGGATAGTAATATCCTGTGTCGGGGTCCGGAAACATTCACAATGACAAGGACAAATACACCCAGACCGGAAAATATGCTTGCATGGTCATAACAAACATATTATGCTCCGAGCGGGAATCGAACCCGCGACCTGTGGCGTTTAAGGCAGGTTCGCTACCGCTGCGCCACAACGTCGTCAAAATATATATTTTATTACAACTGACGTTTTTATTTTTTTATTTCATGACGGTTGGCAAACAATCATACGGTCCGCCCTAAGGTAAGCAGTCGCCATAACGCTACCACCATAACCTATGAACGCTTGCCATACTTGAAATACTCAATAGCTCAACGGTAGAAGGGTCGACTCCCGTTCCGACTTGCGGGTTCGATCCTGACCCCCTTGGGCATTGTCGTACCCACTTCTAGCGCAAGCTTCGAGCTTATTTGGAGGGTCAATAGGAATATTAGTAA
This sequence comes from Hestina assimilis, assembly GCA_023373885.1. NCBI lineage: Eukaryota > Metazoa > Arthropoda > Insecta > Lepidoptera > Nymphalidae > Hestina > Hestina assimilis. The sequence goes on along the minus strand of CM041740.1, from coordinate 5,165,114 downwards.
TACCTTGAAAAAGGCATTGATAATATTCTTTATAAAAAAAAAAATATATCACATGCGTGTTGCCAACCCAAGGTACAGGAAGGAAGCGAAGATTGGGTTTCCGTCGTTCTCACACATCGCACAAAACTCACGAGTACCTACTGATACTGTTACTTAACGCCGATTTTCTTTGAGAGAGTAGTACTTCCCCAGTCGAGCTGGAAGAAACATTCCTCTACACACGTTAAAAACTAATAAAATAATTTAAAAAAATAACACTCAAGAAATGAAACTCCAGTCTTGCATTACAAAAGAAAATCCGAACGTCTAACAGTTAACTCCGTAATCTGAACGCAGGAATCCGTGTGTGTGTCTATTTTTGAACTCCCCTCGGCGCGTGCGCAGCAAGAATTACAGGGAGTTTAATGCACTGAAATCGTTTAAATGGATGTGGCTCGAGCCGTGCAACAATAAAATATTCTGAGGTGGAAAACTGGAGTGTTAGTGCCAGTTACGTTCGTCTTTTATTATTTTTTGATTCTAACCATCTTTGATAGCATAGTTTTTATTTGATGACGTTGTGGCGCAACAATAGCGAACCTGCGTTAAGCTCCACAGGTCGTGGATTCGATTCCTGTTCGGAACAGAACTTTAACTATACAGGCATATGTTCCGTTCAGGGTGGTTTTTCTTGTCCGTTCGTTAATACCTTTTAAATATAATGAATATCTTGAGGACACTTTAGGCATGAGACGGTCACAGGCTTTTCAGTTAACATAATATGTAAACTAATGTTACATTAAAAAAAGAAGATTAAAAAACGATATAATCTCCTGACTTTCTTTCATTTTTTTTTCAGGTTTTAATTTTGGAACCGGTGTTAGAATCTGACTTTCAACAAATATAAAATGTTATGCTTTTTATATTAAATAAAAATGATTGATTTTATTTGAATAAAACATGTTCTTGAATAGAATTATGAAGAAAAAAATTTACTTTATGAAGTAAGATCTTGATATTTTATAAGTTGCGGCGAACCTTTGATCTCTGGTTGTTAAGATATGAAATATTTTGGGGATTTATTCCATATGAGACAATTATAATTATGTAAGTATTTGAAACGTATACGATGTGTTTTAATTTATGTGTAATGTTAAATTTCAAAAGATCAATTAATGTAATTTGGTAACGAAATAGTCTATAATTATTATCTAAATAACGGGATTTACAGTAAAATGACAGTCTGTGATTATTGCACATTTTAAAGCAAAAGTAATTACTGTTGTTTTTTTACGTGACTAAGATAGTGAGAGGTCGTCTTAGCCTTTGAGAAATGTATGGTACATTTGTAGGTATTCACGCGTTCCCAACCTCAAGATACTTGTTCTTAAATCTCCGTTGCCCATAATTTCACCATCTACAGTGTCTTTCCAACCAAAACACTGCATACTCCTTTACAGTAATAACTGAAACTGCGGTGGCACCTATCTAGCCGGCCTCTTGCAATAAAAGGCCGATCACGAGTAAAAAGCTTGTAATTTAAGAGTTACTTAATATAAGTATTTTTGAAGTTTACTCCTAAGAAAATATTAAAATGCTTTTTTTTTATCAAGCCATTATTTTTCTTAAATGTTATAAATGTTTTTATTTTTCATTTCTGCTTATGGCGGCTTACTATTTAGTTTGAATCGCCGTTTATACGTACAAAAAAATCTAATGCTTCCAAACAACCGGTTTATGAGAAAATACAGCCTTTCAGGAATGGAAAAAAATAGTAAAAGTAATCTGAGGAAGCCAGCTCACTCGTAGCGGCTAACTCACTACAATAGAAGACTTAAAATTATGTTGCAATTTAAGTAAAATATTTTCATATGCGAGCAAAGCCGCAAGCTCTAGTTGGTATGTTAATTATAGAACACTGATTTAGATTTTAGTAAAATGATTAGGTATATTTGGTATTATTTTTTATACTACTGATTTTATTTTCTTTTAATATTACGGTATTTTCTTTTCTTCATATAACTGTTATAATGTAACTAGCTGCGTCCATGGCTTTGCTCGCGTGTTGTATGGATTTTTCTGTATTGCACGTAACCCTAATTCTTTTTCTAAAATAAAAGTAACCTAAGCTACTCCTTATAAAATCGGTGAAAGTCATGTTTTAATCGTTCCAGCCGTTTCAGAGATTAACCGGAACAAACAGACAGACAGACAGACACGCATTTAATTTTTTTATGAAAGGCTGTTAATATGAAAATACAAACTTCAATTTCATTTATTTGTATAGATGTAATGTTAGTTATAATATAATATGTATTGTTGAAATGTTTGGACAGTTAAGAATTGCTTCCAAAAATCGTCTATAGCTCGTACAGAAAAAATGTGAATGGAGTTAATTACCGAACACCAGGAAACAGTGTTACTTATATATTTATCTTTTTTGCTTATTGCTTCAAGCATTTTCTACCCGCCAACCTTGGTTGTGCAATAAACAAAAGTCGTACAAAAATGTAAAGAAAAAATAATAAAAACCTTTTATATGTATTCATATTGTTGTGTAATGTTAAGAAATCTATGAAATAATTTTAACATAGGATTCAAAACTGTAGTGCAATATTCGATGGATATGATTGTGTAAATGTATGTTGCTAGCGAGCCTGCCTTTAGCCCCGTCGGTCGTGAGTTCGCTCAGATGTTCTTATTGATTTTCTGGTTTGATTTTTTCTTATGTAATAGGGGACGAACGGGCAGGAGGCTCACCTGATGTTAAGCGATCACTGCTGCCCAAGAAAATCTGCAACACCAGAGGGCATGCAGGTGCGTTAAAAATATCTGTTTCAGTTTAGATGTCCTTATGGGTCTCCATGCCTCAAACAGTACTTTACTCTGTAGGTCCCAGTTGTTATAACATAGCATCCAGCAGATAGTTTTCGAAGAAGTCGCATCAAATGATTTTTTTGTATAACAATTAATATATATTGGCGTCAAGACGTGACAACCCCATCGCCCCCTGTTGGGATAGTCTCTGTCACAGCAGAGATGATTCCACCAGTGCAGTCAGTCACACTGGTGGCTTACCAGTCTGTTGTTGCAAGAGGCCGGCGAGGTAGGTACCACCGCAGTGTCAAATATTCTGCCGGAAAATAGTAGTGCTTAGGCATTACGGTGTTTCGGTTTGAAGGGCACTGACGGCTAGTGAAATAACTGGGCAGAGGAGTTGCTGCAAGCGCTTTCAAATATAATACTGCAAAGCAGTGGTGTCTGGTTTGAAGGACAGTGTAGGCTAGTTAAATTAATGGACAAAAAAGGTTTAAGAAACAGTATCTCGACGCTGGCAACGCGTAAGTGGTACCTACTAATGATGCTGCACGCACTCATAGGCTATGGCATCCGCTCACCATCAAGTGGGTCGTATGCTTGCTTGCCAATTTGTAACATTAAAAAATAAAAATAACAACATTCCCTTTGTAACTTGTACTCGCTCGTAACTCGTTTCGTAAACAAAATAAGGAAAAACAATTAGTAAATACATTACTGTATAATACTTTCTAAATTGAAATATAATTTAATGTATGGTAAATAAAGTAGGTAAAAATTAGTATTTATGGATTTTCCAATAGGCAATTACTAGTAGGGTAATTTTATTACAATTACTATTTTTATAATTGCTGGTGATAGGAATGAAATGCCCGCTATGTAAACTGTCACCATACGCTGGTGAAAATCACGTGAAGTGCCTGCTCGAGGTCAGCCAGCGTATAACCAGTTGCGCCTTTAAGGTGCGAAAGGTTGGCAAGGTACCTGCATGGTCTGTTGTTGCAGATCTTCATTAGCGGCTGCCATTGGTTAACATCAGGTGAGCCACTTCTCGTTTGGCACCTCTAGCATAAAAAGTATTGATGTTATCTGATTAATCTTGTAAAAAATTGTTTTTTTTTTTTCATATAGGACTTTTGAACCAACTTTAAAAAGGAAGCTCTTAATTTGGTTATGTTTGACAAGATCTTTGACCATCATATACAAGCCGATAAGAAAAGTATTCTCAAAATTTAAAAGGACGGACTTTCTTTCAGACGGATTGCACAAAAAAATTATTATCAATCAAAATCGTGTCAGTAGTTTGATTTAAAAAAATATATAAAACGAAATTTCGCATAGTTTAGGTGATAAAAGTTTAGTTGTGTTTTATAAAGTCAAGTTAATTACTAATTAATTTATTTTTCATCCATAACAAATAAAATAAATCAAAATAAAATTCCGATGAAAGCTTCCTCCATTTTTAAGGTCAGCTGACAAATGGCAATAAAAAAAAAACAAAAGTATTTGAGTTCAGATTCCAATCTAAGATTTTGTATTAAAAAACGTTGATATTACGTTTCATATTGTTCTCGTGTTATCATCGATATCTTGTATATGATAAGAGTAATAGGACTTTGTCACATTAAGTCGAACACAGCCATTTCAATATGATGCGCATTAAACTAACCTTTGGCTTGTCACATCAGAGTCTCCCACAAGGTAACAATGTAATACCCAATAATACTAATCACCATAATCTAAAACTTCTAAATAGATCTTTAAATTCATGGATGAAGGTTTATTTTTGGTTAGCATTGTTGAAGATGTAAGCTATCGATGTATGATAGTTTTTTGTCTTAGACCCACGTGGTGTACCACATGTTTAGGAACATCTCATCCTACTACAATCCGGGAGATAGCTTCGTTTAGATAAGCTTAGTTTTCGTAAATTTATTTTGTAAAATACATACTATACTAACTAATGACAATAAAAATTTAAACTAATTAAAAATTATATAATAGGTAATTTACGTTGCAAATTACGAAAATAAAATCGATTCATATTAAGAATTTTAAAATTGAAATATTAAATATGAAAAATTTAATGCATACGTCTTTCCCGAAATATTAAAACCGAGAAATCTAATCCAGAGGTAGAATATCGTTAAAATTTTCATAAAAATAAAACTAATAAAACACGCTTATTCATTTTATATGATCAAAACAGAGGCGTAATAAAGTAAATGATAAGTAAATAAAATATGACAAAAGCCAATGAATCAGAAATTCTCATGAAGACGGGACAGAAGTAGCACATGTGCCGCACATTTGTAACGTCCTCCCTCGGCGCACGTAACCTCACCCCCTCTAAGGGAACCGCTGAAAAAATTGGACCAGTGGACAAAAAATCGCATCTCTATTGCAAAGACATAAGGTACATTTAATTTTTGGACGTTACGTGTGGCGCATATCGAGATAACGTGGATAAAGGACATCATTTTTTTTTCTTGGAAATAAATCCCAAAGTTCAACGACCTTGTTCCTTAGTAATTTTGTTTTTACATGTTATTTAAATTTTTTATCAAACTTCTTATAAATATATGATTATTGTTATTTATTCATGCAACCAATATTATTGCTTTGATAAAATGCTACTCATGAAAAAACTCGAAGTGTCATGTAAACCGTACTTGTCTTAACTTTCTCCCTGCGGACAACCCCTGATATAAATCTGTAATTGACTGCCTATCATATTAAAGCCGTTTTTTGAGCACAACATATTGGAATGTACTAATAAAATTAGTAATAGTTACAAACAGTTTTTAGTAGTAGTATAGCCTTGTTAGCTTTGGCGTAAATATGCTAGACGGACCCAGTTACGGCGTGATGTCGCAACAGTTGCGTTTTTTCGATGACTGCGAGCATTGAAGACTTATACTCTGCTTTATTTGCCTCCTTTCTTTTCCTCTTCCTCGCCAAGCTCTATCTACCCCATATCTCAGTTGGCAGCCATGAAAACACCTCTGGGGTTGCTAGTGAACATAAGATACGGTAAATGCTTTTATTCAGGTAAGCTTTGGTCTTAAAACATCACAAAGTAAAATATACCAGGAATTGAAAAACCGTAACTATTATTTTAAATCAATATAAAAACGAGATAGATTTTCGTAGAACGAATCATCTGACAATGATCAATAGTTTCACAGATAAGATAAAGGCTGACAAGAATTTACTGACTAAATCGAAATTTTATTCCGAGATAATTTAGTGTATGTGCAATACGCGCAATGGCTACCATGTGGGCGTTTATAACTACTATGAGTGCACTTATTTACTGTGCTGTAGGTCAAACAGAAGAAATTCTGCCACCTCGAGTAATTATATCTCAAGGAACAGTTGTTGGTTCTGTTCCTACTGGTGAAAACTATTTTGAATTCCATGGAATCCCGTACGCAGACTCGACGTCTGGATCCAATCGGTTTAAGGTAGGTGCTTTGCATGTTTTTCTCCTAAAAAATTATATTAATATATTTACAATTTATTTATGATTTCTCAAATAATAAATTTATCTCTTTTTAGGCACCATTACCACCACCTACATTTGAAGATGAATTTATTGCCAATCGTAAAGATGTCAAGTGTGTAAGAGGTTTAGGTGTAGGTTATGAAGGTACCGAAGATTGCTTAGTAGTAGATATATATACTCCAACACTTGACAGTTCAAGGCAATTACCTGTGATGGTGTGGTTCAAAGGCAAAGAATTAGATCACACCCCAGATCTAGAATTATCTTACAAAAGATTTATCGAAAAGGACGTAGTGATTGTAAAGATTAATTACCGTGAATCAATTTTAGGATTTTTGTGCCTAGGTACTGAAAGTGCTCCTGGTAATGCTGGTCTTAAAGATATTATAGCCGGGTTAAAATGGATTCAGCAAAATATCGCAGAATTTGGCGGAAATCCTGATAATGTTAGTTTATTTGGCCATGGTAGTGGTGCTGCAGCAGTTGATTTAATAACACTGACTCCTTCGGCTGAAGGTCTTGTTCACAGAGCAATTGCTCAAAGTGGAACAGCTTTAGCTCCATGGGCTGTAACCCGTAATAATTTACGATATGCTTTAAATGTAGCTGAAGCGCTAGGCCACAATGCTCAAGATTTAGATGAATTATCTGAAATACTGTCACGTATTGATATAGCAGCATTGATGGCAGTTATAAATGAGCTTGATCTTACTGATAATTCATTAGCATTTGCCCCGTGCGTAGAAAGAAATATAGAAAATGTTGAACCACTACTATTAAAGTCACCTTATCAAACTATTATGGAAGGACAACAATTACAAATACCATTTATGACCGGTTTTGTTGATATGGAAGGAACAGTTAGAGCAAATAAAGCAATTAATAGCGATTGGCTTGAAAGAATGGACCAATCTTTTGTTGAATTTATACAACCAGACTTGGAATTTCTTAATGAAACTGAAGAAATAGAAATAGCTCAAGAGATAAAAACATATTATTTTAATGATCAACCAATTAGCGTTGATAATGTTAACGATTTTTTGAAATATCAAGGTGACACAATGATATTAATTTCTGCTATTAGAGAAGCTCGTATGCGAGCTGCTTCGTCTAACATGCCTATATATTTATATCAGTTTTCCTATAAAGGTAATCTTGGTAATACACTCGATATACCATTACCAGTTGATAGTGCACGACATAGAGAAGAATTGTTTTATTTATTCCGAGATGATAACAATATTGATGCCAGCACTTTTGATTTAACCATTAGCGATATTTTAATAGAACGGTGGACAAATTTTGCTAAGAATGGGTAAATAAAACTTTTGTTACTAATACTTCTGAACTTTCATCCAAACGTCCAAGGCGACGTTGATTTCTAACCTTCAATTACTCGTCGTCACCTATCACACTTCACTCTCACTCACTTCACATTCACTGTCACTTCACATTCACTCTATCAGTCACCCGTTATTTTCTATCATTGTATTAAAAATACGTTTGAAATTAATTTAATTCCTTTTCTTTTACAGAATCCCGATGAGTGAGACATCTCAAGTGACATGGCATCCATATACGCTTTTTAACAATCATTATTTGCGGATTCTTGATAATGGAGAAATAAGTGAAGATTCTAATCTAGACATTGACTTAGAAAACCCTCATCCTGAAACGATGAGTTTTTGGGATGCAATTTATGCACAATACTTTGTAGACGCGGAAAGTCAATGGTCCCTTAGTGTAAGAAATGAAACTGTCGATGAAGAAAATAATAATCCATCCACTGAAACACCAGGTGTTGTCGAAGAAGACAATAATCAATCGACTCCTACCCCTGACGGAAATGAGGGAGACGATACGTCCACTCCAGCACCAGATGCTGAAGATAGTCCTGATTCAGCGTCAACAGCCGTAGGATACACCTTTACGATTTTGACTCTATTTACAATAATTAATAAATTTCACTCGCTGCAAATACTGTCATAAGAACTTATATTGTAGATTGTGTAGCTACTATGTAAGTTTGTATAAAATGTGCGTTAGCTTCATTGGATTTTACAGCAAAATTCATCTTAAGCGAAACGCAAAATTTCTATTTTTATTATAAAATGTTAATGTTCAATAGTTGTACCAGTGATTTCGCTATTGTAAGATAATAGTTATATCATTAATAATTATTTGTATGTTGTTGATTTTTGTGAGACAGTATCATCTAATCATATTTTTTGGGATTTTAGAAATACTGGTAAATGTGTTGTCATTCATTTAATCACAAATGTTCTAAAATTCATGGCTAAAACAAATACATACATCACATATAGAAATACCATACAGAATTTTTGTAATATTATGTTAATAATAATAAACGAAGATAAGTCATCTTTGGTTTTATCTGCCTTATCATACCGATTCATACCTGTTTACGTCGAAATCTTTGATGTTTTTATCTTGTCTAAATTTTCCTATTTCGTATTCCAAGCATAAGCTGTATTTAACCGACCTTCTAAATAGGAAAATAAAAAAATTAAAATAGCTGGAATGCCAATTTCGGTCCCTGGTACTTCTTCCTCTTACACCAACCGGGTATTTCCTCAGTCGAGCCAGCCTATTATTTTTATTTGTACCAAACAAAATGAATCTATTAATACTCATGTAAAAACAAAAAGTTATATTTAGGATACAATTTATTACTGGATTTAATAATTAGAATAATAGTGGGCTAGCCTACTGGTAAGCAAAAAAAAATAAAAAATATAATTATGGTAGTTGTGTTTTTAGCCAAAATAAGAATTAGAAGCTAAAGCGTTCTACCATTCATATACTTACCCATAACAATTGTGACTACTTTATAGTTTTAATATCAGCTGATAAAAGAATCGATAAATACAAAATATGGCTGGGGAATTGTCAAACGCTTAACGTTGAAAGATATGGCCGGTGTTAGATAGCCAAATAATTAAATGACGGTGTATCGTAAAATGCCAACGTAAATCATGATATATTAATGACACATAAGTACATAAAACTAAAGGTTCAAGTAGTTTGAGGTCATGACAATTTGAATGGAGTACTTCATATTTTTAATCGAAGTTCATAGTAAATGATATAGAATTATTAATAATTATTATTGCGCACAAGAGGTTTTTTTGTAAAATACATTACCGTCAAAGGTGTCAAGTTGCGTGTTGGATGTCGATGCATGAAAGTGTGCATGAAAGTTCAGAGGTCTCGAACTTGTGTTAGCGAAGCTTGGAAGGTCAGATAATAATAATAATAATAATACTTTATTGCACACCACATACAAAAACATATAGACATTAAAATATAAGAAACAAAAATTATGCACAAAAGGCGGTCTTATTGCTTACAAGCAATCTCTTCCAGACAACCTTTATTGTTGTGAAAAAGTCATTACTGCTAGAAGATAGGGTGGTAGGACGGTGTACATAGAAATATATAAGTTATATAACCAAATACTTATATTAAATAAATAAATAATAAATAAAATAACTATAGATAAATACAAATACAAATATATATATATTATATAAATAACAAATACATATATACTTTTATACATACATAAATAGACATAAAAACGACAGATAGGACAAATAAAGTTATAAAGACAAGTAGTGACTTTTAAGTAATTTTTAAAAATAGACACAGTTTTGGCACTTTTTATGTTTTCTGGAAGAGAGTTCCACAGTCGTATGGACTGTACTGTAAACGATTTTGAATAAAAAGAAGAGGAATGGGAAGGTATTTTAAGGGTCAGGAGTTTTTGAGAGCGAAGACTACGATTGTGAGTATCTTTGAGAAATTCAAAACGTTCTTTAAGATAAAAAGGAGTATTAGTATGAAATAGAGTACAGTACAGAAGAAAGCACAGTACAGAGAAAGCTAAGAACTTTGCATGTTCTAGGTAGGCATAGTTTAACGAATCTCAATTAACTTGAGTACTTTTAACTTAAGTAACTTACGATTAGAAACTTAGAATGTGGTTATAATAAGTATGAGCTATATGGTGGTATGGGTGATCAGCGTTATATTCGTCTAACGTCTGCCTCTTCTTGTTTGTTTTAGAATGAAGTTCTTTTGTCTATAAAACAGCTTTCAGTAGGAGTTAACTGATAGATCGTCACGTTAGAAAAAGTTTGCATACGACTATCAAAATTTGTGGAAACGAGTATTGTGCCTGTGTGCGTGACCAGTTGGTTCATCTCAATAACTAACATAATTATAATAGATTTCTTTATTGGAACGAAGTTCCTTATCGCGCGTTGTGAAAGGGGGCTAGACGGAAAAATTCTTACGAAAAGTTGTCACGACACTTTTTGCTATAGTAAGCTATTGTAAGCTGTGCGGCGTCGCATATTTCTCTGTCTGTCTCTCTCTCTTATAGAAAGCAAGCCAGATATTTTCATTTCTATTTCGCATTGAACAGTGTGGTGTCGCGTCGATTATTTTTGTTGAGTGTATACAGGTTTTTTGTAAATAACAAATAATGTTAATAATAAAAAAATATTATTATAACTTAAAAAAATAAAATTTTATTACAATTCCTTCACTAATTAATCGAAAGGAACTTCGTTCCATCCGGGTGTCCCTTGACACCTCTCAAGTTTTTTTTGATTATTTTTTCCTTTTACATTGTTTAAAGATAAGTTACACAAGTTTATCTTTAAGCTAAGTTCTAAAAAATAACTGAAAACTTGTGTATAGTTATTTATCTTTCAGTATTTTCAATATTTAATGAAGACTGCGTATTAAATTATATCGCTTTGCATCGGAAAAATATAAGGCAGTTTTATTAAGCACTCATTAAGAATGTTTACCAGAGACGCCGATGTTGGCCGTAAAACCTATAGAGGGAAGCCATAAAAATTGCAAAATTGCAAATTTATTATACCGTTGTACTGCAGCTGCGTATGATCGTTAACTTACGACTAAACAAACTTGGCTTATGTTCTGATATTATTTTTCACATATCAATCACTATAAATAAATATTGAAAAATATCTACAACAAAAAACAAGACGACGCTGTGGCGCAACGGTAGAACCTGCCTTAAACGCCACAGGTCACGGGTTCGATTTCCGCTCGGAACATAATATGTTTGTATTGACCATGCAAGCATATTTTCCGGTCTGGCCGTATTTGTCCTTGTCCTTGTATGTGTTTCCGGACCCCTGACACAGGATATCACTATCCTTATGGGGGCATTGAGTTTGCCGCGTTTATTTATTATTTATTTATAATTTTAATAAATCTACTAGAGGGACCGGCAGACGTCCAGCCCCGAAAAAAATGTGGGACGCGTGACCCCTTACTGGGTCCAATTGTGAATGTAAACCATTCTCGACTCCACTAAAACACACACAAAAAAATCATCAAAATTGGTCCAGCAGTTTAGGAGGAGCATAGTGACATACACACGTACAGTAGAATTATATAAAGAAAGATATAACAATTTTAATTTATATATTTTTATGGCAGATTCTGGATTATTATTTGACTTTTTTTATAGTCGAATAGGCAGAAACAACTGAACCTGTATTATTATTATTTTTTTTAAATAATTATTGGATGTATTTTATTATCGTAATAAATGGCAATAAATATAGGTAAGTACATTAAAGTTGCATTTGGTTGAAATTGCTTGCACACGTGCTGCTAAAGATTTTTAACGTTACTCTTTCATTGAGAAATAATAATAGGGATCTACCTTAGTGAGTATTTATTATTTCTTACATAAGCTAACATGTTAACCACTGTTCATTTATATAATATTGCATGCCCTCTGGTGTTGCAGATGTTCATTGGGGGTGGTAACCATAACATCAGGTGAGCATCCCGCCGGTTTTCCCTCTCTGACGTAAAAAAATATATTAAGAGATTATTACCCATGAACACTAGAGGGTATACGTGCATTACCGACATGCAACGCGGCTGACGAGCACAAACGTAACGATTTAAGCACTCTTTTTTAAGGTTGGGAAACGCATTTATGCGCACCTGCTAGGTATTAGTAGCGTGGGACTCACCGCTCCGAGCAATACCCACTAATATCCAATCAAAACTCTCATTAGCCCCTTCTGACATCAAGAAAATCCAAGGTCCACTTTTTATTTTATTGCCATACATTTTAAAGGTATATCCACATGAAGTCTACGTACGTAAGTCGTACCTAAAGACGCCCGTGCCGCAGCCGCCTCTTGCTAGCCATGTGGCACATCCTGCCCTGTTCAGGTTACACTGAGTGACGAATGCACGGTGCGTACATACTTATTGGATAGGTATTATAGCATGACTTTCAGATATCCTAAGCATTGTCGATTTTTCTACATTTTTATGAAGAATATTACTATTGCCTCTCCAAATAAGCTTGTACCAAATAAGCTTAGCTTGCGCGGAGTGGTACCTGAGGAGGTACCACAATAGCCCACGTGGGTCTGAATCGACCCCGCAACTCTCGCCAAAACAGAGCGGAGTCAACCCCTTAACCTAAATAAATAAATGAAAATAAATAAACCTTTGAACTATTGGGTCTTATTTAATTTGGTCACGTAAATATTTTTTAAATTGAAATCCAACGTGGAATTATATTACTTTATGAATTTATTGCGCTGATGTTTTTAAAAAGATCACGATCACGTATGTATTTGTATTTCAATCTCGATTCACTTTGAACTGATTTAAGAAATATTACTTTTTGTTTTATAACACCACAAACGTAATTGTTTGACTATTATTATTTTTAAATTTCGACGTTACCACAGAACCTTTTTTGACATGCTTTATATTTCCGAAAAAATAAAAAAATTAATAGAAGATTTAATAGAAAAAGTAAGCGGTTGTCGCAGCCTGTAAGCATTTGTAAAACAATTCATTTGTGAAAAGGGAAAAGGCTTTAATTTCTCGTGTTAATGAGTAAGTTTATGCGTAATACGCTGCTCCAATGAGAATGGCAGATACATGTCTCAGAAGTTCTCCAAAGATATGAAGACCAAATCACAACACAAATTAACCGCTTGAAGACTCAAAGGTAGTTGTTGCCCAGATACGAATCCGTGACCATCAGTTAAGTTACGTTTTCTATCCACTGGACCATATCAGCTTCGTAAGATGCACATTTAAACTTAACTGCGTGAGTAATCTCTCTGTAACGTTCATAATTATTTTATAACTAAACATATTACACAGTCATGTCGTTCCGATTCTCATTCCTACTTTATCGATTTAGAAGTTATCAATACATCAAACATTCAATGTCAAAAGATATTTACATGTATATGAGTTATTATCCTTAGGGATGGCGACAGCTAGAACGTCTGTAGCATAATTTACGAATAATTACTCTGAAATAGATTTTATAATCAATACAATATTATGTATGACTTGACATGTTTATTTATCGATTTATCTGAAAAGCAATCTGTTTTTATACAACTGAGGTGGCAAAAAAACGCACAGTTGGTTAGAAAGCAGTTTCCGTAGCGTTTAAAATGACTCTATTCTTATAACATAAAACGGAGAAAAAGGTTTTGTTGGTGTGTAAGGGCGTAACGCCTAGGGGAGGCCGAAATCTTAATTTAGGGTCCAGAGAGCGGCAAAATAGTTATTAGCTAATGGTTCAAATGGCATTACACCGTTGTGGCGTTGTGGGTAGCGAGTCTGCTTTTATTTTCGACGGTTGCGGGTTCGATTTCCGCTCGGGCAGATGTTTGTTAAAATTTCTGTTTTTGTCGGGGCGTTTGTCCGTGTGGGTCTCCCCACCGTGCCTCGCAGAGCACGTTAAGCTGTCTGTCTCGGTTGTTATCACATAACATCTGATAATAATCGTTAACTTTTTAAAGGTAAATTGCTCTTATCCAATGATTTGCTGGGTCGCCCTTGGGGTTGCGGAGGTCAGATGGTAATCGCTCCGTTTAAAAACTGGTAAACTGTCAAATCCGGATAGGAGCAATAAGCAGACCCTGGATAATACCGGGAATAATGCTGGGACGAAGGTTCAAATGACATTAAATTCGTATATTTCTAAATATTTAGCAAGGTCTAAGGGAGGGGGGAGCAGCTGCCTCTCTTGCTCCTAAGGATACAATAATACGGATAGTAATACTTTATCCCGATACGCTTTCAAACTTACATTTTCTACGAAAATATGGACGCAAATAAGCAATACCATGTCAACCCACACGAATGTCATTTCGAGAAAAACGCGTTTGAAAATATCGAACAACTTGCTTTATATGATTTTTTTAATGTATTGGTCAAGTTTTTGGCAATTTCAGACTTATGTAAGTTATTTTACCTTTTTTCACAAAAAATAAGCAAAGAAAAATGTTCTTCAACCATTTACCAACACTTCTGCATATATAACTCAGTTTTTTCAATTTTGTGGATTGACATGGTATTGCGTCCATATAAGCTACTTTTTTCGAAAGCACGTATCACGCCCAACTCGGTTTGTTAATCTTTATAAACTGATTTCAAGAATGTAGATTTCAATTAGTTTTATTTGAGCTGAATTTACGGTTCGTGAGCCTAAGTAGCTTATATTAATATTAATAATACAATTGAGATAATTATCGTCCAAATGTAAAAAAATAAAGTTTGTTAAATTTCAGGCATCATGAAAAACAAAACAAAAAAATACAGTAACAAATTTGGGCAACAGCTAAAAATAATGATATGACTTTAGGAAATGGAACTGTTAATATTAGAAGCACAAAAGTTAAGTAAAATTCCTTATTTAAAATAGTCGTATGTCCTTGAACTCTCAAATAATCCATGTAAGAATAACTAATGGACGAGAATCGATACACCAATTATAGTATCGTACACGAATATCGGAAGCTCTTAATCCTTGACCGTTTCTAAGTGAGTCCTATCGAAAATACAACGATTGATACACGAGTAAAATGTACTGTATTTTTACTTTTGTTTTTATGGTATTATATATCGAATCTTATTCAGTATTTTATGAGTAAAAATTCAAATTTAGTTCACGATGTGTAGGTACTTATGGTTTTAGCATAAATCGGCTGCGACTGTTTTATTATGTTAGAGTAGGCTTATTTGATGTTAAATGATTGACGAAAACTGAGATAGCCTAATGGATCGAAAACGTAGACTTTAATTGATGGACGCGGATTCAAATCGAGAAGAAGTATTACCCGTTCTGTTGTTATTTGGAAAAAATAAGTGCGTTTTCTTATTATTTTTCATGTTCCTCAACCCATCTCAGCTGGTTGTCAAAATCAAGATGCAAATGTTTCGCATCACATAAACTCTCATCTCGCTTGTTTTTCTCATCGGCTTTAGAGAGAGGAAAATATTTAAATATATACCCTATATGTAAGCCTATCTCTTTAGGAGTCTATTTAGCCCAAACGAGTGGTAGAAGATGCTCTTCACAGCACAAATGGGCCTGCTCGACCGGCTAAGTACTATCCTCTCACAGAAAATTGGCGTAAAGTAACAGTATCTGTAGGTACTTTTGTGTTTTGTGCGATGAGTGAGAGCGCCGGAGGCCTCATCCCCCACCTCTCTGCTCCCTTCCTTTTTTTCCATCTCATTCCTTTCTTGGGTTGGCAACGCGCATGTGATACTCCAAGTATCCCGCGTGTTCACAGGTTAAGGGTAAGAAGATAGGTTGCTGTGACTGCTTACCATCAGGTGGACCGTATGTTTGCCTACCGTTATGAAAAAAAAACGCTTTGATGGTTAAATAGCACCAAGCAGTCAGCTATTTTAAGTTTCAACACATCCCGTGGTTGTTTCCAATGTTTTAATAACGAATGATAAAGAAAAAAACACTGCACTATTATTTTTCCCAATCGAGACGGCATTTTTCACAGTTTTTCGAACGTTGTCGAACTGTCAAAACGTCAAGCACTGAAAAATGCTTTGAACAGCCAGACCACTGAATTATATAGCTAAAGTTCGATAAGCTTTTAGAGAAATGAACAGCTTGTCTGATCCAACAGACCTGAAGCCTAATACGTCTTACAATCGCAAAGCTGAGTAATTGCTACTATATTGGGATCAAGTTTGAATCAATGATTCGATTATTACAAAGTACTACAACGCGTATAAGTTGTTTAGTATCTACTTTATAGAAATCTTTCTAAAGTACATAGTAGTTTTATATTTTTTACTAGACTATATTATAGCTTTTACTAGACTTTATAATTGTTGTATTCATGTACAAATTAAATTTTATTTATTCTGAAAATAAAAAAATTGTCTGACACTTAGGACGACATTTTGAATTGCCAGTGGCATTGTAGTAATAAACTTGCTTATCGGAGTGGTCGCGGATTCTATGTCTGAGGTTTGTATTGACCTTAAATATGTCAAGTTGTTGTTATGTTAAGACCTCCGACAAAGGATATAAAAATCGTCTTATTGTCGGTTTTAATTTTTTCTTTATTATTCTTTAAATGGTATATATAAGGCTAGATGGTCCTATTTTGAATATAGTGATAAAAAAATATGGAAAGGGTACTTATTCTTAGGAAAGCTACAATTTATAATCGGGTCTTGATATTTAAAATTTAAATTGAACTATTTTCTACTATCATCTATAAAATTGTATACTTATTTCTTTATGCAAAAGTAATGAAGATGAAACACTTTTATAAACGTTTCAGAATTTTCATCGTTTTCAATAATCACAGTAAATTGGTTCAATAAAACAGTAAATGGTCTAGTGTCTTGTTATTATCCCGCATAAAGCATTCCTATTCATGTGAAAAATTTGTCGGTTGGAGGTTTGCTACGTATCACGACACAAGTTAATTATAGCAAAATGATTGTCTGTTTCCTTTGTAGTGGTTAATAAACAAAAATATATTTGTTTTTTTTTTATGTCAGAGGAGACAAACGGGCAGGAGGATCACCTGATGTTAAACGATTACCGCCGCCTATGAACATCTGCAGCACCAGAGGGCATGCAGATGCGTTGCCGACCTTTTTTAGGATGCAACTAGTGATGGGCTGGCTGGCGTCGAAACGCGGCTGAACAGTCATTTCGAACGGTGGTAGCTAACCAGGTGGACCTACCACCTACCTTACCACCTGCATGAAAAACGAAAAAAAAAAATTAAGTTAACAAAAAAAAAATAAAGTTTTAAAAGTCCATAGGACTGGGGAGGTGTGACGCTACAATCCAAATTAGAAAATAAATCTTATTTCATCGTAATTATATCATAGTTCCAATTATAGAATATTGTTTCTCATATATTTATATCAGTAACACAAAGCCTGCAAGTGATCCGTGTGTGAAGGATCTTGTCCACGTGAGCGTAGGCGGATCACATGTACCTTACTTACCACGTGAGCCAACGTTCCGTTCATATTATATCTAATAGAAGCTGTGATATGCACATACATATATATATATATATATAAATAAGAAATACACTAATAATTTAAAAACTATATCATAAGCTTAATATAAGTTATATTAATATACTGTTCCTAATATCTCTCAAACGGAATTATTATTATTTTTTTTTATATTAAGAAATTGGCAAGCAAGCATGCGACTCGCCTGATAAGAGGTTATTGTAGCTTATGAGCGATTGCAATACCATTAGTAGATGTCACTCATGCGATGCCAACCTCGAGATATTGGTTCTTAAATCTCCTTTTCCCAGTAATTTCACTAGCTACTGTTTCAAAGGGAAACACATTATAGTGCTTGGCGGTAAAATAACTGGTCTAGGCGGGTTCTTGTAATAAAAGATTTACCAGAACTCAACCCTGACACGTCCAGTCACGTTTTCAAGGATATCAGCAATAACAATTCAGAAAAAAGGTAATGTATATTAAACCACGAATAACGTGCTAAAAAGGTTTTTAGAAAACTTGCAGGGCAAGTAATGTAAACATAAATATTATTAATCTAAATAGCATGTATGAATAACATTCAAGTTTTTATTTTATAAACAATAGGCTGCGTGCAGATTGTTCATTATAGGTGAAATATATTTATTTTCTTATTAGATTAGGGTTGTTAATAGTACTACGATAGATTTTTTATGTTTAGATTTTCTATAATTTGTTTTCTTTGTACTATTTATTTTCATTATACCACAACAAAACTAAACTTAATAATATAATTTGAAAATTAGTAGGACCTTGCTCTTTTTAGCATAAAAAATCAGTACATTAAAATTATTTACATAGAATATCGGCAAGATGTAGCAGTATACATACTGTTGAGTTAAATTCTACGAGTATAGAAGGCCTTAACCAAACGCCTTCATTTCTCTCCATCTTCACCAACTTTCTTCAACAACCTAGCATCTTCTCTCGTAGCAAAACATCAACAGATTGTATAAGTCTATCTATTTTGGTTTGAAACAAATACTCTAACTATATTGCATGGTAAAAATACAGGATAAAAAACGAAATCCGATTTGCTTAGTATCTAGATACACTCTTAACAACGCTGCACACAATAAACCACACAATCAATTTCTAAGATAAAATACAACCATAATAATTAGATATGATTATCAATTTTGTGCAATAAATATCAAATACCAAAATATCTTGTCCTAGATTTTCTCACCGTTGCAGGTAAAGTTATTTAAAGCCTATATCAAACTCAGTTACATCGGATGTCGTTCAATTTTCATTAATAACCTAGCGGGTTAAGCGGTTTTCTGTGTTGCAGTGTCCAGAAATAATCCAGACTTTGCAATTCCTATCATTTCAGCAATCGTTAAAATGTTTTAATTAAATTTTCCTGTGAATTCGTTTTACGTATTCATACTTTAGATAAACATGTTCCATTTAGGTGAATTTGTGTATATGAATATGAATGTTTCGATATGTATAAATTATGTTTCACGTTGATATTAAAACTCAAAAATTAGAATTAGGTAATGTTTCTATAAAAGAATATATTGTATAGTAGAGTAAGTTAAGTCTGGTGTAAAAAATTAGTACATTAATCGCTAAGTAAACAATTTTAAAAATCAAAACGATAGGTCACTTCAGATATTGGTTTGATTAGCTCTCAGAATTTCATTATATATCCAAGAAGATATTGATATTGATTTAAATCATCCCAAATTTATGAGACCAACGTGAAAGCATAACTCCAATAAAAAAGAATAATCTAAATGAGATTACAAACTATGCAGATATATTCTGCCATTATATAATTATATAAACACACACACACACACCCAATCAAAAACCTCTTTTTTATATCAGTTAGTTAAAAGAACGAACGTAAGATTTAAAAAAGGAAAAGCCTACCAAACATATTATTACAGAAACAACGACCTTGCCTGTCAAACATAGTTATCCTAACCTCAATCCACAAAACACTAAAATAAAAGGCCAATAGGTCTAAGGGTCATTCGCTAAGTGGGGGTGACATTTCAGTATGCATAATTGGGAACGGAACTGACGCCCCCATGCAGGGGGTTGCGGGGACGTCAGGCGTCGACGTGTCAAGTCGAGGGTTGAATAATATATGTTAGGCGGATGGCTCTGCCACTTATCCGGCCCTGAATAATATATGCAACAGCTATGGAGTCGCTAGTCGGTTTGTTTGAACAGTTGCATTGTGACGCGCTTCGGTCTGGAGTTTCGGGAACTTGCATTCCTATTATTGCTTCATTACCAATAACATGCTCTATACCTAGATTATTCTATGAGACTTGTTCATGAATAATTTATTACCGACTTGGTTCACATCGTTTTGCTTGTGAAGTCTATTACTAATTTTATAAATGCGAAAGTAACGTTATTTATCAGGCGTCGGGATGTGACGACCCCATCGCCCGCCGTTGGGATAACCTCTGTCACAACAGAGATTATTCCACCAGTGCAATCAGTCACACTGGTGGTAGGTCTTTTGTTGCAAGAGGCCGGCTAGGTAGGTACCACCGCAGTGTCCAATATTCTGCCGCCAAATAGTAGTGCTTAGGCACTACTGTGTTCCGGTTTGAAGGTCACTGTACGCTAGTGAAATTACTGGGCGAAAGAGATTTAAGAACTAATATCTCGAGGTTGGCAACGCGCGAGTGGCACCTACTAATGGTGCTGCAAGCGCTCATAGGCTGCGGCAGCCACTTACCATCAGGTGGGCCGTATGCTTGTTTGCCAACTTCTAACATAAAAAAAAAAAAAAAAAACTCTGTCTCTTTGTCTGTCTGTTCTGAAAAAAGTTTTAAGGTGTTAAAAGGGGATGAAAAGTTGTATAGAAACATCGTAATTTTTAAAGCTAGAAGCTTGAAACTTACTTTTACGTTTTTAATTCTAAGAATAAAGATTTCGGATACAAAAAAAATTAAGAAAGCAGTTTTCGGAAATACTCAAAGGTACCAAAAATTTCTGATCGATTCATCAAACACAAAAAAAAACATAAACCTAATCAGACCTATAAAAATATGTTAAATTAAGTGATTCGATCGAAACCAAACCCATACTAGATGGCATAGCAGTGATATAAGTCAGTTTATAATAATGAACTAGAACAAACATTAAAAAAGTTTATTACTTATCCATAAACACATAGTTATTATACCACCATACATCAACAGAACATCAACAGTTTAGACAAAAAAGGACGTAATAGTGAGCCAGCGGAGAAAATTAAAAAGCTATAACTCGCCCGCGCCTGTCGATAAGATGCGCGGGCGCAGGTGTCGCGCCGGATGTGACTGAAACAACGGAAACGTAGGGGGAACGATGCGTTCTTGATTTGAGGAGAGTAATCTCGTGTTTGATTTTGTATTTATATTATCGTAGAAGTAATGGAACCAAGTACGATAGATATATGAAAGGAACGTATTAATTCTTTCGAAGTACATGAATATATAACAAGTACTATAATCGTGGTTTTATAGCATTTATATAACCTTAAAATTAAGGAATCACACTCGTTAATCCTTTTGAAGCATAGATATATAATATAATTGCTTGGTACAAGAATGTTCTGCGTTCTGCGAGAGACCGAGACGCACTGTTCTGTCACCCGCAATGAGGTTGGTCAGCGAGGAGGTTTTATTGGGTCCTCATAGCCCGGTTATCGTGCGCAGGAAGCCTGCCCGGCTATCAACGGGAGATCCGGCAAAAAAGCGTAAAGTACTACCCACTCAACGAAATCAGTGAAACCTCATATGATATTAAAAAGTGAGTGTTGCAGTCACTGAGAGTGGTAGGTCTGAAACGTTTTAGTCTCCGATAAAAAACTCATCTCGCATGTCCCCTCCTTCTAGCCTCCCACTCCCCCTAAACTTCATATTACAAGTGAACATGAGGCTACAGCTATTGCTTAATAATATACTTTAAAAAGACAATGAGTTTATATAATAAATGTGCAACAGCGCAAAATTACTATTTAAGCTTCTACCACGATTCGGAATATAAACTAAAATTATTAGTAAACACAAGAATTATATATGACCTCAGTCGATGGTTTCCCTGAATGCATTTCTAATAAATTCACAGCTTTAATAACCGTTGAACAAGGACTGGCCTGTAATTATGAAGCTTTTGTATTTAAATTGTTCGTAATAGCGGCGTCGTAGGGAAAGTGGTTTAGCTATGTCATTTGTACTTTGTATAGTAGTATTTTATAATTTTGTATTATTTTATTTAATATTATAAAAAGATACTAGTTATTTATACCGATACATAATTTTGTCTTTTTGGAACGAAGTTCTTTAACGTGTCTTACGGAGAGTGCGATTTAGTAGAAATCGTCACATAACGGAATTCCGTATGCTGTATATGTGTGCGTGTATAAATCGACCCTACTACAAGCAAAGTCGGGAAACGATTGACTAGTCTAGGATTTGGGCATTATAATATACACTAGATGGGATTTGAGTTGATTAATTTTACTATTCTACACATATCTTCCATATACAACAATATATTTTTAAAATATATTCAATGTACATATTTCAAATCATTAATTTTTTACATACTTATGTACAGAAGTAGGCTAAACTAGCACCAACGTATGCATTTTTTTAACGTCGGCCCTTTTATAACACTGCGTGGGCATCGTGTAAGGAGGTGTTGGATGATCAAATAATGCACTCAACGTGAAAATTAATATCATGTGTTCATTAGCAGTCCCTCGAATCGTTCGCTCTGAAAGAATAAGTATACCATATTTTTTTTCTAAACGATGTCATAAATTTGGCCGTTGGGGACGTAGTTTTTCATTATTGTTTTATTTATACCAAAATACGATTAATATACCTAATAACTGTGTCCGTAATATGAATCTTCAATCTCTTTTAAAATACAATTTTAGATAATTATATTTTATGTTGCACTAGCATCTACCCGCGAATTCGTCCACAGCAAAGAGAAAGTAAGTAAATAATATTCCATAAGATACATCAGTACCGAATTTCAATTGAATACCTCCAGTAACAATTTTTTGAATAATACCACAGGAACCGAACATTTTTCAGGATAAAACGTATCCTATCTTAATCCAGGTACCAATTTATGTGCCACATTCAATCCCGTTCAGCCATTTTTTCGTGATTGAGTAACAAGCATCTTAGCATAAACTTTCACAATTATTATATTAGTAGAATTTATCATGAATTTAATGTGTTTTAAAACATCAACTAAACCTAAATTTCATTTGTTCAGCGGAAGCAAGGGATTCTTTCACGGTGGCGCCGGCGTCGGGTCAATGTACTCTCGTTTTCGAGCCCACCGGCTGGGCCCGCTTCCTGTCACAATTAGTCGACTTTTTTCCTTTAACACCGTTACAGGAATAACGTTTTTTGTCACGGTAACGTTTGATGCTCGTCAGTGGATGTGTCGTGTTCTACTCGAAGCCACATTATGTGTTATAGAGACGATTTTTCCGAAGCCGGTTATTATTTTAAAATACAATACAATTATTAAAAAAATGTAGACCTGTGAAGTGATGAACATGCCTTATTTATTAGTAGCAAAGCCATGTTTTTCTCAGCATAAATAGGCCGGCTCGACCGGGAGTACTTCTCTCCCATAGAAAATCTGCGTAAAGTTACAGAGAACTGTTGCGTTTCATGCGATAAGTGAGAGCGCCGGAGGCCCAATCTCCCACCGTCTTTGTGCTTTCTATCGCAAGCTTTCATATATTGCGGTGACTGCTTATCAGATGATGGCGATCCGTATGCTTGATTACCAACCGTCATGAAATAAAATAAAATAACCAAACAAAAAATTAGGTATTGTCTTACTTAAATTCATTTTTATTTCTTTTAGCTATAGTAGATATTGAAATACCTGGTATTGAAATACCTACTACAGCTAAAAGAAATAAAAATGAATGATAATATTACTTCAAACGTTTATAAGTTTTATTAAGTTTCACATGTCAGAGCGAGCTTCGGAACTTATTTATTTGTTCGATTGTTCGTTCTTTTTCGTTCTTCAAGAAATTCGCCTATATGAGAAGATATTATATTTATATAATTGCTTTTTCTTTTTATTGTGCTTTACGCTTGATATCAAATTTTTTAGCACTTACAGACATTTATGGAGTTTTTACTCATATTTAGATGTTGTTTTTGTTGAATATATGATTTGTTATTAACTTGCAAAATACCGCAAAAAGTGCCATTTAATATTTTACCAAACACTTAATGAAGTTCTCTACTCTCTCAGAAATAAATGTCATTTACGAATGAAATGCGTTTTTAGTTAATTAAAAAATTTTTGGAATAATATATTATACAAAATATTCGTAATGTTTTAAAAATTTGAATAATTTTTTTTTCTACTCTTCCTCCCATATAAATTGATATATAATTGAATTATCTATAATTATTTTTAAGTCCACTATTTGTAGCGCATAATCATTATAGTAAAATAATTTACCTATTCGGATCTGTTGCATTGCTAATTAGAATTGGCACATCAGGCCAGACGGAAATACCTCTACTGTCTGGCGCAAGTGGGGTTGGGAGGAACCCCCTTTATCATCTCTCTACTCGAACGATTACCTTTGATTGTATCCTTTATTACTATTGTTATAAGGTCTAAATTCTTAACGGATTTCGACTGAAATGTGTTGCAACTGTTTCAATAAAAGTTTTTGACAAGTATACTCTTCATAAACATGATGAATTCTTTATTATTTCACTTTGATTTCAAATAATTTAGACTGTTCGTAAGTTCACGTTGCATTGTTGCATAAAGTTGAATAAAGTCTTAAGATAGGACGAAAAATAGAAGACCAAAAGTATTTAAGATTCTTCAAAAGGTTTCATCATAAAACAAAAAATATACAATCTACCTTTAACGTCTTGTAATATACAATTTAGCCCATATTGAATGAACTATAATACCTAGAACAAATAAATATATGAAAGAATACTTTACAATGACACCGCGACGTAGCAATCCTTATAGCTACGAGGCGCTGCGAGCGAGGACGCTGCGCGGACGCATCTTGAGCGCTTACAACGAAAATCTTCACGATCGAAGTATAAATAATCGTTTACCAATACGTCCGAAAACACGCAAACCACCGGCCGTAGTACGATATTTCAGGAAGGTATTCCCCCGTCCGTCAGACGCAACTACAGAACATCCTATTTATAAGCGTCTATGTATAAATTCACTAAAAGTTAACACCACAACACACGTAACGAATATAAACTCGGAAAAGCCTCTATTAATAATCGACCGACTGACTTTGCTACCAAAAATAATAGTCTAATTGTGAAAAGTTTATGCGGGATGGGTCGTGGACCGGGGCTATCTTGGGGCGGCTAAACTTAGTGGTGCGTACGAGCCAGATGGTAAAATTAGTGCTGAGTTTCTCAACGAGACGCCGTCTGCTCTGCTCCTCATGACGACACGGCGTCCATTCACTCAGCACACGCCAGCCACGGTGACGAACGCGTTACCAACTGCCAAACTTATGACATTCCATTTTCAAATTGGACCGCCATATTGCCAGGTAAACTTTGCCATGATGGCTCTCTTGCCACAAGCAAAAGAAACCTTAAATTAGCAATAGCGTACGATTATCCACAGATAGACTTAACGAAGTATTCTTTGTAGTAGGAGCTATTACACGCAGTGTAACACAATTAAAACTTTATGACAAGAGTTGAAAATTATATTTAGCGAGAGCACACAAAAATTTAGAGTGAAAAACGAAAGTGTCATTATGCAATATATTACGCGTTAAGATATGACTCTTACTTAATACAAAAAACGTTCTATACAAGTATTACACGTGACACATTTTTCAGAATGCGTCCTTTGCCATGTAAGTAGTTTATAAAAAAATCATTGAAGGCTTTTAAATTTTAAGCTTTATTGGTCAGCTTCGAACCCGTAAAATGTGTTGGAGCGGCAATTCAAAGGTTTTTAAGGGTCGCTTGTTTCATTTCTGTAAAGAGAGGAAAATTACGTTTAGCGGCCAATGAATTTTAACCAAAGTACTCCATAAGAACATACGACAAAGAATGTTTAACCTTCAAAGCGAAATCATTTTCTCTCCATACTACATACATACATACATGTTAATGAGTGACACTATCAACAGCGATTTTAAAACTGGAAATTTGTTTAGAAGTGAAATTCATATACAATTCATTTTTAAAGTAACAAAAAATGTAACACATTTTACCTGTACTCTTTATATTTCAAAAAAGTTGCAATATACTTATTAATATTCGTATTAATTTTCATTTTTGCAAGTTCAAAATTAGCTAGTAGAAAATGGAGATTAGAATACAGCTCGCCTTTTGTACACAAGTGTACAGGAAAGTATAAATTAATTAACAACAGATTGTTTAAATAAAATACAAAATAAAAATGTTTAAGTAATCCGCCAAAAATATCTCTAAAGCATATATACCTATTATCACTGTCTAATATGCCATCTGAGGCAAAGAAAGGATAACCTTGAAACTCAAGAGCAAATCTTTCTAAACAAAAAGCTGCACCAAAATCGGTTAATCCATTCGGGAACTACGATGCCATAGACAGACGCACAGAGACACGACAAAATTAAACACACTGTTGTTTTTGCGTCGAGGGTTAAAAAGTTTTGATGAAACTCACTCTTTTTAGCCCTCTACGCAAAAACAAGAGTGTGTTTAATATTGTTGAGACTCTTGAAATGAAACTTTTCTTTTTAATAAGGAAATCAGTTTTCCAATTACTATTATAAGAATCAAATGCACTGAATTAAACCTAAAAGCCCATATTATACTAATAAACAAAAGTTAATTAAAAATTTCCGTCACAAACATATTATTTCAAAGTCACATTCATAATCATAATTTGATGCCCATTAACTTATTAAATTTAGATTCTGTATTATTCAGACTTTGAAGATCTAGAAATAATCATCTCAGAGCGACGCGTCACGACGATGCGGTATGTTTGGAAGTTCGCCAACGTGATCGCAAACACGACCATCTGAATAGATCCGATCTTCTTTATATAATATACGTCAGTGAAAAAGCGACATAGCTAGCATTCAAGCGCCAAAATGTAATTTTTCCGAAAAAACATTAAAAAATATTCTTTAGAAGAGATTTTATTATTTTATGACGACATCTCCGATGACGTCCTTAGCCGTGGTTCGGCTTCGCAGGAGGCACCCTAAGGACGGAATCAAATTTGAGCCCCCTGAGGGCCCCTTTATTACGGCTGAGTCTCTGTACTCGGCTCCTCCGCTCGGTGACACTGTCAAGGTCAGTAGGGCCAACAGCAATAAACATTCCGAAAAAAAAAATCATGACGACTGGCACACAAGTATATGTTCGCCTGATGATGTATCACATGCGTGTAGCAAACCCAAGGGTTAGAAAAGGAAAATTCGAAGGCAACAGAGGGTGTAAGAGACTAAGCCCCCAGCGCACTCATCGCACGAAACGCAATAGTCCTCTGTTACTTTACATCGATTTTCTATGAGTGAGTACTCCTCCGGTCGAGAAGGCCCATTTGTGCTGGGAGAAATGCTTGGTAAACTCGAAGCTTTAAAGTGACAACTAAATATTTTAATCCAATAATCATTCATGAAAGTAGCAGTACCTTTACTGTTACATATCATTCTAATTCTATCGATGAGTGTACGCTAAGAAGGCAAAACCCATTCCCGTCTGTCTCTTTACTTACCCTACCTTATCTTGGGTTAGACAATACGTTTGTGTTTCTATTGGTGTTACAAGCTTATTAAAGATTTATTTTAATATTTGGAAAGTAGGGCAGATGACTCCACTCCACCTGATGGTAAGTGGAAATAAAGTCCAAACGCGAAGGCGGCTAATAGAGTTGCGGAATGCACCCTTAGCCACCCTTGCCCTGCCTACCTGCAAGATGCCTTTTCACGCCTCGTTTGAAGGAGCCCAGATTGTAGGAAGGAGGGAACACGTGAGCCGAACATGAGTTCTACTTTTTGGAAGGACGACAAAGAAAATAATTGGCAAACTTCTTTGTTCGCGACTGAATTGATGCCACAGTTAGCTATCGCTGACCGCTTATTATCAGGCGATTCACGAGCAGTTTCCACCTTTGTAATATAAAAAATATGTAGTATATGTAGGACTCCTTTTTCTTTGAAAACCGTACGTTTATTTTTGATATCAACCAAATGGTGGTTTAGCAATGCGATTCGATTCTTCAGTATGATAATTTTTTATGTCGTGATACTAACATTATTGTAAGAGTAACAATTTTATAGTGGCATTTAGATTATAGATTTAGAAACTTTGTTTATTGAATTAATAGTGGCAAATGTTGAAGGTACAAATTTAATTAAAAGTATTTTATAGAGTGAAATTTCCTAAAACAATATCGAATAACAATGCATAAATATTATATCAATACAAAAACATTTGTCTAAATCAATTAAGTATTTACTAAGCAATTTTATATCACTGTAAGTGCCTTTGGTATGTAATATGAATTAAAGAAGAACTAATTTAGTTCTAAATCGCATGATGCCCACACGTTTCAATTATCGTAGCCATCGCGCTACGAACTTAGTGGTACAATGGAATGAGAATATATTATTATTTTTAATTTTTTAACAAGTGCTAATTATACAAAAATGTTCTAAATGATTTATACCTTAAATTGTATTTAATTAATAAACAGTTACTTTTTATGATTTTTTTGTTTTTATTCATGAATTATTATAATGTCTCTATCTATATATATAAAATTGAATCCCTATATCGCTTGTTCACGCCATCACGCGTGAAGGGCTGGACCGAATTCACTTTTTTTTTTGTTGTGTTTCTTATTGTCAGGAGAAGGTTCTTATGACAGAAAATATTAAATATAAAGTAAATTTTAATTTTAACAGTAAATACCAGTTTTGTATGGAATCGACGGGTAGGGAAGTTCGTATGGAAAAAATCTATTACTTAATGTTTGTATACAGGTAGATAGTTTATAAGTGGAAGAACCAAGAACGAATTAAAACTCCCACGGTAACGGGATAAACGGAACAATTTACTATGCACCCGGACGAAGTCGGGGCGGGTCGCTAGTTATAATATAATTCATTTAGTCCAATGATGACAGGTGGGCAATTTTTTTTTTTCACCCAAAGAGTCGATTCAGATTTCGATTCAGCGAGGAAATGCACCTAACATTATCTTTGTTTTTCTGTTTTTTTAACGCTACACACTTAACATCTCCTATTAGGATAGTTATATCCTGTGTCGCGGGAACATATACAGTAACATGGTCACTACAAACATCTGCTCCGAGCGGGAATTGAACCCGCGACCTGTGGCGCTGAAGGTTCGCTACCGCTGCGCCACAACATCGGCTAGCCTAGATTCCCACAATACCGCCACAATGTCACCATTCCATAGACATGATTTTTGAAATTGTAATTATTTGTAAATATAATTAGTATTGAATTAATGAATTATCAAATATGGTGATATTGGTTATAAATTTATAGTTGAGTTATAATTTTCTAGAAACTGAAGTAGATAGTCGATATTCTACGTACTCTTACCTCCTAGTTTCCTTTATAGCATTTATCACTTATTCATGAATTCAAGAGTGCGCCGTCGTTCCGACGACTTAAACAAGTGTCAGACTCGTTTGTCGGCTTCGCTTTCAACTACTCAAGATTCTACGTGATAGTTAAAAGTAATCGATTTATATTTTATTGGAACGAAGTTCCTTAACGCGGCTTACGGGTATCGCGATTTAGTAGAAATCATCACGTAACGAAATGCCGTATGCTGTGTGTGCGTGTGTGTATCGAGCTTACGAGAAGCAAATGAGAACACCAGCAAGTGAGCAGCGCTGTATGCGCAACTTTCTCTCTCTTTCTGTTCTTGTCTCTTTTTACCATATAATCTATTGAAATACACAGATTTCATTTCGAATTACATTCAGAGTTGAAGAAAAAACGGAAAAAAATTGGATCCTGACGGGAGTCCCCCGACCGCACAATTTTTTTAATGCTTTTATTACTATTAAAATTGTGATTATATAGTGAAATGAGGGACTTTGTGGATCAAAACTTGGACTACTCCAAATATATATTGTGAATGCTATTTGCCATAATATAGACAATACAATACATTTTGTATTAAAAAAACATCCAATTAGCGCTTCAATTACGAAAAATATTACGTAGCTAAAAGGGCTTAGAAAATAAATTTTCTTTTCATAACGTATATTGATGTTGGTCCTACTGATCATAACAACGTTGCCAGACATTAATACCTACTGAGAAAAAGGGAGACTTGACTGCATCCTCGAGTGGTAAGAAAGTTACACTTTTTTAAGTAATAAACAGTGAAAGCTAGGAATATAATAATTCACAATGTTTTTTTAAATATTGATTTGAAATCGGAAGTAACGGCCCCCATTAGGATAGGAATATCCTATTAGGAGTACGGAAGCACGCACAGTGACAAATACAAACACATACAAAATAAATGCCTGTATGGTCAAACATGTGTCGTGAGCAAGAATAATGAACCTGCGACCTGTGGCGCTTATGGCAGGTTTTCCACCGATGCGCCAAGTCGTCTAATTATGTCCGTCACTCACTAGTTATATTATGTAGGTATTGATAGGTAGTAACCCAAAAATTATAGGGTTTTAGATATAATGCTTAAATATAGATCGAACACAAGATGTTCACCGCCACATACCACTTTCTCAAATATTTAGTCTGGTTAATTAATTTGACTTCAAAGGAATAATGCACTTAGCCGCCCAATAGTTGGCATCGACATAACGTATTTTGCGCCTTGTACGAGTATTTTGGAATACTACGCTTGGCAACATCGAAGTTCGATACCGTGCCAAATTGCGTGTCAATTACTATCATTTTATTGACCTTAACAAAACAAAAACATTCTTCTTCATTTATCGCTATTTATTTCAGCAGTTTTAAATCACGATCTTTCGATTTTAAATCCGCTGTAATCATTGAAATTTGAGTCTTATATTCATATTCAATTTAGACTTATGATGCAGATTTGTGAATTGCAATAATTGTGTGATCGTGTTGAAGATAATAAAGGTACTGTCTTTTGAAAATATCGAACAAAAGTGACCCAATTTATTTTTTCGTGGGGAAATTGTCTTAGACGTCTTGTTACGGGGTAGCCAAAGGCTATGTTGGTTCTTCGGGTCGCCTTATGCGAGGATTGTGGGTGCGGTTTCGCAATCTTCCTCCGGCGGCGACTGTTTTTCCTAACCAAAAGGGATCACCCTTCATAATTAAATTCCTGTAACCTTGTCACGTTGAGAGATACATGAGTACCAGCGTGGGGCTGCAAGTGATTCAAATGAGACGTTCCCTCGAATCCGTCACATAAGCCCCTATCATGGTGGTTGGAGGATGAGCTACCATCCACGTCCCGTTCTGCCAAGGCGCATTATGAGAGATATTAATGATAAACTGATCAATTTGGTTCCAAAATTATTTGTCGATTTTTTTTTAAATATAATATCATGTATTTGGTAGAAATCAAGTAACAACCCCGCCTGCTACAAGCAGACACCATTGCTTGTAATACCAGTAATTTCATTTGCGTGTCGCTGACCACCAAAGAGCAATGACTTCATCCTGGAATCATATGCGCATCTCCAACTCAAGGGATAGAAGAGAAGAAAAAAGAAGGAACAGACATTGGGCCTCCCAGCAGTCTAACTCGTCGCTAGAAACGCAACAGTACTGATACTGTTACTTTACAACGATTTTGTGTAAGAAGGAACTTCACTGCTCGAGCCAGCCCATTTAAGCGTGGAGGAGCGTGGTTCTTACTACTACAATATAATTATTAAAACAATATTTTAGTTATAATAGCACCATTTGGTATTATATTATTATAAATTGTTATATAAGGGCCTAAATATCCACTACTTTCCTTCATATTTTCATTACACATTATAATTACCTAAGCTGTATTAATAATGTGCTTTCTCACAACATCCTTCGTCACAGCGACAGCTCATTAAAATCTACCATCAAAATGGGACAGGCATCGCGTCACGGACTTGCCGTAGAATAAATAAAGAGCTTGCATTACAGCATGTTAGAAAATTCTTTTTTACACATATCTCACCTTATTAAGAAAGATTTTAGAAAGATTTTTTTAGCTTTTCATATAATCATGTGAATAAAACCGTAAAGTTAATATGCGCAATGTTATAATTTGGACCTCAGAAATCAATTAAAAGAATTTGGTGCTGAGGTTAAATTATTCTTTATATTTAAAAATTAAAACAAAATTTATTAATACTTTATAAATTTACTCCAAAAATCAATCCGTCTATATTTTTTTACGTATAGGCTATGCGATATCTTTAGAACTTGTGAAACGGTTTTGATGCAAGTTCTCATAAAATATTGTGATTATATTTAAAGCCTTTAAAGATATGCAGCGGAATTCTTTATGCATCAGAGCTAACTGCATTGCGTGAAAATTACTCTTGGGCAATTTAAATAGCCCAATTTTTAAAGCATGAACTTTTTAGAACAACTTCAGTATATTGTCTATTAAAGTCACAACGCATCTAATCTTTAACCACAGTGACGACATATTAACATCCAACATAAAAAGGGCAATTTGAGGAGAACGGTTCACGGACTAAAGTAAAATAAACTTCTTTTGTAGTTCTGTCATGAACCAGAAATTGTTTTCTTTCAAGTGTCATTTTTATTCAGTTTTGACGCGTAGAGCGTCAAGTGTGTCACAGAAAATTAGTCAAATAAAAAATATTCGTAGGTACTTTGTTATAATTCTATTTTAAGTAATAGGACCGTTATCTTATTATTATGTCATTGAAATGTCTAAGTATTTAAATGTTAAGTAAAATCAAAAGTCTCTGTGAAATTAAAGCGAAGATCTCGCCTGCAAGCTGTAGGGCGGGGGGCATAAGCGTTATACCGCCCAAAATAGCTCGCACGTGCCGCCGCGGCTGCCCACGCGCACCCAAGATGGCCGCCGCCGCCGCATACGTCGCGCATGTGTGCGTGTGATTTATGCAAGCGAACGTATACCTTGTACATTTATCCGATCGTGTTATACGTAAATTAAAATGCGTAGGAAAATAGAGTCTATTGCATTTGACTAAATGTCGAAATTGCTAAATATTGTATTTTAGTTTTGGAACGCTGTATTTAATCGCGTTGCCGTGATGAAAATCCGAATGAGCCAAGTCTACGTACCTATGGTGTACATAATATTTTACGTTTTAGTTGACTAGGTTTGAAGTAGTGGAAATTTTAAAATAAAATAATGAAACACTAAATAAATGAAATACTAAGTGATAGCTAATTAGAAAATTCACATACGAATTTCATCATATTAACAACCATAGACTTACTAAAACTATGGACAGGCCCTTCCATACAGACAAAATTTCAAAGTTTCGTTGATGCTACATTTGAAATTTAATACCAGCGAAATGGAACGAGGTTAGAAACTTTGTTTGTTATTCGTTTGTGATTTTTTTTTTACAAAATGTCTTTTTATTCGTGGTTTAAGGCAATGAAAATCAAAGCTCATGTCCAGATGTCTCAAGCCTGATTTATTTATTTCCCTTTTTCTGGGTCTGTCTTTTGTGAGAAAAACTGTTATTTTTCAAACACAATTTACCAAACAAATAGAAAGAAAATCGCCGTACGAATTAGTCTTCAAACAACACGTTTTTTCTGAAACAATAACCAAATGTTTATCATTATCTATGTAATTTATTTATTTAAGACTTCTATAACGTATAAAGCTTTACATAATTTACAGTAAGCATACTTACTTACTATGTATATAAATCCAAATTAATTAATTAATAATGATAATGATATATTTCTCCTTTCTGATAATAATTTTAATAATGCTATCGAGATATTTATAGTATAGTAACAAAATAATGAATCAATAAAAAGATATATCCTGTAGGTAAAATATTCCCTCACATGTGATCCAGTGTTGTATTAAGCCGACATTTTTCTTTAAAACTCTGAATCATTTAGCATACAAATTGATTTCTTTCAAGTGCGTCATCTGACGACAATATGTCTCATGATTAAAATATATTATTATTTTTGGAACAATGTTCTCTTTTTATAAATCAACATGAGATAATAATTTTAATAAAGAATCTAAATGGGAATTAGGGGGTAAATTTCGAGATACGGTTAAAGTTTTGATCGTATGAGATTGAGGAAATTGTCTTTCACAACAGGTGGATTTAAATTATAATTTATATTATATTTGGACGCAAATGAGCAATACCATGTCAACCCACAAAATTGAAAAAACTGAGTTATATATGAAGAAGTGTCGATAAATGGCTGAAGAAATAGCTTTTCTTTAATATTTGTAGGGTTTTGAGCTTTAAAACTTCTAAAAAGCCATTTTTTAATCATGCAATTTATGTATTATGTGAAACGTTTTGGGTTATATTATATACGAAATATGCAGTTTGTATACTTATTTTTGTGAAAATAAGTAAAATAACTTACATAAATCTGAAATTGCCAAAAACTTGACCAATACATTAAAAAATTCATATAAAGCAAGTTGTTCAAAAATTTTAAACGCGTTTTTCTCGAAATGACATTCGTGTGGGTTGACATGGTATTGCTTATTTTCGTTCATTTATCAAGTTAACATTCAACGGGTTTGGATTATTTTTTTACCAGGGCCTGTATTATTTTTTTAAGGCGTGTCAATTATCAAATTATTTTAGACTAAATAAGTCATACCACATATTCAAATCCTCAATATTACAAGAATCTGCCCCCGATTTGATGCGTGGACTTTTCTATTGATCCGATCGCTACAAAACTACAGGATCGCTGGCTGGGGCACTCTAAGGATTGCTTGAACAATTATACACATCGATTTTTATTTACATGTCGATAATTATCACTTATATAATAACAAAACTTTGAAACATAAATCAGAAATGGTTTACTGTTCTTTCTCATATACATGCAACGCTCTGGCGTCCGTGCTATATGTATGTAGAACACGCGTATATGCTATATAGGTGAGCGTCCAGAACATATGGTGACTAACAAAACGGCGTTTGAGAGACAAACTCTAGAGTACAATAATGTTAATAAATTCGAAATCCAAAATTGTTTATCCGGTAAAAAAACAACATTGTAAAAATAAAAAAATCATTGTTAAATGTTGTTTTTTATGTTTATTGATGGCTCAACTGGCCTTGAAATCGTCAACTGTACAATAATATTTCTGGGCGAGAGAGAACAAACGAATAATTATAAGTTCTTCTTCGTCCTAGCATTATTCCCGGTATTTACCCAGGGTCTGCAAGCATACGGCCCACCTGATGTTAACCGTTTGCCATAGCCTACAAGCGCTTGCAGCACCATTAGTAGGTGCCACTCACGCGTTGCCAACGAGATATTTGTTCTTAAATCTCCTTTGCCCAGTAATTTCACTTGCCTACAGTGCCCTTCAAACCCAAACAAGGTAATGCCAAAGACATTACTGGTTTGTGGTAGAATATTTGACACTGACGTGGTACCTACCTGACTGGACTCTTGCAACAAAAGACCTACCACCAGTGTGACTAATTGCACTTGTGGAATAATCTCTGCTGCAACAGAGGTGATCCCAACAGTCGTCTCGACGCCTATAAAGATTATACATTAATAGTTTCAAAAAAAGAAATGAGTTTCAAGTTGCGTTGTACAATTTGAACCACCCTATTTGTCCTGCTTCGAATCATAAACATCTGGTCAATGCGCGTACGCCGATCACGCGTCGCGGCGCGAGCGCTTCTAAATATAGTCCTGCCTCCCGTCGAGCCGATGTAGCCCGACACTGGAGATTTCCAACATTCCAACCCCTGGTTATTGTTTTTCTATTATAAATAATTTTTATACATCTGTTATTTGGTGACTTAATCTTTGATGATGTTGGATGTAAGATATATTGCCAGAAAATATAAATTAGTTGAAGTATGTTAGATTTTTACATTACAAAACGACTAAATTATAATAATTATATAAATAATATAACTTTTTTCTATATATTTTTGTACCACGCTATTCGCTAAGCTATCATTATGTTAAATACTTCAAAGTGAAGAGCTCTGTTGGTCTGAAATACAGACTTTCTTAATCTAGTTCAGACACAGATGATCGTAATTTTTCCTGTTACTTTAGCTATGTATGTCTTAAAATGTATATTTTTGTAGTTTTTACTCCTGAATAAAATATTATTATTATTATTAATAATTATATAAAATATATTTTAAAATAGTCTAAACACTAAATAATATGATTGATAAAATTAAAACAGAGCTACAAAGAATAAGCTTTTTCGCAACAATTAAAAAAAGATGAAAGCCTCCTTAAAGTTGGCTAACAATGGGAAAAATAAATTTCAATTACACCCTAACAAAATTGTCGGGAAAATTTTCACGCCTAAAACAACTTTCGCGTGATTTCTATGTAATTTGTTGTTGGCTTTATGAAATCGTAAGATTATAGAATCTAGAAAATCAAAAATGGCATCAATATGCGTAAATACAGAAGGACAAAAATTACTTAAAATAAGATTTTAATAAAAATATAAGTATAACAAATAAATATGATAATAATAATGAAACTTTAAAAACAGTTTCTTGGAAAGCTTAAGTTGAATCAGTTATCTATAAAAATAAATAAAAATGTCGATTTGTAACATCAAAATATATCTTTGTAATCAATCATCAATCTCTCAATAACCTCTGTTTCGTCCCGTTAATCTCTGAAACAGCTAGACCTATGGGGTAGCGAGGTAGGAGCAAAGGGGGCAGGTTCCCTCTACTCTAGGTCTTGCGTAACACGGAAAAATGTACGAATACAATGCAATTTGGAACTATGTATTTTTATTAATAACTATTGAAGAATATAGTCATTTTGCCTTACTCTGGCCCCTAAATTAAGATTTTGCCAAATGCTTTATTTGCATTAGGGTTTCATGCACAAAAAAAAACTAAATGAATTTTGTATGTATTGATTTTTTATTTCATGACGGTTGGCAACCAATCGTACGGGCTGCCTGATGCTAAGCAGCCACCGCAACCTATGAACGCTTGAAATACTTCAAGTATCACTTGTGCGTTACCAACCCAAGGCATAGGAGGGAAGGGTTTAGAAAAAAGAGAAAGGAAGGAAACATATGGTGGCAGACTGGGCCTCTGGCGCTCACACTCATCGAGCGAAATGCACCAGTTATGCCGATTTTTACAGAGAGTAGTACTTCACCGGTCGAGCCACTCCATTTGTACTGAAAGAAGCATGACCAGTGTCGGATTCAAAAATTTTCAAGGTATAGGCTTTAAGATTTTGCCGCCCTTCCCTCTACAATTGTCATGTCCTAGATAGATTATTTTTACAATCCAATAAAAGGCCAAAAATGACGAACTAGCTGCTTTACTGTAGAATACGGAAGTCTTATACTCATAATGTACAATGAAGTTTGATACTCATAATGAAAAGTGAGCGGGGTGATTTGTTGCAGATTTCTACCTGTAAAACACCAGAAGACCGTCATGCAGAAATCTTTTTGATCTCTACATTAGCAAAAAAAATTTGGTCCACAAATTTGCCACCCCAAAAATCTGCTACCTTGGGCTCAACCCTACTCAGCTTGCTGGTAAATCTGCCACTAAGCATGACTCTACTGCTTCTTCTTATCGAGTGGTTAGTGGGCAACCTAGTGTCAGAGTTGTTCAGGTCGCCTGTATAGGCTGACTTCATGCGCCCTCTGGAGTACGGAGAAGTTCAATTAAAATACTACTGTGCGATCACCCATTTTGTGACTGACGGCGACTAAAGTTGTTTAACCCACCGATCGTTTACCGCTCATGAGAGCACAGTCTCTACTATCGTTACTAGACGTTGTGGCGCAGCGGTAGCGAACCTGCCTTAAACGCCACAGGTCGCGGGTTCGATTCTCGCTCGAACCGTAATATGTTTGTATTGACCATGCAAGCATATTTTCCGGTCTGGGTGTATTTGTTCTTGTCATTGTAAATGTTTCCAGACCCCCGACACAGGATATTACTATCCTAATGGAGGCCGTTGAGTGTGCAGCGTTTATTTATTTATTTATTATCTCTACTAATATGAATGTTTGTCAATTGTCAATATACCATTTCTATAGTATACTTTGATCTTTGTGGGACACGTGCGCCGTGCGCAAAGTAAGCTGAGATCCTTTGGCAGCTGCTACTCAATGTTTCGCCCGGTGACTCAACTTGTGGAGGTTAAAAAAATAAAATTGACTCATTTTAAAAATTAAGATTTTTTTTCTCTTTCCACAATATCATGAAGGTAATCACAGGTAAAGCTTTTGTACGCCATTTTCACCATCATGTTTATCGATATGAAGTGGCAGTATAAATACTGTTACGTTTTGTTCAAGTGGTAGCACTGGAGGAACAAAAAACATTTGTTATTTATATTATATATTATCAAGGAGATAACTCTAGTATTGTTATAGTGATTATTAAAATACGATGAATTGTTTACATCAGTTGGTAGCCACTCACCCACCTAGAAGTATATAACAAATTGTGGTGTATTCATATACATAAGAATGAGTATTACATTATAGACTACATACGTCATACATTACGTAGTGTGTCGATCACAAAATGATAATGAAATAAAATACTCGTCGACGACGTTGTGGCGCGCAGCGGTAGCGAACCTGCCTTAAACGCCACAGGTCGCGGGTTCGATTCCCACTCGGAGCATAATATGTTTGTATTGATTATGCAAGCATATTTTCCGGTCTGGGTGTATTTGTCCTTGTCATTGTGTATGTTTCCGGACTCCCGACACAGGATATCAATATCCTAATGGGGGCCGTTGAGTGTGTAGCGTTTATTTATTTATTTATTACTTTCTATTCAACTTATAAAGGTACACTTACTTATTAAAATTCAGACTACTATATACCTCTATTCTATCATCGCTCTATCCGTCAAAATTGAACCTCTACCTGAGAAGAATTGGTAAGGATCTCGTTCTCCAACATTTGAAAATATACTGTTATTTAATTTTTAGTTTTTTTGGTGAGAAAACTATTACTGAAATAAAAAACCATAATTAAGAACTTATAACAAGAGCTATCTACTACTCGAAGTCCTGTCAAAATTGAAGATTAGCCGAAACAAACAGAAAGGATGACAAATGAATCATAATTAATCTTCTTCGTCCTAGCATTATTCCCGGTATTTTATTTTTACCCAGGGTCTGCTTATTACTCTTATCCGGATTTGACAGGTTACTAGTTTTTACACAGAGCGATTGCCATCTGACCTCCGCAACCCTTAGGGCGAACTAGTAACTCATTGGATAAGAGCAATTTACTTATCAAGATTAATTAACGATTATTATCAGATGTTATGTGATAACAACCGGGACCGACAGCTAATCGTGCTCTCCGAGGCACGATGGGGAGACCCACAGACAAACGCCCAGACCCAGACAGAAATTTTAACAAACATCTGCCCGAGCGGGAATCGAACCCGCAACCGTCGAGACAAAAGGCACACTCGCTATCCACAACGCCACAACGATGTCAAACAAATGAATCATAATGAATATTTCTCTAAATGATCTCAAGTAAATAAGAATATTTACTGCGCTGTTTTATTTACGGGAGATGTTATTGCAAATGCATAATATAATAATGTTTATGACTTACGCCAATCAACGCGTGCGGTGTCTATATTTTCATTTTCCACTAATTAAATTTAACATTAAAGGGAAACAGGGATAGATAACAGCTTTTTATTTATTTATTTATTTATTTATTGAATCATATCCTCAGTATGCTTACAGCGAGGCCAAATCGCATACTGAGTCAGCGCTTACACAGCTTACAAAATGCATTGAGATCAATGTTAAATATGTCTAAATGCTGGTATTGAGCAATTAGGTCGTTAAGTAGTGTTAGTGCGCGCAAGGTAGGCGCATTTTTAGCATATCTAGTACGTGTTTTATGGATGTAAAAGAATGGTAGCCGCCTGCACGAACGATAAACCTTATCCGGCGCTCTGACCGCTATCGCACATCGAGACAATGCGTCTGGATTATCAATCTTACCACGGAGTAACAGGTAATAATGTACAAGTGTAGCTGTCGTTCTCCTAGCCTGCAGAGTATCTAACCCCACCATACCCGATACAAACATGGACGGATACAGATACGGATAATAACCATACATTTTTTTGTATAAATTCCGAGCAAATTTACGCTGAACTTTTTCTATAGCTAGAGTATGATTTGCTTGCGGTGGGCTCCACAATGCCGAATTATACTCCAGCTTACTACGGACATAAGCGTTGAACAAAGTAGTTATCACACGTGGATCGGAGAAACGGTTACTTTGGCGCAAAACAAATCCCAAAAGCTTATGCGCTTCTTCGCAAATTTTATCAATATGGTCAATAAACGTTAGTTGGTTATCAATGGTTACACCAAGGTCTCGAATCTGGTTAACTTTATCCAGCACAACGCCCGATAACCTATAGTCAAAGACGTAATTTAAGACGTAAGACAGTGTTATTATTTTGCATTTCGATATGTTAAACTCGAGAGAATTATGTTTACTCTAATCCAATATGTTATTGATGTCTTGTCTATAAATAGTTTCATAATTGTAGCAAGTATTTTTATTTTTACTTTAATATTAAAAAGCGAAATTGGGGTTGTTTGTTTATGACGCTTTTACGCCTACACTGTTAAGCCGATTAGTTAAGACGGATTTTGGTACAGATATAGATAGGACCATGGAGATCCTTGTAGCCCTTTTATAACGCTTTTTGTCATGAAAACGAAACTTGAAGAACATGAAAAAGTGGATGAAAGATTGCATGTGGAACCAATTATTTCTATATTGAATTAAATGTGAATTAAAAATCGTTATTAATGAAGACGAAGCTCCGGGCGGAATCTAGTAAATAATCGAACGCGTAGAGGCAATTATTCGTCACCTACATTGACAAAGTTAAAAGCACTTTTACTTCATACCGAACTGTGTCTTTCTAAGTTGTGTTGTAAAGTATATCAGTGTAATCGTTTTTCTTAACCTGTTACCCTCTCCTGAGAGGAAGTTTTTGCTTAGTCTTAAGGAGTGAAATATTAAGCGGCTGCTTGCATTTTGATGTCCGGTGAAATACTACCGGCGGGAACAGTCTATACAATACCTCAGAACATTGTCTATGATCTGGTAGATGCAGAGTGATCCAACATCTCTACACAGAGCCAAAGGATTAGTAAAATAATGATTGAATTTTAACCTATAAAAAATGTAACTTATATATTACTAGCGGCCCGCTCCGACTTCGCACGGGTATAAAATATATAGCCTATGTCATTCACTGAAAAAATGATTAAAATCGATCCAGTAGTTTTGATTTATTCATTACTGCCCGTAACCCGCACGCTTTAAATGTAATTATTTACGACATCACATTAGAAACCTCAAAAAAAATTCTCCACTATTTAATGGATGTTATTATACATATAAACCTTCCTCTTCAATCACTCTATCTATTATAAAAACCGCATCAAAATCCAATGCGTAGTTTTAAATATTTAAGCATACATAGGGACAGAGAAAGCGACTTTGTTTTATACTATGTAGTGATTAACTAAACAATAACTAAAATACAAAACTCTTGTTTTTAAGTATCTATGGCGATGACATATTCTATTTTTGTAAGAATATGTAGGAGTAAGTCGATTATTCAGTAACTTTAACAGCTTTGAT
Organism: Hestina assimilis; assembly: GCA_023373885.1. NCBI lineage: Eukaryota > Metazoa > Arthropoda > Insecta > Lepidoptera > Nymphalidae > Hestina > Hestina assimilis. The sequence goes on along the minus strand of CM041740.1, from coordinate 5,123,549 downwards.
TAATAAGTCCCTCGAGGAAGATAAGGAAACTTTGGTATTGCGTAGAAGGGGCCTATGCAGATGTTTGATGTTCATTTGAGTTTTAGATACTAATTAATCTTTAATAGACACTAAAATATATTAACAAACGAATTAATATAGATCAATGGATTATATTTAAAATTATTACCTTCTCAATGTGGTACGAGCTATCTAATTGAGAGTAGTAGCAATAGCCTGGCAATACCAATAGTAACGGCAGTGTGATGCCGACCCTAGAAATGTGGAGGGAGAAATATATGGTGATAAGAAGGAGAAAAAAACAGACAAAATAAGAGTTTAGTTCTAGTCTTAATCTCTGTTCTGGACCCTTCTCATGTCGGACTGTCTGAACTAAAGAAAACAAATTTATGTTAAGCCTTTTAGAGTAGGTAGACTTAAAGGTCGACTTGACTTCAACCGCTGCAAATCAGTACCACCTTTTTAGTAATAATAGCGTGAATTACATTAGCTTACGGACTATGGACTAGTGCTTCTATACAGAAAAAATGACCAAAGATTCGCTGGTGCTCTTTCGTATATTCAACGAAGATAAGTTAATCACAAGCTAACTTGATTTAATTATTTTGCAAGGATACGACTAGTTTATTTTCCTGGTTTAGTGCGTATTTAATTAGGAGCACCACGAAATCTTTTGGTATTTTGTTAGTATGGAAGGACCTGTCCCTAAATAATAAGTCTATGCTGAAGTATCTTACAAAGTTTATTGATTTTAGAGTTCCGTACCTCAAAAGGTAAAAATAGAAACCCTTATAAGATCACTCTTTTGTCCGTCTGTCACCACCGATTTTGTCAAGAACGGGTTGGTTCACAGTAAGTTGAAATTTATACTAGACACCAAAGTCTATAGGGACTCTATTAGGTGTATAAAAATGAAAATCCTGAGTCGACATGATAAAATGATATGTGCTAGATTTACGCGAAAACTTATAAGTACCACAATTTTCAAGTTGTTTTATTTTTCAGAATTTTCCCTTTACTTGTGCTGTAAGACCTTGCGTTTAGCCAAAATTGACAATTCCAAATCAACCGGAAGTACCCTATAGGTTTTGGGTCAAAAAACTATATGGTAGTTTGCGTATCCATATTCCGTATTGTAATTGTACGGAACCCTTCGTGCGAGAGTCCGACACGCACTTGGCTGGTTTTTTAATAACGTCTAGTCGTTATATCTTGAGTGCCGCATACTGTCATTGCACCTGCACCCTTACATCAAACTAAGCCGAGTTGAGAACGGAAGATTATTAAGATAATCTTAAGAGAGTTATCTAAAGTAACATTTAGTTTGGAAGCGGGTAAAACTGTCCAATAGGATAAAAGAATTTTAAGTGGCTTTGATGAATGTATACAGTATGTAATATTTACTTAAATAATCAATTTATATTGGAATTCTTAGCTTTTTTTTAATATTTGTACTAAAAAGAATAATAAATGGAGTGTTTAACAAAATATATAATATAGACATAAATCGCCATAACCAAAACTAATTTGAATGTAATGATGGCGGAAAATTATTGTAGTAGTCTAGAAACTCCGTCGTTTAGTTCGATCTCTGGGATCACTTATCAGACTTCAACAAAAAATAAATGTATCTTTGAAGATTTCCGAAATAATAAATAACCAGTCAAATGGGTTGGGGAGAATGCACAGTGGAAACTAAAGGGTTACGCAGCTTGATGATGAATAATCTTGAGGACTTTAAATATAAACGAATTAAAATTGACGGCAAAAATATATTGGTATATAATAGTTGGTTGGTAACAAGGTAATAATATAAAAAATAAAGTTATGAGGGAAAACTTATGTAGTTCTAAAATTTGTAGAGCTATCTTTTTTCTTGTTCAAACTAACTATCCCATAATTCATAAGTTAGAGGAGGTACACAATTTTGAAGTCATAAAGCACGGACGGACATAGACAGGCGTAATATATTTAGACTTATAGACGTATTTTATTTTTGCCATTGGGCTACAAAATTCTACAAAGGTATACTACTAATATCTCTATATAATATAAAGCTAAAAGGGATCGCGTAATATACCTATTTACAAAAAAAAACACATAATTATTGAAAATTATATTCTTTAGTCAGATAAAAAGTATTGACTCTGAAATGTAAGGTGCCAATGAGCAAGTTTATAGCGGCATTGTAATAAATCTGTTATGAGCACACAACTGCGCAACCTTTGCTCGTGAAATATATTCTGATTGAATCATAAGGTACGTCAATAAGCTAGGAATGCGTTTTAGTATGTGCACAGTTCGACGATCGATTGATTATAGTTTGATGTTTTAATTAAATGAAGAAAATTTTGTGATTATTAAAGGATATTTTGTTAAATCATAGCTATAATAACTTTATGCGCTGGACAGTTAACGGTCCCCATTAGGTTAGTGATATCCTGTGTCGGGGTCCGGAAACACATACAAGGACAAATACAATATGTTTGCATGGTCAATACAAACATATTATGCTCCGAGCGGGAAGCAACCCCGGGACGCTTGCGTTAAAGGCAGGTTCGCTACTGCTGCACCACAACATCGTCATATTACGTTAATACAACTTTCGATATGTTTCGTAAACTAAATTATTTAAACATCTTCGTTTACGTTTTTATTAATCTTACGTATTAAGCTTATGTATACGACATTGCCTGAAAATATCAACAATACATAAAGTCAAAAACGGGTTATAAAAAGATAACAATGTTTCGTAAATCTTTTTAAAAATCTTTACGAAAATTTTATTATACAAATCATTTTCAGTACAGCACTCGTTCAGCTTCGTTCGCTTTGTCCATCTTTCAGCTCACTGACGCACCGATAAACGAGGGGGAAAGTTTGGCACGTTGCCAGGCGGCGTCTCTGGCAACACGCCAGATCGGGAGCGTAGTGGAAAAAATGGCCGTCGCGCATCTCTGATATGCGTCAGAGGCGCGCGCGCAGCGTTTCACGGATTTTAGAGACGGTTCTCTTAAGGTGGTTAAAATCGTAAAATATTAGACGTGACTTCCGTTTTTTATATTTTTCATATTAAAAATACATGAAGTACTTTATCAGCCGAATCAATATGTAAAAACACATCAGACATTATTTCATAAACCTTTTTACACGGTTATTAATTTTTATTCATTAAAGAATAGTCAAGCGTTTACAACCTAAAAAAGAATAAAATATTACGATGAAAGTAGACAAAGCAATTAAAGCTTTTAAACATGAAATTGTACTTGTGCCAAAAATCTTGAAATGTCGACTCAAATTACTGTCAGTCAAACTGAAGCAAATGTAAAACGTGTAATATACAGAGTATACTGTAAACACTGACAACGGCGTTGATATATCGATAAATTGTCATTAATGAAGTCATGTAAACAATAGTTGTTGAAATTATCTATATAATATTCTAGGAGTTTTCTTTTTTTTCAGAGTGCTTATTACTGTAGGCCTTACTGGCTTCGACAGCGCCACCGTTGGAAATGTTTTCTAATTTAAATTGAACTCATAAAGATTTCCTAAAAAGCTTAACTGTTAATTATATATAATGTGAAATATTTAAAATCTCTTTGGTAATCGAGAGTTAATTTATTGGTCATGCGTCTTTGTCGGCGTGAATTTTATACCTCAGAGAAATCTAACTTTACCTCCGGTCATGTTAGATGGATTCGAATGCAATTTATCTGAGATTTTTAGATGAACATCTATAAAAGTAATAAGCGTACGATTCACAAATTTATTATCTGGGTTCATATCATGTTTTATGTACGAATATAGTGTTTCAATAATTTTAATTTCATTTAGTATTCATTACTCATAATCTAGTTACGGCTCAAGGAAATATTTCATGATAGCGTTTAAATTTATACGTAAATGAATATAATAATCCTCCATTTTTAAAGTGTAAACAAACAATTGCTAAGTACTACAGTACTTATTATTAATTTATATAGTTTATCGTTTTGAAAAAAAACAAGCAAAATTACGAAAAACACAACGAAATATAGTTAGAGAATAAATAATTTAAATGAGTAATAAAATTATTGTTTATTATACTTGGAAAAACTGCTTTTTTGTCAGTGTGTTGTGTAATTATTATATTGTAGTGGATTAGAAGCTTAATCCGCTACTTCACTGATTTATTTATTGGCGGATTTTCTTGATACATGTACATATCTCAGTACTTTTACCAAGACATGCAGGGTTCCTCACGATGTTTTCCTTTACGGTAAACAACATAATGATTCGAAATACAAATTAAGGACACACACTTGAAAAGTCAGATGTGCTTGCCATGGATTTACCTTTAAATTATTTATATTGGCTTAGATTATTGGTATTGGCTAGTAATCGTCGGAGCCATCTATCAAGCTATCACAATATGTATTACCGTATGATAAATTATTAAAATTGGTTCATAAACGGGAAAATGACTCATACAACGCAGCGTCTGAAAATCAACTAATAATTTAGGGTTTATTCTACAACTCGTCTAGAAAAATTAAAAAAGAAGCTTAGTTAAATACAGATAACCGTGTAATAAAAATGATGAGGCCCTATTAAAATTTTATAGAGGGCATTCTAACACTCGATGTTGTCGTGAAGACACGAGTGTTTTGGATACGTTCCAAGGCGCAACAGGCGAAGCCGCTGTCACATAAAACTTGTAACAATGATTTCTATGCTCTATTTTTCTTAAAGCCCATAATTATGTATTGCGAATAAAGTTTACTTTCACTATTTTATTATTTAAAGTTAAATAATAAACGTATACAAAATTTTCGTATTAATTTCATAAAAGAATTGGCATTTTAGTTATAACACAACAGATAGCTGTTGTGTTATAACTAAATAAAAAGAATCGTTTCTTTTTCAACACATATACATAGTAACTTTGATAATTACATCTATGTGTGTATTATATGCGATCCAGTTTAAACTGTTTCAATTATATTGATGCTTTTGTTGGAAAAGTAATTTATAGTATAAAGTTAGAAAAGGCTAATTATAAAAATAAACTGATTTATACTAAAATTCAATAAATATTTGTTGATTTAGTAGAGCCAATAAGATTGCCATTAAATTTAGGTTTAAAGAATTTTATTTCCGAAAAGTTCAAAGTTCACTTATATAGGAAATTTTTCAACAAAAAGTAAAAATATCTTAGCAATTAAATACAATTTAACAGTAATACTAATAATTATATACACTTAACAAGATCCATGCTATCATTTGAAATGTGGATCCTTAATCTTAATTTAATATCTTCACTTTTCAGTTGCTCTCACAAGTTGCACTTTCAGAGTATTTAACGTTATATGTTAATAAATAGTTGAATAATAATTTTTGAAAACCATAAATCTATTGCAAAATTACAGAAAGTAAACTAACTGGATCACAGTCCGATGTACCATTTTTGGTAAAAGATAATTGTTTAACGATTACGTCTATTGCCAGGACTGCGAAATGAGGGGGATATCTCCCATTTATATATTTTTCATTTTATCTGAGAACAGTACACTTTTTTGAATAATTTTTGAATCATGGATGAATTGATGCTTCCTATCATTATAAAACGAAATGAAATTCACGAAGGCGGAATACGTCTCCAATACTTATCTGAGAGTTCCTTGGCAAGTTGCCAACTTCGGAACTGTAGTGGTGAAAATCTACTTATGCGTGTGCGCTGAAAATGTACCGTCGACAAAGATGGTAATAATAATTGAATATATTCAAGTAGGAAAAATTTCCTTTCTTCGGCATGACTCCGGTAAACCGGAACTGAGTAGTGCTATCTTATCTAATTTCATGATGTAGCAGTACTCGTGATTTTGCCTTTCGTTTGATAACTGTGAGAATTGGAGGCCAAAGCTTTTAGTTAAAAGGCTGCATATTCCATTATTCCTTTCTTCCTTACCTCATCTTAAGCGGTAAAGTAAATATGCTTACAGTGTTGCTACTGAACATAATATATGAGGGTTGAGGGTCTAGTGACCTGTGATACTTTTGTTAGGCACCAGTCTCCGAGACATGATGTTTGAATATCGAAAATGATATGACGCAATTTCTCATTAATGAAGAAATAGTAATTTTTAACACTTGTTGTTTTCCCCGACAGTACGTGGTTAAGAGACGATGACCTCGAATGCACGTCTGGCCAAATGCCGGCGAGCCGGTGCGCTGTTACGTGGCTAACACACATTTGATTCTGAGAAAACACATAAAGAATAATACAAATTGTAGTCAATATTTTTAAGTCTCTTGTTATGGGGTGCAAACAGGTTTATACTAAAAAACTTTACGCTGTTTCTATTTGATGGTATTTATATCTGGCTGTGTCCTTATTAGTTGACGCGATGGACCGTTAAGTGCCGACCGAAGAAGGTGATATAGTCAGACGTCTTCGACTTCTTATAGAGCCGTCCTAATTAAGAACTGAAGAAATAAGCGTAAGACAATCATACGCCACTTTTCTTGTACGGCTAACAACAGATTTTGCAGCCGAACAAAATGTAAATTAGATTAGATTATACTGTCAGAATTTATTGAAGTATGCAGCAATGTAATAAATGTAAAAGTGTTTGGATGTTTGTTACACAATCACGCAAAAACGGCTGATCGGATTTGGATAAAATTTGTCATAGATATATTGTAACCTGGGTGACGAGATTGGATACTTTTTAAACCGGAAAAATGTTAAGTTCCCCTGAGATTATCAAAAAACGTAATGCAATTGTGTTTAGATGTATGTTACTTAATTAGTCATAAACATAAAAAAACATGTTATAGGTCGTATTGAATTGAAATTCAATATAGATGTGTCTTATGGAACATTATTTGGTTACAAAATATATAACTCTTTCAATATAAATTGAACCATGCGTAGTAACACATTTTTGGGTCTCAACCGTATGCGGTATGAAGGGGGCCGCGTAACTATAGCAACGCGGCGACGCTAGACTCGATTAGTACACTCGCTCACGGTTGTTTTAGTTCTTTAAAAATTAATTATTTAAAATTAAATTAAAATATAAATTATTTTTGTCAGGTGTTTAAACATTTAATTTTATATCAAGATAAAGTGTCGTCCTAATAATTGACAGTGATTAAAAATTTACATGAACTATTATTTTTTTATATATATTTTTATATATATTCTATACTATTTATTTGTTTTATTCTATTTAAGTAATTAATAACGATAATGAAATTTTTTTGTCTAACGTTTTTGTCCATGATTGTACCTGCGCAGAAGCAGCCATTTTGGTTCATTTTAAATTGAAAGAACTATTAATTTCCCTCTGAATCCAATTCTAAGGTCTCCACGGACGAAGTAGCGGGCAGATGGTAGTATGTAACAAATATTAATTCCTTGTGTGAAATGTTTCATTATAGGATGTCCTAAAAGTCCATTTTAATCAGCAGTGGTGGATTTACCAGCAGCCTGAGTACTTTTCGGGTACTTTAGCTTTTTGGGGCGGCATATTTGGGGATCGAATTTTTATATTTTTTTCTACCTAATAAAAATCAAAAATATTTCTGCATGACGGTTGTCAGATGTTTTACAGGTGGAAATCTGTAACAAATTTACCAATGACTTTCCCCTCTCACTTGCCAGAGTAGCAAACTTCCATATTCAGTATTCTAGAGTAAGACAGCTAATTCGCCAAGGCAAGTCCTTCAAGGGTGGCAAAAACCTTATAGCCTATACCTTACAAATTTGTGAATCCGCCACTGTTAATCAAAGCTGTATGTATGTACAGAGAATTGTACAATCTTATCGTTGACTGATTGAGCTGTAGCGACGACAGATAATTAAAAAGTTTGTTAAAAGATGACAATCTACGTCCCATCAGAAAGTGTAAGTCTTTTTTAACAAATGTAGTGGAAATGGCATTAGTGATAATAATCACGCGAGATGACTGTTTCAGCAATAATATTTATATTTCCTTTGCCAACAACGTCTTGTGGGCGTACGTGGTTTCGTGCGACCAAGAAAACTGTTTACAGTTAGACTGTCTTTAATATTTTTTACATTCAAAAATAGCAACTGGATATCTCTCCTCATATCCAATAACTATTTGTGTAATGGCCAATGCTGTTTTGATTAGAATAAATAAACGTTACACACCTAATCGGTCCCCCATTTGGATAGGATATCCTGTGTCCCGGACACCCGTCTGGATACCTACAACGACAACCACAAACACACCCAGACGGGAACACATGCCTGCATGTTCAATAGGTACAAACATCTCCTCCGAGCGGGAATATGCCGCTGAAAACGTGTCATATAACAACTCACTTTACCTAAGTATACAATTGTTGCGTAGAGGCCATAACCACCATGCGACATGGCATCTTGCTGACCAACTTTGCCAACCCCATTCACATTCTAAAAGAGGCATTTTAAAAATCCCTTCTTACTACACCCGAGAGACAGTAAAAGCATTTCCTCAATATTAACATGAAAATAATATTTCTTTCAAATCTCAAGATTATATGTCAGTCAATCAGCGACGAAACTGTATTAGGTTTATTGCTTTTATTCCTCATCTATTTAGTCCTGCAATATCTTGCAACATGGTACTCGTACTCAAACACAACTAGGAGTATATAACGAACAAGTAAAAAGGAAACAGCTACATTATATTCGAGGTCGTTTTGACGCTAACATATTAGTAATCGTAAACATGGAAATCTATTAATTTTGTTCCAAATGTTTTAAATAAAATATCAATCTCTGGATTTGGAATAGTGGAGCTGTTGTCTGCATGAATAGGCCAGCTGTAACGTGGCCATTCATAAAATAAGAAGTAACGTTGAGACGCTCATAGCCGGGTGCGCTCATCTGATCGGTAAACGATCGGTGGATAAAGCAACTAGGCCTAACTTAGGCGCGGTCAGTCACTAGATAGCGCCGGGGCGTCACGGTTGTATGCTTCAGCGACCCCGCGACGTCCCACTATGGCGCTAGATGGGACACCTCCTGCGGTCAGTCACTAGATGGGTGATCGCATAGTGGTATTTCAACAGAGCGTCTCCGTGTTTCGGAGAGCACGTCAAAAGTCGGTCCCGACTATTATCAATTTGATGACAGTCGATAAGTCAAGTCAGAGGCCTATACGGGCGACCTGAATAACTATGACAATAGGTTGGCCACTAACCACTGGATAAGAAGAAGAAAAAAAGTAACGTTAAACCCTATCCATCTTCTTGTGATGCCTCATTAGCTCAACGGTAGAAGGGTCGACTCCGCTCCGTTAACGCGAGAGTTGGGGGTTCGATCCTGACCCCTTTGGCTACTGTCGTACCCACGCCTAGCGCAAGCTTCGAGCTTATTTGGAGGGGCAATAGGAATATTAGTAATGCCTTGAAAAAGGAATTCTAATATCATATTCTATAATCACAGGTTCTATCTTAAAATATATAAATGAAAATATGTAGATTAGATTTATTGAATAATATTAAATCTCTAACGATAAAAACAGCGTTTTTATTAAAACACTGACTTATGTCAATGAATATTCATTGCATGGTCCCAAAATAAACAGACAGACAATTCCTGTGGGGTTCAAAAACAAGTTACCGATTTGTAATAATAAATAGGTAAATATTTAACGAATTTACAATAAAATTATAATTGATATAATTTTATATTGATTAAAAATCCATTTCAATAGACAAAACTTATCCATTCAAATAAACTTTATTTTGAATAGAAAGTAATACTACTAATAATTTTTTGCTTCAAGTGTTAATTAAACGCATGTCAAATCATTTGAAAATTCCAAATTAAATACTTAAGTTTATTGTATTTTTGACAGACAACATTTTCTATCTTCAATTAAACCTATTTAAGGGTGGAATTTATTAAACCTTTCTTATTGTATTTTTAGATCACTCAAGAAAATTCACATCCGTATTAAAGGTCACTACGTCAAGCTACTGAAACTCTGCGCTGTCCAGGTTCTTCTTCCTAGCATTATTCCCGGTATTATATTCACCCAGGGTCTGCTTATTACTCTTATCTGGATTCTACGGGTCAGTAGTTAATACACAGGGCGATTACCATCTGACCTCCGTAATCCTACGGGCGAACCAGTAACTCACAGGATAAGAGCAAATTACCTTTCAAGAGTTAACGATTATTATAGGATGTCTTGTTATATTAAACGGGACCGACAGTTTAACGTGGTCTCCGAGGCACGGTGGAGGAACCCACATGGGCAAACATCCATACTGAAGCTGATATTTGTAAGATCAATAAAAACATCTGCCGCGAGAGGAAACTGTACCCGCAATCGTGTAGGCTAAGGCAGGTTCACTACCAACACTCCTAACCTCTGCTCTGTAGAGACATCTGCTCTGGGCCGTCATTAGATCTATGGTACTTAGTATGTCTTTTCTAACTACAGATCCATGTTAAACGGGGTCGCCCGTTTTATTAGTCCTGGTTTATAATCTAGGACTTGTTAGAACGTTAGATACAAATAAATGCAATTTTAAAAAAATTCTATCTATGCAATGTTTTTTTAGCAGTTGACGTGGCCCACATGTTGAATATTTACCGAATATCATTGAAACGTTTCATCGAATGACTGACGTACGACAGAGGTGAGTCAGACCACTTGCGATTGTATACTAACTATACTGTATACGTATATTTAGACATAAATAAATAAATTGTAATGTGCCAACTTCTTCTAAAAAGCAAATATCTGTTTTTTATAATTAATCCCTAATATCAACGTATGGGGTCAATCCCAATACCATATATCAATGCACTACTACGTGGACCGAAACAAATGACTATTTATATAAATACTTGTGTTGGGACTTATTTTCCGTCTGGGAAGCGACCCACGATCCCTCGCTGTGAGGCTAGTTCGCTACCACTGGATATCTCGCGTGGTAAAAGCTTCATCGTTAAACTAATCAAGCTGAAAACAGGAACGTTTTTAGTATACATCATAATAAGAAATAGTATGATACTTTGAATTAGTAAATTTAGAGTTATTATTGATTCACGGAAAGTAATTGACCTTCTAATCCTAGAAGAAAAACTTGGTTCTGTAAACCAATAACAATATACAATACAATAAACGCTACACACTCAACGGCCCCCATTAGGATAATTATATCCAGTGTCGGGGTCCGGAAACATTCACAATGACAAGGACAAACACAACCAGACCGGAAAACATGCCTACACGATTAATACAAACATATTTTGACACCGTTGTGGCGTTGTGGGTAGCGAGTCTGCCTTAAGCCTCGACGGTTGCGGGTTCGATTCCCACTCGGAGCAGATGTTTGTATTAATCGTACAGGCATGTTTTCCGGTCTGGTTGTCTTTGTCCTTGTCATTGTGAATGTTTCCGGACCCCCGACACGGGATATAATTATCCTAATGGGGGCCGTTGAGTGTGTAGCGTTTATTTATTTATTTATTTATCTGCTCCGAGCGGGAATCGATCCCGCAACCGCCGAGGCTTAAGGCAGACTCGTTATATAATAAATATAATAAATCATAAACGTGTAATAAAATTGTAGAACGAAAACTGCAAGTCAAATGCCTTAACGAAAACTATAATTCAAATCATTAAAAAGCAACGTCATCTAATAACTACATTCGCTTATGCCCATCAACTAGTGTCATTAAAAATTTCCCGGTAACACAAGTAACCTTTAGCAAAGGCGTCACGCGTTGGCTACACACAGAGTGACTAACACTGGCACTACTGGCAGTGGGCCAAAATCTCGACCTATATACCATGCCATCTCGCCTTCCTAGAGTACCGCTTGACAATTGAATTAGGTTGGTATATTCGTTTTGTTGTTTTCTTTGATTCCTAAGTTTTTTCATTTCTCAGGAATTAAATTATATTGTTAAAGTAATCTGTAGATTTGACGACCTTGTAGCGCAGCGGGAGCGAATCCGCCTTAAACGCACACAGGTCGCGGTTTCGATTCCCGCTCGGGGCAGATGTTTGTATTGACCATACAGGCATGGTTTCCGGTCGGGGTGTGTTTTTCCTTGTCATTGTGTATGATTCCAGACCCCCACACAGGATATAACTATCCTAATAGGGGCCGTTGATTGTGTGGCATTTATAAAAAAGTGCTGTCATCTAATTTGACTCATGGCACATAAACATTTGGGCAGATTTATATAAATCACAGATATCTTAATTATAATCTACTACAAATGTTAAAAGTCTACTATTACTTTGAAACACGTGACCCCGACTTGCTACTAGATTCTCACCTATCCTATCACTACTACATACGCAGAGCACATCTTTATAGTAAATTTCACATTACATTGTTATGTGCGCTTGTACCTCTCTGAATACGGAAGTGGATAAACGACACTAATACATGCCGTGATTGGTGCGAGCAGCACCACTCATGGCTCATAAGTCACAATTGCAGCTACAATGTCACGCGGCTTCTAGTACTTTATTATAAAGGTTCATATGATGCTTTATATTTAACTTGTTTGTAACCTTAGGTTATATATAAAAATCAAAGATTATTTCGTATATGGAAAAACTCCATTTTTCATTTGAAATTATTTTATACTTGATTCAATAAGTAAAAAAAACAATTGAATCGTCATATTGTCTTTTTCAAAAATAACTATTTATCAAAAACATACATTACCGGTTTACCGGTTTGTTTAACTTGAATTTGGCAACTGGACTAAAAGTATTCTGTTTTTCAAGTCCAAATTTTAAAACGAGATCTGGCAAACCAAGTTCGCTACATGTTCGTCTTCATAAATGAATAAGCACAGCACTTCAGGTGATGATATAAGTTCACTGCTCACACCTTAGCTGTTCCAAAATCATTAATTATCTTGAACAGTGAACTACATCTGTATATAAACATACCTAGAAGAGTAACATTAAGCTGGTGTAAAATATAACTTGAATGAACTTAAAGCAATGGATTTATATGCTATATACAGTTTTAACTTTCTTTGAAAGACTTTTTTTAAATCGATTGTTAAAAAAATGTTGTTTATTTCGCCAAAAATTAGTTACAGATATGTCACGTCGCGGGTTTGATTCCCGCTCGAGGCAGATACTTGTATTAAGTACAGAGGCATAACTTCCGCCGACACAGGATGGTTAGTTCTTATTCATGGATTTCCTCAATAATCATGGGTAAACAATAATTTATAACTAGATGGGATAGAACTATACTAACATACATTTCTCAAAAGATTTCCGCTGAGAAATTTGTAACAAAAGAATTTTGAAAGGCACAGTAGACCTAGAAATGCCTCTTTTCTCAAGTCGGTAAAAATTTATTGTTTGTCGTAAAATTTAAATTTCTTCATCTTCTTAATAATATTGTTGATTAATGAAAGTGGAAAGTAACATAAAAAAGTCGTCTCAGTGAAATATGACGTGAATCAATCTAGAATCATGCGCAAGTGAGTGGGCGGAGCGTCGCGTGAGTCGGCGCTATGGGTACAGATAGAAAAAAAAATGTTACAGAAATTTTAAATATATGCACATCAATCGTACTGGCAGTCGCAATTATAGCTAACTTTCGTTTTTTCTTTATGATTTAATGCAAATACAACTTATTACATGGAAAAATGTAAGTCATAACTATTATACATTTTTCTTTCATAGTTAAGAAGTATAGAAATCTAAAGAGCGTATTTTGCTGTGCTACGCGCTGGCACATGGCCGTATATGACAAACTTCCCTTTCTCTACGCCTGCCTTGATCTCACTTGGTTACGTTTCGATATAAATGCGGAGAAGCTACATTAGGAACTTAAACTACTCGTAATTTAAATCATTATATAGACTGACAATTTATAGTTTCGAAAATATAAAAAAAAAAACTAAAAAGTATATATTTATTACAAATAAAGGTAAAAAAGTAGAAAATTATTTTTAAGTCGAAGACGTATATTTCTATTATAAACGTTATATTAAAAATCGTTAATTTGGAACTACCAACACACTTAAATTTTAATTATTTGTTTAAATAAACAAATTAAATTCTATTATTTTTATAAGTGTGTTTTAAAATAATTTAATATTAGTGTTTATTTGACAGACTATTATAAAAAATTGGGTTTCATTAAATGTTGTATGCTAATAATACAGATAATAAAACTATTTATGTACAAACTTAATAATTTTTAATATACGTAAAATTTAATAAAAACCTAGACTATAGTTTTTAACCAATCATAAAGGTCAACGCACACATCGTAACGGGTGGTTAGCAAACAAATAACAATCCGGTTCACGCTAACCGAAAACTGTAAACCGACATTAATCGCCCGGTAAAGTAAACTATAACAGCGGAAGCAACAACGATTACTGACTAACATAACAATGTGTACCCGGCCTTAGGGCATGGGTGGCGATGGCTTTTGACCTCGAATTTGTTTTGAAAAAATTATGAAAACAGCTGTCTTACTCAATCTCGGGACGGTGCATATTTTTCGCTTTAAAAATTAAAACACAAATTAAAATGTTATAAAGTATTTTCGGCGTCACGACGTGACGACCCCATCGCCCGCTATTGGGATAATCTCTGTCACAGTAAAGATTATTCCACCAATGCAATCAACCAGGTGGTCTTTTGCAATGTCTTTGTTACAAGAGGTACCACCGCATTATCAAGTATTCTACCGCAAAGCGGTAGTGTCTTTGTGATTACTGTGTTAACGGGGCAAAGGAGATTTAAGAAACAATATCTCGAGGTTGTCAACGCGTGAGTGGCACCTACTTTTGGTGTTGCAAGAGCTCGTAGGCTACGGCGCCGGAAGCCCAATCTCTCACCCCCTCTGTTCTCTTCCATTTTTCCCTTCTCATTCCCTGTTATCCCTGGCGTTGACACCGCATATGTGTTACTTCAGGTATCGTGCGCGTTAATAGGTTGCGTTGACTGCTTACCATCAAGCGGAACGTATGCTTGTTTGCTAATCGTCTTGAAATAAAAAAATATTTTACATGTAAAGTTGAACTAATTTTATACTATAAAACTAAACACGGATACGCATATTATTACTTTCCATACAAAACAAGCCTGGAGCAGAGAACATATAAATTACATGTTAGAAACGACGTATACGCAGTTGTGTAACTCGATATGCGTCTGCGCATTCCGTATACGGTTGTAGTGGTTAGCGGCAGCCAATCACGGACGAGATCTCCCGCCCAACTGTTTACTGTAACTATGTACATTTATAAGTTACAACAGATTAAAATATACGTTATAAGGCGAATATATAATTTGTATTTAGTGAAGTAAAGTTAATTTTATGTTGAAGGTATGGTATTAGTAAAAACCTTACTGGAAAATACAAACTTTTTTATTTTCTTATCTAATTAACTTCATTTTACCGACACGATTTTAATAAGTTAGAACCCTCATCAAATTTCAGCAGGGTTCTATAATCCGTTAAAGAAATTACCCGCGAAGTCCTTGAAATTTTAATATTGAATCAACTTGACCTTCTTTTCCTTTTCTTTAATTAAATAGAAAAAAAAATTATAAATATGATCCACGTCAGTGATAATTATTTTTTAATTTTTTTTTTTATGTAAGAGGGCAAACGGGCAGGAGGCTCACCTGATGTTAAGTGATCACCGCCGCCCATGAAAATCTGCAAGACGATCATTTAGACGATGTGGCTGCTAACGTTCGCTATTGTATAGGTGGACGGTTGGAATCGCGCTCGAGTCAGATGTTTTTACAAAAGCTCCGTAACTATCAGATATTAGAAATGGGCCTGAGGGTTATACTTTTAAAATTCCACAAAAACAGTATAAGTCACATTTACACTGGTTTCGAAATTTCTTAGCATCGATGATTTGTCCTTCCTTGTTTATCCTTGTCCTTGTTTGGGTTTCCGAACCCCCGAAACAGGATAGCAATATCCTAATATATCCGATGAGTGAGTAGCAATTTTGACTGACCAGACTTTGACTAAAGACCTAGTTTCGCCCTGGTTATCGTCTTTGCAAGGCGTGCCACCTAGCCTCGGAGAGCATGTTACGCTGACGGTTAGACCTTAGGATATTAATCGTAGCTCTTGGTCAGCTAACTTGCAACTACTGGTTCTTCAAGGGGCAATTCTGCTTTGTAATAGTAATCTGTCAAATTTAAAAAAAAACGAGAAGCAAACCCTGGTAATTATTTTTTTATAATTTTCTTCCATTTTATATTACTCATATAAAGTATTTACCTAGCAGGGTTTTAGGGTAACATATTGTCGACAAATAAAATATAATTATTTCCCAGATTATTTCGTAGAAGACCGTGAAAATTCTCGGAAGAAAAACAATAACCTCGAAGTAATATTCCCAGAAAGATAAATCCTTTGAAGAAATGTAATCATTTACGTAAAATAGGTATATAAAATACTTCAACAATAAATTTAAATGAGTACGAAAGTACTTCGAAAATTGAAATTTCATGACAATTTAAAACACAAACTTTAAAACACCATAACTTATGGTAATTTTTTTTATACGCAGAATTAGCAACGCTTTTCAAGGCATTACTAATATTCCTATTGCCCCTCCAAATAAGGTCGAAGCTTGCACGAGGAGTGAGTACGACAACAGTTCTAAGGGAACCCGCGACTCTCGCGTTAACTGGAGTCTTCAAAAATAATAAAAAATGTCATCCTATCACAACTCAAAATAATAGTTGATAGCAAAAAATGCATTTGGCATTGAAATTGGGGAATACCCTCATGTATGTATTACGTAGATTAAACTATAATTAGAAAGTTGGTAGTTTTGTTAAATATTAATATTTTTTAATTGTACAAGTGAAGTAGTACAGTAATATTTGATTGTATTTTATCGCCTAGGGAGATCATTTGGGTAACTGTGAAGTCTCCCTGGATATGTCTGCGAATAAATAAATAAAGAAATAAATCAATAATTACCTGTAAATATTTTATTATAACATTGAATATTAACTGATTAATACAGAACTAAGTGTTCATTAATTCATAAAGCAAATAGCAGTTCTGTTAAAAATCCAAATTGCTCCAATTCTCGTCTATCATACGTATTTGCCTGACAGTAATAGTCCGATGATTGTCGATTATCACTGATTGCGTGTTTTATTCTTTACTTAAACGGTTTGTCATCGAATAATGGGGGTATTATTATAAAGATATATGCAAAATAGCTTTATATATATTATTAATGGGTTATGCAACATTGGTTGCTATTTGGTCGAAATTTTTTTTTTTATATGATTGAGTTGGCTAGTTTCATGTATTTTTATTAAATATTATGTATAATATTTTATTGTTTCATTTTAAATATTAATATGATGTTGCTGAGATTTTATACTTGTATCATGGTTGGAAGTCTGTAATTTGACTATAACAATAGTGTTGCTGTTTTGATTTAAACATGATGTAAGAGGAGACTTTGAAAGAAGAACGTTATATGTGTAGCTTAGTATAAACGTATTTTGTGAATTTAAAAGTTAAAAAAATATATATTGTTGCTAAATAAGGTGTTGCCATTTCACAAGTAAGCAGACGACCCTCCTGATGGTAAGCGGCTGTCGTAGTCTATGAGCGCTTGGAACACCATACATTTCTAGGTGTCTTTTTTCGCAATGTGTATTGCTGTTGGCCCTACTGGCCTTGACAGCGTCACCGTTCGGGAGGGCCGAGTACAGAGACTCAGCCGTGAAAAAGGGGCAGCCCTCACGGGGGCTCAAATTTGATTCCGTCCTTAGGGTGCCCCCTGCGAAGGCGAACCACGGCTAAGGACGTCATCGGAGATGGAGGCAGTGCTACGAGCGCATTCTATACGATAGACTCACCCGACGGTTTGAGCGCGACGCGACGTGCGAAACAAAGGACCTCGTCGCCCTTTACGGTAGAATAACTGACACTGCGGTGGTGGGTACTACCTCTATTGCAAGAGACCGTCTTGGTTGGTACTGAGCTGGCCTCTTGCAATAAAGGCCTACCAATATTAAGATATTCATAATATATAGGTTTCGAGACTAGAGGGTGATCGTAATTCTCAAAATGTCACTCTCCAACATCAGAAGTGAAGATACTTTGATCTTTTAAGAACAATTTTACTACTTTATAAAATTGATTCACTCGTGGAGCTTTGAAGCCATCTTTGGAATAGTTTTTCCCAGTATCAGTATGAAGCAATAGACATCCCATTAGGTTAATAGGACATTTATTATGAAGAACTTCTTCAAAATTAAAGTCAGTTGCAATTTTTCTAATTTATATAATTATTAACTATACAAGCGTTTCCCTTAGACCTTTAGGTTTTGTCTTTATGGCAATTTCCTAGTAACCTGAATCGATTAAAAAAAAATGATGGGTTTAAGTAGGCTGTGTTGCTATCCGACATTAAGTTGATTTTATCAGGGGAAGAAAGTGTCCGCTGGGCCCGCTAGTTCTATATAAAATTGCTCAAAATCTTACATCTAACTAACCACGATTATTGCAAACAATTTTTATTTCTGAGCATATATACGGCTAGCATTTTTATAAATCAATCCAGTTATTATAAGCCTATGTCAAATGGTGTTTATAACATAGCTGTATGTACATTCATATTACCAATCGATAGTGTTTCGAGTCGTCCTTGTGTTTGAATATTTCACGGCTTGTGCACCTGACAGCATAACGAGTACAATTGTGGCACTAAATATTGCTATAATAGAAAAATCATCACAATTTTGTAAATAGCTCAACGGTATAAGGGCCGACTCCATCCCGTAAACGCGAGATTTGGGGGTTCGATCGTGGCCCCCTTGGCCGTACCCACTACTAGCGCAAGCTACAAGCTTATTGGTAAGGTCTTTTAAAAATATTGCTAATATTCTTTATAAAAAAAAGGTTTTATTAGTCTAAAATTTAATAAAACCTTTATACGTTAAATTGTGTTTTCATCCAACCATTTAAATTTAATTTTAACAAATATAATTTAAGTCTCAATAAATACCTCAACGATTGAGGGACACATTTCTAATGCGAGAGTTGCGAGTTCGATCGTGATCCACTTGGGTTTTTGTAGTACTCACTACTAGCACAGGCTACACGCTTAGATGGAGAGGATATAAGAGTATTAGTAATGACTTTGAAAAAGACTTTTCTAAATAATCTTTAAAAAATAATGATACCTCGAAAAGGATTTTTGTAAGTACTAATTTAATTGTATAAAAGTTCTGTTAATTTCATCAATTGCTTTCAAAATATTATCCATAATAAGTTACAATGCTACATATAAAGATACAAATAAAGAGAAAAGAATGGAAGTATAGAAAATATATAAACTATGAAAAAAAATGTTGTAAACGATATGGAAAAGTAACTTCAAAGAAATGAGTTAATGTCATATCATTATCATGTTAAAACAGACAAGAAAATAATATCTACAATGTATACTGTCTTACGTTATTCATAAAGCAGCACCAATTTATGTAATAATAGCTGTATTTATCGTCGTTTATTATTAAAACATTTGTATAGCCAAGACTTATGTTATAAAATAACTTAACTAATATTTATAATTTTTTTTATTTTGATACTTAAAAAAAGAGTTTTTTTACCTCGATGAAAAGTTCGCGTTTATTGTCATTCTCTCTCGACAAGATGATACTAATTAACTCACTTTACCTCCCGGTAACTTAGCAATCGTATGTTTATCCCTTGTACCAAAGATTGAAAGCAAACTTATCATCGTAAGAAAAAAAGCCTAACGAAAAGTAGGACAGAATCGCGGATGAGAATAAGAAATGTGTACTTTTTTCCGAAGGTGCGTAATGTAGTATTTTATTTCATCACATATAAATTTTTTACATTTCATCTTTTAAGTAATTTTTTTTAGATGATTTAGGGAATTAATGGTTATGATGGTTTAAGCGCTACTATGAGCACCTGGCGCAAAAAAAATGCAACGCGGATGTTCCGACCATAGCGGCGTATGTTATGTCTGGGTTGAGTTTGTATGTGCTTCCAAAACTTGCAACTCCCAATGCTATTAGAGACTAATTGCTAATTTTATTTTATTTATTTGACAGTAGCTTCTTTCACGATTTCTCTCGCGTTGTATTAGGGTACTTGCAAAACCATTTGTAAATGTCGCCAATCACAAAATATTGGTGCATAAATGTCCTGATTGATGTATTTTACTAACCACAGTGTCCTTTAAACCGAAACACAGAAATACAAAATGTATTATAGTCTGTTAAATGTAATTTTAATTGAACCATGCGCAGTAACACGTTTTTGGGTCTCAACCGTATGCGGTATGAAGGGTTTATAGTACATTCGCTCACGGTTGTTTTAGTTCTTTAATAATATATTATTAAAAATTAACTTAAAATATAAATTAGTTTTGTCAAGTGTGTTAACATTTATTTCAAGATAATGCCTCGACCACAATCAACTTTAAGGAGACGGGAGAGAAAAAAAAATGAAAAAATAAAAAAAGGAAATGAAAGAAGGATGGTATTTGACGTTTATAGTTATTTTTAAAAGAAAATAATATAACCAATTCTCTGAATAATACTGCGGAAGATACGAAGAAGTCTGTCTCACTATTAATAATGTACATTAACTTTTTTTATATATATAGGTACCTTTATTCTATACTATTTATTTGTTTTATTCTATTTAAGTAATTAATAACGATAGTAAATAAATAATTAATTGAATTTAGAAGAAATAATAACTATATTATATACTTAATTCCGTTTTTCCACTTCATAAAGAATCGATTTAAATAAGACGAAACCAATATTTTTGTCCAACATTTTTGTCCATTATTGTACCTGCGCAGAAACGGCCATTTTGGTTCAAGTTACATTTAAGGAACTATATAAGTCTATCAATGCTTGAGGTAAAATAACGCTGCGGTGGTACCTACCTAGCTCGCGTCTTGCAATGAAAGGCCTAACATAAGTAAAATATAAATATTATTTAGTACAGGCTTATGTAAATTAGTTAAACGAAAACCACGTCATTGGTTTTGTTCATTGAAGTGTATGACGATTTGGCACTTGATTTATAAATATTCATAGTGTCTACAGTCGCTGTAACACAAATATTGTTTATCTACAGTTTAATATAAAGCATACGAGCAGTTTTTATGTTCACAGTCTTTGAACAAAATCACACTGAGATAAAAAGTTAATACAAAATTACTTATTTTAATCGCCACAAAAATTTGATAAATATGCCTATTGATGACAATCAATAGTTCGAAACATTAATTGAAGACACACGTATATAATATATGTGTATGCCAGGGGAGCCAGACAGACACCCACCCTAGTTTCCATAGAAACAATTCGAATTAGGGTGGTTATAGACCTACGTTTTTTTGGAGTATATACGGTCGTTTCAGCATTTTTCGTCAACATTCGTAAGTGTGGAAAACGTACTTTGAAAAACGAGCTACCAGTCCCATAATAAAAAAAAAAACGCTGCTCAAAAAATATTAGACGCATATACGAAATTATAAGCACGTCAAAGCTCGTACGAGTTGCGCGCGTGGCAAAAAGATCTCGCTCGTATAAAAAGTTGGTCTAAAATCGCCTTGAACATTCATTTATATTTTATCATACAATTAAAAATCAATATTTTAAAAAGTGATAGTACATTAAAAGGGTATTTTATCCACCCCTTGATTGACGAATTTAAGACTAACTTAATAATCGAATTGCTTGATAGAATTGTTCTCCTGGATAAGCCTTTATTTATGTGTATTTATACGTACTTGTGTTCTTGTAGTGAAATGAGGGATTTTTATACAACTAGCATCTTTAGCCTGGCCTGAGCTCACTCAATCATCATAATTGAAATTTCAAATTCATTGTCATAGTTTAAGGATTTATTTATATTTTTCACAAAAAAATCAGCTGCAGAGATGGGCCTAAGAAAATAGCCAAATAAAAAATGATGCACAGTAAGTGTAATGTCTAACGCCGTTGAGGTGTGTTAGTAGGGAGTCTGCCTTTAGCTATTTAGTTGCGGGTTCGATACCCGCTTGGGCAGATGTTTGCATTGATCTTACAAGTTAGAGTCCTTAGAGTTGCGGAGGTCAGATGGCAATCGCTTTGTGTAAAAACTAGTAACCTCTCTAATCCTGATAAGAGTAATAAGCAGAAACTGGGTAAATACTCGCATAATGCCGGGAATCATGCTAGGAAGAAGTAAGTTTAATGACTCTATATCAACTTAACTTATAGCTACTGGTTGTTAAAACGTAACGTGCATTATCATTTATCTTATTAATCTAGTATTACGGGGCACTTGACCAGCACGTGGCCGACACTTAAACTAGCATCGTATCTGGCACTCGTATAACATGGAAGTATTAACTACTTATGTTAACATAATTTCATTTAAGTACCCATGGGAATGTTACTTAACTACTAATCCTATTATGATAAATAATATGGAATGCTCATAGCCAAGGGCAACCACTGATCGGTAAGCGATCGGTGGGTTAAGCAACTTTAGGCACAGTCCGTCACTAGATGGGTGATCGCATAGTGGTATTTCAACTGAGGATCTCCGTGCTTCGGAGGGCACGTAAAAAGTCGGTCCGGCTGTTTTTAATTTGAAAACTTGGCGATGGATCGTCACACCCCGACGCCGGTATGTGACGACCCCATCATAAAAAAAATTTAGCTTTAGAGTTAAACATCAGATTGCAGACACCAGCACAATTACAGCAATACGTGTATAATTGGCTTGGTGTTCTAATCTCGAGTAAAATCGACCGACAAAGGTATGCGGGTGGCGCCGGCGCACCTCGCTCTTGACTCCACTTAGCATTGGAACGAGTAGAGCCATTGAAATGTGAACGGGATTCATTCAACGCTGGTGGTTTAACCCTGGATATAATGTATCCAATTTGTATAAATATTTTATTTACTTCTTCGTGTTACTAGCATTATTCCCAGTATTATACGAGGATTTACCCAAGGTCTGCTTATTACTCTTGTCCGGATTTGACAGGTTACTAGTTTTTACACAGAGCGATTGGTATCTGACCCCCGTAACCCTAAGGGCGCACCAGTAACTCATTGGATAAAAGTTTTTACGATTAGGTATTATCAGATGTTATGTGATAAAAACTGGGACCGACAGCTTAACGTGATCTCCGAGACACGGTGAGAAACCAACAAGAACAAACGCTTAGACCGAAACAGATATTTATAAGATCAATACAAACATCTGCCCGAGCCGGAATCGAACCCGCAACCATCGAGGCTAAGGCAAACTCGCTACCCACATTGCCACAACGATGTCAAATGTTTTATTCTCTTAAGACTTATTATATATATAAAATTTTTATTCCACATTCATATTTTTATATTATAAATGCCAAGGAATAAGCAACACATCCGTAAGCCCTCTGGTGTTGCGAATGTTCATGGACAGAAGTGATTACAATCAGGTTAGCCATGTTTGCCCCTTCTTTTATAAGAATAGTACGTGTGTCTGTCAAATGAACAGAACAGAAACAAATCTGCCATTTCAACCTTGGCTTTTAATCGTTTTACCTTTAACGAACAAATTTTTTTTTTTAGAATGTAAAGACTAAGACCTGAGTTTTACTTTATTAATATAAAATAATAAAAGATGGGGATGAGTTTCATTAAAATAAACAGATTCTATAAAAATAATAAATTGAATAAATAGATAATTATTGTAATAAATTGACCCGGAAATTACCCCAATAAATTAAGACTCTATCCCATTATTTTCCTGTCTTTATACATTTTTCGTAACTGGCAGAGTATAATTCAAAATCTTACTATAATCAAGCTTCATAATAATAATGATGTAATCCTCAAGGTAGTTTGTAAGGGCTTCGTATATAACCGTATTAGTTAACATACGCAATCTTTCCATGTCTGTAAGATCGATAGAGGTGCCTTTTCAAGTAAAACAGGGACGCGTCTGTTAAAATTACTGGATATAACTTTTAAAGTAGATTACTGAATACAACTATGCTTTTAATAAAAAGGATCAAGATTATGAACAAGAAATTATATGCAAAAACTTTCATATAAGTAGCATTTTTTCCATATTTTAGCACTTACTATAGAATTAAAAATCACAAATCACTTTGACTCAATCACTTTGGTATTACTACGAACTCTCAAATAATTGAGAAAATAAATGGGAAATAGAAAAACAGGAAATAATAAAAAAACATTTAAGAATGAACAAAGACGAAGTAAAAGAGAAAAGCCCGACTGCATTAAAACACTAAAAATAATGAAATTATTGGATTGAAAAAAAATTAAATTTTAAACATCGATTTCTCGAGAAGCAATATATAAAAATTTAATTTTTAATTTTTGGTCTTATTATGTCGAGTTCTACAAGGAACCATCATCAGGTTTTGCAATATTTATTAGGGAATATTATTTTTCCCACGCGCACTATATTAAAATAAAATACGCTTTGTCACTCTCACAACTGAGATGAACCCATAACGACACCTCATTATTATGTTAAAATCGTCCGGGTATATGCTGAAGAGCATCACAAAGAAATAGACATTCATACGCTTGAAAAACATTACCCTCCTTCGGCAGTCTTGTAAAAAGAGCTTTTGATCGAGTTTCATTAGTGATGATTACATAAAAAACCAATCTAGAATTAAATTGGGACTTTTGAACAGTATAATCTTCAGAGAGATAATTATCAGATAAATTAAATCCATTCACTAAAAAGTTGTGTGTGCTTAGTGTACAAAGGAATTTCGCTTGACAAAACACGCTTTAAGTGAATATTAATGGCTTGCGAACATCCTCAATCTACTAATGGCATCCGTTATACGGTATCGCCCACGCTTTTCAGATAAAATAGCAGAATCACGTACCAAGTACGTACCTACGTAAGGTACCTTTATTGACTGTCTAGGTTATGGCTTTGTCACTGTAATTTTAGATATGTTTAAGTAATACGTATATATATTCTGCTTCACATTTGTGTAAAATATTAACGTGTAAAATATTGCACTGGTATTTATAAATAAATACACGCTACACACTCAACGGCCCCCATTAGGATAATTATATCCTGTGTCGGGGTCCGGAAACATTCACAATGACAAGGACAAATACACTCAGACCGGAAAAGATGCGTGTATGGTCAATATAAACATGTGCTCCGAGCGGGAATCGCACCCGCGACCTGTAGCGCTTAAGACAGGGACACTACCACTGCGCCACAAGGTTGTCAAAATTATTTAGGTTTATGTATGGCTAGGTAGGAGCCACTACAGTGTCAGTTATTCTACAACAAAGTAGTATACTGTGTTTCGGTTTGAAGGACACTATAGCTAGTTAAATTACCGGGCAAAGGAGATTTAAGAACCAATATTTCGAGGCTGGCAACGCGTGCAAACCCTCATAGGCTATGTCAACCGCTTACCATCAGGTTGGATGCTTTCCAACTAAGTCGCATAACAAAACGGAATGTTACAACAAGTTGGTCGAGTATTTCAGTCTCACATCTCAGATCCCAAATTTGGTATATACTATGTATGTATAATCGACATTTGAAAAGTTAACTTTTAATGTTTTCTTATTATTATTTTTACCGTCCGAGATTAGATTATTGTTCCACTTATCAAGATTTTGAAAAAATTCTACCCCAGAAGTGTTCAAAGTTTTTATTAAAATCAACCAGACGAAGCCCCTAACAGAAACTTGTAATTTTATAAAAAATGACCATCTTTAAACATTGCATATCTATATATACATCACACCTTTCATATCGTGAGGCTGTCCGCGAACCGTAAAGAGGCTTAATGGGTCATTGCGTATACTGTTCAATGTGCGAGAGAGTCCCTCGGTTGATAGGCTGAAACGGCCTTTACGTGCCTCCGCGCTTTATATTGTAAAGCTTTTTTGCTTATAATTTCTATTTACTTCAGATAAAGATCTATCATTTATAATAATTTTCTGATGAAGAAAATGCTTATTGTGGCTTTTTAAAGTTTAATACCAGTAATTTCACTAGCCTACAGTGCCCTTCAAACCGGAACACAGTAATGCTTAAGCACTAATATTTGGCGGCAGAATATTTGAAACAGCGGTGTCTACCTACCTAGCCGGCCCCTTGCAACAAAACACCTCCCACCAGTGTGACTGATTGCACTGGCGGAATAATCTCTGCTGTGACAGAGATTATCCCAACAGCGGGCAATGGGGTCGTCACGTCCCGACGCCGGTATAGTTGTTTGCGTTCAAATAATGTCAAACACATGTCTATCATTTGATTTATCGATTCAGTTTAAAACTCCCCCTCCTCCTCCTCTACTACGTCGCAATCAGCCATCGATCGCTAATGTCATTAGTTACGGTTATCTTATTTAGGATAATCAAAACGTCTTCCTCTTCCTAGCATTATTTCCGGTATTTACCCAGGGTCTGCTTATACTCTTATCCTGATTTAACGAGTTGCTATGTTTTTCAGAACGATAGTTATCTGACCTCCGCAAACCAAAGGGTGAACCAGTAACTCATTGGATAGGAGCAGATTATTATCATATGTTATCATAACATCCAGGACCGACTGCTTGTCGTACTCTCCGAGGCACAGTGGGGTGTCCCCACTGCACAAGGACAAACTTCCAGATCGAAACAGATATTTATAACAAATATCTGCTCCGAACGAGAATCGAACCCCGACCGAGACTCAAAGCAGGCTTGCTACTAGGACTCCACAACGGTCGTCCAAACGAAATAATATCTATCATTATAATATATTCGTGATAAAATGTTCACTCAAGTCAAAGGTCAACCTTCATCGCGATCGATTCAGAGGCTTAGCAAGACTTACTCTCGTTTCGAAAGTAATATTAATTGTTATCTTAAAAGGAATATAATTATGTACTTGAAATTTTAACTTACTATATTTTGTTTCATATTAAATTGTTTTCTGAATATTAAGTCATAATCTTAATTGATAATAATATTATCAACACCAATAATTTGAAAATTGAAAAAGAGACAGTGGCGGACTTAACCGATGTTATTACTAAGGTGGGCTCCGCAATCAGCATGACTGTCGATAAAAATCATATACGGGACATTTATCGATTGCCTGGAAAGCCGGGTGTAAATAGGCCTATTGTCACAGAGTTTATCAGTGTTCAAACTAAACACCAATTCCTCTCCCAAGCTAAAGAATTTAATAGAAAGGAACATCGACTGAATTCTCAAAAAGTTGGATTAGCTGGGGAATGCCGCCCGATTTATGTCGCTGAATATCTGCCGCCGACCTCTAGAAAGCTTTTCTATGCTACCAGGGAATATGCCAACTATAATGAATACAAGTTCTGCTGGACCTCAAACGGCAATATTTTTTTGCGGAAAACAGAAGGTGCTAAGCAAATTATGATAAAGTCAGAACAGACTCTTATAGATATACCAGTGCAGAAATGACTATCCAATAATATAGTAATAGTTTATATAGAATACAGTTATGTTTATTTATGTTTACCACTGCAAACAATAATTCTTCACACACACACCAACACATGTAAGTTTAACTTTTATCTTTACCCTGTACGTTACCCAATTTATGTTAGAAGCATAATGTGCTTGTTATGTATTAATTGTCACTATATTTTAATTAAAATATCGATCCTAAACCATAAATATAAAGGCGCCTTTCAAAAATACATTTTTATTCGGCAGGTTACTGTAGTCTACAATTTCGGTCATTCTTTAATTGTCTAAAATTTGTTAAATCTATTTTAAAAATGACTAACCATAATTTTATAAACCAAGAGATTGATTTACTTGGTGTGTCTAAATCATACAAATGCCTCCCGGAAAATTGTAAGCAATTCATTTTACACCCGGATACGGGGTTAAAAATATTACACTTTAATATTCGAAGTGTAAACAAAAATTTTGATCATATTGTGCCGTTTATTG
Organism: Hestina assimilis; assembly: GCA_023373885.1. NCBI lineage: Eukaryota > Metazoa > Arthropoda > Insecta > Lepidoptera > Nymphalidae > Hestina > Hestina assimilis. The sequence continues at coordinate 5,095,551 of CM041740.1, read as the reverse complement.
AGCTGCTTGGGTTTCAATGTGATGTTCTGTTACTGTCTGAATGCTGGTTAAGCAAAATTCCGCACCCACCCGTCTTAAACGGATACAATTCTTTCTATACAAAAAATATACATACTCAAAATGATGGCTGCGCTATATATGTAAGAGCATCTATTAAGACTAAGATAATTGAGCCCCGCTTTATTGATGCAAACTGCTTGATCTGTCAAATTAATAATATTTCATTGATTGTTCTATATCGCTCTCCATCCTACAAAAACATAAATAACTTTATTTATAGTTTAGATGATGTACTTAAGGATTCCTCACAAACAGTGGTAGTAATGGGAGACATAAATATTGACATTAAGGAAGGCAATAATGACAAAAATTCTGATGTGTATTTATCTTGCGCTGCCTCACATGGTCTACTTCCTACTCATTGCTTACCCACGCGTGGCTCAAACTGCCTCGATCATGTGCTGCTAAAATCAGATCTCTCTGCCATTACAATAGTTATTCAATCAGCTATTACTGACCATGAACCTGTTCTCTTATTTCTTAAAACTAACAATAAATATCTAGATATTCCTCGAACTAAGACTAATATTAGCTATAATTTAATAACTGATAAAATTAATAATTATGACTGGTCACCGATATTATCTATGAATGATCCTAATTTGGCAGCTAAAACTTTAACAGATAATTTATCTACAATAATTCATGAATTCACACAGATAGTATCGGTTCCTAGGAGGCAACGTTGCCTAAAACCATGGATTACACCTGGCCTGTTACGTTGCATTCGGCACCGTGACAGTTTGCATCTTAAATTTAAAAAAGACAATAACAATGAAATACTTAGAAGCTCGTATATAAGATACCGCAACTTTTGCAATAGTCTATTGTGCAAACTTAAGCAAACATATGAAAAAAATGAATTTACAAAAGCAAAGAGCAACCCAAAGGCCACATGGGATGTAATTAAAAAAGTTACTGATTTGCAATCAAACCGCTTCCCTCCAAATGAACTTTTACATCTGAGTGACACACCTAAATCATCACTTAATATAATTAATGATTACTTTTCAAGCATAGGCAAAAATTTAGCTATGAATATAAAACCTATTAGTACAAATATTTTATCCCCCCAATCTGCCATAAGCCCAACCGGGTCTATGGTCCTTCTAGAGACGACTTGTGCAGATGTTGAGGCCATCATTTTAAGTCTTAGATCTGACTGCGCTGTAGGATACGATGGTATATCCGCGAATATATTAAAAAGCACAAAAAATATCTTGGTCCCTATTATTACACACGTTTGTAACCTATCTATATCTAATGCGGTTTTTCCAGACGTTTTCAAAAAAGCTCTTGTCCACCCCATCCATAAGTCAGGTCGGAAAGATGAGGCTAGTAACTACAGACCTATCTCGATTCTAACTACCATGTCAAAAATTCTCGAGCGTATATTAAATAAAAGCCTTGTTAGTTATCTTGAGGCAAATAAGATTTTAGCCATTAATCAATTTGGGTTTCGTAAAACCATAAGCACTGAAGATGCAGTACTAGCTTTTTCTCAACATGCGGCCAGGTTTCTGGATACCAAAAGAAAGAGCATGGGCATTTTCCTCGATTTATCAAAGGCATTTGATACCGTCCCTTCGCATATCTTACTGAAAAAGATGGAGCATATAGGAATCCGAGGTCTGGTTCTGGATATTTTTAAAGATTACTTGATAAACCGAACACAGGTTATTAAGGTAGATCGATATGTAAGCGACGAATACAACATCTCCTACGGCGTCCCACAAGGGAGTATTTTGGGGCCAACCCTGTTCCTAATCTACATTAACGACCTATGCAATCTTCCTCTAAGCCATTGCAAGATATTTACCTATGCCGATGATACAGCAATGCTTATTGATGGGTGTGACTGGGCTGATTGTTATAGCAATGCTGAGCTAGCTCTATCATCTGTTATGCAATGGCTGACCAACAACTTACTCACGCTTAACATTAATAATTCAGTTTATTTGCCGTTTGCCATCAGATCAAATCTTTGTCCTCCACTGTCTTATAGTCTTAAAGCTCACACATGTTCATGTCCGTTAATTTCTATCTGCAACTGTTTGATACTATCAAAGGTTTCTGAGTTTAAATATCTTGGGGTTCATATAGACCAAAAACTAAACTGGCATAAACATATTGACGTATACGTAATACACGTATACGTAAATTATATATATCTTCAAAAAACTTCGTAAATCAGCCGAAAAAGATACCCTAACAATGGTATACCTGGCACTTTGCCAATCTATATTGTCCTATTGCATACCGATCTGGGGAGGATCTGCCAGCAGTATTTTGCTTCGAGTAGAACGAGCGCAGAGGGCAGTCCTCAAAGTCATGCTTTGCCGACCTAGAAGGTATCCCACAAAACTTCTGAACTGTTTCAGGTCGGGTAATTATAAAACTTCCATATGTTGTTATTATGTTTAAGTAACTAAGTAATAATCATGTGATTATTATGAATATTCGTATAATAAATTGTTTGTCTAGTACTTGTGTGTTATAATTATAATAAAATATTACGACTACCCACTACTTCTGAGTTTTTCATATCCATTCTCCCACATCAGAAGTGGGATATCGTAACCCAAACTACGCCTTTAAAATGTTGTGTTTCAGGTATTGAAGAAATAAATGAACATGAAAGAGCGTGCTGACCCCGAGAGCGAGCGCGGTGCGCTGACATCGCCGATCCTCGGAGGAAGGGCTACGATGGTGCCGACTGAACATGCACGCATCAAAGTTCAAGGAAACCTACCTGCTTCGAGCGGCAATGAGGCTACACACAGACAAAGAGTCACCTCTTCGCCGAACTGCAGTCAAGCGGTTCCAGGTGGTTCGATGGATTCGAACGATGATCACAACAGCAGGCCAGTGGACGTTGTCCCTATTCAATATATGCAAAATATGATGCAAGAAATGATGTCTCAGTTGATTCAAACTACTGCTAAGGCGTTTAATACCCCAGTAGTCAAACCCACTCCTCGGATGAGGAGTCTTGACCACATTTATATACCTGCGTTTGATCCTGATGATCGAACTGATACCATTCAAGTTTGGTGTCAAAATATAGAAGACCTTAAAAAGGAATATGAGCTTTCTGATAGGGAAGCTTTAAACCTAGCTCGGAAAAATTTACGTGGACGTGCGGCCGACTGGGCACGTCGTAATTATTCTAGTCTATGTAACTGGAAAGAACTTAATGCTGCTCTTATTGAATCTTTCTCAGATGAATCCCGTTATTACGACGATCTGACGTTGTTCATGGAGTACACCAGCGAGCAAGCTAGCAGTCTTGCTGAGTATGCAGCTAGAAAATGGGAACTGGCAAAGAGAGTGATTGGTGTGGAGTTGACCGAGCCACGTTTGGTGGAGGCAGTTATTTCTGGTATGTCAGATTTTTGTAAACGTTCAGATTTGTTACGACTGACGCCTAAGAATTTGCCACAGTTAATTAAAAGTCTTAACTCTTACAAGCGTAAAAGACCAATGAAAGAGCCTGAACACACCGTAACTAAGAGATTTAAGTCTCACCCAACACCAGATTGGAAATTAAAACGTTGCCACAAATGCCATAAATTAGGGCATATGCAAAAAGATTGTCTTTCCGTAATTACTCATACTGCGCAAAGTTCTGCTTCCACTTGTAATGATACAAAGCCCATAATATCGAGGTCAACAACAACTTGTACTTTTTGTAATAAAAAGGGTCACACATTTGACAATTGCTTTCAACGTCTTAATAAAAAAGCTAATGATAAGCCAGCCCATGTTAATTCCCTGGTCACCGATAGCAAAACTTTAAATACTGTCCAAATAAACGATAGAACTTGTTCATGCTTAATTGACAGTGGCGCTGAGTGTTCCCTAATGCGGGAATCCTCAGTTGATTCAGTTAAAGGTAAAATAATCTACCAGACTACACTTTTGCGAGGGGTTGGTGACAATTCATTTAGTTCATGTTGATAACCTGAATATTGAGCTTGATTTTATACTAGTCCCAGATAGATTTATACAGTACGATGTATTACTTGGCCAAAATCTCTTCGAAATATCTGGAATACAAGTGAATTTTTCAAAGAATGGTGCTAAAATTTCCCGCGATTCATGCAACATTAATTCTCTCAGTAAGGTTGATCTTGATTTATTAAATATGAATACGGATATTAATTGTGAAAATCAAAAACAGTTGCACGATTTATTAGAATCTTACATGGACATGTTTACGTCCGGTAACACCGTTTCACTAGTAACCACGGGTGAATTAACCATACGGCAAAAAAATCAGGACAAGATAGTTCAAAGGCGACCGTATCGCTTAGCCCCAGTTGAACGCGAACATGTCAAAGAATTGATTAAAGATTTAAAACATAATAATATTATTCGCGACAGCAATTCTCCTTTTGCGAGCCCAATTTTACTCGTTAGGAAAAAAGACGGAAGTGACAGACTGTGCGTTAACTACCGCGAGTTAAATGGTAACACTGTTAGAGATCACTTTCCACTTCCTATCATAGATGATCATATCAGTAAGCTGTCAAAGGCAAAATATTTTACAGTGTTAGATATGGCTGCAGGGTTTTACCAAATACCTGTTGCTAAAGACTCTATCGAAAAAACTGCTCCTGACGGGCAGTACGAATTTTTACGTATGCCCTTCGGTTTGTGTAACGCCCCATCAGTATTTCAAAGGGCCATCAATGTTGCGCTTAAGCCATACATCGACAGTTTTGTCTTAATTTATATTGACGATGTAGTTGTTTATTCAGAGACGCCTGAACAAAGTCTTGAATATTTAAAAAAAGTCTTAAGTCAATTAGGTAAAACCGGCTTCTCATTGAATTATAAGAAATGTAAATTTCTTAAAACCGAAATTGAATATTTGGGTAGAATTGTCTCCAATGGCCAAGTTAAGCCAAGCCCCGGTAAAGTGCAATCCCTTTTAAATTCCCCCGTTCCGTCCACAGTTAAACATGTCAGACAATTTTGTGGTTTGGCAGGTTACTTTAGGAAATTTATTCCTAATTTCTCTACAACTATTATTCCATTGTACAATTTGACCCGAAATAACGCAAAATGGAACTGGACGACTGACCATGATACTGCTAGGCATACTGTTCTTAAATATCTTTCTTCAGAACCCATCCTTACTTTATTTGATCCCATAAAGCCTATCGAAATGCACACTGATGCTAGTTCCGCGGGTTTAGGGGCAATCCTTTTTCAAAAACATGATGGGCAAATGAAGGTCGTTGAATACTTTAGTATGCGCACCACTGACATAGAAAGCCGTTATCACTCTTATGAGTTGGAAACGTTGGCAGTAGTGCGTGCTATTAAACATTTCCGTCATTATTTGCTCGGAACGTCATTTAAGGTTGTGACAGACTCACTCACTCAAAACGTCCCGCAACAAAAAAGAATTGTTGCCTAGAGTACATAGATGGTGGGCTTATTTACAGTCATTTAATTTTGAGATAGAGTATCGAAAAGGGGAACGTATACCGCATGTAGATTATTTAAGCCGCAATCCAACTAAGCCTTTAACTATTAATAATATTAGAAATTACAATGACTGGTTAAGAGGTAGAACAGAGCAATGACTCTGAAACGAAAGGCATAGTCGATTCTATTCAAAATGGCAATATTAATAAAGATTTGGCATCTTCTTCTGAAATTAAAAATGGTCTTCTATACCGTATATTTTTTACTAAACCTAATAGAACAATGAAATGTCTTTTCGTTCCAAAAAGTTACCGTTGGCACATTATACAAATTTACCACGATTCCCTTAAGCATCTTGGCTGGGAAAAAACTTTGGAAAGACTTAGAGAGCAATTCTGGTTTCCAAACATGACTAAAAGTGTCCGTAAATACATTGAGAATTGCCTTACTTGTAAAATTAACAAAAGTCAATCCGGTTCACGACAAATTTCTCTTCATCCAATCGATAAGCCACCTATTCCCTTTCACACTGTTCACATGGACACCACCGGAAAACTAAGTGGTAACAAACCTATCAAACAGTATGTTGTTGTATATTTAAAACCTGTTGCTAACCTTACCGCGTTAGCAGCAGTTAATTGTTTGAAGGAATTTATTTATACTTTTGGCACACCTAAGCGCATTGTTTGTGATCAAGCTGCTTCATATACTGGTAAAGACCTTAAGGCTTTTTGTGATCATTGGTCTATAGAGACACATTTTATCGCTAGTGGCGTTAGTCGTGCAAATGGACAGGTTGAACGAATGATGAAGGTTCTAACAAACTGCTTTACCATCGTGGAGAATACAACCAGGAGAGGTTGGAGGGATACTGTGGGTGAAGTGCAATTAGCGATTAATAGTACGTTTAGTAAAAGCACTGGCCACACTCCCTTTCAGCTTCTTATGGGATGTAATCGGTCTCCTCCCGCTATATCGGCTCTAGTAAATGATGTTGAACGCTTGGACCTTAATATCTATCGTAAGGAATCTAAAGACAGGATGGACGAGCGAGCTGATGTCCAAAAAATTGAGTTTGATAAAACTAAAGCTCGAATCGTTCCATTTAAAATTGGTGATGTGGTACTTGTAAAACAGAATATTCGAAATATTAACAAACTTGACAGTAAATATAGAGGTCCTTGCGTCATAACACAAGTTCATGATAACGATAGATACACGGTGAAAGTTTATGAGACTGGGAATGAATTGTATGTATCCCATGATAATTTGAGAGTTGTTACCCCAGATATGGGTTGTGTATTGGCAGATTCATTAGAAAATTAAATTGATAGAAGTGCATTTCGGTGCGATGACTTCGTTCTCGGTGAGCGTCTGGCCAGCGATCACTGATGGCGGGTTTATCGTATTGAGATGTACCTAGGGAATAAGCACCCTGTGATTTGTCCATTATGAGATCTGGTTGTCATGTGATTTGAACAACTTGCCACTGTGATTTGGCAGGTACCCGGTTGTCACTGTGATTTGGCAATTTGCAAAAGCAGATATCCGACTGTCATATGGTTTCCATGTGAATTGGCGGATATTGGGTATCGGATCTCAAAGCCATGCGATTTGGCTAGTTTTGTCAAGTGATTTGACAAGTTTAGGCACTGTGTTTTTATGGGATCTGGTTGTCATGTGATTTGAACAACTTGCCACTGTGATTTGGCAGATACCCGGTTGCCACTGTGACTTGGCAATTTGCAATAGCAGATGTCCGACTGTCACATGGTTTTATGTGAATTGGCGGATGTTGGGTATCAGATCTCGGAGCCATGTGATTTGGCTGGTTTTGTCATGTGATTTGACAAGTTTAAAGAGCCACTTGATTTGGCTAGTTTTGTCATGAGATTGGACGATTTGGTTTGAAGCCATGTGATTTGGCTGATTGAGACGTTAATTTAACGATTTTTGGTGCCATGTGATTTGGCTAGTTGAAATCTGCTAGTTCGCGAGCCCTGGAAGGGCTGCTCGTCAGAATGGCCGTGTGGGAGATTATGATTTTACTTGATTTTTGTGAATTAAAAGTAGTGCAATTGACTACTCGTCCCCGCCATTAACGAGCAAGCTTCTGTATAAATAGCCATAGGGTCTGTCAACAGATCAGAAGTTGTCCGGCTGTGGACACGGCACGACGGTGCTCTGAACTGTTTCAGGTCGGGTAATTATAAAACTTCCATATGTTGTTATTATGTTTAAGTAACTAAGTAATAATCATGTGATTATTATGAATATTCGTATAATAAATTGTTTGTCTAGTACTTGTGTGTTATAATTATAATAAAATATTACGACTACCCACTACTTCTGAGTTTTTCATATCCATTCTCCCACATACAGGTACTCTCCTACTTCAGAAGTCAGAGTTTTATACATAATCTTGTGTATTTCTTAAAGCCTATATTGTATGCCTAGTTTCTTTCACAACTTGAAACGTCAGTGGTTTGAGTTTTCCGGCATACAAAGGTGAAGTGCAATGACTTTGTTATATCATTATGTTGAGACTGCGATTTTTGTAAGATGCAATAAAGATTATTATTATTATTATTATTATTATTATAATTGTTAAGGACCCGTTTTTTATCTCCAGATATATGTATTTTTGTACATAAATAATAAATAAATAAATAAACGCTACACAATCACCGGGCCCCATTAGGATATTTATATCCTGTGTCGGGGGTCCGGAAACACAACAATGACAATCACAAACACACACAGACTGGAAAACATGTCTGTATGGTCAATACAAACGTCGGCTCCGAGAAGGAATCGAAACCGCGACCTGTGGCACTTAAGTCAAGTACGCTACCGCTGCGCCACAACGTCGTCGTAAGCTAAAATGGCCAAGTGGACAGACGGTAGCGGTTATAAATCCAGGACAAGGACTTCTGAGTTTGATGAGGATGATCACGGACACTATCGTGAAGGTTACATATCTTGGAAGGAATTCTGAGACATGTATTCCGCTAATCCTCAACAAAGCATCACTTTGAAAAAAGCTCCTAAGTGTTTTTGAGCTATATTTGAAAACTGTACACGGAAGCTTTATAGAAACTATTTTTATGAAGAGTTTATAATGATAGGATCTAGGATCATGTACATATACAAAAACTATACGAAAGTGCTTGTGACTTCATGAGGTGATTTCACCGTTTCGAACTGGCGAGGCGGTAGCATATTGGATTACGTCACTGCATTACAGAAGCAAAAAATACTGGTTCTAAAACTTATACTAAAAATGTCTTGGTCAACTCTAGCTAGGAATAATTCAGTTTGCTCATTATATTAATAGCTTAACTACCTACTCCCGGTATTGCAATGCCACATAAGAAAAAAAATTTTTTTACCCAAGGCATAATCAGATCAGTGCTTTAGAAATGCATGGAAGACAAGCATAAATAATCATTTACATCTATATAGATATCCCGCGGCTCAACTTACTTGGACTACATATTATTAGTACTAAGTTATAATGACCAGTTATCGAGTCTCCACACTACAAAAAAGGAGTCATATAATTCGTGCCAAAGATTATCAAACGCATAAAATAACGTGTAGATAAATAGACTATGTAATTTATCATATACTGAAATGTAAAATATAGAACATAGATTCGAAAAAGTAATTTACGTTAGGTTAATTTAAAACTTTTTCAATTTATTTGGATTTACTAGTTCTAGGTATTCCATAAGTTAAATAGATTTGTTGACCGAAAAATGCGAACATTAAAATTGTATAATAGCCAAAGGCGTATTCTGAACCCCTACATTGGTTTATTGGTTTTTACGTATTGCCAATTAAAAGTGCTACATTTTTGTTACCAACCATATTAATTAGAAAATGGGGCCTTTAACAACCTAAGGCTTACAGCAAAACTAAAACAAGAGTGATGCAGTGATGGCTGGTTACTTTAAGAAGTTGGGTTCCATATCTTCGGAGTCCTTGATTCATAAAAATGTTTTACAGGAACACCCCGTAAAAATACTGTGTCCAAAAAAAATCCCGAATTCATTTTACAGATGTTTAAGTTATAGCATAACTTATACACAAAAAATTTAGTCGACTCACTGTTAATCTTGTATTTGAAGTCGGTTAGTTAATAATAATAATAACAAATAATAAACGCAACACACTCAACGGCCTCCATTAGGATAGTTATATCCTGTGTTGGGGGTCCAGAAACATACATAAATACAAGGACAAAGACGCCCAGACTGCAACACATGCCTGCATGGTCAATACAAACATGTGATCCGAGCGGGCATCGAACCCTGTGATGCTTAAGGCAGATTCGCTACCGCTGCGCCACAACTTCGTCAATACAAAAGTTAAAAAAATACTTTTAATTAAGTAATTAAACTGAGTAAACTAAAATAAAGACCTTTATGTATTATATCTAAGCCGTTGACTGAAATTGTTAACAGTAATACTAATATTTTCCTTGATTCAAATAAATCATTTCCGAACATAAAACCAAATTAACTTGAAAGACAATTACAACAAAGAGATTATAAGGTGCTGTGGGATAATTTGGTTAATTAAAATTTATTTATAATATATTTATTCTAAATTCAATAAATATTCCATAAATTCATTTAATTTCTAAAAGCAAAGTCAAGTTTACCCTTATAAAAAACGTGTTCACCTTTGACTTTTGGAAAATATAAAGGTCAGGTAAAAATTTAAACGAATAAAAAAAAGAATATTTAATCTCATAATAAATAAAAAATTAAAGTATCTACTACCAAAGAAGCATATCTGAATTAAACGGGAAAATCAATATACCTATACATATAAAAGGATAAGTACTTAATTTATGCCTAACATATCAACGCCCAGCCTAAACCCTCGGACATAGAAAGCTAAATTTTTCACAAGTGATGTTATTAAAACGTAAGCGAGCTATAAGAAAAGATTTTTCGACATTCGAAAACGGCGTTGAAGGGAGGATTTTAGCAACTAGAAGCATGAAATGAGGGGAACAATTGAATTATAAAGAAACACGTGTTTCAAGATTTTTTTAAATTCCACCCCTAAAGTATGAAATGGGGGTCAAAGTTTGTATTAATCTAATGCCATTTACATTAGATATATAATATTACAATAATTACAATAATTAGGTTATCCTTATGTCCTTTATTATCCGGTAAACTGAGTTAGTTTTTTAGAAAAACACGAAGGCTGATTCAAATACAAGCGCGAATTATACCTATACTACCCCAGATTGATCGTCAAAGTATATTTTATCAAATTACATCTCATTACTGGAGAAAAGCTCACCGGTAATTGATTGACTACCTGCTCGGTGCGTAGGTGGCGTGGGCCGGTTGCCATGGTGACGCCCACGCGTACCCCCTCGCCCCTTTCAGCATTGACACCTGGGACCTTGACCTCGCAGCTGACAGACGCGTGCCGCCGGCCGCGCGCACGGAACGTATGAAACTTACTTCGCTGTATTTTCGAACGCCTAAATCTGGACGGTGTTTCGATCTTTTTTTAAATTTGAATACATCTATCTATTGATATTGAACTACAAGGATCGCTTAATGTATTGCTTTCAATATTTCAGCTCTTTCTAAATTGCTTTTAAATACAAAAATGTGTGACTGTCACGACATTAAATAAGCTCTTTCAGTCTACTATCTTTATTATGAAAAAAACCGTTTTTATTATGACAAGTTATATAAGAAACCCAATGAAAGGTCGGGCTTTCAATAGAAAATATATCACTTTCGTGAGAAGTATCTTTTTTGATACCACAATGGCAAACAAGCGTAAGGCGCGTTTGATGGTAAGAGGTCGTCGTAGCCTACAGACACTTGCAACACTAGGACTATCTCATGCGTGTGTATGACCCTGTAATATAGGTACTTTCTCTTGAATTCACATGCCTCACAAACCACACCATCAACAACCATCACGAGCCTACCTTGGTTAAGGTCGGTGTAAGAAAAATGTCACTTGACTGATTTTGAATCATTGTAAGTACAGGATTTTCACGTTAGTGATTTTCACAATAAATGCTTATGTTCAAGATTTCACTATCGTATTAAATGAGGTCGGCCACCAAGGTTTTAGTCAGTCCCCATGACGAGATATTAGATGGTAATTTTGTCATGGAACCTCATACAATGTTTCTTCTCCCCAGGAAGCTAGGAATGTGGTAGTATATTGGCCCAATCAGCAAAAAAGTTTTTTTGTTAGAGCGGGCAAACGGGCAGGAGACTCACCTGATGTTAAGTGGTTACCGCTGCCCATGAACATCTACAACACCAGGGACAAACAGATGCATTGCCAACCTTTTTTGGAATACTGGTCTCGAAACGCGGCTGACGAACAGTCTACGTGTTTATCGTCAATACGGGGGTAGCTAACCAGGCGGGACTTTTTAAGCCTTACCACATACCAGCATATACATGTGTTACAATTTTTTCCACGACATCCAGGTTTCCTCACGATATTTTCCTTCATCGTTAAGCACGAAACAAATTTGAAACACAAATTAAGCACTTGAAAACTCACAGAGGTGCTTGCGCGAATTCCCGATGGTCGCCGAATTTATATTCAAAGTATAAGAAATTCCACCAAAACGTTAAAACTTCATAGTGAAGCTTACTACAATGCATTAGTGAATCCAAATCGGTTAAGCCGTTTCTGAGATTATAACCTTATAATATAACGCGAATATAACCTTAATAAACTTATTGATGAGTGAATATTATATAGAGTGAATTTATATTTTTTTACAGCATTTAATTGTCTTTATAATTATGTATATTTCATTTCGATGCGTTCAGTTTAGAACGAGTTATTGAATTCCAAAGCAAATTCGAAAAAAATCCTTTGTAATTTGTATGAAAAATAGAAATTCGCGATGAACGACCTCTAAATCTCAATTTTAAGAACTCCCCTTCTACCAGGGGTTTTTTTACTGCCCCGTATACATTTAACAGCGAGTTTTGAAAAAAAAAAATTGTTGAATTTTTGAACCAGTCTAATATGTATATACCTACAGCGAAGAGAAAGAAACTTTACATTTTTCCAAAATCATAAACATTACTATAGTTAATATTTCACAAGGTCGTAGCCTAGTTGAATTACCCTCTTTTCATGGTGGTTGCCAACCCAAAGGATAGGCGAAGGGATAAGAAGGGAGCAGAGGGGGTGGGAGATTCAGCATCCGGCTCTCTCACTCATCGAGTCATCCCACGAAACTCAACTGTACTTTTACTTACGGCGATTTTCTATGAGAAGGTAATACCTCCCCGATCGAGCTGGCCCATTTGTGCCGGAAGAAGTATGGCGTTACTAGTAATTTATAAGGTTCCTCAATAAACTGTATGTCTAACCCCCGGTTTCTTGTGCGTATATCAAATTCATGTTAACATAACATACCAAATACCAAATAAAGAACGCTCATTGTTTGAAGATAACCGATGATCAACAGGCGACCAATGAGCGTTTTGCTTTGTGTATGTTAAGTTGACATAAGTTTGATCAACGTTCGAGAAACCGGGGGTTAGACGTTTAAATGAACGCACTAACACGTCAGTTAATACTCTGCCTATTAGTATACATAATAAATTAAAATTACAAGCTTCTGAATCAAAGCTATCATAGTTATATTCGTCACGTTTTGAAGTAAAAACAGACACCTATTTGGTAAATAAGTTGTAATTTTTTCCTTATATCAAATTTTTGCTGTTAATAATTGTGAAACGTAAAAGGAAAACATAAAAAAACCTCGAACAGACGTTATAATAATAAAACAAAAAATTTCAAAAACTTTGTAATGAAATATAAACAAGGTGGTTAACGTGATTATTTTTTTTCCAAGGGTTTTGATTTTTTTTATTTCAAGTTAGAAAACGAGGGAACTCTTACAAAGTTAAAAGTTGTGTCGAAATGGCGAGAACGTATTACGAAATCACTTCGCAATTTCTCCTTTTTAGGGTTCCGTGGCGAAATGGCAAAAACCGAACCATTATAATTTTGTTATGTCCATCTGTCCGTCCGTCCGTCACAGTCATTTTACTCGGAGACTATTGGCTCTATCTAAACGATGTTTAGGTGTATAAGTGTATTCTGTGAACCGCTACACAATTTTGTAGTGAAACCTTAAAATATCTTTGGATAGGTCTTCCAAAATGATAAGGAGGTTTGATTTTTACTTTTTTGATTAAGTAACTCCGAAATTCATAAAAATTGTGCCTTCCCTTCAAGCTTTTGAACTATGGCATTTAAAGTTCGAAAAGAACTTTCAACCACATTTATTTTGAAGAAGATAGGTCTACAAATTTTAGTAATATATAAAGTTTTTCCATAACTTTGTTTTTCATATTACTTTTAATAATTACTATGAAATTACCAACTTATTTTTAGGGTCGATTTTAATTCGTTATTAATTTTTAAAGTCCTTAAGATTCTTCATCATTAAATTGCGGAACCTTAGTTCACCTTGTGCGTGGTCCACAACGCACTTGACTTTGGTATTTTTTTTAAATGACGCCTATTTTTAAAAATTCAGCTACTGCCTTATTATTGTGGCTACATGTTAAAATTAATCAGGTTGTTATTTTTAGCGGACTTTAAAAAAGGGGCTTGTGATTCGCCTGAACTTTTTTGTTAATGTGTTTGTTACCAGAATTTCGCTTTCCTTTAATCCTGTTTTTGTTACGTATATACGCTTCCTTGGTGATCACATATACATTTCATATGGATTTTATCAATCAAAGACTAAGAGGTAATTATCTACTTCTTTGCATTTCGCTGGCAAACACCTATATTATTGTGCCCCAAAACGCAGCCACTTCATTGAAACCCAATATTTACTTCTTGGCATCTTATTAAAATATAATATCCTATCTTTGTAATGTTTGATATGAAATGCAAACAGTTCTTTAAAAATAGTATGTGTTATAATTTTCTATGTGTTTCTACGTGGGAACTATTGATTTGTAGGAAGGCAGGAAACGTATTATCGTCAATAACGTATTAGTTTCAACGGTTGCAGGCTTAATTGCAGGTTATATTGGCAGAAGCTTAAGTGCCAATACCTATTAGAAAATAATAATTTCCACACGTTGTAGACAAAGGAAATGAAGAACACATGTTTGTAACTGTAATGATGAGGGAAATACTGTGCAAAAGCAATTACTTTATTATGCTTTTTTTAATAACTGCCTAGCTAAGTCTCACTTACGTATTCAATTCTGAAGCTATTGATATATAGGATGTAAATAAAAGAAATGTACGATTACATCGCAAAGAATAAGTGAAATCTGCGAAACTATAATGTCGCTACTTTTATTATTAATTCTACGGACCTATTCCGAATTGTTCGATTCAGATATTGCAACTTTCATAAACACAATAGTATCCCTTCCTCAAGTCTTCTTCATCCTAGCATTATTCCCGGTATTTTTATGTACCCAGGGTCTGCTTATTACTCTTATCCGGACTTGACAGGTTGCTAGTTTTTACACAGAGCGATTGCCATCTGACCTCCGCAACCCTAAGGGCGAACCAGTAACTCATTGGATAAGAGCAATTTACTTATCAAGAGTTATCCCTTCCTCAAGTATGCCTACTTTTATACCACAAATTTATACTATGTTGCAATCTTGAAATTAAGAAAAAACCACATAATTCTAGAAGAGTTATGCTTGTCCCAGCACAAATGGGGCACCTCGACTGGGGAAGTATTACCCTCCAACAAAAAATCGGCGTAAAGTGACAGAGTACTGTTGCGTTTCGTGCGATGAGTGAGAACGCCGGCGGTCCAATCTTCAGTCACTCTCTCTCAATCCCTTCATCTTCAATCCCTTCACTCGCATCCCTTGGGTTGGCAACTCACGTGTTATTTCAATTAACAAACGTTCATAGGTTGCGGTGATTGCTTACCGTCACGCGGAACGTATTTGTGTGCCAAATGTCATGAAATAATAAAATTAAAAATACAAGAATCCCTATTAACAGGCGAGTAGCTTAAGAATAGAATAAAATATGCTGTATACATAAGTAACATTCAAGTACTTATTAGCTATGCATACACGTACAGTCGTACAGGTAGGCGGTCTTATCGATAATAAGTGATTTCTTCCAGACAACCTCGGATTAAGGAAAAATGAGCAAAGAGAGAGTAGGTGGTGCTACTTTTGCACACATAAATATGTCGGAGAAGTCAATACGGAGGCTGTTTTGACTATAGGCATTATATCATACGTCCCATCCGTCTAATATATAAATAGATTACTAATACTACACTTAATATAATATAGCTTTGCTATGTAGTACCACGTACTGTTTATAAACGTAAAGTTCGACCGGGTATACTCTTTGCTACCAACACATGCCGCACGAATTCTGGCCTGCGCGCCCCATTACGACGCCTGGTTGAAACTTATAATTCTTCATTTATGGATATAGATATTTTTGCATTCACCAGATGGAAATATAAAAATCTAGTGATAACTTTCTTGAATAATTCAATGTAATCATAGTGATATTTCATAGCTCATTTAAGTTGATTTGCATGATTGTTTAATTATTTGATAATTATTTTTAACTTCTTACTTTTTTTTTATTACGAGTATATTTAATCTTTCTGTGCCTTCTGCGTATTTTTTTTTTCTAACTAATATGTGGATAATGTTGTGGGCTGCAACACTGTTACGTTACCTCTGTTATGCAGCTTAGTTGTATTTATATTGTATGTTGTAGCTGTTTGTTATCCCTTATAAAAAAAAAATAGAATAAGTCATATTAAAAATGAAATCCACGGGAAAAAAGTAGTAATTTTATGCAATGAACGTAATTTAATTATACTGCACTTTACATGAAATGGGGAAAGCGTATAGCTTCTCAATGTAACTCTATTATATGACTAATGGGAACTGAGATACTATTAAGGAAAAACTCAATATATTCTTTAATGTATGAAAATTTATCTTATTTAATTTTTCTTTCATTTTTTAATTCTTTTTAATGGGGCTATGGATTGTTCCTTGCCCAAAGGGTAACACGGAACCCTATTACTAAGACTAGGCGTTCGTCTGTCCGTCTGTCTCATGAGCTCTATCTCATGTGATAGTTTTATAGATGACGTATCTCTGCCTCTTTAACAACAGATACTAAAATAAATATTTATTACCATAAAAAAACGTGATTTTTTGCTCGTGTTTGCTCGAAATTGATAAAGGCAAGAGGTAGACGCTTAAATAGACTTCACTGAATGTTGAGTTACTAATTCACTTAAAAAAAAAAAAAAACAAATATTTAATTTCCCATACAATAAACGTAATTTTTGTCGTTTTTGTCCATAATTGCGGAACCCTTCGTGCACTTGACTCCCACTTGGCCGTTTTTTTTAAACTTTTTGGACTATAAAGCAATTGATTATTCTTTTTGAATCAATGATGTTATAAACTGAACTTATCTAGTTTTTCGAATCACAGTGAACAACATTTTTCAAATAAAAAAAGAAATCAAAATCGGTTCTGCCGTTTGGGAGCTACAGACAGACAAAGATACATATGTTAAGCTTAAAACACCCCTCTTTTTGAGTTTTTAACCCCGTAAAAAGGTATTTATATCTTACACAACAGCTTAGTCCTAAGTTTCAAAATTAAAAAAAAATGTTTAAAAATTTTGACTCGTGAAGGATTTGAACCTCCGCCCTCCGATGCTCAAGATAAATTTTATATCGGCGCTCTAACCTACTGAGCTAACGAGTCATGTTGACTCAGGTATAAACTCCGGCTCTGTTCCTACAACATGACGTCATCGGAAAACTAAATTGGTACTTTAACGTCACTAATAGAAAACTCTTGAAAAAGAGCTCTATGTTCCTTACGTGAAGGCCTATTTTCATATGAATGCAATAAATTGATAACTACTAGTGATTATTGATAGATTATTTAATATTAATGTGACTGAGTAATCGAATCGAAATCGGGTTCGATTCACGCTCGGAGCATATGATTACATTGACCATGCAAACATGTTTTCCGGTCTGGTTGTATTTGTCATTGTATGCTTCCGGACCCCCGACACAGGATCTCACTATCCTAATTATGGGGGTCGTTGAGTGTGTAGAGTTAAAAAAAGACGTCCTGCAAGACCCTGACGATAGGATTACATAAGCTTCGCCGGCGAGGACGAGGTCCTTTGTTTTGCACACCACCCGGAGCAGGCGTTTATTATAAATGTTCTGTTTCGGCTTGGGGTTTTTCCTGCGCCTCAGACTGCACGTTAGGCTGTCGGTCCCGGTTGTTATCATAACATCTGGTAATTATGGCTAGAAAGAAAGAGAGAAACAACATTACACATAAGTTAGTTTCTTGTTCTATTTTTTTGATTTCATGACGGTCCGTTGAGTGTGCAGCGTTAATTATTATTATTATTTATTTAATGACATACCTTTTAGGGTTTTATAGTCGAATGCCAAAGACGCAGCTCTTATCATTTCATCATGACCGACTGTTTGTCCATCTTTCCACATGTCACAGTCATTTTACTTGGAGACTATTAGAAATTACGAAATATATTATATACGAAATTTAGAAAATAGGTGTATTCTATACCCCGCTAGACAATTTCGTAGTGAAAAAATAAATAATAAATATGTACGTAATAAAGTTCACTTTTAACTGTATTTTATGTTTGTTATGCGTGAGTTAAAGAAAAGACGTCCTTCCACTATAATTTGTTTATTGCGACTAAAAATTGAATAAAATATATTCGCCTATGCGTTTTTTACATTGTTACATTTTTATGCGAACATGCCGCCCACCAAAGGACACAAGTCCTTTACTAAAGACAACATACTACAGTTATCATAACATGAAAATATGTTTAGAAATATAATTCAGAAAGAATTGATAACAAACATTTTTATGACTCAAGTCTGAATATAACATATGATAAGTTTTTAAGATTCAACAGGATTCTAAAATTGATATGTTCAAATTAAGGCTGATAACAATACATCATTTTTGTTAACTTAAAATTTAGAAATATTGAAATAATACATGCAAATTAACTTATAAACTTATTATCATAATAAATCACTCTTTAACAATGGGCAAGGCACAGAGTTTTGTTATATTACGTTTAATCACATCACCCTTACACTTAACACTGTACACTCGCGTAATGTTGTCAGATCCGGGATGTTTATCGACGATCCGACCGAGGGGCCATTTACCAGGTGGCAATAGTTCATCTTTGACGAGAACTATGTCTCCAATGTCGAATTCCTTTTGATGTTGGATCCACTTCGGTCGTTCTTGTAGTCGAGATAAGTACTCGTTTTGCCAGCGATGCCAAAAAATATTCAAAAGGCGTTGTGAATGTTGCCACCGCGAAAGATGGCTTACATTAACATCTCGTAAGTCTGGGCTCGGTACAGTTATCGGAGCCTCACCAATCAAAAAATGTCCAGGAGTGAGTACTTCAAGTTCTGTGTCTGTAGTGTCAATAGGGGTCAAAGGACGTGAATTCAGGCATGCCTCTATTTGACACAGCAGTGTGGTCAATTCTTCAAAGGTGAGGTGGCTTGTCAAGATTCGTCGTAAATGATATTTGATGGACTTGACTCCTGCTTCCCATAATCCCCCGAAATGTGGAGTATATGGTGGGATGAAGTGCCACTGTGTACCATCAGATGACAAAATTTCACTCAAGTGTCCAGGAAGCTCTAGTTTGGCTTCTTTCCATGCTTCGGCTAGCTGTTTGTTTGATCCAACGAAATTACGACCCTGATCACTCCAGATATGATTACATCGTCCACGGCGTGATACAAATCGACGAAATGCAGCAATGAATGATTCCGAAGTTAAGTCTCCGACCAATTCCAAATGTAATGCCTTCGTGGCCATACATATGAAGATAGCGATATAGGCTTTGTGTGATTTAGCTCCCCTTCCCCTTGACATAAGTACTTGCAATGGACCAGCAAAGTCTACTCCACTGTGAAGAAAAGGACGGGCTGGTGTTGTTCTTACCGTTGGTAAATCACCCATCACTTGCGAGCTGGTCATAGCTTTGTGTCTTGTACATACAATGCAATTATGAATCACTTTCTTTATAGTGCTCTTGCCTCGGATTAACCAATATTTTGATCTAATGTAGCAGGACATTAGCTGAATGCCACCATGTAAGGTCTTTTTATGAGCATCCGCTACTATCAAATGTGTCAAAGTGTTTCTGTTGCCAATAATGATTGGATGCTTCTTTTCGTCACTCAAATCTGAATTACGTAGCCTTCCTCCTACTCTTAAAATATCGTGTTTGTCGAGGTAAGGATTTAAAGATTTTATGTTACTGTTATGTCTTACGCCTTTATTGTTTTTTAATCTCCGAATTTCTTCTTCATATTCTTCTCTCTGTGCTGTTTTAATACATTTTAGTAATGCGTTTTGTAACTCTTCCGTTGTAATTGTTTCAATTAATTTTTTAGGCATTTTTCTGAAGTTTAAAAATCTTACACAATAAACTAGTACTCTTAGCAACTCTTCTAGTGAATCAAATTGATCAAATTTTAAATTACTTTTATCCTCTTCTATTTTTAAATTTACTTCTACCTTTTTTCTCTCTTCTTCGGTCGGTGTCAGGTTTGGTTTACATAATTCAACTTTCTTTTCTTTTAGCCATTCTGGCCCTTTCCACCACAGACTATTCTTAATTAGTTGTGAAAGCTCACTCCCTCTTGAGCCTATGTCAGCCGGGTTGTCTTTGGATTTGACGTGGAACCAATGATCAGGGGCAATGTGATCTATCACTTCGACGACTCTGTTGCTAACAAATGGTTTCCACCTATTTGGGTCCCCACATAACCATGACAATACTACGGTCGAATCTGTCCATGCGTATATTCTTTGTAGAGGTATCCTCATGGCATCTTTGACTAATGTTAAAAGCCTCGCCAGCAATACCGCACCACATAGTTCCAGCCGTGGTAATGAAAGGGGTTTTAAAGGTGCCACTCTTGTTTTAGATGCAATTATTCCGGTTTTGATTTCCCCTTTTGAGGTCGTTACTCTAAAATATACTACAGCACAATAGGCTTTAGACGAAGCATCACTGAATCCATGTAAAGATATATTATTTAATTCTCGTTGCTCAGTACAAATCCATCTTTTGATTTTAATTTCCTTTAACCTTCCCAAACTACTTCTAAGTCTTAGCCATTCGTCTTTAATTGAATCACCAACATATTCATCCCAGTCTAGTCTTTCCATCCACATCCTTTGAATTAACATTTTTGCTAAAATAATTATAGGACTTAGCCATCCAAGAGGGTCAAAAAGATGTTGTATGTCTGCTAATATTTTTTTTTTTGTGATTAGTTCAGAAATTTGCGGTAGTTTAATATCATATTGAAAACAATCTGTTTTTATGTTCCATGTGATGCCTAAAGTTTTAATAATGCTTCCTTTGTCTGTGTTTTCTTCAAGTTTTGTACTCCGTAATTCTGGTTTAATTGTTTTCAAGAAATCATCATTATTTGACGCCCATTTTTTTAGTTCAAACCCACCTCTTCTTAATACTTCACGAAGCTGTTGACTCCTTTCAATTGCTTCTGCCAAAGTGAAACATCCACTAATACAGTCGTCTACGTAAAAATCTTCCATAATTATCTTAGCTGCTTCTGGATAGTCTCTCTCTTCATCTTTTGCCAATTGTGTCAGAGTCTTTACAGCAAGATAAGGTGCTGAAGCTGTACCAAAGGTAATACGTAAAATACGGTATTCATTAATATTCTCATTAGGATCCATTCTCCAAAGTATTCGCTGATAATCGGCATCTTCTTTTGTTACTAAGATCATACGATACATTTTCTCGATGTCGGCTATGAAGCAAATTGGTTTGATCCGCCATCGCATCACTATACTTCTTAGGTCTTCTTGAAGTTGAGGTCCAACCATTAGAAGATCATTAAGTGATTTGTTATTCGAACCCTTGCAAGAAGCATCAAATACAATTCTAATTTTAGTGGACTCACTGTCTTCTTTTATAACCGCATGATGTGGCAAATATATAGCCTGCTTATTTCTTTCATCTTCTGGTACTAACTCCATATGATTTAATTGTATATATTCTTGTATAACCTTTTTATATTCTTCTTTTAATTTTTTATTATTGTTGAGTTTCCTTTCTAAATTATAAAATCTTTTTAATGCTATATCCTTTGTGTTTCCTATTTCTTCTGGTGATGTTTTAAAAGGTAGTTTGACAATATATTTTCCATCTGTTGATCTAGTTTGATTTGTTTTATAAATTTCTTCACAGTTTCGTTCTTCTGCTGTATAATTTCTTTTCCCAGTATCTTCGATTTCCCATAGAGTTTTCAACATATTATTGAAATCTATTTGTAGACTGTGGTGCATCACTATGATTTCATTCTCTTGTGCATTGTTACCAATATTGCCAAATAAAATCCAACCCAAGTGGGTATCTTGAGCTGTTGGAGAACCAGGTGGGCCCTTGACCAGATTGTTTCTAAGAATATCTGTGTACGCTTCCACTCCTAGTAATAAGTCTATTTTACTAGGTATATAATATTGTGGGTCTGCTAATTCAAGACCATTTAAATAAGACCACTTCTGATTTGGTTCGATTATTCTGCACGGCAATCTCGTTGTTATATGTGATGCCAACACAAATGCCTTTACCGCTAGCTTGTAATCTTTGTTGTATCTAGAAAAAACCTCCATTTCTACCATGTGTGAAATTTTTGTTGTTGTTGAACCCACTCCCGATACCGTGCCTCTAATAGCTATTTTTTGAGTCGCAATAACTGTACTACGCGTTGACTAACGAAGGATGCCTGTGACCCTGGGTCTATAAGCGCTCTTAGCATAGTCGTCTCTCCTGTGTGGCCCTTAACTAAAATCAGTGCTGTTGCCAACAATACTTTATTGTGACTTGATGCTAAGTGCGAAGCGATTGACACATCTTGATTCTCTTCCTCACCCTCTTCTACTCTTGTGTGCATAGCAGAAAGCCCGGTTGATTCTTTGTTTCCTTCACTATCCCTCTCCTTTTTCCCGAACTCTCCCTTCTTCTCCTCTCGATAACAATGTAGAAGTGAATGATGTCGTCGACCGCAAATCTTACAGCATGTCTTCTGCTTACAATTAAACACAGGATGACTTGATGATAAGCAATTGTAACACAAACGATGATCCTTGGCGTGATCTCTTCTTTTCTCTGGACTTAATTTGCCATATTCTTTGCAATTGAAAATAAAGTGGTTTTCTTTACATAAGCTGCAACATATTTGTGTAGCAACAGTGTGAAAGGTGCGTTCTTTTACGGCTCGCGTTGATGAGGTTTGTGATGTCAATACTAGTGTTTGAATGTTGGATTCCAAGAACTCAACAAGACTCTTAAACGTAGGCAATTCCGTTTTATATTGCTTGCTCACAAACTTCTCCCATTCTTTATGTGTTTCCGGATCCAATTTCTGAGTAGTCAGAAACACTATTAAAGGGTCCCAAGAAACGGTCGTGATGTCCAAAGAATGAAGGCTGCTTATACATTCATTTGTGTTGTCTATCAAAGTTTTTAACTGGTTTGCAGATTGAGTAGAATTTCTTTTTAATGAAAACAATTTTTTGAGAACTGCATCAACAATAAGTCTTTTATGGTTGTATCTATTTCTTAAAGTTTCCCACGCTTCATTATAATTTTTTTCTGTGACTTTAAAATTCTTTATCGTATTTTTAGCTTCGCCCATAACACATGATTTTAAATAATGTAGCTTCTGAACATCGCTTATTTTTTTATTTCTATGTATGAGAGAAATAAACACATCTTCAAAACTTTGCCATTCTTCATATGCGCCCGAAAACAATGGAAGATTGATCTTAGGCAGGTTGATGTCAGCATCGCTCGATCTCGAACTTTCTTGAATATTAGTTGATGCATTTGCCGCATCATTTTTTATTGATTTTGAATTTTCGAGTGTATCCGATAATTCCGCTTTAAAATCCAGATATAGTTCTTCAAATTGACTGTGCATATCCTGCTTAAAGTATTCTAAATTTAACCGAGTGTCCTTAGTCGTAACTTTAATTAAATTTTTATGATTAGTTCGAAAAGATGACCAATATTCCTCTATACACGTAATTCTTGCTTGTAAATAGCCAGTACTTATTCTTCCCTTTGGACATTTTCTATAATTAATTTTTGCTTTCTTCAATAAATCAAATAAATCTTCTAATCCTTCAATAAGTTGTTGTTCGGCAGACATAATTATAACACGATGTAATAATATTTAAAACTTTATACACTTCGATACTTGTTATGTTCAAATGAATAAAACTCCATATAGAAAAAGTTGTTTACGCAAAATGCACAATTCCTTATCGCTACGATCTCCAGCGAGGTGCACTTCTTTGTATTCGAAATGTTTATCATCCGGCTCGATTATGGACCAAAATATGTACGTAATAAAGTTCACTTTTAACTGTATTTTATGTTTGTTATGCGTGAGTTAAAGAAAAGACGTCCTTCCACTATAATTTGTTTATTGCGACTAAAAATTGAATAAAATATATTCGCCTATGCGTTTTTACATTGTTACATTTTATGCGAACAAAATATTTATAAAAATTTAGGATATTTTAAATTGGAAGGTGGAAATGCATGGGAAACATGGGACAGGTTTTAAATGAAACGCAACAAGAATGACTGGCTATTCATACTAGTACATATACTACAAGCCTTACCCCCGGTGTTGTTCATCGGATCTTTGACCAATGAGCGTTCTGTATTTGATGTGTTATATTGACATGAATTTGATGAATGTACGGGAAAAAACTTAGGAGTCAAAGAACTAAGCCTTGTTTTTCAAAAAAAAATGGTAGTCAAATTCTGACTCGTGAAGGATTTGAACCTCCGCCCTCCGATGGTCAAGAAAATTTGTATATCGGCGCTCTAACCTACTGAGCTAACGAGTCTTGTGGACTCACGGAATAAGTTTCGATTAAAATCTAAAAAATGACGTCACTAAGAACTAAATTGATACCTACGCAGTTACGTCACGTGAAGCTAAATATATTTTGAAAAGAAAACTCTATTGTCTGTATATAAAGACTCATATTTAAATGAACACGTGAAATTATGTTACATGGATTATAAAAATATCATTAGATAAATAATAATGAATACTCTTTATCATTTTCGATACCGTTCTAGCGTTGTGGGTCTGCCTTTAGCGTTGACGATTGCGGGTTCGTTTTCCGCCATGGTAGGTATTTGTATTGATCTTACAAATATCAGTTTCGGCCTGGGCGTTTGTCCTAATACCCATAAGGACAATCGCTCCGCACCGTGCCTCAGAGAGCACATTAAGCTGTCGGTCCCTGTTGTTATCACATAACATCTGATTATAGTCGTAAACTCTTGATAACTAAATTACTCTTATCCAATGAGGTTACTGGTTCGCCGTTAGGGTTACGGAGGTCAGATGGCAATCGCTCTGTGTCAAAACTAGTAATCTGTCAAATCCGGACAAAAATAAACAGACCCTGGGCGAATAATCGTACAGGACCGGGAATAATGCTAGGATGAAGAAGACTTTCTAGCATTTTAATTGTAAGAATGTGACTATTAGTCATTGACAATCTATTTTTTTTGACACTTGGAAAACAAGCATACATACGGTCTATCCGTGGTCTGGTCTGGTAACAGTCAGCGCAATATATGACCGCTTGCGATAATTGAAGTATCACATGCGCGTTGCCAACCCAAGAGATAGAAGGGATGAGAAGGGAAAAAGAAACGATACAGATGGGGTAGGAGTTTGGGTCTCCAGCACTCCCTCATCGCACGAAACGCCTACTGTACCTAGTACCTACTGATACTGTTACGTTATTTCCTATGAGAGGGTAGTTCTACCCGAGTCGAGCCGGCCCATTTGTGCTGGGAAAAGCATGTCACAAAAATCTGTGACGGCTATGGTGCGCTCGTTACTATTTTTATTTTTTAAGTTTAAGTTAAGTAAATACAAAAAATAACTTATAATTGGACGCAAATAAGCAATACCATGTCAACTCACACGAATGTCATTTCGAGATAAACGCGTTTGAAGATTTTGACGAACTTGCTTTATATGATTTTTTTATGTATTGGTCAAGTTTTTGGCAATTTCAGATTTATGTAAGTTATTTTACTCATTTTCAGAAAAAATAAGTATACAAACTGCATATTTCGTATATAATATAACTCAAAACGTTTAACATAATACATAAATTGCATGATTAAAAATAGCTTTTTTAGAAGTTTTAAACCTTAAAACCCTACAAATATTAAGAAAAATGTTCTTCAGACATTTACCAACACTTCTGCATATATAACTCAGTTTTTTCAATTTTGTGGGTTGACATGGTATTGCTTATTTGCGTCCAATTATGACCTCCGTACTATTCTCAATATTTTTTGCAGAATCGAGAATACTTTTGATTTATGTTAAGTTAAGAAATTTCATCCAAGACCGATATAATATGTAAGTTAGCGAAGTTGCGTAATGACTCTTCTTCCAAAAGTAGGCCCTTAATATTGCTAAATTTACCTTAAAAGTTAAAAAAAGTTTATCGATGACAGTAAGTTTGGAACTTTATTGGAAAAATAACGAAGCTTGAATAATATATATTTCTTCCTAACATTTTGCCCGGTATTTATATCCAGGGACTGCTTATTACTCTTATACGAGTTTGACAGGTTGCTAGGTTATGCTGGGGAGAACCACAACGACAAACGCCCAGAATAGATATATTTACGAAGATTCCGAACCCACTCAGAGCCTTTAGGTAGGCGCCACCAACACGTCAAAACCGTCTATAGATTGTTACGTTTTCAGCAACCCGCAACCTCCAGCGTACGCTACAACGATGTCAGACCATTTATACTATGTACTAGTTGCACCCGCGGCTCCGCTTGCGTGGTGTACAGATTTTTCTTTATTGCACGGAAGTTATTACCTTAGTTACTCTTTATAACCTCGGCTCTCTGCCAATAAAAGTCGTGTTAAAATCGGTACAACAGCCACTTCAACGATTAGTCGAAACAACCAGACGGAAAGACGACAGATATAAAATTTAAAAATTGATTTTTACGTGTAAGTACCGTTTATAATTTCATAATTATATATTCACTGAAAAGCTAATCATTTGGAATCAGAAACAGACACTTCAATTTTATTTATTTGTAGTTATAGATTATGGTGTCAACTGAAAAAACGAATTTCATAATTCACTTAGGATTTTCAGGATGACGGAGGTCAGACGGGCTGAGAAAAGGTTGGAGAGTAATTGAATAAATAAATTTTAATATATGAAATAAAGGGCTACCTCATCTTTATAACTAAGCCTAAAAGCTATATACGTTATCCTCAAGAGAGTGAAATAAAAGGTTTCCTTTTGAAAACTTTTTAGGGATTTACAAAAACTACTATTCCATAAGTTTAGGTAGAATAATTTTGTACTGTGATAAATAAAGTATTTACTATCTAAATAATTTTAGATAGTTCCCAATTTTAAGCGACCTCACACGGAAGCGTACTCTATTTAACACAAAAATTAAAACATAAAAATTCCTTCATAAATGGTAAAAATATGGTGAAATGGTTCCCGGCGTCGGGATGTGGCGACCCTATCATCCGCTGTTGGGATAATCTCTGTCACCGCAGAGATTATTTCACCAGTGCAATCAGTCACACTGGTGATAGGTCTTTTGTTGCAAGAGGCCGGCTAGCTAGGTACCATCGCAGTGTCAAATATTCTGCCGCCAAATAGTAGTTCTTAGGCATTACTGTGTTCCGGTTTGAAGGGCTAGTGAAATTACTGGGCAGAAGAGATTTAAGAACCAATATCTCGAGGCTGGCAACGCGTGAATGGCACCTACTTATGGTGCTTCAAGCGCTCATAGGCTACGGCAACCACTTACCATCTTACTTACTCCCTCCGGCGCTACAACCCTTTGTGCGGACAAAAGGCTCACCTGATGGTATGTGATCACCGCCGCCCATGCACATTTACAACACATGAGGGCATGCAGGTGAGTTGCCTACTTTTGGGAAAGAAATAGGCTCTTGTCTTGAAGTTTCCCAAGTCGTATCGGTTTCAGACAACCAAATTCTAATTTGCTAATATAATTATGAACCAATATTTCAAGGACCGACGCTATTGTATAAGAAATCTTAATTTTGCAACTAAAGCGAGGTCTCAAATTTCATTTTAGACAGTAAATTTCAGTAAATTCAGTAAGTAACTTGAAATATTAACTTAATTAGTTCATCGATCTTTAAGATATGTGTTTTCAGGATAGTTGTATTGTACTATCGGAACACCACGAGGTCTTGGGGTGAATTATTAGTGTAAGCGAGTATTCGTAGAAAGGAAAACGATCCTACATCATTCTCATCGTCCTCCTGTATAAGTCCTAAGCCGTTGTCTATCCAGCAGGTACTTAGAGTAAGGAGTCAACTTTGAAGGCACGCAAATATTTTCTTTTTCACGCCCGGGTACAGTAACAAATAAAACGCTACACAAGCAACGGTTTATATTAGGATAGTTATATCTTGTGTAGTGGTCCGGGAAAACATACACAATGAAAAGGACAAAGACACCAAGACCGGAAAATATGCCTGTATGGTCAATAAAAAATCTCTTCCGAGCGAGAATCGAACCCGCGACCTGTGGCGTTTAAGGCAGGTTCGCTACCGCTGCGTCACAACGTTGTCAAAAAAGCTATGTCCACAGCCCCCTCCCCCGTTGGTACTATCAAGGTCAAA
The DNA here is from genome assembly GCA_023373885.1 of Hestina assimilis. Taxonomy (NCBI): domain Eukaryota; kingdom Metazoa; phylum Arthropoda; class Insecta; order Lepidoptera; family Nymphalidae; genus Hestina; species Hestina assimilis. The sequence continues at coordinate 5,067,206 of CM041740.1, read as the reverse complement.
AGCAATATACCTTCAGATAAAAAAGCAATACAGTTTTCTTTGAATTTATACAAGATAAAAGCTACCACGGCTGATTTAGGCTCTTTGGCCTTAGATGGATTGATTTTGGCTTTAGTGGAATCTTCTTCGTCCTAGCATTATTTTATTTACCCAGGGTCTGCTTATTACTCTTATCCGGATTTAACAGGTTACTAGTTTTTATACGGAGCGATTGCCATCTGACCTCTGCAACCCTAAGGACGAACCAGTAACACATTGGATAAGAGCAATTTACTTATCAAGATTTAACGATTATTATCAGATGTTATGTGATAACAACCGGGACTGACAACTTTACGTGCTCTTCGAGGCACGGTGGGAGACCCACACGGATAAACGCTCAGACAGAAACATAAATATTAACAAACATCTCGCGAGCGGGAAATGAACCCGCAACCGTCGAGACTAAAGGCAAACTCGATACCCTCAACGCCACAAAGTGATTAAGTCAAGTTAATGTGCAAAATCAACATACACGAATTATATGGGACAAAAATTGGAAAAGGAATAAGTAGGGCTTAGAACTTTTCTTTCATTTTCTCTGTGATTTGATACCGTCCTTGTTAAAGCCATGTCTGCCGCTTTATGCTGGGCACAGGTAATTATCGTGTTGTACGTCGATGGAAGTTGCCAATATTACTCTTTGTTATTATGGAGATGGCTTTTCTTTTATAATAATATTTAATCAAAACATACTCTTGTCTAGTAATTCATATACTGAGTAAAATTAAGTAGGTCTTAGTTCTTTGCTCATTCCACACTAACGGCATTGAAACGTATGGCTCATCTGATAACTGTAGCAACAACGAAATATCACTTACATATTGACAAATTTAATGTAAAATTTAAACGGCTAACACTCACGTTCAATCGGTTTAAGTACCGACTAGTTTCGGACTCATCGGAGGTCCTTCATCAGGGTGAGTGGGTTACGTTCGCGGTCGCGACCCGTCTCGCAGTGCGAACGTGAGTGTTAGCCGTTTAAAAATTTTACATTAAGTTAATTATGTCTCACGATAGTTTTAATAATTATATTGACAAATATTTCAAGTCATACTCGTATACGACCCTCTCTCACACCCTCTGTACCCTCACTTCTTTTCCATCGCATCCCTTTTCTTTTCGTTTTTGGGTTTGCAACACGCGAGTGATACTTCAAGTATCGTGCGCGTTCATAGGTTGCGGTGACTACTTACCATCAAGCGGACCGTATGCTTGATTGTTAGCCGTCATGATATAAAAAAAATCTTGTTATATGACAATTTAGATTTCAAAACGTGAATGAGCGGCATGTATAGTGGCAGCCGGCATCATGTCACACAATTCCTCCGAACCAATTTTATTATTATACAAGGTTTTTCTTATTTTCTGTTTTTTTTTCCACTTTTGTTACTAAGCAATCAAAACGCGGCCTTTGCGATCAATATGTGTATGATATATATCTTTTTAAAATGTTAATCTATTATATCTTTGTTCACAACTATCGAGACAATATAGACATTACGTACAAAAAGTCCATACAAAAATCCTTTATTCACATCAAGTGACCGGTGACTGATTGTTTGCAAAAAGTCACGAAATAGAATTGGTTTACTTTGAAACAAATATGAAATCTTAAAAAAAAAAAAACATGCTATAAAAACAATCTCCACACTACATAGCCCCACGCACGGCACGGCGGGGGCTCAGTGGGGGGTGAAACATGCCTGGCCCTGCACTTGTGTACCCCCTACCCACCCCTCGTGGCTAAGACTGGTGGTCCAGTTTGAAACTATTATATGTTTCCAATATATAAAAAAAAAAAATATACGAATATACTTTGTAAGATAAATTTTATCTTTCTTTTAAAGAAACTATCAACAATGAACTATATAATTTTTCATTAATTATGCAAAAGTTTTTCTGAATTTCTGACATACTGGATTTGTTACGTGGGGACTTGGACCATGAACTCTTATTGCGATTGTAATGACGATCTAAACTGACTTGAGTCGCTATTTCGTACCATGATATATACATATATTTATACGTCATGTTCAACTCATTCAGATTTTCTGAATCGGTTTACTGTCAGAATTGAATTGGATCGAAATAGAATTGTTACTAAAAGTTAATGGTAAGCCTCCTGAATGTAATTTTCTTTACGATTATTAATAAATTGACACAGTGATAATATATAATTTAATTTTGTAGTAAACAAAATATTAGACAATAAATAAATAAATAAATAAACGCTGCACATTCAACGGCCCCCATTATTATAGTGATATCCTGTGTCGGGGGTCCGGAAACATACACAATAACAAGACCAAACACACCCAGACTGGAAAACATGTCTGTATGGTCAATACAAACATCTGCTCCGAGCGCGAATCAAACCCGCGACCTGTGGCGCCTAAGACAGGTTCGCTACCGCTGCGCAACAATATCGAATCGCTGATGCTTCCATCAGCTTATGTTAGCGAAGTTTAATATTAATATTTATGGTACCGAATCGCTTCCAGTGGGTCTTTAGCCTATAGTAGAGGTGGATGAATGTGACCGTGAAAATTAAGCGCCTGTCCGCGCAACAAATACGCTTATGGAAATTCACGAGCAGAAAATTATACACTTCCTACTCAATCTGGTTAGATGTTATTTCATTATGATCGTGGAAGTATAAGTTCAGAATATTGCTCGTGTCGCTTTATAATTGTATTATAGGTAAATAAGGAAGTTTTATGAGTTCTGAAGCATAGTTAAATGATATTGACGCCCATTTACAAACTCAACTTATATTTTTAGTACGACTTTTATTCTTCGAAATCATAAGATAACGAGGAAGGTATTATTACAATTCTTCTTGCTAGCATTATTCTATACGAGTATTTACCCAGGGTCTGTTTAATACAATTATCCGGATTTGACAGGTCATTAGTTTCTATACAGAGCTATGCGACCTCCGTAACCCTAAAGGCGAACCAGTAGCTTATGGATAACAGAAAATTATTTGTCATTAACCATTATTATAACATAACCTGTGATAACAGCCGGGACCGGCAGCTTTGTGCTCTGCACAAGCACAATCGCCTCGACCGATACAGATATTTATAACAAACATCTGCTCCGAGCGGTAATCGAACCCGCAACCGTCGAGACGAAAAGCAGACTACCTACCACCAAGCCACAACGATATCAAAGGTATGATTACCATTATTATGTTATATTTAAAGTTACAGAATTATATTTCTCCATCTTCTTCGAATGATTAGTTTCCAAGCTTTTTTTTTTTTTGTGAGAGGAGGCAAACGGGCAGGAGGCTCACCTGATGTTAAGCGATCACCGCCGCCCATGAACATCTGCAACACCAGAAGGCATGCAGGCGCGTTGCCGACCTTTTTTTTTGCCAGAGGTTTTCGAGTTCTCCATATTGGTTTGACTGGACTCTGTGACTATTATCAAGTTAGCACAGTCGGGGAGCATTTTGAGTTATAATTTCGTATCCTATAGCAAGCAGTGATTCACAAATTTTCAAGGTATAAGCTGTAAGGTTTTTGCCGCCCTAGTCGAAACAATTGTCATGTCCTAGATTATTTTTACAATCCAAAAAAAGGCCGATTACTGGTTGGGGGGCGGCTAGCTAGCTGTTTTATTCTAGAATATGGAAGTTTGCTACTCGGAATGTACCTACAATGACAAGTGAGAGGGGAAAGCCCTCGGCAATTTTCTTGCAGATTTTTACCATCATCATCAAAAAACATCAGAAAACCATCATACAGAAATATTTTTGATTTCTATGAGGTAGCAAAAAAAATCTGCCTCCAAATTTGCCACCCCAAAAATCTGCCGTCATAGGCTCAAGCCTACTCAGCCTGCTGGTAAATCCGCCACTGATAACAATCATTTACAGTAAAATACATGATAGTGTAAAATGTACATATAAAAATACATTATAAACGAAAGGAAAGTATTTATAGACCAATAAATCACAATAATATGGAATTTGATGGTAAGTTTAAATTAGTAACCCTCGTCAATATTTTCTTACCTTCGATCACGCACATCACCAATCAATTAATATTGTAGCTTGTACCGTAAAATGACTATGGGAATGATTTTATAAATAGGCGAAAGCTATTTTTGATAATAACTTTCATAATTCATTTCAATGTTAAAAAAAAAAATAATCTGAATGTTTCAATTATTTTTCTTAAGGCCAAGAGAGAGATTATTAGCGTTAAAATTTTTGTAACGTAAATTTGGTCTTTACGTTGCGGTTAAATTTTTTTATCCAGTAAAACCTCAATAATCTAATCCTCCGATAATCCTAACGACCCCCCTCCATCCATGACAACCATGCTCTGGCAAGCCTCTATCACGCAAAATTGTTACTGCTGTGTTGTCTTATACACTTCAGACCGTACTAAATGTAGTAGTAGTAGTAGTAGTGGGGCTCCCTTTTCAATAATTTGGTCCTTTTTGTGTGTGGGATTGGCCAGTCTATTCTAACCAGCCCAGCTCCTTCCAGAAGTTCAGAACTTTGCTGGGACGTTCACAGACTTCTTGGAGCGACCTCATATCCTTGAGGATTTTTGCCCGTTGATCAACCACCCCTGCACAGTCCAGGATTACATGGGTGACCGTCTCTTCCTCGTTCAGACAGCCCCTACACGACCGTACTAATTGAATCATTGATTAAAATTTGTAGTCAGTTAATGATAACAATCAATCGATTATCGAATAAATATACAGTACTGTTTATTATAAATATATTTTTCAGACACAAGAAAATTATAAATTATTATTATAGAGAATAACTTCTTAAGTACGTTAGGTTCAAGACTCGTTAGCTCAGTAGGTTACAGAACGTCGATATAGAAATTATCTTGACCATCAGAGGGCGGAAGTTCAAATCCTTTACGAGCTATGATTTCAAATTCCCATTTCCAATGACGCCCTTAGTCTGTCAAGGCCAGTAGGACCAACAACAATACACATTCAAAAAAACATCATGTTCATTTGCGCCCTGGGAAAAATAAAAAAGCTGGATTTGAGAATAGATTTGAGGGGGTCATACTTATCTGTGAATCTAAAATCATGGACTGGATGGGTGGCTTCAATAAAAATAAAACAATAAAATTCAAGGAAAATATGCTTTATTATATTTTTGCACATACAATACAATCAGACCTACAATTAACACGAGGTTTACATCAGGAATGTCACATTTAAGTCTAGTAATTGGACAAGTTCACTTTGAAAATCAATTTGAAATACCATTTAGAATAATAAATATATTTTTATTATATTAATATTCAGACACGCATGAATCATAGATATTTTTTTTCCACTAAATAGTTCATAAAATATTTTTATTAAATACACAGATAACAAATAGATAAAATCTAAAATAGACAAAGATTACAACATTTATTTAAATATTTTTTTAGGATTTCAATTGTTATTATTTTGACACAAAATTTAAAGCCACAATATAGAATTATGGGTAAGGTTTTAAAAATTAATAAATCATTGATAAATAAATATCATATAATTATTTACGAATTCACGTCATTTGTAATATATGTATTTTTATTTTATTATTTTTTATAAATCATAAAATATATTAAAATAAATTCAATTGGAATGTAAATAATTAAGTTAATTTCATAATGTTAATATAAGCTAAAATTATTTTAAAATAAAATGCCACGGACAATAAAGCCTTCAATAAATAAATAAATCAGTTCAAAAATTAATAATTTAGTTGTTTTTTATGACAGAAAACTGAACTTATAATATACTATGGACCGATCTTTTCATACAGACAAAATGACCCAGACGCGTTGATGTCCATAAATTTAGCACCAATGCAACGGAACGAAGTTAGTCACATTTCACTCTATATTCGCTTACGATTTAACGAATTTCTCATTATCGTACGTCTAAAAAGTGGAACTCATTGCCGGCACAAGTGTTCCTTGCTATCATCTGGGCTTCAAACGAGGCGTGAAGATCTTGCGGGTAGGCAAGGCGAGGGTGGCTAACGCGGTTGCCTTCCACAATTGTATTAGCCACCTTACTTTTGGACTTTACTGTGGCCTAAGAATAGGTGGAGTCATCTGCCGTACTTTCCAAATAATAAAATAGTCTATGTCATTTTGACTGTATGAAAAGGCGGGTCCGTAGTATACTCGTAAGACTAGGCTGGTAAATAAAACTTTTAAATAATTCACACATGAACTTGAATATTTAGATTTTGACATTAAAAACGAAACGTATAACTTTGGTTTCATATAATTATAAGCAGATGATATATTACTAAAGGTTCACTAAAAATAAATCCACGCATTTGAGCGTCTCTAAACTATGTATATTCGTATATTCTCTACATTGATATCATTATTACAGGTTATATATTCATAGTTACTATTTACAAAGTATCGTAAGTCCATAGAGCAAGCCGTAGTCGTTTTAGGATATAGATTTAGCATTTATATATAATATTAAAAATATTAAATCTTTTTTAAAAAAGGAATGTCTATTTGATATGCATATATATTTAAAATAAAAATTAAGTAACAAAATTGAACTAATCTGTTGCCGTAGAGAGAAAGCGATCATGGAATTTCGTGAATGAATATTCGCCAATTTTACATTGAATAAATCTACAAAGAACCCTAAATTATATTTACCGTTGATTTTGTTTTAAAATTCATAATAATTCTAAACTCAAGGAACTTTTATAATCTAGACACTTCTTCCTAGTGCTTATTACTCTTATCTTGATTTTCTTATTATCTGATATTTCTTACACAGAGCAATTGCCACCTGACTTCCGCAACAATGAAGGCGAACCAGTAACTCATTAGATAAGAGAAAATTACCTATCAAGACTTATTGATTTATTATCAGATGTTCGATAACAACCGAGATCGACAGCTTATTGTGCTCTCCGAGGTACGGTGGGGAGAGTGGGGGCACTCGCAAGGACAAACGTCCCGCCCGAGACACATATTCTAGTCGAATCTAAAGGCAGGCTCGCTACCAACACGCCACAACAAGCATAAAATATAGTATTAATGTATGAAAGTCGTAAAGACATATCAAACTGATAAAAATCAGGATCGCATTCTCTAGACGGCTAAAAACTATATAAGTTTGGGCAAATAATTTGTCAAATTATAAAAAAAAATCGAAGAAAGAAAAATTTAGTTAAATTGTTAATAAAAAAATTCGATAGCAAAATTTAAAATACACATAAAATCAGATCCTAGTAATTCGCAGACTTTCTTTTATTATTGTAAAGCTTTTGTTTGTAGTAAATTTGATAGAAATATAGATTTTATATAAAATTTTCACTTAGAATATGATATTGGTATCAATATTACCAAGATAATATACTTTGACTAGATATTATTTTTGACGACATAAGTACTATAAATAAATACTCTAAAAGAAATAAGCTGCTGTTTTCTGACCCGAAAATAAAACTAAGACAAGTAAAATGGGTGACCAGAGTCCGGTAATATTATCGGATGACGGATCAGTAAGTTTTACGTAAGAGATTTTTGTTAATTCTTATTACGTAAGAGTATATTCTTAAATAGATATTATTTTTTCGTAAAATAATGATTGAGAAATGATTTTGAATTTTTAGTAGTTAAATAATTGATACCGAAGAATTGATATAAAGTCAAATCTCACTATATTTACGCATTATTATGTCAGAAATGTCACATAGAATACGTTTTCACTACATCGTAATTCTGATATAAGAACCATATTAGGCGATATACACATAAATGATTATATAAGTGTACAATATGTATTGATAATTACGAGGAGGACACAAAGACCTTATAATTTAATACTCTATGCTGCATTACATTTTCTACTATTCAAAACATAACAAATAATTAAGTTTACGTCATAAGAATACAATATAACATAATATAAATAATTTTAAAATACATTGAAACTTTTAACAACAAAAGTAGTAAAACTCCTTAAATAGATTCAAATGTATAGGTCTCTTTCTTCTTCCCTCTAAGTTATATATTTCTTCTCTTTCTTGCGTCTCGTTAAAATTTCAATCACAATGCTCGGACTTTAAGAAGTTTCACTTCAAAAATTGTATACATTTTTACATATTATACAGTTTTATTGTTAAAGAAAATAATAAAAATTCTAAAAAAAAGGAATGTCGATAGAACTAGGTTCACAAATATAATTAATCAGATTATTTCATAAAAATTACTTCCATACTAACAAATAAACAATGATAAGGTAAATGGTAAAAAATATATTCACATAAATAATATATAATTTAAACAAAAAAAACACCTGGAATGATTATTGCTGAAGATGTGAAAGAGGACAGAACAGGAGGAAAGGAAAGGGTGTGGGAATTTTGGAATGGTTTCACATCAACAGTCAATATAATTTTTTTGGGCATACCTAAATGCTCAGGGGTAGGCAAAATCCTAATTTTGACCCGTAGGAAAGGGAGATTAAAATTGCAAATTTCTTATATGTAGTTAAATAGTTCAAAATGAATTATATTAATAGGTTATGGCGGGGGTTGTCAGTATTGCTCCCCTGCCCTACATCTATATCCCTACGTCAATTTTGATAAAAATCAAATCATATTCATAGATTGTAGTTATGCTATAAATAATTAGATTTTTTACAAACCTATAAAAATATTGAAGTCATTTTTCATGACATTATATCAAAGTCAATTTACAATATTTTATTATAGAATTATTACATAAATAGTTGCCATAAATATACTATATGATGAAAAATAACAAAAAAAAAATTCTTTGATACATCATTTCACAAGGTATTTTGAGATAATTTTAAGAGATTTTTGAAATATCTTGAAGACAAATATAAAAAGATTCCGTAATATTTTTTTAGCTAAACACATGCAACTTATAAATAATACTTCATTAAAAGTTATAGTATCTATAAATATTTTTTGTCTTTTCTTTTGTATCCTTAAAATCGCCATTTGGCAGTATTATTTTAAATTTGTTTTTTCATCTTTCATATTCAATATAAGTTATCTTCTTATTAAATAAAAAAAGATCATTGCACAACCAAAAATTAATCAATTTGTTTAAACCAGTATTTTATGATGTCATTAAAATAAAATTCAAATAATATTAATAAATTGGTTTTCAGGAACTTGAGACAAAATATAAGAATAATAATTTAGTACATTTCAGGGGTTAACTACATAAAATACACAATTTATAATATTGTATAGGAATCGCTTTATAGACCAGGAGCTGGTTAAATGTTTAAATATCAGATCTTTTTTATTCGATTTTTAACACAACATTAAGTAGCTGGAGTGAAATGTCAATGTTGTTTTAGGTTATATATATAATGTTGAATATTATTAAAATCAGTTGATCACAAATTTTAATGAAATAATGAATTGAGTAAAATGTAGTTTGACTTTTTTAATAATTGCTTGTCTATATACTTTTTTCGTCTGGATGTTTATGTATTGTTATTTTAATTATCGTTATTGTTTTAATTTCTCAATTAGAAGACAGTCAACTGTATATATTTAGACTTATGAAAATAATGCTTTTCTATGAAAAAATATTGTTACGTCTTGTTTTAGAGATAATTCAAACAACGATTGCGGCATTCATTTTTAAAATCTAAATTCAAAATATCCATTTTGCTCAACTAATGAAAGATTTCTACAACCAGCTCCTAGCCTATATAATTAAGGGGCCATACCAGACTCGTTTATCTTAGATAATATTCACATCCATATCGGGAATGCGGTCGAAGTTCTCCGGCGCCCTGTTCCAGTAGTAGTAGGGGTCCCGGGAGAAGCAGTACTTCTGAGCTAGCGGTGTGTCGTTCTGTACCCAGTACATAATGTAGAAGTTGCACATTTCATCTTTGTTTGTTGGTCTGTAAATAAAAATTATCGATGCTGAATTATAAATCAATCAATCAGTCATACTGGTGGTAGGTCATTTGTTGCAAGAGGCCGGCTAGGTAGGTACCACCGCAATGTCAAATATTCTACCACCAAGTAGTAGTTGTAGCGGTGTGACGATGTGAGAAATGTGTCTCAACACGAAGGGAGGATCCTCCGACCAGGCGGGTGATATTGCCTGGCGGATCGAAGCCCTCGGCCGAAGCCCGATCGAAGCCCTGGGCCGAAGCCCAACGACTTACGTTGGAAAGTTGTATATATATCTCAAGAGCGTAGGAAACTTTCATAGCGCGATTTAGGATCGTGACGTTCGTTGATCGTCCATATCGTTGCGTAGTATGCCCTGTAGGTGTCGTTGTAGCTTGATGCGACATTGTGACAATCTTGTCTTTCTATTATTCTATTCTATATATACAGTAGTGCTTAGGCATTACTATCTTCCGGTTTGAAGGACACCGTACGCTAATGAAATTACTGGGCAAAGAATATTCAAGATCCAATATCTCGAGGTTGGCAACGCGTGAGTGGCACCTACTAATGGTGTTGCGCGCGCTCATAGGCTACGGCAACCGCTTACCATCAGGTGGGCCGTATGCTTGCTTGCCAACTTGTAACATAAAGAAAAAAAAGTAACTACCTCTTGCCTGCGGATTCACCAGCAAGGCAGTAAGGCAGTGTTATTGCATTCGTAATAACTGATTCCTCATACAAACTTTCATCCCCTTCAAGTTTTTTTTGACACAACTAAAAGTAGCTTACATCTTTCTCTTTCTCCAAGGATGCATCTATATTTATACTTAAATTATACTATAGAAGAAAATTGCAACCAATAGAAACAAATCGAAATAGAAATGAATTATTTATTAGATTCGCTTGATTGCGACCATGTTTTGTGTGGCAGGGAGAAAATTTTCTACCAGGAACCCGGTTTCCTGGAGAGAAGAACCGGGTTACTATAGAAAAATAACACATTGTCTCGCGCGGTTACTATTGGAGTCGAATTGTGGTTAGGGTTGCCACCTTTTTCTCTTTGAATTAAAGTACATTGGTGATTACAGGCAAGAAAAAAAACAACATGGTGTCAAAATAAAGTATCATTAGTTTTTTAACATTATGGTTTTGGCAATGCTTATCAAATAATTTGTAATAATTTTTTTTTATAACATTCAGAGAAACTTTGTTTCTTTTGGCGCGCCATTTCATCAAAGAAAAAGTTCTCTGTGAATGCTGATATCGCAGGAATAGAATTTATAGGTGATATTACTTTATACAGGTATCGTCAGTCTTATTGCCACTATTTTTTTGTAGTTCATAATTCCGATAAACCCAAAAAATAAAATCGAGCTAAATGAAGTATTTTCGCGGACAATATTTTATTATAAAGTACAGGTGGCAGTGGCAGCCCTAATCGTGGTACTCACCCGATCTGCACGACGTGGTCGCGCGTGTTGTTCATGACGCAGCGCGCCGCGAGCACGTCGCCGCGCCGCACGGGCGACGCGTCCGCGACCGGGTAGAACATCTGCGGCCGCTGCGGGTCCTGGCTGCCGAGCACGCGCCACGCGTCGCCGCGAACCGACCGACGGACCACGTAGCCGGTCACCTCCACACCTATAGCATAATAAATTATTGGACGCAAATAAGCAATACCATGTCAACCCACACGAATGTCATTTCGAGAAAAATGCGTTTGAAAATTTTGAACAACTTGCTTGATATGATTTTTTTAATGTATTGGTCAAGTTTTTGGCAATTTCAGATTTATGTAAGTTATTTTACTTATTTTCACAAAAATAAGTATACAAACTGCATATTTCGTATATAGTATAACCCAAAACGTTTAACATAATACATACATTGCATTATTCAAAAATTGCTTTTTTAGAAGTTTTAAAGCTTAAGACCCTACAAATATTAAAGAAAAATGTTCTTCAGCCATTTACCAACACTTCTGCATATATAACTCAGTTTTTTCAATTTTGTGGGTTGACATGGTATTGCTTATTTTCGTCCTATTAATCACTTTTTTATGTAATTGGATATGAATAATTTAAGTATAGCTGCTTTATTCAAAAAACCTTAAACTGGCTTAAACTTGCGATGTTATAAAACATTTTAGATCACCAATATTTTTCGCACGTGTGACGTCATACGGACCGATCGTCATAAGTCGGCGGCCATTCACAAGCAACTGGTTTATTATTGAAGTGGTGAATTTAAGTTAAAATAATGAAATATAAATACTGTATTGATGCACGCACATTAAAAACATACGAGAAACAATTTTTAGATTTAGGTACGTCGGTCACAGTTTCGTTAATTGTCATATGACAAAAAAAAATGGCACTGTTATGGATTTCTTAGCTCTATATAATACGTTTCGTCCTAGCATTATATAGGTCTGCTTATTACTCTTATCCAGATTTGACAGGTTACTAGTTTTTACACGGAGCGATTGCCATCTGACCTCCGCAACCCTAAGGGCGAACTAGTAACTCATTGCATAAGAATAATTTACTTATCAAGAGTTAACGATTATTATCCGATGTTATGTGATAACAACCGGGACCGACAGCTTAACGTGCTCTCCGAGGCACGGTGGGGAGACGGACAAACGCCCAGACCGAAACAGAATTTTTAACAAACATCTGCCCGAGCGGGAATCGAACCCGCAACCGCTGTAACCGATATAATTTATCACTCACCAAGGGCGTGGGTGTGAGGTCTGAACGCGAAGGGATGTATGACCTTATCCTCGGTGATGGTACAAGCTGTCTCCATGTGTTCCACTTTGTTGGGACCGATCATCCCGCTGGTGCCCAGTAAGAACACGCCAGCCTGTCGCGGCATTCTGTAACGAAATGTGCTTTCTACAATTGCTAAAACTTTTGACCCTCTAGGTTGGTTAACTCCTGCTGTCATTATACTTAAAATTTTTATCCAAAGACTGTTGCTTGCTGGCTTAGATTGGGATCAAGATTTGCCTTTCACAATCTGTAAACTTTACGAAAGAAATGGAACTATTGAGTAAAGATAAAACTGTTCCTAAAGGTAGCAAGTTATATAGCTTAAATCCTTACCTTGATGATGATAAGTTGTTACGAGTTGGTGTATATATTTTACATTAAATAAAAATAATTATCAGTCAAGTCCGTGGTGAACACTCAGTCATAGTGGAAACTAGAGTTCTGCAGCGTTATGGTGAAGAATCTTGAGGACTTTAAATAATAATGAATTGAAATGTACCGCAAAAATAAGTTGGTAATTTCATAGTGTTGATAAAAATATATATAATAGAAAAAATTAGTAGCATCAATTTTTTTTTGGAAAACCTAGTATATCGTACGGTACGTTTTTCAAAAATAAAAAGTAGTAGTAATTGGAAAGTTCTTTTAAGGTTCTACAACCTCAAGAAGAGAACAAGAATTTTATATTTCCTATTTAAAAAGTTAGACGGGGGAGAGGCTTTGGGTGATTGACCTAATATTTCCTTATTATTTTTAAAGACCTATCCTAAGATACGCCATACGTATTTTTTTTTTCAGACCCTCATAGAACAAAACGCTAAGTAAAAATGTTACTTTTTGTCAATATTATTTAAACAGTTCGTTCCAGAAATAACACAAAATATAAAAGTCCTCCACTGAGATATCAATGTGTCATTTAACCCATTTAGAAAAATAAATTAAATCATTATTTATTATACTCACTTCTCCGTTGTGTACTCCAAGAAGACGCCAGAGTTGTCGGTTTTTCCCTCTGAATAAAATAATTATATTCCAATGTAATAACAATAATTAGTTTATACGTATAATAAAGCTTTTGGCGTTTTGTTCTTTTCACGGCGCACGCGAGAACCATTTAACCGATTTATATGATATTTTTATGAGTAACGTGTTTTTTTTCGCCTGCAATTTGGGAGTGATTTCGTCAATAGTGTCACGGAAAACGTTATTAATGGGGGCATTAGGTTCGAAATCGCTCTATAGTCTCTCTGTCTCTTTCCTTCGTAACGCGTATGTTCTAGAAAGTTGTATTCTCGAAAAATTCGAAACTTTCTCGAATCCTTGATCCCGGCTTTATAAGCAGACCATCTTAAAAATTGAACAAAAAGACGTAATAGATTCAAAGTTTGACGAAAGTAGCCTTCTTCACGTGTTGTTTGTGGCCACAAACCAACCAAGTGTGAAAGTAGCACAGAACGTCTATACATGGCTCTCATTAGATGATTTAAAAATCAGTACACTTGATTATGAAACCTAGGTACGAACATAGTAGGTACTTAGATCTATCATCTTTATATTTAAAAACTTACTTGGGAATTTCGACATATAATGGACTTGCAGTACGAGGTATTTGATGGAGGAATCGCGTCCCATGAGGAAGCCGACGTCCTCGGGGAGTTGGAGACGAGGCGCGTCGCGCGCCCACGCATATACTATCTGTGTAAAATAAATACTAAAATCAAACCTTTAATTAAAAAAAAATAGCAGATTTTCTTTATAATGTATATATAACCTTAATTTGTCCATATTTTTTTAAGAATAAACTACATGTAAAACACTAAAACGTCCAATTATATACTGCCAAATCGCTTTTTTTATATTACTCATAATAATTGTAGAAAGCAACGAAAAGAAATGTGTAGTTGAAATTATTTTTGAGCAATATTATTTATTATTGTTGTTTCTTTTTAAATATTTGATGTTACTAGTTTGTTAAAAATAAAAAGCATTTCTGCAAAATGTCTCCTCTCCATCTCTTAAGGCAGCTAATGTCAATTTCTTCTAAAGTAAAAAGATTACAATTACAGTGTTATAACAGAGTTTTATTAATCATAATAATATTGTAGTTCTAACCTGTGATCCGGATCGGCAAGGACTTGCTGTGTTATATAGGGAATCTGCTTCGTTACTCTGCATTTCACCGCAACTCCTAAATTATAAACATATATGTTAGAATTTATTTTTAATACCATGTTTAAATATAGACGAAAGAGGTTGTAGACTTTGACATAAATTAGAGCTGGCGGCTTTTGACATCGTATCTGTCATTTTTTTTTTTGAAATGTGTATTGCTGCTGGCCCTACTGGCCTTGACAGTGTCACCAAGCGGGGAGGGGCGAGTACAGAGACTCAGCCTTGAAAAAGGGGCAGCCCGTCACGGGGTGTCTGTCATGGTGCGTTTTTATGCGAGGAGTCGTGCGTGGTCATTGTTGGAGGCATATGCGTATGCCGACCGAAGCACTGATTGATAAAATTATCATGGCAAAAACAAACGTCAACCACGCATATTCTTAGTTTAGCGGAGTTTGCGACATATCTATGTATAATGTATATCTAAACCTACGTATACCTATTATATACATACTTATAAAACTATAACTGGACTTAGTTGCTTACGCAATGATGAACAAATCCTCCTAATATAATAAATGTGAAACTTTGTATGTTAGGATGTTAGTTACTGGGCTAATTTGGATGAAATTTGGCAAAGATATAAATTGTTATCAGGATTAACACAAAAAAATATTTTCATTGCGAAAAAATGGCTTCTGAGGGATAATCAAAAAACGAACTAGGTACAAGCAGGTCAAATAGGGAATGAAAGTTTGTATAGGCCACCATTTAGTTGTATAGGACTAATGGTTCGATATTTCAAAATCTTCATTCAACCGGACGAAGCCGCGGGCAAAAGTAATTAGGGCTGTACAATTAAGCCGGCCAAGCCGGATAAAAAGTTCGCTAAATTAGCTAGCCAGCTAGCTAGCTGATCAGGTTAGCTAATTTAGCCGGCTAGCTCTATTAGCTTAGGTAACTAGCCGGCAATAAAGCCGGCTTAGCCGGCTAACCTAGCTAAGCTTAGCCAATAGGCTAGCGGCTAACCTGCTCAATGGCTAATTTTTGTATTCTGGTTAATTTGTAAGAGAATTACAATAAATTTTGATCCTATGATACGTTTTGTAATAGTTGTTAATCTGAATTAAATTAAGAGACGCTTATACCCGGTTTAACTCACTAGCTGGTAAACGATCAGTGGGTTAAGCGACATTAGGGGCGGTCTGCATATGGATGGGTGACATAGACGAAAGTACCTACATAAACAAACACGCACTTTTATAACCTCTGCCCAACTCTCAAGGCCAAAGTCAAACAATTCAATTATATTGAGTGCTACACTTTATAGCCTCATAAACGGAAACACGGTTGACCTTCATAAACCACTAAAAGCCTTGAATGGGAAAAACTATATCATCGTAATATTTTACGATAGTACTACCCTTTACCGGGGAAATACTACCCTCTAAACAGAAAATCTGTCCATCTGAGAAGGACTGTGTTAGGGGCTAACTCTCCTTATTCGAGATTGTGTAAAGTTATTAATACATGTAGTGATCAAATCGATCTACATTTTGATTCCCTCACAAAATTAAAATTAACAAGTAATGCCTTAGCTTGCTTTGATTACAAAAATTATAACTTTTGAAAGGCTCTTTGCAACATATCCATGGTTTTTGTTGAATCTATTTTTTTATTGTTTTATTTTTATTTTTCCTGTTTTGGATACTACTTTTGTACTTTTTCAGTCATGTTTAATTCTCTTGGTGTAATTAGATTTCAGTATTATTAAATTTAGTGTTAGATGAATTTGCTGTAACTACTTTTTCTCGACTTTTTATGTTTAATTACAAGCGGTGTTTACCTTTAATTAATTGTTATGCTATTGAGAGTGTTTTTTAAAGTGTATTATGTGTTGTTTTTAGTATATGGACGCACATAAGCAATACTATGTCAACCCACACGAATGTCTTTTCGAGAAAAACGCGTTTGATAATTTTGAACAACTTGCTTTATATGAATTTTTTTATGTATTGATCAAGTTTTTGGCAATTTCAGATTTATGTAAGTTATTTTACTTATTTTCACAAAAAATAAGTATACAAACTGCATATTTCGTATATAATATAACACAAAACGTTTAACATAATACATAAATTGCATGATTAAAAATGGCTTTTTTAGAAGTTTTAAAGCTTAAAACCCTACAAATATTAAAGAAAAATGTTCTTCAGCCATTTAGCAACACTTCTGCATATATAACAAGTTTTTTCAATTTTGTGAGTTGACATGGTATTGCTTATTTTCGTCCATATATAATCGTTGATAAACATAAAAAAATAAATAAAATAAAAAATCGGCGTTAAGTAACTGTACCTACTGTTGCTTTTCGTGCGATGAGTGAGAGCGCCCAAAGCCCAATCTCCCACCCTTCCATTCCCATCCTTTTTTCCTTCTCAACCCTTTCTTCTTGTTCTTTGAGTTGGCAAGGAACAAGAAGAAAGGAATCTCATGTGATACTTTAAGTATCGCAAGCGTTCATAGGTTGAAGTGACTGCTTACCATCAGGCGGACCTTACGCTTGTTTGCAAGCCCGCCATGATTTTTTTTATATGTACAACGGCTGTCGTTCCTCGTTCGTTAGCATTTGTAAAGCGTGCGTGATCAGCGTCACTGGTCAGCATTGATCATAACTAACATATAAAAAATATATATTAATACGATGATTCAGTTATTTATCTCATTTACGACTATGCGTGATATAAAGTGTATAGCACTCAATGTAATTGACTTGTTCGACTTGGCCCTGGAGGGTTGGGCAGAAGTTAAATATTTATATCCTCAGATGAAAATTAGGTGTTTTTAAGTAGGTACTTTCGCAAAATCAATTATATAATGTTTTTTTATTTAAAATTCTTTTGATAAAAAAACGACGACGACGTTGTTGCGCAGCGGTATCGAAACTGCCTTAAGCGTCACAGGTCGCAGGTTGATTCCCGCTCGGAGCAGATGTTTGTATTGACCATACAGACATGTTTTCCGGTCTGGTTGTAATTGTCCTTGTCATTGTGTGTGTTTCCGGACCCGACACAGGATATTACTATCTTAATAGGGGTCGTTGAGTGTGTAGCGTTTATTAAAAAAAACGCTAACATAACAGCGGCGCGTCTGAGGACATAAAAAACGCAGGAGCTGTCCTCATCACGTCATTAGCATCAACGTCGGAGAAACAGACATGGGCGACCTAAGGAAGGAATTAAAGAACACTGGCAAGGGCTTTTCATGGCTGGTTATCAGTAATCGACCCCGTCCGGTGATATTGTCAATGTCAGTATAGCCAACAGTCATCTATGAACGGAAAAGTTTGCGAGAAAAACCGTTTTTTATTTGTTTCACTGTTAAAAATAACAAATGAGTTCATGCCGCTACAAAGATTTTTTAAATCAACCAAAGAGGTACAAAATGGGTTGAAAGTTTTTAAGATAGGGTTATGAATTAACTTTATTTTTCTTTCAACATTCTTAAGTCTACGTAGACAAGTAGCGGGCACGGGACGGATGCATTTTTATAGAATTACAGATGTAAATTCTTGACATGATAATCAGTGTATATTGTACTGAATGTAATTTGTAAACACGATGTGTTGATATATTTGTATAAATTGTAATCTATATTATTGTTCAACATACCAAACTGAATCATTCGATCCCGGCTCAGAACAGCCATAGAGAAGCATGTGATGGGCTGTATGCATTGTTGCATTGGGTTTAAATCCCACTGAAAAAAAATACATACACACACATAAAAAGACTATACAAAATCAATCATTTTAATTAACATAGCTTGACTTAAAGAAATAGTAGGTACTTGCGCTTCGAAAATCACAGAAGGTCCAAGCTCCCATATCGTAAATTCCTTTTTCTTAATAGTAATGCTTTTTTTTATGTTACGAAGTTAGCCAGCAAGCATACGGCCCACCTGATGGTAAACGGTTGCCGTAGCCTATGAGCGCTTGCAACACCATTAGTAGGCCACTCGAGCGTTGCCAACCTTAAGATATTGTTGGTTCAGTAAATCTCTTTTGCCCAATAATTTCACTAGTCTACAGTGCCCTTCAAACCGAAACACAGTAATGCCAAAGACACTACTGCTTTGCGGTTGAATATTTATATTTACATCGGTTACGGCAACTCGCCCGACAGATATGGAGAGTGCCATCTTTCATAATATATTTCCGGTAGTTATTCGTCTTAATAACTTCATCCATGATTGCACAGACGAAACCTTCATTTTCTCATAAGAGATCTCCATATTGTAGCCAAGATACTATTATTATTGACTTCATTGTGCACAACAAACGAATGAAGTTAGAGACTAACTTCGTTGCGTTGCGTTGGTACTGAATTCACTAAGGGTCACCAGATAGTCTGACATTTTGCCTTACTGGTAGTACAAGTCTATATTATACACCAAGCCTATGCATATAATGAATTATATAATACTCATACATTCATATTACAGGGCTTCAGCAGACAATGAAAAAGAAAGTCGAAGAAGAAAAATCAATTTAATTTTTTAACCATACTTCGATTACTTTGAAACTAAAATAATCATACTTTATCAGTACTTAAAGCTGCACTGCAAAATTTTATCGTACCACTTCAATTACTTTTCTTTTTTATTTGTCATTAAAAATTACAAAATCATGTTACAATATATCAAAGATAACATTAAACCGTAAACTGTTTGTCTTGGCATCATATAGACTAAACTGATTTATTAAAAAATATATATGGAAAACTTACCCACGTAAAAGTTTTTCTGAGGTGAGATTCTTATTGGAGTGCAAAGATACAGTTCATCCTATAACAAATAAACAAGTTAATGAATAATTAATTATCAACCTTTTAAAAAAATTAAATAAAAGGACAAACATTGTCACTTGTCTCGTTCATACTGAGTCTGCCTTAGCCTCAATGGTTGTAGATTCGCACTTGAGGCAGGCGCTTCTATTGATCACAGATCACTCATATATCTGTTTCAATCTGGGTGTGGTCCACGTGTGCCATATCACCGTGCCTCGGAGTGCACATTAAGCTGTCAGTCTCAGTTATTATCACATAAAATCTGATAATAATAATTGTTGAATCTTAATAGGTAATTTACTCTTATCCAATGAGTGTTTGGGGATGTCAGTAAAAACTAGTTACTAGTTAAGTCCAGATAAGAATAACAAACAGATCTTTCCAGGGGAAAGATGTACTGAGAAAAATGCTATGCAAAAAAAGTGTAAAGAAATAAAAGGATAATACAAATAGTAAACTAGTACCAACAAAATATGTACTAATAAAACATTTTAATCCATATCCCACCCACATGTAACGTAACTTATCTATGGTTCAATATATTTAGATAAAACGTCAAGTGTTATTGGAAATCTACGTCACCAATCAATCATAAAGGGTTTTTTAATCATGGTGATTTCTGCATGGTGAATACCAAAGTTGAAGCCATATTTATGATTTTTAGTAACCAAGCTCCCACCTCCTCTATTCCCTTCCGTTTCCCTTTTTCATCCCTCTATCCTTTGGGAAGGCTAACTCCATGTGATACTTGAATGAAATGAAGTGTTCATAGATTGTTCATCAAGTGGACTGTATGCTTGTTTGCCAACAATTATGATATAAAAAAATTTAAATTTAGCATCGTTTATTTCTAAAAAGGCTATAAAGAACTTAAAAACCCATTATGTGATATCATAAAGGCTACTTGTTACAATGAATATACAAAAAAACCTTTCGAAACATACAATTTATTCATATATCACCATGCTTAGCACCCCTATGATGAAGCAACTCCTTTGTTGTTTCTTAGGCCCTATTGATAAACTAAACAATTGCCTAATAACCTAATTTAGAGGCAACTACACGTCTATAGTGAAGTTGTTACTGACATAGTAGACATTTAAGGAAATTAAAATGAGGGGTATTTATAATAGCACTACTTGGCAAAATAATGATTTCTAAAATTCTTCTTAGCGGATATATTTATTTATTTATTTATTTATTTATTAGCACAACCACATCATACATATCTATTCTTATATAACTAAAGGTACAAAGTATGTTATCTGATATATATGACAATTACGGAGTACATAGCATTGATGATAATGTAGGAAGTGAAGTTTAACTACCAAGCCAATAATAAAAATAAAACAAAATTATAAGAAAACAGAGAAAAAAAAAATCATGCAGTAAATTAAGTTATCTTAAACAAAACAAGCTAAGTTAAAGAAAAAAGAAACAAAAATAAATTATATATATATTCAAATGTTAGCATGTTAAATTAGCTTAAACAATGGAGCTTTGTATAAAAACCTAATTTTATTCCATATTCTATTACAACTGTGGTAACTTATGTTAGGCTCAATAATTTTTCTTTTTCCTTTAAATGTGTATTTCAAATTGTTGGTATTTGCCTTTCAAGAAATTTTTTCTGATTTCATCCATTAATATTACATTACTATTGAAGATCGATATCACTAAGTATTTTTTAATGAAACCTGATTATTATGGATAACTAATAATATCCAGAAATTAATGAAATATTTGCAGCCATAATTATTAGTTATACATTTTTAGGGTTCCGTAGCCAAATGGCAAAAACGGAACCCTTATAGTTTCGTCATGTCCGTCTGTCCGTCCGTCCGTCTGTCCGTATGTCACAGTCATTTTACTCGGAGACCATTGGCCCTATCTATACGAAATTCACTAAATAGGTGTATTCTGTAAACCGCACAATGATTCTGTAATAAAATCTTAAAATATATAAGAATTAAGGGTAGCAGTCCATACATGAAACTAAGTGTTGAAAAAAAAAAAAAAATTCAACGTATGTCAACGTGTGAGATATCTTTGAATATGTCTTTCAAAAAGATAAGGTTTGATTTGGACTTTTTCATTAAGTCAGTAGTTGTTGAGATATTAGCTCCTAAAGTCGTAAAAATTGTGTTTGTAACTTTTGAACTATGGTATTTAAAATTCTGGAAAATTTGACATCAAATACAATTTCAACCACATTTGGTTTGAAGAAGATAGGTCTACAAATTTAAGAGATATATAAGTTTTTCTCATAACTTTGTTTTTCATATAACTTTTAATAATCACTATGAAATTACCAACTTATTTTTGCAGTTGATTTTAATTCGTTATTATTTTTAAAGGCCTTAAGATTCTTCTTAACCAAGCTGCGGAACCCTTTAGTTTCAACTGTGCGTGGTCCACAACGCACTTGACTGCCAATTTTTTTCCCTACCTATTTTTTAAAAAGTTGATTTAGCACACCACATAATATGTATTTGCATTTATGAAAATTTTATTAACATATAAAGTATGTAATGGGTTTTAGCCATTTTTAATTAATTTTTATGTGACTAAGTTAGCAATCATACAGCCAACCTGATGGTAAGCAATTAACAAAGTAGTGATAAGAACCTTTGCAGGCTTACAACACCATACATTTGTGGTTGTTACTCATGTGTTGCAAACTTGAGATATTGGTTCTTAAATCTCTTTTACCCAGTATTTGCACTAGTTACAGTGTAATTCAAACCAAAAGACATACTGCTTAACAGTAGAATAACTGACACTGCGGTGTTACCTACCTAGCCTGCATCTTGCAATAAAAGACCTAGGCCTGCACCCTATAATATAACACAGTTTTAATATGTTGATATATATAAAAATATTACTGTAATAATTCAAGTTATAAAGTAAAAAGCGATACTTTATTACACAAGAATCATAATTTATAATTTTTCACAATCTAGTGTGAAATTAATAATTATTTTTCAACAAGAATAATCAAAGAAAAAATTATTTACCTTGTTGGGCCAGACATTTGGCATAAGAAAATCGTAAGTATCAATCTCGTAGGTAAGAACACTTTGGCTTAAAGTAAGAGCGAAAAATAAAGATAGAAAAGATTTACACGCCATAATTTTTAACATTATTTAAAAATAATATATCACACGTCGACCGCCGCGGTAATTCCCTATATATATTACAGTATATTATCAATGATGTGCTAATTGTTCCACTTAGAGTAATATAAATTACTAGCTATATAATAGCAGATACGCCTGCGTTTGAGCTCGAAGGAGATTGGAGAAGTGTTTATATTGTTTTTTTTTTCAAATTATCTGAATCAAGCACGATCAATAGCGTATACAATCAGTTTACTAACGTCATAGGTTGGGGTGGTCAGGTCAAAAATGTTCTCTACTTAATTGCAAATATTTTAGTATAGGTGTTTTATCCGTCTGTTTTCGGACCTCCAACACAAGATGTTATGACATCTTGATCATTGGATAATGATCCAAATGGGGACAGTAGACTATGTAGCCCTTATTTATTTATTTCTTATATTTTAAGACTGAAGATTTTAATAGAGTTTTATCTAATTTACTTATATTTATTAAAATTATGTGAAATTCTTACAATTCTATGTTTATCCTTTAATTGTATGCCTAAATATTCTGTGGAGTATTTTTATTTTAGGCTGGTATTATTTTTCGTTCAACACTATGAAAATCGTTAGCCTGTATTTTTAGTTATTAGAAATAATAATAAATACATATTATTATTTTTCATATTAATTTGAATGAAGAAAAATTAAATAATTTATTTAGAAGCACTTAGTATTACAACTAATAATTTTATATAATAACAATTATTATATACTTATGGTATGAGCTAACAGTAACAATAAAGTAGTTAAAATTACTGACGTTAGATGGCGCTGTGAAACAATTTATGTCATCGCTAATGTTTCATTATTTCGGAAAAAATATAATCACTACTAACTACTAAATTATCTGTAGTAAAATGTAGATGATTCAACACATGAGAATAACGTAAAATATGTAATATATGATATATGATAATAAGTATTATCACTTATTTTTTTA
Organism: Hestina assimilis; assembly: GCA_023373885.1. Lineage (NCBI taxonomy): Eukaryota > Metazoa > Arthropoda > Insecta > Lepidoptera > Nymphalidae > Hestina > Hestina assimilis. The sequence continues at coordinate 5,043,406 of CM041740.1, read as the reverse complement.
TAATTATGGATCAGATATTTTTTTACTTTCTTTTCTCGTAGGCAGTCTACGAGATAAAAAGTAAGAAAAGAAGTTTCAAAATTTTATTGTAGATGAGAACACGTAAAGAACAAAACTAATGACCGAAATTTGCGTCACGGCTTATTTCTAACCCTAAACAGAGTTTTTAAAAATAAAAAGAAAAACTAAGAGACGCAGACATTCTTAAATATTATATACCGACTTTTGTAGGCCTAGCTAAAGCCAAGCCAACAATTTTGTTCTTAACTTTAGCAACCAGAGAAGATTTTCGTCGACTTGGAAGTTGTTAGGACTTATTGTATGTACAATACTATATAATGTATACAACCAAGGTGGTCGTGGTCGTGAAAGTGTTTTAGGATTACAAAATTGTATTGTTGATTCAGTGGTTACCAAATTTTCTACATATTTTAATTTTGTTAACTGTACAGGTGTAACGGTCGAAAGAGTAAAACTTTTGTTTTTATATAAATCAAATTAATTATTTGAACAACATATGGTATGTAAATAATGTAATATAAGCCTCATTTAAATTAGCAAATACAACATAAAAATCTAAGGTAAAGTAAGCTGTACTTAGAGCAATTTTTCGGTACATAATAATTTTTAAGGCTTCGCAAATTAAATGCTAAGAAGATCTCCAGGGGTAAAGTTTAATTTGTACGATATCTCTAAATTAGATCGTATTCATGAAACCTAATTTATTTTCAATATAAGTAGACAAATTCCGATAAATCATCTTATTTTTTTCTATTTAAGTTTTTTTGTTGTATTTCATCATCCTGACTAAAATTACATATGTAAAAGTAACGCTGTCTGTCGTTCCTAAGCCGCTGAATAAATTTTGCTCAATTTTTGTATAGAAGTAGATGGTATTAAAGAAAACCCTAGCCTCCTCTTCCCATTGCGAAGACAGAACGAAGAGGGTGAAATAGGGAACGAACATTTGTATCAGAGTTACTTATTGGTATTTCCTCTACAATCTTTATTCACACAGGTGAATCCGTGGGCAAAAACTAGTAGTATTATATACCAAATCAATTTAATTTAATTTGTGATAGGTACTAGGATTTTTTTTACTACCAATGATCATATCGTACAGAAAGCAGATACTGAAGCCTATCCTGTCAATAACACTGACATCACCAAAGGCGTTCATATGCGTTCATATGCGTTTCCACCTGAGATGATGATAGAGGGTTGCCAAAAAGGGCACGAGCCCCCTTTGGGACAGGGTTTTATCCGATGCTAACACTTATCGGACGATAACCAACAGTAAGAATATATTAACTTCCCCATCTTTAATCTGTATAAGTTAATCTAATTTTAAATTGTGAGGAACATAATTGATTATATTTCAAAAGAGTATCCTGTACAGTTTATAGCCGGTTCTTCTCTGCAAATTTCAGCTTTTCGAATCGGCAGCAGTTTCAAATCAAACAATCATCAAATTTACAGTCCATAAATTTGAATATTTTAAAATGCTCAGGCCTAAGTACTTCAATAAATAAAATTTATATCAGGCTTAAGTACTTCAGTAAATAATATGAGTTTAATGCATAACTTATAATACGAGTAAATGCAAAAATACTTGCTCCAATATACTTTATTTTATTTAAAGTTGTGTTTTCTCTTTCACAGGGTTTCTGTTTACATTAATCTCGTCACAACGAACGAACTATACATCAGCCCTATAATGGAAGTATCTTGTAGTAATAACGTTATCTGTCAAGTCTCAAAACTACTAACGGTGTTACTCCCTTTGAAAAATTCTATTACGTTTAGTAAAATAAATTGACGTCAGAAACCGCTCGCTGCTTTATTCGAGCGACGAAAGTTGCTTAACGTAAAGTGAAAATTTTGAAGCAACTTCATAATAGGATTTTTAAATTGAATTTTTAATAACGGCACCTCTTTATAAATGGCGATATTCTATAACATTTTTTTCAGTATCAAAACCTTTCTATTTTCATAAACGTCCTTGCTTTAGAAGTATCTACTCCCCTGTTATGGAATAAATACCGGCGTTTTACCAGCGTCGGGAAGTGACGACCCCATCGCCCGCTCTTGGGATAATCTCTGTCACAGCAGAGATTATTCCACCAGTGCAATCAGTCACACTGGTGGTAGGTATTTTGTTGCAAGAGGCCGGCTAGGTAGGTACCAACGCAGTGTCAAATAGTAATGCTTAAGCATTACCGTGTTCCGGTTTGAAGGGCACTGTAGACTAGTAAAATTACGGGGCAGAGGAGATTTAAGAACTAATATCTCGAGGTTGGTAACGCGTGAGTGGCACCTAGTAATGGTGTTGCAAGCACTCATAGGCTACGGCAACCACTTACCATCAAGTGGGCCGTATGCTTGTTTGCCAACTTTTAACATAAAAAATAATAAAAATAATAAAACAATCTACGAGCCCTAAATTGAAAATGACCCCCTTTGGGGATATCAAATGACCCCTAGATGACAACATAGCCTCAAGCACAAGAACAACCACCCAAACAACACGCCAAAGCCAAAACAGTATTGCCAATACAAAAATTGGCTCTCATCATGAATGCTACAAGCGGCTATTTGTATTAAAGGTAACACAGTCTTCATTCCAGATGACGTCCTAGGCCGTGGTCCAGTCTCGCAGGAAGCACCCTAAAGATGGAATCAGCTTTGAGGCCGCTTAAGTTTGTTTCCATTTCACGGCCGGGTTTCAGTACGCGAAGACGAACATCATGTGACGCTGTCAAGGCCAGTGAGCACAGCAATAAATGCAGTATTTCGATTTATATGATTAGTGGCATAAAAACAAGTTAATTTTGTAGAAAGTAAATTTAAAAATAAAATATTACAAATATAAAAATTGTTTCTATAAAAAAATGACGCAGAATCTTTCGATAACTTTACAAAATAGGTCAAGAGGGTTCTCACAGAATAAAATGGTATCCAATCTCTCACTATTTCCCGATGACATGACGCCCACACGTTTTTTATTTGAAACATGACGCATATGTGATGCAATAAGCTTTCTTATTGGTTTCCATTTTATATGATTATAGAAAAACTACTTTTTACCCGCGACTTCGTCCGAATAAAGTAATATAATTATTAATTTTAAATAACAGGTAGTTTTAAAAGATTTTTATCACCTGTGACGTGTGTATTATTTGACAACCGTAGCGGCGCAGTGGTTGCGAAGATGCCTTCAACGACATCGATACCAGACTTAATTCCCTCGGGGCTTATGTTTCTATTGACTATACGATAGATAATATAAACACATATTTGTGTGTATTTCCAGACTCGAGGCTCAGGATATTACCATCCTACTGTGGACCGTTGAGTATGTAATGTTGATTGAAAAATAAAGCCTCGAGGAATGCCATCTTAAAGAAAATCGATGTAAAGTAGACACATATTAATATGTTTGTTGCTGTGTTGTTCTCCCAGCCCCTATGCTCCTTTTTTAAGGTTCTGTAGCCAAATGGATAAAACCAAACCCCTCTAATTTCGTCATTTCCTTGTCCGTCCGACGACCATCCACCGGGCGACGCTATTTTCGGGTCTGCGCTATTTAAAATACTATTTCTGTTAATGAAAAAAAATTAAAAACAAATCTTTTAGACTGGTAGTCTGGGTCCTGTGGGGTATCATGTAAAAGCAAAAACCTCAGTGATTTTTAAAATAATGCTATGTTAATATGCTTGATAACCGTGTTACGATAAATCCTTGGCAAATTGCTATTCAGCATTCACGATACCATATATCTTTGACTTGGAATTGCCGCGGGAAGATTCTATCAATATCAATTTATGGTTATTACAATTTGGATATTGTTGTATTGATTTATTTTATTATTAGGCCCTTCGCTTTGGAAAGACCTGGGCTGTCTACGTCATAGAATTGTGATATCACATTTTTGGAGTGAAAACTTCTTTAGTCGCGCTGAGCGAATTTTTATAGATTTTATGGAGTGGGATGGAATGGAGTGTAATGGCATGGGGTGGAGGGATTGTTGTGGAATGGAATTAAGCGGAGAGAAGCGAAGCGAAACCAAACGAAAAGAAGCAAGTTTTTAATTCTGCCACAGCCCACATGGCTGCCTATTTTATTATTACTGCCTATATAATTATACAAACACAACTACTCTCTGTACTTCTGTCGGATGCTTTGACTGTGCTTATGCCACTTTTTTAATTTGTCAATTTATGAATAATGTTATTTATCGATAAAACACAAATATACGAAATGGTGGACAAATTTGATTATATACATATCACATATCACAAATAATAGTACAAATTCCCGGCAACAATATCTTTTCAATTCAATGACGAAAGTGGTACTTCTGATAAATGTTCACTCTATGATTCTTTATAACTTGGATCACGTAGCAAGGTGTATCGAATGATCAAAGATACGTACGGGTGACGTAGATTTACGCGTGACCTTATTCGGTATACGGGTGAATGGGGCACAAATGCCACTGTTATTGGGGTAGGTAACAAAATATAATAGAATTGTAGGCGTTATGATCTGTTAAAAAAGAGAATGGTTTTGTTTCTTATACGTTTCTTATAGGGTTAAACATGATTAATATTAATGTTATAATGTTTAATTATCTCATGAGTAGAGCCATGCTCCTTTTAGGACAAATGAGCCAGCTCGCTTTGAAGTTAATCTTCTCAAGAAAACCAGTGTAAAGTAATAAAATCAGTACTGTTGCGTTTCAAAGTGATGATGATGGTCAACTACATTCTCTGGTTCTAAGGATACAGCCATGGACATTGGACATGCAGACATACTCTAGTCTTATTAATAGTCTACTTTGGTAGAGATTTTTGATTAGAGAAGCTGAAAAATAGCAATATACTTAATTATATAACTAACTTTAAATAACTAATGTAATAACAAACTTTAAAACTGTAAACAAACTTTACAATGTAATGATTCTTCCTTTAAGTCTTCAACGAAATACGAGAATTCGTAATCAACTAATGATTAAGATACTAAATAAATATTTGATTGATCAGAAGCGCTATAAAATAATTAAAAAAAGAGCCTAGTACCATTTTAGTTACTTTAAGCTCCTTGACACAAAGCTATAACACAATTTTTTTACATAGATTTTAAACAGTTTTACATGCCTTTGAGTATTCGGAAAACTACTCGGGAATAATCAAAGAACTAAACTTATTTCATTCTTCACGGCAAGGCATAATTAAGATCATATACAAACTTACTTAATTCATCACCGCGATGACGTGATTATGTTACAGTTTTGACGTTTACATACTAATAGTCGAAAAGTCTAGGAGCTTGCATAGTGATCATGGATGATGGAATTTATACATATTTTTTTTTTAGAAATAACAGATAGAGAAGAAGTTTTATAATCTACTTGGTTATTTTAGTGGTTGTATGTATGATCGTTTATAAAATGTGTAAAAAAATTAATTTATATATTTTTAATTCACGTTGAAGTGGCGCAGCGGTAGCGAAGTTGCCTTAAGCACTTCAGGTCGCGGGTTTGATTCCCGCTCGGAGCAGATGTTTGTGTTGACCATACAGGCATGTTTTCCGGTCAGGGTGTGTTTATCCTTGTCACTGTGTATGTTTCTGGACCCCCGACACAGGATATAACTGTCCTAATGGGGCTTGCCGTTGAGTGTATAGCGTTTATTACAAACATGTGCTTTATCGGCCTTCATCACCCTGGCGAATTGTAGGAGAGCTGTAAGCGACGCGAATATTCGAACTCGCTCGAAATTCGTCAGTGTGATGACGACCTGTCGGCCCTATAAAGAATTTCTGATCAGGTTACAGACTACCCCCACTCGGTGATACTGTCACTTAAACACAATAAAAAAGAACGGTCAGAGACAGAGTATATTGTGTTATCAGTATTGTCAATTAATGCAAAATTTTATACGTTTGGCTCCCGTATTATAATATCCTAATTGGCTTGGCGTTAATGTTGCTTGACTTCTTTAATTAGGTAGGTAACTTTGACAAGTTGCTTATGATTTTATCAAGCCTATATTGAAATTACTTTCACGCGTGACATTTAAATTATACAATTGGCTTAACTCTGTTTCCGTTAAATATGTGAGAATATTTAACTTACGTTTTAATAAGTAGAATGCGATTGATAACAGAAACAGAATGTTTTTATTTGTGAATTATTATGTCTATGACTTGAGGGGCTGCAATGAACTTTTTAGTATACAATTTTATTGCGATGCAATACAGTTCAGATCATGATCAGGTAATAATTGCGTGCCGTAACATTCTAAAATAAATTTAACGTAATTATCCGAATAGGTGAATTGATGGTAAACTCATTGATTTAATTCATTTTTTTTCGCGGTTTCTTTGGTACAACTAACAGTTATTATAAAACTAAAGCTATGAACCGCTTATTTTAAAAACCTTCGAAATAAAACCACAAAATATTATGATTACCAGTTTTGGTGAATAATTAGAATGTTACAAATTCGTATTAATAAATAAAAACATAAAAATCCCCGACATATATTTTTTTATGTTACAAGTTGGCAAACAAGCATACGGCCCACCTGATGGTAAGTGGCTGCCGCAGCCTATGAGCGCTTGCAGCACCATTAATTAGTAGTAGCCACTCTCGCGTTCTCAACCTCGAGATATTGGTTCTTAAATCTCCTCTGCCCAGTAATTTTACTAGCGTACAATGCCCTTCAAACCGGAACACAGTAATGCCTAAGCATTACTATTTGGCGGCAGAATATTTGACATTGCGGTGGTACTTACCTAGTCGGCCTCTTGCAACAAAAGACCTACCACTTGTGTGACTGATTGCACTAGTGGAATAATCTCTGCTGTGACAGAGGTTATCCCAACAGCGGGCGATGGGGTCGTCAAATCCCGAAGCCAGGAAAATATTAAATATTATCAATTAGATTACTAGACAATAGGTAATAATAATCTTCTAAGAGCTGGACAGATTTACAAACATACTAAGAACACTCGATGAAGTCAACTTTCTAACAAAAAAAAAACAAAATCTATAGACATACAGATCCAAAGATACACAGATTTTTAACATACGTAAACAATACGGATACATTTGTATAGCTTGATTCGCCCTCGCCTAAAATACCACTTATCCTATAAAATTCGATCAAGATGAATTCAATTGGAAAAAACCCAAAATATCTCCAAGCTGCAATAATGTTGCACTCGGACCCCAAAGATAGGACGATAGTAGAAACAATTCCTTTTTATATAAGACTTCGAGGGTGCAAAGTGATGCTTGGACGTCATGAAAGATAAGCCCGTTTGCACGTTGCTCGATTCAATTTTCGTTCGTAGGAATTTCGTTATAAGCTAATTTACTAGCCTTTGACCGGACGGCGATTTCGTTCACGTGAATATTTGTACTGCAGAGAAGAAAGTGCAGAAAAGAAAGTGTATCTACGGTTGTACTGCACGGATTTGAATTAAATGCTTAGATTTTTGAATCTCTATTTATATAACGGATAATCGTATGATACTTTTAGTATTTTTTGCGTGATATGATACAAATAGTGTAAATTCTTTTATAATAAATTATATATTAAAAAATGCTAACCAATTTTAACCAGCTGTGGTTTTAGTCATCTCTCTTAATTACGTTATGTACAGACTATTATCTCAATTGCAACGAACAGTGATAGCACCGATATGGCTGTAAAAATTGCACATAGGTTACCATGACCGTTTACCATCAAAGTTGTTGTTTTTTTGTTTTTTTTTTTATACACACAAGCATACGGCTCTGATGTTAAGCGGTTTTCGTAGCCTATGAGCGCTACATTTGTAAGTGTCACTAATGCGTTGCCAACCTTAAGTTGCCTTAGTCGCCATTTTGCTTACAACCATGGCTCTTGGCCATCATTGTGAAATAAAAAAAACTATTTTAGGGTAAAAGCACATTTTTTAAAAATTCATTTGTTTATTTAGCACACAATTATTCAACAGTAACAAATTGCTTTGAGTTTAGGGACCATTATATTGCGATGTAAAAATATTTTTTATCTGAACATTATTTTAAATTTATGTTACTTCACGTATAAGGAATTGTATTCCCATTCTGACCCCATTCGAATACTTTCCTATCGTACAAATGCAGTGTTTTTTGTCACGCAAGGTCATTCCGGAGATAAAGTAAATAGCCACAGAGTAAAAAATACACCTCATTACGACTTCGAGTACTGGTAATAAGATAAGAAACGTTTTGAAATTTTTTATCCTGTGGATGAGTGGGTTTTTTAAAGTGCGTTGGGGACAATTTATGTTGAAATGGCGTGTTTTATGGCAATTTCAGCCGTGAAAACATCTGTCATAGGCTTAACTAGCGGGGGTCAGTAGGTTAACTGCTTTATTCTGTGTGTTTCATGAGCGTTTGCTTAATATCTTGAGAATGCGTTGAAATGAAACATTACCCTTTTTCGATAACAAATGGTTTTTTTTTTTTTAATATTTACTATAATATAAGTATGGGCTCTTTTAGAGTAATACATTAATGTTTTAGTAACACGGGCTGTTTTATGTTCAACTAGCATGTAACTTTGTCTAAGTGGACTTTAAAAATATATAATACCCATATTATATTTCGTATCTTCCAGATAAATGCTAGTCTTAACAAAAATCCAAATGTACTATCGTTCACATTTATAATAGTATCAGTGATGATAGATATTTTGTTACCTACCTTATATTGTGTATCTTTAAGATGTCCTCAGATTAAGGTAAGAATAAGGATCAATTCTCTTAATTAAATTACCACTAAAAGGTTTTGAAATTTATTAATATCAAACATAATTTTTGTTGACTGATACCTTGATTCATGGAAAATAGCTAGCTATAAAGAAACAATAGAAATTTATTATGTTAAACGGCGAGCTGAAAATAGTTATAAATAGTTTGCTTACACGCTACAACGGTCTTCAAATGATAGACCCATGAGTGTAAATAAGTTGGAATGTGAAAATAATATGAAAAGCATATTTCTTCACCCGTAAACATCAATGTAATCATTAGAATAAATATTCATAGTACGGAATCTATCAGGCAATATACACAATTCGAAATTGAAGCGAAATATCAAAAGTGTAGCCGTGCGGAAGAGACTCGATCCTAGTCTAAGAAATATATGGTATAACTAGATGAGTTTATTCCATTACGCTCTTTGTAAATTTTAGCTAACGACTAACTGGATTTAAGTGATATTTTTTTAAATATTATTGATATTTTGAGGATGCTTCTCAGTTAGAGTTATTTCTTGGGTTTTTAACTTCCAAGATGTGATTGAAAATTATTCTTTCATATCATAAATCTGAAAAATGTCTATAGAAGATTAGAGAGGATTAGAGAGAAATGTTTTGCCTAATTTTTGCAACTCTTTAGAGGCACTTATCTTTGGTTATTCCTCTTTTAAACATGTATAACTGGAACTTAACACATTTTTCTCAAACTGATACTACATATATTCAATTTTATGAAATATGATTCATTTTGTCAAAAATCATTAAGTGTTTTATATAAAATAAAGTTTCGAGAAATAGCACTAGTTTTTTCCAAATTCAATTTCCAAATTTTTTCATAATGAATATGAATATTTCGCATTCATTCATATTGCTATGTCAGTTTTGCTTATTTTAGATATCAGTACTTTAAAATATCAATTGTTCTGATCCTATATTTGCCTTACTGGCCTTAACAGCATCACCAGTTGGGGAAAATATCAAAGATATCTGTTATTTCCTACGGCATGCCAATAAATGGAGGCAAATAAGCAATACCATGTCAACCCACAAAATTGAAAAAACTGAGTTATATATGCAGAAGTGTTGGTAAATGGCTGAAGAACATTTTTCTTTAACATCTGTAGGGTTTTAAGGTTTAAAACTTCTAAAAAAGCCATTTTTCAATCATGCAATTTATGTATTTTTAAACGTTTTGGGTTATATACGAAATATGCAGTTTGTATACTTTTTTTGTGAAAATAAGTAAAATAACTTACATAAATCTGAAATTGCCAAAAACTTGACCAATACATAAAAAAATCATATTAAGCAAGTTGTTCAAAATTTTCAAACGCGTTTTTCTCGAAATGACATTCGTGTGGGTTGACATGGTATTGCTTATTTGCATCCAAATATGACTGAATTTGAATTGAAATATTATGTTCCAACTTTGGCGCGTAAGGGAACAAATCCTTTTGTAGTTGTTTATTTTTAAACGGTACATTTAACTTTGAATATCCGTCACGGATCGGTCGGTTTGTGAATTGTTGTTGCGAATAATTTTTAGTATTGCGAGCGAGCTGCGAGACGGGAATAATTCGAATTAAGCATGTTGACAACATTTTTATTATCTTGAAAATTTGCGTTTACATAAACTTGCTTTCTTGTCTGTTATAGAGTAAGTAATAAACTCTTTAATTTATACCTTAATGATTATTTGGGTGGTACAAGTATTGCAATTATTTAATATAAGTAATTATATATTTTTAGTCGTCCTCTATTTTTTGCGTGATTAGTATAAGAATTTTGAAGAAGAAGAAGAACATGTATTAGATTAAAGAATGATTGATATTAAAATGAATGTATATTAAAAACATTTCGTAGCTCATCTATGAATGAAACTTTAGTATTTTATAAAATTTTGGCAGGGAATATTAATTTTTTGTTATGTAAATAATAAATAATTTAAATATTCGAAGTCGCGAATATTAAAAAAAAATTCGTAGTTGTTGCATGTAATTATAAAAAATATTATAAATCATATAGTTTGCTTCTATAAAATTATGTTTCCGCCCGGGATCGAACCGGGGGCCTTCTGCGTGTTAGGCAGATGTGATAACCGCTACACCACGGAAACTTGAAATGATCTGGCTTATATTCTGATAAAAAGCATAGTACGCACAAGATAACCGGTTTTATTACATTGATAATAATATTTCTTTCACTATGTTGTAACTAAGGACTTGACCATTTAATGAGTAAAGTCTAAAGTAACTGTACATTTCCTCTACCGCTTCTCATGTCCATGACCTCTATCTATCCTCTCGGTGATTTAGCGATAAGACAGCCTTTTGTGCAATTTAGAATTGTAAGCTACTTTTGATTACCTGTATCAAGACATACAAATAAATATTTGTTATCATTATTATGTCGATGCCAAATTTTAATTAAGTATACCTACTTTTTCTCTAACAATACATTTTTGAAAAAAAAAAAATATCTTGCCGCTTTTTAATATAGATGACTTCATAAATTTAATTCATTCATTAATTTTGACACCGTTGTGGCGTTGTGGGTAGCGTGTCTGCCTTAAGTCTCGACGGTTGTGGGTTCGATTCCCGCTCGGGCAGATGTTTGTTAAAATTTCTGTCTCGGTCTGGGCGTTTGTCTGTGGGTCTCCCCACCGTGCCTCGGAGAGCACGTTAAGCTGTCGGTCCCGGTTGTTATCACATAACATCAGATAATAATCGTTAACTCTTGATAAGTAATATCTCTTATCCAATGAGTTACTGCTTCGCCCTTAGGGTTGCGGAGGTCAGATGGCAATCGCTCTGTGTAAAAACTAGTAACCCGTCAAATCCGGATAAGAGTAATAAGCGGACCCTGGGTAATATAAAATACCGGGAATAATGCTAGGACGAAGAAGAAGAACTTCATCAATTTAAAGACGTACAATTATAAATTCTTGAGAGTAGTGTTCTACAGAAAACGTGAAAATGAAGGTCTGTAGAGCGTCCAATAGTGTTCCGCTATCTTAACAGCGAAGAACTTGTTATCCCTTGAATGGTGAACACGACGAATCTTTGTAAATAAAGGTTTACCAAAAATACATATGATACTGGTGCTATAATTGTCCAGTTTGGGGATCGCGTAGCATCATGGAGGCTTTTATTTCATCGTTGTCGTGTATATTAAAGTAATTTTCACAAAGAATGATACTGTCTCCCTTATAATGAAGCTTCCTTTAACAAGCAAAATTTTTGGTGGGTATTATATTTTAAAAAATAGGCAGAAATAAGAGTCAAACAACATTTTTATAAGCATCATGTATTAGTGTGTTTTACATTACTATGTTTCGGTTTAAAGGAGACTATAACCCACGGGGGCTGCCCCCTTTTCATGGCCCGGCCACTCCCGCCCGGTGACGCTGTCAAGGCCAACATCAATACACAATCATAAAAAAAATGCTTGATTGCCAACTTATAATCGCATAAAAACAATAATTTTGCATTAAAAATTGATATGAAAGTCCAGCTGTTATTATGTACTATGAGTTAATGATAGTAATCTAAAGAAATAAATAAACTTTATATACATTACTCTCTTGACTGTAAATAACGACACAACACTAAGAAACAAAAGTCGGGTGGATTTATCGTTAGCCGTAAAGTTAATGGAGGGAACAGGAAAAAAGTTTTTTCGGGTCATCCTGTTTATTGCCTTGTGTGAAAAACAATGGTTTTAGGTCACACCTATAATAGTGGAAGTGCTCTTGACATATCCGTTAATAGGACGAATCCGATGAAAAAGCATATGAAAGTGTTAACATAACATATATTAATAGGACACAAATCAGAAAATATAGATCTTTAGTAATATTATTAATGCGAAAGTGAGTTTGTTTTTGTTTGTTTCTGATGCTTTCATGCTTTACCATGGAGGCACCATGGAGGCGATTGAAGGAATGAAATAGTGTATGGAAGTTTATATCGGGAACCAATTATAGTTATATTGCATTAAAGACGCCACAGTAAAATGTTATTACCGTAGGTAAACCCGCAGGTAAAGGCTAGTTAGTAATAACTATGTAATTCAGGCGAGTGGTGAAATGGGCAATATGTATAAAATAAATTAAAGAAGAATCCTTCCTTTATCGTTTAGCTTACAATATTATTATATAACTATACGGCAATCTAAATCCTTAGAGATATTTAAAAAGCCATTAAAGACTATTATTTATCTATTTAATTTCTATTTACATAATGCATTTTTATGTTATATGTATATATAGTTTAATATTTATTAGTTTATTATACTCATGTATATATTTATTATAATATATTGTGTGTATTAAGTTTATGTATTAGTGTGTAGTTATTTGCGTGTATGTTTATTTTATTGCTACACCACCCACAACTTCAAACAGATCTCCTATCCTTAAGGTTGTCTGGAAGAGATCGCTTTTAAGCGATAAGACCGCCTGTTGTGCTCGTTTTCTTTTTTAAGTGTCGCTTTTATATTGTTTTTTTGTGTACAATAAAGTATTAAAATAAATAAAAATTATTATAAGTATAGCTAAACGAGGACAGGTGACCCTTGTGGCGTGTCGGTAGCGAGCCTGCCTTTAGCCTCGATGGCCACGATCTTACAAATCGGTCTGGGCGTTTGTTCTTGTGCCTCAAAATGCCTCGGAGAGCACGTTAAGCCCCTATTTCCGTTGTAATCATATAGCATCTGATATATTTACCAGTTACTGATTTGCCCTCGGGGTTGCGGAAGTCAGATGGCAGTCGCTCTGTATAAAAACTAATAGCCTGTCAAATCCAGATTAGAGTAATAAGTAAACCTACCTGGGACAGACCGAGAATAATGCTAGGAAGAGAGAGATATAAGTATAACTAAGCTACAATATGAAACGAAACACGAAACACTCAAAACAAGCCCTTTGAAACCTGATAGTCTACGTAGTCTGGTATCAAGCAGAGGAAACTGTAATTGATTTACCTACGCTCGCTTCGGCGAAAACGAAAGTAATGTTATTATACACGGGCTTTTAGCTTCGGGACACAGTGTAATTTTATTATGTTGCGAAAGGAGAGATTAATATTGCACTTTGAATACTTTTAGTAATAGAGCTAGCGAGTGATTGAGTTTTAACCGCTTTTTGAATTTTCAATATGATTAAGACTTATTATGACCCTAGAAAGGTTTGGTATTTTATACATTAATTTAGAAATATTTAGTCTTATCACTATAAAGTACTTTTTATAGATTTATGTCGCGCGCGCGTAAAAATCGTCGCGTAACGAAATGCCGTATGCTGTGTGTGTGCGTCTGTGCAATGAGACTACTATAAGAACACACAAGAAAGTGCGCAGCCGATGCGCAACTCTCTCTCTGCCCCTCTTTTTATCAAATAACCTATTGAGATATACAGATTTCATTTCGAATTACATTCGGAGTTGAAGAAAAAACGTAAAGAACTTCGTTCCTGAGAGTCCCCCGACATTTTTTTACTTTTTATAACATTAACTTCCAATGAACTAACTATCAATAAAATAAAATCTTGCAAATCGATTTTTTTATTGTAATAAATATCAAAATCCGTAAGTCCGTATAATTTTATCAACCGTAAGTGGTAGCAATCGTAGAAGAAGTTCTTGTGACGTTTTTGATATTTAATGCAAATTAGTTTCAAAATATATTCATCCTGTATATTGCGTATATTGCCAAAATAGTTACGCACATTGTTTACCGGTCACAACCCCCAGGAGGGGTGCGGGTTTTCAGGGGATCGCAGTCACATTAAAAATGTAAGTGAGTGGGGCCAAAAACATTTAAAAGTTTTGATTAAATCTATTCATTACATAGTAACGAGGGTCAGACTGTAAAACTGAAAAGTGTTTTAGTTTAGCGTGTTTTAGTAAGTAGTAGATTTTTTTTAATAACTTAAACTTAACACTGAATACAGTGTTAAGTTTAAGTTATTAAAAAAAATCGAAAACAAAAACACAGCTTAGTGATAGAGGATTTCTTCATTTGAAGAAACTTCACTTGTGATCTGAACAGTTTGAAATAATTTGACTGTTGAAAAATCTAAAACCGACATCAACTACCAAGCTCTAAGGTCTCATCAAAAAACAAAGTTTATTGCGCAATCGAAGGTACACTTAGAAGATTTACTTGACTCATGTCCTGGTTAAGATTTCTACAAAATGTATTTGAATTGCACTGGTCTTCAAACTCGAATCAAGAATCATGAATATCGATTTAAAAACGACAATACCTTACACACTAAAAAAACGCCAAATTAAACAAGTGTGAAGTTTGATGATTATAAAAAAAATATACCTAAAAGCATTCGAGTTTCATGAGGTACTTAACACGCCACAACTTTACAAACTTAAATTGTATTTGTCCCACGTCAGATGCTTATTATTACACAAAGTAGGCTTTCAATAGGCTGTAGACACCAGTAGACACCCTAGGCCACGTAATTAGCATCCTGCCCTGTCTGAGAGATATTTGAATAACGCGCAGGGAGGGAAAACATATAAGGGATGGTGCATGAATGTTATTATATTTATTAAAAATTTACGATACTGAAATTTTTTGAGAGTTGATTAAAATTACAATCCATTTTTAACATAATATAAAAGTTATAGATGAAAACGATAAAATACTTGTGAAATATTAAAAATACTTTTTTAAACTTTTAATTAATTATTAAATTTTATCATAAATAAATTCGCATTTCATTTTGATTCTTCAAAATATGATTTTTTTTTATTTTTAACTGACTTCAAAAAGATGTTGGTTAAAGGTTACTAATTCGTTTATTTTTTAATTTTACCATTATTTCATAAACAGTCAATATAATCATTGGAAACAGACGGTCATTTTTATTTTATGTAGTTTATTATTTCATATAAGTTTACGATTAAAATAATTTCATCACTAATGTATTATATGAATAATGAATTGCTGTATTGACTATTGTTAAATATCTAGCCTAACAATAGTGTAAAATAAGATATGTTATTACAAATATTTTTTTATAACAATAATCACAATAACATTATCGATAACAGATTCATGTGTCCTAAGGCTTACATCGGGAGCGGCGTGTATGGCGTTAACGCTCCTCTGGACACGTTAATTGAAAGTGGATTGGAGGTGACAGTGTAGAACGGGTTTATGATTTTTTTTTAACCATCGTTTGTATTCGAAATTTTGCAAAGCGTTGTTCTTTATTAAAATATTTTTAAATTTCTATTTAGAAAACTTCGAATGAAAGATTCGAATGAAATGAGAGGAACAATATTTTCAATTACATACAGAAACAAGTATCAATCTATTCAAGCTAGACGTTATGATTTCACTTTATTAAGAGATTGTTGGAATTTATGAGATTGGTGGAATTTAGGAAATACAAAATGTGTAAGTAATACTCACAATATAGGAGATATTTTCCAAAGAATATGTGAAATATTCAATGTTCAGTGGGTATAAGTAGCTACTTCTGTGAACATTGCGCAATATTTAAGTTATAAGGGTTGAGCGTTTCAAATCTGTGGCTAAAAATATTTTAGTTTATACTGGCTTAAAAAGCACCTATAGAAATCTTAAGAAAAATGTACTAAAAGCGACATATCCGCGTGACCTTGTCGCCGCAATTGTGACTTTTGAGCCACGGTCCGAGAGTGCATTAGTATCGTTTATTTACTTTGCTTACCATTGCTGTATAAGCTATTCAATATCCGGAGCGCTACAAATGGATGTAGCAATGTTATATGAAACTTACGATATCGTCGTGCTCTGCATATATTGTGTACGTATTGACAGCTACAGCAGTAGAAGAAATCTAGTACCTAACATTTCTAGTACCTTATTATTCAGATTTGCAATTTTAGTGTTGCCTAGCAAAATTTGCTCCTTTATAATTTCATCATCTTCGTCTATCTTTCCGTCCGTCTATCTGTTTAACCGTTTGCTTTTTCATATTGTTAATAAAAATTACTATATAGATAAATTAACAACTTATTTTTGGGGTAGATTTTAATTCCCAATTTAACCTCTTAGTTTCCACTGCTCGTGGTCCACTACGCACTTGACCAGTAATTGTTTATATACCTATGTGAAGTTTATCGTTAATATAATTCTTGCATTTAAGCCCTCCTTTTTATTAACTTAAACCTAAAATATAAAGAAATAAAAAGCCTTGAATATACTTCTCGCTTGTACCAAGGCTTATGATATCAAAATCCCTATCCATTCTGTTCAACGTTATTCGCGCGGCAAAATGAGATATCAGTAGATATTGAATGACGAGAACGTAACTGTGAACGCGGTTTTAGCTCCTTCAAATCCCTTTTCCCTTCATCCCAAACAAAGAGGTTTCGATTGTTGCGTATTCGAGTTGTTCGGATCGCAGATAATAAGCAGTTGACTTAAAATAACTTTTTATATTGTATATTGGTTTAATATTTATCAAACATTGTTTTTGCTGTGATTTAGAAATATTGTTTCTTGTGAATATAAAATTGACTATAGTTTATACGTGTCTGTTATACGATCTTCTTTTGTTAAATAGTTTTTGTTTGTGGGCTTTAGTGTCTGGTTAGTTGTGGAAGATATCTTCTATATTATCGTCCGTATGTTTGAATACTTTGCAACACGAAAACGAATAAATTTTTAAATTTACGGTCGTAGGAATTATTTTAATTTGTTTCATGACGTTTGGTTAACAAGTTTACGGTCTGATCGAAGCAGTTACCGCAACCTATGAGCGCTAGCGATATTTGAAGTATCACATAGGCGTTGACAACCCAAAGGATATGAGGAAAGGTACTAGAAGGGAAAAAGGAAAGGAACGGAGGAGACGGAAGATTGGGCACAGTACTTTGTAATTTATTGTTGGTCTGTGAGATGGTCTTGCCCCGTGGAATCGGCCGATTTGTGCTGGGCCAATCATGGCTCTACAACTACATATACGCGGAAGATTATATTGAGTATCTATTGCTCTAAAGCTTAATAAGTTATGATCCGTAAATCTACTGTGGAACTGTGGAACAACGATGTACTAAATACTTCGTATCCCTCAAAATAATCACGAGTAAGGCTTACGTTCCTGTCAAAACCATGCACGATTGACGAGGGTCGCGCCTGAGCCGGTTAGAAACGATTATTTAGTTGACCTCTCCACGGTTTTGATCCGTGTTAATTTATCATTTTGCAGGGTTGTTAATTTTCAACGGTGTATGACGTTGGTAATTTATTTTGTTAATTATTATTATAGGCAGTTTGGGGTTTATCAGATATTCAGGGAATAATTTAAAGATGTTTAGAGATTGGTCTTATAGGTAGTTTAGCTGTCTTTTAGAGGGTATGGGTATCATGATAGTTACAAGTCTTGAAATCTTATATTTTAAGAATGAATTCACCTGCATAATTGTAGTACAGGTGTTTTTTTATTATTGAAATGGACTGAATTTGCGATTTTCATATTTATTTATTACTTGTAAACCCAGCCACTCGCTGTTGTGGAAATAGAGTATTCTGCTTGGCTTTATCCGACATTATCATTAAAAATCGTTACATTTTAATTAATCTTTGATTTCAATCAATTTACACAAATCTTGGCAAATTACACTCTCCAACCATTTTTATGAATCACTTTGTCTATAGTTGAAAGCCGAATGAATATCAGTTCTTCAATTTTCGAATTTTTCGAATTTGCGAACAGAGAGCACAGCGGAGGGATTTTATAATAAGAAGCCGTAACATACAACTAACTATATTATCGAAAAGCAATGAAATTATCTTTGAACAAATTTTATATTAAAAATATGCTATAAATATATTTTAAATAAAGTTATTTATATATAATAAATAAAGCCCAATAATTATTGGGCTTAATATTATTAGTTAACTTACAAGAACATTATGATATGGTAATTAATTTATATTATAAGGCAGCCCTGCAGAGAGCCTGTCAATTATAGTTGAAGATTATAATCAATTTTCATTGTGTTAATAATAATGATGTGCGTAAATTTACATAAAGGGATCCGGATTTAGTCTTCTTGATGAGCGGAATAATGGAGTGAATAATTACCTATAGCATCATTGGGTTTGAGTATTTAAAAATAGGTTTTATTGATGAATGTACGTCAACTTTTAACGGACACAGTTGTTTACGGGTTCCCTAGCCAAATGGTAAAAACGGAACGTTTACAATTTCGTCATGTCACAGTCATTTTACTCTGAGACTATTGCCTCTATCTAAACGAAATAAAATTTTGTAGTGAAATAATGAAATGTATAAATTTAAGGGTTCTGCAGTACATACATAAATACTGTACAAGAAATAAATATAAATTACCAATTACCACACGCCAGGACAAATGATGGATCTAAAGCTATACTGCTTGAGGGAGCACTACTATACAATATCCTACGAAAAGATGTTATTTAAAACAAAAGTCGAAACTAAAAAATATATTGCCAATATTTTGTTTTAGCTGATATTATTTGCATAGAATTTGGGAAATAAATTCTTTAAACTTTAATCCTTACGTGTGAGTAGGTGAGGGTTGAAAAAATCGGAGCGTAATATGGCAACGTCTGAAGCTTTGGATAGGTCTTTGAAATAATAAAGGGGCTTAGTTTTGACTTCTTTGATAATATTTAGTAGTTGTTGAGATATTAATTTCTAGTTATAAAAATTGTGTCTTCTACCTTTTGACCTATGGGATTTGGATTCCTGGAAAAATTTCAGGTATTAACAAAAGAAGTCATTTTAAAAATATACGAAAGATATTAATTATTGACGAATTAAGATGACAATAATAATAGAAAAACAGTGTACTCGTATAAAATATTTTATATTAAATAAACCTATTCATTTTTAATATTTAAGCACATATGAGGAAATTCATATTTTATGTAAAATCTATTTTTCCGAGCCAGCCTGTCACGTTGCACCTCCAGACGTGAAGCCAATATGCAAGTCTGCAGGAAAATATCAATTTCAAAAGACATTATTTATTATGACAATGTTATGATACTGACCTCTTTGTATTGTATATTTTGATATTTTATTTAGATAAATATATGTTGTATATAATTGTATTTTTATTGTTTCAGCAATAAAATAATTTGAACATTGTTTTTGAATAGTGCATAAAATGACTTTAAAATAAAGCCTTTTTTATATAATACTTTAGGAGAAAGAAAAAAGCGTAGATGGCCGAAGGTTGCGGGTTGAAATCCGGTCAATTTTTTTTTTTTTTTTTTTCGGAATGTGTATTGCTGTTGGCCCTACTGGCCTTGACAGCGTCACCGGGCGGGGGCCGAGTACTGAGACTCAGCCGTGATAAAGGACAGCCCTCACGGGGCTCAAATTTGATTCCGTCCTTAGGGTGCCACCTGCGAAGCCGAACCACGGCTAAGGACGTCATCGGAGATGGAGGCAGCGCTCCGAGCGCATTCTATACGATAGTCTCACCCGACGGTGTGAGCGCGACGCGACGTGCGAAACAAAGGACCTCGTCCTCGCCGGCGTGGACGGTGTTGTGTGCGTGTCTGTGCTGTGTAAGGGCATTTTCTAATGTAATCCTATCGTCAGGGTCTTGCAGGACGTGCTTAGGACGCCTTACTTTTGTCGGTTGGTTACATCGGTCTGTGTAGATACAAGCATGTCTAATCAAAGGATTTGGATGGAAAGTAGTTTGATCGAAATAGTTTTGCGATAAGCGCTTCAAATGTTTGGGGATCGAATCGATTTCAAAGTCTCTATGGAGATCTACGTTGCGAACGTACCACGGACAGCCCGAGGCCATGCGTAAGAAACGGTTCTGAATTATTTGTAATTGATTAATTCTTCTGGCGTGGACGTGCGAAAAAACAGGGCTTGCGTAGGTCAGTATGGGACGTATACAGGCTTTGTATAATGTCACCTTATTTCTAAGGGAAATCCGTTCAAGAAGCACAGAGTTTTCAAGTGAAATTTGTGATTCAAATTTATCTTGCGATTATAATTGAGGCACTGGATACATGTATTTTATGATAAATTTATATTGGATTATGCACTAACATAGTAAGAATAAATATTGTCCTTTTGTCTGAATTAAACAAAATTTATTTTTATTTTGTTTTCTAATGGTTAATGAAAAAGTCGTGAGGAAACATGCATGTTGTAGTAGAAATTATAAGACTTGTATGAGTATATTCATCTTACTTTGCCGGTAGGACTTAAATGACCGTCTGCTTATATACCACCACTATTCGTGAATTGAATGTTTGTCAGCCGATTGTTCGTCAGCCAGTCAGTAATGTGATCCATCTGCCAGGGCGGTTAGTCCAGCTTGCGTTTACCATGTTGAGCTTACTATTAAGCGGTGTAGTTGATGACGTTGTGACAGAGGTAGTGAACCTGCCTTAAGCGCCAGAGGTCGTGCATTCGATTCCCGCTCGGAGCATATGTATGTATTGACCATACAGGCATGACGTGTTCCGATATAGGTGCGTTTGTCCTCGTCATTGTGTATGTTTCTGGACCAACGACTAGAAGAAAGATTCGACTTAGAAATATCCTGTGTATTTCTAATGGGGGAGCTTGAGTCTGTCCCCGGGCTAAATAAGTACAAGGAAGAAAGATAATATTTAACCCTATCAAGTAATTTTCAGAACTGCTATTTAACTGTAAGGGCTGAACGATTAATTAAAACTTTTCTTGACAGTTATTCTTTTTTTTCAATGTCTAAGCACTGTATGCCATTGGACGTGAAAAAAATCATGCAATTGTGCACATCGAAGAGAATTGACGTTTGGAACTAAAATGAAAGTGCGGAAGTAAAACCGGATGGCGCAGTCTGCTGTAGGGGGCGCTAGCGTCGTGCCGAGATATTTAACTTCCGCTGTGTGAGTGAGATGACGATAGGAAATGAATACGTCTAAGGCTTCAATGGTTCTATTGGACTTATCTGGCAGAATATTGAAACTTGAGAACAGATCGTTCATTCTATTGTTGAATAGTATAATGTGGAACTTTTTTTCATTACTAAGTTAGCAAGCAAGCGCACCTGATGGTGAGCGGTTATCGTAGTCTATGAGCGCTTGCAACTCCATTAGTAGGGCACTGACAGTTCGCCAACCATGAAATACTGGTTCTGAAATATTTTTTGTCCAGTAAATTCACTAGCCTACAGCGCCCTTAAAACTGGAACACATTAATGCCAAGACACTACTGGTTTGCGGTAGAATATTTGACACTGTGATTGCACTGACGGAATAATCTCTGCTGTGACATAGACTAACGCCGGAAAAACAATTAAAAATAAGAACTGCTGCAGTGTTGCACAAACGTGAAGTGAATATTGCGATAGTGCTTAAACAATAAATAATCTTTTAAGTTGAAATTGTGTTGTATTGTGCGTAAAGCACCGATTGCGAATCTGTCTTAGCCACACAGGTATGTGTTCTGCTCTGTGAGTGTATGTGCCTAATCTTCTTCTTATTGAGTGGTTAGTTGCCAGCCTAGTGTCAGAGTTTTTCAAGTATATTATTAAATTAATAATAGCCGGAACCGGACTTTTACGTGCCCTCCGAAGCACGGATGCGCTTAGTTGAAATACCACCTCACAAAGTTCACATATACATGTGATCACCCATCTAGTGACTGATACCGATACCGATCATAATAAAGCAATTTGTCATTACTTTAATGGAAATGGAACACAAAATATACCAAATAAATTTATTGCAAAAAGATTAAAATTGCAATTAGTAAATTATTCTCCGATAATACTTTACCTCTTGTTATTAAACTGATTTCGGTTCAATTTATTCTCGTTTTTATGAAATCAATTCATTAAGTGAATGTTTATTGACGAAATCAGAGATTGATATGTTAAGAAGCTTAAAAATAATACTCCAATTATTTTACAATTTAATATATTTTTAATGCTTATATCTGGATAGTAATATAATTATTTCTACCGTTTTAAGACACTGTTATGGCGTGTTGGTAGTTAGTTTGTCTTTGTGGGCTCCCCACCGTGCCTCGGAGAGCACGTTAAGCCATCGTCCAGGTTGTTATCACATAACATGTGATAGTAATTGTTAGCTCTTGATAGGTAATTTTCTCGTTCGAGAAAGTTCAGTCCACGGAATGTTTTACGGAACTTTTCGAGAACACATCTTTCTAGAAGACACTTACTCGAAAGAAGCAAATAGAAATAAAGGGTAGCAAGCGATTTTGTATTTTATACCCCGGTGATAAGGTTCACCGTAACATTATAAATGTGAATTTTTCGATGTTTATTACTTAATCACTCAAAAATGGCTAAACGGATTTGGATGAAATTTAGCACACCAAGATTGTTACCTAGATTAACACATAGAGTTTTTTATTCTAAAAAAAAAGGTAACTTACCGTGGGAGTAACAAAAAACGAATCACAGGAATAGAATTCAGACTAGTTAATATTATTCCGGCTATGTTATTATAAATGTGAAAGTAAATTTTCGTGTGCGTTTTCACGCCTATATTGCTCAACCGATTTTCAATATTTTTTTTCGCGAAACAACTTGAATAGGTTGAAGTAGGGGAAGAAAATTTGTATCGGGAATAATTTATTTCTATTGCAATGAAAGTGCCACATTAAAAATCGTTTTTCACACGGGCAAACTCGCTTGCAAAAGCTAGGCAAAAAATAAGACATCGGGAGCCCTTAAAGTATAAGATCTAGTTAGTACTTTCTCTTAAGTTCAATTATAAATTTTAAATAAAGATTAAACAATAATGAATATTCATAACAACATAATAACCCAACCATAACAATATTACGCATAATATCTTCGTGATAAAGTTCGTCACTAGTAAATTATATTTGTTTAGCTTTTCGATTAAATAAATATAGTGTGGTCATTACTCAACGTTATCAAACATTTGCCGATGTTGACAAATATTTTCTATTGAAAATTAACGGTTTTGCAAACATTAATTTTATTTATTGAATAAACCGCGTTGATTTATATAAATGCAAACAAATTCTCTATATAATTGGCAAACACAATTAGATATAGCAAATTAATAGATTTAACGAATTTTGTTTAATACGGTAGGTAACAAGCATTTAATATGGTATTAGCTTTTACATAGAGCGATTGTCAACTGAACTCTGCAACGCTAAGGCCGAACCAGTAACTCATTGGATAAGTGCAAATTTATATCAAGAGTTACCGATTATTATCAGATGTTATATGATAACAACCGAGATCGACAGCTTAACGTGCTCTCCGAGATACGGTGGGGATACCCACGAGAATAAACGCCCAGACCGAAACAGATGATAATAAACATGACGGGAATTGAACCCACGACCGTCGTGACTCCAAGCAGGCTCACTACCAGCACGCCACAGCGGTCAGTTACTACTGTACCACTGTGTTGCCACATGTTTGCCACTTCGGATGACAAATAGAAGGAAAGGGAGAAGAGGAGACGAAACACTGAATCTAAGGAGTCTCATATTGGGCATGACCCCTTTAAAACCCCCCTTTAACCCCTTTGTGTCGAAAATCAATATTAGATTTTCGGACTTAACTCGCAGAGCACGTTAAACGGTCGGTCTCGGTTCTTATCATAACATCTGGTGATAATCGTTAAGTCTTGATAGGTAATTTGTCCTTATCCAATTAGTTACTTATTCGCCCTTCTTTTTCCGTCCTTGGTTCCTTCGGTTGCGGTCTTTAGAAGGCAACCGATCTGTGTAAAAACTAGTAACCTGTTAAATCAGTATAAGAGTAATAAGCACACCGTGGGCAAAAACCGGGATAGTGCTGAGAAGAAGAAGATATCTTATTGAAGTTGTATTCGTGTATGAAACCGTTGAATAGTCTGGTCGCTCTTGCGTGTTGTGATTTTGTTTTAACTTTACCCACAAAAAAAAGGTTTATGTGATTCTGTATATTTTAATTTTATTTTTTTGAAAGCTCAGTTTAATTACTACAGTTTGTTTTAATATTGTTCGCAGTAAGTGAATTTTTATTGTAATTCTTATGAGAAGAAATAAAAAAATAAATAAACGCTACACACTCAACGGCCCCCATTAGGATAGTGATATCCTGTGTCGGGGGTCCGGATACACATACAAGGACAAGGCAAATACATCCAGACCGGAAAATATGCTTGGATATTTCAATCAATACAATAGTCAATCAATACAAACATATTATGCTCCGAGCGGGAATCGAACCCGCGACCTGTGGCGTTTTAAGGCAGGTTCGCTACCGCTGCGCCACAACGTCGAATTCATTATCCATAAATTCTATCAGAGAGAAACTACCTATTATCTCGGACCAAGAAGACATATTCATGCCAGATATAATAAGGCTCTACGTCCATGAAATTGATCTCACTTACACATTCCCTTACGATATTTTTGAAACTATACATCTGAGTGACTTCTAATCTCATAATGACTCTATTTGCGATTTAAACTCTCTTTTTTTTTTTTCAGAATGTGTATTGCTGTTGGCCCTACTGGCCTTGACAGCGTCACCGGGCGGGGGCCGAGTACAGAGACTCAGCCGTGATAAAGGGGCAGCCCTACGGCTAAGGACGTCATCGGAGATGGAGGCAGCGCTCCGAGCGCATTCTATACGATAAACTCACCCGACGCTGTGAGCGCGACGCGACGTGCGAAATGTTAAACTCTCACTAAAAAGAGTTTTTAAGATAGTCTCAATAAATTTTTAATGAACAAATGTTGCTTTGGCAACCGTTGCTATGGTTACCGGAGCTATATTAACACGTGTAATACCATAGGTAAAAGGCTATCCAATAGTATATTTAAAAAAAAAGTTCAATATTACGCCATTAAAAATAAAAGCCACGTTAAAAAACACTCCAGTCCATAATCAAGTTACAATATGATCGAATTACGATCCTCTCTGAGGTTGATCCGGGTAAGGATCGAGGGGACCTTTAAAAGCAACAATTTTTTCACCTAAATGCTCCGTAAGTACTGTATTTCTTTTTATACGCATATACTCGTATGTGTGTTATGTTTTCAGTTTTGATTATATTTTATCGATATAAATCTATACCTGGAACCTGGTATTTGAAATTTTTGACTAGTAATCGTACTTGTATCTTGTCTGGTACAGCTTTCATAAATAAAATAATAAGCTAGCGTAGGTACATACCCGGTACGTAGGTAGGTACACCAGTAATTAATGGAATAAGAGAATGTTACTTATCAAGAGTTAACGATTATTATCAGATGTTATGATAACAACCACAACCGACAGCTTGTCTTGTTTTCGTGGGAGACCCACAACGACAAACGCTCAGTCCGAGACAGATATTAATTGTAAAATACAAATATCCGCCCTGAGCGGGAATCGAACATGCGACCGTCGAGACTATAGACACTACCAACACGCCACAACGGTCGTATAGAAACTAAAAATTAATGTGATAGTATTGTGTCTATATACTACGGTGGCCACTTCTTTACCACAATCATAATGGGGAAAAATAATGTATTGTCAATTGGACGCAAATAAGCAATACCATGTCAACCCAGAAAATTGAAAAAACTGAGTTATATATGCAGAAGTGTTGGTAAATGGCTGAAGAACATTTTTCTTTAATATTTGTAGGGTTTTAAGCTTTAAAACTTCTAAAAAGCCATTTCTTTATCATGCAATTTATGTATTATGTTAAACGTTTTGGGTTATCTTATATACGAAATATGCAATTTGTATACTTATTTTTTTTCTGAAAATAAGTGAAATAACTTACATAAATATGAAATTGCCAAAAAATTTACCATAAAAAAAAATCATATAAAGCAAGTTGTTCAAAATTTTCAAACGCGTTTTTCTCGAAATGACATTCGTGTGGGTTGACATGGTATTGCATATTTTCGTCCAATTATGAGTAAACATGATTGTATTTAACATCGACGAAAAAATCTAAGACTAGAATAAAAATATTTCAAATATTAATACCTATACACATATATATAAAATACCTACGCGTACAACCCACCAAGTCCAGATCTATCTTCATAAGATGTTGTCATACGCAGGCTCTGAATAACGAGGGTCTTCGTGATCTCTCCCTTCGGTTGAACGCCTTGTCCGTCTATTGAATATCACATAACCGGATGGGGTACAATAAGAAGTTTTGAATTTATTTATTTACTAAACTGAAGGCCTAGAAAATAATATTGAAGAATAAATTTCACTATATTAAACTAAATAAAGCATATTATACAATTTTATAATATTGAATTAGAGAGTTTTTGTATATTTTTTTATAAAAATATTAGCAATGCTTTTTAATGGCATTACTTATATTCCTATTGCCCCTCCAAAGAAGCTCGAAGCTTGCGCTAGGAGTGGGTACGACAATAGCCCAAGGGGGTCAGGACTGAACCTGCGACTCTCGCGTTAACGGAGCAAAGTCTGCCCTTCTACCGTCAAACTATTGAGGCTTCAACGTATATTTTAATTATTTAAAGACACTCCACTAATATAACATTATTATATAAATTTAAATCTAACACAAATTACCTTCTTTTATAATATCAGAGGGGCAAACGGGCAGGAGGCTCACCTGATGTTAAGTGATCATCACCGCCCATGACCTTTGAGAACGAAATAGGCTCTTCTCTCGAAGGTTCCTAAGTCGTATCGGTTCAGAAGCTAGTTCCACAGAGTGGTTGTGCGAGAAAGAAAATGCCTTCTTAATCAAGCCGTAGTATATTTCCAGTCATAAAATAAGTAAAACTAAGAATTTATCCATCATGATCCATGACGACGTTGAGGCGCAGAGGTAGCGAATCTCCCTTAATCCCTTCGATTCCCACTCGGAGCAGATGTTTGTATTGACCATACAGGCATGTTTTCCGGTCTGGGTGTGTTTGTCCATGTCATTGTGTATGTTTCCGCACCCCCGACACAGGATATAACTATCCTATTGGAGACCGTTGAGTTGGTACCGTTTGTTTATTTATTATTATTATCAACACTTTTCTTAGTCTCTATTAACCGCTTAACATCGGACGGTTGTATAAATTAGATTTAGAAGACATTTTCTTCGTCGCACAACCACTCTGTGGAACCAACTTCCGCCGGCGGTCTTTCCGAACCGATACGACTTGGGAACCTTCAAGAGAAGAGCCTATTATTTCCTTAAAGGTCGGCAACGCGCCTGCATGCCTTCTGGTGTTGCAGATGTTCATGGGCTGTGATCACTTAACATCAGGTGAGCCTCCTGCCCGTTTGCACCCTCTTACATAAAAAAATAAAAATAAAAATAACGCATACGGTCCGCCTGATGGTGAGCAGTCACCGCAGTCACTTGTAGAAGCATGGTTCTAGTACTACAAAATTTAGTAACTCTAAACAAATTATCTCATCACACCTTTCTAATCGTTAAGAGGAAGGCACTTTTTTGCGTCCTTATACATATATAGGACTCACTGAACTAACATTTACACTAATTTAACACAACAACTCAAAAGGTTTTGCTCTTTTAACCTATAAATGTCTGTTTATATTGTATAAGTAATTTAGTTCGGTCATATTATTTCATGAGTACAAATCAATTGAAGCAATATTTACCGGTAAAGGGTAAGATTATCAGAAACCCCGTTCCTGAGGACTGAGCACGTTTTGTTATTGTTTACTGAGCTTTACGCCTCAAGAGCCTCTTACAATTCAACCATACTCTATGACTAATTTGTATGCGCCGAAAGATTCAGCGATCCGATTTTGAATGATCTAAATTGAGATAACACGAAGACAAGGCGATAAACGATGACAAAGTTGTGGCGCAGTGCATGTAAACATATATTCCGGTCCCTGTATGTGTTTCTGGACACCGACACAGGATATCATTATCCTAATGGGGCCGTTGTTTGTGCAGTTTTTATATTATTATTATTATTGTAAAGTTTTTTTTGGGTTCTGTAGCCAAATGGAAAAACGTATAGTTTCGTCATGTCCGTCTGTCCGTTTGTCCGTCCTTATGTCACGTTATTCGTTCCTCATCATGAAGCTGCGGAACCACTGTGAAGTTTCCACTGTATTTGCTCGACGACGCACTTGACTGTGTTATTTATTATTTGGTATGATTAAATAGGTACGTATACAAATTAATAAACTTGTAGTGTCTGTTCGTAATTCCAAATTATCAATTTTTACTAAATGCATATGAAAGCATATTAAAAAATAAATAAATAAACGCTACAGACTCAACGGCCCCCATTAGGATAATTATATTCTGTGTCGGGGTCCGGAAACATTCACAATGACAAAGGACAAACACACCCAGACCGGAAAACATGACTGTACGATTAATACAAACCCGCAACCGTCGAGGCTAAAGGCAGACTCGCTACCTACAACGCCACAACGGTGTCAATATTTGGTACTTACATGAAAAAAAACAACTTAAAATTTTAAATTTTAATATTAAATTTAAATGAAAAATGTTTTTGAAGACTAGTTTTTTATGCCATTAAAAAGCGTCTATACTCATTGTCAACTAATTATGTATTTACAAATAATTGGAAACTATTTTGGTTTAAGACTGTTTTATATATTATTGTTTATAATAATTATAGTACTGTATGTTTCCATAAAATAAATAAATAAAAATAAATAAAATAAAATAAACTTTAACAATGTTTCTATGCTAGTCTGTTTTTTCCGGATGATCTCTGAAATGGCTGGACCGATTTTAGCGGGAAGAAGAACTTAGGCCACTTTTATTTTAGAAAAAGTAAAACAAAGTGAAAATTTAACAGAATCGAATCAAAATGAATTTCACCTAGAAACATCGTTTAACGAGTTTCACCATTATTTGCTTTCGAAACGACAATCAAATTAGTATAGGAGCTTCATGGCAGAGAGGCAAATACTGCGGTGTGACAGTAGTCAACTAAATAGCGTAGTTCAATTACGCAATCTGCAGAAACACGGTTAGGTAAAATCACAAGTAAATTAAGTTTGTCCAATAACAAGATAGTATGCCTTAATTTTTTAAATATACCATAATAAATATAAATGTGTATTAAATTATTTATTGTTTTATTAGATTTTGATATAAAGTTTCAATTCGTTTTTGAAAGAATTTTTGTTTTGCGTGGCATTAGGATTTTACTCATAAGTGTAATATATTGTATACCAAAAAAATGGTAAAAGGCTTTTACCATTAAAAAAAGTAGTTAAAAATAAAACATTTTTTATTGACCACCTTGGTGTTCGATGATCTTTATTCATTTGTAGCGATACCAACATAGCTATAATTGTGTAGATTCCTAATATAAGGTATAGGAGGAGTAAAATAAATGAATGTACTCCCTGTACGTAGGTTGTGGGAGTTTGGCTGGTGTTCTCACCACTGAACGAAATGTAAGAATACTGTTATTTCACTTCCACATTGCCGAGGTATTTGTTTATATTTAGAGGTATTATCTCGGGTAAATTTGCCAATATACATAAAAGCAAAAATTTACCATACAAAAATATTTCACAAATCTGAAAAGAGTCATTTATAAAAAATATAAAAATGATGATTTTAGATGTACTTTATATTTTGGTTATAATGTTGAAAACGCTTTGAAACTGCATCTAGTTTAAAACTAAACGTCGTTTTGTAGCGTTCGTTTGAAACTCGCGACGAAACAACAAACAAACCTTCACACTCTCGAATCGCAATTAAACTTGTTAGTACGTGTTTTCATTATTGCGAACAGTTTTCTTGATTTTTATCAAGTAATAGCTGTACCTGTGGCTTCGCTCGCGTGGTCTACATACTGTTTATTTAAACAAACTAACGATAAATTTTTCGCTTTATTATTGTGTTACTCCTGTACTACTTTTGCATCAACTCACCGTATCGCGTCGCCCGCCCACGCTTTATTTCTTATTGCTTCTATGAATCGTATCATGATGCAAAAAAATTTTTTCAAATTCGACCAGTAATTCCAGAGATTAGAACAAAACAAATAAACTCTTCATCTATATAATATTGGTATAATACAACAATAAGATGATAGAGTGAATGGGAGTCAGGATTTCGCAAATTTTTCAACCACACGATATTAAAATGTGTACTGTATATAGAAATAAAAAATGTGTTCGGGACCTTTACACTAATTATAATGAATTAGCTAGGTATTGTTTGGACTGATCCCGCCGATGGATCGGACATCGGACTCGAAATTCCACCTTTATCACCTCGATGTCAAGAAATCTGCAACAGCGCGATTACGAAGATATTTTCTTTCTCGCACAACCACTCTGTGGAACCAACTTTCACCGGTGGTCTTTCCAAACGGATACAGCCTAAGAACCTTCATGAGAAGAGCCTATTCTTTCCTTAAAGGTCGACAACGCTCTGCTTGCCCTCTGGTTTTGCAGTTGTTCATGGGCGGCAGTGGTCGCTTAACATTAGGTAAGCCTGCGCGTTTGCCCCCTCTGATATATAAAAAAAAGTTTAAGATTTTCCACTATTAACGTCATTGCATTAATTCTATGGAACTACTCACTCATTTTTAGTTTTGTTTTTAACGAACGCCAACGAAAAAACTAGGTACTCACAGCGGCGAAACAATTTGCCTGTTTTTTATTCTATTTAGTCGAAAAGCAATTACTAATTTAATCAATTAAAATATCCAATTGCGAAAACAATTACTGACGTACAAAACGTATATATATTAACTGGCACCTACCCGCGACTTTATCCGTGGTCACTTTGGAACTGAAATATCACAGGACTACAAATTATAAAGCAATGTATAATTGTCAGTGGCGGATTTACCGGTAGCTTAATTAGGTTTGAGCTTAGGACGGCCGATTTTTGGGTTGGCAAATTAGGGGACCGAATTTTTCAAAAATATATCTGCTTGGCGGGTTTTCTGATGTTTAACAGGTCTTCTCACTATCAACCATCGTCGTCTTCTTCCCACTATCAACCAGTGGCAAGGGCGGCAAAAACTTTATATTCTGTACCTTGAAAGTTAACTGATAATTGTCCAAACAATAAAATGTAAATAAAAACTACCTATTCACAGAAGTACAAACATTATTTACACCGTTTATATTCCCCATAGATCCTTCAAATCACTTTCAGTTGAAAAAACATTGTCGGCAAACAAAAAAACCTACCCTAAAATCTGCTAAACGGGGTTGTAACAGCACTTGAGTCCACTCGAACGGTTTGATGCTGATCGGTACGGGGTGTGAAGATAACTCAGATATCCCACGAGTGGAATTTATTTCGATGGATTTAGGTTTTTATAAAGGATATGTGTAAAATAAAAAAGATTTATATTTTTTAAGTTTTCGTATTCATTTTGAAATACAATACAAAGAGTATCTCTATTCTAGTGAATTTGGCTAGATCGCGTCGTTTTTCCATAACGCATAGTGTGTTTTACGTTTGTTACACTGACTGATGTTGGTGTGACAATGTCATACCATTTCTCACTCGTGGTCCTAATTTCTGTGATATATACATCTCACCTCATCAATTGAAAATGTATGAATGCGCTTTCGATCTTCGCTTATAATTCGTACGGCCAGGGAGTGCAATGCTTTCCGGCGTCTGTTTTTCCAAACGTATACAACCTGAACCTCTTCATGATGCGAGTACATAGGCTTCTTATGAGTTCTTCTTCTTGTCGAGTGGTTAGTGGCCAACTTAGTGTCAGAGTTGTTCAGGTCGCCCGTATAGGCCTCTGACTTGACTTATCGACTGTCATCAAATTGATAACAGCCGGGATCGAATTTTTACGTACCCTCCGAAGCACGGAGAGGCTCAGTTGAAATACCACTATGCGATCATCCATCTAGTGACTGACCGCGCGTAAATTTGCTTTACCCACCGATCGTTTACCGATCAGTGAGCGCACCCGGCTATGAGCGTCTCGTGCGCGTTGTGGCAATGTCATACCATTTCTCACTCGTGATCCTAATTTTTTGATGTATTCATCTATACATCATTAATTGAATATGTATGAATGTGCTTTTAATCTTTGCTTTCTTGTCTGTTTTTTCGAACGCATACAACCTGAACCATTTCAAGGTGCGAGTACACAGGCTTCTTATGTGTAATATCGCTCCACCGTAGACCTTATCTATGTCTTCTTGCTTAATAGGGGAAAAGAGCTTACTCATTTTGAATTATAAAAAATACTTATCAAAAGGTTGTCTACTTGCCTTTATTGCATTCAATTTGTCTATACTTACCAATCCTTTTTAACAAAATTTGGCGATTAAATGTTAAAATATATTATTACATATCTCCTTAAACACTGATCTGAATGCTGTCTTATGTATCAATGTTATCAACATTACAAATACAAAAATACACTAGATATGCTATTTAGAAACTATTCATAATAATATGTAACAAGTGTACTGCAGCATACTGGAATCGCATCAGCTATACCGGCGACAACTAATAAACTAACTTCATTAAATAACGCGCTCGAAACTCGCGCACCGACAATCAACGAGATCTACGAAGATAATGTACGAGATTTTTACTTCTATACACTATATTACAGTAAAAAAAAAAATTCCTTGTATTGTAATTAATTCTTAAAAACCCTTGAAATTAATTCTGTTTGATTTGGAAAAGTAATTTAAATTAAGCATGAATTTTATATTTTCGCGGTCTATACTATATTTATTTACACATATATAATTATAACTCAATTTTGCCAAAATGGTGCTTCTTTTTTTTTTCGGAATGTGTATTGCTGTTGGCCCTACTGGCCTTGACAGCGTCAACGGGCGGGAATGGCGCTTCAGTCTTTTTGCCTTACTAGCGATGATACAGTATTATATATGTGAGTATAACACCAAATCGAAATCATATCAGATTAGTTATATTGGTTGAACGTACAAATTCTTTTGGCTTTCTGCCACGGCTTCAAAATTTATAGTATAATAAAGTTATTTTACGCTCCCAATTGAAAATAATACTTTGAAAATATTTACTAGAAACTATTGTTAGATATAAAATGATTTATATAATTTAGCACGGGTTTTGATTGTAATTATTAAGTCCATGAATAACAATAGTAGATAATGTAAAACGCGATACAAAGAACTTCAATACTAAAGTTTTTTTTCTGTTTTTAAATCTTCCAGAAACACACAAAGCCTATCAATGTGTATTTGTAATTTTTATTATCTTTTTCCAAAATGCCTTAATAAAAAATTCAATCAAAAAGTGAATACCGATTTTTCTGGTGAACTGCGGCACGACCCGCCTCATGGTAAGCAGACCCCGTAGCCTATCTACGATTGTAGAAGCAGTAGAAAAATATAGGATGGGTCATGCACTACCACTAATGAAACTATATGTAACAGGTCATATTCGGGATGAAGGTAAGTACGCGGTCAAAACAATCTATTCATGCCAATCACTGCATAGCTCTACTCCTTTATAACTAAATTTTTACTTTCAATTTTTCCCTTATAAAAATAATTGCTGGGTGCATTGCCCTGCATTTGAAATACCCTTTCTATAATATCAGGCTTTGATAAATTAGTGACAGAAGTTATTCTAAAAAAATACACACTAAAACTCAGATACTAACTCTGCCTTACTTGAGGCTACATATAGTTTATATTCTAGACAAGGAAAAATTCTTTGTAAACTTAAAATTGCAAGTATGCGTCTCCAATTATCATACATCAAGGTAATGTCAAGTGTTCCCCAAGTGTTGAATAGCTGGTCGTGTGGGCTATAGTTTGTAGTGGGAACAACGTCACCTGAAGTTTCAAAGTTTCAGCGTTAATGCGAACAAACTTTGTCGGGAAATTGAATTTTATGAATATATTGAACTTTATAGTAATTATCGCGCGAGTAACAATGTTTGTGGGGATTTAAACTTTATCATGATAGCATTGTTCTTGTTTTAGAAATTGCTATTATGTTGTCTGGTGAAAAAATAGCATTTCAATAGCGCATTTATATTTTTTTCAAAATCAAAATTTTTTCAACTACACTTTTAAAAATTCCTTTCGAATACTTTAGAATATGGAGTTTTGAAACTGGTGATCATGAAGTTTTTCGTATATAGTATGGCTCTTTTTTGTTTGTTTATTGAATATGTATTGCTGTTGGTCTTACTGGCCTCAACTGCGTCTCCGGTAAGGGGAGGGAATAATTGATACTATTATGACCCTATGCCTTGAAAGGAGGAATAGCCCTCGCGGTGTTTTGATTCGTGTCCCGACATGTAGAAGAAGGGAAGTCGCCTTCCCTTATGTATGGTGTGTACAACTAGTATGGTGTTGTATGTGTGTCTGTTGTATCCGCAGGACCATACCATTTTTTTCTGCCGGGTTGTAATAAAATGACTTTTACTAATACTCTAGACTGCTTATTGTTATCTAGTAAACATGTTTTATTCATTTATGTTGTTTTATTTCAGTCCTTTTTCGAACAAATAGAAAAAGATAGTTCAAGAAACCTTGTCTTTTATCACTACAAAAAAGATATTAAGGTATTAAATTGTTTCTTAGTACTACTAACTACGCAGCGTAAGAATTTTTGGATATGACGTATGAAATACTATGATAAAGTTAAAACGAATGTGGGAAGCTATCCAATAATACAACCGTCACAACGATTTTATAGTATCGTACTATATTATGTAAAATCCTTACATTTGTCTACGCTTATAAATTCTAGAAAAGCACAAACTGCTTTCATCTGTTGATATGACTTTAGCCTTACTTGAATAATAGTCCCAATGCCACTGAGAATAAGGACCACTGAAAACAATCAAAAACAGTCTAAACCAAACAGCAAAGTGAACTTAGTCGGAACATTGGCCCCTATAAAGGCACACTGTAACACTGCTAACAAAATGTTTGCTAACAATGCCACGTGTAATACAGCGTAACATTCAACATAAATTTCTGCATTTGATAATAGTCTTTCACATTGTCAAAATAGGGTCTAATTTTGTTTAAAAATTGAGAATTGTTTATTTGGTCTGTTATATGCAGTTAGGTACATAGGTCGATGCAAGTCATATAAGAGACACGAGAAAGCGATACGAGTTTCGGTTAGGAAATTTTATTCTATCTAGTACATAATTACTGGGCGGACGAGATTTAAGAACTAATATCTCGAGGTTGGCAACGCGTGAGTGGCACCTACTAATGGTGCTGCAAGCGCTCATAGGCTACGGCAACCACTTACCATCAGGTTGGCCGTATGCTTGTTTGCCAACTTATAACATAAAAAAAAATACAAGAGGACTGAGAAACAGAATTCTAGTACATTATAAAGTCTATAATTTTAGTTTACAGAAAATGAAAATTCTCTACCACTATTCGGCTATAGCTTCGTCATCATCAACTTAGGCCAGTGTGGGCCTCAGTTTGGTCCAGTATGTTTTTCTCTTTTTTCTTTCTCTTTCCAACTTCTGACATCAATTATTTGTTAGTCCTGTTTAACGCCATCTAACCATCTGCTTTGCCGCATTATTGTCACGGCGTTCTCCATCTTAGTCAGAAATATAAGGTTTTTATAATATTGGGTGTTCGTATAACTCATGTTTAAAACAAGTTCTCAATAGGTTGTTTTCATGCACAGTACCAAATTTTTCGCCTCAAACTCTTACGCTCGAACAGAAAAAAATTGTTCTTTTTCTGATTACCTTCTTCTATGAGTCATAGGTAAGTATGGGTTTTAATAACGCTTTATAAAGACGACTTTTTCTTGAAATAACATGTATTACTTTATATTCTTTTTAATTATTTTTATGTTAAAAGTTGTGTAGCAAGTATACGGCCCACCTGATGGTAAGCGGTTGTCGTTGCCAATGAGCGCGCGCAACACCATAAGTAGGTGCTTTTCAAGCATTGTCAACCTCGAAATATTGGTTCTTGAATCTCTTTTGCCCAGTAATTTCACTAGCCTACAGTGCTCTTCGAACCGGAACACAGTAATGGCCAAGCACTACGGTTTGGCATGGAATACTTGACACTGCGGTGGTACCTACCTAGCCAGCCTTTTGGAACAAAAGACCTAGCACCAGTGTGACTGATTGCACTGGTGGAATAATCTCTGTTGTGACAGAGACTATCCCAACAGCGGGCGATGGGGTCGTCACGTCCCGACGCCGTGAAAACTATTTTTCCTATTTACAATTTCTCTAGATATCGAGAATCAGAGAATCATGAATCAATTCGTTCACGACACCAATAGTAAAAGTTTATAACTTGAGTCATATGAAATCTATGTATGCATATTGACAGTAAAATTAAGCTTACAATACATCTATACTGGCGACCGTCACATTTGTACGGCCATTGTTTGTGATTACGATGTATTTGTTCTTCTGATATGGTCTGCGTTATGAATATCGAATGTATGATTATTGTCGATGTGCTTTGATGCATTTTGAAATGTCAATTCGCTTTGTTGGATTGTAGGTTTCGTAATTTTGTATTGACTTTAAGGACTAGCTTCTGCCCGCGACATCGTCTGTGTGGACTTTAAAATATGTCCTATCACCTAATATGTATTGTAAAAATGATTCAAAATTTTCGAAAATAAAAAAGAGTCCATTGATTTGTTCGATGAATACATAAGAAACGCACACACAGTTTTTTATATTATTTACTTATTCATTTTTCATTTATTTCTGGGAACATTTCGGAAGTGAACGCGGACGAAATCGCGGCCAGATGCTAGCTTTCTTATATATACTTATGTTTACATTACAATTTATTATTATAATATTGTAAGTTTTTTATATAAAATGTAATGCCTGTTCGATTCCCAAGGGTCAAGTAAGTGAAAAGCACTTAATTAGCATTAATAAAAACATCAGCAACAATAAACATATTTTTAAAAATCTTTAAGAATATATTACATGCTAAATAAATAAAATATTTTATCTAATACAATAGTCAATCCCCAAAGCTACTCACTACTTCATGAAATAAAATCGAAAAATCATATTCTCCGCGACTTCTATTGGGAGTAACTTTTATTTCGATTTGAAACGTCTCTGTCAAACCAAATCCTCAGATATAGAGTGGTTGATCTTGCAGTATAGAAAATTGTATTTCTGTGATATTTCGAAATCCCGTTTACAGTTCGCTCCTGAATATTTTCATTTCGTATTTGAAAGTGGTGAATTTATTTTTAATAAAAGTTGGAAATGTATGTTTGGGTTTTATGTTATGTGGACCTGAAATCATAAAATACCTTTTAAAACCAGTGGTAGGACATACTTTTTATATTCAGCCGAACTAATATTATAAATACAAGAGGTAACCTTGGTCAGCATGGTCCGCTGTATAGAACGTTATTTCTTGCAAATGTTTTTAGAGATACAGTAGATATTTTTAACGATAATGTCATGACCATTAAAAAGAATATGTATACTCGAATTTTTTTACTAATTAATTAATTTTCAGAAAATCTGTAGGTAACTTTTGTGCTTAGTTAGATTTTTTTTTTATTATTAATATCATTCATTCATCTCATATTCATATTTTCATTCTAATTTTTAGTTGTGTAATTTAAGTTTATTTTACTATTCTTCTTATTTTAGTACCCTCTAAGTATAAGCATGTTATGTCCACATCGAGAAGACTCAATTGAAACATAATGTTGTATTCATTTTCTAATTTAAGTCGTTTGTATAGTTGTAGTCAGTTTTGTGGACTAATAAATAATAAAAAAAATAAATAAGAATGTCATTTTGTCTCGTTTGATACAAAATTTATTTATTCTTTTAACGTTAACTCTTTCTGACTCGACCGACAACCTGTATTGAATAATAACAAATTCTAAATAAAGGCAATGTATAATTATGGTTATTATGTTTTATTTAAACTTTTTGTGTTATAATAATATATTTAAATAAAAAAATCATATTTTCTACCTATTCAAAGAGCCACTTACGTTTTGCTACATGAGTACTTCAAAGTACGGTGCAATATACCAAGTTACCCAGTTCGGTACAAAATAAACTTTCAGGGACAAGTTAACTACACAACTCGTTTCTGATTTGCTTATTTTCGAATCAAAACATACTTGACTGAAGGTTCTTGACGATGTGACTCCGAAAACTACATACCTGATCTTTAGTTTTTTATTTTGGTAAATAATGTAAAATACATTTATATATAAGGATTGAATTATTTAGTCTATTGAAAATATAGATTTTAAAATAAAATTCAGTGTCATCTCTTAAAACCTTTAAATACTAATATAGTACCTTTAAAAATAGTTTGTATATACCCAAACATACAAACAAAAAAGAACAATAGAATACAATAGCATATTAACTAATTAAGGAAGGAAAATAACAAAAAAGAGGGAGTTTTGGCCTCCGGTGCTCATCACCAAATGAAACACGACATTGCTTCGTCGCCGCGATTGGTGTCAGAGTAGTTCTTCCACGGTCCAGGAGACCCAGTCACACTGAAAAAATATAAACTATTACTGCTAAAAGTCGTGATTATTGGGAATAAACTATAAAGTATTCTTATGAAGATCACACTTTCAGTTGTCGTTTTAGCTTAGGGCTATTTCAAGAGGCACGGTTTAGAATGCAATTTCCTCTATAAAGGGTCCAAAGCCCTGACCAAATGTTCACGTGATTGGAGTATTCGAATGCCCTTAAAATATTTCATTCTGATTTTATTTTCTTCTCTGACCCGTGAAATTTGATTTGATTTTGACTTCTGATATATTTTTTGCGTAGCGAGAAAATCAAATGTTTCAGAAAAACTGTTGATATTTTATAAGATAAAAGTAAAGGGTATATTAATATTCTTTAAAGTACATACAATTTTGCTATTTCCAGCTTAAATGAGAAAGTTTTACACGATGCTTACATCGTGAAGTAGCAGTATTAAGTATTGTCGCGTTTCATTCGATATATGTATAATGCCAGAGGCCCAAACTCTTATCTTCTCTATGCCATTGATTTTCTTTATTTCTTCAATCTCTTTTTCAACTTCTTGTTCTTTATTTAATTAATTTCAATTTTCCGGCTCTTCGATACATTCGAATCTAATATTTTATAGATAAGTCCTAACGAACTTGGTACCACCTTAGAAATGTTTGCCAGGTACAGTTTGTAATAAAAAATAAAATGGTTGTTTTTACTTTTTTCCTACAATTTTTCTATATTTTCGCACCGTTTAAACATTCTCTGGACTTACTATAAATATTTTAAAACCGAAATTAGCCAAACTAAAGCACAGCAATTTTATACATGGATAGGCAAAAGGGGTGATGATTATCGTTTACGCATTGTGACTGTATATTATTTATAGGCTGTTTTATTAAACTGAGAGGGGTGGGACAGACAAATTTGTCTATAGGCGATGTCCGACACCTACCGAGCCTCAATAAAGGCAATCAACGGCCGTTGACCTGTTGGGGGATAATCAATATTTCGGCTTTTCATTTCAATTGACAGTCATAAGTTATGGGTCAGGCATGTTATTACTACGTTTTGCATAATTTAGATGGAGTCTAAACGAAGTGCCCTTTACATTCCGTTCTCCACTATTTATAATGTACACGCATTTTTAACCTGTATACACATTTTTGACTTGTATTGAAGAAGGTTCACAATTTCTCTTCATGTTTTATTTTGTGTGTATGTAACGTGATTGTAAAAAAAACGGCAGTACTTTTTATTACCTTAATTTTGGTGATCCAATGGTGAGAGATATTACTCCAAAGTATTAGAGTCCATAAATCGCAAACATTGCATTAAAGGTTACTTTTTTTAATATTCAATTTATAAAGATTATATTTAAAACTATTGTAAAAAATTAAAGCATTATCATAAAAAATCACAAATTTTTGCAATTTTTTGGATAGCTGTATCATGGTTAGTAAAAATTTAACGGTAGTAGACCTCTTATTTCAAGAGGCCGGCTAGGTAGGTTCTACCCCAGTATCAGTATTTGGAAATACTGTATTCCGGTTCGAAGGGCACTATAGCTAGTAAAATTACAGGACAAAGAAGATTTAAGAACCAACATCTTTGACGACGTTGTGGCGCAGCGGTAGCGCGGTAGTCGCGGTTTCGATTCCCGCTCGGAACATAATATGTTTGTATTGCCCATGTAAGCATATTTCTCGGTTTGGGTGTATTTGTCCTTGTCATTGTGTATGTTTCCGTACCCCCGACACAGGATATCACTATCGTAATGGGGGCTGGCAACGCGTGAGTTACGCCTACAAATGAATGGTGTTGCAAGTCGCATAAAAATGTCGTATCAGAATCGCAAAACCAGCTAAAGTTTATTTATATATTATATACAGGTCATTAAAAATTGTTTAATTAAAATACATGCGTACATAGTCGCGTATCGAAGCTAGTTAATAAATATTCTATTACGAGCATAGTACAAAGATAATTACAAGTAATGATTAAAACTGACCCACATATCGATAGTAATGAAGCTATTAATTACTTTAAATAAAAATGAACTTTTTAACTACCACATAATTACTGTGTTAAAAAGTGTGCTACATCGATATAGGTATTTTCATTGGTCATTTGACTTGTTTGAAAATGTAATTAGTTACAATAACTCAATAATGTAGTTTTTTTTTTAAACTTATTTATTGTATAATACACTCGTTTATGACCACTCCTTGCCTCTCCTTGCCACTCTTTGACACCACATGACAATCCTTGCCACTCTTTGCCACCACATGACACTCCTTGCCACTCTTTGCCACCTCCTGCTCCTCCATGCGACTTCACTCCAATAAATATACAATTGTAATAAACGCGATGTAACGCTTTCCGATTTTCTTTAGGAAACGTTTCCGTACCACCGTTTTTTCTCTAACTTACTTTTCAAAAAGTCTTTTAATTTTTGCGGCTTAGTATATTATAGCCTATGAAACTTACAAATAGCGTGGCTTTCTATTGATAAAACATTTGTGTAATCGTTTCAGTAGATCCAGAGATTATCCCCTACAACCTCACAAACTTTAACCTTGTATATTAGTATAAAAGTATAGATATAGA
This sequence comes from Hestina assimilis, assembly GCA_023373885.1. NCBI lineage: Eukaryota > Metazoa > Arthropoda > Insecta > Lepidoptera > Nymphalidae > Hestina > Hestina assimilis. The sequence goes on along the minus strand of CM041740.1, from coordinate 5,001,550 downwards.
TTATAAAATTTTTGTAAATTATGAAGAATCTTTTTCTCAAATTTAATTATAGCTTTTCCTTACTTGAACAAGCCTTAAGTCGTTAAATTCAAGAATAATAAAGTTGTTAATTACAAAAGTAAGTTACTTAAATAAAGATCGAATCGACGGCTTAGCATCGCTTAGATCAGCGGTTCCCAACCTGTTATTGACCAGAGATTTTTATTTACTTTTTGTTAGAAGAGAGCATATAGATTTATTTGTAGGTTATCGGTAATTAATTTAGTCATTCCACAAAAAAAAACTATTTATTTCTGCAGTTTAATATGTTTACTGATAACTGACAATCAAAAAGGAAACAAGAAGATGAAAAAAACAAAGGTATGTAAAATTACAGAAAAAATTAAAACGAAGGAAGTAGTGAAATAAGGTCAGTGTTATTATTATTTTATTTTATTTTCAGGTTTTGCAGCTGGACGCCACATACTTTTTGTTAGCAGGGACCACCCTGTACATTTAAATAATAATTTAAAAATGTTTAAATCGTTAGAACTTCGACAATTATAAACCGATTTGGAAAACTATTTTTGAAACCAGTTTTGATTAACATTAGCTTTTATTTCGATTGAAATCCTCAATCAATATTAAAAGATGACTCTTAGGTTTTATTGTATATTTGCTTTACTCGCGTTATATTTTTAGCCTTCCGCAAGTAACTCGCTTCATGCTTTTAAGTGCTTTTAATGTCGCGAAATATGAAATCGTTCGCGGACCATATTTTTCTTCCTGTGGACCACTGGTTGGGAACCATTGGCTTATATAATTAATATTGGATCAAAATTACTATGACACACTTTTCATGTCCAACGTAACATGGCTATTATGGATAGTTTGTAACTATCTATTAGCGGATAATTTCCTTTGTTGGACAAAAGCTGTTACACAACTACGCAAATAGAAAATTATCGGCAATTTTCTTAGTCTGCATGATGTACATCGCTTCTTGGGTATTATTTTACAGGCATGGATGTACATTTTGGTGTAGTAGTGTATTTGATTTCTGTTTTTGGATGATGTTTGTGTTACATATTATTATGATCCTCAATCAAGGACCGGTTACTGTATTGTTTATTACAAAATAGTGTTACCGTAAGAAAATCGTTTCTTTTTTGATGAAATTAACCTCTTTTGTAAATAAGATAAATTATGTAAAAAAAATCTATGATCGCAATTAACTAAACTGATTGAAGCACAAAATAACTTTATTTATTACTATATGTTATCAATAAATTACTCAATAGCAACTTCATTGGAGAACTTCTTAATTTTGGCAAAGAAAGAAACAGGACAGGGAAGTCTTCAGCATTTACCCACTGAGCAAAACGCACCTGTGCCAATACTACTTCTATGTTGATTTTCTTTATAAAGACTTAGGACTCTAAAGGCGTCGGGATGTGACGACCCCATCGCCCGCTGTTGGGATAACCTCTGTCACAGCAGAGATTATTCCACCAGTGCAATCAGTCACACTGGTGGTAGGTCTTTTGTTGCAAGAGGCCGGCTAGGTAGGTACCACCGCTGTGTCAATATTCTGCCGCCAAATAGTAGTGCTTAGGTACTACTGTGTTCCGGTTTGAAGGGCATTGTACGCTAGTGAAATTACTGGGCGAACGAGATTTAAGAACTAATATCTCGAGGTTGGCAACGCGTGAGTGGCACCTACTAATGGTGCTGCAAGCGCTCATAGGCTGCGGCAGCCACTTACCATCACGTGGGCCGTATGCTTGTTTGCCAACATCTAACATAAAAAACTACCATCATGTTACCAACCCCTATCGAGTTGACACATTCCTAATGAAAAAGCAAGGTTCTTTTTTTGGTGATAGGGAGGAAACCTGCTACCAGATAGCCGGCTACCTGGAGAGGAGAACCGGGTCATGTGGGGTTTCATGACAAGGTGGAAACGTCAACCCACTAAATCCTCCTCGGTGGCCGACCTCAGTGTTTTTGTCAGGTTACGGGATCTCTCGTAGAACAGACCAACGCGACCTGACAATCACAGTACTCCGATTGGTAGCGGAGCTCGGTCCCGGGGGGCGAGTTGGTAAGCCCCCAGCGCTTCCCATGCAAGCGCACACGGCAGTCTGGACCACACCGACTAGCGTCCTCCTTAGGGCCGCTCATCACGGACGCACAGGTTCATGACAAGGTGGTTACGTTAAGGGGAATAACTAAACTATCCTCCTCCTGTTGAACTCCAACTGACAGGAGATTGAAACAAAAATGGAATTTTAGTACTTTTACATACAGCAATAGATAACGTCTTTTAAAAATAAGGACTTACTAACCTTAATTTTTGCAAAAATAATATATTTTGAGACGAACTTCATCGTAACAAAGCTACAGATTCATTTCTTTACATTAATGAGACCAAGAGCAAAAAATCACAGTAAGCAGTGAACGACGAACGAACGTTCGACCAATTAAAAATACGACGGATAAATAAATATACAATTATTTGTAATTAAACAATGCTTGTCTGCGATAATTGTCTCGTCTCGTCGGCCTCGCTTTTATTTATTTCTTCCGGATCCCATGTTACGTTTTCGAAAATTAATCCTATAAAGTAAAAATAATTAAACGAGATACTTTAAGATTTATGTATATTGTTTTATACTAAGGGAATTTTGTTTTAATTATCGCCTTGAGTTGCGTTTTTTGTCGTTTATTACATAATTCTTTATCGTGAATAATAATAATATACATTTTGTAAAACCTTTTTATGTTCGTGAAATTCGTCGTAGACTTTTTTGTATTCAAAAGAAATCTACATGATTGAGAACTTGATGTGATTGAATCAAATCTAATTTTAAAAGAAAAATAAGTAAGAACATGCTATCGGGCTAAGCGCGTCCGCAAATATTGCCTTAACACACACTTCCTCCGATATCAAATAAGTCTAGACACGACCAAAATATCAAGATCTGTATACGACTCAAAAGTAAGACATTATATATATCGTGTTATATCAAGGTAGCGGGTGAGGGAGATCTGAATAAAATGGTCAGTTTCAGGCAACAAGGGTGCATTCAGATTAACGGGGAGGTCGACAAAGAAATGCAATTAAATGTAAAATAGGGGCTGTTTCACACGATTGTTGACATGGTGTGACGAATGACGCAGGGATAGCTGCGTCTGTCAGTTGTGTTCAGATTTTCCATCCCTTAAATTCGAAAGGTTTATACGGAGCGTAAATTGAATTTATTTTTTTACGCATTGTACTGCTTATATATGTATTTTGTTGTTGTGGCGCAGCGGTAGCGAACCTGCCTTAAACGCCACAGGTCGCGGTTTCGATTTCCGCACGGAGCATAATGTGTTTGTACTGACCATGCAAGTGTAATATTGCGATACCGTTAGGGAGAAATGAACAAGGCGAGAACCAGATGCCAACTGTTTATTGTTTCAATAACATTTCTTTTATATACATGTCCCAACACAAGCATATTTTCCGGTCTGGGTGTATTTGTCCTTGACCTTCTATGTGTTTCCGGACCCCCGACTCAGGATATCACTATCCTGAGACGCTCATAGCCGAGTGCACCCGCTGATCGGTAAACGATCGGTAGGTTAAGCAACTTTAGGCGCGGTCAGTCACTAGATGGGTGATCGCATAGTGGTATTTCAACCGAGCGTCTCCGTGCTTCGGAGGGCACGTAAAAAGTCGGTCCCGGCTGTTGACAATTAGACAACAGTCGATAAGTCAAGTCAGTCGATAAGTCTAGTCTGACACTAGGTTGACCACTAACCAATCGATAAGAAGAAGACTATCCTAATCCGTTGAGTGTGCAGCATTTATTTATTAATTTAGTTTAGGTGTTTTAAATTCAAAACATTTAACACGTAAATAACAACTTAAAACAATAAGCATAATTTAATATTACATCTTATTAATATTTAATTTGAACATTTATTTCTTAAACAAAGAATTTTCAAATTAAAAACATTTTCTGTTTTAAAATCCATTACAGGAACGTTTTAACCTTGATTTTAAGCTGAAATTAAATGCACCACCGCATTTGCAAGCTAATCTTGTACAAGATATTTAAACAAAGATACAATTCACTGGATACATTTTATTAAATACTATTTATAATAATATAATAAAATAAATTATTATATTAATACTGTCAAAAACATGGGTATTTTACAGACAAGCGAACGGACAGTGAAGCTTTAGTAATAGAGTTCCGTTGGCACACTTTGGGTACGGAATCCTAATAAAGCGATATCCTCGACTGAATCCACTTAGATTATTACGTAGCATGCATCTTTATAACTTAATTCACCTCAGTGTCAACGGTGTAGTTGTAGAAATTACATAGGTATGTCCTGGTGTCGTAAGCGTTCATAGAAAAGATTTGCATCAGGCAGGTTGTTTGACACTATAGATATTCCAAATAAATAAACGCTACACACTCAACGGCCCCCATTAGGATAATTATATCCTGTGTCGGGGGTCCGGAAACATTCACAATGACAAGGACAAACACAACCAGACCGGAAAACATGCCTGTACGATTAATACAAACATCTGCTCCGAGCGGGAATCGAACCCGCAACCGTCGAGGCTTAAGGCAGACTCGCTGCCCACAACGCCACAACGGTGTCAAAGATATTATAGATATTAACATAATTAAATGAAAATCGAAGTAAAGTTACAGTATCAGTAGCTACTGTTGCGTTTCGTGCAACCAATGACTGCGCCGGAAGAACACTCTCCCACTCCATCTGTTCCCTTCCTTTTTTCCCTCATTTCTTCCATCCTTGGCAAGGTGCATGTGATACTTCAAGTATCCCAAGTGTTCATAGGCTGCAGCAACTGCTTAGCATGGCGGACCGTATGCTTGTTTGCCAGCCATCATGATGAAAAAATGTAAAGATAATAGTCAAAAATGTTATGGTGGCTTGATTTAATGAAATGATTGTTTTGTAGAAGAAGAAAAAGGCGATGCGCCTCTTCTAGTTTTATTTATATTTTTGTCAGTATCGTATGACTAGCGTTTACCTATTCATAAAACGTAAAGTTAAAACTCCGGGGAATCCAGTTAGCGGGCCGACTGAGCCAAGGAGATTTATGCATTTTAAATTATACCTGAAACATTTAAACCACGTTTTAATGGTCCGAGACTATAACGGCACGATATTTGTACAACGATAAGATTTAAAAAAAATCATGTATATATACCTAACTAGCGCCTTTCGCCAGCGGTTTCGCCCGCTTGAATAACGATTTTAAAACAAACTTTAAACCCCTATTTTACCCCCTTCGACGATGGAATTTTAGAAAATGTTAAAACACGTTTTACTTTATCTTTAATAGTTCGCCAAAACCAAAGTTTCTAAAATGAAGAACTTCTTTGCCATTTTTTAACCCCTTTTTCACTCTTAAGGGTTGAATTTTGAGAAACCGTTTTCAGTGCTCATTTAAGTTTTAAAAGTCAAGTCCAACACCAGTCGAAAACTCAGCTTTCTAGGCCTAAGGGCTTAGGCAACGCGTTTATATGTCAGTCATGTCTTCTCTTTATAGAATCTATAGAAAATTAAAATTTAAAATACATTACAGTCGACTTACATAAGTCACTGTATCGGTTCGCTTAGTGTATAAATTATAATTACATCACGTTGAATGAAAAGTAAAATTTCTTCATTCAAATTCAAATCAAAAAAGCATTCGACAGGATTTCAAACAAAAGAATAAGAGAATGAATGAACGAATTAATTAAATTCGTACAACAGGTAAGTAAGCGCATGTGTGACCTTGAGTTAGGGTTTTGTGAGTGGTATAATGTCACCTTCCAATGTAAAGTACCTTAGTTATTAGTATTCCGTATTAAGGCATATGAAACAGAATAAGATCACGCAAAAGCCTCAATGGGAGATTTTAAATTCGCTGAATACCAACTAGAGGATTTAATCTCAAAGTAATTTTCCTTGCGTAATTATATTAACAGCAGTGGTTTTAGTTTACATCTTTGTATTTTCCAGAACAAAGATATAGTAATTTTTTTCATAAAACTGATTACAATCTCAATAAAACACTCCGATACAAAAACAATATTAAAACATAAAAATTGCAATCTTCTTGACATGAACATTGAACACAGCATGCGTTATGTCATTTACTGGTCTGTTATACTAAAAACGTAGATAATAAGTGAATAATAAAACTACTTACTACTAAAATATGGCCACAAACCCAAAACTGTTATCCAAATATATGACGACGTTGTGGCGCAGCGGCAGCGAACCTGCCTTAAACGCCACAGTATATGTTTGTATTGACCATGCAAGCATATTTTCCGGTCTGGGTGTATTTGTCCTTGTCATTGTGAATGTTTCCGGACCCCCGACACAGGATATTACTATCCTAATCCTAATGGGGGCCGTTGAGTGTGCAGCGTTTATTTATTTATTTATTAAAAATAGTAATAGTAATTAAATAATATACTGCTTCCCTGACTTCAATCTGAAGAATTTTTCTAAAAGTAATTATCTCTGCCATAGACATCTGGATGACGAGCCATTAAGAAAAGCACATGCTCTTTTCGTAGTGTCGGGTAGGAACCGTTTAAATCTGTGTCAACTCTGAAGCACACTATCTGTCATCACCATCGGGGCTAATGATCAATGACATTGGGCCTGCTGGAACGAATGTCCAAAAAGAAGTGCTTTACCGTAAAACCTTTACGAACTACACCCCACCGGAATTTAATCTACTTTATTGTAGTATCACCGAATGTGATAACACAGTGAGATTTTTTCGGTCGTCATTCAAAGCATAATTTGACGCCAAAGAGAGAGCGACCCATCGTACCTGTGCGAGAAAGGAAAAGATGGTGATAATGACGTATGTATTACGGGAGTGGTTGGATATTCTGTCAACAAGACGAACTAGACATAGACGAATGTAGTTAGACATTCGATATTAATAAGTCTCTTTGCCCTCACATCCATTCATTGTCGTTACGTTTCTTTAAATAAGTAGTACCTGGTTGACCGGTATCGGTTTTTTTTTGTTTTTGGTAAATCGAAAGTCGTGAAGGGTACGGTAGACTCGATTGAAACCTTACCTGGATAATAAAATAATGATTTCGACAACAAGTTATATCCGCAAAAATTGGGATTGTTGAGTATTTTGTTAAATTCTAATGGACGCATCGCTGTCAGTCAGTGACATAAAAATTAAAGAAAACGTCAACTGTCATTGTAGAAATGTTTGTCATTGGATTCAATTCAATAAATCCTTGTTGCCATAGCAACGCGTGGTCGCTCAAGTGCGCTGTGAATTATTTATATATTTTGACATTTTTAATTTATTTTGTTGATATTAGATGGCGTGTCGACAACGGCCTGAAAACACGGACAAAGACACATTTTCTAAAAATAAATCCTAGCTAGATCGATTTATCGTCCCCGAACACCCATGCATACTAAATTTCATGATAATCGGTGCAGCCGTTTCTGAGATCCCAATTATATATATATATATATATATATATATATACAAGAATTCCTCGTTTAAAGGTATTAGATAAAGCGTTATATCTGCAAGCATTTCTAATGATTGCGTCTTGGAGTACGGACCGTTGCTTTGTCAACGATTCGTTCCAATCCCAACCCATCCTGATTCTCATTGTCATTCTTTTTTTTTTGCATTATATTTGTATTTCGGTCAGCCTATATACAATTGATATAATTAATGGAGCTATAATTATCTAACCTAAATATAGTTCATAATTTCATATAAAAATTCAAATTATGAACCTGCTAGACTTAAAAATGAAAAATACTATACTAACAGTCTAGCAAGTTGAAGTATATTTATAAATATTCCCTTTACAAAATGAAACAGATATTACGTAATATAATACGGAATTGACAACGGATGTAGTGCTCTATCAGCTTGAAGACGGTCAATGATTGATGATGTGCCTCCGAAGAGTGATGATACGTCCAAGTGACCTTCGGCATCAGTGCTTCCGTCAGATACCATTAGTTTATTAGGAATTCTAATTCATTTTCTCGGCAACTCCTTTTATTTCTTTATATGTTTGTAATTGCAAGATTTTCATATAATAAAAGCCGAATTGTCATTATTTCTAAATCTAAAATATCGTAAATATTCTGCATAAAACAAAACTTTTTTAATTTAATAAATTGTCTTACATTGTTCTTGTCTTCTTCCTTGTCAAGAAGAAGGAGCTAAATCTTGAAAGATCGCCGCAATCTACCAGTTTTCTCCAAAGGGGGTTGAAAGGTAACCATGTCTCAGAACTTATTCCAAGATAAGCCGGTTTCCTCATATTATTTTCCTTCACTTTGAGGCACTTAAGACAAAAATACTTAAATTTATAACTTGATTTTATTCCTGACCTTCATCTAGCCAAGTAGTTTTTCTATATCGTTTTGTATTCCATTAACGATTGAACTATAATTATTATCAATTTATGTTTTTGCTTCTGTCCTCGTCAATAACCATTTGAATGAGGCACCTTCAATTTTTATTACTTGTTTCACCCCCTTCAAGTTTTGTTTTTGCACCAAAAATAAACCTATGAACATCTCATTGTTCTCATTTAAATCTGTACTAAACTTCATCATAATTGGTTTAGCGGCTTAAGCGTGATAGCGTCACAAAAAACAAACACATTTATTTTGTCAACTTTACAACTTTATAGTTAACGAAACATCGCACCGGATTTTTCAATTTGGAGGAAATATACGTATTATATATAAAAAAATTATTCCGTAAATGAAAAAAAAAACATATACAAATTGATCAAAATCTTATTACAAGAAGTAAGATAACCTAATTTCTTAAATGACAAACCGGAACACTTTCTCAGCCTCCTGAAAGTAGTCAGTGATTGATGTGGCGAAAGATAGATACGGCGTCCACGTGACCTTAGACATTTTCCTCTTCGTCAGTGCCTTTCCTTATCACAAAAATACATTTTATTTCTAGTTATATACATAACTCGTTTATTATTTTACGTAAGTTTGGTTTTATTTAAAAACAGCTTCAACCCGTTGTTCCGCCGATTTTTAGTATAAAATTTTAATCTATCGCATTTCATATCCATATTTATGAATACTTTTCGGGAATTAACGCGTAAAAATTACCTTTATCGGTGCTTGACGTTTCGGTCAGGTTGCACTGACCGTGGTCACAAGCAGACTGCTTAAAACTATTTATAAATTTTTAGTATGATACATGATTGACATATCCCGCGCCAACCTTGTTGCTTTTTATACGTTTCTACAGTTTTTCAAATTGATTTATGTTTAAAGATACTTCTCCACTCGACACCGCTGTGGCGTTGTGGGTAGCGTGTCTGCCTTTAGCCTCGACTTTTGCGGGTTCGATTCCCGCTTGGTCTTGTTTTTGTTGGTCCGTCTGACAGTCGATCTCTTTGTTCCGGCTAATCTCTGAAAAGTCTGGACCGATGTTAACAGCAAGTAGCTGATGTTATAAGGCTGCTTTCATTATAGAAAATTAATTATAAAAAAAAAAATCGGTAAATCACGCGAGCGGACCCGTGGGCGCAGCTGGTAGACTAATATATTCTGTCGCTTTAATAATAGAATATCTTTTCTGAATTTATAAATAGTATTAAAAAATGTTAGAAAGAAACAATGTCTTATAAAAAGCAAGACTGAAACCCCATTAAACAGTTCAACTTCAATATCATTATATTCTCGTTTCGTCGAGGAAAAATAATTAGAAAAGAAAAAAATTGAAGGTGTATTTACACGGGGAAGTGATTTCGCTTAGCAAAAGGTGAGGGTACACAGATGCACCCCTTGTTCTAAGGGTGATATTGCGAGGTGGTAGCAGGGATAAGAAATATGGATACGACTGAAAAAAAAAAATTTATTTTTACTAGTATTGCTCGCATCTTCTCTTGTGTGGACTATATACTACATGGCTTAAGCTTTTATAACGTTTATTTTTATGTATTGCTTTCCCGCAAAATTTTTCAAACATATTTTATGTCAGATTTATCAGTAGGCTGAGTAGGCTTGACTCTCCGGCGGCAGATGTTTGAGGCTGCATATTTGGCGCCTGAATTTTTTTTGGCTACCTTATAGAAATCAAAAAGATATCTTCATGGCGGTTTTCGATGTTTTACAGGTAGGAACCTGCAATAAATTTGCCTTTCCCTCTCGGCCTCTGCGCCTTCTGTCCACACTTTGTAGCGAGTGAGCTTGATTTGAGGCTCGATGGCGTTTTTTCCTCCTTCCTTGTGGGTTGTTATCATAAACTCTGATAGTAATTATAAGCTCTTGAGAGATAATTTGCTCCTATTCATCGAGTTTATTATTCGTCATTTGTATTGTGGAGGTCAGACGGCAATCGCTCGGTGTAAAAACTAGTTACTCGTCAAATCCGGATAAGAGTAAAAGGTAGACCCTGAGACAAATAAAACCGGGAATAATGCTAAAAAAAATAATATTTTATATATCATAAAATTCTGTATATCTTTATAATTTTAAGTTTAAGTTATCTTAAGCTGCGGATCCTTACTATGATGTACCCCAGTTGGCCTGTAATGCGGCGAGAATGACAGTTTGATTCAGTTAGCTCGCGTTACAAAGTATAAACGTACCTCAACTCAGGGGGTCGTTTTGTTAAAGGGGTGGGTTTTTTATCGTCTTTTAAAGGTTTCTGGATCGATTCTGTTAAGAAAAAATATCATTTTATAGCATCTTCTGCAGAAAATATTAATATGAGGGAATAGAAAGGTTCGTCAATTGTTTTTCTTTTTGTCCCCGGCATTATTTCCGGTATAATACGAGTATTTTACCCAGGGTCAGCTTATTACTCTTGTCTTGTCTTGACCTCCACAACCCTAAGGGCGAACCAGTCACTCATTGGGTAAGAGCAAATTACCTATCAAGAGTTAACGATTATTTTATTAGATGTTATGATAACGACCATGACCGAGAGCTTAACGTGCGACCCACAAGAACAACTCCCAGGCCGAGACACAAACTTATAATATTAATACAAATTTCTGCAGAATCGAACCCGCGACCATAGAGACTTAAGGCAAGCTCGCTACCTACACACCGCTACGGTCGTCAAGTGTATATTTCATATCAGTTATTAAAAATAGAATTCGATGTAATTCATAATACTGGAAAGTTCTCTCGTTAGTGAAAATAAAAGACAGCAGGCGAGAACAAACAACGTCGTGTGATTTCAAGCGGAACTGTCTCTTTGTCTTAATAAACAATTTCATTTCAGAACAATCACTAGCTTAGACACAAAGGTTTGTTTTGTAGCAGCGTTTTTCACCAATTAAAAAGACCGTCGAGCGGTTTGGTTGTCGAGTAACAATAAAAGCATTACATTTGTTTTGCGTTTTAAATAAACGTGTGTTACATGTTTTGTGTTAAATAAACGTTTCACCCTCAATGAACAGTTATAATTATATTACCTGTAGCGACATCTACGCACAACACGACGTAACTCGACAGAAACACAAGATTGTCACATCTCGCATCAAGCTACAACGACACCTACAGGGATACTACGCAACGATATGGAAGACCAATGATCGTCACGATCCTAAATCGTGCTATCAAAGTTTCCTACGCCCTTGAGCTATATATACAACTTTCCAACGTAAGTCGTTGGGCTTCGGCCCAGGGCTTTGACCCGCCAGGCAATATCGCCCCTGTCGGAGGATCCTCCCGTAGTGCTGGAGGCTTTTCCCACACGTCACACCTACACATTACCTAGCTACTAGTCTACATAATATTTAGTAATAGTAGAGCCATGCCTCCCAGCTCAAATGGGTTGGCTCGAGCAAAGAATTTCTATCCTCTCACAGAAAATCGGCGTAAAGTAACAGTATCAATAAGTAGTGTTGCTTTGCATGCGATGAGTGATGAGCGCTGGAAGCCTCAAACCTTCTCTGTTCCCTTTCTTTTTTCTCCTCATCCGTTCTGTCTTTTGGGTTGCGGTAACTGCTTACCATCAGGGGGAACATATGCTATTTATATTTTCTAATAGTACTACTATAACTTCTCACAACTTGTCTATAGCAGCAACACTAGAGCGAGTCGCACCACACGCGGTTTTGCAATTTCGCCCGAACAGTCCGCGTTGTCCGCAGGCGACGATTACTTACGCTATTACGTATGCTATTGCTATTGCTAAGGAATACGAATATATTTTAAGGATTTTGAAAGATTATTTAAACAAAATAATTATGCTACATATCATTTAATAGAAGAACAGTCAAAAAAGCTACGAAAGTATAAAAGATATAATGGCTAATTTTTGGGCAAAATCCATTAAGCCTTTAAGGCTACACAGATTATGAAGTTAATAGAGATCTATAGGCACGTAACAAAAAAATCTATAACTAAGTACCTGAATTTGTGATTTTAATTTAATCTGTATTCACGCTTAAATAATCTTTTAATTATATACACTATAAGTTCCTGAAAAGGAACAAATAAACATTAATTCCGTAATGTTTTCTAACATGGAGGTTTGCATTATTAAGGAATTAAGTAATTTGTTTTTCACTAATCACTACGCAAAAATATGAACATTACATTTATTTTTATAATACGTAATAGAAACCACAGTCAGGCTGTCCGCAAGCACGGATCGCTGAAATCCGTCAGCCGTGAAATCCTTTGGCTTAAATCGCTTAAGCGCTCAACGCCTCATCACACCAGCGGTCGTATGGCCTTTATTTGTATTGCCTTTTTATTCAAAGAATTCATTTAGAGTTTCATTTAATCCATTGAACCAAATTATTTTATTTAAATTAAATTTATTGGCTGAAAAAAATCATCGTCGTACCGCGAATCGTTAAAATCCGACGTAGTAGTTTAAGTGATGTGCTATTTATTGTGTTATCTTATAAAGAGATTAAAAGCATTGTTAATTATAATAAAGTATAAGTTTTCATAAAGGTAAACTACTTAAACGTAGCTATCCTTAGCGCTTAATATCCCAAATTATTGTTGTGCCTGGTTTGTAAGATTTTTTTTAGGTTAAGAGGCAATTAAAAATCGGATGATAATTAGTTTCATAGAGACTTTTATGGAATTTTCAAAAGACTGCACTAATATTAAGCGCAACACACATCTTAGAGCGAGATAACTAAAAGTAGTCCTTTAATAAGACTCATAAAAGTATTTGAGCCTTAACGAGTACACACGGGAAACTCGTTAAGTAATTAAAGAGTTGAGATGCAAGACTTCGCGAACTTATAGCGCAGGCATTACGGGCACTTAGTGAATTTATCTTACAAATTTTAAGTGTTTTAGACGGCTGTGTGAAATTTGAAACTTATGCTTATATTTTGAATAGGAATTTATAAAAGGTATAACAGGTAATAGACAAATAGTTGCACTTTTTGACCACTTCAGCGCCACAGGTCGCACGTTCGATTCCCGCTAGGAGCAAATGTTTGTATTGGCCATACAGACATGTTTTCCGGTCTGGGTAAGTTTGTCCTCTTGTCATTGTGTATGTATGTTTTCGGACCCCCGATATATTCATCCCAATGTTGGATGTGAAACTTATGTATACTATAAAGAAATCTTAATGGGGAAATCCATTCGTCCTAACAAATAATAGAGCTTTACTTGTTTCGGTGTAAATAGGCCATTTCGACCAGATAGGTAGAACCTTCTCTCACAGAGAATCTTATGCGGAATTACGTGGAGGAGACGTAGCGTTTTGTTTCTTCGATGAGTTAGAGCGCCGAATACCAAAATTCCTACCGTTCAAATTCTAGCCGTGTTAGTTCTATGTTTTAAATTATGCTAAAGCTGAATGGTCTGCAAAACGGCTGGACCAAAGTTGATGAAACATTCAGACAAATTAAGATTAGCCCAGCAAGAGATCCTATAAAATGAGGCAGCGATCGGTCGCTATTATTATAGTAGTTCGCCCGCGTGAATAACAATTTTAATACAAACTTTGAACCTCCATTTCCCCCTTTCAGGGATGGAATTGTAGAAAATGTTAAAACACGTCTTTCTTTATCTTGAATTAGTCACCAAAAAACAGAGTTTCATGCTTCTAATTTAAAAAATGACGGACACCCCATACTAACCACAAAACCTTTTTTCACCACCTTAGAGTTTAATTTCTAAATATCTTTTCTTAACTCTCGCTTACGTTTTAAAACCGATACCGATTGAGCTTTCTAGGTCCAAGGGCTTAGATTGCGCGTTGATATCTCAGTCAGGTCTCTTTATAATCATAAATTATATAGTATAAAACAAAGTCGCTTTCTCTGTCCCTATGTATGCTTAAATAAATCTTTAAAACTACGCAACGGCGTAGTTTTAAAGATTTAATTTTGATGCGTGTTTTTAATAGATACAGTGATTGAAGAGGAAGGTTTATATGTATAAAAATAGTGGAGAAAAAAATTTTTTTTTGAGGTTTCTAATGTGATGTCGTAAATAATTACATTTAACGCGTGCGGGCCACGGGCAGTAATAAATAAATAAATAAACAAACGCTACACACTCAACGGCCCCCATTAGGATAATTATATCCTGTGTCGGGGGTCCGGATACATTCACAGTGACAAGGACAAACACAACCAGACCGGAAAACATGCCTGTACGATTAATACAAACATCTGCTCCGAGCGGGAATCGAACCCGCAACCGTCGAGGCTTAAGGCAGACTCGCTACCCACAACGCCACAACGGTGTCAAATAAAAAAGTAATGAATAAATCAAAACTATTGGATCGATTTTAATAATTTTTTCAGTGAATGACATAGGCTATATACTTTATACCCGTGCGAAGCCGGAGCGGGCCGCTAGTTATATATAAAACTACGCCTTTTTTTACCACGTTTAATGAGTATTTATTTTGAATCAAACTAAGCTAAGGATAGCCAGAGATATGTCTTCTTATTATTATCAATTTCATCCAAGTAGATTAACATTATAAACAACATATTGTAACCAATAATGCTTTTAATTCCTTTACTAAATAACACAATAAATTGCACGGCACTGTAACTACTACGTCGGATTTCAACGCTTCATCCTTTTATATGCGGTACGACAATAATTTTCTGCATGGTGAAATATTGAAGTAACCATTAATGTGACACTTCGTTAGAATGACATCTTTTTCAAATATTGTCTTTCTAATCCAACGTACTAAATAGGTTCTATACTTCGTCATGGGCCAACACATACATATCACCCAAGTGTATTAAATAATAATCAGACAAAACGAATCGTCCAAATAGTATAATGAGGCATATCTCAAGCAATGTCAGGGTCAGTAAACCGCATATCCGTAGGGCAGACACGCGACAGATGCATGAACCCTATCAAGCCTGCGGTTACATAGATTTACGTACGTACAAATCCATAATTTACCGTCCAATCTCGGAAGAAGACTGATGTTTTGATATCAAATTTATTCTATGAAGTAAAATAACAGCCTGTTAATGCCCCACTACTGCGCAAGGGCCTCTTCTCCTATTAAGGAGAAGGATTTAGACCTGTATCCGCCAATTTGGTTCACTGCGAATTGGCGGATATACATGTCTCAGAATTTCTGCCAAGACATGTAGGTTTCCTCACGATGTTTTCCTTCACTGCTAAGCACAAGATGAATTCAAAACACAAATTAACCACTTGGAAAGTCAGAGGTACTTGCCCGGATTTGAACCCGTGACCTTCGGTTAAAGTCTACGTTTTTTCTAGGCACTGGGCCATCTTGGCTCTATGACAACATTAAATATTATTTCATTTTTCATTTAGCACATTTTGAATTATTTGTCAGACACAAAAAAAACTCTTGCCTTTTAAATAGCGACGTTATATTTTAACCCTTAATTTTATCACCCTACAATAAAGCCGTCGCCAATCAATATAGGAACATCTAAATTTTATGGAAAGACCGGCATCTGCTTGCGAACTTCGCCTACCCGGAGTCAGGAATTAAGAATTGTGTTCAAAGAAAAATTAAATAATGTCTTTTTTTTTTATGGTAGAAGTTGGCAAACAAGCATACATTTTTTATGGTAGAAGTTGGAAAGTGGCTGCCGCAGCCTATGAGCGCTTGCAGCACCATTAGTAGGTGCTACTCGCGCGTTGCCAACCTCGAGATATTAGTTCTTAAATCTCGTTCGCCCAGTAATTTCATTAGCGTACAGTGCCCTTCAAACCGGAACACAGTAGTGCCTAAGCACTACTATTTGGCGGCAGAATATTGGACACTGCGGTGGTACCTACCTAGCCGGCCTCTTGCAATAAAGACCTACCACCAGTGTGACTGATTGCACTGGTGGAATAATCTCTGTTGTGACAGAGGTTATCCCAGCAGCGGGCGATGGGCTCGTCACATCCCGACGCCTTAAGAAAATTTCTAATAGAAAACTTTACCTATACATTCATTTTATATTTTTTAAGTCGCTACTCTTTAAATATAACATAATATATAACTACATAGCAATATGTGTTACAAATTATCTACGGTCACTACATGTTTATGTTTTAGAGGCGTCGGGACGTGACGACCCTATCGCCCGCTGTTGAGATAATCTCAGTCACAGCAGAGATAATTCCACCAGTGCTGATTGCACTTGTCACACAGGCGGTAGGTCTTTTATTGCAAGAGACCGGCTAGGTAGGTACCACAGCGGTGTCAATCACCTTTCAGTACTTATTTGTATTTTCAAAAAAAGGCGGTTTAAGCCGGTTAGTTTTTGTTTTATTTTTTTAATAAAATCAATGAAAAAAAAAAGAATGAAATTTAGAAACTTAGTTTAAACGTCGGACACAACATATTTCACGAAATGTTGTCACGAAAAACTATATCTTTCGTCATATTATCTTTAGAAATTTTACTTCAACTGTAAATACCTTCAAGGAAATATTTCTGCCTGAAAGGATATTTCGATTGGCGTGCTATTTGAATAAGTAACCCTCTTGATGGAAAGTTGATTGATTTCTGTTTGCACTAAGAGTAGATGGCAATTTAATATCTCATTGTTAATAGACTCGTGTTCGCTCTGAGTTGAGTTGTGTTGAGTTAATTATTATAAACGCGACGGATATTGGTTTGTTTGCTTTCGTAGTAAACAAAACTCAAGTTTAATAGTTCTGCTGATCTGTATTTCAGGATACAATGTTATTATTAACTTGGATAGGCTGTAGGCGTGTTTGTTGAATGTGAAGTTTCAAGATAAGGTCTTATTTACGCAACAGAAACTATATTGGAATTTTGATGAAGTTAACTTGCTTATCTCTATATACGAGTCTTCTTCATCCAAGCACTTTTCTCAGTATTTTAATTACCCACGGGTTTAACAAAATTATATATTGTTAATTTAAATGTTTAGGTATTTCAATATCCATCTTTCTTCTTTTGCTTTCCAATTTCATCAAGTACTACGTCAAAAATAACTTGTGACCGCAGAAGGGCTTCTCATTGTTTGTTTCGTAATACACACTACCGTGGGGTGAAATATTAATATTAGCGACAGTCAGAACTCAAAAACATGTGGTTCTATATTATACTACTACGTCTACTACGTTATAGCTGTATTTTTTGAAAGTATATAATTATTTTTTTCCAAGATTTAGTCCTCATATTTTATGACCTTCATTTTCACGTACCATTTTATATCTTCGTCTTATCACAAAATTTCTACGAGACTGTATGAAATAAACATACAAAAAAAAAATGGTGATTCTTTTTACTGCATTGATTAAAAAGGACTTACCTCATTCGTCACCATTTGTAAAATTCCGTATGTATCATACGAAAATATATAATCACATTAGTGTAATTGCGATGCAAGGCGGAAAGTTTGTCCATTAGAGCATTATTGATGGGTTTTAAATTGCATCGGTCCCACCGGGACCTCCCTATCAGTTGACATCGGGGGTGACGCGCCGCATATTTATGATTCCTATAACTATTGATTCCTGGTTCCTATTTTAAGAACCATCCGAAAATTTTATCTAATTTAAACCATAACTTAGCATCTTTTGTTATATAAATAAGTGTTATTGCTTTCCGGAAATTCACAGTTATTGGATCTTGATATAAACTTTTGCTTTCACAACAAAAGGTAGCCTCCATAGCCACATCTGTGGCTATACAAATTCATCATAATCGGTTCAGTAGTTTAGGTGTGAAAGCGTCACAAGCAACCAAGATCCAAGTGTAAAGTATATATGCGATGGTCTTAGCGCTGAGTTTAACATTAAGTTAATAAGTATTACAAACATTGGCACTGTAGGCTAGTGAAATTACTGGGCAAAGGACATTCAGGAACCAATATCTCGAGGTTTGCAATGCGTGAGTGGCACCTACTAATGGTGTGACGCACGCTTCATAGGCTACGGCAACCGCTTATTATCAGGTGGGCCGTATCCTTGCTTGCCAAATTGTTACATAAAAAAACATTTCGGAATATATTGATAGTTTTAGTGAGTCTCCTCAGAACACACATTACAGTCGGGCGGCTTGCGGTTAGACAGTGTAAACACCTTTCCGCTCTACTTGAACTAAAGCTTATACGAGTTCTGTACATTATACTATTATGATAGATTAGTTTTGGGTGATTTAGATAACAGTATAGGCTTATCGTATTATATTAGAATGAGCGCAATATACTGTGGAATCTACTTTGCGCTTATGTAAAATTATAAAATCAAGTTTTCTAGGATTAAATTGATGTTTGCTTTAAAATGGTGGTGGGCCTTGTATTGATATATGTCGGCTTGGTAGTTACCACCGCAGTGTCAGTTATTCTAACATAAAGCAGTATACTGTGTTTCGGTCTGAAGGACACTGAAGCTAGTCCAATTCCCAGTAATTAAGAAGATCCCAAAGAAGATTACACTTACAAATTATACCTACAAATGTGTGGTATTAAAATCGCTTATCTACGGCAACCGTTTCAAATCAGATTAGTCACATAAAAAAAAAAACAAAACATACATTTTGAAAGTTAATTCACCTATATCTATCAAAATCAATCCACAATACAGACTTATAATAATAAGCGTATCAGAAAATCTCGTTTTCATAGAATAAATAAGAATCTTTAGCGATATTTTTACATATGTAGCATTTGAATATAAATGAATGAAGATAAAAACACTACGGTCCCCATTACGATAGTAATATCGTGTATCTGGGAAAAACACAAGGAAAACCATACCGGGACAGAATGTATGATCAATTCAAAGATCTGCCGCGAGCAGAAAACAAACCCGCGACAAATGGAGCTTTAGATACCGTACCATATGTTATCGTTAAATATTTGTAGTAAAGCCATATTTTTAACGGTTGTAGAGCCATGATCATCTAAGCACAATTGGACCAGCTCGTCCAGGGAAGTACTATCTCTCACAGAAAATCAATGTAAAGTAACAGTGATAGTATTGTTGCATTTCATGGAATGAGAGCGCCTGAAGACCAACCTCCCACCCTCTCTGTTCCCATAATTTTTTCTCTTCTCAGCCCTTCACTCCTATCCCTTGGGTTGGCAACGCGAATGTGATAGTTCAAGTATCGGAAGCTTCCCTAGATTGTGGTGACTGCTTTTTTTTTTTTTTTTCATGTAAGAGGCAAACGGGCAAGAGGCTCATCTGATGTTAAGTGATCACCGCCGCCCATGAACATCTGCAACACCAGAAGGCATGCAGGCGCGTTGCCGACCTTTAAGGAAAGAATAGGCTATTCTCTTGAAGGTTCCCAAGTCGTATCGGTTCGGAAAGACCGCCGGCGGAAGTTGGTTCCACAGAGTGGTTGTGCGAGGAAGAAAATGTCTTCTAAATCGCGCTGTTGTGGATTTCCAGACATCGAGGTGGTATGGATGGAACTTAGAGTTTTGTCGCGATGTCCGATGGTGAAATTCTACCGGCGGGATCAATCCAAACAATTCCTCAGAACACTCTCCGTGATATATGCGAAAGAAGATGCAGAGTGATCCGACATCTCTACGCAATGCCAAAGGATCAAGCCGATCGGAAAGGGCTTGATCGTCGACAATATGTTTGTATGTTTGCCATCCGTCATGATATAAAAAAAAGAATTTTCTTTTCGTAATTTATATGAGTACGGTAAGTGCATTAAACGGGTTTCCCGTTTCAACCTGCGGCCGTGTCATCGCATTTGAAACGGTGCCAGGCCAGCAATCACGCCTATGTAGGCCAAGAGGCTGCGTCAGGCGTATTGTATTACGTAAATAAATAATTATTTATTTCATTCGTCATGTTTTAATTATGAGCATTTATATTCTCTGTATACGTGGCTCTGCATCAAAATATGCATTCAATTTTAAATATTGTATAAGGTTGCATTCGATTTTAAGTATTGCTATTGCAACCAAAGGATGTGAAGGGAGGAAGAGAAATATATAGCAAAGAGGACTGAAGAGGTGAAGATTTGACCTTCTAGCTTTGGAAGGATATTATACTCTTTCGACCCATTCACTTAGAAAACCACAAGACTGACTACTCTACGGAGTAGATAATAATTTATTTTTAAAACAAAAGTAAGTATAAAAATGATTAGAACACCTTAAATCATAACCCACAATAACAAGCACCGTGATAAGACAAAATGTATAGGATTATCAAATATTTACAAGCGCGGATCCGGTAAAACCGTTGACCCAATTAACAGCGATCAGTGAGTAAATTTGTTTTGTCAAACATTATTTAATCTTTGTAAAAATTTTGATTAAAGCTTTTCCTTGACGGAGTTTACCAAATACAGGTGTACTTACTGGTCAGTTAAGTCAGTAACTCAGTTAAGGAGTAGTTTGAGCTCTACGGCCAAAGTAGGTAAGGCCATTTTATAAATGTTTGATGTCACATTTGTATTTTAACTAAATACCGTTCGCCGATGACGTCCTTGGCCGTGGTTCAGAGGCACCCTAAGGACGGAAGCAAAGAGCCCTCGTGAGGGCTTTCCCTTTTTCACAGCAGGGTCTCCGTACTCGGCCGGCCCGCTTGGTGACACTATCAAAGCCAACACATTCCAAAAAAAAATAATATCTTAAGGGTGTGCACCAGAGTGACAGATCACCTGAAAAATTTACCAGATTGTAGTTACCTATTTAGTACTATTGTTTAACTTTTTGGTACGTATAATATCAACAAATTTCTATTTTGTAATGGTCAGTCATTCTGAGGACAAGATGACCGGCCTCTCATATTTCCCAAATAAGAAGCTGTATTATTTATTTTATTTTCACAATGATTTAGTACCTATTTGATACCTGCACCATATATATTGACTACCTCATTTAGGCAAAAACTAAATTTCAATAACTCGAAAAATGTCTTTATACAAACTAATCATGTGCATTACATAGTTAGGTTCACACCTAACTTTTCATATTGCCTGATTAAGAAATTACTCTATCATTTTCTGGTTATAAAATATATATGTTTTGCCAAACCTTTAAAGGGCCTGTAAGATGTTGACCTCAGTTGTTGTCAGCTTGATAACAGTCAATTCAGATCTGAACCACACTAAGCTTTTCACTAAAACACAACAAGAAAGCAAATTACGTAAGTTTTTATCAACAAGTTTTGGGATAGGTTTTATAGAATTTATTTACGTCAACTAATATATTTTGTAAAAAAAAACAATACAAAACATGTATGTTAAATATAAAAATAGCGCGATACGGAAAATCAAATCCTATATCAAAAACAAAAGTTACGATATAATATCAGATCTTACGGAAATATATTAAAACATTCCTACTGGGTATTCTTATAAGGGTGTTAGCGAAGACTTTTTGTCCCGATATTTGTCAGTAAACCTGTCTCGCCGATCAAACAACATATCCGATGGAATATTTGCTTCACGCTAGAAATTCATTGTCAGACAATGGTCCAAGCGACAAAATTTATGTAAACATGTAAAAAACTAATTTGGATCCATGATAGCTAATAATCCCCATTTTCATTTCATCATGGTTGGCAAACAAGCATATGGTTCGCTTGATGGTAAGCAGTCACTGCAACCTACTTGAAGCATCATATGGGCGTTGCCAAACCAAGGAATAAGAAGGAAGGGATGAGAAGGGAAAAAAGGGAATAGAGGGTGGGAGATTAGGTTTCTGGCGCTCTTATTCATGGCAAGAAATGCAACAGTTACTTTATGCCGATATTATGTGAGAGGGTAGTACTTCCCCAGTCGAGCCGGTCCTTCTGTTCTGGGAGAAGCTCTACTACTGTTAAACGCTGACTGCCCGAAAACAGTTATATTTGAGGGTGTATTTAATGATGTTTATTTTATTGGCACACTGTTAAAACTAAGCGGCTTCATTGTTTTTGACAAATTAAGTATAATTTCTTTTATAATGAGAGTAAAAGATAAATACGCGACCAATTGTGGCTATCTTCTTATCGAGTGGTTAGTGGCCAACCTAGTGTCAGAGTTGTTCAGGTCGCCCGTATAAGCCTCTGACTTGACTTATCGACTGTTGCCAAGTTGTCAACAGCCGGGACCGAATTATACGTGCCCTCCGAATCACGGAGACGTTCAGTTAAACATCACTATGAGATCACCCATCTAGTGACCGACCGTGCCTCAAGCTGCTTAACGTATCTATCGTTTACCGATCAGTGGGTGCACTCGGCTATGAGCATTGTGGCTATTAATAAGATGGAAGGCCGTCGTATAAATACAATTATGTTTACAAAAAAGTATTGAAGAGTTCCAATGATTATGTGGTGTCCATTGCCAAACTACGGCCATCCGATGCGTGATAAATGTTATTCGCACCTTAAGGGTAACACGGGAACAATTTCGTACTGCTTGGGTCCAGCGGCTCCCACTAAAATTTTCATTGTCTTTTCCGCATCTCATAAAAAAACCTTCAACGCTGCGTCTTTTTAGGAAAAGGTTGCCAAATTTTTATTAAAGTGCTTTTAAAAATTATACTAATTTTCATTCTACTATATAGAATTTTATTATAATTGAGCTGTGATTTCAAAACTTTCTTTTAATTCTGAAAAAGATATCATTATCTTTTATAACATAATTTTAGAATATTAAATTATTTTGAACTGATATCACTATCCTGTTCGGTAGTTTCGCTGTAAGCTTATAGAATAGACTAGCTTAAAGATAAGATGGTAGTGTTGGGAATGTTTTCACTTTTCTACACCGTTGAGCCGGATACTATGAATACATAAGGAAAAATTTTAAAGTGGGAATCATCCGACTGTAGTTTCAGTCTTGTCTACAACTCTGCAAGTTGTATGACTTGAGAATCAACATGGAAAATATCATATTTCAAGTTGCTTCTCGTTGTGTCAGACTTAAGGGTTGGTCATTTTAAATAAAGATTCTATAACATTTTGTAGGCTACTGAAACCTTACTGTGCTTCGGTCTATGAATACGTTTTTTCATTTCTTACGCAAGATTCCTAAATTATAAAGTATGTTTTAGGGGTTTTTTTCAAAAAGAACATTTTAACCCCATTGTACCCTATTTAACTTAAATATTAAACAAAAACACGCAAAAGAAAAAATAATTACAGTCTGAGATCTGAGAACAAGAACAGTAAAATTAAGTAAAATTATATAATTTAGATTATAAAATTTTCAACTCTTCCTTCATTTACAAAAAACATTTTAGCCGTTACAGAAATTATCTTGGAGTAGTAGACAAATTAATAATAATAAATGATGCTATATTATCTAATACCTTTAAGCGAGCAATTCTTGTATAAATATAATTTGAATCTCGGAAAAGGCTATAACGATTTTCATGAAATTTAGTATGCCAGAGGCTTCGGGCGCGATAAATCGATCTAGCTAGGATTCATTTTTAGAAAATGTCGTTTTATCGGTGTTTTCAGGCAATGAAAACCGCTGTTCGAGTCCAGATGTCTTCAGTCCGGTTTGTTTTTTCGCTTTTTCAAGTTCTTTTTTGTTAAAAACTACTATTTTCCAAAAATACGATCTACAATAAAAAGTAATGAGCAAAGCTCGGTCATCCAGGTACTAATTATTATAAGACCTACATATTTATACTCAGACACTAATAAGCATTTGCAGTGGTGCTTTTAATATAACAGGTCATCAAATAGTTATGCTATATTACCTAATATAATATTGATGAAATACCGCTAGCAACAATGTTGTTAATCCACTTCACAGACGTATTATGGTGTCAACTAATCCAGGTTTAAAAGCGGTAATAGCTCTAAGTTGCTAAGTAAAGCCTAATTTACAGCTCCATTTAACTTACATTGAAGCAGTTATTGCACAATGTAGCGGTATATAGTTTTTGTTAGAGCAACAAAATTGATAGCGGAGATTTACAGCAAAGTCAGCAAAGGTGCTGTTACAGAATGTCTAATGTTGTTCCCCATACAGATCCTAATTTAATTTCATTTATTTTTTAACCGATGTCAAAAAGAAGGAGGTTCTGAATTCGACTGTATTTTTTTGTTTGTTACATAGCTTTCGACTGGGTGAACCGATTTTGATGATTATTTTTTTATTTGACGTTTGGTGACTTGTAGTCCTAATTTTGACATCCATGAGAAAGCCATATAAATGGCAAATTTGCATTAATTATTAAATACTATTATTTGTAACTGAAAAGTACAAAATAAAATTATAACAACTTGAAATCTAAAATGAACAAAAATATATACTATATTTTCTACAACAGAAGTCGGTGCTAAGTAAAACATTGCCTCAAATGGCATCGACTTCTGTTGTTGAAAAAATATTTTTTTTCTTTTACTTTTAAAGTTACTATTTTTTTATGTCCAGTATTACATTAAGTTGGAAAGGATGATATGAGTTTCTAAAAGTTTTAGAAAATATCTGTACCTAATGCTAATAATAGCTTTCTTCTTTTTACAACTAATATCGGTATTTTGGCCAGGGTCTGCTTTCTGCTTGTTACTTTTATCCGGAATCGACAAGTTACTAGTTTTTACACAGAGCAGTTGCAGTCTGACCTCCGCAACCATAATTCGATTACTTCATGTCAATATTCAGGACATCGAAAGGGCCAGGAACTACAATAGATAAAGGTGCAATGCTCTCGCACCGGAAGCCCTAAATTATTCCCTTTCTTTTATTCTCCCCTGCTACTGTTCTTTGGGTTGTTAATACGCATGTGACATCACACGTGTTACGATAACCGCTTATCATGGGGACCTTGTGTTTATTTTTATCCTTCGTAATATGAAAAAAAATATTTTAATCATTGCTAAAATTATAAAATTTCGTGAAAAATTGAAAAGATTAAAATAAAAATTGGAACAATATTCACAATTAACAAAATTATACT
The DNA here is from genome assembly GCA_023373885.1 of Hestina assimilis. Taxonomy (NCBI): domain Eukaryota; kingdom Metazoa; phylum Arthropoda; class Insecta; order Lepidoptera; family Nymphalidae; genus Hestina; species Hestina assimilis. Next base: position 4,976,198 of record CM041740.1, on the reverse strand, counting down.
TCAGAAATCTAAAGTTTCCGTGTAAGTATCGCTATGAAAACGGGAATAGTTCCGCTAGCTTGTATGTGCAATTTATACTTGCACCAATCTTATCCGGTCATTTCGTTCTTTAAAGTTCGTCCCGGAGTCACGAAGTGCGATAACACTTGAGTGTGATAGTCTGAGAGCATTCCGACTTCAGCAATTAGATTAGAAAGTCACAGTCGGGAACTCGTTCTGGAAAAGTTTGAGTATCGTTGGAAATGACGATACAGTGTGTATTAGTTAAGCTTACAATTTAGAATACTGCTACGGAATTTATGCGTAGGATTAATACGTCAGTTACATTTTCAATAATAAATTAAAAATTAGTAGTAATAATGAAAGTGTAATTTTAATCCTACTTAATATAATAAATGTGAAACTTTGTATTTTTGGATGCTTGTTATTAATTAATCACGCAAAAACGACTTATTGAATTTAGATGAAATTTGGCACAAATATAGTGGTCAAGCAAAAAACGAACTACAAGATTTGAATTTTAATACAGAGTGGTCTTATGAAATCCAGAGTAATGATTATTATTGTTATTCAATCTAATATTATTCCTTTTGAGTCCTTTGAGTCCTTTATTATATTGTCCTTTGAGTCCTTAATAGAGCGAAAGCGTAAAGAGGTGGAAATAGGAGATGCAATTTTGTATCGGAAGCCATTTAGTTGTATTTCAATAACGGTGACTCAATGTACAAATACAACTTACAAAACTTTATTAAATCGGGCGAAGCTGCGGGCAGGTGCTAGTTTTTTATAAAAAAATAAACGATAAGATTAGAATTGTGAAAAATTATTATTATTCTAATATAGTGGACTTTCGGGTAAAGAAATAAAGTAAAGGGTTTATGTGTGTAGATCATGCTAGAGCGGTGACCAATGTCCATTTGCATGACGGTACATCGTTTGATGAAAATCACATATGGTACAATGTGTACGAAAAAGCGTTTATATTTATATATTTACAGAATTTATAGACAAACTACTATAAACACTACATACTCACTTTATAATGTGTTGTCTTAAATGTCAGTAATAGTAGAAAAGGAAGAAAGATATGACAATTTTGTTGGGCAAATGGACAGGAGTAGGCGACTACCGCCGCCCATGAGATATCCATTTGTAATAATGAAGAGCATGCCGACCTTTTAGAAAAGTAGAGGCTCTTCTGTTAAATGTTCCTACCTAGTATGGGTTTATAAAAAAACGCTTGTAAAGGAAATGGGGAAATAAGGAATGTCGATTTAATATTAATATCAAAGTAATTTAAAGAAACCCATTGCGTTTTTGAGAGGGATATCTGGGGTGGGTAGAGTATAAATTGTACATCTGAAGCTCCATTTCTAAAACAGCACAATTAGTAAGCCTTCTCGTCAGTATTCTCTGAGAGTTTGGCGCTTACGACTCAGTTAATTTCTACCGAAACCAAGGCTTCGATAATGTTATTATTTGTCATATACAAAACCGTATATAGTTAGGGTAAACGAGCAGGACGCTCATTCGATGATGACTGATTACCTCATCATAAACATCCGGAACAACAGAGGGCATGCAGGAGCGTTGTAAACTTTTAGAAACGAATAGGCTCTTCTCTTTAAGGTAGGGCATACGCCTCACCGTGGACCTTTTTAAATACTCACATTTTTTAAATATAAAATATAAAATAAAATTAAATAATATAATACATTTTGAACTATTTTACCAAAAGCCATTGGAGAGAATAGTCATTATGCCGCCCTCTAGGTAATAAATTAAGATTTTGCCATCCCATATTCCATTGTATACGAATAATTTCCCGGCGTCGGGACGTCACGCCCTTATCGCCCGCTGTTGGGATAACTTCTGCCACATCAGAGATTATTCCACCAGTGCAATCCGTCACACTGGTGGTAGGTCTTTTGTTGCAAGAGGCCGGCTAGGTAGGTACCACCGCAGTGTAAAATATTCTACCGCCAAATAGTAGTGCTTAGGCATTACTGTGTTCCGGTTTCAAGGGCACTGTACGCTAGTGAAATTACTGGGCAGCGATTTAAGAACTAATATCTCGAGGTTGGCAACGCGTGAGTGGCACCTACTTATGGTGCTGCAAGCGCTCATAAGCTTCGGCGCTCACTTACTATCTGGTGGGCCATATGCTTGTTTGCCAACTTGTAACATAAAAAAAAATACAATATACGACATATTGTATTTTTCGTTTACAAAATCTATTGAGTTATAAATTTGTACCACAGTATAATCGCCAATATTAATTCAACTTTCTAGGTTTACGACTTTATAACGACGCGCTAACCAGTGAAATATGCACTCGGGAATGTGTCGCACAATAATTTAATAGAGGTTACGTTATTATGAAATATAACTATTACATTTTCGGATTTAGAAACGAGGTTATTACAAATGGTAGATACAAATAGATTTTTAACCTAAATTGAATCCACAAACAAAATGGTTTCAACTGTTAAAAAAGATTTATGCATTGCTTTTTTAAGTCGTTACTAATTCAAGTTTCTAAACAGTTTTTGAGGTTTGCAAACTTTTAATAAAATAGATTACAATTTTTAGGGTTCCGTACGAGAATGCTGCAAACGGAACTCTATTACTAAGTCTCTGTTTTCCGTCCGTCTGTCAGCGGTTTGTATCCCACGAACCGTATTAAATAAATAGTTGAAATTTTCAGCTTCTGCCAGCGGCTTTTCCCGCTTGAATAACAATTTTAATACAAACACTGAACCAATCCTCATCCCCTCTCTCTTTTGCAAACTTTGAATGTTATATTTATTCATATCGAAACAACAGCCTTAAAAATGAGTTACAAGCTTCTAAATTTCATTTCAATCGGTTCAGTTTTGACGCGAAAGCCCTACAGACAGACAGTATTACTTTCGCATTTATAATATTAGTAAAGATATAGATTATTTAATGTTATATATGACGGAGGAAGAGATGCCGTCATCTTTTTAAAATGCGTGACATCAGCATTCGCTGACGTCACAGTCGGTTACTGCATGGTGATGACATGTTCGGGTCCTCCAAAGAAAACTTCAGTATGCGGTAGACTTTGTTTATTTCAACGGGCAGCGTAACGACGGCCTAGACCGGACGGACCTACCGTACTGCATGACGGCTCAAACACGAATTACTTGACAATGACAAAGCAGCCGTACAAATATTCATAATTTTTACCTTAGAAATTCAAAATACAATAACATTAACAATTACACGCTGTTTAACGTTAATTTTACAATAACAATCTGAATTTTATGATTTATGAACTAATTTTTAGCGGAACATTTATATTCGGGCCGACATATATTTTTAGGTAAGAAAACTTTAATGTGGGTTACGAGACGCACTTGGCCGGTTTGTTATTATAATTTAAGCGGTATAAGCATCTCAAAAATAAAGAGATAACATTTATGTATGTATAAAAATTAAGTTACATAAATGCTTAACCTATATACTAGATAAAATCTCAAGTCTGTAGATACACAGCTACATTGTTAACGTAAACATTCCTTCTAACCACATTCGAGAAGTCCACTTTATTGCGAATACGTGCATCTCACGTGGTCTTGACAACTTTAAGTTACAACATGAGCTTAGTACACACTGCTGACCCGATTCGTGCGTTTTATATTATTTTCTTACCTAATATTCTTTTATTCTCACTTCAATATTATTTATGAGTTCAGTAATTTTTTTGTTTCCAGCATAAATGGGTCAGCTTGACTAAGTCCAACGTTTTCATACAATATCGTTAAGTTACATCAGTAGTGTTGATCCGTTTCATTGGATAAGTGAGAGTTTCACACCCCCTTTATCATCTTCTTTTTCCTTCTCCTCCTCACACACTTACTCCTCTTCTTTTCAGGTAGCAACGTTTAGTGATTTTTCTCGTTTCTGGTTCAGTGATTTTGGTCTCTGATTTTCCTCGAGAATATAAAAGGCCTTTTATATTCTTTTTGCCGTGTTTGCTTCCTCCTTTTTTAATCTTTAGTTCGCAATATTATGCACGTGATAAAAAGTGCGTTTATTTGCCTCCGTATATAAAAATAATATTAAGATACTAAGTTAGATAATTAGTTACATATATTGATATAAAAACTGTAACAATTTCACTATTGAGAATGGATTTTTGAATGAATGAAAGAATTAATACAAATAGACCGAGTTTCTGTAACAACTTTCTAATGACATAGGTTTTTAAATATTTACGACAAGGTATAATTATTTATTTATTAGTCAATATAATTCTTTACAATTTGTTTTATATTATAGTCTCACAATACCAGACAATTGGTTTGACTTTAAGATCATAGTTACTATTTAAGTAAACTAATTAATTCTTAAGTTTGATGAAACGGCTTTAAAATACACTAAAACGTGCGACTTTATAAACGTTACCGCTTCAGTGTGTCCATATCTTTGCAAGTCAACTATCGAGGTGTTTATCTCTATCTCTCTGCAAGTCAACCATCGAGGTCGAAGTTGTAGATTAGTGGAACTACGGCAGACTTCGGTAACACTCGCTAAACTTCGTCTTCTGAAAAGGAAAACAATGGAGATAGGAGGAAACTGAAATTGGTTCGTTTCAACCAAACCGCGATACATGATGCGTTGCTTTCTGCAGAGTTCTAAGGTGAAACTTTTGTTCAAGTTGTATTTGTTTTTAAATTTATGTTCTCGTCTTAAAGATTTACACTCGTAAATAATATGGTAAAACAATTTATGTATATTATCCTTCCTTATTTAATATTATAAATGCGAAAGTAACTATGACTGTCTGTCTGTTTGTCGCTTTCACGCCAAAACGGTTCAGTAACCAATTTAAATGGAATTTACTTTTTAATGCGAAAAGGGGTTGGAAGGGGGGATGAAAAGTTGTATGGAAGTATCGTCATTTTTAGATATAGAAGCTTGAAACTTATTTTATAGATTGACTCAACTCTATCCCCATTATACTACCTATGTCTGTTTTTGTCACGGCTCGATTATATTTAAATGCCAAATACAAGTCTTACCACCTTGACGACTGGAAATCCACAGCAGCGTGATTTAGAAGGCATTTTATTCCTCGCACACCCACTCTGTAAAACTAGCTTCCGCCGACGGTATTTCCGAACCGATACGACAAGAGAAGAGCCTATTTCTTTTTAAAAGGTCGGCAATGACGACGTTGTGGCGCAGCGGTAGCGAACCTGCCTTAAACGCCGCAGGTCGCGGGTTCGATTCCCGCTCGGAGCATAATATGTTTGTATTGATCATGCAAACATATTTTCCGGTCTGGGTGTATTTGTCCTTGTCATTGTGAATGTTTCCGGACCCCCGACACAGGATATTACTATCCTAATGGGGGCCGTTGAGTGTGCAGCGTTTATTTGTTTATAGTTTATTTATAATAGATAATATAATAATAATACCATTCCCTTTGGTGTGAGGACTTAACATCAGGTGAGTCCCTGCCTGTTTCCCCCCTCGGATATAAAATAAAATGTAAATATCATTTTTACGATTTACTATATTTCGTTACAAAAATTTTTCTTAAAAATAAGGAAATTTTAAAGGTTCCTATTAAATGATAAAATAAAGCAATTATAGACACTTATCAATAATTATTCAATCTATTGTAATAATTGAGAATATTATGTAAATTTTGAAACAAAATTAAATTCGAACCTAATCGGCAGCCGATCAACGACTACGTAATATAGGGTCCGTCACAAGCAGACCGGTTACCGAAAATCTGATTGCATTTTGTGGCAACGCGTCTAAACGGAATATTGAATGAGTTTATAATGATTTGCATCTAGTTAACGTGCTCTCTTACTTTGCCGCTTAGCATTTTATACACAAAGGCGCTCGGGACTGAAACTTTGGAATTACAGGCTTTGTCACGCTACGGTACTACGATTTTAATCTAGTCCTGAATTTTGTTTTGTATATTCTATTTAATAAACTATTAGTCTAGATATTTCAAACTGTAAATATTATTAACTCTGTTTTTTTTTGTTATTACAATAATAATATATGATAAGAGGATAAGATTTTAGTATCCTAATGAGGGCTACCTAGGATATTAAATTTCTGTGTCGGGGTTCCGGAAACATACACAGACAATGATGTATGATCAATACAAACATCTGTCTCAAGCGGGAATCGAAACCGTGACCTTAAGGCACAAAGTCGTTATAAAAATCGTATTATAATGTTTTTACTCATATATCTCTGAAAAAATATTTGCTATCGGAACCGCAAATTTTGGAATTGCAAATCTCCGGAACCGTTTCATGGCCCGGCATACGGTTATACGTTTATTTGGCAACGTAATTCCATCCGGACGAAGTGCCCCGGTAACAAGAGATTTAGGGCTTCTAACAAATATTTACCCAGGCCTGGCGAAATATCAGATAATGTGTTTGGTTTGTAATATCAACCGAGTAGCATAACTTTTAACGTATATTTTGAATACGACAACGTTGTGGCGCAGTGGTAGTGAACCTGCCTTAAGTGCCACAGGTCGCGGGTTTGATTCCAGCTCGGAGCAGCCGGTGTGTTTGTCCTTGTCTGTGTGTATGTTTCAGGATCACTAACCTAACCTAATCTAATGGGGGCCGTTGAGTGTGTTGCGTTTATTTAGTTATTATTTAAATTAGGTTATTACTGATTAAAAACGACACATTGGCGTTATAAATAAAAGTTGATTAATTTTTAAATTAAAATATTCAATATTTTTTCATTTTAGACTTGAAATAACATGAGCAGTCGTATATGATTCAATTATTTTCTTTTATTTGATATTGATATGGATAAAATATAATGGACCCTAAAACATACTAGACTAATATATGTCGGAGTTGGATGTTAAACTAGCTTTTCTTTAATAATTTTACTGATATTTGTTCATTTCAATCATAAATTAACTTAATTTGATTTGTTGTCACCTTTTAATATTGTATAAGGTTTTATTAAGTTGTTATAATACTGGCCATATCGAGTAGAGGGAAACCTCTAGTGGGGTCGAGACACCATCTGAACGCTGTCAGTGGGAATGAGAAAAGAAACAAAAGTTATGTTGTTTTACGGGAATAAGATATATTGTGAAATTGTGGTTGGATCGAGTTGGATCACTCTTAGATTGTTGGGAGGTGAAGTCAGATCGGTGCGCCGAACCCACTGCTCGAATATATGATATGATACTATGATTTGTTAAAAGAAATAAATCCAGAATAAATATTGTACAACTTGTTTTGTGCTTGCATTTTACCCACACGACGCCCACAAGAGTTGTAACCACTGATGACGATGTCTATGAGAATCTCCATTGTCCGACATATATAATAATAATAGACCCTCAAAAACATAATTATATAATATATATATACTAGCGGCCCGCTCCGGCTTCGCACGGGTATGAAATATATAGCCTATGTCATTCACTGAAAAATGATTAAAATCGATCCAGTAGTTTTGATTTATGCCATATATTATTATACATATAAACCTTCCTCTTCAATCACTCTATCTATTAAAAACCGCATCAAAATCCGTTGCGTAGTTTTAAAGATTTAAGCATACATAGGGACAGATAAAGCGACTTTGTTTTATACTATATAGTGATATATATATATATATATGTCGGAGTTTAATTTATTTATCATATTAAAATGTAGACGCAAGAGGTTGTAGTCTTAATATAAAGTAGAGCTGGTTGCTATTGACATCTGTCGTATCTGTCATAGTGCTTTTTTATTAAAAGGGAATCATGGATGGGCGTGTTTTTGAGGCACTGATTGATAAAATTATTAAGGCAGACACGAACATCAACCACGTATATCCTAATTTAGCGGATTCTCCGACATATATCTTATATATACATATAGACGTCACCCTGTTTAATTAGAATATAAGACAATAGTTCTTATTATAACCTAAAAATTGTTTGCTCAGAGTTGATTTGTCCAAATCCTACTTATATAATAAATGTGAAAATTTGTATGTTTGGATGTTTTGATATTCATTATTCGTTCGTCTTCCTTTCTGTCTGTCTGCTTGTTCCGGCTCATCACTGAATCGCCTGTCCCAATTATAACGGGACTGACGGGCACATAGCAGATGTTATAAGGTGTAACCTAGGCTACTTTTAGAATAAAGAAAAGTCGGTACACAAGTTTAAAATATATCAGAAATAGTCAAAGTCCTTTACTTATAAATTAGTTATTACATATAGAATTATAATAATCAAACCAGCATAAGAGATAGCAAAACTGTTACATGAACTCTAAGAGCACTCTCATCCGCGTTTCCACTCTGAATATTTGTTTGCGGAAATTATTATAAGGATTTCCGATATTGTAAGAGTGTTTATACAGACTGTATGCATAGCCTCAGTTGAGTGTAATACCGTCGAAGCTCATTTATGAATCACTTGTTCTATTTAGGAATAGTTTTATAAAAATCGGAGACAACAGTCACACCTACAGCTCCATATAGTTAGCGGACCATTTTCTGAAATTTGACCTCTAAAGTATATGGCCTAATTGGTCACTAATTGGTCATAATTGGTCAGTATATATGAATAATTGGTCAGCACTCTGACAAAAGTTACAAACATTTTAAAATTTTAAGTTCACAAAAAAATTTTGGCGGAGCATTTGAATCCTAGACACCAGATCTAAGGTGATTTAAATTGGTCACGTAATGGTCATAATTGGTCACTAGGTCACAGTAATTGGTCAGCCTTGTAACGATCAATATATCACAAAATATCCTCAAATTGGGGTAAAAATACCTTCAACACGATTAAAGTGATACACATTTCGTACACAGTTCATACAAAGTCCATTCAAGGTTTTTTCATTTGCTAACACTCTGATCTTAATTGGTCACAATGTCACAGTAATTGGTCAGCCTTGAAACGACCAATAAATCACAAGATATTCACACATTCGGTGTAAAAATAAATACCATGCACACGATTTTAGTGATACACGGCTTGTACACGGGTCATACAAAGTCCGTTCACAATTTTTTTAACTGTTCACACTCTGGTCATAATTGGTCACTAAGTCACAGTAATTAGTCAGCCTTGAGACGACCAATACATCACAAAGTATTGGCACACAGTGCATAAAAATATCTTTTACTGCATTATAGTCATACCTGGCTCGTAAACAGTTCATACAAACTTCATGCAAGGTTTTTTATGTGGTAACACTCTGATCTTAATTGGTCACTACGTCACAATAATTGGTCAGGCTTGGATAAATATTTATATCAGAGTTTATTCGCACATAGAGTAGAAAAATACCTCGCACAAGAATATAGTCATACACGGCCTGTACACGGTTAATACAAAGTCTTTTCAAGGTTTTTTAACTGGCCACACTCTGATCTTAATTGGTCACTAGGTCCTAGTAATTGGTCAGGCTTGGATAAATAATTGTATCAGAGCTTATTAGCATAAAGAGTATAAAAATACCTCGTACACGAATATAGTCATACACGGCTTGTACACGGTTCATACAAAGTCTATTCAAGGTTTTTAACTAGTCACACTCTGATCTTAATTGGTCACTAGGTCCCAGTAATTGGTCAGCCTTGGATAAATAATTGTATCAGAGTTTATTCGCATAAAGAGTATAAAATACCTCGTACACGAATATAGTCATACACGGCTTGTACACGGTTCATACAAAGTCTATTCAAGGTTTTTACCTAACCACACTCTGATCTTAATTGGTCACTAGGTCCCAGTAATTGGTCAGGCTTGGATAAATAATTGTATCATAGTTTATTCGCATAAAGAGTATAAAAATACCTCGTACACGAATATAGTCATACACGGCTTGTACACGGTTCATACAAAGTCTATTCAAAGTTTTTTAACTGGCCACACTCTGATCTTAATGGGTCACTAGGTCCCAGTAATTGGTCAGGCTTGGATAAAAAATTGTATCAGAGTTTATTCGCATAAAGAGTATAAAAATACCTCGTACACGAATATAGTCATACACGGCTTGTACACGGTTCATACAAAGTCTATTCAAGGTTTTTATAACTGGTCACACTCTGATCTTAATTGGTCACTAGGTCCCAGTAATTGGTCAGCCTTGGATAAATAATTGTATCAGAGTTTATTCGCATAAAGAGTATAAAATACCTCGCACACGAATATAGTCATACACGGCTTGTATACGGTTCATACAAAGTCTATTCAAAGTTTTTTTAACTGGCCACACTCTGATCTTAATGAGTCACTAGGTCCCAGTAATTGGTCAGGCTTGGATAAATAATTGTATCAGAGTTTATTCGCATAAAGAGTATAAAAATACCTCGTACACGAATATAGTCATACACGGCTTGTACACGGTTCATACAAAGTCTATTCAAGGTTTTTAACTGGCCATACTCTGATCTTAATTGGTCACTAGGTCCCAGTAATTGGTCAGCCTTGGATAAATAATTGTATCAGAGTTTATTCGCATAAAGAGTATAAAATACCTCGTACACGAATATAGTCATACACGGCTTGTACACGGTTCATACAAAGTCTATTCAAGGTTTTTAACTGGCCATACTCTGATCTTAATTGGTCACTAGGTCCCAGTAATTGGTCAGCCTTGGATAAATAATTGTATCAGAGTTTATTCGCATAAAGAGTATAAAATACCTCGTACACGAATATAGTCATACACGGCTTGTACAAGGTTCATACAAAGTCTATTCAAGTTTTTTTACCTGGTCACACTCTGATCTTAATTGGTCACTAGGTCCCAGTAATTGGTCAGTCTTGGATAAATAATTGTATCAGAGTTTATTCGCATAAAGAGTATAAAAATACCTCGTACACGAATATAGTCATACACGGCTTGTACACGGTTCATACAAAGTCTATTTAAAGTTTTTTTAACTGGTCATACTCTGATCTTAATTGGTCACTAGGTCCCAGTAATTGGTCAGCCTTGGATAAATAATTGTATCAGAGTTTATTCGCATAAAGAGTATAAAATACCTCGCACACGAATATAGTCATACACGGCTTGTACACGGTTCATACAAAGTCTATTCAAAGTTTTTTTAACTGGCCACACTCTGATCTTAATGGGTCACTAGGTCCCAGTAATTGGTCAGGCTTGGATAAAAAATTGTATCAGAGTTTATTCGCTTAAAGAGTATAAAAATACCTCGTACACGAATATAGTCATACACGGCTTATACACGGTTCATACAAAGTCTATTCAAGGTTTTTTAACTGGTCACACTCTGATCTTAATTGGTCACTAGGTCCCAGTAATTGGTCAGCCTTGGATAAATAATTGTATCAGAGTTTATTCGCATAAAGAGTATAAAATACCTCGCACACGAATATAGTCATACACGGCTTGTACACGGTTCATATAAAGTTTAATCGAAGTTGTTTTGTTTGGTAGCACTCTGATCTTAACTGTTCACTACGTCACAGTAATTGGTCAGCCTTGTTCAAGGCGTGTATGACCATATTGGTGTGCAAGGTATGATTACGCCTAACGTGCCGATATCTTGTGATATATTGGTCGATTCAAAGCTGACCAGTTACTGTGCTCAAGTTACAATTCATGATGAACGTATTACTAAATAAAAAAACCTTGAATGGACTTTGTAGGAACCGGGCATGAGCCGTGTATGACTGCAATTTTGTGCAAGCTATTTTTACACCCAATGTGCGAGTATCTTGTGATGTATTGATCGTCTCAAGGCTGACCAATTACTGTGACTTATTGATCAATTATAAACAGAGTGTGACCAGTTAAAAACACCTAGAATAGACTTTGTATGAACCGTGTACAAACCATATATGACTATATTCTTGTGCGAGGTATTTTTCTACTCTATGTGCGAATAAACTCTGATATAAATATTTATCCAAGGCTGACCAATTACTGGGACTTAGTGACCAATTAAGATCAGAGTATGACCAGGTAAAAAAACCTTGAATATACTTTGTATGAACCGTGTACAAGCCGTGTAAGACTATATTCGTGTACGAGGTATTTTTATACTCTTTATGCGAATAAACTCTGATACAATTATTTATCCAAGCCTGACCAATTACTGGGACCTAGTGACCCATTAAGATTGGAGTGTGGCCAGGTAAAAAAACTTTGAATAGACTTTGTATAAACCGTGTACAAGCCGTGTATGACTATATTCGTGTGCGAGGTATTTTTATACTCTTTATGCAAATAAACTCTTATACAATTATTTATCCAAGGCTGACCAATTACTGGGACCTAGTGACCAATTAAGAACAAAGTGAGGCCAGTTAAAAAAATCTTGAATAGACTTTATATGAACCGTGTATAAGCCGTGTATGACTATATTCTTGTACGAAGTATTTTTATACTCTATGTGCGAATAAACTCTGATATAATTATTTATCCAAGGCTGACCAATTACTGGGACCTAGTGACCCATTAAGATTAGAGTGTGGCCAGTTAAAAAACTTTGAATAGACTTTGTATGAACCGTGTACAAGCCGTGTATGACTATATTCGTGTGCGAGGTATTTTACACTCTTTATGCGAATAAACTCTGATACAATTATTTATCCAAGGCTGACCAATTACTGAGACCTAGTGACCAATTAAGATCAGAGTGTGACCAGTTAAAAAACCTTGAATAGACTTTGTATGAACCGTGTACAAGCCGTGTATGACTATATTCGTGTACGAGGTATTTTTATACTCTTTATGCGAATAAACTCTGATACAATTATTTATCCAAGACTGACCAATTACTGGGACCTAGTGACCAATTAAGATCAGAGTGTGACCAGGTAAAAAAACCTTGAATATACTTTGTATGAACCGTGCACAAGCCGTGTATGACTATATTCGTGTACGAGGTATTTTTATACTCTTTATGCGAATAAACTCTGATACAATTATTTATCCAAGCCTGACCAATTACTGGGACCTAGTGACCCATTAAGATTGGAGTGTGGCCAGTTAAAAAAACTTTAAATAGACTTTGTATGAACCGTGTACAAGCCGTGTATGACTATATTCGTGTGCGAGGTATTTTATACTCTTTATGCGAATAAACTCTGATACAATTATTTATCCAAGGCTGACCAATTACTGGGACCTAGTGACCAATTAAGATCAGAGTGTGACTAGTTAAAAAACCTTGAATAGACTTTGTATGAACCGTGTACAAGCCGTGTATGACTATATTCGTGTACGAGGTATTTTTATACTCTTTATGCTAATAAGCTCTGATACAATTATTTATCCAAGCCTGACCAATTACTAGGACCTAGTGACCAATTAAGATCAGAGTGTGGCCAGTTAAAAAACCTTGAAAAGACTTTGTATTAACCGTGTACAGGCCGTGTATGACTATATTCTTGTGCGAGGTATTTTTCTACTCTATGTGCGAATAAACTCTGATATAAATATTTATCCAAGCCTGACCAATTATTGTGACGTAGTGACCAATTAAGATCAGAGTGTTACCACATAAAAAACCTTGCATGAAGTTTGTATGAACTGTTTACGAGCCAGGTATGACTATAATGCAGTAAAAGATATTTTTATGCACTGTGTGCCAATACTTTGTGATGTATTGGTCGTCTCAAGGCTGACCAATTACTGTGACTTAGTGACCAATTATGACCAGAGTGTGAACAGTTAAAAATCTGTGAACGGACTTTGTATGATCCGTGTACAAGCCGTGTATCACTAAAATCGTGTGTAAGGTGTTTATTTTTACACCGAATGTGTGAATATCTTGTGATTTATTGGTCGTTCCAAGGCTGACCAATTACTGTGACATTGTGACCAATTAAGATCAGAGTGTTAGCAAATGAAAAAACCTTGAATGGACTTTGTATGAACTGTGTACGAAATGTGTATCACTATAATCGTGTTGAAGGTATTTTTGCCCCAATTTGAGGATATTTTGTGATATATTGATCGTTACAAGGCTGACCAATTATTGTGACTTAGTGACCAATTATGACCATTACGTGACCAATTTAAATCACCTTAGATCTGGTGTCTAGGATTCAAATGCTCCGCCAAAATTTTTTTGTGAACTTAAAATTTTAAAATGTTTGTAACTTTTGTCAGAGTGCTGACCAATTATTCATATATACTGACCAATTATGACCAATTAGTGACCAATTAGGCCATATACTTTAGAGGTCAAATTTCAGAAAATGGTCCGCTAACTATATGGAGCTCACACCTACGCAAACATATTAGAATTTTATTTACACTTATAATTTACTAGCTTCTGCTTCGGTGCCATCGAATGCGTGAATAACGATTTTAATACAAACTCTGAACAAACCTTCCTCCCTCCCCCTTTTAAAACTTTAAATAATAAATAATATATAATAAATAATAAACGCTGCACATTCAACGGCCCCCATTAGGATAGTAATATCCTGTGTCGGGGTCCGGAAAGATTCACAATGACAAGGACAAATACACCCAGACCGGAAAATATGCTTGCATGGTCAGTACAAACATATTATGCTCCGAGCGGGAATCGAAATCGCGACCTGTGGCGTTTAAGGCAGGTTCGCTACTGCTGTGCCACAACGTCGTCTTTTGAATGAACATTCTACAATATAAGCTTCAAGCCAATAGTTCTAAAAATGATGATAATTTCATACAATTTTTCATCCCCCCCTTTCAACCCCTTACAATCTTACAATTTTTACAATTTTTTCGCATTAAAAAGTAACCTATGTCCTTCTTCAGGCTCTAGACTATCTGTGTACCAAATTTCATTGAAATCGGTCTGTAGTATTGCCGTGAAAGCGCGACAGAGTTACTTTCGCATTTATAATAGTAAGGATAGTCTTAGGAATATTAATTAGTCTAGATTCCATCTTTATCGAAGTTGAAAGTTCTGTAAAGTTCGTTTTTTGTCAATCCCACGGGTACCTAAAATTCCGGGATATAATGTATTGTATATGTAAAACTGTGTACGTAAGTACTATAGAAAAACTGCACATAAATAGGAGTTTATTAAAAGTCACAGAGCAAAAAATAGAAACAAGCTCAATATTGTCCGATATAACGTTCACAAAGCAAATTGCCTCGCTTGTGGCTTCGTTTTGTTCAATATGAACATTGTTTTTATCGATTGGACAATAAAAAAAGCAACGTAAATTTATATTTTACCTAAAGAAAAATTAAAAAATGTATAGATTAAAAAATTATTTATTTTGTAGTATAGGAGAACAATTCTAAATTAATAGTCATGTAGTTAATAAAAATATTATTTTTTTATTTCAGAGGGCAAACGAGCATCTGATGCTCATCTGATGTTAAGTGATCACCGCCACCCATGAACATCTGCAACACCAGAGGGCATGCAGGTGCGTTGCCGTTTAAGAATGAAATAGACTCTATTCAATATTATATTTTTTTTTCAAGTTACATTGATGAATATTTTGCTTCACTTCAAAAGTAACAAATTTAACATGCTCTAACAAAAATATAAAGGACAATAAAACAACTATTCCGCATTCAAAAAATTCGTAGCCATTCGAGCGGGAAACTCGCGTCACAACTTCATTATTCAATAGACGTTTCTTTTTCAAAAATAAAAAAAATAAGCAAGTGGAAAGTTTGCGACGACGTGCATACTCCACGCTCGTGTGAGTTTCTACAATTTTCCGTCAGAGTGCGCTTTGAAGCGTAAGTAGGGTTTCCATAATATTATACGAGTCCTTTGGCGAACTAGAAGACCTTTTTAATAAAATATTGATGTTTAAGTAAATAAATCAAAGTGGCTTTCCATAGAGTATTTCCTCTAACTCCTAAACCGTGCAACGGATTTTGATGAGGGTTAAACTACCAATTAAAAAAATTTTTCACGGAAGGTTTATGTATATAAAAGTACCCAGAGCGAAGCCAAGTCGGGGCGCTAATAGAAAAATATAATTTACTTATTATTTTTCCGGTTAAAGTAAATCTTGTCACAAAAAATTAACAAACATATTATTATTTTTACAATTGACAAAATTAAATTGCTAAAAAGACAATTCCATGAAATTCTTGATTGATGGTTACTGTATATATAGGTGCATCCTAGGCTGGTTCACATAACACAAAATATGGTAGCAATTATGTTATGAGAGTTGAATTCAATATGAATTGCAGGAGAGTATTTGAGAATTAAAAATAGTAAGAATAAAATAGTATTCATTTAAGAAAAAAGAACGTCTTAAGAAATAAGAAGCTTTCGCTTTAACATTTTATGACTTTTTGTATTAACATTTTCTAAGGATATTTTTCTAACAAAAATTAACTTACGAGGTACTTTTGCAAAACAGCTTAATTAAGGTGTCTTTATAAGAACATAGGCTTCTGGAAGCTTTTATGTATAGTATATAGAAGCTAAGTGAAAGTTTTATTAGATCGCCTCAAGTTTTTTCGTTTATTTATCGCATGTCGCATAACAGCCGGCTGCGAAGTGGGGATGAAATGAAATGTACATGTCTGTTTGTCTGTGTTTGTTCGCATGCATGCTTGTGTATCTGTTTCGTCTTCATTTATTTTATTTTTATACTATATATTTTTACATATATCAAATTTTTTATTTTTATTTTTAATAAACTTTTGATTTTTATTTTTAATAACCTAAATCAAATAATTAAAAAAAAACATTTAAATACCAAAAAAGTTTCACTTGCTTCATGGTTTCATAAAACCACACAGTTATATAGCATTTTCTTTCAGATATGAGTTTTCGATCCATTGGGGATTTTGGGGTTCCATATCCAAATGCTCCCGTTAACAAGCCTTGCTGCCCTCCCGTCTGTAAGCAGGCTGTATATCACGAACTGTAATTGGTAGATAGTTGAATTTTTTTTCATTTCAGTTGCCGCTCCCATAACAAATACAATTTAAAAATGAAGGCGATCCACTTAAAAGAAACTCAATATTTTTATTTGTACATATCGGTGCCAGTTTTTTTGTAATTTAAAAAAAAAAACTACATGAAACTTAAACTTAAATTCAAGGCTAATAGTTTGTAACTCCTTTACAGTAAGATCATTTCCTCAACTCCATAAATTAGTGCAAGAAAGGAATAATAAGACTCCACGTTTCAGCCTGTCTGTCCGCCTGCAAACCTAGTTCATCTATCAGTGCCTTTGTGGGCTGCTTAATTATTTATACAATCGCCAGAAGCAAGTGATCCTTTTCAAGGAATGAATGAATACAAAAGGTATTCACTATTCTTAGTTTAGCTATTTAGTTTACAATTTTAATTGCATGGAAAGCCTTGTATTTTGCACGGTTTTGTTGTTTTCATAGTTTCATTGTGTGAAAAAGATAGAAAACAAAGAACAAATGAACAAATAAATTATAAACGCTACACACTCAACGGTGCACACTCAATGGCCCCCATTAGGATAGTTATATCCTGTGTTCGGGGTCCGGAAACATACACAAAAACAAGGACTAATAAACCCAAATCGGCACACATGCCTGTATGGTCAATAAAAACATCTGTTCCGAGCGGGAAACCAACCCGCGATCTGTGGTGTTTAAGGCAGGTACCGCTGCGCCACAACGTCGTCAACAAAGATTTTATTTTAATCAATAAATATTAATGCAAATGAGGCCAGCTGTTTCCTTTATCTCATTAGCTATGGCGTAAAACGTATAATGAATCGGCGAATTCTTGTTTATTAAGCTAGTTCATCCATCAGTGCCATCGTGTACTTAATTATTTATACATTCTCCACAAGCTGGTAATCGCGAACGTCGACTTACTTATTTGATGTATTAGGAAAATGAAAATATGCTTTACTTAGCTAAGAGCTACTAGAATACATTGTATTGTACTTATAAAGAAACTCGATCAATCTTATTTTTATGTAGATGAGCTACAAGTTTCCTTCGATGAGTCTAGAATACTATACAATTTTTTATGGTGGTAGATCCTTGTTATGACATGAATAACTCGGCTGGACAAGGGAAGGAAAGTATTTAAGGTTTACTCTGTAACAACATATCGACGTGCAGAAGCAGCATCCTTTACTATTTAGTTTCGTTCGATTTCAAAGTTCAAAAATAAAAGAATAAGGAAAAGTAATCAGACTTTACAGACGAAAGATTAGATTTGAAAGTACTGTGAAGAAAGGACGCCCGAAAAAGACGTGGACGAAGTGTGTGGAAGAGGATATGCGTAGAAAGGGAGGGAGTGCAGAGATGACGCATGATAAGAAAGAATGGAAAAAGACGTGCTGTTCTGACCCTTAGCCTGCCCTTATTCCCCATAAGGACAGGAAGAAGAAGAAGACGAAAGATTAGACTACCAACAATTAGAAAAACTTAAAATTTTATAAACATACATAGAGCATGCGGTAAGCACAGTAATTAACTTATGATCGCTATGCTCGATTTCAAACAACGCGACTTTGAGTGTAGTATTTCTACGTGACAAATAACCTTAGGCAAAAAAAAATCCTGTAACAAGCATGTTCAATACGAGTAAACAATTTTGTTGTTTGTTAACTGGTGACACAGCAAGTACTCGTAAGCAAAAGGTCAATCACCCATTTGATATTGATGACTGTCTACGGTATAGTCTACGGTAGACTGCTTATAATAATGCTCGTATGTTTTTCTACTAATATGGCATATTGTTTGCTAAATTATCCCTATCCTCTTCCATTGCATAGTTACTCCAATGATGGGGTCTGTGACCTAGCAACAGTTCAGACTCCTTACGATGTTACGACGGGGCTTGTGGCTATTACGGCTTCTGGCGACGCGAACTACTTCCGCGATGTCTATGTTGAGAGTGATTCATATTTGATCCTTTCAGCGCATTGAATTCCTACATCTCGGTGTCTTATTGCAAGAGGCTGGCTAGGAAGGTACCACTGCAGTATCAGTTATCCTACCATAAAGCAGTATAGTGTGTTTCGGTTTGAAGGACACTGTAGCTAGTGAAATTACTGGGCAAAGATTTAAGAACAGACAAATATATGGTGTTGCAAGCGTTCATAGGCTACGACAACCGCTTGCCATCAGGTGGGTGTGCTTGCTTGCCAACTTAGTTACATAAAAAAATTTAGAATACTTATAAATATATATTTATAACTATTTACTTATAATAAATTATGTATTTTTATATTCAGTCACTGCGTTCCAAAAGAGAAAAAATACGACTTCATCGGTTGTCGATACAAAAACCAGTTCCATGCCAATTGAAAACATTTTATACAGGCCAATAACATCAAAAGGTGAAAAAAACGATCATCAAAACATAAAATTCTATGAACCATAAATTTATTTACTAAATTCGAGCAAAAGAGAAAATAATTTGATTAGTGATGCGCGAATGGGCCTAATGCAAAACGGAAACACCACTCCCTTGAGACAAACTCAATTAATTCCCTTTGGGCGTCGTTCGAAAGGCTTTCAATTTTTAACGCACTTTCGCTTCCATTGAAGTATACGACTGATTTTGTTGGTGATATTATTTTGTGCTGCACAAGCACCTTGCCTTAGCTTCTCCTCCATTTTATAAATATAATAATTGTTACATTCTTGCGTAAAAGTAGTGAAACTGCCTTTAAAGCCGATGACTGGGTTAATTCATGCCCTGGGGTCTACTATGAACTCTTATTGCGTTTTAAATGACAACCTAAGCTGAGGTACATCGGTATTTCGTACCTTGACATAACTATATATTTATACATCATGCTCTTATAAAATCGGAATCGTTTTATTCAATTCGGGTAGAATTGAATTGGATCGCAATTGAATTCTTAGTAAAAGTTCATCAGAAATGTTTGTTTTGATAAATTTAACAAATTTGTCCTAGTATGTTTCCTCTATGCCTCGAAGTGCACGCTATGCTGTTGGTCCAAACAGTTATCATAGAATATCTTTTGATACCTTGGTAGACAATTTACTCAATCTAATGAGTTACTGGTTTGGTCAGGCTCGCTTGAGATCAGACGGACATTATATAATATTATATAATAACATAGCAGAATAACAATATAAGGTGATATTTTAGTGAGGAGAAAAACTAAGAAAAAAATGATTATGAATTGAAGCCTCAACGGGAGAAGGGCCGACTTCGCTCTGTTAACGCGAGAGTCGAGGGTACCATCCAGACCCCCTTGGACTATTGTCGTGCCCACTCTTAGCGCAAGCTTCGAACTTGTTTGGAGGGGCAATATGAATATTAGTAATGCCTTGAAAAAGCATTTTGCTAATATTCTTTATTTAAATATGTATATATATATTTCTGAGTTAAAAATTAAACTGTAACCTCTGAAAATGTCTACTACCTGCAGAGTTTCAAGTTAAATTGATTAATGATTTGAAGATATACAGACATTTAATATAGACATAATTTATATAGATACAGATAAATATTTTCATAAACTTACATATTGATTTATATCAATCCGATAGTTTTAATTATTGGCTTTTACTAATTGTTCTGTATAATTAACCAATTACAAGAGGTTCAATTAGAATATTAGATAATAATAGATAATATATGTGGAATTGTAAATGAAATAGTAGATAAAGAAATTAAATAATTTATATCCTTTATATTAATTTTAGTTGCCTAATTTTTTTGACGTTTTAAATTTTTTATCAGGTAAGTTTGGTTACCCTTTCACGAATTATGGCTAAGGAATAATTATTGAATTTAGTATCTATCTATGTTTTTAATTAAGACATTGCTTGTTTAAAAAAGTAATAAGGTAGTGTCTATCTTTGTAGTGGTCCATTTCATGACACTTCAGTGTGAGAGCTGGGGTTAAGCGCGCATGTCAGTGGGTAACTTGTTGGCTCACGGTACACGGACGGCACGGCAGTGCGGCGCGGTCCGACGCCCAACGCGTAACTGTGTTCGGAATTTCCGATTTCCGTATTCGAAATAAGCGACGCGTCGCTTGGCTTGATTATAGTTTGTATTTTTAAATTGTAAATTTTCGCTCCGTTGTTTTGTTGATTTTTCATTTCTGTTTTCATCGTTATTTTGTTTTGTGTTCCCGTTTTATTTTTTAAAAGTAAAGTTATATCGGATGCTGTTTTTATTTATTTGTGTTATAAATATTTAAATTAAAATAATATATATTAAAAATTTATTTTAATATTTAGGCTGAATATATAAAATCGGCGTGTTAGTTTGGGACAGTAAATTAAAAAAATAATTTTTGAAAAATGGATACGACATAGTTATGTAAAATGGACAGTGTAACGATGTATTCCCGTGTGAAACTGAAATGATCGAACAGTGAATTATTTGTAATGGCGTCGAAAAGGCTCGTTATCGTTTGGGCGGTCTGGCTCGCGTTGCCCCTGGCAACGGGCCATCTCAACGTGCTCATCAGCCAGTCTGAAGTTATGAAACTGTTAGGTAAGCTCCATATTGAAAATATACTTTGAAATGTTCAAGTTAAATTAAAAATTTTGTGCTGAAATTTTATAATTAAAATTTTCTATATTTTGTATGCAGTACTACTCGTACTGCTACTGTTATTTAATATTATTGATATTTCATATACATTACTGTTACAATAAGCACTACTATTTAAACAATTACGGTAGGAAATATATACCGATCGAAATTAAGAACTAAAGTTTAGTTCGACCTTCAAATACAGACATCAGAATAGTCCAAAGTATCTAAGAAAAATGTTCTCTATACCTATACTTCTTCTTTTCCCTATAATTCCCAGAGTCTAGGTTTCTAGGCGGCGATTGCTATCTCTCCGTACCCTTTGATGACTCAGTATTTATAAAGAGTTTACGATTATTATCAGATTTGACGTTTGATTTCTCTGCGGGGCTCGGTGGACAAACGGACAATATCTGTGTAGTCAACCAAATAATCATATCCGCATTATCGTACATCTTACAAAATATCTAAATGAAAATTTTCAATTTATTTCTTTGTGGGGCACGACAGAAAACCGACCAATATTCAGAGCAAGAAATGTGTCTGTATAGTCACAATTAAAATCAGACCTGAGTGAGAAGAACTAACTATCATCATTATAGCTACATCTTAAAAATATCTCAGATAGAAATAACTAACTACCTAGGAATACGTTGCAATTTAAAACTAATTTCGGTTAAATTACTTATTAGATTACAAAAAAGTTCTGAAACATTAAGTATTTTCAAAATCATCAACAACTTCAGTTCCATGAATGAAAGAATGCTTTTTGTTTACAATACACAGACTGTTTTATCAAAAGATATACGAGTATTCGTTGTTTTCACTGAGGGAATGTTTATATTGAATGAATGGTTTATTTACTAACCCATTACTTTATGGATACATTATGGTAATTTGTATTGATTGGTGTGCACTTTGAATTATTATATTTGAAAAAAAAAAACTGGTGCACGATAGTTCAAAGTCGAAGGTTAGATTTCTCATTGCTTGTTACTTTAGGTATTAAAGTTAAATTACTTATATGTCCATAGTACCTTATAGTTATTGACACCGTTGTGGCGTTGTGGGTAGCGTGTCTGCCTTAAGTCTCAACGGTTGCGGGTTCGATTCCCGCTCGGGCAGATGTTTGTTAAATTTCTGTCTCGGTCTGGGCGATTGTTTGTGGGTCTCCCCACCGTGCCTCGGAGAGCACGTTAAGCTGTCGGTCTCGGTTGTTATCACATAACATCTGATAATAATCGTTAACTCTTGATAAGCAAATTGCTCTTATCCAATGAGTTACTGGTTCGCCCTTAGGGTTGCGGAGGTAAGATGGCAATCGCTCTGTGTAAAAACGAGTAACCCGTCAAATCCGGATAAGAGTAAGAAGCGGACCCTGGGTAAAATAAAATACCGGGAATAATGCGAGGATGAAGTACCTTATAGTTATTCGTGATAAACAAGCAATCATACCATCCGCCTGATGTTAAGCAGTCACCACAACCGTTGAACAACCACGAACGTTGGCGATACTTGGAGTGTCACATGCGCGTTTGCTAAGCGGTAGGAGGGAATAGATGCGAAGGGAAAAAGGAAGGGAACACAGATGGTGGGAGATTTGGCCTCCTGTGCTCGCACTCAGCGCACGAAACGCAACAGTACCTACTGATACTGTTACTTTACGCCGATTTTCTGTGAGAGGGTACTTAACCGGTCGAACCGGCCTATTCGTGCTGTAAGAAGCATGGCACTACGATTACTACTACTAGAACTACCATTTATACTGCTATACTCTGTCCTTTTTTCTTCTACTTCATTTCGCCATTGACACTTTTTTCTTCTTCTTAGCATTATTGCTGGTATTTTTCCCAGTTTGCTTATTTATTTTATCTGAATTTGACGGAGTAGTATTCACACAAAGCGGTTGCTATTTTATCTCCGCACCCTAAGGGCGAACCAGTAACTCACTGTATTAGAGAAAATTACCAATTAAGAGTTAACTATTATTATCAGATGTCGTATGATAAAAACTGGGAACAACAGCATAACGTGCTCTCCGAGGCAAGTTTATTGGCTGCCTTTTATTGTCAAATTATTAATTGCTTTCGGCAATTTTTTTTTTTTTAAATTTATTTATATGTTTTTAAGTACAAAAATTTAGGCCGTAGTTGGTAAGTTGTGCTAGAAAAAAAAATATAAAATACAGTTATTAAAGTCAATGAAAGATAAAAATTTTTCTTAATAATTCTTTTGTCAATATAAAATAGATGTATTAACTTTCGAAATCCCAATAAAATATAATCGGATAAACAGTTACTCTATCCAGTCTTCCTGTAAATATACCTTATCCGAATGTTATATAGAAAATAGTTTTAATGTGGTGAAATATCCAATATCCAAAAAATCCGCCTACTTCACTATAGATAAATAAATACAATCTAACAATAAGTTATTTACTAACACTCGATATCTTTGACACTATCAAAACACCTACATCACAATAGGTCTGTCCTGACGTCATCCCCCGTTTTCGAAGATCAAAAAAAATGTAATTATCTACCCCCGATCTACCCTCAACCATTTATATTTGTTCTACAAATTCGACGTATTTCCTATACGCAAGTGTGCCTATCTCCAATGCTTCACGTCAAGTATAATCTCCTATATTAAAAGGTACATCATAAAAAGTATAAAGTCATTCATTACTACATCGTTTATCTTATTGAAATTAATTTGTACAATTCGAACACGAGAATCAAATAAATTTCATTCATTGACTTTTTTATATGTATATGGATTTCTGGACAAACTTAAATGTATTTTTGGTTACAATAAGTAGCCTCAAGTATTATCACTAACGATGTTGGTTTAGTGGGAGTTCTTACTAGAAATATAAAAAAAATTTAAAGCAACAAAAACGTACAGCAATATTCTAACTCACATTTGGCTTGAAATAACAAAGAAAGATTGATATTATTATCTCAGATATTTCAAAACTTCCTGGTAATTTTGATGTCAAATAATGTCGTGTCGCAATAAACAATGGAAAAGGAACCGCACCGTACTAGTGGTTTATTACTTTAGGGAGTCCGCGACATTCGAATTGGGATCTTATTAGAGATAAAAGAAACTTGCCACCACGCAATGCATACAGAGCTCACTATAAACCAAACTGTCTAGATAAATGATTTGAGAGATGGGAATAAAAATTCGTGTAATGGTATGTAAGGTTCCACTTATATATCTCATATTCTTTACTTATGACACCGTTGTGGCGTTGTGGGTAGCGAGTCTGCCTTAAGCCTCGACGGTTGCGGGTTCGATTCCCGCTCGGAGCAGATGTTTGTATTAATCGTACAGGCATGTTTTCCGGTCTGGTTGTGTTTGTCCTTGTCATTGTGAATGTTTCCGGACCCCCGACACAGGATATAATTATCCTAATGGGGGCCGTTGAGTGTGTAGCGTTTATTATTATTATTATTTATTATTCTTTACATTGGTATGTAATAAAATATTCTTTCATCGTTAAGATAAGCGATCATTTTGTTTATAGTGGTTTTTTTTTAATGTTAGAAGTTGGCAAACAAGCATACGGCCCACCTGATGGTAAGTGACTGCCGCAGCCTATGAGCGCTTGCAGCACCATTAGTAGGTGCGACTCACGCGTTGCCAACCTCGAGATATTAGTTCTTAAATCTCGTTCGCCCAGTAATTTCACTAGCGTACAATGCCCTTCAAACCGGAACACAGTAGTGCCTAAGCACTACTATTTGGCGGCAGAATATTGGACACTGCGGTGGTACCTACCTAACCGGCCTCTTGGAACAAAAGACCTACCACCAGTGTGACTGATTGCACTGGTGGTATAAACGTTTCAACGACGTTGTAGCGTAGCGGTAGCGAACCTGCCTTAAGCACCACATCGCGAGTTCGATTCTCGCTCGGAGCAGATTTTTGTATTGACCATACATACAGGCATGTTTTTCGGTCTGGGGTTCATTTGCCCTTGTCATTGTGAATGTTTCCGGACCCCCGACACAGGATATAACCATCCTAATGAGGGCCATTGAGTGTGTAGCGTTACTTTATTTATTATTTATTATGAATGATAAAATCTAAATATTCTTATTTTAATCTTGGTTCCAGTAATTGTTCCTTCATAACCCAAGTTTTTATCTGCAGGGCCTGTTTGGCCTGTGTTCCGTTGTATAATAAATATAAAACATTTTTTTATTAATCGCATGCTTTTATTTTTTATTTATTTATTCACTGATGGATCATATGATTCACTGTTTCATTAGTCCAATTTGCAATTGAGTGTGTTTTTGACAACCTAAGCATTAAATCGAAAATCCTATAAAAAGGATGGATATAAAAACGGAGAGAGAAATCAATCCTTATCATATTTCCATTTTTTCAAAATTTGAAAGAAATAATATTTTAGATGTACAAGACAATTTATACAATTTCTTGCCGCTAGATGGTCGCTAGTTACAAAATGCCGTAATGTCAATCAACATTTATTTGTGTCAAAATAATAGACTAAAGTGACATCTGTCGAGCTCTGGATTAATGACAATTCAAACATCAATTGAGCGGAGTCTTATCTCGGGAAGCCAGCGTGGGGCGCTTGTGACGTATGTAATGTACTGATGGAAAATGTTCACATTGTGTCTATTACGTATATTTATTAAATGAGTCTTTATTTTTATTGACTATTTCTCTGACTCACCTCCAAGCTAAAGCTGCATTGGCAAGGTTGTCTTTATTAATACTTAGCGTGTCTTAAGGGTTGAATTAATATGCAATTAAATTGACTTTTGTTAACATAATACTTATATTTTGAAAAATTACTATCCGTCTATTCTTTGAAATGGGTGGAGCTGCGGAAGATGACTACTGAAAAATATAGCACACTGGTCTATACTTCTTGTATTCGAATTATGTGTCTAGGAAGATTTTTTTTTTTTTTTTATGTTGGCAAACAAGCATACGGCCCACCTGATGGTAAGTGGTCGCCGTAGCCTATGAGCGCTTGCAGCACCATTAGTAGGCGCCACTCACGCGTTGCCAACCTCGAGATATTAGTTCTTAAATCTCTTCTGCCCAGTAATTTCACTAGCGTACAGTGCCCTTCAAACCGGAACACAGTAATACCTAAGCACTACTATTTGGCGGCAGAATATTGGACACTGCGGTGGTACCTACCTAGACGGCCTTGCAACAAAAGACCTACCACCAGTGTGACTGATTGCACTGGTGGAATAATCTCTGTTGTGACAGAGGTTATCCCAACAGCGGGCGATGGGGTCGTCACATCCCGACGCCGATATTTAGATTGTATCCGATGGGAGGCAGTCAGCGTCAACTGCCCTTAAAAGGTGACAAAACTTATGTATGGGGTGCACATGAGTTATTTCTTCTTGATCCATGCAAAGAAAATGTATCGATTACAAATAATTTAAAACGGTGAACTTGCTATGTGCGCAATGTAAAACTCTATTGGTATTTTGGAAACGATTTGATCCTCCTAGTTAAAATACTTATTGCAAAACTATTTTCAAGCTTTCTCCCAACCGAATTCTCTGGTTTGTATTTATATTTATAGTCATGACAAATCGACCAAATTTAGCGGTCCTAAACAAGTCCTACAAGAGGTATAAAAATTATTTAAAAATAACGACTTTTTAAAAAATTGTTTCCCTCATTAATTTTATCAAACTTGTTCTGTAATAATTTTTTTCATCCAGCTAAATACATACATTACTTCAAACTAATGCTAAAAGTAATGAATCTGTATTATTACTAACTTTTATGTAAAATAAGCTATAAATGTAAAGAACTGTAAGATTTGTCGCTTTTCCGTGTTGTATTCTAGCTCCAGTTATTACCATATTATTTATAGTCGCCCCATATTTTTTATGGTTGTTACTTATTATATAATTTTTTCACTTTAAAATAAAATATGCATACTTACTTTTTAATCGTGCTATAAATGAAACTGTTCCGAATAAGTCTTAAGAGAAATGCAACATCCATTGGAATAAACAATATGAATTTGATATAAACAAGGTTGCTGTTGGGATAACCTCTGTCACAACAGAGATTATTCCACCAGTGCAATCAGTCACACTGGTGGTAGGTCTTTTGTTGCAAGAGGCCGGCTAGGTAGGTACCACCGCAATGTCCAATATTCTGCCGCCAAATAGTAGTGCTTAGGCACTACTGTGTTCCGGTTTGAAGGGCATTGTACGCTAGTGAAATTACTGGGCGAACGAGATTTAAGAACTAATATCTCGAGGTTGGCAACGCGCGAGTGGCACCTACTAATGGTGCTGCAAGCGCTTATAGGCTGCGGCAGCCACTTACCATCAGGTGGGCCGTATGCTTGTTTGCAAACTTCTAACATAAAAAAAAAAAAAAAAAAAAAAAAAAAAAGGTTTATGAACATTATTAAAACGAAGTAATGGAATGGATATAATAAAAGGTAATAAGGTTGTATGTTTGTTAAAATGCGAGAATAGCTCCAAGGGGTGAAGTAGCCACAATAAACGATTGTCAAACTGTAGGCAAGTAGTACAAAGGATCACGGGTGTTAAACAGGCACGTACTACTCTAATTTAGTACGAGTTAAACCGCGGCCAGATCCTAATATTAAGTAAAATTTGATTACATAAAAGCTTTAGGTACGTACGTATATTATTATTGAGTGAATTGATTGAAGTGATTGAAGCATGGAGATGGCTTGTGTTGTTTCTGTTAATGATTTAAATGCTGCAGGCCATTCGTTCACATATTATCTTAATCTTCTTATTACTTTTTTATTTTTTTCATGACGGTTGGCAAACAAGCATACAGTCCGCCTGATAGTAAGCAGTCCCTGCAACCTATGAATGCTTGCAATACTTGAAGTATCACAGGCACGTTGCCAACCCAAGGAGCAGGAGGCAATGGACGGGAAAGGAATAGATTCTCTGGAAGAGGGAAGTACTTCCCTGGTCGAGCCCGCTCTTTTGTGCTAGAAGAAGCATGGCTCT
The DNA here is from genome assembly GCA_023373885.1 of Hestina assimilis. NCBI lineage: Eukaryota > Metazoa > Arthropoda > Insecta > Lepidoptera > Nymphalidae > Hestina > Hestina assimilis. The sequence goes on along the minus strand of CM041740.1, from coordinate 4,947,705 downwards.
CCTACCGTTACGTAACAGTGCGCGGCCATCATTTCTATAAGTCTACGAAAACAAATAATACAAGAGTTTTTCGATTGCAAATATCGTTCCCCACTCAATTACTTAAGTTTCAATAGATTAAGTTGTTGGCGAGTATCCTATTAATCCATTTCCCAGCAGGAAATACACCACTTGTTGCGGCTCAGTAGTAATATGAATAGCGAAGCCGTATCGATATATCAATAAAAGCATAAAAGTTTTGCGATTGACTAGGAATATTCAATTGTAGCGTAATAATATAATTGCTGTTTCTTGTCTCTCTCAAGATACCCTCTACCTCCTACTGTACGTCGCACCTATTCTACCTTTCCCTCAACTAAAATGAAATTTCTAGTATTTTAACACGAAAAAAGCTTGTCTTTTCACTTCACTCCTTTTGGTATTTTTCAATTGAAACATCTCTCTAGAATCGTTTTGATTTCAAACCGAGTGCAACGGAAAAAACGACAGGTAAGAGACAAAAGTGCGGACCGATGCACCGGGCAGACAGACGGACGAACCGATCGGACGGACGAACAGACAGACAGTTTAAGCCTTTACTCGCTGACTAATTAGCTAAAGAAGTTTTACTTCAATCGTGTGGTCTATAGCACACTTTTTTTTTTATTCGTATATATTGTGTTAAGACATGTTATTATTAGGCTTTAGAATATCCTTTGTACCTAACTAAGGGTAATAGCAGTAAGAAAATTATAAGGGTGCTGCAGCGCAGGCGTCATATATAAAAAACCTATGAATAAAGCATAGCAATAAGTACGAAGTCCACGAGCATTTTCCGGCGTCGGGATGTGACGACACCATCGCCCGCTGTTGGGATAACCTCTGTCACAGCAGAGATTATTCCACCAGCGCAATCAGTCACACTGGTGGTAGGTCTTTTGTTGCAAAAGGCTTGCTAGGTAGGTACTACCGCAGTGTCAATTATTCTGCCGCCAAATAGTAGTGCTTAGGCATTACTGTGTTCCGGTTTGAAGGGCACTGTACGCTAGTGAAATTACTGGGCAGACGAGATTTAAGAACTAATATCTCGAAGTTGGCAACGCGTGAGTGGCACCTACTAATGGTGCTGCAAGCGCTCATAGACTACGGCAACCACTTACCATCAGGTGGGCCGTATGCTTGTTTGCCAACTTGTAAAAAAAAAAAGAGCAAAGCAACTGGTAATACTAGTAAATTATTGTGTATTATTGTGTATTTATGTATTACGTGTAAATTACTTTGTCTCAAGTCAAAGTGTTAATCTATAATATTGATCTGGAATGAGGATTATACTGAGAAGAATTGGCACAGAACTCCACAGATACTTAATTACCGTCCCTATAATTAACGACACTTACCAAATATAGACCGCTCATTGGTTAAAGATAATTGATGATCAACTGGCAACCAATGAGCTTTTTGTATCTGCTATGTTAAGTTAACATGAGTTTGATCAATGTTCGAGAAACCGGGGGTTAATTTGGCTCTCATGAAATGTGCTCGGAGCGCTGCCTCCATCTCCGATGACGTTCTTAGCCGTGCTTCGGCTTCGCAGGTGGCACCCTAAGGACGAAATCAGATTTGAGCCCCCGTGGGGCTGCCCCTTTCACGGCTGAGTCTCTGGACTCGGCCCCACGCTCGGTGACGCTGTCAAGGCCAGTTGGGCCAACAGCAATACATATTCCGAATAAAAAAAAATTGGCTCTCATGAAATAAATAACGAACTGGTAATCAATAAAGCACTTCTGCTCGAACAAAGGCTAATCACTGGTATACGTGTTACTTATGATAGAGTAATTGAGTGAAAAAATAGTTACTCAAATATAGCATTGTTTCGTAATACAATACACAGTATTACGTAAGTGACACACGAGATTTTTAATAATGCTTGACAATTTAACACGTATTCTGTTGCTTTTTAATTGGGTACCGTCATCCGAACTAAGGGAATTCGTCGTGACGTATGATCGAGTGGTTACGTTGTCAATACAAATTGGTAGGTTAGCTCATTAACATGGGATGCTATTTGTAGTGTCTCGTATTTTGACAGCTTAATCTTTTATGATTTGTGAGCTGTGTGGCTATTTTTGTGTATGCTTTTTTGATGGTATGATGAATGTTATATGTAGGATTTATGTTAATACTTGCATAATTATACTATAATAATTTTTAAAAACTAATGAGGATCAATTATTTAGAATTTTTGATAGCAATTCATCATGAAAAAAATACTAAGAGCGATGCGATTTTTGCCTAAAATTTAAATAACTTTTTTTCATATGAATATTATCTAATTAAATCCGTTACGTAAAATTGAAATTTGATTAATTATGTATTAGATTCCAACTAGATGATTTTAAAGAGTAATTAAAATTCAATTTACAACTTTCGAGTTGGAATTTTATATTTCCCTTTAAATAATACACATAGGTCATTTACTCGTATATGACTTGCCGTACATATCAACGCCCATCCTAAGCCCTTGGACTTAGAAAGGCGATTTTTTCACAGATATTTTTTAAACGTTAACAAGCTCTTAGAAAAGATTTTTCGAATTTACATGTTTAAGGGGATAAAAAATGGGTTGAAAATATGTATGGAAATCCGTCATTTTTGAAACAAAATGCATAAAACTATGTTTTTGGCGAACAATTAAAGATAAGGAAACGAGAGTTTTAACATTTTCAATTTTAATAGTTAAAATAAGTTGGTTTTAAAATTGTTATTCACACGAGGGAAGCCGTTGGTAGAAGCTAGTAATGACTTAAATTTAATTTCAAATATAATAATATCAAATAAAGATTTATTATGTTAGTAGATTATATCTCTGATTTCTTGCAAAATTATTCAATCTCATAAATTGTGGCAGGTTATAGAATATGCTCTTAGAATTTTAAATACGCATACATAATTATATACCATTCCGCATTAAACCGCTATTAATAACTTAATTCACGATTATATTCAAACGCATAATTCATAGCGAAACATTAATCAGACAGAGATAATATTTCCCATGAGGCTTCATAGCAAAAATAGCATTAATATATTTACGTGTGAATGTGTGTGTATAAAAGCATTTATCGCTTATCATTTTTGGGCCCACCTTGCCCATAGGGGACGATTCGTTCTGACGTCACGAGTTATCACGACGTACAGTTGTTTTTCAGCAAAACATTGCGGCATGAAGCCAAAACAGTCTCGTGTAGAGAACACATGATTATAAACCACACATACATGAAGATTATAAGGATGTTTAATTTGGTCGGTAGTGAGTCTGTCTTTACCCTCGACGATTGAGGGTTCGATTCCGCTCGGGCAGATGTTTTAATTAATCACTAATCTTACAAATATCTGTTTCGGTCTGATCATTTGTCCTTGTGAGTCTCCCCACCGTGTCTCAGAGAGCACGTTAAGCTGTCGGTCCCGGTTGTTATTACATAACATCTGATAAAAATCGTTAACTCTTGATTGATAAGTAAATTACTCTTATCCAATGAATTACTGGTTCGCACATAGGGTTGCGGAGGGCAGATGGCAATTGTTATGTGTAAGAACTAGTAACCTATCAAATCCGGACAAGAGTAATAAGCAGACCCTGGGTAAATAGTATCAGGAATAATGCTAAGAAGAAGAAGAACATATTCCGCTAGCCGGAGTTGCATGTTATGTGTTAATGCATCCAGGATATTTAATGAACCATATATAGTCTGTTAAATGTAACTTGAACCCTGCGCAGTAACACGTTTTTGGGTCTCAACCGTATGCGGTATGAAGGGGGCCGGGTTTAGTACACTCGCTCACGGTTGTTTTAGTTCTTTAATAATAAATTATTAAAAATAAATTAAAATATAAATTAGTTTTGTCAAGTGTGTTAACATTTATTTCAAGATAATGCCTCGACCACAATCAACTTTAAGGAGACGGGAGAGAAGGATGGTATTTTACGTTTATAGTTATTTTTTAAAGAAAATAATATAACTAATTCTCTGAATAATACTGCGGAAGATACGAAGAAGTCTGTCTGACTATTAATAATGTACCTTAACTTTTTTTATAATAAAAAAGGTATATAGGTACCTTTTTTCTATACTATTTATTTGTTTTATTCTATTTTTTTTTTATTTTTTTATTTTTATTAGTCCACAAAACTGACTACAATTATACAAACGACTTAAATTAGAAAATGAATACAACATTATGTTTCAATTGAGTCTTCTCGATGTGGACATAACATGCTTATACTTAGAGGGTACTAAAATAAAAAGAAGAATAGTAAAATAAACTTAACTTAAATTACGCAACTAAAAATTAGAATGAAAATATGAATATGAGATGAATGAATGATATTAATAATAATAAAAAAATATATAACTAAGCACAAAAGTTACCTACAGGTTTTCTAAAAATTAATTAATTAGTAAAAAATTTGAGTATACATATTCTTTTTAATGGTCATGACATTATCGTTAAAAATATCTACTGTATCTCTAAAACCATTTGCAAGAGATAACATTCTATACAGCGGACTATGCTGACCAAGGTTACTTCTTGTATGAGGCAAACAGAAAGTCTTGCGATTATGTAAGTGGCTACTGCTACGAGGCACCGCAAAACTTAAGCGCCCGAGCAATTCTGGTGCATCAATAAGCCCATTTATTAATTTTGACAGAAAAATCACATCTGCAACCTTCCTACGATCCTTAAGTGATTTCATATTATAGTGGCTAAGACGAGATTCGTAAGTAAACAGCCGATAGCAATTAAAGTCTGTGTACGACAAGTGGTATAAAAATCGTTTCTGGATTCGTTCAATGCTATCGGAGTGAACTTGGTACCCTGGGCTCCAAACAGTGCTACAATACTCCAGAATGCTGCGCACAATTTTATTGTAGACAAGAATTGACAGAGAACGGTCCTTGAACATTTTCATTTGCCTAAAAACTAGACCTGATATTTTAGATGCCTTTGATGTAATATACTCAATATGTTGACGAAAGTTTAAGGCAGAGTCTACAATAACTCCCAGATCTCTAATACTAGAAACTTCTTTTAAGTACATATTGCTTATTTTATATTTACCGTCTAACGATAATTTTCTCCTAGTAAACCTAATGTAAAAACACTTATCAATATTCAAAGACATAGCATTCATAGTGCACCATGAATAAACAGAATCAATGTCATGTTGTAATGCCTTGACATCAGCTTCGTCTTTGATGGTTCTATATATTTTTACATCATCTGCAAACATTTTGAATTTAGATTTAATATCATATGCCAAATCATTTATAAAGATTAAGAAGAATGTAGGACCGAGATGGGATCCTTGTGGTACTCCAGATGGGATTTTACTCTCAAAGGACTTGTAACCATTAAAAGCGACCAGTTGCGATCGGTTTTCTAAGTAAGATTCGCACCAACGCAAGAGTGAGCCGTGAATTCCCATGGATCCAATTTTATTTAATAAAATTATATGATTGACCAGATCAAAAGCTTTACGCATGTCAGTGTAAATTGCATGTACTTCGCCAGTAGCATCAACTGTCTCGGTGATATCCGAAACATAACAAACTAAATTAGAAGCAGTAGATTTATGAGGGCGAAATCCATGTTGATTAGGAACTAGGGAAGGGGCTATATGATAGAAGATTTTTTTTGTACAAGTCTTTCTAAAATCTTACCACAGACAGGTAAAATAGAAATAGGCCTATAGTTTGTAATATCTTTTGAATTGCCAGACTTAAGAATCGGAGTTACATGCGCAATTTTCCATTTAGTGGGAAATATACCCGTTTGTAAGGAATAATTATAAATGACCGTTAGGGGTGTGACCAATTGCTTAGCACATTTTTTCAGAAATATAGGAGGTAGAGAATCCGGACCGGGTCCCTTCAGTGGATCTAGGGTAGATAGTTGTTTAAAAACTTCATCCTCCGTAAGTTTACAATCAGTAAATGGTGCGCCAGATGAGGCATGTTGGGTTGGATTGTTTAATATTATTGTCGAAGAGTTATTTACCACGTTATGATTTATGTTTTCAATGTATACCGATGCGAAATGCCTGGCAAAAGCGTTGCAGATATCTTTCCCTCCCTTCGCTACGTAGTTATCAAGAAACATTTCGTTCGGTATACATTTAGTACCATTTTTATTTTGTTGATTGAAAAAATTCCAAAAGTATTTAGGGTCATTTCGAATATTGTCAGCTACTCGTTTCTTAAAATTTTCATAGCAGTTCCTAATCATCACTGAGCAACGTTCCCGCAACAACTCGTAAGTAAATTTATCCATTGAATTATTATATTTCTTGCTTTTATTGTGGACTTTTGGTTTTTCACGTAATGCCTTTATTAAAGGAGCTGTGTACCATATCGGATAGTGATTGTCTCGTGGTTTGCGCATGGGTGTATACTTATAAATAATGGGCATTAATGTTTGGTAAAAATACTTATTATTTCATCAACTGAAATTCTGTTTTTGAAAAGTAACGACCAATTTATTTGATCTAATTCATTGCACATACTGTCGTAGTCACAGTAAAAAAAATTAAGGTAAGGCATTCGTGAAGGTTTTATAAAACAGTCATTAGTGATTTCTAATTAAATTTCTAACGGTGGGTGATGGCTATCAATAGAAACTAAAGCATTTGCTGATTTATGGACTGTAGTCAAATTTCGACTATTAGACATAACTAGATCTAAGATACGATCATTAACGTTCGTTATATGATTATATTGTTTAAAATTGTTAAAAGCAATGTTTTCCAAAAAAATACTATCAATATTGTTAATAAAGTGATCGGGTAAGAAGTCGTTGCCGTTAGTGTTCTTTACCCAAGTTATACCAGGTAAATTAAAATCTCCCATAATAAGTGTGGGAGAGTTAGGAGAAATTTTATAATTACAAACGTTATTAACTTTTTTAAACAGACATTCTAAATAATGTTCTGTTACAGGTGGGGGGACATAAATACCGCAGATGTATACAACGGTACCTTTATTCATTTTAATTGATATCCACAAGTCTTCACCTTCTGATTCCCAATCATATTTTCTTATGGACTCATATTTTTTGCTTACAGCAATAGCTACCCCGCCACCGTCCTTTTTATGTTTAGAAAGTGGGCATGAACTGCGATCTCGTCTGTACAAAGTATATCGACTATCCAATATTTCATTATCGAAAACAGTGTTGTTTAACCATGTTTCAGTAAGTATTATTAAATCATAGTCATGACATAGTGCCGCTGTATAGATTGCCTCTGTTTTAGTCCTAAGACCTCGCACATTCTGATAAAAAACTTCTAGAGTGAATTTTATAAAATAAAAATGTAAATGCATGCATTAATAAAATAAAAATAAAATAAACTAATATACTAATTAAGGCTCTTTAAAGTTTCAGCAGTCTTTATCCATAGTGCTGACGATTAATTATTTTTTCGGACAAATATTCGACCATTTCTAATCCACACAAATTCATATTTTTTCTCTTTGGCCACCAGCCTGGTGGCGGCATGTAGCTTTTTATTTATAAGTGACAGGTGTTCCAAGACATATACAGGTTTTTTTTCACCAGCAAATCCTAAATCAGATGTATTCAGTTTGTCCTGTATATTTCTCTTGTTATAGCGTTTTACTGCTGCAAGGAAGTCATCCCTTATTCTTGGACTGGATAGTTTAATCACAATGCTTCGTGGACGTTGGGATTGCTTATCCATCTTAGCAACTCTATGGAAGTTAAGTATGTTCCCATCTGGCAAGTCGTATGAGATTACTGATGACATTTTCTGAATGATTGCGAGAATATTCTCATTTTTGCTCTCGGGGATACATTGCACCTCAACATTGCAGTCTCTAGCTTGTTGTTCAAGTTGAAATATCTTGCTATTTAGCTCTATCATTTGAGATTGTAAGGTATCATTTTCACTGATGAGTTTAGAAAGAGACTTTTTGGTTTCATCGTTTAGTCGTACCTGCGCGTCATGAGCATCAGATAAAAATTGCATGGATGTCGTTAAGTCTTCAACTTCTTTTCGCAAAGAAACAAGTTTACCTCCAATGTCTCTGACCTCTGATTGAACATCGGTTAGCTTGGTCTCGAACTTATTAAGGCTTGCTTGCTGATTCTCAAAGTGTTCCTTCATTTCTCGCCGCAAATTCCTAATCTCATTAATGATGACATTTTCATTAGAGCTACCTACATCTGATAGCTGAGGCAAGACGGAGACAGTTTCGGGAGGCTGCTGTTTGCGACTTTTGTTTTGAATCGGCGTGTTGGTGTTGTCTTTCTTTGGCTTGCTTGCTTCACAAGAAGGGCAGATCCATGTCGCTCGATTGGATGAGGTTGTGTCCACATAGCTCACGCACTCATAGTGATACAGTAGAGCGCAACTTCCGATAGAACACTTCAATCTCTTTTGTGTAACTAAAACATTATTATTGCAAGCTGAACATTGTCCAAGCATTTTTGTAGCAAAGAAGATGTACTACAATTAAAATAGAAAGTAAAAAATATATATAATAACTTTCTAGAATAGTTTCCAGTGAAAAAAAATAACATGTATTTAAAAAAAAAAAAAGAAAAAGCTTGTGTAGAGATGTGGATTTGAACCCAAGATGTAAGGATCGTAAACACTCGTTCAATCTGTCACTTAATACGCCACTGCTATTTCAACCAAAAGATTGAAATTGTGCTTCTTGTTATAGCATTTTATGATAACTCGTAAATATGTCAATATTTGAAGGTAGCTTTATTAATAACTTGATAACACTTCACTTTTTATGCACTGTTCACAATAACTTAAAAGTTACGTTTTCTGATTAATTCGAAAATCCACATAGCAAATAATGTTTATTTCAACTTCTTCATTGTTCTAATTAGTAATACGTCAGAAGCTGGTAACTATTTTACCTTTAATAATTTTTTAAACTATTTTTTATGTCAGAGATGTTACGTTGACGTTATGCCCTCGGTGCACGGCGTTGAATGTATTTAAGTAATTAATAACGATAATAAATAAATAATTAATTGAATTTAGCAGAAATAATAACTATATTATATACTTCATTCCGTTTCCTTACTTTATAAAGAATCGATTTAAATAAGACGAAACCAATATTTTTGTCTAACATTTTTGTCCATTATTGTACCTGCGCAGAAGCGGCCATTTTGGTTCAAGTTACATTTAGGGAACTATAACCATTATACGTATGCAAATTTTATGGCTTCATTCGTGCACATACAAAATTCTGCTTAGTATTTTACGTAGAGATATGCCATGTAGACAATATACAACTCAATTACAGTGAAGATGTATATGTATAAATATTTAAGCTTAAGCCTACAATATTGATATTTTACCATAAAAATAATAATTTCCCCATAATTATTGATTACGGCCACTTGTTGCGAATGGCTGTACGTTCCGTGCAAATCCACTTAACCCTGGAATAATGTCATTGCTATCCCCAAAGCCGGGATGTGTTCTTTTATTAACAAATTAAGCGGAAGCCTCGAATCGCCGTATTGAGTAATATCCAGAGATTATTGCCTCGGCTCTGGCAAATGTCGAGGTCGAATATGACAAATGAGTTCACCGGATTATGTATGCGATTTCTGTATAGGCTTTAGTCGTGATGGTTATTAATTTCATAAATATTTATGGTCATTTTTACTTGTCAATCAAGCGTAATGAGCAATTTATAACATTCTCGATTATTTAATAACCTCCTTTACGTGGCGTATTTTTTTAATATAATATAATAGTATGGGAATTTATAACGGAGAAAAATTGTAAGATTCAACTGATTAGGTTGTAACAAAAAAATCAAATAAGTATTCTAATTTAAATACAAACTCTGAACAAAATTCTTCACAAACTTTAAATGTCATATTTATTTATAGCGAATCGACAGCCAAAAAAATAAGTTTCAAGCTTGTAGCTCTAAAATGACGATTCTTCAATACATTTATAACTTTTTAGGCCCCCCCTCCCTCTTTCAACCCCTTCAAATTTTTTTCGCATTAAATAGAAGTCTATGTAAGAACACCTTGTGGCGCAGCGGTAGCGAACCTGCCTTAAACGCCACAGGTCGCGGGTTTGATTCCCGCTCGGAGCATAATATATTTGTATTGACCATGCAAGCATATTTTCCGGTCTGGGTGTAATTGTCCTTGTCATTGTGAATGTTTCCGGACCCCCGACACAGGATATTACTATCCTAATGGGGGCCGTTGAGTGTGCAACGTTTAAAAAAGAAAAACATAAGGACTGAGAAAGGTCTCAGGCTTTAGATTTGTATTATACTTTATACTATTTACTTTATACATATTATGTACTAAATTTCAATTTCAATTTAAATCTGTTCAGTAGTTTTAGCGTGAAAGCGCGATAGACAGACAGACAGAGTTACTTTCGCATTTATAATATTATTAAGTAAGGATTATATATTTGCCTTTATTGCGGAAATAAATTCATAACTGTTATGACGGAATAAATCAATATAGGTATATTAATTATTATTATAAATGAAATTATGACGTTCAAAATTTATATTACAGCATATTTCTTTTTAATTAAGTCAAAGAAGTTTCAATGAGAATCAAAACCAGCACGAGTTGTGTATGCATTCGAAATACAGACAGCGCTTTAACTAAACGATTCGAAATTAAATTTAGCTACGCGACAATTGTAGCATTAAGGCTGTCTCTAATAATGTTTTTGCTCGGTCACAAGATTTGACTAATGGTCCCCTTGTCGCTAGCACACCGCGCTTCCCACGGAGTCTTTGTAAGGGATGTAATTTAATGTTTCTCCTTGTAATACGTGCTTTTGAAAACGTGTTTAATTTTAACTTTTATGTGACAATTTTTTTTCAGTCTCGAGTGTAACGTCTGGTGGTTTTGTACGCATAATTGTAATTGGATTTCGTGGAGATATTAAATGAAATTAATTTGTAAGATTAAAAAAAACATTATAATAACGAATATGATTTGTTTACAACCAATGTTAAATCATATTTACAATTCAATACTAAGTATATGTACAAGTAATTAAAACTGTATAAATCATGTGCACGGTGAATGGTGGCAAGAATGCTAGCTGCTTTTGCCCGCTGAACCGCAATCCTGAATTTTTGGACGAAAAATGAAAAAGTCCCTCTGTCCCCCGTAGAGGCAATGAGTCGGGGTGTAATATCTTTTAGAAACTGTTTTGCACTAACGCTCCATATCCAAAGATATAATTTGGAAGTGACGAATAAATAAATTTATAACGAATTATGATGAAATACGTCACCACCTTAAATCTTAAACTTTGTGCATTATAGTGAGTTAGCTTACTTTGAATTTTTTCTTACCTTTTTAATTTTTTTTTTTTTATGTTAGAAGTTGGCAAACAAGCATACGGCCCACCTGATGGTAAGTGGCTGCCGCAGCCTATGAGCGCTTGCAGCACCATTAGTAGGTGCCACTCGCGCGTTGCCAACCTCGAGATATTAGCGCACAATGCCCTTCAAACCGGAACACAGTAGTGCCTAAGCACTACTATTTGGCGGCAGAATATTGGACACTGCGGTGGTACCTACCTAGCCGGCCTCTTGCAACAAAAGACCTACCACCAGTGTGACTGATTGCACTGGTGGAATAATCTCTCCTGTGACAGAGGTTATCCCAACAGTTAATAGTATAACCATAAATGCAAATTTCATGGTATTTTTCTTTACCACAAATGAGGTAATAACGCAATAAGGAATATACTATCAAAGAATTTTCGCCGCTTCATCAGGAAATTAGTATAAAATCTAATTACTTACGGCAAAACTGTTACATTAAAAAGCAGCACCTGAAAAATGTCGAGTCATTTAAGAAATTAAAAGAAAACAGAAAATCCACGGTATGAATATTACATGAAAAATTCACGGTTTGTCGGTTGGCTTCATACTTCCGACAGCCTTGACAGGTTTCATTACAATCTACAAAGTTAATGAATCATACAATGAACGAATTAAGATATTGTACAACATTTTTTATACCATACATTAGAAGTTTGTTACAATAAAATCTTTGAAAAAGTTGTTTTGTTTTTTTAACTTTTCCTTAAATAAAATTGTAAGGGGACATTTATGGTAAAAAGAACGTACCCTTGTCATAAAAAAGCCATATAACAGTAGGTAGATGACGCCTTCGTCACGTCGGACGTCACGTCATTTTGTGACAAATGTTCTGGCGGACGGCGGTAGTAGTAAGACCATCTTTATTGCCGAAGGAAGAAGTCTCTATCCCGGCTCAGAGAAAAGGCCCTGCAGTAGAAAAGTGTTGTCTCCTTGATAGAGAATTTGTTTTTTGTAATGAATTACTGACCCGCACATATAACAGGTTACAGATCGTATAGCATAGTAGCCGGTAATCGCGCTGTAGAAAGATTTAATTATTCTCAATAAAGGTAACAATATTTATAAAATACTAGGAACATGAATTCACCATAATATAAGAATACGCACAAATTTATTATTCCAAGCCCACGTTTTCGCTTTCATGGTCCACATAGTTATTGTTTAGTTTAACAAACAAATGAACAATACTTTCGCTTTATTATTGTGTTACTGTTACACCAAATTACCGTATTGCATCGTCCGTCGGCGCTTTCTTTATTATTACTCGGTTTCTATGTATCGTATCGTGATGTCATATCCTATACCATCCTCAAATTTTTCGAATGCGACTAGTACCTCCTAACCTCTGGGGGTTAGGGAGTTATACCAAACAAAAAAACACTAGCTATTAAGATGACTGTATAGATTTCATTACTAGGTTTAGTCCGTGAAAATGCAAGAATAATGACCGTCAAAAATCGTCTGTCTTCACTATTATTATCATACCTATTCAAAATACGCTTAAGAAATTTAAAAGGGCTTAAGGATAAATATTTTCTTATCCCTGTTGTTATGTTTGCGAATATTTTATAATACAATATCAATCATAATACTAAACATTACTAAAAAAAGGTTTTATCAAATAACAATAGGCATAAACCATAACACAAGTAACGCCTAAGTGGCGGAAGGTAGTAATTTTCAATTACAGCTCCCAAGATGGTACAAAATAAAGGATTTATCTCCGAAAATGAGGTCAGGAATAAATTGAAATTTATTGTGACGATAACGGTGTTTGGTAGGCATCGTAAATTTCAGCAGCTAGGCATTTCAGTTTTGTAATTATGAAATAATATCCGCTGGGCTTGATTATAATCATCATAAATTTTAGAAATTATTTTTATCACGGTCTTTCCAATGAGCATAGCATCTACTTGCGCTTGAGACAGATATTTATAAATAAATAAATAAATGCGACACACTCAACGGCCCCCATTAGGATAGTGATATCCTGTGTCGGGGTCCGGAAACACATACAAAGACAAGGACAAATACACCCAGACCGGAAAATATGCTTGCATGGTCAATACAAACATATTAGGCTCCGATCGGGAATCGAACCCGCGACCTGTGGCGTTTATGGCAGGTTCGCTACCGCTGCGCCACAACGTCGTCTATTTGTATAGTTCATACAGATATTCAGGTCTAGGTAGATGAGGTTATGATTTTTTTGTATTTGTGTAGAAATACTAATAGTAGTTCCTTGCTGTTTTCAACACGAAAAAACTTTAAGTTCTACCTTACCGCCATCAAGGTGGTCTAGAAATCATTTTAAAACCTTCCTCGCACAACCATTCTTTGGAATCAACCTCCAGCCGTCGGTTTTTCTGAACCGATGCGATCTTTTCTTTCAAGAGAAGAGCCTATTCTCTTCTTAAAGGTCGGCAACGCACCTGCATGGCTTCTAGTGTTGCAGCTGTTTATGTGCGGCGGTGATTGCTTAGCATCAGACGAGCTTCTTGCCCGTTTGGCCCTCTTACATATAAAAAGCCCTACTAAATATCGGTGTGAACCAACAGTATTAGGGCTATTGGACTTGATGAATGATAGCGCCGGAGGCCGAAATCATCATCCCTTCTTTTTTATTTCCCTTTCCTATCCATATAGAAGGAGGGCCTTCTCTTAACTTGGACACTTACTTGTAATGTTATAGATATTAGAAGGGTCAGTAATTTACGGTGACCGCTTACCATAAATAATAAGCAAAATAGACGAGATGAAAATTCACTACTTTAATCTTTATATCAGGCTTTTTTCCAACAAATATCCTCCAACACGAAGCTAGATAAGCTTCGGTACATTCAAATGCCCTGAGCATTGTCGCTTGCGTGTTGTAACAAACGGCTAAACAATAAATACCCAGTTATCGCCATTTTAATAAATGTCCGTGAAACTTTGCTGAATAAATAAACAAACAAGGCTATAAAGGCTTATCTTTGAACAGCGCTGCATACAGATAGTATTTTATATGATGTCTGGAATGTATTTTGAAAACGTTCTTTGTTAGTATATAAAATGATTTTTGAAGTATGAGATATTTTTTGTTTTGTTGTTTTGTTCATAAATTTATGAGCTAACAATGCAAACAAATTCAAAACGTCAGAGGTCGCAAATTTAATATTTTGGATATAAAGGGGATGTGACGCTAGCCCTTGGGGGTCAGCTGTCTTCTTCTCAAGATTCCTCCGACTTTTGCATGCTTAGTCAAAAACAATATAACATTTCAAGTAAGATTAAATTAACCAAATTGTTAATTATTAATTGATTATGAGTAAACTGTTAATAGCAGGCTTAAGCAATATCATGTCTTTTTATTTATTTTCTTGCGATTGAACATGAATTGGGTGGTTGTCTCAGCATACTAAGGGTGCAAAAGCATTCGTACTATTGGGATCTGTTCGATAAATGTGTGTGGGAGGCCCACACTCTCTAACCCACTTTCCTAAGCCTCTTATCTCAGGTAGCAAATTACTTTGTTATCTTTTGTGCTACTGCACTGTTGGTAAGTCTTTTGTAGCAAAAGGCCGGCTAGGTAGGTGTCCGTATCACCGCAGTGTCAAATATTCTGCCGCCAAATAGTAGTGCTTAGGCATTACTGTGTTCCAGTTTGAAGGGCACTGTAGGCTAGTGAAATTACTGGGCACGGGAGATTTAAGAACTACTATCTCGAGGTTGGCAACGCTTGAGTGGCACCTACTAATGGTGCTGCAAGCGCTCATAGGCTACGGCAACGCTGCAAGCACTCATAGGCCACACCATTTATCACCAGGTGGGTGCTTGTTTGCCAACTTGTAACATAAAAAAAAACTGCTACCATAAACAACGGTCATTGCTTTCTATCAGGCAGCCATAACCAACACCATGAACACCAAAAAAATTATTACCGTCATAAGAAAGCAAAAATAATTGAATACCCCTTCCTTTTTGTAAAACATGAAACTTTTATGACGACTTGGAAGAAAATATCCAACCCACATTCTCAGTTATCTTTAATATGAGCATTATAGGAGCATAATGGGACCTTATGGTAAAGCCTTCATTGCCGTAAAAAAGTAATAATAGTACTGCTATACCTTCTTACGGCTTTGCTTAGTAGCGAGATACTATCCGTCTGTTGCTTTGTCCAATTTTTTTTTTTTTATAATTATTTCTTGTACAGTACTTTCTGAGATTCATAATAAATTATACTCGTTAAATACTCAATGACTCCAATTAGGACAGTGATATCCTGTGTCAGGGTCCAAAATTAGCACAATAACTTAAACTGGTTTAACCCTGTATGGTCGATACAAAAATATGCCTTTATTAATGCTTGCGCTACAACGGACGTCAGTGTTTTTTATGTGTCATTTCAATTGGTAAACAAGCATACGGTCCGTCTGATGGTAAGCAGTTACCGCAACCTATGATTGCTTGCTATACTTGAGGTATCCCATGCGCATTGCCAACCTAAGAGATAGGAGGAAGGGACAACAAGGGGAGGGCATGAAACGCAACAGTACTGCTACTTTAAACCGATTTTCTGTGAGATGGTAGTACATCTCCGGTCGAGCCGGCTTATTTGTACTGGAAACAGCATGGCTCTACTACTATGTACTATGTCAGAAACCTATGATTGCTTGCAATACTTGAGGTATCCCATGCGCATTGCCAACCTATGGGATAGGAGGGAAGGGACAACAAGGGGAGGGCATGAAACGCAACAGTACTGCTACTTTAAACCGATTTTCTGTGAGATGGTAGTACATCTCCGGTCGAGCCGGCTTATTTGTACTGGAAACAGCATGGCTCTAGTACTATGTACTATGTCAGAAACCTATGATTGCTTGCAATACTTTAGGCATCCCATGCGCATTGCCAACCTAAGGATAGGAGGAAGGGACACCAAGGGAGGGCATGAAACGCAACAGTACTGCTACTTTAAACCGATTTTCTGTGAGAAGTTAGTACTTCCCCTGTCGCGCCGGCATTTTTGTACTGAGAACAGCATGCTCCACTACTACGTACGTACTCTAAAAGAAAAAAAAATTACAAATGTAATTGACATTTAAATATTAGTACGCAATTATTTTATTCTGAATTTATTTACTATAAAAAGGATTCCACAAAATGATACCAATTTCAGTCTCCACGGGCGCGTATTATTCGTAACAAGGTATTGTAAAATGTAATCATTGTTAAGTGTGGTTACGGAGTTGTTCCGTTGGTTTGTTTCGTTATACAGTGATTTATTATTATTAAATTTTTAATTTTACTTTATTTTTAATTTAAAAATAGCATTTACTTTTACCAATATATGCTATAAAAAGGAAAGAAATAATTTGGAAGAGGTCATAAAAATGTGTGTGCAAAGTCGTGGTGTGCTTGGCATATCTCGAGTAGGCGATGCATGAGTGATACGTACAAATGAATGGTGTTTGCGAGCGCTCATAGGTTTACAATCCGTGAGCCGTATACTTCCTTGTCAATTTAGTCGCATAAAAACACTTGAAAAACTATAATAAGATAACTGGAACCCATGATAATATAAAGACGAATAATTAATTAGCCGGTAAACTGAGAACTTGCAGCACTAAAACTTTCTTCAGGACAAAAATAATACTTGATGTCGTCTGATAGTGCCTCCCATTGATTTTTTATTTGTGAAGTCAAATGTAAGACGACAATTATTGGTATCTGGAACCATTTACAAATGCTATGCAAGCAGTCGAATAATAATGTTAAATTTTGTTGAATTATACTATTAACTGAATACTTTGCCGTATATAAAGTTGTAATCGAGCTTTTATTTACTTTAAAACTGTATGCCAGTAAAAGTAAAATGATCCAAATTACAGGCTCAATGGAGTCGCATTATCCGTAATTACTTGTAATGGCTCATTATACGCTGGAAGTGGAGTGCCTGTCGTTGTTACACTGTATTTATAGACACTTCACTGTCCTCAGGTCTTAAAATTCATTATTAACATGACATTCTTGATGGTAATTTCATTAGGTGGCTTATTTTTCTGATTGCTTAAAATTGTTTCAATAAACTGTTTCACTGCTGAATAAAGGCTGTCTCTCATGCGAGCCTAATCTCTTTCTGAGCATATTCCGTTTCTTTGAATTGGTGGATATAAACATATTTTAATTTTTTTGTCAGGGACCTGCAGGTTTAAAATATAAATTAAAAAAAATTCTCAAACTGCCACAGCAACCTCCAAAACTTCGGTTAAAGTCTTATTTGTTAAAGATATAACGAAAAATCAAGAAGAAAGAATCAATGTCTAACATTGAAGAATCAATTTATTATAACATTGATACTATCTTCACTACATAGTATAAAACAAAGTCGCTATCTCTGTCCCTGTGTATGCTTAAATCTTTAAAACTACGCAACGGATTTTGATGCGGTTTTTTTAATAGATAGAGTGATTGAAGAGAAATGTTTATATGTTTAAAAATAGTGGAGAAATAAAAATTGAGGTTTCTAATGTGATGTCGTAAATAATTACATTTATCGCGTGCCTCGGGCACGGGCAGTAATGAATAAATCAAAACTACTGGATTGATTTTAATCATTTCTTCAGTGAATGACATAAGACTATATTTTATACCCGTGCTAAGCCGGAGCGGCCCGCTAGTATTTATATATACCAGTTATATTATATTGAACAACTATTTAATGCTAGTGAAAGTTATGAAAAGTGTAAACGATTTTTAACTAAAAAATATCAATCCATTATTTTGATAAATTAAATTCGCTGTTTTGTTGCCAACGAAACGAATCAAATGGGTTGAAAGCTTTCCACACAGATTTTAAATTTTCAAAATCAATCAAGCTTATGTTGGTTTTGATCGATAATTTTTATTCAAAACATTTATAATAATTGTTACATCTACTAATAAAAGGTCTTTACACACTGTAACGTGTGCAAGGGCAAGACACCGCGTTGTTGAAGTTTAGTCTACATATAAGGTTATATTTTCAATTTCACGATGTCAACCACTCAGTTGCCGCCCCTCAATATTGATCGGTTTGGTCAGAGAATCCTTTTTTCTTGTTGAACGAATATTGCACCTGTACCTTCCTTTTTATCATAATAGCGGTAAATTAAATGGAAATTATTATTTATCACTTGTGATATAAAACTTAATCATTTCTTAAACTTAAAAACATTATTCTCTTGTGAAGCATAAAAGTATAGAATCATAGCTCATTTGATTGAAGATCTCAACGCCACATACACTTCATCACAATTAATTATTTTCTTATATAACCCTTACCAAGAAGAGTATCTTCATTGCCAGTAAACAAATCATACTATCGGTAGAGCGTCAAGTTAGTTCGTATTTTCATTTAAAAGGGAATAACAAAGAAAGCAATACGTTTTGATATAGTTAACATGTCGTTAACATGAAATGGAAAAATTCTAACAAAAGACTCGACATGAGGGTAACTATGAAAATGTTCTATGAAATACTGGGGGTGGTCTCATTAACAAGTTCAGATTGAATCTTGTAACGAGGTATACATTCGCGCCTTGGTAACAAAGGCGCCGCCGCGGGGTTCATTCGCTCGTTAGTACGCTTGTATAATTATAATGTGATTGTTAAGGAATGTGTTTATTTTAATAAAATGTTTATAATTAATAAAAAATTTTATAAATAACATACGTACCATACGTAATATATTCAAAGTATTAAATTTAAAATGCTCCAAAACTCAAAAAAGCGCTCAGCTTTTTGACTAGAAAAACTTTGAAAGTCGGTTGTTAATTTTAGAGGTTTATAATATCTAGATGGTAGGCCTTTTATTGCAAGAGGTTGGCTAGGTGGGTACCACCGCAATGTCAGATATTCTTCTATCGTAAAGCAGTATTTGTTTGTTCTGTTTCTGTGTTTCGGTTTGTATGACACTGTATCTAGTGAAATTACTGGATAAGAGTGAGTGTCACCCTCATTCTATAAATTAATGTTGCAAGCGTTCATAGAGACTACCATGACCGCTTCCCATCAGGTATTTCGTATGCTTGCTTGCCAAATAAGTAAAATTATAAAAAAAATGGCAACGTACTGACTTTTTTATTTATTTAAAATCAGGCAACGAGGCCCATACATATATACCTAACAGACTAGCATACATGTTAAATATTATAAAATACTTAAATCTAACACCACATAACACCAGATTGATTGATTTGGTCAAGATAAAAATAATTATGTACAATTTTATTAATTAGTAATATTAATTCTAAAAAAAATATAGTATAAAGGTTTTTCACATGGTCATAATATTATTTTAAAAAAAACAGTTCTCTATAAAAAATATTGTAATTTAATTTCATTAAAAAATATATTTGACTAGTTTTTGACACAATCTCAAACATCGTTGGCTGAAATTTACGGTATTAAATTGTAAATTATGTCATAGACTTGAGTGCACTAGCAGAAAATTTCATCCTGTTTTAATTTAAATTTTAATTCAACAACCACCAAAGCTATTCACAGCTATATTAAAATCTTTCGTACTCTATGCCAAGTATAAATAGTAATAGAGCCATGCTCCTCCTAGGTGGGCTCAATCGGGGAAGTACTACCCTCTCACAGAAAATCGGCGTAAAGTAACAGTATCAGCAGTTACTGTTGCGTTTTGTGCGAGAATGAAATACAATCTGTCCTTCTATACCTTGTGATTGTAGCATGCATGTGATACTTCGAGTATCGCGCTTCATAGGTTGCGGTTGCTTACCATCACGCGGACCGTTTGCTTGTTTGCCAACGTAATGAAATAAAAAAAATAATTAAAATGTTGCAAATAAGTGAACAATTATAAAAAGCCTGATAATAATAGGGCGTTATCTGCACAAACAGATGCGTATAGTAAATATAAACACGGGGATGCACTCAAAGTGGCTACGAAGCGACATCTAGGGTGTCCGACGACTGTATTGTCTAAAGGTACAAGGGAGACTGGGAGTGTTGAAGCGATAGGGTTGGCAAACTCAAGTTAAAAATAGTTAAAAAAAAACAATTGTGAACTAGCTTTACTCGTGTGATTTACAGAATTATTGTTTAGTTTTTTTACCTGGATACCTATTTCCTTTTATAGTCTAATTAATAATATATTCTTTCAAAGTCCGTCGTACCAGTACGCAGATTAGACGGAATTTTTGTTTTATTTGTATTAGAAGAACTTCAATTTCATATGTAATAATAAAAAGCTATGCTGTTATTATGACATTAGAAACAAAGACTTTAACTATAATTAGTATTTACTTATAGAGAGATAAAAATATTTTAAAAATGCCTCAACAATTTTTTTGATAGTTTGGATTGGCCTGTAATACAGATAGAAAAAAAAACTATTTTTCTAGTTACTATTCTACTAGTTGTTCTATTAAGCTTATTTTAGATTTTGTCATTCAAAATATAATTAAATTATTAACTTTGCTTTAAATAAACCTAATTTTTTTCACATAATTTTAATTTGTCAACCCTATTGACTATATGTTCATGTTCAAAGTAGGGGTAGTGATTCATCAATTGTGCAAAGTGCCACTTCATATTCAGTCCGTTTGACTGTCGCGTACGCTTTGCCGCCTTCAAATGAACGCTGATTGGATGATCCACCATTTAAATTTTTATATTTTTTTTGCCAACTGTACTAGCGATTTCAATACTGAGCTAATATTACGAGCACCACTCAAATATGATACGTTTTTCTGGATTTGTTTTGAACCAATTTATTTCAAATATGATTTTATAAGAGCTTTAGTGTTTTCGTATCTGAGCGAATATAAATGTTTACATAAAAAATAAAGAACTAATATTTTTCGAATTTTTCTTCTCAGTAAAGTATCTATAGTAAACATTGCACATAAATTAAATGGTAATTTCATTGACATTTTTTTAGAATTAATGTCGATAAAATTCAATAAGAGTTGCTTATGGAATATCATAAAGCGGGTTCTGTGCTAAAAGTTACTCTTCAAGTTAAGACTAATTCCCAAATGTGTATATGTATAGGAGGCAACCTATGGATGAAATCAACTTTGAGCCTCGGTGAAGGCTGACGCTTTTTCTCGTCTGGGTTTCAGTACGCGGTCACGCCCGGTGATACTGTAGAGGCCAGTAAGGGCCAAGAGCAATACACAATCAGAAAAAGAAATAACTAATGCATATTCTAGAATTATTATATCATCTAAAAAATGCTATACGCAACCTTATACGTCTTTTAATAAAAATATCTTGAATAGTATACAATTAAGAAATTACTTAAAAATTATCTCAATATTGCATCAAATATATTAACATTTATATTCACGCTTTTAAAGCACCTCACGTAGTAATTTTATGGGGAAAAAATTCTAAAGTACCAAAATTGCTCGTCGCGGTAACCGCTCTCCTTTTTAGCTTTGCAAATGCAGTTAGTTGGATAATTTGACGCACTACGCCTCACGGGAATCGAACTAGCATCTGGGGAAGAACACCATTTGTTCGGTGCATTCATTCGTCTGTATCTAACTTAAAATCAACCAAGAATTTCGTCAAGGAATTTCGGATTCTATTTCTTTGATGAAAAGGTTTATTTTAAATGGAGTAAGATTTCCATTTTGAGAAATTACAATAATTAGATTTTTTGTGTGCATGCTTCTGAAATAAAGATGAGATGGCTTTGAATAATTTTGAATTGAAAAAACTTATGCGAAATTCCTTTTTTAGAATGACTTTAAAACGAACAGGATGATCTGTTTTTTTAACTGATTTAAATTTTTTTTTAGGTGTGGTGGATTTTATCCAGATCCGTTCATCTTGCGTAATTAAGTAACGATCATGCAAACATCAAAATATACAAACTTTCACATTTATTGTGTTAGAGAAGAATGACTACAATATTGCTTGTTAATTAATAAATAAATATACAGAGCAACAGCAGTTCCTCTTTAGTTTATGAATTGAATATTCATCCACAAAATGAATATCACAACTATTTAAGCATTATGTTGCCACCCTCGAATGACATCTATCTTCCACAAGTTACACCATGACAATACCTTTAAAATATTATTATTCAAAATTATAACAAACTCGTATCAGTATTAATATTATAAAATTGTAAATATTAAATTATAAATAATCAACATAAGTAACAGAACATGAAGAATCAATTGATGATCTATAAATAAAGAATATTCAAACATAGTTTATAATAAATTGAGTTACTATTATAAGAAATAAGCCTTTTAATTTGTTCCTTGGCCTTTTTATTAAAAAAAAGGGATGCTAGTACTAAATCAATTTGGCGGGAAAATTAGAATGTCAGTCTGAGCTCGCTATACTTGGTTGGGTCGTGAACCATTTATTCATTTATTATTGTTATTTACTAGTTATGTGTTAGAAAGGGCGGTAATTATATCCGCTCACCGACTTATTTGTAATGAAAAAATATTTAAATAGTAACTTTTTAAAAAGTGTACTTACTTCTGATTCTTAAAACTATTATAATAAACAAGAGTCAATTGAGAAACTAACTAACACAACATTTATCTATTCTGTTGTAGGTTTAGACGCTGAGCTGTACTACGTTAGAGAGGGTGTAGTGAATACCTACGCGACCGGCTTTATTGTACCAGTACCGGCGCATATCGCAGACTTGGAGTTTATGTGGCAGGCACTAGGGAGAAGACCGGTAAGTGTCTACGTTATACTTGAACATGAATTTTTGTTTTAAATATGAAATATATATTCACTTTTCGTTTTATTTTTTTGCTTAAGGACTACAGCTTGTAGTAATGTCAAATTGAAATAGATTAAGAATTTAGATATTGTGTGTAAAATCAAAACTTTTCTATAAGGTTCTGTTTATTATAAGCCATTGTTGTTGTCGTAATAAGCTTAATCGTTCAAGATTTTTATGTATGTATATGTATGTATATGTATAATGTGTATTGCTGTTGGCCCTACTGGCTTTGACGACGTCACTGTACTGAGACCCAGCCGTGATAAAGAGACTTCAAGTAATCGTTTCAAAAACACTAGGGTTTTTAATTTGTTTCGGCATGTCCGTTCGTCCGTTCGTCTGACCGTCCGGGCGTCTGGCTTTCTGGCTGCTATTGATATGATAAGACTGTCTATTAATAAGCTTAAGTTTTTCATTACGTCTGGACTATTGCCTGTTTCGCGTGGCTTAAAAAATAAATTTACTAATTAATTAATCTTATTTTTATTTTATGTTTTTATGTTAAAAGTTGGAAAACAAGCATACGGCCTACCTGATGGTAAGTGGTTGCCGTAGCCTACGAGCGCTTGCAGCACCATTAGTAGGTGCCACTCACGCGTTCCCGACCTCGAGATATTGGTTCATAAATCTCCTCTGCCAAGTAATTTCACTAGCGTACAGTGCCCTTCAAACAGGAACACAGTAATGCCTAAGCACTACTATTTGGCGGCAGAATATTTGACACTGCGGTGGTACCTACCTAGCCGGCCTCTTGCAACAAAAAGACCTACCACGATTATGACTGATTGCACTGGTGGAATAATCTCTGCTGTGACAAAGGTTATCCCAACAGAGGGATGGGGTCGTCACATCCCGACGCCGGTAAACA
Source organism: Hestina assimilis (assembly GCA_023373885.1). Classification (NCBI taxonomy): domain Eukaryota; kingdom Metazoa; phylum Arthropoda; class Insecta; order Lepidoptera; family Nymphalidae; genus Hestina; species Hestina assimilis. Next base: position 4,923,659 of record CM041740.1, on the reverse strand, counting down.
AATCTTAGAAATAGTGATACCCTATTACAGAGTCAGCCACTTTGTCTATAATTATGTATGGGAGTATAGACCATACAAATATATGAACAGCTAATATATAAAGTGCATGTTCATAAAAATACAAACAGCGACATTAAAAAAAATTACATAAATTTACGTGATAGCGCTTCTCCTTATTAATACAATTAAACATTAATTAAAACAGTATAAGAAAACATGCGAATCCTTAATTAACGCTTAAGATACGGGTCTATAGGACAGAAATTAGTCATCCATTCAAACACAGTTTCGAATGGGAACTTTAATTGTTACGATGTTGTTTCCTCACTTTCCAATTTGGCTTTAAAGCGCTTAATTTTACGAAACAAAAGACCAGATTAAGTCGTCGTTTTTCATTGAAATTCTGTAGCGTGTTTCGTTCCGAGTGCTTATTCGATTTATTTGATGGATGTTTAAGTTATTTACTGAATAACAAATGGTATTAGAAACTTCATAATGATAACGACAATTATTTTATGTTCTATACGCTAGACCTGATCTATCTATTTTTTTAAATTCTTAAATGCTTGTCTTTCGAATTTATATCAGTGTTTACAGATCCTTAGTTGCGTAAAAATTACTTCAAATAGGCTTTCTGTCAATCGGATTTTGTAAACACCGGGCATTGGACACAGTACATTTTCTTTATTAGTGAAATACAAAACTTTAATTGAACTTAATTTTGATTGTTAAATCAAAAAGGTTTTTAATGAACCACTTTATAAAACTATATCGAAATTTAAATTTTGTGGTTCGTTATTTATGTATTCATTTAAATTTCACATTTTTTCCGCGATGAAAAGTATCCTAATGCTTATCCGGGTAAACAATCTATACCCGTGTCAAATTTCGTCTAAATCTGTTCAGCGATTTTTGCGTGATTGAGTAACTAGAGTAACTAAAGTAAATATTAGTAGAATAGGACAGGATTAGTTTCGGTATATTTTATTTATTTTTACATTTATTTAAATAAGCCCATAATATCATATCAAAACTAATTTAGAATGAAAACAGTATTTCGCATCTTCAGTTAAATCACGTTTAGGAAAATTCTATGCGCCGTTTTATATTCTGTGCACTTGCTTTACGTGATAGTCGTTGTCTAAGAGAACGTCCTAACCACGCTGAGAATTTCACGAGATCAAACAATTTTGATATCTTTTTCATATTCCTGACACAAGTTTAAATTCTAAATCAAAAGTAGATATGATGAATGATATTTTAGGTCCGACTTTTGACTTAAAATTTTATGATGGTTCTATATAACATACTAAAGTGATTTGTAATTGTTAAATTTATTATAGTTTTCATACCGCGTGAGAGTTATTTTTTGTATCCCCTAACACACATCTATATAAGTGAATACGCCCTTTAGTTCATTTTTGATGATCTTATATTATTCTGATACAATGGACTTAGGTAGTTGAAAATTGTTATATGATCAGCACACGTGCCAGACAGCGACGTTGGATCTTGACCGACTGGATCAAATCGACTCGTATTGATTCAAAGCTGATAAATATACATTTAAGACAAAATTAAGAAAATATTTTTTAAATTTATGTAACGATTAAAAAAAAAATCATTATAACTCTCTTTATTATTATTATCATTCTTACTGTCATAGTTATGTTACAGTTATTTGTATGTATATTAATTGTTATAATTCTAATTATTTTCTTGTTTTTTCTTAGATATAGGTACGTTATATTTTATTGTTATGTTAAATGTATAAAATGTTGTTGTTATTAGTATAGTTATTTGACTTAATAGTATAACTTTAAATGATCTTACAGTCAAACCAATTGTCAGGTTTTGTAAGACTTTAGTATAAAACATATTGTTAATAAATATTGACTTAATAAATAATAAATAAATAAATAAATAAACTTCAATCCATTTCGATGTGAAACGTGTGCAAATGATATAGCGAAATGCTCGCCAGCTCTCTAAATATTAAGACATCAAAACGCAATCCCTTGTAGAGCTAACATGACATAATTATAACATTTGTAAAGCTGTAAATATGAAATGAAAACATATTATTCAGCCTTTTAATTTTATTGTACATCCAATAAAAGTCGTTGGATTAAAATGAATGTTATTTGTAATTCCGAGCACATGTCATACACGATATAGTCTGGACGGCGGGCGTTGTATTTTACGTAAGGCGATTATGTCCGTGATGTCATTTTGATACACTAGAAATATAGTATTTTATTGTTCATTAAAATCAAATTGATATTATTTTTTTACTAATAATATACATGTCCACTTCTGTGGCGACAAATGCTAACAAATATTCTTCGAAAAGACTGTCATTGTTTTTAAAATAATTGCATTAACTTACAAATGATAAGTCTAAAATTAATATTAACAGCATTATAATTATATAATATTGTCGTTCATTTTATTTTGGAATCACAAAAGCTATTTACAAAACAAAATAAGATAAACGATAAACTATTATTATAATGACAGTAATATTGCCGCCTCTGTGACGACAAATGCTGACAAAATTCTCCGAAAAGACTGTTATTATTTATAAAATTATTGCATTAAGCAACAAATGATCGATCATAAATAAGAGTAAATAAAAAAATAAACGCTACACACTCCACGGTCCCCATTAGGATAGTATTATCCTATGTCAGGGCCTGGAAACATACACAACGACAAAGACAAATACACCCACACACATGCCTGTATGCTTAATACAAACATCTGCTCCGACCGGGAATGTTACTGTCATTATAATTATAAATATAATTGGCAAACAAAATAAATTTACTATTATAATTTTTAACATATAATTCGTCAGTAAATTTTCAACAAATATAATTAAAAAATATTTACTAAATTTTAGAGTTATTAATTATTTATACAAGTTTTGTTTTCACGCAGTTGCCGTACGTGATGGGGGTGGATTACGAGAGCCGCGGCGCCATGCTGCCGCCGCAAGTCAATATATCCGAGAGAGGATACGTGCCTACCACGCTGCAGACGTTTAGGTAAGGCCTCCAAGGTCGAACTTTTCCCTTGTGACTTCTAAGAATTTGAGCGGAATTGTTATCACTAGCTATATCCGTCTGAGATATTGCCTTTTATATTAACTTTTATGCTATATTTAGATTCTTCATCTTATCAGTTTCAAAATTATATATATTTGTTACATTGTATAACTTTTGTAGTAGTGAAAAGTAGCGTAATTTCAGCTTGACCTTAATAATAACTTTTACTTGTGTACTACTAAAAGTAATAATAATCTGTAACTCTTAAATAAGAGTTGTATTACCTGTTCTTAGTATTATAGATTGTAATGATTACCTTTTTATTGGTTAGATCACTTTCGTAACTACTTAATTATTTTTTTTGCGATAATCCGATTAAGACTGGAGATATAAATAGGATGCATCCTAATGATTACTATTAAAACTAATTATCTGCAATCCATATTGTATAGCTTTAAGTGCTGTAAAGATTAGGCCTTCGAAGTGTGGTCCAGTTTAAATGTCCAGCTATTAATGATATCTTCTTCTTGCTCTAGAGTTCGATTACCATGCACTGGCTCAAGGAGTGCGGAGATCCTGGTAACGATGCAGTTAAATATATCAGCACCGGATCGCGCTCACAAAGATGTGCGACTGACTTTTAAAAGGAACAAGATTTGTTTGAAAGGTACTGTATCAGTTATATTCATTACATTCTTTTTCTTCCAAACACTAATCCTGGTTTTTTGCCCAGGGTCTGACCTCATTATTATCGGATGTTATGTGATAATAACCAACTTGTTTTATTTTCCTTGGTTATTCGCCATTTTACTGGTTTTTATTGCGTGAGGCCAGCTAGGTTAGATACCTACGCATTTTCAGTTATTCTACCGTAAAGTAGTATGTTTCGTTTTTTTGCTTAAAAGACATTGACACATAGTGAAATACCTAGGCAAAGGAGATTTAATAACCAATATCTCGAGGTTGGCAACGCGTGAATGATCTACAAATGAATGGTGTTGCAGGCGCCAATAGGCTACTACGTTTACCATCGTGTGGGTCGTATGCTTTCTTGCCAACTTACTCACATAAAAAAGTTTGAACCTTTTAGTCTATCTCACTCTAAGGAATTTTCTAACACAATCAAGACCTTACAATCGAACCGAATGATGTCACTTAATAATCAAATATTAGTATATCTGTTTTTACGACACTAAAGTATTTGTATGAGTAGAATAAGTTGCCGTACAACTGCCAAGTTTCAGGCGTAGTTATACATGAGATCTCCACCACTTTTTGTAGTAGAAGAAGTGCTTTGTGAGACTTGCAATTTTTTTACATTTTATGTTTTTAATGGGATCTTATTATATTAATTTTCATAACGAGTTAAACAAAGGTTAACACACACATACAAACAAATGGACTCTCAAAATAAACTTCTTTCGGTGAGCATCTGCACAAAAATGAACGCCAGTTTTAACCGAATTAATCTGGACTTTAATTATTATCTTATAATATATTATCACAATGGTTTTGTTATGCTTCAAAAGTCAATAAAACATATTTGCCATAACATATTATTATTTCCAAGAGTTCAAGTATTTGTTAGTTCTTATAATATTCAAATTATTCACAACTTTATAAGTCCACAATAATTCTTTTTCCTTGACAAATATTTTGATTAATTTCCTTAACATTCACATTTTTATATCAATTCCATATCAATTCGTAAGTACTCTATCTTTTATTATAGTTGTATGAAAAATGGTAAAACTTACACCATATCCACCCCTCAAATCTCTTTATAACCACCGATAGATACACTAAAAATACATCAAGTGATATAAAACTGAAGTTCCACGAACAATTTGTCTGTGGCAATAATAATAACCATAAACATGTCGACTCGGATTGCTTTTCAAAAGCCTTCCCCATTCTGTAGTTATTTAGTACAATATATAGCATGAATATATCTATGATAAATTTCATAAGGAACTAAAATGTAAATTCAACTGGTGGTAGGTTTTATTTGTGGTAGGAATTTTATTGCAAGAGGCCGGGTAGGTAGTGGCTTTGACATAACTATGTTTCGGTCTTAAGGACACTGTGGCTAGTAAAACTACCGGGTAAAGAAGATTTAAGAAGCAATATATCTCGAGGTTGACAACACGTGAGTGACTTTATAATATAGCAATTTAACAATGGTAGGATTATAAGCTTATTAATGTGGATTGGATTTTATTATTTTAAAGGCGTCGGGATGTGACGACCCCAACGCCCGCTGTTGGGATAACCTCTGTCACAACAGAGATTATTCCACCAGTGCAATCAGTCACACTGGTGGTAGGTCTTTTGTTGCAAGAGGCCGGCTAGGTAGGTACCACCGCAGTGTCCAATATTCTGCCGCCAAATAGTAGTGCTTAGGCACTACTGTGTTCCAGTTTGAAGGGCATTGTACGCTAGTGAAATTACTGGGCGAACGAGATTTAAGAACTAATATCTCGAGGTTGGCAACGCGTGAGTGGCACCTACTAATGCAACATTTGCCAACTTCTAACAAAAAACAAAAAAAAATGCCAACATACTTTTAAAAACGAGTCGGACTCGCGCATGAGGTGTTACTATAAAAACGAAAAAAAAAACGTTTGTTGTATGGGAGCCTCCTTAAATATTTATTCTGGTTTTTAGTATTTGTTGTTATAGCGCAACAGAAATACATTATCTGAGTAAATTGCAACTGTCTAATTATCACGCTTCATGAGATACAGCCTGATAACAGAAGGAAAGACAGACGAACAGACAGACAGCGTACCCTTAGCAATAGGGTCCCTTTTATCCTTTGGGTACCGAACCTAAAAAATAAGTACACCAATTTTATTTTTCTTACAGTATTTTCATAACGTTAATAAAAGTAAACATTTAAACTTATTCGTGCCATATCTTAACGTTATTATCAGATTGTATAAAACATTCCCGATATTCAGATTGTTGCCTACAATGCCGACAAAGCATGCAATTTCGCTCAGATAAGCACCTGACAGATTGACGTACTGTCAGCATAACAATAATCTTTATTTAAATTTTATCGGCAACAATTGTGAAACCGTTTTGAAATTAAGTACTTAATTTTTTTATATATGAACTGGCAAATATGAAATCAGAAAGTGTTAATTAAAAAAAACCTTCTCACTTTAGATCATAATAATACATATCTTAATGACGTTAAGGAAAACGCTGTCCAGGAGTAGCTCTGAATCTAGTTCTCCAGACAAAATCAGTTGAATCATAAATAAATAAAATAACAATAGACATAATTATGTATTTATTATTCAGGTTTTTATGCGAAAAAATATTTAACTTTTTTATCCTATGTTACTACGCCGGCAAGCAAACATACAACCCCACCCGATGGTGAGTGATTGTTGTAGCCTATGAACGCTTGCACCTGTTATTTCTAGGTACCACTCGCGCGTTACGAACCTCGAGATATTGGTTTTTAAATCTCCTTTGTCCAGTAATTTTACTTGTCAACAGTGTCCTTTAAACCCAAAAAAAGTAATGCAACATAAGTACACTTTACAGTAGAATATCTGATGCAGTAGTACCTACCTTACCGGTCTTTTGAAATAAAAGACCTACTACCCGTAAATTTATAATCAGATTGTACAAAAGAAATACCAAAGGAACTAAAATTCGATACAAATAAAGTACGTCTAAAAATAACAAAGAGCCCTGAAATCATTCAATTCTTACAGTTGAAAGGATACAAGTTTACTCCACAAATCACTCCCTCGCATTCTTTATTAGCATGTAGACGAATCAGTAGACGCAACAGGATATTTTGCGAGGGATGAAGACGTATTATGAGGGGCGGTTCTCAATTCCCCTCTTTAATGTGTTTACAAGGAAGTATCGATTGTTCTATTGTACTTTTATTTGACTTGGAAATTTTATGTTCCCTTCGCGAGCGTGGAATTTATTGTGCCTCTTATCAAATTCGCGATTCGAATGTTGGTAATTGTTGGCAAATTGGGAAATGATTGAATGTTTTTTGTTTGTTAGTTTTCTGATGATCTTGTTCATGTTATCTTGGATCAATATTCAACTATTTACAATATATCAATATTTTCAATATTTTTATTTTTCATATAATTCAATCACTTTTAACATATATTATTGCTATTATTATTATTATTATTGCTTTTAAATTATAAAATAATTTATTATATTATTATTAGGTATTATTATTATTATTAGATAGAATTTTTGTACTAGTTATGTTATGATCTACGTTGATTGAAATAAATTATTATTATTATTATTATTATAAGGTCACTAGTAAAATTATTATTTCGCGAATTTTATACTTTCGTTACGTCCATTGTTTACTTTGTATATATGAGTTTTGAAACATCCTAATTCAGTCTAACTGATGAATATCGATAGATATAATAGTAACATAATATTAATCCATGTGATACTCACCTAACTTGCGTTTGTCTAACTTTCTGAATCATAAACATTGTTCTCGATATTAATAAAATTGAAGCATATTTTGTTATCAAAATTATTTCGTACCAGAATAATTTAACTAGCTCGTTTAAATTAAACGTTGCTTTTCTATATTAATATCAGAAGTTTGGCTTATAAATGCATACTGCACGTTTTCATTGCAATTTTAACTTCGTTAATTTGAATTTCCTAACTATTTTAGTTTTGGAAATAACAGATTAGCCAACTTTATATCCATTATCACTTTGTTTGTTTTAATATTAAATTTTGATACTTATGTCGTACAACATATTATGCAAGTAAATAGCTCTTATTTTGATTAAGACAATTAATTTTCTTCTTTACAACCAATATGTATGAAGTCTCAATTATTAACGCCAGAGTCGCGGGGTCGGTCTTGGCCCTTAGTCTATTGTCGTACTCAGTCCTAGCGCAAGCTTCGAGCTTATGTGGAGGGCAGTAGGAATATTAGTAATGCCTTGAAATATTCAATATTCTCTATTAAGAAAGATATGTTACAAGATAATTATTTACAATACAGTACCTACTAGCTACATTTACAAATAATTAAACTGTACAAATTATGTGCATGGGGAATGGTGGCAAGAAAGCTAGCTACATTTCTCCGCTGATTCTTATTATTTAATAATATTTCATTTAGGAGTTGTACCGAATATATCTTGGAGATTTTGTTCACTTAAACTTTAGTCGAACACAGGCATGTTTAACAGATTTGAAAAGAAACATAACTCATATAAAGTACATAGTCAATACAAACATCTGCTTTGAATTTTAATCGGTTGCACACTCCACGCCTATGGCTCCATAATTACTATGCATTTACATTGAAGTATGTATCAATTTACGACGTGTTAGTGAACCTGACGTAAGCACCAGAGATCGGGGATACTATTGGAGCCTCGGGACGTAATGTTTGTGTTTACCATACATATAACGTGTTTACCATACATATAACGTGTTTACCATACATATAACGTGTTAATGATATTAGTATCATAATGGGAGCAGTTGACTGTAACTTTAATTTTTATCTTCAACAGGCTTATCAACGATTGTAACACACAACGAAACGGCAAGATTAGCTGGTGATGCTAACAGAAGTTCTGGTAGTGTGCTTTTCGCAGCTGGAGGCTGTGCTGCTGCAGCTCTCGCGTTACTTGCTGGTGCGGCAGCTGCAACGCTATACAAACGAGGGAATAAAGCTAGACATCATGATTCTATACAGTGAGTACAAGATTTATCAGTATGAGTTCTGTTGCTTTTGATATGACAGAGCTGCCTCGACTGAGGCTGCACTCTCATAGGATATTAACGTCAAGTAATATAATTCGTTGTCTTGCGTGTTATATATTGTATCATTAAGATAACTGAAAGCCCACATTTCTATATTGTATTAGTATTATCCCTGTAATCTTGATCGGTTACGGTGACCAGTTAACGTTAGGTAGTAATAGTAACTAATTGATTTATTTAAAAACGAGTACTGTACATTTGTATAACCTTCATAATTATTACGATTTGTTGCCTATTAAAGTTGTCGTATAATAATTATTAAGACTCTTAATATTAAATTACAATGTATTGCTAATTGCTAACTAAAACATTACTTTTAGTCAAACTTAACTTTTATATTATTATATGAACATTAAAAAATGGCTTCTTAACACAAAAATATATAAAAGAATTATTTAAAGTTACTAAAATGATTAAATAATGTAATTTATATTCTATAAAAATACGCCTCTTTAAAATAAAATATTCAAAACATTCACGCTTTTCAACTTTTCTTATTAAACATCAAATTTTAACAGGCCCTTAAGCATCTCAACGGCTATTAGGATATAATTTAAAAAGAGTTAAATGTTATTACTCAAGAAAATGGGAAACTGGGAGAGCTTCAAATGGAGTTATCTCACTTTTCAACTTTAACTAATTAATTGTGAAAGTTCAGATGAAATTTTATTATTACTGAAACGAGAACCTGTCAAACAGAAAATAATTAATGGCAAAATTTGGGAAGATCCTGTTTGCGTTTGATCATTCTTAAATTAGAATGCAGTAAATTATTTTTATAATGGTATTTTTAAAGTTAAATATCATATTTGTATCAAAAATATAAAACTTGTCATACTATGATGTCGGATAGCAAACGTACGGTCCGCCTGATAGTAAGCGATAAGTAAGGGACTGACACACTTTTAACACTAATAATATCAGGAATATTTTAACGACAAGAAAAGGAAGAAAATAAGAGAGAATGAGAGAATATATCTAATGAGAATTTTAGCTTCTGGGGCTCTAACTGAAAGAACGAGTACTGTGAGTACTTCCCGGTTCAGCTGACCCATTTATGTCCAGCCCAGCAAGGATCTCCCACTACTAAACTACTACTAAAAATTAGATGAAGATTGATGATGATAGATGAATGATTACATTATTTTGATACTGTTAACATCATATTATTCACATAAAAACCAGGACCAAGTTCCAGTTAGACAATATCACTATATATGAATGAATAATACCTTGAAATAAAAAAACTAGGTGAACGTTCCGAAAATGTTCACAATCCTTTAAAAATACATTTCTCTATATATTTTAACACACGTGGTGAATACCCCTCTTCAGTTGATAGATGATGTCGAAGGCTTTATCGATAGATAATAAATTACGCGGTGACGTTTAATTGCTTCGCTGCGGTGTTTTGGAATGAAAAATGGTTTGCTTTTAGCTGGAGATGGGTAAGCTTTTGTTACAGAATGACTCTTTAGTTATCAGATATTTTAAATATTCAAATGAGTTTTAGATTCGAATAATATTTTTCATAGAAATAATATTTGTGTTTTTGGCATATAGTTTTTGAAATATTGTTGTTATCAAGAAGAATATGTCAAACCTATGTTGCACCTAACCCTAAGCCTAAACCTAAGCAATCACGTCGCATATCTTTAAATGTAGAAAAAGGATGTACTTTAACCCAGATCGAGTTTGGGCTTCAAAAATATTTAACTGTCTGAGAGGGTGATACTTCTGCGATTAAACCAGACCATTTATACCGAAAACAATAGTACTCTGATATATGTTCTATGTTTGGATATGTATCCTTTCAATAAATATAACGACATAATGCTACGCTTATCTTGCTAGTGGTAGGGCTTAAATGTCGTGTCGGCCGTCTATTTAGGTACCACTGTTGGTGAAAAACTCGTGATGTGACTGCTCGTCAGCAGCGTTTCGAGGTCAGCGTGTAATCCGTTTCATATTAAGGGGTGACGTTGCTCTTGCATGCCCTCTGGTGTTACAGATGTTCCTGGGCGGCGGTAATCGTTTAACATCCGGTGAGCCTTCTGCCCGTTTGCCGTCTATAACAAAAAACAAATCATGAAGATCTCGATGAATTCATTTCTTTGTTTAATTATGAACAGTACATGGAAATATATTTACGTTTGAGATGACTTATAACTTAACTCTTATTTCCAGCACATTACATGGTATTAATTTTCATCTATTAGTTTTAGCGGCAGGCCTCAGCCTACACTGGATTAGAAATTGTACCTTCCGCCTTGAATGGTTTCGCGTATCGTGTTTGGTTACCTATTAGTGGTTTTCTTTTTTGCGATATTTTACATTTACTTTGTGAAAAAAATATAACATAATTTTCTAAACTTAATTTCAGATGAAGTTATAAAATTATATTTAAAATTTATTGAAAAATGGAGCAGTTATGAATGATTAAAGTATCAGTGTATATAAACAATTAAACCAAAGTACTGGACACAGTACCCTTTTTTTAACCCTCTTTGCTTAGTTCATGTTCAAAGATAACCGTACCTAAGGTTAAGGCGTAAACTCCAGTCGTCTGTCAAAGCTGACACAAACAGTTTTTTTTTTTTTTGACAATAATGCCGGATCTACCTCAAAACTAGTACTCTCATTTATAGGGTATCACAGTCATATAACTGCCACAATGTTGTGTTTCATTCGACAAGTAGAACCGCCAGAGGACCAAACTTCCACCATCAGTCTTCTTAATCTTACTTCTCCAAGTGGCAATGCACTGTAATATCAGGTACTGCAACTGAAAATCGGCTGTGGTGATCGCCTACCATCACTTTTCTATGATAATAATAATAATATTTTATAATAATAATAATAATTTTTTACTACTTTTGTGATATAAAACATATATTGTTATTAATAAGATATATGTTTCAGTACCTCGTACACGACAGCAGCATACGGTAGCCACCAGAATGTGTTATTAAGACTGGACAACCTTGGCCGCCCTCCCAGCTCCACTGGTTCATATGCCACTATCGCTAGTCTACACAAGTTTCCTTTTGGTAAGTATATTAATATATGCACGAAAATATTACACGTGTAATTGTGTGTGTGTGCGTGTGCCATCAGTTTTTTGTGTGTGACATTTAATCACCTTCTAAGTATTTTTAGTTGGTTTTTAAGTCTACCAAAAAGTTGCATTTTTATTACCAGTAATCTTTTTTTTTTTTACTATACAGGGTATTTTCCCGTAGTGAATATGTCACCTTCGTAATTACATGGGAATGGAAAGTCAAAAATGGGAAGGCTAAAATACTATTATAACAACCTTCTTTATATGAGCGTTGGTCAAAGGACACATATCTTCCTGATTTGGCTGGTTCTTATTCCTGCAAAATATGATGGACATCCTCATTAATCTTATAGAATATAAGTATTATAAATTTAATACTCAATATGACTTTCAATATTCCTCCATGACAATAAGTATTGAAATCGTTATGAATTAAGTTTTTGCACCGCCTTTTATCGCGTTCAGCAGGCTACGATTTATCCTTCTATTGAATGAGGACTTTTTCAAACAAATTAATAATTTTCATTTGCTGTGGTTCTTTTGTCTACATTCAGTGGACAAAATGCCTAGAATTTGTATAATTATAATTTATTTTACTGCTGTAATTCAAAATATGAATACATATATAAAAATACAAAATAACAAAACTATAAATTAAAGAATATAACAATATGTATGCGCCTTACCAATTGTATAATTTTATTGAGTAATATTGAAAGGAATTCTGTCATAATTTGATATTGAGACATTGTTGCTATATTCTTTTAATAAACACAAAACAAAAATGTGCTTGTATCAACATTGTAGATCAGAGTGTTGTTCGTGTTTCCCATTTGTGTTTATTTTTAGTCACCCGACACAGTATATAGATAACTAGCGGGCTGCTCCGGCTTCGCACGGGTATAAAATATATAGCCTATGTCATTCACTGAAAAAATTATTGAAATCGATCCAGTAGTTTTGATTTATTCATAACTGCCCGTGGCCCTTACAATTATTTACGACATCACATTAGAAACCTCAAAAATAACAGTATTTCTCCACTATTTAATGAATGATATTATGCATATAAACCTTCCTCTTCAATCACTCTATCTATTCAAAAACCATCAAAATCCGTTGCGTAGTTTTAGAGATTTAAGCATACATAGGGATATAGGGACAGAGAAAACTACTTTGTTTGATGTAGTTAGTAAGTACAATATACACTCAACGGCCTCCATTAGGATAGTGATATCTTGTGTCCCCTGTACAACTACTCCGGAAACAAACACAATGACAAGCACAAACACACCCAGCTCGAGCACATCGATAGGGTTAATACAAACATCTGCTCCGAGTGGAAATCGAGCCCTCGACCTTTGGCGTTACGCTGCAACTACGACAAACTGAGGAAAACTGATATTCTAAAGCATTCAAAGATCGGTTTCCTTAAATGGGTATAGAATTAGACATCAAAGCACTATCTGTTACAACTATACTCCCTACAGGTAGCCGCCGCTCTCCCTCACCTTACGCAACGACACACATTGGTGAACACATCTACGCTAAGCCGGAGTCAAGAGTGTCGTACTACGCTGCGTCAAACCTAACTCATGTGTCTCAGGTAAGGCGCGCCATGATTTATTATAATATGTTAGCTTAAAACATCTGTAAAAAACGTTGGCACAATTTCATTTGTAATTTTAGTACTTAAAACGAGTAAAAGTATTTTTTCATGGCATGCATAAATAAAGTCTCCTATCGTATTTGACTTGCGTAGACTTTTCTTCAGAGCAGTCGAATAAGTCGGAGATATTAAGGAATAATATAATGCTGAAAAATAAATATCTTGTGTAACAAAATAAGTAAATTATTATATTTACAGTCTTACAGTAATATACTATACATTATCAATATAATAGCTTTAGAAAAGACTAACTAAAATTCCTAGAATTTATTCAATACTCTGTAAATATAATATTATTTCTATACCACTTTTACGAATAGGCGTCTTTCTATTTCCATGACTTTATGATCCAGATAGAAGGCAATATTGTATTCATTATCTAATAAGGGCCACTTTCTTGCAACTTTTTCAACATTGAGGAAAGATGGAATTGCGCAGAAAATGAGCCCTTTACCTCATTAAGGATCCAATTTGAGAGAAATGCAGACACCCCTTCAGGTGATACAAACGTAATGCAATTAGGGATCTTCTTGACATCCTAGTCAAGCTTATGTTTTGCTGGAAAGAACTAACATCGACCTCAATATTCCGTGAAAGCACTACTTCAATTGTGCACGGTCTAATATTGATGACTTACGTGAACTACTTACGCAGTACTTACCGCGTGCTATTTTCTTTACTGGAAAAGAACTATGTCATAGTACAGAGTAAAAATGAAGATATGTATGTCAACATTTGTGTTTTAGAGTACTTTAGTAAAAATTATTGCAGTGTCTGATTGATTAACTTATTTGGTTAGATCAATTGCCGCCTAAGCGTTTTTTTTTATACCTATACGGTCATTTTATATTTTCTTACGTGCGCGGTTTAAAAATTCGAACGCACTTACACGGGCTTATTCTGGCGTGTACGCTCAAACCGGTGGTAGTGAATGTCAGTAGTGTATGTATAACGTTTTTTACGCGCCTATACGAGCTTATAAGCGCGTCAACGCTCGTACGATTCGGGCGTTTGGTGAGCACATACTCACGCATAAACCGCCCCTATTCCCAAAATAAATTGTCAATGTGAATGTTTAATTGTCATTGTGAATGTTTCCGGACCCCCAACACAGGATATAATTATCCTAATGGGGGCCGTCGAGTGTGTGGTGTTTTATTTATTTATTTATTATAAATAGTAACACAGTCCATAAAAACAACAATTTTAACATTTTAGACGAACAAAAATTCCATACACTTCTATTAATATCTCGTCTCTTCTAGTTTACCTTTATGTTTTGATCATAAGCCTTGGCACGAAACGGCGTTTTTAATTTGCTACCCCCTTTGTTCGTGAATTTATCGCCTCGTTGAAAGTCTTTTAGAGGAAATATGAATTAGTGTCCTATAGGTAAGGCGCTAACGAAGGAAGAAAATCCTTATCAGGAATTCCTTTCGCGTACCAACTGGGGTAAAATTAACTGAATAGGCAGGCTTCGGGGCTTTTTATGTAATTGAAATCAGGTATCTTTTATATTTAAGCAATAATAATGGCCTTTTAATACTTGTGGACGGAACTATTGACTAATGACTTTTATGACCTGCCTTAATCGCCACTGGTCACTGGTTAAATTCCCGCTAGGAGCAGTTGTTTGTATTAACCATACAGGCATGTTTTCCGGTCTGTGTGTCCTTGTCAATGTGTATGTTTCCGGACCCCCGACACAGGATATAACTATCCTAATGGGGACCGTATAAAATGGATAATTGGATGTACTTATTCTGTTTTCTCGGGAATCACATATGTAGCTATTTTTTATAACAGCAAACAGTCACGAAGGACCGAATTACCGACCCAGCAGAACAGCTTCTTCACCTTACAACAGCACGATCTAACATACGCCTAGAAATTTTAACACATGAGGGAACCTTTGGGAGGATCTATAAAGGTGTATTCAAACGAGGAGATAACTATGAAGAGGTGCTTGTTAAAACAGTGTCAGGTAAGTTTCGATAATATAATAATTTTATTTTTGTAAATGAAATTCGAAAAAAAAATGTTACTAATTTCAGCTCTCAAATGACTAAGCTCTATCGCGTACGCTAAATCCAAATGTATATCGATAAAAGATCAGAATATTTCTCGTAGGTATTTGAATTTTATTTTTATGTGACTAAGTTAGCAAACAATCATACGCTCATCTGATAGTAAGCGATTGTCGTAACATGTGAGCGCTTGTAACACTATTCATTCGTAGGTGTCACTCATGCGTTGCAGAACTCGATAGTGTCTTACAAACTGAAATACAGTAATGCAATACTTCAGTTCTCTTGTCAATGTGTTAATCATATCATTAAAAAAATTAGTGACCACCAAAGATTGACAAAAAAATCTGACGAATCAATAAAGTCTTTCATGAAGTATTTTTAAAACTAGGCGCTAAATATAGATAAAACTTTTACCGGCGTCGGGACGTGACGAACCCATCGCCCGCTGTTGGGATAATCTCTGTTACAGTAGAGATTATTCCACCAGTGAAATCAGTCACACTGGTGGTTGGCCTTTTGTTGCAAGAGGCCGGCCAGGTAAATACCACCGCAGTGTCAAATATTCTACCACCAAATAGTAGTGCTTAGGCATTACTGTGTTCCGGTTTGGAGTTCACTGTAGGCTAGTGATTACTGTGCAAAGGAGATTCAAGAACAAATATCTCGAGGTTGGCACCGCGTGAGTGACACCAACTAATGGTGTTGCGCGCGCTCATAGACTGTTGCAACTTGTGGCTTGCCAACTTGTAACATAAAAAAAAAACTGAATAAAATGCCTAACGATCACACTGGTGGTAGGTCTTTTATTGCAAGAGGCCGGCTAGGTAGGTACCACCGCAGTGTCCAATATTCTGCCGCCAAATAGTAGTGCTTAGGCACTACTGTGTTCCAGTTTGAAGGGCACTGTACGCTAGTGAAATTACTGGGCGAACGAGATTTAAGAACTAATATTTCGAGGTTGGCAACGCGTGAGTGGCACCTACTAATGGTGCTGCAAGCGCTCATAGGCTGCGGCAGCCATTTACCATCAGGTGGGCCGTATGCTCGTTTGCCAACTTCTAACATAAAAAAAAAAAAAAACGATACAACATTTTTGAACAAAATTTATTCCTTTAGAAGCGGCTTCAGCACTGCAAGCGGCTTTGTTAGTTGCTGAAGGATTAAGGCTTTGTGGACTAGTTCATGGCAATGTATTGACCCCAATGGCGGCTTGTGCAGAAGAAGCAAGGAAACCCTTACTAGTGTACTGTTGTGTATCACATTCGTCCAATCTGAAGAGGTAATCATCCATTCACCAGCACATTATCATATCATATTATTATATTATGAAATCTGAAATTTTTTTAAACAAGCTTTTCATCCCAACAATGATTTTCCACTATAATTAATTAAGCAACAATAATAACATCTACAAAAGATTTTACTGAATAATAATTGTATGTTCCTATTTTTTTAAATAATAATATAGCCGTACAAAATACGAAATCAATTTTATATAAATATTATATAACGAAATAACTAATTAATAATTATTCAGTTGTGGTCAGTCGGCGGTTTTGGTTCATTTCAAATAAATTAATTTTATATGGATTTTAGATTTACACACAAGTGACCCATTTCAATGTGTAACAAAATAAAATCATCACAACAAAATCGTAGCTACAGTAATTACGTTGTCGATATAGGTTCCTAACATCATGTCGGCTTGGCCACCAAGCGGCACCAGCGACTAGGGAACTAGTAGATTTGGGTGCTCAAGCCGCTTGCGGTT
Source organism: Hestina assimilis (assembly GCA_023373885.1). NCBI lineage: Eukaryota > Metazoa > Arthropoda > Insecta > Lepidoptera > Nymphalidae > Hestina > Hestina assimilis. The sequence goes on along the minus strand of CM041740.1, from coordinate 4,906,273 downwards.
TGGCGTATCTCCACGTCCAACGCCTTGTACATGCCGATATAGCAGCCAGGAATTGCATGTAAGTTGTTTACACCAAGCGGTTGTAAACAAAGCTAATACCTGTTGAACCTAAAGCACTGTATCAAATATTGTTTTATTATTCCTAGTTCGCCCAGTGGTCGATATTCGATGTAGCCATTATTTGAAAATTTGGAAGAAAACTCAAATAAATTTTAAATTAGTTTTTTTTCTATATTACGTTTGTATTATGTGTACGTAAAATACAAATCACTTTCCTATCACAATAATATATAATTATTAGAAAAAAATATATCTAGTTCAGCCTGGCCACGATTTGCTGGTGTCTTTTTCTGATATAAATATTTTTCCGTACCCACACACACACACATCGGAAACAATGTGTTATAAACACTCTTAGGCAAGAATTTCACATCTGTCAAATTTAAATTTAATTAAAATAGGTTGACAGGAAGAGAAGAAAATAATACTGATCTGTTTTATCTATACCTATTTACATATACATTAATGTACCTAAAATAAAAACAATAACAATTATGTCTATAATAGAGTGGATGAAAAATTGAGACTGAAAGTGACGGACAACGGTTTGTCACGTGACCTGTTCCCTGACGACTACCACTGTCTGGGCGACAATGAGAACAGACCAGTGAAATGGATGGCTCCCGAGTCGTTACTACAGAATCAGTATACAACAGCATCTGATGTGGTAAGATGTTTGTAGATAGCTAAATTTGTTAGTAGCCAAAGAAGAACTAATAAGACACGAAGCAGATAACTTGAATGAATACCTTTTACAATAATCTTCTGTTGTCGTAATCTTAAGTCTTTCAATGGTTGATAAATTTGATATTTTGTTTCAAGAAAAAAAAAATCTGTTTGAACAAAATAGTCTTTAATTATTATTAGTGCTTGAAGTAATAAAAATGAGTAAAATATAGTACGCGCAGTTGTCGATGGAGAAATTCTGCTCTACAAATTTGTTGAAATGAAAAGTTGCTGCCAAAAATATGCTTTCATGAAATTGAGAACAATGAGGAAACTATGCTTAGCTACATACATATGAACGAATTACCAATCACTCACTCACCACGAGATCCATGAAACTATAATTCCCATTGACTTGAAATTTTGTTTAATCATGAAATTGTAATGTAGACGCTAAGATCAGATTTTACGATAGTCCAAAAATTTTAAAAATTACTATTTAAGAAAGTGACCACTTTCTGTTGATTGTTACAACGATATATATATATGTCGGAGAGTGGCCATTCTCATCGACATCGTCAGTTATAGATTTAGTGGGCGTCATTTGGGTATGCAAGCACAAACACACTTTTACATTACTTTTTACTTTTAATCCTTTTAATACAATATTACAATTTTAACTTTAAAATGCCTGAGCAGTGGGTTCGGAGCACCGACCCGACTTCAACTCCCAAAAAAATCAGAACGATCCAACTCGATCGTATTAAGATTTTACAATATCTTATTCCCGTAAAACAAAATCATCTTTTTGTAAATTTTCTCTTATTCTATGTCAAGACGGTGTCTCGACCCCACTAGAGGTTTCACTCTACTCAATATGGCCAGTACGATTACAACATTAATAAGAACTTAAACAATATTAAAAGGTGATAACAAATCAAATTAAGTTAATTTATGATTTAAAATGAACAAATATCAGTAAAATTATTAAAGAAAAGCTCGTTTAACATCCAACTCCGACATATACATAAATATATTATGTTTTTTTAACAGTGGTCATTAGGAATTACACTATGGGAGCTGGCAACGCTGGGGTCATCTCCTTTAGCGGAATTAGATGCAGCTGATGTTGGAGCTTTTCTCAATGGAGGTTATAGACCTTCACAGCCTCACAACTGTCCTGATGAGTTGTAAGTACAAAGATGCGTGGTCTTTCTAATAAAATTTAAATTCTTTATAGGTGTGTTAATTTGTTTTCTTTATCCCAGAACTTTTTTGTATATTTCGTCTATATGTTGAAAATAACTTTAACAGGTACGGCTTAATGTCCTGGTGTTGGACTACTTCAGCACCAGCTCGGCCAACTGCTCCACAACTTTTAGCAGCACTACATGACTTCAGACAAGCTCTTAGCACTTATATATAAAATCTAATCTTCATGCTTATCTTAATAATTTGTTTTCGACATGTCCAAGAAAATTCAACGCACACTTATCTATTCTTATACGAAATGCTACTGCACTGATATCTAGATTTCTATCCTAATTTAATTGCAAAATTTTAAAGGCAATCTTTTGACATCTTTCTTCATTGTTTCTACTTATTAGAAGATACCAATGTGCCTACCAAATGGTTTATAGTTTAATTCAACATCCAATATTACCTCAATTGAAACCAAAAATTTATTATTTTCAATTGTGACATTTAATATTAAAATAATACTTTTGAAAGAAAATATGAAGTTATAAAAGTCAGTAATATAAATTTCATGTTGATACAAACGAAATTAAAAAAATAATTGAATTAAATAAATAAATAACTTGTGACGTTAGAAGCAATTTAAAAAACATTAATAACTGTAATCAAAGAATAGAATTGAACAGACAGTATATTTTTGAATGAAAAGTGATATGATACTTATATGTAATGACATTAGAATATAAGATAGATAGGTATAAAAATTCTACCTTTTACTTAAGAATTCTTAGAATTCTGATAATCTTAAAAAAATAGATATTCTTTTAACTTTAATTACAAATAAAAAAAAATCATTTATTGTTTATTTACTAATGAGCTAAAAATAAAACATTTTGGAATTGCTGATAAGGTTTATTCTTACCTATAAGAAAATATTCCTCAAAATAAAGTATATCTGATGCTAATGATATTTATGTACATACAAAGTCGATGCAAATGGAATTAATTTCAATTAAACATAATTATTGTATATTAAGATGATGCATTTAATAGTCTAAATGTATGGATGTTATAGAATAAGATAAATATAAGTTAGGTTAGAGTTCCTGAGGACATACAAGTCCGTCCAGGCTGACATAAGGATTAACACCAAAATAGTAGCTAGTCATGGGTTTAATGACGAACTAGCTTTGTTGGATTATAGCTGCTATACATAACTGCTATTTATTATTTTATTTAACTGATACACATTTCAATATTAAAGACTAATTAAATGAAACAAAACCTAGACAGAGCCATTCAAAGTTGCCTACTTCAAACGAGATATTACTGTCTTAGTCTATTTCTCGTAGCATCCGAACGAGTAAAAGAAATAGCTTATCTATAAGCTTGGCAACGTCGCAGCCTATGTCTCACTCGTCATTTGTGTCAACGTTTTTTGCGCCAACGTATGCAGTTTTCGTTCAAAATATTGCAGTCTGGTGCTATATTTTGATGATATTATATCTATGTTCACTTAAAAGATTATTATGCATTTTATAGCTTTCGCTCCGTCATTAGTTTTGTCTCTATTTACGCTAAATTCTGACTTAAAACATTTGTAGCCACGTAGCCCATATAAGTTATTGTTTGTCGTTATAATCCCGCAAAGCCAGTTTTTGAAGTTAACCGTGAAAATGAAATAAATGTCTATTAATCATTATAATACATAAAAATTTAATTATACGTATTTATATAATTGAAATAGTTAATATTTGTAAATATTTTTATGTCACCTGTTTACATTTAACACGTTTATGATAATTGTGTAAGAAGAAGTACGTTTCATTCTATAATATTTAAGTACAATTTTATAATGAAAAAAAACTTCTTGTAAATTTTTAGCTGTTTTCGATCAATATCGAATTTACATATGTGTAGTTCTTGTCGTTTTTTCTTCTTTCTCATAGATAATGACTATCTATTTGGTCTCACGAATCGTAACGATTCTTTTAGATGATTTATTTTATCTATTTAATAATTTCATTTGCTGTATCTAAAGGGCATGGTAAGTGCAATATGTTACACCGTTTAAAAGGGTTTGTTTTGTTTACAGTCCTATCATTAAATCCTACCTCTTAAGTACTGGACTTTAGTTCCGTCGTTATGTTTGAATTTCAACTTATTCATTTATTGACAGCTAATAGCTGTTTTTATTGACAGTTAATAGCTCTTTTATCCACAGCTAGTTCTTTCGCCATAGTTTTGGTAATCACGCTTTATGTGTGAAGAAAGATTTTCACTATTGTTTTTTTATAATTATTTGTGCTATTGAAATATTTAAAACGCGTTATGGATTATACAGGGTGTTTAACTCTTAGGCATTTCATGCAATTGGTAGGATTTTCACTGTTCATTTGCGCTTGTCTGCGCTTTAGTTTTAAGGTTGGTGTTTCTCGTGGTATTGGTGTTTTCTATGGATGTAGTTTTCATGTCTATTCTTAATATCGTACTTAAAATTATTCAAATATTAGATTATGCAATAGATCGCTAGAAGCGCTATGTATACTATAACAACTAACTTATAATATTCTAAATGTTAGAAAATAAGTGATTAAATAATAAAATTAAATACTGTACTCTGAATTGAAAAGTTAGGAACTGCGTTCTTTGTGAGCAATTTTGATTTACATTTGAAAATTTTCATTTGAATTTCTCAAGTTACGCTAAACTTCGGACGGTATGGTCATCATATTTATGGTAAATAACGAAAGTAAAATAAACAGTGTTGTATGAAAATGTCCTCTGTAAATATTTTCTGAATTTTCACTGTGTAAATTTTATTATTATGTTTTTCTTTACAACTTCTCGGAATTCTTTCTCAAGATACTCGTATTTATAACAGACTAACTTTTGCACGTTCCATTTACTAATTTTTATCCCCTATTTAGCTTCTAGTTCTGTTTTTACGACAAAAAGTACTTATGTCCTTATGCAAGGTGCCGTTTATTTCTATACTACATTTTATCAAAATAAGTTCAGTTGTTTAGGCGTGAAATGTCACAGATAGACACAGTTACTTTCTTATTCATAATATTAACTAGTCTGCATATTTCATATAATATCGTTATTGCTATGATCGATGAATGCGTTATTCTGTTACATAACGGATAAATATATATTTGGAAACCGCTATTTTCAGTTAGTTAAAGTTAGTAGTTAGTTTTTCCTTAGTAATCTAGTCACTGATTCTGATCGTATATTTTATATTATACCGGATATTTTCACAAACAGAACACTTTTGTATTGTATCATTAAAATATGTATGGCGACTTTTAGCATCCTTCGACATGATGGTGTTATAGATAAGTAAGCATAATTATTATCTGATCTTAAAAAATGCGCTATATGCTACCTATTACTATAATTGGTATTTGTAAGTAGCGAATTAATACTCCAAAGATATTTCGTAAGACAGTTTGTAATATTTAATATTTTTATGATATACTTTTACACGGTGCAAAATTAGTTATAATATTTAATGGAAATGTAATATGCGTGTATAATTTATTATATTCTTTATAATATTCTGAAATTATGATTCCATGTCAATGGTCAACTTATAAGATTTTAAAAGCAAAAGACACAGAATTGCCTAAAATTGAAGTGTTTCAGTAATAATTGTATCTTACGATTTTTACATATTAAGTAATTTAAGATTTTTTTATATAAACATTACCGGACACAAACAGACAGACCCAGACACCGATCCATTATTAAAAAAATAATATAAGTTGAATGAGTGAAAAAATGTCGTATATATTGAGTGCCACTTAAATGTGATTGTATGTTTAAATTATGTGTCTAGATAGATTAAGTGAATGTTTGTATGTACGCAATATCGCTTCTGTGAAATAAAAGAGCGAAACAAGATGTTATTTTACAATAAAATTTGTTGTTTTATTTATTCATTCTATATATATATAAGTAATTATTTTATTATAGGCATGTAAATATGTGGCCTATTCGGATGCAAATAAGCAATACCATGGCAACCCACAAAATTGAAAAAACTGAGTTATATATGCAGAAGTATTGGTAAATGGCTGAAGAACATTTTTGTTTAATATTTGTAGGGTTTTAAGCTTTAAAACTTCTGAAAAAGCCATTTTTAAATTATGAACCATAAACGTTTTGGGTTACATTATATACGAAATATGCAGTTTGTATACTTATTTTTGTGAAAATAAGTAAAATAACTTACATAAATCTGAAATTGCCAAAAACTTGACAAAAATAAAAAATTACATTAAAAAAATCATATAAAGCAAGTTGTTCAAAATTTTCAAACGCGTTTTTCTCGTAATGACATTCGTGTGGGTTAACATGGTATTGCTTATTTGCGTCCATTTAATAGAAGCAGTAACAATAGCCTGTGGTGACCAGCAACACTAGGAACAGTAACTTAGTTGTTACTTGCAAGAGATAGGGCTTTGGCGCTCAGAATATAAGAAAGAGATACAAAAGATAAGAACACTTCTACTTTATGATATTCCGATAGTAATACTTCCGGTATTGGGACGGTCTATTAATACTCAAAATCGCAAGGCTGTTAAATTATCGAAAACAAGTAGAAGTTGGGTGCAGTAATATTCAAAAACGGTAGTATTTTATTATCGTTTTTATTAATGACTGTCCACTTCAACGATCGGTATAGGAATGAATTCAATTATATATATTAATTCATATATATTAATAATCAACCAATATTAGAACATAATATTTCAACAACATAACTCATGATGTCTAACATGTATATAAAAATAAATAAGTTTTCTTTAATTATGATCTGGGGGTGTACCCTGAACTTTTAGTAACAATTCTATTGCGATCCAATTTAATTAATTAATTCATAAATATAAAAAAAAACATAATAAAAACTTAATTCTTTATAGAGCATGACCTTTGGTGAAAAAATCTGTAAAGCCGTTTTTGTACAAGCATCCGAACAAACAAGCGCATGACCCGCCTTATGGTTAATGGATAGCGGATCCTATAGCCATAAGTAACAATAGTGTTACATGCCGACAAAAGAGATAAAAGTGGAAGGGGAGAGCAATGTGAGGGAAGCAAAAAGAGTGGGTGTTAATTAGCATTACTTTAGCTTTAGTTTCGTTTTATGAGCACGAGCGCTCTAGCAAAAGACTAGGACTACCTCCACGGTCCTTTATTCTTCTTCATCCTAGCATTATCTCGGTACTTTGCCCAGGGTCTGTTTATTACTCTTACCCAGATTTGACAGGTTACTAGCTACTAGTAACTACGTAGAGTTTTGCCATTTAACCTCCGTAACCTTAAGAGCTAACCAGTTTCTATTTCTTCTTCTTATCGAGTGGTTAGTGGCCAACCTAGTGTCAGAGTTGTTCAGGTCGCTCGTATAGGGCTCTGACTTGGCTTTTCGACTATTTTCAAACTAACCGAACCAGTAAGTCATTGGATAAGAGAGATAAAATAATTATAAGCTCTTCGGTCCTCTCTTTACACTCCCTCTTCTCTTCATACTCCTCCTTCCTACCTCTCAGTTTTGGTGGCTACACATGGAATCGCGTCTGATGCTGCTAGTGAATATTTCTTTCTATACGGCAACGTGTTTGCCTATTTGCAATCTTAGGTACATAAAAAGGAGATTTAATATACGATGTGTTATGAATTATATTTACTTATATTATTATTTTTATCGTTCACTGACCTAAATGGAAATAGATAGTCATGCACGAAAGTAAGTGGCCTACTGTTGCTAACAACATGCTTTTCCACTAAAAGATGTCAAATCAATAATATGACTGGGATATTCATTTTGCTTATTCATTCCCAATGTAACCTTGGGTTGTATGTAGCTGAGATTCTTAATGTCCCATATGTACACTACATGTACATAATTATGTAGTTTGTTTTTATTAAAAAAAAACGAACTTTCAGTTGATTTTCTTGCCTGTGAAGTTGATGGTAAAAGTTAGTAGCGATATAGGACTTCTTTTTTACATGTTGTAATAAAAAAAGTATTAAAAAATACTGCTTGAAATTCCATCTAAGCCTTAGTCATGTAAAAAGAATTAAAGCGCTGTACGCGGAAAACTCAGTCACGTAAATTCTTTTGCCACGATAAAATTTTTACTACGAGCAAAGTTCGTTAGCCAGCAAATCACTGAGCTAGGAAATAATTTCTTTGTTTTTTGAAAATTTTAAAATTTTCCAATATGTAGTTCGCTGCGTCGACTTTGGAAAAATTGCAACGTCTCTGTGTACAAACAGCCCCCGGAGGCTGCGCGACAAAGTGGCAATATTCTATCTCGACGGGGCTCTTCAAACAAGGGGACGAGAGCGAGATAGTCTTATACAAATACACACAATCAAAAACGAGACAACGTCCAGTTATTAATTGGAGAGAATTGACGTAAGTTCAGACGGAGCCGTGTTTTTGACAAATTTCGCTTTGATACGGCGATTACTTTCAGCTCAACGCTTCAAGGGTCGAATATTAAGCGAGACGAGATAAATAATGTCAAATGACTTGTTTATAAAAACTGTGAATGTTTATGCGATAAATAAGACTTAATAGAGATGTCACGAGTTTGCTTTGAAAGTGGGGACGGTCTTTGATTCAGGTACGAGAAGAAAATAACCTCCGCTTAGCGAACAAGAAAAGAAAGTTGAAAAGCAAAAAAATATATAATTTCACAAAACACAGTGACCGTTTTCTATAAGAGAGTTTTTAAAAAGCAATTCACAGCTGCGCTTTATTCTTTATAACTAAGTCATGAATAGCGGCTATATTTAATTAAAATTAATTGGATGACTAATGATTAAAAACTATATTTATTAATGAAACGATAAATAAATTATTTTAAAATGAAATCGAACAAAGAGTTTGAGTTATTAAGCCATGATAAATAGTTAATTATTTTTAGAACATAAGTTTTACTAGTTTAGTAGTTAATGAGTTCAACGTCATTTAAAAAGGTCATCATTTTATTGTTAATTAAATCATTCGATACTTAATTTGACTATTTTGACGGCTCCACCTTAGTAATATTCGTTTATTTATTTTAAAATTGCAAAATAAAATATTATCTATATTTACTTAATAAAAGTGAGGTCATGCGTAAAAACGGATTTAGAAGCTCACTGGAGTGATATGAAAATTTGGAAACAACTAAATAAAACACGCTCGTCACCCTTGCCCGTCCAATTTGGATCGTAATTTAATTAAATTGATATAGACAAAGCTATTTTTCCCTGTGACGTTCAGCGGCTCACGTAATCTGATTATTTTGATTGGTCTGTCGTTTTGAAACTGAACCATTTTACGTCCTATGATCCCGAAATACGATGTAAGCCTTTTTGATATAGATTTACGTATAGTTAATGAAATTTTTTAATTAGATTTTTCGTTCTTTTTTCTTTCTCTCATTACGAAATTTGGTAATGTGTATAAATTAAGTGGTTGCCTGCCTCGTGTAAATCGGTAAACGTAAAATAGCTTAAATCACTTTTAAAGGAACATTCGGTATAGAGGAAGAATGAGCCAGAAGGAGTTGGCTCATCAAACAAAACTCAATAGTAACTTATGTTTATAATCAGGAGATAGCAGTAAGTACTACCGGAGATTATTATTAATATTAGTATTAAATAGTAATTTACTTTTTGGATAATAGTAATTAATTAAAATATGATGAGTAAGAAAAATTAGTACATGGCTATAATTATGCTTTATATGTTGACTCCATCAAGCAAAGAAGAGAATAAAAAGTTATTTCTCACTAACATCCACTTCCATAATATATATAGATAAACCTTAAGGCAACCGATAAATATAAATACATACTAACAATATCTGAATTAATCAATTTTTTACTTTAGCCTAATTAAAAGTTACCGATGTCAGAAAAGTCTGCTCTGTTTGTAATAAAAGACACATAAAATATGGAATGGTGCGAAAATTTAATAATAATACCTTCGAAAAACGATTACGCGTATTCATATCACAATCATAAAGATAGTAATTTTGTACCTGTGGTCGGAACATAACATCAGAGGAGTTATAAAACTGGTCAAACGAAGTATCTTTGCTGTTAGGCGACAAACGCTAGTATGTCGTCGTAAAGGCATTTATTACACCGAACGTTTATGAGCTGTCGAGTGAAGTAACAAAATCCTAGTTGGTTTAAAGGCATCTTAAATCTACAAAGTTATAGTAACAGTCTGGCAAAGAAAAAAAAAAAGCTTAGTCATTAATGCGCCCGGTGAAAAAGCAAGGTCTTAAAGTTTTGAATAATCTATAATACTTAATCTTAGTTTATTATTAATCATCTAATCAATTGGCTAGTACAGAACTTTTCACATTTAATTCTTCAAGTATTCGCTGAATATCTAAAGATGTGGTATAGACGTAAATATTTCCGAAAAAACTGTGATAAATGACCAGCTAAAATACTCAATTGTAAATCTCGAAAACATTCACAAACATTCAAAAATAAAATATAATTTTCTAAAAATTTTTTTAATTAAAAATAAAATTTATGAAAGTTTTTAATAAGTTCTTCTTAAATTATCTTCCTTAATAGGCTAAATTCAAAGAACAACTGTCAGGAGTGAACTCCCAGTAAGTTTATAAAAAAAGTATTCATCATTCATCTACATCGTCAGTAATCCTGCCTTAAACTTCTAGTAAATTCATAATTAAGGTTAAGTAAGCCATTTTAAGATTTTCGGTTTCAAATAATCAAAAAATATGACGCAAAAACGTAATATCCCCATGGAAACCTGATTTACAGTTGTTCATTACTGCCCACCGATCAATGGGCCTTACTTCTGATATTTTCAGAGCAATCAGAGGTTTCTCACCTTTGTAACATATGGCCTTAATGTACAACCTGCAATAAGTAAAAGATCATAAGAAGCAATTCCTTTAAGGGATTTTAGACCTTATTTATTTAAGTTATAGTAAAAGAATAAGTTATTTATGAGTTATATTACAGTCCACGCTTTTGTATTGCGTTGTCATCAATTTTGGAGGCGCGGCTCTGTTTGCCAGCTGCTGTAGGTAGTATTATTCTGAGAGTTGGACAATGCGATAAACTTTTTCCTTTTAGAAGAATTTGTTTAAAAGTTATTAAAGGCTATGGTAATGGTAAGAAATTGTTAATGACTATCATAAAGCATATTGTAGATCACTACATAGTATAAAACAAAGTCGCTTTCTCTGTCCCTATGTATGCTTAAATCTTTAAAACTACGCAACGGATTTTGATGCGTTTTTTTAAATAGATAGAGTAATTGAAGAGGAAGGTTTATATGTATAATAACATCCATTAAATAGTGGAGAAAAAAAAATTAGGTTTCTAATGTGATGTCGTAAATAATTACATTTAACGCGTCCGGGCTACGGGCAGTAATGAATAAATCAAAATAGTAAGTAGTAAGACAACTGGCCAAGTGCGTGTTGGACTCGCACATAATTGTTTCCGTACCACCATAGAATAAAAATAACAAGTTTCTTGTATGGGGTTGTATGGGGTTGTATGTCTCATTTAATACTGTTTTTAATATTATTATTTGTTATTATTGCGGCCTTATAAATACACAATCTATGAAAAATCTCACATCTAAATATCTTTATAAATACAGCAAAAAACTCCACCATAATCACGTTTCTTGTATTTGTGTATGTAGAGAGAAGACTTCAAATCTCTGGCATTTACAGTCCATGAGATACAGTTCGTTTAGTTACACATATACAGATATAGACAGAGCCGATGGACAATCCAATAGGAGCAGTTTCATTCGGCCCATTTACTTCGCCATTGCAAGAGATATTAAGCGTGCCGTTGCCACTGTGAAAGCAACAGAGAAACTAAGTTGCTGCATCCTACATATATATCTGAAATCACCAAAGCCAGTCATGTATTAGAAGACTTTAAGAGGTAGAGATATCCATTAGGAGGTAGGGATATCCATTAAGAGGTAGAGATAAATTTCTATAATGAAAAAAAAAAACAATATTTCATATCTGTATCAATTTCTCAGTAGTATTATAATTCTAATATATAAAAGACTAGCTGTGTCCGCGGCTACATTCACGTGGTGTACATATTTTTCTTTATTGCACAGAACCCTAATTCTGTTTTGTATAATAAAATAAGACTAAGTTACTCCCTATAATCATCAGCTATCCTCCAATGAAAGTTCCGTTAAAATCGGTCCAGTCTTTTTAAAGATTAGCTAAAAAAACATATAATAAGAATATTATTTTTTGTAAGAAGTTACCTTATATACTTTCAAATGAATTTAGTGAAAATCTGTTAATTTGGGATTACAGCTTTATATTATTGGCATATATTAATTAGTTTTTCTTATTCTTATCGAGTGGTGTTAGAGTTGTTCAGATCGCCCGTATAGACCTCTAACTTGACTTATCGACTCTTCTCTTCGTCCTAGCATTATTCCCGGTATTTTATTCTACACTAGGTCTGCTTATTACTCTTATCCGGATTTGACGGGTTACTAGTCTTTACACAGAGCGATTGCCATCTGACCTCCGCAACCCTAAGGGCGAACCAGTAGCTCATTGGATAACAGCAATTTACTTATCAAGAGTTAACGATTATTATCAGATGTTTTTTTGTGATAACAACCGGGACCGACAGCTTAACGTGCTCTCCGAGGCACGGTGGGAGACTCACAGACAAACGCCCAGACCAAGACAGAAATTTTGACAAACATCTGCCCGAGCGGGAATCGAACCCGCAACCGTCGAGACTAAAGGCAGACTTATCGCTATACACATTATCGCTATACATATTATACACGCTACCCACAACGCCACAACGGTGTCACTTGACTTATCGACTATTAATATCGATTACAGCCGGGGCCGAGTTTTTCACGTGCCCTCGAAGCACGAAAACGCTCAATTGAAATACCATTATGCGATCACTCATCTACTGAATAACCGCGCCTAAAGTACGCCTTATCTCACCGATCAATGAGTCCATCCGGCTATGAGCGTCTATTAATTAGTGAAATTAATAGACATAAATAAAATAGATAACAAAACAAAATGATACACATTGTTACACTTCCAAACAAAATTTCATTAAGACGTCAAGTTCTGAACAAACTTTTGGACTGAGGAGTTACAATTAAAACATTGGTGTTCTGTCGTTGCGTTTGTTTGTTCTATGTTGAATAAACTTTGTAAGAAATACGAAATTGAGAAGCGTTGTACCTTTACATCTTATTATTAATTAATTTTATTACAGTTTCTTGCGACCTTTGTTGATTTTTATTATTATTATTTGTGAAGATATTAAGTTTTAATCATATAAGATTCTAATATTTTTTATTCGATATCTTTTAATATTAATAAATAAATAAACGCTGCACACTCAACGACCCCCATTAGGATAGTGATATCCTGTGTCGGGGTCCGGAAACATATACAAGGACAAGGACAAATACACTCAGACCGGAAAATATGCTAGCATGTTCAATACAAACATATTATGCTCCGACCGGAAATCGAACCCGCGACGTGTGGCGTTTAAGGCAGGTTCGCTACCGCTGTGCCAAAACATAATATTATTATATTGATTGTAATGAAAAACTAAGTAATTTAATATTTTTTCTGTTAATACGAATATGGAATAGCATGCATGTTTACAAACTTCCGCTCTCTTTTTACTTATAGGATGTTTGTTCACGGTTTATCGACAAAAATTTCATAAATATTTGAAAATCGCACATACACAACTGTATATTTCTACTATATTCAAATCATTTCGAAAATATTATTACCGAAATTAAGTACATTAAAATGTATGTTTTATTTTACAATTAATAATTTCGATCGTGTTTTTTGTAATGAGAAGTCAATTTTACTTTTGAAAGTATTATAGTCTACATTGACCTAATCACGTAGATTCAGGTCATTGCCTTTAGGGTCGCAAGTACTTAAATTTATGAGAGCATTGGAGGAGCCATCAATCCCGTTTAGTATCTAATAGCAGCCCATCTTACATTTGTCACGCTGACGCAATTTAACACGATGTTAGGGTGTAACATCGTAAAGGCTTACTCAAAAAAAAAAATTAATAAAGAAATTGGTATGATAAAACTGTTTTTTATTTGAAAAGTAGATTAATCTATCTCCTCTGATGGCAAGTGGCAGTAAAGTCCAAATGCGAAGGTGGCTAATACAGTAGCGGAAAGCAACCGCGTTAGCCACCCTCCCCCTGCCTACCCGCGAGATGCCTCTTCACGCCTGGTTTGATGGAGCCCAGATTATAGGAACGACAATGTTCCCACATAAGCCGGCAATGAATTCCAGTTTTTAGAAGTACGACAAAGAAAAGAAGTGGCAAACTTCTTTTTTCGTGAAGGAATTGATGCCACAGTTACTCGGTGACATCAGAGACCGGCACGTGTAGTTCTTGTATGGAAAGGGGACTAAAAGGGAAAGAATAATTCCTTTGGACACTCGCTGTGATACAGTGTTACGGGGCAATAAAAGATGGTAAAATTTATAGATGGATTTATTGTACCGGTAAAATAATTGTTATACAATAAGAAATTTTTAATTCTTAAATATAATAGGTTATATAAAAAAAATGCCAGCTAAACTCATCGGTGGGTCACTAGAGATATTTTAAAGCTTAAGGTTTGGTTTTCCAAAATAATTAAAAATAGGGCGCCACTGTCAAGAACAATGTATAATATGGGTTGACAGTCCCATTTAAATTTATTACGTTATAGTAAATATTACTAAAATCCAAAAGAAAAGTCCGTTATTAATAATATTTAAACTAAAATTTGAAATGTCACCGTCCTGTGAGTGAGAATCAAGAAGATCGCGATGCCACGTGGTCACCACCGGCCACGTGCAGACCGCAACCACCTCGACGCCTCGAGCACGCCGAGCGCCGGGCAGTCCAGCACGGGAACTGAAGAGACGGCCCGCGCGGTAATAACTACTCACACAGCACGATGCAGTCTTCCAGGAAGAAGAGTCCTCGCCGACTGACGAGCACCCTCAGTAATGAAGATGAGCCCCTTATAAAATATTATGAGCCCCTTATTATAATAATGAAGATGAGCCCCTTCGATGAAATACGCCTCGGGAAGAGATGCCCCGAAGTGAAAATAAGCGCCCCCGGTTGAAAGGTGCGCTCCCACGGAAAAAGATGTCCCCGGTGGGAAAAACAAGGCCCTCAGTTTATACACGAGGCCCTCAGTGGACAAACAAGGCCCTCTGTAGACAAACAAGGCCCTCACTTGACAAAGATACCCTCTGTAGACAAACCAGGCCCTCACTTGACACCTCCTGGAAACGAGAAACACACAGGGGTTAAAATCAGTACACCTGGTACCCACGTTGCTTCCCGAATCCCCACAATAACTCAAACTTTTAATAAATTATAAACAAACACTATTATTTGGGTTTAAGACCCAGAAAACACTAAGGTCTGCACTGGTTCTAATAAGAAAGCAAATAAATACCTTTTGGAGGAAAAGACCCGCTTACAACTGGCAGGCTTATGTCAACTCCTGCGCCTCCAGCGAAACGAAGTCAAGCACCCTACCGCGTCGTAGACAGACCCACGGCAGTCCCCAGCACGTGGTCGACACACACACGGATGTGCAGAAAGGTAGTAACGAAACGGCTTCAGGCCAAGGTGTCGTTGGCACGTGGATGATGCTTGAGGTTTATTGTACCGCACTACAACTATATGGGCAACTGTCGGCAACTATAGCTCAGCTGATGAGCTGCGCACGACGATGCCGACAGGAGACCCAAGGTGAAAATGTTGTGAAAATAGTGCAAAAAGGTCGAATGGGCCCGGGCCAGGGTATTTATACCCTCGCCACGACCGGAAGCCCCACCAAACAAAACACAAAACGAAGCTTCTCGAAAACTAGCGGAAACCGGCACAAAACAAAGCATTTGCATAGATTAATTACAAAATATTAATCAAAACAAATACAGATGACAACGACCTGTCAAACTCCTACGCATCGACAATGACGATCATTGTCACCTGGAACAAAACGTTCTAAAATAAAAAAGTAATATAACAATTTAATTTTGAAAAATTATAAAATTAATATTTTAATTATTAGTTTTAATTATTTTAATTAATTTAGATATTTAATTATGAATGTTATGTTAATTAACGGTAGGGTAGGGATAAAAAAATATAATAACGCGACTCCTGCGCAATCGCAAGATGTCAGGTGTCAAACGTCAAGTGCATTGACCTACTTGTTGTTTGTTTTGATAAAAAAAGTAAAACGGAAATTTTTATGTAACAACAGTCGGTAGAAGATGCTTATGCAATCTCACGACGCAGTTGAAGAGGTTCGAGGGTGTTGGAGATCTCTCCATCGCCAATGATGTGAATCGCTCGTCGCTGCAACCCAGAGCTTTATAAAATATAAGAACATTCCGTGAATCCAAACGTTTAATCCATATTAAACCTTTTGAACGTGTGTCAGAAAAGAAGGCACTCCAAAAATTTCTATTTTTCTGTTGCTAACCATATCCGTAAGTGCTTCTAGATTGCGTATATAAGATAGGTATATGACCATGTTACAATCTAACTTTGATTTTAATCCTAAAACTCCATCCACGTGGAGCGTACGTTTAGAATTTATGAACAAACAGACCGTGCAATGTGCATTTTACGATAGCGGTAGTATCGGTCCATAACGATAGTTGAATTTATGATGCGATTCGCTCATGGGAAAGAACTACCCACGTAAATAATGCTCGATAAAGCTGTAACACTTTTGTGTAACCGCACCTTGCTTAGGTTTATGGAAACTACTACAATACGCTACGTACCTACCTATCCATTGTTAGGAATAATCGTTCTTTTACAAAGTTAATTCATTTGGCATTGTGCTAAAGCTATTGTAAAAAATGATTTTTATTTTATATTTTTACCTTTTAGTTTTTTCCTAGATAAATGCTTCTTTGAATTAAAATGACATTTTTTTCACTTGCACACGCCTTGGAACGCGTGGATTACACAGTTTTACATAATTATTGTTTAGTTAAATAAACAAACGAACAATTCCATCGCTTTGTTATATGTTTTTCTGTTGCTCACCGTATCGCATCGCCCGCCCTCGCTTTGTTGGTTACTGCTCGGCTTCTTTGTATCGTACCGTAATATCATATAGCCTATAGACTTTCTCAAGAAATGTACTATCAATTGCAAAAGAATTTTTCAAATCCGCCGACAAAAGTTAGCGCGTTCAAACAAACAAGCTCGTCTTTATAATATTGGTATAGATTTTAATAGAATAGAATAGAATCGTGGTAGACTTTACAATATCTCGCGAAAACTAAACTTCAAGGGATTGAAATAAGGGATAAAAATTTGTATGGGAAACCAATTATTTCTATATTACCTAAAAGGTATATCGAAAATTGTTATCTACGCAAGCGAAGCTACGGGTAGAAGTTAGTAAATAATGGAGCCAAAAAATAAATTGTTTAAAGTTGGATCACTCAAACACAATACCTACATAATCGATGCGTTACCAGGGTGCTGTAATTTGCCCAATATAGAAACAAGGGGACTGCAAGAGGCTTCTGTCGAAGGGCACGAAAAATGCGGATATAGAAAAAAATGTTTTCCAATTATAATATACATTGAAAATAAATATGATCGATATAAAACCTGTCACATCCCATCTCAATCTGCAGAAAAATTATATGTATAATTAATTATTCATTTAACAGAATATATCTTTTCTTTTTCAAATAAAGTAAGGTGCCTAAAATAGGGCATATTATTTCTTCAGAAAAAAAAACATCTCAGCATTCTTGTTTCTTTTACTCTGTTGTACAAAGATATCAGATACCCTCTCTCGTAGCTAGATATAGATAATACCTATAAGTATAGCGGTTACTAAATTTCAACCCAAATTTGAAAACAGATAAAATTCAGTTGACAAACTCATAACAAACAGCTAAAGAAAATCGGAAATTTCAGTGATTTTCACTAAGGTTAAACGCCATATCGTAACATAATTGTTATAAAAAAACATTATAAAGACATTACATTTCAGTAACATAACATAGCTTCATTTATTTTTATGCAGCCCGAGGTGTAAAACTATCATGCAGGTTTCCTTACGATGTTTTATTTACAACTAAGTGAAAGAAAAATTAAAAATTCAAATTAAGCACTTGAAAACGGAGAGGTGCCTGCCCGGATTGCTTTTATAACATTATTTATAAATGTATTATTATTATTTGTTACATAAAGTATTTAAAATAGTTTTTCATGGCCCCATCCATCCTAAACGCTCGACGTTGTAAGATCAAAGGTTGCCTGGTCTCCAAACATTCGAGGATAGACACTCAAACTTCTCTTATTTCATGTTATACGATATTAATTTATTGCTGAACGAATATTTCTTTTGTTTTTATTTACAAATACAAATGATTGTTTTATATGTAAATTGTCCTACTTCATATATAAAAGACTTATATATATATTAATTTCCTATGAAATATGGCTTTTTAAGCTAATTATATATTATCAGAGAGTTTCACAGCAACAAGAAACTTTTTTTAGTTTAATTATAATTTAAAATATATTATTTCAATTCAACTGAATCGGATCGAAAAATCAATTAAACATATTAAAAAATGTTATAATTAAGAAATAATTTCATAAATAGAAGTATTTACTAGTATTTTGGTTTTTATCTTTATAATACTTATTAAAATCCTTTAAATTAAGAGCTACTGTATAGTAGATTTCTCATGTCATTTTGACGATGATATTTTTTTTTTAAATCGTCAAATTTGAAACATTTGAAATCACAGTTGTAGTTATTTTCACGTTCTAATATCTCAGGCTCGACGGGTGAAATACTTCCCGTAATTCACAGAAAATCGGCGTAGCAGTATCAGTACTGTTGCGTTTCGTGCGACTAGTTAAAGCGTCGGAAGCCCAATCTCTCTGTTCCCTTTTCCGTTCTCGTCTCATCTCTCCTTTCCCCTGGGTTGGCATGGTTGCGCATGTGCTACTTCATGTATTGCAAGCGTTTATAAGTCGCTGTTTGCTCAGCATCACTCGGACCCTATACTTAGTTACCAACCGTCATGATACAATAAAACCCAATAGAAGCACTATCATTTCCAAAATCAGTACTTAATTTGTATTTTAATATATATTTTTATAATAGTAAGACAATGATTTAAGCAAGAACTTCAATAATATTAAAACTATTAAATATTGAGATTCCTCTCAAACTCAGATCAAACCACACTTTATAGACAAACAACAGAGTTTAGATTAAGCCGTCGACGTGATAATAGTTTTGTTTACGAGTGCTCGGTTAAAGTTTAATTGAATCGGGGTAAGTGTTGGGTCGGGAAGCGAACTGGGACTTGATGGAGATTTAACGATTGTGTTGTAGGCTCAGTCATAGAAATGAGAAATTGGTAGAAGTGTTGTATGGAAAGATACTTAAGGGCGGTGTAAGATCAGTGGTTTGTACGATTGTACAAAAAGCTGTGCTCGGTTTTAGAAGTGTCTATAGTGGCGCCTTTTACAACACGCCTGACTTGTACGAACTTTCCGGCGCGTTTATAAGCTCGTATAATTTATGGGTTAAATATTTTTCGTATAATGCTAGTACTGACACTGACCACAACTGGAATACGAACGTTCGGATTTTTAAAGCGCGAAATGTTGAGCGCGTATAAGCACCCATGCTAAAACCAGCGTATATTCTCGAAAAAAACCAACCGAGTCATAAACCGCCCTAAATAGCGATACTCTTTAACACGTTTTTATCAGCTTCATATTCATATTATTTGAACATGATTTTGAGGTCCTTAAAAATGTCAGATTAAATCGAATTTTTCCATATTATATAATGGCCGATGACAATTTAATAATTTAAAAACACCTTAACATTAAAAAATATATTTTATTGTAAAAAAACAGCGTGGGATTTAAGACCTTATCAAAATGATAATCCTTCTACTCATATTAATGGACGCAAATAAGCAATACCATGTCAACCCACAAAATTGAAAAAATCTGAGTTATATATGCAGAAGTGTTGGTAAATGGCTAAAGATCATTTGTCTTTAATATTTGTAGGGTTTTAAGCTTTAAAACTTCTAAAAAGCCATTTTTAATCTTGCAAACTATGTATTATGTTAAACGTTTTGGGTTATATTATATACGAAATATGCAGTTTATATACTTATTTTTGTGAAAATATGTAAAATAACTTACACAAATCTGAAAATGCCAAAAACTTGACCAATACATAAAAAAATCATATAAAGCAAGTTGTTCAAAATTTTCAAACGCGTTTTTCTCGAAATGACATTCGTGTGGGTTGACGTGGTATTGCTTATTTGCGTCCATTTGTCAATAAAATATTTATAACTATTGACACTATGCAACAGGGAGTTGTCAGAAAGCGTCTAAGCAGTTGCATCTTAAAGATCGACAACGCACTTGCATGCCCTCTGGCGTTGCATATGTTCATGGGTGGAGGTAATAGGCTTGCATCCGTTCTAATTACAGACAATTAAATCAGAAATATTTTTGACGACGTTGTGGCGTAGCGGTTGCGAACTTACCGTCACGAGTTCGATTCCCGCTCGGGGCATATGTTTGACCTCACAGGCATATTTTCCACTGTAGGTGGGTCCTTGTCATTGACCCCCGACACAGGATATAACAATCCTTATGGGGGCCGTTTTTTTATTTAAATACTGATACCATTTCCAAAGTAAAATCAATACGGCTGTTCTAAGGTTGCAAGGACAATAATATCCTGGATTCGATTATCACTTTCTTACAAGCCCTCGGGGATGTTGAAGCTGAAACTGCTTTATTGCGTCGTCGCTGATTTTTGTTACTTTGTTTTGGAACGGATACATTACCATTAAGAGGGTTTCTGTGTACTTGATTGTTACAGATGACCATTATTAGTTTGGCTAAATAATAGTGGTAAGTCTCGGGATTGTGTCTAAGGCAGTTCAGTGTTCCTTTAGGGTGTATAGTTAGCAATTTATGTATCGAATCAAATTAAGCCCTTGTAAATCATATAGTTAAAAGTCTAAACTTTACGTTTTTAACAAAATAAAAAATCTAGATTCTTAATGCTTCTACTAAACTGGAAGAAAATATTGTTTCAAGTTATATATATATATATATAATGAATGACGTTTTCAATGCGGGCTAGCGACTATTCATACACATTTTTTCATGTAGAAGAAATGACACTGACTCGTTGGTGCCCCTTAATAAATTAAACACTAACGCAACGCAATAAAGCTAGCCACCGGTCACACGCTAGTTTCATTCAGCTTCAGTTTGAGATTAGTATGTGTCATTTTTACTGCATGATGTATAGGTATGTTCGGTTATATACGTTCTTAAAATAATCTTTTGGAAATAAACCACGCTTAACACCTTCATAATCACGAAAAAAATGGACATAAAAACTTTAACTGGAAAAAGCATCACGTCAGATTTAACTTCTAGAAAAATTTGGTTGTAAAACTCGAGTCCGAGATAACTGCTTTATGAAACTTCCAGTGATATCTCTGAGTTTTAGTACACTTCATACTTATATTGGAATGAGTTAAGAAAAACTACTTTGGCTCAATAAATGGATACAGAAATAAAATCAAAATAAAAGTATTTAACGGTATTTTAATTTATATAAGTATGTAAAATATTGAATCATATTTTTAGGGTAAATAGGGTTTTTAAATGTGGACGCTACAGCTGTATTCTCGAAACATGTAGTATAGCGTTCCGCGGACGGAACTTTCTCGAACCCGTGTTCCGCGCTATACAAGCGGCCCGGCGCGTCGACTAAGTCATTCAGTTCTGAGCAACGAGCGAAGAAACTACAAGTGATACTAGTGAACAAGACATTGCGCTACGTTTTAATAATTAGTGACCTCGGTTATTCTTTTGGACTGTGATTGACCTGTGATTTGGACCTGTGATTTGTGAAGTTCTGTTGTGTAATCTAGATCTGAATAAAGTCTTATTTAGAGCCATCAGGTGTTTGTTTCCAAATCCACAAACCTCAGCCCGTAACTGTATTATTAATGTCAAAAGCTGGACCATAGATATTGCTACTTTGTAAATAGAAACTTCTATGTTACGTTAACATACAATGTCTCTAAGGTATAGTTCATAATGTGCTATTTGGAACAGGCTTTAAAATATATGACGTTCGTTTTGCATTACGATTTCGAAATAATTATAATTATTTATATTTTTCTTCATCATTTTAACTCAACCCATACTAAGTCTCATCTCACGCGTAAGATGCATGTATAGCGTACTTACATGTTTAGGCAACAAATTATGCAAAGTCATCAGTTCAACTATTAACATCTTAGCACTGGAATAACATGCAAATTGTGTCCCGATCGAGAATCAAGCCGCTCTCAATGATGGATAAAACCGGTTTAAACCAGTTTGAGCCGCTCTAAACCGGATTACACCGCATCGAGGCGGAGACGTTCATTTATTATGTAAATACACGACAAATTAAATCCTATGGGTGTTTCGTTTGACAAACGAGTAGGCCTTTAAATGTAATGCGATGTTTGTTGACATTTAGTAATCTATTTTACTTCACAGAAGGTTTTTGAAATAATTAGGTATAATGATTTTATTCCGTTAAAGAAATTGACAAGGAATTAAATATCTTTTACGTATCAAATCTAAGCATCAAATTATATAATATGGCAATTAATACTTGCCAATTGACACAGAATAGGAATAATAGAAAGAATTTATAATCTGGATGTTGCGCTTGTTTTTTTTTAATGTTTCCATGTTCAATACGCATTGAAACTCAAACAAAATCTTTTTCTAATATTAAAAAAATAATCTATTAATAATTATTAACCTCTCCGTACAATTTTGTATTGAAATTGCCTTATCTGATCCGCTTTAGCTACATGATGAAGGCTTTTGTGCGCTGACATGCTCTATTATAAACTTGTTCCTGCAAATACTCTATCACATCCTATTCCATGCATGCCGCCATGTCAATACCAAACTAAGAACTTTAATGAAATTCGTTGAACGATTAACGAGGACACAGAGCTATAGTTTTGTTGTATAACTTTTACTATATGAAATAAATTTTGTTTAAAATTTCATCTCATTTGTTGGCATTATCTGAAAAATATGATTCCATTTGCCGTAGCGAACCTGACTTAAGCGCCACAGGTCGCAGGTTCTATTCTCGTTGGAACAAAATATTGACCATACAGACATGTGTTCCGGTCTGGGTGTGTATGTCCATGTCGTTGTGTATGTTTCTAGACCCACGGCACAGCATATCACTATCCTAAAGGGGGCCGTTGAGTGTGTAGCGTTTATTTTTATTTTTTTCATATATCTAGAAAAAATAAAGTGCGCAGTTTAATTTTAGGACATGGTACTGTATTACTGTTTTCAAATGTGAATCCATTTGTAACTCATTATCTTTGACCACGGCACATATAAATAAGCTGTTTAGTATATATACTGCTTTTTTGAGCTACCCTATGAGGTGATGAATAGATTTATTTCATTCTTAGTTTCTAATTAAATTTTTCCTATTTCCTATTTATTTCTCTGACTAATTTTAATACGTTAAGATGCAATCAGATCAGATTTACGTTAAATTCGTATAAAACAACACGACGCAATATCGTTTCAATTACGTGTGTAGACTACACACCTCCAGAGACCTTTATATCCAATTAGGATTAAAGGTAGGTTCGTAGTATTGGCGTTGCTTTTTCAATAAAACAATTCAAACCTTAAAATTAATATGTTTGGTTCATTACTACCTCCATAAATTACTGAGAAACAAATGTAGAGCCTTACCTATCTTCTTTCATGGCAGAAAAAATCTTGACAAAATTATTTTTAAGATCTTCGTCTTCTTCATCCTAACATTATTCCCGGTAAATTATTTACGCAGGGTCTGCTTAATATTCTTATCTGGATTTAACAGGTTACTAGTTTTTACACATAGCGATAGCCATCTGACCTCCGCAACCCTAAGGGCGAACCAGTAACTCAATGGATAATAGCAAATTACTTATCAAGAGTAAACTATATATCTAATTATTATCAGGTGCTATGGGATAGCAACCAGGACCGACAGCTATTTATAACAAACATCTGCCCGGGTGGCAATCGAACCCGCAACTGTCGAGACTAAAGGCAGACTCGCTACCCACAACGCCACAATTATTTTTAACATGCTTTATTCATATTCAAGAATCTGTGTTCCTAGTACCTAATACATTTTAATATTTTGCAAAGATCTTTGTGCTACATTTCTTTTATTGTATCTTGATTCATTATTAATTAACCAAGATAACTCAATGGATTCTAAGACCGTGGTCCTTTGCTAGTGTTACGTAAATGGTTAAATGCCAGTTAGTGAAAAACGTACGTTGGTGAAAAACTCATAAAGTGACTGCTGGTCAGCCGCGTTTCGATGTCAGCCAGTGTATAACTAGTTCACTTTCTGCAAAGGTATTAGTCTCCTTCGCGTTTGGACTCTACTTCCACTTACCATCATAGATATACCTGGTGAAATAGAGTCATGTGCAATCTGGGATGAATAAATAAAAAATAGAAAAAAATGACGACACTGTGGCGCAGCAGTAGCGAACCTGCCTTAAAACGCCACAGGTCGTGGGGTCGATTCCCGCTCGGAGCATAATATGTCTGTAGTGACCATGCAAGCATATTTTCCGGTCTGGGTGTATTTGTCCTTGTCTTTGTATGTGTTTCCGGACCCCGACACAGAATATAACTATCCTAATGGAGGCCGTTGAGTGTGCAGCGTTTATTTATTTAAATGTGATATTAATCGCTTGTAGTTAGACCACACCCCTAATGGGATCCGATCAGGGGAATAATGTTCTGTATTAGTAGGCGGCTTTTTGAAAGGTGTCCGTGATTGGTTTTTAATTATTTATTAGAAGCTGTGCGTGTGTATTGTTATTGTAAGAAATATAAGGATTACTTGAAAATTATTGTTTATTGTAAGGTATTACTTAAAATGATTATTTTTCAAATGCCAATTTTATGATTTTTTTTACAATTTCAATAATCTTAGAAAGATTTTCTTCAAAAACCACCAGGATCCTATTCTGGGATCCTATTGTATAAGCGTATACAATTAACTTTAAAAGAGCTACTAGTTTATGTGATGTTTGATTTTATAATATGAGATGCTTATGAGGATCGGTTGAGTTATGGGGTGAATGAGTATCAATTTTTTTACGTACGCTTTAATAACATTGAATAATGTCATGACGCATGCACTTGACATCACAGTGATGAAAATAAAACATTTTTTTTCCCGATTTCCAAATAACATCTTCAAATCGAGGAAGACGAGATCAGCCATTGACAAGTCGACGAGCCGCGATAAAAATCGACCCAGTCGAGTGTTCTCCAATAGTTTTATTCATTTCAGTAGATTTCACGGGTGATCGGATCGCAAATTGCGCTTCCCGGCGCTCCTCGTAATCGATTGTGCTGCCATCTGCTGGCAAAATAATGACTCCGTCTGGCATGCCTCTCGCTTTTTGTTATAGTGCGAGAAACATTTACGACATGGAAGTTTAGGTTCTTGCTATTCTTATTTCTAATCAATTCCAATGTTGAATAAATAAAAAAGTAATTGAGATGATAGTGTAAATAATTTTTAAAAATGTATATATATTTTTTTAATGTAAGTAGGTATATATTTTTTTGAAAGGTGGAGTCAAACGTACGGCCCTCTTAATGGTTACCGATCAGCGAAGCCTATGGAACTTAAAACTTGAGTAGTAGGAAAGCGGAAGAGGAGATTATAATCTACATACCGAAAAAAACAGGAATCTGCTATTCTTTGTACCTGAACAGAAAACTTCGGATCCATTTTTTTAAAACAATATCAAGAAACTTGATATTTTTGTGTGTGTGATATTTTTATGTACTTGGCCGTTTTTTTTATTTAGCATATAAAAAATCTACCAAACAATGTATTTGATACAGGTGATGAAACTATTGATCTGTGAAAAGACCCTCAGATGCTACGAGTGGTACAATACAAACAAATGCTTCCCATCAACGCCTACACCCAATCGACCGAGAAATTAGCTCGAATTAATTATATTAATAAAACAAACAGTGTTGTTGCTTTTATTTGACGTATGTATAAGGAAAATACAAGAAAAAATCATACAAGGTTATTGTGAGATATTGCATTGATTTTGATCTTTTTTTTAACTTACTTCGTTACGACCGTTGCGGAGTCGGGTAGCGAACTTGACTTGAGGGCCAGAGGTCACGGGTTATAGTATTGTCCATACAGGCATGTTTTCCGATCTGGGTTCTCATGTTTGTGCTCGTCATTATGTGTCTATCCGGACTCTCGACAGAGGATATTACTCTTGCAACACCATACATTTGAAGGTTTCGCTCACACGTTACCAAACTCGAGATATTAGTTCTTAAATCTCCTTTTCCCAGTAATTTCGCTAGCTACAGTGCCATCTGAACCGAAACATAATACCTACCTAGTAGGCCAGACCATGTAGTAGTCCTACCTAGCAGGCCTCTTACAATAAAAGGCTTATCTTTTAGTGTATGGTTAAATTTATACCCTTTGTTCAATTGTAAATTGTTAACAATCTAAATTCAAAGATTCGTAAATTAATCTATAGATTATTTAACACCCAGCACAGAACAGAACTGTAACAAAAGCCGTACGAAATGACAGTATTTATCTTCGGAAATACCTCCGGATACCGATGCACAAGGGAAATTATATAGCTATTGCTTAATCGGGTGAGAAATAACTTGTAATGGGTGCTATTAATAAATAAGGCTTTAATTGTTACTATCGCGAAAGGTAATTCAAAGTTTGGAGTGAGAGAAAATTATAATGAGCATTTGTTTCGAAACAAAAATGTATTAAATCAAACAATAAACTTAATTATGAATATAGAAATAATGCAAAGTATTTTAGGGTTCCGAAGTCAAATGGCAAAAAAGACCCCATATAATTTCATCATGTCCGTCTGTACGTCTGTCTATCCGTATGCAACAGTCAGAGCAATGCTCAGAGACAATGACCTCCGTCAATACAAAATATAGTAAGTAGGTGTACTGCGACGGAAAAACTTGATTTTGAGGTCGATTTTAATTCGTTCATATTTAAATTCCTTAACATACTTCATCATCAAGCTTTTAGTTTCCAATGTGCGCGGTCCATAACGCACTTGTCTAAATTTAATTATTAACATACTATAATATATTAGCAATATATAGTAATGTGGATTCAGTAATCTCGGGTATTTTACCCAGTATACTTTATAAAGTTCGTTTCTATATCTCCGAAGCCATTGATCAGATGAGCTAAGACCACTCCGGAAGCATTCAACAAATCGAACCACCAGAATCGGTTCAAAGATACTAAAATTATGACGCAGTGCATACAAAAAATGTAATGATTTGAATCTCCTTAATATTGAGGTAATTTTGAAGTTCATATTCTTTCATTTTTCTAGATTTAGAAAAATATAAATCTTTCCTAACCTATTTTTATAAACGTATAACTCTTAATAGCAAGCTAAAGAAAAAAGCATGTAAACTCATTAAACAATAGATCTTCATCAACGCAACATGCGATGGGTCCTAATTAAATGATTCCTAGCGTTAGCCGGGCTTTTACTTAATGACAATTTAATGCTACGACTCGGCCCGTAAAGTGTTTTCTCCTTGAAATTACCTGGTTCGCTGGTCGCTAGAGAACCACTTTGTTACTTAAGAACGTTTTATTGTAATAGAATAAAGAAAAATTGCATTTATATAATTGCTTGCACTAATTATTAAAATTAAATTGGTTGGTCTAAATTTCTGTAGCATTGTTTTGACCTGCTTTAGAGTATTCGCTAATAAATTATATCTTTGTTGTTGTTATAATACGTATAAGATGTAGTTACTTTTGATGTCTTAATGCTAGAACTTTTTAGAAAGAAAAGAAAAGGCCTTGTTTTGTTTTCGTTGAGAAATGCATTTACGCACACCACTGCACGTAGTGTACTCTTCAAGTACACTAGGCAGTGGTAGTGTAGGGCTCGACCGCCTGTTAGTTTAGCGGCAATACCCACTAAAACTCAGTGGACCCTTCATCTTCATATTGGGATGTCATGGGGTCGCTTGCGCAAACAACCATGACGAAAACTAAACTCTTCCGTTAAGATAATGAATAGTAAAAAAATACGTATAATATTATTCAGTAAGATTTAACACAAAGTCGTTGTTCCAAGTTAAAATTACGATGAAAGTTAAAAAGAAAAAAAAATATTTGTTGCTGGTCTGTATTAATTAAAATTTAAAAAATCTTTAAGAATAAAAAAAGTATCTTCGTTACAGCGAACAATAAAGGCGGGCGTAATCATTCCGCTGAAGATGAACCGTTGACAAACCAAACTTTTTCTCGTTAAAATTGTAAAAGAAGCTGCAAATTTCTTCTGATTATCACTAATTACAAGGGCGTCGGTCGTTTGTGAAATTTCCGACGAGGCACGACACGGTTCAATAACCTAACGGATCGCCACTGCGGAAATGACTAAGGTTTTTTTATAAACGTTGATGGTCCCTATTATAATTATTTTTAATTTCAAAGGAAAATAGGTTAACTACTGGTTGTAAATACTATATAGGTGTGGATATTCAGTATTTTTATTAAATCCTACTTTAAGCTTTATCTAGCTTATAAGGGACTTTAGTTTTAAGTAATATACATATGGAACTCTGTAAGTTTGATATAAGCTGATAGTTTTTTCTGTCAATAATATTTTATTAAATATTAAATACTAACGTTTCATGTCTAAACCGCTGAACCGAATATGATTTTGGTATACTATATAGAAAGGACCATATATACTGTTATCGCGACAACAAAACTTGCAGGCGGTGACTTTTTCCCTGAGTACTGAGACCCGATACTTGAACTATTACATGCACATTGCCAACCCAAGTGATATCAACCTAAGTGTGAAAAAAGGAAAGGCGCAGAGGGGGTGGGAGATTTGGCCTCCAGTGCTGTCATTGATCGCACGAATCGCAACAATATTCAGTTACTTTACCCCGATTTTCTGTGAGATGGTGCTATTTTCCCGGTCTAGCCGGCTTAGAGAAAAGGCTCTACTAATATTAAAGTAAGCAAGTATACATATCGGAACCATAAAAATATAATGTTACATATATTTTTTACTTTTTTTCATATAAATAAAAATCAATATATGATATCAAGAAATATCTAAAACAAGATTTCTAGAACAAGATTTACTTAAAACAGTTAACGATCTAACGTTTCGTTAAGTGCTACAGTTACATGATCCCTTGACAATTCATTTCGTTTCGAGGCACGTGTAGACGTCGAATTGGTGCTTAATTAACTCATCGCTTGATTCCCAGATCAAAGGCTTTGATGTTTTGGGTCAGGGCATTTTACGTCTTGACGGCGCCAGAGGAACGAAAGGTCTACGCACATCACAAGATAAGCCAAAAATATACGTTAACCAAATTATATAATATCGACCAAATTATATAATATCAACCAATATCAACCAATATAAAATTGTCGCGGTGTTTACTACCAATTCGTCCGAAATGGCTAGACCGATTTTTGTGAAATATTGTAAGCATATCAGGTATGTCTAAGAATCGGTCAACATCTATTTTTCATACCCCTAAATGTTAAGGGTGGTTCACCCCAGATTTTATTTTTAATTTCATAATTTCATAATTTAAATTTTTTTATAATGTCATAATTTTTATTTTTTTATAATGTGGTGTTCAAAAATACATACAACCTTAAACACTTTTCACTCGTCTTTCATCAATCCCCATTTTTTAATAGGGAAATTCAATATTTTTACCGATGTCACTTCTGTTCACAATTAAACTCAGTTAAGGCTGCTATCAGCGCTGTTATCGGGTCCTAGATTTTTGTTCGGGGCAGGACAACGTGTGCCGGGTCCGTTAGTGTTATATAATTTCTTGTCTGACCATTATTTGTCTGGAACCACTTTTACAATAGATTAAAACTTTTCATAAGTTCGAAACTTTGGAAATTTAAACCTTCTTCTTCCTATTCTAGGAAGTAGTATTCCCGGTATTTTACTTTATCCTGGGTCTGCCTAAAGTCTTATCCTGATTTGAAGGATTACTAGTTTTACAAAGGGCGAACTCAGTAACTCATTGATTACGAGCAAATTATCTGTCATGCGTTAACGATTATTATCAGTTGTTATGATAACAACCGACAGCTTTATAAGAAAACCAAAGAAAGACGTAATAAAATACTATCTATTTCCATTAGATTATAAATTCTGTGCTGTTTATACCACGAACACGCAACGAGAAAATGCTAACCAGTCGTATTGCTTGAAAATATTTCAATTAAAATTCCTCGCGTGATATTATTACCTAGATGCATTTAGCTTTTTATCTTGGGTCTGAAATAGGAAAAAGTTGGAATTGTAGGAAAACATTATGTAGAAGGTTGTTGGAAGCATGTAAACATTTCCAATGAAAATGCTTTCAAGGCGGTTTTCTTTGAAAATAAAGGTGAGTCGGAAGCGGTATGGTATTTTGAAAATTCGCATTTATGAATGAAATATACTACGTGAACATGATTTTACAAGTACACCGATTCCGAGTGAATATAACTCTTTGAAAATATTTCGAAAAGAAAATAAAATTGTGTACTAAATTTTTGTCTTAAGTATGTTGTATAAAACTTCATTTGTTTTTATTACGACGTCGTCATGCCCTTCCGTGTATTACTGTTGGCCCTACTGGCCTTGACACTGTCATCGGGTGGGTAGTTGGATAGATAAACTCTAAGGAGTTTCACCTGATTGAGGCACCAAATTAGCTCGGCTTGGCAACTGACTTACCGCTAGGCGGATGGCCAAATGACTGTCCGTTGAACCGTCCGTTATATTACGGACGGTTCAACGGACAGTCATATGTTATATATAGTTATATTACTATCATTTTAGATAGAGACTATTAACTCTATCTATACGAAAATTAGTAAACAGGTATAGTCTATGAACCCCTTCACAATGTTGTAGCGAAATTATAATATTTAAAATTGGATTGAGATAAAAAATTCAGCCTACGGCCTTATACCAATTATATTTATATAACCTTCCACTAAGTGTGACAATATGAAACTAATAGCAGGACATTCCATATACGGAATAATGATAACTCAAGATTTACGAACTGTGACGTCAGGAGGGCGTGTAATTGATGAATCACCGATGACCCTCAACCTCCCTTGAAGAGGCTCTATTTGCAGACATTTGATACAGTCGGACTAATGCAATAATAGTGTGCTGTATAAGTGGTATATTAATGTGTGTTCTGTAACAAGGGTCGATCGTAACTCTTCACTTAGCGTACCGAACTAAACTTTGTATACGAAACACTATTACTTTATTTGGTTTATTTTATAATTTTAGAATCAGCAATGTAAGATTATTAATTGAAAAAAAAATGTCACAAAAAGAAGAAGAGATGGGCAAAACTTATTGCCAGAGATACGGAAGCTTGTGGTGTTTCTGAAAGCGACACGGCACATCGTGCAAAGTGGACACATAAGAAAAAGTAGACTTCACCATCAGAGGAAGTAATAATTGCTTAGGAGAGAGAAAGAGAGAGAGGTTAATTATTCATCTGATTTAGATGTTATTTTTTTATTATCTCGCTGGTGGGACATTTTTTTTTTATTTGGGAAGAATATTAGGAATGTCTTTTCAAGGCATTACTAATATTCCTATTGCCCCTCTTAATAAGCTCGAAGCTTGCGCTAAGAGTGGGTACGACAATAGCTCAAGGGGGTCAGGATCGAAGCCTCGACTCTAGTCGGCCCTTCTACCGTTGACCTATTGTGGTTTTGACACTCATACTAACTTGTCTTGCCCCAGCGTTTTATTTAAGCCACCTTCGATGAAAACATAAAAATAATTATATCTCAACATCAGCGTCATCTGTTGGGATTTACAATCTTGCACAAACCAAGTAAAAAAACACTGAAATCGAGGTGGTGGTTTCGCAGACTACTTGATTTTGAAAGATAAAGATAGACCTCGCAACAAAATCTTTAACAACCGATTTTTATAACTATATTTTTATGTTTTCCTAGCTAGATAATGAATATACTAATCATTGAATTAATATAGTCATAAAGTGAATAATAAAGTAATAATGTTATAAATCGAATTTCTTGCTTACTCGTAGAAAATACATTTTATACGAGCTGGCTAAGTGGCTATCTTAGACTGCGGCCAGAGTGCTGCAGTTGTGGACTCAAGTTGATGATATTTACTTATCTATTTCTTCCTAATTTTAAAACAACCTATCTTATATGGGAAAATGTTCAATATCAACCTTAACTCAAAGCCGTAAGGTTCAAAACTGAAACTCAAAACATGAAAGAGCTATCAACGTACTTATTCCACACTTTAAGATTTCTCGTAGAAGTCTTTAATTTAGTTGCTTAAAATTCATTCTTATGTTCAAAGTTTTGTCAAACTGAATTAAATTTGTATATTACAAATTGCCACTGCGCAAAAATATAATTTATTAATGTATTAACTATATGTATGACTATTTATTTAAGAATGGCGTAAGATATCACCAAAAGAACTGTATTGTAGGCCTTTGACTATTATCAAATTGATAATAATAAATAATCAGAGCCAACTTTTTACGAGACGACACGAGCCTGTATGTCTGTATGGTTGTGTAAATTTTAATTTTTATGCAAAATAAGATACATAGATCGATAGATGCCACATTAATTCTACTAAAATATCAGAAAATCGTCATTCAGATTTTTTTTTGATTTCTATGAAATGAGGTAGCAAAAACAGAAAAAAGTTCGGTCCCCTAATATGCCGTCCCAAAAATATGCCGCCCTAAGCTCAAGCCTACTCAGCCTGCTGGTAAATCCGCTACTGAGTAGAGTCAAGTAGAATACGAGTAGATATAATAGATAATATAGTATTGGTATCCCTATTTATGGTACTTTGGTGTGTTATTTCGAGGCTAGTTGGTTACACAAAAGCCTCCTTCAGCCTTCTGTTAATTAAGTAATTTAACTCATCTTGAGTTGCTTTATTAACAAACTTAGAAACTTATAATTATTCCCAGCTGTCATCTTAAAAGCGTTTCCATTTTATTTCAAAACAATTATTCATTGGTTAAAAACAAAGTTTGGAAATATTCATTAATCCTTTTAAGTGCGAATTTTGTTACATTATAATAATATTTTAAATAATTATTTTATATTGTTTCTTTTGCAAATGAATTACGTTATCTGGAAGAATTTCATTAGTTTTAAGTATTATTTTATGCATCTGCTATAGCTGATTTCGTTTTGTTTTACTCCGAATAAAAAAATATTTTTAATACTTTTTAATACTTCGATATATTATAGAGTATAGACTATATTACTTGCCAAATCTCAGATAAATTAGTCTACAAACTTCAATAGAAATTATGTTGTTATTAGATACTTTTAAATAGTGAATAAACAATGAACTTATATATGTTTTAATTTTATAATATTATAGACGATCTACTTTCTAAATAAGGAATTGTTATATATCAACAATCTTGTATAGAGATATTATAATTCAGATAATAAGTAAATGTTTGTAAATAAATTACAAAATTTTATAAAAACTGGTTTGGATTGGATGAATTATATATTTGCATTTTATTTTCACTATATTTTCATAGCCATAATGGAACTAGAATATAAAAGGGTATGAAAAAGTAGGAAAAAACTCAATATAAAGTATCAAAAACAGTTTTGAGGTCTCCACAAAGTTAGAAAGTTTTCGTATACGACTTAGCGTATTAGCATTTTAGGCGTAAGTTAGTGATTTGAAAATAAGTACGAAATGTGTGTTATATTACTCTTTTATTGTCGTACAGAAGAGATTTATAAACCTATGCAAATAATTAAACCAGAGGAGAATTTTAGTATATACTATATAATTTGACTCGACGACGTTGTGGCGCAGCGGTAGCGAACCTGCCTTAAACGCCAAAGGTCGAGAGTTCGACTCCCGCTTAGAGCAGACGTTTGTGATTACCATACATGCATGCGGTCCGGTCTGGGTGTGTATGTCCTTGTCCTTTATGTGTTTATTTTTATGTGTTTCCGTATCCCTGAAACAGGATATCACTATCATAATGGGGGGCGTTGAGTGTGTTACAATTGCTTAACATTTGTGTCATTTTATGGCCCATCCCCTTTCCATAAAATGAAGAACATAAAATATTATTATTTGGTAGAATTGCGGACCACGTATGTTGTTGTTCTACGTTAAATCTGTTGGCATCTCTTTCTTCTTCTTGCTAGGAAGACATTATCACGGTGTATTACCCAGCGTCTACTTATTTCTCTTATCTGGATTTGACGGGTTACTAGTTTTTACACGAGCCGATTGCCATCTGACCTTCGCAACCTCGAGAGCTAACCAGCAACTCATTGGATACGAGAAAATTATCTAACAAGAGTTAACAATTTTCAACCAGATGTGGGATGCGGGACCGACGACTTAATGTGCTTTCGGTGCCACGGTTGAGAGACTCACAAGAACAAATTCCCATACCGAAATAGATATTTATAGCAAACATCTGCTCCATGCGGGAATTGAACCTGCGAACGTTGAGGCTCAAAGCAGGCTCGCGACCAGCACAATGGCTACTACTACTCCGACTGTAAAAAAATATTTACAGTTAATTTCAAGGCCTCCAGGGACTTTGCTAAAATATAAGAAATAATATCAACCCGCCAGTTCTAAAAGTCTTGGGTCTAAAATATGTAATAGCTGTCCCTCGGGTTCCAAGAAGTAGAAGCTCTGCTATAGCCTTTGAAACTAAAAACCGGAAATTGCGTCGTCTAGTGACTTCCTTGAACGTCTAGATGCCAGAAACACCTTCATTACTGATAAAAATTAAAATAATTTCAGAGATAAGGACTTTTGTGCACGTTATTACACGTAGAGAGTGAAAAAGTATATTTGTTAGATAGTAAGATAAAATGAAAGATTTTATCTTTTACTCAAAGTGTTAAAGCAAAAACAAACAAAGACTAATAATTAATATTTCAATATTAATTTTATTTCAAATTAAAAAAAACCTAAATCTTTTAAATTAATTTAAATTATTTTCAGATTTGATTTTTTTATATTTCATTCAGCTATACAAAGTTAATCAAATTGGTTGATTATACAATATATAATTATGATGCAAAATATTGTTCTTTAGTTTATATTAATTTTAGAATAAATATAACAATCCCTATAAATTCATTAAGAGCTATAAATATAGGAAATCAATCGTTATAAAAAAGCTGTCGTCATCAAATATTTCTGATAACACATTCTAAATACAAACATTCTCTTGATTCCACATTTGAAACGAGTGTAACTGAAAATTAACCGTCGCATCGGTGACGTCAGAGGGGTGTGTAATTGATGAATCATCGATGACCCAATAAACCATCCGCCGGGAAGGTTGTGTTTGCATTCGTTATAATCGAACATGTGCAATAATAGTGTGTATAAGTTCTATGTTAGCGACACTGTGTATTGCTCTAATTTCTTCCTTTCTCTTCTGATCTCTCCTTTCCCCTCTTTGTTTATTTTCTCACAAAGTATTTTACGTGTCTCGAGTGGAGTATGGTCGAGTAGATTATATATTATAGTAGATATTGTGACGACTCTTTTGACGTGCTAGTATTAAGCAATATTTGAGATTTTTTTTTTTTTATTTGG
The DNA here is from genome assembly GCA_023373885.1 of Hestina assimilis. Taxonomy (NCBI): domain Eukaryota; kingdom Metazoa; phylum Arthropoda; class Insecta; order Lepidoptera; family Nymphalidae; genus Hestina; species Hestina assimilis. Next base: position 4,870,419 of record CM041740.1, on the reverse strand, counting down.
AAAGTAAGGCAGATGACTCTACTCCACCTGATGGTAAGTGGAAATAAAGTCCAAACGCAAAGGCGGCTAACAGAGTTGCGGAATGCAACCGTGTTAGCCACACTTGCCCTGCCTACCCGCAAGATGCCTCTTCACGCCTCGTTTGAAGGAGCCCAGATCGTAAGAAGGAGGGAACACGTGAGCCGGCAATGAGTTCCACTTTTTGGAAGTACGACAAAGATTCGAAGGTCACGGCTCCGATTCCCGCTCGGAAGAGAGGTTTGTTATAAATATCTGTTTCGGTTTGGGCGTTTGTCCGTGTCCTTACTGTGCCGAGCAGTACACGTTAAGCTAATGGTCCCGGTTGCTATCATAACATCTGATAATAATCGTTAACTCTTGATAGGTAATTTGCTCTTATCCAATGAGTGACTGGTTCGCCTTTAGGGTTACGGAGCTCAGATAGCAATCGTTCTGTGTAAAAACTAGTAAGTAACCTTTCAAATACGAGTGTCTGGTTAAGTGGCTATCTTAGACCGCTGATACAGTAAGGCTGCGTTCCCACCAAAGCTGTGACAAGATGCGTAGCGAGGGATATTTGTTAAACAATAGAATAGCTTCATTAAATGAATCATTTCATTTAGTAGTAGTAGAGCCATGCTTTTCCAACCACAATTGGGTCGGGTCGACCGGAGAAGTATTACCCTCGCACAGAAAATCGACGTAAAGTGAGTACTGTTAATCTCCCACCCTCTCTGTACCCTTCTTTTTATCCCTTCTTAATCCTTTTTTTGCATCCCTTGGGTTGGCAACGCGTATAAAAATAATTAAAGTATCCCAAGCTTTCATAGGTTGAGGCGACTGCTTACCATCAGGCAGACCGTATGCTTATTTGCCAACCATCATGAAAAAAAAACCACTATGCCATTTCCACAGGAGCAAGAGTGAGGTTAGGTCAATGAAGTGATTCTATTGATTCTTACAAATACATCCATCGCTACGCATCTTGGCACAGCTCTGGTGGTAACGAAGCCTTATGTTGTGGACTGACGTTAATGATATTTACCTATCCATTTCATACTAAAATTGAAACAACCTATATAATCCTGATACATCATTGTAAAATCAACTTTATCACCATTGAATATGGTTTTAAATTAAATTGTGTTTTCTTACCTACGTACTTATTATAGACTCCTAAGATTTGTTGTGGTAGCTTTGTTAATTTAGTTGTTTTAAACTCTTTATGACGTCCAAACTTGGGCGAAGAAATAAATTAAAGTTTATTGTTGCAGATTGGTGCCGACGCGGAAATATATTACCTTTGAATATTGTTAGCATAAGTTAGCAAACCTCGTAGTTTTTTGAAATTTTATTTTAATATCGTAAGACGTTTCATTTTGGAAATAATACAACATCATAATATAATAGTTAAATAATGATAAACAAATAAACAATACTTTTAACATATTTATATTAAGATAGTTTTATCCTATGTCATATCACAAATACAAACACATCCATCTAGTACGAAAACCTTGATAACCAACAGATCCCACAAAAACTGTTTCTGATACTCAAATTTTAGTCATCAATTTACTTATTGAGGTATTTGCTATAACTTTTCTTGTGGGGAGTGTTAGGTTTTATTTTCGTTACGGAATTTCTTGATTCGGTCGCTGCACTCAAAGCCCGCGATAAAAGCTATGCAATAGCTTAAGAATAGAAAGAAATGAAAATGGTGGTAGCAATTAAAAAAAAGATATAAAATTTCACTCCTAATATCGTTATATTAAACATTTTTTTGGAAGTCGATGTTGTTGTGGTTGAAGGCAGTGAACAGTAAAAACAAATTGGGTTTGCTTCTAGTTTCAAACAAAATTAAATTACCGCGGTTTTTAACGCCCTACCGAGCAACTTATTCCTTTGAAATCATTTCAAGTATTTATTTATTTATTTTGTTGCATTCCACAATATATAGTATGTTGTTATATGATGATAGATACAGATATATATTGTGGACCCTGTCGGGCACAGCAAAGTAGGAGAGAGGAAGACTGACATTATTATTATTATTTGTATATGTATATATTTATATTTTTAATTGTATTATTTTAATGTTTTTAATTTATTTAATTAACATTTAGATAGTAATAGTTTCCTTAGTTTATTTGAGAATGTATGGTGTTTAGTTTCTTCTTTAATGGTATTGGGTAGATTGTTGTAGATTTAAGTATGATATTTTCTTACACTTAAATTCTTTTGTATAGTTTAGTTGTATCCTAAAATATGATGATTATATTTTTACCTGTTTTTTACTTGTCGCTTCAATGCTGCAATCTGTGTAAGGTTTCGTGAACTCTTCTTCTTCTTATTCTTAGCATTTTTCCCGGGATTTTTATCTTCCCAGAGTCTGCTTATTACTCTTATTCGGATTTGAATGGTTACTAGTTTTTACACAGAGTCATAATCTATCTGACCTCCGCAACCGTAAGGGTAAACCAGTAACTCATTGGATAAGAGCAATTTACTTATCAAGAGTTAGCGATTATTATCAGATGCTATTTCATAAGAACCAGAACAGCTTAACATGCTCCCCGAGGCCTGGCGGCGAGACCCACAAGGACAAACGCCCAGACTGAAAGAGATATATTTAAACATCTGTCCGAGCGGGAATCGAACCCGTACTTGCCGAGGCTAAAGGCAGACTCGCTACCCACAACGCCACAATGTTGTCGGTAATATTTCGTGAACTGTGTAACATAAAGTCGGAGAAACTAACTAACTTTTTTAAAAAGCGGTTGCGGTGGGTTGAAATGTCTTAAATTAAACCAGATTTTGCAAAGAAAACTAAAGTAATGAGTCCATGTGTATCGAGGCATTACTGTTTTGTTTTGAAAATATAAACGTGGAAAATTTAGTCTATTTAGAGTGAAAAAGTCACTATCGTAAAATAAGTATTATTTAATCCTTATAAAAATATAATAAATTAGAACTTAGGGTGAGTTATGACACACCGAATCATAAATTTCAGAACCTGCCATCATTTATATAACGTCATAACGAGATTCTATAAAATAATTTAATATGTGACCGGTTGTTTCCGATAAAACTTCAAATTATCTTCAAATGATCGACGAATTTTCATTAAGATTTCTATATAAAACCCTGGAACATTATCATTATTTTTATCATTGTTATCATTATCATTTGTTATCTCTTAGCAGAAATCGTTCTAACGCACATAATTGCAAGTCTCAGTTAAAACTTAATTTGGAATGTATCCAAATCTAAATTTACTTAAATCCGCAAATAAAAGCGGAAACACACTATCCATTTAATGGAGAAAACAATTGAATGAAGAAAAAGCTGTTTAACAAGCAAAGCTTTTAAGGTATATTCGCATATACTTGCGTACGGTTTCATTGCGAAAGCTACGTAAGCTTAAAAGACCGTAATATTATTTTTTGTATACACATAATATTTAACAAAGATATTGTATTACTCTAAAAACCAGATGAATAATTAATAACCTTCTCATTTTATTATTTTATTTTTATCTTATAAAATATAATATAAAAATGACACCAATAAAACAAACACTGTCATCATAACCTCAAGCATCTATAAACTACGATGACCACTCACAATTGATATGGCCATACCTTGCTAAGATGTTTGTGGCATTTTACAAACCTATAAAGGCAAAGAATACTAATAAAAAGTGAAAAACCGATAGACTAACTTTCCCATTTATAACAATAATGTGGATGCAATGTCGCTCTAGATATAAATAGTGATAAATATTTCTCCTAAAAGGAAGCAGCATTAAAAAGCTTTGAATGTACTTGCTTGGCATGTGTCCAATAAATTTAGCTCGGTCAACTCATGACTTTCAAATAACATACAAATATTTACTAGCAGTTGTAAAATTATCTAAAGAATAAATAAGAACGTGAACTCTTTAATAAAAGGTGTTTACTTGTTTATGAATAAATAAATGCTACACACTCAATGGCCCCCATTAGGATATTTATATCTTGTGTCAGGGGTCCGGAAATATACACAAAGACAAGGAAAAACACAACCAGACCAAAATATGTGCCTGTATGGTGAATATAAACATCTGCTCCGAGCTGGAATCGAACCAGCGGCCTGTGGTGCTTAAGGCAGGTTCGCTGCCCCTGCGCCACCACGTCGTCATAATTATGATTTTTTGGCATGAATACGTCGGTTCGGAAGTAGCGATATTCGTCTTAATGCGATTAGGCCAATAAGAGTCAGTACTGCTGGCTAATTTTTTGGTCCCCTCCTCTGAATCTTTCTTCCCACTACTCATCTCAGATGGCAATGTACAGTGCTACACCTGGTGTTTCTAGTGAATAGGTAAGTGCCCACGGCAAGATTTAAATTTTGCACCCTTCCAAAGTCAATCAAGAAATCAATAAAAAATAGAAAGAAGGTAAACTATTCTTACTAGTATATAAATAATTTATTTACTACGGAGCGGGCCCTTCATACAGACAAAATGTCACTTTAGTGCATTAGTGCCCCTTGATATATTCATCACCAACGCAAGCTAACTTCTTGTCTCGGGAATCCGGAAACACATACAAAGACAAGGACAAATACACCCAGACCGGAAAATATGCTTGGATGGTCAATACAAACATATCATGCTCCGAGCGGGAATCAAATCCGTGACCTGTGGCGTTTAAGGCAGGTTCGATACTGCTGCGCCACAATGTCGTCAAATTAAACCTCATTAGCAAACTATATCATGCGTTTACAGCAAATAACTCATTACGTTCAACCATTCGATCGGATAACCGCTCCTCCATAACATCCCTATGATGATCCCCTGTTGATTGTGTCCAAATAATTGGATTCCTCACGCACCGATATTGTGCCAATTCTATTCAGTTAATTTCCTTCAGATTCACGCGAAAATATCACTTAATCCACAGTATTAAGGTAGAAAATTCTCAGAAATTTTCGGTTCCGAGCAGAAAATTGGAGTTTGTCTCGATATGGTCGGAGGATTAATCGGAATCGAGTTATGCGTGTAATCACATCATCGTTTGAAATGAAAGAGTTGCGAATCGTTCCCACCCTGTAAACTACCTAGGGGCTTACCATGAACTCTTATTGCTATTCAAATTTTTTGTGTGACTGAGTTGGCAAGTAAGCGGTTGCCGTAGCCTATGAGCGCTTGCAACACAATTAGTATGTGCCACTCACTCGTATGCCAACCTCGAGATATTGGTTATTAAATCTCCTTTGTCCAGTAATTTCACTAGCCTACAGTGCCTTTTAAACCGAAAAAAAATAATGTCAAAGACACACTGCTTTGCGGTAGAATATTAGACATTGTGGTGGTACCTACCTAGCCGGCTTCTTGCAACAACTGATCTATCTCCAGTGATTAAACCGAGTATCAACGCTATTTTGTACATATATACATGCTCATATAAAATCTGAATCGTTTGACTGCCAAAATTGAAGTGGATCGAAATAGTATTGTTAGTGAAAGTTCATGGTAAGGCCTTGTTATTCGTTTTTCATTTAAATCCTACCAATTTTAATTCTATCATGAATTTAATTATTGGATTAATAAAGATATACAAGGTACAATAATTGAATTCGTTTCCATTATCTTTTTTATAGTGATGTACTTCTTTTTTACTTATATTTTTCTGGCACTCAAACTTCGAATTGTATCGCTTCGGCCCTTCTAGGGTTGAGCTATTAACCTATTTAATTTTGAAATTAAATAACTATTTATATTATTTTTTTACTCTATGGGCTGTAGATATACACAATCTGTGAATATTGTTTGTTATAAGTTTGACCGCTAAGCGGGTAAGCAGATTTTTTTATTTGAAAGCAGGTTTTGTGGCGTTTCTTAAATAAGAATTTCTTACACAAACATTGAAATTAATACTTTATTTTAAGACAATATGTTTTGTAAATTAAGTTCATCTGTACGAGAAGCCATAACAATTACATCACTAAAGGCAAATTTAAACGTATAGGGGGAGTGTCTTATATTATGTAGAATCTATAATAATGCCTAATTGTTTCCTAAACAGACAGTAGGGGGAATAACTTCGTTAGCAGCTGATCTGGCTGCTGTTTGGGTATTTATTAAATTGCCACTTACAAGGAGAATATTAGTAACTAGCTACATGCAGAATATTAGTAGACTCTCATAGCTCTCACTGATCGGTAAACGGTCGGTAGGTAAAGCAACTTTAGGCACGGCCACTCACTAGATGGGTGATCGCATAGTGGTTCAACTGAGCGTCTCCGTGCTTCGGAGGGACGTAAAAACTTCCATTCAAGAACTACGCGTGCCGGTCTCCGATGTCACGGACTAACTGTGGCATCAATGCCATCGCGAACTAAGAAGTTTGCCAACTCTTTTCTTTGTCGCACTTCAAAAAATGGAATGCTTTACCGGCACACGTGTTCCCTCATTCTTACAACCTGGGGTCCTTCAAACGAGGCGTGAAGAGGCACCTTGCGGGTAGGCAGGGCGAGGATGGCTAGTACAGTTCGCCTTCTGCAACCATATTAGCCACCTTCGCATGTGGACTCCACTTCCACTTACCATCAGGTGGAGTGGAGTTATTTGCCCTCCGGCGTTTATATATATATTGTTAATTTGTTGACAGTCGATAAGTCAAGTCAGAGGCCTACTCCTATATGGGCGACCTGAACAACTCTGACACTAGGTTGGCTACTAACCAACAAAAACTCGATAAGAAGAAGAAGTAGCTAACTACAAGGAGAATATAAGTAGCTAACTACTAATATTCCTCTTATTATACTTAGAGGTTAATATGTAATTTTGGATCTAAGATATAATATCCGGAATATGTATTGTGCAAACGTGAATAATACGATTTTTAATGAAGATTTAGGATTTGCTAACGAAACCCTATCACTAAGGCGTTGCTGTTCATTCGTCTGTCATCTGTATGTCAAGAGCTGTAGTAGGTAGAGAGTTGAAATTATCACATAATATGCATTTCTATTGCTGCTATAATTACAAAATAGCAAAAAAAAATTCTTCATGTAAGAAACTTGATATTTTTGGTGATTTTTAATTTAATAGGTCATGAAGTGTCATAGACAAAAAGTTGAAATTTTCATAGATAGAATAAAACCCTACAAAACTTACGCAATACCCTCGTCAGATGAGTCATTCACAAATTACTTTGTGACCACCAATCACTTTGTGACCACCAATCACCATCGTATTCAGACCTTAGACACTTCGAACCAACTAACAGATAAATGGCAAACAATTTCAAAGTCTCTGAAACTGTGAGTTCAACTTACACTGGTATACGATATGTACCAAGTGTTTGGTCGAATGAAGCGAATGATTGGGATGCCTTTATCTTTGTTTCCATAATTAAGTGATACAATGAATTGACACCGTTGTGGCGTGGTGGTAGCAAGTCTGCCATTAGGCTCGACGGTTGCGAGTTCGATTCCCGGTCGAGCCTGTATCTGTAAATATCTGTTTCGGTCTGGTCGTTTGACTTTGTGGATCTCCTCACCGTACTTCGGAGAGCACGTTAAGCTGTCGGTCTCGGTTGTTATCATATAACAACTGATAATAATCGGTAATTCTTAATAAGTAATTTGCGCTTATCCAATGAGTTACTGGTTCGCCAAGGGTCACGGAGGTCAGGCGGCAATCGCTTTGTGTGAAAACTAGTAACCTGTCAAATTCGGATAAGAGTAATCAGCAGACACTGGGCAAATACTCGTATATTACCGAGAATAATGCTAAGAAGAAGAAGACAATTGATTGAAATTGAGGTCTTTGGTTCCTTTAAGGTTCTCTTCGACTTCAATGTAATGCTTTAGGTTTTGGTTCTAATTTGATGATTGTTATCGTGGTAATCTGGAACTGGATTAAAATATATCTGAGCTCAACATAAGGTCGAAATTGCTTTCTTTAGAAATCGGTTTCTGACACCCATTAGGTAAATAATCTAGCAAATATTCTCGTCTCTTAGAATATCAATTTGAATTATAATTCCCCATCCTTTTTGTTTATTTCTTTTCTTCTCTCTATTCCTAGCCGTATTCTCTATCCGTAGTCTCTATCCATAAGGGCTAAGCATGATTTGTCTTACAAACTTACCAACGATGAGAACTAACCTTAAAAAATAATAACCCATTTCAACCAAAATTAAAATCGAAATTTAAAGGCGTCGGGATGTGACGACCCCATCGCCCGCTGTTGGGATAACTTCTGTCACAACAGAGATTATTCCACCAGTGCAATCAGTCACACTGGTGGTAGGTCTTTGTTGCAAGAGGCCGGCTAGGTAGGTACCACCGCAGTGTCCAATATTCTGCCGCCAAATAGTAGTGTTTAGGCACTACTGTGTTCCGGTTTGAAGGGCATTGTACGCTAGTGAAATTACTGGGCGAACGAGATTGAAGACCTAATATCTCGAGGTTGGCAACGCTTGAGTGGCACCTACTAATGGTGCTGCAAGCGCTCATAGGCTGCGGCAGCCACAGTATGCTTGTTTGCCAACTTCTAACATAAAAAAAAAATGTCGAAAGACCAAAAAGAATACTCTCGAATGACATAATAGCCAACAAAAACAATTACATTTTGTATTTGCTATTTTGATATTACAAGATTGGTAACTAGATCTGATAAATGGACGCAAATAAGCAATACCATGTCACCCCACACGAATTTCATTTCGAGAAAAACGCATTTGAAAATTTTGAACAACTTGCTTTATATGATTTTTTTTTTTATGTATTGGGCAAGTTTTTGGCAATTTCACAAAAATAAGTATACAAACTGCATTTTTCGTACATAATATAACCCCAAAATGTTTAAAATAATACATAAATGGCATGATTATAAAATGGCTTTTTTAGAAGTTTTAGAGCTTAAAACCCTACAAATATTAAAGAAAAATGTTCTTCAGCTATTTACCAACACTTCTGCATATATAACTCAGTTTTTTCAATTTTGTGGGTTGACATGGTATTGCTTATTTGCGTCCAAATGGTCATAGCCATTACATACTGAGAGCATTTACTACTTGATTACTGATATCCCAATAAAGTGTATTGAGGTGTGGCATATTACTATAGGTATACTACGAATTTTAAATCGTATCTCCTCCGAATTAAGGCTCAGCACAAATCCATGTTCTTCAGTTCAGACATTTGGCCAGCAGTAGTTGTGTTCAGGAGAGAAGCAGACTAAAAGTTCCCAAAAATAGTGATAACTTTAGTGTTTTAGTTTATAGTAATATTTTATTTTATATAATTATGAATAATGTGTATATACACATATTTATTTTATCTATGGGCGATGATGTCAATTACGTATTTCACAGTCGTGAGACTAACTAAAGACTTTATAACTAAGTTGTGTAAATATAAAATTCCAATTAACGAAACAACAACCGAACAATTTTGGTATCAGCTATTGAATGGTATAATACAATTTAAAATTAATATGGTAAACGATGCCTGCGGACTAGGACTCTTTAGTCAGGGTCAAACGTGGAAGCGGCGGCTCATAGCATCAGCGATTCCTCATCAGGTGTAGTACGTAACATGCCTGATAATAAAGGATTGATTAAAATAAATAAACAAAATAATAGTCTAAGCTCTTATAATTAAAGTCATTATTATTATGATAGCTAAACCAAAGGAACGAGAATACGAACAAAATAAGTACTGGCATGTTTAATGATGTCATAGCTGTCAGTTAAGCGAAACACTCCATTTTATGCCTACATCATTATATCGTTGGTAGCACCTCTATTTATTTAAATCATTACATAAGGAAATGAACCTTGAAATAACGGCACACAGCCTAAATTATAATAGCGACGCGCAAGTCTTTGAAAATGTTGTTGGAAAGCTTGTCAAATAACTAACCTTATTTTATATATTTCAGAATTTATTTAAAAGCAATCGTTTTCAAAGTTTACATGTAACTAAAAATAATGTCCAAAAATATAATTAAGTAGAAAAACTTTAGAATTTATCTTGTGATTGAAGAAATCGCTAATTAGCGTTCAGAGGGCCACATGCTTATAAAAAGAGCTTGAAATTCACGCATTATATATATATATATATATATATCTCTCTCTCTCTATCTAAATCCTAGAGACCATTTTTCTCTATTTAAAAGAGCGTATTATGGTATGAGACAAACAGTATTTATTTAGTAAATGGGTTTCTATATATATAGAATATACGTGTGTGTATATAGCAATATAGAGTTGAACGAAAATTAAACTTAAATTTAAGACATCATGTGAGAAGTTATGCGATTTCGGGTTCTGTTTTTATTTATACAATTATTCATATTAGAAAAAAAATACGTAATATATTCTGAAAATTACCTTCATAATTGTGAAAATAATTTTGGTGTTATTTTTCTATAGTCTGGATAAAAAATTAAAGAAATTAGACGCTTGACAAATGCTGTAGTTAAGTAAGTATACACTATGCATTTTCCAAAGAATTACTACAGAAAACAAAGCCTGCATTAGCATTTTAAAAGTGGTGCCAATAAATTATGTAGATTGACATCGTAGCAAGTAAGATGTGCCGAGGTGCGAACACAATTCACTTTCAAATTGCCTTTGTGCTGAAAGCGCTTTTAAAATGCACTATTTTAAGGCACTTTGTGAAGTCTATTCATAAAGCGTGTACTATTATTTTGTAATGATGTTTTTAAATGATGATTTTTATAGCAAAATACAGATACTTTTGTTTTTTAGTTTTTTTCCTAGGTTTTTTCTTATGATGAAAAGTTTACTTTTAGTCGCTGGTACGAGGGATAAACATACGGTTGCTAGGTTACCGGGAGGTAAAGTGAGTTAATTAGTGCCATCTTGCCGGGAGAGAATCAGGCATTTCTCACACTCGTCCCGGGGACTAAAAGGGAACTTTTCGTCAAGGTAGGAAATAAAAACTTTTTTAACTGTGACTAAGTGTGACTAAGTTGGCAAGCACGCATATGGCCCACCTGATGGTAGGCAGTTGTCGTAGCCTAGGTGTTACTCACCTTTGGCAACAGATTTAAGATATGGGTTCTTAAATCTCCTTTGCTCAGTAAATTCACAAGCTATAGTGTCCTTCAAACCGAAACACAGTAATGCAAAACACACTACTGCTTTGCGGTACAATACCTGACACTGTGATGATATCTACCTAGCCGGCCTAGTGAAACTGTTTGTTTTTTTTGATAACAATATATCATTGAAAATAAAGCCAATTTAACATTAGTGATGGATATTTACATTCCATCTAATAAGTTACTTTCCGAAGAAATAATGGAATTAAAAATTAAAATATCAATTTGTCGGCTTAAGACGATGGTTTTAAAAATGAAAAGCTTTTCATTAGAGGCTTGGAGGGTTTGTCAGATTTGTTTGCCGTTCCGCTTTAAAACGTACTTTAAGTTTTGATTGGGCGAAGTTCTATGCCGGGCAAGTTTAAAATTGACTTATTGTTTTTGATAAGTTTTCTTATACTTTAACGAGTTTGCAAAAAATACACTCAGCACAAACTATACTCCCCTTCACGAGAAGATATATGTTTTGTAAACACATATTCAGGGACTGGTAACATTTGAATCAAATAAAAAATATAAGTTATACTAAATAATAGTAAGAGTTACAATAATTAACAAAAGCAACAATATTCAACTGATGAAAAATAACAAAACCAGCAATAACGTAAATTATATGAGACTTATTTAGAACAAAAGTAGCCTAAATTACACCTTATAACATCTACTATCTGCCTGTGTAAAATTCCGTTAAAATCTACGTAGTCGTTTCAGAGGTTAGCCGAGATTATAAATTAAAAAAATCTTTATATTTGTATTAATTATTTTTATATTATTTTTTCCTGATATTAGTATAATTCAACAAGTTAAATAATTATATTATAAGCGGCTTAGTATACAACGGGATAGTCAGTTCCGCTTGTGACTTCCCTTTGTGCAGGGAGTACCGAGCTTATCTATGCAAACCTATTCTGAAACTGACTTACTAAATGTTCACTCTTGTGTGAGGACAAACATATAGTACATTATCTCTTGACAATTCTAGGGTATTAAATGTGAAATTCAGTTTATACACTTTTCTTTAGGCTAACATGATTTTTTCATATATTATTTTTAGGAATCATAAGCGAGTAGACTTTTAAAAAAATAACAATTTTACTAGATCTTCCTTACAAATAATTTAATACACATCGGTACTACATCCGTAGAACTCAACGCACGGCGTTTTATACTTTCTTACTTCTTGTTTTTTTTTTGAACTACCGCCAATATAATTTCTAACCTTACATATTAAAAAGAGGTGGTCCAATGGATCAAATACGTCTTTAACTGAAGGCCGCTGGTTATGTATATCACATATTACTATTGAAATGTAATGTAGTTGTTCTCATTTTTATTTTATTTTTTATTAAAAATTTACCAGCAGTTATTACAATGTTACAATGTTAAAACTATTTGCAAAATTATGTTGGATCTGAAAAAAAAAATGTTTGACGACGTTGTGGCGCAGCGGTAGCGAACCTGCCTTAAACGCCACACGTCGATTCCCGCTCGGAGCATAATATGTTTGTATTGACCATTGTCCATGTCTTTGTATATGTTTCCGGACCCCCGACACAGGATATCAATATCCTAATGGGGGCCGCCTATATTAAGGCGAACAACATTCAATATTATCTATGAGTACTTTAAAAGACAAAAAAAAACTTACAATTAATATAAAACATATTTTTTTCGTTCTTATTTTCCTTCTAAATGCATTTTCATTCGCTTATCACTTTCGTTGTATTTTACGAAAAATATAAATCTTTATTGCTGTGTTGTTTTCGCAATATAGTTTGCGTCGTTCCAGTTTTCCTTCCCTTGACGAATTCATTTTTCTTGCTCGTATGAAAGCATTGCTGCGTCGTCTATTTTTTATTGATTTTTTACTGCTATTTTAATTGCGCGGAAAACTTGCTCGATTTAGGGCGAAACGACCTGCTTTATCGACGGCAAGCCATAAACGGATTAGGCCAAAACTAAATGCTTATAAATAAATATTTTGTTTTCAGGTCAGAAAATTAAGTATTGTTACATGCTGGGGTTCGATGATTTGGAATAAAATACCTGATGGCTCTAAATGAGACTTTAATGAGATCTTCTATATCACACAACAAAACTTCATAAATCTTAATCAATCGTAGTCCAAAAGAATAGCGGAGAAATTATCGTACTTGTTCACTTGTATCGCTTGTAGTTTCGTCACTCGTTGCTTAGAACTGAATGAACAGTCGACGCGCCGGCCGCTTATATAGTGCAGAACAGCAGAACGGGTTCGAGAAAGTTCCGTCAACGGAATGCTATACGGCACTATTCGAGAACACATCTTTCTGGAACCTACGCGTAGCGAAGCAAATAGACAGAAAGGATAGCAAGCGATTTTGAACCTAATATCCAGCTGATAAGGTTAACCGTAATAGTATATAAAGAATCCACTAGATTAGGATCTGCGTGGTTAATGTTTGTATCTACCATGATAATTTTATCAATCAGTGCGTTGGTCACAATAGGCGCTGCCTCGAAAAACTACCATCCATGATCCCTAGCATAAAAACACACCATAAAAGATTAAACGGATGTTAGCGGCCGACAGCTTTACTTTTAAATCACAGGCAACAACCTCTTTCATCTATACTGTAACATGGTATTAAAAATAAACTCTAACATATATTTAAGATTAAATACGTGGAAATTTCTCCAATAATGTAATAGTTTGGTTTTTTTATATTCTTTATATACAATCCCTCCTCTTATTATTATATACCTCCAATACTTCGTACGTATATATCTTATTTTTAGTGATTGCAACTCTTACTTTCCATTTTACTTACGTTTTGCAAATCCTCATCGAACTGGTTTATTCGGTTTCCTGGCAAATATTTTCTATATATTTAATACAATAAATAAATTAAGGTACTTTTATTATTTGTATTGTAAGCAATAAAACAGACCGTTACAATAATCACAACATAAACAAAACTTTATTACTTTAATAAAATACAAGGATCCATTGGACCCATGGCTTTTCCGGGTTATTCTGTAAAAGAGATTGTAAATAAATGCTAATAAAAGATAGTTCAAAATCGAAAATCTAAAAATAGCAACTTAAGGTTCTTTGTATATACCATACGTTGTTCATGTTATGGATTTTTTCCAATATTTATATAAATAAAACAATATTAGAACATACACTTAAAGCATTTTAGGAAAATGAATATTCTCTTATTCGACGAATTACTCTTGTAAATTCATGTAGTACAAATTATGTAATTTATACTTCAAAGCGAGTAGTACGTGTGACCCTAGAGGTTGAAGCGATTAGAGAGATGTTTGAACTTCAGGATATAAACGTGATATTGAATAAATTACTGCGCTCTGGTAGTTAATATGCGCAATGGATGATGTTATAGAAAGATCACATAGTTTTAAACATTAGGTCAACCCACTTATATAATGTAATACTATAATCTCTATCCTTCATTAATCCTTTTTTTCACGTTGGCAAAAGCATTTATGAGCACCAAGTACAAGAGTGGCTGTGTAGGACTCACCCCTTGCTAATCGAGCTAAGTAATACCCACTAAAACGCAACGAACCGCCTTGCTTGAAAGTTAATAAGGATAATACATTTTCAGCGACTACATTTTTAATCCTTCATTTCATGTTGGTTAGCTAACAACCATACCATTCGCCTAGTTGTAAGGAGTTACCGTGACATATGATCACTTCGATACTTGAAGTATCACATGCACGTTGCCAACCCAAGAGCTAGAGAGGGAAGGAATGAGAAGGAAAAAGGAAGGTAACAGAGAGGGTAAGAGATTGAGCGCCGGCGCTCCCACTCATCGCACGAAATGCAACTGGTTTACGCCGATTTTTTTAGAGGGTAGTACTTGCCTGGTCGAGATGGTCTATTTGTGTTGGACGTGGTTCCACTACTATTATTATTTTAATTTTAACGTATCTTCAGTAAACCGCAGTCTATAGTACACAGACCGATGTAACCAACCGACAAAAGTAAGGCGTCCTAAGCACGTCCTGCAAGACCCTGACAATAGGATTACATTAGAAAATGCCCCTTACACAGCACAGACACGCACACAACACCGTCTTCACCGGCGAGGACGAGGTCCTTTGTTTCGAACGTCGCGCACACCCCGTCGGATGAGTCTATCGTATAGAATGCGCTCGGAGCGCTGCCTCCATCTCCGATGACGTCCTTAGCCGTGGTTCGGCTTCGCAGGAGGCAACCTAAGGACAGAATCAAATTTGAGCCCCCGTGAGGGCTGCCCCTTTATCACGGCTGAGTCTCTGTACTCGGCCCCCTCGCCCGGTGACGCTGTCAAGGCCAGTAGGGCCAACAGCAATACACATTCCGAAAAAAAGTCTATAGTATTCTACAGTGTCCCTTAACTGCAATATATACTATCTGAAATTGCTCCGCTCAGACAACGCAAGGCGAGAAAACGTTTAAGAAAATCAAAACACTTACACGACAACCGCGAAGCTTATATCCAATAGTAATCCAATCTCTTACGTTGAGAATGTGTCTTTTCTATACATTCAGTCTAATGCAAGTGTATTACATTTAAACTAACTTGAATAAGATTTGTCTAGTTTTTACTTGTCTTCCTCAGAAAGACGATAAAGTTAAAAAAATGTATGTATGTGTGTTGTTGTGTGTGTGTGTATGATTGTGATTTGCTTCTACGAAAAGGATGGGTGACGGTCTATATTTATGGAACGGGATACAATTTTTATTGAAGTTCTGATAGGATCAGACGTCTCATAGAGCATTTTCTATACTAACACATGAACATAACATGACACGTTAACGGATATAAATGCTACTTCTATTCATTAATTACAACTAAAAATGTTCATAATATATGGCTCGTATTGGCGTGAGTTTTCGCGTAGCGGTAGTGAAACTTTTTTTTTGTTTTTTTACTTGGAGAAATGTAGTTGAGTTAATTTACTCGAGCGCCGGGACGGGTGCAATGGCGGGCCGGGCTCCCTTACCCACTAACTCCAAGGACCCATCTAGCGCCACAGTGGGACGTCGCGGGATCACCGAAGCATTCAAAGCGGTAGTGAACCTGTCTAAAGCGCCACAGGTCACGGGTTCGTTTCCTGCTCGGACCAGATGTTTGTATTCACCATACAGGCATATTTTTCGGTTTAGGTGATTTTGCCCTTTCCCTGGTATATGTTTCTGGATCCCCGACACAGGATATAATTAATTATTATAAGTATAAGCCGCATCAATGAAACCGAATAAAATTAGCGTATGACTAACTTCATTTTGGTGCGTTAATGTTGAATTTAGAAAGGAGTAACAGCGAGTCTTTGACATTTTGTGTATATAGAAGGGCCTGTCTATATTATATAGTAAATCTATGGGTAAAAATCAATTTCTATATCTATTGTAATTAGTTTGTACTATAGTAATACAACTCTTATTACATCGAATTCATTCTAATGAAACTTGCTATTACATTTTATAATGATATGTGTTAGTTTTCGTATCAGTATTTTGCAAATGTTCGACATGAATGCCAAATCAGTAATGATTTTGTAACTACCATTTTGGTAGCGGTGCCAACGGGCGTGCCAAATAACCGTGGATGCAATAAGTTTATTCCGCACCGAGTTTTGGCTTTTATAGACTCTTTTATGATATTATGTTGGATTTAGATTTTAATATTTTTTTCTAGTCCAGGGTCTTATACTTCCTGTTAAGGGGAATTAGAGTCCAAACACGAAGGCGAGTAATACCGTTGACCGTTGCCGAGCCGCTTGTCCTACCTACCCGCGAGATGCAAATAGTTATACGCTGATAGACCTCGAAACGCAGCTAATGAGCAGTCACTTCTCAAGTTAATAAAAATAATATATTGTTAAAATATAGATTATAGCTGTATATGCAGATAGGTAATCTTATTGCTAAGTAGTTCACTTCCAAACACCTCTAACATTTGAAAAAATATTTAGGTATAAGCAATATAATTTTAGTGCTAAAATCTCAAAATATTTCAGTTCGAAAACACAATATGGCATAAAAAATTACCCAAACATTAGTCTTTCTTCAATTTAAAGTATAGTATGTATGTGTGTATTAAATCGAATAGTATATCTCTCCCCTCTCCGCCAGCAATAGCTATCCCGTTTTACGGTCAAGCTCATTCAATCTGACTTCCTATAATCCTATACGAGACCGAAAAGGCGGGATTTGTGTCCAGAAAATATCATACGTGGGTTTTAACGGCGGCTTACGGAAAATTGGTACGAGATGGACTTTTAAGACTTTCGTGAAAACTAAAACAATATTGTTGATTTATTACTTACAGAAATAAATTTATATAGTGAATCGTTTGTATGAATTAAGTATTTTAATAAAATTTTATTTCGTAATTCATAAGTTTTTTTAAATCATACATACGGACTAGACGAAATTATAATATATAATTATAAGATTTTTGCCATTTAAACTACAGAACCCTGAAAACTTAAATCTTACCACAAAAGCTATATTTATAAGCTCCTAATTGCAAAGTAAATGAAGAACAAAGGTCAAAAATATTAAAAATTATATATTTTTTTAATGCAACTTATTTGATTATCACTAAGTCATAAATAAATAAACAAAATGCTGTGAGACTTTCAATAACTATAACGCATTTTTAAATAGAAAAACGTCGAGGAAAACCTCCACCCAAAAAACCCTTTCAAAGCCCCATCCAAAGCTAACATCCGGGCGACTGTTTGCTCGTATCATCCGGTCGGTAGCAAGATGTTTCCTACTACATAGTGTTTGAACACTGATATTGAACCATCTACGATCTTATGTATAAAGTAAGTTACATGAAATTTCTTTTAAACTGGCTTAAAAAAGAAATAGTTTATCAATAAGTTTAATTTTTATGTGTATGTAACGTCGAAATATACATAATATTTTGTAGTACCTACAATTGTACATATTTGGTACTTGGGTTAGGATTTTTCCGATCTTTTTATTATTTCCACGTACTCAAAAGAAGTCATCACAGTATAAAAAGACTACATAAGCATATAATAGTGTTACGGAGGACCTGATTACCATGACTAGAAAATTCAAAATCGCTATTTACTCTCGCGGTCTCTTTCCTTAGTAACGCGTACCTTCTAGAAAGTTGTAGAAGATGAAACTTTCTCGAACCCCTGTTCTGCGCTTCTAAGCGGACCGACGAGTCGACTGATTCAATCAGTTATTATACAAGTGATCAAGTGCGAAACCTTGTGGGCTCGGTTATCCTTCTGGACTAAAATTGACCTGTTATTTTGAAGTTCTGTTCTTTAACCTTGAATATCTCATTAAAATCTTAGAGCCATCAGGTGTTTTAATCCAAATGATCGAACATCAGCACGTCAAATTAGGCCTGAGATTACTAATTGATAAAACATCACCCTCCTTTTGGGATAGTTAGGTTTTATATTTATTATCGTAATAACATTTTGTCGTCCTGCAATACACGAGTCAGCAATTCAACCTCATGAAAAATGTGACAGATAAATTATTACATCTAGTTTGTTCGTTCTGTCATGTAAATATCATTTTTATTATAAAAGGTTGACGAAGGTTTTTGAAATACTTTGGACCCTTTGAATGATTATGGTTTTACCTCTTTAACTCTGAAAAAAAAAACCGCTTCTTTCAGTATCAAGCAACCCCCTTTTTAAGCCGAAGGCGCAAACCCCCACTTTATTCCTTTCTCTGATTCCTTCACTTAGGTTGGCGATATGTTTTTTGTTAATATTGCAAGCTTCTTTAGGCTACAGTAAGCCCTTATCAGGCGAAGCGTAAGCTTTTGTGCAACCTTTTTGGTATATAAATAAATCGTTCCTTCTCCGTATTCTTATTTTAATTTACTATTTCTTGTACTTTAATACATCGAGGTAGAATTATCTTCTGCACTATTCTATACGCTTCGTTGTGTATGTATGTATTCATGCAGTGCCTCCTTTCTGATAACGTCCTAAGCTAACCGGACCCTTGGGACGGATTCAAGTTCAGCCCCACGTGGGCTCTTACTCTTGTACCAGCCGGGTCTAGTGATTAGAGCCCCTCCGGTGATGCTGTCAAGGGCCAATATAAAAGAAAGCACTAGAGCTAGTAGTAAAAGACACTGCAAAAAAAACATCTAGTACAACTAAGGGATGAAGTGGGTTTTTATCCTTCACCTTCCACTCCCTATTTCCTCTTTACAGCTCAAGTTGTAGCACTTGTCAATACCTATGGTGGTGTAAAAATACACTACGAAAACGGAATTATGCGTGGTTGCCACCTTTCGTCCTTTAAACAAGTTAATTGTATCCATCAAAACTTTTATAAAGAATATTCAACTGAATATCATAAATCAAGAACACTATTGTTATGCTTTGCCCTTTATAAATGGGCGAATAAAACAATACGAATACACCTTTGTTGAAAACATTCAATAGATTTGTAGTTCATGGAATCGCAATATAAATCACGTTCGAAAAATTGAGGCATTAGAATTTTCATATAAATAAGCAAATTGACTCAATATTATTTACTTTACCAATTTATGTATGTTAGAAGTTTAATTATATTAAGCCCTATTTCCAAGAGATTAATAGATTTTTTAAAATTTCCGTTAAGAAATGGAAACAGGCTTGATATTCATGACTTTATACAATATGTTATTGCGTTTATTTCTGTGGTCAAACACTCTGTGTAGTTTACGTTTAGTAAAACAATTATCTTACGGCTGCAAAACTAAATTTCATTCTAATTCAGCTCTTATTGCAATGATGGAAGAGTCGTTGAGGTTTTGTTGAATGGCATAGTAGCTTTGTATTTCGTTTTGAGTTAGTGGCGTGCATCTGTGTTCACAGAGTGTTGCTAATAGGCTTCCCTTATTCTATTGAATATGACTGTTTATAATTGTACTTTTCTACATGAAATATATATTTAATAACATGCATTTTCAAATATATAAAATAATATTTTATAAAATCAATAACATTCCAGATACACAAAAGATATATTCAAGTCCAAGGATCAAAAATGACACATGTACATTAATAACCCCTTGTTAGAAATACCCATTATAACTTATGCGTGTATTGTTTTGTTTTTTGACATGAAAAGGCCGGCTCGTCGGGGGATATAATTCTCAAAGAATATCAACTATGAAATATAATTAATCTTTACCTTATCTTTCTTATTGTTAGTGTTATCATTAGTGTTTCGTTTCCCACCACTCTCCGTTCTCTCTTCTTCTCTTCCAACCTTGGTGGTTGTCAGCATCATGGTATAAAAGAACGTTGACATCAGTTATAGTTTCCATCAGTGTTTCTAACGTGAGAATATAAGATCTTGTTAAAGTTTTGGATGAATAAAATCATTCATCAAATTATTTCGTAAAAATTTTAATCTGTTTTTAATTCGTTTTTACTTTTTAAGCTGATTTTTTAATGAACAAAAGGAATACTGAAGCATAGCCGATACCCAAAGGCCAGTAATTTCACGGCTATCTTGTGCTCTGAAACAATTACATTGCGAATGACTAACCTACTGAGGTCTTCGATACTCCATACGGGTACAGTATAAGCTCCTTGAAAGTTTGCGAAACTGAGAGATCATCTTAAACTGGTGAGGTAATGATAATGGTCGAATGAAGCGATTGATTGGGATACCTTTGGAGTGTTTCAATAATGAAGCGACGGAATGCCTTATATTCAAATGGTAGTCTCCGCAAGGGTCATTTGATTTTGAAATTATATATTACGTATTTTGAAGTTGATCGATTGACTTGAAAGCTTCATCTCACCTAAATTTTGACTGACATTGAATAGGCTCCGAAACCACTGAACCGGTTTGAAATTTCTATCACTGTTGGGCCACACTATCCCTGGATGACATAGGCTATAGTATATTTTCAAAAAAATTAAGTATAACTAAAACTCCAATAATATTGCAATAAAGGTGCCTCATTACAAAACGTTATTCACGCGAACGAAGCCGCGGGCAGATGCTAGTGATAACTAAAATGGTACATAAACCATTTAGCTTGTTAAGCATTGCAAAACTGAAATCATAGGGGATTTTTTCATAACAGAAGTATCCTATCCTACTTTTGTTGTGTTGGGGCGTTGTGGGTAGCGAGTCTGCCTTAAGCCTCGACGGTTGCGGGTTCGATTCCCGCTCGGAGCAGATGTTTGTATTAATCAATCGTACAGGCATGTTTTCCAGTCTGGTTGTGTTTGTCCTTGTCATTGTGAATGTTTCTGGACCCCGACACAGGATATAATTATCCTAATGGGGGCCGTTGAGTGTGTAGCGTTTATTTATATTATTATTATTATTATTTACTTATATTATACAAAATGTGAAAGTTTGCTTGAATAGATGGATATTTGTTACACTTTCACGCAAAAACTACTGGTGATATTTGAATGAAATTTGATGCACATATAGTTTATTACCTGGATTAACATATAGGTTACTTTTTAACCTAGAAAAATGATAGGTTTCCGGAGCCGAGGCACAGTTAGTATTACTACTATAATTTCTGTAGAGCTATAAATTATATAGAGGGAATATGGGTCAATAGCACAAAAAGTATGTTAAGTTCCTACATAATTATTAACGTCATCTCATCGTTGAAATAATATTATATAAATATAATATTATATAAATAATAGACTGAAAAGAAATAGAATTTTCGGTGACTTTAGTTAAATATTATATATGTCGCCGCGCCGATTCATCACTTAATTAAATAAGCATAGATAAGTCATAAAATTATTACGTAAATTCTTATTGTGAATTTACTTCATTGACATTTATAATAAAAGCCATTTATTTAAGAATTAAAAAGAATTTAGATTAAAATTTGATCCTGGCAGCCTTTAATTGTATTTTCGAAAAATTATTAAAAATCGAAGCAATTTTGAAATATTGTTTTAAAATATGTTGTAACATTAACTTCAGTTGAACGCTATATAAAGCAAATGATTTGTGTTGTGAAATCACTTTTGCTCCTGCCTCTCGACCAGAAACTCTGTAAGTAGTCTGTATGGCACTTTTATTAAAAATTGTAATATTAATTTACTTGCTTTTCATTCCTAAAATCTTCTTCTTTAAATATGTGTGAATTTAGTATCAAATTACCTTACTTAATCTCATAATAATTAAAATCAAAATGTGATACGCAACGTATTGCTATTATTGTGTTTAAAAGCATAGCAGAACCGATGACTTACATAGGTTCAGCGGTTCTCCATATTTATTTTAAATAACCTCACTTCTGGTATGCGACATATAATATATGTAGGTTACCAAGTTCGTTTCAATTTAGCGATGCCATAAACGTTGCTTAAGCAATTCACATTTCAAGTACAGCAATGTAATAATAAATCTCAACAATATCTCTATTGAAAGCAATATGAAAGAATACAAGTAAATTGATATTGAAAATAAATTTGTAACGGAATGTAATATGAGACCGTATACAAATGCTGTGTTGCGTTGATAAAAACATTACTTTATTTATTTTTAAATATTGCTCATCATATGAGGGGTGTATGTCATATATCCATAAGTTCCCGAAATGGGCCAATGGATTAAAAACGGAGACTTTAACCGAAAGTCATGGGTCAAACCCGGGCAAGCACCTCTGAGTTATCAAGTGCTGAATTTGTATTTTATATTGTGAGTAAGCCTCACGATGTTTTGGATGAGGGAGAAGAAATTCTAAGACATCTACAATGTTCATGCCGAAAAAATTGTCAAATGACTGCTCGTCAGCCGCGTTTCAAGGTTAGCCAGCGTGTAACCAGTTTTATCCTAAAACCTGAATGCTCTCAGGTGTTGCAGATGTTCATGGGCGGCGGGATAAAGAAGCAGATAAATATTAAGACCTCTATCGTAGTAGTACCGTGTTAGTTGTTCAACGAAACAAATTTTTCAGATTCATAATATTGATATAGATCCTTCCTTTTATTAAATTTCTAGTCCTTTACTAAATCCTTGGTTAAAATGCTTTTATAAAATATTAAATGGGACAAAATCACTACTAAAACCAAAATCATTAAAATAGTCAATGTTATACACTCAATAATATTAAATTCATTTCAAAATGATCAAAGAGTCGTGAAGCAAACAGTAACCATGACAACTCACGACGGCGCCTTATCGAGTCGTATCAATTTACTAGTTCCCTTTGATGTGGTAGAAAACCACCAAGCATCGTATCATAATTAATTTTACTAACGAAAATAATTAAATTGTGAAATAGACGGTCTGTGGCTTGATTTAATAGTGATTAAATCAAACCAAACAGAATGGCGTCGGGACGTCACGATCGCCTGCTGTTGGGATAATCTCTGTCACAGAACAGATGATTCCACCAGTGCAATCAGTCACACTGGTAGGCCTTTTGTTGCAAGAGACCGACTAGGTAGATACCACCGTAGTGTCAAATATTCTACCGCCTAACAGTAGTGTGTTCCGGTTTGAAGAGCAATGTAGGCTAGTAAAATTATTAAGGAGATTCACTAATGGTGTTGCGCATGCTCATAGGCTACGGCAACCGCTTACCTAGGTGGGCCGTATGCTTGCTTGCCAACTTGTACCATAAAAAAAAGATTAATGCTCCACCGTTACGCAGTCAATGGTCCCCATTTGATATTATAATCTGTGTCTTGGAGTGGAGAAACACACACAAACACAAAAAGGCCGATATTCCGTGTGAGTTTTTCTGTGGTCAAACTCTTAATGGAAATTAAGCAAGGCAGTAACCTTCTATGCACGCTTGAATGCTAAACTCTAACAAAAAACTTTTTCAAATATTACAATTTTTTTCGTTATAACACAATAAAATTTTTATTTTAAATAACACAATAAAACTTTTATTTTAAATAAAAATAAATATAATGCAAAAATACAAAATAATTCAATGTTTCCGCCCGGGATCGAACCGGGGGCCTTCTGCGTGTTAGGCAGATGTGATAACCGCTACACCACGGAAATTTGACAACATTAGTGTAAAAGTAAAATGCAATTCTTCAACATTGATATGTAAACAGTCTCGTCAACCTGATTGTAAACGATCCCGTGTTTCTTAGACGCTTGCAATATTAAGAAAAGATGGAGAGAGAGAGACAGCAGATAAAAGGAAAGCAAAAGAGACACGTCCAGTTCAAACCTCCATCGCTCCGACATGCAGATACTGTAACTTCAGGACAAGGCCAGCCAAGTGACGTTGTTAAGGCCAATAGTACCAACAGCAATACACGTTCCGAAAAAAAAATCAGGACAATATTTTTTTGTACTACTACGATAATGTAAAAAACTTCATTAGCAAATAACGTGAAAACGTTGTAAGATTAATGGTCTCTCGTAAGCACTTCATAACTGAAACAAAGTGCCGATATCATAAAGTTGGGGAAGTTTCAACAGCGTCATGTCATGATTAATTGGCTTTTTTCTTATTTGTCTTTCTGCTTCAGAGCGCATTTTAACGATATTCGAGTCTATAAGGGAAAGAAATTCAGGCAGTACACACTCAACTACATAAACACAGACTTATCTAGTTTATAATAAATCAATTAATTGCCTAAATTTATAAAAAAAAAAAAGGAACAATTTATTATTATGCCAAAAACTTATCGCTATTACAACCGTTGTTGTGACCTTCTTTTAATCATTACAATACTTGTACCAGAAGATCCCGCTCTTTTATACCATTTCAGTCAAGTAATTTGTTTCAGACATAATTAAACTAATACAATATAATTGATTTCTTATATTAAATTTAACCTATTGTTTATTAACATATGTATGGTATGAGTATGTATGAATGTGTCTGTATCAAGTGTGCCTGAGTGTGTGTGTGTAAAGCCCTCTAAATCTTGTAAGGGTATTTCATTTGAGTCGTTATTTGGAGTCGGGTTTATATTATGTTCATTTAGGTTGTCTTATAAATAAAGTAACTTAACCCTTATTATCTTGGGAAAAAATACAATTTTGTGGAAAGAATTTTGTACTAAATTTCGCTTTAGTTTGGATAAAGGTTTTACAAAAAATACACGCTTGACCAGTATGCCCTAGGGCAGTAAACAATGACGCCGTATCTTGTCCCGAGGCACTGCGACCTATTACCACTAAAAGCAAAGCCAAGAGTATTAGCATTTTTATAGCGGTGCCAGCAAATTATGTAGATTGGCATCGTAGCAAGTAAGATGTGCCGTGCGTGGCGCGAACACAATTCACTACTAAATTGCCTTTTGTGCTTAAAGTGTGTTTAGAATGCGATTTTTAGGTACTTTGTAAAGTCTTTTTATAAAGCAGATCCGATTATTTTCAGGCACAGTGCAATATTTTATGAAACAGCGCCGATTTTATAGAGTCAATAATATAAAAACAGATGCTAAATGTTTATTTTTATATACATATGTTATGTTCAGAACATAACATTTACAATAAAACGATATTACTATACATGACATGACATGACTATATTACATTACAGAACAATTGTAATTCGGCTTATTTCTGTACTATCTTTGTATGACTTATACTTGCGTTGCTGACCCAAGAGAGAATGAACAAGAAACGACAAAGAAAGGACGTGACAGAGAAGCGGGAGTTTAGGTCCTCAAAGTTATCAAATGAAATGCAACAGTACAAATATTCGGTTTCCAACTTCAAAAATGTATCGCCATGATGTTCCCTCCCTCCCTATTACGTCCCAAGCGTAGGTTCGACCTTGCAGGAAGAATTCAACTTGAGCCCTGAGCAGGCTGTCAATATTGTCGAGGCCACTAGGGGTAACGGCAATAGACACTCCGAAAAATAGCCATGTTTTTGACACGTAAACAGATTCTTACTACTTAATATAGATAATAACAGTTATTATATATACATAAATTTTGCACTACAAGACTTTATGATACTGCTTTTACAGTTTCAATTGCACTGTTGTTAGTTGTGTGAAAACGACATTTGTTAGTTGAAACCGCATTACTGTTTCAAAGGAAGACTGTCTAAGAATGAAAACGTCTGATTTATTAATGCTTTAGTACTGTACACAAGGTTATATTGTCGTTACAACTTGTTACAATAAATAAACCATAATTATTTCGAAGAAAATGTTCAATATTGTGGGTGAAATGTTGCTTGTACGATATGCTGCATTTTATTCTTGACTTTCTTCCGATGAATGTGAGTGATGCAAGGCCTAAACTCTTACATTTTCTTTCCTTTTATATTTGCTTTCCTTTTTATGTTACAAGTTGGCAACCAAGCATACGGCCCATCTGATGGTAAGCGGTTGCCCTAGCCTATAAGCGCATCATGATTAGTAGGTGCCACTCACGCGCTGCCAACCTCGAGATATTGGTTATTGAATCTGTGCTGGCAAAGGTACCCAGTAATTTCACTAGCCTATACTGCCCTTCAAACCGGGGTACAGTAATGCCTAAGCACTATTATTTGGAGGTAGAATACTTGACACTGCGGTGGTACCTACCTAGCCGGCCTCATGCAACAAAAGACCTATCATCAGTGTGACCGTTTGCACTGGTGAGATAATCTTTGCTGTGACAGATGCTATCCCATCAGCGGGCGATAGGGTCGTCACTTCGCCGCCGACGCCGAAGAATTATAATTAACTAATACATTACAAAATATAAATTACCTTGGCACGGAATGATATATTTCTAGATAGTATGAATAAAGCCATTTATGATGGTCAAAATAGTAACCACGCAGTAAAACGTTGCACAAATACGTCGATAAGTCATCAGTAAACATGCATTACTCGAGCATACTACACTAATTTCAACCTAATGGTTCATTATGGTGCCAATTTACAAGGCTGCCATAATGTATTCCTCTTAATTTATCGTTCTGCGTGCTTCGGTCTCATAAATTGATAAACACAAGAGTTTAATGTTCAATATAGACCATTCGATACAACAGTCATTGAAAACGTGATGTTTTTTTAAATATAATATGAAGTAAAATGGTTTTTAACAAATAAACATTTTCTGCCGCATCACTTTAATAAGAAAGTTAAGACACTATTATGGCCAATTTCACAAAGTACTCGAAGGAAATGCTTTTATTAAATTTTTAGGTATTTTTAAATAAATACTATCACGTCTTATTGCAGACGTTTAGTTTATTCCATTTTTGTACAGTTGCTCATAAACGAAAGATGTTGAAATGGGATGTATTCGGCATAGCTAAATATATCAGAATGGATTCCCCATTCAAGATAAATTAAATAATGAAAAATGAGAGTGTAAATTGTAATAAAATAAAAGCTATCTTGCTACCGCAAATATCTCGACACATTTTAATTTTTTTATAACACAAAACAGCCTTACGTAACTTATATCCTTAAAATCCAAAAGTAAGTAATAAGCCACTTGTTAAGGCTTTATTTGCTCTTTTATAATTCAAATAGGTTCTATTTTCGACGTTCACGTAATGGAGGCAAACTGGATAATTTCATTAAATGACATAGCCATTGGAAAGTGGTCTCACACAGCGACTGTATTGTAAATATTGGCTACCTAATCTTATTATTTCATTATCTTTACATTTCAATTTACTTAGCTATATCATCGAACATCTATTGACAACAAAAATAGCAAATTTTTATATCCACTTGTTCTTTGTATTTGTAATACTAATATTCCCATCGCCACTCAAAATAAGCTCGAAGCTTGCGCTAGGAGTGGGTACGTCAATAGCCCAAGACTCTCACGTCACGGAGTCAGCCCTTCTACCGTGGAGCTGTTGAGGTTTCAAAATTACATTCCTTAAATTAAAACAAAGCTATTTATAAACTTTAATGACAATGAAATGTAATAAGTACTTGTTGACTAATAACAGAAGACCTTGTTCCGAATTTTGATTAGAGAAACATTTCTTAAATTATTAAAAAAATAATAAAAGATATTTTGTTATACAGTATACTTAATTAATGAGAATCTAAAATTAAAGTTCGTGATAGAAGCGTCGAATAGACATGTGAAGCTAATAAAGTTCCGGTTTAGTGATAATTTGAAACAAATGGAAATCTGACTTGATGAAATGCAAATTTAATCAATTAATCCATCCGCCAGCTTGTACTGGGTGTCGCAAAGCCGTGATTGGCGTTAAGTCGTCAGTTCACAGAGGTTCTGCGTTTGCAGGATACGATATGGGGTGCGTATGTTAATGTGAGTGCATCATGATCACCTTAAATTGTCTTTGTTAGATATTGTTCCTTTGACGGGAATAATTTGACGGCCATCATAGTGCAAACAAATTTTACCTACTGAATAATAAAATAAATAAACAAAGAAATGAGGATGGTTATAATATGATTATATCCTGTGTTGGGCTACCAGAAACTTTCACAATGACAAGGACAAACACACTCAGACCGAAAAACATGCATGTATGGTCAATACAAACATCTGCTCCAAGCGAGAATCGAACTCGCGACCTGAAAGTCTAAGCAAGCAATCAATCCGTGTCGATTCCATTTCGAAAATTAAATACGCTAGCGCGATGTCAATCAAAAACGTCGCGTGGTATTTCGAAAGCTTATGGTAGAGGAGCCCACGATGCTAAATGGGGATTTACTCGAGCGTTGTAGAGACCTATTGGGATGCAAAGCTTAGATGATAAGAAGAAAAAATGTTATATGATATATACCTTTACATCGGTGGGGGAAGCGGCTATAGATTTTTAAATATGTAAAAAAAACTGTTGCATGGACATCCTCGAGCGCGTCAGATATTGATAGCATCAATGCCCTACGTATTTTTAATAATGTACGTATGTTAATCTGATCGTTTGCATGATGCGGGTGGTTGTATTTAAGGGTTGAAAATGAAAAAAAAAAAAAAATTAATCGAGCGCGTCAGATTTTCTAAGGAAGTGTTAAGTGCACCAAAAAAAGCTCTCATTCACTAATCTGACGATTTCGATGGGACGCAAACTGGCGGTCATTTTCATAATGTGCAAAAAAATTCGCCATTTTGAAATACTCAAGCGCGTCAGATTAAGATATATGTGGTTCATTTTTATGTTCTAAACATACTGTCTCATAATCTGACGATTATCTAGAGGAATTCGGCTGATCTGACAAAAAAATTAGAAAAACGGTTCACCTTAAAGGCCATCCCTGCAACTTCACGCTAATTCCATTCCTGGGCGCTTAAAATTGTACTTATGATATTTTTGAGCTCAAAATATAATTTATGTGATATTTTGAGCTCCTGAATTCAAAGAACTAATATTAAAATTTTTAATTTTTCTTAGCGGGAAGTCAAAAATTTTTTTTCTATTCTTTTAAATCATTAAACTTAATTAATTGAAAAGATCAGGAAATAGTATGCAATTAAATAAGTGTATGCTTTTTAGTAGAATAAATGTATTTATAAAAAAATTACTTAAAAAAAGCTTAAAATAGTTTAATATTTTATATTTATTTGATTAATTAATCATCATCTTCATCCGAGGCATTATCTCGAAATAAATGTTAACACACTTGACAAAACTAATTTATATTTTAATTTATTTTTAATAATTTATTATTAAAGAGCTAAAACAACCATGAGCGAGTGTACTAAACCCTGCCCCCTTCATACCGCATACGGTTGAGACCCAAAAACGTGTTACTGCGCAGGGTTCAAGTTACATTTAACAGACTATACCACGTGTCTTTATGATCAGCTGTGATGGCGTCATGGCAGCAGAAACCAGAGTGGGGACGGAGTGAGAGAGTAATAGATAGAGAAAGAGTGAGAGAGGAATAGAAACGCGGAGAAGGAAATGTAGGCATCACGCAACTGCACGCATTTAACTTTATCGACGAATTTTTGTGATTTCGGCTTGCGGAAATCGTCAGATTATATATTTTTCATTATTCTTGAATTATTTCCTTCAAAATAAAAAAATTTAGCTACGCTCGAGAATGTCGAGATGACGTTTTTTTACAACTTTTTGCCCTCCCCTTTTTTACGTCACTCTCAAATTGTCAGATTAGTGGAATATACACTTTTTAGGATGTAATTAACTCACCCTACCTTAATCTGACGCGCTCGAGAATGTCTGATGGTCAATTTTTTTTACTAATCTGATCCTGTATCCTTTACGGGCGGCCTTATATATGGGCCTCATGTTTTGTGGAGGTACTTAACCGGGTACATGGTATCCCCCTGTATATTAATCTGACGCGCTTTAGTAAATCCCGAAATCCCCGCTTGGGCTCCCCTACTATTATGCCAATTTCCATACATTTCGGAATTATCTAATTTCGTTATCGTTAATTCAATGTGACGTTGTCCAGGCCCCCTGTTTTGCTTAAGGCAGGTTCACTAATGCTTCTGAACAACATCGTTAAATAAATATATCGTCGTTAAATATAAATATTTAATTATATTTAGTTTACTCGACATAAACATTACATTTCGTTCAAATAGTTAATAAAGACAGACCCGTAGCCCTGAACACAAACTATTTCTTACATTTTCCTTCTATTTCCCTAAATTTTTCCTCCATCTCTTACTACAACAATATTGTTATGGTTATGGTATATGGATTAATATAAATCTTAACAAAATGCCAAAATACTAAACGAATAAAATCATTTTCGCCGTTAGCGGTAACGCAATCAAAACTTTTTCTACACCTACTGCGTAGATATTTGCTATGATATAATATATTGCACGAATAAAATCATCGAGCCAGACAAGTTGTAACGTATCTTATACAAAGCTATCCGTAGGTTTGTTTGAAATTGTATTGTTGGTCAACTGAACGGTATCTACATGCAAATTTGTATGTATTGTCAATCGCGTCAAAAGCGCTATAGGGGAGTTGTGACTATTGTTCGTTCGGAAGTTGAGTCGTGTTGCTATCCATGCATTTACCTATAGCCTTTCTCTTATGGTTATTTACAGTTTTTGTATATGTACTTTGTGGTATAACTAGTCTACTATGCGATTCTATACTTACAAAACACTGAACAGCGTTGTTGACCATGTACATTTGAAATTAAAATTTAGAGGTCATTAAGTATAATTATAATTTATCAGCCGAAAATTATTTTTGAATTGTTTTTAAAGACGCTGCGTAAAAAGCTAAGTTTATCGTCGCTAAACTAACGTGAAAATATTTTATAACTCAAAAACTACACATATTGTTGTATAACTTTAAGAAAAACCCGTTTTTTATAATTGATCTATTAGTGCTTATAAAATAATTATTATGACACCGTTAATGTTGTGAGTATTCTCGGCTTACTGTGTCAGGTTAGTAGCAGAAGGTTTGCTTGTTTTGTCATAATATAAAATAAAAGTATCATTAAGGGCCTAAGTAATATCCTTATTCAGTTCTAGATCTACATATAAATCTTGTAAAAGATTCCGAACTGAAATTTTGTGCAATTCAAATAACAAATGAAATAGTAATAGACGCAGAATTGCCTTCGTACGTAAAAGAAAAAGTGACTTCGTCAAAGGTAGGGTGGAACAGCACAAATAACGCTTCCCAAATAACACGACAATAAAGATTTATTGCGGAGATTTTTCACAAAACACGACGCGACGATACGACGCGCGACGCGTTTTATAAACGAACGCCTCCTTTCATAAAGATGAAATGTTCCTTTCTTAAGAAATATATTAATTATGCGTATGATAATATGTTTTATATCATGTAATATCAACTGTCTTAATTTTAATTAAAATTACGTTATAGTTTGCTTAGTGAAACCAATGAAAACATTATTACGTAAAACATTAAATATGTAAAAATTTTGCCCAAAAGAAGGTAAAATTTTTTGTAAATTCTATAGCTTCACAACAGAATTATAAAAATAACTTACGAAAAACTAATAAATATCGAATCTTAAGTATCGATAGCCAGCGAGACGGACAGTAAATCCTTACTAATATTATAAATACGAAAGTCACACTGTCTCTCTGTCTGTCTGTCGCGCTTTTATGCCAAAACTACCGAAACAATTTCAATTTAATTTGGTACACAGTCTAGAGCCTGAATAAAGACATAAGCTACTTTTTAATGCGAGGGAAAGGGAGGGCCCTTTCCTTAAAACCTTTTTAGTAGGGGTGAAAATTTGTATAGAAATATTGTCATTTTTAGAGCTATAAGATTGAAAATAATTTTTAGGCTGTTAATTCGCTATTAATAAATATTTCATTCAAAGTTTTTGAAGGGAGAGAGGGCCTCAGAGTCCTTCAGAGTTTGTATTAAAGTCGTCATTCAAACGAACGAGGCCGCTGGCAGAAGCTGGTTTTCACTAAAATTACTTTATACTTTGCTAAGTAAAACAAATGAAAATATGAAAAATTTTAACAAAAAAAAAAATTTTTGTAAATTCTATATCTATAAAACAGCATTATAAAAATAACGTAGGAAAAGCTAATAAATATTCAATCTTGGCTACCGCTCGCCGGTGCTGCGACGGTCAGACGGGGTCAAGTGCACAGCACGAATGCCCCCGGCCGTCGCCCGGCGTAGAGACGAAACCTGGTGGAGTTTTAGTGAGTAGGAGTCTCACATAACCCCGGCAGCCCCAGCTCCGGGGTATCCATGAGATTTCTCCACCTTAAAAAAAAACCGCTCGCCGGTGATACTAATTGTAAATAAGATTGTCCAATTTTTCATTTAAAACTACTTCAGTTATGTTACAGTTTTGAAAATGCAAAATGCTTTACCATTTGCAATAAACTTGAAAAACATTTATATCTCTTTTATTATATTATTTATTCTGTGAGCGACCGGTAACACGGAGAGCCACTTCAGACGGGCGAATTCCTTGTCGTAATAAATGACATTTAACGTTGAACGGATACACGCTCGCACTGCAATGCGTACTGAAAATCTACGGATACAAATTGAATTATTGCAATTATGCCCTATAATATAGCCATATGAAACAATTCTGTTTATGTGGATTTACAGTTACAAGATAAACAACAGATAATAATAATAATAAAGATATTTTGATGCAATAATAAATTATTGTTATCAAAATGGCGTAGTACCAGTCAAATTGATGAAAAAATAATTTCCTTAAACAAAATATATAGCAAAAACCTAATTACAGTAGACGCCGGATACCTGACAAACGGCACATGTGAAAAGGCACTAATGAGTATGTTTCAATCAATTGTAACAATTATTTAAGTAAATTTGTTGATGATAATATTTAAGTACATTTATAAAAAAAATATATTTGGAACGAAGTTCCTTATCGCGCGTTGTGAAAGGGGGCTAGACGGAAAAAATTCTTACGAAAAGTTGTCACGACACTTTTTGCTATAGTAAGCTATTGTAAGCTGTGCGGCGTCGCATGTTTCTCTGCCTGTCTCTCTCTCTCTTATAGAAAGCAAGCCAGATATTTTCATTTATATTTCGCATTGAACAGTGTGGTGTCGCGACGATTATTTTTGTTGAGTGTATACAGGTTTTGTGTAAATAATAAATAATGTTAATAATAAAAAAAATATTATTATAACTTAAAAAAACTAAAATTTTATTACAATTCCTTCACTAATTAATCGAAAGGAACTTCGTTCCATCCGGGTGTCCCTTGACACCTCTCAAGTTTTTATATTTTAGTTCCATATACTTTAGGCGTTATAATTTTGCAAAAATTGAATTTACGGAACGTCAAGTCAGAGGCCTACTACAGGCGACCAGAACAACTCTGACACTAGGTAGGCCACTAACTCGAAGTACTAAACTCGATAAGAGGTAGAATCGTTTTAAATATATAATATATATATATTATTATAGTTTAAGTCGTCCCGCTCTACAAATTTTCTGACCTATTTGGCGGGTCAAGATCAGTCAGTTTGATTCCTCATAATCCAATAACAGGCTCGATACGTGTTTTGCGTCAAGAAATATGAAACGGACGAGTAGGTCTTACTGCCGATGTATTAATAAATAATATATTGATATGTGATATATTGACAATAATATATTTCCAGTTATTATCATCCTTACTTTCCTAAAGTAACTCTGTCTGTCTATCTGTTATGCTTTCACACCTAACGACAGGTAACCATTGAGCGTTCTTTAATTGGTATGTTAAGTTGACATAAATTTGATCAAAGTACGAGAAACGGTTTCTCTGATATTCTCGGAAAATTTTAACACTCAGGGGGTATGTCGAAAGAAGGTCGGCTTCAGAATAAAACACCTACTCCACGATATATTCATTTAAATATGTACGTAATATTAATGTTACATTCTACAAGTATTTCAAACACACATAAAAGTTAGACATTAAATCTTTTTGCATTATACCATAATGTTAAAAGTTTCTACACATTCTAAAGTAAGACAAAGAAGAAAAAATATATAAGAAATTTAGAGCATCTTTAATACACGCAAAAGTGCGATTTTGAAAAAAAAAATTATACTCGGGGGCAGATGACGTTAGTACACCTGATGGTGAGAGAAAGGCGCCTGCAGAATATTAATTGTAATAACCGCCCTTACCCTGCTTATCCTTGATTTGAACCAGCGACTTTCGGTTTAACGTACACTACGTTTTCTATCCATTGGAACATCTCAGCTTTCGTTATTCATATTTTGAATATTTCATAAAATATTCTTATTATTGTAGTATTTTAGAATAAAACAATATAATGCAAGGCAGAATGTGCAATATAATACACGGCAGAATGTGCAATATAATACAAGGCAGAATGTGCAATGCACTAAACTTAATTTATTATATTGTATTAGAAAGTTGAGCGGAGTAAAATAGGTCATACATATTAGTATTCTAAATGTCTTTGCGATATCTAGAATATACTAAAGAATATTTTCGCTTTGAAATATAATATTCTTAAATGTGTTCTACTCGCCAGGGTGGAATTGTCTTTTAGCGTTTAAAGTTAACAATAGAACTATGATGTAATATTTATATCGAATAATAAATTAAACTTAATTACAATATTATTTTTATATTTTAACCACACTTTTCTTTGTTGATTACCATTCTCATACATATATACTAAAGTTTATTTTAGTCTCCTTTTTACACTTCTATGCTTTCCTTATGAAGGGTAAGAAGTTGGTGGCAAAAGAAATTGTAATATGTTTGTTGTTCCAAGCGTTCATAGGTTACGATGACCGCTTATCATCAGGCCAGTCGTACACTTGCTTTATTTAATATTAAAAAGTTTTATTATTATTTTATTTTACTTTCGATAAAGTTTGTAGATGCAGATTTAATATTTTGTGAAAACCTCGGAAGTCGGAACGGTACAGATATGACAACGGTACAATTGTAAATATCACACAATGAAAGAAAATCAAAATAAATTTACAATATAGAATTCATTTATAGGATTCCGTAGCCAAATACAAAAACGGAACCTTTATAATTTCGTCATGTCCGTCTGTCCGTAAAAGTATAAAAGGAATGAAATGTATATTTGAATAAAATAATATCTTAAATAAAAGACAGGATTTATTTTCGTTACGCTACCGCCTGGTCAAGGGGCTTTAATAAAAGTTGGACGTGACAGCGTTGAATCTTTGCAAGTAATTTACATTCTTTGAACTTCAAACCTGTGAAACGCTCTCTCTCCGTGGGATGGCCGACAATTCCTCTAAATTGGGATTTGCTAACAATTTGTTTTGTAACTTCATTGTCTCTGTTAACACTTTTAATAAATATTGTATACGTCCATAGACTTTATTAACGAAATGAGTCACAAAGCTTGTAATGTAATAAAATATATATAACGTATGACTAACTTTTGCGTTGCGTTGAGCTTGATTTTACGAAGCACCAGCGAGTCTTTGGACATTGTTACATAGAAAGGCCTTTCTTTAGTATATGGTAAGTCTATGTATACAACGTATATTAGTTAAATTTTTCTATTATGTATTTCTTTCGTTTAGATTTAATATTCTAGAAAAATAAATAGAATTGAAGTGTCTGTTCTAATCTTATCTCTGAAATGGCTGGACTGATTTAACGGGACTTTCACTGGCTTAGCATGCATAGCTGATGTTATGACGAGTAACTTAGCCTAAGTTAGCCTTAGCTTTTATTGTAAAAAAAAAATGATAAAATAAATAAAAATTAAGATTCCGCACCATAAACAAAAATTGGTACACCGATCAAGTTGTTTTGCATCAACAAAATATACACACAAAAAACCAAAAACCTATGTATTGTCCTTTTAATCAAGTCAAGTCAAGCATCAATTTTCCATTTCATTTTGTAATTTGTTACCAAAATGATTGCGATTGATTTCGTTGAGCGGATTGGCCGACGTGTGGTTCAACTTCTCTAGATTTATTATATCTTTGGTTAAATAAATTATTATATGTAGCTTCTCACATGATATGCATTACAATGTTTTAAGATAGTACTGTCGCTTTTCGCGCCATGAGTGGAAGCGCCAAAACTCCCACCCCCTCGGTTCCCTTCCTTTGCCTCTTTTCATCCTTTCCCTTGTATCCGGGTTGGGTTCCGTAACCTGTCAAACGCGCTGAAGTCGACCACCGAGGAGGTTTTAGTGGGTCCCATGACGTTACCATCTTGTTATTTAACCCCACATAACCCGGTTCTCCTCCCCAGTAAGCCGGGTATTTGGTAGCAAATTTCCTCCCCATTACCAAAAAAAGGGTAACGCGCATTTGATACTTTAAGTAATGCGTTCGTAGGTTGCGGTGACTTACCATCAGGCGGACCGTATGCTTGATTTCCAATAGTCATAATAATTAACATTATCTTATTTATTAACTATGATTTATATTTCTAAAACGGGAATATCAAACTCATATTTCAGCAGTTCAAACAAGTTTACGTCAGATTTAATTCCTCTCGGCAAATTAATGCAGTGTTTGCTAGGAATCGAATACTGCGGAAGTAGAAAATTTATTCAGCAAATTTTTGTTCAGACCTCGTAGGCGGTTTTTACGTTTTAGTTATAAATTGCATAAATGAAGTTTTAATTAACTTTTAATAGCATACAATAAAACATTATTTTTTGCATAGGTACCACATAGTCCATCAAAATTAAATTTCTTATAAGGAGTTTTCATCTATACAAATAAATAAAATTGAGTTTGTAAATCTAAATGAAAAGTTTTTTTATTCTAAAATTTTTAAAATATTTGTCCGTCTGTCAGTTTGTTCCAGCTTATCTCTGTAACAGCAGATAGCTGATGTTATAAGGACTTAGGCTACTTTTATTTTAGAAAAAAAAGAGGGCTTCGTGCAGTAAACAAAGATGCATGATTAAGATAAAATGACTAAGAAATATTTTCTGCATTATATGATTATATTTTGAAAAGAGTTTGCAGCACTATTATAAAATTTATATAAAATAATTTATTTAAAAGTTTCATTAATAGTCGATAAAATTACGAGTTCATCAACATGAGATTTTTTTTTTTTTTCGGAATGTGTTTGCTGTTGGCCCTACTGGCCTTGACAGCGTCACCGGGCGCAACATGAGAGTTGGAACTCTAGAATACACTTCGAAAGATTTTTCATACTATAAAAGTAGAGTCGATATGTGGAACCTGTCCTGGAGTTGAGTCAGCCAGAGTCAGTATATTGTATAGAATAAACTGCCTTAAACGCCATAGGTCGCGTGTTCGATTCCCGCTCGGAGCAGATGTTTATATTGATTATACAGGTATGTTTTCCGGTCTCGGTGTGTTTGTCCTGGCCATTGTGTATGTTTCCGGATCTCCGACACAGGATATAACTATCCTAATGGTGGCCGTTTAGTGTGTAGCATTTAATTATTTATGTAGCGTTAATTAGTGATGCCATTTTCGTCAGAAATTTTGAAATTGTTAAAGTATGGTACAAACTGTAATGATGAAAATGATTATGTAGCATCCAATCCTAAATTTTAAAGAAAGACCTATTTTTTATCTCGAAACTATTAAATTTTGCATCGGTTGCTAGAATAAGATTTTTACTCTGGGGTTTTAATATTCTAAGACAAGAATGTTGACACAGCGAATGCATAATCTTTTCTTGTCATACGTCAGCATTTTTCTGCTTTGGTATATAATATAAAAAAATGATAGTTTATTTCAACTGTATGCAAGTTTATGCTTAGTAAACTTATGTTCATAATTATTGTCTTAGAACTATCTTAATATATTATATATGGCTATGTTTATCGCAACGATAATTTTGCGCCTTCAAAGGTAGGTTATATTCAAATTAGTTTCTTATTCCAATGTCTTAGAACTCATCGAAGGGTTTTTCGACTGACATGGTAATATTGCATTATACTGGATCAGAGGCAACGTAGCATGCATCTGTGTTCACAAGGTGTAAGTACATAAGGCTATCTATCTATTAGTACGTTACTGAATACTGCATTGTATGTAAACTAAGGTTTATTTACCAAATACAAAATGTTATATATGTCGCATACCAGAAGTGAGGTTATTTAAAATAAATATGGAGAACCGCAGAACCTATGTAAGTCATCGGTTCTGCTATGCTTTTAAGCACAATAATAGCAATACGCTGCGTATCACATTTTGATTTTAATTATTATGAGATTAAGTAAGGTAATTTGATACTAAATTCACACATATTTAAACAAGATAATTTTAGGAATGAAAAGCAAGTAAATAATATTACAATTTTTAATAAAAGTGCCATACAGACTACTTACAGAGTTTCTG
Source organism: Hestina assimilis (assembly GCA_023373885.1). Classification (NCBI taxonomy): domain Eukaryota; kingdom Metazoa; phylum Arthropoda; class Insecta; order Lepidoptera; family Nymphalidae; genus Hestina; species Hestina assimilis. Next base: position 4,831,582 of record CM041740.1, on the reverse strand, counting down.
GTCGGGAGGCAGGAGCAAAAGTGATTTCACAACACAAATCATTTGCTTTATATAGCGTTCAACTGAAGTTAATGTTACAACATATTTTAAAACAATATTTCAAAATTGCTTCGATTTTTAATAATTTTTTCGAAAATACAATTAAAGGCTGCCAGGATCAAATTTTAATCTAAATTCTTTTTAATTCTTAAATAAATGGCTTTTATTACAGATGTCAATGAAGTAAATTCACAATAAGAATTTACGTAATAATTTTATGACTTATCTATGCTTATTTAATTAAGTGATGAATCGGCGCGGCGACATATACATATATAAGTAAAATATTAATATCTATAGTTATGATTATATTGCCAGCTTCTAAACTTGAACTTTGGGCCTCTATGTCAGCCCTTCAGGGATGGAATTTTACAAACTATTAAACCATGCTTCTATTTCAAAAACATCACATACAAACTTTCAATCCCTTTTCCTAATCCTTTCTTTCTTGCTCGTTTTAAAAACAACACCAGTGAAAAAAACTTTCTTGGTCGAAGGGTTTAGGCTGTGCGTTGATATGTCAGTCAGGTCTTGTCCTTTTATATGTATAGATTATATCAGCCTAAGCACCGTAACTGTGAGCTTGCACTGACAAAAAATGTACCTAAGATATTGAAAACTGTGTTTTCTGTCAATGTATCAAGCAGTGTTCGCATTGTCACACAACTTTTTGAATGGAAGCTTGTTTGATAATAATTTAGAATCTTGTCAAACATTTTAGCCAATGTTCTTAAATTCGAAATCTCAACAAAACAAAATGTGCGATTTGCTTACTATGATAAGATTTGATACACTGCATGTTTCTTAGTGAAAATTCAGTTTCTGCTTGAGTCCAATTTTCATATAAGTTAGAAAGCAATGACATGAACCAAAGGTCTGTTCATGTATGTAGTTTAATATTCGAAAATCCCATGGATTTAATACAAAATGAGTTTTATATACATGACTTATTTCAAAACTAAACCACTAAATAATAACAAATGTCGGTATGAAATAAAAACAGACTTGAAATAAAACGAGATTTCGACTTCGTAGCATTTTTCTTTTTTTTTTTCGAAATGTAGTCCTGTCTTATTCTTTCTTCATTATCGCAAATAAAAACGAAAACGGGCTCGTTGATACATAGATAGAAAGAAAGAATCTGCCTTTTTTCGAATTTATTTTTATTAGATATGTAACTTATTTACAAATAATAGTAATACTATATTGTTTTCTATAAGTATTGGTTTGGTTTTATGCTATTACAGTAATACACTACAAAAATTATAATTTTATTGATTTTTGGGCTCAATACAACTTGTTACATTATACCACGCTAATGCTAATAAATAGAGTTTTTCTTGTATATCATTTCAAGTCACTTTACTTGGTTAAATATATTTTAAAAAAGTTAGGCTATTAAAATATGTTAAGCTCATATCTAAATATATTTATAAAACAAAAAAATTATAAAAAGTACTATATGAATGTCTTTAAATATAGCTAAAAGTGACAAAAGAGACGGGTCTGGATGTATTGGTCGGGCTGTCGCTGAGCGCCCACTCCCGGCCGCTATCCCACTACTGCCCGATACGGGGACTTTTGGCTGCTGGGTTTCCCCCCTGGCCCGGTTCGCCCCTCCTTAGTGAACCTGCACCCCCCAGACTCCTCCGGGGGGTCCATATTAACACCGGGCTTAGTGTGGACGTCCGGTCAACATGGGCCACACAGCGCCAGGACTCCCGACCTCAAACCATCCTCCGGCCCCGACCTCCGAGAAGCCGGATTACAGAAGACGCCACACTCCCAGTCGATATACTCGACGAAAGAGTCGTTCTTATACTGCGTAAAATATAGAGTTCAAACCTCAGTATTATTAATAATATAGTTGTACATTTTTTATAATATTAAATTTTCTGTTCTTTTTGCCACTAGATTTTTATAGTAAATATTAATTAAATTAAATTTTAAAACCGCTTTTTATAGTAGTTGATCAATTGTCGATAACAGATATGCAGAGTCAGGCGAACCCGATAACGCGGAGTCAGCAGTCCTAAGTAGGTCAGATAATGTTGCTAGACGCTGAGTTTTTTTCAGGCCAGTATTTTATTTTGAATGTAAGGATCCTTTATCCTACATATAGATTTACATAACCTTAATACTTAAATATAAGCTATGGTATTTTATTTATTTTTTTTATTTTTTGTTTCTTTAATAATTATTTGCTTTAATTTTTTTTTTTATTTCATATTTATAACCTTAAATAAGTTTTGTTTAGGTGATAAATAAAATAAAATCTCTGAATTAGAATATTTAAAAAAAAACAACAAAAGTTATGTTTCCGCCCGGGATCGAACCGGGGGCCTTCTGCGTGTTAGGCAGATGTGATAACCGCTACACCACGGAAACTTGAATACCTATTTTAAAATGTTTGTACATTATTTAATAAGATTGACTAAGTGAAAGTAAACTCAGACTACAATGTTTACATATGAGATTACAAGAAAGATATACTTCCACATTCAATTATACTTTACTTATTTTCAAAGAATTGACGTTCACTACAAGACATAGCTCTCTTCTAAGTGATACTTTTTTTAATGTTACAAGTTGGCAAACAAGCATACGGCCCACCTGATGGTAAGTGGTTGCCGTAGCCTATGAGCGCTTGCAGCACCATAAGTAGGTTCCACTCACGCGTTGCCAACCTCGAGATATTGGTTGATAAATCTCCTCTGCCCAGTAATTTCACTAGGATATCAGCATGAATGATAATACTATCATTGCCAGTTAAAATTATATACCCGTTAATAATCAGTAGGCTAAGTGGCTATAGATGGATAGGTGACTGAGTAGTGGTATATCACCTGAGCGTCTCTGTACTTTGGAGGTTACGTAAAAAGTCGGTTCCAGCTGTTATCAATTTTATAATAGTCGATAAGTCAAGTATGGGGCTAGGTTGGCCACTAACAAACGCTAAGAAGAAGACGAATCAGGAATTATGCTTCTCCTACCAAATTTTGTAACAATTTACCACCTGATAGGAAACCTGCCGAGACTGCGTATTCCGAAGTTTGCCACGTGAGGCAATTAGATCAAAACAATTATATGCTGAACAAGGGTCTAATGGTCAAAAATATGTTACAAAACTATCCAAATTAACCAATTAGCCAAATTTAAATCGCGGGTTTTTCTTATGGAATATTTTCCTTTACAATAAATTAATTTTGTTGCATATTTAATTAAAAATAATGTTAAAGTGTGATATGATTAATGTTCTCGTTTCTCGTAAGCACTTCATAACTGAAACAAAGTGCCGATATCTTGAAGTTTGGGAAGTGTCTAAAGTTTTGCGTCGTGATTAATGCGTTTTTTTTATTTACGAATAATGTGTTTGACGCTATTATTTTTTTATACTTTGTAATACTTCAAAGGCTTATATACTGTTTTTATATATTATAATGCCTTAAAGAGTACAGAGATTTAAAGTTGTTAAACCATTGTGGCGCAGTAGCAAACCTGCCTTACGTGCCACCGGTCCCATTCGTAGTTAGTTAGTTAGTTAGTAGTTCGAGCGGGAATGAACAGAACATCTGTTCGATTATTGACCATACAGGCATAATTTCAGGTCTGTGTGTGTTTGTCCTTGTCATTGTCTATGTTTCCGGATCCCCGACACAGGATATAACTATCCTAAAAATGACCTTATTCTCAGAGCACACAATAAAGCAGGCGTGCGAAGACAGTATGGACAGAGTGCGAAGAGAGTATGCTTAACTAGAAAAAAATGTTTAGTTTATAACAATTTGATAATCTTATCTCTATGTTATATACAGAATCATCGTACATATTTTGACGCTATTCTAAATTTATTGTATCCGATAACAGCTGCTGTCTGTACTGTCCTTAAATAAACATCTTATGTTGCTGATATGTAAATACAAAAAACAAAAGAACAACCACCTAGACCGGAACATATACCTGACCATTTGTGTTTAAGGCAATTTCGATTAAAATAATAAAAGATATTTAATATCAAGATATGATTCCACAAACAGTTCTCGCAATATCTCGACAAAGTGCCTCCATTTGCCTCCAAAGAGCAGCTTTTATTGGTGTCTGATTCCAATTCTATTTGCCGCTTTGAAAGAATAATAAACAATAAAGCGAGGATCTTGCTAGTGTCGCGGAGAGCGCGGAGGAAGCAATAATCGTAAAGTGTGGCGTGTTTCCTGCAACCGGATCACTCTGTATCGCAGTTTTATGCAGCGCTTTGTAAGGATTTGAACTGCATCCAAGTGCTCTACTAAATAATAAATAGCGGCGTAATGAGTCGTATCTCGGCTTGTTTGCGAATTCGAAATGTGAGTTTTGTCTCTTTTGTGATATGTAATACCCGTTACGGAATATGTTCTGGTTTTGTATAAAGATTATAAGGCACACAAAGTTAATTATTTTTAAAATTTAAATATACCAAATATTTAAATTTTAGAAAATAATTTTGTTTGAAAGATATGTGTTATTATTTATAAGATAGGCTGAAGGAAAATAGAAACAATAAGATTACGATAAACCTAATTATTATCATTTTATTTAATGTAAACTATTTTATTTATTGATAAAAATAATATTGGCAATAAAATAATAAATATTTGAAAGTGATAAGATTAGATAAAATAATATTTATACGTAGTCCTGACCCGAAAGAAAAAAATCTGGGACTCGATAGCCGCGCCACATACAGGGTCCAATGAATCTAACCATTGTTAAATTCACTGGATCAAACACAAAAAATCGTCAAAACGGTTCAGCCGAATGAATAGGTACCAAGAAGGACTCGACTTCCATATCCCAAGCCTCGCAGAGACTTCCCTTTTCCAGATCGAGCCTCAGTATTACTACCTGACGTTATCATGACCAAGAATTCCAAGAAAAGCTTTACGAAAAAAAAATTATAAATAATGAAAATATTATGTTTGATAAATTGTATATGAAATTAATTATCTTACATTATCACCATATAAAATTACACGGATATTAATTTACGTAGTGGTCTGTTGTTTCACAAAACAGTGCTTGTATTTTACATAGACTGAATTTCAAATCAAATTATAATTTTCAGCTGTTTGGACCTAATATTCATATTACATGTATGTATGAAGCGAGGTTACAGTTGTCGAAACATACATTAATGCATTGGCACATTATAGTATGCCTTGTTGTATACATGGTCGTATAGGTTTAAGGATATTAATGGACGCAAATAAGCAATACCATGTCAACCCACAAAATTGAAAAAACTGAGTTATATATGCAAAAGTGTTGGTAAATGGCTGAAGAACATTGTTCTTTAATATTTGTAGAGTTTTAAAATTTCTAAAAAGTCATTTTTAATCATGCCATATAAGTAATATTTTAAACGTTTTGGGTTATATTATATACGAAATATACAGTTTGTATGCTTATTTTATGTGAAAATAATTAAAATAACTTACATAAATCTGAACTTAACCAATACATAAAAAAATCATCAAAAGCAAGTTGTTCAAAATTTTCAAACGCATTTTTCTCGAAATGACATTCGTGTGGGTTGACATGGTATTACTTATTTGCGTCCATTTATTCTCAATAAGACATAATAATGACTAAAATAATCACTTACTTGAGAAGAGAGGTAACATAATGCGTAAAAGTTAATACGCCATTCCATCTCTGTTTTATGTAGTTACAAAGTCTATGTTAGTAGTAATTAAATAAATATGCTGTAATTTTAAGTTAATCTCAAACATGACCTTACCATAATATATAATAATATGCAGTTAAAAAGATCAAAAATAAAAACAAAAAAGTATGGTCACTGGAAATGTTCTATTGAGCAAAATATCTATATCTATATACATACGAACAAACGCCCGGGCTGAAACAAAAGACAGAAGAAATGAGACAGCATAAATAGACAGATAAATAGGGCCTGAAGCTATTAATTATATGAAAGTAACAACCATACAGTAACCATTAATAAAATACATCGATAAGTCAACAGTAATTATGCATTACTCGAGCATGTTATTTCGCCTAATTTTAGTGTAATGGTTCATTATGGCCCCAATATACAGGCCATTTTGCATTGCTCCTATCTCAACGTTGTAACGCGTGAATTCATAAACGCAATAATTCAAAGCAATTTATTATTTATTTTGTATATAATGCAAGAAAACAATTCGTACCAAGTTTTTTCGTCATAAATTGATTGAAAACGAGGACCTATAACTATAAAACATAATATAATTAGTTTTGTTTTTGTCATTGTGAAATTTTCGGAATAATAATTTAATAGGAATATATATTTGTTATATGTAATAGGAATAAAAGTACAATGAGGAAATAATATATAATCTGTTAACGGTGAATATAAGCAAAACCGGCTATATTATTTTTAAAGCTAAAAATAAAAAAATACCCCCACATAACCTTTTGATGATTGATAACACCCCATTAGAACAAAAAACCTATGAGAAGTACCTTGGTCTAAGAATAGATAATTACTTAACGTGGAATAGACAAATTGAACATATTAAAAATAAACTTTCATCACTAATTGGATCACTACGCAATATTAATCATTGTGTACCTAAAAATATTCGCTTAACCATTTATAATTCTCTTGTGAAATCACATTTATTATACCTCATAGAAATCTGGGGCAGCGCCAGCAAAACAAAGTTACAAGAACTACAAAGAATGCAAAACAGAATTATAAAAACTTTATTTTGCTATCCTTACTTGACACCAACTCATAGGATTTTTGAAGAAACAAAATTAATGAATATTAAACAACTTTATACGTATAGTACTTGTATTTTAATTAGAAAAATTATTGATAAAACCATCCACACTAACTTATCTTTCACTACAAAATTTCAAAATTCCATACGTAGTCTTCGTAGACCTAGTTTACTAGTTTTGCCAAAAACAAGAACAAATTATGCTAAAAAGAATATAACCTGTGAAGGAGCACAACTATACAATAACTTACCATCCTATGTTAAAAATGTAGACTCATTCAACGTTTTTAAATCTAGTCTATCAAAATATATAATAGAGAATAGCTCTAATATCAATTAATGCTTTCAAAACACAATCGTTGAATGAGTACACATTAAACATTATTGAAATAATTAAGTTTTTGACGACAAAAAAAAATGTATTTCTTATGTTCTCATGTAAGTGACTATTGTCTTTTTGAGAATAAATTCTTTAAACCTAAAAACTCTGTACGTTTACTATAATTCACATACGCACGGCAACACAAGGTATGTGAAGGATATTTATCTGATCTGATCTACTGGTTACGTTTTTTGTTTCAATTTCATTATACGCTTACAATTGATTATTTTGAAATTTTTTTTTTTTTTTGTAGTCCATTTATAATATCGTAAAAAGCAATTACATCTTTGTATAAATGGAATCGCTCCTCGATAAAGATTAATTTAGAAATAAAAGTTGATTAAAAAAAATTACCTATTAAAAACTCTAAATGTTATGACCACAAAAAAACACGTCATATTTCTATATAACATAATTATTTTACAAATTAAATAACAAAATTTTAATAAAAAAGACAATTTGTTCATGATAGTACTCAGTGGAAGTATAAGTTAAGTGCTGTCGGAGAGCTTCGACGAATCGGTACTCGATGGTCATTGATGTCATTACATCTTCTCATTTTGAGTATTTTATTCCAATTAAATGGAATATATAATGAATGGTGAGGACAGACTGAAGCCCAATAGTATCCGAGTAAAATGGCTGTGACATACCGACGGACAGGCGAACATGACGAAATTATAGTGGTTCCGTTTTTGTCAGTTGGCTTCTTCTTCCTCCTGGTATTATACGAGTATTTACCCAGGGTCTGCTTATTACTCTTGTCCGGATTTGACAGGTTACTAGTTTTTACACAGAGCGATTGTCATGCGACCTCCTCAACCCTAATGGCGAACCAGGAACTCATTCGATAAGCAATTTACTTATCGAGAGTTAACAATTATTATCAGATATTATGTGATAACAACCGAGACCAAAAGCTTAACGTGCTCTCCAAGGCATAGGGGACCCACGAAGACAAAAGCCCAAATCAAAACAGATATTTGTAAAATCAATGCAAACATTTGTCCGAGCGGGAATCGACCCCGCAACCGTCAGGGTAAAGGCAGACTCGCCTCCCACAACGCCACGACGGTGTTTTCGCCACTTGGCTACGCTACCCTAAAATTTTTTTTTATATTGATTTCAGTTTCATTTGTCCCATTAGAATGTCTTTACTGATCTGATACTTCATTTCTTTCCCCCTATCAATCGACGGATTTCATTAGGTATCCAATACCCTTAATCGCTTAAGATGTGCTTGATTTTCCTCAAGGAATGAGCATGAAAGGTGGATTTAGGGAGCTAATTGGAAATAAGGGAGTACTTTGCCATTTAATGTTATAGTATACGTAATAAACTCTGTTAATTTATACGAAGAAATTATTTTACGGTGAGTATTTTATCCGACGCTGAAAACTACCAAAAGGTCCTATTATTATATTTTTATGACTTTATATACAACTTTTACCACTAGGTTATTCACAATTACTACACGATAGATTTTTTACGGCGGTTAGTAAACAAGCATACGGTCCGCATTATAGTAAAACAGTCACCGCATTCTATGACCGCTTGGGATACCTAAAGTATCACATGCGTGTAGCCAACCCAACGAATAGGAGGGAAGGGGTGAGAAGGGAAAAAAGGAAGGAAACAGATGGGTGGAAGATTGGGACTCCGGCGCTCTCCGGTATGAAACGTAACAGTACCTACTGATACTGATACTTGACGCCGATTTAATTTGACAGGGTATTACTTCCCCGATGGAGCCGGTTCATCTGTGCTGGGAGGAGCATGATTCTATTATTGTAAATTTACTATTTTTGTATAGTAAATTTATTTTTTACTTGACGACGTTGTGACGCAGCGGTAGCGTACCTGCCTTAAACGCCACAGGTCGCGGGTTTGATTCCCGCTCGGAGCATAATATGTTTGTATTGACCATACAAGCATATTTTCCGGTCTGGGTGCATTTGTCCTTGTCTTTGTGTATGTTTCCGGACCCCCGAGACAGGATATCACTATCCTAATGGGGGCCGTTGAGTGTGCAGCGTTTATTTATTTATTTTTGCCATAAGCTTAAGTAGAGGTTGTGTCCCCAACAAGTTTTAAGTTATTGCGCTGAAATTGGTCATGACTATTCATGCCTCAAAGGGATGCAAATTCAAAGTAGATAACTCTTAGCTCGGAAACTAAGTTGATCTCTATGTTTATGGTTCAACTTTGCGAGTTTAACATATCAGGGCTTATTCGAGTTTATTATGATACACTAGTGGAATATGTGAAGCTTTGTTATGCTTCTGTTCTTAGTTCAGCAGTTCATTGTGAAATTGAGGACTGTAATTGGACTTTTTAAAAAAAAGTATCGACTATTGAAGTCGATACAATTTTTTTTTTTTATGTTAGAAGCTGGCAAACAAGCATACGGCCCACCTGATGGTAAGTGGATGTCGTAGCCTATGAGCGCTTGCAACATTAGTAGGTGCCACTCACGCGTTGCCAACCTCGAGATATTAGTTCTCTCTGAATTATAATCTCTGTTGTGACAGAGGTTATCCCAACAGCGGGCGATGGGGTCGTCACATCTAGACGCCTTTCAATTCTCTCAATTCTTATATTTTGAGGTATTTATGTCCAAACTCTTAATCATATCGTTACATATTGTTAATGTTAATCGTGTTGCTTCTGGTATTGCGAGCAGACTTGACTTGACTTGCAAGCAAGCTTGCTTGTCAAATTTCTAGTATGTATAACAGCTGTGAACCAAGAAACACTAAACATGCAATGTATCGACAATTCTCACGAAAAACAATTCGCATATTTTGGTTTGTTAAGATAACATAGAGAGAACTGATTAAAATGTTTGAGATTTTTTTTTAAGATTTGTGAAATGTCAACAACAACAACAATGTCAAACTCACTCTAAAAAAATCAAATAAATAAAAAACTTAATCAGAATTAACAACACTCGATTATAATATTTTTTGTTTATACAAAGCACTTACGAACTACAAGCAATTTATAACTTTGTTTCAAACTGTATTATATCTACATTGAACGGTATCTGGATGCAAATTTTGTGTCTATTGTGAACGGCGTCAGTGGCGCGATGGGGGACTTCGTGACAATTGTTCGCTGAAAAGTTTAGCCATATCCGTGCATTGGTAGCCGTTATTATATGAGTTATCCTGCGTTTTATGTTAGTTAAAGTTTTATCGTGATGAGTTGATTATTTCATAACGACAAAACAACCACTGATAAATTTCTTTTCGGTTTCGATTTCAACTTTGGTTTATTTTTTCATGTTTGAGAGGGCAAACGTGCTCACCTGATGTCAAGCGATCACCTCCTCCTATGAACATCTGCAACATCAGGTGTTGGTGTTGTACCGGATTGGAAAGAATGCCGGCGGAAGTTAGTTCCCCAAAGTGGTTGTGCGAGACAGAAAATGTCTTCCAAATGGCGCTGTTGTAAATTTTCAGACATCGAGGTAGTAAGAGTAGAATTATCAGTTTGGTTGAAATCAACAAATTGATCACACAGTCATGCGCCTCTTAGCAAGAATATATATATCCTAAGAATACGGTAAAAAATATTTATTGCAGCGATTTTTGCAAAACATAACGCCATAACGCAAGTGCAAAAAGAAAACGGGGAACCAGGCAATTTTTTAAATCTATTATATTATTTTAATATTTTGAATGAATTAACTGTACATATGTATAATGTTCAAACGCTCTATTGATATGCGTATCCGTAAAAATACCCAGATTTAAGGATAAATACGTCACCCGTATGTAATATATGTACATATTTTCAGAGCACTGTAAGCAAATTAAGGCTTAGATATTCACCCCTCTGAATTGGTGCTAATAACCGGATCTACGAAGCCCGTAGCCTACGTAATAAGCAAAACTAAGCTTTTAAACTTTGTAATAGAACTTATAGTTGCGTGGTCATATTTTTATATATTTCTATATAAAACGCTTTGTCGTAGTATGACATAGTGTATGAAAAAATATTTCACCTTTTTTTAATATCGTGATTAAATATGATGAGAACTTGAAAGAATACAATGTTATATACTATTATGTTTTAATTTTTGTTTTAAATAAGAAATTTACATTAAAATAATATGAATATTATATACAATATGGTCAGCTTCACTACCTTCGAAAATAATATTGTTTATATGAAAATAAAATTGACTAATCCTTCACCGCCTAAATCTAGGTTTCCTAAAAATTTAAGTTGATCGATTTTGATTCTTCGTCCTAGTGTCAGAGTTGTTCAGGTCGCCGTATAGGCCTCTGACTTGAATTGTCGACTATTGTCAAATTGATAACAGCCTGGACCAACTCGTTACGTGCCCTCCGAAGCACGGAGACGCTCAGTTGAAATACCACTATGCAATCACCCATCTAGTGACTGACCGCGCCTAAGGTTGCTTATTAACCCACCGATCGTGTACCAATCAGTGGCGCATCTGGCTATGAGCTCTCCGATCGATCGATTTTGATGAGGACTGTAAACTTAATATTTGTACAGTTATTTCAGTTTTAAAAGTAAAATTTTATTTTAATACGGTTGAATTCTATCTTAAGTTTAATATAAACTTATTAAATACCAATATGTTGTCCTTCTCTCACAGCAATTTCTATCCTGTTCTACGGTCAACCTCATTCAGTCCGACTTTCTCTAATCCAATACGGGACAGACAGGATTTGTCTAGAAAATATCATCCGTAGATCTTAACGACAACATAAGAGGTATAAAGAAGTCCAAAAAGATTTAAAAATCTTTTACGAAAAATCTAATAATAGCGCGATTATAAAAGTTTTTGATTTGCTTTTTTGTTTTAATCATATGTTATATGTGAAATAACATAATATTGACGCCGTTGTGCCGCAGCGCTAGCGAACCTGCCTTAAGCGCCACAGGTCACGAGTTCGATTCCCGCTCGGAGCAGAGGTGTGTATTCACCATACAGGCGTATGTTCCGGTCTGGGTGTGTTTGTCCTTGTCCTTGTGTATGTTTCCGGACTCCGCCATGGGATATCAATATCCTAATGGGGACCGTTGATTGTGTAGTGTTTATTATTCATTTTAAATTTTACCAAAAAACAAACGCTGTATCATATCGGAGAGCAAAATATCATAAATGTGACAATATTGCGATAATACGAAGAACCTCCGAGAGTGCTTAGAAAACACATTTTATACGAGTGTCTGGCTAAGTGGCTATCTTAGACCGTAGCCAGAGTGCTGTTGTGGTCTCCCCGTAATGATATTTACTTATCTAATTCCTCTCAATATAGAAACAAACTACATTGTACTTACAAACCTAAGAAAATCAACCTTAATCCGAAGAAATAAAGTTGTAAATTGTAATTTGCTTCCATATCAAAGCGTAGCCTATCTACATACTTATGCTATTCTTAAGCACTTCTTGAAGGATACTACAACTTACTTGTTTAAAATTCATTCTGGCATCTCATGTTTTGTAGACAGCTTGATAAAACTAAAACGATAAGGATTTGTGTTATATGTTAGACATAACTTAATAATTTCTATGCCACTAAACTGGCAAGCAAGCATACGACCCACCTGATGGTAAGCGGTTATCATAGCCGATGAAAGCTTGCCAAATTCGAGTCATTGGATATTATCCTTTGCCCTGTAATTTCACTAGCTACAGGGTCCTTGAAACCAAAAAACAGTGATGCAATACACAGTACTACTTTACGGTGCAATATATGATGCTACGGTGACACCTACGTAGAAGGCCCCTTGCATAAAAAAACCTACCAGCACACCAGTTCTTCCTTTATTTTAATTGCAAACCCATAAAAATACATTTTTACGTTTGTATACATGTTATGTTTTATGTAGGACTCCACAAATACGAAGCGACGTCAAATAGTGCTCTTTTCCTATATGGATCAGGTGGCCATGACTTAACGGCTTCTAACGTGAGAAAGACATATAATAAATATGACCATACATTACATATTTGGTATTCAGTCTTATACAATGAGGTCCCACTGCTGGACATAGGCCTTTCCCAAAGAAGGCCACAATGACCAGTCCTGCGCCACCCGCATCCGACTCCTACGACCTTTACCAAGTCATCAATGTACCTTGTAGGGGTCCGTGGTCGCCACTCGAGAACCTTTCCGCCCAAACGGCCATCGGTTCTACGATTAATTTTATATTTAATGAGGCCTTAGGTTATAATTATTATGGTTGCATAATCCGGTAATCAATATATTTGGAAACCATAGCTTTGGTTTGATCATAATCAACGACATCTCTTTTCAATTCACCAACCTTCAGCCCCTCATGCTTAAAATATACAATCTCTATATTTAAAAAAAAATACCTAAAGCAAAATAGTAGGGTACTAGAACTTCTTGCTAGCATGATTCCCAGTATCATTTGAATTTGAATTTACACAGAGCAATTGGCATCTGATCCAGTAACTCATTGAGAGCAATTTATTTATCAAGAGTTAACGATTATTATCAGATGTTATGTGATAACGACCGGGACCGACACCGAGAACGACCAAAGCGGTCTCCCAGGCACGGTGGGGAGACCTACAAGGATAAACAGCTATTTATAAGATCAAAACATCTGTCCGAGCGGGAATCGAACCCGCAACCGTCGATGCTAAAGGCTACCCCCAACGCCACAACGGTTGCTTATAATCCTACCATACACTTTATTTTTAAGAGGGGCTATCTAATACCTTTAAACGAGGAACTCTTATATATATATATATATATAATTGGGATCTCAGAAACGGCTGCACCCATTATCATGAAATTTAGTATGCAGGGGTTTTCGGGGACGATAAATCGATCTGCTAGGATTTATTTTTAGACAATGTGGCTTTGTCCGTGTTTTCAGGCCGTTGTCGACACGCCATCTATTATCAACCAAATAAATTAAAAATGTCAAAATATATAAATAAATTCACAGCGCACTTGAGCGACCACGCGTTTTTATGGCAACAAGGATTTATTGAATTGAATCGATTGACAAACATTTCTACAATGACAGTTGACGTTTTTTTTAATTTATTATATGCCACTGACTGACAGCGATGCGTCCATTAGAATTTAACAAAATACTCAACAATCCTAATTTTTGCGGATATAACTTGTTGTCGAAATCATTATTTTATTATCCAGGTAAGGTTTCAATCGAGTCTACCGTACCCTTAACGACTTTCGATTTACCAAAAACAAAAAAAACTGAGCATAGCTCGGTCAACAAGGTACTTATACTGTTACAAGACGAACGATACAACCGCTAACGACTTCCGTGACATGTAATGCTACCGTGTTTTACATACTCCTAGTACCACTAGTTAAACGTGTAATTTGAAGAATTTGAAGTTTGAACCATTAATACATGAACCTAAGTAATATTCAAATAGATAATTTATAATTGGGTTACTTTTTTTCAAGAGTAGCGCTAGGAGTAATATGGACTATTTTTCTAAGCGTTGGATGGTCTTATCCATAAATCACTATACACATATGTACTGGACATAGCTGTAGATAGTATTTGGCCCAGGGGTGGGCAACTTAGGGTGTAGGTCAAAACTACTATGTTCTTGAATAGTAATTAATTAAGTAATTGAAAAGGTATTATATTCGTGCATTTCTCATCTAGCAAGGACCGGGTTCCCATCCGGTCCTTGCTAGATGAGGCAGTTGTCCACCCTCCCTCGCCCTTCCTGCAGCCATAATATGAACCAAGACCAAACCTCGATTTATATACATTACAAACAAAGATATCTTTAAAAAAATTATATAAACCTTATGTTGTTAACATCTCAAAATGTATCCACTCACTTTGACGTGAAACTCAAAGGAAAACTCGCAATAAACGTTAAACAGTACAATCTCAGCACAATAACCTCTTCCCGTAACTAAATATTAGAGGCGAATTTTCATAAAGCTATAAAGTAATATTGGTTCATGTCTAAAGCCTCAGGGTACATTTCCCGTTTATTAAAAACTGCTATCAACGTTCTAGCACCCCTGGATATAATCTTGGACGGCCCAAGGCTATCGATTACCGACTGAGATTGGAATGGAAAACAAAGATATTACCAATTTGTATCATCAATGATGCGATCTCCTGTATCAAGACGTTTATTCGTTTTGATATTGTTGATTTGATTTCTTTTGATATTATTTATCTCGTAAATTGAATTTTACTCCGGCAATAAATTAAGATATATCTTTATCTTACTGACAAAGAAAACAGAGACAAAAATAAGTCCCTTTAAGTCCTGATCTACTCGAGCTTAATATAGGGGCGAAAATATATCCCGTTATTAATATAGTTTGCCTTATCAAAAAATGTAATAATTAATATATTTATAAGATTTGCATGTTTAATATAGAACTTAAGAATAAATTTCAGTAACGAAAACATTGTGTGAGGCATCAAGTCGCACTAATCTAGATATGTATTATAAAATTGAAACATTATCTTTCTGCATAAAAGTTATAATAATGAAATTATTAAAAATGCAAACTTTGGATGAAAGTCGTTATAAATTTATTTCATACAATTTCATTTGTTCTTATTATTTCACATTACTTCGTAATATATGAAATCCTTTTGTAACGCTCTCTGGTCTATATTAATTTCATCAAAACTGCGGTAGAATCCTTTTAACGGAAAAACTTTCACGTTTGCTGAATTTTAATAACAATCCACGGAATTAAATGAAATCTAGTTCGTAGCTCTGCTCAAACAAATCTCCGACTCAAAGTTTGCTTACATTAAGAAAACAAAAGTTATGTTATTATTCACTCTTCGAATGGGGAACGAACTGAAGCCTCAGAAGGGTTCATCTAAACATGCCCTGCTATAGACTTGTTATATACTTAAAATGATTAAAATATAAAGTAAAAGAACACTTTACATATATTATGTATATATATATTGATTACCGCTAGGAGCAGATGTTTGTATTGATCATACAGGCATGTGTTCTTCCTGTCTGGGTGTGTTTGTGCTTATTATTATGAGTTTCTGGATTCCCGACACAATATATAAGTATCATATTGTGAGCCGTTAGGTGTGTAGCGTTTCTTTAGATTTATATATACATTTTCCCCTCGATATTTAATATGTGAAAATCTAGTTAATTCTATTTTTACAGATGGCTGTCCATCATAACAACTATATTAAAGCGAGCGAAACCACGGTCGTTGCTAGTTTCTAATATGATATTATTTGTACTGTATAGTTGCTCGAAACTAGGTGCAGTGCGACATTCAGCCTCACACCGTTACATTGTTCCACTTTAAAATATTGCAATATTGTATTCTTCGCTGCAGAGTAATAAAATTTTTAGTGATATTGCAAATCTCAATAACACAGTACGTATGAGTTACATATGATTTTCCAAACCATTATTTAAAAATCAAAGTGACGACTTTGTGGCACTGCGGTAGCGAACCTACTATATGCGCCACAGGTCGCGGGTTCGATCGCCGCTTGGAACAGATTTTTGTATTGACCATACAGGCATGTTTTCCGGTCTGGGTGTATTTGCCCTTGTCATTGTGTATGATTCCGAACCCCCGACACAGGATATAACTATCCTAATGGGGACCGTTGAGGTTGTACCGTGTATTATTTTTTATTTAAAAATCAAATTTATTTTTATTCAAGTAACAAAAGTAAAGAAGTAAACAAGTAAAAGGCACAGTTCAATCGTCAAGCGCTACCATCAATTAGGGATGTTGATTCTACCGAGAAAAATCGACAAAAAGCTGAATAATTACTCTTTTCAAATACTAAAAATTAGAATCACTACATAGTATAAAACAAAGTCGCTTTCTCTGTCCCTATATCCCTATGTATGCTTAAATCTTTAAAACTACGCAACGGATTTTGATGCGGTTTTTTTAATAGATAGAGTGATTGAAGAGGAATGTTTATATGTATAATAAGATCCATTAAATAGTGAAGAAATACTGTTATTTTTGAGGTTTCTAATGTGATGTCGTAAATAATCGTGCGGGCAGTAATGAATAAATCATAACAACTGCATCGATTTTAATCATTTTTTCAGTGAATGATATATATTTTATACCCGTGCGAAGCCGAAGCGGGCCACTAGTTGTATAATAATTGTTACATAATTTGCTTCCTGAATGAAATTTAAGAAAATTAAGACTCCCAACAAGTTCTATCCTAATACAGACCTAACAAGCTGTATGCTTCATTTGCTACGTTTTGAAACTGGAATTTTGTTAAAGATGCGAATACCTAGCCCCTTATAACAATTGCTAACCTTACGCAGACGAAGACTAGGATTAACAAGTTATAAAAATAGTCGTATATAATATGAGGATGAAGCAAACTTTTTATATCATTATTACTTTCGTTTTCGTTGGTATTATTTAATGAAATATGTAAGAACTTTTACTTACAGTAAAGGTATAATGATAAAAGATTTATTGCTTTAGATACTTTTTTTATTCGAAAGACTTTTACAAGATGACCTTGTGTATTCATTGCTCTGATATCCATATTTATTAAAGAAAATAATTCTGAGGCTTGTTTCAGGACAATATAATTATGGAGGTTATGATTTGATTTGATTTTTATGAATTAAAAGTAGTTCAATTGACTACTCGTCCCCGCCATTAACGAGCAAGCCTCCATATAAATAGCCTTAGGGCTCCATATAAATAGATGAGAAGTTGTCAGTCTGTGGACACGGATTTGTTTCAGTTCGGGTAATTATAAAACTTCCATGTGTTGTTATTTTGTTTAACTAATAATGATTAATTATTATGAATATTCATGTAATAAATTATAATAAAATAATAAGACTACCCACTACTTTTGAGTATTTCATAGCCGTTTTTTTATTTTTATTTTTTTCGGAATGTGTATTGCTGTTGGCCCTACTGGCCTTGACAGCGTCACCGGACGGGGGGGCCAAGTACAGAGACTCAGCCGAGATTAAGGGACAGCCCTCACGGGGAATCAAATTTGATTCCGTCCTTAGGGCCGTCCGTCATAGCCGTTCGCCCACATATACATATAATAATTAATTATCTAAAAACCAAGATGTCTAGGTGCATATCCAGTTTTCGGCATGAATTGGCCGGGTCGACCAGGTATGAAATATTGCTTAACAGAATATCGATGTGAATGCATTATTCATACTGTTTAAGATTAGAGTATTACCTATGATCTTCCTAGCATTATTCCCGGTATAATATTAACCCGGTGTAGTTGATTACTCTTATCCTATATTTGACAGATTACTAGTTTTTACTCAGTCCTATTGCCATCTGACCTCATCAATCCTGAGGGTGAACTAATAGCTCATTGGATAACAGCAAATTACCTATCAATAAATAATAAATAAATAAACGCTGCAAACTCAACGGGCCCCATTAGGATAGTGATATCCTGTGTCGGGGGTCCGGAAACACATACAAGGACAAGGACAAATAAACCCAGACCGGATAATATGCTTGCATGGTCAATACAAACATATTATGCTCCAAGCGGGAATCGGATCCGCGACCTGTGGCGTTTAAGGCAGGTTCGCTACCGCTGCGTCAATGTCGTCAAGTCCTCGTAAGTACTTAACGATTATTTATTATCTGATGTTATGATAACAAGCGGGACCGACATGAGCCAGACTAGGTAAGTACAATGGTCGCAATATCAGATATTCTACCGCAAAGTAGTAGGGTGTTTTCCATTACTGTATTTCGGTTTACTGGTAACTGGAAAAATGTAGTCTGTACTGTCCATCGCCTCCTATAAACATCTGCAACACCATGCAGGTCCGTTGCCGACCTTTGAGAAAGGAATAGGCTCTTTTCTGGAAGGTTCCCAAGTCGTATAAGATCGGAAAGACCGCCGGCGGAAGCTGGTTTTGTAGTCGACATAACCTATGAACGCACACGATACTTGAAGTATCAAATGCGTATTGCCAATAGAAGGGAACAGAGGTGGGAGATTGGGCCTCTGGTGCTTTTACTCAACGCACGAAACGCAACAGTACTGTTACTTTATGCTGATTTTCAGTCAGGGTAGTACTTCCCCGGTCAAGCCGATCCATTGGTGCTGGTAGGAGCATCACTACACTAATAGACAACGGTACACCAGTTCCATAATTACAGGGACCCAGTAAATGTCATTCTAACGACTACACAGCCGGGTCCGAGCTGTCATTGCACTTGTAATTTGTGTTGAATTGAAATGTAAATATATTCCTATGTTAATGAATTCCAAGGGTCAGATTACATGACGTTTTGCTTTAATTAGAATAAGTTTAGTGGCATGTCTTTCTTGCTTATAATTACATAACTACACATATATATTTTCTTCGTTTTTTTTCTATAATTTGACGACATTGTAGCGCGGTAGTGAACCTGCCTTAAGCGTTACAAGTCGCGGATTCGATTCCCGCTCGGGACAAATGCTTGTATTGATCATACGGGCATGTGTTCCGGGCTGGGTGTGATTGTGATTGTCTTTGCGTGTGTTTCCGTACCACCAACACAGGATATAACTATCCTAATGGGGGCCGTTGAGTGTGTAGCTGTGGCGACATCTACACGCAACATGACGTATCGCAATAGAAAGACAAGATTGTCACAATGTCGCATCAAGCTACAACGACACCTACAGGGCATACTACGCAACGATATGGACGATCAACGAACGTCACGATCCTAAACCGCGCTATCAAAGTTTCCCTACGCTCTTGAGATATATATACAACTTTCCAACGTAAGTCGTTGGGCTTCGGCACAGGGCTTCGGTCCGCCAGGCAATATCACCCGCCTGGTCGGAGGATCCTCCCTTAGTGTTGGATACGTTTCTCACGTCGTCACCTTCCACAGTAGCCTTTATTATTTTTTTTTTCTAATATCTTTTTAGGTATTTTTACTTTTGCAGAGTAACAGCCTTCGTATGAATAGTAATTTCAAATTATATCACATTACACTTTTGCATTTAATATGATTATATCATAGTGATAATTTGCTGTTCCAATGTTAATGAAAATGTTGCTGGATAAAATGCAAATTTATACAATTATTCCACACACCAGAATGTATTGGGTGTCGTAAAGCCGTGATTAACGTTAAGTCGTCGATTCAGGAATATATAAAATATATAGAAAGAAAGAAAGAAAGAAAGATAGAAAGATAGAAAGATTTATTATTAGAACACAGCATGTTAATAAAATAAAAAAAGCTACAACTAAAACCAAGATTATGAGTTAATATACAACAATAAAATAGTTAATAATAATAAAAAAAATAAACAACAATGAGGAAAAAAAATAAAATTAATGCTACAAAATATAATGTTAAAAAATAAAGAAAAAATTATACAGAGAAAAAATAATTAAACTTTTAATTAGGTACTTATTATATCACTACTGTGTCGTGTCCATTCAGCTTTTGTTAGGTGGTTTCACCTAGCGCTGATTTTCAATGGTATGGTGGTATATGGTATATCGTGTGTCGGGAGTGACAAATAACTAACTAACTGTGGCATCAATTCCTTCCCGAACAAAGAAGTTTGCCAATTCTTTTCTGTGTCGTACTTCCAAAAAGTGGAACTCATTGCCGGCTCACGTGTTCCCTCCTTCCTACAATCTGGGCTCCTTCAAACGAGGCGTGAAGTATCTTAAGAAGGCATCTTGCGGGTAGGCAGGGCAAGGATGGCTAACACGGTCGCATACCGCAACTCTGTTAGCCGCCTTGGCGTTTGGACTTTGTTTCCACTTACCATCAGGTGGAGTAGAGTCACCTGCCCTACTTTCCAAATAAAAAAATAAAATAAAATAATAATATTTGTAAACGTATAGGTGCGGGGGTTGTTATATTATGGTACGACGTGTTAGTGAGTGCATAGATATTATTGTTTTTGACAAGAAAATACGACGTTACTGGAAGACATGGTGGCCCAACGTAACATTATTGGCATAATAAAAACTCAACGATTTCGGTGGCTGGGTCATTTTGAACGATTGGATTATCATTGGACGGCAAAAAGAGCTACCTGGATCTAGCTACTCGTAAGCTTGGCTCGTTCTAGATATGACCTGAGGATACAGCAAGGCTGACTCTAGGAATTTGCTAAAACTTGCGCAGAACAGGCTAAGTTGAAAGTCTCTTACTTTACAGGCCAAGATGCACTTTGGGTCGCTAAGAAAGCGGAATAGAGAATCAAATTATATTCCATAAAGATGATAATAATAATTAATTAACACTCATTGAACAATTTATTATTGGCTCTAAATATGTATCTATACTAATTATAAAGAGGAAAACTTTGTTTGTTTCGTTGTAATGAATAGGCTCAAAAACGACTGGACCGTTTTTAAAAATTCTTTCACCATTTGAAAGCAACATTATCCACAAGTAACATAGCCTAATTTTATTTTGGAAAAAAATAGCGTTCCGTAAAATATTTGGGTTTTTCGGACACAAGGTGTAAAAAATCAACCAGAAAAGTTACTTATTTTGCGTACGTTGCCTAAACTATAAACGATAGAACCATAAAATGTCCTAAATAATAGTAGATCTTCTATATATCTACAAAAAAGTCCGCGACACACTATACCTATCTATGTCGAGTGAGGCACAAAAACTTTAAATTTTTATTTAAAAATCTTGATTTTTTTGACTACATTTAAACGCATTTATTTTACTCATACTATTAATCCTTATCGACATAAATTATTTTATCTCTAAGTACAGTTCATGTAGATAATATTTGGTTTTTGAATAATTAAAATTGGACGTTTGGTTTTGAAGTTATGGCGAAATTAAAATATTACGATTTCTGCTGTATGAGTAAGGTACCCGCGCGGCTCAGACGCGAGATCGGCTCTCTACGCAGCTGTTGTGCGCGAAGTCTAATAATTTTCGTGCGATTTTTTTTACATCTTATGTCTATATATATATAAAAATGAATCCCTATATCCCTTGTTCACGCCATCACGCGTGAACGGCTGGACCGATTTCACTATTTATTTTTTGTTGTGTTTGTTATTGTCAGGAGAAGGTTCTTATGACAGAAAATATTAAATATAAAGTAAATTTTAATTTTAACAGTAAATACCAGGTTTGTATGGAATCGACGGGTAGGGAAGTTCGTATGGAAAAAATTGTATTACTTAATGTTTGTATACAGGTAGATAGTTTATAAGTGGAAGAACCAAGAACGGCAACTCCCACGGTAATGGGATAAACGGAACAATTTACTATGCACCCGGACGAAGTCGGGGCGGGTCGCTAGTATTCATATAAAATTCTTACTGAAGATAATCTTTAGAGTTTTTCGTTTCGTTAAATTATCTCTCCGGTATTTAGTAGATTATGGAAATAGGGACAAAGGAATGTTCTGATTCCATCACGACTGTAATTTGAATACATTATGACCTGAATGTTGGGTTTTATGGATTTAGAACTGTAACTGCGAGTTTTTAACGATGTATTCAGCGGCGCTTAGTATAATGGACGTTTCATTATAAAATATACCGTCTTGGTTGATGACTTGGAATTATATTATTTATGGATTGTGTGGCGTTGTGGGTAGGAGTCTGCCTTTACCCACGACGGTCGCAGGTTGTTTGTTTGCGTTGACCTTAAAAATATATTTTTCGGTTTGGGCGTTTTTCTCATGGCTCACCACTCCCGTGCCTCAGGGAACACGTTAAGCTGTCGGTCCCAGTTGTTATCACATAACCTCTGATAATAATCCTTACCTCTTGACAAGTAAATTGCTCTTATCCAATGATCAATCCTGTTTCGCCCATGTAGGGTGACCTTTTAAGTAGTAACCTTTTAAATCTGGACAAGAGTAATAAGCAGACCCTGGGTAAATACTCGTATATTACCGGGAATAATGCTAGGAAGAAGAATACTTAAAGATTAAGAAATTTAAAAGCTTTGATCTTTCGAACGATATTTCTGTATTAAAATTTTAAATCAACTTTAAGGACAAAACCTGCGCAAATAACTCCTATAATAAGAGCAAATTTTATCTATCAAGAGTTAATGACTATTATTACATGTTATGTGATAATAACCAGGCCCAACAAGCACGATGAGGAGACCCACAAAGACAAGGCCGAAAATGATATTTTTGAGAATAATTTACATAAGATTTACACATATATAATATTTAGGCTATTACATATGCATCAGTACAATCGTACATAATAATATAATGTAAAAAAATTATGATAACGTCGTTACCTGCGTATGTAGTACTGACAGCATGGGTGGTAAAAATCTGGAGGTAAGGCGAAGAAACTTTTATGATTTCATGACGGTTGGCAAATAAGCGTAGGGCCCGCCTGATTATAAACAGACATCGCAACCTATGAACGCTTGCGATACTTCAAGTATCACATGCCGCTTGCCAGCCCAAGGGATGGGAGGAAGGGATGAAAAAAAAAGCAAAAGTAACAGAGGGTACGGAGAAACGCAACATTAACTACTGACACTGTTACATTAAACCTACTTACTGCCGGTCATTTGTGTTAGGAAAAGCATGGATTTACTTCTAATAAGCAAGTTATAAGCGACTTTCAACCTCATTATTAAGATTTTTGTAGTTTTATATTTAGAAAATCACAGGCTATTCTTTTATATTGCCTGTTATTGCAAGTCAAAGATAAGATACTTTGTGATTCGATATTTTAAAACAAAGAACTCCACAACGAGACCGAATATCAAAGGCTGCGAGTAAAACACGGTCCGAACTCAATAAAATCTTGGTAAAAGGCAAGAAAGGCGAAATCCAATAAACTCCTACCTGCTACGTCTTCGTATCCTGGAATGTGGGGAACGCCGTTCATTACTACTCTGCACTTTCAACTTGTTACCTATCCAATTTAACCGGATTTTAGGAATTCTGGAAAATAGCGCTCGGATTTCGTGATATGAAATTTCTTTGAGTTTGTTTGCGTTGTCGGTCAGGTTTTAATGATCGGTCTTACTAAATTTCAGCGCACTTACCATGAATGATTTTTTTATGAAGCCGTTATAGCTCAACGGTAGAAGGTCCGACGCCGCTCCATTACCGCGAGAGTCGCGGGTTCGATCCTGACTCCCTTGGGCTATTGTCGTACTCACTACTGCGCAATCTTTGAGCTTATTTGGAAGGGCAGTAGGAATATTAGTAATATCTTGAAAAAAAAAGCCATTGCTAATATTCTTAAAAAAAAATTTCAATTCTGACAGTAAATTGTTTCAGATTTTATAAAAAAAATATGCATTAAAAAAAAGATATAACCCCTGAGTTTGTTTCGCCGGCTCTTCTCAAGTAGAGGTTTAATTTTGGGGCCGGTTGTAGAATATGACTTACAACAAATAAGTGTAATGCTTTTTATGTTCAATAAAAATGTTAGGATAATGATTTAATATGAGCATGACGAATAAATATATATGTCATGGTACGAAATAGCGATGTAGCTCAGTTTAGAACGTATATTGCAATGAGAGTTAATAATAAACCCGCAAGAACCTATAGTTACATTTTTTAAGGTATTATATAAGTTAAACTTCACGCTGAAAGTATTTAATTGAATAGGTACTAACAGAACTCATTAATTTAAATTCTCTCAAAAGATTTTCAGTTCTCAAAAATAATTTGAGCGTCGCTTAGAATTGTTTAAACCAGTTACTTTAAAAATTTCCTACAAATGAGAATATCACTGCAAAAAAAACAATAAAACATAAAAAATATGGGGCGAAATATGAGCCTGGAAGAGCGTGCTGGAAAATGGATAAGTACAGTCGAATAAAAAGTCTTTTTACTTAATAAAAAAGATTTTTATATAGTCTTTTTTACTTAATAAAAAAGATTTTTATAGACAAAGCTAATTTCGTGGTAAAACATAATTGATGATTTAGTTTGTTATAAATTGCTATAAAAATGTGGAGCTAATTTGACTACGTTAAAGTAAATGGCTTTTTTCCAGGAACGTGAACTAAATGATCAGCAATAATACACTGTCAAACTTGTTAAAATTGTATGCCCTACTAGCTGCAACTTCGGTTCCATTCGCGTGATGTACCGATTTATCTTTATTGCCCGGAACCCTAATTATTTTTCTAAAATAAAAGTAGCCTTAGTTACTCCTCATGCATCAGCTATATGCCAATGAAAGCCCCGTTAAAATCGGTCCAGCCGTTTCAGAGATTAGGTGGAACATACAGAGAGGACGACAAAAAATTTGTTATAATCTATTGCGCTGTATACTTAAAAATATTTACGTCTGTGTCTATTTTTTTATTACGTGCACAGAATATTAAAAAAAATAAACATGAAACTGAGACCATGTTACCATAATATTATCATATAGTAGATGCAACCCTTCAGGGGCTCGTGGATTTTCATGTGAAAATTGTGTGAACACAACAGCTGGTGCCAACAACGGCCAGACAAACTCCGCTAGGCCAGAATTCATAAACAAAGGAATTTTCATTAAAATATCAGTATCAGGAATACGTGCACGGATACAAAATATACTTAATTTTTACTTACTCGAAAAATAAAAGGTTATCAATGCAACTGTACTTTTTATATTTGTTACCAGTTTTACTGCTCATCTTCTTTGTAACATCATTCCAGTAACTCATTCAAGGGTTGTTTATACTCTGCGATTGCCATTTAACCTCTACAACCTAAAGGGCGCACCAGTAACTTATTAGATAAGAGCAAATAACCTATCAATAGTTAATGATTATTATCAGATGTCATGATAACAACCGAGACCGATAGCTTAACGTACTCTCCGTAGCACGTTGGGTAAATCCACAAGGACAAGACCAAAATTGATTTTTATAAAATACATCTTCCCCGAGCGGGAATCGAACCCACGACTGTCGAGGCTCAAAGCAAGTTTGCTACGAGCACGCCAAAACGGTCATCAATTTTGTGATTACTATACTATTTTGAATATTTAAACCAGAAATCTTCAAAATTAATATTATTGTTTTTTTTTTCGGAGTACAGACACTCAGCCGTGATTAAGGGGCAGCCCTCACGGGGGCTCAAATTTGATTCCGTCCTTAGGGTGCCGCCTGCGAAGCCGAACCACGGCTAAGGACGTCATCGGAGATGGAGGCAGTGCTCCGAGCGCATTATATACGGTAGACTCACCCGACGGTGTGAGCGCGACGCGACGTGCGAAAAAAAGGAAGGTGTTGTGTGCGTGTCTGTGCTGTGTAAGGGTCATTTTCTAATGTAATCCTATCGTCAGGGTCTTGCAGGACGTGCTTAGGACGCCTTACTTTTGTCGGTTGGTTACATCGGTCTGTTTGGAATATTATTGTACTAATGCACCTAAACGTAAAGGTGTGAATTATTTATGAATATGGTACGTTTCTATTTAAAACATTCCAAATTCACTAGCATTTAATTCCAACAGTTTATTTTATTGCTTTTACAGACAAACACTTTGTTTTATTGTGAATGAAGGAATAACATTTGTAGCAATTAAAAAGCTGTATAAAATTAATAAAGAATAGATGACACAGCAATGCTTTCATATAAAAATATTATGTTGTCAAAAGAAGGAAAATTGTGGAGGGGCATAAACAATGCGACGCAAAAAACATAACAATAAATTTTATTGCGAAGATTTTTCCACGAAATAAGACACGAGTGATAAACGCAAGCGGGGAATAGGCCTGTACTGACTTTTTGATTTATGTTTAACTTTTTTAATAATTATAGCTTTGCAGATTATTTCAAATTGAAAAGATAATCTATTATAATCTGTTAGGTATCTTCTCTTCTTCGTCGTCCTAGCATTAGTCCCGGTATTATACGAGTATTTACCCAGGGTCTGCTTATTACTTTTATCTGGATTTTACAGATTACTAGTCTTTACACGGAGCGATTGCAATCTGACCTCCGCAACCCGAAGGGCAAACTAGTAACTCATTGGATAAGAGCAATTTACTTATCAAGAATTAACGATCACTATCAGATGTTATGTGCTAACTACCGGGACCAACAGCTTAACGTGCTCACCGGGGCGCCCACAAAGACAAACTCTCAGACCGAAACAGACATTTGTAAGATCGTAAGCCTAAGTAAACCTAAGAATTGAATTGAATTATTTAATATAATGTCTTTATAACATTACTACATATAGTTTAACATTACATAACTTTTTTCACTCCACTACATATTCGTATTACAGAATTTAACAATGGCAAACGATACAGCGAAATAATCTTGAGAAAAAAAGAGATTGAAAGATTTCTCTTCGAGTACTAATACTCGTATATTATAAAAAAGTTTTATTTCATTACTTGAGTGCTCTTATAACTTGAAGTCTTACGAGAGCATGCGAAGAAGTTAATGAACTGACGAGAGATGGCGCAGGCGTCGCCATGGTGATAATTTGAAACGTGAATTGAAGTAAATTATGACTAATTTTATTATGATTTCTATAGAACAGCTTACCGTATTATTTAGGGACCAATTTAACAAATCGACAATTTTTTGGCTTCGATATAAAATGTATCGTTGTGTGCTGCTGCTGATCCTTATGCCCTTCTTCCCCGTTCTCTCAACTTAACTTTACCTTAATGGGTTAGCAGTATGTTACAAACCTGATACTACAAGTACCTATAGGCTACGGTAATCGCTTGCAATCAGGCTGTACGTTTGTTTGCCATCATAGTTTAAAAAGTTCAGAAAATCATATAAATACAACGACACCCATCCAGACCAGAATAATTAAAATAACTATCTGTCCCGAACGAAATACGAACCCGTTGAATACGGGTCACCGCTGATGGCAAGATCTCTAACACTATACAAGAATATTAAAACAACATGCAAATAAACAATCCACTTGAAGTGTTATACTGTCCTTGCAACGTTCTTGCACGTACAAATGTCCTTAAAAATTTTATATCACCAGACAGTCCAAAGTAACTTGCTATTACTTTTTACGGAGCAGTCGCGCCCATATCGTTGTCAGCGTTTTGGTAATGTTCGACAAGAGTGCCAAATCGCTGATGATACTGTTACTCCGAAAACACCGTGCGATGCCAACGAGCGAGCCAAATATCCGGATAATGAGTTGATTCCGCAGCGGGTTCTGGCTACTATGGGATCATTTATGGCTTAAATAGGCAATGGTTATGGTACACACCCTTAACACAAAGTTTCACCTTTAATCGAAATTCATTGTAAAAAAATACAAAACAATTCTTAGATTAAAAATATTTTATGAAACAAATAAGTCGTAAGATAAATTTAATACATATAAGTTAAATAATATGTGGAAGAGCCTTGCTGTTTTAAGCTTGAATGGGCCCGCTCGGTCGGGGAACTAACCTCTACGAGAATATGGACGTGTGATGGCCTTAGACCATTTAACAACAAATTAAATGGTGTAAGGTGATGGCAGTATCTGTTGCGTGTCTTGTGACAGCGTCAGAGGCCCAAATGTTACCTTATCTTTTCTTTCTTTGTATACATACATCTCCTCTCTCCCTCCTCTATCTTGGTTCTGCAACACTATTAGACTATTGTGACGACGTTGTGGCGCAGCGGTAGCGAACCTGCCTTAAGCGCCACAGGTCGCGGGTTCGATTCCCGCTCGGAGCATAATATGTTTGTATTGTCCATGCAAGCATATTTTCCGGTCTGGGTGTATTTGTCCTTGTCATTGTGAATGTTTCCGGACCCCCGACACAGGATATTACTATCCTTATGGGGGCCGTTGAGTGTGCAGCGTCCATTAGGACTGCTTACCGTCAGGCGGACCGCACGCTTTTTTGATACCTTTGTGGTATAAAAAATATATCTGCCTGCCACATTCTACTACAAGCCTTAATCCGTGATAATTATCTTTTAACCTGCCTATACACAAGCAGTTGTCTAAGAAATAGAGCAAATATTATATATGTATAAGCCGTAAAAATGAAAAGTTCGCTAAGAACACGCTTGGCAACATATATTTTTAAAAAAGCCATATCTCAAATAAGTATGTATATGGTGTTTGCATATAAGTGTAAGTCGCTTATGAGGCGATTAAGGTTATGTAACGAATCAATCATGTACGTCACGCATGACGTCACGTGACAGCACGTTACGTGTCTCAAAGAAAACGTGACACCGAGCGTGACACATTAACTTCCAATGGTGCAGAGATACGTAAAGCCGTCAAAAAAGGTCTGGGTTTAACAAAAAATACGTCACGCATATAATATATGTACATATTTTCAACACACCGTAAGCGAATTAAGGCTTAGATATTCACCCTTCAGAATTGCTGTTAATAACCGCATCTATGAAGCCCCAAGGTAACGTGTAAAGATATGTATACTAGCCAAGGAAATTTGGCCCTTAGAAGTTCATGATGAAACTTAAAATAGCATGTTATTTATTTTGCGACTGTACTTATACTGCCCTGCTGTGTCAGGGCACACACGATAGACACGAGATACGAGATATTGAAAAAAGGTGTTTTCACCTCTTTTTACCATTTTCGTGATGATTGATGATTAATGCCTTAAAATTTGATAATTGATTTGATAAATGAATTTTTTTTCTTAACTACTACTAATAAATACTTCTTCGATTAATCATCTTTTTGATTATTAATTACAAAGTTTGCTATGTTTTTTAATTTGAATAAAAAAATGCTTTTATTAATAGAAAATACAAAATAAATAATCTATATTGCTTTCACAGTCAAACCGACACCATAAGTCCTGTGATAAGGGTATTACCATATTTAGGCTTATGTAATTAGAAACTAATCCGTGCTATGTTACGGATAAACTCTCACTTATATACAATTTATAGTATCTAATAAAATCGGCTGATTACGTAATAAATACGTTGAATATCGAATTGTAGTAGTATTATTAGCTTTGTGTTTCTATTGACAAGTGTTTGTTTCATTACTTGATACTTGAAGTATCACATGCGTGAAGGAAAAAAGGAAGGGAACAGAAGGGGTGGAGAACTGGGCCTCCGGAACTCTCACTCATCGCGTGAAATGCTACAGTAAGTAGTATCCTACATCATAGAATAGAATCATCTGGAAAAATGCTTGTGCCCTAAACCAGAATAGTAATTTGTTAACATTATAATCCCAAAAAGTAGCATCGGGATATTAAAATCGAAGCTATTGTTAGTCACTTTTACCTGAAGCATTAGTCTTTTTCTACCTAGCATTTTTCCCGGTATTTTATCTACCCAGGATCTGTTTATTACTCTTATTGACCTCCGCAACCCTAAGGGCGAACCAGTTACTCATTGAATATGTGCAAATTACTTGTCAAGAGTTAACGATTATTATCAGATGTTATATGATAACGACCGAGACCGACAGCTTACCGTGCTTTCCGAGGCACTATGGGAGACCCAAACCAAAACAGATATTTATAACAAACATCTGCCCTAGCGGGAATCGAACTCACAACCGTCAAAGCTAAAGGCGGAACTCGACACAGGTACGCCGCAACGGTGTCGTACCTGAAGCATTAGTATACAGAAATATAAAATTGGCTGCAATTACGTAATCCAGAGATAATGTAATATGTATATGTGTGTATAAGTTATTTGGTTTCATTAATAATATACGAGAAAGTAATATTCATACTAATTACAATGTGTTAAAACACATTTTGAAACGCCGAATCATGATACGTTGTTTTCATTAAGGCTCAAGGTTCAATCAAGAGCCTTTAAAGTTTAATTGAGTTGTGGATTTCAGTAATTAACAACTATCGGAAACTAGCAAACCGAATTAAGAAATTTCTTGTTTATGTTATATAATTAATTTAAATCTTAAATCTTTTTATAAAATAAAAGATGTGTTAATTAGAGACATTCTATTTATTTATTATTTATTACATATACATAGTATTTAAATTTATAGCTATATATATTTAAATCCAGAAATTCTCATCGGCTGGTAAACCATCAGCAGGATCAGACTTTTTAGGTGCGGTCTATGGATGGGTGGCCGAAAAGTGGTGATTCAACCAGGCATTTCCGTGGTTCGGAGGCCACGTTAAAAGTTTTTCTCAGACCTATTTAATAAGTCGTATTTTTTTGTTTTCGCTGAGCAATGCATTGACGCACACCACTGCACGTAGTGGACTCGTCAAGTACCCTAGACAGTGGTAGTATGGGACTCGCCTGTTAGTCAAGCGGCAATACCCACTACAACTCACCGAAACCCTCATCGCCATAGTAGGTCACTTGGCCAAACAACAATGACGCCCCGGTTGCCCTGGTGTGACCCTAGGTGTTCTGAACCACTCTAGCACTAGATTGGTCACTAATTACGCGATAAGAAGAAGAATCGACCTACGTCCGCAACAGAATACAATATCATAGAACACCGTTATACGAAGTGCCCAGTTTATATTTCCTTTTACAAAAGTAAAACTTCAAAATTAAATGGAACTTATTGGAATACCTTATAGTGACTAAGACCGTGACCATTAAATTCTATATCCTATAATATTGGGTCAGGATAACGCTTCGATAAAGCTTAATAAAAATGTCTTAGAAATTATTTGAAAAATAAATTATTTTATGATAACGTCATAAGCGAGTTATAGAAGTGTTTAGCACTATAACCGAATCAAGTCACTTTATGTACGCCGTGTGGCGGCGATAAGGCTCAAATTCGCTTACAAGCTTTAAGCCGATTAAGGTCGACGTTGGGCCTTCCAATTTGGCAAGCAAATCTATCTCCACCTATCTACTATATGGCTTTTGTGCAGGTGAAATTACACTACGGATGACAACAGTAGGGCTTAAGATTTTTCGTGCTGAAGGTTTCACGTATAATGCAAGATTGTGACTTTCTCGAATTAATTGGAAAATACTTTTCGATATAAACTTTTTTCTCTATATAATTAATATTTAATATGTAAGAAATGGGAGACGGAAGTCGAGTAAAAGTGTCGTCATCATTGTAATCTGCCATTACTATTTATTCCATTTTCACTTAATAATAGTGAAACTGTAATTAATAATTTCAACTCACGATCACTTCGAGTTCTCGCAATAGAATTTCTATGCTGAGCTCAGCTATTTTATACAGTTTCGGTGGAGGGTGTCGACAGTTCAACCGCAGTGTTCGTATAGAAAAATAACAATTTAACCAATTAAACTGTTCGAATTCTGCTTTAAAAAAATAGTTCCAATACTATATTACAAAATAATTATGTTTTAATTATCAACGTTATAAAACCTATCTTCATCACCATAGATTAAACGAACATCTTATTCCCAAACCAGATTATACCCCGTCACGGATATTACACTTCACAAAAGAGACAAAACTCACATTTCGAATTCGCAAACAAGCCGGGATACGACTCATTACGCCGCTATTTATTATTTAGTAGAGCACTTGGATGCAGTTCAAATCCTTACAAAGCGCTGCATAAAACTGCGATACAGAGTGATCCGGTTGCAGGAAACACGCCACACTTTACGATTATTGCTTCCTCCGCGCTCTCCGCGACACTAGCGGGATCCTCGCTTTATTGTTTATTATTCTTTCAAAGCGGCAAATAGAATTGGAATCAGACACCAATAAAAGCTGCTCTTTGGAGGCAAATGGAGGCACTTTGTCGAGATATTGTGGGAACTGTTATTTAAAAGTTATTTTCCTTGCTCAAATTTACATATAAATCATTGGTCGGTTTTTGAGGTTTATTAATGTTTTTAAAATGAACCCAGTATAAATAATGATCTTTGTTATTTGTCAATGACTAGACTCGTATTAAATTAATGAATTTAATCAAATTATTATCCAAACATATAAATAAATAAATTAAATTACTTATTAAAATCGTAAATCTGTGATTTAAAGTAATGGTAATTTTTTTTCTGAAAGTAATGTCTGAATGGTTGAAATTTGGACCCCGTGTAGCTGAAGTGGACAAGCGATTGACTACTTTACTATTTTATTAATTAGTTTTTCAATGAAGTATTAAGTTGGCTAACACATTAAAGCTTATTGTGCACACTGTCAAAAGTCTATCAGAAAACTAGTAGGATTCCATTGGACATTCTGTACCTATTCCGATGAACCGTTTGTCCTAACCTCTCTTCCGTTAACCTTATAATATAAAATAGTTCACTGCCTTAGTATAACTGATTTTTGAACACATTTATTTCCCGTGACTCAAAAATAAATTGCATTTCGGTGACACAATCTTCCCATGTTTCATTATTGTTATGACTTTAAAACTGTTGTTATCATTTACAAAAGGAATTTAGAAACAAAATATATACATTTTATATGCCTAAGTAAAGTTTCACACAAGACTATTATACATTTTGAAGTAGGTTTACAAAGATAAGCTCGGCTTATTCACAGAGGGAAGGCACAGACATAACTAAGATCAGCGTTGTAAACAAACCCTTATTGCCAAATTGCTATTATTATCATGAAAGACGGAAACAGTAAAAGATAAAGGCGTCGGGATGTGACGACCCCATCGCCCGCTGTTGGGATAACCTCTGTCACAACAGAGATTATTCCACCAGTGCAATCAGTCACACTGGTGGTAGGTCTTTTGTTGCAAGAGGCCGGCTAGGTAGGTACCACCGCAGTGTCCAATATTCTGCCGCCAAATAGTAGTGCTTAGGCACTACTGTGTTCCAGTTTGAAGGGCATTGTACGCTAGTGAAATTCCTGGGCGAACGAGATTTAAGAACTAATATCTCGAGGTTGGCAACGCGTGAGTGGCACCTACTAATGGTGCTGCAAGCGCTCATAGGCTGCGGCAGCCACTTACCATCAGGTGGGCCGTATGCTTGTTTGCCAACTTCTAACATAAAAAAAAAACAGTAAAGAGAAAATTATGACAAAACGTAGGGTATAAAAAACTATAAAACTTATAATATGCAATATTTTTATTATTGTTAAATAATTAAGTTTAAAATAATAGTTAAATTTTGCTCGGTATATTCATATCTATGAGTATAACCATTACGCTCATAGCCGAGTGCACCCACTGATCGGTAAACGATCGGTAGGTTAAGCAACTTTAGGCGCGGTCAGTCACTAGATGGGTGATCGCATAGTGGTATTTCAACCGAGCGTCTCCGTGCTTCGGAGGGCACGTAAAAGTCGGTCCCGGCTGTTGACAATTAGACAACAGTCGATAAGTCAAGTCAGAGGCCTACGGGCGACCTGAACAACTCTGACACTAGGTTGACCACTGACCACTCGATAAGAAGAAGAAGAAGTATAACCATTTCTTGGCAATAACGAGATAATAAAAACAGGTATATATTATAAACTTAATCCCTACTAATATTATAAATGCGAAAGTAACTCTGTCTCTCTCTCTGTCGCGCTTTCACGTTTCACTACTGAGCAGTTTTAAATGAAATTTGGTACACAGATAGTCTAAAACCTGAGAAAGGACATAGCATACTTATTAATGCGAAAAAAGAGCTGTAATGGGTTGAAAGGGGGCATGAAAAGTTATATTGAAGTATCGTCACCTTTAGAGCTAAAAGTTTGAAATTTATTGTTTGTTTAGAGTTTGTATTAAAATCGTTTATTCCGCGGTCGAAGCCGTTGGCAGATGTTAGTAAAGTATAAAAATACTTGAAAACTAAAGACTTCTATGAAATCAGAAATATAGGATATGTGTAGAAAGGGAGTGAGTGCAGAGATGCCAAGAGTTAGAAATGAAAATAAATAAATATAAATAAATAAACGCTGCACACTCAACGGCCCCCATTAGGATAGTGATATCCTGTGTAGGGGTCCGGAAACACATACAAGGACAAGGTAAATACACCCAGGCCTGAAAATATGCTTGCATGGTCAATACAAACATATTGTGTTCCGAGCGGGAATCGAACCCGCGACCTGTGGCGCTTAAGGCAGGTTCGCTACAGCTGCGCCACAGCGTCGAAAAGAAAAAGATGAGTAAATTTAAAATTACATTCTAGAGCGCCGTAGACCAAAACTCTCACCGACTCTTTAAAGAGCGAAACTGCGTTAGACGCCATAGGTGATGGTCAGCTCGACTCCCTTTCGGAGTTTGTATTAACCATACAGGCATGTGTTTTGGTTGTGTTTGTGTGTATGGTATTACTATTCTAATGAAGCTATTGATTGCGTAATGCTTATTTAAGCTCAGAGAAAATTATATAAGTGACGTTTTATTTTATATCTTTGTTGATAAAATAGAATTATACATTTGAACCAAGACAATCAAGTTTCCGTGGTGTAGCGGTTATCACATCTGCCTAACACGCAGAAGGCCCCCGGTTCGATCCCGGGCGGAAACATATTTTATTTCTTTTTTTTACAATAACATAAGGTTTTATTAATAATTCCATATTAAAGAACCACTCATTATTTATCTTAACCGTACATGTCATGAAAGTGCACAAAACAGTTACCCGTTGCATTTTAAAACTATAATAATATGAATGAGGATTATTTTAATTGAAAAGAAAATCTTCTTCTTCATCCTAGCATTATTCCCGGTATTTTTATGTACCCAGGGTCTGCTTATTACTCGTATCCGGATCTGACAGGTTACTAGTTTACACAGAGCGATTGCCATCTGACCTCCGCAACCCTAAGGGCGAACCAGTAACTCATTGGATAAGAGCAATTTAATTATCAAGAGTTAACGATTATTATAAGATGCTATGTGATAACAACCGGGACCGAAAGCTTAACGTGCTCTCCGAGGCTCGGTGGGGAGACCCACGGACAAACGCCCAGACCGACCGAGCGGGAATCGAACCCGCAATTGAGAAGAAAATATCTTCTGAAAATGCTTAGGAAATACATTACTTCAACAAAAAAAAATATTAGCAAGCGACGACTCCCTGACTATGTTAACAAAAAAAAAAACGAAAACAAAAAATCTAAAAACTGTCTATAGTGTTGTTGACTCACAGTAATTATATTTATTCCACATCTTCTCGATAAAGATACATAACAGGAATGTTAAAATAATTTCAACCTCTGAATTTTGTGCTTTATTATATATAGTAGAAAAGCAGACAATAATTAAATTGTTTGTAATTCGTTCCGACGTTCAAGTTTTTTGGAGAACTAAATAAAACTTTTATGCAGCAGATTGTCACCGTCGGGAATATATATTACCTTTGAATAATGTGAGAATAAGAAAGCGAGCCTTATAGTTCCTTGAAAAATTTTATTTTAATATAGAACAAGACGTCGCATCTCAGAAGGAATATAATTCTCCAAGTCTGACAGATAACGTCCTTTGTTCCCGTCTGTATATTTAAAAAAGATGTTTTACTGTATAAACTAATTTAAAATGTTTCTCATGCGTTTCTTTCAACAAATTCCGATATAATTATGAACATATACGTCTTCAGTTTATTATATATTACTTATATCATTAAAATTGGAGGAGCCACCTGGCATTCATACTAAACAAGGAGCGAACTGTCCCATACCAAAAGCTATTCGGTTGGCTAACAACAGTCTCATTGCAGAGCCAGATATACATATATTTAATTGTAGTGTACAAATATTTAAGAAACGTATCACATGTGCTATAAATAGTATAATGTAGCATTAGAAAAATTTAACATGTAACATTTTAGGCTTGTCAAATAAATAAATAAATAAATAAAGCTATGATTAAATGCAGCGTGTATTTTTAAAGTTGAAATGCAACTACCGGTCTGTAATAGTTCCATATAATATTTCTATGTCACAAATTATAGATTATCAGAAATACTTAATAAATGTTTGTATTTATCTTAAAAACAT
Source organism: Hestina assimilis (assembly GCA_023373885.1). Classification (NCBI taxonomy): domain Eukaryota; kingdom Metazoa; phylum Arthropoda; class Insecta; order Lepidoptera; family Nymphalidae; genus Hestina; species Hestina assimilis. The sequence goes on along the minus strand of CM041740.1, from coordinate 4,794,594 downwards.
CTATTTTGGTTTAGGTTTGCCCTATTGCTTCTACCCACCATGCCTTGGAGAGCACGTTAAGCTATCGATCGCGATTGTTATCTGATAATAATCGTTAATTGCTCTGCGTTAAAACTAGAAACCTGTCAAATCCGAATAAGAGTAACAAGTTGAACCCTGTTGCATAAAATAGCGGGAATAATTCTAGGAAGAAAAATAAGTAATTCAAATGAAAAATTATAATAAAAGCTTAACTCCTATTAGATTTTATACAAATCGAAACTTTGCCTAATAGTCGTCCCTATAAACACTTTTATGCGTTTTCGAAAGGCCAATAAAGACATAATTATTTAAAAACATAATGCTATTTACATTTCAAATTGTATAACCGTTCACTTTGACGTGAAACCGTGAGGGGAAACTCGCAATAAACGTGAAACAAACCGTACGGTCTCAGCACAACGACCTCTTACCATCACTAAATATTGCAGCTAAGTATTCATAAAGCTACAAAGCAATATTAGTTTATGTCTGTAGCTTCGGGTCAGATTTTCCTTTTATTAAAAACTTTATTAATTTTCTAACAAAGCTATTTCATATGCAATCTTAGATGATCAAAATGTAGGTTATTACCGACTGAGATTTACATGGAAAATTTAAATTAAAAACCGTTTTTAATATTACGTGTATAAAATCATATAACCTGGTGGTTGTCTTGATTTCATTAAATAATTTGCTGATTTCGGCATCTCTATTAATTGACTGTCGTATGTGTGTTGTAAACTATATTCTCTTTTAATATAGTTGTGAGCAGAATTAGCATATAATATAGCATAGCTGGGGTTCAAACTTCTGTACCTGTACGTTCCCTGTGGCCCTTTCCCGCTCGAAGTATATGTTTGTATTGACCATACAGGCATGTGTCCGTTATGCTCGTTTCCTTCTCGTTATTTGTGTACCCTACTGGCCTTGACAGCGTCACTGGGGGCCGAGTACAGAGACTCAGCCGTGATAAAGGGGCAGCCCTCATGCTCAAAATTGATTCCGTCCTTAGGGTGCCTCCTGCGAAGCCGAACCACGGCTAAGGACGTCATCGGAGGTGGAGGCAGCGCTCCGAGCGCATTCTATACGATAGACTCACCCGACGGTGTGAGCGCGACGCGACGTGCGAAACAAAGGACCTCGTCCTCGCCGGCGAGGACGGTGTTGTGTGCGTGTCTGTGCTGTGTAAGGGGCATTTCCTAATGTAATCCTATCGTCAGGGTCTTGCAGGACGTGCTTAGGACGCCTTACTTTTGTCGGTTGGTTACATCGGTCTGTGTAGATACAAGCATGTCTAATGAAAGGATTTGGATGGAAAGTAGTTTGATCGAAATATCGTTTTGCGATAAGCGCTTCAAATGTTTGGGGATCGAATCGATTTCAATGTCTCTTTGGAGATCTACGTTGCGAACGTACCACGGACAGCCCGAGACCATGCGTAAGAAACGGTTCTGAATTATTTGTAATTGATTAATTCTTCTGGCGTGGGCGTGCGGAAAAACAGGGCTCGCGTAGGCCAGTATGGGACGTATACAAGCTTTGTATAAAGTCACCTTATTTCTTAGGGACAGCTTACTCCGCCTGCCCAACATCGCATACAATCTTCCCAAAACCAACGCTGCTTTATCGCGTGCCTTGCGGATATGAGCTTCAAAGGTAAGTCTGTTGTCGAGTATGACGCCTAGATATTTGGTTTTATCTTTCCATGGGATGGGACGATCGAACAAGGTGCATTTATTTATTATGCTGAGTGATGCTAAGATAATATTTGTACAATCATTTTGGTAGAACATATGTATATATAATATACTATACAGGAAGTAAGCAGCGGAACCATATGGGAGGCTACACAAGTTTGTCAAAGAGTGCCAGGTTCTACCAAATGTTCTAGATAACACTGTTTAATATTAATTATTATTATTTTATCTGAGAGGAGGCAAACAGTCAGGAGGCTCACCTGATGTTAAGAGATCACCGCCGCCCATGAACATCTGCAACACCAGAGGGCATGCAGGTGGGTTGCCGACCTTTAAGAAAAGAATAGAACTCTAAATCTTCTTTTGAAGGTTCCCAGGTCGTATTGGTTCAGAAACACCGCCGGCGGAAGTAGATTCCACAGAGTGGTTGTGCGAGGAAGAAAATACCTTCTAAATCGCGCTGTTGTGGATTTCCAGACATCGAGGTGGTATTGATGGACTTGAGAGTTTTGTCGCGATGTCCAATGATGAAATTATTATTTTATTATGTATAGTTTGAAATTATTTTTGATTCTTGTTAATTCATCTAGTTCTAGGCCATTCTAATATCATTGTTTGGCTTTAGGTTTTAAAAAAAAATGTAATAAAATTTATAATGTTCAATGAAAGTGAATGGCAATACGTTTATAAGAGTACTATGTGGAAGAAGACATGAGTGGAAGTGGTGGTGAGAACAGAATGAAAGAAGAAGACATGCTATGGCGACCCCACTTAGTTGCGGAACAGGGGAAGAAGAAGAAGAATAACTTACTCTTTTTTATATCATGACCGTTGGCAAACAAATATACGGTCCGCCTGATGGTAAGCAGTCACCGCAACATATGAATGCGCGCGATATTTGAAGTATCACATCCGTGTTGCTAACCCAAGGGGAGAAGGGGTGGGAGATTGAACCTCCGGCGATATCACTCATCGCACGAAGCGCAACAGATTCAACTGACACTATTACTATACGCCGATTTTCTGTGATAGGGTAGTACTTCACCTGTCGAGCCAGCCCATTTGTGCTGAGAGAAGCATGTCTCAATTACCACTCTTGGTAACATAAACAATAATCTATCTACATCGTAACATTTATATGATATTGCAATCTCAAAGAAGCTTTAGAAGCGAGATAATAATGTGTTGAAATTGGGTAGTAACTTGGAGTCAAAGAAAGTCGAGGCTGTGCCGCGCTCTAAACACCGGAAATTGCGTCGCGTCTTGTCTTTCCTCAATGCCTAGATGCTTGGAACTTTAGTAGAAGGATAAATAGAAATACTTTGAGAAACAATGCTATTAACTAATGGTCTTGCATAAATTGTTAGAGATTGTATAAATAGCACATAACTACCACTATAAGCTTACAATTTTTGTGTGTCCTAATCTAATGTTTGCTACTTTTAACAGTATAAATTTTAAAGGCGTCGGGTTGTGACGACCCCATCGCCCGCTGTTGGGATAACCTCTGTCACAACAGAGATTATTCCACCAGTGCAATCAGTCACACTGGTGGTAGGTCTTTTGTTGCAAGAGGCCGGCTAGGTAGGTACCACCGCAGTGTCCAATATTCTGCCGCCAAATAGTAGTGCTTAGGCACTACTGTGTTCCGGTTTGAAGGGCATTGTACGCTAGTGAAATTACTGGGCGAACGAGATTTAAGAACTAATATCTCGAGGTTGGCAACGCGTGAGTGGCACCTACTAATGGTGCTGCAAGCGCTCATAGGCTACGGCATCCACTTACCATCAGGTGGGCCGTATGCTTGTTTGCCAACTTCTAGCATAAAAAAAAAAAAAAAAAAAACCAGCAAAGTGCGTGTCCGACTCGCAAATAGAGGGTTCCGTACTGCCGCAGAATTCGTTTATTGACCCCCTTTATTTTAAATGTATTATATTTTTACTTGGTGCTATAGCGGCAACAGAAATATACATTCTGTGAAAATTCCTCTACCTATTACGGTTTGTGAAATAGAGCCGGAACCCTTACCATCATAAGGGCTTAGAACGCTGAAACAGTCTTATCCGTTTATAGTCAATTTATAGTCTTCAATAATTTACTTTAAAGACTGTTCTTTATTAAAGTGTCAATATTTGCTATTAAGCATGCTTAATATCTATAAGGCTGTGCCCAATTGGCACAACTGAAAGCCATCAACCGAAGAATTGCATTGAATTGAATATCTATAAGCACTTATACTCGGAAATAATGCAAAAAATTCATTGGTAAAAGCGTTATCCGCATGCCAATAGTAAAGTTAGATTAGTTCACTTCGAAACGTTTTAGGATTTTTATAATATGGGTCAATTGAAGAGCAAATATTATATGTCCTATAAGGACAAAGCCTCAAGTTAAATTGAAGTATTTTTATTATATACTATAATTGCTCTTTTTGCTTCGACTACAAAATTTTCAAAAAGATTCAAAATGTTGTTATCAACATTTAATTTATCAAATGTTGTTATCAACATTTAATTTCCCTTTTTAATGAATAAAAATACTATAAACATTTGATCCCACTCTATTAATATCATCAAAACCACGCTAGCGGCCTCATGCAAAATGTTGCCAATCCTTTTAACGAAAAATTTCCACGCTTCCTAAATCCTAAGAACAGATCTTAGAAAAACGTAAGCTTCTACAGGTAGAACTCAAAATAGCAAGGCAGGAAGGAAAAATAGCATTCCTGAAATATGATAAATTAATTATACTAAAAAATTGCAAGAGAAATCAGACAGCAACACACTTACTAATAATAAGAAAAGACCATTACTAAATTCACCAAAACGTTATGAAGAAACAGAATCCTTATCAAAATTTGCTCAGCAACCGTCAGCTTCACAGTGTCAGGCAAGCAAAAAAAATAAAACAAATACTTATAATATACGAAAATATATACAATCTACAACCAAAGAATCAGGAAACCACTCGGACATTAATATAACATTAGAAGAATAGCAATTAATGGGCTCACCCTCAGGAAACTTATCCAACACTCGACCGATTTTAAACTATTGCATAGATGAAAACTTAAAAATAAATAAGGAAGAAAGTAATCACATTTGTTTCAAAAGTGTAATTATCAATGAAGAACAAAGTAAAATAGTTGGTTGTGATATCAACCAACAAACAAATTTTTTAATCCCCAATCCGGTTGGTCACCGTAGAGGAGTTCGACCAAAACCCTCTAGGCTTACTAAGACCCTCGAAAATAGAAACAACAATATCTGAGCAAAAGACAAAATCAAAAGAAAATCAACATATGTACATAGCTACATTGAATACAAGGACACTAAGAACAACAGAATCATTACTAGAATTAGAAGAATCGTTAAAAACAATTAAGTGGGACATTATAGGACTAAGCGAAGTTAGAAGACAGGGTGAAGGCATCGAAGACCACAAAAGTTACTTATTTTACTACTATGGACAAACTCCTGGACAATATGGAGTTGGCTTTCTTGTGAAAAATTATCTAAAAAAATACATAGAAAAATTTATAGCTACTTCTGAAAGAACAATAATGCTAAATATAAAATTTCCCGGCCAAGACAAACCAACATCAATAATACAAGTTTACGCACCAACAGATGTATCACCAGAAGAGAAAAAAGATGCATTCTACGAGAATCTTAACACAACAATCTCGCAAGCTCATAAAAATATTATTGTAATGGGTGACTTCAACAGCAAAGTAGGTCAAAGAAAAACACATAATGAGTATATCTTGGGTGAATATAGTACAGGAAATAGAAATCAAAATGGACAGAGATTAATTAAATTTGCTTTAGAACATAATTTACATATCATGAATACTTTTTTTAAAAAGAAAAACAACCGAAAATGGACATGGATATCACCCAATGGAATATTCAAAAATGAAATAGATATCATTATTTCAAATCAACCACGCCTGTTTGCAGATGTCGATACTGTAAATCAGTTAAATTTTAATACAAACCACAGGATGGTACGAAGTAAAATATATAATTACAACCCAAAGAAACCAAGAAGAATACCCAAAACTAACACAACCAATTTACCCAAACAACTTTCGAGCAGTATGAATATATATTTATTAATGGCTCTACAAAAACTCAACAATGAAGTAAATATACAAAACAAATACAACTTACTGGAAAAGATTTTATTAGGTATAGGCAATAAAATTAGCATAGACAAACAGCCCAAGGATAAAATAGGTCAAGAAGCGAGAAGGCTAATGGAATACAGGAAAAAATTATTAAAAGATAAAACAACTAAAAGAAACGAAATATCAAATGTTAGTAAATTAATTAATAAATGTATTAGAAAACATAAGGAAAAGCAGCGTTTAAATATAATTAAGTATTACATAGAAAAAAGCGGAGGTGTTAAAAAAGCATTAAAAGAATTGGTAAATAAAAGTATATGGATTCCTCAAATAAATGATAAACAAAATAACAAAATGACTTCTAATAGAAAAGATATGCTAAAATTAGCTACGAATTACTACCAAGAGCTCTATAGTGATATCAGAAACAAAGCACTACCTTTGAAGTGAATCTTACAGATGAACAAAGTGATGAAAAAATTCCCCCATTGTTAGAAAGTGAAATCGCATGGGCAATAAAAACCCAAAAAAACGATAAATCTCCTGGAGAAGACTCTATAACCAATGAACTTCTAAAAACCACTTCAACAGCTACTATAACAGCCCTTAAAGATGTGTTCAATGAAATTATAGAAAAAGAAGAAATCCCAAAACAATGGACATCTTCCACAATTACACTCCTTTTTAAGAAGGGAGACAGGAAGAACATAAGCAACTACAGACCAATAAGTTTGATGTCTAATGTCTATAAAATATTTTCAAAAATATTACTACATAGAATGGAAAAGACTCTCGATGAAAACCAACCACGGGGAGCAAGCCGGTTTAGAAAAGACTTTAGTACAATAGATCATATACACACAATAAAACAAGTAACTGAAAAATCACACTGGTGGTAGGTCTTTTGTTGCAAGAGGCCGGCTAGGTAGGTACCACCGCAGTGTCAATATTCTGCCGCCAAATAGTAGTGCTTAGGCACTACTGTGTTCCAGTTTGAAGGGCATTGTACGCTGAGTGAAGTACTGGGCGAACGAGATTTCAGAACTAATATCTCGAGGTTGGCACCGCGTGAGTGGCCCTACTAATGGTGCTGCAAGCGCTCATAGGCTGCGGCAGCCACTTACCATCAGGTGGGCCGTATGCTTGTTTGCCAACTTCTAACATAAAAAAAAAAAAAAAAAAAAAAAAAAAAAAAAAAAAAAAAAAAAAAAAAAATGCCATGAATACGGAAAGACATATTATCTCGCTTTTATAGACTACAATAAAACCTTTGACTCCCTAAAACATAACTTTATATGGCAAGCATTAAAAGATCAAGGTATACACAAAAAATACATAAGGATAATTAAAAATGTTTATAAAGATACCACAGCAAAAATAAAGTTAGAATCTGTGGGAGAGTAATTCAAAATAATGAGAGGGGTAAGACAAGGAGACCCATTATCATCGAAACTATTTTCTGCTGTCCTAGAGCATATATTTAGAACACTTGACTGGAGCATGTATGGGTTAAACATTAACGGGAAACTTCTAAACCACCTAAGATTTGCAGACGATCTAATTCTCATAACCAAGGACCCAGGAACCCTTCAAAACATGATTCAACAACTATCAACTAAAAGCAACAAAGTTGGTCTAACAATGAACACTGAAAAAACCAGAAAAAACTTATGACCAATGGCGTAAAACAGGAAATACTAGTTGACAACAAACCAATTGAATATGTCGACGAATACATCTACCTAGGCCAAACAATATCCCCCAAAATGCAGACAACTAAAGAAATAGAGAGGAGAGTAGCTATTACATGGAGAAAATATTGGTCATTAAAGGAAGTAATAGAAAAACTGACATACCAATAAAATATAAGGAAAATTATTCAATTCATGTCTACTACCCGGCTTAACATACGGATGCCAAACGTGGTCACTAAATGTGAACCAAATAAAAAATCTAGAAACATGCCAGCATAGTATGGAAAGAAGTATGTTAAATATTAAGAGAGAAAAGACAAAAAGTCAAACTTACTAATATAAGAAAGCGCACAAAACTATTAGATGTAACATATACAATTAAAAAACACAAATGGAGATGGGCAGGTCACCTGGTAAGGAGCAAGAAGGATAAGTGGTCCAAAGATGTCACTGAGTGGTATCCCAGGGACGGAAAAAGGAAGAGGGGAAGACAACTTAAAAGATGGGATGATGACATCAGAGCAATTGTAGGAGCCACATGGAAGAGGAAAGCACTAGATAGAACTTTGTGGTCTAGTCTAGAGGAGGCCTACGCCGGATGGCGAGACGATTACAACTGCCAGTAGTTACATATGCTAAATAATAAATATATTTATAAATTAATTATCAGTATCATATCGTTATCAAATAGCGACTAATTTATTTATGTTATTCTAACATTATGCCAAAATTAAATAATTTTATGTATACAATTATTTTAATTAATTTATTGTTAATTTATTAATATTAATGTTACACAATTATTTTAATTAATTTATTTTTTAATTACTAATATCAATGTTACACAATTATTTTATTTTTTAATTATTATTGTTAATTTTACACAATATTTTTTATTAATTTATCTCTAATTCTTAATATTAATTTATAATCAATGCAATACTAATAATACTCAATCATTTATATATCAATTTTTATTTTTATCTAAATTAAATTTCATTTATTTCAGGCTTCTACCATACAATTAAAATTTCAATGAATATAGTGACAAAAAATCAAAATATTGCATGTAAGAAATATTGCATGTAACATAATTAAAATCAAAAGTTAAAATATATTTATTATAAATTAATAGACATGTACATAAATTGTTTTTTTATAATATTAAGACTTTTATAATACTATAAAATTGTTGGGTATGAAGATAATTTTAGTTAAAGCACAACACATATGCCAATTGTTTATTTTGTAAATGTATTTATTGCAATTGTGTTTTGTAATATAAAAGAAAATTGTTTGAAAAGATTATAATTTAGAACCAAGAATTGAAATATGAGATGCTTTTGCTGAATTAACCTTGTAAAGTAATCGTTAATAAAGGCTATTATTATTATTATTATTATTAAGCACTTATACTCGGAAATAATGCAAAAAATTCATTGGTAAAAGCGTTATCCGCATGCCAATAGTAAAGTTAGATTAGTTCACTTCGAAATGTTTTAGGATTTTTATAATATGGGTCAATTGAAGAGCAAATATTATATGTCCTATAAGGACAAAGCCTCAAGTTAAATTGAAGTATTTTTATTATATACTATAATTGCTCTTTTTGCTTCGACTACAAAATTTTCAAAAAGATTCAAAATGTTGTTATCAACATTTAATTTATCAAATGTTGTTATCAACATTTAATTTCCCTACAAATGAATAAAATACTATAAACATTTGATCCCACTCTATTAATATCATCAAAACCACGCTAGCGGCCTCATGCAAAATGTTGCCAATCCTTTTAACGAAAAATTTCCACGCTTCCTAAATCCTAAGAACAAGTCAATTCAACTAGTGGTAGTGCCACGCTGCACAGCTCTTTCTGTGCAGCCGAATTGAAACCAGCACGCCCGAAACACCACTCTCTCACAGAAAACCGGCGTAAAGTGGCAACTGTCGCGTTTCGTACGGTGAGTGAGAGTCCCGGTGGCCCACTACACACTCCCCCTCCAATGAAAGTGCAGAATTCGGTTTATTTACCCCAGGAGGGTACCACCAGCTTCTGCTGTGGAGAATCCCTCTCTGGATGTCCATCTTCAGGACGAACCCTTCCTGAACATGGATACCCCGGCTGCCCTCCGAATTCTGGGGGCAATTTTTGTGCTCAATACTGTTCAGGGCAAACAGAAACAGGCAACTTGAGAACAGCCCCTTCCATGCTAACTGTGGACTTTTGCAACATTAGAGGCTGAATTCCAACGAACGCCGTCCATCACCACCTTGAGACGGCGAAGCCGGCCTTGCTTTCTCACCGAGACTCAGATATCTTCTCTGGCTGATACTTCTTTCCTCTCCTACCCGGGATACAATCTGGAACATTCCTTTGTACCCCGGGCTGGTGTGTGCGTGTACGTCAGGGAGGATGTCTGCTCTCGTCGCCTCGGCAACGCTTGAAGTAGGGACCTATCGATTCTTTGGCTGCGCGTAGACTGCGATGACCATCCGCGAATCTACGCGTGCCTTTATAGGTCCCATAGCGGAAATGCCGAAACTGACCGACTCATTGAGCACATCCAAATGGCTACAGATTCCGTGCTGCAACAGATCCCATCTGCTGAGATCGTGATTCTTGGCGATTTCAACGCCCACCATGCCGAATGGCTTGGTTCACGTACCACCGATCACGCGGGGAGATCTGTTCTCGACTTTGCTTTGGCATATGATCTGACACAACTGGTAACCTCGCCAACGCAGAATCCCAGATGTGAAGATCATACACCTTCACTGTTGGATCTTCTGTTGACCTCTCATCCGGACAACTATCTGGTATCCGCCGATCCTCCTCTAGGCTCGTCGGACCACTGCCTTGTCCGGAGTACAGTGCTGGTCTCGCGCCTAGCACGGCCCCGCTTCGCGGGCTACCGGCGCGTTTGGCACTACAGGTCGGCAGACTAGGACGGGATGCGTTCTTTCTTTGCGTCCTACCCATGGGGACAGATTTGCTTCTCGCCGGATGATCCGGACGTCGTTGCCAACTCTGTCGCCGATGTGATACTCCAGGGCATGGAACTTTTGGTTCCGGCTTCTGCAGTGCCCATCGGAGGCAAGTCTCAGCCTTGGTTTGGTCGCTCCTGTAAAACGGCGTTTCGCCGAAAGCAGAATACTACCAAGCCTGGGCTAAAGGCGTCGACGTCTCGTGATGTAAATACCAGCGCACTTAGAAGGAGTACAACTCTGCCTCCAGGTCCTTCAAAGGGTTATTGCCAAGCAAAGTCGGAGCACATCGGCAGGGTGGCGAGAGACTGAGTGCGTCTTCCTTCGGGTACACGTGCATTCTGGTCCCTCGCCAAGTCTGTCTTAGGGAATTTCTGTAAGCCATCATTTCCACCTCTGCATAGGGACGATGATTCGGTGGCCCATGCCGCGAAATAGAAAGCTGATCTTCTGTGCTCTCTCTTCGCGTCAACTCGACTATGTATGACCAAGGAAAGTCACCACCGGCAATCCAGCGGTGTGATACCACGATGCCGGAGGTTAAATTCCGGCAAAGTGTAGTTCATGAGCACTTCTTTCCTTGGACATTCATAAGTCGAGTGGGCCTGATGGAATCCCCACGATCGTGTTGCGGACATGTGCTCCTGAGTTGGCGCCGGTTTTAACGCGTCTTTTCCGTTACTCCTACTCATCAGGCGTCGTCCCGAACTCATGGAAGACGGCTCTAGTGCACCGATCCTAAAAAGGCAACCGCTCGGATCCGTCAATTATAGGCCAATTGCCATTACCTCCTTGTTCTCAAAAGATAATGGGTCCATTATCAACTGCCAGCTCCTGCGGTATCTAGAAAGAGCACCAGCTTAGCGGCCAGTCTGGACATAGCGAAGGCCTTCGATCGGGTATGGCACAAGGCGCTTCTTTCGAAGCTTCCATCCTATGGGCTTCCTGAAATTATGCGATTGGGTCACCAGCTTTTTGAGATCAGACATCAAGGTCGTTGTCGACGGTGCATGCTCTGACTTAAAACCCATTAATGCTGGTGTCCAGCAAGGCTGCGTACTGTCCCCTACTTTGTTTCTTCTGCATATCAATGACATGTTGGAAATTTCCAACATTCATTGCTATGCGAACGACAACACTGTGGATGCTTTATACACCGGCCGCGCTAATATTTCTCGGGAAAACGTCATTGAGTGCCGGAACAAACTTGTGTCTGAAGTCGAGACTACATTGACCAAAGTCTCGGACTGGGGCCGACTAAATTTAGTCAAATTCAACCCCAAGAAGACACAAGTTTGCGCGTTAACCGCTAAAAAATCACCATTTGTCGTATCTCCTCGTTTTGAGAACACTCCCCTGGCTGCCACAGCTAGTATCGGAATACTTGGTGTCGACATTTCGAGCGTCGTTCAGTTCCGCGGTCAGTTGGAAGGAAAGGTCAAATTGGCCTCTAAAAAGCTTGGTGTGCTCAGCAAGGCGAGGCACTACTTCACGTCGGCTCATCGCCTAAAGCTCTACAAGGCACAAATTCGACCACACGTGTAGTACTGCTCTCACCTCTGGGCGGGAGCTCCCCAGTACCAGCTACTTCCAATTGACCGCATCCAACGTAGAGCGGCTCGAATTGTCGACGATCAAGCCCTTTCCGATCGGCTTGATCCTTTGGCATTGCGTAGAGATGTCGGATCACTCTGCATCTTCTATCGCATATATCACGGAGAGTGTTCTGAGGAATTGTTTGGATTGATCCCGCCGGTAGAATTTCACCATCGGACATCGCGACAAAATTCTAAGTTCCATCCATACCACCTCAATGTCTGGAAATCCACAACAGCGCGATTTAGAAGACATTTTCTTCCTCGCACAACCACTCTGTGGAATCAACTTCCGCCGGCGGTCTTTCCGAACCGATACAGCAGGAACCTTCAAGAGAAGAGCCTATTCTTTCCTTAAAGGTCGGCAACGCGCCTGCATGCCTTCTGGTGTTGCAGATGTTCATGGGCGGCGGTGATCACTTAACATCAGGTGAGCCTCCTGCCCGTTTGCCCCCTCTTACATAAAAAAAAATAAAAAAATCATGAAATGAAATGTAATCTAGCTCGTAGCTCTGTTCAAACAAATCACCGACTCAAAATTTGCTTACATTAAGAAAACAAAACTAATGTTATTATTCATTCTACAAATGGGAAACGGGATCTGATGTGCTCGTTATTGTTAGTAAAGACGGCGTAGATGCAATGCGTATTGAAATCATTTCTTTGTCTTTTGTTACCGAATTATTTTGAGCATATACGTGAAATATCACTCACTGATTAATAATGACACTACAGAAAATATAAATGAATTTTACTATTATACAAACATGAGATTCTGCAGCTAGATTAGATAAAAATTGTATTGTATATATTGATGTTTAATAAAAAAGTAGTTTAGAGGTAACTTCATTTTTTTTTTTATTACTCATATTATTTTACATGACACCGTTGTGGCGTTGTGGGTAGCGAGTCTGCCTTTAGTCTCGACGGTTGTGGGTTCGATTCCCGCTCGGGCAAGTGTTTGTTAAAAATTTCTGTCTCGGTCTGGGCGTTTGTCCGTGTGGGTTTCCCCACCGTGCCTCGGAGAGCACGTTAAGCTGTCGGCCCTGGTTATTATCAATAATATCTGATAATAATCGTGAAATCCTGATAAGTAAATTGCTCTTATCCAATGAGTTACTGGTTCGCCCTTAGGGTTGTGGAGGTCAGATGGCAATCGCTCCGTGTAAAAATTAGTAACGTGTCAAATCCGGATAAGAGTAATAAGCAGACCCTGGGTACATAAAATACCGGGAATAATGCTAGGATGAAGAAGACTCATATTATTTTACATATTTATTACTTTCAATGAGAACATATTAAATTATTAAACCGTGCTGCGAACCATTTCTTCCGTTTAGCGATTTATTTAGGTTGTCATGTTTTGAAGAAGTAAATTTAAAATGAAAATTAAACAAAAAATACATTTATTAATAAATAAATAAACGCTAGACACTCAACGGCCTTCATTAGGATAGTGATATCCTGTGTCGGGGGTCCGGAAACACTACAAGGACAAGGACAAATACATCCAGACCGGAAGATAGGCTTGTGTGGTCAATACAAATATCTGCTCCGAGCGGGAATCGAACCCTCGACTTGTGGCGCTTTTAAGCAGGTTCGCTACTGCTGAGCCACAACGTCGTCATACAGAGCTAATAAAGATTTTTTTGAAATCATTTGGATTTAAAATGTATAGTAAAATTGTTACTAGTCGTGACCAAATACGTACTACAAGTTAGCAAGATAACCACCGTCATATTAAAAATCATGCAAAACGATTCCTATATTTGAAGGTTTCACTCACTCGTTAATAATAAAACTCGATATTGTTTCTTAAATATCCTTTTCACACTAATTTCACTAGCTGCAGTGTCCTTCAAACCAAAATACATTAATGCGAAGATCACTACTGCTTTGCGGCAGAATATCTGATAATGACGTAGAAACTACCTAGCAGGCCTCTCGCAATAAAAAACCTACCATAAATAAATTATAATATCATTCATTAAGTACTATTAAAGAAAGCATCTAAGTATTCTTCAGTTGCTGTCCCATATTATTTCTGAAGAAATTTCTTGATCAAAGTTATGGATAAAATAAATGGTTCGTGATAATTATTATTTAAGGTCCCAATAAAGAAGGCTTTTCCCAATATACGTCATGTGGTAATACTGTCTATGTAACTATTATTGTCCATTAGTACTGATGGCCAATTATCATTGGGATTAGTTTGTGGTATGGAGAGCTTGTACCAGCATATTATTGTTTACGCTATGTAGCAATAAATAAATAAATAAACATAAATAAACGCTACACACTCAACGGCCCCCATTAGGATAATTATATCCTGTGCCGGGGGTCCGGAAACATTCACAATGACAAGGACAAACACAACCAGACCGGAAAACATGCCTGTACGAATAATACACAAACATCTGCTCCGAGCGGGAATCGAACCCGCAACCGTCGAGGCTTAAGGCAGACTCGCTACCCACAACGCCACAACGGTGTCAAAGAAATAGAAATTAAACCTGCCTTAAACGCCACTAATCACGGGTTTGATTCCTATTCGGAGCAGATGTTGGTATTAATCTCCTGTATGGTCCATGTGTTTCGATCTGGGTGTTTGTGTTTGTCCTTGTATGTTTCCGGAAATTTTATCAATAAGCACTGTTGCGTTTCGTGCGATGAGTGAGGGCGCCGGAGGCCCAAACTCCCACCCTTCTATTTCCTTCCTTTTCCCCTTCTCATCTCTTCCTTCTTGTTCTTTAGGTTGGCAACGAGCATGTAAAGCTTCAAGCATCGCAAGCGTCATAGGTGGTGCTGACTGCTTACCATCAGGCGGACCGAATGCTTGTTTGACAACCGTTATGAGATCAAAAAAATTAACAAAAATATAGGTACATCAAAAGCAATATAGATTCCAAGTTAGCGGTTAATATGCTCCTATACTTTGAGGTGTTGTGTTCTATACTTTCAGAGTAATTAAAAACTTCTTCATCTTCATCCTAGCATTATTCCCGGTATTTTTATGTACCCAGGGTCTGCTTATTACTCATATCCGGATTTGACAGGTTACTAGTTTTTACACAGAGCGATTGCCATCTGCCCTCCGCAACCCTAAGGGCGAACCAGTAACTCATTGGATAAGAGCAATTTACTTATCAAGAGTTAACGATTATTATCAGATGTTATTGATAATAACCGGGACCGACAGCTTAACGTGCTCTCCGAGGCACGGTGGGGAGACCCACACGGACAAACGCCCAGACCGAGACAGAAATTTAAACAAACATCTGCCCGAGCGGGAATCGAACCCGCAACCGTCGACACTAAAGGCAGACTCGCTACCCACAACGCCACAACGGTGTCAAGAGTAATTAAAAACTATCCATTCATAAACCAAAACTTACAACTTTGGTTAAAATTGTATAAGCCGCATTAAAGGTATAAAAGTTCTATGCTGAAAATAGCATATCTTAAAAAGGTTATACCTATGGGCGTAGCGAGGTAGGAGCAAGCAGAGGTCAGCTGCCCCCACTGGACCTTACTAAATACTGAAAATGCTCGAATATTTACTAATAAATATTAAAGTAAATAGTCATTTTGAAGCACCCCCTCTGGACTCTAAATTAAAACTTTGCCCTCCCTAGGCCAAATGCTGACTATGCCTATGTTTATACCTACTTTAGTATGTTTGTGACTCCTTAGCGAAAACAAGAAATTTCTTAATTCAGTTTGTTAGTTTCCGATAGTTGTTAGTTACTGAAATCCGCAACTCGATTAAACTTTAAAAGCTTTTGATGGTGCCTTAATTGAAACAGCGTACCCCGATTTGCCAGAGCAAAATGTATAATATTGCTTTAGTTATAAATACTAACTATAGATAGCCACGAACCATAGGTTGTGTGTTTATGTATCACCATCATGATCCAAAAATAAATGTTGCACAAGTGGGCCAGCTCGAAGAAGTACTACCCTATCACAGAAAATCGGCGTAAAGTAACAGTATCAGTAGGTACTATTGCGTTTCGTGCGATGGGTGAGAGCGCTGAAGGCCCAATCTTCCACCGTCTCCGTTCTCTTCCTTTTTCCTTCTCTTTCCTCCTCATATTCCTTGGGTTAGCAACTTACATGTGATTCCTCAGGTATCGCAATCGTTCATAGGTTACTTGACTGCTTACCATGAGGCGGATTACCATCTTTTTTCATATTTCCTCCCCAAAAAGGCGTACACTATCCGTGTTCTACCTTTCACCTAGTGAGACCAAACAACTTATTTAAGCAATCATGGATTAAAATAAGAAAGTTAAAGTGAATGTCACTTCTTCAATGACTCGACTCAAATCTTTTGTTCTATGTTTGTCTAACAAGTGTTTATTTAACACTAAAATGTTTAATATAGTTTTTGATATGATTTAAAAAAAAACAATAAAAATAATATTCAAACTCGTTAGCATCATAAAGCAAACGAGCAAGTTTAAATTTACATAGAAAAATGATAATCATATAGCAGTCGTTATGTTAACAGAACGTGGTGAACTATTATGAAGACATTCGTTATTAATAATGTTTGTTGTTGGCTTGTTCAAATTATTGGTATTCGAAAATTGATTTAAAAACACCCTTAACATGTATATTAAAGTGAGTCTTCCTATGTAACGATTCGGTAATTGGATGAATTTTGAAAATAAAATTTCGAAAGTACGTCACGTTTAGGCATATTTTGTTTCATAAGTGAGATAAACAGTAGTATAATTATAGCGTAGAGATAAGAAGAAAGAGAGATATACATCGTATTTATTTATTTGGATCACGTAACTCTTTTCTTTCTATACATTATATTTTCGTAATATTATATATTTAAAATTATATGAGATGCAAGAATTATTATGAAATTATCGTCTCGAACTCTAGGTATTCTAACGAAAGCATTAACAACAGTGCACATCTGGTGGTTTCTAATCTTTCACAATAATATTGGTAATCATTCATAGTTCCCATGATCACGCGTAAATAGATCACACACATAAACAGATCACACACAAACCGTCAACGAATGTTTTTTTTTCTTTATCGCATGCTTGTGAAATAGTATTCTCTACACAAATGCTAGTGCATTTCCACTTTTATTTGCGAATAAAAGCAAAATTTGGACACACTCCAAATTAACTCTTAACCGAGGGTTGCAATTATATGCGGTGAAACCATTACTGCAATTGAGAGATAACAAAACAAAATGAACCTTCGAAAGTATTAATGCTTTAATAAATTATTCATAATCCTGAATCTTATTCGGAATCCTTATTATTGTTAAAAAAAAAACTAATAAATTCCCGCTTTATACTTTAAACTCTTTGTCTTCAATTTCTTTCCCACATAATATACATAAAGCTTACAAAAACTTAAATACTAATTATACTATTTGTGAACATATTCAGTAATGACTATACTACTAGAGCCAAAATTCCATAAAAGCATATAATCCTACTCTGAAACCTCGTGCTAACCGTGCCTTCTGTACTTGTCAAAAGATTTCCAAAGCGATTGACATTTGTGCTTACTTATCTACATCTTGAGTAGCTTAGTGTGGTACCCTATAATACTCACTCAAAAAAGTATCTGATGCAAAAAAAAATTTGGATAATAGTCTAGATACATTGTTGTAGCTAAATTTACTGAATGTCATTATCACTAACTTGATAATATGTTACTAAACCAATACCGAATTTATTGCTTTAATTTTCGATTTATCATTCCCATCACTAATCATTCGATGATCCGGACTCGATGTACATTGTCGCTCACTGTTGACGAACAGAGTAATAAATCAATCAAACGCGCAATGAATATGGTTGAGAAGGTGTCCCAAGTTTATTTGAAAAGCGAATGTTATCGAGAAATAAATAAATACTACACACACTCAACGGTCCCTATTAGGATAGCGATATCTTGTGTCGGGGGTTCGGAAACATACAAAACGACAAGGACAAATACACCTTGACCAGAACACATGCCTGTATGGTCAATACAAACATATGCTCGGAGCGGGAATGTCCTGTGGCGATTAAGGCAGGTTCGCTACCGCTGCGCCACAACGTCGTCAATCCCTTTATAATAACAATCTATATCGTAAGGTTGGTAGCGTATTGTAATTGCCTGTGTCTCCAGACTTACAAGCAAATGTTTATTTTATATTATAAGTAAAGTAAATAAAGCTCCTAAGTTTCCTTATGATTGTAATACTGATTATATCGAATAAATTATTACGAATGATTTCTATCTCTCTCTTAACTCTTTAACAGAGTGAAAGAGCGGGGAGGATCTTTAACAGAGTGAAGGAGGCAGCATAATGTAGGGAGACTAACGATTTTTCTTTAAATTTCTACCAATCAACCTCCGCTTAATAACCTTTATTCCAAAAATCTACGTCGATAAAAATATAACTTAACGTATAACATGGTCTAAGCTCTAAGCGCTAACACTTATAACTTAGACCAAACGTGTCATCTAGTGTCCAGTAATCCTGTCGTGGTGCGACAACCAACTACAGGATTATGTGCATTGTATCTGCAAGCGAATTAGAAAGTAAACAGTTATATCGGAAGTTATAATTAGACAAGATAATTAATGTTTAAACGTGATGAATATCAAAATAACACAAATAATAACTTTTATTTAAAAAAAAATAGGGCTCTTTACTTTAACAAATTTAACAATAGAATACGGGAGTGAAGCTGTGAGCATGGCCAGTTAAGAGTAACAAAGAATTCATTTTGAATGTCAACATCTAAATTAATATTATAAAAGTGAATGTCACCTTGTTGGTTACTGTTTCGGACCTTAACTACATAACCGATCATCAAGTAATATTACAGAAGTGATACAAAAAGGACAAAAGGTACGTTTATAGGATTACTCGGCGTACTTGCTGAAATTTCGCTCTGAACATAATTATTTCTTCTAGAACATCAAAAGTGCCACATTGACCAGTCTCGCGTCACACGCATGCAGTGGACTCCCGCAGCCTTCACCAGGTCATCAATCCACCTTATGAATCTACCCACTCTGCGCCTTCCGGCCTGCCCATTGCCACTTAGGCGATTCAGAAGGCTGTATCGGTTACTTTGGTTCTACTGAGGGTGGCCTTATTATTGATAAGATCACTAACAGTGAAAACGTACTAAAACATATTACTATAAAACCTCGAGGATCATTTATTGTGCACCAAAAGTTTCCATTTTATTCTATGAAAAATAATAAATCAGCTTTATAACTAATACATAATGAATAGACAGTTTTTTGAGACCAATAAAAGCTTATTGCATACGTTGTTCATTTCAACAATTCTTTTGATTGCCACGAAAGGCTTCCGTCTGAGACCAATTTTCAGTAAACCTTCACTAAGACCTCTGATGATATTTTCTGGACACAAATCCCGTCTGTCTGCTCTCTGTATTGGATTATAGGAAGTCCGAGTGAATGAGCTTGATCGTAAAACAGGATAGCAATTCTTCTACTACGTCGCCTATTAAACTCTGCAGCGTAAAATTCCATGGTATAATCGTAAACAGTTATAAAGAAAGGCACAACGTACTATTGGCGGTTGATTTAAAATTCAACTCTATTTTTATACGATAAAGCTTATATTAAAGTTGAAACATTAAAACAACGGTTTCGCTAACGGGCTTAATAACTTCGAAGGCGTGCCTAGTTGGCCGTCCGAGGGATTTTGAGATTTGTCGCTGATTTTTTATTGGTATTGTGGATTATTATCGCCGCAGGGCGGAGGTGGACAAATAGTTTTTTTACAGCCTCCGCGGAAGCCAAATGAATGGGGTTGAATTTTCAGTATATCGGTTTTATCGTGTGGAATTTTTTAGCTCGATTTTTTATATGTAAAAAGGAAAAATATACATTTATCAGTTTACGTTTCAAATAGATGAGGCCTTGGAATTAAATGTGAAAATTGAAGTCCATGTAAATATTAATGTAATGAAAAATAGCTCTGTTTCTTTACTCTACTCTTACAAATTTCATATTACAAAAATCATTTTAAATCAACCACTCTGTTTTTTTTTTTTCCGGAATGTGTATTGCTGTTGGCCCTACTGGCCTTGACAGCGTCACCGGGCGGGGGCGCCGAGTACTGAGACTCAGCCGTGATAAAGGGACAGCCCTCATGCTCAAAATTCTGGTGTTGCAGATGTTCATGGGCGGCGGTGATCACTTAACATCAGGTGAGCCTCCTGCCCGTTTGCCCTCTTACATTAAAAAAAAAAAAATCTTGCCCTATATCAAATCCAACTGAATCATATCTATATCTTGTTAAATAATTATTTATACACAAAGCAAAAATCAAAGATTTATTTAATTATTAAAACTTATAAAATACGTCATTAATTGACAGAAACCAATTAATATATATGAGAATTTTGAAATTTTGAAATTTGAATTCCAGAAATAAGCAGACCCACGAAATAATAATAATAATATATTTAAAAAATCAAATAAATGTTCATTTATTTTTAACAACGAGTACAAAATATGTACAAAGTTTGAAAAAATACTTTTAAAAACTTTTCACATTTTTTTTTTACTTTTATTAGAGTATAAACGTGCACACAAAACGCGTTCCAAAAATTATGAAGAGATTGTCTTTGACAAATTTCGTGTTTAGTTTATACATGCTAAGTGTATGGCTGGGGGTTTTGTAAATGCGGTTATTAGCAGCATTTCAGAGGGGTGAATATCTAAGTCTGAATTTGCTTACGGCGCTTTTGAAAATATGTACATACATTAGATAATATTTTACTGACGTGACATACTTTTCGTTAAATCCGGACGTTTTTCGTGGCTTTACGTATCAGTGCAGCGTTTGATGTAAAAGAAAGTGTCACGGTTTGTGTGCTATATCGTGCTTACATTTTCTAATGAGCATCGTATATCTTTGCTTAGTAACTCATTTTCGTAGTGGGCATGAATACGCCTTGCTTGCTTTCCTTGCTCTATGATATTATCAATTAAAAATGAAAATAAATATAGAGATGTTAATAGACTAGTACTAGAGCTGTGCCTCATCGTATAAAGTAAGAGTGGCAGTACTGTTACGTTTAGTGTGTTGAGTAAGAGCGCTAAATGCCCAATCTCCCATCTCCTCTGTTCAGTTACTCTTTTTCCTTCTCATGTCTTCTCTCCTATCCCTTGGGTTGGCAACCCTCAATAATTCAAGTGTTGCAAGCGTTCATAGGTTGCGGTGACCGCTTACCATCACGCGGACTGTGTTTGTTTGCCAACTGTCATAACATAAAGTTTTTTTTATAAGCATAATTTGAAGAGTGGTCTCTTCAAATTATGCCAAATAGAAACCAGAACCTGATGCAAAATAAACTCATTACATCCCTGAATATTTGGCACGGTAGGTGATATCGCTGGGTGTTTTGGCAGTAACAGAATCATTGACGATTTGGCACTCTTGTCGAACATTAGCAAAGTGCTGACACTGGAATGTGAACGCCAGTTCCGTGAGGTCTGTTTGCAAATTCATGAGATTTACTGAACGAATGTTGCATTTTACGGACGGGACAACAGACATTTCGTGTTGTAAAGATCATTACTGTGCCAGTGCGATATTTACATTGGCTTAGTTGTAATTTGAGTCTGTACGTCTATTTATTTAGTGACAATAGTTATTGACAAAATGCTTATAAAACTTCAAATGGCATGAAAACTTTATTTTCATTTTTGACTAAATACAACTGATTTACGTTTATTACTATAATTCGACATCATTTTAAACATTAAAATAAAAATAATTACTATAAGGTTTTCATTATTTTATCTCCTGGTGTATTCTGATTCATTAAGACACTAATTTAAAAAAATAGCGCATATTGAACCGAATTTAATTGACCTAGCGGGCTCGAAGCGCGATGGAAGCGTCTCCGTTTGAACGAAAATGCTTTCTTATGTCTGTATGGCGGATATCCGGCGGATGTCTGGCTGTTCTCGATCGATTCTCGTGAAATTTTGTGAGCAGATTCAATATTTTTTTTGTATATTCATTTTATGCACATTTCCCACAATACACCGGGTTTATCAGAAGATATAGAGGAATACTTATATACCGGCGTCGGGATGTGACGACCCCATCGCCCACTTTTGGGATAATCTCTGTCACAGCAGAGATTATTCCACCAGTGCAATCAGTCACACTGGTGGTAGGTCTTTTGTTGCAAGAGGCCAGCTAGGTAGGTACCACCGCAGTGTCAAATATTCTGCCACCAAATAGTAGTGCTTAGGCATTACTGTGTTCCGGTTAGAAGGGCACTGTAGGCTAGTGAAATTACTGGGCAGAGGAGATTTAAGAACTAATATCTCGAGGCTGGCAACGCGTAAGTGGCATCTAGTAATGATGCTGCAAGTGCTCATAAGCTACGGCAACCACTTACCATCAGGTGGGCCTTGTGCTTGTTGCCAACTTATAACATAAAAAATATATATACTTAAAAATATTATATTACAGCCATTTCGAAAAATATTGAAAAAGTCACTACACTTTTTGCTGCCCTTATTAAGACGCACCATTTTGCTCCAACAACTCTTTCATCCGATAAACTACAAGATTTTGCTATGCAAAGACAGATTCACAGAGCAACTATACTACATATATGAATATGAATATAAATAGAATCCATTATTTAAAATAGAAATAAAGCAGTCCTTTTCACCGCCTTCGTCTATTACTCGCCTCACATCGTGTTTCATAAAAAATCTCCGCAATAAATCTTTATTGCCGTGTTGTTTGCGCCACATTTGTACTGCTCCAAAAATTTCCTTCCTTTGACAACTTCATGTTTTTCACCTATATGAAAGATTTTTGCCACTTTTTATTGCTTTGATACAACCACTTTGCTTTTAAAATATCAATTATGAGCATGCCATTTAACATTGGCAAGCAAGAAACCAATGTTATTCCACTGTAAATAAGAAATAAATTTACTCAAAATAAATCTAACAAAAACATTCTAATTATTAGTGGTAGTCCTTAGGTAGCCCCTTCTGTGGGGGCACAAATATCTTACCGTATTGTTTACTTGTTATTTAAAAGCTTACATTAGCCTGTTGAATTTCATATATCAATTTTTTCCTTTCAAATTAATTTTATTGTAGAGGAGATATGTATCATACTAAACAACGACACATTTTGAGTTTTAATTCTGTACTCTCGGTAGACCTCAAAATGTTTTATATGGTTCTATATTTCCGAAACTTATTATACGTGAGCTATTTTTTAGGGTACACGTTATTACATATAGAATATTTTCAAGAAGAGCATCGCAATCTAAATCAAATTTTTTTACATCAGAATGTTTTATAATAACTGATTTTAGACTATGTATGATACTTATATATGATATTACATAATTTATTATTTACGTAACTCTTGATCGATTATTATTATATTATTTTTAAACTAATTATTCGTACTTTAAACTTACAAATTCAATGGTTACTTTAAAATTATAATATTTATATTTTTTAGCGCTTACGTTTGGTTTCTCTATGAAGTGATATTTCATTTTTTCACTGAAGGCAACATCATGAAAAATGCACATATATATATATATACATAAGCATACCCAAGTTATATTCCAGATCCGGAACCTTAAATTAAACCCACCTTTTTATTATAAATTACAAACGCAAATAACTAGAAGGCATGATTGCATTCGTACGTAACCCTTTAGGTCAGAAACACTTAATTAGAAAAGTTCTGCCAACGCTTGCAGAGTTTGTAAAAACGTCATCTCGCGACAGGATAAATTTTAATTGGATACACAATACTTTAGATTCGTTTCATGACAGATATAGTTAAATTGCTATTTAAAAAATAAATTATAAATATTAATAAATGTATTCGTATTTTATAATAAATAAGGGGGACAGACACACCCAGACCGGAACATGTGCCTGTAGGGTCAATACAAACATCTGTCTCGAGCAGGAATCGAACCTACAGTGGCGCTTAAAGCAGGTTCGCTACCGTTCATGCGCGCAAAGTCGTCAAAAATTGAAGTGTCTGTTAATTCCAAATTAACAGCTTTTTACTAAATGCATATGAAAGTATGTCCGGTAGTGACATAAAAAAAAGATTTTTGAATATTTTGTCAGTGTATCTGTTTGTTCTGGCTAATCTCTGAAACGACTAGACCGATTAAAACGGTCCTTGAACTAAGAGATAGCTGATGTTATAAGAAGTAACTTAGGCTACTCCTTATGTTACGCTCTAATTTAAGCAAAAGAAATAGTGTTCTATGCAATAAATAAATATCACTCAAAGCGAGCGGAGCCGCGGGCGCAGCTAGTTTAGTTATAAAAAGTTTTTGAGACGAGACTTTTTTTATTATTTTATATTCTAAAATTTCCTTTTATTTTTTCAATCGGTCAAAACTATAAAAGTATTATCAACATAATCGTTTTCGTCTTTATAATAAAATGTCCATTATACAGAGCCGTTGAATACACCCTTACAGAAATCGCAGTTACAGTTCCAAATCCATAAAAAACCAACATTCAAGTCCTAATATATTCAAATTACAGCCACGATGGAACCAGAATATCTCTTTTTATTCCATAATCCACTCGTTATCCAAAGGATAATGTTGAAAGAATCTTCTTACTCGATCTAATTTTGACGTGATTTACAATTCGCGTGAAATTTCCATACACATAGATACCGTTAAGTCTTCTTCTTAGCATAATTCCCGGTACTAGCCCACGGTCTGCATATATTCTTACCCTGATTTGACGGATTACAAATTGTTACACAGAACGATTAAAATGACTTCCGCAATCAAAGTGGCGAACTTAGTAAGTACGATATATGGACGCAAATAAGCAATACCATGTCAACCCACAAAATTGAAAAAACGGAGTTATGTATGCAGCAGTGTTGGTAAATAGCTGAAGAGCATTATTCTTTAATATTTGTAGGGTTTTAAGGTTTAAAACTTCTAAAAAGCCATTTTTGAATCATGCAATTTATGTATTATGTTAAACGTTTTGGGTTATATTATATACGAAATATGTAGTTTCCATACTTATTTTTCGTTATAATAAGCAAAATAACTTACATAAATCTGAAATTGCCAAAAACTTGACCAATACATAAAAAATTCATATAAAGCAAGTTGTTCAAAATTTTCAAACGCGTTATTCTCAAAATGACATTCGTGTGGATTGACATGGTATTGCTTATTTGCATCCATATATATTATATAATTTATGATAACCGGGACGGAAGGAAGGCGGAAGGCACGGACAAACTACTACTACTACTAAACTACAGACCGAATATATAACTATTTATAAGAAATAAAAAACAAAACTATAAGTACGTTGATTTATTTGCTACATTTTTTCTCAATTAAAAAAGTGGAGGTTATTAATTCGTTTCATATTTTAATGATAGTTTAATACTGTTCGGTCCCTAACTTTTATTCATAATTTAAAAGTATAAAAAAAATCCACAGAAGGCACCTTTTGAAAAAAATATTTTTTATTTTAACTTTTTAGATTTGAAGTCGGTATGTTTTTCAATTAAAATTTTTGTGTGCTAAAATATAAGAAATAATAACGATTATTTCATTTATTATTTAATTTTTGCGTAATATTTTGAATTTCATCTATCATCAAATGATTCATTTGTTACATAGCTAACTTGTTTTTTAAGGCGATTATAAATAGAATACAGGTAATATCTATGAAGACAACTATGTGTTAGCTCTGACTCACGATATTATACGCATCCCATATCGTGCAAACGTAAAACCTCTCTGAAGTGACGGCTTAACGCCAATCACGGCTTTGCGACACCCAATACAGGCTGGCGTGCGGATTAATTGAATAAATTTGCATTGAATTGAATAACATTTTCATTTGTTTCAAATTATCACTATAGTGGAACATTATTAAGTGTTACACATATATGATTATCGGATAAAAGTGATTGTGTATTAGAAGTTATTTATATGTGTATATGTGTTAAAGTTCTTCACAGGCCTGAAAACGGTTGAACCTATTTTTATGAAATTTTCAGATTAGCCTATCATATTGAAAACCTCTTCCTAAAATGGAGGACATTTTTCCTTATAGGTAACATAAATATCTTTGTCACAATCTTAATTGAATCATTATTTTTGAAATCTATTTTTTATTTATTTGAGTAAGTAGACAAGCAAGCATACGACCCGCGTGATGGTAAGCGGTTATCATAGCCAATGAGGGCTTGCAACACCATTCATTTGTAGGTGTCACTCACGCGTTACCAGCCTCGAGATATTGGTTTTAAAATCTCCTTTACCCGGTGCACTAGCTACAGTGTCATTGAAACTGCAATACACTATACCTCTTTGCGGTAGAATATCCGACACTGCGGTGGTACCTACCTAGCTGGGCTCTTGCAAGAAAAGGACGCTGATTTATTCCCGTAAATTCAAATTGTACAAATTATGGAATTTATACTCTAAAGCGAGTAGTACGTGTGACCCTAAAGGCTGATGCGATTAGCGAGATGTTTGAACTTCAGGATATAAACGTGATATCGAATAAATTATTGCGCTTCGGATGATAAAATGCGCAATGAATTATTTTATAAAGTTTTCAAACTGGTTTTTCATATCTACATTTAGTTTTTTTGTTACTATAGTAATAAGAGTTACATGAAACTCAATCAAAACTCATTCACATTTAGGTTAACGTGTACCTTTTTTGACGACGTTGTGACGCAGCGGTAGAGAACCTGCCTTAAACGCGGTCGCGGGTTCGATTCCCGCTCCGATCAGATATGTTTGTAATGACCATGCAAAAATATATTCCGGTCTGGGTGTATTTGTCCTTGCCCTTGTATGTGTTTCCAGACCGCCGACACAGGTATATCAATATCCTAATGGGGGCCGTTGAGTGTGCAGCTTTTATTTATTAATAAATGTATATTTTGTTGTTCAATTTTCATTTTAAATTTACTTCTTTATAACATGACAACCTTAATAAATCGCTAAACAGAAGAAATGGTTTGCAGCATGGTTTAATAATTTAATATGTTCTCATTGAAAGTAATATGAGTAATAAAAAAACAACATAAAGTTGCCTCTGAACTATTAATTATTAAAAATCAATACATCAAACTTTTCATTACAGTAAAAATTAATAACATTGTCAACAATTACGATTTCGATTGAATACACACAGTAAATAATCTTAAATAAACTCGGTATAAACTATCATATAACAATTACTAAAGGCGTCGGGATGTGACGACCCCATCGCCCGCTGTTGGGATAACCTCTGTCACAGCAGAGATTATTCCACCAGTGCAATCAGTCACACTGGTGGTAGGTCTTTTGTTGCAAGAGGCCGGCTAGGTAGGTACCACCACAGTGTCCAATATTCTGCCGCCAAATAGTAGTGCTTAGGCACTACTGTGTTCCGGTTTGAAGGGCATTGTACGCTAGTGAAATTACTGGGCGAAAGAGATTTAAGAACTAATATCTCGAGGTGAGTGGCACCTACTAATGGTGCTCCAAGCGCTCATAGGCTACGGCATCCACTTACCATCAGGTGGGCCGTATGCTTGTTTGCCAACTTCTAACATAAAAAAAAAAAAAAAAAAAAAAAAAAAAAAATCATTGTCTCAAAACATCAAAAGGTTTCACTTAGCCTCATCACCTACTATATAAAATTGCTCAGCTCAGACAATGAAAAGCGAGAAAGCATTTAAAAAAATTAAAAAGTGTACACGACAACCGCAGAGCGGAATATCCAATAAGTTATATATGTGTACACAAAACTTGAAATAAAGGCGATTGAGTAATTTGATTTTCTTACACAAAGTAGCATTTCTACTTAAAATGTTTTATATCCTGAAGTCCTAAGTGAGCTGACCATTGTATCAATGGCGGACAATTCATAGCTGAGTGCGCTCACTGATCGGTAAGCGATTGGTGGGTTAAGAAACTTTAGGCGCGGTCAGTCAATAGACGGGTGATCACCCGTATATAGCATAGTGGTATTTCAACTGAGCGTTTCCGTGCTTCGGTCCCGGCTGTTAACATTTGAAAATAGTATAAAAGTCAAGTCAGAGGCCTATACTGGCGACTTGAACAACTCTGACACTAGGTTGACGGCTAACCACTCAAAAAGAAGAAGAATTCCTTTACTCTGATTCATCTTATCATAATTGTCATAAGACTGAACCTCAGCAAAGTGTGGCCGGCAAAGTTATAGCTAAAAATTCTTTGTACAAACTAATTCCCTACTATGTTATCTCTTTATTATGATAGAAAAAAAAACACGTAAACGTATATATACATAAGATCAGACCGTCCAAGCAAACACTGGAACCTGAGACTTGTTTCCTTCAATCAACGATCCAATAAATGCTAATCTCTTAAAGATTAGACCACAATCGTGAGGATCAATTCAGCTGAAGCATGACCTGGGAGCTATGCAGGTTAAATTTGTATCTCCTGAGAATGAATTGTCAAAATTATGCTATTCTACCGCAAAGTAGTAGAGTTTTGCATTACTATATGACGGTTTAAGGACGGTTTAAGGACCATCTACAGTGTGATGGTAAAATGAGATTACTGGATAAAGGGGATTTAAGAACTAATATTACAAGGTTGGCAACGTGTGACACCTACAAATAAATAGTTTTGCAAGCGCTCATAGGCGCTTACCATTAGGTTTTACTCTTCGCTTCTTCTCTCCGCACTAAAGGGCCGGCTCGACCGAGGAAGTACTACCCTCTCATAGAAAAACGGCGTCAAGTAACAGTATCATTAGGTACTGTTGCGTTTCGTGCGATGAGTGCGAGCGCCGGAGGCCCAATCTCCCGCCCCCTCTGTTCCCTTCCCTTCCTTTTTTCCTTTATCATCCCGTTCCTGCTGTTCCTTGGGTTGGCAACGCGCTTGTGATACTTCAAGTATCGCAAGCGTTAATAGGTTGCGGAGACTGCTTACAATCTGGCGGACCGTATGATTGTTTGCCAACCGTCATGACATTAAAAAGGTGAGCTGTATGCTTGCTTACCAACTTTGTCGTATAAAGCCCCGGTTTACTAAAGTAATCTTTATTAAAATAAACGTTCCCTACTTTTATTATACGTAATTTATTAGCATGGTAAAGAAAAGCCGTCTCCACTTTCCAATTAGAACCCCAAATTCACGTTTCTTGCTCATTCCTTGAGAAAAATCCAGAAGATATTAAGCGATTTGGTGTATAGGGGAATCTACCACTTAATAAAATCCGTCAACTAATAGAGGAAAAAGAAAGGTTGGATCTGTAATGGTGTTCCAGTGAATCGCAATACGGGAAAATGTTCTTTTATGAATCGCGGACCATTTATTTCGTAAAAGTAATTTTGTCGGCAACAGAAATTGTGTTGATTCTTGGTCACTATCTCTATATTCTACGTATAAATATGTTTTTTTAAAGTTACCTAATTAATTTCAAACAAATCCTCTACAATTCAACGATAAAACTGACTTGTAATGCGAGAGGACAGATTCGATCGTGACGCACGCTTCGTTAACATGGAAATGGGTACATTGGTAATATTCTTTTAAAACATGTCCAGAATCAATTTCATTCTTTATGTTTATTTAGATTTTTTTTTATGTTAGAAGTTGGCAAACAGGCATACGGCCCACCTGATGGTAAGTGGCTGCCGCAGCCTATGAGCGCTTGCAGCACCATTCGTAGGTGCCACTCACGCGTTGCCAACCTCGAGATATTAGTTCTTAAATCTCGTTCGCCCAGTAATTTCACTAGCGTACAATGCCCTTCAAACCGGAACACAGTAGCGCCTAAACACTACTATTTGGCGGCAGAATATTGGACACTGCGGTGGTACCTACCTAGCCGGCCTCTTGCAACAAAATACCTACCACCAGTGTAACTGATTGCACTGGTGGAATAATCTCTGCTGTGACAGAGGTTATCACAACAGCGGGCGATGGGGTCGTCACATCCCGACGCCTATAAGATGACCTTTTGACATAAAAGGTCATCTAAATAAACATAAAGAATAATGTATAAAGGAAAAGTCTTGTTACCCATTACGTTAATCAAAAATACAGACACACTAAAATGCTCTTTATTCAAAAAGGCTTTTTAAAAGTACTTTTGAGTCATCAAATAATAAAACAGGCGGCAAGAATCTTTATAGCTTTTCGAATCAATTTCCAATTATCATAATTATTTCATTTGAGAAATATATTATTTTAATGATGTATAATGTTCAATGTATGAGTATGTATGTAGGTATTATGTTAAGCTCAGGTATATTAGCGAAATCAACATCATTTTAAATAATTAATCCGATCTCAGCTATCTCGTTGATGTTCATAAGCGGATTACTTTGAACCTAATTGAATGGTGGACACCGACGAAAGTTCATGGTAGAACTAACGTAAAATTAATTTTCCATAATATAAACAAAGTTATCTTTAATACGATACCTTTGAAGTGTTTTAATAGTAGTAATTTAGTAGTAGTAATTTGTATTTAAAAATAATTAATTTACTTTTTTTTGACCTATTATAAAGTGAGTTACGTATTGCTACAGCCGCCGGATGCAAAAGAAACTCCATTTTACTTAAATTAAATTTTATTATTAAAAGAATACATTTTTAACCTAACTAGCCTAGTGATTCCCGGTCGAAGTGGGACCAAAGAATGCTTCCTCACGGCCCGCACCCGGCGGGTGTCGGTTCCTCCTTTTGAGGCTTGCGACGCTGACACGGCGGTTCATATTTCTTATGTGGAAATATGGACTTATGCACTCTAGGCGATTTATGTAGAATTGGTATATGTAACTAGTGCGATCTGACAGAAAAACTCCAAATTTTCGTCTCTCCTTCATGTAATAGCAAACTAGTACATAACTTTTTCATACTTAATTTCCCTCTCACGGTTAAGAAAAATCTCACGAGTACCTAAACATTATCTAAAATACATGAAATCGAATAGGCTACATAGCAAAGTTATTAGCTACATTGCTTACCAAAGAAAATGATTATTACAAATGCGAAAGTAAGTTTGTTTGTGACGCTTTCAGGCCTAAGCCACTCGATTATAATGAATTTTCCTCTATAATAGACATGGAGACGGTTATAGGCTACTTAAAGGGATTGAAATGATGCATGAAAGATTGGACCCTATTATTGTTTCTATATTGCTTTAAAGGTGTCTAATTAGAAATCGTTATTAACGAGGGTGAAACCACGGGGAAAATCTAGTACAATACAATTCGTGTTAATATGAAATAAGGTATTGTACACAGTATCTACCTTAACTCTTTCACCATACACTA
Source organism: Hestina assimilis (assembly GCA_023373885.1). NCBI lineage: Eukaryota > Metazoa > Arthropoda > Insecta > Lepidoptera > Nymphalidae > Hestina > Hestina assimilis. The sequence goes on along the minus strand of CM041740.1, from coordinate 4,763,110 downwards.
GATTCATACACTGCCTAACACTATCAAAGAAACAAAAACTTTCATTATGTGTAGACAGTTTGTATACGTCATGGGACTGCGATAAGGTTCAGATTTGTTTACAGTAGAGGGTCTGTCATAAGCCGATTAAGTGCGACGCTAGGCCTTCCAATTTGGCAAGCAAATCTCTTCACACCTACCTACAATAAGGCTTTTGTGCAGGTGAAATTACTCTATGGATTGACAGTAGGTAGGACTTAAGGTTTTTGTAAAGGTAATGTGGATGATATACGATTGTAGATATATTATTGTAGGTATGTTTATAAAATGAATAATATAAGCATTTTAACTAACTTACATTTTGACGTTACAGACGACTGAAATGTGACGGAGAAATCTGAAAAATGACGGAGTTTGGAAGAAATTGTTAGTTAGTAAGACTATGCGGTTCTTACATACATACTTATAAGAAGTGCTTGAATATATATCAATTGTGTATAAGGTGGTGTATATTAAACTTTACTTCCTCTGTCTTTCTATCTAAATGAAATAATATATGTAAGACCAAGTTTTGTTTTTCATGAAGTTTAGCAAACAAGCATACGGTCCGCTTGATGGTAAGTATCACGCCAGCCAACCTATGAACGTTTGGGATACTTGAAATATCATATTATTAGGGTTGCCAGCCCAAGGGATAGGAGGGAAGAGGGAAAAAATTAAGGAAGCAGAGGGGATGGGAAGTTGGGCCTCCAGCGCTCTCACTCATCGCGCGAAACGCAACAGTGTACTTTCTGATAATTAAATATTGAAAAGAAACAATGTATATCAATGGCTTATTATTCACTTTAGAAACAATCACAATATGAAATTCTCTTCAGTTTGAAATCATAGGACTGAAGTATACAAGTAAGAATAGAAAGCAGTTCTGATAGTGCTTTGGAGAGGTGAATATTTAATTGTTCTTGTTAGTTTGAAAGGCGAGCTCTTTGTTGAAACGTCGAGTTGTATCAATACTAGAGAGAATAAAATTTTATTTGTTAAATTACTAGACACATTTTTGTTCAGAATAAGCTATTATTACATTGATGTATTTAGACAACTAAGTGAAGATGTCATTTTTAGTGCGGGACTTGGGGAAATGACATCGACACCGTTGTGGCGTTGTGGATAGTGAGTCTGCCTTTAGTCTCGACGGTGGCGGGTTCGATTCTCGCTCGGGCAGATGTTTGTTATAATTTCTGTCTCACTCTGGGCATTTGTTCGTGTGGGTCTCCCCACCGTGCCTCCGAGCGCATGTTAAGCTGTCGGTCCCGGTTATTATCAATAAAATCTGATAATAATCGTTAACTCTTGATAAGTAAATTGCTCTTATCCAATGAGTTACTGGTTCGCCCTTAGGGTTGCGGAGGTCCCCCCCAACCGCAGAGGTCAAACTCTGCGGTACCCTGGGCTTGTCGTGCCGGGGGTTTCAGTAGCCGGGAGTCGATTGTGCAGGTGGCACCTTCGACTGCCCGGTGAAGCTAACAGGGTCGGACGGTTCGGGCGTGGGGCGTTTTACGCTAGACCGCGCCTAGGAGGGTGGTGTCGTATGGGTCGCTCCGGTACTTTTCTGCTTATCAGAATGGACTGCGAGCGGCTCCTGCGACACCGGAGGTGTGCTCAGCCGGGGCCTTCAGCCCCGGTCGGGCGGTAGAGGAAGAAAACCTCTTTAAAAATAACGACGGTAGAGAAACAACCTCATTAAAAAGTTAGTCTCGGCGGGGGAGCCCTAGGACCCAGGGCTCCCTTGGTTGGGTTTGCCGGGGCCTTTCGGTCCCGGTCAGAGGGGCGAAAAAAAAAAAAAAAAAAAAAAAAAAAGGGTTGCGGAGGTCAGATGGCAATCGCTCCGTGTAAAAACTAGTAACCTGTCAAATCCGGATAAGAGTAATAAGCAGATCCTGGGTACATAAAATAATAATCCTGGGAATAATGCTAGGATGAAGAGCTTGGGGAAATTACACAATTTTGCGATCATATTAACGTCAGAGTTCTAAGGTAAAAAACAAATTTGAACCCATAAATTCCTACATTTCTACTTTTAGAGGTTTGACTTTTTCTTAAAATTTAAATGGGACAAAACGGGAAGCCAAAAACAATATTTAAAAAACATACCACCGAATTAAGAAACTCTCCCGTATTTTTTTTAATCGGCTAAAAATAACAGTATGCACTCATAAAGGATCAATATTTCACAATAGACTCGCAGTGTGACACCACTTTAAAAGCAGTGGTTGGGCTATTAACTGTCATTACTGAGTTTGTCTCCATTAAGTGAGTGCAGCACACGCGATGGCTCGCCTAGAATACTTCGAAAAGTAAATTAATAAGTATACTCGAACAATGCTCATTACTGTTTATTTTTGAGACACAAAGAAACTACAATGCTTGTAATGATGACGTATTTATTAGGCACCTGGATCTACATTACTATCGTCTATAGATATAAAAGGTGAAGACCTGATAGACATATGAACGCCCAGCCTAAGCCCTTGGACATTGAAAGCGGATTTTTTTCTGTCGTTAATTTTGTAAAACGTAAGCGACCCATAAAAAGGATTTTTTGAAATTTAATCTTTAAAGCAGTGAATAGGAATCTTAGATACTAGATGCACGAAACTTTGTTCTCGGAATTTTCAAAAATTCCGCCAATAAAGGCGTCAAAGTTTGTATTAAATACATTACTACATATTATTGTTACGGGCTGGGGTTCGTTGGTTTGAAAACAAACACCTGATGGCTCTAAATAAGACTTTATTGAGGTCTAGATTACACACAGAACTTTACAAATCACAGGTACAAAACGCAGGTCAATCACAGTCCAAAAAGAATAGCCGAGGTCACTAATTATCGCACTTGTTCACTGGTATCACTTGTAGTTTCTTCGCTTGTTGCTCAGAACTGAATGAATCAGTCGACGCGCCGGGCCGCTTATATACGCGGACACGGGTTCGAGACAGCTCCGTCCGCGGAACGCTATTCTACATGTTTCGAGAATACATCTTTCTCGAACCCGCGCGGCGGTCGTAGAAATAAGCAAAAGGAGTAGCAAGCGATTTGGAACCTTATGCCCCTGTGATAAGGTTCCCCGTAACATTATAATGAAACACAGTCCCCAGCTGCAACTGTCTGTCTGTCTGAAAAACTACTGAATTAAGTAATTTGTGTTTTGAATTCTGTTTGTGATATAACGAAAGGAAACACGCTGCGGAAAGTTTATGTCATTAAAGAAATTATGAAAAATAAAAAAGCACCGATCCGCTACCGCTGCGCCACAACTTCGTCATAATAATAAACCACTACGTGACGACGCCTGGGCATACAAACACTATTACGATCACTTGATTTTCTAGTCATAGCATTCAGAGCATATTATACTGAAAACACAATTTTGATTGTAGTATAAAATTTTAATAATATTAAATTTTATGATGTTAAGTAACCTGTAAGTGATTGTTACATTTAAGTCTTTTTTTTTAAATTTATTAGTATATAAGAATGTGTCATTGTAAACAATCGTTGGTAAACCAAAATAAATAAATAAATAAATAAAAAAATGATACCTCAAGGTCCTCTATGACCGGGACCCTTTCCGATTGGGAGCCCATGGCATTCTCTTGCCACCCTATTGTTACACTGCTAAACAATCAATTTTTAAATATTCATTTTAATTAAAATTTCTTTCATTTGTTCCACCTATTTCACACCAAGAATCGAAAGTAATAACGCCTTCAGTGCCTTAAATTCTCGTAATGAGAAAAAGGGATTTGGGTTAATTAAAAAGTTAATTTCATTCGATTGAGGCGAAGGCGCTATGGCCGGTACATTAGGAAAACCCGATAAAAAACCTGAGACGCGATCGACTTTCTTGTTAATTACAAAAGAATTTCAAATTAAACCTTTATTTGTTTTTTTTTTCTGATTCATCCCACAAAAACAGTTTTTCATTGTTCAATTTAATTTTACGCATGTAATTCATACTAATCCTTACTCTAATATTATAAATGCGAAAGTAACTCTTTCTGTCTGTCTGTCAGGCCAAAACTACTCAACCGATTTAAATGAAATTTGGTACACAGATAGTCTAGAACCTGAGAAAGAACATAGGCTACTATAACTTATACTTTTAAACATATACTTTTTAAAGTGAAAAAAGAGTTGTAAGGGGTTAAAAGGGGGGATGAAAAGTTGTATGGAAGTCATTTTTAGAGTTAGAAGCGTGAAACATATTTCTAGGTTATTAATTCGATATAAATAAATATAACACTCGAAGTCTGTAAAAGTTTTACCCTTAAGGGTGTAAAATAACATTGGGGAATAGGGGACATTAGGGGGGGAAAGCAAAACGTTATTCACGCGGGCGAAGCCGCGAGCAGATACTAGTAATAAGTCTTTTAACTGAATCACCCAATGGATAGAAAACGTAGACTTTAACAGAAGTTAGTGGGTTTCAAGTGTTTAATTTGTGTTTCAAATTTATCTCGTACTGACTGGTGAAGAAAAACATCGCAAGAGAGCTTGCATATCAACACCCTGCTAGCTACCAACGTTCGTTGGTGACTGCTTCTCGGCGGCGTTTCTAGATCAGCCAGCGTATGAACAGTTGCATCTTATGGGTTGGTAGGTCATGGGCGGCTAGAGTTTGCCTTCTGCATCGGTATTAGCTGCCTTCACGTTTGGACTATACTTTCACTCACCAGGTGGAGTACAGTCATCTGTAAAACGGGCTAAATAAAAACAATCTTGTCACGTATATGTTACTATAAAGAACATTACGGCTTCTTTATCAGTGGAAGATTTACCAACAGTCTGAGTTGGCTTGAGCCTAGGGTGGCAGATTTTGGGGTGGCAAATTTGGGGACCGAGTTTTTTTTTTCCAATAACAAAAATATCTCTGCATGAACGTTTTTTGATGTTTCATAGATTGAAATCTGCAACTTTGCCATTTGCCGATGACTTTCTCCTCTCACGTCTTGTCATTGTACGAGTAGCATCTTTCATATTCTAGAGTATTCCCAGAGACTTTCGTACGCACTATAATAGGGCACCGAGGAGGTTTTAGTGGGACGCCATGGTCGGACATGGAACCCAACATAACCCGGCTGTATTCCCCAGGAGGCTGGGTTTTTGGTTGCAGATTTCGTCCCCGTTAAGAAAAAACCTTACAGCCTATACCTTGAAAACTTGTAAATCCACCACTATTCTTTAATATGTACAAGAAATTGCAGTAACAATATTAGTTCTTAGTAGTATTTACAGCAGTAATAAATCAGAAGGCTCTTAGTGTATACCGTTCCTTTAAAACAACAAATGTCGTTTTCTCACATATTACACGATGCATTCAAAACTGCCTTGTAATATTTAATAAACATCTCTACTACAATTAAGTTCAAAAATCAATATTTATGATATATTTAAAGGTTTTTGTGATTTATTGAGATAAAGGTTATTAGTTTCCTTTATTTCAAAGGCACATTTACTCCTACTTTGTATAAAATATATTTTTTAAATTGAGTCAGTATTCAAACGTAGTTGCGGCCAGAATCTTGTATATTGCGATAATTACGTTGTAGTAAACGAACATAAAAATCAAAGTCTATAATTCTAAAAATCCGTTTAAAATTATTCTAATAATTTTTTTTTTTTTGAGGTATATTCTATATTATTTTGGTAAGAACCAAAATATACGTTTCCTCAAGAAAATAGGGATAAATTTGCGTCATTTATAAGATCTAAATTAGTACAAAAACCGGACTCCGCGTACGGTCTCACATGAAAAGTCCGCCTCCTAACAAGGCTTAAGGGGCGTTCATAAATTTTCTTAGGGCGATAAATAACGAAAATTGCCAACCCTTGTCTCGTTGTATCAAATTGCTGCACAAACACGTCCGTGTGGTAAGGCTAGCTAAGTATTTCTGAAATTTGTTACAATTAAATAAATTTTGAAACTTCAAATTAAATAATAATTATTGACTCGCAAAATTTTCCCGATGTACCTATTGAAGTATTAAATACAAATATAAGTACAGCATATATTTTGTTAAAGGATTTTTTTTAGTTTAATTTATATATTATATATTCATCGTCACATGACTAAGAAAACATTTTTTGTCGGACAACAGTTTTGAAAAAAAAATTAAGGTGACGCGAGCGGCAAAAATAAAAGTTGACAATGGAAAGAACTAGTTAAAAGTTATAAAATCATTAAGTTTTATATTCAATTACAATTTAACAAGTAATTAAACTATTAGGACATAATTATATAGCTATATTTAAAACAAGTTGTTTGAAATCTGAAGTCAAAAATTAATAATAAATCAAGTTATCAACAGACTGCCCTACTTCGAATCATGTACGTGTTAAGTTTTTATAAGTACACGTCACACATTGCTGCACGTGAGCGTTACAACATATTTATATCCATATTTCAAACATTACAAATAAGTTTCCGTGGTGTAGCGGTTATCACATCTGCCTAACACGCAGAAGGCCCCCGGTTCGATCCCGGGCGGAAACAATATTTTTATTTTCTATTTTTAACAACTAAATAGTTGTTAGTATTGGGGAAATATATATTATATTTATAATTATATTTACTACACATAAAATTTACTTTTGTATAGAAAATATTTTATTGCATAAATCAATTAACAAACTTATAAAATTAAGTCTCCTCCAAAGAGCCCTACAAAGTATGGAGGTGATCAGTCAAAATACAAATATCTGGTCACCCACCAATAGACTGACCGCGTCTGAAACTGCTTAGTCGCTAATCACCTATGACCAGCGAGCGCACATGTCTAAGAGCGTTGCTGACATTCCACCGCAGTGTCAGCTATTCCACCGTAAAGTAGTTTACTGCGTTTCGGTTTAAAAGACACTGTACCTAGTGAAATTATTGGGCAAAGGAGATTTAAGTACCAATACCTTGAAGTTGGCAACGCGTGAGTGACACTTAAAAATGTGGTGTTGCAAGTGCACATAGACTTCGAGAACCGCTTACTATTAGGTAGCCCGTATGCTAGCTTACCAACTTAGTCACATAAAAAAGATACTTATAAAAACAAATTAATATTTATATAAGTAAAATACATTACTTAGCTGCTTTAGATTTTTATTTTCATCTTTAAATTTATATCATAAAACCGTGAAATGTATAGCTTACACAAATAACTCTTCACTACAAAAACAACTAACGCTTACAAGTGTTCGAACAATGTTTTCGAATACTCCTCAACTATTATCTATTATTCTATTATAAGCTTTATTCCGTTGTTATAAAGTCGATTTTGGCATGTACTTGTTTAAATAAATAGGGGTGCTACCAACGATATAATGACGTAGGCATAACATTGAGTGTTTTTCTTAACTGACAGCTATGAAGTCATTAAACATGGCAGTACTCAGTTATGTTTCGTTAAACTATAATAATACGGATGGATACACAACAGTACACACTACGTATTGAAATGAAACTAAACTAATCGCAAATTGTTGACACAGCATAAAAATTTGTACTGATCGAGGGTATTCTAAGGTATTCAGCTATCTATGAGCAGGATTTTATCCAAATTGTTAAAACTCATGTGGCGAGTAATATGCACAAACTCTGATAAAAAATATCCAGAAGTATCCGTGGACGAAATTGTAAGACATTTACATGATGGCTTAAAAAAGTCCGCCTGGTTAGTTAGCTTAGACAGGTTTCTCACCAACGTACCGGTGGTAACCGTACGTTGGTGAGAAACTCTTGAAGTGGCTGCTCGTCAGACGCGTTTCGAGGTCAGCCAGCGCTTAACCAGTTGTATCATATCGTAAAAAAGGTCGGGAACGCATTTGCATGCCCTCTGGTGTTGCAGATGTTCATAGGTGGTGGTAATCGCTTAACATCAGGTGAGCCTCCTGCCCGTTTGTCTGACATAAAAAATACTTCATAATCAGGACCAAACTCAAGCAATTCGCATATGAAAATTCAGTAAATTTATTAAAGAAAAAATTTAACCTAATCTGAACCTAAAGTATTGGATTACGTTCCAAAATGAATTCTTAATGAACCTAAGACCTTTATTCACTGATACATTCTCTCTTCATTATTGAAACAGAGTCCTAAAGGCATCCCAATCAATTGCTTCATTCGACCAAACGCTTTGTACATATCGGTTACCATTTTGAGATGACCTCACAGTTTCACAGAACTCTAATTGCTCACAATAAATCGGTTGATTGTTCGGTATGTCGAAGTTCTTTATAGAATGGTGGTCAATCACAATGTAATTGGTTGGAGGAACAAGATAGCCGTGTAATGACTGTTCTCTGACGAGGGTTTCGCGAAGCTTCAGAATGTCTATTTACCAACACCAAGTTTTTGCTGTAGCCTGAGAACTAATTTTATGATACATTGATTGCTAGCAATACAAATAAATAAAATATAAAATAAATAAATAAATAATAATAATATATACAAACAATTTACAGAATAAACAAAAAAACAGACACTTCAATTTTAAACAACTTTTCATTAAATGCTTTTACCTACATAAAAAATCAACCAAAAATTTTTTTTTAATTTTTGTCTGTCTGTTTTTTTCGGCTAATCTCTGAAACGGCTGGACTGATTTTAAGGAGGTTTTCACGGACAGATTTTATAAAATAGATTAGGGTTCCGAGCAATAAAGACTGATCTTAGTTACACCACGCGAGCGGAGTGGCTGGCACAGCTAGTTAACAAATAAATCGAAAATTTGTAATACAATTGTTACATTTTAATGACCCCAATTCGGAGTTAAAAGTTAAAATCATATAACTTTGATCGTATTATTTTAATTAAGTACTGTTTTTGAAACCTTTTCTACAAAAGTTTAACTAAAGAAAATGATATAGTTTTCTTACTTAATAAATTACTTAATATAAAAGTATGTACTATAAATTAAATATAAAGCATATCTAAATATAACTTATTGGACTTACTGATTCAGCAATTTGAATAACCTTAAATGACATTAATGCGAGTAATTTTTAAGATTTATGTAAAATTTTGAACGCTCACTATAACATATCTAATATATTTTATACATAGTATATTTATAACATATATTTATACCAGAAATTTCATATATCCGCGAAGAAACATAGCTGTGTTATTGAATAGCATATATACATAATTATTGCACATTACTTCCACTCAGTGAACACAGATGGACGCTGCGACGCCTCTCATCTCCATACAACATTATCACGCTATTTAACAAATATCCTTATAAGTTTTATGACACTATATTAAGGGTGATATTTAAATAATATGTGTCTACTAATCGCAAATACTAATTTAACATACTCTACTCCAAGTTTGCTTAAGCAAAATGATCGCCAGAATATTCGTTATATAATGTATAACTATTATATTAATAATAAAGTAATATAGTAATTGTTATTTTTTTATGTTACTATGTTGGCAAGCAAACTTACTGCTCACCTGATGGTAAGCGGTTGCCGTAGCCTATGAGCGCTTGCAACACAATGGTGACTGGTACCTACTAATGAGTAGGTACCAGTCACGCGTTGCCAACTTCGAGATATTAGTTCTTAAATCTCCTTCAGTGACAGTGCACTTCAAACCGAAACACAGTTACTGCTTTGCGGTAGAATATTTGACACTGCTGTGGTATCTACTTAGCTAGCCTCTTGCAACAAAAGATCTACCTCCAATGTAACTGATTGCACTAGTGGAATAATCTCTGTCGTAACAGAGATACCCAACAGCGGGCGATGAGGTCGTAACGTCGCGATGCCTGTAAAACTGTTAATAAAAATATTAATCACCTTTATTTAAAACAATTGTTTCAATTTTTATACAGCAGTCAAGACGATCTATAGTTAATTATGCTTCCTAATAATATTCTCATTACCATCTTACATAACCTAAGTATATATATTTCATGACGGTTGGCAAACAAGCATACGGTCCGCCTGATGGTAAACAATCACCGCAACCTAGAAACGCTTGCCATAGTTGAAGTATCACAGGTGCGTCGCTAACCTAAGGAACAGGAGGGAAAGAATGACAAAAGAAGGAAACAGAGGGGGTGGGAAATTGGGCCTCCGGTGTTCTCATTCAACGCATCAGTACCTATTGATACTGTTACTTGTTACGCCTAATGTCTGTGAGAGAGTAGTACTTCCCCGGTTGAGCCGGACCATTTGGGCTTGGAGGAGCATGGCTCTAAATAAATATAGCTTTATAAATAACTAGCGTCCCGCTCCGACTTCGCACAGGTATAAAATATATAGCCTATGTCATTCACTGAAAAAATGATTGAAATCGATGCAGTAGTTTTGAATTATTCATTAATGCCCGTGGCCCACGCGTTAAATGTAATTATTTACGACATTACATTAGAAACCTCCAAAATTATTTTTCTTCTCCACTATTTAATGGATGTTATTATAGATATAAACCTTCCTCTTTAATCATTCTATCTATTAAAAAAGCCGCATCAAAATCTGTTGCGTAGTTTTAAAGATTTAGGCATACATACGGACAGAGAAAGCGACTTTATTTTATACTATGTAGAGGTGATATATATATAAAATATAAATTTTACAAGCTTCAGGATGTACTAGTCTTTGTTGAACCTAAGGTATAAGACCTAAGATCAAACGAAATATACACATATAGCTAAAATAATACTCCTAGCAAAATTATTATCATATTTACTATAATTGTTATATGAAAAGCTTTCAGGATGATAAAGAACCTCAATTTTCCCAACGTAAACTATACTTAAGAGATTCTTTGAACCAAAAACCCTTTCAATGAATATCAACAAAGGAGTTCGTATTATTTTGTTCAAACTTTTATAAGGAGTAGAAAAACAAAAGAATAACGTTCTATACTTACAATTTGTATATTTTAATATATATATAACTTTTCTGTCCGACTGTACAGGACTAAGCTCCTTCTAAACGGCTGGATCGATTTTTATGATATTTTTGTGTGTCTGTTCCAGTGGATTCGAGAATGGTTTACATTCACAATTGGTCCCAATAGGGGGCGCTGCAATTGGGTCCTAGTTTTTTTTTAATTTCGGGTCAGGACAGTGTCCGCCGGGCCGGTAATTATGTATAAAAAAATCTTGGAAAAAGAATTTGTAATAATACTTTTGATTTATTAAGAACAGATCGAGTAAATTTATTTCTTGTATCGTTAGTTAGCAAATACTATAGCGCTCTTTCTAAGAACTAAGATGTACATTAGTCATGGTCCTATTTTATGAAAATGTAATTTGACATAATAGATAATTTCAGTTTCCGAATAAAATTCAAACAAAGTTTATGTGTACTTTTATGAAAGTGTATCATAGATACCAGAGGTAGTATTGTACCAGAGGTAGTTGAGGTAGTTGTAATTGACTATTATGGAAAAGTGATTTGGATAATAAATTTATTAATGGTAGACCATTTATTGCGAGAGGCCGATACTGGTTGAAATTACAAGAGGCCGGCTAGGTAGATACCACCGCAGTGTCAATTATTTTAACGCAAAGTACTACACTGTGTTTCAGCTTAAAGAGTACTGAAGCTAGTAAAATTACCAGGCAGAGGACTTAGGAACCAATATCTCGAGATTGCCAACGAGTGAGTAACACCTACCAATGTATTAAGCATTGTAATTCATTGAAAAATTACTTAAGAGTTTTGAATAACAATTGGACAAATAAATAATACATTTTACATTACACTCAAAATAAACTCTAGAATTAAAAATCAAACTCAAACTAAAAATACATACATTAGGAATATAATGAAATCAATAATAGCACTCTGTCCGTAATCAACAATGACTTAACATAATCATTATTACCAATTATTTCAAAACTAAAACACAATATTGTACTTCACATACATAGTTCCTGTAATTAACGGGAAAACTTTATCAATTTCTGTATGAGACAAGTTAGGTAACGAAATTTTGTCAAAGCAAACATCTTCATATCAAAATGCTTCATTATACTGTAACGAACAACGTAACGCTGAAAGTAATAATTGCTTTTCTTCATGACGGATGGCTTGTCAAAGAAGTTTACTTGCCGGAAGATTGAGGATACGATATAAGCGCCTAATTACTGTATGTATTATTACTCGTACACATTAAAATAATACGAACAGAGCGTCTCGCTGGCTTTTTTTAACATGTATTGCTGTTGGCCCTGCTGGCCTCGCCAGCGTCACCGAGTAGGGGAGTCGAGTACTGAGACCCACCAATGAAAAAGAGACAACCCTCGCGTGGGCTCAAATTTGTATCCGTCCCTACGGCGCCTCCTACGAGGCCGAGCCGCGGCTAAGTACTCTCAGAAGGCGAAGGAAATGCTTCGAGCGCATTCTAGTCGATGGACTCATCAGACAGTGTGACGTCTCGTACGCACTGCGGTCGGCCTCCGAAGAGGTTTTAGTGAGACGCCATGGAGCCCTACCTAACCCACAAAAAAATGAGGTTAGATACTTAAAAAATTAGTTGCGTCTGTTATCAACTTTCACCCCTAGAAGTTAATAAATCTTCAAACTGAATAATTTTGTATATCAATTATCGTCAAAACTTGCTATATTGTTACAATATTCAAAGTGCTTTGAAGTTACGCTAATTACTGCCTACGTTAATTGTTATAAGATCGATACAATAACCGTTTTACTAGAACGTGAGGGGCTTCTATTAATTTTCATAAAATATATTCAAAGCAATTGAATGTTAATTTTACACATTAATGAGAGGAGTCATCAATAATTCCTTTAAACACTGTTATTAGACTGTTATTAGGCTAATACAATAATAATTTTATATGATTACTAGCGGCCCGCTCCGGTTTCGCACGGGTATAAAATAAATAGCCTATGTCATTCGCTGAAAAAATGATTAAAATCGATCCAGTAATTTTGATCTATTCATTACTGCCCGTGGCCCGCACGTGTTAAACGTCATTATTTACGACATCACATTAGAAACCTAAAAAATTATTTATTTTTTTCTTCACTATTTTTATACATATAAACCTTCCTCTTCAATCACTCTATCTATTAAAAGAAACCGCATCAAAATCCGTTGCGTAGTTTTAAAGATTTAAGCATACATAGGGACAGAGAAAGTGACTTTGTTTTATACTATGTAGTGATTTACTTTTAGGTAGCCTACGTAGCTCTTACTCGCGGCAATATAATAATAAAGAACAAAGAATCAGCAATCCATATCCTCGTCGTGACGATTAATGTACAACTTTTGTTTCCTTTTTAAATTGTACCCAACTTAATAATAAATTTACTCTATTTTTCTTTTTCAGCAACATTTAATTTAAGCTATTTTATATATTATTATGATTGTATATAAAAACAAACAGTATATTAATAATCTTAGTATAAATAATTATGGAATCTTCAATTTTATTCGATTATAAGTAACTGTAGCTAGCTCAGTATTTAGTTAAGATGTGTACACATGTTCTTGGGTGCCAACTTTGTCTAAAACTTTTAACGCATGTTTATGTTAAATTATTTGTAGTTGTTACCTGTTTTGTGTGCCATACGAAATAAAATAAAATAAAAAAAGAACCATATAACATGAAAGGTAAACCTGACTAAATCTATATAAAATAAAAATAAAATTGTGGTGTCTGTTTGCAATTCCAATTTAACAGCTTTTAACTAAATGCATATTAAAGTAAGTATATACGATACTTAAAATTTTTGTCTTTGCCTGACTATTTGTTCAGATTTTAAAGGGATCTTTGCTGGTAGATAGCTGATGTTATTAGGAGTAACTTAAGCTATTTTTTATTTTAGAAGAAAATTAGAGTCCCGTGCAATAAAGAAATATCGGTACACCACGCGAGCGGAGCCGTGGGCGCAGTTAGTTTTACTTGAAGTCCTTCAACCTTCAATCTAGCTGTTCAAACATTATGTAATAGAAAACATCTTGCTACCGGCCGGAAGAAGGGAGCAAATAGACTTTGGGACGCGAACTCTGAAGGGTCTAAGCTTTTCTAATTTATTTTAAAGGTTTCCCTACTGTATATTATTTTTATTGACTAACAAGTTTTGCTAGTATAGTTTATCCATAAAAAAATCAGCTTTTTGTGTCCACAAGTTTCGATCCATCGATCGAAAAAAGCAACAAAAATAGATATCTATAAAAGAATGTCTGTATGTAGTTTTTATCCTTACGCCGCGCCGGCAGGCCAAGGAAACGAAATTTATTTCACATAAACGCTGGTAATCTCGATGTTCACTATAATACTTTTATTACATTTCCTTATAATTAACTTTAGAAAGAGCTACAACGAAGAGTGGTTGGTTGTTTTTTATATTATGAATATTTCACAGGCCTTAGAACTGTTTATAGGTATGTACTGTGTATATTTTGCACACAGGTTGTGTTGCTTCGTTCTTGGGTGTTATTAAACGGGTTGACAAACACAACGCCAAAGCTTTCTTATTAAACTTCCTTTACATTTGCCAAATTAATTTAAAGACAAACTGTTTTTGTAAACATCTAGGTAAGACCCTTAGTGATATGATGTTGTTAATGAAGGCTTTTAGGGATACGCAACCACTGTTCGTGAGCAAGTGGTTGGTAACACGCCTTGACGGGCTAGTGGGTAATTTTGTATATTCTCGTAAATGTGACTGTATTAGACGCATCGACTAACAATTCTAAAGACCGGCCACTCCATACAGAAAAAATATCCCAAGATTCACTGACGCTCCTTTGCAAATTCGCACTAATACAACAAAACGAAGCTATTCTTATGCGACACTTCATTCGAATTTAATGCAAGCTTGTGACTAACTTAGTGTCGTTGCAATGGTGCGAATTTCTGTATTGAAGGGCTTGGCGGCCATATATAGAAGAGCCTATCCAGTGTCCATATATAATAAGTTTATGATCAGAAGTGTGAAATTGTATTCACATTGTATGTGTTGAAATCTGTCCATATAAAATTGCGGAATGGAAGTTTTTGTGTAAATTAGTGCAAGCAATCTTCTCGATGACTGAAACAATTTATATGAAACTTGGCACACAGATAGTCAATATTCTACATACATAATTATTACTGGGATCTATGCGAATAAAATCACGTGACACACTTAGTAACAGAATATTTATATAGTGTAAGTCTCTAGAAATCTAAACGAAATAAATTTTTTGCTACCGTTAAATTCCAATCGTTATAGTAACGTAAATGGTATTGTTACATAGAGCATGCAGTACCAAATTCAACACACCGACCGAGAGTACCACTTCCTATAATAAGTTTACACAGTACATCGTTCCTCCATTCCCTCTCGCGTTGTCGCTAACAGAGTTTTTGGGGACTCGAATCTGTTTGCCGTTGTACATTGTCTTTAGTGCGTCGACCACATCCATTAGCTACTAACTTTGCCCTACGGAATACAAATTTGAATAGACACAAAACTGATTATACTTTGAGGATTGAAATATTCCAGAGTGTAGAGTATATATCGAGCTGAAAGTTTTGATTCATGAGAATATTTTAGACATATGTAATATTTTGACTACATTTATGACGAATTAGCACCAAATAGGGGCTCAGGATAGTTCTGTTCTAATGAGGACCTCCATAAGTCAAAAATTGTGTCCCGTCTTCTAGCTTAACGAGATGAAAAAATCATTAAAACAATAACCCATATGTACAACAAAAGTAAGTTTTGTAAAATATAATATATTTTTCTGAATTTATAGCGAACAGACGCCATTTTTGCCTAGTGTGTGTTGGAAAAACAATTAATGGAGCTTATTATTGCTGCGTCGAAAATTGATGTATTATGTAACGAAATATTTTATGAACTTTGAATTAAAATTGTTCCTTCAATGTTAGACAAGCTCTCGACCGATTTTTATTATACAAAAATTCGAAGTTTTTCAAGCAACTTATTACTTATTGATCTATATCATTAATACTAAGATTACTTCACCATCCATTGGTGGCCGTCTGCGCACAATTGAAAAAAATGTAAATGAAAATCTATCTGACTAAAAATAAAATAAAACTAAATAATTCATGACAAGTTTTTTTTGTTATGTCCGAGGAGCAAACGGGGAGGAGGCTCGCTAAGCGATTACCGCTGCCCATGAATATCTGCAATACCAGAGGTGCGTTGCCAACCTTTAGGATACAACTGATTAAACACTGGCTGATCTCGAAACGCGGCTTACGAGCAGTCACTTCAAGAGTTCTTTCACCAAAGTACGGTGGTACCTAACCAGACTGGCCTCTTAAACCTTACAAGTACATGGTGTATTAAACAAATGACAATTATTATAAGCTACATTGAGCATACGCATGATTTTATATTATATACTATATAATATAAAATCATGGGAATAAAGCGCAGACATGTTTTATACAAGCGTATAATTACTCATAGCTCACTGTTATTATATGGCAGCGTTACGGAACACCAGTAATTACTAGCAATAATTACTGGTTGGTTGTTCCTACAACGTGATATTTACTGTCAAGAAATTTTAGATTCCACGAGAATAATAAATCATAATTTTACGAAATGATTTTCTTTTCATTTAAGTAAGAATAATTATTATAGTATCGTAGTGATAATAACTTTGTATGAACTATTATATAACTATTCGTGATTTCAAAATTTTACCCTGAAAAATGTTTGAGTGCAAATATATAAACATTTTTCCATATCCTAACGGTCATCCTGTCGAAAATTGTAAAGGTGGCGTAGCGTTGTAATGCGCTGCAAGCGTTGTATGATGTAACTTAATTGTATGAAACACATATTTTTTACAATCATAAAAATATATTAGTAAGTTTCAACGAGCAGTTAAGAAAATTTTAATATATGAATATTCTGCTTTTTTTTAGAATAAAATACATTTCCTTTT
Organism: Hestina assimilis; assembly: GCA_023373885.1. Taxonomy (NCBI): domain Eukaryota; kingdom Metazoa; phylum Arthropoda; class Insecta; order Lepidoptera; family Nymphalidae; genus Hestina; species Hestina assimilis. The sequence goes on along the minus strand of CM041740.1, from coordinate 4,746,177 downwards.
TTTCATTTTTAGTTAAATTTTCTACAAAATTTTTATACTTTTTAAATATTTTTTTAAATTATTCAATTGTCAGGCATCCTCAATAAGTATGAAAAATTCGATTTAATCCGACGTTTTGAATTAGGTCATAATCATGTTCAAAGTTATAATCGGACTTGTTCATATCATCGCATTTTACTAGGAGGTAAACTCTAAGGAGTTTCATCTGAATTACATTACAATATGTATTCATACGCATTTACACGAAGAACTGTTAAAAATATCCTCACTGATTGGACTTTTTGTACCAACATCGTTACGGAAAGGAAAACACAAATCCAATTGCTTTTGACTAAAACTAGATTTCATGAATGCGTGCGATTTCAGGAGCATAGAAGTGAACAAGTAAATATATTGAAAAAAAAAATCGAAACGTCATGTAATGTCAGGTTCAAACCCTTCAAAACAAAAAAAAATATTTTCACAAAATGTTGAAAATGCGTTTTTTATTTAAATCTAAATGTTAAAAAAAGCATTATTAATATTTAATTCATTTTAATTTTATAAAGTTTAACCTATCTATGTTTTTTTATTATCCAAAATAATTAGGGGTTTTGAGGTCACAGTAAGACCATGCTTGCCCCATCATACCCTAAACATATAGTACAGCTTAAATAAATATTTATATATTTATATTTTTACATGTCAATATGGCTGGCTCTGAAAGAGGCTCTGCCAAAATACTTTAAAAGAAACCAACATCTAACCTATCTATGTGTTACAATGAAGTTCGTCTAAAAAAAGTCGACGTTACGATAATCAAAGAATTATTTCATAAATTTAATCCGCAATACTTTTGCACAAAGAAAGCGAACATATCAAAACAGTTCAAATATATCGATAAGTTACTGACATTGAATAAAAAAGTCATTCATTCAATATAATGGTCTCACGGTATCTACTAAACTTTATCAGAAAGTACAAACAGACAACGGAATGACTTGTTTTCTTGTGTCGCTTTCGGTAGTGAAAGTAAATACTGTTTACAATACCAAAGCTAGTTCTACAAGTTTTAAACTACAAGCGGTAATAAATTAAAACTGGATTCCTAATAAAAAAAAACCTTTTAATTAAAGCTATACAACTAGAAGCCGAATATAATTGTTTGTAAAAAAATTGGAAACTTTTAATTTTTTTATTTTTTCATATTTCATGACGGTTGGCAAACAAGCACCCAAGAGCTAGGAGAGAATTAATTAGAAGGGAAAAGGAATGGAACAGAAGGCGTGGGAGATTGGGCCTCTGGCTCTCACACTCATCGCACAAAACGCAACAGTATCTACTGATACTGTTATTTTACGCCGATTTTCTGTTAGAATGATGGCTCTACTATTATTATTAGCCCACAATATTTCTTACGACTTGTCCTAAACATAATAAAACGTACTACTATAACTTTTAATCAAAGCAATAGTACACGAAACCATGTAGAATCTTCTTTCGAGACTTTCGAACAATACAAAGATATTTAACAAACATTACGCAATCTCTTTTCACTTGGACCATCGACATCCCTTGTTCCCGCACAAGACGGCATTCACAAACCACGTCTGGGTACTTCGTAAGACCAATATTTTCTTCGGAAAGAGGGGATGGAACGATAAATTTTATGGCTATTCATGGTTAGTAGAGCATTAGTTTTCCTTTTGTATTTCGCGGGCCATTCGATTGAAAAAGTGGCTTATTGCGAGCTTTATTGGCATTTATTTCGGACGGTACATTCAAAGAATCATCCTTTGATATAAGATTTAGGTATATCACAATGTCTTGCGTAAATATACTAAGTATTTTATTTATCTTAGTGTGTAATTTTCTCGACAAAATGGACTTAAAATGCACTCGTTGTTTACTGCTTACTATTTATTTATTTTAATTTAATTAGGTACTTCATAAAGATGCTCCTCAAAGATGTTCATGGTTGAACTTTTAGTAAAAATGCTATTGCGACAGAATTCAATTCAGGTATTAACATGATTCAGATTTATATGACAGTAAATTGATTCGGATTATAATCAAAATTGAATTTGATCGTAATAGATTTTTACAAAAAGTTAATGGTAAGCCTGTAGTTCAAGTTATTGTATAACTAAACGTGATCTTACATGCTTTTTGCATACACGTCATATTGCTGGCGATAACCTATACTTGATTATTATAATTATAGTTACAAGAGTAATAGATACTTACATTAATTATGTAAATACTTGAAAAACCAGTATTAACACTTTTGCGGTACATTATCTCCTTTCTTTCTCCTTCTCATTTACCCTTATTTGAGAATCTGGTGCTTCTTTTCTAGTAAAAAATACATTTTTATCTATACCTCTAGAATCGAGTTTCTTGCGATAAGTGAGAAGGCCCAATGCCCCCCACCTCATTTCCCTTCCTTTTTTCCCATCTTATCCCCTTTTTTTTTTTGTTGTCGGGGAGGAAATCTACTGCCAGATACCCGGCGTCCTGGGGAGGAACAACCGGGTTATGTGGGGTTCCATGACAAGGTGGAAACATCATGGGGACCCACTAAAACCTCCTCGGTGGCCGATCTCAGTGTTTTTGTCAGGTTACGGGAACTCTTGGAGAACAAACCAACGCGACCTGACAATCACATGGCTCCGGTTGGTAGCGGAGCTCAATCCCGGGGGGGCAAGATGGTAAGCCCCCAGCGCTTCCCATGCAAGCGCACACGGCAGTCGGGACCACACCGACTGCCGTCCTCCTTAGGGCCGCTCATCTCGGACGCACAGATACCCATCTTATCCCCTTATCCCATCCCTCCAATCTCTTAGGTTGCCAAGATGCATGTGATATTTCAATTATCGCAAGCGTTCATAGGTTGCTGTGACTGCATACCATCAGGTCATGAAATGAAAAAAAATAAATGAAAATCGCAATTGCAATAAAAGAATCAAAAACTCAAATAGTCACTGACCTAAATAACATAACCTATAGTTTGTACAATACATCAGCATTAATACTAGTATCAGATATGTTCTAGAAAGCTAATACAAATCGGTAATTACTCAGGCAGTAAACATCAGTGTCCACAGTGTCGCATGGCACCAACGAATTAATCATTGTTCTGCATTAATAAAACATTCATTCCAACAGCACTTACAATGTCGATTGTACTTGATAAAGCCTGAATTGGCCCACAGAAATCTATATTCAATATTAAATTTTGATCCATTAGCTTAAAATCTATAGTTAAAAATATTGACTTTTACTTTAATTAACATAAAATATGAACCTCGCTATATCTCCGCGACTATATAGTCCAGTCATTATAGTAAGTTCACCTCTGAATTCGGACTAATAATCGGACTTAAATGACTGGACTAATAATCGAGGCGAATAGTCTTGCGAAGTTATATTAACGTTTAGACTGTATATTAATCTCAATAAAATTTCTGAAATTTATCAGATACAGCTGATTGATTCTGACTTGATACCAATTTTTAGAATCATACGCTGGCTGACCTCGAAACGGCTGATGAGCAAGCAGTACTTCACGAGTTTTTCACCAACATACGGTACGGTAGACAACCAAGCGGGCTTTGTAAGCCCTATACACGACTAGCCCTACTAGTCTGTAAATGTTTTAGAATTTCTTCCACGACATGCCGGTTTCCTCACGATGGACTTAAAACTCAGACGCACTTGCTCGGATTTGAACCCGCGACTCTCGGCTAGTCTACGTTACGTACGTTTCGATCTATTGGGACATCTCAGCTTGCATTTTTTTTAACCTAAGTTGGCAAGCAAGCATATGACCCTTTTTTTTTTTGGTGTCGGGGAGGAAATCTACTACTAGAAACCCGGCGTCTTGGGGAGGACAACCTTGGGGTTATGTGGGGTTCAACGACAAGGTGGAAACGTCATGGAGACCCACTAAAACCTCCTCGGTGGCCTACCTCAGTGTGTTTGTCAGGTTACGGGAACTCTCGCAGAACATACCAACGTGACCTGACAATCACGGTGCTCCGATTGGCAGCGGAGCTCAGTCCCGGGGGGTCGAGATGGCAAAGCCTCCCCAGCGCTTCCCACGCAAGCGTCCGGCAGTCGGGACCGGGGGCACACCGGCTGCCTTCCTCCTCAGGGCCGCAAGCATATGACCCACCCGATGGCAACACTATAACTGACTGCGCTGCTATCTACCTAGCCGGCCTCCAGCAAAAAAAGATCTATCAGTAAATATAATATATGTATAAGCGTACCTTGTAATATGTAACTGTGATATAAGTTGGTATAATTAGCTCATTCATCCCTAGTACGCGTGTTATGATCAAAGCGATGTTGCGTTTTAATTGCCGCCCTTACACCTCACGCTCTTGAGACGAAACTTATTAGCCTATGAAATTAAAAATTGTACACCCTTTAATGGAATATCGAGCTTAGTGAAATGCCATAAGGTTTAATTTTGCGCCACAGACGTTACATTTCTGTGTTAATATGTTATCTACTGTAATTTTTCATGAGACTTAACAAAAACGCTATCAAAGAAAATTTGTCAAGGGGAATGATATGTGAAACTAATTACGTTTAATATATTTTTTAATGTCATGACGTTTGTTAAACAAGCATACGGTCCGTCTGATAGTAAGTAGTAACCGCAAAACGACACAACGTTCTTTAAAGAGCTTGTAGATATGTCTACAAGCTGTTTAAGGAATTTAGAAACAGATTCAATAATTATATGTAAAACACGCCAGAAAACAAAAATAAAGTACTTATTTACAATTTTAAGGCAATATCTACCAAAATATTGGGCTATTCATTATATACTGTCACCATACAAAGTCAACCCACACCTTTCGCCGACAGCCCGCAGACCACAACGCTTTTAACACGCGGTCGAAAAGCGGGAAACAATTCAATTTTCCCTGCATTTAAACTTTAAAAGCCTCTTGATTACTACTAAACTAGTGATACCATTCATAAAAACGAAACAACACCTTATTCCCTTGAAATAAAATTCACATTTTGTATTTTAAACTGAGTAACAATATTTGTCTTTCAGTTCCTATAAACATCGTTTTACCCAATTTCATAAATAATGCCTGCAGGTGACGGCGCTTTGATCTCAACTCCTGTATATATTTTTTCAAATATTCCTTAAAGATTAGAGAGAAAAAGAACGTAATATGTAGTAATCTTTGATGTTGTGAAATGCTATTTCTTGTTTACCCTCAAAAATTGATCTATTAAAAGCGTTTAGAACATTGATTGTTGAACCCTCCATTTTGAGAAGCGATGAAGTATTTCTTTTTGGCTTTTTACCGACTTAAAAAGAAGGAGGTTATCAAGTCTATGTTTTTTTGTAATATTTTTTTATGTAAGAGGGCAAACGGGCTGGTGGCTCGCCTGATATTAAATGGCCGTCGCCACCCATGAAAACCCAGCAACACCAGAGGGCATGTGAGTGCAATGCCGACCTTTAGGAAAGCTCTCTTGAAGGTTCCCAGGTCGTATCGGTCCGGAAATTTTTATTTAATCCGTTTATGTTTGTTATCCATTTCGATTCCTTGGATCGATGGATGTTTAATTCTTGTGACTTATGCATTTGCTTTGGAAAAGCAAATTCAATGAGGTGGAACTGCTGATGATGACCACAAATGGCCAACAGAACTAGGTACTCAAAACTAATAAATATTTCAAGAGTCCTATTATTAACTATGATTCCTTGTCAAAACAAGACGTACCTACTTCAAAACTAACAAGAAAAAAATAAAAACGTTCCACAACAGAAGTCGATGCCTTATGTGCATACCAGTGTTCTACTTAGCACTGGCACATTGCGAAAAATATACATAAAATAATAAAAATAATGTTTGAATAAATAAAAAATATATATATTCTCATAAAACAGGAACGTACCAGATTGTTAATTTGCGAACAGTCGCATTTCGCGGGGCTCGTTCATTTTGTTTGGGAGGCGTCGGCTAGCGCGAATAATTTGCATATGCTACTGTGCTTTTAACTTTATTGCTCACGCAGTTTTTAATTTCAGCGGGATATACGTTTATTAAAGCCGGGAATACTAAAAAGATATATGTTTTAAAAAAGAAAATTTTAGTAATAAAATTTTAAAAATTAAAGCAACATCATATGCTTAGTTGTGGTTGTGGCACTCGGGAAATTGTTGGGGCAACTTCAGTAAACAGTTTTAAGAAAAAAGTGGATAGATGGCTCTATACGACAGATTACTAGCACAGATATAGGCACATCAGCAAATTGCTGCTCGCCTATCATAATATAATAATAATAATTTTTATCTTTCAAAAAGTAATGGTGACATCATGGACTTACATGGACAGGGTCTCCCATACAAACTAAATGTCGAAGACTCGCTTAAACGAAACAAGCTTGCAAAATAATTGAAGTTGAAAAGAAAAGATTTATTTATTAGCAGAGACGATGATGCTTCCAGCACAAAAGTGCCGGCTCAACAAGTGAGACTTACAAGTGTGTGGAGTTGCAAGCTTAAAAGTACTTATTAATTGTACAAAAAAATATACGATGTAGCTAATAAAAATACTAACCAAATACCTTAAGTAATCATTTAACAACATAAAGAGAGAAATAAGAAAAACAATTTTGGAAGCCAACTTCGAAAGGTTTGCTTAGCGTTTCAACGGTTTACTTAACAGCATACGTAAATAGACACGATTTCAACATTTTTTATTTGACAAACGTAATTTATTTTCTTCGGGTCATCAAAAGAGTACGGGGAACGTAAATAAAATAAATAATTTGAGTTCAATTTATCAAACGCTATGACATCCGTACTTATAAAATACGTAAATGTTTATGTCAATAGTCATTACTGCTAATAAATAAATAAACTTTTTTTTTCATGACGATTGGCAAACAAGCACGGTTCGCCTGATGGTGAGTCACTACAACCTATGAATGCTTGCGATACTAGAAGTATCAAGTGCGCTGTGCCAACCCAAAGGATGGAAGGGAAGTGTATGAGAAAGGATAAAAGGAAGGGAACAAAGGGGTGGGACATTAGGCTTCTGGTACTCTAACTCATCGCACGAAACGCAACAATACCTACAGATACTGTTGGGATAACCTCTGTCACAACAGAGATTATTCCACCAGTGCAATCAGTCACACTGGTGGTAGGTCTTTTGTTGCAAGAGGCCGCCTAAGTAGGTACCACCGCAGTGTCCAATATTCGCCGCCAAATAGTAGTGCTTAGGCACTACTGTGTTCCAGTTTGAAGGGCATTGTACGCTAGTGAAATTACTGGGCGAACGAGATTTAAGAACTAATATCTCGAGGTTGGCAACGCGTGGCACCTGGCACCTACTAATGGTGCTGCAAGCGCTCATAGGCTGCGGCAACCACTTACCATCAGGTGGGCCGTATGCTTGTTTGCCAACTTCTAACATAAAAAAAAAAAAAGATACTGTTACTTCACGCCGAATTTCTGTGAGAGGATAGTACTTACCCAGTCGAGCCGGAGCACAGCTCTTCTACTATTGAATAATCTTTTATCGCATTCAAAATTTCTCATAATATACGTGGTCTTCTATTTCTTTTTACCATTTTTCCCCAGTATTTTAATCTACCTAGAGTCTGATTATTACTCTTACCCGCATTTGACCCGTTACTACGTTTTACACAGAGCGATTGCCATCTGACAAGGACAATGGTGAACCAGTAACTCACGCTCTGACCGAAACAGATATTTATAACAAACATCTGCTACGAGTGGGAATCGACCCTGCGAACTTCGAGGCTCAAAGCAGGCTCGCTACCAGCACACCACGCCACAAAGGTTGTCGGTGTCATTTATACCTATAAGTTTTTGACTTAACGTTAAAAAGGATTTTATAAAAATACTTTTAAAATATTAAGAGGCAATCTCCCGTGGATATGAGCGTTGACTTTGCAACCAAGTGGCGGTACATTGCACACAGCGCTTATAAAGATAATTTTAACGTAATTAACTCTTTGTGCTCGGTTTTCAAAGGTTTTTAGCTTATTATCCGACGTTATTAAACTGTCTGTGCAAACTAACTTGTAGTTTGTATCTGGTAGCCTATATCTATTTTATAATAAATTACTTTTAATGTATTTATAAAGAAAGATTTGCATTTTAATATCTAGCATTATCTAGAATCTAAGACAACCTAAAGACATATGAATGAGGTTTTGTAAAAGGACCAAAGTAAATACCACTTATATAAGTATTTATCATAGATAGAGTGGATAAAGTAAAGTGAAAAGTTTGACTCCAACATCATTTATCAACATCATCACTAAGCAGTATTAATTATATGCTTTTCCCAGCCGGTTCTACCGGGGCAATATTACCTTCTCACAGATATTCACCGTAAGGTAACAGTATCAGTAGATATTGTTGCATTTCGTGCAGCGAGTGAAAGCGACGGGGCGCCAATCCTTTCTATCCCTTGGGTTGGTAACGCGCATGTGATACTTCAAGTATCGCAAGCGCTAATAGGTTGCGGTGACTGCTTACCATCAGGCGGACCATGCTTGTTTGCCAACCGTCATGAGAAAAGTTTAGTAAATTCTCTTGAAAGAAAGAGAAAGAGAGAGAGAGATAGAAAGAATGCGTGAAAGAGAGAGACTAATCTCATCTGCAGTAATACCGGGAAATAATGCTAGGAAGAAGATGCCTATGCTCATCTCTATAGAAATGTCCAAGGCGCTATCAAGTGCGGTTTGAACGGAATTTTCTCGCAAGAATGCTCCAAATATGGTATGAGTTCATATCAAGTTCAAGTAATAGATTTCAAGAAATATCTATTTAATATCATTTGCTATAGTTATTTTATATTGTTACATGTAAAAGCTATGGATATTTTTTTTTGTGGTAAATTAAAAATCTTTTTTTTGTAATGTGACAATTCTAATTTTTTAATTGACGCTTTATTTATCAGCGCCATCTGCTAGATACTTGTGAAACTACGTAATTTTATACTCCATCGTAGTTTAATAAATTTATCATAGATGTCTCTTAACTAGAACTCTTTTAGTTTCAAAAATTATATTCAAATTTAAGATTTTAATTAAACATAAATTATGTTTGATTATTACACAAAATTTTACTTTTTAATATATTTAATTTTATTTATCTTTTTATTACTTTTATTAATGTTTTAAGTATTTTGTATTATCCCAATTTAGGTATTAATTCTGGCATTGACCGTTAGTTGTCACGATTTGTTTCAAATAAATTACTGCCAAAGTATTAAGCAATACCTTCAATAGATGTCACTACTGTACCTGAATGTTTAAAAAATATTATAATTATAATATCATACTAATTAAATTTTCTAATACGGAATAAAACATAATAAAAATTTTTGAGAAAATACCACACCGTTTAGTTATGGAAAAAGGTCATTGGTACAAGTAATTAATCTTGTTTATAAGTGTCTCAATAAATCTTTATGCCTTATAGAGAAAAAAAATAGAAAAATATAAGAAGTGGATCTATTAATTTCCTTTAAAACTTTAACATAACTTTATACGGTAATAGAATTAACCCATCACACATTACAGTATATTTTCTTCCTAATTAGGCGCATACCAAATAGCTTAATATAAAAACTCATAATTATATAAGTAAACTTACTTTGTTCTGTTTCCTACATTAGTTTTTTACACACCACAAGGCTAACTACCGAATGCTTAGCATAATAAAAACAGTATTGTATGTAAGTATGGTAACATCTTAGAATTTTATAGCCACTTGCCAGTCTGGGAGTGTATGATATCATTGATTGTATTATACCATTCAATCGTCACTGAAATATTTGAGACATTATTAATCATAAAGTTGTCTATTTTTGTTACTTTTCATTAATAATTTTATAAGCATTGGTAAAATACCACTAAACAGAGCTAAAGTTAAGTTTGGTTTAAAGTAATATTTTATTTTTGTCCTATATTAAGGATCACTACACACTCAATGTTTCATTAGAATAGCAATATGTCTCAGGGATCCCAGACACACAAACACAAGCAATAAACAGCTCGGAGAGGAAAGTAAGCCCGCGACAAATGACGTTCATGGCAGGTTTAGATCAGGCATTACTAGACTACAAATGCGCTGTAATGCTCCTCAAATAAATCACTATGAAAGCCTTTGCTTTTTGCCAATTTAATATTAATAGCGCATAACGAAAACATATTAAGAATAATAAATAAATAATTAAACACCAGACACCGTTGCGGCGTTGAGGGTAGCGTGTCTGCCTTAAGTCTCGATGGTTGCGGGTTCGATTCCCGCTCGGGCAGATGTTTGTTAAAATTTCTGTCTCGGTCTGGGCGGTTGTCTGTGGGTCTCCCCACCGTGCCTCGGAGAGCACGTTAAGCTTTCGGTCCCGGTTGTTATCCCATACCATCTGATAATAATCGTTAACACTTGATAAATAAATTGGCTCTTATCCAATGAGTTACTGGTTCGCCCTTAGAGTTGCGGAAGTCAGATGGCAATCGCTCTGTGTAAAAACTAGTAACCCGTCAAATCCGGATAAGAGTAATAAGCAGACCCTGGGTAAATAAAATACCGGGAATAATGCTAGAATGAAGTACTTTATATAGCGGAAACATTTTTAATTGTCTGTGGGATTAAAAAGCAACATTAATGCGAATGGAACTGCGGGCAAAGCTAGTTACATAATAAATCTGTAACATAATAAATATTTATATTTTATATCAAAACGACTGCTTGGTTAAAGTACCACTATTTTTATTATCTCAATTCCACTAAAGCGAAGGATGTCAGCTATTAAAATAATAAAACTAAAGTCGACCATTTAATTAATTTTAAAATATTATATACATATGTTTTATGTGATACTTGCTTGTATATTTTTTTCTATATCCTCTTAGCAAGCGATTACTGAATTCGAGTGCGTATCTATATATTATATGTATATCTAATATATAAAATTATCGTAAGAAACACTGCAAGTGTCTTACCAAACTCCTCCGAAATGGCTTGACTGATTTTTATGAAATTTTGTGTGCATGTCGGGTAGGTCTGAGAATCGGTGAACCTCAATGTTTTTTGGACAATTTCTTTTATTATTCAGCATTGAAAAATACATGCAACCCGTAAATTTGTAACCTTCTACCATCAACCCCTATTTTTTAATAGCGATATTATTAAGTAATTTTCATTGATGTCACTTCTGTTCAAAATTAGACTCAATGACGCTGCTAATGGACCGCAGATTTTTTTTCGGGGCAATGTATGCCGGGCCCGATAGTATTATGTACATTTTGTACATATAATATGTGATAAACGATAGCTGCCGAATTAACGGAAGGTCTTTTATTGCAAGAAGCCGCCAAGGTACCACTGCAGTGTCAGATGTTCAGCAAAGAAGTAGTGTGTCTTGCATTATTGTGTTTTCGTTTGAAAGACACTGTAGCTAATGTGTAAGTGGCTAAATGGGACTTATTTGTTTTGGTTTAAGAACCAATATCAAGGTTGGCAACGCGTGGATGACACGTACAAATGAATGGTATTCCAAGCACTCATAGGAGACGACAACTGCTTACCGAAAGGTTTGCAAGGAAATATATAGGTACTTGCTTTTGCCAGTGGTTTTGCTCGCGTAAATGTGATTGTTGTGCCGGACAACAATTACATTTGTGTTGCGTCCAAAAGTACTTTTTGGGATCTTTTTGTTTGTCAATACTATAATATCCATTTTATATAAAATTTTATGGATAATCGGTTGTTTGCCACCAGTGTAAAACAAATTGTAATTAAAAATAATTGGAGCGCTGCTTTGAATTAATATATTTATTCTTATGTTACTATGCTGCTATGAATTCTTAATCAACTTTCAAATAAAGGAAAAAATATACTAATTATTATGTATATCAGTATTGATAGCTTTAAATTAATAAGGAAAATATACCAATTATTGAAATATAATATTAAACAAAGTATTAAAATCCAATGTTTAAACATTTTGATTATCAAAGTTCATAGTTTATTCACCTTTCGTGCTTAGGAAAACATTAACAAAAATGGCCGTCGGCCGCCATTTTGTTTCAGGTCAAATTATGATTACTATGCAAAATAGTTATTATGTGCAAATGCATTCGATCGTGTCCATAGTATGTTTATTTTAAGATAATATCAATGCTTGTATGTCTGTCGACACCTGTGGTCGACAACCGTTATATGAACCAGTTCGTAATGTTATGTTGTTATTTATTTAAAATTTAACATTTCGCATACGGTCGATTCGGCATACGCTCTAAGAATTCGCGCGCTTAATTTCGCGCTTCAAACGTCAAATGCGCATAAACGGACTTATTCCAACATGTACGGTCGTACCACCAGCATGTAAAAAGGAGGCCCCCACTACGGTGAGAATTTGGCACTACAACTTTCCATGACATATGTATGACCAGCGGTGGTCATAAACCCAGAAGGAGAGTCAAAACAAGGTAGAAAGATGTAGTGTTAAAGGACATGAGAGAGTGCAAGCTGTCCGACGACGATATCGAAGATAAGCAAAGTGGAGGAAAAGAGTGAGGACTGACCCCACCGCCATGTGGGATACATAGCCGGAAAGAGAGAGGGAGAGACAGAGAGAGGGCGCGAGAGAGAGAGAGAGCGGTCGTACCACCAGTAGGCGACGAGTTCTATAGCATATTATTTGCGCTTTATATTACGCGCTTATACGAGCTTATAAGCGCGTTTGCGTGTTTGCTATGTATGTATATGTGTGCGCTTAAAAAAAAAAATTATATTATAGTATCTACGCTCGTTTAAAACATGGGCTGAAACCACTTTGATATAAAACGGCATAGAAAATATTCATCTTGTATAAAGTATAGGTATTTCTCAAAATTCACATAATTTGTATAAAATATTTGTAACTACCAATCTCAAATGTTATATTACGTATTAATAACTTCACATAACATCTAAACGTACTGAATGACCAGTACTAATAATAACATTACTGGCAGGACGTTTCTTCTTTCATAGACTATGCTACACCTTTATTCCTTGTAAAATTGCTTATTTAACCGCAGACCTGATAAAAACACAATCATTTACAGCAGCTCTGTGTATTCTCTACCGAATCTCGTCACAAAGCAAACCGTGAGAAAGACTACACATTATTGCTTCAGCACGCAACAAAATATTACTCTACAACTTAAGTAAGGTCGTAATAATAACATAGATTATATCTAAACGCACATACTAGACGGTTGCTTACAAAATAAAATTAGATCTGCAAGTCATATAATTTGACTATTATTTTCAAACTTCAGTCGGATTTTTGGCGTGATTTCGGAGCGCTTTGTATATTCCCGATGACTTTCTAAGGAATCGTCTTGCATTGCAGGAGGAACACCTTTCAGTCCACGTGTCCCTCTGAATCCTGACAAGGCCCCTAAGCCAATTTTTAGCCAAATTTGAAAAAGAGGTCCTCAATTTTTAGTTGGTAATCCGACGACGACGACATTCCGTGAATGAAACTATCTCGAACCCGTGTTTCGCGCTATATATGCGGGCGGCGAAAAGACTGAGTCATTCAGTTTTGAACGACGAGCGAAGACACTAAAAACGATAAAAGTACATATGGAATGTATAAATACTAAATACGACGCCAAAACTACTAAATCGATTGAAATGAAATTTTGTACACATATAATCTAGAGCCTGAGAAAGGACATAGGCTACTTTTTGATGCGAAAGAAGAGTTAGAAGAGGCTTAAAAGAAAGGATGAAAAGTTGTATGGAAGTGTCGTCATTTTTAGTGCTAGAACCATGAAACTATTTTTAGGCTGTTGATTCGGTATAAATAAATGTGACATTCAAAGTTTGTAAAAGAGCCACTGTTTATATTAAATCGTATCTCACGCGGGCGAAGCCGCTGGCAGGAAGCTAGTAGTCTATAAATTGTATAATAATAAAGTCTCAAGTTGGTCCTAGGTGTTACAGGGGTTATTACATCTGAAGGCATTAATTCCTGGACACCGAAAAAAAGTCTGAAATTAATTCGTACTGGTGACAGTGTTGGTGGTGTATTACTTAAGCCATTATCTATAATCGTTTGTGTATAGTTATTAAACCTACTGAAGGCAAATAAATTCATATTTCGGAACTATTCGGAAAATCAAGAATCTCTCTTTGTATATAATTAAAGTATCGAAATTAAGTAGGTCTGTAAGAACATTAAAAGAATACATAATATTGTCAATAATACTTAAATAAAATATAAATCTATAACGGTATTTCTAATAATTTGTTTTCAAGATATCATTATCATACTAATGGTAAAATTTTCCTATAACTACATATTTATTCGATGCTATTTAAAACTCGCTTTATACTTTTATACGGCTTTATACTTGTATTAATAAATTGTTAGCACTTCTTTTAAAGAAAAAGTTACTAGACTCCAGCTGACCTCATTATTTATTATAGATGAAGTTTTCTTTAAATCTTTTACTACAAAATTTCATTAAAATCTTTACTAATTGCTCTTTTTTATGTCATGACAGTTGGCAAAAAAGCATACGGTCCGCCTGTTAAGCAGTTACCGCAACCTATGAACATTCGCGATACTTGTAGTATCACAAGCGTGTTGCCTACCCATGGAACAGGAGGGACGGGATGAGAAGGGAAGAAGGGAAAGAGGAAGAGAACAGAGTGGGGGGAGATTGGACCCCCAGCGCTCTCACTAATCGCACGAAACGCAACAGTACCTAATGATACAGTTACTTGCTCCAGCAAACAAACACAAATAACAGTCCTACAAATATACAAACAAATCTTTTTTATTGTCAATATACAGACCATTTGTTACAGTCTTAAAATACTATAAATAGAATTGATAAGAATATAAATAGACGCTATTATAAATACCAATGTGATTCACCATACTTCTTAATAATAATTATAACGAAACTAGTTTCTAACCATCTCTGTACACGTCCATTTTTAGCCGGTTCCGTAGCTAAATGGCAAAAACGGAACCCTTATAGTTTCGTCATGTCCGTCTGTCCGTCCGTCCGTCTGTCCGTCAGTCCGTCTGTCCGTCTGTCCGTCCGACCGTCCGTCCGTCCGTATGTCAAAGTCATTTTACTCGGAGACCACTTGCTCTATCTACACGAAATTTACTAAATAGATGTAGTCTATGAACCGCATAACGATTCTGTAATGAAATCTTTAAATATAAATGAATTATGGGTAGCAGTCTATACATGTAACTGAGAGTAGGAAAAAAAAAAAATTTCAACGTATGTCAACGTGTGAGATATCTTTGGATAGGTCTTTCAAAATGATAAGGAGGTTTTAATTTCAACTGTGCGTAGTCCACAACGCACTTGACTGCTAATTTTTATACTTATATCTATTACTGCCCAAACAAAAACAGATATAAACAAAAATGAGTGCATTTGAGTCAGACCTATAGCCAACTTTTCTTTGTTAATATCCTCAGTATACATCTTCTTGGCCCTAGCATTGTTCTCGATATTTTATTTACCCAGGGTCTGCTTATTACTATCATCAGGATTTGACAGGCTACTAGTTTTTACACGGAGCGACTGCCATCTGACCTCCGCAACCCTTAGGGCGAACCAGTAAGTCATTGCAGACCCTGGGTAAAATTAAATACCGGGAATAATGCTAGGACGAAGAATAAATAATGCAAAGTTATTTAATCCACAGCCTAAAAAAGAAAATAAACATAAAATATAGACTATGTCATCATGTAGACACACGGACATTAGTATAAAATTCCGATTATTCTTTGACCTTTACTAAATAATTTAAACTATTTCTGTTCTAATTTTAATAACAATGAATATAAATTTTTATTTTTTATTATCGATTAAAATTCATTCGAAGCAATAAATCATATCGTAATATTTTCCGTGAATTTAAATTAAAATAACGTTTATACGAAATATTTCAACGGATATTATCATGTTTTTATTATCATCTTATGGTTAGTTTTACCGTGACATAATTACGAGTATGTTAATCTTATAATTAAAAAAAATAACAATAAAGAGTGTGGCGGTCTTGTGGCGAATATTTATTTAGAAAAAAATAATGAAAAAGTAACCTTTTTAATATAAATAAGTTCGCATCTTGATTATTACATAATCCTACTAATATTATAATTTTTTTTTTTATTTTAAGAGGGGCAAATGGGCAGGAGGCCCACCTGATGTTAAGTGATCACCGCCGCCCATGAACATCTGCAACACCAGAAGGCATGCAGGCGCGTTGCCGACCTTTAAGGAAAGAATAGGCTCTTCTCTTGAAGGTTCCCAAGTCGTATCGGTTATAAATTATAAATGCGTTCTGAGTATGGATTTGTGTTTGTTACTCTTTCACGTTAAAACTACTAAACAGATTTGGAACACGGATAGTTTATAACCTGCATTAACACATAGAACACCCTTTATCCCGGAAAAATTTAAGATTCCCGCAGGATTAACAAAAAACGCACTACTATAGTTGAATTTCGGTATAAATGGCATTCAGATTAATTATTATTATACAGGCTATTATAACATATTATAAATGTGAATGGGAACTGTATATTCTTATTTCGAAGAAGATGCCTTATTAATAATCACGCCGGCGCAGCCGAGAGCAACAGCTAGTTAACCAAACCAAGGCAAAGCGTCGTTATTTAACAAGTTCATAAATAATAACATAGACTGACGTCATCAAATTAAGAAGTACATTAAATCTATATATACTATAATTAACCGACATAATAGTATCATAATTGTATTACATAACTCATATTTATATATATGCTCACCTTGTATACACGCTACCAAAAAACTTTAAATGTGTGGGAAAGACCTCGACGTTCATACCTTTTCCCGTGTTGTCAAATAAGAAATAATCTTAACCAAACAAGTTTCGACCTCAGCGTGACTTCATTTAGTATAATATGACATTGCAAAAAAAAAACAAACTTCAAACAGACTCGCAGACAACCAATCTTTGTAAGTCTAGCCGTCGACCTTCGGGCGTGATGAACGATTTTTAGCGTGAAAAAATTCTCGTCCGGTGAATTTACCTAACTTTTTGCCACTTCTTAGAACCTGATTTTAGGTTTAGGTAATACATTCCGAACTTGTATTATAGCCGACGTATGGCTTTTAGATGCCATAATTTTATTTGAGATAATGATCACGATAGGCGGTCTCCGTTGTATCGCGTCGTTTCTTTTTGGCTACCGATTTTTCGAAAATTGCCTAATTAATTAGAAATGCTTCTAAGAAAATTTTTGAACGGGTGACGATTGCTTTATTAATTGTAAATTAAAATATGCGTTGTGTTGTTTTATTAAGGCTGAGTTTACAATATTTGTTTAACTTGCTATTATTAATGTGATAACAATCAGACCAGAAAACAGTTGAGTTGTCTGTCTTTATACTTTATGTTACAAGCATTAAAGAGCAAATTTAATAGAGATTATGTTATTAAATTTTATATATAAAATTCTTTTGTTATTGTTAATATCGCAAAGGTAGCAAACGAGGGTCTTCCTCAATGAGGAGTCTAATTTTCGCAGCATTAACAGCCGTGCATTGTCACCTAAGATGAAGGAAAGAGATGAGCGATTAAGGAAGGAAAGAGAAGAAAGAAAGCTCTTCTTTTTAAATCTTTTTGAGGTAACTAAGCCTAAGGAAAATAAATGTTCTGTAAAGAATCAAAGTACAAACGATTTTAATGAAAATCATTTAGCACTGTTAAAATACTAATAACATTTTTCGGGCTTTTAGAGACACACACAAACAAGCTTAGTCACACATACCGAAACAAATATTGTTTGATCAATATAAAATCTCGCTCTGGAAAGATAAAGTGAGTATAATACCTAAAGGTAAGACTTTTTCTTTTAAAAATATATATTATTATTACCAATGCTTTTTCAAGTCATTACTAACACTTCTATTGCCCCTCGAAAGCTTGTAGCTTGCGCTAGTAGTGGGTAAAACAATAGCTCAAGAGGGTCAGGATAAAACCCGCGATTTTCGCGTTAACGCAGGGCCGGTCAACCGTTGAGGCTTCAAAATTTCAAATGACAAAATTATTTAACAATAAAAGTATTTATAAAGGTAAGCACTTACAATCTATAAACTTAACAGATAAACATTTTCACAAACAACCAATTAACGCGATCCCACATTCAATTATATTAAGATTCACATTTACCTTAGCGCTATTATTGAAGATCGCTAAATATGATAACAAAATGAATGTTATCTCGAACCAATGAATATCTTAACTCTATCCAACTCGTGACTGATTAGGCTTTAACTCGATGGTGTTAATGCGGATACATTAACACGTATCTATAACTACAATGCTTAGCATTGAATGAGATTTGTATCTGTATTTATTTTATATTATATATTGTGTTATATCTTGATTAATAATCTTAAAATATTCGCATGTCCATTGTTGAACTAGACTTCCTCTTAAATATTTCGTCTAACTACTTATTATTTATGTTATGTGAGATTTGTTATTTGATGTTAAAGTTTATGTGAATATTTTTTTCGTCACGTAACGGAATGCCGCATGCTGTGCATGTGTATTGAGCCTACTACAAGCAAATGAGCACGCGTACTAGTCAGTGCGCAACCGGGTGCGCTAGTCTCTCTCTCTCTCTCTCTCTCTCTCTCTCTGTCACTTTCCTGACAGGTGTGACCCGACCGCACATTTTTTTCCATATATATTTGAAACTATGTTCTTTCTTAGTTATAATATATTCCTCCTTAAATTATACTTGAAATGTAAATTAATATAATAATTAATACGATAAATAATTATTTTCTTATTATTGGCTAAGTGTGCCAGCGGATCCGCTCTCATGGTGTATCGATTTATTTTTATTGCACGAAACCCTAAGTCTTTTTCTTAAGAAGAAGTTACTCTTTATAATATCAGCTATCTGCCAGTGTAAGTCCCGTTAAAATCGAGCCATCCGTTTCACAAATATAAGATATACTTTAATATGCCTTTAGTGAAAATATTTTAATTTGGAATTGCACCTTTTTTGTTTGATTATATTAAACACTTGAAAACATTATTTTCTTGCTTTAGTTCATTTCACCGACAAAGTTTGTAACAAGCAATACCAAACGTATACTGTAATCCTCGAGGTCGATTTTACAGACAAAATCTACCGCAGATTATTATTTACGTCGAAAGATTTTTTCACATGTCATGACAAGTCGACTTCACACAGTCAATTCATTAGTAGCTAGTGTATTTGTCATACATAATTTATTTAATGTTTTCCGCCATACAATCATTGTTGTTCTGACACAAATTACTTGGCGTAGGAAGAGATGTATTGTATTACTGATTAATTTTCATTTTCATCTTTGTTAATTAAAGATACAGAATCAGTTATTTGGTTTTTAAAAATACTAAAATCGTCTTAACTTCGTTTGTATGCATAATTTTCTTCTTCTCGCGAAAAACTCGAACTCTCGAAATATTACTTAAAATTTAAACTCGAGATATTACTTTATAAATTTCCTTTGCCCAGTAATTTCACTAGCCTTCAGTGCCCTCCAAACCGAAACACAGTAAAGACTGCATTGCGGTATAATATTTGACACTGCGTTGGTAACTACTTAGCCGGCCTCTTGGAATAAAAAAAGCTACCACCAGTGTGACTGACTGCACAGGGTGGAATAATCTCTGCGGTGACAGAGATCATCCCAAGGGCGGGCGATGGGGTCGTGACGTCACGACGTCGACAAAAATAGGCAAAACCTGAACATAGAGTCTCTCTCCTTTCTCCATGCATGCGTATTACGTTCAGGAAAATATAAATAATGACAAATTTAAATACATATACTGCAAGTAATTTTTTTATGACAATATGATTTAGCAATTAGTTATAAAATTTTGAAAAATCATAATGTTGTGTCATTCACTTCTACATAATTATGTCATTACATAATTCACTTTTTGCCATAGAACCTGTACTGTTGAACCTTGAACTAGGTTATTATTACATTTTAAATAGTTATATTTTAACCGTCTTCAAAAAAGAAGTTCTTGTATTAATTGTCACCGTTTGTAACCGAATTTAGAATGCTGTGTTTAATAGGATATCCAATCAGGGAGGTCACATACAATCCTTTGTCTTTGTCATTGTATGTGTTTCCGGACCCCCGACACAGGATATAACTATCCTAATGGGGGCCGGTGAGTGTGTAGGTTTTTTTATTTATAATCATGAAATTTAGTAGTAGTAGAACCATGCTCCTCTCAACACAAAAGAGCCTGCTGGACCGGGGGCCGAACTACCTTCTCACAGAAAATCGGCGTTAAGTATCACAATATGTTTGTGTATATAATAAGTGAAAGCGCCAACATAGTTAAGTTCTGGATATATCCGTTCTAGAAGACTCACCTGTAATAGAAAACAATAAAAATGATTAGTAATAATAGGTAATAAATAAATAAACGCTGCACACTCAACGGCCCCCATTAGGATAGTAATATCCTGTATCGGGGTCCGGAAACATTCACAATGACAAGGACAAATACACCCAGACCGGAAAATATGCTTGCATGTTCATACAAACATATTATGCTCCGAGTGGGAATCGAACCCGAGATCTGTGGCGTTTAAGGCAGGTTCGCTACCGCTGTGCCACAACGTCGTCAATAATACAATTAATAATAGTAATAATAGTATTATTACAATTGTAGATATGATAGAGACGATCAGTGGCATTGTTAATATTTAATAGCAATATATTGTAGCAGATCGAATGACTGTTAATTTAGGAATATAAATATAGTAAATAGATAGCGATCTGGACACTGCTGTGGCGTTGTGGGTAGCGAGTCTGCCTTAAGTCTCGACGGTTGCGGGTTCGATTCCCGCTCGGGCAGATGTTTGTTAAAATTTCTGTCTCGGTCTGGGCGTTTGTCCATGTGGGTCACCCCACCGTGCCTCGGACAGCACGTTAAGCTGTCGGTCCCGGTTATTATCCATAACATCTGATAATAATCGTTAACTCTTGATAAGTAAATTGCTCTTATCCAATGAGTTACTGGTTCGCCCTTAGGGTTGCGGAGGTCAGATGGCAATCGCTCTGTGTAAAAACTAGTAACCTGTCATATCCGGATAAGAGTAATAAGCAGACCCTGGGTACATAAGATACCGGGAATAATGCTAGGATGAAGAAGAAGAAGATAGCGATCTGGACTCTAGAACTGCCTAAAGTTATATAACCTCATATTACTCAGAATAGATTAGAGTCGTAGGCGTTAAGATAAGAACTAGTTGTAAAAGTAGTATTTACGACACTCCTGTAACCCTGCTGTTTACTATGAAAAAAACCAAAAAAAAATAGTTTTATTAAAACACAGAAACTAAGAATAAAATCAAAAGTGGCCCAATCTTTTACCCCCTCTGTTTTCTTCTACTTGCGTTCCGTTTCTTTGATAATTTATATAGCAGAACATTTGCGGGTCAGATAGTATTTAATAGAAATCCCGGCATTAATCAACTACAAAAAGGTTTCATAAATCACAGATATGAACACGCTCGGTTAAATCACCTTTCAAAAAAAATCAAAATCTTTTGGGAGCTATAATGCCACATACAGGCATCTGTCTAAAACAGACATTACCTTAAAACACCTAGTTCTTTTGGGATTTAAATATAAATAATAGAAGTAATAACTTTTATTGGTCATTAAAATTTCGTTGTAAATCGCTGGTGGTTATGGTAAGTATTTATGGTTTTTTTTTATATATTTTGTGTAATAAATAAATAAATATATATATATATATATATAAAATGAATAAATGAATCCCTATATCCCTTGGTCACGCCATCACGCGTGAACGGCTGGACCGATTTCACTAATTTTCACACAAAATAATTTTGTTGTGTTTATTATTGTCAGGAGAAGGTTCTTTTGACAGAAAATATTAAATATAAATTAAATTTTAATTTTAACAGTAAATTTGTATGAAATCGACGGGTAGGGAAGTTCGTATAGAACGGAATTAAAACTCCCACGGTAACGGGACAAACGGAACAACTTACTATGCACCCAGACGAAGTCGGGGCGGGTCGCTAGTAGTCAATAATTATAATAAATATTCTATTTACCTTACTAAGCGGACAACAGAACATTCTTTTAATCTAAATAATATTTTCTGCAATTCGAAACCTACTTGATATACAAACGCCTGCCTTAAGCACCACAGGTTCAATTCCCGATCGAAGCAGGTGTTTGTATTGACCATACAGATCCATGTTCTGGCCTGGGTACGTTTGTGCTTGTCATTGTTTCCAGACCCCAGCTACAGGATATTACTATCCTAGGTCGTTGAGTGTGTAGCGTTTTTTTATATACTTATATACTTATATATATATATATTTAAATACTTATATATATAATAAGTTTCATTTAAAACAATGAAACACAACCATTTTAGTAGTGCTGTAGTAAAGATGGTTATACATCTAAAATCTCAAAGCGAGGCCGTGTGTGGTCGAAGCGCTCAAAGCAATTTAGTTCATGGAGATACTTTGTGCTATATTATACTAACTGATATTTATATATTTCGCTCAAATAAACTCACACCAGCCCAATATACAAACTTGCTTAGTTTATATTAGAATGTCGTTCATGTGGAAAGGATTCTTAAGTTTTCTTTTAACGACATAACCATGCTTTTTGAAGACTTCTTCTTTCTAGCATTAATCCTGATAGCTTAACTTGGGTCTGCTTATTACATACCATGATTTGACAGGTTACTAGTTTTTACACAGATCGATTGCCTATCACAACTCAATGATTATTATCAGACATTATGATAATAACCGGGACCGACAGCTTAACGTGCTCTCCGAGGCACTGTAGGGAGACCCACAAGGACAAACACCCAGACCGAGACAGATATTTATAACATCAATACAATTATCTACTCCGGGCGGGAATCGAACCCGCGACGGTCTAAACAGGCAGGCACGGTCATAATGCTTTTTCAAGGCATTTCAAATATTCCTATTGCCTTTCTACATAAGCCTGTAGCTAGCGCTAGGAGTAGGTACGACGATAACCCAAGGGGATCGAACCTGCAACTCTGGCACAAACGGATTCGGCCCATCCAACGTTGAGATATTGGAACTGGTAATAACTAGATTATATTAACTCACTTTAAGTATTTAAAATTATAAAGGAACCTCGAGATTATATATAAACCTTTTCAAGTTATACCTTCAATATAAACCTTTTTATACCCCGTTTGACATAGTTTCTTGTTTTTTTTTTTCACTTTTACAATTTGGCGTCTGGTTGTCACTGTGGTAAATTTAGATCATTGTCAAGTTTTGAGTGATACTCGCAAGGTTAAGACAAATCGATTGACGTAAGTATCATCAAAATTGGCCCACGCGTTTGATCTCTAGAACGCCACATATAAACTAATATACATAGATTGATAGACACATTCCTCTCGCGCGTCGCGCTTTGCTTCGTGATCTTTTCTTTGAAAGGACCAAAATTTTCAAAATATGACGTCATGATATGTCACGAACTAGGGTAAAAAAAAAATTAAATTCGTGTGACGTAATTTATGGAGGGCCCCATGGGTAATATAAATAATTGTCTTTATTTTTGTTTCATGTCCAAGAATTATT
Source organism: Hestina assimilis (assembly GCA_023373885.1). Lineage (NCBI taxonomy): Eukaryota > Metazoa > Arthropoda > Insecta > Lepidoptera > Nymphalidae > Hestina > Hestina assimilis. The sequence continues at coordinate 4,722,445 of CM041740.1, read as the reverse complement.
AGTCAAAGTCCTTCCTTTCCAATTGAGATGCAGTTTAATCCGCAACATTATAATAAATATTGTAATCAGAAATCCATCCAAGACATCTAAGTCCAGAATGATTTCCTTCATCATAAAGCAGAAGATAAATAAAAAATTAATGATGAATGAAATATTTTGTATCCATAAGCGTCTCGATGTTTTATTAAAAACTTTTTGTAGCCCAATCGATTTGACCTTATCCTACTATCCTACTAATATTATAAATGTGAAAGTTTGTTACTCTTCTACCCAACTACATACATAGCTTATTACCTGGATTAACATATAACATATACTTTTCATCCCTAAAAAATTTTGAGGTCTCGTGGGATCATCAAAAAACTGCAAAGCGAAGCTTCGGCCTCGGCTAGTGACTATTAAAAAGACGAAAATATTTAACTAAAACTGTTTTAACATTTCCGTATTGTAACCCATCAATCAATCTAACTTAGATATCCTTATGTATCAGAAAATATATTAAAATTGCAGTCGAGTTTACAATTGGTAACCTTTCTCGTTTGACCTGCAACAAGAATCTTAGTCAAATGTTGACAGCTGTATGCACATAAATATTTATATTAATAAAACCCGGTCAACTGCGTCTTGGACTCGGATATTAGTATAACCATAGAATAAAAATATGAAGTTTCTTGTATGGAGAACCTTTTTTTTTTAAAAAAAAAATATTATTAGCAATGATTTTGCAGGGCCCAATATCTGCCCCTCCAAATAAGCTCGAAGTTTGCGCTAGGAGTGGGTACGACAATAGCCCAAGGGGAACAGGATCAATCCTCTACCGTTTCCTTCTACCGTTGATCTATTGAGGCTTCGAATTCTTTATTTTTAAATAGCTGTGCCGCGGTTTCGCTCGCGTGGTCTACATTTTATCTACTGCCAACACTTTCTTTCTTATTGCTCGGCTTCTACGTATTGTATCATGATCTTATGTAGCCTATAGCCTGCCTCAAAAATCTGCTATCAAATGCCAAAAAAAATACAATCAATAGTTCTAGAAAACAGCGCGTTAAACAAAAAAACTAACAAACAAACTCTTTAGCTTTATAATATTGGTATAGATTTTATTTGGTACTTTTTGTAGTAGCGGCAATAGAAGTACATCCAGCGAGATACCGCGCGATGACAGACCGATGGACGGACGGACGGACGGACGGAGGCTTAGTAGTAGGGATCGATTATCCTTTGGTTACCGAACCCTAATAAATTAATTGAAAATGGTCAACAACAAATGCTACTTTATAAGTGAGCGAGGAAAGCAAGGTCTTAGGATCTAGTACACTACCCTACACTTCTTCTTCGTCCTAGCATTATTCCCGGTATTTTATTTTAACCAGGGTCTGCTTATTACTCTTATCCGGATTTGACAGGTTACTAGTTTTTACACGGAGCGATTGCCATCTGACCTCCGCAACCCTAAGGGCGAACCAGTAACTCATTGGATAAGAGCAATTTACTTATCAAGAGTTAACGATTATTATCAGATGTTATGTGATAACAACCGGAACCGAAAGCTTAACGTGCTCTCCGAGGCACGGTGGGGAGACCCACAGACAAACGCTCAGACCGAGACAGAAATTTTAACAAACATCTGCCCGAGCGGGAATCGATCCCGCAACCGTCGAGACTTAAGGCAGACACGCTACCCACAACGCCACAACGGTGTCACACTACACTACCCTACACTCTACAACACAATTTCCAAAAAAAACATAAAACCTGACGCCAACACGCGGTAGGAATCAAATTTCCTTTAAACAACAAAGTAATAATGCCTTAAATTCGCCAAAAAACTCCTACTAATTTTCAAATACTTATTACTTTTAAAAAGCCTGAAATCTAAAGGAATAAAATTTGTAGAAGTTAGTTTAAAATTCAACCTAAACATTTAATATATGAATAATAAATTAAACCTTTAAAGTATGAATATAATTATCTAAGCGTTGTACGTGTTAGCGCTCCTTGATGATGTGAACCGCTCGCATCCAAGGTCTCAGTTGATCTAACCTTCCGAGAGGCATTTGTGATTATAACTAGCAATCGTTTCCTAACACTCCTATATTATACATATGTTTCGCTTTGTTAATATTGATGACATAACATATAATTCTTTCGCTTTATTTAAAAACACTTACGTTCACTCTAAATTATTTTTTTTTCTAAATAATAATAGTTAAAAAAACACGCTTTTATAGAAAACCAATAAAAAATCATGATTATTCTACTAAGGATATAGGATCTAACTTAATTTATTAAATTGTCATCGGTCATTGATAAGTATGCAAAATTTTGATTTAATCCGACGTCTTGAAGGAGATAAAAATCATGTTACATATGCACATATTATGTACATTTGAGGCTAATCAAAACCTGATAAAAATTAGTAACTTTAGCAAGATTCTAGAGTCTTTATAATAAGGTTTGATGTATATATATGGAATATAATTATTAGAAAAACTAAAATTCTACATAGTCCAGTTCCACTAAAGCATATTATATACTATAATTACGTCAATTCTTAGTCTTCCTGGCATAGTAATAATTGCCAGGGTATACTTATTAATTTAAATCAGAATTGACAGGTGACAATTTTTACATAGACAGATTGGCATCTGACCTCCACAGCCTTAACGGCCGAACCAATAATCAATGAATAAAAATGAATTATCTATTAAAGCTGTTGATAATTATTATATTTATACCATGGAGACAGACAGCGGCGACAGTTTAACTTATTCCATGAAGTAATGTTTACATAGTTGCTAAGTGGGATAAGAGTCTGAGAGAGGAGGGGTCGCATTTGAACCTCCAGCGCCCACATTCAGAACGCAAAAGTACAATTACTGCTTCGGAGCTTCCGATATCCGTGTGTCAGTATAGTACTTACTTCAGTAAGCCGTAGCCGATGGCCAATGGATATAACACTTAACTTTAATCCGGGCAAGCAAACATCTCTGAATTTTTAAGTCGTTAATTTGTACTGCGAATTTATCTCTTGCTTAACGGTGGAGAAAAACATCACGATCAAACTTGCAGCAGAAGAAATTCTAAGAAATGTATATACGCCAATCCTAGTAATTGTCTCTTGCTGCTTAAATGAATGCATGGTTTGCTACCATCGTACCTTGATAAAATACTCGTGAAGTGATTGCTTGTGAGCCCCGTTTCCGAGGTCAGGTAGCATATAATCAGTTGCATCTTAAAGGACCGAAACGCTGTTCGTGGGCGGCGGTAATCGCTTAGCATAAGGTGAAAGAGGCTTACCCGTTTGCTCACTTTAACATAAAAAATGCTTCTTCTTCCTATCGAATGATCAATGTCCAACCTAGTGTCAGAGATGTTAAGGTCGCCCGTACAGGCCTCTGACTTGACTTTTCGACTATTGTGAAATTAATAACAGCCGGGACCGACGTGTTACATGCCCTCGAAGCACCCATCTAGTGACTGACCGCGTCTAAAGTAGCAGATCTCACCGATCGTTCGCTTAAAAAACTTAACTGAAGGAATCAGCCTTCAACATTTTCTACCACTTCTCTGTAATGTCGTTGTTATTATGTAAACTAGAAACTTAGTCCGTCATGCAAAATGTCATGGAATTAGCTTTCTTTAGCCATCGCGTGCTAATCACCAGTCTTTTGTATGCAACAATAGATGTGTAAAGAATTAAATATCATCATGAAATTATTTCCGTATTAAGATGAGATTTTGTAATCTTGTTTGTAGTGTCCTATAGTTTAACCTTTTTATTGGATTCAGGAAAAGAAGGATTACGGAAAAAGGTTAAGAGAGAATTTTGTTTTTACTCATTATACCTGACGACGCTGACACTTATAATTCGTTCGGACGATGTCGTGGCGCAGCGGTAGCGAACCTGCTTTAATCGCCACATATCGCGGGTTCGATTCCCACACGGGGCAGATGTTTGTATTCGCCATAAAGGCATGTGTATTTTTGGTCCTTTGTGTGTGTTTCCGGACCCCCGAAGCAGGAAATCATTATCCCAATGGGCAAAGTTTAGTGTGTTCAGTGTGTACAGTTCAATTATATACTAAAATAATTAATTTTACTTATATATCCAGATTTTTTAAAGTAATTACCTACCGTATGTAATTGCATATGCATTTATCAAAAAGCTGTTTATTTGAAATTACAAACAGACACTTCAATTTTGTTTACTTGTATAGATTAATACAAATTGCAAGCTATTTTTTGTTCCTACGTACACAATACTATATTAGAAAAAAAATAATTATTTAGTCATTAATTGTTCTGTATTTATCCACTTTTCCACTTTCAAGATCAAGGAAGCGTGGTTCATTGTAGCTAATTACCATGTCCTAAGATAGAAATCAAACCTCAAGGTTCTTTGTAATAACATTAATTGTTCTATTACGCTTAATACACGGCTAAGATGGACGATTAGTGCTACGTTTATGTATATTTATTTTATAGGTAAATCGTGCTGTATTACAAAGTGGTTAAGTTCGGATTGTGTGTGTAAGCAATAGAAGTAGACATAGACTAACTTAACTTTATTTATATATAAAAAGCATATGGTCCGCCTGATGGTAAGCACTCACCGCAAACTATGAACGCTTGCGATACTTGAAGTGTCACATGCGTATTGCCAACCCAAGGGATAGGAGAGAAGGCAGAGGAGTGGGAGATTTGGCGTACGGCTCTCTCGCTCATTCCGCGAAACGCAACAGAACAGCAACCTACTAATATTGTTACTTTACACCAATTTTCTGTGAGAGGGTAGTGCTTCTCCGGTCGAGCCGGTCCATTTGGGTTGGGGGAACATGGCACTATTACTGTTAGATGACACTAATTAACTCACTTTACCTCCAGGTGACCTAGCAAATATATGAGCAATCTTTTTGATCTTTTTTTTTATGTTAGAAGTTGGCAAACAAGCATACGGCCCACCTGATGGTAAGTGGCTGCCGCAGCCTATGAGCGCTTGCAGCACCATTAGCAGGTGCCACTCACGCGTTGCCAACCTCGAGATATTAGTTCTTAAATCTCGTTCGCCCAGTAATTTCACTAGCGTACAATGCCCTTCAGACCGGATCACAGTAGTGCCTAAGCACTACTATTTGGCGGCAGAATATTGGACACTGCGGTGGTACCTACCTAGCCGGCCTCTTGCAACAAAGACCTACCACCAGTGTGACTGATTGCACTGGTGGAATAATCTCTGTTGTGACAGAGGTTATCCCAACAGTGGGCGATGGGGTCGTCACATCCCGACGCCATCGATAGTGATAGGAAGAAGATACCTGGTATGTTATGTCATACCTACATACGTAAAGCCTCATAAGTATCAACTCTCGATAGATCCCTCAGGCTTCCAATAAATCACAAACTAATCAAAATTAAAAATAATTTTGTCCATACTTAGCATGTGGCTATTAAGGAAATAAACAATAAACGTTTTTTACTTCAACTACTTAAGTATTTATTGTCAATCGGAATGCAGATAATTGCAATAAATACTTGTTTTAAATGAGTTTTTTTAGATATTGTATAACTTAACACAATCATAACTTGAACGTTACAACTTATGGATAACTTAGTTATAATTATTTCAAATGAAACAATAAAAAGCTTATTGCATAACATTAAAATATTAATAGCTCTATGAATAAAATACAGCATCGATTAATCTATGTAATGTACCTCATGTTTTATGTAATTTGAATATCATAATGTTATTTTATTTTGCATACTTTGAAAGAAAATATAGAGATATTATGATATATATTGTAATTAACGCACGACGTTGTGGCGCAGCGGCAGCGAACCATTAAGCGGTTCGATACCCTCTCGGAGCATAATATGCTTGTATTGACCATTCAAGCATATTTTCCGGTCTGGGTGTATTTGGACGCAAATAAGCAATACCATGTCAACCCACACGAATGTCATTTCGAGAAAAACGCGTTTGAAAATTTTGAACAACTTGCTTTATATGATTTTTTAATGTATTGGTCAAGTTTTTGGCAATTTCAAGATGTATGTAAGTTATTTTACTTATTTATACTACACATAAAATAAGTATACAAACTGCATATTTCGTATATAATATAACCCAAAACGTTTAACATTATACATAAATTGCATGATTAAAAAATGGCTTTTTAGAAGTTTTAAATCTTAAAACCCTACAGATATTGAAGAAAAATGTTCTTCAGCCATTTACCAACACTTCTGCATATATAATTCAGTTTTTTTAATGTTGTCGGTTAACATGGTATTGCTTATTTGCGTCCAATTATTGTTATCATATAAGAGCAGCCTCAATTCTTCTGATAGATAATTCGACCGGTCTTTACACGTCAAACAGCCGTCAATTTTTAAATATATCGAGCGTAACGCTTATCATGATAGACATAAAAAGTATATTATTATAATAATGTAATAGAGTAAATTAATAATATGTCTGAATTTAATAGGATTAAACATAAAGCAACGTTCACATTAACTAAGAACTCGAAAAGTAATTCGTGGTAGCGGACAAAGCACATCTTTTAATGCCATTAGCTTAATCTAGTGCAGATGTATTGAATAATTTCTTTAATAATGTATTGCATGTGTACACATGTTTCAAATATTTTGTAGGTCTTTTTATGAATCTAATACAAGTTAATGATTGCAATATCCATGAATAAACTAAGAGGTTTTGTTTTCCGTGTCCTGATACCTCGACCCTAGAGGAGCTACAGCGGAGCGGCACTATTAGTCCCTCGGCTCGTCATCGGGGCGGTAGAGGGTGCTTTGCGATATCTGGGGAACCATTGCGATGAGGGTTTCGCTGAGTTTAAGTGGGTATTGCCGCTTGATTAACAGGCGGCTGAGTCTCACATTACTACTACCTAGTGTTCTCAACGAGTACACTACGCGTAATGGTGTGCGGAAATTCATTTCTCAGCGAAAACAAAAAATCCAATGATTTTATGTTCACGAGGCACGAGGCTCACCCACCGCTTATGAACTTCTACAGCACTTGAGGGCATTGCGTTGCCAACCACTAAAATGCAACTCGTTATACGTTGGTCGACCTTGAAACGCGGTTGACATACTGTCGTTTCACGAATTTTTCACCAATCTACGGTGGCAGCTAAACTAGCGGACACATAAGTCTTAGCACCAGCAATGGGACCGCTTCTAGAATTTATTTTACGACGTGCAGGTTTCCTCGCGATGTTTTCCTTTACCGTTAAATAGAAGATATATTTTAAACAAAAATTAAGCACATGGAAACAGGTGCCCTTCCAGATTTGACTTCGGTTTAAAGTCGCGATTGCTACCTTATTTTAGTAGACAATGTGTTTTAAATTAATATTTCAAAGACGCAATTTTGTCCTGTTTTGTATATTTCCATAGCAGTCTCGGTTTTTCTCAGTAAGAGAGGACAAACGGGCAGGAGACTCACCTGATGTTAAGCGATCACCACCGCCCATAAACATCTGCAACACCAGACAACTTTTAAGGAAAGAATATGATCTTCTAATGAAGGTTCCCAGGTCGTATCGCTTCGGAAAGAACGCCAGCGGAAGTTGGTTCCACAAAATGTTTGTGTGAGGAAGAAAATCATAGCATATTAGAAAATTATATTATAAGCTACTGTTACTTAGCTAATGTAAACACTGCTTAGTAACAAGTAGATTTATTATAACTGTCAGTGTTTTGTCCATAGTTTATTTGATTGATATCGTGCGTCTACAATAATAGCAGTTTAAGAACTAGTTCGTTTGAGATACATTTGTTACGGGTATATTAATGATTTAATTTATATTTAACTAGCAGCCCGCTCCGGCTTCGCACGGGTATAAAATATATAGCCTATGTGAAAAAATGATTAAAATCGATCCAGTAGTTTTAATTTATTCATTAATGCCCGTGGCCCGCACGCGTTAAATGTAATTATTTACGACATCACATTAGAAACCTCAAAAATTCAATTTTTTTCTCCACTTTTCAATGGATGTTATTATACATATAAACCAACAAATACAACAAACAATCACTCTATCTATTAAAAAAAACCGCATCAAAATCGACAGAGAAAGCGACTTTGTTTTATACTATGTAGTGATTGCAGATTATGTTCTGACTTTTTTTTTTATTTCTTTAATTTTGTATATTACAGTTTATTTTTTCGTTTGCAATCATTTTCTTATATATAACAAGTTGCGCTCGCAGCTTCTCTCGCATGTAAATAGTGCATTGTTGTGCTGTTTATGGCGCAGAACCCTATTTCTTTTACTAAAAAGCTTTAGCTTTACCAAAAAAAATACTGAGAATTACAGTAATCGTAAATAGCCCATAGGTGGAGTTAGAAGTTGGAGCTGGCTGTATACCTAGCCCCAATTTTAAAAGTTAAAGTTTAGGCAACTAATAGGGTATATTTTCTTGTTTTTTACCACTATTCTAGTTAAATTTGATGTAATGATCGGTTAATAGGTAGTAAGTGGAGACACGATGTAGGCATAATATTATAATATAGGCACCGATTGAATGAGGAAAACCAAAGATCGGACATGGCGTGCATTGGGAGAGAGCTAAAGTAGCGGCATTTATAGATAAGTTGGTACTCCTTACAAAATGAGCTATCTGCCGTTGACCGTTCTGCTAAAAATTGGTCCAACTGTTCCGGAGATTAGCCGAAACACAGAAAGACATACAAACAAAAAGTTACATAAACAAAACACTATCAATTCTCGGGTCCGCAAATAATACTACTTTATTTAATTTAAAATGTCTATAGCCTTCCCATTAACAGTTTCTCTTTTTAACCGACTTTAAAAAGAAGATATAATTAATAATACTATACTAGACTCTAGGTAATTTATAATTTAAAATGTTCATGATGATTGATGATAATTCAAATTTAATAGTTTATTTATAGTGGTAAGAATCTAATACTTTAGATATCATTATAGCATAATTAGAATGATTTACGCCTACCTTTATTGTCATACCAAACCTACAAATACATACAATTCATTGAAACCAAAATGGGAGTATAAAATTATATTATCTTAATAAAATTTACAGCTGAAGTAAAACCATTTTGTAAATAACAACTTTAAAATATAAAAAAAATCGTAACTCGTTGATTAAAACGCTTTCTTATAGTTACCATTGTAAATTATCGATTGTATAGCGAAATATTGATCTTGATCTTGGTTATATTAAAGTTGGTAAGAAAAAGGAGAAATGAAAAGGTATTCCAATTAACGTTACCGCCCGCGCATCCGCTGAGCCTTAATGATCAGCTTGACAAAATCTTGTTCTTGCCTCATATTAGTGATAAAAGCGGTATAAGTTATAAACGCTTAAGATTAACCAAGTTATCTATATGTAGGCTAATGGCGGAGTCTCGTTTGACTGTGGCTATAGGATCTCTTTAGAGTCATTCTAAGGAACCGTCACATTGATAGAAGCCGTAGAAAGAGAAAGAAGACATAAGGAACATTTTCTAAAAAACGCGTGCGCCTATTCAACGTATAATACGTTGTGTTGTGTGCGTAAAATGTAACTTTGTCACTGTGTGCATTTGTCATTTTATTATTAACGATAGTTCTATTCAAATTACCTATTTAATTGACAAATGCGTTATAAAATTGACGGATATAAGACATACCATTATTGACATTTAGGAAATAAAAAAGTAAGTTGCCAAAACTATACATATCTATTTCTTTTACTCGTGTGGTGGATCACGTCAAGGTCACCACTGTGGTGGGTGACGACGTGAGAAACGTATCCAACACGAAGGGAGGATCCTCCGACCAGGCGGGTTATATTGCCTGGCGGACCGAAGCCCTGGGCCGAAGCCCAACGACTTACGTTGGAAAGTTGTATATATACCTCAAGTGGGTAGGAAACTTTGATAGCGCGATTTAGGATCGTGACGTTCGGTGGTCGTCCATATCGTTGCGTAGTATGCCCTGTAGGTGTCGTTGTAGCTTGATGCGACATTGTGACAGTTTTGTCTTTCTATCGAGTTACGTCGTGTTGTATGTAGATGTCGCTACACTCGTATTAGTGATCCGAGCAACAGACTAAGATAACAATATTTCTTTTGAAATAAGTCCATGAGAATCTTAGTCTAAGCTGTTGACCATACTCGCGTTGGCAGCGTCACCGAGTGGGGGGCCGAGTACCACCCGGCCGTGAAAAAGGGATGGCTTCTTCAGTATCCCTCATGTGGAAAGCTGTGGTTATATCACATAAAAGACTAATCGCTGAAATGCAAAACGCAGTAGTAAAAGTGTTGTTGAATTTATTGTGTTATCGAGTAAAATTATTAAAAGCATTGTTTATTATAATAAGTTGTTCATGAAGTTTACCTACTTAAACCTACAGAAATGATATATGAAATTGATAACGGCTATCCTGAACCAATACATATAATATTGTAAGTGGATATTTTATGTGTATGAGTTTATGATTATGACTTCACTTACAAACACATACAGTCAAAGTTTCTAAATTAATATAGAAAAATCCAATCCTGTTTGGTATTATATGCATGTTAAATCGCGTGGCGTAACTTGTATATAAACAGCTTTTAACATTCCAATTAATAAAACGATTTTACAGTTTCAAATATTTTTCTCAAACTTATACCAATATTTATTTCTGTCATAAATTCCTCTGATTATCCTCGCATTAACTTGACCATTCGCTTCTTATAACAAACGTCTGTATTTCCTTATTACTTTTATTATATATGTCTAATATAATCAAATAAATTGAAATCTGACCATAAAATTAAAGGCGTATTAAATTGAAACAGCCGGAAAAGAAAAAAAGGCCAACAGAGAGAGGTCAAAAGAGAATCGTAGGGAACTTGTGTTTACTAACTTGGCTGAAGTTGAAACTGAAGTTTGCTTTCCGCTATCTTTTTATGTGACTTACTTGGCAACCAACCTTAAGTTCTACCTGATTGCGAAAGGATATCCAAGCCTCTGAGCGGTTGCAAAACCATACATTTGAGACAGACCAAATTTGTGACAACGAAGTTGTCCCTCACGCGTTGCCAATCTCGGGCTATTGGTATTGGTAGGCCATGACTTTCAACCAGTAAGTGAAATGCTTTTTACGTTGGGTAAAAATATTTGAATTTGAAGTTGAATTGAATTTGAATTAGTTGCCAAATAAATTCACTAGCACAAGCGTCCTGGAAATCAAAGCATAGTAATGCAACCGTACCTAGCCGGCCTCTTGTAATAAAAGGCCTACTACCAGCCTCCCCAAGTGACACAATTTAATTCCGAAAAAATCTACTCATGAATAAAGTCAATTCCACCAAACTAAATTGCGCGTACTATTTGTTGGTTTTAGTAACTGTAGGTTATAAGCTTGTCACTTGGACATAACCACTTTCCGCTGGCTCCATGAGGCTGATACCGTTACATTAACTGGAAGATCTGGTTGTACTGTTCTTATAATTGCAGTTAATGCGGTATCGAGCCGTCCGCGAATATTATACATACAAACAACTTCAATGCAACTTTTGTAATAAAAATTGTTGCTCGTCCACTATTGTACTACTTTGTAGCATATCTTAATTTTTTTTTAATTTTTAGTAGTTTCTGGAAATAAATAAGACCTATAAAAATGGACTTAACCATACGAAGATAAGCAAGGACATACAAACAAACAAAAAATTTAAATAAAATCTTTATATCTAGTTTTATCAATATATTATATGCCTTTTTATATACAAAAATGGTGGCAAAAAAGGGTAAGACCCGCCTGATGGTAAGCAGTCACAGCAGCTTATGAACGCCAGCAATCCCAGAGCTATCGCATGCGTGTTGCCGACCCCTTAAATACCTTTTTAACCTAAAAAAACCTGTTGGGAAAACCTCGGCAGGGAGCTCATTTCGCAAACGAAATTACTGTTTTTTAATTATAAATATTTAATGCTAATTAATGTCTCCTTAAATGTTTATAATGTCTCATAGATGTTCTTTACAGTTTTTATCATTTAGTTTACGAAATGCATATTTATATATTTCAAAGAAATAAAAATATGTTTTCTTTTATATAATTATACAATAATTGAACGTTATTAATGTGTTAAATATTGATTGCTTGTCACATTACTGATGAAGGAAATAATATTTCTCTCAAACGATTAATACAGTAAATGAATTGTGTTATTTTCTGCGCAAAAAAACACTGTTTTATATGTACGTGCGTAACTAATTAGAAATTATTATTACAAGTATTTCTAGTACAGGATAAGAGACAGAGGCTTAGTTCCACATTCCACTTTGGCACATGATCTCATTGTCAAAAGAAAATATTAGTGGATAATGATTTCTTGCTCATTAAATAAATATTATAGATTACAAAAATAAAATTAATTATTCATCATGAATACGAATCTTGTTGCAAAAATTATGCCTACAAATTTACAAATAGATTACAAAAATGGAAAAATAATCTGAACTCCGGACGTAGGTCCGTATTAATTGCTCGGTTATTCGTATTTTTAGATCGCAAATGCAATCTCAGATCGGTCAAAATTTATGAAGTTTACTTATTGAAACCATTGTACAAGTTTAAAGAAAGAAAGATTGCAACTGTATTGAGGGTATAGCCTTTAGTAGTAATTCTAGTCTATAGCAGGACACAGGTGTTCTCAACCGTGGGAAGCATACCTTGATCTTGAACTACGATTTTTATCTTTTTTTATCAATTCAGCACTCCTGCATGAGAGGCTTTCATTTCTAATAAACAACCTTCTCGGACCGGCTATCGAATGCATCAATTGCAATGTTGCATTCAAGAATACAATGGTATTTATTATAATGACTTCTGGAGTTATTGTTATTGGAATGACATTTTCATTCGGCTTCAAAAAGGGGAAGTTCTTTTATTTGACAATGTAAAAATACTCTTTCAAAGAATGTCTGTCTGTAGCAGTATCCGTCTTCTTCTTTTTCATTGTTTTTTAATATTGTTCTAATCGAAGTCAAAGAAGTTAAGTTATACATTATGGTAACCATTCATCATACGGTAAGCCATATGCTTGAAAAATAAACTTTGTAACGTAGTCTACGTTAAACGTCTAATATACTAGGAAGGCAGACAGACCTTCCATACAGACCAAGTTATAAAAACTCGCTGGTGCTCTTTCGTAATCGCAATGAAACGAAGTTAGTCACAAGCTTGTAACATTACCGAATAAAGAATGCGTTTTATCTTTCAATAAATACTCAATAGCTTAGCCGTATATCAAGAGAATATTGATACCATCAGTAACATCAGCACTTGAAAGCTCTAAAGCGAAAGGCATTTGGTATGAAATAGAACAAAGTACACCCTCCTAATAAGTCATAGTTTGAAGACATTGATTTTAGCAGTGAGGAATTTGTAACAGTTTAGAATTCGGACAAGACACGTTCCTTTAAAAAAGTTTCCATTTTTTATGGGCAAATAACTCCTAACTAAGGCGTCAGGATGTGACGACCCCATCGCCCGCTGTTGGGATAACCTCTGTCACAACAGAGATTATTCCACCAGTGCAATCAGTCACACTGGTGGTAGGTCTTTTGTTGCAAGAGGCCGTCTAGGTAGGTACCACCGCAGTGTCCAATATTCTGCCGCCAAATAGTAGTGTTTAGGCACTACTGTGTTCCGGTTTGAAGGGCATTGTACGCTAGTGAAATTACTGGGCGAACGAGATTTAAGAACTAATATCTCGAGGTTGGCAACGCGTGAGTGGCACCTACTAATGGTGCTGCAAGCGCTCATAGGCTGCGGCAGCCACTTACCATCAGGTGGGCCGTATGCTTGTTTGCCAACTTCTAACATAAAAAAAAAAAACTGTGAAACTTGAAGCGTAGTAGAGGATCTCCAACATATTCTGATTGAATTTGTTTGGTTTGTAAAGTAACATATTTAGTAATTTAAGTGTTAATATATTATACGTAGACTTCATAGTTAGTTCATTAAGTACGCCTCATACTAAAAATTGTATATTTTTATCAAGTTTGTATGCAAAATTTTGAACTTTAGAATAATTTTTATTAGGGCTAACATAGTTAAAGAACTAAAAAAACATCAGCACTTCAACGGTGTTGGCAATTATTATCAGTCCACAAAACATTCTTACACGCAAGATTTAAAATGATAAATAAAATATTAAACGCACCTTTTCTACATTAAAAATATACATTTTATTACGAATGGTGTTAAATGTTTTTGGATCGTACGTTTGTATGATAAAAATTATGAGCTAGCAATGAGGATACATTTGTACACAACTGTACACAATGCTTAATAGATTTCAGTTATTTAAATAATGATACACAGCAAGATATCAATGTAATAACAAATTTCTTACTAATATATTTTTTATACAATAACAAGCTTAATAGTTCACATTGAAAATAAAGAAAGACATTGGATACTAACTGATCTATCCAACTAGTCTTAAAAAGGATACATAAGTGTTCTAAAGAAGCCGTGGTTCGGCGTTGCAGGAGGCACGCTAAGGACGGAATCAAATTTGAGCCCCCGTGAGGGCTGCCCCTTTATCACGGCTGAGTCTCAGTACTCGCCCCCACTCGGTGACGCTGTCAAGGCCAGTAGGGCCAACAGCAATAAACATTCGAAAAAAAAAACTGTCAAAGGTATCCGATGTAAATTCGGTTTCCTCAACGCTGTGAATCGTGTACAATCGCAATGAAAGTTTATTGTGGATCACTCAACGCCATGCTATTTCTATCTGATACCGAGTATAGAGTATCGTGGACTGTGGTGTGTATATCATCGTGGAGTGTAGAACATCGTGGACTATGGTGTATAGAGCATCGTAGACTTTGGTGTGTAGGGTATCATAGACTGTGGTGTCGAGAGCGATGCGGATATGGCCAGTCCAACTTGCCGGGCTTCTACCAAATGGCCTTTTTCCATCCACTTTCCCAATGAAGATTAACTTCCCCGCCAAAGGTATACTTCGCTGAAAAAGTGATTAGTTTATTTCAAAAAATCAAACAGCTCATTTCAGTTTAATTAACAATAATTGTTATACATATTGCAATGAGGTGACGATGAAGTTTTTTTTACCAACAGCACGGTAAACGAATATGTATAATAATTTCCGATATATATCATAACGGCACACATTATATATCTTAATTTAATTCTATGCTCAACGTTCTTTTCATTCAGTGTACCTAATAAAAACAATTTTTAGACAGTTAGTTTTAGAGTAACAACTGGTTGACTGCTTTAACGGCAGCAGACCAGGCATCTGCAAATTAACTGTTTTGTAGTTCGCGTCAAAGCCTTACTGTCTTCGATCTGAGTATACATTAAAGATTCTAAACCCATACGTTTCCCATTCAACTCGCTGAGTTAAAGCTGTATTCATGTCTATTTGTAAAGGATACAAGTACACCATTTGCAGTCATATTTACCGTTATACTAGCATAAGGGAATAAGAAGTGTGCGATTGGCGTTTAATTATACCGCCACCTGGACCTATGATCATTTATTTTTCCTCTCAAGAGAAAAAGTACTAACACCTGTGCGAATATTGATAGAGAGTAATTAATATGATATTCGTGATAATGAGACACATGCCTTTTGATGTAACCATTTATGGTCGGAGGATGTAGAATAATGTTGGTGACGTTAGAAAAATAAAATGAGTTTCGTACAGCTGTTTCCTTTGAGATATAGTAACAATAAAAAGAAAAGAAAATGACTTGAACCGTGAGTAAACATAAATAGCAAACGTAAAGTTAAAATGTAATAACAATTATAACACCCCATCGTCCCGTCAAGAAGTTTAAAAGGTCAAATGTCTTTTTTTCGGCAACCAACCAGGGAAGTGACTTAGTTATAGGACGCTTAAGTGGGGCAGAGCATTCTGTCTTGGAATGCGTACATGACCTCGAATGCACCCAGGTGCATCCTGCCGACGTCCAGACGTCGGATAACTTGGAACGCCTAGGTTCTCTTTGCCTTAGTCTATTCTAAGGTCACTCCTAAAATTGTGGCTGATCTAGATCTACTTGGCACTTAATTTGGTAATCAATTGAGGTTTCGCGACACATTTCTAATAGGCTTTTGTTTACACAAACTATTAAGATAAGTGAAATTTAGTGACTAGTTCAAATTATATTCCATTATTCTAAAATTCTCAGATTAAACATACAGTCCTTCACATTTAAATATAAGCACTAGCCTTGTATATATTTGACATTTTTTTTAAAATAATATTCATTAAAAGAAAGAAAAAAGAGATTCTAAATGGAGACAGGAAGTGATAAAAATAAATATACATAAATTAGTATATAGTTACAACTTCAATATTTTATTTAAAAATCAAACGGACTTCAACCTTTCTTATCCAGAAAAAATAATAAAATCATATTAAACTAGAGTAACATCTCTATAGAGTAGTACTTACTCTAGTTCCGTTTCATATATCTAGAAAACTTGATCAAATCATATACGGGTAGCATACTCTATCCAATAAAAATTATCATCAAAAGCAGTTCACAAAAATGCTTATATAGACGTTTGAGTCTGATGATGTTTGAATTAAAACGAGAAAAAGTTTACGCATAGCATTTTTGCGGTGATTTTCCCAGGATCTACTATTTAGGTTAGGACGTTTTACTCAAAATAATTGAATCAAAAAAATAATTGGGAGCACGTCAAAATCAACCTTATTAACTATTGAAAGTTGTTAATACATTCAGAAGCCTGTATGATATCTGATACTAGATTGCTTAAATTTCTAAACTATCAACGTATAAAAATAATGTCCCAGATGAAATTACAAGCTAATTTGTAAAATGGAGGTGAAGCGATGGTCATATATTAGTCTTCGATATATTTAATAGCTTCAAATTATTTACGTTGTCGATGACAGCTGTTATTACTAGATATTTATAATTTTGTTGCAATAAAATTATGACTTCTATATTTTATTTCAATCTACTAAATAAGATGTTTTATAACTTTGCCGTATTAGGAGGCAAAGCTGCATTTCAATTTCTCAATAAACAATATATTTTATTGTCAAACTTATTCATTTAATGCAACAATCGCTCAATAATGTAGGATTAAAAAAAAACCTAATAAAATACCTTAAAACGTGCATAATGTAATAAATATGTCAGTGCAACTTCGTCAGTCATTAAAGGGTTGTATATGGTTTTTTTAAGTTACTAAGTTGGCAAGCAAGTATACCACCCACCTGATGGTAAGCGGTTTTCGTAGCCTATGACCGCTTGCGGCACCATTTGTAGGTGTCACTTTCAAGTTACCAACCTCGAGATATTGGTTCTTAAATCTTCTTTGCTCAGTGATTTCACAAGCCTACAGTGCTCTTCAAACCAAAACACAGTAATGCCAAAGACATTACTGCTTTGCGGTAGAATATTTGACACTGCGGTGGTACCTACCTAACCTTTCTCTTGCAACAAAAGACCACCACATATGGTTAGTTGGTTTAAAACATTTCTATCTCAATGTGAGTCAGTTTTACAACATGTACCGTAAATATAATATTTGGCTAAAATTATTGGTCCCCCGTAATATTATGAGCTATGGACCTTCGCTTTGATTCGTTTTGGTCAAATACACGACATCAAAATCAATACCTTATAATATATGATACATACTTTATGTACATGTAGAATCGCTACATACATACTGCCCTACAAATGCAGATTTTTATTTTTTAAATGACTGCAGTGCTTCTGTACACACAAACTCACAAAATATCATATTGACAAAAATACTTTATCTAAACAAATAATAAAATTTAAGTGTCTGTTTGTAATTCCAAAGTAACAGGTTCTCACTAAACGCATATAAAAGTTTATACAATACTAACATTTAAAAAAAACAATTTTTAAATTTCTTTGTCTTTTATTGGGCTAATCTCTGAAACGGCTGGATCGATTTTAATGACACTTTCAATAGCACATAGCTGATGTTATAAAGCGTAACTTAGGGTACTTTTATTTAAGAAAAAGAATTAGAGTTCCATAGAATAAAGAAAAATCGGTTCACCATTCGAGCGGAGCCAGGGCGCAAGTAGTAGGATATAAACAGCAAGTTACACAGTCATACTATCAGTAGATAGCCGATATATGCATCCGATAACCCAAAGCGTATATAACTGGACAAAGGTGTTTACTTTTAAAGGTGACACGAAGATAGGTTTATTAATCATCAGTAAATAAACTGTTTTATTTCTGTTCCTCCGGTTCCGCAGATGGCTACTCACATCCGGTGACGGTACGAGCGATTGACAATCTTTGAGCGTATAGCGGAGGGCGGAAAATATTTATAAGAAAAAAACTAATGAATCCATCCCTAATAATTGAGGATTATCTTTCAAATGACCTTACTCTACGGATAGCATTTTCGCGGCTGAGGCCTCTACCCCAGAAACCCTGTCAAGGCCAGTAACGCCAACAGCAATGCACATTCAGAGACGAGTAAAATCTATGATATTGATATAAATCTTGATATTTCATATGGCTATTGATATAAATCTTGATATTTCATATGGCTATTGATATAAATCTTGATATTTCATATGGCTATTGATATAAATCTTGATATTTCATATGGCTTCGCACACATGCAGTTAGTAATTTTACGACGTGTTCTTCTTCATTTTATAATCGTCATGAATTGGTAGAATCTATTAAGTAATTTATACCTCTAATGGAATCAAATCAAATCAAATATTTTTATTCAACATAAAAAGCATTACACTTATTTGTTGAAAGTCAGATTCTACCACCGGCTCCAAATTAAACCTCTACCTGAGAAGAACCGGCGAAACAAACTCAGGGTTTTATCTTTTTTTTATATGTATTCTTTTTAAACTGATATTAGTTTACATATTATAATCACTGAAAAGCCTGGAGTGACTGTCTCATTCCCAAGGCGTGGTGTCCTCAAGGTATTCACCAATTTTATAATAACCTTTACCACACAAACGTTCTTTGATCTTTTTTTAAATTTATTTATAGAAAGTTTCTGAACGCTTTCTGGGATCCTATTGTAAAAACGTATACAGTTACCTTTAAAAGAGTTACTAATTTTATGCAGTCTAGTAACTGGCATTGTTAATTTTATGTTTGTTCCTAGTGTTAATGTTATGATTATCACTACTGTTTATACTCATGAGGTTCAATTTTGCTTGTATGAAACTCGGGAATTGAATACACGTCTTTACTTATTGAAATTTTATTTTGTACTAAAGTGCAATGACAAGCCTACTACAATTATACGTAAATGTAACAAACATACCGCCCACCAAAAGGGCTGTTTAAGACCTTTTACAATATCTTACAAAAAGTAGAAAAATTACACAAGTACATGAGATTGAATTTAACTTTACCATTGACTACAATATATATTTGTTGCAAAACAAAAAGAGCCGTAAATATTTACATCATTATTAATACTCACAAAAAATATATACATCAATATAATTGTTATTAATCATGCTGAAGAGTAGTATGTATAGATAAGTTAATTAAAATTTTATCGCTAACAATAAAATTTAATTGTAAATATGAATCAAATTTTAAATATAATGGTTTTAAATTTAAATAACAATAGCACACACATAATATTTTGAAAAGAATACATTGCAAAAGAAATCAAATGAGCACAATAATATAACTGCAAATTCATTCACCTTTTATATGTACTGGTAAAAAACATAACTTTGAAATCGATCTCTTTACAATATTATTGCCACTTTTCACACTATAAACACGAGTGATTCCATCAGGTCCAAGATGCTTGCTAACAATACGTCCTAGGTGCCATTTTCCTGGTGGTAATCCGTCTGTTTTAATTAGAACTATTTGACCAATATCAAACTCTTTCTGGTGTTTCAGCCATTTTGTTCTCTGTGAGCCTCCATAATAATAATAAGTAAGGTAAGTGGACATTTATTATGTATTATTATCGGATGTTTTGATTGTATTCTAAACTAGAATTTCTAATTCGTCCGCCCACCGTGAGTATATTTTGTGTATCTAAAATGGATTAGATTTTGCAAATATTCCTATTTTTCACAGTACCCTTTTCATGTATATAGTAAATTTCTTCTTTAAAATTTTCCTTCTGTGACATTTTTATACATATTAATAATGAACTTTCTATTTCTTCAGTTGTGATTGTTGATTCTAAATCTTTATTTTTTATCCTTTTGTAATTTAAAAATCGTTTTACATAAATAATAGTGTTTAGTAATTCAGGTAAGTTGTTAAAGTTTTCAAAGTTATCATAGATTGATGTGTTGTTCTCTTCTATATTCAGGTATGTATCCATTCCTTTTGTTCTTTCTAATTCTATATCATCAATAACTGAACTTTCTATAATTATTTCTTTATTTTTCAGGTGTTCCGGTCCATTCCACCACAAAGAGCAGTTCTTTAGTTCAGGTGCCAACATTCCTCGTGACGCGATATCAGCTGGATTATTATTTGATTGAACGTGATACCATTTGTTGCCGATATTATCTAGTATTGTGATCACTCTGTTTCGAACAAATGTTTGCCATCTATTTGGATCCCCTTGAAGCCAGGACAATACAATTGTAGAATCGGTCCAGCAATATATTTGACTTGTTGGAATGCGGGTTGCTTCGCTAATTTGTTTAAGTAACTTGGATAACAGTACGGCGCCATATAACTCCAGTCGTGGAAGAGACAATGATTTGAGAGGAGCTACCTTCGTCTTGGCAGCAATGATGTAAGTACTATATTTTTCATTTTCAGTTTGGACTCTCAGGTAAGCCACAGCCCCATATGCTTTAATAGACGCATCACAAAAGCCATGTATAGTAACGTTATTAATTATTTGCTTTGTAGTGTATAGCCATCTATTCACCTTTATTTGTGTAACATGTTCTAAACTTTCTCTAATGTGCAGCCATTCATTTTTAGTTTCAGGATCAAGTTCTTCGTCCCAGTGAATAGCTTGAAGCCATAATTTTTGTATCATTATTTTTGCAGGTACTAATGCAGGGGATAGCCATCCGAGCGGATCAAATAGCTTCTGTACTTCAGCCAATACCTTTCTTTTTGTAATAACCTCAGATTTAGGAGGCAGCTGTATTCTGTATTCTAATGTATCATCTCCCATGTTCCAGGACAAACCCAACGTTTTAATTAAGCTATTTAGTTTAATATCGATATTAACGTGAGTACTAAGTTCATTCGGGTGAAAGTTTTGAAGAAACTCAGCATTATTGGATGCCCATTTTTGTAGAATGAATCCACCTTTTTTCAGAATTGTACTTATATCCTTCGCTACGTCAATTGCTTCCTCA
Organism: Hestina assimilis; assembly: GCA_023373885.1. Lineage (NCBI taxonomy): Eukaryota > Metazoa > Arthropoda > Insecta > Lepidoptera > Nymphalidae > Hestina > Hestina assimilis. The sequence goes on along the minus strand of CM041740.1, from coordinate 4,701,051 downwards.
ACAGTATCTTGCCCAGATAAAAGATCATCCATATAGAAATCCTGTTGAATTGTTTCTGCGGGTACGGGAAAATTCTTTCCTTCATCCTCTGCTAATTGATACAGGGTTCTTACAGCAAGAAACGGAGCACATGCTGTGCCGAATGTAACTCGTAAAAGGCGATATTTTTGGATAGGATCCTCTGGATTATTCCGCCATAGAATACGATGACAATCTGTATCTTCTTTATAAATAAGTATTTGTCGATACATTTTCTGTATGTCTGCTATAAATGCTATTCTTTTCAGATGCCATCGCATTACTAGTGATCTCATATCCTCTTGTATTTGGGGTCCAATCATCAATTCATCATTCAGTGCTATATTATTTGTCCCTTTGTATGAAGCATCAAATACGGGTCTAACTTGTGTCGTTTCACTATCATATTTACATACAGGATGATGAGGTAAGTATACACCTGGATTATTTATCTCATCCTCTGGAATCTTTTCCATGTGTTCCATTTTACAGTACTCGTGGATTGCATCTGCATACTTCTCTTTTAAATTATTATCTCTTTTAAATCGTCTTTCTAAATGTAGTAATCTTCTCAACGCTCCTTCTTTTGTGTTTCCTTCTAGTGATTGTAATTTCTCCGTTTTGAATGGTAGTTTGACTATATATCGTCCTTCTTCGTTTCTTTTATATGTTTCTTTGTATATTTTTTCGCTATTTTCTTCTTCCTTAGTATATATTCGTTTTATATCTGTATCTACTTCCCATAAGGTCTTTAACATATCATCTATGTCAAAGTGATGATGCATTACAAGTATCTTCTCTTGTGAAGTTTCCGCCTGTACTTTCCCAAATAAGATCCAACCTAGACTTGTATTTTGAGCGCATGGAGAGCCAGGTGATCCTTTTAAGATTTCAGCTTTTAAAATATGGGCACAAACTTCGACACCTAACAACATGTCTACTCTTCCTGGTGTATTGAACCTCGGATCTGCCAAGAAGAGGCCTTGTAAGTGCGGCCAGGTGTGTAATGTACTTATAATTGTTTTCGAAGGCAATTGTGATGTTAACCTCGTAGGCATTACGTATGCATCTATATTGAGTCTAAATTCCTCGTCACATCTCGACTGAATTTCGACTTGTACTACGTGATTAACTTTCGTTCGTGTATTTCCAACTCCAGTGATCATTACAAATCTACAGAATCTACAGTTATTCCAAGAAAAACTGTAGACTCCATAATTTCTAGTAATTCTCCATTTAATATAACATTAGACTGAACTTGTCTTACATTGGGCATTGAAAAATTAATACATTTTGTTTTTTATTTAACAGTAAATTATTCACACTGAACCAATGAAGTACCTTAGAAAGAGCATTGTTTACATCGTCGTAATTAGTACTATGTCTTTTAATGTTAAAAATAAAAGAAGTGTCGTCAGCAAACAATACTATTTCTTGAGCTCCTTCTACAAAATATGGTAAATCGTTAATGTAAACTAGAAAGAGAAATGGGCCGAGAATGGAACCCTGTGGGACTCCCATATTTACATTTATACCTGGAGATCTCATACTGTTTACGTCGACCTTCATAATTCTATGTTGTAAGTAAGAAATAAGAAGATCGAGCGCAGTGTCACGTATACCGTAGTGCTTCAACTTCCTGACCAACGTCTCGTGTTGTACGCAGTCAAAAGCCTTAGATAAATCACAAAAAACACCAAGTGCATCCTGTGACTCTTCCCAGGCATCATAAATATTAGAAAGAAGTTTAATACCTGCGTCAGACGTCGAGCGACCCTTGGTAAAACCAAATTGATTTTTATGCATTAATTTATATTTATTAAAGTGCAACAGCATCTGATTTAACATTATTTTCTCAAAAATTTTACTAAGAGTCGGTAACACCGATATGGGTCTAAAGTTAGATGGGTCTGATGTACAGCCAGACTTAAATAACGGTATCACTTTGCTATATTTCATTAAGTCAGGAAATATTCAACACTTGACACAATCATTAAATATGGTCGCGAGATACGGTGCAATAAGATCTATAAATGAATTAATAACGATCTAGCCCTATTCCTATTGTTGCCTATCTTATCTCCTGCCGAATGGCTCAGCAACAGGAATGTCGCAATAGTATTGCATTATAATTGAAGAATTAATAATTAATTAAGTTACTTTGAAATTTTTAAACTTCTGACTAATAAAAATACAATTTAAAAAGTTAATTAATTCAATCGTTTCAATATGTTAATTCACAAAATATAAAAACTTATACCTCAATTTCACAATAAATTTAAATAATAAATCCCTGTTAACAACTGTTTTAAACATATTAATATAATGTGATATTAATTGTTAATATTAACATTGGTATAATATACAGCTTATTATTATTAATAGTAATAATAAATAGGATTTATTTATTATACATTCAAATAAAATATTATGTTTAACGGACTTCACAATTCGATTAGTATTTTTTATGTATGTACACCGATTACGCTGAAATTTATGATCCGATTTACGTGATTCTTCTTTAGTTCGATGCGGAATAGTTGCATTTGATCCATCCAATTTAACATAGTTTGGCCCCGTAGTTTTCATTTTATGAACATTTTTGATGATTCTTTTATAACATTTTGGTCCAGTTCTGACAATGAGAAAACTGTATAAGTCTTAAGTTTGCATTAATCATTGAGTACTATCATTCGTGGCTAATAAGTATGAAATAAAATAATTCTTAGAAAAAAAAATTCGATACCTAAACATAAAAAGAAAAAAATAAATATTTTCTACAACAGAAAACGGTGCCGTATGTGGCGATGTTTTACTTAGCTTGTTCAGATTCATATGATGAGATTGAGTAACAAACATCCAAACATAAAAACTTTCATGTTTATAATATTAGTAGGTCGCTGCATATGTTGTTATACCGTAAATAGCTTCTGTCATCAGTGAGAGGAAAAACAAATTACTTACTTTAACTTAACGAATTTAACTAAAACTTAATTAAAACTTAATTTTAAAGAATTTTAATTAAAACTTAACTTTAACGAATTCCCTGGTAAGAGTTCCCTGGTAAAAGTTCCCTGGTAAAAGTTCCCTGGTAAAAGTTCCCTAGTAAAAGTTCCCTGGTTGCATAGCACATTGATGCAAACTTGATGTTACTTATACTTTATGTAAAAGCCGTTTTAAATAATATCGTTAAAATTAATGTATCGAGATTAGTTTTACTAACCTTTCTTGAAAATTGCATTGAAATATAGATATATTAATTTGTCTAAATCGCTTCCGCAAAACCGTTTTTAATTTAAATAATCTCCAACTCCATTTTGAATATAATTTATTTATTAAATAATTTCTATATAAAGAAATGTCAGGGTTCCACAATAAATAAATTTATTTTATTGTTAATCTATTAATATTAAAATTTATGATTGATAAATTATTGCTAATATATATGATAACAATAACATAAATATTATAAGAAATGATAATTATATTATATTTAAAATTAAAACAAAGTTTGACCTAATAAACAACTACTATTTGGATATAGACTATTCTAGAATTTATGTATTACGAAAAAATAAATATCCAATTCCTTAAAATTTATTTTATATCACTAATATCTTAACTAATATTATAAAATATGCTAAAGTGAGTTTGTTGTGACGCCTAACCTGCAAAATCAATTATGACGAATTTCGGTACAGATATAGATCATACCATGGAGACGGTTACATGTTACTTTTTATCGCGAAAAAACTTGAAATGGGGTGTGAATTAGGGATAAGAATTTGTATGCCTCATTACTATCGTTATTTACGCAGGAAAATACGCTGGTACAAGCTAGTATTTCATAATGTTATCTATTTAAAATGTCAAAGAATTTATCTCTGAATATTTTATCCTTATCATCTTGTGACATTTTTGATATCAATACAACCTAATTTAACATCACACCGCTTCCTCCTATGAATGTATCCGATACCGATTGTCCCGTTATCCCAGCCTCCTACAACTGGATTTAACCGCTTAGGCCAATTACAACTAGGCATATTGCAAGACCAATATGGTGTATCACCTGTCTAGGTTATATAGCATCAGTTCTGTTAATCTGTATTTATATTCTTTATTTTTTTCTATTGAATAAAACCTGGTAATTTTTTTTTAAGTTATATGTCTAAAAGCACATTTTGGAAAAATTATGGAAGTGAGTTTTTGAAGTTATACTTCTTTTGGCGCGTTAGGGAAAAATGATGAGGGTAAATTTTTACGATGCGCGCGCACACCGTCACAAAAAACCGACACCTTGAAGTTAGCTGTAGCCAACATTGTTTTTGTGATATTTAAATAAACTTTATTTAACTAGATAATGCGTTATAATAAAACTTTCAATGTATTAAATACCTTTTTCTATTGTTAGTGTCGTTTTTCTACAAACGTAGAATAAGGCGAAAGATAAAATTTTTGAAAAGATTTTTATCTTGTTACGCCAAAGAAGTATAACTTCTAACGCGTGTACATAAGTACACACACACTTTTTATGATGTGCGCGCACAGCAACACGAACAGTGATGCAATTTTCAACAATATGAAGTACAATATCGATAATTGTGAAGCCATAAACAAGATGGCGGAACAATCACAGCTGATTTTTTTTTTCGACTTCATGGAATTGCTTTTGTCATACCGTCTGGTGAGTCCATCGACTAGAATACGCTCGGAGCACTTCCTCGGTTCCCTATGACGTCGAGCCGTTGTTTTTCCTTACAGGAAACTCCCTAAGGCAGAAATCGAATTTGAAACAGGGCTTTCTTTTTACCGCCAGTAGAACCTTTTGAAAGTTTTTCACATTTGGTTTAAATTAGAATTTATCAGAAAAAAAAAACTAAAATTCAGACTAAAAACGCGTTAAACCTTAGACAAGCTGAAAGAAACAGATGACGTTCTCAGCCGTGGTTGGGCCTCGCAGGAGGCACCCTAACGACGGAATAAAATTTCACTCTTGAGCCCTTGAGGGCTGTCGTTTTTTCACGCGCGGGTCTCTGTAATTGGCCTCCCCGCATGGTGACGCTATCAAGTTCAGTAGGGCCTACATTCCGAAAAAAAAAAAAATGAAAGAAAGCTAATTGTTTTATATTATATTTAAAAATTTATTTTAAATTAATTTTCTTAAATGTTAAGTATGTAAATATGGTGTTAATTATCTATGAAACTGAACAACCTCTATCAAAGAAAGGTCTGCTTGTAATTATGACAATGATAATGTATGATGATCGAACATGAAATTAATGTGCCAAGTCACTTTTACTAATAATGGCTCCATTATGGACTTAAGCTCTAATTGAAAATAATTGGTAGAAAATGCCAAGAATAAGTCGAAAAGCTTCGCAAACGAAATACAATAAATTTAAAACCTAGTCCAGTATATGTTGACTCCACATAGCAAAGGATTCCTTAGACGACTCAGATCTAGTTTTTTTACATGGTTTCGTACTTTCAATTTATTGAAAATCAAAGAAGTATAAAATACATATGCATGTACAAGAATACGGGCAGCAAAAATAGTTTGGTATTTCACATTTTACTAAAACACTAACAAATGTGAGGCATCACTTTTATAGTTGTTACCACAGAATTGTCAAAGTCACGTTTTTATAATTAACAACAATGTTTGTGTCATTATATCAATGAGCAGGTATTAACCTAAATGATTAAAATTGTTTATACAACCTAAATTTATAATTTTGTTTTGTAAAGAAAAAGTACATTTACTGTTTACTGAAATTTCTAAATGTAGCGTTATTATTTATAAATAGTAAAGAACAATAGTCTTAAATGTCTGGTTACATCTCTCCGCTGCAGTAGATAGAGGTATTACGTTCTTTTAAAGCAGTAGATAAGATACTTAATTCACCACGCTATTAAGATGAAAGGATGTTATTTTGCATCTATTTTTGAGGATTTTTTTTTCACCGCAATAATAAATTTCACTAAAAAGAAAATCGTATTCATGTATGCATTTTTCAGCTCGACTGTCCCAATTTCTTGATGTTTTCAATACATGAATGGGTTAATATACATACTAAATATTAATAATATATTAACCCATTAATGTATTGACTAATATATACTACGTTTATTAAATAACATTTAATTTTAATAAAAAATCGTGTAAATATTACTTGAAAATTGGATTTCAAGTTATAATTATACAGCGTAAAAACTAATAACCTGTGAAATAAAATAGTACCTTGATGCTGAAAATTGCCAAGAAAATGCAAGGAAAAACAAATAATAAGTGCTTTTTAAAATGACAGAGTTATATTTATCACTACATAGTATAAAACAAAGTCGCTTTCTCTGTCCCTACGTCTGCTTAAATCTTTAAAAGTACGCAACGGATTTTGATGCGGTTTTTTTAATAGATAGAGTGATTGAAGAGGAAGGTTTATATGTATAATGACATCCATTAAATAGTGGAGAAAAAAAATTTTTTTGAGGTTTCTAATGTGATGTCGTAAATAATTACATTTAACGCTTGCGGGCCACGGTCAGTAATAAATAAATCAAAACTACTGGATCGATTTTAATCATTTTTTCAGTGAAAGACATAGGCTATATATTTTATACCCGTGCGAAGCCGGAGCGGGCCGCTAGTAAATATATAAACTTGTTATCGACAGGTGTATGTTACAAGCTACCTCATTTATAGCTACAATTAATAGAATAGTTTTGAATAATACATAATATGTAATGAAAAACTTATACAGTGAGATGCACCTTTGACGGTTTCACCTGATATACAGCCATGTGTACATTGCCCTATATGTGACGTTCCCATAATCCTACTTAATGATTATAATAACTGCAAAAGTGAGTTTGTTTGTCGGTTTGTGACGCTTTCAAATTCTTCTTCTTCGTAGCATTATTCCTGCTTATAATCTTACCGATTTCAAGGAAAGGGCGAACTTAAAGGGCGAAGAGTTAATTATGATTATTAGTTGTAATTATAACAACCGGGACCGAAAGATTAACGTGCTCTCCACGGCACGGTGGGAAGACTCACAAGGACAAACAACCACACACACGGAACGGACAGACGAAAATAGATATTTTATAACAAACATTGCTCTAAGCGGGAATCGAACCCGCGACCATCGAGGCTGAAAGCAGGCTTACTAACAGCACGCCACAACGGCACACATGTCGCCTATTTACAGTTTCTATCGGCGAAAAGTCTAATCTTAACGTATTTGTGTTACGCGAGAATTTGAGAATTATCTACTGCTGGTTCCGTTCGTTCAAATCGATAACAACGATCGTAAACCACGAGACAGATCCCTAATAAATCAAAGCACTTTAAAACCCAGAGTTGCCTCAGCATGGGCGTAACGATGTAGGAGTAAGGGGGAGCATATTCCCACCCTTGGACCTTGCTAAATTCTGAAAAATACACGAGTATGTTGAACATAATATTATGCATTTTGAATTATTTTACTAATAACTATCAAAGAAAGTAGTCATTTTGCCCCCTCTAGACTAAATTAAGATTTTGCCTTCCCTAAATGCTGGCTATGCCCATGGGTGCTTGACCCTCTGTTATGCGTATCTTATTCTTTCAATTTTTTTTTTTTTTTATAGAAGTTGGCAAACAAGCATACGGCCCACCTGATGGTAAGTGGCTGCCGCAGCCTATGAGCGCTTGCAGCACCATTAGTAGGTGCCACTCACGCGTTGCCAACCTCGAGATATTAGTTCTTAAATCTCGTTCGCCCAGTAATTTCACTAGCGTACAATGCCCTTCAAACCGGAACACAGTAGTGCCTAAACACTACTATTTGGCGGCAGAAAATTGGACACTGCGGTGGTACCTACCTAGCCGGCCTCTTGCTACAAAAGACCTACCACCAGTGTGTAATTGAATTTCTAAAATAAATAAACAATTCTCATTAAACTTTTTAATATCGATGAATCTTTTTACAGATCAAAAGGCAATTAAAATGCTTCTAAACAAATTGCTCATAAAAAAGTATACGAATCGAACTCGAAAAACCTTTTACATACAGTAAAGCAATTAGCATGAAGAACAATAATATCACAACTCGTTTCGAACATTAACATTTCTTTATTCCCAGGAGAAATGATCCCATCACCCGAACAGCCTTGGCGGGACATCGAACTCGCACCGGTTACGAGAAAAGAGAAATATAATTAAGAAACCTGTACTAATAGCCCTTTCCGTTAAATACCTAGATGCTGGCTCAACTTTTTAAACTTTTATAAATAAACTAAATCCGCTTTTTGCGATTTTTGTTTATTAAATAAATTTATTTTTAATCCTTAAGTGGGTTTACAAAATGATATTATTAATAAGGGTGTTTAGGTAATTTTAAACGAAGTTACATTAACACTGCACACTCAACGGCCCCCATTAGGATAGTAATATCCTGTGTCGGGGTCCGGAAACATTCACAATGACAAGGACAAACACCACCAGACCGGAAAATATGCTTGCATGGACAATACAAACATATTATGCTCCGAGCGGGTATCGAACCCGCGACCTGTGGCGTTTAAGGCAGGTTCGCTACCGCTGCGCCACAACGTCGTCAAAAGTTAGTTACGTTATTAAGTCACGCTAACTTTATTAGTTTACGAATTAGTTTGCGAATTTACGAAGTACCACCAGCGAATGTTTTTATAGAAGGCCATGTATATATATATGTAAAACCACGCCAGTGGTTTCATTTTGAATCCAACTAAGCTAAGGATAGCCAAGGGCCTTTATCAATTTCATTCAAGTGGGTTAACATTATGAAGAACTTATTATAATCAAAAATGCTTTTAATCTTTTTACTATATAACACAATAAATTGCACATCACTGTAACTACTACGTCGGTTTTCAACGATTTGTCCTTTATGCGGTGTGATGATGAGTTTCTGCATCATGAAATATTGAAGCAACCCTCGCGCAGCCATCAATGTGACGCGTTAGAATGACAGCTTTTCAAATATTGTCTTTCTAATCCAACGTATTAAATAAGTTCTATAGCTGCAGTTACTCGACACTTCGCCATGCGCAAACATTTGTATTATAAGTCTATGTAATTAAATGAAAAATAACATAACATTTTAAATTTCAATTACTTCAATTTTTTATTTGAACGTTTTGCATAATGAATGGGAAAATAAATTCATTAAAAAAACATGAATTTATTATGCTTTAATTGAATATAGTGCAATTTTTTTATATAATTAATTTCACACGGCCGAAATAACTTCTTACGTCAATACAATATAACATATACGAATATAATATTTACTTTCGTAATGTATTATCTGAAACAAGTTTTAACTTTTAAATTGTAATTGAGTAAGTTTATAAAAATCCTTTTAAAACCGGATCAAATTAAGGACGGAGGGCTACTTTTAAATATTTAAAAAATATATGAGTTATTTCACACTAATTATAATTATTCTCTTGAATATAAAAGATATACCGGTGACCTTTGCAATTAAAAAGCATCTGCTCAGTTTATTTTTTAGTTCTAACGCGTTAGACCGATCGCAGTATACACCTGCATCATTATCACTAATGCCTAAGCTTTTCCTTATATGTAAAATAATAAAAAAATAAAAGTATTGATAGTATTTTCAATTACAGTTTGACAAGTCACATGGGAACTTTAATTGTATAAGAAATTATGATCGTAAGTCGATGTACTTAGTTACAACATGTATAACAACATAATCGCACCTTTAGAACAAAAACGTGGCGTTTTTGTAAATTTAAATAAAATCGAAAATTTAGTTATCATATAATAACTTAAAATGACTTTCTCAATGTAAAATTAGTGCAAATATAGCCATATTCGAGCGGAAATGACTGACGTAAATAACCAAGGAAATGTTATATACGAAAGATTGTGCAGGTGTCAATATTTTAAAACTTTTTTGTTGGTTCCCAAAAAATTGGTTTTTGAGTTACGTCGTTTTCATCCGAAAGGTGCGATATATAAACAATACATTTTTAATTACTAATATTCCTATTTCCCCTGCAACTGACCATGTGTCTAGTACATGGGTTGATCAAATGGTCTCGCCCAAAGGGCTTAGGATCCGATTTGCAACTCTCGCGCTAACAGTGTTCAACCCTTTTCACGTTGAGTTATTAAGACTCAATATGAGCTTTTATTCATAATTTTATTTTGTTATATTTAAACATTTTATGTAAATTTATGTAACAGTTTTGAATTTAGGCATCAAGTTGTTACGACAGTACATTCAATAAATACCAGTTAACCAGATTCTTTCGCAAATTATAACGCTGTTGGACCTACGGGCCTTGATAGCATCATCAGAATTGGCAAGTAATGTGATTCGGCCGTGAAAACGACGGTGTGAGCGTTTCATGACGCCGTCGAAGAATGTGTTGTGTGCCATGTATCGGGCATTGTCTACATGCCTAATACTATCGTCAGGGTCTTGGAGGACGAGCCCTCTGACAGTCAGTATCTGTATAAATACAAACCTGTCTAATCAGGGGACTTGGATAGCAGGTAATTTCGAAATTAAACTATGTCATTAAAACAATATTCGTTACAGTTTAAATTTGGAGAAGTTGGATGGGTGGAAGGTTTTAAGTAGTCTAGCAATTTCTGACAAGCCGAAGCCAGTTCAACCAGAACACAGAATGGTATTAATATTTCTCATATAATATAGTCGTGATACAGCCGTAGCCGCATTCGTATTTAGTTATATGAGTGAGAGCGATGGAGACCCAAATTCCCACCTTTATGTCTTTCTATCCTATTCCTATCCGTCTCCTCTCCTACACCTTGTGTGTAATACGCAAAGTGGCAACAGCCATTGCATCGTCATAAAAAAGGTATTAATAGCTTCGATGCAATTAATATTCAAAAAGGCACATTTTTAATTATTCCGCCTTGATAGTCATAATCATAGCATATGTCTGATTAATAGAGGGCTTTAATGGAATATATTTTAGCCGTGTTAAGCTGACTCTCCCTTTTAATCACAGGAATTATAATTGCACATCGTATATAAAATAAGTTTATAAAATACCACATTTTGCCCGCTGCTTTATGTGTCTGAATAAAGATTTTGTCAATAAATTTAGGTTATCATTTTCTTTACTGTAGGTATCGAGTCAAGTGGTTATGCCAGAAACTTAGGTAAAGTTTTTTTTATATCCCTCGGGAACAGGACATTTCTGTAGACAAAAGCTACCCTATGTCTTTGCACCTCGTAAGTAATTAAAGCGTAAAATTGTAAAAAATATTCACATTTAATAATATAAACCGGCGTCGGGATGTGACGACCCCATCGCCCGCTGTTGGGATAACCTCTGTCACAGCAGAGATTATTCCACCAGTGCAATCAGTCACACTGGTGGTAGGTCTTTTGTTGCAAGAGGCCGGCTAGGTAGGTACCACCGCAGTGTCAATATTCTGCCGCCAAATAGTAGTGCTTAGGCACTACTGTGTTCCAGTTTGAAGGGCATTGTACGCTAGTGAAATTACTGGGCGAACGAGATTTAAGAACTAATATCTCGAGGTTGGCAACGCGCGAGTGGCACCTACTAATGGTGCTGCAAGCGCTCATAGGCTGCGGCAGCCACTTACCATCAGGTGGGCCGTATGCTTGTTTGCCAACTTCTAACATAAAAAAAAAAATATATATATATAAAGTCGGGATTCCACCATTGCTTTAACAAATACATTTAATAAGAATAATAGATCCCAAACCATTTTACAGTGACAAAGTCACTACACTACAGTATTTTATTTCTCTTTTTTAAATTGAGGAATTAATGAGAATTGTTATTCTCATTTTTCAATTATTGTAAGAAATCTGAATCGAGGACTTGACTACATTTTAAATTTAGTACATTTTCAAACCAATATCGTTTTAGGATACAGGTGGTAAGGCCAAAATAAATATTAATAAAATAAATCAAAAATAATTAATGAAAAGGTGCAGCCAGGTGCATATAAGTGTATCATATATCCATAAAACATTTCCTTGGTCGTATAATATGTATTTACAAAATCCTAAATATTCATTTCATTACGAAAACTTCGTAGTATAGATTTTAAACCTCAATAGATCAAAGGTTAAAAGACCGACTCTTCTCCGATATCACGAAACTTGCGGGCTCCATTTTGACTTCCTTGGGCTATTGTCGTACCAACTTTTAGCGCAAGCTACAAGCTATTTTGGAGGTACAATACTAGTAGTAATAGTAGTAGTAGTAGTAGTCATTACTAATATCCCTGTATTAGTAATGACTATTAAAAGCATTCATTACGAATAAAAATTAAGTCAGTACAAAACTTCACTACACTGTTGTTGGGGAGGAAATCTACTACCAGATACCCGGCGTCCTAGGGAGGAACAACCGGGTTATGTGGGGTTCCATGACAAGGTGGAAACGTCATGGGGACCCACTAAAACTTCCTCGGTGGCCGACCTCAGTGTTTTTTCAGGTTACGGGAACTCTTGGAGAACAAACCAACGCGACCTGACAATCACAATGCTCCGATTGGTAGCGGAGCTCGGTCCCGGGGGCAAGATGGTAAGCCCAGCGCTTCCCATGCAAGCGCACACGGCAGTCGGGACCACACCGACTGCCGTCCTCCTTAGGGCCGCTCCTCACGGATGCACAGATATCCCACTCTGCACGTCGACGGCCCGAGTGTGAGCCCTATTTATATAGCCCTGGGTAACGGGGCTGAGGGGCCGGGATGGCTAGTGGCATCAGGTGGTCGACGCCTTTGCCGCCGTTGGCGTCTAGCAGGATCGGCCCTCTCTCGATCCCACTCGGCCGTCTCATTCCGGACCATAACGGTCTCACAGAAGGAGACAACGGCCTCCCATGCCGATTCCCTGCCTAGCATCGCCGATACGACTGCTGGCAGGGAGAGGTTCCTTCCAATCTCTTCGATCAGGACTCTACGCTCCGCATTCCACGCGGGGCACATCTCGAGGGTGTGCTGTGCGGAGTCCTAGTCACCGCCACACTGGTGGCACATCGGCGTCGACTCTCTACCGATCTTGCACAGGTACTCGCCAAAGCACCCGTATCCGGTTAGCATCTGCGTTAGACGGTAGGTAACCCGTTGCCGCCTCTCCATCCAGGCTCCGAAGACCGGCAGGATGGCTCCGATGACGCGTTTGCTTGATTATTAAATTGAATGAGTTACTGTTTCACCCTTAGGGCTGCGGAGGTCAGATGGCAATCGCTCTGTGTTAAAACTGGTAACCTATCAAGGTTATGTACTTAATTCGCGGCTGTAATAGTTTATTCATAATTATTACGGATCATACATAAACCATTTTTATACAAATATCGGTGTTTTATATAAAATTATCGGCTGTAATAATAATATAAAATCGTCATCGTACCTTTCGTTTACGTGAACTAAATGTACATACGTAACGAAGAGAATTAGTATTTTCTTTGTTAATTAATCGTTTTTCAGAATTGTTTCTAAAATATTAAAGAATTAAATCATAATACTGGGAATAATGCTAGGAAGAAGAAGAAAACTTTAACTACCCTATGTTTTAAATAATATGTACGTACAATATAATTTACAAGATGATCTTCTTAGCTGGTTAACTTTCAACATACAAGTTGATATATGTTAACTATGATGCAGAAAGCCAGAGATATTGTATCAGATTATCACTATTCATAAGGACTCTTTAAAATTAACATAAAATATGAATCTTGTACTTAAAAGTATATGACATATGAACGAAAGACACTAACCAGCAAATTGTCTAACCTTTTGAGGTCCAAATAAGTTACGAAATAAAACTACAAAAGATGTCACAATAGTGAAAGTCATCACAAACGGAGCCCTTCAAATCATTGTCGCAGCCTTCGCACGCTAAAAATAATCTAATATTATAATGCTGATGAAAAATTTTACTATTCGTTAGAATAAAGACTATTCAGTAGTTTATTAAAATTACATCAACAGATAAAGTTAAAATTAAGGCTTTATTTTGAAGACACTGAGGGAACTTCAGTAGTAGTAGAGCCATGTTTTTCCCAGCACAAATGGGGCGGTTCGACCTGGGAAGTACTACCCTCTCACAGAAAATCGGCTTAAAGTTTCAGTAGGTACTGTTGCATTTCGTGCGATGAATGAGAGCCCTTTCTTTTTTCCCCTTCTCAACTCTTCCCTCCTATCCCTTGGGTTGCCAACTAGCATGTAATACTTCAAGTATTGCAAGCATTAAAAGGCTGCGGTGGCTGCTTACCATCAGGCGGGCCGTACGCTTGTTTGCCAACCGTCATGAAAAAAAACTTTATTTAGCAACAAGTGGTGGTGGGTACCTACTGCTAAATTAATCAACGGTGCTAGAAAATGTATTGAAAATGTGTAGATTCTAATGCTGTTTGTTATTTTACTTAATCATTTGTTTCGGAGATAGAAAATTTTGATTCAGTGCCAATAAATTTTATTTTATGAAATTTATTGGCAAATATATAATTGAATGCATTTACAACTTCGTCCGCGACTTCAGCTTATCGATGAAGCGACAGTAACGCAAAATAACGTAAGCATCGACAGGATTCTGCATCACGCTATTGATGTTTTCAGCGCAGATATGCATATATTATATATCGCAGAAGTCATTAAAGAGGCTGTTTTCTTTTCGGCATTATCGTACGGAATCTGAGTTGACGACGACCCGCAAGCGTTAACGTAGAGGTCGCTTTGTCGGAGCCTAGATGTCAGCCGCCGTGCGAAGAAGATCGTAGGAACTGACTTATGTTTCGTTGTATTCTTTACAATAAATTCAGATTGTGATCGTAAAGTATTAGTTTACTTCCCGTATTCACATTTTGCCCACACATAATGACAGACGGTAAAGTTTCACCGGTATATAGAGACCCACCCGTCTTATACAACTTTTCAATGTTTACCATATGCAGATAGCCTGCCTAGCGTAGTCTTGGATTCTATAACAAATTTCATGGTTCGATTTAGTTCAGTCATGGAAAGGTAATACACAGGAAGACAGACAAAATAACTTTCGCATTTATAATATTAGTGGATTACATGAATAGCTATTACCACGGGCATTCAGATTGCTTCTCAGTCATTACATATCAAATGTTTCATCTAAATCACTATCTCTGATGCAATTTGATAACTTAGATATAATCGTAAAGAGCATAACAAATTATGAAGGAAAAGATGTAAAAGATAATAAAATGCGAAATCAGCTATTTGCAACTTCACTGTGAAATGTCACTTGTACAATAAGTATAGAAACCTGTGTATGCATCTTTTATATGCTTGCTAAACGTTTACTTTGAAATTCACTCAGCAAATGTTCACGCTTGTTAATATAATAATAACTTTTTTATGGTCCTTCAATTTTTTTTTAAATCTGTCTGTCTTTACCGATTTTAACGGAACTTTCAATGGTAGATAGCTGAAGTTATGAGAAAGAAACGCACGAACGCAGAACAAAAACGACGTAACTCAAAAAGCAATTTTATGTGAATCAACAAAATAAGTTTTAAAATATTACACCTGCATAATGTTTTGACTATTGTTACATTGAGAATTTCATTTTTACGCGTTTTAGGGTTCGGTGCATTTAAGAAAAATCGGTGAGCCACCCGAGCCTGCAGCAGAGACTTTTTCAGTGTTGAAATCTTTTTCAATTTAAAGGAATGTTGTTTAAAATAATACTTCAAATAATAGGTCATTGCGGTTGAATTTTAATTTCTACAATGGCAACATGAACGCAATCATTTAGCTTCAACTATGTCCCCACGTGTAGGACAGACAACAATAGAGCCAAACCTGTCCAGTGTACCTAATGGATTTACTATTACCGTTAGATAGGGTTGCCAACATAAAATAAAAATAATCAGATTTAATAATAAATAAATAAACGTTTCATACTCAACGGCCCCCATTAGGATAGTGATCCCCTCTATTGTGGGCTCCAGAAAAATATACGAAGTCAAGGAGATGCCTGTATGGTCAATACAAATATCTGTTCCGAGCGGGAATCGAACCCACGACGTGTGGCGTTTAACGTAGATAACGCAACCGGTGCGCCACAACGTCGTTATTTTCGTCATAATATACTTACCCGTAGAAACATATGTATTTTATGAGCAATACGCGAAAACGTAGCGTGGTGTTCTGAGCGTTTATCAATGTTTGTCTCCACACAGTGCTTTGGAGAGCACTTTAAGTTGTAA
Source organism: Hestina assimilis (assembly GCA_023373885.1). NCBI lineage: Eukaryota > Metazoa > Arthropoda > Insecta > Lepidoptera > Nymphalidae > Hestina > Hestina assimilis. The sequence continues at coordinate 4,684,773 of CM041740.1, read as the reverse complement.
GTCCCAGTTGTTATCACATCTAGTAATAATCATTAACTCGTGATAGGTAACTGGTTTACCTTTAAGGGTTGAAGAGGTCAGATGGCAATCGCTCTGTGTAAAAACTACTAAACTGTAAAACTGTAAACTGTTAAATCTAGATAAGAGTAATTAATATATGGCAGGCTCTGAATAAATACCAGGAATAATGATAAGAAGAAATATATACTTTATGCAAAGGGGATCAAAAGCATGAATAGGAAATTACACTGCCATATTTTTTTTAAAGCCAGGAACTCTAAGAACCTCAATTCTCGTTTAATTACAGTGCAATAATAAATCATGAGTTTTCCTAGAAAAACCAATTACACGAGGCGATGAGATATATGTAATTAATATAATCTTACATAGCGCACAAAAAGAGTAAATATATGATTTAATAAAACCCCATAGTAAAACGTGTCCACTGCGTTTTCTTTATAATAATAAGACGTATTAAAATAACTTGTATTCTAATGATAATATAAAAATAAATATTATGATATTGATGGTAACAAAGAACGCTATGAATATTTTTTTTTCATCTCAAAACGAAGTGCAAACAAGCATACGTTCCGCCTGATGGTAAGCAGACATTGCAACTTATGACCGATTGCGATACTTAACGTATTAAATTCTTCTTCTTCTCCATATCGAGTGGTTAGTGGCCAACCTAGTGTCAGGGTTGTTCAGGTCGCCAGTAGGCCTCTGACTTGACTTATCAACTGTTGTCAAATTATCAACAGCCGGGACCGACTTTTTACGTGCCCTCCGAAGCACGGAGACGCTCGGTTGAAAAACGTATGACATGATCGCTGCCAATGGATGGGATGAAAGGAATTGAACAGAGGGGATGTCTTCCAGCGCTCTCACTCACCGCACGAAACGTAACACTGTACTTTATACTGTTACTTTTTCCGACTTTCAGTGGGAGGGTTTTTTTTTATGTAAGAGGGGGCAAACGGGCAGGAGGCTCACCTGATGTTAAGTGATCACTGCCGCCCATGAACATCTGCAACACCAGAAGGCATGCAGGCGCGTTGCCGACCTTTGAGGAAAGAATACGCTCTTCTCTTGAAGGTTCCCAAGTCGTATCGGTTCGGAAAGACCGCCGGCGGAAGTTGATTCCACAGAGTGGTTGTGCGAGGAAGAAAATGTCTTCTAAATCATCAGGGTAGTACTTCCTTTGTTTATGCCTTCCTTAGCCCATTTATTGAGCATAGCTCTACTACTACAACCTGACAATATATTAATAAATTGTACATATATTTTAGTAGCTGCAAATTTTACCATCGATTTTACAATCTTTCGCGTCGATAAGTGTAAAATAAGGTTGTGCTAATAAGACTAGACTGTTTGGAAAGGCAAAAAACTAAAAAAGTAGTGATCTGAATAACCCTATTAATACTTTAAATGCGAAAGTAACTCTGTTACGCTTTCACGTCTAAAGCACTAAATCATTTTGATGAAATATGAGACCAGACATTGAGAAAGGACAAGGCTACATTGCTCGCGAAACGAAGGCTTGAAAACGGTAAAAAATGGAATAGGATAGAAAAGTTTTTTCCATTAACGGTGCCTCATTAAAACAAGAACTGACAATTAGTATCAGTTGACTAATAGATGATAAAAAGCAAACAATTTGAATAACAATTCAACGTATTCGGGTACAGAGGTAACCTTAAAAACATAATCTAGACTTAAACAGATATCTCTATATCTATAAATAAATTATAAATAATTATAAATACGTTGCACACTGAACGGCCCCATTAGGATAGTAATATCAAGTGTCAGGGGTCCGGAAACATTTGCATTGACGAGAACAAATACACCCAGACCGGAAAATATGCTTGCATGGTCAATACAAACATATTATGCTCCGAGCGGGAATGGAACCCGCGTTTAAGGCAGGTAAGGCGTTTAAGGCAGGTACCCTACCGCTGCCCCACAATGTCGTCATTGTCTATATCTATGGTCTACAATTCAAACGCCTGGAACCACAAAATATGGTTTTTGTATACGAATATTATACTCTTAGTCATATTTTATAGAATAGTTTCAATAGTTCATTCTTAAAGTTCATAATAAAAATAAATCAGGAATTATAAGAAACTTTGACATAAATTCCGTAACCATTTTGGCATGTAAGAACTTTTTGCCCTTGATATATTTCATTCACAAGAAAGTGGTCATTCAATTCTACTTAATATTACTTAAGCTCCTGGTTGCGAAGAAAATATTTATAATGATTCATAAATTATAATTTTATAACGAATAATTAATCCATGTTATCGTTATCGTTGTATGATATATAAGTAATAAAAAAATTTTTTGCAGACAGAAAAGAGTAACATTATGACGTAACATGCACTTTATCATAGTGGTTTTACTATTTCTGTTAGAATCACAGACTCAGAATTATAAATACTAACGACCACCTATCAAACTCAAAAAAAAATGTTACAAGTTGGCAAACAAGCATACGGCCAACCTGATGGTAAGTGATTGCCGTAGCCTATGAGCGGTTCTTAAATCTCTTTTTCTCAGTAGTTTCTCTAGCCTATAGTGCCATTCAAACTGGAACACAATAATGCCCAAGCACTACTGTTTGGTGGTAGAATATTTGTCATTGCGGTGGTACCTACCTAGCCGGTCTCGCAACGACCTACCACCCATAGGACTCTTTGCACTGGTGGAATAATCTCTGGTGTGACAGAGATAATCCCAACTGCGGGCTATAGGGTCCCGACGCCAAAAATAATATATAATGTAATGTATAACCCTAGTGTAAAAGTACACTTAATATCACCGGCTGTTACTAGCTATACAACGGTAGGACGACGTCAATCACAGACCTAAATTGTACTTGATATCTCGTAGTCAATGGTAATACTAACATTTGCATTTAAATTGAAGCCAAATACGGATAAGGCCTTTGAAATAATCTGTTGCGATTTATTGCTAACTAATGAGAGATTTTGTTTTCATTATCAGCTCCATATCGGTTAGAATTTGAAGTAGAAATTACTTTATAAATTACTAGCTTCTGCCAGCGGCTTCGCTGCCGTGAGTAACGAGATGAACGAAACCAACGAACGATTTTAATATAAATTCTGTAAACCCCTAACGAGCTTTGAATGTCATATTTATTTATATCGATTCAACAGTCTAAAAAATAAGTTTCAAGCTTCTAGCTCTAAAAATAACGATACTTCCATACAACTTTTCATCCGCCCATTTTAACCCCTTACAACACTTTTTTCGCATAGCCTATGTCCTCTCTCAGGCTATCTGTGTAGCAAATTTCATTTAAATCGGTTCATTAGTTTTTGCGTGAATGCACGGTAGTCAGAGAGAGAGACAGACTTTTCCATTTATAATAATAGTAAGGAAGTAAGGATTATTATATGAAACCTTACTAATGATTCATTGAATTCATGGCTTTTAGTTATACCAAACAGATTATTCCGCCAATGCCACGTGGGGTGGAGAAATCAGGAGGTGGAATGAAGAGTGCGGTCGAGATTAAAACGAATTAAATTTTGAAAAAAAGACAACAGCAGACACAGTACAGTTTCTTCACCCGCGAAAATCATGAAACTCTCAACATTACTACAGACTCATACACTGAACGCCCCCATTAGGAATATTGATATGCTGTGTCGGCGGTCCGAAAACATACACAATGACAAGGATAAATACCAGACCGGAAAACATGCCTGTATGGCCAATATTAACATATGCTCCGAACGGGAATCGAACCCGCGATCTGTGGCGCTTAAGGTAGATTCGCTACCGCTGCGTGACAACGTCGTCTTATATACGACCACATTTCAAAAGCCTCTATCTTTTTACACAGGTAAAAATGATCATCATCTTAAATTTTGATTAAAAAACAAGTACTACAAATAACAATGAATAATAAAAAGAGATAATAAAACATTAATATTACGCAAAAAAGTTAATAACATCGTCATAAAATACAGCAGAGGGTCGTATATAGGTCAAATTCGGTGACGCAACAAGAAATGGGTCTTTTGACAAGCGCACGCGACTTTTGTTGAAATATGGAGCAAGTATTGTATCGTCTCAACACACTCCTTTCTATTTCTTTTCATATGCGAATGATTTATTTAATTATATATAAATTTCAAAAGAAACCGCAAACATTAACATACGAGTTTTTTGTAGTAAGTAAAGCCATTTTCGTTCGTTTTTTTTATAATTGTACTAAGTTGCCAAGCAAGCATACGATTCACCTAAAGGAAAGCGATTGTTGTAGTGTCACTCACGCGTTGCCAATCTCGACATATTGGTTCTTAAATCTCCTTTGCTCAGTTTTTTCACTAGCTACGGTGTCATTCAAACCGAAACACAGTAATACTGCTTTACGTTAGAATATCTGACACTAAGGTGGTACATACCTAACCGGCTTCGCGCAATAAAAGACGTACCACCATTTAATAATTGTATTATTTTATTAATATTTAAGTTTATATTTGTTAAAAATGTTGGAAATTTGCGTAGATATGCTCGTCGATAGTGATCAACTTTAATATTTTTATCTTATTTCAATTTTCTTAAATTCGAAAAAGTTATAATGGTTTGTTGTTTGCGAGGAAATGCTACCCCTCAGAGAATTCACGTTTTCTTTTTTCATCACATCCGGAGGCAAACACAAATACTCCACCTGACGGCGGCTAATGCTAAGGCGGTTGCAGAAGCCGAACTTCACTAGCCCTCCTCGCCCTGTCTCTTCACGCGTAGTTTGAAATACCCCAGGTTATAAGAAAGAGGTTCCGTAGTCTCTTATCCCTTATCACGAAGATAAATAGTTATCTTGAGACAGGTCGCTTAATTGGCACTATCAAAGTAAAAAAGTAACTTAAAATGGAGCTGCTTTTTATCTATGGACCGGTATTTATATATAACGCGTCTCGATACTTTTCTCATAAGCATTTATTTGTTATAACAAATTGATCACAACTCACAAAATCATATTAATCAACATAATAATTTTACATATGGTGCATAATTTTATACACGTGAGTCATGCGCCAATGGCCATATTATGGTTGTATCATAAATTGATGGCATGAGACATAATTATAAGCTTAAAAGTGCATATGCATTAGTAATTATCGTCAAAAGTTATAACGTATTTATAAGATGTTAGCTTCTCCCAGCGACTTCGCCCGTTTGAATATCGATTATAATGCAAACTTTGAACACCCATGTCAACCCTTTAGGGGTGGAGTTTTAGGAAATCTTAAAACACTTTTTAATTCTTCGCCAAGTAATAAGTTTTCAAGCTTTTAGTTTAAAAATGACGGACTTTCATACAAACTTTCAACCCCCTTTCACCCCCTTTATAATAATAAACAATGCACACTCAACGGCCCCCATTAGGATATTAATATCCTGTGTCGGGGGTACGGAAACATTCACAATGACAAGGACAAATACACCCAGATCGGAAAATATGCTTGCATGGTCTATACAAACATATTATGATCCGAGCGGGAATCGAACCCACGACCTGTGGGCGTTTAAGGCAGGTTCGCTACCGCTGTGCCACAACGTCGTCCCCCTTAATTGTCGAATTTCCATAAATCCGTTTTTAGTGCGAGGATACGTTTTAAAAATAACACCTGTGAAAAAGTCACTATCTTGGTCCAAGGGTTTATCGGCCATAACCATTTTGACAAAAAGTATAGCCTATAACCGTCTCCGCAATCTAATCTATATATATAAAAATTCATCACAAAAGATTCAGCGGTTTAAATGTGCAAGCGTCACAAGCAAAGCTTTCTCTTTTATAATATGATATATATGACGACGTTGTGGCGCAGCGGTAGCGAACCTGCCTTAAACGCCACAGGTCGAGGGTTCGATTCCCACTCGGAGCATAATATTTTTGTATTGACCATGCAAGCATATTTTCCGGTCTGGGTGTATTTGTCCTTGTCATTGTAATTGTTTCCGGACCCCCGACACAGGATATTACTATCCTAATGGGGGCCGTTGAGTGTGCAGCGTTTATTTATTATTTATTTATAATATTGGAATTAATCCGATATTTCAAAAGAATCGCATTTTCTCTTCATATTATTAAAAACTTATTTTTGTAACTATATTTTTAGTATAAACTCGTTATTGTATTAGCAATCACTGTTTTTTCGAGTGAACAATACAAATTTAATATCGCTTTTAGCAGGTAAACAACCACATCATACCGAAAAATGGAATAAACAAAAAATATATTCAAGTATTCGAAATGGACAAAAAATCTTTTACTTCGCAATTTCACATAAAATATTTATCTAAATTGAGCTGTCTGTATTAAACGTTTTTAGTAACATATTCAATTCTTCTCTTCTTAGCATTATTCCTGGTCTGCTTATACTCTTATCCTGATTTGACAGGTTACTAGTTTTTACACAGAGCGATTGCCATCTGAACTCCGCAACCTAAAGGGTCAATTAGTTGCTCATTGGATAAAGGCAAAATTACTTTTCAAGAGTTAGCGATTATTACCAGATGTTATGATAACAACCGGGACCGACAGCTTAACGTTCTCTCCGACGCACGGGGACCCACAAGGACGAATGTGCAGACTGAAATTTAAGTTGAACAGGCGATGCCACTGGCGTTTAAGGTAGGTTCGCTAACGCCTCAACTCGCCACAGTGCTCGAGATCCCCCGATTTAAGGTTCTCCAAGAGATCCCGGAGCCCTTTCTTTCACAGATGTCGACCACCCGTCATGGAACCCTACATAACCCGATTCTCCTTCCCACGAGGCCAGGTATCTGTGAGCAGATTTAAGAAAAAGAAAAGCACATCTGCCCCCCAACTTCGTCAAAACATAACACTGAAGTCCACAGACGAAATCGCGGGCTGATGTCAGCGAAAAATATGAAGAAAATTGATTTACATATCAGAACTTTTAAAATGCTATCACATAAAAAATAACAAGGCGAACCGGCAGACAACGAGTGGTTAGAAATAAAAAGTAAATCGAGAAATGATTCTCGCATTGCAAGGTACATTTGAAAGTCAGTACGTTTGAGCCGGACAATAAACTCGAGTTAATTAAAGATAGGTCGCGGGAAGGTCTACCAAATGTATATGATTGAAATTGTTACCTTCATAAAGCAACAAAACGGTTGATTCGTCAACGTCGAAATAAGTTATGAGTTTTCTAAGAAGTGGTTTTGAGGTTCTGAAGGTTATGTATATTGTTGTTGTTTTTTTATTGCTTGGCAAAGGTAATGTTTTTCGAGTATGTTTGTCTATTCCTTTTGATACGCTCTCTGGCCGGTCTTAAATGGTTTGATTGATTTTAACTAATGAATTGTCGTTAAAATAATTTCATGCAATAATGGTTAAATGTGGAAAAAGTAACTAACTAAAAAAGAAAAAATAAACTAACTAAAATAGAAGTCGGTGCTAAAGTCGGTGCGAAGTAAAACATCACCACATATAACACCGACTTCTGTTGTAGAAAATATTTTTTTTTTTTTTTTTAGTTTTGAAGTCGGTATTTTTTTAAATTATTTTAATTTATAATTTTTAGTGACGTATAATAGTACTTCATGATTAATGTAAATTTACGACTTTTATGGTTTTCTCATTGATGCAATTGTCAAAACTGGACCAAATTGAACAGCACCAGCTTTCAAATAAAAAATGAATCAACAAAATCAGTTCACCTAGCCGAAAGTTATGAGGTAACAAAAATAAAAAATATACAGTCCAATTCAGAACCTTCTAATTCCTTTTTTGAAGTCGGCTACGGGTTACAGGGCATTTTGGCTGTTTTCATAGTTCTAGATGGTATTTCGTAGCAAGATTTTAAATTAAATTTTATTTTCATACAAAAGACAGTACGAGGTCATTCTTAGATAGGTATAGTTACAAAAAAATAAAAGGTTTCAACTGTTAAATCAATTGTCATAAAACTTGTTGTGATTACGAAGAATGGTAATAACATGATTACTCTACTCCCGCGTGGTAAAGTCGCAGAGAGATGCTACTTTATATTACAAGGAGAGCAAAGCTACAAACACACTTAGCAACGTCATTTCTTATCTCGTTAACCTAAAAGTAAATGATATAATCTAACACTTCACAATCTGGAGGAAGGTTGTTCCATATTCAATGAATGGTCCCTTGTGTCCACACGTGCGCAGCGCTATTAGAATCTGTTGGGAACTAAAATATATGAGAAGTTTACGTATATAGTAATGAAAAATTTTAACTTTACTCCGTTGGTACTATTTTCATAGAAAATCAATGTCATAGAAAATCGTCATTAGGAGTTCTTAGGAGCTTCGTTCGTTCCAGCATGTTCGGCTCTGAGGATGAAATGATATTTATAATGGAGATTAGACATATTTTGTAGCCTTCAATGTGGGAGCGTAATACTCTTTTATTAGGTTCCCATGGGGTTATCAAAATCGTACTGGAATTATGTTTTATTTTATTTATTTGTTTGAAACTTAACACAGGTAGCTTAAGCTTATTATCTGCATTAACACACTGGATATTTTTTATCCCGGTAAAATGTTCGGTTTATGTAGGATTCTCAGAATATGCTATAGGACATATTTAATTAAAATTCGGTATAGATGTTTTATGGAAAATTATTTACTTATAAAAATCATTTTTCCCTGTAGCCATTTCTAAGGTCGTCGAGGATGAAGTCGCGGGCAGATGCTAGTAATTTAATATAGAGAAAATAAACGAAGATTCAGCGGAGAGACAATTACGCAAGAAGTTTCTCCGTGACATTTCAAAGCAATATATGTTAAGCATAAAACGCAAGACTAGTCAAGACGATATTACCATACTTTGCATATAAATATATACAAAATATATCTATAAAATGCGATTTCACACATGCCTTTTACATATTTAAAACGAAAATATAAAAAGACATATCACATATCAGACATCAGCATATGGTAGATATGAATGCATGATTCTTAGAAAATGTGATACTTATAATATATTCTCCTTTAAATTTAGATAATAATCTTCATGTAAATAATTAACTAATTAATGATTTGCAGAATTTTGCATACTGGTATTTGTGTCTGTAAAGTGATGGTTGCAAGTTGGATTCCCACTCAAGACACAAATTATTCTGTCCAAAATATTTGTTTTGGTCTGGCTGGTTGTGATCTATTCCCTTCTTTTTCCATTCCCAACCCTATTCTACTATACCTTGGCATGGCAACGCGCATGTGTTACTTTAAGTATAGCGTTCATAGGTTGCGGAGACTGCTTACCATCAGGCGCACCGTATGCTTGTTTACCAAGCGTCATCAAAAAAGTGTAGTAGTGTTAAAAGTAAAAGTAGTAAATACAAAAGTAATTTTGACGTAACATAAGTTTGCAAAAATATATTCGTATTCTGAATTTGTTTACCTAATAAAATACAACATGTTCTATACATTTCATTAAACACTAAACCTTTTAAAAATAATGTTTGGTGCTATTTTAGCCGGTACTGTAATTTAAAAATAAAGAACTTATCTAAGTAGTATTTTTCATACAATTCCAACGGGATTTATTAATGGATAATACTCCAACAAGATTGACTGATGACAATTCGATCTCTGATAAATGACTTTTATATTTATTAGTTTATATTAAATATATATTAAATATATATATATATATTAGTTTATTATTAAATACTTATTATTATTTATCGTGTGTATTTTGTTTAAGTAATAGAATGTAGTTATTTGTATGTATGTTTATTTTATATCAACACCGCCCACCATTTCATGCGATCTCCTATCCCTAAGGTTGTCTGGAAGAGATCGCTTCTAAGCGATAAGACCGCCTTTTGTGCAAAGTTAAATTTGTTCATGTGTGTTGTATTTTTCTTTTTAAAATTTTGGTGTACAATAAAGTGTTAAAAAAAAAAAAGATTCTAGAAAATTATTTTTACTTCAAAAATACTCTTTATTTCTGTAGACATTAAACAGTGATGAGGCAACAAGGACTCGCCTAGTAATATATATAATTACATATACATATGGACTACTCGTTAAGATTACATGAGGAGAAACTCTTGAATAGACAAGACTAAAGAATTCACTCAATGCTGTTTGAGGTGTTGCAATGGAGAACGTATAAGGACATAGGGGTCAACGTATTGTCTCACCGATGCGCTAAAGTGCATCTAAAGATGACTTCGTTGACCTTCGTGAAGACGAGCGGTTGTAGGACCCACGCATATGCAACAGTCTGATCAGACATTGTCTTAAGACATAACTTCATGTCCTACTAATATTATAAACGACGATCTTGTGGCGCAGTGGTAACGAACCTGCCTTAAACTCCACAGATCACAGGTTCGATTCCTCGAAGCAGATGTTTGTATTGACCATACAGGCATATTTTCCGGTCTGAGTGTACTTGTCCTTATCATAGCGTTCATTATTATTATTATAAATGTGAGAGTCAGAAAAACCTACAAAACGGATTTGGACTAACTGTGACACACAGATAGCTTATTACCTGGAGTAGTACATGAGATACTTTTATCATCAACAAAACTAGATTCAAGCGAGCGGCGCACTCAGCTAATATTTATTATTGTATTTGTATTATACATATTACACTTTTCTGCTCATAAGCCTTATGTGGTAATAAATAAGGCTTTCTGCCAATAATCTTGAAACCCTGACAAAGTGATAATTAAAAAATTATTTTGTATTTAATAACATTAATCAAACATAATAACTACAGTTAATTCAAAATAGTAAAAACTATGAATATTACAGTTTGTCCTATTTCACAATGGCTTATTTATTTTCCTTATATATGTCCTTGGATAAGACATATTGACATGCTAATTAGTATTATCAAACTATTATATATTCAATATAAATCCTTTGTACAAAACGGTAGACATTCTGTCTACGCTAAAAAACACGTATCATAAAACCGTCTGATGTGTGCGAATATTTTTATTATGAATCAATAATGCAAATGTAAAATCCACTGGACGAAACACCTGTCAAAGATTTAATGGATATATTGTGATTTGTCAGCGTATCGGAAATTAGAACGTAGCATTTACAGAAAATTATTAATAATAAATACGACCCACACACACACATCAAATGATTTGTTGATGAAATAAAAATTTCTTCAAGTAGAGTTTCTTGACTAGAGTCGGGTTTATTACATTACTAGCTTCTGCCCGCGGCTTTGCTCACGTGAATAATGTTTTGCTTTCATCCCCTATTCCCTATTATTATTTTACACCCTTGAAGGTAAAACTTTTGCAAACTTTGAATGTCATATTTATGTTGAATCAACAGCTTCAAAAAAATAAGGTTAAAGCTTCTTGCTCTAAAAATGGCGGTACTTCCATACAACTTTTCATCCCCCTTTCAAACCCTAACAACTATTTTTTGCAATTAAAAATAGTTATTATCTTCTATGGTTCAGCAGTTTTGGCGAGAAAGAGAAACAGAGATACTTTCGCATTTATTATATTAGTAAGGATTAACGACATATTTACGTTTTTTAAAACATTTCTTTGCTGTTTTAAAATATCGTTTATAAATGTTTTTATAGTAGTAACCCTTCTTTTTAAGAACATGTAGCTCTAAGCTATATAATTGTGACTTCTGACTTTGATTGGTAAATAAAACTTTAAGAAAACTTTGAAAAATATTACAAATAATTATAAAAACATTTACTGAATAAACACATCATTATACCTAGCTTGTAAAAGACCTTCCGCTCACCGATTTTATCACAAGACAGTTCCTTTATGTATTAAAATATATTCATGATCTCTCACGATATTTTCCCTTACGCGGCTTCTAGATAAAGCAACTTTTAATTACATGTTTTATGTAAGATAATTCATATAATTATGTTTTTCATATCATCATCAACCATTTACCCAGGCTCTGCTTATACTCTTATCCTGATTTGACAGGTTACTAGTTTTTACACAGAGCGATTGCCATCTGATATCTGCAACCCAGTAACTCATTGGAGCAAATAATTTATTAAGAGAACGATTATCATCAGATGTTATGATAACAGACCGACAGCTTAACGTGCTCTCCGAGGCACGGTGGCGAGATCCACAACGACAAATACCCAGGCCGAACCAGATGGCAATCGCTCTGTGTAAAAACTAGTAACCTGTCAAATCCGGATAAGAGTAATAAGTCGACCCTGGGTAGACAAAATACCGGGATAATGCTAGGAAGAAGGAGATATAGGAACTCAAATATTAATTATACTCAGTTAAAAATACAGTCAAGGCAAAAAACGAGAAGAATTCTAAAATATTTTTAAATCAAACATTTTTTGCGAAAATATCAGTTGACCTGTATGCACGTGTTGCGTAAGGTATTGTCCGACATTGTTATTTCAACACAAAAGGTTTTTTTCTACTCACAAAGGCAATCTTATACATTGAAATGCTTTTACTTTCTTTCTTCATATTTTTTTTTGTTTCCATTGAATCATCGTGAATTTACTAAAATTTAATTCGATTGTCATTGCATTACGATATATGTATGTGAATATTTTATACGAGGGAAATTATTTTTTACTAGCATTTGTCCACGGCTTCGAATGCGTGAATTTTTTTTTGATTTTGTGTTCTTGAAAATATTTGAAAATGCAATATTCGTATGATTCCCGATAAGACTTTATCCAATATTTCACCCTTTTATATGTTATAAGGTATAATAATAAATTGAATAAAAATTATTCATGTCTCCATTCTGTATTCTGTTGATTCGATATAAATAAATATGACATACAAATTTTGTAAAAGTTTTACTCAAGGGTGTAAAAACAATAGGGAATAGGGATGAAAATTTAAATGGAAATCTGTTAGGTATATGTGAATGTTTTAAACGCGGGCGAAGTCACTGGCAGAAGCTAGTAGTCTATAAACTATCTCAATAAATAATCCATTTAATGCGAAGACTTTTTCAAATTATTCTAGTAGTTCCTGAGATTAGTGCTTTTAAGGAAACAAAAAAACTACATCATAAATGACAAAAGGCATTCTGTGCAAAATGCAGGTAGCATTATCAACGCCGCCTGTCAGCTGTCTCGACGTCAAAAGAACGCGCCATTTTTACTCTCACTATATTAAAAATTTAAGATTTTTTTTTATAACTGTTGATTTGTTAATATGAATATTTAACACAGTTTAAAAAATTTGATTAATTTTAAAAATGCGATCGCTTATTATATAATATACAACATAATCGTTAAAGAGTAATAAAACACTTATCTTTTTTAATCATATACTGTTGATGACGTAAATCCATTACCACGAGCACTTTCTTTAAAAAGAGATGACAGATAATATGCTATAAGTTAGAAAGGGATACCGATGAAACATTTCTACACTTTTTTGTTCCGATGCGCTGTCGTAACATTACTTTCTTTGAGGCCGATCGCGTGTGCGATTCGTTGACTCCGATTTATCGGTGAAAGAGTGAGAGTTTTGAAACACAGAGTTATAAAATAATAGAAATACCATGTACCAATCGCATTTCTTTCTCAATAATTATGATGTTCATATTCTGCCTATATATAATGAGTTGTACGTATTTTCACGGATAATTTTATTGTTTTCATAACAAATATGTTAGATACCACTTCTATTGTAACTGTTCGTAATTTTGCGCGTGTGCGATATCATTTATAAACAATCGCTTCTATTTTACGAGAATTAAGGTTGTAAATGCGTGTGTTTGAAACACTTTCGAAGCCAATGACTGATGAGCGACAGTTTTTCTCTGTTATGCTTCAAGTGATTCCAGTGAAAAGTACCTTTGTTCTTCTATTCATGCTTTCTCTTGCATTTTATTTCTAAGCCAGAAAACTTTCTCGTCTTTGTTTATATAAATATCCAAATCATTAAACTTCACTACTCAATTTATGTACAGACACTGTATTTATGTACAGAGATACAGAAAACTGATTACAAAAAAAAAAAAATAGTTTTCATAATCCAATTAAAGTTATTGACGACGTTATGGCAAAGCGGTGGCAAACCTGCGCCATAGATCGCGGGTTCGATTCCCGCTCGGAGCAAATTTTTGTATTAACCATACATGTTTTCCGGTGTGGGTGTATTTGTCCTCGTCATTTTGTATGATTCCGGACCTCCGACATAGGATATAACTATCCTAATGGGGGCCGTTAAGTAAACTAGTCCTTTACATATAGTGCTGAAAAATGAACAATCCTTCTGTTATACAGAACGTATTATAAATGAAAGGTAGATTAGATGACGCTTCCATACAGAAAACTATTCGAAAACCAAATAATAATCCGTTTCTTAACGTTTACGCTATTTCATAAAAACCAAGACACGTAAAGATAAAAAATTTATAAAATTAAAAAATTATAAAACAAAAACATTTCAAATCTAAATCATTTTGAAGCCTCAATAACTCAAGAAAGTAAAAGGGTTGGGAAATAGGAATATTAGTAAAAATGTTTGGGATTTTTTTTCCAAAGAAGTTATGACTTTAAATAGCAATGCTTTTTAAATAAGTTTTTATATATTTTTATTTTCTGCTACATACACACATTTTAAGGAAAGTAGGTTTTCGATAAAACATATTATCACATTTTTATATTGTGTAGATTTAACCAAATATAAATTTTATATAACTTATTCGATTGTTAATAACGGCTATTATTATTAAATTGAATTGTTTAAGTTATAAGCGATTAAAGGCTATTAACGTTATTTCAATAATTAAACATACAAATAACGTATTTTTTAGACACGTTCATGACTGCTAAAGAATTCTCAAAAAAAAACTATACTATAGCCTACCCGCATTAATCTGAAAATTCAATTCGCGGCTTAAATTTCAAAAGCCTTCGATCAAACACGTACAATACCTATTTATCAATAGATACGCGTACCCTGCAATTTATAAAATAAAACGCGATTTTTTTTTCTTCTGCCATTGTTATTCAACAAAAACGGTTTAAGGCTTTCTGTAAACTTACGATTTATTTTCTTAAATTGATTGTACTTATTCTAAAAACAGAAGTAGTCAAAATATAATCTGTATTTAAAAGTAATTTATTATGATAAACAAGCAGAGTTTGTGATCAAAATTACCTGATAGTAATTAATAACATATTGATAGATTGATAGTGAAAATCAATCAAAAATATTTACCTTCTATTAACTAACTTTATATTTGTGCAATTTTTTCACTTAGAACTTATAGCATGCAATATTGACGCTAGAAAGTAATGAACTAAGCAAATAACTAATGACTTTACACCTTATCTCCTTGCCTCTAAAAGGACAGAAGAGCTTTATATTTCGTTCAAATAGTTCAAATAATTCAAATCGTGATTCACAAGAGTAAAAAGCCCTTATGTGGTATAATAGATATATTTTAAATAAAAATAATTAATATAGTTACTGTTTCGTAATTCATGTAAAGTGAAGATTCGAACTCAGGATGCCGCGTCACATACGGAGCCACAGAACCACTACGCTGTCGTTACTGTGGTAATTCATGTGTCATAATGTATCTTACAAGTAAAATTTATTTATAAATTTTCAAACGATAGTAAGTCTATTGCTTGTGATCAGCCTTAATCAGAATTTCGAGGACCAAAAAAATAGAAAGGTATATTTTTTCTAACGAATTCGTCTTTCTACATAACTTTCCCCGGAACATAATAGGGCCAGGTAGGCGAGACAAAAAATGGACCTCTATAAGCACCCAGATCCCTTGATAGTGACATTTTACAACAAGGTCATGTGTGGTAGTTTTGAAACTCTGTTATAAAATTTATATGATATCAACCTCGAAATACCGTCAAAGGTCTTTTGAATAGTTAAACGATTAAATGTATATATTTTTTAGATATTTATTTACGCAATCAGAGAAAATTACTAGCTCCGTGTAATTAAAAAAATATTGGAATATCTTGCCTTTTACAGAGTACACTTGTCAAGACACACCTCTATAATTCAGAAAGTTGTATTTTGTTTTATTTTTATTGAAACTATTGACATAATTTATGTAAAAGAGGTAGAAATTATCGCTTTAAATTTTGCTTTTAATAAATTATGATAAATCTTTTAATTACTTATTGAAAAAAAATATAGCCATTTCATTTGACGTGAAGTTATTTCTTAATTTTACGTGAAGAAAAAAATGAAAATAAGATTATATACTTATGACGTTATTATCGGAACGTCGTCAAAACGTCAAAATATAAATAACACAACATACATAATAATAATAAGAAATAGATATCCTATTAATATTTTAAATGTAAGAGTTTGTGAAGAGAGATGGGTGGTTGATTGTTACTCTATCACGCAAAATCTACAGCACGTATATGGATGAAATTTGACACACAGATAATTTCAAAATCAAAATGTTAGCTTCTTGTTGTATTATTAAAAACTAACATTAACATTAACGGGCGCGAAACCGCAGAAAAAAGTAGTACTTTAATAAAAATAATTTAAATACCTACCACAAATACGAAGATGTAGACAAATACAAGTATACCAATAATATATTCTATAGAAAGTGTACACACACAAGCGGATAGATAAAGCCCTTTGAACACGTGTGCTACCTGAGCGATTGCGCAAGAGTCGACCCCAAAAGATTTCTTACATTTTGCTGTTTTCATTATATCATTTCAATGATTTTTATTCTACTTTGCCCTTTATTTATTTTATTGAATATATTAACATGAATTTTTCAATAAAATATTTTTGGTTTATTTGATTCATACAAAAATAAATTAAATCAGTGCGAGTGTACTTTGTGCGTTTAATACTTCTTTGTCGTTGAAAAAAAAAGTAAAATGGTGTCCAGAAAAACAATAAAAACTGTTACTAAATGTTGAAAATCGCATGACCCTTATTCTCCTTATGAGGTATAAGACCTTATAATTATTTTTAAAAATCTTAGTTACTTGACCTATACTTTTTAAATTTATTTATTAGATAAAAAGTTTACAATTTGTTTTCTAAAATTGTCTCCCAAAACCAGGTAATTATTTTGACTGTAAGATCAATAATTATGTACATACAAACCTATATATTGTAATAAATATACAAATAACAAAATTTAACATGAAAAGAAAAATACTATTTAATATGATTAATTAAACTCCGTGTTATCTCAAGTAGAAACACAAACTATATTTATCTAGTAGTTTTATTCTAATCTCAATTTTATCACGAAAGTGACATATTTTTTTAGGAAGTTGTGTGGCAAACAATTAATTGGATCTTTCCAAGGTGTATTTTAGAGTAAAAAGTATCGTTTATCTAACAAAGAGAAAGGCGAGGCAGGGCTCACTTGCAACACAATTTCATGTTGAAACTTGTCTCGGGGTGCGGCGAAAGTGTGATGATAATTTGATACAGTAACCGAGAAAAATTACTTTAGTAATAGTTTGTAATAGAATATTGTAAACGATTATATAAAATTATTCAATTAACTCTTCAATTTGTAAGTGTAATTATTTGCATTATAGGCCCCGCATTCACGTGAGCGAAGACGAGGGCAGAAGCTATTAAATAATAAATTTTTATTGACAATAATATAGTATAATAGTATAGTATAGTATCAAAATAAATTTAACCTAATTTCTAAATTTATTTTTTTTATGTTAGAAGTTGGCAAACAAGCATACGGTCCATCTGATGGTAAGTGAAGCGCTTGCAGAACCATTAGTAGGTGCCACGCGTTGCCAACCTCGAGATATTAGTTCTTAAATCTCGTCCACTCAATAATTTATATCTTTAACACATATCGGATTGCTGGAATGGGCTTCCAGCGGTCCGATTCCCTTCTTCTTCCAACTTCTTCCTTGCCTCCTATACCGATGGCAGCAACACGAACGTTTACAATAAAACAAGTTGTACCCTTTGCTATATAAAAAATACTGGGACTTATCCATATTAGTCTAGGATCAATATGAACAACGTTAACCTTAAGAGTATAAACGTATAACGAAATAGGTCATAATAGTATTCCCCTTTCGATCGGCGCTAAGGCTCAGCTACACACGCTGCTAAATAACATGCTAGTTTTAGCACATGCTACTACCATGTATATCAAATAATGTTACAATGTTCTTTGTAAAATAGACACCGTTGTGGCGTTGTGGGTAGCGAGTCTGCCTTTAGTCTCGACGGTTGCGGGTTCGATTCCTGGTCGGGGAGATGTTTGTTAAAATTTCTGTCTCGGTCTGGGCGTTTGTCCGTGTGGGTCTCCCCACCGTGCCTGGGAGAGCACGTTAAGCTGTCGGTCCCGGTTATTCACAATAACATCTGATAATAATCGTTAACTCTCGATAAGTAAATTGCTCTTATCCAATGAGTTACTGGTTCACCCTTAGGGTTGCGGAGGTCAGATGGCAATCGCTCTGTGTAAAAACTAGTAACCTGTCAAATCCGGATAAGAGTAATAAGCAGACCCTGGGTACATAAAAATATCAGGAATAATGCTAGGATGAAGAAGAAGTTCTTTGTAAAATAGAATAAGAAGGAAAGTGTATGTTACCTTAAATAAATAAATAAATAAATCAAGCAGCTGCTAACAGCTACTAATAACTAACATGTTACTTGTGACGATTGTTGAGTATGCTATCTACGTTGGTAGAAGAAGTTGTGCTCTGTATGCTCTACATGTATGTCAAACGTATTTGCTTTCTCTCGAGAGTTACTAAAACCCGCCAAGATCCTATCATACTCGCACATTGAGGGTTCCGTACCACCGTAGCATACAAATATCAAGTTTCTTGCATGGGGTTCTTTATTTTTAAATTTAAATTTTATTTTGTATTCGTTGTTATAGCGGCAAAATAATTTCAACTCTCTACCTATTACGGTTTGCTAGACACAGCCCGCTGATAGAAAGACGGACAGCGGAGCCTTATTAATAGGCTTGCGATGGCACCCTTAAGGTACGGAATCCTAAAAATTCTATTAATTTCATTTTTATTTTTATTATTTCAACAGCTAAAGAGCATACTCATAGCTATGCTTTTCAATAGTGTATCTGTGGCTTTACTCTGTCGCGCAAGTCATTTCGACACGCTCGCTTACTTTCGTTCCATTCATTTTCATAACTCAAACCTTATCTTAACGATACTATGAAGCTGTGCACATTATATATTTAACCAAAAGCGACATTTCGCAATATGTCACTATACAAGAAAGCACAAGTTCATAGTTTCAAACTCTACGAACTTCGAACTCATAAACATATGTATATTTTTTGTGGGTCACACAATTGCCAAGTTTTATGAAATCTCACAACTTTTTGTATTAGAACAACTGCGTTGGAAGTACGTTTTGTTTTTTTCTAGTATTTTGCGGGGCCTTGATAGGCGTCGGGATGTGACGACCCCATCGCCCGCTGTTGGGATAACCTCTGTCACAACAGAGATTATTCCACCAGGTGGTAGGTCTTATGTTGCAAGAGGCCGGCTAGGTAGGTACCACCGCAGTGTCCAATATTCTGCCGCCAAATAGTAGTGCTTAGGCACTACTGTGTTCCAGTTTGAAGGGCATTGTACGCTAGTGAAATTACTGGGCGAACGAGATTTAAGAACTAATATCTCGAGGTTGGCAACGCGTGAGTGGCACCTACTAATGGTGCTGCAAGCGCTCATAGGCTACGGCAACCACTTACCATCAGGTGGGCCGTATGCTTGTTTGCCAACTTCTAAAATAAAAAAATAAAAATAAAAGAAGCCTACATTCTACACACTAAAACTATACTTGAGAAATTAAAACTACATTAGTTTGAGAGAATCACTAACAATTTTATATATTTTCATGGCCGGAATGCTCAAAGGTTCACTAAGAACTAGTAATAGTTAAAAATACCATTTTATAAAAAACGCAATATTCACTCAAAAACTATTGGACAGCGAAATTTGGATTAACTTATTAGCTGGATAAATACATATATAGTGTACTTTTCATGTTCAATAGGAAAAATTTTAGGTTCGCGTTCATCAAATAAAATCATAACGCGAGCCGAGCCGCGGGCACAGTTAACTAAATATAAAGGACAAACGATTGAAAACAGTTATATAAATATGTTATCAACCATATATCATTCAAAATAAAATATCTCAACAAACACATCGATAGCACATCATATGGCTTACATAACGCTCCCTTGTTATCACCGACCCTGGACTACCGACCTTCACACATTCTACAAACATTTGATCACGTTTCGTTATTGAGTAAATAATAAAAATACCTTATCGAATAAAACGAGTTATGTAAGTAAAACTCAAGATGGAACCACTTTCCTTGTATTCTTACACATAATTATTGAAGATTCTTTAATTAATGTTTACAAAAATTTCGCTTTAATGTTATAGTTTTACTGTAGAATTTTGTATAGCCTACGTTTATTTGAAGCAGACTAACAAAGGATTTAATGAATTGAATCAAATGACATACATGTGTTTGACATTGACCGTTTTAATTGAAACAGTTTATGTTTTAAGTAATTAAATTTATTGTATATAATTTATAAGTGTACCAACCTAACTGTGCTCTGCGCATTATTCTAAAGAAGGGATCCGAAGTTTCTGTTTACGTATTAATATATAAATTAACAAAACAAATAGAAGTAGTAGAGCCATGTTCCTCAGAACACAAATGGGCCGATATTACCGAGGAAGTACTACCCTCTCACAGAAAATCGGCACGTTAGAGTACTGTTGCGTTTCGTGCGATGAGTAAGAGCGCTGAAGGCCCAATATCCCAGCCCTGTTGTTCCCTTCTCATTGCTTCATATTCCTTGGATTGGCATATGTCATACTACAAGTATCCCAAGTGTTCATAGGTTGTGGTAACTGCTTACCGTTATGACATAAAAAACCAATGACAATGAAACAAACCATAAGAACCTACAATATTGCGTTAATTGCTCATACTACTTTGTAAATACAAATGTATACTAAATTATAGTGTAACGATTTATTTTACATATGCACTTAACAAAACACAGTAATTGTACACACAAACATAACATGCCTAGAAGATGTGCGATGATTCACACGGCTCGTAATCTTTATAATCAAAGTTGGAACTGTGACCTAAATCCCCGCAACTACGAGTACTTTCATTGTGAACGCTTACTCACACACGCAAACACATCCACAATACTTACATTCACGAAACAAACACATCAACAACCGCGAACATAGAGTGTTTACATTAACGCACACAATGATAACGCTGTACAGATAGGTGCGTGAAAGAAATTTGCATAGTACACAAGAACACACTGACACATATAAATATAGCAAATGTTTATTCCATTATTGACGAAAAATAAGTTAAAGAAAAATGTTGAATATTATATAAAATGAAAATGCATTGAAATAGCACACACGTGAACAGTGAACGTTGTAATTCATACGCACACATGCAAGAGCATCACAAGCGGTTTGCAAATGGGAGGGTTACAGTGTACCATTGTGCTTCGGCATTAGAGCGAGAAGAGATGTATAATATACTTAATATAGACTACGCTTAAGAACTAGGACAATATTCCTGTTGTAATTAAATACAGGAATGTAGAAATGATCGATTGAGGGCTTGAAACTGAATGCCCAAACAATTCAAGTTTTAGACCAAGACAAATGGAAATCTCGTAATAGGACAAATGCTGTTCATGATTTATGAATTGACAATATTTACGAAACCCACTCAACAAAACTCAGAATTATATTTTTAAGCAAAATTATAATATGTACCATTTACAAGTACATCACAAGATCCAAGAGCACGCTTCTTTAAAACTATTAACCCTGACCTGAGTCCGTTGCCCAACACTTTTAGATGATGATAAGCCAATTTCGTGGGTATTTATTGCTTTATCAAAATTTATTGTACATTTTATAATACAAGAAAGTAATTGCGCATTTTATAAAGTGGACATGAATTGTGTAAGAACTTGATTAGAATCCAACCTACTTTCCAAACGAGACGTCTTCAAAAGGCACTATCAGTTAAATTGTGTATTAGATTTTATAACTGACAACGTATAATGATGAAGAAATGTTTTGTAATTGTAGTCAAATTATATATCACTGAATTTGAACAATGACATTACAAAATAATCATCAAAAGACGATTAAGAGAATTTGTAAACGGGTATGACACGGGCAACTTGGTCGTTATTTTCTGTAATCACATTCAGAAACATTTTGCTAACCATCTCCACCGTTCCACTTATTATCATTAGACTCGATCTTTTCATTTCATGCTTGTTGAAGACCTTGGAATTAAAATAAAGCACTTCCATATACATATATCAGTGTTTTTTGACGTGTTACAAAATTGTTGTCATCGATTTTAATTTGAAATGTCAATTCATATTTCAAAAAGATTTTTCCTTTCGCTCGAGATTTCATGATTAGATTTAATATTGCGGATCGTACCATGAATATTATCATTAATTAATCAGCATTGTAGATACTCGTTACTTATCGGCCATCAGCATTAAGAAACATCAAAGCACAAAACGGTACCGGAAAGGAAACGTGAAGAAATTGATTACTTCCAGCCGTCATTCAAATCAGTGTCATACAAATAGTCATAATCTTCGCGTTGCGCAACTCGGGCGCAGTTCTGACGTAACCGAAACGAGCTCAGCGAAAGTTAACACGGCAATTTCACTCTCCTCTCTATCTTTCTCTTTAGCACCCGTCCCTTTTCCTCTAACGACCTGTAATATTTACTCTCTCGTTATTCTGGTAGCTAATTTTCTATCTCTGTCATTCATTAATGTTTTATATGGTGTTATCTTTGTCTGAAATCTTCTTCACGGTTGGCATGATCTATTTTTTCATTTTCGCACGCGCTGGAGGCGTAACCGCGATATAATCAATTGTTAGCCGACTGTTTAGAGCATTTACAAGCATTGAGAGCATAATAATTTATAGTTCTTGTTTAGGTTATTAATTTGTTTTCAAAGTTAATAGCTTATAATTTAATAAATGTGTTGAGTTTAACTGTGTCATCTAAATTATTATATACTATTTTTTTTTTAATCAGTAAAATTTGACAAATTATTTATTAACCTTATTTAAAAGATTATTTAGATATCAATATTTTAACCTAATTTATATAATATAAATTAAAATTTATGATAAATATTAATCAATCTAATATTATTTTGTAATAATATTATTTAGCGTAGTAATAAAATGTGTTTTTTCCAAGCATATGTCCAACTAATAAACATTCATGTTACCGATAAAAGGGAATTGATGGGGAAGGAGAAAAGGTAATATATCAAAAGAGGAGGGGGGAAGTTAGGACCTCCACTGGTTTAAGTCTTCCAATGAAACTGAATATTACCTTTTTCTCATTCTATATTACTGTTGACCCTGCTGGCCTTGTTAGCGTCACCGGGCGGGGTAGCCGAGTACTGAGACCCTTGAAAAAAGGACGGTCCTCGCAAGGGCTCAAAGTTTCAAAGGGGAATTCGTCCTTAGTCCTCACTTGAACATTACGACTACCGTAATTACTTAACGATAATCTCTGAGAGAGTTGTACTTCCTGAGTCAGCCCGTTCATACAAAAAATGTAAGTAAGTAAATGGAGGTCCTCCTCCTGGAGGAGAGTTGGTAATATTTCTGAAAGTTGATTAATAATTACAATATTATCCCTCAATGAAACCAACATTAAAAAACGTTATTTTGGTCCGATGCACGATGTTTAAAAATGAAAAATAAACCAAAAAATACGTTTCATAAACTATCTCATCACATGGTTTCTCTCAGTTATATAAATCACACTAAAACAGGTTTTTAGGTTTTTTTTAAACTTTTACTTGAAAAGAAGTTTTGTCAACGGACTATCAATCCTTCAAGGGAGTAAAGGGGTAGAGGTATCTGCCATCACATCTTATCATGCTTGTTTGCCACCGTCGTGATATAGGAGGAAGTGAAAACTGTGTACATTGCTCATTATACACAAAATATACACACGCACCAACGGCCGTTTGACGACCGTTGTGGCTTGCTGGTAGCGAGCCTGGTTTGAGCCTCGATGGTGGCGGATTCGATTACCGCTCGAAGCAGATGTTTGTTATAAATATATGTTTCGGTTTGGCTGTTTGTCCCTATCGTGCCTCGGAGAGCACGTTAAGCTGTTGGTACCGGTTGTTATCATAACCAATGATCGTTATCGTATAATTATCGTTAACTCTTGATAGGTAATTTTCTGATATCCAATGAGTTTCTGGTTCGCCATCTGGGTTGCTGAGGCCAGATGGCAATTGCTCTGTGTAAAAACCAGTAACCCGTTAAATCAGGATATGAGGCAGATCCTAGGTGAATACCGGGAATAATGAAAAAAGACATACACACACAGGCGCTCACACACAATCACAATCTACACAAAATATTATATTTATATAAACTCCATCCATCCTCTACATACTTTTAGGGCTCAGTATTTATAGATGAAATTCGTTCTACTTATTGTAAATTAATCTGAATGAAAATAACAACTCCCACAAAATTCCCCCACCCGGTTACGCTGTCAAGGCCAGTAGGGCCAACAGAAATACACTTAAAAATCACAGAAAATTGACTTAAATAAGTTCTGATTTTTATATTTTATTATTACAACAATGATATTGAATTAAACCCGAACAAATTGTAAATAACAAAAATTTATACTTCTCTACAATAATGGCATAAAAATGAACCAGCTGTATATAAGTATATTATTTCCGTACAAACACAAACATTTAATTTTTTTGATATTCTTAATATTGTACTCCTGTTTTACAGATATGTACTAATATAAATAAGTGCCACATTCAATGGGAAGACACTAGCTCCTGAAATACAACTAGTTTAGGAACTAGGGTTCATCTATTGTTGATTTGTATGTTGTACCCTAATAAAGATTCTTCTTCATCCTAGCATTATTCCCGGTATTTTTATTTTACCCAGGGTCTGCTTTTATTGCTCTTATCCGGATTTGACGGGTTACTAGTTTTTACACAGAGCGATTGCCATCTGACCTCCGCAACCCTAAGGGCGAACCAGTAACTCATTGGATAAGAGCAATTTACTTATCAAGAGTTAACGATTATTATCAGATGTTATGTGATAACAACCGGGACCGACAGCTTAACGTGCTCTCCGAGGCACGGTGGGGAGACCCACAGTCAAACGCCCAAACCGAGACAGAAATTTTAACAAACATCTGCTCGAGCGGGAATCGAACCCGCAACCGTCGAGACTTAAGGCAGACACGCTACCCACAACGCCACAACGATGTCAATACCCGGTGTACCCTAATAAAGATTATTATTATTATTATTAATTAAATTAAACAAATATCTGTATATCTGCTACTATCGAAAGAAATCTAGAATCGAGATATATCAGAATCGACGATCAATATTCGCATAAGTTCTGGTGATCGGTACGGCAGCGAGCCCAAGGTTGCAGTGGAAAGTACCCAGAGAACATTCCTGCGCTGCCTACGACAAGCTTTCGTCTCACAAGGCTATCAACTGCCTTTGCTATCCTTATCTCGGCTCACCTTTGAAACGGCGGTTAGTTCTCGAAATATTTACACAGCAAATGATGTTTTATTATACAAATAATACTGGTGGTAAGACTTTTATTGCAATAGCCCGGCTAAGTAGTACCATCACAGTGCTAGTTATTCTAACGCTAAGCAGTAGTTTGTTTTGTATGACAGTGTTTCGATTTAAAGGGCTGGTAGCTAGTAAAATTACAGGGCAAATGAGATTTAAGAACTAATATCTTGAGGTTGCCAACGCAGGAGTGACGTCTACAATATAAATTGTTTTGCAAGCGCTCATAGGCTATGACAACCGCTTACCATCAGGTGGGCCGAGTTCATCTCTACGATCGCCTTTCGTCCAAAAGTTAATATATTCAAAATTTTCTATTTAAATTTTCTGATAGAAAATTCGTCTTAGCTAATAATTTTACAAAGATAGAAGTTGAATTTATTTGTGACAGCATTAAAATAAAATAAAAAACAGATTGTAAAATATTCAATAATCATATGTTTTGTTAATAACATGGGTATTAAGAAAGTGCGTTAAAACACTTTAGTCGGAGTCCGTCGTAAAATTCTTTCAAACTTGTTAGCAAGTTCCAAGTCACCTTTAAAATGACTCACGGTGGGTCATAGCGACCTTTTCCTTTTATTTTATTCCTAAACCAAATCGCAGGAAGTGCCTAATTTTAATTCTTGCAAAACGTTTTTATAGCATTTCGATTACATTTTTAGGTACCGCAAGAAAAAGACGAGAACTCAAATTATTATTCAATTTAGACTAATGATCAGTAGCGTTTTTCTGCGGTTTCGTCCGCTTGCATATTGAATATTAAAAAATAAAGGTACTTCACATCTACTTACAACACTTATTATAGACATCAGCATGAAACCATGATCACAGATTTTTTTCTGGTGTGAAAATTCTCATGCCTCTCTAGGGCAACATGAGGCTATGTCGGACTCGCACCGATTTAAACCCAACGATATTCTTCTACGCGCCTTTTGTTAGAACTATGGGTTCGCTTTGACAATCTTCCGCGAGCCACGTTACCAGTAACACCAACCATAAAAATGTGTCCCAACCTTTTTTAATGCCTGAATATGCATTTAAGAACACCACTACCAGGTAGTGGTAGTGTGAGACTCAACCTCCTTCAATCCTCTAGCGCTCTTAAAGCGCTTCTATAGCTGTAATACCCAATAAAACCGAACGAACTGCCTACACCTTAGTGGGATGCCACAGCTTCGCTTGCGCAGCCTACCGCGACGCCAGAAGCGATAAAGAGTGACTAGGAGGAGGGCTCTTTGTAGCATTTTAAGGAAGCACCCAATAATTTATTTTTAGGCTCATCGTCAAACACCCCATATAGCATACATTAAACTTCTATATGCATTGAAGTTAGTAACATTTTTTCAGTTTTATTTATTTATTTATTTATTTATTTATTTATTTATTTATTTAGATACACCAACAGTGATTTGAAATATGACCTATGAATTATACAGAGTATTTTCTAAGATGATTTCAAACACTTAACTTAAGGTATATTCAGCATTAGCAAATGCCTCATTCTAGGTTAGTTACAAAAAAAAGAAAAAAATAACTAAAATATACAAACAATGAGTAAAATAGTTTTAGTATACCCTTGCTGCTAATGAATTTAAACAACTATACCGGCTTCTCATTAGGCACACAATTTCATTAGACTTACTATTTAACTTTTGAAGAATAAAAAAAGTTGATTAAAAAATTCCGTGAAATCCATTTAGACTCTAAGACCTCGGTCAAAAAGACCAAATTTCATTTTTACAATATTAATTACTACAAGTTTAAAAACTCGCTTACTAATTTATAAACGTTTGCATTGAAATTGTTCTTAAAAAAGCAAAAATATAAAAACTAGGAAGAAATAGAATATTTTATCACTTTACTATCATTACATCAATAAATCAACACAGACATGTCTATGAATAATAAATAATCGTTGTATATTTTCCCTAATGAAAATAAAGTCATAAACGATTATTTTAGCAGTAGCAAACAATAATAGTTTCTATGGCATTAAAAATAAATGTTTAAAAAGCATACACGCTAACTAGGATGCACGCATGAACATCTAGAGTCAAAGTTCGCAGCACAACCTTCAAGAGGAATCCAATCAACTATCTAATAAACCGACATGCGAAATAAATTGCACTTCATATCTTGAATAATTCATTTATTACATGCTGCATAGAGCTAGATCAGCATTTATGCATATGATAAGCATGCGTTGATATGACGCGAAAATGCTTTTAATGTAATTGAGCAACAATTTATGAAAGTTTTTAAATGAAATTCAGATAAAAATAAAAATAAATAAATAAAGACGCTCATAGCTGGGTGCGCTCACTGATCGGTAAACGCTCGGTGAGTTAAGCAACTTAAGGTGCGGTCAGTCAGTAGATGGGTGATCGTATAGTGGTATTTCAACCTATCGTCTCCGTGCTTCGGAGGGCACGTGAAAAGTCGGTCTCGGCCGTGATCAATTTGATGATAGTCCAAAAATCAAGGCCTCTACCGGCGACAACTCTAACACTAGGTTGGCTACTAACCATTCAATAAAAAGAAGAAGATTGGTCTGTATCAGCGATTCAGTTTTCATATCTCAATACATCAATCTCTTCCTTGGAGACTATTATCCGTAGCGCGCACTCTGTTCTAGAAAATGTCAACTCCGACTTCACAACAGGCGCACTTAGGACGAAGTCGGATTAGTCTCCTGGTGTGCTTTCTTCTTCAAGCTAAGCCTCAGTTTTCGGTATAACTCTAAGTCAAGGCCAGTCATATTATGATGAAATAAAAGAGAACAGCTATAGATTTTTTAACCACAGTTATATTATTGCATTTATATTGTTTTAACGGTATTTACTATAGTACCTAGTCTTTAAATATTTAGCTATTACAATAAAACCGTATATTACAAAGAAAAGTACACAAGACCAGGACTTCATTTGATTTGTCGTATAGTTCAGAAAAGCACATGATCATCACTTAACGTAACTTAATCTATAGCAATATTATAAAGCTGAAGAGATTGTTTGGAACTTCTGGTCGCATATATACTAATATACCTCTGTCACAACAGACATTATTCCACCAGTGCAATCAGTCACACTGGTAGTAGGTCTTTTGTTGCAAGAGGCCGGCTAGGTAGGTACCACCGCAGTGTCCAATATTCTGCCGCCAAATAGTAGTGCTTAGGCACTACTGTGTTCCGGTTTGAAGGGCATTGTACGCTAGTGAAATTACTGGGCGAACGAGATTTAAGAACTAATATCTCGAGGTTGGCAACACGTGAGTGGCACCTACTAATGGTGCTGCAAGCGCTCATAGGCTGCGGCAGCCACTTACCATCGGGTGGGCCGTATGCTTGTTTGCCAACTTCTAACATAAAAAAATAAAAATAAAAATTGACAAAATCTTTCTGCAAGAGATAGTACATTCTGAGATAGTAGATAGTACATCTTGAGGAAGGCGATAGGCTATATAACGTCACGATGCGACACTTAGAAGCCGAGCAAAAGAAACTGCGGGTTGGTGGGCGATACGGTGAGTTGGTTTAACAGCAACACAATAATAAAACGAAATAATTTTTCATTTGTTTGTTTAACTAAACAATAACGACGTTGTGACGCAGAGGTAGCGAGCCTGCCTTATACACCACAGGTCGCGGGTTCGATTTCCGCTCGGAGTATAATGTTTGTATTGACCATGCAAGTTTATTTTCCGGTCTGGGTGTATTTCTCCTTGTCCTTGTATGTGTTTCCGGACACAGGATATAACTATCCTAATGAGGGACATTGAGTGTGCAGCATTTATTTTATATTATTAATAACTATGTAGACCACGCGAGTGAAGCCATGGGCACGCCTAATATTAGTTAAATATAAAGGTGGGTTCGCACTCCGCAAGCGATTTGGTAAGCTCGTAGGGTCATAAGATCAAAAGTTTAACGCTTACAACACTATATTTATTAATACAATATAGACATTTTGAGTAATTTACAAAAGGTTCATGTTTAATAATAAATCAGGTTAAGCACCATCATTTATAGCTTTGTTTGTGCTCCTTGGGCTATTGTTGTGACGACACATCACATTTAGTATACGCTTATAGTAGAACAAGATAAACATCACATATTATTATGATGCCCTAATAATACCGGATTTGAAATTGAGTGGTAATGTACAGAAAGGACGCCAGAAAAGACGTTGATGAAATGTGTGGAAGAGGATATGCGTGGAATGGGGGTGAGTGCAGAGATGACGAATGATAGAAAAGAATGGACGAAGAAGACGTGCTTTGCCGACCCTACTTAGGGGGTTCTCTGAGGATAAGAGCAAGAAGAAGAGCCCTTATAATACTACTAATATAATAAATGTGAAAGTTTGTATGTCTAGATGTTTAGATGTTTTGATGTTTTTTTATCACGCAAAAACGGCTGAACGGATTTTTATAAAATTTGGCACAGATATAAATCGTTAACTTGATCGAGACATAGGATACTTTTTAAACCGGAAAAATGTTAGGTTCCTGTGGGATTATAAAAAACGTACTGCAATTATGTTTAGATGTTTGTAACTCGCATTTAAACAGATTTGGTTGAAATATAGCATATACATAACCTTTTATCTGGATTAACACCTCGAACACTTTTTATTCCGGAAAATGTTAAGCCTGTAAGATTATCAAAAACATGCTACAGGGCATATTCAATTGAAATTCACTATAGATTTTTCTTATGGAACATTATTTATTTACAAATGATTCATTTCTGTCTGTAGCCAATTCTAAGATCACCGCGGACGACGTCGCAGGTTAACGCTACTTTTAACGAAGCTCGAATTCGCGCGCAAATTATAATTCCAAATAAAACAAACTAACAAACAGGTCTATAATATTGTTATAGGCTAACGAATAACGATGTAGATTGTAATGAATTAAATACATGTAATTCAGAGAAACATCGTTAGTATTAACGAGCGATTAGCGTACTTTAAGTTAAGTCCGATTTAAGCGGCGCAAAATCCTATTTCACGGAGTAGTATCAATTAAAACGTTATTAGCAAGTTAATCGACGCTTAAAATACATTAATTATCGCCGTTTCACTTTCGAAACTATTTGTTTATAGATTGAGAGCATTCGATTGCTACAGCTCATTAGTTTTTTGTAGGAATTGATTTAAATAACTTAGATATCTTATCAAAATCGCAACTTTGCTATGTTTTAAATTGAGAAACCAAATTATTTAAGCGAGTGGATTAAGCTTTAGGCGTGGTCAGTCAAATGCCTTTTTTTTTTCGGAATGTGTATTGTTGTTGGCCCTACTGGCCTTGACAGCGTCACCGGGCGTGGGGCGAGTACAGGCACTCAGCCGTGATAAAGGGGCAGCCCTCACGGGGGCTCAAATTTGATTCCGTCCTTAGGGTGCCTCCTGCGTAGCCGAACCATGGCTAAGGACGTCATCGGAGATGGAGGCAGCGCTCCGAGCGCATTCTATACGGTAGACTCACCCGACGGTGTGAGCGCGACGCGACGTGCGAAACAAAGGGCCTCGACCTCGCCCGGCGAGGACGGTGTTGTGTGCGTGTCTGTGCTGTGTAAGGGGCATTTTCTAATGTAATCCTATCGTCAGGGTCTTGCAGGACGTGCTTAGGACGCCATACTTTTGTCGGTTGGTGACATCGGTCTGTAGTCAAATGGTAGTAGGCCCATACTCCTTCCAGCTAAAATTGGTGGTCCTTCATCGGGGCAGTGCTACCCTCTCATATAAAATCGGCTTAAAGTACCTAACAGTATCAGTAGGTACTGTTGCGTTTTGTGCGATGAGCTCCTGAGGCCCAATCTCCCACCTCTCTTTTCCCATCCTTATTTCTCTTGCCATCCCATCTCTCTTATGACGGGAACGACCATATTAATAGCAAGCATTCATAGGTTAAGGTGACTGCTTATCATCAGGAGGACCGTATTCTTGTTTCCCAACCGTCATGACATAAAAAAGTCTTTTTTGATGGGTAACCGCATGACGATAGTCGATAAGTCAATTTAGAGGTCTATATGGACCATCTGAAGACCACTAAATCTGGGTTGGGCACACCCAAAAAGAAGAAGATTAAGTCAAGAAAACGCTCAGCGATCAGATCATGAGCAATAAAACGTTATTTTGAGAATCAAGGGAAGTTACCCCATCGCACTACATTAGTATGTGAAAGTAGTGGTCCCATGTATTCGTCGTATAAAAAATAAGTCGCATTTAATACATTGTATTGTGACCAAATTTATATATCTGAGTACTTATTTAATGCATATTTTTATTTTTATTATGATATTTTTGCGGGGCCTTTATATAAAACCTATATATCAGCCCCATTGTTACACGAGAAATTTAATTTAAAAAATATACTTAAGAACCTAAAACTAGTTTATGAGAATCAGTAACAATTTCATATATTTTTATTACTTGAATGCTGAAAGGTTTTAATGATAATTAAAAATGATTTAAGCTGTTAGCAAATATGTTGTCCTTTCAACTGTCTTACTCATAGGGCTTACAAAACCCTGTCGGGACAGCTTTGATGTGTGTTTGACGTTCGTTGTGGCGTAATGGTAACCTTGCCGCTTATTTATTAACCATACACTCATGTGTTCCAGTCAGGAAGGTTGTGCTTGTGTTTCTGCGTCTCCAGACCCTAAATCAAATCAAATCAATCAAATCAAATATTTTTATTCAACGTAAAAGCATATAACTTATTTGTTGAAAGTCAAGATTCTACTACCGGCTCCAA
This sequence comes from Hestina assimilis, assembly GCA_023373885.1. Classification (NCBI taxonomy): domain Eukaryota; kingdom Metazoa; phylum Arthropoda; class Insecta; order Lepidoptera; family Nymphalidae; genus Hestina; species Hestina assimilis. Next base: position 4,652,304 of record CM041740.1, on the reverse strand, counting down.
AATTAAACCTCTACTCGAGAAAAACCGGCGAAACAAACTCGGGGGGCTATATCTTTTTTTTTAATATATTATTATTTTTTATATGTCCAAGTAATTTACATATTATGATGACTGAAAAACCTGGAGTGACACAAGATATTACTATCCTATTAAGTATTCTTGACTTTTTTTATTGTGACTAAGTTAATCCTCAAGCATACGACCCAGCTGATGATAAGCAGGTGTCATTCACCTTTGCCCAGTAATTTCAATACCTACAGTGTTCTTCAAACCGAAACAGTATATTGCTTTATGGTATAATAACTGGCACTACGGTACCTACCTAGCCGACCTCACGCTATAAAAAGCCTACCAGTAGCAGAGTGTATTACCAGTACACAAGAGTGTACAGTGTTTATTTACATATTTTATCAAATACGTCAGTGTAAGTTAATCAGCTCTTATTTTATATAGTTTGCATATAAAGAATGTTAAAACGGCCTTGAGGCCAAGCATAGGCAGTAGGAAGTAGGAAGGCGATCGAATAAAAATTCACAACGCACGAACTTATCGTCGGTAATTTTCGGAGAGACGTGACGATGAATCTTCCTTGTAAAGATTAGGGTACAATAAGAGGAATATAAATAATAAAAAATATTAAAAACAATTCACTATGTATTTAAGGACTATTCATTGGAACAGTTATGGCGTAGATACTGCAAAAATTATATCTAAATTTCATCTTCTCTCTTTTTTGACTCTCCCTCGCTCTCTCATTTTTGCCGAAATAAGTACACCGACGAGAATACATGTAATAATATCTCTCATACCCAGGAAAAGGAAGATCGAAGCCGCGGGCACAACTAGTGTAAGATTTATTGAAACAAGTTTGATATAGGTTAGGTTTCGTCTAGTTAATACTGTATTTATCAAAAATTGACAAAATATGATAATCTATAAAAATAGAACAAATCGTCGAAATGTACCTATGTCCTAATGGAATAATTTTTATCTCGTGTTTGTTAGGACAAGTTTTGTACGTTATCAACAGGATCGAAATTCCCACAAGAACGGGATCAACGGAATCGGGAAGGTTTTTTTATTATTTGTATTCCTGTGAAGAAATCGCTTGGATATACTTCTAGGAATTTTGTTTCTTTGCTCTTTGACACAGAGTTGTGCATAGAGTTAATTGTTGAAGAAGCAAATGATTGTATATAGGTAACAGACCCAAGGACGGGATTAAAACTACTATAGTAACGGGATCAACGGAATAAAATTTTAATATGTAACCGGACGAAATCGGGGCGGGCCGCTAGTTTATATATATAATCGTTTGCGCTCGGTGTACCCAAGAAGAAAATCCTCGATACTCATGCGGGTCTATTTTACTTGCGCGCACGCAACGGAGCTCGCGCAGACCGTTTGAATGACAAATTTCATAGGACCTTGAAGCCAGACATATTTTCCTAGTGGGCACGTGATTCAAATACATGAAAATATATTTTTACGAGCGATATTATAATCGCATGCAAAGGGTTCCGCACCAATAAAATGTTCCACATATACATATAAATAAAATTGAAGTGTCTGTTTGTATACATAAAAAAAATAAAAAAACACGTACGAAACGCTTTGCTTCCTCGTTCCTGACGCACCGCAAAGTCTGGAATGCTCTACCGACCTGTCTTCCCCACCTCCTACAAAGTACCTTCAAATCTATAGTGAATCTTCTAGACAAGCGCGCTCCACCTTAGGCTGTATAATCACTTGGCCTATACATTTAAACAAAGTTATCTTACGCGATATGCTCTTAATCAAGTATATACTTTTTTCATTGGATAGCGTATGATATTATGTTGGTCTTATATAAATTTAATGATGACAAGGACATACACACGCAGACCTGAAAACATGCCTGTATGGGCAATACAAACATCGAACCCGTGACCTCTACTCTTATGTTCGCTACCGCTGCGCTACAACGTCGTCCAAATAAGGAACAAAATAAAATTCCTCAATCATTGAACTATTTACCGTTGTAAAGTCAGTGGATTGTATTTTGTTTAAGAAACATTTTCTTAATATTGATAAAACCTTTTATATATACGTACATATATTTATTTTCTTACATAATAATTCCATTAAAGCCTATTAAACTTTTCCAATGTTAGACAAAGCTAATTGTTTATTATAAAGCAAATAAATCTATCAATAATGAGTGTAATTACTGACACATTCAATCAAGCAAGGTGTAAATTCTTTTAGATATAAATATTCATAAATAAGTTTTTTAAAACGTGTAAATTATGCACATTATGCTGCATTTAATCAAACGAAATCCTTACTAATATTGACACCGTTGTGGCATTGTGGGTAGCGAGTCTGCCTTTAGTCTTGACGGTTGCGTGTTCGATTCCCGCTCGGGCAGATGTTTGTTAAAATTTCTGTCTCGGTCTGGGCGTTTGTCCGTGTGGGTCTCCCCACCGTGCCTCGGAAAGCACGTTAAGCTGTCGGTCCCGGTTATTATCAATAACATCTGATAATAATCGTTAACTCTTGACAAGTAAATTGCTCTTATCCAATGAGTTACTGGTTCGCCCTTAGGGTTGCGGAGGTCAAATGGCAATCGCTCTGTGTAAAAACTAGTAACCTGTCAAATCCGGATAAGAGTAATAAGCAAACCCTGGATTAATAAAATAGCGGGAATAGGACGAAGGATTATTTGTTGAAAGTCTAAGTCTACCACCGGCTCCAAAATGAAACCTCTATCTGAGATATGTATAATCGTATATAAGGGTAAAATATCTAATACTCAGAAAATCGCTAAAATCTTTCAAATTGTGCCACGAGTTTATGAAAGTACTAGACGCAACAAGTTCCGTGTCCTCATCTAACACTTGAACAAATTGTTTATTTCTAGAAATAAACAATTATATAACCCTAAAAAATACCGGGAATAACGCTAGGATGAAGAAGAAATCCTTACTAATATTATAATATTAGTAAGGATTTCTTCTTCATCCTAGCGTTATTTATAAATGCGAAAGTAACCCTGTCTCTCTCTGTCTGTCGCACTTTCACGCCAATACTACTGAACTGATTTTAATGAAATTTAGTACACAGATAGTCTAGAGCCTGAGAAAGGACATACGCTACTTTTGAATGCGAGAATAATGTTGCAAAGGGTTGAAAAAGAGGACGAAAAATTGTATGGAAGTATCGTCATTTTTGGATTCCGGTTCCGGTGACGAAAGTGTAAACACGTACGATAGTGAGCTCTGCAGAATTAGTTAAATTACGAGTGCAAAAGTGAAAAATTTAACACATAATACATTTCAAACTTCGGAAAATCAAACCACAGTACTGTTCAAGCAGAAATTACAGTGAAAAAACTTTACATTTGTGTGATTTTGCAAAAAATATTCGAACATATGATCACAAGCTGTCAAATACATTGACAGTCATAGATAAGAGAAATAGCAGGCGGAAAGGTCGCTGCCATAGAAGAAAAAGTGATACCATCTAAAAAGTGTGGCCAGTATATAACATCAAATTACCCAAAAATAAAATGGAAAAACAAATGGAAATCTTGTTCTCCAAAATAAACGAAAAGTTCAATGAACAAACAATAACATTAACAACAGCAATAACGAAAAATGTAATGGAGGCCTTGGACGAAAAAATGAGAATACTGACAGAAGAAAATAACAACCTTAAAATCAAAGTAACTAATTTGGAAAAAAAAATAACATCTTTAGAAAAGGATAAACGAAGAAATAATTTGGTTCTTTTCGGCATTGAAGAAAAGGGGAAAACAGAAATAGAGCTAGTGGATTTTGTAAAGGAAATTATAGTGGAATCAGGGACACATTTAGACAGCCAAGAAATTAGTTACATCAAAAGAATTGGAACACAATCTGATAAGAACCGTCCAGTCATAATGTCTCTAACAACAACTTGGAAGAAAAATCTTATTTTGAGAAACAAGCGTAACCTACCTGCAAATATATATGTCAAAGAGGACTTCCCTAAGGAAGTTCTTGAAATACGTAAGCAATTGCAGCCAAAAGTAGAAGCAGAAAGAAATAATGGAAATATAGCATTTATAAAATACGACAAGTTAATTGTAAAAAAACCAATGAATACCAACCGTGAAAAAGAAAAAGAGAAAAACAGCATCACCGACCACCTCATCTCAGAAAAAGCTAAATACGGAGAATACGGAAAATGTAAAGTCACACATAAACAAAGCAAGGGAAGTAATTAAACCAAGCATACTATCGTATGTAGGACGTGAAAGATCTGCTTCGATGTCAGAGTTGACAAAAAACAAGTAAAGGCCTTCTCCGACCGGAACCATCATAGAGATATAACAAAATTATAGATATAAGTAACACCTCAATAAATCGCCCCCCAAGCCGGCTGGTCACCGTGGGGAAGTCGACCAACACCTCCAACAAATCTGCCAACCAAATACAAGACAATAAAAGCGACACAAAAACGAAGTAACTTATACCTATGTACATTAAACACACGAACCCTTAGAACACCAGAAAGTTTGCAAGAGTTAGAGTTAGCTATCGAAACCATCAAGTGGGACATATTGGGCATAAGCGAGATGCGAAGAATAGGAGAAGGAATAGAAGAGAGAAGCCACTATATTCTGTACCACAAAGGTGAAGTTGCGGGACAAAGAGGAGTAGGATTTTTGATAAAGTTAAAACTCAAAAGCCAGATCATCGGATTTGAAGGAATATCAGATAGAATAGCAGCAATTCATATTAACTTACCAAAACATACAAAAATCTGGTCATCATCCAAGTCTATTCGCCGACGGAACAAGCAACTAAATTAGACATAAACGAATTTTATGACAAATTAAAAGAAGTTACCGAAAAATACTCGGGAAACAATATTGTACTTATGGGAGACTTCAATGCTCAAGTGGGCGCCCGAATAACCGGGGAAGAACATATATAATAGGAAAGTACGGAGGGGAAAAAGAAGCAAAACGGTGAAAATTAGTAGAATTCCTACTAGAGCAAAAATTTAACACTCCTCAACTCCATGTTCCGGAAAAAACCCACAAACAAGTGGACTTGGATGTCTCCAGATGGGAAGGTTAAAAATGAAATTGACTACATAATAACCAACAAGGTCACATTATTTAGCGATACGGGCATAGTCCACAACTTAAACTTCAATACTAACCATCGTATGGTACGCAGCTGTCTGAATCAATGTGGTCCGAAAAAGCCTAGGCCGAAAGCATATCAAATGAACTACTTAAAAAGAACTAGTAAAAAGAAGGACCCAAGCTACACCACAGAAGATCTAATGGAAGTTATTAGTTCGGATATGGAACTTAACGAAAAATATAAAAGAGTAGAAAATAATCTCAAAGAACAAGCTATAAAAGAAACAAATAAGAGTAAAGAATCCTACCTAAGTGAAAAAACTTTAAAACTTATTGAGGACAGAAGGGACTTGTTATCAAAGAAGGATAAGAAAGAAAATCGAAGAGAAATCTCTAACCTCAGCAAACAGATTCGAGAAAATATGAGGAAAGATAGGATAAATAGCAGAATCAAAACCCTGGAACATCATATAAACAGGACGGGAGGTACAAGAAAAGCGCTTAAGCAACTTAGAGAAAAGGGAAAAGAATGGATAACAACGTTGAAAAACAAAGACCTGTCAATTAATTGTCGTAGGAAAATTCAAAATATAGCAACAAACTACTATCGCTCACTATATTCGAACCAGCCAAACGATAAAACGATAAATTCGATACAGTCATCTAATAGAGATACACAGGAATACACAATCAAAGGTTCTGAAGAGATACCAGAAATATTAGTATCAGAAGTAGATAAAGCTATAAAAAGTCAAAAGACGGAAAAAGCCCCCGGCCCCGATAGAATTACAAACGAACTTATAAGAGGGACAATCAAAGAACTAAGCCCAATATTAACAAAGGTCTTCAATGAGATATTGTATACCGGCAATATCCCAAGCCAATGGGCTGAATCACATAATAATACTTCTATACAAGAAAGGTTCAAAAGACGACATAGGAAATTACAGACCCATATCTCTCATTTCAAATGTGTACAAAGTTTTCGCTAAAGTAATTTTGGAAAGAATATCAATTAGGCTTGATGAAAACCAACCTGTGGAACAGGCGGGGTTCAGGAAAGGCTTCAATACAATCGATCATATATATACAATCAAACAGCTTATACAAAAATATAACGAGTATAACAAAACTATCTACCTGGCCTTTATAGATTACTCCAAGGCTTTCGATAGCCTTAAACACGAATTCGTATGGCAAAGCTTAAAGAGCAGGGATTCAAAACACATACGTAAACATTATTAGAAATATTTACAGGAAAGTAAAGCCAGCATCAGGCTGGAATCTATGGGAGATGCTTTTCCAATCGATAGGGGTGTCAGACAAGGGACCACTCTCACCAAAGCTGTTTACAGCAGTACTAGAACAAATGTTCAGAAAACTAGAATGGGAGCATCTGGGGCTAAATATAAATGGATCAAGATTAAATCATCTAAGATTCGCAGACGACATAGTACTTTTGGAAGAGAATCCATTGCTGCTGCAAAGTATGATACAAACACTAGCAGACAAAAGCAAACAATTGAAATTAGAAATGAACCCAACCAAAACCAAAATGATGACAAATTCAATACCAAAAGACATAACCATCAATGGTCAGAAACTCGAATACGTTGAGGAGTATGTATATCTAGGCCAGATAATATCGCCAAATGACCAAATGTCAAAAGAAATAGACAAAAAGAATTACGAACTGGGTGGAAAAATATTGGGCCTTGGAAAGAAATAATGAAAAGTAAGGAACTTGGCATTAAAATCAAGAAGAAAACTTTTGACATCTGCATCTTACCCTGCATCACATATGGCTGCGAAACCTGGGCTTTGACGAAACACCATAGGGACAAACTAGCAAGATGTCAGAGAGGTATGGAAAGGAGTATGCTAGGTTTAAAACTAATGGACAAAGTTAGTAGTACAGATATCCGGAGCAAAACAAAACTAACAGACATTTTGTCACGTATCGACCAACTTAAATGGAGGTGGACTGGTCATATGCTTCGCTGCAAAAAGGAAAAATGGAGCAAACAGGTAACAGTTTGGTACCCAAGGGATGGTGCCAGAGTCGAGGTCAAAAGCAAAAAGATGGGAAGATGAATTAAAATGACATTAGGACCCCTCTGGATGAGTAGTAGCGGCAGACAGAAAGCAGTGGAAGGAGTTGGAGGAGGCCTTTGCCGTAAGGCACACCGAAACACGAGACATTTTATAATATAAGTGTAGATTTTTAATTAAGTTAAGTTACTTGTATATTTTATCTTTAAATTAATTTTGTGCTACAAATGTAAATTTCGGGAAATAAAGGCTTTATTATTATTATTATTATCGTCATTTTTAGAGCTAGAAGCTTTAAACTTATTTTTTAGGCTGTTGATTCGGTATAAATAAATATAACATTCAAAGTTTGCAAAAGGGGTGGGAGGATGGTTCTGAGTTTGTATTAAAATCGACATTCGCGCGAGCGAAGCCGCTATAATAAATAAAAATAAATTCGTAAACATTCAAAGAATTTCTATAACCATATGCTTGAAAGGAATACAATAATTACTATTTAAATAAGACATTAAGCAAGGTGTAAATAGTTAGGTAACCTATTTATATACTGGCGCGAACAATGGCAGTGCTTATGCGTGTTAACTAAGCAACCAATTAAGCGTCTCGAAGCTATATCGATTTATCATCTTGTAACCCACGTAACGATCAACAAAGTTATCCTAGAAAACGTAGGAAGACCATGGCTTTTTGGTTTAAAAGAAGGATAGATATATCTTTTTCTTGATAGGACTATTCCCGGTATTTACCCAGGGTCTGTTTATTACTTTTTTTACACAGAGCGATCGCCATCTAACCTCTGCAGCCCTGAGAGTGAACCAGTAAAAAGATGGATAAGAGAAAATTACCTATCAATGTTTAACGATTATTATAAGATGTGCTCTCCAAGGCATGGTGGGAACAGACCCCCAAATACTTGTAAGATAAATTCAAACATCCGCCCCAGGAATCAACACCAACAATAATAGGATGAAGATTAATAAGTTGTGTACCAATCGTGTTTAATTTAATGTTTATAATTATTATATAACACACTTAATTATCAAAAATGATTTTAATTATATAAATGTCCTGATTTTAAGTAGCACTAGATTTAATGTTTTGCCACGAAAACTTCTTCGTAATTTCAAATTTATTAACAACTGACACCCATTAATGACTTCTTTTATCAAGATTGCTAAGGTAATCAAACTAACTAATTCACTACCATGCTAGAAATCAATTAAAATCTACGCAACATATGGAAGTAACTACATCCTTCCGTTTTTCAAACAATTAACAATTAATTTTGCTATTACGAATAAAAAATCATCAATGTAATAGGATATCATAATTAATTATATTAACATATACGATTTAATTGGTTTTGTCCTAATTTTCTCGGATGTATAGACGCCCTACAAAGGACGCGTCCTTAACCAGTGCTGCGCATTGTTTTTGTAGCAACAATCATTAATTACCGCAGGCATTCAAGTGGGCATACGGCAAAGTACAGTAATTGTCCACCCACTGAGTATTGATGTTCGATCCGGCCCTGACGTTTGAAGTCACGTCAAAATATTTAAAGAAGAATGTTCTATGAATTTTAACTAATAGTTTTTTATGAGTACTACCACATACAGCAAACACATGTTATAGTAATTGCTTATCATCATGTGTATGGTACCACTTTTGTAGTTTGAGAAAATTGCCTATTTTTTTTCTGAAGATATATATTTTTCTTGGCGCCACTGTCTTTGCAGAGCGCCACCAAGACTTTTGTAGTGGGCCAAATACTAAATGGGCCGGATCGACCAGGGACTCGACTATCCTCACACAAAAAACCAGCGTAAATTTATGTACTTATTACTATTGCGTTGCGTGAGGGAGTGGGAGCGCCAGAGGCCCAATATGACACCCCCTCTGTTCCCTTCTCTTTTTCTTTTCCTCCTTTCTCTCCTATCCATTAGGTTGCCAACGCGCTTGATACTTCAAGTATCGCAAACGTTCATAGGTTACGGTGACTGCTTACCATCAGGCGGACCGTATGCTTGTTAGCAAACTGTCATGCATGAAAAAAAAACAAAAAAGAGCAAGTTGGCAAATCTTCTGCGTGTTTACGTTAGTATTTTACCCATTCACAGCAGAGATATAACACCAGTGCAATCAGTCACTGTTGGTAGGTCCTTTGTTGCAAGATGCCGGCTAGGTAGGCAGGTCAAATATCCTACCTCAAAGCAGTTTGACGAGCACTGTAGGTTAGTGAAATTAATGGGTAAAAGGGATTTAAGAACCAACATCTTGAGGTTGACAACGCGTGAGTGGCACTCACTATTTGTATTGGAAGCGCTGATAGGCTACGACAAACGCTTACCATCCGGTGGGCCGTATGCTTGCTTGCCAACGAAGTAAAAAAAAATCCAGAAGCATAGATAGTAATAAACTTTTACTTCCCATTTTTATGCCGAATTTAGATTTTACGTGCCAGTAGTTTTTATAAAATGCGATTGCAATCTGACCTCCGCGACTCATATGACTGTACCGGTATTAGATTGAATTATTTTCCTACCGACAGTCAACGATTGTTATCGGCTTATGACAACAATCAGAGAGGAATGTGCTTTCGTCACTCGATCTTTTCTAGAACCATCTACGTTACACATCACACTGCCAAATAAACTAGGGTCTAGGCACCAAAAACTATGTGGATGCAGTAATCGCGGACAATTAGTTTTTTTTTATTATTATGAGCGTTTGCAGCACCATTAGTAGGTGCCACTCACGCGTTGCCAACCTCGAGATATTAGTTTTTAAATCTCCTCTGGCCAGTAATTTCACGAGCGTACAGTTCCCTTCAAACCGGAACACAGTAGAGCCTAAGCACTACTATTTGGCGGCAGAATATTTGACACTGCGGTGGTACCTACCTAGCCGGCCTCTTGCAACAAAAAGACCTACCACAGTGTGACTGATTGCACTGGTGGAATAATCTCTGCTGTGACAGAGGTTATCCCAACAGCGGGCGATGGGGTCGTCACATCCCGACGCCGAAAAAACAAGTCCTAACAAATTTCCCTTTTTAAATTCTGTTAAAGATAACTTATGAAGTAAAAATGAAAGGTCAAGAGTGTTTTGCAATACATTGATGTCATTGTGATTTGGAATAGCAATGTTTAATTTTCTTTGACATAAAATAAAATAACTAAACGACCTCTGTGGTTTTTGTATTTTGTATCTATTTGGTGTTTTTTATATTTATTTCAGCAATAGGTGTAGTTTCCGTTCCCGCCGTTGAAACAAATTTGTATGGACTATACATAGCGAGACAGCAGGCGAATCGTAAGCACCAAACGTCGCGCGTTCTATTCCCTCTCGAAACAGATTTATTCACCATAGGCATGTGTTCCGGTTTGGGTATATTTGTCCTTGTTCCTGTGTGTTTCCAGACTCGTGGCTCAGGATATCAGTGTCCTAATGGGGGCAATTTTTTTAAAGTACGGCGTTAGGGACGCCTTGAAAGACGATTTATATGCTGGTATAAAACGATAATCTAAAATATGCTACTTCAACCGATGTACGGACGTGCGGGTTTTTGAAGCGCGTGCTTGAGTGGGTTAACCGAAACGACCATATACGGTCGAAAAAATGGCTGGTCTAAAACCGCCCTAAGATTTTACTTTACAAAAGCACCAAGCATAGCGTTTATTTATTTCCCAATCAAACAGCAGTGGATATGTAGTAATGTTATTAAATAGTATATTTTAAACGACATATTGTTTATAATTTACCTAATATTATGCAGGTAGAAGAGGTCATACGCTTGAACTCACGACAATTCTAACATCAATTATGGAAAATACCTCTCGGAACCGACCAGCTTATACATTATGATTGATGTTGATGTCTCTTTACTTCGTAATATAATCCATTTTACCATACTTAATAAATCAGAGCCTTTGCTAATGACATTAGATTGAGAAGAATTCGTTTGGTATTCATTTTGCGCGGGCGGCAAGAAATGCATATAAAATAAAAACTGTCTCTCTATCTGTTGCGCGTATTGACGTATTGAAATAAGGTCAGAGATAATTTAGAGCCTGAGAAAGGAAATAGGTTACTTTTTTAATGCTAAAAAAGGGTTGTAAGTGGTTGAAAGGGGGGGCTGAAAAGTTGTATGGAAGTATCGTCATTTTTAGAGGTGAAAGCTTAAAAAGGAGGCTCAAAGTTTATTTTTTTATTACTCTAAGGTATCTACCTGTATCGAGCGCAAAGGCATAGATCTACGGTTACACATAAGAAGCCTCTGTAGTCGCACCTTGAAGAAGTTCAAGTTGTATGCGTTAGGCAATACAGATGCCGGAAGAACATTCTACTCCCTGGCCGTTCATGAATGAAGAACGAAAGCGCACAGTTCGAATATTAGATATATCGACCAGAAAATCAGCGCTGAATGACTTGTAGTCGTGAAGCACATGCTGAGCTGTTTGGCCTTTCGCTGTTTTGTCTATATTTTTCTTTATACTTTACTTTATATTTTTTTTTATAAAATAGAATTAGTTATTATATAATAAGCTTACTATTTAGTTTTTAATTAGAATTTAAGTTAAATATTTGTAAGACATTACAGTGATAAATAAATAAATAAATAAATAAATATAGGTGGTACCACGCAGTGCGCCTGGTATCCCGGTAGAAAAACGGCGATGGCGGTATACGATTATGGAGCTCGTCAGCACACTCCCCGAAGTAGAGTCCATAGAACACCGACAGAACAGCGACTTTAGGACGGTGACAAAGGCTATGCAGTGTGGTTTCAACCAGCTTTTTGTTCCCAATAAGTCGTTTGGCTCTGCGTTCCACCGAGTCGGCAAGCTGGTATTTATCTGAACCATCCCACAGGTGGCTACATTACTCCATGCAGTACCGGACTTGCACCTTATTTTTTGATTTCTTCCTTTGAGACATTACTGCTATAGGCATAATCGGAAATAGCACGCTTATAATATTTTCACAAAGAGCAATAGCATTGTTTAATTTAACCAACTTTATCATTATTTACATATATGTTTCTTTGTCTTTTGTTAATGAAAATCGATATATTTAATTAAGCTATTTTAGATGTATACGTTATCTTTTCACCGTTGGCGCTAATAGCTACGATCACACAACTCCTATGCGCCCGCCACATAATTATCCATCTAAGATTCTATCTCTGTTAGTCGCAATTTACACTGTTCGTTCGCGCGGCCATTAATTAAGCCTTTAAGGTATGGGGTACAAGAAACTAAGTTATTTAGTTGTGTCTCCATTACTGTAAAATATGGTAGCTTTGTATAAAATATTAAATGATATAGGAATGGTAGGATGTTTATTGCGATGGCTAAAAACGGGGTCAAAAAGGCGGTACTTGATGGGAAATAAGGCCTTGATGAAAATAAGTAGTTATTATTTTAACATTTTTTTTTTCTAAATAGTTAATTCTGAGTTACTGGTGCGTCCATAGGGTTGCGGAGGGCAGGTGGCAATCGCTACGTGTAAAAACTAGTAACCTGTCAAGTCCGCATAAGAGTAATAGACCACAGACCCTGGATTAATAAAATAGCGGGAATAGGACGAAGGACTTATTTGTTGAAAGTCTAAGTCTACCACCGGCTCCAAAATGAAACCTCTATCTGAGATATTTATAATCGTATATATATAACCCCTTAAAATATCTAACACTCAGAAAATCGCTAAAATCTTTCAAATTGTGCCAAGCGCTTATGAAAGTACTAGACGCAACAAGTTCCGTGTCCTCAGCTAACACTTGAACAAATTGTTTGTTTCTAGAAGTAATTTATTACTACATTGTAAAGACTATTAAAAGTAAAATGTCATTCTATTTACAATAGCTAATGCAACCTTTATATATAGATAATGTATAAAAGGTAAAGCAAAAACACAACATATTATTTATTAACATAATAAAACTTCATGTATTTTTATAACGATGGTGGCAAACCAGCGTACGTACATACTGTTACGAGAGTCTCGGATTTAGTCTTTTTAAAAAAGGATTCGGTGAATAAAACGCAGAGATTGAATTTTGAAACGACCGTCGCTGGTGGATGATGGATGGAGACTGACTGAGTTGGATAGGCGACTGAGGCGTTAGGAGGAGGAAATGATGAGTAGGCGGTAAGGGAGAGGAGTCAGCAATAAGGGATACATGGGACGTCTGTAACAGTACGTACGTACCTGCCCTATGTGAAGCGGTTACTAGCGATAGACGCATGCAATACCAGAAATGTTAGGGTGTTTTCATTTTAATGGAAGGCAGACAAAATGGTGGAATAAGTCGGGACAGATAGATGGAAGTTTGAGCTCACACTCATCGAAAGAAATCGTTATTGCCTTTTCACACTATCCGGTTGCCGGGTAGCCGGCGCCGGGTATGCGGTAGAGAATTGTATGGGCATGAATGACAGCTTTCACACGTACCGGCGTAATTTTGCTCGACAAACAATCGACTGTGCGTACGAGCTACTAGATTCAAAATGAGGTCGTGTGACAGCGAAATCAGTTACCAGACAGTCGACGCGGGCTACCTGGCAACCGGCACGTGTGAAAAGGCACACGGAGTGTACACAGGTAGCTTATTACCTACATTAACATTTACACTTTTCATACCGGAAAGATATTGGATTGCCGTGGGTTCATCAAAAAACGGCTGCACGGTTGCACGGGCACAGCTGGTTTATAATAAAAAAAAGTTTAATTAAAACGCTTTCACGGGTATTTGTATAAAGCTTTTATTTAATTAATTAATATTAATACATACAATAAGCGTAGGACAAGTTTATTGTTATTGGCAACGGTAGCCCCTTAATTGCTAATAAATAATGTAATAATAACAATTATAAATAATGGCATACCTTATTAAACTGTGTCTCCAACGTCTGTCTATATAATTTCAAATATATCTTGATTTTAAATCGTTTATTGTTTAGACATACGATTAGATTAAATTTATTTGTAAGGGGTAGGAAAAGTAAAAGGGAAGAATTGAGAAAAGGAAGTTAAAGAGGGAGTAGAGTTTAGGTCTGCGACAGTAGGGCTCCACTAATAGTAATAACTAACACCTTATCATGGCTTTCTGTTTTTTATTTTTCATTTATACCCATACCAATATTATAAGGTATAAGAATTATGACGACGTTGTGGCTAGGTTGCGAACGGTTTCGATTCCCGCCTGGAGCAGACGTTTGTATTGACCATACAGGCATGTGTTTCGATCTAGGTGACACAGGATATCACTATTCTAATGGGGGCCCGTTGAGTGTGTAGCGGTTATCTATCTCCTCTTTGTTGTCAAACAACAATAACTTATCACGAAAACAATAACAGTCAACAAAAAACCGCTGTGTCAGCTGTGTTGTCAAAATTGTCAAATATAGATTATTTTATAAAAACAAAAAAAAACTTGTAAAATATACATAAAACATTAATCTAATGAATAATGATTAAGTAATGTATAAATTAATATTATAAATAACTAATTTGACAATTATATTATGAAAAGTCGAGACGAACTTTATATCAAGATAGAATCGATCATTAACTTAATATTAAAAGTTTAAACATGTCTTATTAGATTATAAATTTAGATAAAAACATTATCATATTAAGTAGCTAACAGTTATTGAAAATGTTTAATAAAAAAATATTATTAAGTAGCATGTCGTGCAAACAAAACTCAAATCATATTTGTTTATTATAAAGAATTTCGAAGCGTACCTTTATATGCAAATAACGTTAAATCCTATTAATTTAATTTTAACATTGGGTTATAGTCCAAGTTAAAAATGATTATTTTTTTATTTTTACAATTTTTACTAAGTGTATGTTTTCTTCCTCTATTTGTCTTCTGTAATACTCACGTGACGAAAGGCAAAATAATTGTTCAGATTGCAAGCTTATTTTGCATCTCTTTTTTAATTTATTAGTTACTATTCGTTATAAAAACGTACCCAAAGAGTTCCAATGGAACCCTATTACTTAGCTTCCGCTGTCTGTCAGTCCGTCCTTCCGGCAGATAAAGCCCGTCTCTACGTATAGAGAAAAGTGTATTGAAATTTTCACAGAATGTGCAGAATACAACAACAAATACTAAAAATAAAAAGAGAAGTTACTTTTACTTTTTTACATTTCTTATCTAATTGTATTGTACGGTGTTTCCTTTTTTACTTTTGCACTTGGTCAGTTTTTTTGAATGGTTCAGTACCTAGTAGATGTTATTTAGAACGTTTATATTGTAATATATACAGCAATAGTATTGAAAAACAAATAGTTTTTTCACGTAATCTTTGCAACGTTATCAAGAATAGCTCAAACAAACTAAGAGCCACTCAAATATTATTGACAAACGCTTATAACTTGAACGGTTCCTAAATAATTATCGGCGGTGGCGTATCGGAGAGACAAGGCGGGACCTTGACTGAATTAATTAGATTCAATACGCATGCATAACTTGTGCTGTCAACATTGATATAAACTCGAAAGGATTGCCGATACATGCGTAAGGCGTGATTGACAGGCGGATTGAGACTTTGTTGCTAATACTTATCCTATTAATAAGTACTCCCGATTTACATACGAGCATACATTACATACTGCTATACTACGTTGACATTATTTCTTGTATTTCACTTCTTAAAATATTTTTTTTAACACTAAAATATCTGGAATGCCCTGCCGACCTCCGTCTTAGCCACAACCTACAATGTAGGTACTTTCAAATTAAGAGGGAATAGGCATGTTCTAGGCAAGCACGCTCTACTTCAGGCTGTATTATCACTCATTACTCACATCATCAAGTATGATCGCAGTCAAGCGCTAGCTTATGCATTTAAAAAAATAGCCTAACTTGCTGAAAGATTTTCACTAAAAGAAAATAGCTTTTTGGGGTTTTATATTCTTTGATGTCTGAATATTTCTAAAGCTTGCGAATAAAACGTCAAAATTTGTACAGACTTTATTCGAAAAAAATGGGGACTTAAATGCACACAAAGAAGACAGTTCCAAAAATGTGTCCTCAACAAACGATAACTGTTACACCTTAGATTAATTATACAGTTCTATATAAATTCTACAAAATTTTAAAAATTAATAATTTCTCGTATAAACTGGCTTAACATCACGACTTTGTTTATATTCTACTAGCTTCTGCTACTGGATTCGCCTGAGTGAATAACAATTTTAATACAAACTCTGAACACACAAATGGATATATT
The DNA here is from genome assembly GCA_023373885.1 of Hestina assimilis. Classification (NCBI taxonomy): domain Eukaryota; kingdom Metazoa; phylum Arthropoda; class Insecta; order Lepidoptera; family Nymphalidae; genus Hestina; species Hestina assimilis. The sequence goes on along the minus strand of CM041740.1, from coordinate 4,635,885 downwards.
AAACTAGCTGTTACTTATACAGGTAGTTTAAAATAAAAATTATACGAGTATATATAACAACAATTGAGCTTAAGTTACACGTGCTTGAGTCCGGAAGCGATATATAATATGTGAGACTTAATGCCTAGGACAATATTAATAGCCACTGCGTGTCTGATGCGTGCGATGTAAACTAACACTGATATTAATATCTATTTACTAGCTTTTGCCTGCGGCTTCACCCGCATTCATAGCGATCGAGACGATTGGTTCTCATACACACTTTTGTCCCCTTATCCATCCCTTTCAAGGCTTCATTTAAATCCTACAAATTTATTTCTTGTTTTGTTATTATTTCAAGTGATTTACGCACGGACAAAAAACAATCATTATATATATACATATTTATCTACATGTATTTACAAGTTAAAATACCGCGTACACGTATTCTCCCTACGAAACTTATAGAAGATTTATTTAGATATCAAAATAAGATAAAGTTTTCATATTGTTCGAGGCAATAAAACTACGTAATAGTAGTACAGCATTGCTATTTTCCATGTGAATGAAGGACTTAACCGGAGAAGTTCTATCCTCTCCCACAAAAAGCGAGCAGTAGCAGGAGCGAGTAGCAGTATGCGTACTGTTGCTTTACGGGAATGGTCGACGCTCACACTTCTCTGTAGATCATCACTTGACACAACAACACACAGACCTTCATTTCTGTTGTCGTCGGTTTACATCACTAGATAACTGAATTTTATGAGGCAAGTTTTTATTTAAAAAAAACGTTACTTTAATCCAAAGTGTCAAACAAAATTTTACAAAACTATTTAACTTAAGGTCCTATAAAAACAAAAAAAATTATAGGATAAGATGAATTACGTTTTTATCTGTATTCATTAACACTATTCACGGAACTCAATTTCGGTACAATAGGTCTCGACGTTTTTCACAAAGAAAATTACGTATGCCACGCGGATACCTACCTAATTTTAGTCGATAGTTAGCGCATCCGAAGGTCATCCTTTGTTCTGAAGGCACAGAACCAAATCTAGCGCATTAAAATACAACATCTAAATTTGATTAACTGACATATCCGCAATTAAATAAAGTTCTAGACATTTCCTTGTATTAATGAACTTTTCCCTAATGTTTTGCAATTCCGAAAACGCAAGTGACTCGTTTCTTCATTTTAAATTTACATGAGGAATTTAGTTCAAGGAAAGTGTGACATCATTTAAGTTATTTTATTATCTACTCCCTACGCCTTTACTCTCAATCTTTTTTTTTTCAAAACATTAACTAAATTTAGTCACAGCATTTAGCATCTACCCGCGGCTTTGCCCGCGTGGTCAAAAATTTGTAATGTAGATTTTTTGGAGTGTGTATTACTGTTGGTCTTAGTGGATTACCTTTATTGTGATAAAACTAAATAGTTACAGATACAAACTTTCATCTTTTATTTACATTTTCCGGGATAAAATGATCCTATATGCTATTCCAGAAAACAATTTATATCTGTGCTAAATTTGATCCATATCCGATCAGCCGTTTCTGCGTGACAGAGTAACAAACATCTAAACACCCGAACACAAACTTTCACATTTATTATAATAATAGGATAAAAACTTGTACACTCTCGGTATATTTCAGTCAGCTCGTAACCACAATAGGTTTCAGCCATGTCAAAAACGAAAAAAATTCCCATTGCATGACTTGAATTGATAATTTTATTCAAATTTATAAATACACTAATCGATATTGCTAACCTTGCATCTGAAATTATGTATGATTTTATTTTTAAACGAAGCGTCAAAATTTTAGAAACAGAGTTATAATTTCTCAATACCGCGATTACGTTCAAGGCTTTTCTTATATTTATTGATTTTTTTATTCAATAGAGATGAAAAAAATTTTTAGATAAAAATTCAACTATAACATTTATTTTGCAAGTAAAATTGCGTAATAATTTTAATAGTAGTGAGTTCGATATTGTTAAGTAAATTATTTTTTTGCTACCTTGATGGAAAGTTTTTTTTTGTGTTTTCGCTGAGAAATGCATTTACGCACACCACTATACGTAGTATACTTGATAAGTACATTAGGTAGAGTGGGACACGGCCGCCTGTTAGTCAAGCGGCAAAACCCACTAAACCTCAGCGGAACCTTCATCGCCATAGTCTTGGGATCCCTTGCGCAAACCACTACTTATGCGGGCCACTGTCGGCAAAAGGATGCCCCGGTATCGCAGACCACCCTCTACCGCCCTGATGACAGGCGGAGTTGCTAATGTCCCTGGTACGAGACACAAAAGTAGACGGTTCCCCCCTCTGACAAAATTTACTAAATTAACTCACTTTACTTTCCGGTCACCTGGCAACCGTATGTTTGTTACTCGTACCAGAAACTAAAAGCAAACTTTTTCATAAAAACGTAGGTATACGCACGACATCGTCGTGAATGTCAAAACAAAAATCCGCGGGTGAGAAAGTCTTACTTTTCTCTCTAGGTGCGTAATGTATTATTAACGTACATATAAACAAGATGTGCACTGCGATAAACCGTATTGATCACGCTTTTTTTTTTTGGAAAATACACATAAAACATTCATTATATCCTTTTTTGAACACAGCTAATTATAACCTTTTCCAAAATCTTTATAACCAAGTCACTATCGTAACCTAGAAATTATTCGAAACGTCTAATTTCTTTGAGTGATTCATTTAATAGGATTCCTTAGCGTATAACGGAAGGCAGATGGGTGACTTAATGGAGCGATTATGTCTATGAAATATTTCCTGTATCTAACGACATGAACAATAGACATGCTATACATGATTTGTTTTATTCAGCGACTACAGAACATTTATATATTCAAACTGCACAATGAAAATCAAATAATAGAAACTTCTAAAGACATTGAAATGTAAAAGTATGTCTCTATTGAAAATCCCGGTGTTTTCCCCTAAAACAAACTATATTTAACACGTTAACAGACCAGTGTATATTACACGGCAATAATATTGTTTAACTATTGTGGACTGTGAATGTTTAAAATATACCAATATATTTATATTATAATAAATAACACACTTCACACTCAATGAAGACGTAGTACCGCAGCGTTAGCGAACCTGCCTTAAGCGCCACAGGTCGCGGGTTTGATTCCCGCTCGGAGCATATGTTTGTATTGACCATTGACCGGAAAACATGCCTGATGTTTTTCGGTCTAGGTGTGTTTGTCCTTGTCATTGTGTATCTTTCTGAACCCCCGACACAGGACATAACAGTCTTAATGGGGGTCGTTGAGTGTGTAGCGTTTATCTTTATAATATATAATCATGTTGAGCATATTTATTTATTTATAGATTTCAATTATGAACAAATGCCAAAATAACAATATACTGGACTGTCATATTATTATATCTTATTAATATCCGCAATCGGTACTGCTTAAAGATTGCCTGAGAGAAAAAAGGTCGTCTGAGAGAGATCACTTTGAACAGATCTTTTCGCATTAAAAGTAGCCTATATCCTTTCTCAGGCTCTACACTATCCACGTACCTTTCATTTAAATCGGTTCACTAACGTAAAAGCACGACGGACAGACAGACAGACTAAGAGAAAGAGTTACTTTCGCATTTATAATATTAATAAATAGTAAATATACTAAAGAGTAGCCCCAAAAATAATTATGTTATTGAAATTAAAATACACGACTATGATTATTACTGTATTAGGTACATAAAGTTAAAAATATGTAATAAAACTCCATTACATTTCGTTCTCACGTTGAATTAACGTTAATTAATCGAAATTCTGGTGATATTTGAAAGATAACCACTTGAGGTTCATTAAAATTTTAATATCTCCATATGTATGGCAATAATGTTATTACGAAAAGCATTTATTTTAAAAGACGTACATAAACGCAAGCTAAACTGTTAATACATTTAAAATTTCATATATTTTTCCTACTATGACGAAAAGTACGCTTTTAATCCCTGGTACGAGGAAGAAAAATTCCGGATTCTCTCCCGACAAAATGACACTAATTAACTCACTCTGGTAACCTAGCAACCGTATGTTTATCCCTGGCACCATTTATATAAACATGTAACATGTCTCTTAAACTCAATTAAAAAAGAAATAACGCTATGAACTCAAAATTCTCTTCTCAAAATTCTTGGAACGCTGAATGTTGCTACTCTTAAATTCACATACATATAAATCTATGCACATAATAAATATTGCATGTGTAAAACTCGTATATAAAACTTCTATTAAATTATACATAATTATGTTAAAAACACATCCGACTCGCACATAAGCTTAAGTTTATAAAAATAATAAATAGCTTCTTTTATATTCAATTAGTGAACTGCATGTACAACAAATACATATGTGTATAAGCTAACTATGTATCTTATTTATATTAGCAAACCAAATTGTAACCCTTTCATCCTCGGACGCTTTCATGCGATAATTATATACAATCAAAACCAATCTTATTCACTGGACTTAAAGTATATTTCAAGATATTCACATATGTCTTTCTAGAACGGTTGATAAAAGACCGCCCTTCTTAGCAAAAAAACTACATCTGCAATACTAAATGCATGTGGATTGGTGCAATACGAAACCATGTAACACCTTATATGCTAACTCCTTTGTATTAGATAGATAAGATACCCGCATAATCGTAAATTGAAAAATTGGACCGACATAACTTAAAGAAAGAAATGATAATAGCTATCTTCAATAGAAAATATTTACTTTAAAAGTAACAATAATTGGCTAATACTATATCATATATTAAAGACTAATTGTGCCCCGTGATTTTGCCCGTGGGCTTAGAATGAAAAGTTAAAAGAAACGTTATACACTCAACAGCTCTATTATGATACTTATATCGTGTGTTGGTTGTCCGGAAACACACAAACACAGGCACAAACATCCAGTCCGGAATAAATACCATTATGGTCTTTACGTATACCTGATCCAAGCGGGGACCTAATGGCTAATGATAGCCAATGGCGCTCAGAGAGCTCGCTACCGTCAGAACGGTCTTCATATAAATAATGCTATTACTTTACTTACTCTACGTGACTTCATAATAATTAGTCATATAATTGTGGAGATCTATATAAAATACTTTGAGTTTATTATATGTGTAGAGTACAAAGTTACTGTTTGTTTATTGAGTTAGTTTAATTTATTTCATTAACTCGAAATATAAAAATAAGATCTGATCGCAAACATAAAAAGTCGTAAGAAAAAGATAGCAATGAATACACACAATATGTAAATTATAATATTGCAGCGAGAACGTTTCATTAAAATATATCTAATGTTTTATTTATAATAAACTTAATATAATAGAAAATAAGAGTTTTTTTACATACAATTTACTTAGTAACTATTTATATTTGTTTTAAATTGAATAAAAACAAAGTAAGATAAATCGCATAAAACGTGATGCGGAAATTGTTAATCGGTAATCTTATAAATCTTATAATCAAATTACTTGCCATTTCGGCCGCCAGATGTCACTAAAACCTGGTAACCTGGTCACGTACAAAACACATCTAGCTCGAAACCGAAACATACTGTTTTGAACCTTATTCCTGACATCATAAAGAATATAATGAATTTCGCAATTCGCAAAATTAAAGAGACCTGCACATAGACACGACCTTGGTTAGCGGGGAAGCGTGGCATATTAATAATGATTCTCGTATGCAATCACCGTCCAAGAAGATGTAGGCAAGGTGGAAGAAAGGGCATGGAATGTCAATCGTATCCAAGGCCGGCCACTCGGTATAACCCTACTATATAACAAAACAACAAAGCACTAATAACTCGTACAACAATAGCGCCATTCTTCACTTGCACAGGTTACCTTGTTAATTGCTGAATGTTTAAACACACTAAGTCTTCTCTAGATGGTAAATATATCTGTTTAGGTACAACCGAGGTCGTGACGCTTCTTTTTTGAAATGTCAAGGGCTTTTATCTATTATTTATCATTTGATGTGTAATTGTGTGAAAATTTACAAGTTTCTCGTAAATAGTACATTGAAAAATTTTTATTAAGTTGTACCGTTCTGTGAACTTGAAATAGTTTTTATCTCGTAAAAATATTTTACATTTGTATTACCATTAGATATAATGTACACATTCTAAATAAGTCGAAAAGTAGTGGATGAATATTTATATTATTGCGTTCTAAGTTTCTTTTATGGGAACGAAACACATAATAATGCGATTTGAGTACTTGCTTGCAGAGATTTAAATAACTCGTGTATCATCTTAACAAAAACAGGCATTGTATATACGTTGGGATTGCCATTAATTAGCTAATAAGGTGAAAAATGTTAATTATTTGTAATTGCCGTCTCGATGACTATCCTTCGCGAATTGCAAACCAAATTTGTAATCTCTACTGACTCGAATGACTAATTACATGTCCTTTCATGTTTATATCGAAATCGGGTAAAAAAACTGCGCTTGTAGACCAAGACGGGAATCGAAATTATTTTAAGTATTTTCATTAAAAATCAATAATAAATGGACGCAAATAAGCAATACCATGTCAATCCACACGATTTTCATTTCGAGAAAAACGCGTTTGAAAATTTTGAACAACTTGCTTTATATGAATTTTTAAATGTATTTGTTAAGTTTTTGGCAATTTCAGATTTATGTAAGTTATTTTACTTATTTTCACAAAAAATAAATATACAAACTGCATATTTCGTATATAATATAACCCAAAACGTTTAACATAACACATAAATTGCATGATTAAAAAATGGCTTTTTAGAAGTTGTAAAGCTTAAAACCCTACAAATATTAAAGAAAAACCAACCAACCAACACTTCTGCATATATAATTCAGTTTTTTTCAATCTTGTTGGTTGACATGGTATTGCTTATTTGCGTCCAAATAACGGTGAATATTTTGTTTCTTGTCGTCATCTTTTTTCGATATAAAATCTTAGCCAGTAAAATATTGACTTGAACGACGAAAAATGGTGTATGTTATACAAAAACAGAATCGCAATATGAGACAATTTTTAATATAAATTTAAATTACACATTCGTCGTGGCTTCGCATGTATATTTCCTACTTCTTTAAATAAACCATGTATTTAATCGTCTCTGACACCGTTGTGGCGTTGTGGGTAGCATGTCTGCCTTAAGTCTCGACGGTTGCGGGTTCGATTCCCGCTCGGGCGGATGTTTGTTAAAATTTCTGTCTCGGTCTGGGCGTTTGTCTGTGGGTATCCCCACCGTGCCTCGGAGAGCACGTTAAGCTGTCGGTCCCGGTTGTTATCACATAACATCTGATAATAATCGTTAACTCTTGATAAGTAGATTGCTCTTATCCAATGAGTTGCTAGTTAGCCCTTAGGGTTGCGGAGGTCAGATGGCAATCGCTCTGTGTAAAAACTAGTAACCTGTCAAATCCGGATAAGAGTAATAAAGCAGACCCTGGGTAAAATAAAATACCGGGGATAATGCTAGGATGAAGAAGTATTTAATCGTCTCTGTTGTGAAAAGTATCCTGTATCCTTTCCATTATCAAATTCTATCCTCTAGCTAAATACCAAAATTATTCATCGGCTTTGCCATTAAAAGTCACAAAACAGACAGATCTACTTTTACGTGGACAATAATATTATTTTAGAATTGTGCTGGAAACGTATGTAACCCATGTCTACAACTTGTATATAGCTTTCAATCTACAATTACATGCCATTACGTCGCTTTATATCTGCAAGGTCGAGTATCGTGAAGTCACTGATACCCATTATGTCGACGCCACACGTGCGTGCGAACATTAGTTACGAGCATCGTTCGAATCTATATAACAAACAAGTAACATTTACATTACCATTTTCATGTACATCTTTATAGAAATATTCATTACAATAGTTGTAAATGGCTTGGTTTAGAACTTCATTTGGATTAGTCGGATGGGAATTACATTTGTCTCTTTCTTAAATAGAAAGTAGCACACACTAAGTTACTCATTGCTAAGTTATTTACCTGAGTATCTTAGCTCTTTCGGCATATCAGATGCCGATACATAGGATTGATTTTTCAAAAACTTTATTCTATTCCATTAATTGTTACTGCTACTAACATCGTGTGTATTTTCGTCTTATTTTTTCAAATTTAAATCCGCAATATTTATTTAAATTTTGTCGAATGTCTGGTCCTATCTTTACATACTGACGAGGAAAGAATTCCTGAATACGCATTATATTGACAGCTATTGAAAAGGAGGCTACGAAACCTTCTCGGAATGTAGAATTATGATTTATGATAGACAGACGTGGGTATGTGGTAATGGAGTAAATATATAATTTATTATAATATAAAACGATTGTTTATAATTAATTAATTTAATTTTTATTAGCTATTATTTCTAATGGTCGATCTTTTATATTTATATATATTAGCTTACCCGATCTGGATGATATATTGTGGAGTGCTAGTGATCAATCTAGTATTTGAAAATATCAGAACTCTGAATCCTAATAATATGTTTAAAATTTGTATATTTTATGTACTAAATATAAACACCTTATGCCAAATATGAAAACATATATTCTTTAATTTAATATTTATTAAGTTAAAGAGCTAATTTATATTTTTATTGCTCTCTTTATAATAAAGTGGCATTTATTTCTGTCTGTTTGTTACAAGTTCGTGAAATAATTTCGATTTAAAAAAAATGGAAGCTCAAGTAGTCGGAGATACAATGAAATTTAAATACATAAGAAAACTACTGATGAAACCGCGAGGACTGGAGGCGAAGTTCGAAATGAATACATAGTGATAAAAAAATACTTTTATTTATAAAATACCTTATAATGATGACCCACAATTTGAATACATAACTTATCGAATAAAATTTTTATAGCATTAAAAATAGCGTATTCTTAAAATTTATAACACATTTATAAAAACTTACCAACGAAACGTACAGTTTTTTTTTTCATTCGCCATTAGCATTTTTTCCTTCACTATACAAACGCGAGTGCATCCGCCGTGATCCGAGAGAGGAAGGTCGAGAGATTTAAAGCCTTTTGTGTTCTTTAGACACCGCTAAATAACACAACCTTTGAATCAAATGAAAATTAACGCTAAGACGAGTTTTGTTTTCATCTTTTGTTATTGACGTCATAGTAAATACATATTGAGGAATTGTTGAGATTTTTTTTTATAGTTTAAAACTTTTAGCTTATTAAATGTTAATTTTAACCAAGTCAATATTACGTCACTTTTATAAGTTAAACATATTTCAATAAGATATTTATTTATTAAAAAACTACAAGCCCTCCAAAACGACCTAAAAATATACTAGCCGAAGAACTCGAATAAACATTTTCTCTCCTTGACTACAAAAAACAATTTAAAATCATTTCATTCAAAAACATATAAAACAAAGAAATATAAAGATTTATTCAAGGTAAAATTATTTCCCCAATAAACAAGTGCATCAGACCCTAACTGATGCTATCAGATCCGTGTTTAGAATTAACATAAGACTACCTGCCGAAATTTCTTCGCCTACGCTGCAATTTTATAATACTGTGGTCTTACTGCTAACGTGGTCTCGAGCAAAGCGGTTAGCGATTTTCCATATATTTCGTGCGAAGGTGAGTTTGTTTTTTATAACTTTCAGGCCTCAACCGCTGAACCGATTATGATGAGTTTTGGTATCGATATAGAAGGGAGCGTCGAGACGGTTATTGGAAAATAAAACTGGGGCTGAAATAGAGGATGAATGGTTATATGGGGAACCAAAGACTTCTATATGGTTTTAAAAGTGTCTCATTTAAAAACGTTATTCTCTCGGGCGAAGCCGAAGGCAGAAGTTAGAAGCTATTAAAAAACCTATTGTATGGGAATCGCGCTATAAGTGGTTGTATTTGTGGAGATAAAAATCTATTTAAGTATATGTTATTCAAAGCAATTTTTTTTAAAACAATACTGTGACTAATTGTTGTTTATTTAGAATGATGAAAGAATGATATTGTTATTGTCTTACTTATATTGATAATAATATAATTACCCGCTCGGTATGAGACCAAACACGACGTTTGCGAAGTGTGGGCTGCAGCAATTGTCCAGCCGACATTCGATCTAAACCATTAATAACACAAAGTTCCAACTAAGTCATTAATGTTCTAATCTTAGAACTGTGTTCATTTAAGGCTTGGCAATGTCATAGGATAGTTTTTGCGGTCGCCTACGCGCTGGTACATCAGAAGAATTTGACTTATCCACCAAGGTCGATTTTGTATTGTTTTTTTGTTAGAACACGGTATTTTATTGTCATACCGACCCTTTAGCTGAGATAATGGTTACACTGATTATTTTATTTATGATGTTGAATTATATATACATCTACGGATATGTGTTATATGTAACTAGTATATGCCCGCGACTACGTCCGTGATGACCTTATAATTGGCGCCAGGAAGAAATGATTAATAAGTAAATAATGTCCCTATAAGATACATCTACGGAATTCAAATGAAATAAGTCTGCAGTGTGTTTTTTGATAATCCCACAGGCACCTAACATTTATTGATGATAAAAATCCTATGTGTTTATCTAGATAATATATGCATGCTTGAGTAACAAACATCTACCCATACAATCTCTGACATATACTAGCTTTACCCGCGCCTCCACTCGCGTTATGTATTTTTGATGATCCTACGAGAACCTACCATTTTCCTGGTTAAAAAGTATCCTATATGTAAATGCAGGTAATAAGTTATGTTTGTATCAAATTTCATCCAAATCTCTGAAGTAGTTTTTGCGTAAAAGAGTAACAAATATCCATCCATCCATCCAAACTTTCACATAATAACAGTAGAAATAGGAATAAGTAGGATTACTCTGAAATATATAGATTATTTGGCAAATGGTACTTTTGAATTTGACAAAAAAAAAACTTATGTGTCAATAGCATGTTGGTTTCATCTCTACTCGTTTTAAAAACACGACTCTAAAATACACACTATAAATATTCAAAGATCGCTCAAAACTGGTTATGTTAATATATAATTTAGTTTAACTATCTCTAAAATATCATGACTTTTATTCACAACAAAATATTATGTACACTAAACATCTTTTCGCTTCAACAAAATAATGTTTTTTTTTGCTTCAATGTAGGTATAATAAACTGTTCTAGACAACCTCACATTACAGTGCCTCTACATTAATAATAGTGGGAGAATTTTTTGCCGTGTCAGTTAGTCTGCCGAATTTTTTGCCACTCGAAGCCAATCTTGTGCGATAATTTGTACTATTATTACATTTGCTAGACATATGATGTTACAACGTTTAATAAGCTAAATATACTTATTTTTATTTTGTTAGTAGATTCGTCGCAACTCCGTTCGTGTTGTGTATCGATTTTTCTTGAAACTCTAATAATTTTTCTAAAATAAAAATAGCCCAAATCACTCCTTATAACACCCGGAACACACACAGAAAGACCAACAAAAAATTTTAAACATTGATTTCTGTATGTAAGTACATTATGACTTTCATATGCATTAAGTGAAAAGCTGTTAGTTAAGAATTACAAACAGACAATTCAATTCTTCAATTTTATTTATTTTTATGGATAATCAAAATGGACGGCTAAATGATTTGATTGTAGACGTGGTAATTGGGATAGAGTTTGCATTTTTTCATGTCAATTTAGAATTAGACCAATAAACATTTTTTTTTATTTATTCGTCATTTTTTTAATCTTTATTCAGAGAGATTATTCGCTTAGCGTATATGCCTCTTTATAAGGTTACAAAATATCTTAATCAATTTGTGTAATGGAATATGCCCGGAACGAAAGCGCATCATGAGAATAATATTAGCCTCAACAGCTCAACGGTAGAAGGCCGACTTCGCTCCGTCGCGGGTTCGATCATGACCCTCGTGGGCTATTGTCGTACTCACTCCTGCGAGCTTCGAGCTTATTATTAAAAAAATCCAATCTGTTTAAAGAACAATTGTCAATCCACGGCAGCGAAGGTGGTTGTGGTTAGATCGTTTTATACCATATACCCTCTCTTCCGATCTCTTATCGAAATACTCTTTCCAAAGATCGTGACTAGCTTTCTTTATCCGATACATGCAACCGGCTTAAAAGGGATTTAGAAACAAATTTGAATTTTTTCATGTCAATTTATAATTAGACCATGTAAATGGTTTATTTATTCGTCATGCTTAAAAACAAAATAAACAAAGTTATTAGAACGAAGAATACATGGAAAGTCTGAGAATCTAATCTATTTTTAGTGCCATGACGGTTGGCAAACAAGAATACGGTCCACCTGATGGTATGCAGTCACTGCAGCTCAGGAACGCTAGCAATACTTGAAGTATCACGTGCGCGTTCCCAACCCAAGTGAAGGGAAAAAATAAAGGCACAGAGGTGGTGGGAGATTGGGCCTCCAGCGCTCTGACGAAACAATATTGATACTGGTACTGTACACTAAGAAAAGTCTAACAAAGATACACATAGCGAACCGCACTCGCTTCGTTCTAGGAAATTTTATATATAAAATACAGACACGGTAAGCGACTTTGTACTATACGATGTAGAGATGACGAAAATGTGTCTAAAAAAATACTTACCATTTACATTTCTCAATAGGATCAAAACTATTTATTATACCATCCAAGGTTAATAAATAACTGTCATACATCACAAAAAACACTTGTTCATGATCACGATATATGTATACTAGTACTTAAAATATTTACTTTTTATAAAGAACATTCTGTATAAATAAAATCGTTAGCAATATATTTGTAGGTACGACCGACCTTTTGCCGATTCGATTCCCACTCAGCACATGTTTAATATAAATATCTGTGTTGGTCTGGGCGTTTGTCCTTGTGGGTCTTCCCACTGCGCCTCGGAGAGCACGTTAAGTTATCGGTCCCGGTTGTTAAAAACTGATAATAATCGTTAACTCTTGAAAGGTAATTTACTCGTGTACCATCTTAAATCTCATGGTCGCCTCTCATCAAAAGAGATGAGGTCAAACGTACGCCTATTTTATATAATAAAAAAAAAGAAAAGAAGATCTAGGTTCCTGTATAAGTCGTTTGTTTTTCAAGGTTTTTCTATGTCTTGTGGGGGCAGTTAAGTGAACATAAAATAAATTCAATACACCAAAAGTGTGACTAAAAGAGGAAGACAAAGACAAATATAGAGACGGTATTTTTAATTTTCAACTTTAATTGTTCAGAGAATAGAGTTTCAATTATTACAAAGTACCAAACCAATATAACAAAGATAGAACGATGTCTGGATTATTGTATCAGTTGACCATTCTCTATATAAAGCGAGCAATAATTCCACCTCTTCTCGATCGTCTCAAAGAAATCTATAGATACAATTGTTTTTTTCTCAAAACAAATAATACGAGTATACACTTACAGTTTTCATTTTTTGACAATATTATAGTGACTAAACCTAAGACGTATTAAATTTTTTGCACACTGCCCAAAACAAAATGCTTCCAGAAATTTCCAAGCGTTTAAAAAATATATTTATTATTTAGCAAATGAATATTATTTACAAATATGCTATTATACATTAATAAAATGCGACGAACGTATGTATGTCTAAAAATCATTAGATGTATATTATTATAATGTGTTAATGACACAGAAAAGATAAGTATATACATTAATATTTCCGTATATTTCGTAAGATATACTTTTATAATGTTCCTAATCCACCGCTGACAATGCTACGTTATTATATGAATGCCTTTGCGCATAAGAGTCAATGGATATCAAAGTAGAGTTTTCGTTTATCTTATCATCAAGCAATTTTCGATAGCGTTTTTTTAATAAATGATATCGTTACAGGTTATGGCCTTTAATAGAATAGCTTGATTTTATTGATTCATTAATTTATGCGTACCTCGAAGACAAAAATGTCTATTAACTGTAAAATAAAGTTATGTCAAATGATTAACATAATTCTGACGTATTTTTTTTACATACCTTACTCTACATAAATAAAAGTATAGATTATTTAGCAATATTTTCATATAAAAACTTATGCTTTAAAAAATAAAGTATAATGAATGTAAAAGCAATTGAAAAAAAGTATTAATAATACTGTGGTTTGAACTCTACATTTCACGCAATATAAGAACGACTCTTTTGCCATGTACTTCGACTGGGAGCGTGGCGTCTCCTGTAATCCGGCTTCTCGGAGGTCGGGGCCGGAGGATGGTTTGAGGTCGGGAGTCCTGGCGCTGTGTGGCCCATGTTGACCGGACGTCCACACTAAGCCCGGTGTTAATATGGACCCCCGGAGGAGTCTGGGGGTGCAGGTTCACTAAGGAGGGGCGAACCGGGCCAGGGGAAACCCAGCAGCCAAAAGTCCCCGTATCGGGCAGTAGTGGGATAGCGGCCGGGAGTGGGCGCTCAGCGACAGCCCGACCAATACAATCAGACCCGTCTCTTTTTGTCACTTCTACGATTATGTCATGACAAATAAAAATGCCATATGTGGCTATGTTTTACTTAGCACTGACTTCTGTTGTAGACAATATATAGTTTTGAAGTCAGTATTTTTTTCTAAAAATATGTATTCTTTTACCAGCATACTTTTATACTTATATTATTTATATACTTTTGGTCAGCAGGAGTTGTGTACCAAAAATATAGGAGAGCAAAGACTAAAAGTTCCCATATAGTGATAAGAGTAGTGTTGTAATTTATAGTAATATTTTATTGTATGTTATATATGAATAATATGTATGTTAGTCCGTATTTAATGTAATAATCTATATGTGTATATATTTTATGTATGGGCCTTGATGCCTGAAAATAAAGAATTGGATAAATAAATAAATTTACATGTACCTTTTAAATACGAATGAGTATTTCATGATAAATGCAGTTTTAAGACTTACATGGTTTTCTCATGGATGCGATTGTCAGAACTGCACCAAATTAAGAAAATCATAAAATTTCCACCGATTCACCCTGCCGAAACTTATGAGGTAGCAAATAAAAAAGAGTCGAATTGAAAACCTCCGCCTTTTTATAACAGTCTGGTCTTATACCTACTATCTATTCGTATATCACATACGCCATATTATGCCAACTTATTTTATAGTATAAACCACAGCCTCTACCTATTTTATGACTTTAGCGATTTTGTTCATATATTTTACAACATAATATATTGAAATGACTTGAAATTATAGGCTAGAATAATACCTACATATAATAATAACTTGCATGGCTAGATGTAAGCAATTAACCATTCACCCATGAAGCTCGTATACAAGTCATAGTTATTTTGAAATAAACACTAGATGTAGTGTGAACACAATATTAATAGTACAAGACATATTCTAAGTAATTTACACACCTTGTAAAGAGTAAAAGAAAACAAAAGTATGTCCAGATTTTAAGCTTCCTCATGTTTTTCAACTTCAAATTTCATTTTAAAAAAATAGGAAGTTCTCGATTCGCATGTTTGTGTTGCATTGTACTCATTTTTGAAATTCTTTTTTTATTTAAAAGGATACACTTTCAGGTTGGTTTCGTTACAATGTCATCGTAATCAGGTTCAGTGCTATAGTTTATAAAGTAAAATAGCTTGATAAAAATGTCTCCCAAGTGAATAAAAGTGTGTATCTTACTTTCCTGTGAACTTTTCAGTAATACGATTAAAAAATTTAAAAGATAAGATATTCAATATTTATTTTTTGCTTTTTAATTTTGATTCGCGCTCAGTGTAGTAGTTTTTCATCACTTATAGATACATAGTATTCGTGTTTTCGTACCTATACAGGATATACGTTTCTTATGTATGATGTTATGTACTTACATGTGTAGATTTTTTTTTTTAAATTATAATTCTTGGCTTTATTTTTTTTGTCGTCTACATCTTCTTCTCTTGCTAATGAATTTTGATGATTCTCTTCCCGTTTTACAGTTTTGCTTATGAAATTTAGTCTTCAAAACTCTACGGTGATCTAATCACTGACTGCAAGATAAAGAGCCAAACACTGCAAATTATACGAAATTACTTGTGATAACTGTAATCAAATTGGTTTCGTGTGAATAATGCATTGAGCCTTAGAATTATGCTGTTTTATTCGGTTATCGTTTTCTATTTATTGCAAAGATATTGGAAAATTGGTAAAATCATCTCATTATATATAGACACTAGCGGCCCGCTCCGGCTTCGCACGGGTATAAAATATATATATATATATATATATATATATATATATATATATATATATATATGTCATTCACTGAACAAAAGATTAAAATCGATCCAGTAGGTTTGATATATTAATTACTGCCCGTGGCCCGCACGCGTTAAATGTAATTATTTACGACATCACATTAGAAACTTCAAAAATTTTTCTTCAATTTTTCAATTTTCTATTAAGCCGTTTATGCGTGTTTGAGTCACAGACATCCAAACATCCAAACATACATTTTACATTGACTATATTAGTAAGAACATTCGGTACTTTCGAATTAGTCATCAGCATGGTCAGGACAAGCGATACGAAACCACCCATCATCAGTCCCAGACATCAGTAGCGTAATCAACTTCCTTCCTGTATAAGCTAAACCGTAACGGATGAAACCACGGATACGTTACTAATATAGTTTTAAATTGAAGATTATTCATATATACATAAATTATAATATTTATAAAAGCGAGAATAGATTACATTAATATACAGAGTATTAACAACTCTATATACTTCTAAGTCGATCAAGAGCGTCTGGTCTGCACCAACTTATAAAAATACGGCGATTGGCGACACTCGAATTTCGCCGAGGGAAATTAAGAAAACAGTTGCACTATATTTGGACGCAAATAAGCAATACCATGTCAACCCACAAAATTGAAAAACTGAGTTATATATGCAGAAGTGTTGGTAAATGGCTGAAGCACATTTTTCTTTAATATTTGTAGGGTTTTAATTTTTAAAACTTCTAAAAAAGCCATTTTTTAATCATGCCATTTATGTATTATTTTATATGTTTTGGGTTATATTATATACGAAATATGCAGATTGTATGCTTATTTTATGTGAAAATAAGTAAAATAACTTACATACATCTTGAAATTGCCACAAACTTGACCAATATATAAAAAAAATCATATAAAGCAAGTTGTTAAAAATTTTCAAACGTGTTTTTCTCGAAATGACATTCGTGTGGATTGACATGGTATTGCTTATTTGCGTCCATTTATCTATTGGCAACAGATATTCATTCTCTGAAAAATTCAAAGCTGTACCTTACGGTTCCTAAGATATACATATCTCACTTTCGCTACAGACGAGCGGACGGATGTAGGGTTGAGGATCAGTACCAGGGATCCGTTGGAACCAAGATTTAGTAAAGAAAATAAACAAGCTATCCACTACCTCATTGTATCTTGCCAGAAGATAAGAAAACCATCTAAATTTCTGTTGAATTTTCTGAAATACTCTTTCATTGTAAGCATCGTCGCTTCATGAGTAGCCTTCATTTTCTTATTAAATTATTCTAATGTTTTAATGTAATTCTAATTACTTACCATTTGGTTTAATACATTTAAAACTACTTGTTTTTAATTACCACTATCTCAGTGTAGATTAATAGTCAACAAAACTCAGGTAAACTTGAGAAGGAAACAAACAGTTCTTTTCTATCCTCGTAATTAATTAATATACATTCGTAAGACGATTAAAATGCAATTACAAGAGATAGGAAATGAAATAAATCTTTCAAAATAAAATTTATTATACGGCAAGGTTTCCTTAGAATGTTCACTTAACATTTATGTACTAATAAATTGTTAATTACCCACTTAGTGTTTATATACGACTTGCGGAGTTGAACCTGCGACCCGTTAAATTATAACCGATATTATATTATGACGATTTCTTTGGAATTGTGTAAGCGAAGCCTTAACACTGATGGTTTTGGATTCGAGCCCTTTCTGTTCGACTTCCTTTTTTTGACACTGCGTAGGGATGTAGAATCGCCAATCTTCTATCCCATCAAAAGGAATGTTCTGAGGAATTGTTTGGACTGATCTCGCCGTGAAAATTGATCTCTGGAACCTTCAAGAGAAGGACCTATTCCTTCCTTTAAGGTCGGCAACGCAGGTTATGTAGATGTTCATGGCACCTGCATGCCCTCTGGTTATGTAAATGTTCATGGGCGGCGGTGATCGCCTAGCATCAGGTGAGCCTCCCGCCCGTTTGCCCCTCTTATATAAAAAGCATGTCTGTATTATTACCCATACAGATATTTGTTCTGTACTTATAGCATTGTATGTGATATTACTTAGCTCTTGATACACTCATTCATACATTTAGGTACTCTTAACCAGTTTGTCATTGGATAGAAATTATAGTAGCCAACTCATAATCTCTGTAAGGTTCAAATGATTAACCTTTATAAAATAATATTTTTGATTTGGTTTTATTATATATATAGTTTTCGAAGGAAAAGACAATAAACTGAGCTCAAATGTTAATTTACAAAATTAAGGGAGGGATTAAGGGAGGGAGGGATCTTATATGTATAGTACTTATATAAAAATGTAACAGAAGTGTATTTATTCATTGAAGGTAACTACTCTTACACCCATAAAATTGGTTTCTATATTATTTTTATCTTTTGTTGGAGCATCACGTTAAAGCTGGCTGTCTACTGAATCAGTTCGATGAAACTTATTTTAAAAACCTACAATAGTTATGAATATAAGATCCGAAGTTATATGAATACACACTGCCGATGGTGAACCTATAAAAGCCATGGAAAAATCTAGTATAGAATCTGATTAAACCAAGCAAGCAAGTACCTAGCATATATTAATGGTTAAAAATTCGTGTTAAAAAATGATAAAAGGACCTTCACCTTGTCAGATTACATAACTATAACCCTGTAAAATACAAATGTACACTTGCTTAGTAATAGATTTAAACAATACAGCTAAGATTACACAATGCACCTTCTGTTCCACACTTAGGCCCACTGTGGTAACAACGCAACGTCCCACTTCAGTCAAGGTTCTAACATCGACCAACAAAACAATATCGAAAACGACCTAAGTCCCATTCACGGCTATTCCAAAATCAACTTTATATACTAACAATTTAGATTTTATTTGCAACGATTAATTAAATCCATTGGGACTTTAGAACATTTTATACGATTGTAAGGCAGTGCATTTCTCCCTTCAAAGACAATGTTGTATGTTTTATAGGTATTTTATTCGAATTTAAACATTGTGCTTATGTGAATTAGATTGAAATTCTATTATAAAATATTAGTTCAGTTTTTCGAATTTCATATTTTACAAAAAGGAGCGGCAGTAATGTTTAAGTGTTATGCGTCTGAGAGTACGTGCTCTCAGACGTCACGTATTTCTGATTACACGTAAATATTTTTACGTTACGTGATGATACGAACTTGAACTGTGTTATTTTATATATAATAACTAATTTTACTTGTTAGACTTTGGTTACCTTCGACTCTATACCTCAGGGCACGTCGTGTAAAGAGGTATCATTAAGCTTAAAGCTAGGTCAATGTGGGAGTAATAAAAGTTTAAAATACGTTTCATAGCTTAAAATATTTCCTTGAATATCAATGTAATGAAAGTAAAGGCTGATAGTAAAAGTATTCGTGTATTTATCGTCATTTAAGTTAAAATATTTCGATACTAAAATTCGTATAAGCAGATAATCGCCTTGAAACAACATTTTTAAGCTACATTCGACATGTTACTCAACTTAAAAAAGTAAAAATGCGTGTAAAAAATTTAACTCGATTTCCTTATATGAAGAATCTATTTTAAACCTTCATACTTTCGATTATTTGTCGATTTAAATTTATCTACATATTTAATAAGAATATAAGCGAGTTCTTTGTTTGTGCAAGATTATCTCACTCTCTGCTTGGAAAATTTAAGATAAATCTCACCCATAAATGGTCACACCTTTTTTACGAAATCTATTCACAGATACTAAGCCTTCAGGGTAGTAAAATTGAGTTATGGTTCCATGCTTCTCTCATTATGACTGATGATCAATATCGATGGCTCACAAAGAACGTTTTAGCGGCACCTTCCAAGTTCCACTGGTCCAGTCAACAGAGATGTACAGGCTGCAAGAATGTTAACCTTGGATTAAGACGGAGGATACTGTCATTATATCAGGATTATAGCGAGTAAAATCGCAAAGGTTTATATGATAAAAACCAGCCAGTTATAAGCTTGTGTTTTTTTATGTGACTTAGTTAGCAAGCAAGCATACGACCCACCTGATGGCAAGCCGTTGTCGTAGCCACTTGCCCTGTAATTTTACTAGCTACAGTATTCAAGGGAAAATACAGTAATGCAAAAAACACTACCGCTTTGTGGTAAAATATCTGACATTGCTGTGTTTACCTCCTATTCGACTTTTAATTTAGTATAATCAGGTACATAACTATAGTAACAAAATTACCGAATCATGCGTTTGTATTTTTTTTTAATCAAAATTACACAGTATCTATGTGAAGTAGCGTGATTGTACTCATCATTCGCATCGACCTTTTAATGTATGGTACAGAGATAATTGAACAATGGACCGCGTTTAGATCAGCCCGTTCACTTTGCACCGCTTTTTTTGGCTCAGAACGTCCTCGCCAGCATCCGCCTTGTATGCTGGCGTATTTTTAATCTACCTATCACTTTTTTTTTATTATGTCTATTAAAACCACACAATATAAGCATTTTTAATCATTTGCAAGGCGGAAACTGTTAATTTTTGACCAATTTTAAAATATAAAGATTCTCGTTTCTGGTAGATATTTAAATTTGTATAAACTATATGAAGGTATGGTGTAATGAGACAATTTTAATTTTTGAGAAAACTCTTTAATGACAAGTATTGTTGATAATAAGGTCTCAAAGACTGCGGAAATATAAAATAAACTTCTAAAAGTACCAGAGCTAATTAGCCTTAATCACTGAATATATATACCGATACGATCTGGGAACCTTCAAGAGAAGAGCCTTTTGCTTCCTTAGAGGACGGTAACGCACCTGCATGACCTCTGGTGTTGCAGTTGTTCATGGGCGACGGTCATCGCTAAACATCAGCCCTTGCACTCTGCTCTCACCACTTGCCCCCTCTTACGTAATAAAAACAAATTTTTTTTTTTGGTTAGCCAGAGTCAGTCATGTCTTTTTAATTTTTCATTTCCTAAGTTCGATAACCACATAATAATCCGTATATCCCTAATCTGTAAAAATATTTTTATTATGTATCAAACAAGCTTATTGGACTTTGTTTAGGTATTTTTATTATGTAGATATGTATGTCCGCATTTATTACAAGAATTGTGAATGCCTTTACATAAGATATCTAAGTATATAAATAAATACCTAACGATTGTTGCGATTTTTATAGAACTGTACTATCGGTTTTTGCTATCACAAAAAAATCTTAAAGTATCAATATTAGCACATTCTATTCTATATTAAATTCAATTCTTTTCATTCTCGTTATACTAAAAGTCAACCATAAAAAGATACCATAATAACAATAAAATAACATTTACAATTAGCAACTTTTGATATTTGATATCAAACTTGGTATCGGCTTATTTTCAATTCATTTGAATAAAAATTAAAAAAAAACTTCTTTTATTATTCTAGAAGCTCAATAATGAAAAGTCAGTTGTTACCATTACTTATCGTGAACTCGAAACGTTGTTACCGCCATTCCTGATGACGTTAGCCGAGGTTTTTTTTTATGTTACATGTTGGCAACAAGCATACGGTCCACCTGATGGTAAGTGGTTGCCGTAGCCTATGAGTGCTTGCAGTACCATTAGTAGGTGCCACTCACGCGTTGCCAACCTCGAGATATTAGTTCTTAAATCTCCTCTGCCCAGTAATTTTACTAGCGTACAGTGCCCTTCAAACCGGAACACAGTAATGCTTAAGCACTACTATTTGACGGCAGAATATATGACACTGCGGTGGTACCTACCTAGCCGGCCTCTTGCAACAAAAGACCTACCACCAGTGTGATTGATTGCACTGTTGGAATAATCTCTGCTATGACAGACATTATCCCAACAGCGGGCGATGGGGTCGTCACATCCCGACGCCGGTAAACATCCCGACGCCGGTAAGTTCAATTTTAAATTCCAAAGAGGGCTGTCTCTATCATTGCCTGGTTGAGACACGCTCCTTACACAAAAACACTCAAAAAAACCATGAAAAGCAAAAGTATACCACCAAAAGCGAAACTGTTATAAACCATGTACCAAGAATTACTGATAGTAAAACTAAGTCCAGTAAAAAAAAAATACATAAAATGTCGCAACGATTCTTTACTTTATCATTACCGTGTCTAAAGTGACAATATTCGTTAAAAGGAAGCGATTATCGTCATTTAAAACACGCACAAGGCCAAAGATTTAAGTTCATGGTAAACTATTTGCATTCAAAAAGATTTTGTGACGCGTCTAATTTAGTCGGTGTCTCCTTCCATAGAACAAACGATCATAAAAGTCTGCCAGAAAAAGTTTTTGCTATAATAAAATTCTAAACTATTTGTTTATTAACACTAGATTTTTTTTGGTGATCCAATTTTTTTTATTGTTTAAGCCATTGACAAAAGCGTCGTCAAATGCACAACGCTTTGTTCTGTCCCAATATAAGTTTATAAAGGTGCCGACAGCTGATGTTCAAGTTATTTAGTAAAATTTAACTTGAACAAAAAAATGTAAACATAATATAAATAATAGTTTAAAGTTAAGCCTTTATATTTATAATATGTCCGATTTCTAGATACTATTAGTGCGTGTGACGGCATCGGCGCGATACCCGGGAGCCGTTTCTCTCTCTCTATATATATTAAATTTTCTAAACATTTTTTTCAAATTGTTTACTCTTTATATTTACGAAATTATTTGATATTGTATATATCGCAAGAATATTTTGGAACCGTGATGTTTATCATTTTCTTAGTTACATATTTTCTAATTTCTCTGACCAATAATATTTGTAAGTCGTCGCTTTTTCACTTGAATATAAGTGTCACGGGCAATCACGTCCAAGCCAATTATAATTTCATTGTTTTTTTCAAGGGATGTACCATGAACTTTTAGTAACAATTCTATTGCGATCCAATTCAATTCTGGCAGTAAAACGTTTTAGATTTTATATGAGCATGATGTTTAAATATATACGTTGTTATTCTATGTTTTTGTCCAAGTAATAATCTATATCTGTGCCGAGTTTCAACCAAATCCATTGATCCGCTTTTTCGTGATTCAGTAGCAAACATACAAACTTTCACATTTATTATATTATAGTAGGAAGTAGGATTAATTTTTACATTCCAGCAACAGAAAGATTACCGGTAGCGCTTTAAAGGATTTTGTTATCTGCCGGTAGTCAAATAAACCGATTTGAAACAATTGTAATGTACAAAAGAAACGAACAATACCTACATTCATTTTCTAAAGGATCCATTCCGTCCCATTGCATAATTACTCTAGATTTATGTAGAAATGTGAAAGTAAAAGTGTAACGATGCATTTTGTGTGCAAATTTGAACTTTACAACTTTAAAAATAAGAGTTTGAGAATAAATAGTTTGGTGATACGTAATAAAACTTTATAGCTGTTACTCGGTGTTTTTATTATTTTGTCCTATTTTTATTGCCTTAAGTTGTTACTTTCGCTTTCAGCGGTCGCATTAAATAAGATCATAAAGTGTGAATTTTATTTTTTACTAATTTAACAACTTAATTGGGAAAAAATTCTTAAAATATTTAACGTAATCAAATTTTTGGTAAACCGGAAATTATTATATTGTAAAATTAATTACATATGAAAAATTGAGGTATTTCATTTATATTTAAAATGTAAATTACCAATACAGAAAACACAAACTCAATATTTTTTTTATTAAAATAGGCTCTTAAGCAAATCTTATTAAATCAAATATTATCTGTTCTGTCCGTTAAAGTAAAGCTATCGCCCATTCAGGAGGTAGATTTTGCAGAGAAGAATCAGCAAGATTTGCTTCAGTTACTATTTTCAAATACAATCACAAGTCAAATTTTACAATGAATTTTTGTATCCCGTGTATAATTCAGCGTATATTCATTCCTTGCCTCATTGTCTGCAATATATTCATTTACGCAATAATATTATTTAATTAGTAAGCAATGTTGAATATAAGATTAAAATTTCTGTGGAATCTAGCATACAAGCTAATACTTTGACCTAGCTTATGTGATACCTATTGAATTTTCATATTATCGTCTCTCCTCACACAGCTTCAGTTACCTACCTTGCGTTAATCGCCACTCTATTTACAGAGTTACGCTCTTCACTCAAGATCTCGTTTACCCCAATAGCTATGAGTTCTGCAGCTAACATCACCAGCCTACTTACAATTCAGCATAGATCTAGTTAATGGGCTAAATCAGTAACTTTGATTCTCGGTCGGTGGTTGGCTATGGCATCCATTCTCATTCGATCATCGTCTCTTTTTAGACTTTCATTCGTTGAAATAGTTGTACCTAATATAACAGATTTCTCAAGTACTAATAAGCCTTTTAAGGCATTGCTATATAAATTTACATAATCAATTAAAATTAAGTGTATGTACGTAATCGTTTTATTTTCTTCGTCTTGTCCTCAGAGGTAGGTCGGACCCACAATTCAGACACTACTTTATTTTTAAAATAAATTTAAATTGTATTTGTATATTCTATTTATATATCCTTATCTATTGCAAATAAATATATACCTTATTATGTTAATTAGATTCACTAAAATAGTCGTTAAATATTTTTCCGAAAATATCTTCAAAGCGCAGACGCCGCATACTTAGAGTTTAATGTAGACTGATAGATCTTCTGATCAATATAGTGGAAAAATTACAAATACAAAACTTACATTATTTTAAAATATTATAGACGGTATGGGATATGATATATCTTTGAACAGTGACTATAGCTTTATTTAGTAACAATTCTTAGAATCAGTTCAGTAGCTCCAAACAATACTTATTAATACTACATAGAAATCTTATAATTCTATTGTATAATACTCATATTAATATATTCATTAGTTTATAAAAAAATACTGACATTTCATTATCAAAAGCAAATGCTAAGTTTTCCTTATAAAATATGTAGTAGGATATACTCGACTGTGCCGTTATCCATTTACGTTTTTTCTCAATAAATATAACGTTTCTTACTCACGCTTTCAATTTAACATATTAATGTCTTCCGAAGTCAGCGTTATTGATATGACTGTTAGATTTTATCGGTTGAACAAATTTGTTATTTAATTAATATTATAATATCTGATTAATAATAATAAATTACTTTTTTTCAGAATGTATACGCTATTGGCTTTGACGGTGTCACCTAAGTGTTCTGAATGATAAAGTGATACTCAGCCGGCACGAAGCTCAACCCTCACGGGATATTAAATTTGCATCCATTCCAGGGTTGTCTATTTCTAGAATGAAGGCTTGTGACGTCAGCAAGTATATTATCAGATAGGCTCACCCAACGTATATAACATATGAAGGGTACAGTATTAAAAGTACAGTATTGCAAAAGTGCCTTGCAGGCTCCCACCCCCTCCTTTTCCCTTCCTTTTTTCTCTTCTCATCCCTCCTCTCCTATTCTTTGGGTCGGCAACGCGCATGTGATACTTGAAAAATCGTTAGCATTCATGGGTAGTGGTGACTGCTTACTTCTTATCGAGTGATTAGTGACCAACCTAGAGTCAGAGTTGTTCAGGTCGCCGGTAGGACTCTGACTTGACTTATCGACTGTTGTCAACAGCCGGGACCGATTTTTTACATCAGGCGGACCGTATGCTTGTTTCCTAACCGTCATGAAATAAACATTGGGGCTCATTGACGAAATTTGTAAAATAAATAAATAATAAATAAATAAACGCTACACACTCAACGGCCCCCATTAGGATAATTATATCCTGTGTCGGGGGTCCGGAAACATTCACAATGACAAGGACAAACACAACCAGACCGGAAAATATGCCTGTACGATTAATACAAACATCTGCTCCGAGCGGGAATCGAACCCGCAACCGTCGAGGCTTAAGGCAGACTCGCTACCCACAACGCCACAACGGTGTCAAAATCTTAATAACTAAGTCTTTTGACTAGTGTCAAGCGAGCTGTTTATTCACATTCAACAAAAAGAATCCATTGTAAAGATAGACGGCCAAACAGAAAAAAATTCAATTAAAATCTGCATTTTGCAAAATTATTAACAGAATAACTACATATTGACGATTTAAGTACCCTTTATCTCTGTATACCCTCTGTTTTGTGAGCTGCTTGATAAGTACCTACAAGTCCAGCACTCATGCAACTATATGTTACGATTCCATATTATTCAAACAAATAATAAAACAACCTACGACAGACAGGAAATATTGGTAAAGATTTATTTATAAATATTGGTAAAGATTTATTTATTAAACACTCGTATAACTTTTAAATTATAAAGTCGCGGTCTCGACAATATTTACACTAATGCTGTGTAAATCGTATGGATGCTGACTGTAAAACTATTAATCAATATGTAACAACAAACTCGATCGAGATATAGACAGCTCATTATCACCTCCAGTAAATAGATAAATCTGATAACCTACTAAATATATAGCGCTACACTGGGCGTTTTTAAATCAGTCTTCTTTCTAGCATTTTTCCATGTATTTTATCTACGCAGAGTCTGCTTTTTATTCTTATCCGGATTTGACCGATTACTAGTTTTTACTCAGTGCGATTGCCATATGACCTTCGCAACCCTAAGGGCGAATCATTAACTCATTGGATATGATCAAATTACTTATCACGAGTTAACGATTATTATCAGATGCTTTGTGATAACAACCGGACCGACAACTTAACGTGCTCTCCGAGACACGGTAATGAGACCTACAAGGATAAACGCCCAGACCGAAACAGATATTCGTAAGATCAATACAAACATCTGCCCGAGAGGGAATCAAACCAGCAACCGTTGACGGACTCGCTACCAATGCCACAACGGTGTCAAACGGTACCGTCACAGTAAAGGGCTTTGTCGCTTTTGCGATTATCCCGCCCAGGTTTTGTAAACAGTAAATTTAGGAAATTCTAAGCATAGCGAGTTTGTGAAGAGTTCAAGTAGAACACTATTACAGTGTCCTTTATCAACAGTGGGCTAGTGGATTAAACTATGATTGGTTTTTATTATTAGATGAACAATTGAAATCCCTGGATGATCCTTTCATTTGAACCTGCCATAAGATATGACATGGTTATGGCTTCTTTTATACTTCGCTGAGCAATGCATTTAAACGCCCAGGACATGGCTGCCTCCCGGAAACGAGTTCCACCAGCCACGGACCAAAGAGGTCGGCCATCGAGGCGGTTGTAAAGGTTTCCTGAATGCGGGTAAAAGAAAGACATTATGTGCTGTGGCAAATTGCTTGATGATATTCGACTTTAAATTAGTTAACAAGGAGATATAAACACATTCCCCTAGGTAAGAGTACTTCGAATACACAGCAGTGCCTATGAATAACGAATATGAAACTAAAGGGTTACACAGCTCGTTTCGAAAATCCTCCTTATCATAACATACCTATCCAAAAATAACTCGTTGCCATACGTTTAATTTTTTTTTCAAGTTTCCTCAGTTGCATGTATGTTGAAGTATTCTTAATTTTTACATATTTTATGACTTCACAATAAAATTGCTTAGCGGTTTATAGAATATAGTTTTAAATTTCGTAAAGATAGAGCCGATATTCTCCGAGTAAAATTGGACGCAAATAAGCAATACCATGTCCACCCACACGAATGTCATTTCGAGAAAAACGCGTTTGAAAATTTTGAACAAGTTGCTTTATATGAATTTTTTATGTATTGGTCAAGTTTTTGGCAATTTCAGATTTATGTAAGTTATTTCACATATTTTCACAAAAAATAAGTATACAAACTGCATATTTCGTATATAATATAACCCAAAACGTTTAACATAATACATTAATTGCATTTTAAAGCTTAAAACCCTACAAATATTAAAGAAAAATGTAATTCAGCCATTTACCAACACTTCTGCATATATAACTTTTGTTTTCAATTTTGTGGGTTGACATGGTATTGCTTATTTGCGTCCAATTACTTTATGAAGTAACTACATGACGGGCGGACAGACGGACAGACGACAGACTATCACTATGACAATCATATCATCATCCTTGTCATAGGATTGTAATAGAAGCGCTATTTTACGCTATCTTTCCTATGTTAGATAAGTTTTAAGGCCGCCACGCCTCTCGAAGCTCAGAAACAGACGTAGTAATTACCTATCACTCATGGCTCGTATAAATAAATAATGCTAATTTACCAACGTTTTACAATGTACGATTGACGCCAAACACAATTAGAATATATAATGCAATAGCGATCTTTGTAAAGCATTACTAGAGGGAAATAAAACAATCTGGGGCACGGCAGTGCCCCCACCAAGTCGAACGAAAAGCGGCACGGCCGTACTATCCTTTTCTCGAAGCACTTCAGGCCATTTTCGATGCTCTATAACTTCGTTGTAGATAAAGCTCCAAGCCTGAATTTTCAGTAACCAAGCAGACATTGTATAAACACGGTATATTTCAAATTTCATTCAATTTGAACCAGTAGTTTTAGAATTGTAACTAGTCAAATTTCTTAATTTTGTCACTAACTGACTGACCGATCATCAAAACTCTAAGCCACTTCTAGCAGACATGGAAATTTCAAATTTAGAGTATAATTAGTGTTTAGTGTACAAATAAAGGAAAAATTAAAAAAATGTGTAATTTCGGTCCAGTTTTCTAGATAGATCAACTGCATAAATAACTTTGTAATATCATATAAATGTATAGGATTACAAAGTTACATTTGCAGTCAAATACGTACTTACATAATTTTCAACTTCTTATAACTTCGTTGTTGCTAAAATTAAAAGCCTGAATTTCCAATTAGGTATTGTATAAACACGGCGTATATAAAATTTCATTCAATTTGAAAAAGAAGTTTAAGAATTATAACTAGTCAAAATTTTCTTAATTTTGCTATACATTGGCTGACCGTCATCAAAACTCTAGGGCACTTCTAGCAGACATGGAAGCTTCAAATTTAGAATATGATTAGTGATTATTGTATAAATAAAGGGAAAATTAAAATATTTTGTAATTTCGGTCCAGTTTACTAGATACACCAACTGCATAAATAACTTTGTAATCCTATATAAATGTATACTACACCTGAAACTTGGCCGTTGTACGGCAACTTATTCTACTCATACAAATACTTTAGTGTCGTAAAACTGCCAAGTTTCACGACACTAAAGTATTTGTATGAGATCTGCGTAGTTATACATGAGATCTCACCACTTTTTGTAGTAGAAGAAGTGCTTTGCAGAGACTTGGGAAAATTTTTACATTTTATGTTTTTAATGGGATTATATATTCCTAACCAAATACAATAAATTATAACTAAATAAACGCTTCACACTTAAAGGCCCTTAAAACATGCGCCCCGTGAATGGGCTCTAGAAAAACACAACGCAGACCCTAGACTATTACTAAAATACAAAATATTTCTCCATTCTATCACTTCCTCGTTTCCCTTCCTTTTAATCATTCGCGTCCCTTCTCTCCAAGTATCACAAGCGTTCATAGGTTACACGGTCACTGTAGTGACTGCTTTTTTTTTTTCGTAATGTGTATTGCTGTTGGCCCTACTGGCCTTGACAGCGTCACCGGGCGGGGGCCGAGTACAGAGACTCAGCCGTGATAAAGGGGCAGCCCTCACGGGGGCTCAAATTTGATTCCGTCTTTAGGGTGCCTCCTGCGAAGCCGAACCACGGCTAAGGACGTCATTGGAGATGGAGGCAGCGCTCCAGTGACTGCTTACAAACAGCGGATCCTATGTTTGTAAATCGCCATGAATGTCACTAATGATGAAACATTTTAGAACATAAATATTACATCATGGATTAAAATGGATACGTCGATATCGATGATTTCATTTTATATCGCTTGTACTAATGTATTAATTAAGTGTAACTCACGTACTAAGTTTCACATGCCTCCATAATAATGGGCAAAGATTTTACAATTATCAATGTTGCGATGTTTTTCTATCTACTTCAATGAGATGCTGATATCATTAACGTTACGAACGTCGACGACCGTTGTGGTTTGCTCGACGGTCGCGGGTTCGATTCCTTTGGTGCAGATATTTGTATTGATGTTAAAAATATCTCTTTCGGTCTGGGCGTTTGTCCTTATGGGTCTCCCAACCGTGCTTCGGAGAGCACGATAAGCTGTCGATCCCGGTTGTTATCATAACATCTTATAATAATGTTTAACTCTTGGTAGGGAATTCACTCTTACCCAATGAATTACTAGTTCGCTCTTAAGGTTGCGGAGTTCAGACGGTAATCGCTCGGTGTAAAAACTAGTAACCAGTCAAATCCGGATAAGAGTATAAGCAGACCCTGGCAAAATACCGGGAATAATGCTAGGAAGAAGAAAAATATTATTAGCGGTATGATTAACAAGAGGCCGGCTAGGTAGGTGCCAACGCAGTGTGAGATATTCCGCTGTTCCGAGGTAGCCCAGTCCTGTCCAAAGTCGTATAGCCTATTTTAACTATGAAAACAGTATCTTTATCAACTGTATACATAATAGATAATTTAATTAGAGCAAAGAAAAATCCACAAAATCCATTTAATCTCTTGAAATAAGTGGAGGTGTAAAGATTAAAGCCTTTGCATCAACTTTAAGATGTTGTAACTAGTCGTCATCCTACATCTTGTCACTTGAGACCCTTCAATCAAACTGTCATATAAAACCAAGATCATTCTTGAGCTTAGCAAGTTTAAATAAGGATTATAGACTGGACTGTAGTTCAGGAGCTTGAGACAACTTTGGAGGATTCATTAGATGTTAGTATGACCTTTTTTTACTTTTTTGATCATCTTTTTCTTGTTTTTGGCCAACTTGTGTCAGTTGTTCTGATACTCAAAATTTTACTTTTTCGATCTAAATATGCCTTAATACTCAAAGCATATTCTATACAAGCTCCCGCACTATTATGCTTTGATACTTTGACTGCGTCACCGAGCGGAGTTGCGTTGCGCTGTGTATACACTATATTATAAATAAAAAATTTATAAAACTGGTTTATATTTTTAAAAGTACTACTTTTATAATATATATTTATATATATATATTTTTTTATTGTCGGTTTTATGTATCATTACTCCACTATATAGTAAGGCAACATTTAATTTAAAATATAATCAAAAAGCAGTCCAAAAGCTATTGCTTATTAAATCGCTGACGAAAATGTTTTCTTAGTAAATATTGTATTTATAAATCCGCTCTTCCTGATCAAGCTGGCTTAATGCAGTCAGCGATGCATGATGCGTCATCATCCCAACACGAGGCGATGTATGGTGGAAGTGTAGAGCTTTGCCGTTTTCTAAAATAGTCCATATATTTTACTGCCATACTGGAAACTTCCATAAAGAACTCCTTAATGGGGCTTGTGGGTAGTCCGATTTAGTAGAAATCGTCACGTAACAAATGCCGAATGCTGTGCGTGTGTGTGTTTGTAACATACTACAAGAGTAGGTTCGATACACACACCCAAAAGAGCACACGAGCAAGTGAGTCCGCAGCCGGGAGCGAAACTCTTTCTCTTTCTCTATCTCTCTCTGTCCCTGTCTCTTTTGTTCCCGAAGAATGGGAGAAAGAAGCGAGATAAGAAGTTACTATTAATACTTAGTAGTTAAAAAAGGTCACCCATAAAAATAATTGAAGAAATATCTATATATTAATAACTACTAACTGGTCCGCCAACGCGATGCTGTGTCGTCGTCGTTATATTTCGACCAATTATATTCTTAACAAATTATACACCTAAGCCTTCATCACTGAATTATTCTTTCTGTTGGAGAAAATTGCATGAAAATCAGTTTAAAATTTTATCACGAACTGTCAAACGGACTTTGTTTTACAATGTGTATTCATACAGATAAGTGAACACAATTGAATATGAACTCTCAATGTAATGAATATCTTAAAGCATAAGGAAACATGTCTAGAAATAAAATCGAATCGCATTAAGCGAAATAAACCCTTACTGAATACAGAATCAACACACATTAAGATTACTATCTCCTTTGTTTACTACGTAATCTTCTTCTTATCGATTGGTTAGTGGTCAACCTAGTGTCAGAGTTGTTCAGGTCGCCCGTAGGCCTCTGACTTGACTTATCGACTGTTGTCTAATTGTCAACAGCCGGGACCGACTTTTTACATGCCCTCCGAAGCACGGAGACGCTCAGTTGAAATACCACTATGCGATCACCCATCTAGTGACTGACCGCGCCTAAAGTTGCTTAAGCTACCAATCGTTAACCGATCAGCGGGTGCACTCGGCTATGAGCGTCTCCGTAACTACGTAATAATTAAGGAGGATTGTTTTATTTTTACTTAAAGTAGTAATCGCAGTAGAGCCATGTTCCTGTTCAGCTAGCAAAAATGGACCACTTTGACCTCAGAAGTCTCTCTCTCAGGAAGTCGACTTAAAGTAGTAGAGTTCTAGTACTGTTGCTCAATTTCCCCTCTTTGTTCTCTTCCTTTTTCCTTCTTTTCCTTTCATCTCTTCCCCATCAAAACCTAAAATTATACTTATATAGGAGATAACTCATAGTCATTGGTTATAAATCAAATTAACTGGTGTACTTATTTAACCCCAAATACATATTTATCGGCGTCGGGATGTGACGACCCCATCGCCCGCTGTTGGGATAAACTCTGTCACAGAGATTATTCCACCAGTGCAATCAGTCACACTGGTGGTAGGTCTTTTGTTGCAAGAGGCTGGCTAGGTAGGTACCACCGCAGTGTCCAATATTCTGCCACCAAATAGTAGTGCTTAGGCACTACTGTGTTCCGGTTTGAAGGGCACTGTACGCTAGTGAAATTACTGGGCAGACGAGATTTAAGAACCAATATCTCGAGGTTGGCAACGCGTGAGTGGCACCTACTAATGGTGCTGCAAGCGCTCATAGGCTACGGCAACCACTTACCATGAGGTGGGCCGTATACTTGTTTGCCAATTTTTAACATAAAAAATATATATATATATATATATAATTTTTGAGATGTACAAATTATTATAATTGCCATAAAATAATTCAAACCGTTTGAAAATAATTTAAATAATTCAAACCGTTCAATAATTTCGATCCATTCGATCATGAAAATAAAACACAAAGATTTTAACTTATTTATTTATTTATTACTATATCTATATAGGTTGATATATATATAGGCAATTATATCGAGGGTGAGATATCGAGAATTCCTACGTTTTCTGTTATAAAATTCCATTTAGTAGGAACTTTGCTTGTGGCGATATACATAATCCCAACAAGTCTTACATAA
Organism: Hestina assimilis; assembly: GCA_023373885.1. Classification (NCBI taxonomy): domain Eukaryota; kingdom Metazoa; phylum Arthropoda; class Insecta; order Lepidoptera; family Nymphalidae; genus Hestina; species Hestina assimilis. Next base: position 4,602,301 of record CM041740.1, on the reverse strand, counting down.
ACCAAGCAATGAAATAAAAACGGACGAACAGAATTCAAGATGTCGTGAAGAAGTTCCGGCTTTCTCGCAAACAAGGTATCTCAAGTGAAAGTGATTGGAAAAGAAATGTTATACTGTATTATACTAGAGCAATTCAGAAACATCCAAATTCCAAATGACTTGTGAAACTTTATGAAACCTTGTACTTTCACTGTGATGAAAAATAATACGCTAGACACACTAGACACGCTAGACACTCAACGGCTTCCGTTAGGATAGCTATATCCTGTGTCGGGGGTCCGGAAACATACAAAACGACAAACACACCCAGACCGACATGCCTGTATGGTCAATATAAACATCTGCTCCGAGAGAGAATCGAACCCGTGGCGCTAAGGCAGGTTCGCTACCTCTAAGCCACAACGTCGTCGTCAACATTTTATTTTATTTTTTATTTCGAATACAATAGCGAATCTTCGCTCTGAAATCAATTGATCCTGGTTAATTGAATAATTTAATAAATTACTTTAACTGAGCAAGTACATCGCGACTGTCCCTAGGTAAACTATCGAAAATAAATAGTGCTTACTTTAGAGGAGAGCTATTTAAAGCATAAAAAATTATACAACTTTTTAGATTCGATAGTTTACCTAGGGACAGTCGGTGAGCCATATAAACCATGTTATAATTTCATTTTCCATATTCGACGAAAGACGAAAATAGCTCCAAGTGTTGCATAAAACTGACAATCTAAAAACGTTTCAAATTTATTTCAATTTTATTTATCTGTATTTATAGTAGGTTATTTTCGTACATAAATAAAAGCTTGTTTGTAAGCAAATATAAAGATACATTTTGATAGCTGATGCGATCAGCGCTGGCAGGCATATAAAAATAAATCATTACTAAGTACTACGCTTTGTCACGACCGACGTGGGAGTACGATCACGTCTATTATTTCATAGCAAATAATTACCAAGCATTGATAAGAGTAAAAAATAATCGTTGTAATAATCATTAAAAACGCTATACAAATAGTCAGCCTAAAGCGTTGTCCTTTTCTATTTTCGGCAACAATGTCAAACGAAACCACGAAATTACCAGCTAATATAATAATATTAGTCTTTTCCAAGACTTCATTCTTGTAGAATCTAAGACAGAGAAAACTAGCTATCTTTAGTTAATCTAAAGGTATTATAGACGACGTTGTCGTGACAAGTCGCGGGGTGTTTTCCGATATGTGTGTCATTGAGTTTGTTTCCGGACCCCTGACACAGGATTATAACTATTCTAATTGGGGCCGTTGAGTGTGTAGCGTTTATTTAAAAAAAAAACAACAACATTAAAAATATTTTTACACTATTTACCATAATTAGATTTAATAACGAAATGTTTTTATTCATACAACATGTTAACAATAAAAAATAACCATAATTACAATAATACAAATCATGTCCACGGGGAATAGTGGCAAGAATGTTAACTGCATTTTCCCTCTGAATCGCAACCTTGCCTCTTTGGACACTTATGGGCAATGCTGGGCAAGTCATTCGTTAGCACGTTCTGCGAGTGATTCTGAAAACTTTCGGATTTAGTGAGGTCGACCGCTGAGGTTTTAGTGGGTCCCCATAATGCCTTGTCATAGAACTCCATATAACTCGGTTTTCATTTGACGGTTTGACGACGTTGTGACGCAGCGGTAGCGAACCCTTAAACGACACAGGTCGCGGGTTCGATTCCCGCTCGGAGCATAATATGTTTGTATTGACTATGCAAGCATATTTTCCGGTCTGGGTGTATTTGTCCTTGTCATTGTGTATGTTTCCGGACCCCCGACACAGGATAACAAAATCCTCATGGAGGCCGTTGAGTATGTAGCGTTTATGTTTATTCATATCCAAGAATCTGGGATATCTAAATCTGGTAGCAGATTCATTCCCGCCAACAATAAAAGGAGGAAGTTTTAGAAGGAAAAAGAGGACAAAGATAAAGCTACAGGTTCTGTCGCTATCGTTTGGTCTTGAAAAAAGTCGCAATTTTTTTCCTTAATATTATTTTATTATATTTTTGTACTTAAGATTAATGCAAATTTAAGACATATGGTTTTCTAATGGATTTCATTTTCAGAACTGAACCAAATTGAAATAGGACCATATGTAAAGCGTCAGTTTTTAATTAAAAAAACATCAAAATCGGTTCACCCAGTCGAAAGTTATGAGGTAACAAACTTAACTAAAAATACAGACGAATTAAGAACCTCCTCCTTTTTGAAGTCGGTTAAAACAAAACCTACTGACATCACGACCAACATATAAAATCTATCCAAGTTTTTAGTTTTTACTTCTCACTAATGATTCTATATAATAACATAGCTTTATTTAACATGTATCCTTAACCTTTTGCGAATTGACGTATTAAACGTAATGCATTAATGTAACGAGCGCCGAACAAAAACAATGATTAAATAATTTCATTATTAGGGTCCCGTGATCAAGTCGTACCAATGGAAACCTAATTAGCCTATTCGTACTTGTTGCATGCGCATTTCTCCTATCTGTAAGTAATAAATCGAAAAGATACTGATGTCTGTAAGTAAGAAATCGAGAAGATGGATAGAAAATTTAGACTTGAACCGAAAGTAGTTCTTTTGTGTTTTGAATTCGTATTGTGCTTTGCGGTAAAGAAACATCATGAGGAAGCCTGCATGTAAAGAAATGAGACATGTATATCTACCAATCCGCAGTGAAACAGTGTGCTGGATTCATCTCTTAATCTTTCGTGAGAGGAGAGGAGGCTTACAGCGGTAGGACTTAAACAGACTGCTATATACTTATTTATACAATACAATATACTCATTGCTCAACTCTCAATGTATTTATTACTTTTACCAATGTGTTCTTAAGTAGGTACACAAAATATTTACAAGTTGCATCTGCCCGCGACTTTATTCGCGATGACTTTAGAAGTGGCTCCAGAGAAGCGAAACATTTGTAAGTAAATAAATTTAGGGTCCGACCGAAACTGGTTTTTCAGCCGAAACCGAAACCGAAACCGAACTTTCGGCCTCCCTCTCAGTTTCGGCCGAAACCGAAACCGAAACCGAAACTTTTAAAAATATCTTTAAAATTACGTTTTTTTTACTGAAATTTGAATTTCAAGTTTTTTTAACATTTATTTGCATATATACGTAGTCAACTAATAAGGAACGGAAAATAATTTGGTTAATATTTTAAGTTTCATTTTATGAGATAATGTTCGTTATAAAGTATACTGTTCAATGGTGTGTACTTTTTCGAAGCTAAGAATATTTTATGGTGGTTTATAAAAAAAAATATTATTAGTAAAAAGAAATCTCTCGCATCGAAATTGACCGTCTAATTAGGGACAGCAAGAGTTAGTGTTTTATTTTCGATTTTTACAAAATAAACCTGAAATATAAAGGCGGAAAGCCATTGTGTTTTTATTTGGCGTCATTCTTTATTTTATAATTTTGATTTCTAAAATTAATATCACAATTTATTACTTAAACATGGGTCACTTATTTAAGTTATGAAACGACCAAGCGAATATAATTTTATCTCAACGTGAATAGCCATACCCTAAAATAGTGTATCATTTGATTTACTCCAAAAGTATGGTTTTCAACGCTGTGCAATATTTTCAAACCTATAAAAGAAATTTAGATCGCAGACTGGTAATAGCTTTATAAAAAGTTCCCTGTGGGCTCTGTAATCATTAAAAGAGAAATATTTGGACTATGACTTAGTGGCGAAGTTACATGGGCGCTTTAACACGAAAACGATTCAAAATATACTTCACTGTTCATTAAATGATTTCTAGCCGGTGAACTACTATCAGTTATAAGTCTATAAGTCTATAAGTCTTGGCCTGCCAAAGCCTAGACATGAATTCTTTGGAACATTTGTGGTACAACAAACTGGAAATTTAAACCAACTCTACAGTAGTTCCAAAGACGCCTGGAAGAACTTCACTAACGAAACTTGTCATTATTTGATCGAGTCGAATAATCTCTGCTGTGACAAAGGTTATCCCAACAGCGGGCGATGGGGTCTGTATATAATATAGAGAATTCAATAGAGTTAAATAAAATAAAAACTAAAAATTCATTAAAGTCGTAACCATATTTTTTGTCATGAATATACAGGACTTACTATTGGGAGTACTTTTAAAAAAAGAAACAACTTGTAGTTAGATATACTAGGTACATAACTAACTAGTAATACGTTGTGTTTACAATATTTTAAAGATCAATCTAATACTTATTTCTGGAGATTTTTGGCCGCGTCAGCGAGCGGTCACGAGTTAGCTGCGAAGTTTACCGAACAACTCACGAAAACTCACGAACACTCGAGTTTCGGCGAGACCGAAAGTTTCGGCTATATTTTGGCCGAAACCGAAACTAAAGCCGAAACTAGATTTTTTGGCCGAAACTGGCCGAAACCGAAACCGAAACCGAAATTTCGGTCGGTCACTATAAATAATGTTCCATAAGACAAATCTATTGCCCGGGATAAAAAGTATTTTTTTTTATGTTATAAGTTGGCAAACAAGCATACGGCCCACCGATGGTAAGTGATTGCCGTAGCCTATGAGCGCCTGCAGCACCATTATCTCGAGGCTGGTGGTGCTGGTCGTGGCTAGGTGCCACTGACGCGTTACCAACCTCGAGATATTGATTCTTTTATCTCCTTTGCCCAGTAATTTCACTAGTCTACAGTGCCCTTCAAACTGAACACAGTAATGCCTAAGCACTACTGTTTGGCGGTAGAATATTTGACACTGGGTTGGTAACTACCTAGGCGGCCTCTTGAAACAAAAGACCTACAACCAGTAAATATAAATTAGTAACAACAGGAATTATAAATACTAGTTAATTATTATTATTACCACAAAATACGCATTTTATATGTATCCATGTATTTCTCATCAAATAAAACAAAGCAAAATTATAAAAACAAAATAATTAGCAGTCAAGTGCGTTGTGGACCACGCACAGTTGAAACAAAAGGGTTCCGCAGCTTGGTTACGAAGAATCTTAAGGCCTTTAAAAATAATAACGAATAAAAATCCACTGCAAAAATAAGTTGTTAATTTCATAGTAATTATTAAAATTTATATGAAAAACAAAGTTATAGGAAAAACTGATATATCTCTTAAATTTGTAGACCTATCTTCTTCAAACCAAATGTGGTTAAAATTTTATTTGATTTCGTATAAGCTCAAATTTTTCCCGAGTTTTAAATCCCATAGTTCAAAAGTTAGAGGGGGGGACACAATTTTTACGACTTTAGGAGCTTATATCTCAACAACTACTGACTAAATGAAAGAAGTCAAAGTCAAACCTCCTTATTATTTTGAAAGACCTATCCAAAGATATCTCACGCGTTGACATACGTTGAATTTTTGTTTTTCAACCGTCACTTATATGTATGGACTGCTACCCTTAATTCTTATATATTTTAAGATTTCATTACAGAATCGTGTTGCGGTTCATAGAATACACCTATTTAGTAAGTTGCGTATAGATAGAGCCAATGGTCTCTGAATAAAATGACTGTGACATACGGACGGACAGACGGACGGACAGACAGACGGACAGACGGACAGACGGACAGACGGACATGACGAAACTATAAGGGTTCCGTTTTTGCCATTTGGGTACGGAACCCTAAAAAGAGTGTTAAAAACGCAATCCAACAAAAATCTACAAGCTATTATAATAATTGTAAAATTATTATAGTTTGTAGAACAATTATAATATATTCTATGAGTTGTTAATTGTATCTGAACTTTGCCCTTCCCTGTGAGTAAGGGCTATAATAGAACAACAACTTTCAATATGCCATACTTTATATATCACGATATTGTACACGATATCGTCACGATTTTAATGTACATAAATATTGTATAAATTATTTTATAACAATTCTTACAAAAGATAATTACTATTGGACAATAATATTACTATATTTTTTCAAATAGAAGTATTTTCAAACCTAATTTTTTTATCATTGGCATCGTATCTACGATAGGACGGAAAATCGCGAAGTTGCCGCCTCAAGGGTGGCGATTTATTTATTTTAAAATATCACCGTACCAAAAGTCAAATTAAAAGGACATATTCCAGCCTATAAAACCTAAATAATAAATTACTGAAAGTCACATATCTATGTGACTTGTTGCCGTGATTGTGACTTATGAGCCACCAGCGGTGCGAGCTTGCATTATTGTCGCTTACCATTGCTGTATAAACTATTCAATATCTTGAACGGTACGAGCCCACGTTGCAATGTAATGTGAAACTTATGATATCGTTGCACTCCTCTTATGTAGTAGTGACAGCATGGCTGCGGGAAATCTAGCGTTAAATAAGTTACTTTTAACATTTCTAGAACCTTATTATTAAGATTTTATTGTTTATTATTGTTTATTATTATTAAGATTTCTGAGATTCCAGCCATAAACAAATAAACGCTGCTCAACGGCCCCCATTAAGATAGTGATATCTTGTGTCAGGGGTCCGGAAACACATACAAAGACAAGGACAAATACACCCAGACCGGAAAATATGCTGGCATGGTCAATACAAACATATTATATTCAAACCGGGAATCGAACCCGCGACATATGGTGGTTCGCTGCCGCTGCGCCACAACGTCGACATAGTATTACAAATATCGAAATTGATTTTTTTTTCTATTGTTAAATGATCGTGTCCATGACGTCAGTTATAAGCAGACGATTTATTATTGACTCATATAATACAGGCTCTAAATTTGTACATTAATATTTACTACGAATGTTTTATATAAAAGGAAATTTTTAGTCCTTATCTATTATAATGCGTCATCACGAGTACGTCGAGTACGCCAGCATTCGTAATTCTTGGTCATTTTGTATCTGTCAATAGCTATTTTTAACATTTATTATTTTCTTTAATCATTATATATATTTTTTTCAATTTAGCTTCTATTTGATTTGTATATATGCGCATATTACATTATATGAAGCACGTCTATTTTTTTTTTTATATCATATAGGGGCAAACGAGCAGATAGCTCCACCTGATGGTAAGTGGCAACTATCGCCCATGAACATCCACAACACCAAGGGGGTCGAGAATGCGTTGCCGGCCTTTGGCCGGTCTATCTGACCACTGAGTACCCTACGCAACCTGCTGTCCGTTTGTGCACTGATAACTCGAGAAACACTGGTCCAATTTTGGTTTTAATTATTGAAACAATTATCAGGTCTAATTTTAGCAAAATTTATTAAAAATAATGTAACTTATTAGGTTTAAAATTTTAGTTAATTTTTTTATGTGACTAAGTTGGCAAGCAAGCATACGACCTACCTGATGGTAAGTCGTTGGTTGTCGTAGACTATGAGCGCACCTCAGCACAGCCTCCTCTTACAGCACCATACGTCTGTAGGTATCACTCACGCGTTGCCAATCTCGAGATATTGATTCTTTTATCTCCTTTGCCCAGTTATTTCATTACAGTGTCCTTCAAACCGAAACACAGTATACAGCTTTACGGTAGAATAACTGGCAGTGCGGTGGTACCTACTTAGCCGGCCTCTTGCAATAAAAAGCCTACCACCATAAAACGGAGCCACAAATACGTCTAGCTCGTAATAAGATAATGCATTTATAAATAGAAGAACACATCCTGACTGATTCGTCATCTCGAACCAAAACCGATAAAGCTAATTTAAATGACATTTATATAGATTTACCGATACGAATATCCAGTTCGGAAAATTTTAGCGAAAAATAAAAAATGAATCATGGAAAAATATTCCATAATATGTTTACTAAATAATTACAACGGAAATGAAATTGTATTTAGAAATGGCGTAATTTCTTTAAGTAACGATACGAAAATTAAATTCCTTTTATATATTAAGTTTTAGTGCATTTAGAAAGCTAGATCGCAAGAAGATCTTTACTGTTTTACGGTATTAGAGCCATGCTTACCTCAGCACAAAAGAGCCGGCTCGACCGGGAAGTACTACCCTCTCACAAAAAATTGGCGCCAAGTAATAGTATCATTTGGTACTGTTGCGTTTCGTGCAATGATTGAGAGCGCCGGAGGCCCAATCTCCCACCCCCTCTGTTCCCTTCCCCTTTTTCCTTCTCCTGTTTCATGGGTTGGCAACGCACTTGTGATACTTCAAGTATCCCAACCGTTCATAGGTTGCGGAGACTGCTTACCATCAGGCGGACCGTATGCTTGTTTACCAAAAGTCATGACGGAAAAAACCTTTTAGATATTCACATTAAGGGCGCGTTTACGTATTTGATGAAAAATAGATGTATTTCGATCTAATTTCCGACAAAATCAAAGTAAATTAAATGGAACTTTTAATTACTATGAATAGATCAAGCCTTTATCTTTAATAACGCTGTAAAAATATGAAATTTTCTTATTATTTTTTATAGTAAAACCGATTTTCCGGAGCCTCTTCACAACAAATTAACGATATCGAGCTGAGTTTAGGTAGCCTTTTAAACTATTTCTTACGTGATATCAATTTTAAAAAAAATACCTCTATTAGTAAGACATGTTCAACTCAAACCCTAGGAAGAGATATTTATAATAATACGACACATTAGCTCAGAAAAAAATAAATATCAAATGTATCTTTTACACATATTTTGCTTCTAAAGTTGTACCTTAAGCTGTTGCATTAAGGCCTATTTTGTTTGATGACTGCCATGATTTATTGTTCAAAATTTTCTAGTAAAATATTAGTCGGCGCTGAGACGCCTTCGTGAGTGGACGCTATGTCGCTTGTAAGCAGGAGGTTATATTAAATAAGATCGCCAAAATATAATATTATATAGAAAAAATTGACTATAACTACAACTCTTGATACTTTATTTTAAGAATAATTTGATAAATATTTTCTTTTTTTTTAGAGTATAAAAATTCTAATTCGTCTTATACTTATTGCTCAGACCTTAAGGTATACATCCCTGACTGCTAGTGGAAGTCTCGGATAATTGTAGTTTTTTTGCCGTTTTGGGCTCGTTACTATGAGACCTTAACACCAGGCTTGTTGGAGTGACCTGAAGGTCTACTCCGATGACTGATACAGGATCTGCAGCATGAGTAGGGTTATGTGTGCCGTGTTTGGGCTCTATTTGTTAGGTACGTAGAGACCTTACGTCCGAACTTGTTGGAGTGATCTAAAGGTCTACTTCGATGACTGATACAGGATCTGCAGCATGAGTAGGGTTATGTGTGCCGTGTTTGGGCTCTATTTGTTAGGTACGGTGAGACCTTACCTCCGAACTTGTTGGAGTAACCTGAAGGTGTACTCCGATGACTGATACAGGATCTGCAGCACGAGTAGGGTTATGTGTGCCGTGTTTGGGCTCTATTTGTTAGGTATGGTGAGACCTTACGTCCGAACTGGTTGGAGTGATCTGAAGGTCTACTTCGATGACTGATACAGGATCTGCAGCACGAGTAGGGTTATGTGTGCCGTGTTTGGGCTCTATTTGTTAGGTACGGTGAGACCTTACGTCCGAACTTGTTGGAGTGATCTGAAGGTCTACTTCGATGACTGCTACAGGATCTGCAGCATGAGTAGAGTTATGTGTACCGTGTTTGGGCTCTATTTGTTAGGTACGGTGAGACCTTACCTCCGAACTTGTTGGAGTGACCTGAAGGTATACTCCGATGGCTGATACAGGATCTGCAGCACGAGTAGGGTTATGTGTGCCGTGTTTGGGCTCTATTTGTTAGGTATGGTGAGACCTTACGTCCGAACTTGTTGGAGTGATCTGAAGGTCTACTTCGATGACTGATACAGGATCTGCAGCACGAGTAGGGTTATGTGTGCCGTGTTTGGGCTCTATTTGTTAAGTACGGTGAGACCTTACGTCCGAACTTGTTGGAGTGATCTGAAGGTCTACTTCGATGACTGCTACAGGATCTGCAGCATGAGTAGGGTTATGTGTACCGTGCTTGGGCTCTATTTGTTAGGTACGGTGAGACCTTACCTCCGAACTTGTTGGAGTGACCTGAAGGTCTACTTCGATGACTGATACAGGATCTGCAGCACGAGTAGGGTTATGTGTGCCGTGTTTGGGCTCTATTTGTTAGGTACGGTGAGACCTTACGTCCGAACTTGTTGGAGTGATCTGAAGGTCTACTTCGATGACTGCTACAGGATCTGCAGCATGAGTAGGGCTATGTGTGTCGTGTTTGGGCTTGTTTTGTTAGATATGATGAGACCTTACCTTCGAACATGATGAGTAGACCTTCAGATCACTCCAACAATATTATTGACAACAATAAAAAAATATTCATATAAAACATTTTTATTACCTATAAATAACCTTTAAATAAAAATAATACAAATAAGGAAAAAAATAGTTTTTACAATATTTATGTACAACAAGTATACAAAACAAATATGACTATTTATTACTTACTAACATTACAACGTATAAAATATACCCACAAAAAAAATTAAACATTTAAAGTCTCAAAATTAGTTTACTGTTCATTATTCCCGCCGATCACAGTCGTGCGCTTGTGTGATCGTTTCGTGTGAATGTAGTGGTGCGATTCGCTACCTATCTATTTTGCAAACGCGTCCTTAAAGGAGGTTCGGAAAAGGTGCTTGAGTTTCTTTGACTCCAAACCAGGTATTTTTTTCTGTCTGTTTGTCGGCTTTTTATTTTAGCTTCACGCAAAAACTATACAAAAGAGATTTTGTTAAAATATGTTTAGCTCAAAGCCTTTTAAGGATTGATATACCTACACGCTTATATTATTACTAAGATGATGAAAACAGAAAACTTATATTATTAAATTACAAATTACTCTAAATCATAGAAAACACAGGTGCGGACAGAGGTTAGTTATTAATAAAATAAAATCACTATACATAATGTCAACTAAATTTATTCATCTTTCCTTTACATAAATTGACTTCTTCCTAGCATTATTCCCGGTATTATATTTATCCAGGGTCTGCCTATTATTATCATCCGGATTTGACAGGTTACTAGTTTTTCCACGGAACAATTGCCATCTGATCTTTGCAACCCAAGAGCGAACCAGTAACTCACTGGATAAGAGCAAATCACCTATTTTAAGTTTTAACGATTATTATCAGATGTGATATCAACTGGGACCTACAGCTTAATGTGCTCTCCGAGGCACGACGGGGAGAGATAGATATTTGTAATATCAATACAAACATCTTCCAGGGCGAGAATCGAACCAGCAACAGGCTAAAAATAGACTCGCTACCAATACGCCACAACGGTGTCATTACACAAATGGAATAAGGAAATAAATTAATTTAGTTTCTAAAATCATAGCTTTTTTTCTTCCATACGCTACATAAAGCATTCATTGGTTTATATAAGAAATAAGTACTATGTATAAATTAATTGCAATTAAAGTTTTCTCGTGAGATAAATAGAAGCTAGGCGTGTATGCAAATCAACACGTGATGTAGATCGATTAAACTAAACTGTTGTGTAGGAAATGATCAGATACTTTGTTTATAGGGTAACCATGCGTTTGGATTTCTATAATATAATTGTCCTTATTACATACTCTCTCGGCACAAACTTCTAGGTTTGGAGCGGCAAAAGGAATATAAGTAATGCCTTTAAAAAGTATTGTAAGTTTGCAAATATTCTTTAAAAAACAAATTTTGGCATCACAACTTTATATCGAAATATAAGTTTTTTGAACGTCAAAAAAGGTAACTTAATCATTATTAAATCAAAATTAATTAAATTAATTATCCAAAAAAATTAAAAATTAAAATTAATTCAACATAGAAAGGTGAGTGAGTACATAATTTTTTATACTACAAAAGACTTAAACCTATATAAAATTTAATATGCCTCTGTAAATTAACCTTTATATTTTTTAAATGTAAATTAGTAACATAATGTAATTAAATATTATACAATTTTCTAGGCTATTATATTTTGTTATAAATAATTATGGTCTCTCTAGTCATGTTAAAATGCAAATTGCTTAGCGAAGCATAGTCACGGAGTTTACTCGTATCTTGATATTTAATACGTACGTAATATTATTACATACAGAAAACATTAGAATTAGATGTATGTAAATAAAACTCTCAATTACAATACATAAAGATCATTATTGTGTAGCGGCAGAATACATAAAATATATGATAAAAATATATTCTCGCAAAAACTCGTTAAATTAAAAATTAAAATTGTTAAAATATTTAACGGAGTAAACGAATTTATTAAACGTACAGTTGTTTTATATGTAAAATTTCGCTTTACGATATGTATGAAACTGAATTTGAAAGTGTCGGAGGCCGTCCGGGTGAACTGTTTTGGCAGCAGATATTCGTAATATGTGGTGATAAAAATACGAAGGAAAAATCCTTTCTAACATGACGCAATATTTCATATAATTACATAACACTAACCTATACCATTGAATTAAATACCTATTGCTTAGTTTGACGGAGAAACAAAAGGTTTTACCTAATATTAAAAAAAATAGGAACATAAAATAATACATATTTAAGAATTAGAGCGGTACTCCCTAATACAAGTAAAAATTTACTTAAAATAGGGTTTAAAATCATGAAATGTAAACATTTTTAGTTGTGAAAAATGAGCATTTAAATTTTTTCTTTTTACGCAATACAATTTGCCCAAATTTTGGTAACTGAAACCCTCGAATAAAGTATCCCAAGATACCGATATCAATCCTTAAAAGGCTTTGAGAACGTACACGTACAGTATGTTTCTTTCGTTGTATCAAAACTGTTGTTAGACTATAATCGATTTTTATAGTAGAGCCCTAATTTTTCCGTATCAATGGGCGTGATAATGGATACCGACACTCAGTTTTGTTTGACAAGTGTGAAATTCGGTGATGTAAGCTCCCGAAACCCATTTTACATTTCATACTTTTCTTACTTTCCCTTACAACTCTTTAGCTGAAAACACATTATGATGTTTTTAGTATAATAATTGTATACATTTCTGGTCACCGGCGTAACGCGCATGTAATACTTCAATATCGTAAGCGTTCACAATCGCAAGCGGTTGCGATGAGAACTTACCATCAGGCTGACCGTATGCTTGTTTGCCAACCATCATAAAATATCAAGGAAAACTATGTTTTACTGTTTCCATAATTCAACTGTAGGATTAATAAATGATGCTATATCTGCATTGTACCGGATGCCAGCTGAATATGAACTAAATTAGTCCGACGATATTTGAGCGCCGGTGAATTTTAATAAATATTAATTTATAAAACAATAACTTAGATAGGCAGACCATAATTACGATTTCAAGATTCAATTACAAATATTAATATTGACATACCGCACTAAATTATAATTTGACTACATTTTGCCCGAAACTTCGTCTGCTTAAACTATACCTACATGGACGCAAATAAGCAATACCATGTCAACCCACAAAATTGAAAAAAAACTGAGTTATATATGCAGAAGTGTTGGTAAATGGCGGAAGAACATTGTTTTTTAATATTTGTAGTTTTAAAGCTTTAAAATATCAAGGAAAACTGTGTTTTATTTCTATAATTCAACTGTAGGATTAATAAATAAAATAAATATTATGTAAAGACATGAATATGAAGTAAAATTAACTTACATACATCTTGAATATTGCCAAAAATGATCAATACATAAAAAAATCATATAAAGCAAGTTGTTCAAAAATTTCAAACGCGTTTTTCTCGAAATGACATTCGTGTGGGTTGACATGGTATTGCTTATTTGCGTCCATATATCATAAAAGTTCGCAGATAGTAAAAGTCGGATACCTCAAAATTTCTTTACCTAATTTTTCATCTTCTTCTTCTCTTCTTGAGATTGCATTGCTAAAAATCCTAAAATAACAAAGTAAAAATCAGACGAATTTGTGCAATCAGTAACCAAACGTTCCTGTATAGTATAATTCTAATAGAAAATTGTTATACTATCAAAAAGGCAGGCAAACACAAACGCTCGCAACGCAGTTCTTCTACTAAAAAAAGTGGTGAGATCTATGTATGTGATGTATAACTATGACTGAAACTTGGCGGCTGTAAGGCAACATAATTTACTTATTCAAATACTTTAATATCATGTTGTACGGCAACATATTCTAGTCATTCAAACACTTTAGCGTCATACATATTTTGTAAATAGCGAAATGTTTAATATATTAGATCTTTAAAGTAAGTTGAAAGAAAAGTGAACTAATCCTATGTGGTAATTTATGAGGTGACATTTAAAAAGACGGGGCCTCTCGCAACGATGCACAGGAAATGACTCAATTTTCGTCTTGCGACAGATACAAAAAACGAGACGTGTAATTTTCACAGCAACTTTACGATATCTTATCTTATTATCTCTTTAATCGAACGTATTTAAGCACATTTTACCATAACTTTAATCAGTTTAAAGTTTAGCTACTCATAAGTGCAATGCAAACGATATTCTAGAACTTGGACTGTATTTAATCTTACAACGATCCGCAAAAATGCTGCCACAAGACGTATAACATTTCTTTTTTTCAATTTAATCATGACTAATACTCCTATTGGCCTTTCGAATAAAGTTAGCTTGAGCTAAGAGTAGGTTTGAAATTACCCTCAACTCTCGCGGTGACGGAGTTGGCCCTTCCATCCCTGTTACATTTCATCCTTTAAAGGTAAATGCCAGAAGTTCAACCTATCACCCCTCCTTGTTGTCTTCTCTTTCCATCTATTTCGTTCTTTCCCTTATCTCTCACAACGTACAGGGATGTCTTTAATATTGCTAGGGAGCTTAAAATATAAATTAACCTTTATATTCGTTTTTCCGAAATTATTCTATGAAAACCACGAACAAATGTAACCACTCTGGAGTATGCAAACGTACAATGTTTTATAATTTTTAATAATTCCCAACTTTATAATGTTGATATTATACATATATGGTGTAGATGGTATTTAACTTTTTCAAGTCGAAATAACTAAAATACTTGAGTCCATTCACTCAGCGCCAACAACTATTTATCCAAACCTGTGGACCTTAAACGTAAGAAATATTCAATATATTTCGTAACTTGAAGTGACAAATATCTTGCTGCAATAAAACTGACCTAGTGATGCTATTTCTGTTAAAAAATTGTTTTTTAACTTAAATATGTTATAGCTACCAGGTCCTACTTGGCTATGTTTTTCAAACATTTTGAACTAGCCAAGTAAAATTCTGCAAAATGTTGATGGTCAAACTTTTCGTTCTCTCTCTTTCTTTTTTTCTCTATTTTATTGTGCATTAATCGTGGTTGTTTTGATTGTGAGTACTTGGCCATGGCTATATGATAGTTTAACGTAGGGAACTCTCACATACAAAGCATAGATACAAAAGCAACACCGTCTTTATTGGCGAGAATCAGGTCCCATATTTCGCGCTCATACCGTCGAGTAACACAGAATGAGTATTAGCAATATCCAGTCTATCCATCGGCTACAGTGCGCACCGAGTGCTGTCTCCAATCCCGATGCCGTCCTAAGCCGTGGCCCGGTCTAGCAGGAGGTAGCCTATAGACGGAGTCAACTTTGAGATCACACAAGGCCTGTTCCTTTCGCACGATCGTGTCTCAGTAATCGACCCGGAAAAGTAAAAAGTAGGAGTATTATGTGATAATATTTCAATTTATCAAAACGTAGCGCTAAATTGTTATGTAAAATGCAATATAAAATTAACTACGCATCTGTAAAGTGGGTAAATGTCGGCGATCGTGAAATGAAACAAATTTTCTTCGTTAAACGACTGATTCATCCAATTAGAACTACTTACGGACGAACATTCCGAGGCTCTTAGAAAACACTAAAACACGTAGCTATTTTATATATAAAGTCTTTTATTGGCCACATAAAAAACTATGTTTTGCTCGCAGCTTCGCCCGTTCTAATTTAGATTTGGTTAAACAATTCGTGATGTCAATCGACATAGGAAGCGTTAACGTAGAAACTATTAAATTAAAAACCTCGTCTATTAAAGTTATATCAATAAATACAATAAATAAAGAAACGCTACACATTCAACGGCCCTCATTCGAATAGTTATATTCTGTGTCGAGGGTCCGAAAACATACACAATGACAAGGACAAGCACACAACACAAACACACCCAGACCGAAATTCCGGTCTTAAGGCAGGCTCGCTACCGCTCCAATAGCTCTCCCCGGGAGGGCCTCAGTTTTGCTATGTCCTTGAGAGGCCCCGGAGTACGTTCCACAGGAGTTCCCGGAGCCTCTTGCACGCACTGAGGTCGGCCACCGAGGAGGTTTTAGTGGGACGCCATGGTTAAACATGGAACCCCACATAACCCGTTCTCTTCCCCAGGAGGCCGGGTTTCTGGTTGCAGATTTCCTCCCCATAAACAAAAAAAAGGCTCGCTACCGCAATGCCACAACGTCGTCAATCAATTTAATATTATAAATAGGTTTAATAATAATAATTACGGAGCTGTTTGCTTTGTGTAGTTTTATGATACTAATAACCTTTAACTACAATGCAAGACATCGCACCGAGTGAGTTTAACGCGGGTTCCCACATAGCCTACAAGGCCACAGTAATTTGGAGACATGTGGCCACCACACTGCAAGGTTATCTAACTAGTTTCCTGTGTTTTATTGTAGACTTTTTTGCTGTGTACGAAATTTCAACATCAGTTATAAATAGTAATGCTAATATTTTTTTTTTTTTTTTTTTTTTTTATGTTAGAAGTTGGCAAACAAGCATACGGCCCACCTGATGGTAAGTGGCTGCCGCAGCCTATGAGCGCTTGCAGCACCATTAGTAGGTGCCACTCACGCGTTGCCAACCTCGAGATATTAGTTCTTAAATCTCGTTCGCCCAGTAATTTCACTAGCGTACAATGCCCTTCAAACCGGAACACAGTAGTGCCTAAACACTACTATTTGGCGGCAGAATATATATAATATAAGATTCATTGACAATATTGCATACAAACGCAAAAATCAAAATAAAATGCTCTGATATGTATAACTCTAAAGCGGTAGGCCCAAACTCATCTCTTATTCTCTCTGTCCAGGGGATATTTTGTAGTAGTAGGGCCTTGCACTTTTCAGCTTGAAATGACCGTGCGAGGAAGTACTACCCTCCCAGAGGTACCCGTACGTTGCGAACGATGAGTGGAAACGTTGAGGTCCAAATTCCCACCCCTTTTATCCTATACTTTGATTCCTCTATCCCTTCTTCCCTCGAGTTGCCAACACGCTTGTTATACTCTTGGTATTGCAACCGTCTAAAGACTGCGGTGACTGCTTCCATCAGTCTTCGGTCGTATGCTCGTTTGACACCTATTTTTATAAAGAAGAATGGACAACCTTAGGTGGTAAGCAAGATGATGTATCTGATGTTGCTTGAGAAGAGACTTAATTTAGTGCTTCCCTTCTAGCAGGTCATATGACTTGCTACATAACTGCTAGAATAAATAAATTAATAAACAAATAAACGCTACACACTCAACGGCCCCCATTAGGATAATTATATCCTGTGTCGGGGGTAATAAAATAAAAAGAATAAACTGTGAAAAAGCAAATTAGGGCAAAAGACATCCGAAAGTACAAAAATTAACACCTAAATCTAATAGTTACATGTCTAACAATTGAGAAAAGTCATGATAAATTATATCTCATACCAAATCATTGCGTGGGCTCTAAAGCAAACAAAAATAACATTGTAATAGATAAATTTATTTAAAACTAATATTACTACATATTTACAATTCAATACTAACTATACTTTGACGACGATGTGGCGCAGCGGTAGCAAACCTGCCTTAAACGCCACAGGTCGCGGGTTCGATTCCCGCTCGGAGCATAATATGTTTGTATTGACCATTTTTGTTTGTATTGTCTGGGTGTATTTGTCCTTGTCATTGTGAATGTTTCCGGACCCCGACACAGGATATTACTATCCTAATGGGGGCCGTTGAGTGTGCAGCGTTTATTTATAAATAATTAAAACTGTATAAACCGTGTCCACGGGGAATGGTGGCGTGAATGCTAGCTACATTTCCCCGCAGAGTTAAATTTAATTATATACATCGTTCTGTTTCTCAAATGAAATTTCGTGATTGTGCAACTAAGCACGTAATGAAGTATGTAATCACCAAAAGATGAGATTATAATTATAACGCCATTCTCTTCCAACCATCGAGAATCATAAGTTTTCTATCATAATTAAGCCTTCGCTACCGATAAGAATAAAGTCATAATGTATTTTACTTATCAAGCAACCCTTCACTGAAAAGAAGATTACTGTAAGACACTTTTTAATACATTCTTCATTATTATGAATAACAATATTTTAGTTTACCGTATTCTGGGGAATGTATATAATTATTGGAATCATAAATCCCGACTGCATTAAAAATGTAACTTGAATATTAGTAAAAGTATTGCAGACGTGACGTAAAGAGAATAAATAAACGGTACACACTCAACGGCCCCCATTAGGATAGTTATATCCTGTGTCGGGGTCCGGAAACATACAAGGACAAGGACAAACACCCAGACCGGAAAATATGCGTGCATGGTCAATACAAACATATTATGCTCCGTGCGAGAATCGAACCCGCGACCTGTGGCGTTTAAGGCAGGTTCGCTACCGCTGCGCCACAACGTCGTCAAATAGCTAAAGAGCTGGTGTTTGATCCAAGTAATCAGTTTCCCAGAGAGCTGGAAATTCTTTAAATAATGTTTTATTATCGGCCCATTTAGGAAGAAGGTATCTTTTAGGCCGACCATTATTTTTTTTTTTGTTTAAAGCCTTCTCTCACTAGGTTAACACTTTAATATTATCTAATTTATATATGCTTAAGTGTAAAAAACGTAACTCTTTTGAGAGTTATGAGTACGTGGTAAAAGGCAGCAAAGCTGTGGCTTAAAAGTAATTAATATCTTGTAAATTTCACATTATTAATAACAACTAAGACAATACATATAATTTTCATTACAATTATCCGCTATTGTTTCAGGAAACACTAAGTACTTACACTATTATTGTTATGTTAATAATAATGTTTACAACTTACATCCGAGTTCTATGCCGTGTTCCCACAGAGAGCGTGCGATAAAACTCGACTTAACAAAATAAATATTCAACAGTTTGTGGCTGTAAACAAACGAGCACTTGTAACTAGTAGCGTTAGAAGAAAAATTATATAGCAATTATGTTTAATTTATTACAACGTATTTACAATTCAATATTAACTATAATTTACAAATAATTAGAACTGTACAAATCATAAACACGGGGAATGGTGGCAAAAATGCTAGATACATTTTCCCGCTGAAACGCAATCCCGATTCTTTGTATAAAAAAACGAACCTGCCCTCCTGTTTAATTCTAATTTAATAAAATAATTATATATTTAAATTAAATTATTTACATTTAATAAATTTAATTTTTAAATAAATGTACATTTATTATTAAATAACTTTTTCCTGCGTCTTGTGATATTTATTACGTAAATTAATGTATCCTACAAAAACATACATTTCAAACAATAGAATAATTAATACTTCCCAATAAACCCAATAATTGTACTTCCCAATTCACTACTTATAAATAAATTGTTTACATTAAACACTACTTATTTCCTGACATTGTATGTAACATGATCTCAATATCATGTCATTCAAATTATCAAAAGGCAATTCAAATCACCTACATAAAGCCTTGCATTAATTTTCGTTATATAGAAACCTTGATGAGGACCCTTAAGATAAACAAATTTAGTGTAGGTATGTTTCATGAACTTTTGTCAACTCCTTCATCGGCAATATCAAGTAACCTGTTTATACTTTTCAGTCATCATTAGGGTTTCTCCTTGTTGTGGTTTGATCTAGACTAGTTTTTTTTACGTTATTTAGGATATGATGGAATTGGCATATACATATGTATAAAAATTCCTTAAAATAAATTGAAAAAAAAATTTTTCGTTATTTACCTCGACAAAACGTCATCATCACATTGGTCCAGGAATACCGACATATGTACGGACGGGCCAGTTCTAATTTATAAAATCGAACGAGGGTTCAATAGTATCGTAGACTAAAAATATCAAGAAGGACCCATGATATTGTGTTTACAGTCCTTGAGATACAGCCCGCCCCCTTGAGGGCCATTTTTGTATATGTTAGATAAATCATCAGGCAATATAAAATGCATAATACTAGCCCAAATGTGTAAATTTTGTAAAAAGTTAACTTAAAAATTTATGAAAATGGGAAATGGAAAACTTTTGTACCGTTGGTGATTCTTTTAATGCAACAAACCGGCTAGGCATAGGCGTAGTGGTATTTCAACTGAGCGACTCCGTGCTTCGGCACGTAAAAGTCTGTCCCGATTGTTATCAATTTGACAATAGTCACAAAGTCAAGTCAGAGGCCTACAAGGGCGACCTGAACAACTCTGACACTAGGTTGGCCACTAACCACTCGATAAGAAGATAAGGTGGGTTGCTATAGCGTATCCTTGCTTGCCAAATACCAGAAAAATCAAACATTTTGGTTTCGACTTTAACCTTAAACTTGGGATAAATATTTGCTCAAGTTTCCTGTTAATAAGGAGATTAAAATACATTAATTGAAAATATCTTCCTTATTTTCATTGTTATTGTGAAAAACAGAAATCGTTTATTTTAAGTTTTACCTACCACGATAAGGGGTCAGACAAGTAGTAATATTTAGTTTGAAACTCCCGGTTTCAAAATTAACAATAACAACTAATATTTCCTCATAAAACGCCCAGAGCAAGACTTACTACAATTTGACAAATTATTATTTATAGATTTCCTTAAGGTTTTTACTAGAGCACGCGTAAATATTCTTATTACTCATGAACTCTTGTTTTATTAGTTTCTTCTAAACAATATCATATAAATAAATAAACACTACACACTCAACGGCCCCCAGGACAGTTATATCTTGTGTCCGGAAAAGTCCAGGAGACTGTGTCTAAAAATATTGTGCCGTCGATTAATCACGTGATGTTTTTAGCAACTTTTATTTATTTAATCATTCATTCGTTAATTTATTAGCAAATTTGTGTATTAACCATACAAATATTCTTCTGATCTGGGTGGTTGTTGTAGATTTGTGTGTGCGTTAAACCCCCGACACACGATATATGTTTCTTAGAACCCAAGCCTGTATAGCTTTTATTTATATAATACACTAGCTCCGCCAGCGGCTCGGCTCGGACGGTGTACCAATTTTCTTTATTGCACGAAAACCTAATTGTTTTTCTAATATAAAAGTAGCCATAGATACTCCTTATAACATAATTGTCCAGTGAAAGGCCCGTTAAAATCGGTGCAGCCGTTTTAGAGATTAGACGGGACTAACAGAAAGACAGGCAAAAATTTTTAAACGGTTTTTATATAACTACCTTATTTACTGTCATATTCGTCTAATGAAAAGCTGTTAATTTGGAATTATTAAATCCTTGACATTGGGTATGTTTCCGGACCGTCGACACAGGATAGAACTATCCTAAAGGGTGCCGTTGAGTGTGTAGTGTTTTATTATAATTTATTTATTATATAATACATACATAGTACATGAAGAAAATAATTTGTGACTTCAAATACGTTACGAAGGCTATGCGACTTTTATAACATTCTCTGACATTGGTAAATGACCATTTACATCGCAGAATAGTACTTGTACATACAACATACAAGACCACATTGTAGTGATTGGAATGCATTGTATTACATAAATCAAGAATAAGGATACTTATTAATTAATTAACTTGTTATAGTGTTTGCTTTTTAGGGTTCAGTATCCAAAGGGTGCTAACGGAAACCTATTACTAAGCCTCCGTCGTCCGTTCGTCCGTCTGCATGACAGCGGGCTGTACCAAACGAGCCGTATTAGATAGTTGAAATTTTTATAGAATGTGTATTTCTGTTCATACCTCCAATAGCTCAACGGCTCCGCTCCGTTAAGGCGAGGGTCGCGGGTTCGATTCCGACCCCCTTGGGCCCGTACCCACTCCTAGCACAAGTTTCGAGAGACAATAGCAATATTAGTAATGCCTTTTATTCATTTCAAAATTAAAGGGAGACTTACAAGAAACGTGGTATTTTTATAAGGTTTTTATAGCCTATAGTCTGTAAGGTTTTGTTAATCCCAGGGACAGGAGGTAAGAAAAAAGAAAAAGAATTAGAGTATACAAAAATAGGGATTGGTAGTATAATTCTCCAGCAGTCTTATTTATTGAATGAAACGTAGGAGTATAGACATTACTTCACCTTGATATTCTATGAGTGATATGTACGCGTGGGCGTGTCCCTTTCATGCTGAAGACAGCAAGCTCATTATGTTATAAGAAAATCCTCTTGGAAATAGTCCTAAAAATATATTATTGTTTTTCTAGATTTATTATGTAAAGGGAAATATACAATATAAATTTATATTTGGGAAAACCTTTATTTCTGTAATTCATATATGAAAAATTATACCATGGTTAAAATGAGTCATATTTCAAACTTTTTTGTAAAATCTTCCTTAGAAGGGCCAAATGTGTTATATATGTATGGAAGTAAGGTGTTCATTATTGAAACTAATAATTCTTTTACTTAAATTTCATTAACAAACGTTTTCATTACGTAATAAAATTAATCATAATTTTTTTACTTATATAATAAATCATAGATTTTTTATTTCTCTTTTGCTATCGCTACTATATCTAAGCGCCTGAACAGAGACATGCGCCGTCATAGATTATTGATTAATTTTTAAACAGCTTCCATCTGACGTCATACTTAATAAGGACAAAAGAGCTTTCATACTACATATATAGGTCACAAAATAGCATCTGGAGTCCTAGTTAAAACCAGACAACATGATTTGTTTGTTATTCCATCGGCAGTCAAATTGTATAAGGCAACTAATATCTCTAATTCATTGTTAGGGTCCCGTAACCAAAAGAGTACCAATGGGACCCTATTACTGGAGATATCTGCTTACTACTTACGAAACACGTGTCGTGTGTAGAATATTTGACACTGTGGTGGTACCTACCTAGCCGGCCTCTTGCAACAAAAGACCTACCACCAGTGTGACCGATGCACCGTTGGAATAATCTCTGCTGTATCCAATTGCCTTATGGTATCCTGTTTACACATACTAAATATGATTTTGATGTAAAAACATCAGATAAAAACGCTATCTTGATGTTATTCGCTCAAAGGCATCCAATGACATATACCTACTTGAATGGAATAATTCTATATCAAATAATAATATAAAACACATCCGGCGGTCACGTAATTTATATTTATGTTTGTGTGAGCGTGTGAGGTCAAAACCTACCCATAAACCAACCTCTGTCACTTCTATATTTCTTCTCTGGTGGCAAATCATGGTGACGACTCTAATGCTCCAGTTTAATATAGGCTAACTGCTTTCCACCAGGTAGGCCGTCTGCCTGTTTTCCACCTATTAAGTACATAAAAATAGATATATTAATAGTAGTGTACTTAATTTATTTTGTAAACGAAACCCTATCATTTAACCAACTTATGTCACTTCTATTCTTCTTTTGTGGGGGTAAATCGTAGTGACGTTTGAATAAAGGCTAACTGCTTTCCATCAGGTGGCCCGTATACCTTTTCGCCACCTATTGTTTAAAAAAATACTTCTAGCTCCAAAACAGTGTATTTAATTTTTTTTTTTTTAATTAATAGAATATTGTACTTTGTAAATGAGGTAACTATCTTGTATGGAATAACTTGAGCATAAATTCTTATTTAGTTACAATACATGGCGTATTCGCTAAAAATGAATCTAACTAGCGTAATAATATAATATGCATATATAATACATATACCTTAAAACCGATATGACCTGCCAACCTTTAAGAGAAGAGCGTATTCTTTCCTTAAAGGTCGGCAACGCGCCTGCATGCCTTCTGGTTTTGCAGATGTCCATGGGCAGCGGTGATCGCTTAACATCAGATGAGTCTCCTGCCCGTTTGCCTCTCTCATAAAAAAATGTAGATAGAGTGTGATATATTTTAACTTTTAACTAGTGTGTAGAAGTCAATAAACAATCCGTATGTACATGTTTTCCCTCCCAAAGAAATTGCATATATTTTTTTATCGTTGTGTAAATGAAGTTAATAAGTTGATATTTTTTTTTTTTTTTTATTTTTATTTTAGAGGTTGGCAAACAAGCATACGGCCCACCTGATGGTAAGTGGCTGCCGTAGCCTATGAGCGCTTGCAGCACCATTAGTAGGTGCCACTCACGCGTTGCCAACCTCGAGATATTAGTTCTTAAATCTCGTTCGCCCATTAATTTCACTAGCGTACAATGCCCTTCGCCTGGAACACAGTAGTGCCTAAGCACTACTATTTGGCAACAGAATATTGACACTGCGGTGGTACCTACCTAGCCGGCCTCTTGCAACAAAAGACCTACCACCAGTGTGACTGATTGCACTGGTGGAATAATCTCTGTTGTGACAGAGGTTATCCCAACAGCGGGCGATGGGGTCGTCACATCCCGACGCCTTTTCCATAAAGTTTCTCAGACTGGCTTATCAGAAAGGGCCAAAAATGTGTAATATATGAGTAATCAAATTTGTCACTACACAACTCTAATGCAACTTACAAACGTATGACTTATTTCGACTGAGTCACCGACACGCTTTACGTATGTGAGTGGCACTGCTGGACAGTGTGCTTGCTCATCTCCCAATAAGCACTATATCTAAGACTACGTTATAAGTACACTATAAAAATAAAATTAAAAATTTTAGGACAAAAAAAAATTAAATTCTGAATTTTGTAGTTTCGGCAATCTTGGATTTGAAATGTATCATATTCTTTTATTTACTAATCATATTGAAGGAATTGTTAAAATACGTAATCCACCATTTCGTGGTGGGGCCATCTTGGACCGTTTTCATCAAACATAGCTAAGAACACTCCCGACTAATTCAGCTTTCAAACAAAAAAAAAAACAAAATTAAAATTGGATCATACGTTCGGCAGCTACGGTGCCACATACCGACACAAACAGCCACGTCAAACTTATAACACCCGTGGTTTTTGTCGGGGGTTAAAACTTAGTACTAATTTAGATATCTGTTAACCGCATGTCTAATTTTAAATAGTAGGTGTTATATTTTTAACCTACTACGATATTTACTACGGCGTACTGATAAGATAATGGTACAATAAAATATTGTGAAAGTAGTATATTTGATGTTTTACTTTTATGTTCTTGATGATAACAAAGAGATAAAATCAAAGAACATTTTTGTGATAGCACTAGTATATACTTCTACTTATACTAAAAAAAAGTATTTATATATATGTAAAACTACCCTGTGCTGATATCAGTATTCATTTTGAATCAAACTAAGCTAAGGATAGCCTTATTGTAAACAACAATGATTTTAATCCCTTTACTAGAAAACACAATAAATTGCACAGCACTGTAACTACTACGTCGGATTTCAACGATTTGTCCTTTTATATGCGGTACGACAATAATTTTCACTAAGTAATCCTTCCTTATTAATATTAAAAATGCGAAAGTAACTCTCTCTGTCTGTCTGTCTGTCACGATCTCAAGCCAAAACTACTGCACCGATTTCAATAAAATTTGGTACACAGATAGTGTAGACCCTGTAAAAGGACAAAGGCTACTTTTTAATGTGACGAACAGAGAGACACAGTCACTTACGCATTTATAATATTAGTAAGGATTATCATTCTGAAAATGTAGATTTAAAAGTCAATTTATGTAAAATTATATAAGTTATATGAAAACCAACGAAAGGTGAAATAAAATGTAGAGAACCCTTTCAAATCGTCGGCCATTATAAAGATTATCGGCTATCATTCATGGACAAATTGATAGCGCCTTAATTGCTTTTAAAGACGATTTTTAAAAGACGATTTTTACAACCCTTTCGATCACAAAGATAACCAAAACGCAATATTATAAGCAATCCATAAGAGTAAGTAGAAAATATAACAAAGAATTGAAGACATAACAACAGAACATAACAAAAAAAATCGCATCTAAAAATAGTAGTGATAAACAAAACGTGTGTGAGGAACGTCCTTTAACGGCCTCTGTGAAAAATGGCGCCCGAGAAAATGAAACTCACAGACAAAAATCCGACAAAAACTCGAACAAAAACCAAACTATTTCGACAACATGAAATATTCAAAGATCTGTTCGGCTACAATTGTTAGCGTGCGACTCCAAGGTATTACCTCACCATTTTAGGTGGCACTTGCTTTTCCCACAGGCCTCTCAGTTCCCATAGGTCTCGACGTCTTCTAAAAGTGGTCATGTAATAGTTATATAGAAAAAAAATTGTCGGTGAGATCAGCGTTGGCCTTGGTTCCGCGCCGTCAAATGTGCGAGTTGAATTGGACACTGTCAATTAATTTTATTTTCTTTTTCCTAGTAATCTTCATTTTGTTGTTAATGAATGTCTTAAATAGATTGTCATCTCAGATAAGTCTCGTTTAAAATCCTCTAAGCACGAAATTGATTAACTTTAAACAGGTATCAAAGAGTTTTTAATTTCCTTGTTAGCTACTATAGTTTGTTTTTTTTTTCGTCCTAGCATTATTCCCGGTATTTTATTTTACCCAGGGTCTGCTTATTACTCTTATCAGGATTTGACGGGTTACTAGTTTATACACAGAGCGATTGCCATCTGACCTCCGCAACTCTAAGGGCGAACCAGTAACTCATTGGATAAGAGCAATTTACTTCTCAAGAGTTAACGATTATTATCAGATGTTATGTGATAACAACCGGGACCGACAGCTTAACGTGCTCTCCGAGGCACGGTGGGGAGACCCACAGACAAAGAAATTTGACAAACATCTGCCCGAGCGGGTATCGAACCCGCAACCGTCGAGACTAAAGGCAGATACGCTACCCACAACGCCACAACGGTTTGCTAACGTAACTATAGTTTGATAAGTAATTATAATTAAAATATATTTTCGGAACAATATGGGAACTTCCATAACCATCCGGAATAAGCTCATGCAGACACAGAAACGATAAAACATTATTGAAATTAAATACCCATATTAGGGAAAATCATAAATTATTGATTTCGGATACTTTTTCCTTAGAATCAGAAAATAGTCAATGTGGCTATGCCACAATTTTATAATTAATACATTTTAAAATACGAACTAGGACAAATGCTTAAAGGGTATTTTTAACGGTAGTAGAGCCTAGATTTTCCCAGCACAAATGGGCCGGCTCGACCGCGAAAGTACTACCCTCTTACAGAAACTCGGTGTAAAGTAACAGTATCAGTAAGTACCGTTGCGTTTCGTGTGACGAGTGAGAACGCCGGAAGCCAAATCTCCCTCTGCATTCTTACTTCTTTCCCTACCCTTTCCTCATGTTCCTTGGGTTCGCAACACGAAAGTGATACATCATGTATCGAAAGCGATATAGGTTGCGGTGACTGCTTAGCATCAGGCAGACATGCTTGTTTGCCAACCGTCATGAAATAAAAAAAAATATTAACTAACTGTAATTTATTTAACAAAAACTACTCAATTTTTTGGGAAGAGAAGACAACATGAATAATGGATTTATTTTTGTTCAATTCAATTCAAATACATAATGCAATCTACGACTTCTCACTTCCACTAAAAGATTATATCGGCCGGTTTTAAATGTAATATTCGGATTGAAATCGATATAAAACGATCGGGTGATCGAATTTTTGGGTTTGATAATAGAATATAGGGTTTTGAAACCCTTTTTCGTAAATGGATTGAGATTGCTTATTGAAACCGGCCGTATATCCACAGTTTTGATGACAACAAGAGGTATGCAAATTCATATCGAGATATTTTTTTTTATGTTAGAAGTTGGCTATCAAGCATACGGCCCACCTGATGGTTAGTGGTTGCCGTAGCCCATAAGCGCTTGCAGCACCATTAGTAGGTTCCACTCACGCGTTGCCAACCTCGAGATATTAGTTCTTAAATCTCGTCCGCCCAGTAATTTCACTAGCGTACAGTCCCCTTCAAACCGGAACACAGTAGTGCCTAAGCACTACTATTTGGCGGCAGAATATTTGACACTGCGGTGGTACCTATCTAGCCGGCCTCTTGCAACAAAAGACCTACCACCAATGTGACTGATTGCACTGGTGGAATAATCTCTGCTGTGACAGAGGTTATCCCAACAGCGGGCGATGGGGTCGTCACATCCCGACGCCGGATTACACTGAATTCTGCATAAAATTAAGTCTTGTGTGTCTATAGGTATAATTCTTTTTATTCCTAGTATTTACCCAGGATCTGTTTATACCATCATCCTGATTGAACATGTTACCAGTTTTTACACAGAGCTTTTGCCATCTGACCTTTAAAACCCAAAAGGCAAACTAGTAAATCATGGAATAAGAGCAAATTACCTATCAACAGATAACGATTATTATCAGATATTATGATAACAAATGAGTCGATAGCTTAACGTGCTCTCCGAGGCACGGTGACGAAACCCACAAGGACAAACGCCCAGACCCTGCGGTCTATAACAAACATCTGCTCAAAGTGAGAATCGAATCCGCAACCGTGGAGGTCCAGAGACAAGCTGACCACGTACCACGGCACGACGGTCGTCGGTTTTTACCGGCTCTTCACCTCAAAATCCAATACCTAGCATTATTACCTACCTACCTACTACTTACTCACAAAATTTCATAAGCATTAAAAATTGTCCACAACAACCGAAACCATAAACAAAAAAGCCCGACTGTTAAATATTATCAGAGTTCTCTTGGTTCATAAATAATAATTATAAACTAACATACTAATCGGTAATAAATAATTAATAAGGGTAACATTTAGTTCGGTATTCGGTTAATTAAAAATAAAAGCGTAAAATTGTATTTAATAATTGTTTTCAACACATTAATAGAATTATCTTAAAGTTGTCATTGGTATTTCCATTTTAATATTAATTTTTACAGCATCCTTAATGGTAATTATGTTGAAAGAGGTATTTAAAATTGTTCCAAACTGTAATGTACTGGTTTACCATATTTAGTAATTGCGGCAATGGAATTAAATTTTAACTCTACTTACAATTAGAGATTATTATTAATATTAGAATTATTTCGTAAGCTAAATCAGATTCCCATTATAAAGATTGCACTTTAATGCTGCAAGTCCTTATTCCTAATATTTTAGTAATATAGTAGTATATTTTGAAGCCTCAATAGCTTAACGGTATATGGGCCGACTTCGCTCCGTTAACGCGAGAGTCGAGGGTTCAAATCCTGACCCCTTGGGCTATTGTCGTACCCACTTCTAGCGCAAGCTTCGAGCTTATTTAGAGGGGCAATAGAAATATTAGTAATGCCTTGAAAAATCATTGCTAATATTCTATTTAAAAAAATGCCAAATAAAGGATGAAAGGTGTTTAAGAGTCCGGAAACACGTATGCGATACTTCTGGTGTTGCAGGCGTTGATAGGTTGCGGTGACCGCTTACCATCAAGCGGGCCATATGCTTATTTATCAACAACGTGGTATAAATAATAAAACATCGCCTTACAAAGGAGACGTCAAACTTTAGAGTGAGAATTCAGAGAAATATTTTTTTAACTAAATGGATTTTATTGTGAATTTGTGCAATTCGAATAAATGACGATCGTTTTATACCAATCTTATAGATACATAGAAAACGAATAACTTGTTAAATCCGGAAAACAGTAACCCAGGAAAAATACCGCAAAAAAGAAAAAGTATAAATTAATGTTACTTTTAGAACATTTGTTTCGGGACGATTACTAAGGCATCACGTTTCTACTACACAATGACGTCACTGGTCACGTTGAGAAACCATTCCAGCGTCAGTCCGGAATAAATATATCATGTAAAAATATACGAAAATATGTAAATTGTATGAAATGTAGAATATATAGATTCCGGTTTTCGTACAATCGTTAATTTCACAATTAAAAATTTAATACAAAAAAATTTCATAATATAATTACTTACGTACCTTACTTGATTCCGTGGGAAAAAATGTACTTACTTTAATTAACGATAATATTTAAGGAAAAGTTTACAATTAAAAACAACTGTTTCAAGTTTTAAGCGCAATATGTGATATAATATTTATGCCATTTATTGTGCATAATAAAGCCTTGAATGGTCAAAGAACTAAAAATATGAAAAAATTTCATAAGCAAAAAGTGAAACTGATAAACAAGTTATTAACGAGAAACTAGCATTACCCGTGGCTTTGATCACACTCTTGTTATTACATGCTACATGGATGTTGAACAAGCTATATCAACCAAGACGTTTGCTTGACTAGGTTTGATATTAAGGGATTACCCTCAGTCCGGAAAATATGCCTGTATAGTTAATACAAACATCTGCACCGAGCGGGAATCGAACCCGCGACCTGTGGCGTTTAAGGCAGCTTCGCTACCGCTGCGCCACAACGTCATCCATAAGGCATGCTACTTGTTTCCAACCTTTCATGATGCAACATACCAATACGTATCGGGTTCTTCAAGAATAAGCTTTTTCAGGGATCAACAACACTCTTATGATATTAACATTAGATTCGCAGAATTGCGTTTATAAAATTTCTTCAGAGACCAATTTTCATCACGCAGACTATCTGCTTATCTGGTATAATCGTGTTATATGAGGACTATAGCCAGGTACGCTCATTGGTTGGTAAAGGAGCAATGAGCTAAGCAGCTTTAGACACGGCCAGGCTGTAGATAGCTAGAGTAGTATTTTAATAAGTCAGTCTTTCAAAGGGAATTTTAAAAGTCAGTCCCGGCTGTCAACCAATTAAGTCAAGTCAGAAGCCTGCTTGTAGACCTGAAAAACTATGATGGATGAACTACTCTGACACTGGGCTGCGACTAATTTACTCTTTATACCAAGATAGAAACGTACATAAATACTAACACAGAACAGATAGCTTTCACGGAACGGCACGTAATGAGTTGATCTTGGTTATACTCGCTAAGTCAAGAAAAAGGCCCATATGGTGGACCTTAACAGCTTTCTAAATTGGTCACCCATAACACGAAAAGCAAATTAGCAATAACTTTTATTTTTGCTTTCAATCTGCCTAAAAAATAACTGAAACTATGATAACTCTATACAGATAAAAAGTATTTTTAATGACGGTTAATAGGGATAGGAAAGAAGATATGAGAAGGAATACAGGGAAGGGAGCAGAAGGGGTGGTATTGGTTTTGGGCTTCCGGCGCTCTCACTCTTCGCACCAAACGCAGCAATACTCAGTAACTTTACGCCATTTAATAGGTATAACGGAAATCTAATTAATTGTAAATATATCAAATGCACAAACAATAAGTATTGTTCTTAAGGAAAAATGTTTTATAAATTGATTAAAACTGTTATTACTATTATCCATAAACCACTTACATTACTATTAGAAATTGAAAAAAGTAGCTTTACTTCTATACCAATCTTCTTCTTCCTAGCACTATCCGGATTTGACAGGTCAATAGTTTTACTCAGGATGACTGCCATTTGACCTCCGCATCCCAAGGTGCGAAGCAGTAACTCGTTGGATAAGAGCAAATTATCTATCAAGAATTAATGATTTATTATCGACAGCTTAACGTGCTGTCCGAGGCACAGTAGGGAGTGCAACAAGTACAAACGCCCAGATCGAAACTGATATTTGTAACAAAGCAGGCCCGCTACCAGCACGCTACAACGGTCAACGACTTCCGACTATTCCAGTGTAGATCGTTAATTAGCTTGCGCATAAACATAGGATCAAGAAAATGAGATTTGAACCAATCACTTTTATAAACTTTTATTAATTATTTATTATTAACCACCTCGATGTCTGGAAATCCACAACAGCGCGATATAGAAGACATTTTCTTCCTCGCACAACCGCTCTATGGAATCAGCTTCCGCCGGCGGTCTTTCCGAACCGATACGACTTGGGAACCTTCAAGAGAAGAGCGTATTCTTTCCTTAAACGTCGGCATCGCGCCTGCATGCCTTCTGGTGTTGCAGATGCTCATGGGCGGCGGTGATCACTTAACATCAGGTGAGCCTCCTGCCCGTTTGCCCCTCTTACATTAAAAAAACTATATACTAAATAACACTCTTGAAACTGGAAGTAGGATATTTTGCCAATTTGCTTCCAGTAATACCTACTTAATTAATATTATAATACGAAAGTATCTCTGTCTCTCTGTCACGCCTTCACGCTCAAGACATTGAAGCGATTTTGATAAAATTTGGTATAGAGAATGACTAGATCTTGGGCTACAGAAGGACTTCTTTAAATAACAAAAAAGGCTTGAAGGGGTTGAAACAGGGTAGTATAGGAAATCATTTATTTTTATATTGCATCCAAGGTTCCACATTAAAAGTCGTTATTCATGCAGCTGAAGGCGCGGGCAGAAGTTAACCCTGGATAATTGAAGAAATCTACATTAAAATACTTTTATAGAATATTTTAATAATCATTCCAGTAATGTAAGCGGGGCTTAGGGATAATGAAGTCGTCAAATAACTCGTATCATTAGCAGCAAAATTAATTAGCAAGTTATCAAACGAGGCAGGAAATTCTAAGCATATGTACTGTGAACAATGTTTATTGTATTTTAGAAATAACAAGCCTATTAAAATTATATTTTACTGATAATTATGAGTTCTATATTTGGTAACATACCTAAAGTCTAAAGATGCCTGCAGCTAATGGAACATCAATGCCAATACAAGGAACTCAGTCGCGTGGAATCCTGATTTCAGACACAGCAGCATTTTAAAAATTCTGACTGTAGATGGCATTAATAGTGCCTTGTGTTGTTTATGAATTCAGATCACCAAAACTCCAGCTACTTCGTTCTATCATCTCATAGGTAAAATGTCATTACTTATTTTTCATTGGGGATGATTACGCCTCTGCTGTGAACGTTTAGAAGCGTTGCTACATAAAAGTTGGAAGAGTTTTTGTTTATGTCATAACGGTTGGCAAACAAGCATACGGTCTGCCTGATAGTAAGCAGTCACCGCAACCTATGAATGCTTGCAATACTTGAAGTATCACAAGTGCGTTGCCAACCCAAGGAACAGGAGGGATGGGATGAGAAGGAAAAAACGAAGGGAACAGAGGGGTGGGAAACTGGGCCTCCTTCGCTCTCACTTATCGCACGAAACTCAACAGTACCTAATGATACTGTTACTTGACGCCGATTGTCCGTTAGGGTGGTACCACAAAATTGATAGATCGTAAATCGACATCTTCGATCGATGGTAAGACGGATCATTCGTTTTCGACCGTAATATTTAAACGAAGAAATCTTTGATCGACGCCTAAAATCGAAGAGGGGACTAAACATTCCACAGTCGATAGTCGATAGGTATAATATCATGTATACAGAAGTTATAGGTACAAACACTGCATCCAAATTGTTTTAGCCGGTTTGTATGATTTTTTTGTTATAAAGATGACGATTCTAATCACTCCATATCGATTCATGATGACATACCTTTGCATATTTCTAAATTTTCCATGTTGATAGATGTATTCTATTCAATAATTCATGGGAAAAAAGATATATGTAGAATCGCAACATCATGTTGAAGGTTATACGGAAGGTCACACGGAAATTGTAAAATAAAAGCTCTTTTATAACCTAATGTATACGGAATTACTGATAAGTGAATAGGATTGGCTATGATGGGGCAGCGTTATTTTGCGAGTTATTTTTTTTTTTAATCTATTTGAATCTGGATGTATGAGACTGCAGCAGGTGCGTGAGCGAGGAGGAGACACCTATTCACGTCATGGTAAAATGCCCTCTGGTGGCTGAGCAAAGGGCTGCATGTCTTGGCAAGCCAAACAACCTACGTAAAGCACTTAAAGAGCCTAGGTGCTGGGGTGCTGCGCTGGTCGCCCCTCGCTACTCTATCTCACACACAATGGTTCAGTAAATAACTATTAATAATGGTTCAGTAAATAGTCCGCGAGGACAAAAAAAAAGATTTGAATTACGGTTTCATTTTTATAAACTCTAGCGTATTGATAAAATTTATCTTGGGGTTAGAATAAGTACAGCATGGAACTCCGGTCATAAGCACTACGTTATATTTACGTTAAGCTATTTCGCTTTTCGTACCGTTCTTTCGGTGTGTGTATGTGTGTGTGTGTGTGTTTTCGTAAGTTTTCTGTTTAGCTATAATAGAACGATAGGTGGCGCTCTTATTAATATCTAGAATTTTTGTAAAAATCATAATTTTTTTCAGGGTCACCTAATTTTAACTCAAGCGAAAAACAATACAATTAGTGGTACTCTTATGGAAACAAACAAACAGAGCACTCTCAGAGACAGAGCTCACTTCAATTGTGTATCCTAATAGACATTCAATGATCAAAATCGTAGAGTGATGATCAAGATCATCGTAGTCAGAAGCCATATAGGTATTAATTAAAATAGTATATTATCTTCTTTGCAGAATCCAACTTTTCAACCGGCTTCAATTAAGTCTCAAACGGACATCCGTCAGTAAATCTGACGATTCAAAATGCTTAAAGAAACAGTAACAAAAATATTTCGAGTTTCAGTTTTTAAATCTTCTTATCTTTCTTATCGAGTGGTTAGTGGCCAACCTAGTGTCAGAGTTGATCAGGTCGCCCGTAAAGCCCTCTGACTTGACTTATCGACTGTCATCAATTTGATAACAGTCGGGACCGACTTTTTACGTGCCCTCCGAAACACGGAGACGCTCAGTTGAAATACCACTATGCGATCACCCATCTAGTGACTGACCGCGCCTAAAGTTGCTTACCCCACCGATTGTTTACCGATCAGTGCGCGTCTTAGTTTTCAAATGAAAATGAGCTTCCCTATTCAATCATGTTTTCCGGTTGCGTAACTCATATATCGTAACTGATAGCCGCTTCGATTCCCGACGGGGTTATCAGTATTACGTAATACTAATACCGCTGAAGGTTGTGACATAGTTTTCTTCGATCTGTTTTATCTTTAGAGTCCTCCTTCAATGGATTGTACAGTTCGATAAGAGCTTAAATATATGTTAAAGAAATTGAAATACATTGTAAAAGCAACCTTAATATGTTTTATATACATGTTAAAATTGCTTGATTTATTAGTAACCCTTTGCGAATAAAGGAATGTCTTTTATATTTTTTACAACATCATTCCTAATATATGTATATCGAAAGTTCTAGTGTTTATAATCATATACATAGATCGCATATATGTTAATACAATAATCCCTTGGAAATCTCAAAGAAATTAACGTTTAATTACCTACTTGAAAAGCACAAGAATATTGATAAAAATGTGTTAAAATAATAATTTTAACAAACTAGTAATACGCAGTCACACATTTTTGACATGACGTGATTTTCATGCGCAGTTATCACAGTTATACTACGCGTGAAATTGATCAATTAATCGGGAACAACAATTGGCTCAAAGACAGAAAACTTAAAGAATAATAAATGGACGCAAATAAGCAATACCATGTCAACCCACACGTAAGTTTTTCGAGAAAAACGCGTTTGACAATTTTAAACAACTTGCTCTATATGATTTTTTTATGTATTGGTCAAGTTTTTGGCAATTTCAAGATGTATGTAAGTTATTTTACTTATTTTCACTTAAAATAAGCAAACAAACTGCTTATTTCGTATATAATATAACCCAAAACGTGTAACATAATGCATAAATTGCGTGATTAAAAAATGGCTTTTTAGAAGTTTTAAAGCTTAAAACCCTACAAATATTAAAGAAAAATGTTCTTCAGCCATTTACCAACACTTCTGCATATATAACTCAGTTTTTTCAATTTTGTGGGTTGACATGGTATTGCTTATTTGGGTCCAAATATAAATGAAATATCTTTGTACACCTTAAAAAAAATCCCATAATATTGATTAAAATATCAAACCATTCGGGTTTTTTCGTCACTGTCACTCGTGTTCTCGTATTCGCAATCCCGAAGATAGGCGACGCGCCATATATTTTGTTTCAAAAGTATTATTACTCTAGTGCAGTGTTTTTCAATCTGCAGGTCACAATCCAAAGGGTCAGCAAAAGGAAAAAGCAAGATTCTACCCTACAATAAAAATAAATGATTAAATATAAAACAATTTAAATATTAAATATAAAACTCTGTGGAATCAACTTCCGCCGGTGGTCTTTCCGAACCGATACGACTTGGGAACCTTCAAGAGAAGAGCGTATTCTTTCCTTAATGGTCGGCAACGCGCCTGCATGCCTTCTGGTGTTGCAGATGTTCATGGGTGGCGGTAATCGCTTAACATCAGGTGAGCCTCCTGCCCGTTTACCCCCTCTCGTTTACATAAAAAAAAACAACTCAACTTGATTAAAAATACTTATTAAAAAGCTGAAGTCAAGTAAAAGTACAATAACAGCCTATTAATGTCCCACTGCTGAGCAAAGGCTTCCTCTTCTGTTAAGAAGAAGGATTTAGAGCTTAATCCACCACGCTGCTCCAATGCGGATTGGCAGACAGATATACATGTATCAGAATTTCTACTGAGACATGTAGGTTTCCTCACGATGTTTTCCTTCACCGTTAAGCATGAAATGATTTCGAAACACAAATTAAGCACTTGAAAACTCAGAGGTGAGGTAAAAGTATACGATTTTTTATCACACCATCTCGACTAAAAAACTAAAAACAAGCGTAATAATATCAATATAACTTAAATGTTAGTAAAGATATGAAGGCAGGTCGCACATGTTAACAATTTTTTTGTCTGTGGCCCAAGGGGGTCACCAGAATTTTTAATCTGTTAAGGGTTCGCGTATTCAAAAAGATTGAAAAACACTGCTCTCGCGTATTATCACACGAAATCCTAATGCTAGTTTTATAAGATTTTTTTCTAATTAACACAACTATTACGTGTTATCTATTGCGGATGTCTGGTAAATAAATAGATAATTTCATATCCTAATACATGACGATATTTCATGAACGATTACTTGTAAACAAAATTGAAATAACACATTTAATTAGGAAGTATTATTAATAAAAAAAATTGTACCAATAGTAGATTTGTTCATATATCAATACAATACAAACAACCGAGACCGACAGTTTCACGTGCTCTCCAAGGCATGATGGGTAGACCCACAAAGACAAATGCCGAGACCGAAACAGATATTTGTAAGATCAATGCAAACATCGGATCAAGCAGAAATTGAACCCACAACTGTCAAGGCTAAAGGCAGACTCGCTACTCACAAAGTCACAACGGTGTCCGGTATTCATAAATACCCATGGTGGTAAACATCTTCTATATAGTTGCAGCGTGTCCGTATATAAGTGTAATAATATGATAAATGCGCCATTAATGAAAATACGAAGGCAAAAAGAAATATCGGGCCAAGTGCATGGTGGACCGCGCACAGTAGAAACTAAACGGTTTCGCAGCTTGATGAGGAAGAATCCTCCGGACTTTAAATATTAAGGAATTAAGATCTGCCACAGAACTTAGTTTATTATTAATTATTCAAAATAATATGAATAAACAAAGTTATGGGAAAACATTCTTAATTTGGCAAGGGGTGGCATGCGATGGTGTGGCAAACATTGGCAAGGGGTGGCAAAGAGTGGACTCCCGCGACGCGACACGATTTTTGTTTAAAGATATTTTTTATGCTATTTAATTTAGCTCCCGAAACAAGTAAAACCAAAGGCAATTCGTAGCTTGAATAAATAAGTATAAAGTCGAGTATACAAATCAGATTACTGACCATATTTAGGTTACCTACATTAGAAAGAGAGTGTTAATGTGTTTGCGATAAGTACAGTTTATAGGTTATCTTTTATATTCGGTAACCTATCGTATTATGGCCGTTTATATCAATATTTGTTAAGACTAAAATATTTTCACACAATTGTTTTGGTTTGGACTAGCATTATACCGTAGATAAGCTAAGATTATTTAATTTATTTATTTAAACTACAGTACAATATGTTTCGTGGTTTTTTTAAAGCCTAACCATTGCCTTCGACGGCATCAACCTCTGTTATTTTGATTTATCAACATATTTATTTTGTCTCTCTCTCTATCTCTCTCTCTCTCTTACCTCTTTAGTTTTAGGCTTTGGTAAAAATAATCGATATTTTTAAAATTTCGTCGCTGTTTATATTCTACTAAAATCGATAATTGACATTTATTTTCAAGTATCGAATTCGATATATTTCGGACTAGTTCAGGTCAGGTGTCTTGATTAACAAAAAACATCACCAACCACTCACAGCTTTTACCAATAATATCAAACTCAGACGCTTGGATTTTGAAAAAAATGTCACAAAACACTCTTTTAACAAAAATGTCGATATATCCAGATGTTTTGCTCGATAAGAAATTATCGATATAACCAAAGAATTTCGATTATCGAATTATCGATAGGTATATATTATTTGCCAATCCCTACATATAAATAACTCATAAAATATTTATAAGGAATATAATTATACTGTACTGTTTTCGATCATTTGTTTTTTATAATTTTATCACGACGATCTTTCCATTATAAATTACGTCAGGTCACAGTTCAATGAGCATACAAAAATACTCCAATAAAAATATATTTAAATTACATACAAAAAATTCGGTAAAGATAAACCAGAAACCCGGTAATCAGTATGATGATCATATTAAAATTAAATTGTTTGATTTAAATTTAAATATAAAATTAATGCATTTGTTACAATAATCTATTTTGTACGTTATTATTTATAATTAAAACTCAATAGCTCAACGGTAGAAGCACCGACTTCGCTCCATTAACTCGAGAGTTTCGGGTTCGATCCTGACCCCATTGGGCTATTGTCGTACCCACTCCTAGCGCAAGCTTCGAGCTCATTTGGAGGGGCAATAGGAATAATCCTAATGCCTTGAAAAAAAGCATAGCTAATATTCTTTTTTGTTTAAAAAAGCAGGGTTACGAAAAAAAAAAATTTTGTAAAAATTCAAGAAATTTGTTATTCAAGAAATCGTATCAATGACGCTTCACACTCAACTCTACTAGGTCAATCTAATGTCAGAATAACCCACCATATTCTCGCATAACATATTCCCTCCCGTTGACTCTGTCAAGACCAGTAGAGCCAACAGCTACACACGTTCAAAAACTGTTGTCGTTATCTTTAACTGATCGAACGAAACTAAAGTTTATTCTCTTTTAAAATAATAATAATTTGCGCCTTAGGTCTGCATTTACAATTTTTTTAATATCGGGCATTTCTTATTTTCATGTGGATAATAAGTAGCTGCTATCGAACATGAAATATTATTAATTTTGGTAAAGAAGAATAAGATCTATAATGGTAAATAAGTTGACAATTATGTAGAAATGTAACTAGTCATATTAAGAAACTCTAACTCTTAGAGGTCTTCCCAGTGCGGTACAATTTAGGGGTATTCAAGCGTCAGGTATTCGGATACCATTTTTAGCGGAGACGCTCATAGCCGAGTGCACCCGCTGATAGATAAACGATCGGTAGGTTAAGCAACTTTAGGTGCGGTCAGTCACTAGATGGGTGATCGCATAGTGGTATTTCAACCGGGCGTCTCCGTGCTTCGGAGGGCACGTAAAAAGTCGGTCCCGGCTGTTGACAATTAGACAACAGTCGATAAGTCAAGTCAGATGCCTACGGGCGACCTGAACAACTTTGACACTAGGTTGACCACTAACCAATCGATAAGAAGAAGAAGACCATTTTCCTAAGGGCTGGCAAGCGTCTGCGACCCCCTTAGGGTTATGAACGTCCATGAGCAATAGTGGCCACTTACCATCACATAGAACTATCCACTCGTTTGTCCCCTTATTAATAAAAAAACCCTGCTGTTCGGTCAAAAGAAGAGAAAGAAAAATAGTTTTGTCAAAGATTCCCAGATCATTAGATATGAACAAAAGACGAAAAGATGTTGCATAATCTAAAGCATGGGATAGATGTAAGAAAAAAATACTATCGCCCATGGACATAGATCTTATACCAATATAACATTCGACGCTTCAAAATACTTTGATTTTTGTTTTTGTTAGTACTCTTACATGCACTTTCACTCTTTCAAATAGTCTGTCCGTCTTTCTGTCCGTATGTTCACTTTATTCGTTACTGCAACCAAAGAACGCTTGCGATAATTGAAGTATTGCACGCGCGCCAACCCAAGGTATACGAGGAAAGGATGAGAAAGATAAAAAGAAGGGAACAGTGGTGGGAGATTGGGCCTTCGGCACAGACCGATGTAACCAACCGACAAAAGTAAGTCCGAAGCACGTCCTGCAAGACCCTGACGATAGGATTACATTAGAAAATGCCCTTACACAGCACAGACACGCACACCACCGTCCTCGCCGGCGAGGACGAGGTCCTTTGTTTCGCACGTCGCGTCGCGCTCACACCGTCGGGTGAGTTTATCGTATAGAATGCGCTCGGAGCGCTGCCTCCATCTCCGATGACGTCCTTAGCCGTGGTTCAGCTTCGCGGAGGCACCCTAAGGACGGAATCAAGTTTGAGCCCCCGTGAGGGCTGCCTCTTTATCACGGCTGAGTCTCTGTACTCGGCCACCCGCCCGGTGACGCTGTCAAGGCCAGTAGGGCCAACAGCAATACACATTCCGAAAGAGAAAAAAAAGGGGACTTCGGCACTCGCACTTATCGCAAGAAACGCACCAGTACTGTTACTTTACGGCAATTTTCTTTGAGAGGATTGAACTTCCCCGATCGAGCCCTTTTGAGCTGGGCTCTACTATTACTATTCATATATACAATATTTAATATTCAGTACACAAGAGAACGATCATCTAATTGTATTATATACATATATAATAGCATTATGTGCATTGTCGACCACGTGCGACCCGGTGTGATATTCAATACGTTCGCCCGATGTGTCTAGGGTTACGTAATGTAATGCCAACTTTCAATGTCGCTTGCGCTTGCGCCGGTCCGTATGCGTTTTAACATCCTCGGTTGTTACAATTGTTGGATTTATGTTGATAGAACGGTATCTAATTTTCATTTCTAATATACTTTTCATACGACCCACCTGATGGTAACCGGTTGTCGCAGCCTATGAGAGCTTGCAACACCAAACATTTTTAGGTGTCACCTTCTTAAATACTAGCTCTTAAGTCTCCTTTACCAGTTTTACGGTAGAATAGCTGACACTGCGTAGGTACCCACCTAGCCGGCTGCGCGCAATAAAAGGTCTTCTACCATTATTATACTAATTAATTAATCATCTTTTATGAAATTCAAATATTATACACGATAGAACACCAGCTGGACTCATAAGATCCTGCGCTCATTGGCGGCATGGAATGGCAGGAGATTATGTTGCAATGAAACTGTGTATGTTTAGAAATGAAACTTAATAGGGTTTCAGTAAAGAAAATAACATATTCTAAACAATATTTCAAAGTCCCCACGTAAACAATTTTCATGTAACTATCAAATATACAAAAATTTATAATTTTTGGGCAAAATATATTTTGATTATTTTGTATCGAATGGGAGGCAAGCAGCGGTCCTGAAATACAGTTTCTTCGAGTTCAGCAACAGTTCTTAACATATTATTGCCGATCGGAAAGGGCTTGATCGTCGACAATTCGAGCCGCTCTACGTTGGATGCGGTCAATTGGAAGTAGCTGGTACTGGGGAGCTCCCGCCCAGAGGTGAGAGCAGTACTCCACGTGTGGTCGAATTTGTGCCTTGTAGAGTTTTAGGCGATGAGCCGACGTGAAGTAGTGCCTCGCCTTGCTGAGCACACCAAGCTTTTTAGAGGCCAATTTGACCTTTCCTTCCAACTGACCGCGGAACTGAACGACGCTCGAAATGTCGACACCAAGTATTCTGATACTAGCTGTGGCAGCCAGGAGTGTTCCCAAAACGAGGAGATACGACAAATGGTGATTTTTAGCGGTTAACGCGCAAACTTGTGTCTTCTTGGGGTTGAATTGGACTAAATTTAGTCGGCCCCAGTCCGAGACTTTGGTCAATGTAGTCTCGACTTCAGAAACAAGTTTGTTCCGGCACTCAATGACGTTTTCCCGAGAAATATTAGCGCGGCCGGTGTATAAAGCGTCCACAGTGTTGTCGTCCGCATAGCAATGAATGTTGGAAATTTCCAACATGTCATTGATATGCAGAAGAAACAAAGTAGGGGACAGTACGCAGCCTTGCGGGACACCAGCATTAATGGGTTTTAAGTCAGAGCATGCACCGTCGACAACGACCTTGATGTCTGATCTGCCAAAAAGCTGGTGACCCACTCGCATAATTTCTCAGGAAGCCCATAGGAAGGAAGCTTCGAAAGAAGCGCCTTGTGCCATACCCGATCGAAGGCCTTCGCTATGTCCAAACTGGCCGCTAATGCCTCCCCTTGACTCAACTGCTTCCGCCCACCTATGTGTCAGGTAAACTAGAAGATCACCAGCTGAACGACCACGACGAAAACCGTACTGGCGGTCGCTAATCAACTGGTGCTCCTCTAGATACCGCAGGAGCTGGCAGTTGATAATGGACTCCATTATCTTTGAGAACAAGGAGGTAATGGCAATTGGCCTATAATTGGACGGATCCGAGCGGTTGCCTTTTTAGGGATCGGGTGCACTAAAGCCGTCTTCCATGAGTTCGGGACGACGCCTGATGAGTAGGAGTACCGGAAAAGATGCGTTAAAACCGGCGCCAACTCAGGAGCACATGTCCGCAACACGATCGGGGGATTCCATCAGGCCCACTCGACTTATGAATGTCCAAGGAAAGAAGTGCTCTGCGAACTACACTTTGCCGGAATTTAACCTCCGACATCGTGGTATCACACCGCTGGATTGCCGGTGGTGACTTTCCTTGGTCATCCACAGTCGAGTTGGACGCGAAGAGAGAGCACAGAAGATTATTATTATATAAGAATGTTATTATTGAATAAGATTCACTTTATGAAATCATATTTTATTAACTTTACAAACATCATAAAAAAATATTTCATATTGATTTTTTCATTACCTCATAACATAACAGCTTCTAATCATGTTTATCGGTGCTATGAAACAAAGTCTATCATAAAAAAAATATTAATAATAATCTATTTACCCAGTAATAAATAAATAATAAAAATAAATAGCTTAACGGTAGAATGGTAGACGCCCTTAACACAAGAGTTACGGGCTCGATTCTGACTCCTTGGACTATTTTCCTACACCCTAGCATTGCAAATATTCTTTTTAAAAAATTACATAATTTATAGAAAAAGCATTTATTTTAGCATTAAACATAATTTACAAATTCTACTACAATTACGCTTAAGCGAAACCGGCCTGACTAGTTTCCACAGATCTGACGTCATAAATTTATATACCATACTTTGAAATGTAGGAAAAACTATAATTGCAGCTCGTGATTACAATGTACGGAACCTAAGTGGGTGTGTTCAGCTCGACTTTGACCGGTTCTAATAAACACTTTGACAAGGGCATGATGTCAGGCGACATTGTCATGAATCACTGCCCATAAAAGGATCGTTGTTTAATCAATTTTATATAATATTCATTATTAATAAAATTAATATTAAGAGCGCTTAAATGATACGCCGCCATTACACCTTATGTTCAGTTGTAACACTATGGTCAGTTGTAAGGGTAGAAAAGGCTGGAGTAAGAGGTGAAATGGCATGGGATGAAGTCACTGTGGATGAGTTGGCAGTTTAGTTCAGTTAGATATTCAACGAGTGAAACTATTGATCCATTCATGCTGAAGGTATATTATTATTTTATGTAATGTTCGGTAATCAAACATACGGTCTACCTGATGGTAAGCAGGCACCGCAACCTATGAATGCTTGCGATACTTCAGGTATCATATGCGCGTTGCCATCCCAAGGGATGGGAGGGAAGGGGTGAGAAGAGAAGAGAAAAAAGGAAAGGTACAGAGGGGGTGGGTGATTGGGCCTCCGACGCTCTTACTCATCGCACAAAACGCAACAGTACCTACCTACGCTGTTACTTTACGCTGATTTTCTTTGATAGGGTAGCATTTCTAGGGAGGAACATGGCTGTCCTTTGGGGTTGGCAATGCGCATGTGATACCCCAAGTATCGCAAGCGATCATAGGTTGCAGTGACTGCTCACCATCAGGCGGACCGTATCCTTGTATGCCAACCGTCATAAAAAATGTATCAAGATTTATTCAGATAATTTAATAATTCTTAACAAATAATGCGGAGCGATGCAATAACACACACAAACATATTATCAACAAAGTAGGTGAGACGCTCATAGCCGAGTGATCGGTAAACGATCGGTAGGTTAAGCAACTTTAGGCGCGGTCAGTCACTAGATGGGTGATCGCATAGTGGTATTTCAACTGAGCGTCTCCGTGCTTCGGAAGACACGTAAAAAGTCGGTCCCGGCTGTTGACAATTAGACAACAGTCGATAAGTCAAGTCAGAGGCCTACGAGCGACCTGAACAACTCTGACACTAGGTTGGCCACTAACCACTCGATAAGAAGAAGAAGAACAAAGTAGGTTAACTATAATATATATACTGCGATGGTTTTACAAGATGACTATGATTTTCATGTAGGAAATTGAGTCACACTAGTAACCCAGTTAACTAAATAAAACTACACATTTGTTCTTGTTATCGAAAAATTTCAATGGGAACGGATGGGAATGGATAGCGATATCATAGGACATGTTACAATTATTTTGTAAT
Organism: Hestina assimilis; assembly: GCA_023373885.1. Lineage (NCBI taxonomy): Eukaryota > Metazoa > Arthropoda > Insecta > Lepidoptera > Nymphalidae > Hestina > Hestina assimilis. Next base: position 4,557,464 of record CM041740.1, on the reverse strand, counting down.
CAGAAATAACAGTTGAGAAGTTAATTACTCATAGAGTTATTTATTTAAAACTAGGTAAAAGCGGGCGGTACAGCTTCCCGGGAGGGGGGCTGGACTTTGATAAAGAATCGAATAAGGTGTTTTGAACGATTTAACTAACAACTATTGAAGAAAATATTTTGCCCCCCTCTGGACACTAAATTAAGAGTTTGCCCTCACCTAGGCAAAATGCTGGATCTGCCCATAGGCTATTATTACCCATGGACGTCCACAGCCTCAAGGGTGCAAAGCGTTGCCGGCCATTGGGGAAAAGGTATCTGAATACTTATACGTTTGAAAACCCCTAAATTGTAGCGCATCTAAAACCCTCAGGAGAGAACCTCTCTTCTTCTTCCATTCTGTTCTAGCTCCCGCCATCTCAACAACAACATGACTTTCTTCTCTTCGCACAACTGAACATGTCCATAACAGGATAATTTTCTATTCTTAAATTCAATCACTGACGCTACTTTCAAACTTCCCCTAATATACAATTTTTTTATATTATCCATTCTATATTCGTCCTCAATTAACTGCTTTTATTTTAAGTTTTTATTTTACCCTTTAATTTTGTAGCGGCCTAAAAGACTTACAGAAAATATCTGTGAAATTGTAATACAAAATAAGTGTAGACGTAATTGCGTACATAAATTTTTAGTTGTGCAATTTTCAGTAATAACTTATCAACTTTTCTTGAAGGCTTTAATTTTCCGATTTATCAGGAATTTGCTTAAGATGTTACACCTGGCCTTGAACTATTGCGGTAAACCACTTCTATGACGGTTGAAGCAGTGATGAATGTACATTAGTGCAGGCTCGCGACCCATTGTGGTCTCTCAGCTAATCGATATGGCACCTCATTGCCAAACCATAGCATAGCACCTCTCAAGCTTTCCTAAGAACATACGCAAGAAAAACATTGTCTTACTTACAATTGTATAAATTTATTTTAAAACTAAATTTATTTTTAGCTGATACGACTTCTTACTTTTATAAATACCAAATAAGGTGATACTTGTTTTCAATGAAAACATATGTACTCATATGTGAGCAATAAGTTAGTTTCACCTTTGTATTTTTATGTGGTTTTGGACACGTCATCTGTATCGCTCTCCCTTACTATGTACCTGTAAAACTTACGGGAACAGCATTGAGAAGCGGTATGACGCAGGAGTGGCGGGAAGCGACCTTGGTGCGGCGTGAATCACTGCGGCGAAAGTGGGAGAAATGTGCCACCGCGCCCCGCGCCCACCGCTTACTTTTACTTTCCAGCGTGGCGCAACCGACGGCGACGCCGGCGCACGCCACTCGCCCGGCGCCCGCGGCCCGCAGCGCCGTCGCGCCGACACTTTACTCGCTCTCCCACGAACCTCCCGCGCCCGCGTCTGTGACTGTGCTCGGATTACAGTGCTTAAGTGCTCCCAACCCTGGATTCAGTTGAAGTGTGCCGCGGTGAAAGTCGAAACCGGGTCGTCGATAAGCGTTGTGCAACGTGCGCGGAACTCGCGCGCGGCCTCGCACTCTCCCGCAGGAAGCGTGTCGCAAGCGTGGAAGTGGCGCAAGCGCCGGGAAACCGACGCGCGCTCCTGCGCGCACCGACACCCTGGATTGCCCCGGCGAGGATCTAGTCTCTTCTTCAATTGTCCCTCGGTAAGAGTTGTCAAAGTTATACTTGTTGTTTACCTGCAGATGCTGTATTTTAGACTTCTAAGAAAGTTTCAGACTTTAACATAAAAGAATTTCAACGCTCACAAATAGAATATAACTATAGTTAACAAACTCTAAGCGTTGGAGATCGTAGTGAAGGGGACACGAGAGTGTTACCAACACACTCAAAGCGCTACAATTGGCGTCATCGGCGACTGAACTTCGCTTCGGGTGTCGGAAACGCAACAAATAAAGAAGTGAAATATCCAAGGACAATACAACTTTCAAGTGATTTCGCGCGCGGCCGACAATAAAAACTTCGTAACGCGCCTGCGCAACCTCACGGTCTCACTTTCGACGTCTACGCCGCGCTGAGCCTCACTCTACGAGCAACACTTTCGATACCTATTACAAAACCTCTCGGCATTTCGTTTTCACTTCAATTCCAAGTTTATTAAACGATTAATATAACGAGTGAAAGCGCTTAAATGGACTTACCTTCTCTAATGATAGCAATGTTGACAAATAATAAAACCTGTTCATGAATGGCTAATGCCCGCACCCGCACTTTATAGCCAAGAAAACCATTCAATCTCCGTGACCACAGTTCCACTGTCATTGAGTTGGTGGCATTACAAGCAGCACGTTTCAAGCAACTGTCATCATTAAGTAGAACTGAAAGGTACGCGGCCCAAGGCCAGTTGGATAACGAATTTTCGTTTAATATTAATAAATGGCAGCCACGGTCGATCGTGACAAATTCAATGGTTGACGCGGATGCATAGGCTGTTTTGATTGCCTTTTGCCACCTTCAAAAACACTTTCACACGATTGAACGCTAGAGTACTTTATAAATGATATCTTATTTATTATAAAAGGTATTTATACTTTGTATAAATTACGCAATGTAAGTACAAAACTTTCCCTTTAACGTGGGCGTTTAAAACGTCGAGATTAGGATTTGTGATAAAGATCGTTTGTTAGTGACAAAAGTACAATGAATATATACTTACATTTTTAACTTTCACTTAGAGATATAACCAGCGCGAAAGTTTCTCGCCGTCCGAGTATGCAACCGAATATTATGGATGACTTCATTTTGTGAAAAGTTATCGTTGGATGGATTTGATGAAATCGTTGTGCTTGATGAATTGCCAAATCAGTTTCAAATTACGATCGCTTTGCTGTTTCCGATATTATTATCTATAGATACATTATACACCAGTTTATACCAACGATTCTCACCAGTGTTAATAGAACTATGGTTACCATGGCAACAAGTATAAAAGGCAATAAGTACAAGAATAGTATTTTTTTGGATTATCGTAAAATCTGTTCTTAGTGAGCATCTATATCGCAATAATTACTTCATTATGCAAAATTTCAATTCAATCCAACCAAACCAAGAGTTATAGTTTCAGAGATCCCATCCACGTGGTTAATGTTTGTGTCTGTCATGATAATTTTATCAATCAGTGCGTCGGTCGGGATAGGCGCTGCGTCGAAAACCGTCCATCGTCCCGTCGAAAGAAAACGCACCATGACAGATACTACGAATATCAAACGCCAATATCTTTACTTTATATGACAGACTGTAACCTCTTTCGTCTATATTATAACATGGTATTAAAAACAAATAAATCAAACAAACCCTAACATATGTTTATAGATACGTTATCCATATTTATACCTATAAAAAAACTTTAAAACACCCTAGATTATTTTAACACTAAACATTTAAAATTAATTAATTTCGAATATCTAAGAACAAACTATGTAGATATTGAAATAATTATTAACAATAATATTTTAAGATCTACGACGAAAGGTTAAGCAGGTCTCGTCAGTCCAGACATATTTACAAGTAATTTAAATTTATTGCAATTTACAAATAAGCAATACATTCAATAAATAGAATTAATCGTAATGTAAATCGTGACAAAAATAATAAACACAAAATTACACTAAATTTATATTTCTTAACATGCCTTTAAATTAGTTGAACTATAAAAAGTAAATCGTTATTATTTTTATTTTTAAGGCCCGTTTCATAAATAAAAATTCTCTAAATTTTAATGTTGTGACAGTTTATCTACAAATAGGACTCAAAATATAAAATTAATTTTATGAGTAAACGTCTGACGATAATGAAACAGGCCTTTAATATATTATTTAAAATATGTAATAAAGGATTCGCTGGTATGCATAATTATTAAGGAAAATCATAATCTTTAAAGTACGCATGTTTTTTTGAATGATTTGAAACCGCAATTTATGTAATATATAAATCTATATTATAATTATAAACACGCATCATAACCACCTGACTGATATAAAAACTGAGCTAGAAAAAAAAATTACTAGCCCGCAAACATAGAATTATGAGGTAAATCGGACTTTATTAATTTATTACTCTATGCCCGTAATCACGTTTATTAATAATAAAAATCTTGAAAAATAATATTTTCCATTGTATAATTCAAACTACCAAAAAAATTACAACACTGCTAAATTTAAAACGTTACAATAGTATATAAGAACATCCTACACAAAACGTACTATTTAATCTTGTCAAGAAAAAAACTAATAGGATTTCCTAATATTATAAAAAAATATATAACTGCGAGTTATCTGATAGTACAATTGCTCGTAGAATGTTTATATTTATATTTGTGTCATTGAAAAAAATTGATAAGACAATAACAAAATATTATGATAATAATTTTTTTAATGATAAATTCTTAGTAAATGCTGTATATTTCTTACATTGGATTTTTTCCATGTACTTGTGTGTTTATTTCCGCCTTCTCATTTTCTGATAGTAAAAATGATGAACGACGGAGTTCAATGCGAGATTAAAAAAATATTCCGTTCTTGAACATTACAAAATAAAGACGACGTTGTGGCGCAGCGGTAGCGAACCTGCCTTAAACGCCACAGGTCGCGGGTTCGATTCCCGCTCGGAGCATAATATGTTTGTATTGACCATGCAAGCATATTTTCCGGTCTGGGTGTATTTGTCCTTGTCCTTGTGTGTGTTTCCGGACCCCCGACACAGAATATAACAATCCTAATGGGGCCGTTGAGTGTATAGCGTTTATTTATATTTAAAGATTTTAGCTGTAAATACCACTTTTCTGACTATTTAACAAATAATAATCGAAATTTTCCCGTACGTTACACACACACGTTTTCCCAAAAAGCAGAAAATAACGAATAATTTATCTAGATATAGAAAAACTGATAATAAATTAGTACTTACTCATTTGAAGATATTTTGCTGTCCCATGAACATTTCAATTGTTTTACAATGTGTCTATTCCATGAAATGGGTTAAGATGCTTGCTGTTATCTCTATTTTTTATCCCGTTTACAAATACACAATTTAAAATTCGATTTAAATGAATGGAAATATATTTATATATTCACCCACTCTGTCTCACGCGTCTCGAATAGAATTCCGGACGATTTAATGTAATAAAAATACGACAAAGAAAAATTTTAATCAATCATAACAATCAATAAAATATAAAAGTGAAATTAGTTCCCTGGTAATTATCAAAGTAAAAATGGACTTTTTACTTTAATCGAAAATCTATCAAATCACGGAGCACGTTAAAAAACAAATTAAAGCTAATTAAATGGTCTATAATGAATATTATAGTCGTATAATAAATATTATTTAAAGTCCACAGACCATTTTAAAGCCATTGTAAAGACATTTGTTCTTTACGATCATTTTACTCCGAGTCTCCAAAAATCTTCCAATTTGGAATTTCTTAAATATCAAATATTTTTTATGAGTAGCGTGAAATCAATTAATGATATTTATTATATTTGACAAGTATCGATTCATAACTTTCTAAAAGGACAACTTATTAAAATTCTATATTAATTTTATTGACTTTATTTATAAAGTGCTTTTAAGATTGAGTTACTGTTACAATATTGTTGTCGACATTTCACTGTGAACTCTGGTGCTTAGATATTTTGCAAGATCTGAATAGACCATTGTTTAGTTACAAGCGAAAGGTCTTACCAGGATAAATAGATCCGTATAATGTGACAGTACGTTATTAATATCGAATAGAAGCTCTTATGTCTATTTAGTTAATATTTAAACAGTAGTATTTAAATTTATTAGTTAACAGTAGTATTTTAATTAACAGTAGTATTAAAATTAGAATTCAAAGAAGATATTAAAAAATCTATTACAAGCCACATGCAAGAGGAAAAGGGGAGGACAGAGAAATACTGTATATAGAATATAAGTATAATATAAATACTGTTGATACGATAATTGTGTGAGATTAGTGCCTACTTTCCGATCACTCTGGCCCATTCTTTAGTTTCAATTGTATGTGGAAGAAGTAGAATAATCTGACCACTTTTAGCTCATTTCTGTCTGCTTGTCTGGTAGATTTGAGGTAATTGATATTTAGCGATAAGAACACCTACCTGCACATACTAAATAGTAATTTTTTTTTTTCGGAATGTGTATTGCTGTTGGCCCTACTGGCCTTGACAGCGTCACCGGGCGCGGAGCCGAGTACAGAGACTCAGCCGTGATAAAGGGGCAGCCCTCACGGGGCTCAAATTTGATTCCGTCCTTAGGGTGCCTCCTGCGAAGCCGAACCACGGCTAAGGACGTCATCGGAGATGGAGGCAGCGCTCCGAGGGACTAAATAGTGATTTATTAGATGAATTAATGTAACTTTTTTGTATAATTTGATGTTAGAGTTCATTCTGTTCTCTCTATTACTACAATTGCGAACTATAGTCACTTAAGCAAAACACTTTGTCCACAATCAAAACCCATAATAGCCTCTTACAGATTACAAAATAAAATCTCAATAAAAAAAATTAAAGATCAAGATTTAAAGAAACAGAATGCAATTAAGTCGATTCTCACAGATGCAAAGGCATTTATGTAAGTTTCGGATGATATTTACGAAGTTATCCAATCGCTGTTCTAGACAATGAGAATGTGGAAGCGAAAGTGAAATGTTACGTTATCAACGGAACGAGTCTGTGTACAATTTATGTTATTAAATAACCGGTTCAGAAACGTTTTGAGGTTCACATTTGATTATTTTACATTATTTTCATTAATGTCAACTAGAACAACTCTTAAATATTGTAACTGCTACTCCATGCGTCATTTATTCATCGTATCTGTTTTGGTGTGCTCATTTAATAATTCTGTTTATTATAATTTTAACGCTAAACATTTAACTGTACCGAAAATTTCAATTTTTATACGTGCAGTTTTAAAATATATTTCCTTCAAGTTACATCAATTTAATTGTACAAATAATGAAACGAAAGCATGTCTAACGACCCACTTTGCATAATTATCTCAAATTTCATTTCGCTGTTGTGCAACGCTCTGACAGTGCTCGCCCGAAACGTGTCGCAGCGGTAACATCATTATCAACAATCATTGCTTCATGACCAGTAATTGTGCTATTTGTCGAGCGGTCGCTTGGTAAAACAATAATACTATCTGTTTCACTCATTAACTCTTCAACGTTAGACAAATATTTATATTTCGACCTGCTAACATTAGTTGAGTCATTTCTTACAGTGAAGGCTTATATCATCAACATCATTCCTCGATCATGGTCAGCTTTATATATTTACACGACTATAACAAAATATTGCCTGTGACTGACAATTAGTATGTAACTGACATGACTTTGACCTAAATTTGTATAGGTAATGATTGCAGTCGAACAATAACAGAACATCTTCAAACATCGACATCTAATAATATATATTACATCATATTCTTATTACTCATATTTTTGAAGCATCAAACAAATATACGATATGATGCGAGATGACATTTATCTAGCGTTTGTGAAGTGGGTTGTTTTAGTTTCTTTAGTTAATGGAGTTTTGATTACAAATGCAATTGAGTGCACTACAGTGCAGTTTTAAAATAAACTATACAATGGAATCATCGTTTAATCAGTTAGAGCCGTCAACGGCAAGTAGGTAACAGCGGCGTAGGCGACGGCGGTACACATTGCAACGTGCCGATTCAAATCCAAGGTCTTTCCTAGTGGAAGAGAACGGAGTTTCCTGCGGCCGCCTATCTCTGCACACACCGACACTTGCACGTGCACGCACACGCGCCCACGTGTCGCTATTCTTTGTGCTCATTCTTTCCTAGCTACCGCGAGAACCCATCTTCTTTTTGTGCCGTCCGCTGGCGTTTGAAGTTCGAACCTCCGAGCATTTCGTTATATAGGCGTCGGGCGATGCGCGCGCCGCAGTTACTGTGTCACTGGAGCCCGCGCGAGAGGTGGCCTGCAAGGACTGTACCGCGCCGCCAACCTTTTTTTTCTGTGCGTGCGATGTTTTCACTTTCGTCATTTTGACCGGGCCAGTTTGATTTGACGTCGCTCGCGCACGGACGTGCCTAGGACCGGACGTTGTGATTATCCTGTGATCGCTGGTGCTTCGGATTGTTTTTGTTTTTTTTTTTAAATTGTATCGTATATAATTTTGTGAGAGAAATGGCTGTGATGCAGTGCTAATATGTTCGATAGTAACATATTTTTGAATTTCTACAATGAGATTACGAATAGAAGTGCACTACAGTTGGCAAGGTGAGTTATTGTTTGTTTACTTTTAATTTGTGTGTTGCGTTATTAAGTGTGAATTGCTATTTGTACGGTCCGCCGGGATGGCTGGAACAACCTTGTGTCTAATGAACGCACTATTCGTCTCTTCATCCGCCTCTCGCCTTCGCCTCTGAGCCTCGTTCGGAGAGGTTAATAGGTTCACATTAGATGGTGGTTTGCGAAATCGACAGAGCTCGGCGTATGAAATGCGCCCGCGCCGCTTTTCCACGCTTAGTTTCGCGCGCATTCGGTGCGCAAAATAACTTTGAATAAATTTAATGCATTATTATAAACCAATGCGCTTGCGATTATGGAAAGATGGCCTAAATGTGCAATTGTGCAATTACATAATTACGTTGCAATAACATTTAGTGATGTGTGCATTAATGCACTTGCATTTCGGTCTCGAATAAAAAAAAATATTAACATAAAGAATATATTTTAAATTAAAATAAAGCGTGTTAATGTGTGTACAAATTTACCAAACGGAAAAAAATGTGTCAAGTTTAATAGAACAATGATAAAGTTACATTGCGTAAACGTATTTTAGTAGGTACGTATAGTCTGTAGACGCCGAATTCATTTCGTTAAATAAAATTGATTATTATAAGAAAATAATTCCTAACTTCTGACCGCGGCTTCGCATGCGTGATATCAGAAGCTTATCTTGTAATTTTAATAAAATAAAAACATTTATGTAGCTTAAGTATATAAAAGCTAAATGCGTAGTGTCGTTGTTTGTTTTTTTTTATAAAGAATAAATATTTAATTTATATTTTTATAATACGACTTAGACAGCGCTCGCGCAGATGATTTTTAAACGACTTTAACCGAAGCTTTAACTTTTATAATATTATGAAGCTATCATATTTGAGATGTTATATACATGCTTACTCATAATATTTATCTAAAAACAAATAAAATTATATGGAGTTAAAACATAGAATATATATTAACAAGTATTCAGTAAACTATTAACCACTAAATAAAATTTAGGTTTTAATTTCACACTATATTCGTAACGAGACTGTTTATTAATATACCTTAAATATTAATAAGATAACATGTAAAAATAAGTCTGTTCCGTCTAAGCCGTTTTCGAGAAAATTCAAAATCTTCTAGAACAATATAGAATACTTTTTACCATCATAAATTATGGTTCATATATATAAGATAGTCTAGTAAGGTTATATATGTATTAATACGGTTGCTTTATTACTTTAAAATTATCACAAAAACATTCGGTTAAAAGTGATTGTTATCGCTGTATCAGACAGTAACTTACTACCGTTGCCTTGAAGATTTCATTTAATCTCATTGATAAATAAATATTATATTTTGTAACAAATCACTATTCGATAATGTTAATATAGTAACAATTGATTATTGTCTAATATAACTATACAGTGGTAGATGTACTGGCCATAAAGAGAAAAATCGTAAAAACACCAACGCAACGGAACTAATATTGAAAGATGTTTGCGTATGACCTGTGGCTAACTTCGTCCCGTTGCTTGTTGCAAAGGGCACCAATTAGTCTGTCTTTTTGTCTTTATAAAATGGTACGATAAATAGAAAAAAAAGAGATTTCATTCCGGTGTTTTGTTTACTCTATAGGTGCATACCTTCCTCGTTTTCTTTTTGTAGATATAGTCTCTCCGTGTCTCATGACACTCATATTAAAGAAACTCATATAAGTTTTTTATTTATTAGAGATATTTGAAACTATGATCACAACATTGAAATCGATATTGAAAAACCTAAGCGATAGGTTGAATTGTGTTTGTTTTTAAATTAATGTTCCCTGACTGACTTTTGTGCAACACACGTGGTTTTTACGTAAACTATAAAACAACCTACATATATTTGTTGCCAATCAAATCAAAAAACATTCCATTGCAGATGACGAAAAAAATTGTTGATTCGACTTTTATTTTATTAATATAAATCTAATATAACGATAAAATATTTATTATTTTTCTAAAATCTACTAAACAATGCACGCCTTATATTTTTAATGTTTCTGACGTCATAACTAAAAACGAATTATGTCAATGGATGCTGTTGGCACAGTTGTTAAAGGTTTAAGGGCAGCCTAAATAAATGCTCCAATGTCATATCTATGAACAAACATTGAACAATAACGAAAGTATATTTAATATTCGTATAGTAAAAAATAAATAATAACATAAAAATTCTAAATAAAGATAAGTATACATAAGCTAAAAATCTAAGCATCTTTCAATACATGGCAAAATGATTTACAATCAAATAATGATTTATTTAAAAACTGTCACTACTAATTCAATTATTAATATAAAAATTGTTTTATTTTAAAATCAATTTGAAATTTAATCTGTCATCCATATGTTTTAATTCAATGACTACAATTAGAGAAAAATAATTTAACTGACTGACTGTTAAACATAATTTTTATTTTTTTAAAGCACACAGATTAAAATGTTTCCTAATCTAATAAATAAATTCCTTGACCTTTTTTAAAAAAAATATATATATGTATCATAAATTATCTGTAGTTTATACGAAATTCTATAATGAACGTCAGAGAAAACCTTGATTTTAGTGTTATGAAATTTTAATAAACTTAAATGATTATTTTATTTCTCTTAATACATATTAATAGCCTTCGATTTATATGATAAGCTGTAATAGTTCGATTAATATGTAGTTTATTAAAAGTTATCATTTTTATTGACTACCTTCTGCCCGCGGCGTCATCCGCAAAGAATCGGGATTGTTTTGTGTATTATAAATATTATTTTCGTTTTCTGTCATAGTGTTTCAATAAAACTTTTAAATGGGAAAGGTTCTGTCATGGTTTAACCGTGACGTAGATAATCCTGGACGAACATACAGACAGACAATTATATTTATATATATAGATAAAATTTATCCATTTATGTCCGGAAACTCGATAGCGAAAAGCAATACATTTAGTTCAATGAGTGTTTTTATGTTTATTTAAAATTAAAAAATAAGATTTTGCTCACATTTAATTCGTTACCAGTGATAAAGTAGGGTTTAAAATTGACATAAGCTTTATATTTTATTATTATTATATATTCTTTAAAATTATATTAACACAATTTTCGTCTATAAGAAAAATATATTAAAGAAATTGTATACAAAAGCATTGCACAAACAGTCTGAAGGTTACAACTGTTCATATGTAAATAAAACTTTGTCCAAAACGGGTAAATATTGATGAAAAGGTGTACATTTCTTTAACTAATTTACTTAGGAAAATTCCTTTATATTGGTAGCGCACTAGTATCTGCACGCGACTACGCTTGCGTTCTAATTACTGTTACGTTTGGAGAAGAATAATAAATGTGTGAGATGCAAAAACTAAAATAGCCTACTGAATAGTAAGTAAAGACACAAAACAATTATTAATAGTAAAGACACAAAACAATTATTAATACAGATTGTCAAACAATTCCAGGTAGAGGGCGAGAGATTCTGATAAGTTTTTCAAAAATATTTTAATTGTACAGTCATAACCCTGTAAAAGTTTTTTTTTTTTATATAAACTGTATAGATAGATATGACCTAGTCAATAAAGGCACAATGTTAAAAATCGGAACAATACTTAAAATGATTCGTTCGCTATTAAATAAATCTTACTCCGTGTTAGAAAAATAATTCTAGTTAGAATAAATATTGTAATTAATCAAAAATATAAACTTAAGTATTATCTTAAAATTTCTTTTTTTAAAGATAATCATATAAAACGAAATGATCCGTTAAGACTCGATGTAACATTTCCTAGAGTTGAAATTGGTTGAAATTTTTTTTTAAATCCAAGTCTTAAAAGTTTTCATTCAATTCGTTAATAAAAGATTAATCACTTAAATCACTTTACATTTAACCATTTTACATAAGTGACATGATAATTTTATTTTCTCCACTAAATTATCGTTTACACGTGTCCAAGTTCTAATTATTTTTCACTTTGTTCCATAAAGGGGTTAAATCTACATTATTAATCTATATGTGACAAACAAACTGTTGTTAACCGCAATAGTTTTAATTGGCTCACAATATTAATCATTTCTGTCTTTTTCCTTGAAAAGTTTCGTTTGAGGAATAATTGGAGTATTTCTAGTAGAATTACCGACTTTAACTGTTAGATAATATAAAACAACTTAGGTAGGATCTTTGTTATTATTAATAATAGTTTGTGACAAATATAAAAAACCACAACAAAGTTAAGTCACCGCTAAAGTTCACTGTCAATGACGTCATGTCACGTGTTATATAATTATGTTTAATACAAATTTAAGACTTACACGGTTTTCTCATGGATGACATTGTCAGAACTGAACCAAATTGGAACAACACGGGGAGCTCCAGCTTTCAAATAAAAAAATTATCATCAAAATCGGTTCACCCAGCCGAAAGTTATAAGGTAACAAACATTTAAAAAAATATTCCAATTGAGAACCTCCTCTTTTTTTAAGTCGATAAAAAGTAGGTTGTCCGGAGAAGGCTGACAAATGTTTGTATACAAAAGTCATTTCACAAACGCATTTGTAAAATTTACCATATTTATAATAATATATTAATATTCATTAAAGTGTTGGCTAAATAAATATTAATATATTTAAAAGTATTAGCATTTTATCATTTTGTAAAAGTGTTTCAATAAAACGCAGATTAGACTGAAATTCAAATAAGAATTCTTTTCATGAGACTTGTATTACAAAAATGATGAACAATCATTGTCAATATTTTTTAATTTTAAACCTTGCTGTTTTTAGCATAATTTGGTAGTTTTGATGGGGGAAGTACCAACTTCTCACAGAAATGTATTCTTAGTATTGTGTTTTGTTCAATAAGTAGGATTTGCTGGAGGCCTAAAAGGCCCATCGTCTATCCTTCTTTCCTTAGATCGCCAGCATGTTGGTGATGCTGTTGGTATTACAAGCGTCTCTAACTATAACATATTATACGGAGCTTACCTTTATCGCAGTAAAAAAATCAAAATTATAAATAGGAACGTTCAATTAAATAATTAAATCTCAACCTAAATGTAAACTAGTTTTCGTTTCACGGATTTGCTTTCAAGCTATTGTGCCGAGGTCGTGACAGGCTATTTACATGAAAATAATATTCGAATGCATATTATATTTGTGAATAGATGTACTGGAAGTAGGTTTACAGCTCACCGAAACTATCCTAAAGTGAGTTCTTGTGTCGCAATTGTCGTTTGTTAACTGTGAAACAGTATTTACCAGGGTTTGATGTAAATTGTAAACTCGTATGTTGAAATTTGGCGCCTTTTGAGGTGAAATTATCTAAATATGAATAACCTTATTTTAGACAATTAGCTTATATGAGGTTTTTGAACAAATTTCATTATTAAATTTTGTCAACCATTGTGTGTTACCCAATAAGATATATTTATAAAGTCAAACCACTCTTATATTCGTCTTATAAGGTTTTTAAAAATTAAAGTTGCTTAATATATTTTCGTAAGAACAACTCTTAAGCTTTCCTTATAAAAAGCTACACATTCAACAGCCCCCATTAGGATAGTGATATCCTGTGTCGGGGGTCCATAAACACATACAAGGACAAGGTCAAACACACCCAGACCGGAACGTATACCTGTATGGTCAATACAGCCATCTGGTCTGGGAGGGAATCGAAGCCGCGACCTGTGGCGCTTAAGGCCACAACGTCATCACAAAAATATCAATAATATAAAAAAGCAATAAATTTCGTAGAATTCATTAGTTCAATACATCTTTATAATGCTATTAACCTTTGACATACAGAACCAATATAAAAATATATTCGTCTACAAATTTCTTCACCCACTCGTCTGACATTGAACTGAATTTTAAAAAAATGTTATCAGACGGACGTATCCGTATAATATATCAATAGACGAGCATTGTGAAACTGAATCATTTACACATCATTCCCAGGATTACGATCATTTTGATAATATAGCTTAGCGATGAAAATAGCTTGTATTTAATTATATTTACTCAAAATATCGAAATTTTTTCGAGTATCGCAATCAATATTTTTATAGCATCAAATGCAAAATCTTTGGACTTATTAAAGGAAGGAGGAGTTTGCTTTTTGTAATAAAAAGGTCACCAAACACTCAAATGGGATATTTGCGTGTTTGGTGACCTAATAACAAAATGTATAAGTACAAGTACAAAGAAACGCTTCGCTTTTGAAAAAAAAAATTTCACCAGACACACTTTTACCAAAAATATCGATTATCGATTTATCGATATATATTTATGATTATCACTTGCTCATTCGTACTGGTAAGCAGATTGTTTTGTGTTAAGAAATTCAGAGGACATTTGCATACAGTGCGCATGCGCATCTGATCGTTACTAAATCGCCTTTTAATGGTCTCGACTGCTACTGACGGTCATCGTCTATTAACACACTTAACAAGTTTCGATTCAATTAGACTGGCTCGCTATCAGTAGATACGTTCTGTGGTTTCACCAATGACATTACATTTTTTTTTCTTCAAACATTTTCGATCCCTATTTCATAGATCTTGATAAAATATTATTGTTATATTTAGATTTTCTCCATTGTTAAAAAGGTCAACTGTCATAAGAACGAAAGTGATCCTTTTGAAATCGCATCCTTTGTTTCGGCAATAATAGTACAGGTACTTACGTTCAGCTACTAGTAAAAGTTTATTTTTTTATAATTTGTCGGCAAAGATTAAAGACCCTTTTTTACGGCTCTGAAGGTCATAAAGGCTTTTCCGTTTGACAATAACCGGCAGTTAGCTCATCGGTACAAAGGTTTGTATTGTCGGGTAACAATAAAAATTTAATACTGTTGTCAAAATTGCTCCCAGCCCTTTCTTGTTCCTTGCGGCACAAATTACCGAAGGACGTTCGAACTGGGTCACTTCGGAAATAGTTTATTGTTATCGGCTAGTCTGCGCGCACGCAATACACGCACACGCGCGTCCGTCAACGATTTTCAAATGATTACGCACACACCCTCAGCTTCGTTCAATTAGGGTTCACGCATCCTCCTCTCAGCCTCACCGGTTCACCTTCACATTTGAATACCGCCTTAACTCAGGTATTTCATCTAATGCCTTCCGCTTTCGCATGAAAAAATGATCAACTTTCTTAAGGCCGACGAGTCAATAAATCGAAAAAAAAATATCATTTATGATATCAAATACAACTTTAATGACCTCACCTTTTAAAGGCCACGATTTAAAACTATTAATTTTATTACGATGTTACCCTTGTATTTGATATTTAATATTTTGGAATCGTATTTCAAACATACATTCATCATTCGTAAATATTAAATGCGACTAGCCTTTTCAATAGCTGTCCTACTTTTCAGAAATGTAATATAGTACATACACTATATTATAATATTATATAGTTTAGTTTAGTAATATTGTATAGTTTGAATATTCGTATAATATGGAAATTTTATAGGAAATTTGTTTTTTAACCTAAACTAAGATTTTATGATCATCGAAACCTAAGCTCTCAGCATTCGATTCCATTATTGGCTGTAAAATAAGTAAAATGCCTCAAGGCTTCTAAACAATAACTCACACGCGCATGAAGTCGGCACACTGTTGCACAACCACGTAGATAATGCGTAGAACTATCAATTTGGTCTAGCACATTCACAGGCTTACAAATCTGCGTTCACATCCGGAGTAGGGCGAGGGTGCGTGTGTGTACAACGCACACATCAATACAATTTCCCACAAGCGGCTACTTATATTCGACGCACGAGCACGTATAAAATAAGTCACGCACACACAAAAAAGGAGCCCTAGAGTGCTACAACAGAGCGATCGTGAACGAAAGCGCACGTTTCATGCCGTGATATTTTTAGCGAGATGTCAGTGTACGGGTAGGTCAGTTACTATTATGATTAAAAAAAGATAAGCCAAACTATCGTAAGAAGAAATTACGCAAAACACCTCAATTCGGCACGCATACTGTCAGCTGACGTGGCTATCATCGCAATCGGCTATCCAATTTGTATCTCGTACGAAGATAAAGAAGAAGAACAAGACAAATTGATTTACAATGAATACGATAACTGCAATTAATTAATTATCGACTAATTATGTCAATTGTGAGTGAATAAATGTAAGATAATCTCGACACAAGTCCAAAACAAATTTATGCCAAGCGTTCCTTATCTATCTAGTAACTGGTTCAACTTGCTACCACGAAATTTGCTCAAGCTAATAGAACTTTAGATTGTAACATGTCAACGGAATGTTTACGCAATTGTATTCATTGTTACATATTTGCCGATTTGCCTTCATCTGTACGAACGCTTTCTTTTATTAACATTTCACACGTGCCCCGGAGTTTTATATCGTTTAAGTAACATCAATCATCTTAGTACCTACTACCCATAACAAGATTAGTTCTTTTTCGTGATGAAATTGCGCTGCTATTTTAAGCCGTCTAAAAAACCAAGGATGTAGTTATTCGTAAACAAAATATAGAACAATATTGACTCACATTTTTCTATTTCGATCTATTGCT
Source organism: Hestina assimilis (assembly GCA_023373885.1). Lineage (NCBI taxonomy): Eukaryota > Metazoa > Arthropoda > Insecta > Lepidoptera > Nymphalidae > Hestina > Hestina assimilis. The sequence goes on along the minus strand of CM041740.1, from coordinate 4,540,609 downwards.
GTCATATTTATCTAAAATTAGAATTCAATAGTTTTAATAATGTTGTCTATATTCCAATAGATTCCATTCAAAATACAACGGTAACATTTTTGAGGCGTATAGCACTATTTCTTTTGATCGGTAAATAGTTATAGCAGAGCCATCACCTTTGATACAATTTTTTTTTTAAACTATACATTTTATCTCTAATTTCAATATTGGAATAAAAATTCTTAACAATTCAGATCTTGGTATGACAAAAATTACAATTTTTAACACCAAATTGAGCTGCTATTAAAAATCAAACTAATAAACACTAGAACAAACACATTATTAAAAATAAATAAATACATCTTAACATGTAGAATATATATGTAGGTACCAAATACTATAGTTAATGATATATAATATATACCTATGTTGATATAGATTATTTCAAAACTACAAGGTGTAAATATAGAAGTGTGCGAAATACGAAATATGCTAGTAAAGTGGTTATTGCTTCGCTTCCAAATATTTACCGTAGCGTCGTACAACATTTCCAAATTTCATTTCCATATAACATAGCATAAAAATTACAATTTACAACCGAGAAAAGCAGAAAACCTTAATATGGCTAAACGTCCAGTTTCTAACAACTCTAAACGTCCACAAAATACTTTAAGAATATCTCTTTGATCCGAAAGACAATCCATCATTATGGATGATGAGAGCACCTGTAAAATTATGTTTTCTTTCCTTCAATCCCAATGAAATTTGACAATCAGAGTGACATTACAAGCGAGAACTCAAAACTGAGTCAAAATTGAGACCGCAAGAACTTTCACATTCCTAAAGAAAATCGGATCGATCCGAAAGTGCGATTAGATGATATGAGAACCACTCATATAATAAAAATGGTTTTCTTTAATTTCCAATTATATAATCAATTGGTATATGTACCTAATAACGAATTTATTGAAAAGCGGAAACAGAAAAGTACAGCGTGCCATGTGCGTGGGGAGTAATAGAATCCAGAAAGCCTCTCAGACGTTCAATTTAACTAAAAACGTTCAAGAAAGTTCTATGCAGCCTGTTTTCTAGAACCTCATAAATACAACGCATTTCGTCCGAAAATAAATAGGAGTACCTTTTACGTGATATGAGTCATTGCGATGTTAGTTTATACAAACGTGATTCAATACTAAGAGGCACCATTTTAGTGAAAGAATAATGTTGGGTCATCAACAAATTTAGATTTAGTACGCAGTTCTATACCTAAATACGGGTGGAACTTTTTAGTTTTTTTATTGATTTTAAATCACCGAATCACATAAAAACTGATAGGTATATTAAGGTCAAGTTAATAACACGCATTTTCTTGTATAAGATTTTGATTATAAGTTTCCATTAGACATGGGCTGTTGATTAAATTTACAAGATATACTTCCTTGTAATAAATCTATTGCTTGACCTCCGTAGATTTTTTCTGTTACACGCATAGACTGAATTCTGTATCCATCTCCGATGAGATCGAATTTCGAATTTGAGCCCCCGTTAGATCTGTCCCTTTTTCCCGGTCGAGTTTCAGTACTCAGTGGCTCGGTGACGAAGACAGGGCCAATGGCAATGCACATTCCGAAAAAAAAGACTTGGCATTTATACAGAAATCCAATTTCATTTTTTAGACGCTGTGATTTCGAGTGAATATTGATTCTTTCAGGAATTCCGTATAAATGCCTCCAAGTCCTTGACCATATACTACGTCGGCAACGACGACCACAGGCCTTAAGAGCTCAACTGCTGAACGGTAGAACTCCGTCAACTCGAGAGTGTGGGTGTACGTGTTCGTTTTGAGGCCCTTGGGCTAGTGTCTTTTCTGTTCCCAGCGGAAGCTCCAAGCGTATTTAGAAGGACAGTAGGAGTATTAGTAATGACTTTAAAAGCATTACTAAAATTATTTGAAACGAAATTCTACGTATTTATATGTGTTATTTTTATTGGATAGTGGAAGTGGAATGTTGGGCTTCGGATACCCACAGAAATTTAATATCCAATTAATATTCTAATTTCCTTTTTATTTTATCTATCAGCAAATTGTTTCACAGAACAATAGCTGTTTTTCTAAAGTGAGTGAACGATCGTCTATATCAAATTGAATAAAACTTATTTTTTTAATATTATTTAAAATCAATGCCAAATCTTAAAAGTGGCCAGCGAAATAATATTTAAGGTATAATTTCTTAACATTGAATATAAGTAAAAATATTAAATATTATCAACCTTCAATTGCAGTCGTAAGGAAACATTTTAAAACGCACTTTCAAAAAAAAAAGATATCTAAAAGAGATCAGATAAAAACATAATGAAACGTATAAAAATAATACCACGGAGCGTGTTGAATACATAAAATAAAATTTTTATTACGTCCAAGGTCTAAAATTTCCCAACAAGTAACTGAAATAAAGGAAAAAGACAATTTTCTCACAGCTGATGCGTATCTCACAAAGCAACTACAAAAACTATTCTTATTACAGAAGACGACGTGCTTAACGTACAGCTCTAAAAACTATAGAAAAATCTAAGAATTTAAACACAGATTTAACACGTTTCCCGTCCGCTAAACCATATATAGCTAACTTAAATTGTTTAACTTTTGTATCTACTGTATGGACAATGGGTTAACTTTGCAAGATGCTAAATTGCTTACTGAATCTTACATTAAAATTTTGTAATTATTCTCATATTTTTTTATAATGTATTTTGAACCAGGAAGTAGAACTGGCTACGTTTAAATTATAGATAGTCACGATTTCATAAGATGTATTTATATTTTCATAAGCAACAGAGGACTGAGTGACGTCATGATTTTCTTGAGAACACTTATAATGGAAAATTGCTTCGCCTTGTGCCCTCCGCATCGTACAAGTCACGTACTGTTGTAAAAAAATAATATTTTCCTCAATATCTTTATATACACAGTCATTTCAATGTAAGTAAGAAATTTTCTAAACTTGTTTTGCACGTGCCTACATACCAATACAGCTTTAACACGTGTATTAGTTAAAACTAATCTATAAAAAATTAACTATTAAAAACGACGTTATGATACAATTTCTTAAAGCAACAAAAATTAAATTTATAAAATAAATCTGATTTTTTTTTCGATTTTGCTCCCTTATTTGGTTATGACCCAAATAAGGAATAATAATAAAATAAATAAATGATTTGGTTATGAAAGTAATACTACTTTTTAAAAAAGAACCTTGAAATTAACAATCATTATGAATTCTATATCAATATAATATCTGAAATTGCCTCAAAATATTCACGTAACTTCGGACGTAAAAGCAAGGAAATCAAAACCAACTCGCTACAAAAGTTACGTATTTCCTTACGTAACACCTTTCGTATACTTTCTCTGTCAGCAAAATTTAGCGTGAACGATTGCGCAAGCACGAAATGGCAGTCGACTAAATTTCATCATTTTGAAGAGCGAAGAACATCGAGACTTATATGGCGAACGGTTTCGAAATGTGAAATGTAGAGATTTTACGTACCTTCAGTGTGGCTATCTACACGCCCTAATTTCACATCACGACTTTTTATAATGATAACGTACGTGTAATCAAATGTTTTTTTTTTTAAATTAAAATTGTTCTAGAATTGTCAACATTAATTATTTGTTATGCTATTATTTATAGAAGTAAATTAATTAATAAAAATAGTAAAGTGTTTTTGTTTGTTTAAAGTAAGACAACTAACAATTGCTAATAGATTATGGTACGTGATTTCTTTCTTAATATAAATTATTACTTATTCGTGTTAATGCCTATCTCTTTTAATCTTTATTATATAAGAAGTTTCATTCCAAAGTATTTTAAATAAATAAAAACACATATTAACTTTCATATCTCGTATTGAAAGCATCGTGTCAAACAGTCATTAATTTCACGTATGTAATACAAAATTTTACCTAACGCCGAGTCGAAGTGAGGTAACTTTCTAAAAACTGCTCGAGTGACCTTGAAATAAAACGTTCTTACAAAACCGCGGGCCACTCGCCGGCCCTACCTCCCCCTCCTATGCAACGCGCGGATCTACGCACACCCCACCACCGGCGCACGCGCATCCGTGTGTGCGCCACACCCACACACCGTCGGACACGTGAAACATGTATGTGTGCGTTTACCATTACGACGTAAACTAGTAGAAAGGACTAGCGAGTACGAATTATCTGGTATTATTCCACAGTTGCTAATAAAAATTAAGTACTAATTATATACGCGTGACTTATTTTCGCCATATAAGGAAGTAAATAGAAAAAGTTCTAAGAAACTGACTTACTTGGAATGCGGATGATTGGACAAAGATGATTCACAATGGTTTTCTCTTGCAATAATTCTTATGATCTATCAACACTTGAATAGGAAAAATCAATTCATGTTATAGTTTTTAAAATATACGACATCTTTATATAAGTTTACCTTGACGCGGTGCTCGCTAACAAAACACACCTTAAAATTCTAGCAGTTTTGTAATCATCACCTTCCAAATATGTGAAATCCTTGAACGTGCTATGTAGGTCATGATCAGGTTCCAATATGCTTCGTTGACGGTTATTAGCATTGAGTACTGTGTCGACCGCGTAGATCTGTTACGCAATCCTGTTGACTTTCATCCTGAAGGTCGAGTGCCATCCTATTTCAAAACGGACCTTGGTCGACTCTGGTTCACCTCGGACTGTTGAGAGAACAGTCGAGTAAGCGGAAGCCATTACTTCTAATCGATTTTATCAGATATCGTCAACGTCCTCATGGTTTTAAATTATCTATCTAGCAACCCATTCGCTTGAAAATTAATTAAAATTTTAAATGATGTATATAAAATACAATAAAGAATATAATATACTCGTGGATTAAAATACCTAATCACTACAAGGTCAAGCAATTTCACGGCGTGAGAACTGGCTGTATGTATGACTATATCATAATTTGCTGTAATAACTCAAGTTATATTCAAATGACTGTCGACAATCAAATCCGACCTTTTCGTAGACACGTTCTTTATAAATAGTCATCTAACTGCGGCTGTGATCGCGAAATGTCGAACACGAACTCGATTTGTTTTAAAATACTGATAAAATAATGAAATATGCAACAAGTTTCTCCATACTATCCATATTACTATTTCCCCTTTGTTAATTTATATTAAATTACAGCTACCAATCTCATTTAGAAAATCTTCGCTTCCTTCTTCGCTGTTTTTAATAGCGGAAAGCAATGTAATAATATACGGTTAATTATTATTTCAATGTCTCTTACGTTGATTTGAAAGCAAGAACAGTAGACCTTAATATCCTACAAACAAACTCATAAAATTTACGTTTTCGTGTAAAGATTCAGTAGACACAGTTTTGGCGTTGTCAGTCAAGTATCTGGCACAAGGGATCAATCGTCAATCAAACACAAGGTGAGAGTGTAACTGTGGAAGCTATTTTAGCAGCATCGAAGGTAAAACTGATTCGTGCTTTCGGCTGAAGTCTCACACAAGGGTACGGTTCCATTTATAAATAAATTTATTTCTCAGTTGCCAACTAGCTCAGTTTGGGCATGGCCTCATCTAACAAGTCTCGGTACATGGAAGTATGCGTGTATTTGAATACAATTCAAATGATGTGGTATCTTTTGTGGTGCGCATACGCCATCAGTACACGGTAGTACAGCTGCTAAGTGTCAGTCAGTAAGCGCATTGTTTGCATGTGAACATTGCTTTACTTTGTGCTGATGCCACGCCCTTACAGTTTAGTCTAATGCAACAATGAATTTCTGCCAATCATTTTGCATATCTGTACTGGCTATTGTGTCATCCTTTGCCTCACTGGACTGACACGCATATTTCATGTTATTATCTAAGCAACAACAACTGACCGTGGTATTATTTTGTATTTACTAAGCTAAAAACAGGAAAAGGGCTAAATATATATTGACTTAATGCTTTCTATAACAAATCATAACATTTGTTAATTTCATTAACTTAATTGCTACGCGGTCATTTATTACGAAGTTTAAGACGTAAATGAGGAACATCAGCGTCACCTAAATAAATTATCATGATGACAATGATCTCACGCGACGCATGTCATACATATATTATCATAACAAATTTAGATAGTTCCTTATTATGGAACGTAGAAGAAATTATCGGCCATTCGTTATCACCGCCCAAATGTCATTCGATTCTGGTGAGTTGTATAGTAAACACGATGTTAATATTACGTACGATTTCCCTACGTAGCAAGCGATGCGGATATCTCTATAGAAGTTAATTGTTTTCAAGATCTAAACAAGAGCGCCGATGATGCACCACAGATTGCTAAATTGGCCGTGGCTCTTATGAATGAACTGGCATTTGTTGTGGAGTTGGCGTTACATAATGGTTTGTATGTGTTCAGCGCAGTTCTGGCACTAAACATTTCGTCCGAAGGCCGCCGGCACAAAGTGTGTGCGCGGCGTATCGCTCGCCACGCGCGCCCCGCTGTTTCCTGTTTGACAACTATCGACTTACATCACTATCGTTTTCTGTAATACTTTGCACGGCTGTTAGATCCTTGTAAAGGGGTCTGGCCTGTTGCTAAGTGCTTTGTACATTCGTCATTGAAGTAATGTTACCGGAATTATTACTGCCGATCTCACGCTCGTTCTTCCTCGTTTTATTATTGTATAATTTCACTTACCATGATCAATCCTATGATTTTCACGCTTGAAACATCAATACATTGTGTCGTAAGTCTTAGACGGCGCAAAATGAGCGTTTAAATGAAAACAGACAATACAATTTAACCAATCATTTCAAGTTTGTAAATGGAGCATGAAAATAGCTCGTGTAAATACGGCTCATGGGATTTTCTGCAACTGGTCAAGTCTATTGACAGCTAACCTCGATTACTAACTCATCGGAGCATGCTGGGACACTAGACAATTTAATTGTTGACAACATTCTTAGCGGCCCAATTTATACCTTCGCGGGCGATTGCACGAAACCGACATACCGCTAACTGACTTGAAATAATTGATTATAATAAATCAAGCAAAACAATAAAACGCTTTGTAACAATGCCGGTGTATCGTTACAAACAAAATTACGATAGCGTAAATAAAAATGCAATCCGAATTAACTTGTTTCGTTGACATTTTATGCAAGATATAAATATCGTACTGAAATTTATGATAAACCGCATACAATTAATCTACATCCGTTTTAAAATATTTAATTTTTAATGTCTAAAAGTATTGCAACATAATAATATTTAACTAACAATTCTTAACTTTTCCAACTTCTTTTACCGTACCTTCTAGCAAGTTGTCTCATGGCTGAAATAGTTTCACCGCGACAACGAATTTCGACACAAAGCATAATACCAGACCTTTAATGAACACCGAATCAAGAAAAACTATTGAAGTTAAAAAAGGTTAGTGTAGAACTAGTCAATTCGGAAAATAGTGTTTTAATTTAAATGGCATTGCAATTGATAATTCACATACTGTAACTACTCTCCTTCGGCAGTCAGGCAAAAACGCTAATTTTATAATCTTAAACGGTTGTCTGCCCTAACTAATATTACAAATGTGATATTGAGTTGCTTCTGAATCGCTGATCCGATAATAATATTTTTGTAAATAAAGATAAGAGCCATAGAAGCGGTTCTAGGGTTTTAGTCGCAAATACAGTGAATATTTGAAGAAGGTGAAATTGGTGATGAAAGTTTGTATAAGCAACCAATTGTTTCCAATTTACATTTGCATAAAGCGTGCAGGCAACTAGTAACCTAATTAACTTAAAAGGACAACATTTGGGATATAATTAAAATCGAATTTAACGCAATTTTAATACTTTAATAGACCTATAAAAATAGATATTACAAAGAATAAGAAATGTAAAAACAAATTGTTAAATGTAACTACTTATTTTTAACTTACTTGGTTTTGACAAGTAAAAATAATGATATTGTGATTATGCTTTTCTTAACTAATAAAGCACCTACAGCAGGTAACAAAAGAGAAAACAGTTTTGGAAAATTCCATGATGCTCTAACGTAACTGAAAAGTCATTTCAATATATGACACTTGATGATTGTTCCGGTATACTAAAACCTCTTTTACATATAATGCAGGCGAGTTCTGCTGTATAAATTAAGTTGCAAATAATTCTCGTTGCTTAACTTAGAAATTTAGCAATGGCGATGAAAGTTGCTTTTTTTCAATCTTACGCTCCACTAGGCCAATGACTACAATTTCAAAGCTTACGACATTGTTTCGTAAAATACAGTCTGTTGCTCATTGTTTCCTGCGACATGACCAATTAATTATTACTATTTTTAGTAATTTCAACTTATTTGTAACTATCATTATACATTGTAACTGTTATGATGGTTCACTGGTGGTAGGCCTTTTATTTCAAGAAGCCGGCTAGGTAGGTACCACCACAGTGTCAGATATTCTATCTCGTTTTTTGCATAACTGTACTTCGGTGAATGTCATTATTGCTGGTGAAATTACTAGGCTAAGGAGATTTAGACCAATATTTCGATGGCAACACGTACAAATGTGTTGGTGTGTCAAGCGCGCATACCCTACAGCAAGCGCTTAGTATCAGATGAGCCGTATGCTTGCTTGCCAACTTAGTCGCATAAAAATATTATGTTTACTGGAACTTTGGACTGTTACATAGTCGTCACGACAACAGTTGTCTCATGAAAGTTGTATAAAGTTCTGTAACAGGCCACACCTTTAAACGTGAAAACTATTATTGCAATGAAGCCTTGTCCAGTTACATGGTGACAACCCTAATAATTAATAATGCCTGTCTCTTTCTTTACGGGCTTTGCATATACTATGTCTGTTATAGTTTCGGCTTACTTAACGGTTGCCTGGATTCATATTCCACTCTTAAATTTGAGTTGATTGACTTATCATCTTAGCTTGAGGTGTAACTTGTAACATAGCACTACGGTTACAATTATAAATGTAAAATAAATTTAAATGATATTTATTATAACAGGTTCGAATCGGAAGATAATTTTCATTTATATTATACAGATGTTCTATCTTTAACATTATAAAACGGAAAAGAAAGCGAAAAAGGGAGCGTGAAAAAAAATGATGGGCTTTAAGGTCAAACTAACGAACCCTCGCCCAAAGATGGAGCACCATCAAGCCTTCTGCTTGGAGATAAAAAGTTTGCAGGCTCAAACAGTGTGAGATCTCGAGCGGCTTCAGTTTGGAAAGAGCTCTGCTCTATAGTGCCTTTTTATATATTGATTTGACGATAGCCACGTCGACAAAGGGTTTATTTGTATTCATTAATATTTATAGATTATTTAATGTAACATAGACTATATATATTACATAACCATTAACCCTAATAAATCCGGATAATTTTAGGCAAGTGCATACAAATATTATTCTGCTTTAGACATATATTTGTTCTAAATAAACGAATGAGTAATTTTTTAACATACGTGACTGACATACTCTAAACCGCGATACAGAGTCATTGTTATAAGAAATTCACCACGGAATTTCATACGCCCATTTCTTGCCAAGGTTTTTCCATACAATACCTGCGACAGACGGCTCCTTTCTAGAAGAATGTTCAAAGAGACTGTGATTCATAGAAATACTATAATGTCTATGATCTAGATTGAACATAAAAATTGCATTGCTTTTATACAATTTACTTTATAAGGATTTTTGAAAGAAATATTATAAATAAATTTTGTCAATTTCACTTGTCAAGGCACTTTATAGTACTTTTTTTAAATAATTTGGAATCGAAACAAACACAATCATTGTATATACAAGTACAAGTAGAATATTATGGTACCTATCAAACTAGACGTACTAGAACTACTGACCTGATTTTCTTATGTCATGACGGTTGACAAACAAGCATACTGTCCGCCTGATGGCAACCAGTCACAGCAACCTACGAACGCTTGCGATACTTGAAGTATCACAAGCACGTTACCAACAAAAGGAACAGGAGAGACGGGATGAGAAGGGAAAAAACTAAGGGAACAGAGGGTTTTCTCCTTATTTCCAAGGTCTTTTCTATCTCTGTATCGATTTTCATCAAAGTCGGTTCAATAGCTTGGTGGGAAAACGAAACAGACAAACGAGACAAACGAAACAAAACACAGTTACTTTCGCATTTGTACAATTAGTAGGGATTAAATAAATTATTACCATAGAATTTTATGTAATATAATTATGTATAATAAAGGCGTTGAGTGATTTATTATTTTATAGGAAACATTGAGTTTGTAGATTTAAATCAATCTCAATTATGTACAATTATGCGGCGCTACTGGTATCCTTTGATGGATCCTTTTAAAGCAGCATGCTACGATCGACGACTAACATAAAATACCATAAACGGACTATACCCAGGACGGTATAAAGGCATAGACACATTTAATTTATATTTAAAAAAATATTCTGTAGAAAAAAAATTTTTGATGTCAGTATTTTTTTTTTCATTTTTTTTTAACAAGGATTTTTAAAATCGGGTCACTATTGACAAAGAAATTGGTAAACACACATACGTTCGAATATAAAACATTCTCCTCTTTTTAAAGTCTATTAAAAATAATTTAATTCTTAGGTTTTTAACTTCTTTAAAACAATTATTGCGTGATCCATTACGACCGAAAGAACCTGTAGTGCTTTCGGTCCTCGCTTCGAATATTGTAATAATTATTAGCTTTTAGGCGAAAAATTACACTAATTTACACGAAATACTATAAACAAAAACACATTTCACTATTCGACGCTTCCCAAACGCTGACTAAAATGCTAGAAAAAAGTAAAAATTATACACATATATTTATTAAATATTAAAATACCACAGTGTAAACGCTACTTTACCAGGTTTAAATGATACAAGATAAACAAGTAAATAAAATTATTGAAGGCTCAAGTAGTTTAGGTGAAATATTTCACAATTATATCTCGCTGGCGACAGCGTCTTTGAATATAAAATAAATATTTATAAATAACTAGCCATGACCACAGCTTCGCTTGCGTTGGGGAGACCACTTTGTTCTACCAACTAACAGCCCATCTTCTCGCCCGCCCGCACTTTCTTATAGCTCGGCTTTAAAGTATCATATAGTGATGTTATATCCTATAGCCTTCCCCAAAAATGTGCTATCAAATGCAAAAAGATTTTATCAAATCCGTTCAGCAGTTACCGCGTTCAACCGAGCAAATAAGCAAAAAAATAAACAAACAAACTCTTCAGCTTTTAATCATGGTATAAATTTAAATAATATATTTAAATTAAACTTTTAATTACGCGATATTTGAATTCCTCATGAAAAATTACACATATTTTAAAGACTTTCGAATTTGATATACAAATTTAAAACTACGGCTGTTTCACTTTGTACAATATCAATTAATGCAAATATACATAACATATTAATGATACAGATAAAAATATTAAAATGTTTAATACTTATAAGAAGTGGTACCTAATTTATACTTTGTTTAAACTCTTTGTACATTAAAAACGTCCTCGAAAAGAAAAGAAATGAAATTAATGCAAAATATTTATTAATTTGTTTTTAACTTTTTATCGCTAAGTTAATAGACGACGTTCGCGTTGTGGAGCTGTAGTAGCGAACATGTCTTAAGCGCCAGAGGTCGCGGGTTCGATTGCCATTCGAACCAGATATTTGTTTTGACCATGAAGGCATATATATTCCGGTCTGGGTGTTTGTCATTGTGTGTGTTTCCGCACCCCTGAAACAGGATATCACTATCCTAATGGATCCCGTTGAGTGAGCGTTCATTTATTATTAAGGTAAATTTATTCTAAGCTTTTAATATGCGATCATCCCGAGCTCTCATGCAAACCAAATATATACAAAAACCCACTCCGATATATTTAATATCTACATGCTAAAAATAACTCATGTAAATTGTATTAAAAACGTAGAAAGCGATAGAGAAACCTTGTATTTATTACATGTAAGGAGAAATGAAGAATAATAAAGAAGAAGAACGTTAGATTTAGAAACTAAATAGGTTTTGATCAACAAAATTAATAGGAAATCAAAATGATCAAGTAAATATAAAATCAGAATGATCACTCATAAGATTATTCATTCGAATACATTCATTTTGATTACGAACCACGTTGATTTATGCTTAGACTTTTCACTTTCACTAAAATATTGTGAAAGACGGATATGAAAGAAAAATTAATCATCTGACTGCATCTTTATTTTGTACAATTACGTGATCTGTTTCAAGTAAATTAAGTACTAGCTTATGCCTGCGGCTTCACCCGTGTGTATAACGATTTTTAATACGTATATTTTGTAAAATTTTATCACTTATTTCAACCCTATCAAATGTTTTTGCCAGTACAAATTTCATCAAAATCGGTTCAGAAGTTTACGCGTGAAAGCGTGACAGAGTTTCTATAATATTGTTGTTTATACCAGCTTTGTCGGTACTTGTTTAATTAGTGTGGGTAGAATTATGTAACGAGCGTTTCTTTTATGATACGACCTTGATACTTGATTCTAGTATTGCGACAGTTTTATTACTCCTTGTTAACATAGGCGATATCTTGTAGTTTCCTGTTTCTATTCTCATTCCGACTTGATTTCTTCATGAAATGTGACGTGACGAATGTTGTCGAACGATGCAAGTGTGGTATTAAAAATACCACGAAGCTTATATTTACATCAAATTATTATCTAATTTGTTGAAGATTTATTTAAACTACTTTCTTTAATCTTCGCTTATAATGTAAACAATATTAGACAAAGTTTTGTTATGTATTAATTGTATACAATTAATACATAAAAAAACAATTAATAAATAATAAATAAATAAATTGTTACTACATTATAATGTAGTAACAATTTATTTATTTATTATCATAAATAAGATTTACCTCCCCCTCGCGTCGTATTATTCATTACTGAGAGTACTGATTCCCCCAGTGTAATATCTTGTCTTGAATAATATGTCGACATTTATTCATATATTTGGCCACGTGGACCGCATCGTTGAATTTGGAGTGCAACACGGAAAGTATAATGTTTACATAAAAATAATCGGCTCGAAAATAATTTCGACATCTTGTAGTATTTTCCGTAATGCGTTTCCTTCGATGGGTTGTAGAATTGGAGGCCCAAACTACCACCGTTTCTGTCCTACTTTTTTTGTGCATGTTCTTTGTGTCATCCCCACCTTGTCACTACTAGTGTTGAAAAAACTACGATAACCGTTTACCATCACACGGACCGTAGCCTAAGTCTTTATAGTCATATTAATATAATGTGAAATTTGGTATTTTTAGACGTTTGTTACTCAATCATCCAAAAACGACTGAACGGATAAGGATGTTGGTACCGATATAGATTTTTATCTGGATAAGGACATAGGACACTTTTCCTCCCGCTAAATAATAGGATCCCGTGGGATTATTAAAAAACGTACTTACTATAAAAACCGTTATAATCCCACGTATCCATTTGGAATTATGTTTCGATGTTTGTTACTCAATCTCGCTTAACACATTTATCGGTGGGATTATAAAAAAATAGTCAACAGGACATATCCACTTTAAAGGCACACATGATAGGTAATTTGTCTTATGGAATAAAAAAAATAACTTTAGGCAGTCGTCCGTCATAACAACTACAGTAACGAGAACGGAGCCATGGGTACAACTAGCGAAACATAAATGTTCAATAAGTGTTACCTTCGTTTAAAAGTGAACAGTACTTATTACCAATGAAATTGAATTTAAAATACTTCCGGTATCTGCATACTTAGGCTTAAGTGAAAGTAAACGAGCGAAGGTCGCGAGAAAGGCCATAGAAAGACAAAATAAAAAGCGCCGAAGGTAATTCTCATTTCTCACGTTTTAATTTTCGCCCATGCAGCGCCATCTATAAGTGATTGTTGTAATCTTTCAACGCCATCTAGCGGCAATCGTCAAAATAAAAGAATGAAAGTGTCCGTCTTAGATAAGGTCTGTATGGTAAAAACTCCTAGGAGTCTCGATAGAGAGCATTACAAGTAGAAATACAATTTAATGCTCAATTTTTAATAAATAGGCGACATTTTCTTTTTACTGTGGAGAGAAGTTGTAAAAGCAACAAGTAAGAAAGTACATTTTAAATAATACTGTAGCTAGCATCTGCTCGCGACTTTGTCCGCGGTTACTTTATAATGAACTCCAGATAGAAATAATTCCATAAAAGATAATAATCTATACTCAATTTCAATTGAATACGTGCTTTAGCATGCCTTTTAATATTCAAGACTCAATCATTTTTTCGGAATTAAAAGTATCCTGCGTTATTCCATATAGTAAGCTGTATGTGTGCTAAATTTCATCCAATAGATAAACTATAACGAATGCAAATTTTAATCCTACCTAACACAGGTACAATCCCACATGACACGATTCGGTAAACAAGAATAATAGCGGGTGAGCCTGACGCGGACCGCTGCGCTCACGTCGCCCTGAAAATGTCACAATGTCAGCGAGTTTCATATGAAAATCTTCACAAACTTAGTTGTTATATTATATACCTTCCTATTGCGGTAGTATTACCTCTTAAAGAAATGACAGTATATATACTCTATAACCATGTGTCGGTAAATTGTTATAAAAGAGAACTCTCGGCCCCTATTAGGATTGTAATATTTAATAAATAAAAGCCTTGATAGCTTAACGCTAGAAGAGCCAACTCCGCTCCGTTAACGCAAATGTTGTCGGATCGTTTCTGGGCTAATGTCGTTGGTAAAAAAATATGGTGTGTCGGGGGTCCGGAACTCATGCCTGTATGATCAATACAAACATCTGTTCTGTACGGTTATCAAATCCGCGCGTTGTGGCGCTTAAGGCAGGTGGTCAATTGGTTTGTCTGCCTGCAAACTGTTTATTAATTCGTAATATGCTCTTATGTAACAATGTCTCTTTACATTATACTGGGAAGCCTCAATAGCTCAACTGTAGAAGGGCCGACTTCACTTCGTTAACGCGAGAGTCGAGGGTTCGATCCTGACCCCCTTGGGCTGTTGACGTACCCACTCCTAGCGCAAGCTTCGAGCTTATTTGGAGGGTCAATAAGAATATTAGTACCTAATGTCTGGATAAAGCATTGCTAATACCCTTAAAAAAAACTGGTTGCCTAAACTTCCCTCTACTTCCTTATATTTCAAACTCCCATCCTTATATTTCTCCTCCACGCTTTCTTAAAGCAACTGAAGTTGAAAGCGTTGAAACTTGAAAGGCGTAACCGCTTACTTTCGGATGGATCACGCTTGTTTGCTAACATCATAATATAAAAACAAAACAAATCGAAATAAGAAACGTTGTTTGATACTATTTTTAAATTTTTATATATAATATATATTCTTTCCTCCTTTTTAGTAAACATTCAGCAACAGAAAATTTCTTTTTATATAAAGAAATAAAAACTTAATTGGGATATCCTAAAAACCATTTTTTTTAATATGGATAAACGTAGAAGGCCTAAGCTGACGTGGATGAGCGTTGTGAAGAGAGTTGTGGAGTGTTGTAGGTTAACAGAGCTTGATGTCTACGATAGGCAAAGTGGTAGGATAAAAGTAGAGAAGGCGACCCCTTATCAGAGCGGGACAAACGCTAAAAAGACTAAGAATTCGGATAGATTCGGATGAATTCGTAAACGTATATAATATATGGATATATATATATAGCTCACCGCACCGGTAATATAATGATTACTTTTTTATATTTTAATGTAATGAGCGTGTTGCTCAACATTTTAACATCACGACTTACCACAGAATTTGTAATGCTTTACTTGACCACGTTCATTTTTATTAGGGTTCCGTAGACATAAGAAACTCATGATAATTTCGGAAGTCAGAAACTCATGATATAACAATACTGTTGAAGTGAAATTACAAAAAAAAAAATGGTCAGCGCGATGCCAATCTCGAGATCGAGGTCTTAAATCTCTTTTGCTAGGTAATTTCACTAGCTACAGTTTCCTTAAAATCGAAACACAGTAATGCCTAAGACGCTGCTTTGCGGTAGAATACCTGACACTGCGGTCATACCCACATAGTCGGCCTCTTGCAATAAAATACCTTATGGCCTTATGGTCTCTTGCAATAAAAGGCCTTATGGGGTATTTAGGACAAAATACCTATGTTGTCTGCTGCTACTACAAAACCACTGGTAGTAGAAGCAGTACTGATGCGTTCTTCTTCAACCAGTACCGATCTTTTGGATAGTTCCTAAGATGTCCAAATTCCCACCAAATTTCTTTTCTTCTTCATCCCAAGTCACAATGGTGACATTTACCTCTCAAATATGTCAGGCGCAAGCAATATACATCTTCACTAGGCAGGCTTTGTGCTTGTTGGTGGTAGCCTATGGTGGCATAAAAATGAGTACTTCTCAACTGACCTCAAGCTTGAAACCATGGACTAAAGATTTTTTGTATGAAGGCACATCCAACTGATAAATATTTGTGGCATTCCACTATTTTAACTTTAATCTCCAAATCGTAGTCTTCAGTAGCTACAATGCTGTTTATTATTTGAAATTCTTCTATTCCGTAGTTTTTGTTGATAAAAATCTATGAACATAAATCTAATTAAGTTTAATTAAGAGGCAAATTATTTTAAGACTTCCACCGAGAACAAAAGAACGTTTCCTTGAGAATAATCTGCAAGGAAAAAAATTAACTGTTTTATTTCCCTATATATGTTTGAAATATATATATTCTAGTTTATTCTCGACAGAAACCTTTGATAAAATATACAATATAGTATGATAATGATATCTAGTCGTGACAGTTTTCCAAGATCAAGGTCAATACTAATTAATCAACAATACAAATAAAACCTTAGGTGTGTTATAAAAAACGAAAACATTTGCAAATATCATAACTAGCACAGCTAACTAAAATAAAATATATTTCGTATTTTATTAACTAAGAGTACTTTTCGCTTGTGATTTCATCATAGTGATTTGTCTTGATATTGTGTCCTTTAAAGGCTCAATTCTCAAGGTATCCGCATACAATTTCTTTTCATGAAGATGAGTTAAGCTTACTCGTAAAATACCGAGCTAACGCATATCTATAAATAATAAAACTAAAAGAATCTAAGTTAAATATATTTTTTTATTAAGATTTTTTAAAAGGAACTAACTATAACAAAACGAAGTTATTTGTAAACTAAACTGAAATATATTCCATCATAGATATTATCTCTGAAACTACACGTTTCTTGTTCAACCTTGATATTTTCTAGAGTTTTCGATCGCATGGTTCAAAATTTAGAGGGGAAAATAAATAAAAATTCAAAATGACCTTCAATTTTTCAAATCCTTCAGAGTGTGACCATTATTGTTTTTTGTCATAGGTTACAACGCCGCTTACCAGTAGGTGTTTGCTGGCCCTTTGCTTGCTTGCTAATAATACAAAAAAGGCAAAACAGAATCCTGAAACATGTAAAAGTTGAAATTCAAAATGACTTAAGTGAAACCATGTAACAACAGAAAAACGATTGCCAACAACAATGCCTCTGACCCCGCTCTTGCTAAACCATCGCAATAGAAAGACGCGCAAACTGATCGTCTTTTAAATGATCTTGCGTTACGACTGTAATAACTCGTTGCGATACTTTATCAGGCCAAGGTGAGATTGCGAAAAGCTTTCTAGCACTTGCCACTGGGACCCGTAAAACACATTAACTTGATTCATTAAAATTCATGTCACTTTTATCGCATATAAATGGCAATTGTGCATCTCAAGTTAAACTAAACTTAATCTTTCTTCTGTATCGATTTTTGTATTATTTTTTTTATGTCATGACGATTGGCAAACAAGCATACGGTCCGCCTTATGGTAAGCAGTCATCGCGTTACCAACCCAAAGGATAGGAAAGAAGGCATGAGAAGAGTTACAGGGAAGGGGTGGGAGATTGGACCTCCGGCGCTCTCACTCATCGCACGAAACGCAACAGTACTGATATTTTACGCTGGTCGAGCCGGCCTATTTGTGCTGAGAGAAGCATGGCTTTTCTACTACAAAAATACTATTGATGATCAAAAGTGAATCGTTTAACAGTTCACTGGATTTAACCTTGTGTTTATTTTAATCAGCGGTTTTCAGTCTGACATAGATAAAGATTAATGAACCGAAAACAGTATGGCGAACCTCAATTTCGATATGATTTCACTTATTTGAACACACAGTATCGTGTTAGAATTTTTTTAATCTCACGATATAGCAATTCGATTTAATTCGCTTTAATGTGAGCGGAAAGGGCACGCCACTATGCGGATTATATCGTTTTGTTAATCTTTTGAATACGTATAATCAATTTCGACCAAACTATCAAACTTTTTATTGTAAATGTAGTAAGTTTTATATTTTTTCCAAATTTATACAATTGACAAATACCTAATAAATAAACAAAACACACTGAACGCTCATGATTAGAATAGTAATATCCTGTGTCAAGAATTCGGAAACACACACAATAACAAGGACAAACACACCCAGACCAGAACACAACATATACGCCAGCCTCGCTACCGCTGCACGACAGCGTTAATAGTTAATCATGAAATATGCAACTATGATCATACTGAATAGGACCGTAAAATAATTATATTTTTTGTAATTAGTATATTTAGAACCAATTAAAGTAATGAAAAATCAAATACAAATTTATTTAACGAAATTTCCCATTAACAAAAATGTATGCATTTTAATACCCATTGAAAGTATGTATATTCCTATTAAAAGTTTTGAATTTTCTTTTCTCTGACGTTGTTTCTTTCTTTCCAGTGCTGGAATGATGGGCGAGGGCCTGCTGACACTCACGTACGGCAAGCACCACGCCTGCATCCTGAACGAGGTGGGCGCGGCGTGGCGTGGCGCCCGCTACTCTGACCTGGTGTTGGTATGCGATGACGCTGTACCTCTAGCTGCGCACCGTATCGTCATGGCCGCTGCTAGTCCTCTTATAAGGTAACATTCTACATTTACCCATACAAGTATAGTAACGAGTCGTAGATTCTTTGACAATGAAATTTTTCTCATATATATTATTAATTTAAATGATTTAATTGTAAATAAACCTAGAAATTCCTTTAATTTCAGGAAAATCCTCGATGATACACCATCTATCGAGAATCCAGTCACAATTCACATGTCCGGCATTAACAGCACCCTTATGAAACATTTACTCGTTTTCCTATACAGTGGACAAGCGTACATTGAGGTTAGTTACTTTCTAATCAATACATTTCAGATGTTGCTCAACTCATAAAGAAGTCAATAAATATCTAAAATACAATCTATTAGTTTACTTACTATGAAATCCAATGAACAATTTATGTTACTTTTTTTCAGTCTGGAGAAATTGATGATATGCAAGAGCTGTTTGAATTACTAGAAATTAAATCAGATGTGTGGAAATCGACAAAAGAAAGACAACAAGCAGAAGAAAGGAACAGATCGTGTGATCGATTAAAAGGCAAAAACCTAAAAACGGATATAAACAGTAACGAAAGCAGTAAGCACGATGCACCATCAGGATCTTCACACTCAGAAAGTGAGAGAGTGACGCCAGGAGCAAGCTACAGTAAAGACAAAGAACGAGGGGAATCAGAATCGTTGAGTATAAAAAAAGAAAATATGTCAACGAGCAGTAATGATGAAAGGGAGGATGATGATCCGGATGGTGAAAAGAGAGATAAGGAATGCGGACGAGTTTCTTCACGCCGACGGAGCTCATCCAATCCTGTAAATTTATCACTGGCCAGAAACTCAGAAAATACAAGCAGCGAACATGATGATTCACAGGACCTTGACGTTGAAACAGTTGCGGCAAAGGTATTATCATATTTTAAATAAACCATAACAACATATTTTATACACAATTTTAATTTATATTTATTTTATCTGCTAGAAATATTACAACATATGAATTATAGAAATCCTCTAGCTTGAATATGCTATATACAAGTATGCGCACGATACGTTTATATTTCTATACAAATGTTGATATTGATTTTTCTTATTATGTTTCAGAATATAGGAAGAAGACGATCTACATCATCAAGCCAAGAAAGTCAACCACAAGAAACGCCTTTTAGAAGGCAATTGTTAAACGATCGATTAGGAAGAAATATTGAAAGATCAAAACGAAAATCACATTATTTAGAACCACCTGAGTTGGACTTGAGAACTGTAAAACTAGAAGATTACGCAAATATTAAGGCTCCCGAAAATGAGTTTATAGCGCTGACCCAATCTTCGCCAGAGAATTATGTAGTTACGCCTCATAGAAAAAGAAGAACTGGTTTTCATAATTCACCATCACAAAACCCACCATTCGTATCATTTCCTCCAAGCTACTTACCAGAAGAAATGGCTCATTTCCGGTATGGCGTAGCAGCAGGCGTTGCTCGATTAGGGGCATTACAGCAAATCAGTACTTCGGCTCCCCCTTATTTACCGGAGAGGAGCGCAACACCTCCAGCATCAGTTCATGAAGACGCCCTCAAGTACCGCCCACCTAGTGCAGGATCGTGGGGACCCTGGCTTTGTCAACCGCAAATGGGTGGAGACGATGCTCCATCTACAGAACATGAGCAAAGCTCGAGTAAGCAAGCACCTGTCCGAGAATACCGATGTGAATATTGCGGAAAACAGTTTGGTATGTCGTGGAATCTCAAGACGCATCTAAGAGTACACACAGGAGAAAAACCATTTGCGTGTCGGCTTTGCGTCGCTATGTTCAAACAGAAAGCACATTTGCTTAAGCATCTATGTTCGGTACATCGGAACGTAATATCGTCGAGTGAAAATGACGGTCGAACAAATACACTCGGACGGTTCAATTGTTGTTTCTGTCAATTAACATTTGAAGCATTACCGGAGCTCATCCGACATCTTTCTGGACCGCATAATAGCCTTCTTTTAAGTAAAAACTTGCACGAATGACGCCTGCCCTCGTGACGCGGAATATACGCGTTTTATTGGACTTTGAAACTTCTCTCGACCCGAGAGCTCAATTGTGATATGTGTTTAAAAGTATATATAATTTGCTAAGTGTTTAGTTCATAAGTACGTTATCGCAGAGCGATTCTCATAGTGAGGCATTCGCAGGAAGATGACTGCGGGTGTGATGTAAATTTTTAATTTAAAACCACGTTTGCCGAATGGGTCCAAATTGTTATAATTTGTTTAAAAATTATAAACCGGGACCAATACCTTCCGAGATAGTATTTATTTGAAAGATGTAATTCATTAGCATAAATATTATTTAAAAGCCACCGACACATTAATTCCTTAAGAATAGAAAATAGATGTGATTGTCAAAGAAAAGTTGCGAATATTGTACAGCCTTTATCATAGGAACGTCACATGAACTACCTCCTTATTTAAATCAGTGTTTCATGAAAATACCGGCGACATGCAGTTACACAACATTGACAGCACAGTAAGAGTGGGAAATGTATGAAGTAGATGTCTCTAGTCAGAATTGGAACTTAGAATTAAACAAATCATTGTGTTGTTCATTCACTTTAAATGGTACAAATTGTTTAATTTACTCAAGGATATATTTGGTACATGTTTCTCACGTAACATAAAATTAAATCTTCTTTTTAATTAATGTTAATTTACTATGTTCCAATTGTTAATCTGACTTGGCGTTTCGCAGCTTTTCGGACATATAAAATCTCATTATTAGTTTTTATTACTTACGTAATATCTAAAGTTAGAACGGATGTGTTCGTAATAATAAAATTTACTTTACCATCACTTTGTTCGTGCCGTTTTATTTTCAATGTGGATGAACACCAAAGATTTGTAAAGCATTGATGTTGTTTTGGTGTATACAATTAAGAGAAATTATAGGGACCTGAATTGATTTCGATGTTTTAAACTTTAACGTAATGTATTTAGGTACCAATTTAATAATCTCACGACTGTAATTAATAATTTTTCTTTATAATAAGTGTATCTCTTCTACAAACACTTCAGTAATTCCACTGCGAGCTGTTATACGAGCTTGAACTATTTTTTTCAACTATCTTAGTATTAATTTTAATGCCGATTCGGCGTTACGTTCAAATTTATAATATTTAATAGCCTTATCTTTATTTTAGGCTTCGTTTAAAATCTTTAAAGATTTCTTTAGAGCACACTAGTATTGTGGCCAGTTATTTTTCAACTGATATTATCTTAGTTAGAACTGTATGGATGAAATGTTTTTTTAAATACTTGGGTCTACTTTCTTTTACTCTTTCAATGCTAACGTCGAAAACCTAAAGTGATTCGTCGCTTTAACTTTAAGCCAAAAGCTGTTATTGCCTAAAATACATTTTGAACTAATTTCATTTTAAATATAAAGAAATTAGTGTACATTTCTTTAGTACATAATAATAGCATACGTAATACTCAATTATCTACAAAAAAAAAATGTTAGCGCTTTATTATTTCAAGATTTTATTATATTATTGCGTTAATTGCAAACGAGTTTTTGTACTTCAAAAAAACTAAAGTTACCATAAAATTGTTCAAAACTTAGTTTAATCGACAGTGTTGTCGAATCGCTTTAATGATTTCCTTTTTAATATTGTTACCTATCGTTATACCTGATATTTTTTTTTATTTTACGTGTTTTGTTTTTATTTACGTAATTTTGTAATTGGGGAACAACTTAATCTTAAGAATTGTGATTTGTTAGATGTATGTGATAAATGTCTATTTTTTATTGTATAAGAGGTAACGAGAACGCTGTCTTCCATCGCGTTTTCCATATTTTCGATTTTTATATGTAAATATTTTAGATCTAAGATTCTGCATGACAAAAACGTCCTTTTAACAAACTGCTGCCGTTTATACGTAAAACGTTTAATCGAACAAATTTTTCTATAAATATTTTTTTAAATTCTATCTTTATAAAACTTCCGTAGAGTATAAGGTTGTTGTGATATTCCGGGGGAGTCGGTGACGCCTTAGCAATGCAACTTAAACTATTTCTTAACTAGCGAAAACAAATCGCCCACTTTACTGACAATGCAATAATTTACATAAACAAGAAGTTATATTTCGACATTCGGTTGATAATTTTCGACGTTTACTAGATAAAAAAGTTAAACAGCTGCCATTCCTTATATATACGGCATTGAATTGATGGATTATCAAACAGAACGAAAACATTTTCCGGAAAATACTTCTTGTTTCAGGGTGGTTTCAGACTAGCTAACTAACTAGACTTTTTTCGAGAGTTTACGGTCTTACTATTCGCAATTTAAAACGCCGAACGCGCATACATGGGCTTAATTTGGCGTATACATTCCAACCGGCAAGTGTGAGTGTCAGTAGCATACTACTGAAAAATTATTACGGACTCACCCGAGCCTTTAAGCGCGTCAACGCTCGTACGTGTTGCGTGTGTGGTAAAAGACGTGCTTATTCACACCTATACTTTGAAAAACCATCTTAGACGCGCGTAAATGCTGGTCTGAAACCATCCTTACCTAATAATAGATAAGGATACAGTAAATTTGTTTGCACAATTAAATGAAAATATTTTTTTTGGTACCTTGATAAAAAGTTCGCTTTTAGGCTGTTACGAGGACAAAAGTGCCCGATTCCGTACCGGAGCGATGACAATAACTCACTTTACCTCCCAGTAACCTAGCAACCGAATGTTTATCCCTTGTACCAGAGACTGAAAGTGAACTTTTCATCGTAGGAAGAAAAATCGTATACGCACCACGGGAGAAATTAGGACATTGCCATCCGCGATTGTCAATCCGCGGTTGAGAATGTACTACATTTCACCCTGGCTGAATGATTTACTATTCACGTCAATCAATATTGTTTTTCTAAATAACCTTGGTTTTAATGTAAATATATAGATGATAATCAAATAAAAAAAGAAGCTTAACTTAATATTGTTGAACTTGAATAAATATTGTCGCCCTTAAATTTGTAAATTATAAAGTATTTCATAAGTTTTCACATAGTGTACAATTTTTTGTAGATATTATTTAGAATATTAACATTCTGTAAAAAAATGTGTTCTTACCCTAGTAAATTAAATAACAAGAATATTTTAGTTACACATTCCGCTGTTTGCTTTTTAAACCCCTTTACCTATATATAAGAAAATACACGAAACTAGTTTTTGTTTTCTCCGGAGTGTCAATTGCTGTTGGCCCTAGTGGACTCGACAGCGTCCCCGGTGGGGAGCTGGGTCGGTAGACCTCCGCCGTTAATATATTCTAGGTCTGTCTATTAGGGTTCCGTAGTCAAATGGCAAAAACGGAATCCTGGAAATTTCGTCATGTCCGTCTTTGCATCCCTCCTCGGAGACTATTGGTTCTATCTATACGAAATTTAGTATATCGGTGTCTTCTATGAACCGATACATAATTTTGCAATGAAATCCTAAAATATTATAAAAATTTAGGGTAGCAGTCCATACATGTAGCTGACGGTTGAAAATACAAAATTTCAACGTATGGCAACGTCTGAGGTGTCTTTGGATAAGCGTTTAAAAATGAAAAAGAACTTAGATTTTACCTCGACCTCTAACTTTTGAACTATGGTATTTAAAATTCTTGAAAAATTTAGGTTGTAGAACATCAAAGGACTCACATTTCATTTGAAGAAGATGGACCTAGAAATTTGTAGAGATATATTAATTTTTCCCATAACTATACTTTACATATAACTTTTAATAATTACTAGTCTTTAAGATTCTATATCATCACAAGCTGCGGAACCCATAAGTTTCCACAACGCACTTGACCGGTAATTATATCTATCTGTTTATCGCCTTTTAACGAATATATTTTGTAGTAAGATAGTTTAAACCTTGATTGGAGATCTAAAATACAAAATATATTACGATATATAGATAAAAATATTGAGAGAACTATTCGACATGGATATACAAGAATAATTTAGCTTATTGAATATTAATTTTGTTTCGATAAGTCTTATGAATCATTATCATTACTTGCAATTTTCATATCACAGTTACATTGGATCTAAATAATTCGTAATAAAGCTTTTTACATAGAACAAAAACACAAACAAACTCTCAATACACATAAATACTACGACGTTGTGGCGCGGTAACGAACCTGTCTTAAACGCCAAAGTAGTGCTACTCTGAAACATTCATTTGCGCAATCGCTTCTGAATCCGCGGTGAGATTGCATTTTCGTGTTCTCAAAATGAGTGAGTTTGACACTAGCGCCACCATATGATGACGGAAATGATGAATTACGGCGAGTGAGTATTTTGACATCTTGCAATAGGATTTGGTATTCTGAAAGTTGAAACAAAATTCACCCGTGAAATCGAAAGGCATCTTGCATGTCACACACGAAATTAGTCTGTCAAATTAAATTTACTATTTCTTGAGTGATTTCATTGCCAAGTAAAGACAAATAATGTAATTTTGATTTTCTTTAACAAATATTGAAACGGCAAGGATGAAATGTGATTTATTTTTATTGTAATCATTTCCGAAATATTCGTTTTTATCTTCTTTGTGTTTTTGCAGATGTCTCAATCTTTTAACTAGCCGTGGTCATGACTATATGCATATTTATAGACTAATGGAGGAAGTTATTACTCATTTAGAAAAAGAGCTTAGTCGTTTGTGTGAAACCACACAAACAAAACGAGGTCTGACCAATAGAATAAAGGTAACTAACTCTAAGCTACATTTAAATAAATTTTGTGATTGCATAAGCGATAGCAATATTGGGTTCTAATTTTTAGTTATTTTCCTGATTATATGCCTCTACAATTACCTCTAGATTTCTTGAAATAGTATTCTTTAATTTTTTTCAGCTACTTTGTACTCTATGATTTTTAGCCACTGGAAGCTACCAAAAAATCATATCAAAAATATAAACACTTATTTATTACAAAGCTCAGCATCACGCACTATTCAACAAATAGTTAATGTATTAAACCATCCAACTATTGTAAAGTAATATATTTGTTTTCCACAAAATGCAACAGAAAGACAGGCACTGAAAGAACAATATGATTTCTATTTTCACATAGCTCAGGTCTAAACAAAATATATTTTATTAAAAAATACTATTATGTATTTATTATTTTACATAAGTTAATTCAGCAATACTTTTAGGTTTTAGTCAAAATTTAATATTCCGGGTGTCATAAGATGTATAGATATTGGTAGTAAGACTAAGAGAACATGAAGAAAGGTATTACTACCGCAAGGGGTATCATCCAAGGAATGTTCAATTGGTAAGTTCAATGTAAATTGGTATTTCTTATTTATAAATAATAAATTTTTGATGTTCATTGTTGTAATACAATGAGTAAAATAGCATATAATGTTTATTAGTCTTATTTTTAATAATTCATTATAAATTTAACCTTGATCACAATTTGCAGATAACTGATGCAGACTTAAATAAATTACATGTTGATTCTACATATGGTGGAGCAAATCATGCGTTTTATATTTAATTATTGAGAAATAAAATTCCATTTAGAAGAACTATCAAATTCTGGTGAAATTGTGTAATTTATTAGGTAAATTAGTAAAAATTTTACTATTTTATAAATTCAACTTCTTATATTTATCTTTGATTTTATACTATTCATCTTATTTTTTCTCTTTGCTGGGTAACTCCGGATATGCTCAAAGGCCATATTTAATGACGCCGATAGTAAATGCTGAAGCAAATTCACCTCAAGCAAAACAAAACTTCACTCCACTGCCCGTAATAGTATTGAAAAGGCTATTGGAGTACTGAAAGTGCACATCAGATGTCTTTTGGTCATAGAATGCTTCATTATCATCCTGACATAGTCGCAAAAATTCTCGTTGCTTGTTGTTTTACATAACATATGTAATCGAGCTGGACTTCCAGCTTCTGTTCCTCAGAAGACATGTTGAAAGAGAGAGGGAGGAAACTTGCTCCTAGAATTCAACATGATAGTTCTGAAATGGAACATACAGACATTGGTATAGGTAGAACTGCCCGAAAAGAATTAGTTAACAGTTTTGTAGATCAACAAATCAATAATTAATTAATCAACAGAGAGTAAGTCTGCAAGTCTTTCTCAGTTTCAGATAGTTTGTTTATATTTACCTCTGTTTAAGATATGTCTTTTGATAACTTATGTTTAGGAATGTAATTAAAAAAATATTTTATATTATTGTTAATATATTTTTAAGATTAAATATTTTTTCAGATTGGCTATACTATTTTATTTGCTTTGCTTATTTTACAAATTAAAATTTATAACTTATTACTTTTAATTGATTAGCTGTAATTGTATATTTAATTTTTTTTTTTTTTTCGGAGTGTCCATTGCTGTTGGCCCTAGTGGCCTTGACAGCGTCACCGGTGGGGCCGGGTCTGGAGACCTCGGCCGGTAAAAGATGGACTGCCACGCGGGGCACAAGTTGAATCCGTCCCAAGGGCCCCTCCTGCGAGGTCGAGCCTAGACTTGGGACGTCATCGGGAGGGAGGAAGCGCTCCGGAGCGCAGTCTAGCGACCGTACGCGGCGCGGTGCTCACCGTCCGGGGTGAGCGGTCGAGTTGGCGTTGTGTCGGGCTGTGCGAAACAAGGGTCCTCGTCTCCGCCGGCGGAGACGCTGCAGCATGTGTGTCTGATATTTAATTTATATTGTTACCTCTGTAAGTAAATTAATTGATAGAATAATTTGTAACTTAGAATTTAGCTCTAATCATTTAATTTATTGCATTAAAATATTCATAGGTTCTGACTTAAAATAAAACGAATTGATTTTGTATTTATTTTTTTAATGCATCAGCAAGAGCCTTCATTCCATCTCCCAATGCTTTTGTCGCCTCTATCAACAAGTGATCCCTGTCACTATTGCGTTCCATGACAGCAATCATTCGCCTTTTTAATTCTAAGCGCTGCTGCTCAACCCTTAGAAACTTCTCTGCTATTCCCATCAAATTTGAGCGTCTCTGAGAAGGTGATAATGCTTGAATTTGTTTTCTTCGAAACTGCGAAATCTTGCAACGTCGTCGTCTTGAAGCTAATAATAAAAATAATTAAATGCTTAAATTGTTAAAATTAAAAGTGAATTATAAATTTAAAAATTAGTAATTCTTGAAAGAGCAAAAGTTGGAGATTCTATATTAACCGACTCGGGTGTTCCAGAATGTTCTCTGCTCCTATGGTTTGATGGTATTACTAGTTGGTCGGTAATTGATTTACAGCAATTCACTTCTAAGTTGCCGTCCCAGATATAATTATTTGAAAAATACCTTAAAAAAGTTAAGATAAAATAAACATTTAGGTAAAAATTTATTTACAGTTGCAACATATTGGCTGGGCATGGTTGGAGTAGTGATGGTATCTATTGCATCCGGTTCCCGAAACTTGTCCTAGAAAGTAAATTGTTACAGTTACATATTTATTTATAAGTAACAAATTATTAAAGGTTATAATTTACACACCGTCATGTGATTGTGATAGGCCCCTATGACTAAGGCTTAAATCAACATCAGCTGTATTCTGTGAAAATTAACATCATTTCAGAAATTATTTTAGAAACATTAGAAAAAATCATACTAAAACTTTATCACTAGGTTCTGATGTTCCTGGTATATTTAAAATATTGACATCAAATTCCTGAAACAATAGCATAACAAGTATTGACAGAATTATAAAATACTGTTCTTATGATGCAAAATAATAAAAAATACCCTAATCACTCACTGGTGTAACATCAGAGCAAGTGCTACTAGTCTCCAACAATGGTTGTTGTATCGAGGGACTTTCTTGCTCTTGCATTGGTTCCTGCAACACCCATGTTATTAATTATATCTCTATACAACGATATTGTAGTGCATGTCCAAATGATAACTTACATCAAAATCCTGTATTTGCGAATGCATATCACCAGTAGCAAGATCTTCACCACACATTAAGATTATAATTCTCTCTTCGAGATGAGATAACTCAGGTAAATCTTCAATTTTACCTCCACCAGCCAAATTCCTAGAAGCAGCGCGTGCTGCTGCTTTCTTTTTAACTGCACTTTTTTTATCAGACCAATACTGCGTGAGACAGTAAATTATGAATATCTTATATGGAAATTTTCAAAGCAAACAAGAAATAATCATATTTAACTCACCTTTATCCATTTTTTAACAGTTTTGATAGTACCATCCATACTATTTAATTTTATTGAGATACGTTCCCACTCTCTATAAGCAGTTTGCTTGGCGTTTTGATTTTTAGAAAACCCTTTAGCCAAAGTTGGTTTTTTCCAAAAATCTATCAACGCCTCAACTTGAGTCGCAGACGGGTGGCACGTACGCTCGGGGCTATAATAGTAGGATAAGAATGAATATATGAACGAAATAAAATAACATAACATTTCTATTTATGGAAAAAATCAATACTTACTTCATTATGGCCTTTAAATATGTAAAGTCCAATCGAATAATACACTATGTATATTCCTTATATTCCGTATATTCCATAAATCTTTGCGAGAAACTATAACTTGTAAACTTTTTTTGTTTATACTTTATAAACAAAAAATGATCCCACAGATGTAAAGCATGACGCAACGCCACCGCGCCACGACAGTTTATTTTTTTAATTATTTTTGTCTAACAGGCAAAAGTCACAGAGTATTCAGCCTAATTTTAATTATTTCGATTTAAAATAAATATTTTTAATATTGAAAATGTTAATAATACTTAATTTGTGACTAAACTACAATAAAATTTATTATCCTCAGACGAATTTAAGGTAAAATAAAGAAATCGTAACAAATTAAGCCCTAGTACCATATTCTCGAAACTCACTTCATGTGACCTTGATTTTATTTTTAGAATACAAAATAATTACGAGCGAGAGTGAGAATAAGCGTAGTGAGTGTGACTTGCGAGGTGACTTTCAAGATGATTTGCGATTTTCAGAATAGCACTACAGGTCGCGGGTTCAATTCCTGCTCGTGGCATATGTTTGTATTAACCATACAGGCATGTTTTCCGGTCTGGGTGTACGGTACTCCGTACCTTTCTCGGCACGGATAAAACGAAAAGAAAATTGAGGAATTTATAAATAAATAAATAAACGCTACACACTCAACCCCATTAGGATAGTCATATCCTGTGTCGGGGGTCGGGAAACATACACAATGACAAGGACAAACACACCAAAACTAGAAAACATTTATGCTCTTATGGTCAATACAAACATATGCTCCGAGCGGGTATCGAGCACGCGACCTGTGGCGGTTAAGGCAGGTTCAAAAAAAAAAAAAAGGTTCGTTATCGCTGCGCCACAAGGTCATAATATTTATGTTCATATTTGCACCTCTTCCTCGACTTTCCCCCGATTATTTCTTATTTAAAAACTTGAGGACACAATAGGAACGATATTCATTGTAAATTTCCAGAAAACCTTTTTAGAAAATATTTACAAAGCTTCGCATTTATCTTGTATTAAAATAGCTTGCAGTTGATTACAAGTAAACACAATAATTACTGAACCGGTTCAGATTATATCAAACGTGAGAAGCCTCTAGTTATTATAATTGTGTATTTACCATAGAAGTTGAAATAAATTATTTTTTTAACTTTACTTTAAGGTATTTTTACACAGTAGTAGTAGAGCCGTGCTCCTCTCAGCACAAAAGGGCCGGCTCGACCGGGAAAGTTAAAAATACCCTGTCACAGAAAATCGGCTTCAAGTAACAGTATTACTAGATCACTGTTGCGTTTCGTGCGATGAGTGAGAGTACCGGAGACCCAATCTCCCACCCTCACTGTCCTCTTCCTTTTTTCTATTCTCATCCGTTCTCTTCTATCCCTTGCTTCATAGGTTGCGTTGACTGAGTACTATCAGGCGGACCGTTTGTATGCCAACCGTCAAAATAAAAAGTAATAATAACAAAGCAAATAAAAAAGTTATAAAAATGTTAGTAATTACAATCATGTACTATTAATAAACTACGATTCTTTATTTTGTTTTTATTAAATTGTTTTCTAAAAATTCAATTGTAAAACAAAAATAAAATCTCACCAAACTAATATCATATTAATTTTTTAATATTTTATTTTGCACTTTAAAGCTAAAAATCATCGTCAACTTAACTTAATATTAATCTACCTTATTGCATCCCCACTTGTAAAATGTTTATTATTTTTTAAAAGTTCTTGTCACAGTTTGTGTTTATCATCAGCAGTTCAGAGCATATGTACATGCTACTTTAAAAAATAACCAAATCGCAATAGCTGTGACTATATTTGTAGAGTTCCCTCGACTTCTCTAAAATCCCATCATCAGATGACTAAATTACAATGGGATCAACTTAAAAGCAAAACAAGGAATTATCCACGACGGTTCACACGCCTACGAGTAATCGAGTAACATACATAAAAATATTATTATATAGAAATAAGTAAATTAAAAACCTCTTCCTTTTTGAAAAATAAAATAAATTCTCAACAAAATAATATTAAAACACATTACTTTATAGCAATTCATTATAATTATTGAAGATATATTTAGAAAGGATATAATAATTTTACGACTTTCTTGATCAAAATGCCACTAGTTGAACCTCTATAAAGGTATTCTAAAATGTCTTCGAGAGGTCTTAAAGGCAAGCAAGAGTTTTTCAAATAAAAACAAGCAATGCGCAAATGTAAAGAGTAAAAATAGATAAAGATAGAAAACAAAAAGCCTGTGAGGTGAAACCGGTAAAGGCAGATGGCTCTCATCTTTTTGCCGCGAACTATGGGACATGGGAACATTCCAAAACTATATCCATTAATGTCAAAGAGGACTAGGGTATTTAATTTATATTCATATAAGAAAAGATTTACCAACTATATAATAATTAATTTTTTTTTATTAACTCTACACACTCAACGGCCCCCATTAGGATAATTATATCCTGTGTCGGATATAACTATCCGGAAACATACAATGACAAGGACAAACACACCCAGACCGGAAAACATGCCTGAATGGTCAATATAAACATATGCTGATCTCTGTAACATATATGGTTCATATTCTGATGTTAGTTTAAAACTAAAAATCCCACAAAAATATTTTTAAGTATCTTTTTTATATAAGAGTTTGTTATTTTGGGATATTAATTATCAATTTATTACTTAAAATATATTTTAACTTATTCTCAAACCGCTACCGCTTAACAACGACGAGAATTAAAAACAATAATTCCCGTAGTCTATTTTTGGATAGACAAAAACCCGAATAGTTTAACAAAGCTTTCCAGTCGAGTAAATGTAACGACCACATGTCTCGGTATTGCCTAACAAGGCTCGTTGAAAAATTCACTACACACAATAAATCAACCTAGGGTCTACATCCATTAGATCCAGACCGGTTTCCTTTTACGAGGATTTAAAAGCGAGGCCCGGGACATCTAGCATCATTCCCGTCACGCCTCTAAGTCTCTCCTGATCTCCTGGTGGCGAAGATGTTGGGATTCTCGGTGCTACTTTTGGTTGCTGCGGCATCAGCGCAGCTCCCGTCCTTAGGATACTGTCCTGATTATCTGGTATGTTAGTATTTTATTAATAATTAATTATCTTGAAATTTAATATAAGGGCTTGAAAAGATGGAAGTAATTAATTCGTCTATTTTTTATTTATATTTTACGCCACGTCTTCAACTTTCGTGATAGGAAAAAATATTGAACAGAACCCTTAAAATTATTAACAGACTACGTCGTTCTTATACATCAAACTTTTTTCGATTCATAAGACTAAAAATTTTTAGAACGACATATATGTATTATCTCATCTATACCATCTATACCTACCAATATTATAAAGCTGAAGAATTTATTTCTTTGTTTGGTTGACAAGACAACCCCGTCAACTCTGAATTTAAGTACCTAGGTCGTTTTTTGCAAATAAAACTGTATGTGTGCCTGTGTGAATATGTTCATGTGTGTATACTTGTGTATCTATGCATATATACATCGCCAAAGACTTCTTGAATCTATACAAACTACTACCCTGCGGCTTCCATTATATTTAGTAAGATTTTAAATGTTTTAAAGCGTACGTATGAAGTTTTTATCAGTATAATTACCAGAGTTGACGTAGATTTTCATGTACATTTGATATGTTAATGTTAATATTCAGTTTAAGACATTTTCTGCTAATTTAGCGCATCCGTTCATCACCTAATTTTTCCAGCACAGTGAATATCTCCGCATACTTTCTATACACTGTGGACACCGTTGTGGCGTTGTGGGTAGCGTGTCTGCCTTAAGTCTCGACGGTTGCGGGTTCGATTCCCGCTCGGGCAGATGTTTGTTAAAATTTCTGTCTCGGTCTGGGCGTTTGTCTGTGGGTCTCCCCACCGTGCCTCGGAGAGCACGTTAAGCTGTCGGTCCCGGTTGTTATCACATAACATCTGATAATAATCGTTAACTCTTGATAAGTAAATTGCTCTTATCCAATGAGTTACTGGTTCGCCCTTAGGGTTGCGGAGGTCAGATGGCAATCGCTCTGTGTAAAAACTAGTAACCCGTCAAATCCGGATAAGAGCAATAAGCAGACCCTGGGTAAAATAAAATACCGGGAATAATGCTAGGATGAAGAACTTTCTATACACTGCACGGCTACTTATATCTCCATCAAAACTTACGTTCAAATCAATTCTGTATACCGCCCCACATATATGAGTGCACGCAACACCATTAGTAGGTGCCACTCACACGCTGCCAACGTCGGGATATTGGTTCTTGAATCTCCTTTGCGCAATAATTTCACTACCCTACAATGCCCATCAAACCGCAACACCTAAGCATTTGGCGGTAGAATATTTGACTCTGCGGTGGTCCTCTTTGGTGAATATTTGACCTAGACGGCCTCTTGAAACAAAAGACCTACCACCAGTGTGACTGATTTCACTTGTGTAATAATCTCCGCTGTGACAGAGATTATCCCGACAGCGGGCAATGGGGTCGTCACCTCCCGACGCTGGTAAAACCGACAGTTTTTGTATTCTTGTATTCATCCTACTAATCAACCTGCTTCCAGCTATAACAGTGATTATACTGCCCCGGAGCAACAGATAATATTTTTTCCCTCGATGGGCGGAATGGAAAGGAGGTGGAATATGATGGTGAAATATTAATAATATTTTTCGATCTTACCAACAATGATAATAATAAAATAGTAAAAATAAAGATAAGATATAAATAAATCATAATAAGATTACATTGTTATTATTATTTTCTAGCCGATGGCAAACTTTGACGTCAATCGTTTCTTGGGTGCTTGGTATGAAGCTGAGCGCTACTTCACCGTCTCAGAATTAGGAAATCGCTGCGTCACCACCAAGTATGAGAGCACACCCGAAGGAAGAATACTCGTCTCTAATGAGATCACTAGCTCTTTGTAAGTTTAAATTTTTAATAAAAACAACCTGATCATGCCTGGGGCCTAGAGAAAGTAACATTTAATTATCGATAACGAAATTAGATAATTCCGAAATGTATGGAAAGTGGCATAAGCTTTCAAAATACCACGTGACATCGCACAGTCGTATTTGATTTTCGAAACGGAATCGACACCGCGATTGCCGCTTGTCTAGGCCTGAGTCACTTAACCCGTGTCTATGACAGTTCGGACGCAGTGGTAACAAACCTGCCTATTAGTACTGACTTTTTTATTACTTTCAATGATAATAATATATTAGAAGTAGGTACTACGCCCCATACTGATAATTGTAGAATTTTAATTAAGTTTGTATGCAAAATTTTACATTTAAGTAAAAATCTTTCGTTAATTTTGGTATAGTTTTTAAATAACAAAAAGCCTTTAAATAAAAAAAATACCTTAAAGTCGCTGATCAGTATGACTTAAAAATTGGTAATAAGAAACAGATAAACTAGCGCCATCAAATGAGTATCTAGAAATTAAAAAAAAAATCGGGGTATATGTGAAGGTAAGAATGCGAAGGTAAGAGTAAGAATGCGTACGATGGTAGGTATTATTTAGTTCCCAGTCAAT
Organism: Hestina assimilis; assembly: GCA_023373885.1. Taxonomy (NCBI): domain Eukaryota; kingdom Metazoa; phylum Arthropoda; class Insecta; order Lepidoptera; family Nymphalidae; genus Hestina; species Hestina assimilis. The sequence continues at coordinate 4,505,527 of CM041740.1, read as the reverse complement.
CGTTTGGCGATTCGGCCATATATCGCCCGATGATAGACATCGGGCGATATATCATCATACAGATTAATGTTTAAACCCCGATGATTGCAGAAGCAGATTTTGGAACGAAGTTCCTTATCGCGCGTTGTGAAAGGGGGCTAGACGGAAAAATTCTTACGAAAAGTTGTCACGACACTTTTGCTATAGTTGTAAGCCGTGCGGCGTGCGCGTGTTTCTCTTTCTGTCTTTCTGTCTCTCTCTCTCTCATAGAAAGCAAGCCAGTTATTTTCGTTTCGTCTTTCTATTTGTTTTGAACAGTGTGGTGTCGCGACGATTATTTTTGTTGATTTGTTTTTTGTACATAATAAATAATAAATTAAAAAAATATTATTATAACTTAAAAAAAATATATTACAATTCCTTTACTAATTAATCGAAAGGAACTTCGTTCCATCCGAGTGTCCCTAGACACCTCTCAAGTTTTTTGTATTAACACAGGTATGTGCGTTGTAGTCTGGATCCTTGTGCTGGTACTTTTGTGTGCTTTAGGACCACAGGATTTAATAATCTTAACATTCTAACAGTCCTGTGACCACTTATTATCCATTGCAAAGTTTAAAAAAAATTAGTAAACACACTAATTACCTTAATAATTAACCTTACTAAATTGAATCAACTTATCATAATATAGTCATTTTTAAAGAATCTAAATAAAATTTTAAAATAATAACCATTTTTCAAATTCTCTTTGAGGTCTAGAAACTCTTTCCTTACAGAACGGGAATGAAACGTGTAATGGAAGGATCGCTTCAAATGATTGGAAGAGAGGGCGAGGGTCGTATGATCATCAAGTACGCAGCACTACCTCTGCCATATGACAATGAGTACAGCATCTTGGACACCGACTATGACAACTACGCGGTCATGTGGTCATGCAGTAGAATCGGACCAGTGCATATACGTAAGTAACATCGAAAATTGTCTTCACTCATAGCACTTTTACTGTCCTTTTCTCAGGCATCTGAAAGCGCTCAAGCGTATAATTCCTCCCATATTTATATTATTTCTTTTAAATTGAATATTGGCAAAACCTTTTTCAAGGCATTACTAATATTACTATTGCAGGGCAAAAGAGCTCGAAGCTTGCGCTAGGACTAAGTATGACAATAACCCAATCTCGCGTTAACAGAGCGGAGTCTACCCTTCTACCGTTGAGCTATTGAGGCTTGGAATTTCCACACACACAGTTTTTTTTATCATGAAAGCCAAGAAAAATACTTATGACTTTTGCATCAAATTGAACCCCATACGGTTTATGCAAGATTTTTATTGTAATAATCACCAAAAAAAAATTAAAATAATCAGAGCAAAATGTGGCGTTTGAATGAACAAAACTTAAGTTCGTTCACTGCTCACTTAACGTTTTTTTAATACATAACAATTTACTTTACTTATAGATCAATATTTTTTATCAGAGAACGCCTGGGTCTTAACAAGGGAACGCCTTGCGCCACCATTGATAATGCAAACCGCATACGCTGTGCTCGACCGCTACAAGATCTCTAGAACATTCTTCGTGAAGACAAACCAGGCCGACTGCAGCGTCCTCCCCAGCCCAGCAGCTAATCCTTTTGAACTTAAGAACACGATAGAAGTCGCCGTGGATGCGAAAAATGCACCGGTAAAGAAAATCTCTGATGATAATAAATCGGTGGATGTAAGTTTTATTTGGCGACTTCTTTTTTTATATTATAAACGCTACACACTTAACGGCCTCCATTAGGCCAGTTATATCCTGTGTCCCCGACACAATGACAAGGACAAATATACCCAGACCGGAAAGCATGCCTTTATGGTCAATTCAAACATCTGCTCTAAACGAGAATCGAACTCGCGACCTGTGGAGCTTTAGGCAGGTTCGCTACCGCTGCGCCACAACGTCGTCAAAAACCCTCATATTTATAATATTTATAGCACAAATAAGACAAAATGGAGCTGGAATCGAATTCATTATGTTAAGTTTAAAAAGCAACAGAATTATCCAAATAGGTTCAGCCGTCTTAGAGTATCAAACATGAGTACAAAAAACATACAAGTGAATTGATTATCTCCTGCTTTTTGAAGTCACTCGAAAACGAACGCCTTTTTTTTTTCGGAGTGTCTATATCTGTCGGCCCTAGGGGCCTTGACAGCGTCACCGGTAGGGGCCGGGTCTGGAGACCTCAGCCGGTAAGAGATAGATTGCCCGCGCGGGGACCAAGTTGAATCCGTCCCAAGGGACGTCCCCCTCCTGCGAGGTCGAGCCTAGGCTTGGGAGGTCATCGGGAGTTAAAACGAACGCACGACCCAGCGGGCTTACCATTAACTTTTAGTAAAAATTCAATTTCGATCCAATTATATTCTGCCAGTATAAATATATAAGACGTGGTACGAAATAGCGATGTAGCTCAGTTTAGGTCATCATTTGATTCGCAATAAGAATTAATGGTAAGCCCCTTGGGGCTGACTCGACCAATGCTGTAACTATGTATCTCTGTTACCAATTATTAAGAGTTATACTTTTCATGCAGGAGAAAGTTGATCTGGAAGTTGAATCTGTATATCCACAAGAACGTTCAGCGGTTCCTATAGTGCCGGGCGAGCCCAAGCCGGCAATACAAATAGCAGCCATGACAGAGGAGAAAATTGAGAAAGAAGAAAAAATTGAAAAGCCTGAGCAAATCAAAGATGACAAGCTTTTAAAGTAGGATAAAGCCGAGAAGACTTCAAAAATAATTAAATTTAGACATGAAATTTATACCATGATGTGGACTATTAATATCTGAGTTAACAATCAGTTATTGTACCAAACAAATCGTTCGCATGATTGATGAACAAAATAAAAATGTCTTGAAGTAAAATCACGAAATAAATAATAATTAATAAATACTTGTTTTATTTTACTTTAAAACAACACCTACATTTAGATAAGCTGTTCTTCTTCGTCCTAGGGTGTGCTTATTACTGTTTTCCGGATTTGACAGGTTACTAGTTTTTACTTAGAGCGATTGCCATCTGACCTCCGCAACCCTAAGGGCGAACCACTCATTGGATAAGAGCATTACTTATCAAGAGTTAACGATTATTATCAGATGTTATGTGATAACAACCGGGACCGACAGCTTAACGTGCTCTTCAAGGTACGGTGGGGCGACCCACACAAACAAACGCCCAGACCGAAACAGTAACTTTAACAATCATCTGCCCGAGCGGGAATCGAACTCGCAACCGTCGAGACTAAAGGCAGACTCGCTACCCACAACGCCAATATATTTAGATAAGCTAGTGGTCTTAACTCGACCATAATCATAATTGAAAATTTTCGTTTTTTTTTATTGATTCTAGGTCTATAGGTACTAGGACTACTGAGGACTATTTTGTGGTGGATTATTTATACATAGAAAACGTTAGTAATAATTTACATCCTTTATGTTTTAGATTGGCAAGCGAAGTCAAAAAATGTTTTAGGGAATCGTAGTTTTTGAATGTTATTCACTTCATTAGGCATCCCTCGGCTCTAGAGGTATTGCAGTATTTTACTGAGTCAACAAAAACTAATAGAAATTTATATTAGGTAGGTATATATATAGTCATTTTCTGTGATTAAAACAAAAAAGTGCATAAATATTGTACTACGACTTTCTGAACAAAGGACTTACTACTACGTACTTTTTCCTTTCACAATAACTTAGAAAATGATTTATTTGAGGCATGAGCATGAGGCACTTTGGGAGAAAATAATTATTTAATAACTATTGCGTAGAATTAAAGTATAGTACAAAATTAAATATTATAAAATAATGTATATAAATTAAGTTGGGAATCCACTGCACAGTTCAATATTCTACTAAAATTAATCCCAACAAAAGAGACGGGTCTGGTTGTATTGGTCGGGCTGTCGCTGAGCGCCCACTCCCGGCCGCTATCCCACTACTGCCCGATACGGGGACTTTTGGCTGCTGGGTTTCCCCCCTGGCCCGGTTCGCCCCTCTTTAGTGAACCTGCACCCCCCAGACTCCTCCGGGGGGTCCATATTAACACCGGGCTTAGTGTGGACGTCCGGTCAACATGGGCCACACAGCGCCAGGACTCCCGACCTCAAACCATCCTCCGGCCCCGACCTCCGAGAAGCCGGATTACAGGAGACGCCACGCTCCCAGTCGACATTACTGACGAAAATGTGATTCTAGCCCTACAAAAAGAATAATATTCAAATCATTATTTAAAAAAATATTTCATTTTTATGTTATATTTTTTTCTATCAGTAAATTTAATAAGCTTTTGTTGAATTTTATAATGATAATAATTGTCTTTATTTTAAGTAACTTTTATTTCAATTTGCTTCCCACCACTGCTCTCTATTGGTCACGTTACGAAGGAATGTGCTTTACAATCAAGTTTAAGCTGTAACGTATAGATGGCGTTGACAACCTAGAGAAAATTATGTTTAATTTAACTTTCACGAATAATAAACTTATAAATTATCAACAACGTTACAACAACGTTAAAATATTTAACATCATTGATTATCAAAAAGATTCTGAAACATCTGCACAGTATAATTCTGAAACATCAATATGAATTGAATATTTAATCCAAAGATAAATTCGTCACAATTTTGATGTTTATAATTCAAAAACATTAACTCTTTTTACCTACTTATATCACGACAAAGACCAACAATATTTACAATAATTATATATATAGATAGTGATGATAATATATTTCACTTACGCAATAACTTATTTGCAGAGTACATTTGAAGCTTTGTGGTAATTCACTTTTTGTCTTCTCTTATTAACATTGTAAATTGTAACCAGTTTTGGGTGATCTTATAGCATAATATCTACTTGAAAAGATTTTATAAGGCTTAAAAGTTAAAAGATAGACATCACAGTTATATGAACCACAAAGCGCAAAGAGTAAATAATAATAAATAATAAACGCTGCACACTCAACGGCCCCCATTAGGATAGTAATATCCTGTGTCGGGGGTCCGGAAACATTCAAAATGACAAGGACAAATACACCCAGACCGGAAAATATGCTTGCATGGTCAATACAAACATATTATGCTCCGAGCGGGAATCGAACCCGCGACCTGTGGCGTTTAAGGCAGGTTCGCTACCACTGCGCCACAACGTCGTCAAACTAATTAATTACAATCATACATAAACATCATACGCATTACGCATTGATTTTCGTCGTGGGTATACAATAGGCTACAGTATGTTGTTCTTGAAGGGACAGTTGAAAAAGTTTTTAAGGGGTTTTGATAATTTAATAAAACATACCTGCCACATTACATTCGCGTACGTCATGGAAAGGGAACAGGGATTGACATGACGTCCATGACTCGATCATCCATGAGCGATTCATTTTGGGTGCTCACTTGAAGGTCAAGCGCAACGATTTCCCGCATATTCAATGACAAAACCAAAATTCGACCACCTATAAACAATATTTCAAATAATTATCTTTAATTAATGTTGTTTTAGCGTTGCTCTAATTGCATTATTATTGATAATTTGAAATTTATTTATATTATTTTTATTTTATTACAAACTAACGAGAACTGACTAAAGTTTTCACTTTGGACGAAATTTTGATAAGAATTTTTAAATTTCACCACAAACAAACCACCGTATTTTATTCATGTCAAAACACGCACAATATAATTATGTTCGCAGCACCAACAAAACCTAATAACACTGTTTTTATAATTACAATAATTCTGGAAATGAACTCCCGACTCGCGGGACGGAAATTTAATAATATTTTGTTTTATATACTGTTTAAGTGTTTGGTGAGTGTTGTCAGCCCATCACATTTGTGATTTGTCTCTTTATGCGCTAGATTTAAAAACTTTTTTTAAAGCATCAAAGGTTTATATTTAAGAAATAGTAGAATATAATGTTTATTAACTTAAACGTAATACCTTTATAAATAAATCAACATAACCTTATTTTTATTGATAATAATATTTTTTTTATTTAGATATCATAAATATTTCACCAATAAGGGGGAGGGGATTGAAAGAGCAGCATTGGCAACATCATTCGGCTTTCGGAGCAATTCGGTATTATTCGTATTTTTTAAAGCGCCAACTCGCAAAGTGACTAAATTACATTGTTTTATTTAAGTATCGGTTTTCGTCGTATTATTTTGAAGAAAATAAGAAATCATTTGTAGAACGGGCGCTGAATAGAGTTGAGTGTGCAAAATATGAGGACCGCATTCTAGAAATAGTTTTGAACCCAGAAAAGCTTGCAGAATGAAGCATTGATTCTAAATGTTGCCAGGAGGTTTCTAGGTCCATTTTTTATATCTCATGCCCTTGGATATCGAGTAAATGGACTGATCAATTGGTTTACAACAATTGTAATTGTTGTTTTATTCAAAATATCAGATTGTTTCTTATGACTAATGATACCTATATATAGCTACTCAATAGACATAATAAAAATTAAACAAAAATTGTTGAAAAAAAATGTATTACGATAGGTACAGCAAATTATTACATAATTATGTACCTAATAAAAATAATAATAAATCTTTTTTTTACTGACAGTCGTATCAAAATACAATTTTTACAATTTGCAAGCACAAGCCTTTGTATTTTGAAATACATTTACAGGGCTGAATCAATGATTCAGGTAAGCCATTAGGCTTCGTAGTACAATTTACCATAATTTTTTTTTCATAGCCTAATAAGGTGTAATCAATAGGCTATAGTAGTGTTTGGTCAGCTGTGATGTGTAAATGACTTTAATAAATGGACACAAATATTTGCGTCCAAATTTAATCCGAATTTTTAATTCTGTTGACTGTTCGACACTTAGGTATGGACCCTCTTGCCTTAGGGCTTTGTCTACAAAATCTAACAAATATGATTTTTTTTAAACCTTCAGCCTTTTTATCGATATGCTAAACGAAGGTCCAAGAATATACGTAGAGTTCTCTAATTACTAACTCGGTTCGAAGTTAGTGTGCCGGCGTAGTCAACGCTGGACCGGTAATAAGGACGCACTAGCGTTTTTTAGCGTGAGCGCAAGTAGTGAAGTTGTTTTATTAAAATTTAAAGGTAAGTTTTATTTCTTGATACTTTTTCAATGTTTTAATAATTTTAATTTTAAAGAGTTTAAGCGTCTCATCTTAGTTTTAGCTTATATCTTAGTCGTAAAAAGGATTTTGATGTTTTATCACGAAAGATTAGACAGTTCGATATCACATTACTTTGAGATAATTTGTAAAATAACTTTAAAGGAAGTAAGTACGACATATAATAAGGTCAGTTTGATTTGGCTTTGCTTTTCTGTGATAAAGGGAAATAACTACTTATCCGACATTCTAGGACGGAGTACTCCATTGGGACTAGCCTAGTAAAACTATTCCGTTTCAAAATCTTATCATGATAATATAGCCAAAGAGCTGGCATCAATGTTTGAGTAGTAATTTGAGGCAAGCTGACAACTTGTACCATACCTCTCCATATTATACCCCAACACGGAACTGCAGACCTGGCTGGTGGCTAAATCAACTCCTACATTTATAAAAAAATTTTTTTTTCCAAAAATGTATTAGAGGCAATACGCAATTTTTAGATTTTGAAGTTTAATGAACTTAAAAAAAAGCCAAGCGTTTTAGTCGGGTCTTTAACATTGCCAGGAGCTTGCAAAAATATTTAGCAAAAAGTAAAAAAAAATGTATTTGAGGCAACTTGAAATTTTAATAAAATTTTATTTATAATAAAAAAATAAGTTTCTCAAAAGACAGATCATTAGAATTATTGAAATTTATCGATGACATTTTTTTTTTAATACCATCCCCTCTTTCTGATCCCCACCCGTGATGTCATACTTTTTTTTCGGAATGTGACATTTAAGACTTTTTTTCGGAATGTGTATTGCTGTAGAGCCTACTGGCCTTGACAGTGTCACCCGGGGGGCTGAGTACAGAGACTCAGCCGTGATAAAAGGGCAGCCCTCACGGGGGCTCAAATTTGACGTTTTAGACATTATGGCGGGCTTCCACTTTAGATGAGGGCCAGGAACTAGGACGGATTCGGGCCTCTATTATTATATAACTAATATTTTTTAAATAGAAGCATCGGTAATAATATGTATTCTTGTGTGATCAATGCTACTAGATGAGGTTATTCGTGAACCTTGGAATATTCAAACAAAAAACCGCGAAGTACATTCGTTCGTTAAATAAATATACATAAGATTTTCCTTACATTTATAATATTCAATAAAATTGTATTTGTACCTTTATGTTTGTCAAAAATTTTTATAAATCAATTTTTTTCTGCTTCATTAGGTTTTTTCAATATGTGAAAGCAACCCTAAAGGTAAACCAGTAACCCATTGGATAAGAGCAATTTACTTCTCAAGAGTTAATGATTATTATCAGATGTTCTTTGATAACAACCGGGACCGACAGCTTCACGTGCTCTCTGAGGCACGGTGGGGAGACCCACAAAGACAAACGCCTAGATCGAAAAAGACATTTATAACAAACATCTGTCCGAGCGAGAATCGAACCCGCAACCCCCCTGTCTATACCCCTTAACATTATTAACTTTTTCGTAGTTTTAGTTGCAGCGCCTGTAATAATATTTTTATATTTATTCAAGAGTTTTGTATGTCGCGTTTATCTTTGTTAGGTAACACCAGCACCGTGTATGAAATTAATTTAATTTACTGAAATGCTCTAATGAAAGATTTCTTTGAATGAGGTTACAAGGCTGGCATATAGTATTATATTATTATCTATGCCGATAGATGCGGGTTGGATTACCAACAAAGTAACGATTTGAGGGCGTACAAACGTAGGCGCTTTTTGAGAGGATTTTTTTTGCTTGACACTTATAATACCTATTTTTTTTATATCATGACGGTTGGCAAACATGCATACGGTCCGCCTGATGGCCTGTGAACGTTTGTGATATTTAAAGTAACACAAGCGCGTTGCCAACCCAAGGAACAGAGGGGGTGAGAGATTGGGCCCCCGGCGTTCTAACTCATAGAACGAAACACAACAGTGCACTTACTTTAAGCCAAATTTCTGTGAGAGCGTAGTACTTCCCCGGTCGAGGCGATTCTACTACCGTTAAGATTTTATGGACATAGTTGAATATGAATATAAGAAAATAATTGTTTATGAACACTAAACTTTACTCGTTACAATAACATTGCACGACTAAGAATTTATTATGATTATTATTAAAAAGCAACTCTTGTAATATAAATTATGATAAATACCAAAATTACGTTTATAAATTATCATGAAATTAGCGAAATTTGTACAATACAAAACGGTTTACTACCTGAATCGCATAATCTGGATATTTGTTTAAAAATTATGGGTTTTCCTGTAGAAAATTGTGATTACTGACTAGAGGCGGCCAAGTTATACTTTTGTAAGTGGCGCGTACATTAAACGTTAAAACATTGTAAGTGCTTGAGATAGTATTAACTTGTAAATGTGCATGATCCACATAAATTATATTTGAATAAAGAATAAAACTAAGTAACTGCAAACTAAATCTTGATACTTGTTTACAAATTGAAAAGCTTTCATGTCAAAGATTACCGTTCATAGTACCGTAAAAGCCACGGGACCAAGACTAAGCACATCTCTATGACCTAATCCATTTATTTACACTTATGCTCATTTATTATAAAAGCATAAGAACTTTTTTGTACAACTCTTTAAGTGGCAACGGTGCTTCAGACTTAATTTTCTCTTTCGATTTTTTGCTTATTGTATGTTTACTCTGTATATTGTATGTATATGAAGCCTCAATAGCTCAACGGTAGAAGGGCCGACTCCGCTCCGTTAACGCGAGAGTCGAGGGTTCGATCCTGACCCCGTTGGACTATTGTCGTACCCACTCCTAGCGCAAGATTCGAGCTTATTTTGGAGGGGCAATAGGAATATTAGTAATGCCTTGAAAATGCATTGCTAATAATATTCTTTAAAAAAAAAAATACTTAACTTCATAGAAGAATGTCATGTCGCCAAAAGAACGGTGGATTTGAATGTGAGTGGTAATGTGAAGAAAGGACGCCCGAAAAAGACGTAGATGAAATGTGTGGAAGAGGATATGCGTAGAAAGGGAGTGAGTGCTTGATGTCTAGATGTGGGATTCTTACTTTTCGTCTTATTTCGTTGAGTTCTACAAGAAATCATCATATTTTGGCACTATACTACACTTTGAATATCTTTGCTTACATTACTAATATTCCTATTGCCCGTCCAAATAAGGTCTAAGCTTGGGCTGGGCGTGGGTACTAAAAGTGGTAAGGGGGTCAGGATCGAATAATACTTGGACAATGGAAATTATGGGTGCTATCATAGTATGGTACAATTATGGTATTAGCAAAAAGTACAATTATGGTATTAGCAAATCTTCGTTCTTGAATTTGCAAGGATGCTGCAGACACAGCTTAAAACTAAATATTACTTAATGTAAATAAAAAAAAGTAGATCTCTTTGATATTTCGAAACGATTGAGGACACCTCTATTACCACACAATGTAGTCTTCATTGTTAAAATAATTTATTTCATTTGATTTCTGGGACAACGATTCTTTGATATTTATAGTCAACCTAGTTTATAGGAAACAATTGTGACACACGTGTTTAAAGGTTCAAAAAGGAAAAATCCATCTCGCATTTATTTCGTAGGAAGAAGTTGACAAGCGGTTATCGTTTTTAATTTAACAAACCTTTTTTTGTCGCAGGAAATGGGCCATATTTGGGATGCCACAGGGTTGCTCGCCCATTCCAACGGTAGCAAACATGCCTTAAGCGCTACAGAGCGCGGGTTTGTCTCTCCATACAAAATGACCAATATGACTCCATACTCTTTTTACATGGGGTTAATTTATAACGCCCGGCGTCATAACACACGCACAGGGTCATTGAAAGCGCCGCTGCGAGCTTGTGCAACATCCTGTACCATACGTAAAACCGCTTTTAGCACCGGCCCAATTCCATTAGATTATTTAGTTTGATAGCCTGTCGGATTAAAGAAAATTTGGAAAATAATTCAGAGTAATTTCAATCACAACCATAATTCGCTATGCGAAATTTAATCGGTATATTATTGTGAATCGTAATGGTTTATTAGTCATCACTAATCTCTTAATACGGATTGACGATCCTATGTATAGAGATTTGTAAATGTAAAAAACTAGCGCCACCAAATACCGCTTATTTGGTAGCGCTAGTTTTTTTTAAAATCTAGAACTAAAAAAATAAAACTGTGCAAATGCGGAGGTATGAGTAAAAATTAATATCCTATGAAGTTCCTAGCCCAGCGGGACTTCTATATTAAGTCAATTTCCGCCTTATAGATCCGGAGTCTATAGTATAGAAACCAGTGTGGTCCATGTTTCGACACGTTTGTCAAAATGGGTAGAGCTATCTTTAAATACAAATACATTAGCTATAGTTACATTTGTAAAAAAAATGACGAACAATACAATATTTTCCTATTGATAATATTAATACGGCTATACACGCCTATTTGAATAAGACATTTTTTTAAATGACTCATATATGGACGCAAATAAGCAATACCATGTCAACCCACACGAATATCATTTAGAGAAAAACGCGTTTGAAAACTTGGAACAACTTGCTTTATATGATTTTTTTATGTATTGGTCAAGTTTTTGGCAATTTCAGATTTATGTAAGTTATTTTACTTATTTTCACAAAAAATAAGAATACAAACTGCATATTTCGTATATAATATAACACAAAACGTTTAACATAATAAATAAATTGCATGTTTAAGAAATGGCTTTTTTAGAAGTTTTAAAGCTTAAAACCCTACAAATATTAAAGAAAAATGTTCTTCAGCCATTTACCAACACTTATGCATATAAAACTCAGTTTTTTCAATTTTGTTGGTTGATATGGTATTGCTTATTTGCGTCCATTATGATATGTATTAATTGTAGGAGTTTTAAATTCATAGATTTGGAATTGCCAAATTTTTGTTTTAGTACTTTTTCGTAAGAACTTAAAACGAACATTCATTTTGATTTTTTTATGAGTTTATGGATTATATTTTAAATATTGATATATTTCTTTGTTTTCTATTTTTACACATTTTATGAAGAGCTATATACCCTGCATATACTTTCTGCCATTTTATAATAACTAATTTAATAGTATTTGTTTTTGACAAATCTTTTATACTCTTATCAAAATTAGCACATTAGATGTTATAATATTACAAGCTTTAAAAAAATGTGTGACGTAATCATTAGCACAATATAACCAAGACCTTGACGATTTTAAGCTATCCTTAATATTTTGTTAAGTATTGTTTAGCTAGTATCTGACCGCAATTTCGTCTGCGTGAACTTAAGAATTGGCTTCGAAAAGAAATGAATAATGAGTTAATATTTAATTAAAAAATAAGATGCCAGACGAAAATATAATGTTTAGGTCAATGACAACAGACACTTAGAAATGGCAGAATAGGCTGGCTGTTGGTTCCATAATATATTTTTTAAATTTTTAGAAGAGTATTCTCTCAAAATCAATTTTGCTATCTTTGCTGTAGTCTAGCACATATATCTACATTTAGAACCGTCAAAAAATAACAATTTTTTTAATCATACATAGATGTTTAAAAAATAATGTTAAAATTGTAGCCTTGATGGAGTAGGATCTAAACATAAAAAAAAATATTTTCAAAAATTTTATGGATGATGACACAATCATGAGAAATCTGCCAGAATAACACATTAGTTATTATTAACATTATTAAAACATTAGTAAAAAAATGTAGCTTTGTGTGAACCGGGTTAGTCGACTGAACCACTACCTATTATTTTTCTATCTATTTTATTACTTTCGATAACTAACTGTTACTCTTCGTGACCTCCTGATGAGGATATATAAAATTTAAACAGGTACTTATGATATTTCAAAATCTTATACGAATATAACATGAGCGAGTCACAAAAAAACACTTTTGTATATTATTACCAAACATATTGTATATCTGTTTGACTGTACATTTGTAAGATTACAACGCGAATCACTAGTTCGATTTCTTAAATTATTTTTTCAAGATACGTTATCTGGGCAAGTTCTTAGTATATATATTAAGCAACGCTAGGTACTAAAAAAATATTTCTTTGGCGCCGCGCACAGCGTAAAAACCTAACTGTGAAAATAGAAATAAGTTCTCACAAATCCAGCATAATCTTTTCCACAAGTTTTTGTGTGAGATCGGAAAAGTCTCTATCAATTATTTTTCTAAAATAATGTTCATGGTAAAAATATTATAACATTTTACGTTTTTTGTTGTTTCAAAATTCTTTTCTTATATATTATGTTTTTCTTTTGATAGATGTCCATAATTCGAGAGATAGCCGTGTTTTTAGTCGGGCTTACACTCACGCTGTGCAATGCGCAATTGCTTTTCCCGCGATCCTGTCCTGATGTGGCCACTGTGACCAATTTTGATGCCAGCCGAGTAAGTAGCCATGTTTTATCTAATTTAATAACGTCACTGAGTAAAGTGTCACGTATATAATGACTTGTAAGTGAGCCTTAAACGTCACTGATCGCGGATTGGGCAAATGGTTATTGATCATACAGGCATATGTCTATGATGGTGTTTGCTTATGTTTCTAGACCCCCAATAAAGGGTCTTTTTTTATTTCATGGTGGTTGGCAAACAATGAATATGAATGCTTGCGATACTTGAAGTGTCACAGGTGCCTTGGCTTCCCAAGGGATAAGATGGAAGAAATGAGAAGGGAAAAAGGATGGGAACAGACGGGGCGGGTGATTGGGCCTCCGGGGATCTTACTCATCGCACGAAACGCAACAGTACCTACTGATACTGTTACTCTACGCCGATTTTCTGTGAGAGGTTGTACATCCCCGGTCGAGGTGACCATATCGATTCTGTGAGCGGTAATACTCCTCGAAGTCTTGCTTCTTATATCATTTTAAAGTGATAGTAATAGTTTTTTATCATCTTCGTCCTAGCATTATTCCCGGTATTTTATTTACCCAGGGTCTGCTTTTTACTCTTATCCGGATTTGAGAGTTTACTAGTTTTTACTTTTACACGGAGCGATTGCCATCTGACCTCCGCAACCCTAACGGCGAACCAGTCACTCATTGGATAAGAGCAATTTTATTTATCAAGAGTTAACGATTATTATAAGATGTTATGTGATAACAACCGGGACCGACAGCTTAACGTGCTCTCCGAGACACGCTGCGAGAACCACACGGACAAACGCCCAGACTGAAACAGAAATTTCATCAAATATTTGCCAGAAATTTTATCAAATATCTGCAACCGTCGAGACTAAATGCAGATTCGCTGCCCACAATGCCACAACGGTGTCTAGTAATAATTTAGTTATGTAAATGAATGTTATAAATATTTTCAGTTCTTGGGAAGATGGTACGAAGCCGAGAAATACTTTGCGATATTTGAGTTTGGGGGTAAATGCATCACCGCAGACTATAGTTTGAAAGATAACGGTGTGATAAGAGTCCTCAATAAACAGATAAATACTTTGTAAGTATAATTTACTCATTAAAATAATATGTAAAAGTTAAAAACCTGTATTATATGAAGGTATGGAATGTATATATGAAGGCTATATCAAACAATTTTTTTTTTTAAGTCCATGTCACATTTTACAAAAAAAGTTTTATAATTGCTTCACATTGGGCAAAGAAATCGCGTAACATACGTAAGGAATCAGACTTTCGTGAGATTGAACTTAATGTAAACTCACGTTCAATCGGTTTAGGTAACGATTAGTTGCGGACCTCCCGCATCGGAGGTCCTTCATCAGATTGAGTGGGTTACGTTCGTGGTCGCGACCCATCTCGCACTGAGTACGTGTGTGATTGAACGTGAGTTTTAGCCGTCAAATTTTACATTGAGGGAACAGACTAATTAAGAAGCTGTTATTTTTGTAAACTAGTTATTTTTGTAGTTATAGCTTGGTTGGATTTAGTACCCAATCTGCAAGCGCTCATAGGCTACGGCATCCGCTTACAGGTGGGCCGTATGCTTGTTTGCCAACTTGTAACATAAAAAAAGAAATATATATAAAAAGGCCAAGCCTTATACAAACAAATTTGTGCGGAGTACCAGCTTGATCCTATTTCTATTTTCATATAACCTTGAACGCTAAAGCGCTTGCATTAAACGGTTAATGCAAGTGCTTTAGCCTTCAAGGTTTAATGACTTTGAAGATCAGAAAGTTCATTTATAACATCGTTGAATAGCCTTGAATGTACTATGTGTTTCTCGCTACACACATTATAATATATAATAAAATAATTACCAGTCAAGTGCGTTGTGCACCACGCACAGTTGAAACTAAAGGGTTTCGCAGGTTGGTTTTGAAGAATCTTAAAGACTTAAAAAATAAAAATGAATTTAAATCGACCGCAAAATAAGTTGGTACATTCATAGTAATTATTAAAAGTAATATGAAAAACAAAGTTATGGGAACAATTTATATGGCTCTAAATTTTGTTGACCTATCTTCTTCAAACCAAATGTGGATGAAAGTGCATGTGGTATTTTTACGACTATAGGAGCTAATATCTCAACAACTACTGGCTTAATGAAAAAAGTCAAATCAAACCTCGTCATCGTTTTAAAAGACCTATCCAAAGATATATCACACGTGGCCATAGCTTGAATTTTTTTCAAACATCAGTTACATGTATGGACTGCTACCCTTAATTTTTATATATTTTAGGATTTCATTACAAAATTGTGTAGCGGTTCGTAGAATACACCTACTTAGTTCATTTCGTATAGATAGCGCCAATAGTCTCTGAGTAATATGACTGTGACAGGCAGAAAGACGGACAGACGGACGGACGGACTGGCATGAAGACAAAATTATAAGGGTTCCGTTTTTGCCTAAAAAAGGAGTTTTCATTGCTTATTTGGTTTTTTACAGTACAGGTTTGAAGTCTCAGATAGAAGGGGAAGCTATGCAAGTGGGCCGGTCTGAAGAGGGCAAGCTCTCGGTCCAGTTCCCATCACTACCTATCAATGTGGCCGCGCCATATTGGGTTGTTGACACCGACTACGACAGCTATGCGCTGGTATGGGGTTGCAATGAATTTGGTTTCATTCATACAAGTAAGATATTTTAAATTATATTTAAATATTTATATTTTAATAAAATAGTAAAGATGCAACGAATACGAATATTCATAGTCACCAAATATTTTGACATTCATAATTAGTAGGTGCCACTCGCGCGTTGCCAACCTCGAGATATTTTCTTAAATCTCGTTAACGCCCAGTATTTCTTTACGGTAGCGTACAATGCCCTTCAAACGGAACACAGTAGTGCCTAAGCACTACTATTTGGCAACAGAATATTGGACACTGCGGTGGTACCTACCTAGCCGGCCTCTTGCAACAAAAGACCTACCACCAGTGTGACTGATTGCACTGGTGGAATAATCTCCCACCCTGCTGTGACAGAGGTTATCCCAACAGCGGGCGATGGGGTCGTCCCATCCTTTTCCTTGGGTTGGTAACGTACTTATTATACTTCAAGTATCACAAGCGTTCATAAGTTGTGGTGACAGCTTACCATCAGGCCGTATGCTTGTTTGCCAACCGTCATGACATAAAAAAGAAAGATTATTTTCAATCGATAAAGAAATATATCAAACCAAAAAAAAGGAACTGGCTATCATCAAAAATCTGCCAAAAACCTATAAATTAACCTAGCTTTTAGTTTTTATGAATAATAATTATTATGTGACCTACCTATACATGTGTGCCAATTCATATTAAGTATTCGCATAAGTAGTATTCGTTTCGTCGAATCATACTATGGAATGGTTTGTGTATAAAACACTTCATCAATTTATAAAAGGAAAGACCCTCATATGGCAGACTTTTTTTTAATGTTACAAGTTAGCAAACCAGCATACGGCCTACGGATGGTAAGCGGTTGCCGTAGCCTATGAGCGCGCGCAACACCATTAGTAGGTGCCACTCACGCGTTGCCAATCTCGAGATATTAGTTCTTGAATCTCCTTTGCCTCCGGTAACAAAAGACCTATCAGCATTGTGACTGATTGCACTGGTGGAATAATCTTTGCTGTGACAGAGTTATCCCAACAGGGGGCCATGGAGTCGTCGACGAAAAGTTCTATTATAACTTTTAGATATCATGTCTCAGTTTTAGTTACCACAATCCTCCGAAACCACTAGAAGGATGAAACTTAATACGTATATTCGGTAGTTTTGAGAATAGGTTGTTATCTATTTTTATACCCTTAAGTGATAAGGTTGGGGCACCCCAATTTTTTTATTATTTTTTATTTTCTTACGTTCTTAGGTGTTTTTAATGCCACATGGCATTAAAAATACATACAACCCAAAATTTTCCCCCTTTTAACATCAACGCCTATTTTTAATAGCGCTACCGGTAAAAAATATTCAATTACTAGTAAATAATTCACAATAGTCACTTCTGTTCACAATAAGAGTCAGCTAGGGAGCGCTGCTATCGGGTCCCAGATTTTTTTTTGGCACCCGGGCCCTCTAGTATATTATATAGTAGCATAATATATAATATCAAAATTAATCTATTATTTATACATTTATAATGTAATATTAATATTTTTCTTATAGGGAATTCTTGGATTTTGACCAGAGAACGGCACCCACAAAAGGAAGTATTGGAGAAAGCCTACGCAGCCGCTGAAAAGAATAACATAAATCGCGACTATTTCATAAAGACAGACCAGGAAAATTGTCCTGACGGTGATGATTATTCTAAATCTTCACATTTATAATTAATTATAAAATAATAATAAACAAATAAATGCTACACACTCAACGGCCCATTAGGATAGTGATATCTTGTGTCGGGGGTCCGGAAACACATACAAGGACAAGGACAAACACACCCAGACCAGAACATATGTCTTTATGGTCAATACAGACATCTGCTTCAAGCGGGAATCTAACCCGCGGCCAGTGGCGCCTAAGAAAGGTTCGTTGTACTGCCCCGCAACATTGTCTTATAATAGTTTTGCAATTAAGAATTTTTTTAATGTATTGCGACAGTGGATAGTGCCAAATGATTTTAATTGAGTTCAATCAGATATATGCGCCCAATCATAGACTTATTATAAATGGACAAGCCCTTCCTTTATAAAAAAACTAGGGGCCCGCTCCGGCTTCGCACGGGTATAAAATATATAGCCTATGTCATTCACTGAAAAAATGATTAAAATCGATCCAGTAGTTTTGATTTATTCATTACTGCCCGTGGCCCGCACGCGTTAAATATAATTATTTACGACATCACATTAGAAACCTCAAAAAATTATTTTTTTCTCCACTATTTAATGGATGTTATTATACATATAAACCTTCCCCTTCAATCACTCTATCTATTAAAAAAACCGCATCAAAATCCGTTGCGTAGTTTTAAAGATTTAAGCATACATAGGGACAGAGAAAGCGACTTTGTTTTATACGTATGTAGTGGTGTGTAAAGATTTGCTCGCAGTGGCGGATTTAAAAATTTTCAAGATATAGATAGGCTATAAGGTTTTTGGCGCCTTTGCCTCTACAATTGTCATGTTACTCTAGAATACTAGGGGAAAGTCTACGTGGTCACAAAAAAACTTTTTGCTTCCGGTGCTTTCACTCATCGCACGAAAGGCAATAGTACTGTTACTTTCCGCGGATTTTCTGTGAGAGGGTAGTACTTCCCTTTCGAGCCGGCTCGTTTGTCCTGGGAGAATCATGGCTCTACTACCGTAAAAGTGATGAGAGTGATAGTGTATTTCAACGTTTCGGCGTTGAAATACTCAAAGCCATTAATTAATAACCCATTAATTTAATGTAAAAATAGAAGTTGTAATATTTCGTTTATTTTATATGTTGTTATTTCAAAAGAATATGAAATGTGAAAATAATGTTTTTCAATTAAAATAATACAATATGAACAATTTATAAAACATATTTAATACAAAACAAGGCTTACGTAAATATGTTAAACATATACATACATAATGTAAATAATTTAAAAACGATAATACAATATTAAATATTATGCAATTATTAAATAAGATTATTTCAGTGCATTTAAGTTTTAAAATTAAAATCCTTCTTATATAAATTATAGACCTCATATAAATATAATCATGATAAAGTATTTTGTTTTACTGATTTTACAACTTTTAATTAAAAATAAATAATAACTAAGCAATGTTGACTCTTTTATTTTACTTTATTGTATAATTTTAATGCGAAGAGTTAACGTAATTATAGGCTACCGTACCGTACTGTTACCGTATTTAATGCAATAGACAGTGTGGTGGGTCAGCCCGGTGACGCTTTCAAGGCCAGTAGAGCAAACAGCAGTACACAATCAAAAAAGAAAGCCACTGTGGTGGCGATAATGCAAAGCGTTTTTATATTGAAATAGTATATGCCTGACTTCTACACATAATCGACAAAATGTCTATGTATATACGTACAATTATTTTACATAAATTAAAACAAATTTAAAATTGACTTTTAAACTAAATTACTTATTATAATGTTTTCATGTTCTTCACTAACTTGATGCTTTAAACTTAAGTTATTACTTCTAAGTTGTAACTAAGTGGGGGTGCTGTCATCCGAATGCCAACTTTTCCGTTTCTCTCTAGTAGCTTCGTCATACGTCGGTGGTGGTGGGAGATGATCGCTCTTGGTCTTTGAAGGTTTGGGAGCTGGTGCCAGACGGTCTTCTTCAGCTTCTTCCGGTATTGAATCCCGTCGGCGATCGTACTCTGATAACGCGGGTTGTGATATGTTGTTGCGTTGAGTTAGTTTTGGTGCACTGTTCGCTAGCTAAAAAAAAATGGTATAAAAACTACAGGTGTTATACTTTTATTTAAAAAAAAAAAAGAACGGCCACACTCAACGGGCCCCCTTTAGGGTAGTGATGTCCTGTGCCGGGAGCCCGAAAACATACAAAGAGACAAGGACAAACACACCCAGATCAGACCACATTCATGTATGGTAAATACAAACATTTGCTCCGAGCGAGAAACAAAACCGCGACCTGTGGCGCTTAAGGCAGGTTCGCTGCCGCTGCGATACAACGTCGTCAAAATGCCTTAATGTTTTTGGTATGAATGTAGTAAGTACCCTCACTCAGATTATCGATGTAAAGTACCAGTATTTTTACTGCTACGTTTCGTCCTATGAGTTGGAGTGCTAGAACCCAAACTCCTACCCCTATGGCATCCTCTCATTTCTTTCCCTTCCTCTTCCTCTTGGGCTCAAGGCACATGTGCAATTTCATGAAAAAAGAGCACGTCTCGCCATCAAACTACTAGTTTGACTAGAAAATATTGTAAAAAATGTATGTATTGTGTTTTTGAGATTAATAAATTAAATTAATGAACATTTTATATGACAATGTAAAAGCAAATATATATTTTTTTATGTTACATGTTGGCAAGCAAGCATACGGTCCACCTGATTGATGGTAAAAAATTTCCGTAGACTATAAGCGCGCAACTCACGCGTTGCCAACCTCGAGATATTGGTTCTTGAATCTCCTTTGCCCAGTAATTTCACTACCCTACAGTGCCCTTCAAACTGGAATACAGTAATGCCTAAGCAGTACTATTTGACGGTAGAATATTTGACACTGCGGTGGTACCTAATTAAGCGGCCGCTTGCAACAAAAGCCCTACCACCAGTGTGATTGATTGCATTCGTGGAGTAATCTATGCTGTGACAGAAATTATCCCAACAGCGGGCGCTGGGGTCGTCAGGTCCCGACGCCGGATAATATCGGTGACTAAGTAGCAATTGAACTTTAAAGGTCTTTAAATTTGTATTTTGACCAATGCTAGCCACCAGTAGCGAACTTTGAAAAAGATAACAAAAAAGCGAAGCCGCTTATAGAAGCTAGTTTTTAATTAATTTAAAACCGTAATATCATTTTATAATCAATGCAATAAATTTTATTTAGTTGAGACAAGATAAAGTAAATAAATCAAATATAAGATTCTCAACAGGATTGTTATTTTGCGTAGTATTTACAGAATTTATTAACGTTTTTGTTTAGTTGTGGTTATTGTTAATATATACATAGAATCATGTACCAAACTGATAAAAATTATAATAATTATTATTATAAATGGACTGTTTAAGAAAATGTAGCCGTCGTTGTGGCAGAATGTATACAAACAAATAAAATTGAATTGTCTGTTTGTAATAAAAACATATGCAAAAAGTGTTGCCTTTTCATTCGTAGAAGAATATAACCTTATTAAATAGCGTTTAATATGTAAAAAAGTTGACATCTAGTTTTCCTATAGATATTACACAAAAACACCGTCAACTAAAATAAACAGTATAAAATTAAACGTTTAAGCATTTACCTTATACGGATGCGTAGGTCTAATCTGACTGGATAGTACGGGGTTAGAAATGTGTCCCCTGCCCTGTTGGTGACTGATCTCCAAAGCCGATCTCAAGAGATCCACTTTAGATGCGGAACCTTGAGGTGTTTTTGGAGATATCTCGATGTTACTGCATCGCCTTTGGCTGTTACTACCGCTACGACTCCGGCATAATTCATTTATATCGCCTTGGGAAAGCTAAAAAGAGTAATTACGAGTCAAACAGCGTATTTTTAACTAGTATTTGGGGTCGAAATTTGACCATAACCATTAGTAAAAACTTTAAAAATTCATCATTGATAATACTTAAGCTTAAAAAAATGAAGAGGTATGTACTAAAATGTTTATATCTTTGCCTATTTATAAATAGAAATATAATCTTGCTTTATCATTAAAAATAACCGAGACAGACTAATAAATGTTTGTGAGAAAATAATAATACATTTATATCCGTGAGATCAACAATATGGCATCAAGAAAATACTAAATTAATTAGTCACCAACTAATCAACATGTTTATTCTACGAAATTAATAATAATAATTGTGGCGCATTCAGTGCTTTGTTTATTCTGGATGCAGGTACGTAGCCTCTTGAAGGCGGGTTGGTTTTAGTTGTGTGTGTAGTTCAGGAGCGTTCTAGTGGTCTAGCTCCCTTGTCTAGACAAGTGAAAATCGCGCCGTGTCGATTCCATTTCGAATATCAATTACCCTAGTGCGATGTCAATCAATAGGTCACGTGGCATACGTTGAAATTATGTAATTTCGTTATCAGTAGCTAAATGTGACTAGGCCCACTTGATTCGTTTGAGCCACCGGTCGAGCTAATAGTGTTTATTATTATATTGCCTCAAACTACAAGCATAGCTCACTCGCCTTCGTGAGATAGAAGTACTTTATGTAGTTGAACAAAAGTACAGTCAACGAATAAAGATAAACTACTGACTGAGATCTGTATCAGTATAATTGCCTGATTAGTAATTACGATCTTCTATATCTTACAACCTATGTGTAAATTTTTCAATTTGAGGCTGCTCATACATTTTTCTTCAACATTTAGGTTAGGTCTTTTCTAGGTTGACGTACGTGTACGTTTACAGTTGCGGTATGATTTTTTCGTAAACTCATTAAGATTAGTCTGAAATGATAACTTACCCTCGCCCTTGAGCCTCTGGATAGGGAATGTAGCGACCCGAGAGGGTTGAAGCGTGTTATCATATGCAATCTCTCCAGAGACACCATCGTACCAGCGTCCTTGCGTAATGGTTCACCATTCAATTTATCTCCTTCACCACTTTCTATGAAACAATAAAATGATCATCACTTTATAAGATAGACTTGACAAGAAACCCTTGACATTATACATTTTAAGTTTGTGTGTATTTATTTGTTTCACTAGAAGAAAACTACATTATCCTTGATTCATATAAAAGGCAATAGAATTTCTGTTTCCTTTTCTAGAATTAGATTTAGGATTGTGTATATTGTAAGAAATTGTCTTGATTTCTCATAATCTTACCAGTATCGTGATCAGATACGTCATGAATTCCCTTCATATTGATATTCCTGAGCCAAAAATAATGCAGAAGTCCATACAAAACGCCACCAAGAAACGCTATCAGCCCCATGTAGCGGAATGCCTCTCTTGTCCCCAAAGAGGCGATGAGGAGACCTCCACCAAAACTACCGCTCCCTCTACCTACAAAACAATATTATATTGTACTACAACGATTTATACGTATAGTATATGTATGGTAAAAAGTAATACTAATAATTTATAATTAGTCCCAAATATCCAAAATTTTATAAAATTAAAAGTAATTTGAATATGAAAATAATTTATACAAAATGTAAGTTTGTTCCTTACGCTTTCATGGGCAAAGGTCTACCTAGTATATGCAATTATTACTATTTAAAAGAGAGATTACCTAAACTGAAATGCGCCATTCCCAACACACCAATCAATGTGGCTAATAAGCTTTTAGGCGCCAGCATAGCGCAGTAGGTAGCCGCGGCAACCCACATTAAATGTACAGACAATGACTCCATCGCTTCAAACGGAAAACACCACCAGGAATTTCTGGAAACAAGAACGCAATTGTGTAAATATATCTAAAATGTATGAAATATAAAATGTATAATGGAATTGAAATTTAAAGTCTCTTTAATGAAGATATTTACAAAAACAGATCGTTTACAAGTGCCTACACCATAACACTGATTTTTCGAATTTTGTGTTCTGTTTTCCCGTTTCAGCCTCATCAATATAATATCTACTGAATTACTTAGGTACCGACGTAATAAAAAGTAAGCTATGGCCTTTACGGAGGTCTAGTTTAGCTGTTACTAATTTCAAGCACGTCAGTAGTTACAGAGACGCACACAACGAACACTACTTTCGTATTCATTAGGGGTAGGTACATCTAAAGAGAAAAAAAAAAGATATAATATTTTTATTCAAAGAAAATGACTCGTCTCATACGTAGGTGTTATTATAGTGTTTGTCATTTCGTCCTTATTCATTAAAATATCATTTACAGACTTGTTTACGACGATAACACATTGTCAAGTTTATAAGCACAATGATCTAGTGTGGGTGTAACATCCAATCCCTCTATTTACCGTTTACAGAAACTACTCTTTTTGTTTTAAAATTTGTGTGTGTTAATGACATTAAAATAAAAAGTTATGTGGTAGGTATATTAAGATAAGTACCCCGATGACTGGGTTTGATGAGTATTTTTTTTTTTGGTAAATCTTTTTTTTTTTTTAAAGTAATAGCCTTTCTCAAAAAAGAATTTTAACCGGTATTGGTGAGGAAGCCAAGCTCTTTAAAAATTCTCACCCGGCCGTAGAGTAAAGTTCAATATGAAATGAGTCCCGTGGAAAGCGATTATTGTCGTTACTTGTCGTTACTGGGGTGATAATAGCGAAATGGTTGATAACGAAAGCGAGCCTTTGGTGCCCTATGGCGGTGGTTGTTTCGTTGGGTTTTACCCTATGTCAATAACAGTAAGCCTCTGGTACTATTCATCAGATGAGTAATGATAAATTATAAGGTCGCCCGTATAGGCCTCTGACTTGACTTTTTGACTATTGTCCAATTGATAACAGCCGGGACCGACTTTTTACGTGCCCTCCGAAGCCCGGAGACGCTTAGTTGAAATACCACCGTGCGATCACCCATCTAGTGACTGACCGTGCCTAAAGTTGCTTAATCCATCGATGGTTTAAAGATCAGTGAGCCGGCTATGAACGTCTCACCTGATCCAATAAAAGCTGATATGTATGTGTAGCCATTGATTGCTTCATTGAATTATTTTGTTAAAGAAAAAAAAAGTAAGACTACTCTAAGCGCCACAGCTCGTGGGCTCAATTTATAGTCTGGGTAGATTTTTGTACTGACCATAAAGGCATGGATTTTGATAGTGTAATTTTTGTGTTGCCGGACCCCGACACAGGATCTTACTATCCTAATAGTATATAGGGCCGTTAAGTGTATATAATCACGGCTGAGTCTCTGTACTCGGCCGCCCCGCCCGGTGACGCTGTCAAGGCCAGTAGGGCCAACAGCAATACACATTCCGAAGAAAAAAAGCGTTAATTTATTTATTAAACTATTAAACACAGTCATGCAAACTTCCCGATCTTTATCTATTTTATTTACTCTTCTTTATTGTTATATGAAATAATTAGTAAAAGCTGACAACAGTTTTACTAGCTACTGGACTAATCTTGTCATCTCACAACTATAAAACATAGTAGAGTAGCTAAATACATCGTATATAATATCTACAGCTATAATCATTCAATCTGTGCTATTACAATTGAATAATGCACATCGTCAAACCTTATCTGATAAGTAGGCTATTGTTATGTCATTAATTGTTGAGACGATCACAGAACGTGATTAAATAAATAGTCATGGCCCTATGATGTTAAAAATAAATCTCTAAGTATATATGCTATGTGTTATAATGTAAATATGTTAATATAGAACACTAACTTCTTGAATGCTATAATGTAATCCACTATTTAGAAACCGTAAAATGTTTGTATCAGGAAGACTGAAATACCTATTTATAAAAGAACAAACGGTATTATGGAACCGTCATGGTAAACTAGTGTAAATATTGCCTAATGGTAAGTGATAAACTTAACTAATGCACGCTCATAGCCGGATGCGCTCACTAATCGGTAAACGATCGGTGGGTACAGCAACTTTAGGCGCGATCAATCACTAGATGGGTGATCGCATAGTGGTATTTCAACTGAGCGTCTCCGTGCTTCGGAGGGCACGTAGTAGACAAGTCGTTCCCGGCTGTTATCGATTTGACGACAGTCGATAAATCAATTCAGAGGCCTATACGAGCGACCTGAACATCTCTGACACTAGATGACACTCGATAAGAAGAAGAAGATATAATGGACTTTCCAAAACTTACAAGCATTTACCATATATAGAGTTTAGCTTAGAGCAGCATTTTAAATCTATCGGTGTCAAAGTGTTTGCTGAAAAGTTCAATTGCTCAAGCTTTAGTACTCACTATAGAGAGTACTCACTACTGAGTAAGGTACTCACTACAGAGACGCGATTTCAGCGAAATAATTACCGTGCGTATTGCAGATATTAAAAAAAATATTTTAGTAAAAATTACAAAAGAGTTAGTAAAAGTTTGAAAAGACCCTGAATAAAAGGCATAATTGGGATATAAGCCGTAAACAGTGAACCTAAAAAAGAAACGTAAGAAAGGTTTTTTTATGATGCGCTTTCCCTTGGTTCAACTTATATATGGACGCAAATAAGCAATACTATGTCAACCCACAAAATTGAAAAAACTGAGTTATATATGTAGAAGTGTTGGTAAATGGCTGAAGAACATTTTTCTTTACTATTTGTAGGGTTTAAAACTTCTAAAAAAGCCATTTTTTAATCATGCAATTTATGTATTATGACTATTATGTTAAACGTTTTAGGTTATATTATATACTAAATATGCAGTTTGTATACTTATTTTTGTGAAAATAAGTAAAATATCTTACATAAATCTGAAATTGCCAAAAACTTGACCAATACATTAAAAAAATCATATAAAGCAAATTGTTCAAAATTTTCAAACGCGTTTTTCTCGAAATGACATTCGTGTGGGTTGACATGGTATTGCTTATTTGCGTCCATATACCTACACGATTTATAACTAAATATGAATGAACATAAAAATGAATGAAAATACTCACTCAATGAACGAGTAGCCGACGAG
This sequence comes from Hestina assimilis, assembly GCA_023373885.1. Lineage (NCBI taxonomy): Eukaryota > Metazoa > Arthropoda > Insecta > Lepidoptera > Nymphalidae > Hestina > Hestina assimilis. The sequence continues at coordinate 4,478,776 of CM041740.1, read as the reverse complement.
TCTGGCAGCGTGAGAGAAGAAGGCGACAATTATTACATTCACGTGACCTATCCGAGATGTGATGGTTTCAGCGCCATACAAAAATGGGATGCTGCTCAATGTACCCACTGTCACTGTTATACCTGGATAAAACCAAAAGACGTTACTTTAGATATTTTAAAAACTAGGTTTATTTGTAATGTGAAGTACTTGTTTTAACTGTGTATGACGTAGATAACTATTTTGTGAGTATTTGTGTGTAAGCTTTTATTTACACTACTATTAAATAGACACAATAATGTGTATTTGTTATTACCAACGGTGGCAAACATGTGTAGGTGTCCGATTGAAATCATTTACGGTAGCAAATGTTCATTAGAAACATTATTTAATTTTGACACCGTTGTGGCGTTGTGGGTAGCGAGTCTGCCTTAAGACTCGACGGTTGCGGGTTCGATTCCCGCTCGGAGCAGATGTTTGTATTAATCGTACAGGTATGTTTTCCGGTCTGGTTGTGTTTGTCCTTGTCATTGTGAATGTTTCCGGACCCCCGACACAGGATATAATTATCCTAATGGGGGCCGTTGAGTGTGTAGCGATTAAAAAAAAAAAAATTATAGGTATAATTACATTAATCAATAAAATAGTAAAACAACTCTACATACTCAACGGCACCCATTAGTACAGTGATATGTGTGTGTTGTGTTGGGGGTCCGGAACCATACACAAGGACAAACACACCCAGACTGGGAAACCTGCCTTTATAGTCAATACAAATATCTGCTCCGAACGAGAATCGAACCCGCGACTTATGGCGCTGGCGTGGGATGTTTGCGTCCGCTGCGCAACATCGTCGTCATTTTGCCACCTGAGATATGTCACAGGGGAGGAGGAGGAAAAGAAGAGAACAAAAGGGGCTGTAATTAGGCTTCGACTGTCACACTTATAGAACGAAATATAATAGAACGAATACTGCTAGTTGGACGCAAATAAGCAATACCATGTCAACCCACATGAATGTCATTTCGAGAAAAACGCGTTTGAAAATTTTGAACAACTTGCTTTATATGATTTTTTTAATTTATTGGTCAAGTTTTTGGCAATTTCAGATTTATGTTAGTTATTTCACTTATTTTCACAAAAAATAAGTATATAATATAACCCAAAACGTTTAAAAATACATAAATTGCATGATTGAAAAAATGGCTTTTTAGGAGTTTTAAAGCTTAAAACCCTACAAATATTAAAGAAGAATGTTCTTCAGCCATTTACCAACACTTCTGCATATATAACTCAGTTTTTTCAATTTTGTGGGTTGACATGGTATTGCTTATTTGCGTCCAGTTAACGTCTTTATTATGTGTGAGTGTCCCATCCCAGTCGTGCCGGCCCATTCATTTCTAGAACCAGCAAGAAGGCTCTATTACTATTTATGAAAATGAAGTTCTTATAAAATGCTTACCAAGTAAAAAGTTAGGTGCTCCAAGCTCTTTCAAATACAAGAACAGATATGATTCTATGAAGCCCCAAAAATTTCCTAATGCGAAGAGGAAGAATATAAATATTATAATGTGCGGCATTTTAATGATGTTCACCAAATCGTGTAACAAATTATCAGCAGGTAGTTTTGCTCCTAGAGGCATGACAGCAACGGTGATCGCTGATATCAAAAGTAATACATCATAAGTATAAAATGCTGCCGAATAGTCTGTATAACCTGAAACAAGATTTGAATATATTTAAAAGAGACCTCTAATGGCATTGTTGGGGCTGACTTTTATGGGACGGAAATGGTTATCTATATTCATGCATCTATACAAAAAAAATTGAAGTGCCTGTTTGTAATCCCAAAATTAACAGCTGTTCACTAAATGCATAAGAAAGTATATACGGTACTTACATAAAAATTTTTATTTTTTATTTTTGTCTGTCTGTCTGTCTGTTTTTTTTTTTTATGTTAGAAGTTGGCAAATAAGCATACGGCCCACCTGATGGTAAGTGGATGCCGTAGCCTATGAGCGCTTGCAGCACCATTAGTAGGTGCCACTCACGCGTTGCCAACCTCGAGATATTAGTTCTTAAATCTCGTTCGCCCAGTAATTTCACTAGCGTACAATGCCCTTCCAACCGGAACACAGTAGTGCCTAAGCACTACTATTTGACGGCAGAATATTGGACACTGCGGTGGTACCTACCTAGGCGGCCTCTTACAACAAAAGACCTACCACCAGTGTGACTGATTGCACTGGTGGAATAATCTCTGTTGTGACAGAGGTTATCCCAACAGCGGGCGATGGGGTCCTCACATCCCGACGCCTTTAAACTGTTTCAATAATCTCTGAAATGGCTGGGCCGATTTTAAGATTGCAATAAAGAAAAGATTGAAGAAAAACAAGTCTAAAATATTACATTGCGAATCCGTAGATTTACCAATCATAGTATCAATAGTAGTTTATGAGACCTTGATATATAAGTAATACCAATCCGTATATGTATATGTACGAATTGAAAACCTTTGTTTATTGTCGGTTAATCAACTCCTAATTGACATTGAAGATAACAATGAAAATACTTACCGACTTGTTTGCTCCTCATATCTATGAGTATACCGGTGATAGGAGAGAAAATTGCCATTCCAATACTAGAAAACAATCTTTCCCTACCAAAATCTCCACCATACTTTTGTATCATAGTCAGTGCTATCGGGTCCATGATTGTAACACCCGCTGATAACATGATAGTTCCCATAAACCGCAAAAAGAAATATATATAGAATGTTTTATCATCGCTCTCTTTGTAGTCCGGCGGACATATATCTGGACCGCCTTTTCTGAAAATTATCATACAAATAAAAAATGTCCCCAAGGTCAATTTACCGGAAGTGATCCATGCTCCTCCCAGCACAGATGGGAAAAAACCTTTTTTTTTAATAAACGCTACACAGTCGACCGTAATGATTGCCATTAGGATGGTTATATCCTGCGTTAGGGGTTCGAAAATATACGAATGACAAGGACAAACGGCGTCGGGATGTGACGACCCCATCGCCCGCTGTTGGGATAACCTCTGTCTCAGCAGAGATTATTCCACCAGTGCAATCAGTCACACTGGTGGTAGGTCTTTTGTTGCAAGAGGCCGGCTAGGGAGGTACCACCGCAGTGTCCAATATTCTGCCGCCAAATAGTAGTGCTTAGGCATTACTGTGTTCCGGTTTGAAGGGCACTGTACGCTAGTGAAATTACTGGGCAGAGGAGATTTAAGAACTAATATCTCGAGGTTGGCAACGCGCTTGGAGAGTAGCACCTACTAATGGTGCTGCAAGCGCTCATAGGCTACGGCAACCACTTACCATCAGGTGGGCCGTATGCTTGTATGCCAACTTGTAACATAAAAAAAAAAAAACACATCCAGATCGGAAAACATATAGAACCCGCGACCTGTGGCGCTTAAGGCAAGTTCGCTACCTGGTAGGTACTGTTGCGTTTCGTGCGATGAATGAGTGCATCGGAGGACCAGTCTCCCATCCCCTATGTTACTTTTTCCTTCTCATCTCTCCCCTCCTATTCCTTGGGTTGACAAAGCTTATGTGATACTCCAAGTATCGCAAGCGTTCATACGTTGCGGTGTCTGCTTACCATCGTATCGTATGCTTGTTGCCAACCGTCATGAAATATAAAAAAATTAAAATTATTATTTCAGAAGACGAATACCTGAAATCGCATTTTTGGACCATACAATCGGCGGATAGTGATTCGAGACGCTGTTGCGATAGTTTGGTCATATTGTGCAACATCACAAGACCGCCACATCTCAAATCTTCCTTATCAAGAGCTGTAATATTTACTCCTTGAGCAAGTAGAAGTTTCTCGCCGAACCTTGATCTGAAATCTGTAACTGTATCGTTGTCGTCCTACAACAAAGACAGTTTAATTACATATTGATAAGCTATAAATATGATACCGTTGTGGGGTTGTGGGTAGCCTGCCTTTAGACTCGACGGTTGCGGGTTCGATTCCCGCTCGGGCAGATGTTTGCATTGATCTTACAAATATCTGTCTCGGTCTGGGTGTTTGTCTTTGTGGGTCTTTCCACCGTGCCGGTTGTTATCACATAACATCTAATAATAATCGTTAACTCTTGATAAGTAAATCGTTCTTATCCAATAAGTTACTCGTTCTGTCTCTGTGTAATAAGCAGACCCTGGTTAAAATACTCGTATAATACCGGCAATAAAGCTAGGAAGAAGTAACTATGAATATATTTTTCTATATAAAATATTTCTACGGACCCTTTCCATTTCGATACCAAGCTGTTCTTTCGGCTCGCCTAAATCGTCATGTACTTCTATCAAAAAGAATGCCGCGTCGTTGTAATCTTCGTCTTCATCGGTGATATTAAAGAAACTGAAAAACGTTTTACGTATAAACCTTAACAAGACAAAAGTCGATTTTATGAATAAAGTACATGTTTAGAACAGAAATTTACGATGAATTTCGTAATAATCGGTTTCAAGTTTACTGTTGAATAAATATTAATATTTTTTAACTTACATTTAAAGGCGTCGGGATGTGACGACCCCATCGCCCGCTGTTGGGATAACCTCTGTCACAACAGAGATTATTCCACCAGTGCAATCAGTCACACTGGTGGTAGGTCTTTTGTTGCAAGAGGCCGGCTAGGTAGGTACCACCGCAGTGTCCAATATTCTGCCGCCAAATAGTAGTGCTTAGGCACTACTGTGTTCCGGTTTGAAGGGCATTGTACGCTAGTGAAATTACTGGGCGAACGAGATTTAAGAACTAATATCTCGAGGTTGGCAACGCGTGAGTGGCACCTACTAATGGTGCTGCAAGCGCTCATAGGCTGCGGCAGCCACTTACCATCAGGTGGGCCGTATGCTTGTTTGCCAACTTCTAACACAAAATAAAAAATAATAACTTACATATAAATAAAGTAGAATAAAAATACACAGCACTAAAAATAAATATTTCAATGGTCTTAAAGGTTGAAGAGAAATTCGCTGTTGAACATAAATAATGCTTATCATTATAGTAAAGTCTTTGACTCTAAGGAAGGCTTAGTAATAATTTAATGTGTTTATATAATTGTTTCCTACTATTTACACGAATATTAATGTAATTTAAAACTAAAGTAAACTGACGCATGTAATTATTCACAAATATTTTGAAACCTGCTATTGGAGAGATTCGGTGGATGGATTTTGTGCGAGATATGGAAGTCGAGATCGTCTTTGTCATCTGATGGATCATTTGTTGGTTTTTCCGTTGGTCTGGACAACATGCAGTGGTCGATACATCTATCGAGGACAAAATCCACTTGTTCATCTTCATCGGGACATTCTCTACTAGGACAAGGGCTCCACCATATCTAGAACATAGATATAAATTAATAAAATAATAATTAATAATATATTTAAAAATCTCAATACTTAAATTAACATGAAGCGGAAAAATAATCGTTGACGTTATTTAATTCTATTGTCTTTCTCTGAAATTCTCTCTTCAGTCTTCTGAAGATCAACATGAAGTTAGTAAAAACTATTATATTTTATAAATAAAGATATTTGATTTGATTATATTATGATTTTATAAATAAAGATATTTGATTTGATTTGATTTGATTTAAAAGGCCAATCTTTTCGACTAAGACTAAGATAAAATTTGCAAAAAAAAAATACGGAAAAAATGCATACCATTGTACACTTTCTGTTCAAACCACAGTATGTTTTAACATAAAACGATATAAATTCAAACCTTAGCTAAGTTTCTAGTATTCGCTGTCACTCGTATGCATAATTTAACTTTATTCTCTTAATAAACAACACGGGCCGTTATGACAAAACTGTTTAATCCGTTAAGGCCGGATGAAGACGATTTGCTCAAATTCTTAAGGACAGGAGCTTAGTTAGTAATTGGGTAAGAAGAGACAATTCTTTCTTGGTATTGAAATTAATCGTATATTTGGTATACCTCAACGCTCCTTTTAATGGGATGTCGCATGACGTATGCTGATGGCATCACTCCCGGCGTTTCCTGATGTGGAATGAGGAGTAGCGAATGATGAAATGCTGCGTTTAGTATAAGAGCTGTGATGACCACTGGTTTGTACTCTCCGAAGCGATCGACCAAAAATCCTAAACATAAACAAAAGTGATGTTATCACCAAAACTCTAATTCTATCTCTTCCGTCGAATATTAAACTTACCAGTAACCGGTGGACTTAAGAAGGTAGTAAATGGTAGAGCTAAATACACAAAAGAAATTTCTGGCACAGTTAGTCCTATACTCTGCATGTGTATCGTTAAATATGGTAAAAGAGACGCCGTTGCCCCGTACATCACAAACAAAGTCACTTTTAACATAATGAGATTCGGATTAATCCGTAACCAAATTATCAGCCTTCGGAAGCATCCTAATGATTCTTCACTCTCGTCGTCCATGTCGACGTCGTCTTCCGTGTACTTTTTTGATATATCATCTAAAGATTTCGACATTTTGTTCACTATTCACATTTTTCAGTAAAAGATTCAATGTTTGTACGCGGACTATCTCTTATCGACTGGCGCTCGTTGGCGGCAAAGGTTGTCAGTAATGTGACGGTTATTTATACAGGGATTATGCGCCGTGACTCGGTGGCAGCGGGAAGCCAGGAGGGTCCCGTGCTCCCGAGCGACTGCGAAGCGGGCAGGACATAGCGGACGTCGCGGTACGCCAATTTACAAATAATAGCAAATTATCCTCGTTTAAGAAGTGTCACGACGATTGGTGGGGATGTTGGCTAAATCGACTGGTGATGGCCGAAGACCTTGCGGGTAATAGCCGAGGTCGGGGCGCTCCGCTTGGGTCTTAGTTCCCGAGATGAAGCCGCTCATCACGAAATAGCGCGCGACTTCCTTGCAACTCTTGACTGTGAGTTATGATTAAATTTATCAGAACTTTATTATATTAAACCAATAATAATCGTTATTTTATTATAGTATTCATTAAATATATACAAATGCATAATTATAAAATAACAAAATAAAATATAAACGCATAATAATGTATGTATTTTAAATAAATTTATAAAACGGGATGAAAGGTTTTTTTCACTCAAATCTTCCATTTCCAGTCATTGGTGTAATATAATTCTGCACTGCGCACTAAACTATATGTTAGGCTTAACACTTTAGAACTTAAAAAATAAGAATATAAAAATACTAATAATACTTTCTAGTCAGAAACAAAAAAACAATAAGTAAAAATTAACTCAGGTAATATTCATTAATTTTTACATAATGAATACCAATGAAATATATTAATTTGAAATAAAAGTACATAAATAAAATATTATTTTTATTATTTGATTTTGTAATGGTAATATAATTATTTATTTTAAACTGATGTTCCCATTAAATAATAATAATTAAGAAAATGTTTATAATACACATATCGCCATCTATCTTAAAAAATTTGTAGTAAAATGTTAAAGCTACTACATTGCCATCTATTATGGAATAGCATTTATACTTAAATTAACTGAGTTACAGATACAAAATAAAATTACTCAACATTGGCTAAATGAAAATATTTTATTTTTAACTAATATAAAAATTATTCACGTATTTTTATGTAAAATTTAAATTACATATTTTAAAGTTACTTTTCTTATATTAACGTATAGTAAGTATTCAATAAGCAAAATTAAATCTAGTTAGGTATATCTCATAGCCAGTGCCAAGAATTTATAATCTTGTACAATACGTTGTCTACTAATTTTGTATTTTATATTATGTGGTTATTGTGACATCTAAATCTATCTAAGACTCTCATTAATTAAGTGCGCTGAGATAAAAACATCGAATCAGTTCAACAATGGACGATGGAACTGTAAGTACTATAGTGACAAGTACATAAAACATCCGAATTACTAGTTAATTTATTTTTAAACTATCATTATGAATTACTTTCTATTAAAAAAAGAATTTAAAAATATCTTTTTTTTTTAATAGCAGCGACATCTATGGATCATAAGCACTATTTACAAAATGTAGGTCTTGACTGTCTATAGTCTACTGCAAATTGTCAACCATAATGCATTGCGCATAAATGGCCGCCATGTTGCTGCCGTCTGAAAGATGTTCACATCTGTGTGTGTTTACTAATGAATTTTAAGAACTTTAATAGCTAAATTACTGTGTTTGTGAAATTGTGAGTGTACAATGGTTTTATTTTACATATGTTTTTGTGATTGAAAAGTCTGTCAAATGTCTCTGAGGCCAATAAACAGTGAAATTTTCTTTAGGTAGTCATTCGAGTCGGACGGCATAATGGCTGACAATCTGATTCAAAAGTCACATAAAACTAGTGAAAAAAACAAGTATAACAACGTTGTTCATCGTACTACGAGCGAATCTCTTCGACTAAACGAGTCAGAGAAAGGAGTGACTCACCCGACAAGTCTTCAATCCGCCCATAACCCAAGGAAAACGTCTTCCTTTCAGATTACCAGTGTGACTGTTGGCTCTCGGGTGAGCACTGATGCAGGCGAGGACTCCGCTGACGATCTAGACGAATCTCACACCGACGACATCTCAAGGGTGACCGACATAGAGAATGAAACTCCGAGCTACTCAGAAGACACCTTCTCGAAAGACGACGTCTTTTACAACGCGTCTAGTGCATCGCTAGGTTGCGCTCCTGTCATCCCGACCAGCTCGCAGTACGGACTTGCGATTGTCGGCCAGGAACCTAATACTAATCAAATAGGAGGAGCAGTGCCAAATAGTAATAACACAGAAGTGAATGACATGCACGTTAGTGTCACGAATGCTGGAACTGGCAGCATTATCAACCTCATAGGAAATTCTAAACCCCAAGAAGGTATGAAGGAGATACAGGAACATGTTCGAAATGAGAGATTTAAAGTTGTCAAGATAGAAAGCACCGAACCTTTCCGTCGTGGGAGGTGGATGTGTATGGATTATCTTGATCACACCACAACTCAGCAAAACGCTCCAATAACACTTAACAACAATTTGGATGTGAATGAGACTAATACATTGCAGGCTCCAGACAGTGGAGTAGTGATAAATGATAGTCAACATGATGATATGTGTAATGATCTTGCAAATAAAGGACATAAAGATCAAGTGAATGCAGTGCAGCAAATGGATCAAGGTGTTCAAAAACAATTTCCTATGGCTTCCCCTGGGCAATCCTTGACCCAGCCTATTAATATAGTTCAGCAACAAATGCCTGTTAATCAATCTGTGTCTGTGCAATCGCCTCCTCTTGAGATGCCTCAACAAATGCCAAACCAAAATATACAATCTGCCCAGCAAGTCGGACAACAGCATCCACAGAGTATGACACATATCACAATGCAAAATACTCCACAGAATCATCCCCAACAAACTCAACAACAACAAGTTCAACAAATTCCACAGAGCTTTCCTCAGCATCAATTACAACAAGTAATTGCACAGTCACAGGGTATCGCCATGCAGCAAATTCCTATGCATCAACAGATGCCGCAGCAGATGCAACAAATTCCAAATCAACAAATGCAACAAATCAGTCAACATTTGCCCCAAGCTCAGCTCACTAACATGCAAATACAACAACAGATGCCACAAATGCAAGGTATTCCTAATCAAGGACAATTAACCCAAGTGCCTGGACAGCAACCACAAATGCAACAAATGCAAATGCAACCTATGCAAGGCCAACCAAACCCACAACAAATTCATCAGATGCAACAAGCACAGATACCTAATATTGGACAAGGTCATCATTTACAAAGTCAACAAGCGATGGGAACACAGCAAGCCCAACTTCAGCATTTGTCTAGTCAGGCCCAAATTCAAGCATTGCAAAACCAGCAATTGCCAAATCACATACAGCAAATGCAAATCCCTACACAGTTAACTGCTACTAATCAACAAATTTCTCAAATGCAAACCCAAATGCATCAAATGCCATCACAGCCTCAACAATCTGTGGTACCTGGAATACATCCTCAAATGCAACAGCAGAGCATGGCTGTTGCTCAACCTCAGTACAACCAAGCGGTAAATCAGCAAGGAAATCCTCAGTCAATGATAAGTGCAACCATTCCATCATCCCAGCAGCCAATGGTGCAAGCTCAACACAATGTCCCTCAATATCACACGCAGCAATCGCAGATGTCACAGCAAGGGCAAACTTTGCCACAAGAGGTGCTGACTAGTATTGTAACATCACAGCAAGGTGCAACTCTTCCTACTAATCTACAACCAATGGTCACTCAACCCCAGGGGTCTACATTGCCAGCGAATCTCCAAAGCCTAGCTGGGCAACAGCAGGCCCCAGTCCACTCTATGGCACCACAACAAGGAAATGTACCTCAAGGAAACTTACAGATTATGACAGCTGCACCTCAGAATATGCAAATGACCCTTGATGGAAATCAACCTAGCATGCAAATAGCCCCTTCTGATGCTATATATATGCAGCCACCTAATGTTGGTCAACAAATGCCGGCACATATGACACAGCCACAGAATATGTTGCAGCAGCAAGTGAGTGGACAGGGACAAATGGGAGGTGTGCAATATGTTCCTAATCAACCTGTGCCACAAGTGTCAATGGCTCATCAGAACATTCCGATGTCTATGCAACAGTCTATGCCAGTCGGAATGGGAGGAGGTGTTCACGCAAATGTGGTGCAATCTCAGACCAATATGGCTCTGGGCTATGGAGGTGTCGTGCCCGTGATGTCCCAGAGTAATGTGGCGCCAGTCGAGGCGACCGTGTCGGGAACTAATTCTCCGGTTGTGTCAATGCCCGTCAACTCCACCGCATATGTGTCGAATGCGGTTCAGCCAGGACACGATAGTCAGGGTTTCGGTAGCCCAGTCAGTGCAGTGGTGTCTCACGCTATTAGTGGCGCAGTGGTAAGCAATGTGAATGTGAATGCGTGTGATAGTGGTGGTCTGGATGTGGCCTCAGATGGACTACAATCTGGTGACATAGGGGACGGCAAGGATGAGCCGCAGCCTGCACCACCTCCTGAGGATGAAAGGTGAGTCAATTTTGAGCTTGTCATCTACTTTATTTAAAAGTTCCCGATAAATACTATCAAGTTTTTATCTCTTGATTATATAATAATATAAGTAATATATACTTGTATGATAATATTTTTATGCACTGATTAGAATAGTCTGAAAAATATTAATGATGTTTCTTTATTTCGACTAATATTTTATTTATAATATTATAATAATTGTCTCATTTTTCTTATTTTAAAAAATTATACATAATTGTATATATTTAGTACATAAAAAGTAAATATAAATTGAATTAAAATATTTGTTCAATAGTTTTTTCTTTTTAGATTTTTTATAAATTTTATTTAAACTCTTTTTATTTAAATTTTTGTACTACTTTTTGACTACAAATTAAAAAAAAACTTTCAATAATGAAATCTCGAATATTATAGATATTTATGCTCTGTTATTGTTTATAATTAATTAATAATTATATTTATTATAATTAACAAGGATTATGCCATGCCATTTACAACCATTACAATTTTACTATATTATTTTAATAAATAACTAATAAACAAATTAAATTAAATAGGCCTTGCTTTCTTTAGGATAGAATATTATATCATATTATTATCCTTAGTTGATCTGGAAACCAGTAAATGCAAATGCACATATAAGCACATATCGGAGAGGATATAAATCAATTGTACCTGCGATTTTATAGATTTGTAGATTTGGTGGTTCATAGATTTTTCTTTATTGCACGAAACCTTAATTCTTTTTCTAAAATAAAAGTATCCTTGTTACTCCTTATAACATCAGCTATCTGCAAGTGAAACTCTCATTAAAATCAGTCCAGACATTACAGAGATTGGCCGGAACAAACAGACGGACAGACAAACATTTTATAATTTTTTTCTTTATGTAATTACCTTATATTATAATTATGTACTTTCATATGCATTTAGTGAAGAGTTGTTAATTTGGAATAGCAGTTCAATTTTATTTATTTGTATAGATTTAATTTTCTCATTCACCCTGAACAGAAACCTGGTGGGGTGGGTTGTTTTAAACTGTTGTTTTTAAAAATATGTAAATATTATTATTTATTGTATTAGAAACTAAATTTCCTATTATTAACTAAAGAATTATGCCATAAAAATATTTTGTTATGCTCAAATGTAACCTCTTCATTTGATATCTATTGACGTAATAATTCTTTCCCTCCTAAAGATAAATTCATATTTGAACTTTACTATTGATGTGACATACCTGTTTCCTTTACTAATTTGAAAGCTTAAATCCGCTATTATCGCCATATAATGACATTCATATAACGCTTTGCATCCTCAATATATTTTTAGTTATAATTTAGACATAATTATCGTACGACTTAGACCTTAAAGCTAAGTTAGCAACAGTCGAGAAATTACGAATGTGGCGTCCTATATATATCCTATTTGTAAAAATAACTCATCCGTAGACAATGGCGGTTATTCTCTTTGCTTTTGGCCGCGGTTCGTACCGTCGAACGGAATCCGAAGTCCCTTTGATGCTGTTTATTTGCGCTTCGTCCTGCGACATAAATAGGTAGATGACACGTACGGTGCATGGTGCTCGCCGGTATGTCGGTGACTCACGCGCAACGTATCTGACTTCGCTGTGAGGCTAAAAAAGCGACTGGGCGTTCTTTTCGTACGCTCGATAAGTAGATCGTTCGTCTTTCTAAAATTCTACCAACCGTTACTATTACCTTTCATTTAGGGTTGTCACATTTTTTTCTTAAAATTAAAGTACATTGGTGATTAAAGACAATAAAAAAGTACATAGTGTCAAAATAATGATTTTTCTTAAGGATTATATTTTTAAAAACATATAACATATTTTTTATTAGGTTCAGAGTAGCTTTGTTTCTTTTGTCTCGCCATTTCATCACAGAAGAGGCATCTGTGTATGCTGATGTCGCAAGAATAGATATAACACATAACATAAAAGTAATATTACTTAATACAAGTATCGTCAGTCTTGTTGCCTCTATTTCTATGTAGTAAATAATCCCGAAAACCCTAGAGAAATCAAATCAAGCAAATAAAGTATTTTCGCGTACTTTATTATGTAGTACGGGTGGCAACCCTACTTTCGTTACAGACTTCCTGTTCATCAACGCAACTATAAACATATCAATGGTGAATAATTTATTAAAATTCTAACGAGTTCTTTAATTATATGTATGTATTCCCAAGACGAAATCACAATGCAAAAGAGTCTCACCCGGCGCCAGCGCAACATCAGTGGCGTCGTTGGTAATCGAGTCGAGAGCGGAAGGCCATGAAATATGAGATTTCCACTCGCTTATGATCGACTAATATGCATAACAATTACCTTGTGATCAGATAATTATATTGATTATTGACAAACAAGCACTTACATCTAAATTATATATATAAAAAAATTATTTGTATCTCCAAATAGATCTTTCATGTTATATCGCGAAAGCTTTATAAAGAATGATATTATGTTGTATATTGTTATTTAATAATACCTTTGTGGCACCAATGGCCCGGCACGACTAGGGATATATATCGGCGTGAATCAGCAGTAGTGATACTGCTTCGTTTTAATTGATACGTGAAAGTGTCGGAGACCCAAACTCCTTTTATCTTATATACGCCCTGATAGCTAAGTAACGTAAGCTATGGTAGCTGCTTTCCAGGCCGTCGCAGGCACTATGTTTGAAGACCGTTATGGCATAATGGTAGCAAGCCCGCTTTGAGCCTCGACGGTCGCGGATTCGATTGCCGCTCGGAGCAGATGTTTGTTATAAATATCTGTTTCGGTTTGGACCTTTGTCTTTGTAGGTGGGGTAATCGAGCCTCGGAGAGCACGTTAAGCTGTCTGTTTTTTTTTTTTTTTATATGTTAGAAGTTGGCAAACAAGCATACGGCCCACCTGATGGTAAGTGGTTGCCGTAGCCTATGAGCGCTTGTAGCACCATTAGTAGGTGCCACTCACGCGTTGCCAACCTCGAGATATTAGTTCTTAAATCTCGTTCGCCCAGTAATTTCACTAGCGTACAGTGCCCTTCAAACCGGAACACAGTAGTGCCTAAGCACTACTATTTGGCGGCAGAATATTTGACACTGCGGTGGTACCTACCTAGCCGGCCTCTTGCAACAAAAGACCTACCACCAGTGTGACTGATTGCACTGGTGGAATAATCTCTGTTGTGACAGAGGTTATCCCAACAGCGGGCGATGGGGTCGTCACATCCCGACGCCTTTATCTGTCGTGGGAAGTCTGTCCCGGCTGTTATCATTAAATCTGATAGTAATCGTTAAATCCTGATAGTTAATTGTGACACCGTTGTGGCGTTGTGGGTAGTGAGTCTGCCTTAAGCCTCGACGGTTGCGGGTTCGATTCCCGCTCGGAGCAGATGTTTGTATTCATCGTACAGGCATGTTTTCCGGTCTGGTTGTGTTTGTCCTTGTCATTGTGAATGTTTCCGGACCCCGACACAGGATATAATTATCCTAATGGGGGCCGTTGAGTGTGTAGCGTTTAATTTACTCTTATCTATTGAGTTACTGGTTCGCCCTTAGAGTTGCGGAAGTCAGATGCCAATCGCTCTGTGTAGAAAACTAGGAACCCCTCAAATCTGAATAATACTATAAGCAATCCTGGATACCGGAAATAATACCAAGTAGAAGAAGTCGCAGGCACTATGTTTCCGATATCTTTTAGTTTAAAAAAGTTAATAACTCAATTAAATAATTAGTTTGTTGAATGTCAATTTAGACTTAAGATGGTCGGAATTGCATTATTCTGGTGTCCGCGTCGTATTCACGAGTTTTTCCAATAGCCTATTGTTTAAAAGTGTTTTTGAACTCTCCTTCATGGAAGCATTGTCGTTTATAATCGTTTGTCTCATGCATTAAAGCAGTTACCAATTACAGGTCATCTTTACTGGAATTATTGTCATTCCGTCATAAATTAGCTATATCTATAAACATGGGCGTAGCGAGGTAGGAGCGGAGAAAATAGTCACTTTGCCTCCCCCTGGACCCAAAATTAAGATTTTGCCAAAGGCCAACACAGGATATAACCTAGCCTAATGGAGGCCGTAGAGTGTGTAGCGTTTAAAAAAAAGCTACGCCCAAGTACATTGTAACATGTTAAAATAGTCGTTAAATGTAAAATTCCTTCTGCACGAGAGCTATCGAGCAGTCGATGGAATCTATTGGCGTGCTGATATCGGTGAAAGTAGATGCACAAAATGAGCGGCATTCTCAATATTGTCAAATAAACCGGCTCTCGGCTCGGCGGTTTACCGAATCGTAGAAATAGCTTTAAATTTAATTAATATTGCTATTTTCCTATAATCCTTTTCTCATCGTATTAATGGCTAAATTTGTTTTTAGTTTGTTTGTTGCGATAAGTACGTTTTAGGTTTTTAACTTCCGTAGGGTAAAAAGGTCTTCATGCGTTGTTATTAACAATCTGTGTGATGTATTTTTTATCCGGATGGCTTTGAATTCTCTTATTTTTAGATTTTAGTTGGGATATTTTTGTAGATGATCAACGGTTACGGCAATGAAAATAGAATTTTACAAGGTATACAATCTATTTTTTATTGTAATTAAGGATTTTTTATTTGGATTATCAAACCAAATAAGTATAATTAGTTTTTGAAGAGTTGAGCTATTTGACTCCTTTGCGCAATAGAGTATACTAATTTCCCGGCAAAGTCAGTCCATTTTTATAGAAAATGGGAAAGTTCTCCTAACCTAACTAAATTTTGTAAGATACTTCTGTCTGAATACTCTAAATCTCTAACACAGTAGTTTTTTTATATCATGATGGTTGGCAAACAAGTATATGGTCCGCCTGATGATGATGAAATCTCAGATGCTTGTGGCCAACACAAGGTATAGGAGGGAAGGATGAGAAGGGAACAGAGGGGGTGGGAGATTGGGCCTCCGGCGCTCTCACTCATCGCACGAAACGCAAGAGTACTGTTAATTTACGCCGATTTTCTGTGAAAGGGTAGTGCTACCCATTTGTGTTGGTAGCAGCATGGCTCTAATACTACTGTGTTTATATGAAACGTACATAGAGGAATATCTTAAGACTTCAATATATCAATATTTTGTAGTTGTAAATAAAGGTTCCTAATAAATGTACGGCTTTGGGTGTTTAAGATAACGAAATTACAATTTGATGGTACCGCTATCTCCGTATACTTTCAAATGGATAACGTAAATTTGAAAGTAATGCTGTGTGTTTGTTTGTTATAACCATTTCCTGACTATGTCAATTTTCATCGATTTTTATGAAATTTGTCTTGAAAGATGGGTCGAATTTTTATTAAGGAAGAAAATAATTTTAATACGGATATTCATTGAGGTCTCGTGAAAAACTAATTTTTATATAACTACAAACTGCACCCATCATGCTTTGCCACGTAAAGGAAAAGGTTTTCAATTTTTTTTAAGCCAGGTATTATCGCAGGTATTTAGAACAATTTTTCTTACATACTTTCATTAATAAAGAGAGGCGACCCATCATAAAGTAGCATATATAGATGCTAAATTGAATAGATTTCGTTAGATTAAAATGCAGCTGTAACCGCAAAGCGCCAGTGAATAAAATGCTGCTATATTGCTATTCTATCACTATAGTGCATTATTTAGGTTTAGAAACGCATAGAGAAGAAGTATAATAATATTAATAAGGAAAGGCGATCCGTCTCATAAAGTAGCATAAAGATATGCCAAATTGATAAGATTTCCTTGGATTAAAATGCAGCTGTAACCGCAAAGCGCCAGTGAATAAAATGCTGCTATATTGCTACTCTATCACCATAGTGCATTATTTAGGTTTAGAAACGCATAGAGAAGAAGTTTACAAAATTTAATAGGCAAAGGCGATCCGTCTCATAACGTAGCATAAAAATATGCCAAATTGATAAGATTTTGTTGGATTAGAATGCAGCTGTAACCGCAAAGCGCCAGTGAATAAAATGCTGCTACATTGCTACTCTATCACTATAGTGCATTATTTAGGTATAGAAACGCATAGAGAAGAAGTTAACAAAATTTAATAGGCAAAGGCGATCCGTCTCATAACGTAGCATAAAAATATGCCAAATTGATAAGATTTTGTTGGATGAAAATGCATCTGTAACCGCAAAGCGCCAGTGAATAAAATGCTGCTACATTGCTACTCTATCACTATAGTGCATTATTTAGGTTTAGAAACGCAAAGAGAAGAAGTATACTAATATTAATAAGGAAAGGCGATCCGTCTCATAAAGTAGCATAAAGATATGCCAAATTGATAAGATTTCGTTAGATGAAAATGCAGCTGTAACCGCAAAGCGCCAGTAAATAATATGCCGTTATATTGTTACTCTATCACTATAGTGGATTATCTAGTATATACGAGTACATCGAAGTAATTAGTGTTGATCCAATTATAAGTTTGCGTATTAAATCGTCACAGTTAATTGAATATAGCGGTGAAATATTGAACGACTTCTTTTAATAAAAATTTAGGAAGCTATCGGTTACCTTGGAATTTATGAAACCACATTTCTTGTCTTTAATATTATGTCTGTGACGTTTTTTATTCTTTAATTGGTCTGATATTTATTTAAATTGTAGATTTTGATTTTGGTTTTGTATAAACCAACTCGCCTTCTGACTTCAGTATTTTGAAAAAAAAATGCGACGGTCATTGAATATCTATATAAAATTAACTTCCCTTTTCACAGACAGTAAGTTAGTCACACGCTTTATTCGATTATGCAAACTAACTTCGTTTCGTTGCGTTAGTGCGACTATACGCAGGAGCAAATCTTTGCACAGAAGTAAGGAAGGGCATGTCTTTACTTAATACGTCTATGATTATGGTAACTTTATTTTTGGCAACCAATACTCATAGGCGGCCCATTGGCCAGGCGGCCCATTGGCCAAGCGGCCCATTGGCCAAGCGGCCCATTGGCCAAGCGGCCAATTAGTTAAAAACGCCTGTCCCAATTTGGATAAAACCTGCCATACAGATAGTTTATTATTAGTACTAATTATTATTCGTACTAACACAGATACTTTTCTCCGAAAAAAATGTTCCTATGGCATTTTCAATTTATCGAACTACATGACGTATTTATTTGCAAGTTGATATAGATTCAATAGAAAAATAACTTAAGATTAAGATAACAATTACGACTTTGTGGCGCAGGGGTAACGAAACTGCCTTAAGCGCCACAGGTCGAGGGGTTCGATACCCGCTCGGAGCATGTTTGTATTGACCATACAGGCATGGTTTCCGGTCTGGGTGTATTTGTCCTTGTCATTGTGTATGTTTGCGGACCCCCGACACAGGATATAACTGTCCTAATGGGAGCCGTTCACTGTGTGATGTTTATTTATTATTTATTTATTAACAATTACAATAATGCGAGCGAAGCCACGGGCGGTACTAGTGTAAAAATAATTGTATATTAAACGCATATATTTAATTTATCAATATTAAATTACGTGATAATAGTTTATAAACATTAATATTAAACTATTAATTAGTGTCGTACACAAATCTGGATATTATCTTTAAGATAAACATATTACGCATAGTTCTTTGTCTCTCATTGCGAACATTTATATGTAAGTATAGGAGGTATATTTCTCAACAATAAATTTGAAAGTTTGTATGTTTGAATGTTTGTTACTCAATCACGCAAAAATGGCTGCACGGATTTGGATGAAATTTGGCACAGATATAGATTGTTTTTTTATGTTAGAAGTTGGCAAACAAGCATACGGCCCACCTGATGGTAAGTGGCTGCCGCAGCCTATGAGCGCTTGCAGCACCATTAGTAGGTGCCACTCACGCGTTGCCAACCTCGAGATATTAGTTCTTAAATCTCGTTCGCCCAGTAATTTCACTAGCGTACAATGCCCTTCAAACCGGAACGCAGTAGTGCCTAAACACTACTATTTGGCGGCAGAATATTTGACACTGCGGTGGTACCTACCTAGCCGGCCTCTTGCAACAAAAGACCTACCACCAGTTTGACTGTTTGCACTGGTGGAATAATCTCTGTTGTGACAGAGGTTATCCCAACAGTAATTGTTACCTGGATTAAGATATAGGACACTTTTTATCCTGGAAGTGTTTATACCTGTGGAGTTATCAAAAAACATGCTATAGGACGTATTCGTAATTAACAGGTAATTTTCACATATCCAATGAGTTACTGGTTCGCACTTAGGGTTGCAGAGATCAGGTCGCAATCGCTCTGGATATAAGCCGACACTGGGTAAACACTGAGAATAATACTAGGAAGTATGTATTAATTATTATTATTGGCTAGTGTTATTAAGATAATTAATAAAACGTATAAAACAATACAATACAGTTGAATACAATAATTATTTTCGAGTAAATATAGATTCGATAATATACAGGATATCTCGTGCATACCGAGAATATTTTAAGTGCATTTAATTAGCGATTACTCTCCGCGTTCGACCTTCTCGCAAACGCTAACAATTCAGGTTTCGTGTTATACGATGTTTTTTGCATTAAAAAAATGTCTATCGTCTATTTTATTGTTTTGAATGTTATCACTTGGATTTTTACTAGAAACAAGTTAGCTTTGGCCAGCGGCATCTTCTGCTACAGAAAGAAAATATTGTATAACTAGCATCTGCCACCGGCTTTGCCCGCGTAAATAATGATTTTAATACAATTGTCCTCAGGGGTGGCGTTTTAGAAAATTTTAAAACACGTGTTTCTTTATCTTTACTTGCTTGTTAAACTAAGTTTCATGCTTCTAGTTTTAAAAAAGACTGAATTCTATGCAAACTTTTAACATCTTATTCACCCTCTTAAGGGTTGAAGTTAAAAAAATAATAATAAAAATATAAACGCTACACACTCAAAGCCCCCATTAGGATAGTGGTATCCGGAAACACATACAAGGACAAGGACAAATACACCCAGACCGGAAAATATGCTTGCATGGTCAATACAAACATTTTATGCTCTGAGCAGGAATCGACCCCGCGACCTGTGCCGTTTAAGGCCGGTTCGCTACCGCTGCGGCACAACTTCGTCAAAATCTTTACTGCTCGTTTTCGTTTTTAAAGCCTGTAAAAAAAAAATAAGCTGTTTAGGTCCAAGGGTTTTTGGCTGAGCGTTTATAAGTCAGGTCTTCTTTTATACATAGAGATTCCAGAATACCCCCTTCAAAAATGATTGCTATGATACGCGTCATCTACTGGAAGTTTAGCCTACTATGCTTTTTCTTAAATCCATGAACGAAGTTCGTGGAATTTATCGGAATAGGATAAACGGTATGGTATGAAGTTAGAGTTGCCACCTTTTTTTCTTGGATTTAAAGAATATTGCTGACTCAAGTTAGGAAAAAAATAAAGTGTCAAGATAAAGTATCATTGCTTATTCTTTAGCATTATATTTTAAAAAATATTTTGATGATTTTCGGAAGGTTTAAAAAATGTTTGTGTAAGGTAAGGTAAGATTGTTTCTTTCGTCTCGCCATTCCGTCACAGAATAAGCTCTGTGACTGCTAAGGTCGCTGGAATAGACATTAAAATTGTAATTACTTTATACATGTATAAAAAATATAGTCATTCTTCTTGCTGTCATTTTTGTTGCAGTTAATAATTCCGAAAAATCAAGAAAAATAAGATCAGCAAATTAAAAAAAACGCGTACTTTATCGTTCTCCTAATTTATAGAGTAAAATTATACCGTAGGGAGTAAGAAATTTAATATATATATTATAAAGTACGGGTGGCGGCAACCTTATAATATACAAACATTCATTTTTATATATTAGGTGATGATGTATTACGTTTGTTTTAAAAAGTAAATTTTCTGTCGACGGTGAACTAAACTAGCATGTTATTGTTAGAATCAATAATGAAATTAATCGTGATTGTATTAAATTCCAATAAATCGATAACTCGGTTCGTTAACTGATAATGCAAATAAATTATCAACCATTATCCTTTCAATGTCGTATTCTATTATTTTTGCATCCAACGTAACCACAGAATTTATTCTTTAATTTTGACAAAATATATATATTTTTTATATCATGGTAAGCAGTCACTGCATGATACATGAAGTATCACATGCGGGTTGCCATCCCAAGGGATAGGGGAAGCGATGAGAAGGAAAAAAGAAGGGTTGCAGACGGGTTGGGATCTCTTCGGCGCTCTCACTCATCACACGACACGCAACAATACTCTGTTACTTCACACCGGGAAAAACATGACCTCCACTACTAAGAAATTCATCAAATCAAATCTCTTAATATTTTTTCAGATTAAACTATTTTACCGTGGTGCCAATTATAACTTTATTATAAATAATGCCATATAAATTGAGGGTGTTGATTTATTTATATCGAATCAACAGCCCAAAAATAAGTTTCAAGCTTCTAGCTCCAAAAATGACAATACTTCCATACAAATTTTCATCCCCCCTTTCAACCCCTTACAACCCTTTTTTCGCATTTAAAAGTAGCCTATGTCATTTCTCAGGCTCTAGACTATCTTTGTACAAAATTTCATTTAGATCGGTTTAGTATGTTTGGCGTGAAAGTGCGACAGACAGACATAGAGACAGAGCTACTTTCGCCTTTATAATATTAATAGGGATTAAAGTATTTTACCATCGTCCTAATTATAACTTTATTTATAAATAACCTATAAAATTTAAACAATAACGTAATACATGTTATCATGATAATATTACTCTTGTGCCAAGAATATTACTGACGGTTCATTAATCCAATAATAGTGCGGTCATAACGAGAACAACAAAGAGGCATTGGGAAATGCAGTGTTGTATTGACCTCCGCAACGATATTTCTAATAATATCCATTATCTCTGTTTCGATGCCGGTTCGGCCGAGATGAATATATTTTCTTACATACATCTCATATGAAAAATAATTAGCTATTTAATCTATCTTAGATCAATATTCAAGCCTTTTAGAAAATTCCTTTTAAACACGAAATGCAACAAATAGAGTATGTATTGTAGTCGTTGAACAGCATATAGCAAAGTGGAAAGCGTAGGTGGCTGATAAGCTGCGGACGCAGTCCAGTTCTAGTTTTATATCGACGTAGAAATGTATACGAATAAAATGAAATGTCTGTTGCATTATAACATCGAGAGAAATTTCGCACAGCTGCCTATCGTGATTTCTCTATCGTGGACCTTTGTCATTTTCCGCTATCGTATTGTTGTTACGGGATGGGGTTCGCGGATTTGGAAATAAACACCTGATGGCTCTTAATAAAACTTAATGAAATCTTCTAGATCACACAACAGAACTTCACAAATCACAGGTCAATCGTAGGCCAAAAGTATAGCCCAAGTCATTAATTATCGCACTTGTTCACTGGTACCGCTTGTAGTTTTTTCGCTCGTTTTTCAGAACTGGATGACTCAGTCGACGTGCCGGGCCGCTTATATAGTGCGGAACACGGGTTCGAGAAAGTTTCGTCCACGGAATGTTATACGGGACCTTTCGAGAACACATATTTCTAGAACCTACGCGAACGAAGCAAATAGACATAAAAGGTAGCAAGCGTTTTTGAACCTTATACGCCGGTGATAAGGATCACAGTAACAGTATTTACGATCTATGGCAAGTGACGTTGAAGCCATAGAAATGACGCTGTCGTCCATTATATGACGCATGGTACAGCGGCATTCGCCATCTACTTGAAATTCAAGCGTCGCCAAAACGAATCGGTAGCCGCCGGCGTTTGCCGGAAACGTCTTCGTAATGGCAAAACGCCAATCTTAATAAAACGACTTTTTATTTTCTTAAACAATACAGATCCAATATATTACGTCACAATAAGCAATTAGTGCACATAATCTTCAAATTCATCCATAATTTCGCCCACATGACTTAAGCTATGGGTATCCATCGTAGGTTTTTGCTCAACGTTTCTAATACGAACCGCTTACGGAACGCTCTCCCGGTTTCCGTGTTCCCTGCCAGGTATACGATAAATACCTTCAAGTCTAGAGTGAACAGGCATCTCTTAGGTAAGCGCGCTCCAACTAAGACCGCATCACTGCTTTCCACGAGGCATGATTGTGGTGAAGCGCAAGCCTATCTTTATATAATAAAAAAAAATGTTTTTAAAAACTCTGCAAAAGTAAAGTGCAAAGTTGCAGTTCATTTAGTATTTGTTCCGCGACAATGTTGGTGACCCAGTAGCACGAGGCTGCGGTAAGCTTTCCCGACGATAAGCGAAGTTCATTGGCACCACTCGCCATTCTCATTAATCGCCACTTCGCATTTGGTCAAGCTTAAATCTAACACGTTATTAATCTCAATGAAAAGAAAGTAAGTCAGTTTGTCAGTTTCACTATCAATGCTCGTTTTTTATAATCTATTCTCGATGTCTTTATTATTGCTTTGATATTAAACATAGAAGAAGAAATAGATTACATTTGAATGTATGATATAAATTACAACTCCATGTGTATGTATATAGTATTTTTTGTACTGTCTTATGTATTTTCTATTATTAGATTCAAATGACTAATTAAAACAACTTAACCAAGTAACGTCTGTAGCTAATTAATTTTCATAGCCAAAATTGCTTAAAAGTGCGCAATTTTATCGCCCAATCTTATCTTTATTGTATTGAATCTTTGCAGACAAATGACCGACATAGTAGGCTACCAAAGTAAAATAGTGAATGTAATTGGACGCAAATAAGCAATACCATGTCAACCCACAAAATTGAAAAACTAAGTTATATATGCAGAAGTGTTGGTAAATGGCTGAACAACATTTTTCTTTAATATTTGTAGGGTTTTAAGGTTTAAAACTTCTAAAAAGCCATTTTTTCAATCATGCAATTTATGTATTTTTAAACGTTTTGCGTTATATTATATACGAAATATGCAGTTTGTATACTTATTTTTGTGCAAATAAGTATATTAACTTACATAAATCTGAAATTGCGAAAAACTTGACCAATACATAAAAAAATCATATAAAGCAAGTTGTTCAAAATCTTCAAACGCGTTTTTCTCGAAATGACATCCGTGTGGGTTGTTATGGTATTGTTTATTTGCGTTCATATATGTTAGCTGTTTACAAAAGGGACAGCTGGAGGGTAGATAGAAGCTTCACTACATATTATAAAACAAAGTCGCTTTCTCTGTCCCTATGTATGCTTAAATCTTTAAAACTACGCAACGGATTTTGATGCGGTTTTTTTAATCGATAGAGTGACTGAAGAGGAAGGTTTATATGTATAAAAATAGTGGAGCAAAGAAAGAAAAAAAAATTTTTTTTTGAGGTTTCTAATGTGTTGTCATAAATAATTACATTTAACGCGTGCGGGCCACGGGCAGTAATGAATGAATCAAAACTACTGGATCGATTTTAGTCATTTTTTCAGTGAATGACATAGGCTATATATTTTATACCCGTGCGAAGCCGCTAGTAACTTATATATGGGATATAGTGTTATTGCGAATGGGTCCCATCTAACAGAATCATAAAAATTCGGACACCGTTGTGGCGTTGTGGGTAGCGAGTCTGCCTTAAGCCTCGACGGTTGCGGGTTCGATTCCCGCTCGGAGCAGATGTTTGTATTAATCGTACAGGCATGTTTTCCGGTCTGGTTGTGTTTGTCCTTGTCATTGTGAATGTTTCCGGACCCCCGACACAGGATATAATTATCCTAATGGGGGCCGTTGAGTGTGTAGCGTTTATTTAAAAAAAAAAAAAAATATCAATAAGAATGAAAAAAGAGAGGATTTGATAGCACCCTATTCGAAGGCATTTTTTTGTGTATGTTACGCGTTTTTGTAATGACGACTGAGATATAGAAGTTCTCAAATGTAAGAGTCGTATCAGCCGCTATTACTTTTTTTTTGTTACAAGTTGGCAAGCAAGCATACGGCCCACCTGATGGTAAGTGGTTGCCGTAGCCTATGAACGCGCAACACAATCAGTGGGTGCCACTCACGCGTTGCCTTCCTCGAGATATTGGTTCTTGAATGTACTTTAACCAGTAATATCACAAGCCTACAGTGCCCTTCAAACCGGAACACAGTAATGCCTAATCACTACTACACTACAAGCCGGCTTCTTGCAACAGACCTACCAGTGTGACTGGTGGAATCTGCTGTGACAGAGATTATTCCAACAGCCGGCGATGGGGTCTAAAATCTAAAATCTGGCGGCTAAAATCTTGTTATATATACTTCAATGTTATTTTTACTTATTTCCTATGAAAACATGCAAAAATCAAGATAAATTGTATAATTAATTCGTAACATATAACTCAAGAGCATTAAGTTAAAAGCGATGTTTGGATAGCTTGAGTTACGAAGTGAATAACATGATACAAAAGGCTCATTCATTGGTACGAAATGACGTGTCATTTTCTCTTTAAAGCGGGCAGATGTTAACCATCTGTGTTGGCAACCTCATTGATCAGTGCGATTGCGCACCTTTTTATCGAAGTGGTTGGACGAGATCAGCTTATTTTGCAATCAATGAAAATTTACATAAAACCCTGGAGTCGACTCATATCATTGGATGCAAAATTCCTTTTAAGATTTACATCTCAAGTCTTTTTGCATCACGGGCGCGATAAATTATAAACGCTACACACTTAACGGCCCCCATTAGAATAGTTATATCTGTATCTGTATCTGGGGTACGAAAACATGCACAAAGACAAGGACAATCACACCCAGACCGGAAAACATGCCTGTATGGTCAATACAAACATCTGCTCCGAGAATCAATCCCGGGACCTGTGACGCTTAAGGCAGTTTTGCTAACGCTGCGCCACAACGTCGTCACGTCGTTTTGTAGATTTAGCAATACTTGCCAAATATACGCTTAATTTGTATGAGTTAATTTGATTTCGCTGACGAATCACAGCTTTGAGTTGTTCTCATAAATAATAAACTTTTGTGAGCTATGAACTCTTATCGATTGCTTAGATTTATACACAAACAAGGCAAGGTCACGGTACCGCACCTGGTGGTACCACCCAAATAACGTTGTTCTTTTTCGGGACGTTCATGTCCGTGTATATTGATTATAATGTTATTTAACTAATAGAAAACAAAATATAACAAGGTCTGTTGCAACGTTTACTGTAATAAGTAGGTATTGTTTTGGTCTACTGAACACATCCTTCAGTCTGTATCTCAACGATTTTCATTTTAAGAGTTACAACTGTATCTATAAATATTAGAATATTTTCCTTACTATTTATCGTAAACATCGAAACTACGGTGTGGAGCAGTGGTCGCGAACCAGCCTTAAGCGCCACAGGTAGCAGGTTCAATTCCCGCTCAGATCACATGTTTGTATTGACCATACAGGAATAGTTTCCAGTCTGGGTGTGTTTGTCCTTGTCATTGTGTATGTTTCCGGATCCCCGACACAGGATATAACTATCCTAATGGGGGCCGTTGAGTATATAGCGTTTCAAAAATTTAGAAATAATTATACAGCAGGTATTTAGATTTTATTTGAGTATTAATTTTTTGGAAATCTACCTTACAATATAGCTTTCAAAGTTTGAAGATGTAAAATAAATACAATATTTCAAAGATCACTTTATTTTGATGCTTGATAGATAGGAAATATATCATACGCAATAAGAAAATCTGTTTAGTTGTACGATTAATTATATTTTATGGAAGTGCTAATACCAGCACTAGACTTGCGACAGCATTTTCTCCTGGAACACCTGTTGCTGTAACTGACCTATTTTTTTTAATGGTCTTTCAGTAGTTAAATTAATGAAGTAACAATAAACTAAACATCGATTTTTTGTATCCAAATTAAAATTCGAATTCTATGTTTTAACTTTAAAAAGCAATTTAATTTACTTTAAAAAGCTTAACTTAAAATCTATTGTCCATAATTCCATTATTATTGTCTGTACTAGGTTTAACACACAAGTCGTTTTATTAAAATCGGTGGTCTAAATTGTATGGTAGATCTTCTATAACTTGACACACATTTTTTGTCACCTCTCGCGAAGGCTTGGAACTGGAATGCGTTTTTTTCGTGTCGGCGTTTGATGTCGGTGATCGTGCTAAAAATAAACTCGCAAGAAATTTTCACAGCCGCCAAAGAATGCGATACGGTCATATAAGAAGGATTGGCACTGATGCGTGTGCAATAAAGCTTTCGGGCTTTGAAAACCATTTCCTTGCTGATCTATTTGATGTGCTTACGAAATTTCTATGTTCTGAAGTGGCCTTGCTTGTTCTAGCGCGAATGATTTGGTTGGATCGGAGGAGTGCTCCCCTCACTTAGAATATCTTCGTGAAAAAGCAGAATTCGTACTATGAGTAGTGTAATGCTTTCTAAACCATAAACCCTCGGGACACTTTCTTTTCCTCATCCTCTTGTTATCTTTTATCATTATGAAGAAAGGCTACGGTAAAGGTTTTACATCTGCTTGCTGTGGCAGTACCGCCCTACCTGTGGTAGTTATTTTTTATGTGACTAAGATTGCAAGCAAGGTTACGGCTCCCTTGATTGTGAGCGGTTGCTGTAGCCTATGAGCGCTTGTAACACCATTTTTAATTTTTGTAAACCATTTGCCCAGCTATTTCACTAGCTACAGCCATCCAACCGAAAACAATAATGAAAATAACACTACTCCTTTGCGATAGAATAACTGACACTGCGGTGGCACCTACCGGGCCAGCTTCATGCAAAAAAGCTTTACCACCGGTATAACAATGGAAGATTGATGCTTACAATATTATACTCTTCTTCTTTTAAAACATGATAATATTATTTAAATCTAATTTGAATTCAGAAAATGTAAATACTTCAGTGATTTCATGCGTTGGGAGTGTCTGACTCAAATTGTTACCATTCCGCTCTTAATCAAATCTATCGCTTCCAGTAGTTCCAGTAAATACAGTCATACAAAAATTCGCGTTATTTCTCGTGCAGTGTGAAATTTATCGCTTGTTTATATTTTCATACTTCCTAGCATTATTACCGGTATTTTATTTTACCCAGGATCTGCTTGTTACTTTTATCCGGATTTGACAGGTTACTAGTTTTTACGCAGAGCGATTTCCATCTGACCTCCGCAACCCTAAGGGTGAACCAGTGACTCATTGAATAAGTACAAATTACTTATCAAGAGTTAACGATTATTGTCAGATGCTATGATAACACCCGGGACCGCCAGCTTAACGTGCTCTCCGAGGAACGGTGGGGAGACCCACAAAGACAAACGCCCAGACCGAAACAGATATATGTAAGATCAATACAAACATCTGCATAACCTGGGGTCCTTCAAACGAGGCGTGAAGAGGCTTCTTGCTGGTAGGCAGGGCGAGGGTGGCTAATATAGTTCGCCTTCTTTAACCATTTAGCCACCTTCACGTGTGGACTCAACGTCAACTTACAATCGGATGGAGTAAGGTCATTTGGCCCCCGGGATATAAAAAAAAACTCGTTATCAACACGCCACAACGGTGTCATTTTCATACATTATTAAAAACATAAATATAATCTTGTGAATTGTAAAGGCGGACAGAATTTAAAATATTTCTATACGATGAAAAGATATTGAGGCTAGCTAAACATCGTTTCTCACTCAACCTTCTAACGTAGTCTGTAATATTCTGATCAGTCTAATATTAGTGCTGTAAAAAGTCGATTCACTCTCACCGTCTTTCTTTTGTTCTTTTATAACGCGAAATCAACTGTAATTTCTGACCGATATTTTTTGCCTCGTGCCGACGTCTGGCAGACAGGTCATTTATCTTGGATTAGAAATTTTTTGCTTATATGATAGATACTATAAACATTTTAAAGGTATTGATTTACGATATAATATGTATTCTTATATTTTTGATATCGATACAAATAAATATGTCATTAACAATTTTTACTATTGTATTTTTTGTTAACTTCTTATGTCAAAACAGCTGTGTTCTATGCGATTTTTTTTAAATATCTGCAACTAGTTATGTAAAGTGCAATATCAATTATAGTTGTACACGGTATAACACGTTCTGCAATTACAGGGCGGGTCTCGTGAACTGTGCCGGTCATCGCCCCTCAGCCGAATCTACTACTTTCTAATGGGATTAAAGTTTGTTGCTCGGCGCAGACGCAAGAGCCAAAGTCGAGATGCAATTGCTCTCTTGTATCCCAAACAAATTTAATATTATCTTTACTAAAAAAATCATACTTTTACTATAAAATCAGATTCCTACATAACAGAATCTGTAGGATTAAGTAATAATAATAAATATAATTTTCCAAACGTATTAAAATTTTAATTAGTGGTTAACTTAACAGAACATGTGCAGTTATATTCTCGCAAAGCTAGAGATCAAACGGCCAAACGCGCTTTCACTGACTGACGGTCTCGATGAAACAACTGAAAAACTACAGCTTTCGTATTTCGATAAGATTCTATTTTGTGTAGCAACCGTAGGCTTCCTGTCTCTCGGTTAGGGTTGCCACCCGTGATTTATAATAAAGTATTGTACGTTATTTCTTGTAATTGTGCTTTATACTTTACGAGAACAATAAAGTACGTCAAGAGAGTCAATAGGACTGACAATACTAGTATAAAGTAATATCACTTTTAATATCTATTCCTGCGACATCAGCATTTCAGTATGAAATGGTGAGCACGAAATGGTGAGACAAAAGAAACAAATCTTCTCTGAACGTTATACAAAATTTATTACCTTATTTTGATACTCTGTCCTTTTTTTTTCTTCTCTGTGATAACCAATTATTTCCCAATATTTTAATTCCAATAAAAAAGTGTCAACCCTACTCCCAGTCGTTGTCGCAGTAAGTCATTAATATTGATTCAGTTTTCAGTTCGAAATATCTTATAAATAGTGTTTCTCTTATCTAAACCACTGTTTATTAATACTCATTCAATCAAACAAATGGCACGCAGTCATTAGCGTGTCAACGTTCTAATCTAATAATATTTGGAATTCTTGTCTGGTGATTATTAGTTAAGTCAACTCACTGGTATAATCTTTTCCATATTTTCTGATGAAATTATTACGAGTCAGCCTAAGATGTTATCCTCGAATCATTGTAGATACTTTCTTTTTCGTAAACAAAATTTGAAAGTCGGACAGATAGGTGTTTAAAAACAAATTATTGTCGTTACGCCGCCAGAGCAATTTTCATAAAATAATAGACATGTTTAAATTTATTTTCTGGTTTATCGTTAATTAACGTCAAATACGGATAGTTAAAAATGTATTTATTTTGACATAAATCTGCAAAAACGCTACGAAAATCTAAATTTTATTTCATGTGAATCGAATAAGAAAAACATTCGTGTAACTGCCAAAACATATATAAATGATTGTAATCAAATTTTATTGAATGTTGCCGTTACTGTAATGCGTTTCGTAATAATAAAACAATTCATCTATTCTTGTGTATTTAACTAGCTTTCGCCCGCGGCTTCGCACTCGTGAATAACGATTGGTAATTAACCATTATTGCATAACATACAAACTTTGAAAACCCGTTTCACCCTTTCAGGGTTGGAAGTTTAAAACGTTAAAACAAGTGTTTCTATAAATAAAAAATGAAGGACTTCCATACAAACTTTCAAACCCCTTTACACCCCCCAAAGGATTAAATTTCAGAAAATCCTTTCGTGAAAAAAATCAGCTTTCTAGGTCCATGAGTTTAGGCGTTCAAGTCAGGTCTTCTCCTTTTATAAAAATAATACCTATAGATTATATATTATACCCGGAATTACTTAGACTAGGAACACGTTTTTGCATCAATAGTTCTTCTCTGACAGAGACACCATCGCACTATGACAGAACGAGCTCTTCCGGCGCCTCCAATACCATATCTATTAGACTTTCGACGTATTTGTGTTTATCGCGACGCTCAAAATAGCCTTTATCACTACTCCGCTGAGGTCAGTGGGCGCTGAGCTGATACAAGAACGATCATTAACAACTGTGATTAAAACCCTTACATATCTGCGTAGTAGTTTTTATTTCATAACAACGTTATCGCTTCGTGCTTTGTCCGTAAATCGCAATGAATGGACTAATATTGAAACGGCATGAATGGCAAAAAGTCCATCAGAGTTTTTTTAAATAATAGTTGAGACAGCTTGCCAATTGTCAACTCCACGTAAGGTATGGTATGTTTTATATTTTCTTCATACGTTTTAGGTGTGATCTTTACATGCTTTTGGTATTTTTCTACGCCATGACGGTTGGGTGACAAACATGCGGTCCGCATGATGGTAAGCAGTCATCGCAACTTACGAACGCTTGCGATACTTGAAGTGTCACATGCGCGTTGCTAACCCGAAGGATTGGAGGAAAGGGATGCGAAGGGAGAAAGGAAAGGGACGGGAATTTACCGGCGTTCTTCTGATTCATCACACGACACGCATCAGAACTCTGTTACTTTCTGTGCTGGAAGAAGCATGGCAACTACTACTGAACTACTAATGATTTGACGATCAAGCCGTAAAACTCAAATATATTAAAGGAAATACATTCAATGTTTATTATTTGTCGTAAACGCGTTTGATCATGCAATATTGAATGCCCTTCTCAGTGGGTGCGGGGAGAAGCAATAAATAACTAAGTCTACTCTCGGCATATGGCCTCAGATGATTTAATGCGGTCGGACCTACCACTGACTCATTACTGATGCAGTACTCTTTGTTTTTTTTTTTGGAAATCGAATTGAAGTTTAAAAATACAGCTTTAGGATTGTTTGAAATTTAAATATTTTAGTATTATATCAATTAATATTGAAAAACAATAAGTGTGATGATACCTTTTCGATAAATAAAAACCCGGAGTCTACACTGTCCCTAATTTACTTAAATTCTGAGAAACGTAAAGACAGATGGACCATCAACACTTTTGCTTTCATATACTTTTTAGAACCATAGCTTTTAAAAGATATTGTCTAAAAATAAAACGCCTTAATTTTTTCTTCGGGCGTAGCACCAGTTTATGAAGCAAAAAATAACTTCATTTTAATGACTACCCAAAATGATTTGTTATAGATGCTTTCGATTTTATAATCTATTATATTTAGCAACATGCACACTTTCTCTTTTTGTCTGCGCTTAAAGTTTTATAGGTATTTTAAATTACGTACATTTCAATTAATTAAAACTTGCTTTGAAATCATTTTATCAAGTGAGATGTAACTTGTATTTTAAACAAGTCGACAGGTTTTTCAATCTTTATTGAATATGTTAATACATCTAGTATACGACTTATTATTTAATTTAGGTAAAAATTATGAAACTAACTGGAAGCTCATAAAAATATATTTATACGAATTCTAATTTCGCCTGTTTCTAGTTAAACGAGTTTAGATGGAATGCCTTTTATTGATCACGCATAACTTAAGAATTAGTCATTTGTTGCATTATATTTCTTAAGTAGAGTAAGTGGATAGATTAAACTAACATTTTTAAAGTATATAAAGAAAGAAGAATTCCGAGAAAACATATCAGACTTTTTATATGACTTTTATATTTAGAGAATTAAATTTCCTACAAAAATATGTCCAAAGGAAATCTTATAAAATAACAATTTTGAACGCTTACAGAGTAGAAACGAAAAAAAATTATATAGGAAAATGAAAAATCACTACCCATCTAAGGAGATTTTTAATGCAGAAAAGTAACTTTCTAGATGATATGACGATTTCTTTTTGGACCATGCTAATAAAGAGGTTTATAAAATGGTCCAATGATCGTTGATTAACTTTTATTTTCGTATAAATAAGCTATGATTGGCTTATGATAATGATATTAAAGCAATTTAAGCGATACAAGCACGCTATCAATGCTTAAAGATTCTCATTCTTCGAAATATATCATGACCTTCTAGAGGTCGTCCCTGTCTATCCACACTCGCTGGGCAATAAAGCAATTTCTCAATGAATTAGACCGATTAAAAAGCACCATTGGCGTATTGCCAGACCTATCTGTATAAACATTGAGAATTTAAAGAAAATGTCGTTACGTAAGCTGGCCGAATATTACGTCTTATGTATTAAGGAATTCATGTTTTAAGGCATTCAAGGTTTGAACATTGAGCGACGGAAAAAAGGTTACATTAAGTTAACTTGTTTCGCCATTTAATTTATGAAATTTCGTGTAACATAATCAAAGATCTGTATCATATTATTATGCAGTGTCTACGAAACGAATCACAGACGTCATTTGTTTTTATTATACTTTTTGTGAAACTGGTGAATGGAATAGCATTCTTACAAAAGCCTTCATTGGAAGCCAGGTGCTGTACAGGTTCGAGGATATAGGTATTAGGCATAGAGGCAATTAAAGCTAATTTGTTATAGTTAATTTTTTATCTATATTATATGGTTGCCACAATGAGGGTGGCATAATAAAGAAAAAACCTAGAAACCTAAATTTCAGTAGTTCAATTTCTCTACATAAAAGTTAACACCGTACTCCTAGAGTAGTTGCTTTTAGTGAAATTAATGATGTCGAATATAATATTACTTTTCTTTGAAAGGCCTTTGAGCTAAATGTGAGCCAGAAATACGTACATGCGAGCCAACTTCCACTTTCCAATATTGTTAGTTTAAGGCGGTCGAGCCGACCATTGAAAAGATCTACGTCGTTAACCGGCTAACGATGAAAGACTGCATAGCGTGCCTGCAGTTGACTATTATATTGAAATTAACGATCCAAGTACGTTCTTAAGTTTCAGACAATATCTCGTGTTGGATTTCCTTGTGTAGGTAATCTATAAATATTAAAATGAATTACTGTTCGTTAGTATCATTAAAACTAGATAACAGCTGGACCGATTTGGCTGATTTTGGTTTTGTAATATTTGTGGAAGTCCATGGAAAGTTTAAATAGTGTTTTAAAAAAAGGTTGTATTCCACACAATCTTTTCCTGTTACCTGTCAAACAGTCTCTGGCGGTGTTCTCATAACAATAGCAATCACTTTTTCTATATCCTCAAAAATTTAAATTCTATTTATGGGTAAAACGTATTTTTGATTACATATCGTCACATATTCAACGATGATGATCAGAGAATTAGACTTATTGTCTGAATTGAATTTTAGTTAATTTTTAATTTCCCTTTTTTATTTTGTATTTTCCCGATATTTTTACATTCCTTAAAATAGAATTATAAACTCATAAAATTGTTTTCGGAATGGAGATAGACCTGAAAACTAAATTATGTTAATAGGACACATAAACGCGAGCATCGACCTTTTACCAACAAAGAAGTTCTGGAATATTCAGTTTCCATTTCTGGAAACGTATACAATCGCCCACTACGCCTACAGGAATATGCTGTTAATCATATCTTATTGCGACTCGTGCTGTGACTAAGATACCATTAGCATAAATAACAATAACTATCCTGTCTACATAATAAAGTAGACCTCTGATGTCCTCCTCAAGTCTGCCAGGATCATCAGGTTGAAGTCTTGACGAAAATTTGAAGATGATGATGAAAAATGATTCAGCATCTGAGAAATAAATATTAGTACGTTTATTAGTAGTCGATAAAATACGATATTTTTGATGCAATATTCCGACAAAGCGATACGATATAGCCAATTATCGTATTGATACAAAATATCGAATGCATTCTTTGTGTCAATACACCAAAATATCGATACGTATCGGCCTTCCCTAACATTATGCTACAATCATACTATACGAAAATTCAAATAGTTGAGTTACATGAAATAATTCATCTAATTCTGATATCTGAGAGTCTACCATGAACTCTTATTGCGCTTCAAATGACGACTTCAACTAAGCCGCATAACAATTTCTTTTTTCGTACCATGACATCCGATTATCGAATCATTCTTAATCATAATATTCAGTTAGAAGAAGAATAGAAGCTACAGATAATCACGTTAAATTTATTTTAGAACGTTACGTCAAGCATTTACCTGAACCTGAACTGAGTTCCATCGCGAAAGAATTGTATACTAAAAGTTCATGGTAGTCCCCCTGTATTGTATAACATTCCTCTTGATAGATTGATGTACATTTATAATGGCTCATGTGAAATAGTGCATTTGCCATTCTCAAGATTGAATTTCTAAACTATTAAATGCATCAATCACGAGAATATCTAGATAGTAAAGTTAGGTGCAAAGCTCAGACTCTCACAAAAGCTTTCGTGGATTTATAAATAGTTGAAAACGTTTTAGCGTGGGCTCGATGCTAGTGTGACTGACTTCCATCATTTATTTTTTTGCCACAGAACTACTTTAATAAGATAGATAATATTTTGATTGCAATTTTTTTTTAAGATACTTGACTGAATCAATATTCAATATATTGAAATTTGTATGTACTGTCAGTTTCAAAATTCGTCGTTTCGTATAATACGCAAATGTTTACAAGTACTGGAGGTTCTTGTACATGAGTCTTGGTGTCGCAATGATTATTATTATTTATATTCGTGATGTCGTCGCAGACAGGTGTCGTCTTGCTGTACGTTGACTCCGCGGCCTTGGCGTCCACTCGTCTCAATGGCATGTTGTACCCACTCCGCTTCGCCATGTTTTTACATCAAGGTCGATCGCGTTAATGCCATAAACTTATCATAAACCTACAAGAGGTTTCATGAATTCGTTTCTTATATAAAACTAACGAATTCTGTAGATGCATGCGGTTAATCAATACCTCAAAAATTATCATTCATCATCTATTTATAAAAATATGACTATGAAGATGGTCATGTACTAGATATTTAGTTCATATTCTTTGGCAGTCCATATTGTGACAGTTGGACTAAATTTTGAAATATGGTTCCATTTAACGAGTGAATGAACTGACTTCTAAACCAGCTGCCCCAATTGGCTGGTTAGCATGTGACGTCATTCATGTCTGCGCCCTGTCTGCGGCCACTTCCCGGAACCGTTGGCCGCACTACCTTCCTGCCACACTATCATTATCACTTGTATAGCTAATTTAACATATTACCTAAACAAATTATCTGTCTAACTGAAATGGGTGCGGGAGAAATTAAACCAAGCCGACCTAATATTTCTATCTCAGTGACGTCATCAACGCCTGTCACTCGGCCTCCATTGTTTTTGACAAACGTCTCTACTTACTACGAATCTAACTGTGATTTTGATGAATGAGTTTCACTCTTTATGTCATTGAACTTTGGTCTGGTTTCGTTTCGTGTGGGTGTTAAAAATGAATATAAGACATGTGTTTAGCTGCTTTATTACAGTTGATTCTTGTAGGTAATGTCTTTTGATAAAGCTGTTTTCAATTTCAAACGTGCCTTGTATTCGCAAAAAGCTACCTGACCAGGAAACAGTGTACCGTTTACATTACCTTAGCTTATTGTATTTACAGCGTATTGTCCAGCAAATAAGGTTTTGCATTATAATTTAAAATGGGTATCGATAACATCGACGGTTTTATTTTTAATTCGAGCTTAAAAGTTTCCTCCTAAAATGGTATATCGATTTGGATATCTGAAATACTTTTGGGCCTGTTATATCGAAGTTAAGGAGCGAGCCTATTTCCAGACGTCTCGGAAATCGATGTGAGATGGTGTCGCACTGCAGATACCTTAGTATTACATCCCGCTCCGGCTATTGGAGAAAGTTTCTCGAGAATTTTTACTCTTATTTGAAATTAATCATTACGCTATGTACATCGCACAATACAAGCACTAAACGATTTAACTCTCCTAACGATTTCTAATCGATTTGTATGTCAATACTCAATGTACAAATAATAATTAATTCCTTAGTACTTTTACATAATACCAAGTCGTAATTACCAATGTTTTGCTTATTAGAATATTAATTGCCATCTGTTCTGTAATCAGATCTCACTGTTGGCCGGCGGCAATAGGCGTTGTCTTCTATTAACCCAATTCCTGGTCATTGTGTTCTGTCTCCTCGTTGTCTGCTTTCTTCCACCAGTTCGTATCGAGTATAAGTAATGTGTGCTGCAACTGTGTGAGGCAGTGATAAGGTGTTACGTTAGAGCAGAATACACGTGAATTGTAAGTACCATTACTATAGTTAAATGGAGCTGCGTGTATCGTGCCAAGGTATTTTTTATTTCTGTCGAATTTGACTGAAATTTCGCGAAGATAGTTCAAGTCGCATTTGAAAGATTCTTGGCATGTTTCGTGTTTTCGGTAATTTGCCAATTGTTTTAATAATAAAGCGCTTTTGTTTATTTGTGATCAAGTACAAAATAAAATAGAGGCAGAAGATTTGATCCATGGCTTATAACGTAAAACACAAAACTATGTAAAGGAATTTTACCATTGAAAATAAAGTTATTGTTTAGAATAAATACCGCCATATTTTATTTTTTTAACAAGATCATCGATAAGATATTGTGTATTAAGCATGAAATCTTATACTTCCTTAAAGTAACAGAGGTACAATGTACATAGTTTAACCACTTTCTGTATCTTTGTTTAGTTTTTTTGCTTCTCGTTTCGTAGACAATATTAGGTTTCCGATTTACTTTCGACGT
Source organism: Hestina assimilis (assembly GCA_023373885.1). NCBI lineage: Eukaryota > Metazoa > Arthropoda > Insecta > Lepidoptera > Nymphalidae > Hestina > Hestina assimilis. The sequence continues at coordinate 4,441,178 of CM041740.1, read as the reverse complement.
TACTCGAGTTACTGTGTTTCTCTTTAAGTTTCTTTTACTTACTTATGTTTTGCTCTTACTGAAATTTTAGGCGTGCCTATTTTCATGGTGGTTAAAATTTTCATTTCCTTAAAACATTTGTGGAAACAAAGGTCTATTTTCTTATAAAGTTTGAAACCTTTCACACCTTTAAGGTCGGAATTTAAGGAAATGTTAAACATTAATTATTCTTCACAAAACAAAAATTAATTTTTCTAGTTTCAAAAATTACGGACTATACAAACTTTCAAACTCCTTATCACTTTTTCAGGAGTGAAATTTTAGAAAATTTTAAAACACATTTTTGTTTATTTTAAATTTTTCGCCCAAAAACAAAGTTTCATACTTCTAGTTTTAGAAATGACGGACTTCCAACCTTTTTTTTTAGTTATGAATTTCGAAAAATCCGTGCGCGTTTACGTTTTAGAAACAACACATATGAAAAAATCAACTTTCTTGATCCAGGGGTTTAGGCTAGGTGTTTATAGGTCAGTCAGGTCTTGTCCTTTTATATATATAGAGTCATAGATATACAATGTAAAAACTAAAATTAAGTACCTAGCTTAGAAATTGGATTTATAATTAAAACATTAACCTCATACATCCGGGATTATTAAGAAAGAAATAAATACGAAGGGCGACATGTGATGTGAAAGGTGTTAAAAAAATATGAATAAAGAAAGATTTGATGAAAATAGCTTAGACACCAGTCTAAAATAAAACTAAAAATCTTTTTTCAATTAAATCAAATGGTGTATATTATATGAATGGAGGTGAAGAGCTTACCCATTTTGGAATAAAAAAATTAATTAAAACATTAATTTAATTTTATGTATATTTATTACTCTTCTAAGCGTCGAATTGATTATCTGTAGTTTATCAAATGTTAGTTGTTTTCTTTTAACAGTGATTTTTTAGAATATAATATTATAATTTCAGTTTGCACTACACCTACTCTTTGACGGGACATTAAGACGACTGACCCAATTGGCACGTGCCTACATGTTAAAAAGAAACTACTTCCTTTGCTTTCCTTGAAATTATACACCCACATTACGTTGTAACTTAATTTTGTAGATCATTTACTTTTAAAACATTAGTGTGACTTGTAGTTTAATGTGCCAAACTATTTATAAATTATTTGTTATTTTATTTCATACGTCTTTAGTTATTTTTAACCCTTTTTATAGAAAAATATTTTACGCGGACAGATGATATACCATGATAATAGTTTGATCGAATGAATCTTTCAAATTCATTTCTTCATTTAATTGAAGAAGAACTAGGCCAGAATTACACATGTCAGCATGGATCAGCATTCTCTCTATAGAGAATAGGTGTTTTGTATGAAGATCCGTATACAATTCTTATTTCAGCATCGATTCAAATTTCGGATTATTCTGTTTTAAATGCTTATAAGTGTAACACTATATTACACGTTACAGTACTAAACAGCCGTCAAAGTGTGCTGAAGGATGCGTACGCATGCTTATGGAACTGAACCATGCTTACGCGTTCTTAAGGATGCTTAAGCATATGCATAGCGATGCTCATAAGTGTGTTCAAAACTACTCAGCTAAATGCTGGTCTATGCTGATAAATGTAATTTAAGCCTTAGGGCTCTGTTCAGTAGCAAAAACAAACAAACATTAATTCTGTAGACCTCTCAAGCGACGCCGCGAGCACAGCTAGTTTAAAGATAAAACTGTCAATTTTATTGTATCACAAAAAATGTCCCATTTTGTTTCTGATATGTGAGTTGTCCGTTGATGTCCCATAAATCAGTACTGGAGTCACGTGATCACCGTCACGTACATGACGTTCCGCAGTTTTACACGCCCATCTGCGTGCACGAGAGAAAAATCTTGGCATTGGTTGTACGCCCGTTTTATCCTACGGCGCTCTGTGTCAGTGGCGTCTCGTCGGCGCTTCGAAATGACGCTGGAGCACTAATTAACGAATAAAATTTTGGTAGCATTTATATAAATTTATATACATTTTACTTTTGAAATGTTATTTAGAAAGAATATACTCCAAAAGTTAATGTTATTGTTTGTGTCGTGTATCTCACAATCAGCAATTGACTGTGGAACTTTTTCATGTAAAAGATTATTTGGAACAACAATTTAAATTTAAATTGCGCGCATAAATTCAACTGCGTCTTGCGGCTATTGAGATTATTCTAGTTATATCTGAAGAGTTCTCATGATTAGTTATGAAAGGACTCTAGAATATGTGGTTGCAACAGCTCTCAAGTATACACCTGGAAGTTTGAAAGTAGAAAAATATCCAGGCTAATAATATAAATGCAAAATGCGATTTGTGTGTGTCTGTCACACTAAAACCCCTGAATCGACTTTGATGGATTTAATTATAACCAAATTTCTGTGATATTGTATTATATGACCGTTGTGGCGTGTTGGTAGCGAGGCTGCCTTTTGCCTCAACGGTCGCGGATTCGTTTTCCCGCTCGAGGCCGATGTTTGTATTAAGCTTACAAGCATCTTTTTCGGCCTGGGGGTTTGTCCTTCCTTGTCTCGGAGAGCACGTAAAGCTGTCTAAGCTGTGGTGTTTTTCTTTGTCCTTGTATATGTTTCGGGATCCCCGACACAGTATATCATTATATTAATGGCTGTGTTAAAGGCCGTTCAGTGTGTGCCGTTTATTTATTGATTTCAAGCTGTAAATACTTTCCTCGAAACCATTATACTTAAAGGATTTGTACGTTGCGAAGTCATTTCACCCAGACACATATAAACATAACATGTTTTGTGGTAAAATCATAACTCCACCTCTATTAATTGATATGCTTGTGAAATTGCGTTAATGCCGGATGTGGTTTAAAATACCATATTTAGTACTATCAGTTGGCTAAACTGTTTCTTAGAGTGTAGAAGTTTTATACTTTGGAACTCTTCGAAGCAAAGATAAATTGTAAAGATACTATAGCTCTAAAGCCTTAGAATTCAGGATTATCTACAAACTTGAGTAAGCTTGAGACTATAGGAGAGCTGACGAGATCTTTGTTTCTTGATCAGAAAATGAAAGAGATCTGTTTTTAACCGACATCAAGAAAAGGAGGAGGTTCTCAATTCGTCTGCATTTTTTTATTTTTGTTAGTTCTGAGGTAACAAACTTTCGGCTGGGTGAACCGATTTTGATGATTCTTTTTTTTTTATTTGAAAGCTGATGCTTCCCTGTAGTCCCAATTTGATTAAGTTCTAGTAATGGTATCCATGAGAAAACCATATAAGTCTAAATTTACATTAATATGGTTTTTTAAATTAGTAACTAAAAAGTAATTAAAATAAAATAAAGTAAAATTTTATTTTATTAAATAATTTTGGAAAAAACATTTTTGAAGTCGGTATTTTTCTTTTTGTTTATTTATTCTATATTTTTGTGGTTCTTGCTGATAAATATTGAAATCTTTACACACACACACATCACAGCTACTACAAATTGTATTTAGTTCGATATAAATATTCAAATTGTACTTCAAAGTTCGGTCTTCCGTTTAGAGCGAAAAGAAATATCCGTGTTATTCATACTGCATAGTGGTTTTTGAAAGTAACTTTCGTAATATCACAAAATTTAAGTGAACGAACAAGCGAAATCCAAATAAATCAATGAAAACGAAAATTGAAAACGAACGAACTTTATTTTAACTTATAAGAATGTGAAATTATGAATACAAATAGGAGTTTGTTTTTTTTTTACGATTTAACGCCTTATCTATTTATCGACCCACCATAAAATATTGTATACGTATACACACAGTCAAGGGTATAGAAAAAGACATATAACGATACTTTTTTATATGAAATACATTTTCATATAAAAAAGTATCGTTCCCTAGAGATAAAAAAGTTAATAAATTGCAATATGATGCCTGGTTTATTCAAATAATTCGCTTATTTTATCAACTGCTTGCGTAATCATAATGCAAAACACTAAGAGAGATCTCAAAAATTCCTTGACCGTTTACTTGTCAAGACGAGGCAACGGAAGCGCAGTGCACCTACCGTTTCTCCAAGCGTTTCCGCGCATTTTTGTACCCTTATAAATTTGCTCTGGGCAGTGCTTGAAACTCAAATATCTCAGGACATGATGTCAATATAGTACTTATTAGACATGCCAAGTTTCAAATGTCTAGCTATTACACTTTATACATTATTAATATCTAAAACACCCAGATTTCGTCATTCACTCATTCAGTCATGTTACGGAACTCAGAAAATTTTGGATTAGCACACACACACATTATAAAAATTAAGAAATCTGCACATTTAGCCAAGCTCTGTAAAAAAGTTATTGGATACGTTGGGTTCCTCAACCCTCACTGGTGTCGTAGGGGCCGCTCACGAGTCCATTCTGATAAGTAGAAATGTATCGGAGCGACCCATACGAAACAACCAATCGAGGCGCGGTCTGACGTTTAACGCCCCGCGCCCAACCGTCGAGCTAGTACTCAGCCGTGAACTAACCAAATTTACCGACGACGTTAAACTCTCATAATAGCCTATAGCGTTCTGCGTGAATCTCAGTTTTAAGTCTCTACTGGTACAAACCTTACACTTAAGTGACGGTGACAATATAATATCGTATTGAATCGTAAGTAGGATTAGCATCAGTTATGGCGTCAAGAGGTAACTAAGAGCGTGGCTCTTAATAGGATTAAATAACTTTGTCATAATGCAAGCAATATGTATCTTGGCGTTAAATAAAAATATTTTGGTTGGGATCTATTGTAATAGATACTCATTGTTTTCTATCCCAACAAAACAATTAAAAAAAAAATAAACGCTGCAAACTCAACAGCCCGCATTAGGATAGTGATATCCTGTGTCGGGGGTCCGGAAACACATACAAGGACAAGGTCAAATACCTCCAGATCGCAAAATATGCTCGCATGGTCAATACAAACATATTATGCTCCGAGCGGGAAACGAACCCGCGACCTGTGGCGTTTAGGGCAGGTTCGCTACCGCTGCGCCACAACGTCGTCGTATATCACTAGGTTTGCATATTAAAACGTCTCAAATTTACAAAGAGATACTGCACATCACGGAGCCTATGAATAAATCCAATATCACCATCATCTTAAACGTTGAAAACCTATGAATAAATCAGCCAGTACATCTATTAAACGCTCCTTATTCAACTAACTATTGGTATTTACTTGCAAGACAATAGGATTAGAATTCATAGTCTACTCTAAAAATAGTATATGTTCAGACATGCCGCATTCCATCCCGGAGAGTGGATTTCTATGTATTTTAATATGTACCTAGCTGTTTATACATTATCTACGTTTACCTCAACGGGTATCGAAACAACCTGTTTTAGGCATTCAGAGAGTCTAGAAGCTACGACGTAGGTACTTAAAAAAACTATTATATATATTTCAATATAAAATTGCGCAAGCGTTGTGGCGTGTTGGTAGAGAGCCTGCTTTTGAACGTTACGGTCGCGAGTTGGATTCCCGCTCGAAGAAGATGTTTGTTATAAATTTTTCTCGGACCCGGCGTTCGGTCCTTGTGGGTCACTGCACAGTTCCTCGGAGAGCACGTTAAGCTGTCGTTCGCGATTGTTATCATAACAGCTGATAAAAATCTTGATAGGTAGTCTTTTGAGTATTGGTTCGGCTTTAGGGTTGCATAGGTCAACGGCAATCGCTCTGTGTAAGAACTAGTAACCCGTCAAAACGGGATATGAGTATAAACAGACCCCGGGTAAATAAAATAATTTAAAAAAAAATAATTAAGGTGAAGCCGAATATGATATCTTGTTAATAAACGCTACACACTCAACGGCCCCCATTAGGATTGTTATATCCTGTGTCGTGGGTCCGGAAACATAAACAAGGACAAGGACAAATACACCCAGACCGGAAATGCTTCCATGGTCAATACAAACATATTATGCTCCGAGCGGGAATCGAACCCGCGACCTGTGGCGCTTAAGACAGGTTCGATACCGCTGCGCCACAACGTCGTCCAATACCGTGAACAATGCTGGCAAGAAGATAATATAGCCTTAAATATATACATTCAATAATAATATTTTATTTTTCTCGTTTTACTTATCAATAATTCCCACGGTCAAGCAGCGCGACGATATGAAATGTCAGAGCTTAATTACTGATGTATTTTCATTGATATCATTATATAATACATCTATATTATATTAACTAGCGCCCCCCTCCAGCTTCGCTCGGGTATAAATATAAAGCCTATGTCATTCACTGAAAAAATGATTGAAATCGATCCAGTAGTTTTGATTAATTCATTTCTGCCCGTTGCCCGCACGCGTTAAATGTAATTATTTACGACATCGCATTAGAAACCTCAAAAATTAATTATTTTTTTCTCCACTATTTTTATACATATAAACCTTCCTCTCCAATCACTCTATCAAAAAAACCGCATCAAATCCGTTGCGTAGTTTTAAAGATTTAAGCATACATAGGGACAGCGAAAGCGACTTTGTTTTATACTATGTAGTGATGATATAATTATATGGGTTAATTTTTTTAAATTTTTAATAACCAAGCCGAGATGGCCCTATTGATTGAATACGTAGTATTTAACCGAAATCCTAAATCGCGCTATCAGAGTTTCCTACGCTCGTCACCTATATGTACAACTTCCCAACGTAAGTCGCTGGGCTTCGGCCCAGGTCTTCGATCTGCCAGGCAATACCACCCGCCTGGTCGGAGGATCCTCTTGTTGTGTTGAAGGGACGTTTAATAGCTTCGTACCTCCACAGAAGAATTCGTTGTTATATAAAAAGTACATAGGTAAAGCTATGATTAAGTTCGATTGAGATATTGCTTTTGTCGATATTTATAGAACCATTTTTTGTTGTTTTTCGTAGCAGAAAATTCTGCAACACAAGAATAAAAAAACAGCCTAAAATGGTCACCCACATTAACGGTTTTGTACCATTACAGAATACAAATATCAAGTTTCTTGTTATTTTTAATTGTTATTATTTATTTAGTATTTATTGTTATTATATTGTTACCTATTACAGTTCGCGAGATAAAGATGGACGGACACTGGACAGCGGAGTGTTAGTAAGAACATTCCGTTGCCACCCCTTGGGTGTACGAAACTCTAAAAACTATACGTGCGCGAGTACGCAATTTCCTCCAATGTCGGATGTTAATTTAGTTTCTTTTCGTAATGTTTCGGAACTCCGAATACACCAGCAAAAAGAGGTAATCGGTTAATTATTGCCCAAACTTATACAACTTGCGTGACAAAATATTACCGGCGTTTTCAATTACTTCCTCTGTTACGATTTTTGTTTTCACTGTTTCGCTAATCCGACCAGACGTCGCCGTTTTACATTAATATACATAAGGCTATGTCGTGACTTCACGGCACTTCGAATCATTTTGAACGGAGCCGAAGATAACCACCATCATAGGTTTCACTGGTGGTCTTTTGTTGCAAGAGGCCGGCTAGGTAGGTACCACCGCAGTGTCCAATATTCTGTTGCCAAATAGTAGTGCTTAGGCACTACTGTGTTCCGGTTTGAAGGGCATTGTACGCTAGTGAAATTACTGGGCGAACGAGATTTAAGAACTAATATCTCGAGGTTGGCAACGCGTGAGTGGCACCTACTAATGGTGCTGCAAGCGCTCATAGGCTGCGGCATCCACTTACCATCAGGTGGGCCGTATGCTTGTTTGCCAACTTCTAACATAAAAAAAAAAAAAAATTCTAAGAATCGTAACAAAAGTTTGACGATACGCCACAGGTAGCAGTTTTTATTCCCGGTCGGAGCAAATGTTGTATTGACCATACAGACATGTTTTCTGGTCTGGGTGTGTTTGTTCTTGTCATAGACACAGGATATAACTATTCTAATGGGGGTCGTTGAGTGTGTAGCGTCTATTTATAAAAAAAGTAATGATTTCGTCGTAGAACAACATTACAATTAGTAAATAAGCAAAGAGTATGATATATCCTAATTAGATAGCGCTATAAATCACAACCGGCCGAATAACAAATGCGATAAAATTCAAATACAGAAGTTATAAGTTCCTAGTTATGCCTGCGGCTTCGCTCGCGTGGTTTACATAGTTATTATTTAGTTAAACAAACAGGAACAATCTTTCGCTTTATTATTGTGTTACTTTTCCACTTATTACTTATTGCTAGGCTTGGCTATGTGTCTTATCGTGATATTATATGGACGCAAATAAGCAATACCATGTCAATCCACACGAATGTCATTTCGAGAAAAACGCGTTTGAAAATTTTGAACTTGCTTTATATGATTTTTTTAATGTATTGATCAAGTTTTTGGCAATTTCAGATTTATGTAAGTTATTTTACTTATTTTCACAAAAATAAGTATAAAAACTGCATATTTCGTATATAATATAACCCAAAACGTTCAACATAATACATAAATTGCATGATTAAACAATGGCTTTTCTAGAAGTTTTAAAGTTTAAAACGCTACAAATATTAAAGAAAAATTGCACGGTGATGCGGGGTGACCGATTTTGTCGTAGAATCTCAATAAGAAACCATGGTGCTTATTTTGGAAATATTGTTATAAGTAGCTTAATTGTAAGTAGTTTTAGAACGAAAACGCCACAATTAAAAAAAAAAAGAAAATTTAGTTATCAGCGTAAAATGACTTAAAACGAAATTCTCAATGTAACAATATTCCAAATATAGCCATATTCGAGCGTAAATTATATATGACGTGAATAATCAAGAAAATATAGTTTACGAAAGATTTTGCAGGTGTCAATATTATTTTGTTGATTCCCAAAAATTGCTTTTTGAGTTACGTCGTTTTCGTTGTAAAGGTGCAAAATATAACTTTTTATTAAGAAAAAAAACTGTTTATTCATATTCTTTATATTACCGCTTGGAAAATTCCTACATTTATCTATACCTATCTAAAAAAACAAACTCATGCGATATTTAGCAACTGTTATATAATCTTATGAGGATAAAGAATACATTGAAAATAAAAGTTCTCTTTAATATGTTAATACAAAATCGATTGAAGGGAATTTAGTACAAGCCGTCAGGGCGCCGGCGCCATATTAACAGCTACTAATCCTAAGAAGCCAGTTTCAAAATAAAAAAAGTACATAATATTTAGCGGTATACGTTATTATAATCGGTACATAAATAATTCCAGAAGTATTAACATCTTGACAAAGAAATCCTTCCTTGTAGAGTTTTTGAGTGGATTTTCCAAGATAAATATATAAATGCAGCACACTCAACGGCCTCCATTAGAATAGTGATATCCTGTGTTGCGAGTCCGGAAACACTTACAAGGGCAAAGACAAATACACCCAGACCAGAAAGTATGCTTGCATGGTCAACACAAACATAATATAATGCTCCGAGCAAGAATCGAACCTGTGGCGTTTAAGGCAGGTTCGCTCCCGCTGCGCGTAAACGTCGTCGAATATTATAAAATATATTTTTTATTTCAACGATGTTTTTATAGAAACGATATAAGTAGTTTCTATATACTTGTGCGCTATACATGCTGTGGCATTTGCATGCGAAAGAGGTTACATACATAACATGCCCTAGTTAGAACGTTGGATTTGTGGTAGTACGAACTGTCTTCCATAATTTTCATTCCAGTATAATAAAATTAGTCTCAGTTAATGCTTCGGTACTATCTCTATATTCTATAGTATTTTGACCTTTTAAAGACTAAACCGCTTAGCAGGTTTATATGGCATTTCGCTTACAGAGATAGCTTATTAAGAATAGGTTAGATTGCTAAAAATATATTTAGCTATGCGATTTTAATACAAACTCTGAACCCCCTCCTCCCCTTTTACCAACGATGAATGACATAATTATGTATTTATATCGAATCAACAGCCTAAAAATAAGTTTCAAGCTTCTTCAAGCTCTAAAAATTACGATATTTCCATTCGACTTTTTATCCCCCTTTCAACCCCTTACAACCCATTTTTTGGCATTTAAAAGTAGCCTATGTCCTTTCTCAGGCTCTAGATTATCTGTGTACCAAATTTTATGTAAATCGGTTCAGTGGCGTGAAAGCGCGACGACAGGGAGACAAGTTGACTTTCGCATTTATAATATTAGTAGGGTCCGACCGAAACTGGTTTTTTAGCCGAAACCGAAACCGAAACCGAACTTTCGGCCTCTCTCTCAGTTTCGGCCGAAACCGAAACCGAAACCGAAACTTTTTAAAAATATTTAAAATTACGTTTTTTTTTACTGAAATTTGAATTTCAAGTTTTTTTAACATTTATTTGCATATATACGTAGTCAACTAATTAGGAACGAAAAATAATTTGGTTAAATATTTGAAAAGTTTAATTTTATGAGATAATGTTCATTATAAAGTATACTGTTCAATGGTGTGTACTTTTTCGAAGCTAAGAATATTTTATGGTGGTTTATTTAAAAAGAAATCTAATAATTAGGGACAGCAAGATTTAGTGTTTTATTTTCGATTTTTAAAAATAAACCTTAAATACAAAGGCGGAAAGCCTTTGTGTTTTTATTTGGCGCAATTCTTTAGTTTATAGTTTTGATTTCTAAAATTAATATCAGAATTTATTACTTAAACATAGGTCACTTATTTAAGTTATGAAACGACCAAGCGAAAACAATTTTATCTCAACGTAAATAGCCATACCCTAAAATAACTTATCATTTGATTTGCTCCAAAAGTATGGTTTTCAACGCTGTGCAATATTTTAAACCTATAAAATTACTGAAACTGTGTACCTAGAAAGAAATTTAGATCGCAAATTGGTAATAGCTTTATAAAAAGTTCCCTTTGAGGGCTTTGTAATTATTAAAAGTGAAATATTTGGACTAGAACTTAGTGGCGAAGTTACATGGGCGCTTTAACACGAAAACGATCCAAAATATACTTCACTGTTTATTAAATGTTTTCTAGCCGGTGAACTACTATCAGTTTTAGATTGGCCTGCCAATAGCCTAGACATGAATTCTTTGGAACATTTGTGGTACAACAAACTGGAATTTTAAACCAACTCTAGTAGTTTCAAAGACGCCTGGAAGAACTTCACTAACGAAACTTGTCATTATTTGATCGAGTTGATGCCGCGCCGATGTCGATATGGCTATAGCTAATAATGGCAATCACATTTAAGATTATTTTTTAATAGAAAACGTTTCCTTGTAGATGAATTTAATAATAAATGTACATTTTTCTCTTCCATTACATTCTGCGTTCATTATTTCTAATGCTTTCTTAAGTGTCCCCAATTACTTGTCCAGAGTTATATTAGACCGAAGGAGAAGTAAAGTTGAATTTTATTTTTAATTACAATCCATTCTAAAATGTAATAATTTCATTAAGAAAACATTGGTTAAATGATCAAGATCAGATCAACATTAAAAACGTAATGAAGACTTCATGTAAACTGAAATTACGGAAAATATAAATACATGTTACTCTTATTATACGAATGTCCCTAATTAGTTGACCACCACTGTATATAATATAGACTGTATATAAATAGAGTTAAATAAAATAAAAACTAAAAATTCATTAAAGTCATAACCATATTTTTTGTCATGAATATACAGGACTTACTATTGGGAGTACTCTTAAAAACTTAAGAAACAACTTGAAGTTTAAATATACTAGGTACATAACTAACTAGTAATACGTTGTGTTCACAACATTTTAAAGATCAATCTAATACTTATTTCTAGAGATTTTTTGGCCGCGTCACCGAGCGGTCATGAGTTGGCTGCGAAGTTTACCGAACAACGCACGAAAACTCACGAACACTCGAGTTTCGGCGAGGCCGAAAGTTTCGGCTATATTTTGGCCGAAACCGAAACTAAAGCCGAAACTAGATTTTTGGCCGAAACTGGCCGAAACCGAAACCGAAACCGAAATTTCGGTCGGTCACTAAATATTAGTAAAGATGTTGTGACTAGACTATGCGCAATCTTTACTCGCATATGTCGATCGAACAGTCAAGTTATTAATCCTAGATGCGTAACAGTATAGACCATTCTCTGAAGTAACTCGAGCCAATTATGACAATTCGGTCAACTAGTTGTGCAGCGGACTGTGAGAGAACAGCATAATTATTTTAATAATTAAATTTGTTTCCAATATCAAGTCTTCAATTATCATGTAAAGAGATAAATATAATCATAATTAATTAATAAACTGTAGCGGCTGTATATAACGGTAATGGAGGGCGGCCAACCGGGGAAGTACTACCTTCTCACACAAAATTGACGTAAAGTAACAGTGTCAGGAGGTAGTGTTGCGTTGAGTGCGATGAGTGAGAGCGCCGGAGGCTCAATCTCCCCCTCTGCTCCCTTCCTTTTCCTCCCACTTCTCATCCCTTCTTTCCTTTTTCTTGGATTTAGAACGCACATGTGATATTTCAAGTATCGCGCATCAGGCGGACCGTATTTTGTTTGCCGACCGTCATGAAATAAATAAAATATATATTATATATATTGTTGAAAAGTTAATGAGATTCTGGGTAAAAAAAAAACTATTTATGTACAATCAGTAATGTAAAAACTATCTCGGACTCGGAACGGATTATGATACGATTTGGTAGCTCCAGGTTTTACAATAACAACAAATTAAAAATTTATGTTATTTAAATTCGTTCAGTGACTTCTTTGTCGTAAAAAATGCACGGATTCGGTGGCTAAAGTCTAATATAATTTAATAGACTTGTATTCAAAGTTGGATGACCAAATTATTACGGTGATAAATTAAAATTAACAAGATTGTATCTTGAATACAGATTAATATTAATTTCGGTATTGGTTGGAGACACTCGATTTTGGATTTGGAAATGAAAATATGGTCCGGAATCGCTTAAATAATATTCGTTATGAAATAATATTCGATGTGTTGGTAAAAATGTTTGATATATTTGGCTCATTAATGAATATGCATTTTATTAGAAGGTCAATATTACAAGTTCGAACACTAATGGAAACTCCTAGAGTTGTTACGCACCGGTTTTTCGGAATGTCTTGATCACGTTCGTAAGACTTAAGACTTCTTTAATACTGTATACTGTTTTGATATTTCGTGTATGTACATCAATAAATATTAATTTAAGTTACACTTAGTTTAGTTATAAAGTATGAAATCGTGACCCTTAAAATCTTTCATCGTAAAAAGTCAGTCAAGAGTTTAGTTTTATTAATATTGTTGGTAGACAAAACGCCTCCTGATAATAAGCGTTAATCGCTGCCCATAGAGTACAGACGTTTGTAACTCTAAAATAATAAAAAAACATGTTGATGATCCTTTGCAAGTCTTTCTTTTCCAAAATCTGATAAAGCTAAGTTATTGTATAAATTAACAAGCAAATGCTTACGTTTAAGATGATTTTGTTAATTTGTTTAATAATAAATAATAATTAGTCACCTATAGTGACTAAGCTTAAGATAAAAAAAATCCTTTGCAAGAACTTTTAATTTTTTTCATAAGATACTCTACAGTCGTCTGATCAAGGACTCTGAAGGTATAGAAAGAAACTCTTCAAAGTTTATCAATTAAGTATCTGCAATCACTTAATTCAAATGTTTTGCGCACAAATGACTTGCGAGTTTAAGCGGTTGAAATTTGTTTTTTATTTTCGTGTGTTTATTACGAGATATAATCGCCGGTTATGAAATGATTATCATAATCTTTTTTATTACATAGGTCATAGGTTATGCTTCAAGGACGGTTCTATATTTTGTTGTTTTAATATGATAGATCTTAATCTAAATTAGATACAATGAACAATCTTTTTTTAACGTTGGCCTTTACGCACACCATGTTAGGTAGTGGTAGTGTAGGACTCGACGGCTAGCTCCTCTACTCTCGCGTAATCATCTGTGACGCCCCAATAAAGAGGGCTCTCTTTGAGCGCCATCCACCGCGACTTACTTTATAATGAGATTGTTTCTCTCTACGACCGACCGTGTGTTTTTTAAAGGTTGCCTTCCTCGCCAACCGTCCGGGACCAAAGGCGCCGGTAAAGGCCAACCAAGGAACCAGGCCACCAGGGCTTTCTTCGCCGAGAATATTTTTTAATAAGCTCATTTTCGCGGTGTGCCGTAAAACGTCTCGCGCCAACTGTGGAGGTACGACGTTTGATATCCCTTCAACACGAAGAGAGAAACCTCCAACAAGGTGGATGATATAGCTTGACGCTTTGATAACGCAATTCAGGATCACGAAGATCTTGTCCTCAATGTCGTTGCGTACTATACCGTGTAGAAGATGCAACAACATCCATAGCGCGATGGCAGATTGTGACGACCTTGTCATTTTAAGTTTGTATCGCGTTGTGTCCTGTTGTTTTTGTTGGTCCATAATGTCGTGTTGTTTTTGTTGATGCATTTGGTGGATGTTGCTACATAATCGTCGCTAGTCAGTCGTGAGCCGTCGTTGCCCACGGTTCACCTCGTAGAGGTGACCGGCTTTGCACCCCATGTTGAACAATTATACATCTAAAACTTTTTAATATTATTTTTGGATATTTTCATCCCTTTGAATGCAGTTTGTCATTTAAATTAAATATTAGTTACTTGCCACAGCATGCGAATAAATTAATTATGTCGTAAATATGTCTCCTTTAAGTTATAAAACGAAGAAATGTTTTATCAATGTTGAATATATGGTTTCAGATAAAACGTTAATAGTTATAATAAATATCAAAAATTTTAATGAAATCGTTATTATATTAATGTTGTTCTTTTATGAATGTGTATAAAAGCTATACCTATCTTTACTATAGTGAGATTGTTTACAAAAGTGTGTTTGAATATTGAAATATAGTCTTCGTCCTAGCATTATTCCCGGTATTTTTATTTTTAGCCAGGGTCTGCTTATTACTCTTATCCGGATTTGACGGGTTACTAGTTTTAACACAGAGCGATTGCCATCTGACCTCCGCAACCCTAAGGGCGAACCAGTAACTCATTGGATAAGAGCAATTAACTTATCAAGAGTTAACGATTATTATCAGATACTATGTGATAACAACCGGGGCCGACAGCTTAACGTGCTCTCCGAGGCACGGTGGGGAGACCCACAGACAAACGCCCAGACCGAGACAGAAATTTAACAAACATCTGCCCGAGCGGGAATCGAACCCGCAACCGTCGAGACTAAAGGCAGACTCGCTACCCACAACGCCACAACGGTGTCTAATATTGAAATATAGTGTTTACTACAATATAACTTATGTATATTATTATTTTTATAATACCTACTGAAGCTATAAATTTGTTTATATAGTTTTTCATGTTGCGATGACGGTGACCTTTGTAAAATTAAAACAAAAATTTCTCCAGCCGAATTGTGCAATTACTAATTGATTCCGTGAGAATGAATCCGCGGGCATATGTTAGCTGGGCATGTGTTGTTTAATGTTTTATTCATTTTATTGAATTAAATACTCGATTATGGATTTTCCGAAATTCAACTTTTTTATTGATTTGCTTTTGTTTTGTGCACGCTGCTCCGCTCGCATGGTGTACATATTTTCTAAACTAAAAGTAACCTGAGCTACTCCTGATAATATCCTTTAACTGGCAGTAAAAACCCCGTTAAAATTGCTTCAGCCGAATCTGAGTAGTCGGAACAACCAGACAGACAATTTTTTTGTTGTGTAAGTACCATATATACTTTCGTATGCATTTAGTAAAATGCTGTTAATTTGGAATTACAAACATATACATCAAGTTTTTTATTTGTATAAATAAGGACGACCGATTGCAACAGCTTAAGACGTAAAAAAGCAATTCGGATGCGGTGATCGTGAGTAGCTAATTATCTCATAATGGCTCTTATGCATAGAAAAAACATTTAATTTGAGAACCTCTTCGTTTTTGAAGTTTAAAAAAGCGTAGCTCTTATCTTAAGGCCGTAACGGACAAATATCAAAGTTCGTTCATTCAAGTCCTAAATGGTAAGTATTTACTATCTTGCATTGTTTGACATAAAGCGTCAGTAGTGTCAAGAGTAATAAATTATAAATCAGTCATATTTTACGATGTTGTCTTAACCGTTCGGCAAGCAGTATAGTCTTCTTCATTGCGTTGTTCCTGGTATTTACCCTATCCTGATTTGATGGGTTACTAGTTTATACACATAGCAACTGCCATCTGACCTCCACAACCCAAAAGGGTTGGATAAATACAAATAACCTATCAGTTAACGATTATTATCAGATGTTATGATAACAACCGGGATCGACGGCTTAACGTGCTCTCCGAGGCACGGTGGGGAAACAGATATGCATAAGATACATCTGCTCCGAGCGGGAAGCTCACTACCAGAACGCCACAATGGTAGGCAGTTATGTACCTATATTATATGTAGGTATTTTTAAGTGTAACAACTTTCTTCTCGCTTTCCTGGAATCTGTGGGAGTGATTACGTGAAAAGGGGCGGAAAGGTGTTCTAGGTAGGCGGGGAAGCTCGCGTTACTAGTTATTAATAATTCCAATGATGTTTATTACAAAGAGTAAGACGCACATTATGTGACTACCGTAGGGCGTTTTCCTATTATTTATTCGGCTCCCTACGAATATAATTCAGAGTAAATATTTGATGAAAAGCATATTGGACTCAGAGAGATATTTGCCATAATTCTATTTAATACTAGCTGCACCTGCGGCTCTGCTCGCGTTGTGTACCGATTTTTATTTATTTCACGGAACCCACGGAGAATAATTATTTATATAAAATAAATGTAGCCTAAGTTATAACATCAGCTATCTGCCAGTGAAAGTCCCGTTAAAATCGCTCAAGCCATTTCATAGGTTAGCTGGAACTTACAGACATATAGACAGACTGACAGACAAAAAATTTAAAATATATTTTTTTATGTAAGTACCGTACATACATTAATATGCACTTAATGAAGAGCTGTTAATTTAGAATTACAAACAGACAAATCAATTTTATTTATTTGTAGTATAGATGAATCCCAAAAGAATCTAACATTTTTCCGGGATAAAAAGTATCTCATGTGCTAATCCAGATAACAATCTATATCTGTGACAAATCTGTTTTGATTTTAATTTTGACCTTACGCCGATTTTCCCTGTGTGTGTGTGTGGTATTACTCCGATCGACACGACCCATTTGTGTTGGGAGAAGAATGGCTCTACTACCGTATAAACAAACTACTAAGTATGTACAGGATTCTTGTCACGTATTTTATTTTAAGTAGCTTCAATATCTTTCGCACTGCGGCTCGCGTGGATAGGCATCGTAACTATTATGTTGCCGGTCACGTAAAAATCTTTTGTTGTATTGACCTACCTATTTATTATGGACAGTATTATCGATAAAGTACGTCAAATTATAGTTTGATTGGATCTCTGCTTTTAAGTGACAGGATATTTAAAATGACATCAACCTTATTAGAACTGTTATCTATATCTATGTATTTATTCTATATACCATTACTTATAATAAAACTGTAGCGATGTCTGTATACAAAAATATTTAATAAAACTTTTTTGTATGTTAGAAGTTGGCAAACAAGCATACGGCCCACCTGATGGTAAGTGGTTGCCGTAGCCTATGAGCGCTTGAACCATTAGTAGGTGCCACTCACGCGTTGTCAACCTCGAGATATTAGTTCTTAAATCTCGTCCGCCCAGTAATTTCACTAGCGTACAGTGCCCTTCAAACCTGAACACAGTAGTGCCTAAGCACTAATATTTGGCGGCAGAATATTTATTTAGAACTTATAAGAGACATCTTTTAATATCAATGTTTATTTCTTGTCTGTTTTTTCACTGACGGTCGATATCGCGTCGTGTATTGATTCTTCTTTACTGCACCGAACCCTAATAATTTTTATAAAATAAAGCCTAACTTACTTATAACATCAGCTATAGCATCAGTGAAAGTCTCATTAAAATCGGTCCAACCGTTTCAGATATTAGCCGGAACAAACAGAAAGACAGAAAAAACTTTAAACCTTGCTTTATTTACTTAAGTACCTACCGTATATACTTTCATATGTATTTAGTAGGGTCCGACCGAAACTGGTTTTTCAGCCGAAACCGAAACCGAAACCGAACTTTCGGCCTCCTTCTCAGTTTCGGCCGAAACCGAAACCGAAACCGAAACTTTTAAAAAATATTTAAAATTACGTTTTTTTACTGAAATTTGAATTTCAAGTTTTTTTAACATTTATTTGCATATATACATTCGTAGTCAACTAATTAGGAACGGAAAATAATTTGGTTAAATATTTTAAAAGTTTAATTTATGAGATACTTACGTTTGTTATAAAGTATACTGTTCAATGGTGTGTACTTTTTCGAAGCTAAGAATATTTTATGGTGGTTTATTTAAAAAAAATCTCTTGCATCGAAATTGTTCATTTACTGGCTGACCTTCTAATTAGGGACAGTAAGAGTTAGTGTTTTATTTTGGATTTTTAAAAAAGAAACGTGAAATACATAGGCGGAAAGCCTTTGTATTTTTATTTGGCGTCATTCTTTAGTTTATAGTTATGATTTCTAAAATTTATATCCCATTTTATTACTTAAACATGGGTCACTTATTTAAGTTTTGAAACGACGAAGCGAAAACAATTTTATCTCAACGTAAATGGCTATACCGTAAAATAGCTTACCAAAAGTATGGTTTTCAACGCTGTGCAATATTTTCAATACCTATAAAACTACTGAAACTGTGTACCTAGAAAGAAATTTAGATCGCAGACTGGCAGTCCCACGAACGTTGACTGACTTAAATGATTTCTAGCCGGTGAACTACTATCTGTTTTAGATTGGCCTGCCAATAGCCTAGACATGAATTCTTTAGAACCTTTGTGGTACAACAAACTGGAAATTTAAACCAACTCTATAGTAGTTCCAAAGACGCCTGGAAGAACTTCACTAACGAAGCGTGTCATTATTTGATCGAGTCGATGCTGCGCCGATGTCGATATGGCTATAGCTAATAATGCAAATCACATTTAATGTTAATTTTTAATAGAAAACGTTGCTTTTTAGACGAGTTTAATAATAAATGTACATTTTTCTCTTCCATTACATTCTGCGTTCATTATTTCTAATGTTTTCTTAAGTGTCCCTAATTACTTGTCCAAAGTTATATTAGCACGAAGAAGAAGTAAATTTGAATTTTAATTGTTGTTATTTTTAATTACAATCCATTCCAATAATTAATAATTCTATTAAGAAAACATTGGTCAAATGATCAGATCAGATCAACATTAAAAAACGTAATGAAGACTTCATGTAAAATGAAATTACGGAAAATATAAATAAATGTTACTCTTATTATGCCAATGTCCCTAATTAGTTGACCACCACTGTATATAATATAGAGAGTTAAATAAAATAAAAAGTTGGCTGCGAAGTTTACCGAACAACGCACGAAAACTGACGAATACTCGAGTTTCGGCGAGGCCGAAAGTTTCGGCTATATTTTGGCCGAAACCGAAACTAAAGCCGAAACTAGATTTTTGGCCGAAACTGGCCGAAACCGAAACCGAAACCGAAATTTCGGTCGGTCACTAGTATTTAGTGAAAAATATGTTAATTTGGAATTATAAACAGACACTTAAATTTTATTTATTTGTATAGATTTTACAGTCAATTTCATTTACAAAATTATAAGGTATTGCGAAATAATTGTGAAAATATAAGTAGTTTGCATAAATTAATTACGGTTAAAACGCGATGATATGTCATTTATTAACTTGACTTGACTTGAAATAGATATGGCGGAGGTTCAGCTGACGTTTCGTGTAAGTTTGTTCGTTATAATACAATTATTTAATCTGTGACGTCTTTGAATATATTAATGATTCTGTCTTTATCTCATCAAGGGCTAAGATATAGTTTTCTATAGAACAAAGAAAAAGATTTAATAATAGAAATCCATGATATCATTTTTGTTTGGTGTCCTTACGCTTCTGTTCTATTTTTTTTTGTACTTTGTTCAAGACATCAAATTTCATGCTAAGATTTTTTCTATAATCCACGGTTTATAATTAAATTATTAAAACTATCGTGAGACATTATAAAATTTAACGGCTAAAAACTCGTGGTCGTGACGCTTCAGGAGACGAACTCACCCTGATGAAGGACCTCAGATGGGTCCGAAACTAGTCGGTACCTGAACTGATTGAACGTGAGTTTTATCGGATGTATAAAACGTGAAATAATTTATTAAAAAAAAAATAATGCAAAATTTTTGGAAAAGGTTAACATCCTATGTATAGTCGGTACTTTTCTGTTATTTATTTACAATGGAAACCAAAACTCTTACTCTGTTTGGTCTTTTCCTTTGATATAATACTCTTGAAAACGACTGACCACTAATCATGCAGATTGTAATCTGCATGATCGGCATCCCAAGCTTAAACCTAAATCCCGTTTTTTTATATAAAAAAGTTTAACATAAATGGTCACAGAAGGGATTAGGGTTGTCCGTTACAAGCGATGTCTCCGTCTGGCGCTTCATTTTAATTTAATTAGTTACAACTTTTAGGTTTCCGTCTGACATTGATTATGGGGATTTATGGGAGCCTGAATACCTGCGATAAAACTATTAATTCCGACCTTCGAACGACAAACAGTAATTATTTTTACGAAACTGAAAACGCTATATCGTTTTTGATATTGCCGCAAAATTTTTCCTACATATTACGCTATTTGTAATTAATTAATAAAGTTTATACGAATTATATGATCGTTATAATTAATTTAGACTATTTATTAACATGTATTTTTTTATATTGTAAATTTGATACGAAATCTCTCAGATATTAGTTTTGTTTCATGAATAAAGTGAATGAAATTTAGTATGGATCTAGTTTATATATTTGGAGAGAAGTACATAAGACATTTTTTGTGGCGATAAACTGCCTGCGAGTGAAAATAAATCCTTGCGGGTCAAGACCTGGTCGCACTTTAAGCTCAATCTCCCACCTCCTCTGTTTCTTTTATCCCTCCTCATCCCTTCCTTCCTATCTCTTAAGTTCGCAGCGTATATGTGAAACTTGAAAATTGCAACCGTTTATAGGTTACGGTGACTGCTAACCAACATGCGAACCGTATACTTATTTGCCAACCATCATGAAATAATAAAAACTTATTAATAATTTATAATGTAAGAAAAAATATAGTATTAAGATAAGCGAAAAACACAACTTACTTTATTAATATTATATTTGGATACTTTAAAAAATCAGAAGAAATTTCATCTCAGGTATTTTATAAATCTTGAACTTAACATAGTAGCTTCTTTGTACGAGTAGATCCTATTGTAACCTAACAATGTGGTATTTCTTTATTTATAATTGATACCCAGTTTCATGTAGAAGGGTGGTCTTCCGGTCGTTAAAATTTGGAAGTCTTTCATGCTTTTAACAATATTGAAAATTTGATGATCACTTACACGAGAAGCTTAATCTATTTAAATGATTCTTGCTTAGGATTTATACAATATTTCCTTATGCACATAGTTTTTAATTTATTATCATTCGATAGTAATCATTTATATTAGATTAAAAATAATAATTGTAGAGCAATAAAACACGTTCAATTTAATTAATTTAATTGATCTCTTTGTTGTTCTACAGTAATTGATTGATTAAAATTTAGTATACTTTTTCAATAATTATATTGTATGTATGATTCATTTAAATTATCAATTATAATTCGGCTTTCTCTTCGAATAAAAATACTGAGAACAATATATTTCTAGAATATTCGACGATCTATAAAAAATGTTCATCAATACTTCCTTAATAATTTTATTAATATTATAAATGCGAAAGAAACTCAGTCGGTTTATCGCGCTTTCACGCCAAAAAGACTGAACCGATTTAAATGAAATTTGGTATATAGATTATTTAGTCCCTGAGAAAGGACATCGGCATTTTTAATGCGAAAAACAATACGGAATAGGGGATGAAAGTTTGTATGCAAATATGTAAGGTTTATGTGAATGTTTTACACGCGGGTGAAGCTGGAAGAAGCTGGTTGTTAATAAATTGACGACGTTGTGGCGCAGCGGTAGCGAACCTGCCTTAAACGCCACAGGTCGCGGGTTCGATTCCCGCTCGGAACATAATATGTTTGTATTGACCATGCAAGCATATTTTCCGGTCTGGGTGTATTTGTCCTTGTCATTGTGAATGTTTCCGGACCCCCGACACAGGATATCACTATCCTAATGGGGGCCGTTGAGTGTGTAGCGTTTGTTTGTTTAAAAGTAACTAAATAAACGCAACATGCTCTCTTGATCCTCCACATCCACAACTACCATGATCGGAACACATGCATCTTCGTCCGCGATCGAGAATCGACCCTTATATCATTTACATCCAAGGCAGCTTCACTTTCACTTCGCTACAAAGTTAGTCATCATTATCACTATTTCATTGGGTGATATTTAAAAATAAACCCACAACAACGAAAATATAGATTGTCTTACGTGTTTATAATCTTACGTGTAGCCTAAGTACATTAGTACGCATATCATAACAAAGCGTTGTGTTGTTAAATAAAATGTATTACACATACACTAATAAACTAAACGAACAACCTTGTCTCTTTTACAGGTACTATGACAGTCTGCGACGCACACAGTGAGTCAAGCTAATGTAAAAACGCCTACTGATGAATCGCTTTTTATCGAGACCGGTATAATGATTGACGATAAGGAATAATCGATTGAATTTTACTTTCAATGCGAAAATATTGATGCAAATTTTGATTGGAGATAAAATATATTATAAGGGTGGTTTCAGACTAGCGTTTTTTCCGGGCCTAAACGGTCGTTTCAATACGCTCTTACACGCGCCTTTCTTTTCACGGTTCAAAAATCCGAACGCGCGTACACGGAATTAATTATTCAGGTATGTATTCTTGAACCGGTGATAACGAATGTCAGGAACATATTTTATAAATAAATTACAAAGCTTGTATAGGTAAAAGGCGCGCCTATATATCTACAATTACTTCAAAAAACGAGCTTAGTAGCTCGTTTAAAACGCTGGTCTGAAATCCCCTAAATTAGGTACTAGTCTTTTACACAAGACGCCGTCCGAAATAAAATTATACATATATAGTTGTTGCATGATAACATAATATACTCGTACATGCAAGAATTCTAAAAATAACTGTTTTGGCTTCAGTATCTAAAAATGTCAAATTTTAGTTAATAATTGCTAAAAGTAACATAAATATATGAATTAATTTATTTCGATAAAAACAATAAAAAAAACATTACAATATTTTCGCAACAATTAGGAAATTCGCACGTGTCGTTCGAGTGATTTATATTTATATAAATAAATCGTATAGTCATTTATTTTTTGCAACTGAATTTGCAATTTGATAAGGATTCGTCAGTACGCGACTATTTGGTTTTGTTTTTTCTGTTCTTACAACGACATTGACTAACATTAAATGATTTCTAAACACTTTTTATTTCGTTGTTGTCGAGTAACACAATAATAATGTTCTGTTTACCATATACGACAATTAGCAAGACTAGGTTATTGTATTTATATTATTTTCTACTTTCGTAATGTCTTTCAATATAATTTTTATTTATTTAGAAAAATATATATTTGAAAGGTATTGCGACTCTTTAGCGATGTTACCGCCAAGAGGCCCTCGAGATCGGCAGATCATCCTCAGGGCTTGAAGTTCTACATGGTTCATTGGCAAGGCTATCATTTATTTTACCATCGAAATTATCATCACATATCCTCTATATTTGTTATTTTATTTTGTTTCCATCGTTTTCCATTATAGTAATTGTGTTTGTTGTTACAATATTTATGACATTAAATTTAGAACGTACAGCGCCATCTATCGTCGAATAGCAAGACGTTTTGCACTGTTGAAAGCGCTTGTATCATATACTTTGAACGAAAAATATTGTTTTTTTATCAATAACAAATTGAATTATGCTTTAATATTCTTAAAATTTACTTTTGACGTATATTATATTTATCGTTTCTTTTTTTTTGAGGTATGAATGCCTGTAAATGTGTATCTGTGCCTGTAAAATGTCTAAGTGCATAACAATAAATTTCAAAAGAATATAACGCAAATGTTAAACGATGTTAAAGAAAACGTTAATCGTTGAAGTAAATTTTACGTTGTGTTCTCTCTTTACGAAAAACTGCTATCGGCCCGGATAGCTCAGTCGGTAGAGCATTGGACTTTTAATCCAAGGGTCCAGGGTTCAAGTCCCTGTTCGGGCGGCCTACTTTTTGCTTTTTCTAATTTTCTTTTTAATTATTTATCATTTTTATATCCCTAACCCTGGACCATATTTACTTTTATTTAAACAGATCTGATAATTAATTATATTTCAATTTTTTTACCTGCAAAACTTAATAAGTCGTATATAGGATTTATTTACCTTACATGAATAAAAGCGTGCTCATTTGCAGCATGCCACACAAATATATTTTTGTGAATATTAGATTTGTAAAAAAATATAAGCGAAGGGTCTAATTTCTTTATTTGAATATAGCGCCATCTGTCGTTAAAACACTGGTTTATTTCGTATTCACTCAACAATCCAGTGGCGGCGCCTGGCGCGCAATTTCATCTTAGATATGTAGTTCACATAATGGACAATAGAGGGCATTGCTTGTTGTTACTATAGCTACATTGAATATCCTCTAGATGGCGCTAGTTGTATTAGTTGTAAATATCGCTCAATGATCAGAAGAACTTAAACGGAATCTAAACATAAACGATCAATGTTTTTATTCATGAGAGTTTGGGCTTTTTATTAATTAATGAGGGTTAAGAAAGAGGCTTATGGTCCGCCTGGTAGTAAGTAGTCACCGCAGCCTATGAACGTTACGGTAGTGAAATGTGATGAAGTTTGATGAAATGTGATGAAGTTTGAGCCCCCGGCGCCCTCAATTTCGCACAAACGCAACAGATTTTCTCTGAGAGGGTAGTACTTCCCCGATCGTGCCGGCCTATTTATGGGCTGGGAGGTCCATGGCTATACTACTACTAATTTAAATAGTATTTATTTACGTTTGCTTTTTCATGTTACTAAGTTGGCAAGCAAGCATACGGCCCACCTGATGGTAAACGGTTGCCGTAGCCTATGAGCGCTTGCAATACCATTAAACGCTACACACTCAACCATTGCAAGCCACTCACGCGTTGCTAACTTCGAGATATTGTTCTTAATTCTCCTATGCCCAGTGTTTTCACTAGCCTACAGTGGGCTTCAAGCCAGCCAGGAAATCAAGAATGCCAAAAACACTACTACTTTTTGCGGTAGAATATTTTACACTGCGGTGTTACCTACCTAGCCGGCCTCTTTCAACAAAACACGACCAGTGCGACTGATTGTACTGGTGGAATAATATCTGCTGTGACCGAGATTATACCAACAGCTGGCGATGTGGTCGTCACGTCTCGACGCTTAAAATCTATTATTTTATTATGATTAAGATAGTTACGAAAATTACGATAAAAACATATAAGTAATCTAATTATTTCATAGTAATCACCTTACGCATATTACGTTATAGGACGTAACGTACGTAAGTACAATGTTACGAACGCACTTTGCCACAATTTAATTCTAGACTTGTTTATATCATATATAATACATAATGTAAACTTTCTGCATTATAATAACATTTTATTGTCGACACTATTTAAATGGCTGGTTCTAGAATTTTGGGAAAGACAAATATAATTATAATAAATTAAATTTCACTGTCACTTTAATGTCATGAATTATATAATACCCTGATATTTATATTCTAATGGGGCCCCATTAAGTGTGTAGCGTTTATGTAGTTTAATATATTTGTTATTTATCGTGTGCGTATTGTAATTGTGGCACTATTATTTTTTGTCGATATTTTAGAAAACTATTCGGCTTAACTTAAGAGTACTTACATAAAAACAATATGAGTTTAGTCATCGAGCATAAATTTATACACTCCTCCCATGTTAATAAGTTATCTATATTGTAATCATCGAAATGATTGCTTTCAAACTTTCGTATTACCCGATTCAAATTTTTTTCTAAAATTTAAATTCATCAAAATAGTTTTGTACTAGATGCCTTTGATTGAAAAGAAATCATTATAGACATATGTATATATAATATAGATGATCAGTGCAGTATTGACTTCAAAATCCAACGACAAAAAAGAATTATTAAAATTAATTCACAAACCGCGAATGACAGCACAAATGACAAAAAATCTACTAGCAAAAATCTCCTAAAAATCAATCTTTAACAATTAACCAAAATAAAATAAAGGTCTTGTAGATGTTCATAGGTGGCGGTAATGGTTTAACATCAGGTGAGCTGCCTCTTTGCCACCTCTATCACCTGCATTAAAATTGCTTTGTACTTAACTGTTTGATGGGCAAGCAGTAAACATATGAGATGGCTTTTTATTCTACTTTAATATCTATTCTAGAACCGCTGAACGTTGTAACAACTTTGGTTTTAAAAAGAAAATTTCTACAAAATTAGTTAAATTATTCTCATTCTATCTAAAATGTGATTTAACAGCAATTCATCCAAGTAAGTCCCGTACAAGGTCTCGCTTAGAGCTTATGAAAGTAAGAGCGTATCCACACTATCACTAACTCAAATCTGGGTCGCAGTAACTGTTGCAACGTAGTAAACCCAACTTTATCTGCCGAAGATAAAAATATTTTATCTTTTTCATAAAGATTGTTATCATTTTCTAGATTTTTTTTTCGGTCTCTTGACTCCTTTAATGACTTTATACAATTAATTTCGAACTTCTTTTTCATAAAAAATTAAAGAGAAAGCTGTAAATTAAAATGTACACGGTTTATTCTAAGGCATAATCTTTAATTAATAAAATTAGTCTGTTTTTTGTTACTAAGTTAGCAAGCAAGCATACGACCCACCTTATGGTAAACGATCGTCGTAGCCTAAGAGCGCTTGCAACACCATTCATTTGTAGGTGTCACTCACGCGTTGCCAACCTCCAGATATCAATTCTTAAATCTCCATTACCCAGTGATTTCACTAGCTACAGTTTATCCGAAACACAATACAACAAACATACTACTACTTGGCGGTAGAATATCTGGCACTACGGTGGTATATATATACCTTGGCGGCCTCTAGCAATTAAAGGCCTAACCAACTTCAATGACCTGTTTACTAAGGCATTGGTACACAAAAGCCATGTAAATAGAGTGTGATAAATATAGTTATTACTTATATTTTGATTTCAGTACCCTTGATCTTCGAAACCCTTGATCATGTCATCATAATTTACATGGTGACGGAAAGCAAACACTATGAAACAAAAAAGACACAGAAGTTCAGAATCAGAATTCCAGTAATTTGGGATATTATTATTCATATGCTCATGATCAGGTTCAATAGAAAACTACCCCGAGGTTTTAATACATCAACGTATTAAGGACACCATCATAAGCTATTTTTCCACAAGACAAACGTCCAGACTAAAAAATCTGTATGATTAATAAAATGTTTTACGACCGCAAATTGATTCCGCATCATTTAGTTGAAATTTAAACTTTTACTCTATTATGCTATGTGATAGTCACAAACAATAAAGTTATTCAGAATGTATGTTTCATGAATAATATTTTTGTATAAAATTTAGTTAAGAAAATAATCGACAAAAACTTCAACTTTTGCTACAGGTTTTCTTGTTTTTTGTTTAAAGTATATAATATATACCATATTTTCCTAAGAAAATCTTGTAGAAGAAGCTGCTCTTTGTGATAGAAAAATTATGTTATGAATATTCACTCATTACCTAGAAGATGGCTGATAAATTGTATGAGGGATTCGTGTTCGAGGAATTGCAATTGATTTTGATGGAAATTAAAATTGCCAAAAATATTCACAAATACAAAATCATCCCATAGATTGGATCCTAAAGCTTATGCGTGTGTACCTCATAACCACAAAAGGAAAAGTAATTTCAATAAAGTTAATTTAAAATAAATTTAATAATTCTCCGAAAACTTGTAAAGCAATAATAGATTCTGACAGTAAATAATATCAGTTCATAATACCCAGAAGTGCTATTTCAGTAGTAACGTTTCCAGTTAAATAACGAGTTCTTTAACGGTTAATTTGGAAGACTTGGATCCTTTCTTAGAATCAAGGTAATGGATCTGAACGCTCTACATCGTAAATAACCATAAAATTACATTTTAAAAAACTTATCGACTTGAAGCGCCTAAGAAAGAAATAAAAAAGTTTATTTAGAACACAGCTAAGATGACAAAAAAAAAACTTAAAAATAATTATATATGGAACTGCTGAACAAAAAGTTATACTTTGACGAATTTAAAAGCCAAAATGGGATAGTAGATAAAACACTTTAAGCAAAAGTCGCAGGCTCAAATTGCGTGCTCGAATTGGCTTGAGTTTTCAAATTTTTCTCGTGGTTAACGGTCTTACGCTGATGGTAGGGCTTTAAATACCCGCCTTTGTTAATTACCACACTGCGATATGAAAAACGCGTGACCTGACTGCTAGTCAGCCGCTTTTCAATGTGCATATTGCGAGTAGGCGGGCGGTTTGTGTAGTTCACCTTCTGCGACGCCGTCTTCGGCTAAATAAAATTCTATTCTATTTGGAGTTCTTTATCAAATTGTCACATAACTTACATGAATTTATTATTTAAAAATTATGTGACGTAATAAATATCTCGCGTTTATCTTAACGACGTTTACCTACTTCGCGTTTATGACAAGTACTAAGTTACGTGTCAACTAAATCTTGATAACTGTTAACACAATTTGATGTTATCTCATTGAACTTTATGACGAAATTGTGAAAATGAAAATCTCTTCCTTGACATAGTCAGTGTTGAACTATCTTAATTTTCAGCGTTCTTCAATAATAGATCGCGATAGTTTTGCCGTTTATGAACCATGATTATTCATACATATTTTATGAATAGAATATTCGTGTTGGTATTTTTATAAATATTGTGATCACATTTAATCTAAGGCTCCGGATATAAAGGACGGGATTTCTCAAAATGTAAGAGCTATTTAAATCATTGTAAATAGTTTTGCTATACGCATTCTTTATTAATATTAGGTCATAAAAAAATAAACACAGCATACTAAATGCAGCAAACCAGGCCGAACCAACCAACTGTTTGGCTCAAATTTGTCTCGAGAAAGAGTCGATACCGTGATCCATGTCTCTATAGACAGATTTGCTACCACGTCGAGGCGGTTATCAAAACATGATAAATGAAAGAAAAATAATGGAACTCTTGAATGGAAAATCA
The DNA here is from genome assembly GCA_023373885.1 of Hestina assimilis. Lineage (NCBI taxonomy): Eukaryota > Metazoa > Arthropoda > Insecta > Lepidoptera > Nymphalidae > Hestina > Hestina assimilis. Next base: position 4,411,831 of record CM041740.1, on the reverse strand, counting down.
CAACATTGCGATTTAGAAGATATTTTCTTCCTCGCAAAACCACTTTGTGGAACCAACTTTCTTCCCTTAAGGTCGGTAACGCACATGCATGCCCTCTGGTGTTGTAGATGTTCATGGGCGGGGGTGATCTCTTGTCATCAGGTGAGCCTCATGCCCGTTTGCCCTCTTACATAAAAAAATGGATTACAATTAAATTTAATGTGGTTACTGCATTGTGTTTACTTTTGTTTAACTATATTATATTAAATAAGTATTTTAAAGAATATAATGTAAATCAGTAATTGTATAAATAGTTTAATAAATTATAATATGTATAATTAAGAGCTATTTATCACAGTATGTTTTATCTCAACATAAATACCAAGAACATTACTACAGTTTCATAATAAAATATGTTTCGCAACTAAATCGCCATCGGGCACCGTTAATTTAGCTACAGAACATTTGACCTATGATATTTTATATAGTAAATACTAGCTATAATACAACGAAGGCTACCTGCTGTCAATCTGAGCACGCGCCGCCAGTTATTACCGGCTCTATTGCAAAATAGCATCCACTTAACATCAAAGCAATGCGTCGTTGCGTGTCAAATGTAAATTGCAGCTATTATTTTGATTGATAGGCTCCAGGAAAACTCCCATATTTCACATGACCGCGGGAGCTAAATATTTAACTAACATATAAACGTCTTGCATTAGATTTTACGAGATAATATAATTATCTTTTACATACAATGAAACAGTAGCAGAACTGTTTTAGGTGCCTTGACTTGGGAAGCAGTACCCAGTACAGAATTACAACGCATATAAACAGTTTTCAGAACAGCTGTGTCCCATTAATTTTCTTCTTTTTCCTCACTCCGTATCTATTTATTCCTTAGTAACGTATTATGTTTATAGGATACAGTTACTCCACCTTCTTTTTGACTACAAATAATATAACATTAGAAAGTTTGCTATATTAATTAATTAATTATTATTAATAATTCCAATAGTTTAACGAAGCTTATTTTGTATCAAATATACGTAGTAAACATTACATAAAACATTTTAATTTTTGCATTGCATTTTTTTATAAAACAAAAACACATCACACAGAAAGAAGTAACTAGCAAAATGTTTCTAAAAACACAATCGATAAATATTAAAATAAATCATTTTTATACAAATTTTAGGCTTTCATCATATGTTTAAACATTCAAATAACTAGAGATACACACAACAAACAAAACCACTTAGTTGGCTGTATTTTAACATATATTTCAGACCTTACGTTCATTACTGTTCTTTGTCGGTGTGAGCGGTGCTGTAAGTCATAATACTTGCATTTATTGGTCATTTCGAATGTGGAGCAACCATGAGTAATATGGTGCTGCAGACAATACTCATTGTTGCACGAACTCGACGTCCTTCGTGTGTATTTCGTTTTGAAATTGGTATTTATCCTTTCAACTTTTTTAAACTTTTTTTATGTTACTAAGTTGCCAAACAAGCATACGGCCCACCTAATAGTAAGCAGTTGCCGTAGCCTTTGAGCACTTGCAACACCATAAGTAGGTGCGTGTTGTCAACCTCGAGAAATTGGTTAAAAAAGGAGTAGAGAAAGTTTTATAGAAACGTCTTGATACGCCGATTTTAAAGAAACCATTTGAACATGATCTTTCATTCGCAATTTAGTAATAATTGAACGGAAACTGATACTATGAATGAATAGGACTGCGGCTATTCTTAAAAAAATCGTAAAGTCACGTGGTGACTAAATCGCAGCGCATAATTAAAAATGTATAGGTATGTTTGACATGTGACTGGTTATATTTTTTTATTATAAATCAGATTTTACTAATAGAGTTTTTCTGATCTGAGCAGGTATGGATGGTCTATTTTTTGCATTGACCGGGGTAGTAACACCCTTTCACAAAATATCGACGTGAAATAACTGTATCATACCTTGGCGTTTATTTCTATGAAGGGGCGCTAGATGCCCGAAAACTGCAGCTTTTAATGTCGGCAACAAGCTTTTCATGCCTGATATTGCAAGCTACATTTGCGGTATAAAAACGTTGATAATGATTTTACTTATTAACAAGCAACGCCAACATTATACCTACACATGGCGTTACCAAAATGGTATATTACAATTCTTACATCTCAGTATGTAATACAAATTTTGATACAGTGTAATGTTGTCCGTGGCGTTCAACAACATTTGCTAACCCTAACCCCAATAAAAATTTAAGATAATCTCATTTTTCGTAGCCAAATATTTGCTCTCGCGATAAATTATACATGTTCCAATTTAATATTGGAACCCTTAATCTTCGTCAAGTCGACTGATGATTCAATCTTAACCATCGGATGATCTTCTGAATTAAAATAAATGGCTAAGTGGTTTTTCCCATCGCACATGTGTGCATTCATCACTTCAGCTATGACTAATAAATTCATCCCAGACTTACAGTTTTTCCTTATATAAAACAACAAAAGACTTCTTAAAAATATAATTTTGGCCTATGAATAATTTCAAGGTACATTACACAAAATACCGATTCACAAGATTCAAACAATTGATTACTTCAATGTATTTAAAAGATAAGTTCTAGAATGACCACTTGGTAAAGGTTGCTGCCCTGCCCGGTATGGTATGAAAAAATTGATAACAAATTATGTACAATTTTTATTGCAATTACGTTATTTATATCCGTGAACTCAGTGCAGTTAAAAATATGACGTCATGAACAGTTCAAATCGCATTGAATCGAATATGGCGGATTCATTTAACATATAATAAGGAAGAATTTACTTTTAAATAATTTATTTATTATATATTACTTAGTTCCTGTTAGGCACCGTTGGTTGGTTGGAGGTTGCGGGTTTGATTCCCGCTCGGGCAGATGTTTGTTATAAATATCTGTTTCGGTCTTTGTCCTTGTGAGTCTCCCCACCTGGGCTCGGAGGGCACGTTAAACTGTCGGTCCCGGTTGTTATCACATAACATCTGATAATAATCGTTAACTCTTGAGAAATAAATTGCTCTTATCCAATGAGTTATTGGTTGGCCGCTAGGGTTGATGAAGTCAGATGGCAATCGCTCCGTGTAAAAACTAGTAACCTGTCAAATCTGGATAACAGTATAAAGCAGACCATGGATAAATAAAATACCGGAAATAATGCTAGGATGAAACTAACTTCTAGTTAAGTTTTAGCGGATGTGACGACCTCTTTCGGCCCGCTGTTGGGATAACCTCTGTCATAGCAGAGATTATTCCACCAGTGCAATCAGTCACAGTGGTAGATCTTTTGATGCAAGAGGCCGGCTACGTAGGTATCACCGCTGTGTCAAATATTCAGCCGCCAAATAGTAATGCTTAGTCATTACTGTGTTCCGGTTTGAAGGGCGCTGTACGATAGTGAAATTACTGGGCAGAGTAGATTTAAAAAGCAATATCTCGAGGTTGGCAACGTGTGAGTGGCACCTACTAATTGTGTTGCAAGCGCTCATAGGCTACGGCAACCACCATCAGGTGGGCCGTATGCTTGTTTGCCAACTTGTAACATACAAAAAAAGTTAGTTCCTGTGCGTAATGTACATTATCTGACTAAATAAACGGGTCTTAAATCTAAACATTCTCACTCACTAGCCCTATTAGAAAGACATACGGCATGACTACATGCAAACGACTGTGTTAACAGACAACGTTGCCGACGGTAAAATTTTAACACGAATGGTTGCTGATCTTACAGATTTACAGCTTTACTACGCTCGTAAAGCGAAAGCAAAGCTTATTCACAGTATAGAGACTATGCGTCTTACATTTAATTAACAAGGAATTATAGAGTCAGTATAATTTCGTAATTTATATGGATATGATGTTAAAATAATTATTTTTATGTATATTAGGAGTATTATACTAGTACCTAGGTTTTCAAGTACTCATACTTAACACCAATATGAAGTACCTAGTAGTACTGTACATTTGAATTTAGTTCTGCTTTTCGGTCTACTCTATCACACTTTTACCGGCGTCGGGACGTGACGACCCCATCGCCCGCTGTTGGGATAATCTCTGTCACAGCAGAGATTATTGCAACAGTGCAGTCAGTCACACTAGTGGTAGGTCTTTTGTTGCAAGAGGCCGGCTAGGTAGTACCACCGCAGTGTCAAATATTCTACCGCCAAATAGTAGTGCTCAGGCATTGCTGTGTTTTGAAGGGCACTGGAGGCTAGTGAAATTACTGGGCAAAGGAGATTCAAGAACCGATATCTCGAGGTTGGCAACGCGTGAGTGGCACCTACTAATGTCGATGCAAGCGCTCATAGGCTACGGCCACCACCACTTTCCATCAGGTGGGCCGTATGCTTGTTTGCTAAATTGTAACATAAAAAAAATCGTCTTTAATATATTCCTCTTTTCTCATTCTATCTCTTACCATAGATTGTGTGCACGATGATACATCTAGTGTTACCAGTGGTGATACCCTTTTGTGAAATAAAAAAGGAACCTTTATATAATGTTTCAATGGGCAATATGTGAGCAAATATCTCTATACCGTATAAAAGAGTTTTTTTTTTCCGATTTAAGGACACCATAAAACGAATGTTAATACCTCGCCATAGCGGTCGCAATGCGGAATCGCATAAATAACGTGTTTAGCGTCGCATTTAGCAACTGCTCGCGAAATGTTCCCGGCACAAACAGTTAAGCCATTTAACTGCCCACTAATAATGTAACATGGAAATTAACAACCTGTTGAGACACCGCCGCTATTTACGACAAACTTGACGACCTGATATGACGAATTGTGATATTTGGATTTCCTGTTATCTCTTTACTAAATGGTCATAAAAGTGTTTAAAAACGACCATCTTTCGTAATGATGGATTCCCGCTAAGAGTACATGCTTGTATTAACAATACAGGCATGTGTTCCGAGATGGATATACTTAACGTTGCCAACCTGCCTTAAGCACCTCGGGTCGCAGGTTCGATGCTCGCTCGGAGCTGTTTGTATTGATCATACAGGCATTTTTTCGGTTTGAGGTAATTGTCCTTTTTTATTTGTATTACCGGACCCCTACACAGCCAAAGACTGTTCTAATGGGAGCTGCTGAATGTGTAGCGTTTATTTATTTTTCAATATTAATAGTAAAACCGAATATTATTATTACGAATCAATTGCGAGATAACCTTTGTTTCAATTCCTTGTGACTATTTATATATAGTTGTTGCATTAAGGTCGGCGACTAGTGATCGACTCGGTAACACCTGCAAATATCAAATGTTGTACAAGGTCGATTGTAAGTGTTACAATAACCGTCATGTCATCGTATCTACGGTATGCCACCATACAAACACATTTTTTAATGTATATTCTGACATTAATCAGTTACTGACCCAATTTTTATAGCCTGCGATTAATAACACCTCAAATGTTTTTGTTGTGTTCGAGATAAGCCAACACGGTGACATAAATAAAAGTCTTAAGATTTTTTTGATATTCAAAAAGAGGAGGTTGTCGTGATATTTTTGTACATTTTATTTGTAAACATTTGATTCATTGTATTACCATCGAAATGTAGAAAATCAAACAAATATATTAATTTATTATTTGGTTGCATCTATGACAGAAAAGATCTTTACATTTGTTGATTGGGGATATAATTTTGAACGCCGATTTTTTATACATATCATCGTTAAGAGCGTTATATCGTATTTTTGTATTGTTTTTTCTATCAATAAAATTGTAAGTAACTTACAAGTAAATAAATCGAAATGTATCTATCTACTGAAATCTATGTAATATTTTGATGTATTTGTATTATAAACGTTAAATCATCCTCTGAATCATAAGCGGATGTCGATATCGTTGTTGGAGAACTGGGAGATAAATAATATGTGTGGAATTTATCCATAATATTGTTATCGGCTGGGAAACAAAATTCCGTAAATGTTACTTTGTAAAAGCATGTAATTGGAGTAGGACATTTATATAGTTTTGAGGATAAATTATCGATTTTTCACAAAGCCAATTAAATATTTTTAACCTTCAAAGCGTTACTATCGTAGTTCCTAAATATATATAATAATTAATTTATATTTTGATATATTAACTATGAAGCATCAAAGGACAATGTTTTTAAAACATTGTGTTAAAGCTCTGTGTAGACGCTAAATTCTTCTCATTTTGATACAACAAGATATTTAAATTAGTATTATTTCAATATTTTAATAAAATCGGTCCAAATTTTTAAAGTCAAAAGCATACACATTTTTTTTGTAATTTGATCTTCAATAATACATCTTCTGTATATGTTTTTTATTTATATTTGCTTTCGCTTCTGTATAATCCCAGTCATTGAAACCAAACTATCAGTCACTGTCTATCGATTGCTCGGAAATGACTAGAAAGTTCATCGAACGACCTTTCCCTCGTTCGACCTTGTGTGGTTGTGAAGGGTGGTTTTGTATTCATTATCTAGTGTAGTATGTAGTGAATCAACCTTTAATATCTAAATCGAATACTATTTCACTACTGAGATTAGTTTTGCCAAACATAATTTTGCTTATTAACTCTTGTTTCATTATGTTTATGCAAAAAGCCCAACACAAAATATTGCAAGAAATTTCTTAGTAAATCCGATATGAAAAGTACAATAGTATAATTTTATTTGTATTCGTCACAATTTTTAACTTAATCTTAATTTTTTAAACTTTTCCTTTAATACTTTATTTAATTATTAAGGGGAGAGGAGGGGGTTTTAAGCACCTAGTGACTATATCATACCTTACATACAGCAAATAATAACACAAATTTAAATACTACCAAACACAACAGTTGTTCTAATAGCTATAATAATGCTTCCGTACTAGTTGGACATCCCATGCAAAATTTCAAACCCTTTTTCACCCATTCAGAGGTAGTATTTTTAAAAACGTTTATAAAACATGTTTCTTTATCTGTCATTGTTCGCCTAAAAGCAAAGTTTCATGCTTCTAGTTTAAAAATGACTGATTTTAATACAAACTTAAGGGTTGAATTATGAAAAAATCCTCTTATTACTCGTCTCCGTTATAAGAAAAACACATGTGAACAAATTGAGCTTTCTAGGTCCAAGCGCTTAGACTGGACGTTAATATATCAATGAGTTAGGTCTTCTCCGTTTATTATCAATAGTGTATCAGTATGAAAAGATGCTCTGTACACAACATTAATCACTGCTAAAGTAGATCGAGTTAAACTGATACAGGAATCATGTTATTTGCAAGCACCTGTGAGGGTGTTGGTGGGCGGAAAATCAACAACACTAAATTGCGTTTCGCTTCTAAAGTCGCTATTAAATGTCAAAATCGTGCAAAACGACCTGTTACTTCGATTGTAAGTGCCTTTTCACACGTGCCGGTTGCCGGGTAGCCAACGCCGGGTATTCGGTAGCGAAGTTTATATATGGCAGCTTTCATACGTATCGGCGTAACTTGCCCGGCAAGCCGGGTGCTCCCTGGATTCACCGCGGTAGTCGGCGACCGGACTCATAGTAGTGTGCTTTAATACGCACCGGCGGCCAGACGCCCAGGTACAACCACAGACAGACCACGCGCACGTCGTTACAAAAATACGCTAATCGATAAAAAATCGGATACCCGGCAACCGGCACGTGTGAAAAGGCACTAATAACCATGGTGAACGAAGTAGAACAGTTGGACAACATTACCAACTCGCCGATGACCCTGACCACATCTTAACTCCGTGGATCGGTGAAAATGTTGTAACACCGATTACATAACGATTATTATCGCTATCACTGTCACGCTGAATGTATTTATCTATTCGATCAACAAAGTTACACAAATAAGAACGATTTAGATTATTTGTAATACACTATCGATACAACTACTTACTGGTTTTAACACGGTTATACATTTTAGTATCAAAATAACAAATGAACTATATAATTGCTTATCTTGTTTAATGAATTAATTAAGAGATTATTTTTAAATAACGAATTTCAACCTTGACAAACCCATAAAGTCATATTTACCCATCTATACCAATATTATAAAGCTGAAGAGTTTATTTGTTTACAAACACTACAAAACTACTACTGATCGGATTTGAAAACGTGTTATTGCATTCTTGGCAAAATCTTAATTTAGGGTCCAGAGGGGTGCAGAATGTTAGAATGTCTATTTCCATCAATATTAAGTAGTAAAATCGTTCAAAATACCTTGTATTTCTCAATTTTTATCTAGGTGGGTACCCCTTGTTCCTACCTCGCTACGCCCATGAATTTGCATTTGAGAGCACATGAAGAAGGCTATTGGCTACATAACATCATGATACAATACTTACAAGAGTTAGAAGCCGAGCAATAAGCAAAAAAGTGCAGGGGACGATAAGATTAGTTGGTGGAACAGGCCGCTCTTAAGCAATGAGAGCGAAGCCGCAGGCACAGCTATTTAGTCACAAGAACGGTAAAGAAGTGACTTTAATATTAATCCGTGACGTGAACTCTAAAAATCCTTATGATGATTTTATTACAATCAGAATATATATACAATGAAATAGAATCGTTTATTTGGATTGATCTCTTCCCTATTGTTAACACATTTATCACCCTTAAGTATTCCCCTAACGTCGAGATCATTAACCGCCCTTCACCCGAAGGGGTGTTTACTAATCACATTAGCGCTACGATTCGATTCACGCTTGTTTGGCATCTGGTGGCACGAGCTCTTTTATGAATGTTTATTTAATAAGCGACTGGTGACATCGTAATCTTCGACATTACGGATATCTTAATACAGTCTACTAATATTGATAAGGTAGTAGATTATTGTTGATGTAGATATTAATTGACCGTAGATTTTTTCATATAACAAAGACGTGGAGTATCAGTAGATAGGTAGTGTTGCGATACATTCGGAGACAGTAAGCGACACAGGTTCAAATCATAATCCTTCTCTCCTGTTATTATACCTCATCCACTATAGTGTTTTCATTTTTTATGTTAGAATGGCTAAAGGGGCAGGAGGCTTATCTAATGCTCAGCAATTTCCGCCATTCATGTACATCATCTCCAGAGGGCATGCAAGTGCATTTAAGATACAACTGATTATCATTATGATATATTGACGTTGACTACTACTCACAGTGATGGCTAATCAGGCGAGCTTTATATCCCTACCACCAGTACTACTTTTATAAACTAAGTAGCAATAAATACATTTTAATTTTATTCTAACAAATAAAACAGTATGTGGTTTAAGAGAAATTGTAAAAAGGAGGAGATTCTTAAAAAGTATGAGGCTTATATATATAATATATTATATTCGTCGATAACTTCTTTTAACATTTCTGCAAACCAATATAACAAACAAAAACTTTATTGAAAAACAAAAATACACTGTTACATGAATTAAGACACAAACCCATTCTAACTTTTGTGTTAATTAGAATAGGAATACAAAAAATTTTTCAAGTTTTATATTTGTATAAAATTTACAATTCCAATATTATTAAAACATTTATACAAAAAGAAAATAATTAATCACGCTGACATTGAAAAAACTTATTAGTAGCTATTCGTCATCAACGCAAAACAGTACTCCGTGGGTGGTAATCAATTGCTCATGTGACTGACCCGGGATACATGTCCCCGGGCAGTGAGTATTTAATTTAAGTTCCGTAAGAAATTCTTATTTTCATTTTGATTCCTGTACACACACTGTACAACACCTATAGAAACTAAAAATATTTAGTAGACTATTATAGCGTACATTTAGGTAATTATAAAAAGGTTTTTAGGAAAGCTTATCGAAAATCAAACCTTTTCACAGCTCCATATAGTTAGCGGACCATTTTCTGAAATTTGACCTCTAAAGTATATGGCCTAATTGGTCACTAATTGGTCATAATTGGTCAGTATATATGAATAATTGGTCAGCACTCTGACAAAAGTTACAAACATTTTAAAATTTTAAGTTCACAAAAAATATTTTGGCGGAGCATTTGAATCCTAGACACCAGATCTAAGGTGATTTAAATTGGTCACGTAATGGTCATAATTGGTCACTAGGTCACAGTAATTGGTCAGCCTTGTAACGATCAATATATCACAAAATATCCTCAAATTAGGGTAAAAATACCTTCAACACGATTATAGTGATACACATTTCGTACACAGTTCATACAAAGTCCATTCAAGGTTTTTTCATTTGCTAACACTCTGATCTTAATTGGTCACAATGTCACAGTAATTGGTCAGCCTTGGAACGACCAATAAATCACAAGATATTCACACATTCGGTGTAAAAATAAATACCTTGCACACGATTTTAGTGATACACGGCTTGTACACGGGTCATACAAAGTCCGTTCACAGTTTCTTTTAACTGTTCACACCTCTGGTCATAATTGGTCACTAAGTCACAGTAATTGGTCAGCCTTGAAACGACCAATACATCACAAAGTATTGGCACACAGTGCATAAAAATATCTTTTACTGCATTATAGTCATAGCTGGCTCGTAAACAGTTCATACAAACTTTCATGCAAGGTTTTTTATGTGTGGTCACTCTGATCTTAATCACTACGTCACAATAATTGGTCAGGCTTGGATAAATATTTATATCAGAGTTTACTCGCACATAGAGTAGAAAAATACCTCGCACAAGAATATAGTCATACACGGCTTGTACACGGCTCATACAAAGTCTATTCAAGGTTTTTTTACTAGGTCATACTCTGATCTTAATTGGTCACTAGGTCCCAGTAATTGGTCAGTCTTGGATAAATAATTGTATCAGAGTTTATTCGCATAAAGAGTATAAAATACCTCACACACGAATATAGTCATACACGGCTTATACACAGTTCATACAAAGTCTATTCAAAGTTTTTTTAACTGCCACACTCTGATCTTAATGGGTCACTAGGTCCCAGTAATTGGTCAGCCTTGGATAAATAATTGTATCTGAGTTTATTAGGATAAAGAGTATAAAAACATGCACGAATATAGTCATACACAGCTTGTACACGGTTCATACAAAAGTCTATTCAAGGTTTTTAACTAGTCACACTCTGATCTATTGTGGTCACTAGGTCCCAGTAATTGGTCAGGCTTGGATAAATAATTGTATCAGAGTTTATTCGCATAAAGAGTATAAAATACCTCGCACACGAATATAGTCATACACGGCTTGTACACGGTCTCATGCAAAGTTTAATCGAAGTTGTTTTGTTTGGTAGCACTCTGATCTTAACTGTTCACTACGTCACAGTAATTGGTCAGCCTTGTTCAAGGCGTGTATGACCATATTGGTGTGCAAGGTATGATTACGCCTAACGTGCCGATATCTTGTGATATATTGGTCGATTCAAAGCTGATCAGTTACTGTGCCCAAGTTACAATTCATGATGAACGTATTACTAAATAAAAAAACCTTGAATGGACTTTTAGGAACCGGGCACGAGCCGTGTATGACTGCAATTTTGTGCAAGGTATTTTTACACCCAATGTGCGAGTATCTTGTGATGTATTGATCGTCTCAAGGCTGACTTATTACTGTGACTTATTGATCAATTATAAACAGAGTGTGACCAGTTAAAAACACCTTGAATAGACTTTGTATGAACCGTGTACAAGCCGTGTATGACTATATTCGTGTGCGAGGTATTTTATACTTTTTATGCGAATAAACTCTGATACAATTATTTATCCAAGGCTGACCAATTACTGGACCCAGTGACCCATTAAGATCAGAGTGTGGCCAGTTAAAAACTTTGAATAGACTTTGTATGAACCGTGCATACAAGCCGTGTATGACTATATTCGTGTGCGAGGTATTTTATACTCTTTATGCGAATAAACTCTGATACAATTATTTATCCAAGGCTGACCAATTACTGGGACCTAGTGACCAATTAAGATCAGAGTGTGACCAGTTAAAAAAACTTTGAATAGACTTTGTATGAACCGTGTATCAGCCGTGTATGACTATATTCGTGTACGAGGTATTTTTATACTCTTTATGCGAATAAACTCTGATACAATTATTTATCCAAGGCTGACCAATTACTGGGACCTAGTGACCAATTAAGATCAGAGTGTGACTAGTTAAAAAAACCTTGAATAGACTTTGTATGAACCGTGTACAAGCCGTGTATGACTATATATTCGTGTACGAGTGTATTTTTATACTCTTTATGCGAATAAACTCTGATCCAATTATTTATCCAAGGCTGACCAATTACTGGGACCTAGTGACCAATTAAGATCAGAGTGCTACCAAACAAAACAACCTCGATTAAACTTTGTATGAACCGTGTACAAGCCGTGTATGACTATATTCGTGTACGAGGTATTTTTATACTCTTTATGCAAATAAACTCTGATACAATTATTTATCCAAGCCTGACCAATTACTGGGACCTAGTGACCCATTAAGATCAGAGCGTGGCCAGTTAAAAAAACTTTGAATAGACTTTGTATGAACCGTGTACAAGCCGTGTATGACTATATTCGTGTACGAGGTATTTTTTATACTCTTTATGCGAATAAACTCTGTTACAATTATTTATCCAAGCCTGACCAATTACTGGGACCTAGTGACCAATTAAGATCAGAGTGTGACTAGTTAAAAAACCTTGAATAGACTTTGTATGAACCGTGTACAAGCCGTGTATGACTATATTCGTGTACGAGGTATTTTTATACTCTTTATGCGAATAAACTCTGATACAATTATTTATCCAAGCATGACCAATTATTGGGACCCAGTGACCAATTAAGATCAGAGTGTGACTAGTTAAAAAACCTTGAATAGACTTTGTATGAACCGTGTACAAGCCGTGTATGACTATATTCGTGTACGAGGTATTTTTATACTCTTTATGCGAATAAACTCTGATACAATTATTTATCCAAGGCTGACCAATTACTGGGACCTAGTGACCAATTAAGATCAGAGTGTGACCAGGTAAAAAACCTTGAATAGACTTTGTATGAACCGTGTACAAGCCGTGTATGACTATATTCGTGTGCGAGGTATTTTATACTCTTTATGCGAATAAACTCTGATACAATTATTTATCCAAGGCTGACCAATTACTGGGACCTAGTGACCACTTAAGATCAGAGTGTGACCAGTTAAAAAAACCTTGAATAGACTTTGTATGAACCGTGTATAAGCCGTGTATGACTATATTCATGTACGAGGTATTTTTATACTCTTTATGCGAATAAACTCTGATACAATTATTTATCCAAGGCTGACCAATTACTGGGACCTAGTGACCAATTAAGATCAGAGTGTGACCAGGTAAAAAAACCTTTAATAGACTTTGTATGAACCGTGTACAAGCCGTGTATGACTATATTCGTGTACGAGGTATTTTTATACTCTTTATGCGAATAAACTCTGATACAATTATTTATCCAAGCCTGACCAATTACTGGGACCTAGTGACCCATTAAGATCAGAGTGTGGCCAGTTAAAAAACTTTGAATAGACTTTGTATGAACCGTGTACAAGCCGTGTATGACAATATTCGTGGGCGAGGTATTTTATACTCTTTATGCGAATAAACTCTGATACAATTATTTATCCAAGGCTGACCAATTACTGGGACCTAGTGACCAATTAAGATCAGAGTATGACCAGGTAAAAAAACCTTGAATAGACTTTGTATGAACCGTGTACAAGCCGTGTATGACTATATTCGTGTACGAGGTATTTTATACTCTTTATGCGAATAAACTCTGATACAATTATTTATCCAAGGCTGACCAATTACTGGGACCTAGTGACCAATTAAGATCAGAGTGTGACTAGTTAAAAAACCTTGAATAGACTTTGTATGAACCGTGTACAAGCCGTGTATGACTATATTCGTGTACGAGGTGTTTTTATACTCTTTATCCTAATAAACTCAGATACAATTATTTATCCAAGGCTGACCAATTACTGGGACCTAGTGACCCATTAAGATCAGAGTGTGGCCAGTTAAAAAAACTTTGAATAGACTTTGTATGAACCGTGTATAAGCCGTGTATGACTATATTCGTGTATGAGGTATTTTTATACTCTTTATGCGAATAAACTCTGATACAATTATTTATTCAAGACTGACCAATTACTGGGACCTAGTGACCAATTAAGATCAGAGTATGACCTGGTAAAAAACCTTGAATAGACTTTGTATGAACCGTGTACAAGCCGTGTATGACTATATTCTTGTGCGAGGTATTTTTCTACTCTATGTGCGAGTAAACTCTGATATAAATATTTATCCAAGCCTGACCAATTATTGTGACGTAGTGACCAATTAAGATCAGAGTGTTACCACATAAAAAACCTTGCATGAAGTTTGTATGAACTGTTTACGAGCCAGCTATGACTATAATGCAGTAAAAGATATTTTTATGCACTGTGTGCCAATACTTTTCTGATGTATTGGTCGTCTCAAGGCTGACCAATTACTGTGACTTAGTGACCAATTATGACCAGAGTGTGAACAGTTAAAGAAACTGTGAACGGACTTTGTATGACCCGTGTACAAGCCGTGTATCACTAAAATCGTGTGCAAGGTATTTATTTTTACACCGAATGTGTGAATATCTTGTGATTTATTGGTCGTTCCAAGGCTGACCAATTACTGTGACATTGTGACCAATTAAGATCAGAGTGTTAGCAAATGAAAAAACCTTGAATGGACTTTGTATGAACTGTGTACGAAATGTGTATCACTATAATCGTGTTGAAGGTATTTTTACCCCAATTTGAGGATATTTTGTGATATATTGATCGTTACAAGGCTGACCAATTACTGTGACCTAGTGACCAATTATGACCATTACGTGACCAATTTAAATCACCTTAGATCTGGTGTCTAGGATTCAAATGCTCCGCCAAAATTTTTTTGTGAACTTAAAATTTTAAAATGTTTGTAACTTTTGTCAGAGTGCTGACCAATTATTCATATATACTGACCAATTATGACCAATTAGTGACCAATTAGGCCATATACTTTAGAGGTCAAATTTCAGAAAATGGTCCGCTAACTATATGGAGCTCCTTTTCACCCCTGAAAAGAGTGAAACACTTTCGCAAACACTTTTACTTTTTCTAAAATTCCAACCCTGAAGAGGGAAATGGGCGTTTTAAGTTTGTATTAAAATCGTTATTCACGTGGGTGAAGCCGCTGGCAGAAGCTAGTCTAATCAAAAAATTTAATAAAATACTTTAATTTTATATTGAGATTTGTCTATCGTCTATGTCTATGTCTATCGGAATGTAAACACCTCAAGTATTATATTGTAAATGCTTTCACGATTCACTACAATAACGGAGTGGAAACGTAAAATTTTAACGTCACTGTCACAGTATTCTAATTTCACTCTACGTACTAATTTATTTAATCCAGAGCATGCCAAGGATTTCGGCTAGCTCGCGTGGGTTCGTTTCGTATATTTTTATTACAATTGTCTTTTCCTCAACTTCTATTTAATTGTGTCTCGCGATTTGAATTACATTATTACAGCAATGAAAGTGTCTTCACTTCGTCGTACGTGTTTTTACTTTTTGTTTACGATTGTTTTATGTGCCTCTTTTTTGTCTTGGCTGTATTTACGACAGAATTCCTTGCGGTTATACAACATTGTGATACTGAAATTCCTATTCGTGACCTAAGTTTTTACGCATGTTTTTTCATTGGTTATGCTTCTTGATGTATATATTTCGATGTCTATTCGTTCATATTTTATAACATTAAATAAGGTTTTAAATAATATATCGATTTATAAAACACCGGGCTGACTACAAAGCTTAAGTGATAAGCACTTACATAGAGGCAATTTGGTAGTGGGGCGATCGTTTTTGTATCTCTAAAAGTATTTGATTTCAATAAATAAAATATTGTACCACTACCGAAGCACATCCTAGCCAATAAAAACTGACAATCTCATTGTATAACAAACACGTAAAATGATTCATTTGAATGAATTATAGACATTTTTTTTTTCATTTGATGTGTCGATTAAAAATTAAGTAAACCAAAACATTCACGAAGTTTGCGACTACTAATTATTTATTATCTGCTTAGTAAAGCACCATGATTAAATATTTACTCAAAAAACCACTGTACATCATTAATAAAACAAAGTATATCCGTGATAGGTATTCTTATGACCGTTTTAAAAAGACCCATGAAGGAGCACAGAATGAACTCTGAGCTTGTTTTGTATTCATAAGATTTCGCGGGGGTAGGTAGGTCAAATATTATTGGTGTGGTATGGAGTTATGGACAGAGAACCGCGGTCAAGGTGAATTCGGCGCCAGCCACGAGCCAAGAAATAAACAATTCGGAAAACTTGAATTATTTAACAAATGTGTAAATCGTACAGATGTCAGATCGCCGATTTATAATGGAAAATATATTCTGAATAATAAATTCTGTCCATATCCGCGAATAAAACAGAACCACTAAGGTTCTGTTGTTCTTATGAAAAGCACTGCTTATTAATATAATAAATACTAGTTTTTCGTAATCATTAAAAGTCAATCTTATACCAAACTTAAAAATTAACATATCGTTAGTCTTAAACGCTATGTTCTATTGATTGCCGACACTTGTGCGAATTTAAGAAAAGTATATACAATTCATGAATTAATGTAGATATATTAAAATAGTACCAGGTCTTGGGAATAATTTGCGGAAATTTAAAATGATAATAAGTGTTCCAATTGCGTTCCATCTTACTGTCCAGACAAGGTACAATAATAGCTTGAATACATTTGTGGTTCAGCGGACAGGAAACGTGTTAAATGTATATTGACGTTTTTGGATTGGCCATTCCTGGTTTTGCATGCATCCATATGCAACTGTGACCGTTTGCAATCAATAAGACCATACACTTTGTCACCTTCGCAGTGTAAAAAATAAAGACAAATCACAGGTTCAAATCGTATAATCACAGCACAATTATACGAAAGGAATATAGTGTAGTTCAAACAAATTTATATCTTGTTTACGGGTATAATTTTAAGAAATGGGTGGTTCTGATACTTAAGAGCGTATGTTTTCTCTCAATTCCAAATTTATCCGTTTCACACGTTCAATGATAATAATCTATTTTCCAGCGGTTATTTTCCGCGACAGTTTCGATTCTGGATCGATGCCCACACATACATACCGAAGTGACACTTGCCCCATGTAATAAAATAATTTTGTTGTTATTTCGTGTGAGTTTTCGTATAATATAGACCATTTTTAGTATGCTATAAGTCTCTTTTTTATTTCATGGCGATTGGCTAGCAAGCATACGGTTCGCCTCATAGTAAGTAGTCACCTCAACATAAGAACGCTTTGCTATCCTTAAAAGCATCTCAATCATCACTCTATATCATATGCGCACTGCAACCCCAAGGGATAGGAGGCAAGGTATGAGAAGGAATAAAAGGAAGGGAATAGAGTGGGTGATTGGGCCTCCGGCGCTTTCATTCACCGTACGAATCGCAAGAGTACTGTTATTTTACGCCGATTTTCGGTGACAGGGTAGTACTTTCCCGGTCGAGTCGGCTTCTTTGTGCTGAGATGATCACGGCTCTACTACTACTTATTAACGCTGAATCTTATATTCTCAGTATTTCACCCCGCTTCTTCACACCTGTTCACCATAAAAGCTAATTTTTATTTTGTTAACATTTTCGAGGTACTCGAAATATTTGTGAATTGTTTTGCAGATGCTATAGACTTACAAAAATATAAGACTGAAGCATTATTTTATTATTATTACGATATAGTTCCTTTGTCACAACTCGCTCTCGTTTCACAGTTAAGTTTTTACTTTGATGATAAGGAAGTGTCGTATGTAAATAGCTCATGTTTATTTCTTCAAGGAAACTTGAATTTCAAATGTATGTGACGTTTATCAACATGTAGGTTGAACGTATTTTTAGTCGACTACAACAAAAGATATTAACAATTCGGGTGAATTTTGCGCGCCATTTTGTGTGTATCTTCGATGTTGGAATATTGATCCCATATAATATATAATGTCATGAGTATGAATGACGAATTCCTTAAAAATGTCAAAGACGGTATTTGTATAAGTAGTTAAAATGGACTTTTTTTATGTTACAAGTTGGGAAGCCGGCATACGGCCCACCTGATGGTAAGCGGTTGCCGTAGCCTATGAGCGCGTGCAACACCATTGGCAGGTGCCAATCACGCGTTGCCAACCTCGAGATATTGGTTCTGGAGCCTCCTTTGCCCAGTAATTTCACTACTTACACTGTCCTTCACACCGGAACACAGCAATGCCTACCCACTAATATTTGGCGATAGAATATTTGACACTGCGGTGGTACCTAGCTGGAACAAAAGACCTATCACCAGTGTGACTGATTGCACTAGTGGAATAATCTCTGCTGTGACAGAGATTACGCCAACAGCGGGGATGGGGTCGACACGTCCCGACGCCGATAACAGTTTTATACATTTAAATATTTAGTCTATTTAATTTAATTAAAATGTTTAACCTTAAAGTGAACATGTAGCAAGAATTTATTTCATCTATTTTATTTTGAATGTTGCTCTAGACTCAAGAGTTGCAACACAACAACTTGCAAGTCGTTTAAGGGGACATGTTTAATCATGAAATTAGTTGTTACATATAAACTTTTTAAAAATAGAGCATATTTCGAAAGTGCATTAAAATATGTTACATATATTTTTTATTCAAATTCACATTCGGTATTGCATTATGCATAAGAAATCCAAAAGAATAACAGCAGCACAGATAAAAGTATAAAATTTTCCACTATAAATTGTCATCGTGACCCACAAACTGAATCCGTCTCCTGGCGATCTAAACCAGGCATGTGTGCTTCTGGACCAATGCGTCGATTATGTAGACTTTACGAACAATATTACCTTCTTCTAAGAAATCTTTATCCTGTCTTGATAATAGGCGAGTTAATTGTAAATACTAGACTAAATCATTCTAAGCGCTATTGTTAATGAAATCGGACAGCTTTCTAGTCGATTGGCGTCGAATGCTAAATGCTATAAACTTCTAAATACTTTAAACTGGGTTTAAAATAGAAGAGGTTATCGTGTCAACTGTTCTCTCTTCTTTTAATATTCTTTACTCTTCTTTTAATCAAGTAAGAACAATAAACATCAATTAAACTTTTAAGTTTTCTTTCTGCTTTATTCATAGGATATTGGATAGGGTATTATATTTAGTATCTACTAATATCAAATATGCATTCATCCATATATTGGTACGATAATATATAGTGGTTAATTTAGAACGCCATCTATTTAATATTCAATGTCACGAAATATATACGAATGATGGTAAACATCGTTTGTACAATGTCAGGAATTCGTTCCTCTGATCAGACAAATATTTTGGATGTAAACAGCAATAAAATTTATTGCCAACAAACTATCCAATTAGAAACAATCAATTGCTCGAGTCTTCGAACGACGTGCCCAATTTCGCTTTGAAATTGGTAATGTCGTCGTTTAATTTGATTATTCGCCAGAATATTCTAGATTCCGATTAAAACTTGGATCTTATTTAATTAATAAGTCTAGTTTAAAGATACATGTTTTGACGTCATGAGAATAATTTTCTGTTTCTGACTGGTGCTGTTCAGGTTGATGGTATTCTGTTCTGTGAACGACAATGGTTTTAGTAATAAAGCTTTAAAAACATCTATTGAAGGTATTGTTGTTGGAAAACGTTTCTAGGCTTAAGTCATAGCGTTTGAAATTTATGGTGTTTTAGCGTGTCGACACGAAGAACTATCGTTTGATTTTCATTACCCCATGACTCATATCAATTCTGACCTTTAGATGCAGTACATACCACACTATATTGCAGTACAATAATAGCCTTATCAGGCCATCAATCATCATGAGACCGCGGAATACTTTATTGAGCAATTAGTGGGTAATACCGAGGAGTTTTTCTCGTAACTTCTGTGCATTGTTTACACTTGTGACCTATAAATTGTGACGTTTCGTAGAAATACAGCCAGTGCAATTTGATTTTACCCAGAAATTGAACAAAATTTTTACTGTAAACACTAACGTTGATAGATTTATTTCTTCTCGCTATTGCAAAAAGTGTGAATTAAATCAATTCTATGCATTTTGGAAAATAAGAAAGCGTTTTAAAATGAATTGATTTCTCTACCTTTTACACCTAATCAGAATTGCTTATGACAGATTGAATACCATTGTCTCCGAGAGGTGTAATTAGATTCTTAATTATAGTTTCAATCGTTTCACTTTCATAACCTTAACCAATGACCTTGCGACCACCGGAAATGTGTTTATATATAGATGAAGAGAAGTGATGCAACGTGCCATTACTTTTTAAAGATTCATTGAGACTTGGCTAACGTTATCGACCGTTACGCGTTACCTTGGTCACGTATGCTTGCCTACTGTAGTTTAAATGTCAAATTATTTATCAGTCTTGTAATTAAGTCGCGTGATTATGTCCTTCTCTCAAGTTCAACCACTCGTTATCTTCGTATTATGCAAAAGTAATACGACCCTGTCTAGCATGTACTATTACTATTTCGCATATATGAAAGTATTTCCTTCCGTTATTTCACTCGCCTTATCTCAGTTCATTTGTTACTTTATTTTAATTAAAACGTCCATGAAATTCCTACTGAATGATTTCAATGAAACATATTGAAATCCTCAAAATCGTGTCGCATAAAGGCTAAACTGTAAAGCTAAAAGTTATTCATACATTGTTTATAAACTCGCTCTGACGGTGCATACCTACGCGTTAACTGTAAATAACTCGCTTTTATGTTCTAGTGGGTAATTAAAGCTTAATTTGCATGTACATATACTGCCGAGGTCGCTCGCCATCGGTCACTGCGACACATGTGTCAAGCGGAAGGTTATATTGCATTTCCTTATGCACCTGCCTCATTATATCCACACATACACACATTACTAGATAATAGAAGATACAATATATTATGCGTAGAACGATGCTGCTTCTGGCATGAATGAGTGGAGTTGACCAGGGAAGTACTACCCTTGAACAGAATATCGATATTAATATACATACAGAAGGACAGCCGTATGTTTGTTTGCTATCGTTAGGTAGCAAAATAGATAATGAATTACGAAAGTATAAGTAATAGTGCTCAAGGTTGAAAATTCAAAGCATATTATTTATAACTAGTACATATATATAGGCGAAATAGTGTATCGTAATACCTCAAAGAACAAAACGGTCTCAAATAATATAACAAAAGATATTTCAAAAGTAAACTCAGTGTATTTTTAAATTGACTTAATTTTCTCCTCTTGTGGCTGGATTGTATTTCGCGCGCTTGGGTCATTTTAGGTCATGTGAATATTTTATGACGTCAATAATCTACTGGACAATGTATAAAATGTCCTTTCTTTAAAGTCACTTAAGATTATGCCCAGACGTTTATATGAATATAAAATTTGAATGAAATCTTTGTTTTCGTAACCTTTATTTCGTTTTTATTATCAGCAATAAAAGTCAGTTTAAAGTTAAAGGCTACGACATTTTGTAAGGGCTAGATTAAAACAATTAATGCATTTTTTTTAAATCATAAAAATTATAAATTTCAAAAGAATTAAATGAAAACAATCATTAATATCATAAGACATTAGGATTATTCAGATTGTGTTGTGTTGGTTCCTCTCAGATATGAGATTTAATTTTGGACCCCTAAAATCTGAATTTCAGAAATAAGCGCTACAATTTGAACGTTGAATAATAATATTTGCTTCATTATTGTACATTGTTTAGAAAACGTTTATCAAAGTTAATACTTTATATTGTTTATGCCAAAAGCATCCGACGTCTTACAATGTTATTTTAAAAACAAAACAAATCTTTACTGTACATTGCATACCATCTGCATATTGCTTAGTAATCATTTTATTTAGCATCGTTGCGAACAAAACAAAAAAATGTAATGTTAATGGCCTTTGTTGCGATGCAAACTTCCGTCCAAATGTGTGGCCTCATGCCATATGACGTCACCTTCGCTTTCGACTATAGAACAAAGTAGCGCGGAAATTCAAATGCACAAATTTTATTATCTCAAATATAGTAATAATTAACCAACCTCGGAATTATTAATAACTTATTGTGTTTACACCTTAATTTTATGTTTGCTCATAAGTTTGTTTATTTAAGTAGTCGTTATTGTCGAAGGTACAGATTTTATAGTCACGATTATCAAATGTAATTTAATATATCATTTTAAGTTCCTGAAACGTGAAAAGGGCTGTTCAATTTATTGTCGCATTATTCGTTTACTGGCGAATTGTAACAATTAAATACCCTGTATATTGATTTTTCAAATGTGCTGTTGAAAGATTAAGAATTTCGTTATAAAATTGCACCGAATAACTTTGTAAAATCATTGTATTTTAGTTTGGCGTATTTTACACAGCTCCATTCATAATAAGCTTATTGTTTCACGGGAATGTTTCTAGTTCACTGACGTGGACCTCACCGCTAATTACGCGTTCTCGCCCACTACGACTGCGTGACAGATTCTAGACGTTCCTACCGACTCTTTACCTGCCTTACGCCGTGATTGGCATCTGAATAGAGAACTTATCATCATTCGAATTGCCCACGTTTAAACTTGGACTGATTTATACGAAGATGCAAAATGATCACTGAAAGCTTCTCTTTGTTTCGTGTGTGAAGTTTTTCAATCCATCATTCCTCAATTAACACAAATTCTCACAATCGTTAGGTTCATAATTATTTTTGGTTTTGCATGATATTAATATCACTTTATTTAACATAGACCGGTTTATTTATTTATTGCTTGCTTGCGTTACCCAGTTTTACTGACACCCTCGTTGCCTTGCCACTAACTGAACATCACCGCTTATGTAATTCTTCACCCGCTGAGAATGTTCTGCTTAGCTCGGCTGTCTAGAATTAAAACATTTAACCGAATAGATTTTTCAAGACATCGACGATATTAACTTGGCGGGATATCATAAATCGTGAACTTTAGTTTTAATATAGCTGAAACATGATACGATTGTTGGGTCTACCATTAATTAGGCTAGTTCAGTGATAGTGTATCGATACTAGTTCCATTTTAGCGGCCTTATCTGCTCCAGTGTTCTCATGAGTGTGTCATTATAGAGCTATAAATATTTTTGTTCACCATTACGTTAAGTAAAAGCATTTTCGCTAAGATGAAAGTGGAGCAGGTAAGTTTGTACCGTTATCGGAGTACGTCGCTAGGGCTGTGGTGACGTGGTGATGTGTCGGCAGCATCAGCGGGCTGGCGTTGGCGTTGGGCGGCAGCGGTACCGGCAGCCCTATCGCTGCGGTGGACACACGAGATTCGACTACAACCTCCCGTGCGCCTTCACCACCGCCCTCTGAACGACAACAGCATTCAAGGTAGTGCTATGTTAGGAACGTTTTGCTTCATTATCATTGTTTCTCTTTTTGTTTAACGAATACTAGCTTTGTAAAACTTTTAATCGTGTTTGTAAAATCGAATCTAAGTTACATTAGATTCTCTTTTACTAGTTTGTCAAAAATTATGTTCTCTCTATTGTTACGAGCATGGTGCAATTATTAGTAATTATTATTTTGTAAAGTAATTGTCTTAAATAAATAACTTAATATTTTAAAACATTTGCAATACTAAATTTAATAATACTACTAATTATTTACTGTTAACTTTTTTCTTCAAAGCTAGTATTTCGTTTCTCCTGAATGTTAAGGTGTTGGTTTTTTTTACATTCATTTTGAATGGGTTTTTGGTTTTGGTTCTTCCGGTTTTTTTTGTTACCTCTTTGTTCTTTGACATTTGTGTTTTTTGTGATGCTGTATGTTGTGTGTGCATGATATTGGTTCTTTTCTGTTTTTTTTTTTTTATGTTAGTGCGTATATCGAATTTGTTGTCCTGCGACTGTTTAGATTAGTAACTTATTATATTGTCCTGTATATGTACTTGTAATTACTATATGTATAGATGTTTTAGTTCTATGCAAATTGTTATTAAGTAATGTTAAAGTATACTTTTCAGCTTTATTAAGAGTAATTACCATTTGCCGTCAATGTCAATGGCGTGATTATGTGCCATAAATAAAACAAGTGCTCATCACTCCGCCAAATAAAGCACTAATTGCGGTTGTTAGCATCTGCTTAATGCTAACATGTGAAATGAAGTGGCCACTAAGATATAACATGACAGCACAATTTATAAGAGGTTCCCAAAATGTGGGTGTATTTTTTTTTTAATAGACATTAGTGTCCATTGCTGTTTTCCTACGGAAAAAAAATTGCAATTAAGTCTGCCCGCTGTGAGCGACGCGATAAGATGCGCTCTTTTAAATGAATGGATAGTAGTCGACATTTCTATTTTGAAGTAGGGATATGCGATGACAGACCATAAAAATGTTGCCAAAGATATTTTGTTGCAATGTTTAAAAATACATATCGAAAAAAAGATTGAAATAGGTTGCTTATTTATGAGAAACACGTGATGAAATGCTTTCAAATTTATTTTTAAAACGACAAATACTACTTGTTGTTCAAAAAGGCGGTTTAAAAAGCTGGTTACATTTTGACATGCCTAATTTATTGATTTATAATGTAGGCTACCTTTACGTGAAGTAAATGTTTAACTTTAAATGTTCCGTTGTTAGATAACTTAATTATATTTATAGTTAAGTATTATTATTAAATAAAATGAAATAATTTATTGAATGTTTCCAATGTTAAATCGACCGTTTAAAAGTTAAATTTATTATTAGTAATTTTAACTGCGTTTTATTCCGTTAGCACACGTTTGTTTCAATATTTATTGAAGCCTATGAAATAATACATTACGTTTTTACAGTCCGTGCCTCGGAGAGCACGTTAAGCATTAGGTCGGACGTTATTAAACCTGTCAAATTC
The DNA here is from genome assembly GCA_023373885.1 of Hestina assimilis. Taxonomy (NCBI): domain Eukaryota; kingdom Metazoa; phylum Arthropoda; class Insecta; order Lepidoptera; family Nymphalidae; genus Hestina; species Hestina assimilis. The sequence continues at coordinate 4,386,863 of CM041740.1, read as the reverse complement.
GGATATAAGTAATTAAGCAAATTCTGGGACACAATACCAGGAATAATTATAGGATTCACTTGTGCATTGTTTTTGTATTCTACTTAAATTAAAAAAAATACGTCTGGGAGCAAAATATAAACCTTATTAGTAATGCATATGTATTGAAAGCGAGTGGGTCGGAGATAAGGATAGGGCTACCCATAAGAATGGGATCCTAATTTGTTATAAAATTACTATAAGCTACTTCTGAAATACTCGATGAAAAGCTAGCTATGCGTACCAAATGAAAATTTCAAGATAAAATTAAAAAGGTCAGCTCAATTAGTTACAATTCTCAGTGGATTTTATGATTAAATTAGGAAATAACTGCAAAATATCACTCCCAAAAGCAAAATATTTGCTAAAGTCAATACATTCTAAAAGCGGTATTTTAGAGCTGTAGCTTTGTTTGTATTATTGTTCATAATTCGGGACTACAGCTAAGTGCTTATGTCATGCGACGAGAATAGAAGGCGACTGTCAATGGGGAATTATTAGTTTTTTGTACCGCGATTCTTTGCACGAGGTTGTTGACTCGCATCTGGATGTCACGGCAAGGATGCGGCTCGACATACGAAATAAGATACTCATGTATACAACATCAATTTTTATGTTCACGAAAATGTATTGCGAAAATAATTGCGTATTTTTGTTTCGAAAACGCGTTTTCAATGTTAAAGTATGTTTTTTTTACTTGCTTGCACTAATGTTTTATTTGATTAGATGTCTCACTGTACAAGTAATATTTATCGTCGATAGCTTAATGATTATTATTTGTATAAATATTTGTGTTATAATCTAAGAGTGTAATGACCGTTGTGATTCCGAATTAAAAAATTACTTACGGTAAAACAGTAACAATTTACATACATTTTATCTGCAAGTTAAAGGAAACGATATAATGAGAAGTAAATATTATAATCGCTGCGGAATCTTAGTTTATAATTTAAAATATATTTTAAATGTTTGTTTAAGTATTTTAAAACTGCACGTGTTTAATTTTCAAACACGAAACGCCCACTTTAAGATTTAAGGCCGTCATTGTATGTAGTTCTGGTTTTTTTAAACACCAAACGTACTTCATTTGTCAAGTCTCAGTCACCATCTCAAGTAGGTATACCTCGTTTCTCGATTGCTCTAAACCTTACTTTACGAACCACGCTCAGCGATAATCTAGTACAGAATGAAAATAATGATTTAAATAAAGTGCACTTTATATTTTTATTTGATTTCATTGGCAAGCAAGCGTACAGTTCTCCTGATGGTACATAAATAAATAAACGCTGCACACTCAACGGCCCCCATTAGGATAGTGACATCCTGTGTCGGGGGTCCGGAAACACATACAAGGACAAGGATAAATACACCCAGACCGGAAAATATGCTTGCATGGTCAATACAAGCATATTATCCTCCGAGCGAGAATCGAACCCGTGATCTGTGGCGTTTAAGACAGGTTCGCTACCGCTGTGCCAACGTCTTCAATATTATCGTAGGCTATGAACGCTTGCAACACCCTTCATAATTATGTAGGTGTAACACACGTTGCTAACCTCAAAATCAGAGCCTCATAATTTTTGAAACGGTCAATAAAGAGATAAGACAATTTTAGTCCGCAGCCCCTCCCCTGCACATGAAGAGGCTGTCTCTGTTCGTGTCTAGCTTCGCATTGCAAAAACATGTATGAAAATATCCACTGCAACACACAAACACGAATCTACTTCAGTGAAAACGTAGACCCTACGTTGTCAAACAAACGAACCTACGTAGCTTACATGCGCGCCTTTACGTTCAAGTCATATAACATTTTAATAAATTGTAATCTTTAGGATCGTATTTTTGTGTATATTATATATTTTTGTGTATATGTATTTTTGTGTATATTATGTGTCGTAAATAAAAAACAAATGTGCAATGCATACGTATGTAAATTTTCAATAAGGTGTGAAATCTCTTGTCTATCAGTTTTGCATAGTTAGTATAGTTATTGTTTTTCAAATTGCTAAATCGCTCATTATATAGAAATCGGATGACTTTGCTATATGAATCTAAATAGCTTTAATAATAAATTATAAATCACTAGCGGCCCGCTCCGGCTTCGCACAGATAAAGTATATTATTTTGATAAATCTTATAGGGTTCAGCCTGCGTTTGTTGCAGTGTAAGTGGAAAAAATGTAATTATTTACGACATCACATTAGAAACCTCAAAAATAACAGTATTTTTCCACTATTTAATGGATGTTAGTATACATATAAACCTTCCTATTCAATCACTCTATCTATTAAAAGAAACCGCATCAAAATCCGTTGCGTAGTTTGAAAGATTTAAACATACATAGGGACAGAGAAAGCGACTTTGTTTTATACTATGTAGTGATTAAAATAACAATAATATGTGTCCGATTACGTATTGACGTTTAAAATTTAAAATTTAAATTAATTAAAATTGTATCCAACAAAATAGTAAACCATCTGATGGACAAGAGTTGACCCTTTTTGTTTTTTTTTATTCGTTAAATATAGAAAATAAGGTAAACTAGTTGAAGTTACAATAAAATGTCGAACTTCTTTGGCTTTAAAGTATTAAATTATATAAATTCCGAATATATTCCTACATATTTTGGTTTTATAGGTAGAATTTATAAATAAATAATTATTAGTCAAGTACTTTGTGGACCACGCACTTTGAAACTAAAGGATTCCGCAGCTAGATGACGAAGAATCTTAAATTGACCTCAAAAATAAGTTGGTAATTTTATAGTAATTGGTAAAAATAATATGAAAAACAAAGATATGACTGTGACATAAGGACAGATAGACGGAAATTCCGAAATTATAAGGGTTCCGTTTTTGCCATTTGGCTACGGAACCCTAAAAAGGTTTTATTTAATTTTTGTTTATAAAAACCAGTCACGTCGCAATGACCATAACACATAACCACATATGCAAATTTACAAATTATGCAAATACCTCGGTTACATCAGCCCTCGGTAATTTATGACTTACAAGTGACCCTGACGAAGGGAAGCAATATTTCTTTGAAGTGCTTCGTGACCGAAGGGTCTGAGCATTGTTAAGTTAAAATTGTAATTTTAACTATAGAATTGTTATTGATTGGCACTTAAGAACACTTTAAATCTGTCTGAGTACAGAACACGGCTGTCTATACATTTTTATTTTAAACTAGCCCGCGGGAATAACGATTTTAATACAAACTTGGATCCCCATTTCACCCTTTCAGGGGTGGAATTTTGAAAATGTTAATACACGTGTTTCTTTACTTAATTGTTCCTCAAAAAGCAAGTTTTCGTGCTTCTACTTACAAACATGACGGACAAAAAAATTTCAACCCCTTTTCACCCCTTATGGGTTGAATTTCGACAAATCCTTTCTTAGTGCTCGTTTAAAACCGTTTATTTAAAATCAACAATTGTGGAAAAATTCAGCTTTAGAAGTCTCTGTGTTAAGACTGGCCGTTGATTTGTCCGTCAGGTCGTTTCCTTTTATGCTGGCATATCCTGGCATATCTATAAAATTATATTAATTAGGTTTCCATACAGGGTCAAAAGAGGTGGCTATCCCGGCTCTACGCTCTCTAAAAATCATAATATCATAATTACAAAGGCTTACTATGTATTAGCATTTTTATATAATTAAAAAATGCATACTGTATTGCTTCAAAAATGTTCAAATAGTATGACTAATGGTCAAGATTTTCTTTGATTTATATAGTGATACAAACGAAGAAGTCACTTGAAAATAAAATTCATAAAATTTTGTACAAGAAATATAAAATACAAATTTTATTGAAACAAAATATACACAAGATACCTGAAACTAGTTTGAGTAGTAAATAACGCAAACGTAATACCGTTGCAAAATATAATCGATCATTTTGATATTACAGAAATGGGTAAATCAAATAAATCTTAAGATAATTAACGGTTATTTATATCATTCGAAGAACAGGTTGAATTGGCTATTGTCAATCAAAGATTCTACAGGCAATCCATCACGGTAACTAACCAGCAACTTAGCGATGCCAAATCCTATAATTATCACTCGCAAAAAGCGATCACTTGTAACCAAATAGACTTAAATATTACCCGTTATACGTTGCCTAGCAACGGTCGATTGTTGAGTTCGATGCCCGGAGAAAGCCTCATTGCGACCTTATAGATTTGCCATTCGCGATTCATCATGTTACTACCGCCGTCAATCAATGACTGGGCGTTGTCAAGATTTCTGTTATTTTTAAGTCATTATGAAATATATGCTAATAATTATGTGGCCTTCTATTGTCTTAACATTGTGAAACAGTTATCTATTATTATAATAAGTGCTAAATATCTTTTCAGTAGTGGTCGATTACTTAACAAGCTCGTGAAAGAAAGCGCAGAGGGTGTCACCTTTCGCCCCCTGGGACTGAGCCTTGCCCGTAAAGTTACGAGAGCCCCAGTTATAGTGTTCTCCAAGAGATCCCGGAGCCTCTCTCTTTCACCGATGTCGGTCATCGAAGAGGTTTTAGTGACTCCTCATGACCGAACACCTCTCATGATATTCCACATAATCCGGTCCACCTCCCCTGGAGGCAAGGTATCTTTGAGCAGATTCCCCTACGGCAAAAAAGGGACATTAAACATCGCTGACGCCTCCGTCGCTCCGTCGACTTTTCCAATCGGGTTCGCCCAATTCCTACTGAAAACTGACCACCATAAGCCATGTGGCTTCAGCTTCCCGTGGTTCGAGACAGCGGACTGTCTTTGCGATGCTGTAACCAACATTAGCTAAAGCTTTTCGATTTTTTTATCGCTATAAGAAGTAAAAAAACGATATGGAGAACAGGAAACGTAGTTATGATAATTGCAACAATGGTTAAAAACGACTAAGTCACAAAAACGCTTCCGTGAAACCAATTTTAAAATAAATAAATACGGGTGCTATTGTTTAATTTATTGCTTAACTTGTATAACAACGACTAACCCCCGGTTTCTCGTACGTTGATCAAATTCATGTCAACTTTATATACCAAATATAGAACACTCATTGGTTAAAGATAATCGATGATCAACTGGCAACCAATGAGCGTTTAGTATTTGCTATGTTAAGTTAACATGAATTGTCCGAGAAACCGGGGGTAAATATGAAAACAATGATTGCGTTACATTTCTTAACGTTAACAACTAAAAACAAAAGATATAGGTAAAATTGTACTCACTATACCGATTGTTCTAATGATATTGCTTATAAAATTATTTATTTACTATAACTGCGAGTATTATACGTAATTGTGACTTATTTATTTTTCTGTAATATCAGTGAAACTCACGTTTATGTAAATTGTTCTCACATTTTTTTCTAGTGGTAAGCCTCCTATTGCAAGAGGTCGGCTAGGTAGGTACCACCGCAATGTCAGATATTCTATCGCAAAGCTGGAGTGAGTGATGCATTATTGTGTTTCGGTTTAAAGTACTAGTGAAACTACTGGCAAAATAGATTTAAGAACCAATATCTCGAAGTTGGCAACGCGTAAATGACACCTACATGGTTTTGCAAGCGCTCATAGGGTATGGCATCAAAATCTTAGAAATGTTTAAATTGAAAAGTAAATAAATAGATCGATATAAAATAAGAAATAGAACATGAAATTTTATTAAAGTAACTTTAAATTTCTCTACATGCCGATAGAAGGTTCGCAGTCACGAACTGATCTTAGCGCCGTGCTGGAAACGATTTCGTGACCGGTAAAGATGCCGAAAATGTATTATGGAACGGCTAATATCAATCTGTAATTCTTCTAGCGTGTTCGAACTATCGCCCGTCACTCGAGTGGAAAACTCCGTCTTGACAGAAAAGCTGCAACAACTTTTCTTTAATTTAAACGTGGTATATTTTATGGTAAAGATCCAGTTTATTTACCGTAAAGCGTATATTATTTAAGTTTTAACATATAACTAAGAATTTTTTTTTTTAAATATATCTATAACCTTTTTAAAACTTTGCTTTTATTTTTGAGAGGGAGAAAATCTTACAATAAAGTATGTATGTAGCGAATTAATAAAAAACTTTGTTTTATCTTTTAAAAATTCTAACCTTGTACATATGTATATCTAAAGGCACACACTGAGTATAGACGTTATGTATCATCACTACATAGTATAAAACAAAGTCGCTTTCTCTGTCCCTATGCATGCTTAAATCTTTAAAACTACGCAACGGATTTTGATGCGGTTTTTTATAGATAGAGTGATTTTAGAGGAAGGTGTATGTGTAAAAATAGTGGAGAGAAAAAAAATTTTTGAAGTTTCTAATGTGATGTCGTAAATAATTACATTTAACGCGTGCGGGCCACGGGTAGTAATGAATAAATCAAAACTATCACTGGACCGATTTTAATCATTTTTTCAGTGAATGACATAGGCTATATATTTTATACCCGTGCGAAGCCGGAGCGGGCCGCTAGTATAACTATAATGTCACAAATTGTAGTTGAAATTATGTTTTTTATTTTGTGACAATTTATGTGTGTTTTACAATATTTGTAGACATACAACAATCGTTCACTTCTTAAAATACGTATGGAGAGTAGAAAGCATAATAATATCGAAATACTGAATTAAATATAGTCACAATATACCAAACGAAGTTATAACAATAAATCCTAGTTACCACACCCATGTAATTACATAATTTACAAAAGCTGAATACACGAAACTTACTTATACTCATATCATGTGACAATGAAAACTAATACCACTTGTTGCCTTACCCTTGGAAAGTCTCCGGACCGTGCAAGGACGGGAACCTGTTTACGTTATTCGCAAGGACAATACAACAGCACTAAACTTATGAACAACTACAATAGAAGCTTCTAGAAATTACGAATTGTGTATTCAAAAATGGTTAAAGTTAAAGCTTACGTCAATAATTCTTACGTTATTTATAAGCTTTTGTATTTGTACGCAGTAGCGCCTCCGTTGGATGAGATTTTTAAAACTCGACAAAAATCTATCTGTCTCATTCTCCCTCTTTGTCTTCCCATAATCATTTTGAACAAACAGATATCTTTTTATTTCGCCTTCAACTGCTTATTAAAATGGTAAAGGTATACAGAGAGACAGTATTATTTGTATGAGTGAGAGCAGCAACTTGTACTTCCACATCCTATTCAACTCTGGTTTCCCTTCAAAACGTATAAATCTTTCGCCGTTTACATCCTATTCGGGGACGTAGTCTACGTCCTTACGTATGAAAAAGGAGGGGTTGTTTTGCCATTCTCTTGGTTGGGGTGGCAACCTAGTACTTAGACTCGTCTTACTGTTTAGTGTTTACACAAAAATGTAGACAATGGTGACCACAAACCGTCAGGTGTGTGTATGATTTTTTAAATTTATATTTTTGATTGATTGTTTGAAAGTCATCATTGGGCGATTTTTTGGCGCAGCGGTAGCGAACCTGCCTTAAACGCCACAGATCGCGGGTTCGATTCCCGCTCGGAGCATAATATGTTTGTATTGACCATGCAAGCATTTTTTCTGGTCTGGGTGTATTTGTCCTTGTCCTTCTACGTGTTTCCGGACCCCGATACAGGATATTATTATCCTAATGGGAGCCGTTGAGTTTGCAGCGTTTATTTATTTATTTAATATATATTTTATGAGATCATCGCTATAAATCGTAAGGATTTTTTACTAAAGTGAAGATAACCGTAAATATATCATTATGTAAGCAATTTGCTATATGAATAAAGCTGTGTTTACATTGATATTAATTAATAAAATATATTTCAATAAAATTATGAGATTTTATTTGTCGGCTAAATCAAGTAACTGTTAAATATTCGTATTGTATTTTTCGTCAATTAACTTCTGTCAGATCCTATAAATAAAACTTGACTTTTATATAAACTGCTTCACCTTCGTTCGAGGGATTTTTTAACTATCTGCGAAAGTAAGTCTTGTTTCAATGTCTGGGAAAGTTAGTAAAATGAAAAAAAAAGAGCTACGAAAAAGTCAAATAAAAAAAAAAGTTAACAGAATATATATTTATAATAAACATACCGACACAACAAACAAGGGTTATGTTTGAATGTTTAATTACTTAAAGTATCAAATATCAATAGGTGTAAACAATGTTTTAATTTAATTCAATTTAAATTATATAATTATTCAAAAATTATTTATTCATTTAAACGTAAAAACACAGTCCATAAAACATATAAAAACCTCATTACAAATCTTTATTTATAGAATTATGTGTATGCTAAAGGGTCTCTTGTTAAATAGTAATAACTTATGTTTTTACTATAAATACAATATACATAGCTACATACTATTTGTACATAATTATATATATGTTGTATTTCTTAGATTGTTATGCCTTAATAACTATGTAGTCCTTAACATTTTAGGTCTTACTGAACCCACAAGAAGATAGCTGCATAAATTAAAGAAACTTAACCATTTTGTCCAGAAAGTCTTTACCGCTTTACGTTAAAATTGGGACAATTACTGCTGGATAATAACCTCAGTATTAATAGTCGCAACACCGTTTTGGCGTTGTGGGTCGAGTCTGCCTTTAGTCTCGACGGTTGCGGGTTCGATTTCCGCTCAAGCAGATAGTTGTTGTAAATATGTTTCGGTCTGGGCGTTAGTTCTTGTGGGTCTCTTCACCGTGCCTCGGAGAGCACGTTAAGCTGTCGGTACGGTTACTATCATATAACATCTGATAATAATCGTTAACTCTTGAGAAGTAAATTGCTCTTATACAATGCGCTTCTGGTTGCGGAGGTCAAATGGCAATCGCTCCGTGTAAAAACTAGTAACCTGTCAAATCCAGATAAGACTAATAAGCAAACCCTGGTTAAATAAAATACCGTGAATAATGCTAGGTCGTATGTGAACTCGGTCTTATTGTTACACTCAATTATTGGAAGTATTAACGTGTTTACGGTCTCTTGTAAAGCGAACCGAGCTTAATATGTGTTCAACCGCATAATCTGTCATCGCTCAGAATGCTCTTGACACGAAAGCAATCATGACGATGACATCAGCGTTCGTTATAATATATATCATAATTTATGAATATCGATACGACGAATGTATAAATGTATTCATAACTGTTGATTTAAATTAATTCTATACACACTCTATGTTCCTCTTTCACAAACACAAGTGCAAGACCTTACCAAAGTACCTACAATACTGTTAAAAGTGTCATTTATATAACTTTTCATATTGGCTAGTAAAATATTTGAATCTTTAATCAGATTAAAGTGCTTAAACACCGCCATTACAGCGCTCTTTTTGTGACGTCATAGTACTCAATTTGACAACATTGACAACTCGCATACATTTTCGCACAATTTATGCGCTGCCGTTGACGTCATGATGCTGGCAAACCAATAGCATTCGATTAGCGATTTTCATTTTTATTACGCTTTGTTAAGTTTTTTACTGACATTAAAATAGACAAAAATTTTATATTTGAGATTTTCATATAATTAGGATTCATTGAACACAAAACTTGACAATATTCTTAATTAATTAAAAAACGAGATACTAAACGAGTTCCCTAAGTCAGTGGTTGCGGTTGTTATATTACAATCGAACTCTTTAAAGTAATCTAACTAAATCCAAATCATAAAGTATAAACTCGATGGCCGATCACGCTTGAGAGATGAAAACGACCACAACTTTCTGGTCTATGATTGAAGTAACCGCAATGGGATGTAATAAAAAAATCATTTTATACTGAGATTTTTTTTGGACCCATTAATGGAAATGACTCGTTTTTTTAGTAGAGCCAAAAAAGAAGGAAGAAAACAGTTGACTTGTTTTTTTTCTTTTAATTTTGTGCCTGTAAATCAATTTGAATGTTCTTTTATAACGTTGTGGCGCAGCGGTAGCGGTCCTGCCTTAGACGTCACAGGCATACAGGCAAAACGTCACAGGCATACAGGCAAAACGTCACAGGCATACAGGCATGTGTTTCGGTCTGGGTGTGTTTGTCTGACACAGGATATAACTATCCTAATGGGGGCCGTTGAATGTTTAGCGTTTACTTATTTGTTTATTTTTTTTTATTGGAACTAATAGAGCGAAGCTCTTCCTAGCACAAAACGGCTCGACCGGGGAAGTAGGTACTACCCTCTCATAGAAATTGGTATCTGGTTTGAGTACCTTGTAAAAGAGACAACGGTCACAGGGTCTCAAAATTATTTCCGTCCTTAAAATAGAAAAAACTTACGTCTCTGACATCACCAACATAGTTCTCACCTGTAAAAATAGCTAGAAATTCGCGACACGCTCAAATGTTCTCATATTTTTTTCGATGTACGAGTATATAATGATATGATATGTAATACAAATCTAAAATACAACTATTGAAGCTTTGCGCGCAATTACTGCTCTACCGACAAACATTCTTAAAAGTCAATTTTTACAGTCCACTATCTTTGCATATACGTATCTGATTGCGTGATGCAAGTCATATTGTTTACTTGCGTCAAATAAAAATATTTCCATTATGAATTATCTGTAATCAAGGATTTAAATATAAATTCGCTATACGGAAAAATACTATTTTATTTGAGATTTTTATAGGAATTGATAACATATAATTTATATTATTTTATTTGTTAATAAGTAAATACATAGCGACCTGCGGCATTTAAGGCAGGTTCGCTACCATTTGGCCACAAAGTCGTCATAATCATATTAATGTTGATCAACAAAATTGAATAATATGCCCGTCTTAAGACATACATATGCTTGGAGTAATAAAAGCTGAACGTCTCTAAAATGTCTATTTCGATACAGAGTTTAGATACACATGAGATATTATAGTATACTATATAATAATGTTTTAAAGCAGGAAACGTCACGTGCAATTTTATGAATGGCGATAGCTGCGTGGAATTGATTAAATCTGTCACTTAAAACTAATTTCCGGTTTTGATGAAAATTCACCTTGAGAGATAATTTCGTGAAAGGTCAAACGGCAAATAACTTATGTGGACAAGTTTTCATATACCTATATTAAATTAATTTTTAATAAAAAAATATTCGAAAATTAAAAAAAAAACTTTTTATTTTAAACAAATACTTATATCTGTAACAATGTTTATTCAAGGCGCATAGATATTATTACTAAATTTTTCAGATCAAATATATAACGATGAATGAAGATATAACGGACTAATAAGTGAAAAATATTGAAGTTTTATTGTTTTAAATCCATAAATAAACTTATAAACTGCTTAATTATGTTAATGATCTTAAATTATTCTGTCTTAATATTTTCATTTAGGTAATATTTAAAAGCGTTTCGATTCGTCTCTATAAAATGTTAACTAATTACATCCTTTTATTAATATTATTAGTTTAAATATAATACATATATAAACCCGTATATCTCTATAAATTATAAAGAAAACTGTATCAGTATGCTATAAAAAACATGACGATCCTTGCTGTTTGTTTGCGAATAAGTAGGCTCTACCTGGGTGCAGTATTGCCCTCACAGAGTATCAACGTCAATTAGCACCATCTTACCTATCTCCTATTTTAGTAGCAGATCCATGCTCCTCAAATGGTCTGTCTCCAGTCTCCTCCTTACGATCTGGGCTCCTTCAAACGAGGCGTGAAGAGGCATCTTGCGGGTAGGCAGGGCAAGGGTGGCTAACACGGTTGCATTCCGCAACTCTGTTAGCCGCCTTCGCGTATGGACTTTATTTCCAGTTACCATCAGGTGGAGTAGAGTCATCTGCCCTACTTTCCAAAAAAAAAAAAAAATGTCGCGTTTCGTGCGATGAGTGCGAGCGGCGTAGGCACAATCTCCCACCTCCTTTGTTTTCTTCCTTTTTCCATTCTCATCCCTCCCCTCCCATCGCTTGGGATGTCAACGCGCATGTGACACTTCATGTGTCGCCAGCGTTCACAGGTTGCAATGACTGGTAATCATAGGCTACGACAATCGCTTACCATCAGTTTGGTCGGTATGCTTGCTTACTTGGCAACTTAGTGACTTAAAAAACCGTATACAAAAAATTAAAGTTGTTTTTTTTTATCAAACCTTTATGAATATCTTATAACGATTTATCGATGTAAATATAATTGATTTAGTAAATATACATTATGTTAATCACGACACGTTGCCATAAACGTGATCACAAGCTTACGAATGATATTTTAAATTAAATTTAAATATTCAAGATACATTATCGTCATTCACTGTTTTTGTTGACGGCTAAATATAGATTCTATTTATTGTTATTATGTAGAATTTTTTTTTTAATACTAAAAATAGTTTGATCGAAGACCGTTGTAGCGTGTTGGTAGCGAGATTGCGTTAAGTCTGATGTTTGTATTGAAGTTATACCTGTGTCGGTCTGAGTGTTTGTTCTTGTGGGTCTCCCCACGTGGTTCCCGGCTGTTATCATAACCTCTGATAATAATCGTTAACTATTGATAGATAATTTGCTCTTACCCAATGAGTTACTTGTTCGCCCTTAGGGTTGCGGAGGTCAGATGGCAATCGCTCTTTGTAAAAAATAGTAACCTGTCTAATCCGGAAGAGTAAAAATACCTGGATTAATGCTAGAATGAAAAATATCAATGCATAATTATAGATATACTATTAATGTCTTAACTAAATTCATAAATTGAAATTAATGAATTTAGTACAAGAATGTATTCAAGCATATAAATAGCTCCAAAACATATTTCATCAGAATGTTACAATAACTTTCAATAATATTATTGTCGTGTTTATATAAGAATGTTGAAAGTTGAAGTAGAAATTCGGAATTAGCTATCTAGATTTCTTCGGCGCGGTCAGTGGACAACATTTGACAATAGAAATCTACATTTCGTGGACAATATATGGCGATAAATATTATCCTTTGTCTTTCTCCAAGATTCCAATTACATTCCATAACAAATTATCGCAAGACTCTGCTATATTCGTGAAAAGTAACAGACGGATAGATCGGATCCGACAATAAATAAAATTAATGTGTCTGTTAGTAATTCCGTGATTGACGACGTTGTGGCGCAGCGGTAGTGAACCTGCCTTAAGCCACAGGTCGCGAATTCGATCCAGCTCGGAGCAGATGTTTGTATTGACCATACAGACATGTTTTCCGGTCTGGGTGTGTTTGTCCTTCTCATTGTGAATGTTTCGTTGAGTGTGTAGCGTGTTATTTAGTTCCAAAGTAACAGCTTTTCACTAAATACATATGAAAGTATATACGGTACTTATAGAAAATAATCAATTTTTAATTTTTTTGTCTGAAAGGGCTGGACCAATTTTGACGGAACATTCACTAGCAGATAGATGATATTATAAAGAGTAACTTATTCTGCTTTTATTTTAGAAAAAGAATTAGGGTTCAGTGCTTATTGCACTAAAGACAGACACAGACTAACAGAAAAATAAAGGTACACCACACCACGGGCGCATCTAGTTTGCATTATTAGTGTTGATTACCTTTGAATATTTAATTATCTTGACCCTCGAAGCCATTTCAAAACACACAGTCCAATTAACTACGGCGTTTATGATAGCTTTTTATATGCTGGCACTTTTTAAGCTTACGTAACTTTTGTTTGTCAAAATAGATTGATGTAGATTTTATAACCTCAAAGAAAAGTCAGCAAGTCTTGCGAAATCAGTCGCCCCGTGACTTTTAGATAGATATATTCCTTAACGATGTTTTATATTATTTTTATTGCAAAAGGCCGGCTAGGTACCATCGCAGTGTCAGTTATTCTACCGTAAAGCTGTACCGTACCGTAACACTGTAGCTAGTCATAGTGAAATTACTGGGCAAAGGAGATTTAACAACCAATATCTTGAGCTTGGCAACGCGTGAGTGACACCTCCTAATGTGCGGTGGCGCTCATAGGCTACAACAACCTCTTACCATCAGGTAGGTCGTGTGCTTGCTTGCAACTTTGTTACATAAAACTAAAGTAGAACTAGCTTGAAACAAATATAATTTTTTCTGTAGCCTAGATCTCTAATAGACATAATAATCTAGAAGACCATCTTAAATAAATCTCGAAGGACGCATCGATTCTCAATTTAAAGATTTGTGAGAGATGAGAAGATTAGGTTAATAGCGTGACCTAGAAACGAAATAGGCTGAAATCGGTATCAGATATTTTTCATGAAGAGTAATTTTTAAGCCAAAGTTAGCTAAGTCACTACAAAACATACTGCTATAATAACTATAAAAAAATCTTAGAAATTATAAATCATTTTTTCTTAGAAAATATTCCAAATATATTTTTGCTTCAAATTTACTCATTATAATGACAAAACATATTAATTAATCTATAGGAACTATAACTAAAAACTTGACAAGAACATTTTATAGGTTGCGAATCTTGTTTCCTTGTCACATATATAATTTAAGGATAGTGAAATTTAAATTTTACGTTTTCCACGCATAGTGAATTGAATAATCGAGTGGCAATAAAAAAATTCATGCAAACTTGTTCCTCCATGGTTTCACTTTATAAATAATTTTATTATAAGGGCTACGCTTGAATAACGGCCTTTACTTGCCTGGGGCATGGTTTTCATAAATACAACACTTCCATATTTAAATTCTAATGAAAAATACATAAAATAACGAATTACCGTCTTAAATTGTTTGTGAAGAATATATTTTTTGTGGAATCGTTGTTAAAGATGTTCTTGAAAAAATTGTAAATTAATAGTAATTTGCTTTGGCTTATTCAAATTATTACGCACGTATTATGTCAAATCGTAGCAGTACTCTTACTGTTGTGTCTTGTACGATCTGTAAGAGCGCCGGAAGCCTCTACTGTACTCACGATAGACCCTTTCTTTTTCCCCATTTCATAGCTCAGGTAGCCCACTTTAGTACCTTTTAAATAGCTAGGTTTGACTACAGTATATGGCTACCAACCGTATCCTTGTTTGCAACCTTTGTAAGTACAAAAAAAAATCATGACTATTTATGATAGGTAAAGTTTTATATAGCATCCATCATGTAGACTATATATAGTAATTGTAAACGTTTGCTCAAAATATATCATTTAATGAACTTCGCAAACAACGACTGGTGATGACAGATTATTGAGTTAGTGACTCACAAATACTTATATCACGTTGGTAGACCTTTACTGTTTTCAGAATGAATGGTTATCGCTTCTTGGCCTTTTGGCTTAGATCAAAGTGTAGAATGAATGGTTCAAGTCGACAGGGGAAGTAATATCAAGTAAAATCGAACTCATTGTGGGCGTTAAAGGCTTATCAGTCGTGTACTATTTACAATACAGTATAAATTTAATTGATTTTATGTCCCAATTAAGATTGACATGTCTGGACGCAAAGTTACGAAACGTGTTCTAATTAGCACCCCGTTAGCATTGACCTAGTCCGCTTATAGATAATATAATTTTAAAAATCAGACGGTATACATTTATACCTATAATAAATCAATCAGATTTTACGACGCTGCGAATATCTCGCAAAACGTTTCTTTTTTCAAATTTTATACTTACAATATATCGTCTTTTAGTTATGTGTGACGTTAATCAAATCATTTTTTATTCTTATGTTAGCCAAGAGTACAAGAGTAGTAGGATGTAAGAGCTTAGCTCGATATTTTTTTTTGTGTAGTCGTGGTTTTTGAGAAATAATAATCTGAGATATTTGAATAATTATTAAACAATTGTAATGTTCAATGTTTCATCGGACTATTCAAAGTATAAGAGCCACAGTATATCCAAAATATAACTCTTAAGGTTCACGATTAAGACAGACAAATAAATTTTTAATTAATAATAAAATACTTATGAAGAAGAAGACCTTAGTGGCTTTTGTAAATAAGAAAATAATAAATATCTGTTTCGGTCGGGGCCTTTGTCCTTGTGTGCCTCCCCACCGTTGCTCGCAGAGCACGTTAAGCTGTCGTTCCCGGTTGTTATCATAACATCTCATAATAATCGTTACCTCTTGATGGGTAATGTGCTCTTATTCAATGAGCTACTTGTTCGCCTTTTGGGTTAGGAAGTCTAAGAAAAATAAACTATTATGAACTAGCTGTCTCCGCGGCTCCGCTCGCGTTATGTAGTTTTTTGATAATCCCACGGGAACCCAACAACCCAAAAAGTATCCTATATCTTAATCCAGGTAATAAGTTATGTGTGTACTAAATTTCATCAAAATCTGACCAGTAGTTTTTGCATGAAATAGTAACAAACATACATCAATACTCACAATCTTTCGCATTTGTAATATTAGTAGGATTAGTAGGATTTTAAAATACTACTGTATGCTCTCGGCAAAATGTCCTATATTCATCTTGTGGTCTTTAGGCTGTGCTGTAGTGCATAAGAACGATGTCGGGTACCGTTACCATCTGTCAGTGGGTTTTGTATCTGATGGACGTAGCCGAGTCGTAACGGTTCGCAACACAATACCGGCGTTGTAGAACTAAGGGTGATACAGTTAGAACGGCCGTGTATAACGACGGGCTGGGGAGGGACGTGAATTGATTATTAAAATTGTTCGTTGGTTGTACCACTATGAAGTTTTAACACGGTTTTAAGAAAATGTTTTCGTTTATCGATATAAAATTCTAAGAAGAGGACTATCTTATGTATTCTTCTCCATCATCCTAGGATTATTGCTTATTATTACTCTTATCCGGACTTGACAGGTTACTAGTTTTCACACATAGCGATTGCATCTGACCTCCGTAACACTAAGGGCGAACCAGTAACTCATTATATAAGAGAAAATTATTTGTCGTGAGTTAACAATTATTATCAGATGTTATGTGATAACAACCGGGGCCGACACCGTAACATGCTTTCGGAGACACGGTGGGGAGACCTATAAAGACAAACGCCCAGACCGAAACAGATATTTGTAAGATCATTACAAACATCTGGCCTGAGCGGGAATCGAAACCCCAACCGTCGAGAATAAACGCAGACTTGCTGCCACCACGCCACAAGGGTAACACTTACTTACGTATTCACAAAGAAAACAAAATCTCATTGTATAAGAGTTTACCTACCACCTACCAGACTGAGCGACGATTTGAAAAAGCGGCTCCCATCGATTGGACTCAAAAAACGAAGATGGAGTAACATGGCGGACATTAGGATAGACCTATGTCCAACAGGCATTTCATACAGGCTGATGATATAAGAGTTTAGTATAAAAGTGTTCATAGATAGTGATTACGTGGTATTATTCTAGACAATTACATTATTTACTATTTAACACGTGCAAAAACACATTTGGGCATTCGAAAGTCATTTGCTAATAAGATAATTTTGCGCAAATATCGAATGTCCATATACGTTTACTTGGACAGAACGCGTTGTTTCTAATACGGTCAATTATTTATTGGTCACAATTTACAATACATATTGCTAGCTGAGAAGTGAGATACTGTAAGATCACATGCGCGTTGTCAACTTTAGGAACAGAGGGGGTGCAAGGTGACCTCGGGTGCTCTCACCGGCGTTCCATCACACGAAACGCAACAGGACCTACTGATTCTGTTCTTTACGCCGATTTGTGTGTGTGTTTGTTGTGAGAGGGTAGTACTTCCTCGGTCCAGCCGTCCGATTGTTTTTGTTTCGAATTAATTTCGATTAAAAACTAATGCATTTATCATAGGAGGCAGCCGCCTTTGTTCCTTATACTAAGAGGTCAAACTAACTTGCTCGACAAAATGCCAATGGTTAGAACCTTGATAACACTAAATCGGGTTGCCGAAAGAATAGATTTATTTAACTGTTCAGAAAATGAGAAAAACGCATATATCAATAGGATTATCCTGTCATGATAGAAATAAATTAATTAATTTCTTACTTTACTATAATAACAGAAAATTGTGTGGAAAACTAATATCTCAAAAAAAAATGTTATGCGACTTTCATATGTCAAGCCACAATGGAGCAATAATTAAGATGAGAGTCCTAATCTTATCTAATCGGAGTTTTATGGCATATTCAAACTTGGCTGTTGGGCTATAGAACAATATCAAAAGGCTAAGCTATATTAGGGATCATTATACAATCGGACCTACAGGCGTTGCTGTAGGCTACTATGTTTGAGTATATAAGTGATTTAAAAAAAACTGTAACGCTGTTTTATCAGCAAACGGCTTGAGGTTTAGTGAGGACGGTCAGTTGCCCTTAGAGACCTCTTCCCTCATATGAACTCAGACTGTTACATACAATTATTATTCTATTGAATAATCTTTATTTTTAAATTTGGAATTATAACAGTCAGAAGATCTGTCAAAACCTTGCTATCTGATGAATATGCTTTCTCTAAGTATTCTGAGAAATACCTTAATAGTAAAAAATAAGAAGCAAAATGTATGTTATCCTGTCAATTTTTATCTATTTCTTTTTATGGTGAAGATATCACAGATTTGGATCAAATTTATAAAAAACCTAGCTCAAATCTTTATAAAAGGAAGACTTTCTCGTCACAAATTTTAAAGAACATAATGTAGGTACGTAGTTTAATATGAGGAAGGCACTGGAAATATCTAGTCGTTACGATTTTCCGTCACGATTTCTAGACTATGTAATTCATATAATACATACGTCATATATGCATCGATGCACTATTATTGTGTGCATTGAATATGTTGCCATGCTTCCACAGTGGAACATTTTCACATGCAGTTGCTACATGTAGCGTTCGCTCTACAAATGATACACAGTGTCGTTACACTGTGTATCATTATTTGCTGCTTGTAAGCATGGACAAATATGTACATGTCCATTACTTCGCTTTCATTGTAATCAATGTATTTCATATGACATAAGATATTAAATAAGATAATTGAAATATTTCAACAAATTATCTGAAACTTTAATTCTCATTGTTGGAATTGAAATGTGAACTAAAGTAATACATTTTACCAATTTCGAGACATTGTTTTAACATTTATATATATTATATTTTACTGTAATTTCTATATTAACCAACACAACTTTTTGATAATAATAAAACATAATAAATATTTTTCGGCTGTATTTATTAAAAATATGTTTTAATTTTTTTTCAGGTAAGGCAATGTCTTCAAAACGGGTGACACGTTTCCCGAAGCGGAGGTACGTGTTAGTAATCCATCAAAAAATCTTTAGACGTGTAGGTCACAGCGGACATCGTACCAGATCGTTGTTATCTCAGACGATGTCCAACAGTTGAGAACACAACGTCAAATTTGTCGACGGCTTAAAGACTCTTTAAATACACGAAGCTCCATGTCCAAATAGAGGCGGTCATCCACCTCAGCTATGGTTACTTAATGTTTAACGAAATTAGTCATAAGCAGTGACGGACTCCTTGATTCGAATTTCCTGAGCAGTTACACACACGCATTTTGGAAGGTGGTAGTAGTATTGGTAATGGATGACTGTCAAGGTTTGTGAAGGTGTGTATAAATTTAAAACCTACGATTGTAGGCATAATTTGCTGTTCATTATTAAAAAAAAATTGAAATATTTTGATTCAATGTAAAAACATTACACTTATTAATTGAAAGTCGGAGTCTACAACCGGCTCCAAAAAACCTCTATCCGAGAAGAGCCGGCGAAACAAACTCAGGGTTTATATCTTTTTAAATGTATTAATATCATTTTTAATCTCAAAGTAATTTACATATTATGTTCACTGAAAAGCCTGGAGTGACAGTTCAATCCTAATTTTATAATAGCCGTCACCACACAAACGTCCCTTGATCTTTTTTTTAAATATGTCCGGCCCTGATCGTGAGCTATTGCGAATAATTTTAGCGTTGGCATCATAATTAAATCATATGATTTAGCTGAAAACCGCAAAAGATAACCTATACAAACATTTGCTCATTTTAAACTTGACATTACTCACTTTTTACGTAGTGACGTCATTAAGTCATCGTGTGATTTCAGACATTTTGAATAATTCCTTTAATTAGCATTTCGTGATTCATCTATTAGAAGTTGTTTTATTTCTTTACATACTAGATCATTTATGGTTTTGTTACACAATTGATATTTGTGAAGTTTTATGTTGATAAATGCCTAGAACGCTCATCGGAAGCAAAAAAAACTAACCTGCGCCACAGGTCGCGGGTTCGATTCCCGCTCGGGAACTACAGATTGTTTTTCCAGTCGGGGTGTGTTTGTCCTTGTCCTTGTGTATGTTTTCGGGTCCCGGACACAAGATATTACTATCCTAATGGGGCCCGTTGAGTGTGTATCGTTCATTTATTTATTAAGGCTTAAAATCCGGACACTTTATCATATCAGACATTTGAGAAATTTTCCCATTTATTGTATATTACGTGACTCTATCCAGTAGCTGGCCGAACTTTGCTCCGTGTACTTCTGTAAATATAACCCTAACTCTTTGTGGCTGATAATTATCGTATATTTCCTATTAACTACATTATATCCTGCAATAGGAAGTGTATACATAAATAACATGATCAAATTAACTTTCATGATCTGAAATAGGTTGTTTACGCCACGCGTCGGCACGTTGCCAACCGACACCTGAAGCATTGCTGTTATATTTTGGCACATTGCAAGCATTTGATAAAATTTCATTTCGTCTTTTCTATCGCTTCTTTTACTAAACGATTCCTTTAATTTAACTTCCAATTATAATATTTATTTAGGTTTATAACAGAAACAAGAGTCGTTAGTTACGTAATTGTGTTATGAATAATATTAATATTTGTTCTATAATTATTTACATACATAATTGTTATTTATCTATAGTGAATATTTTGTCAGCAAAGGATGTCGGTGTTATTATTAAATGAAAATGTTTGGAATAAAAATTTTCCCCGTACTATTTCTCACCTTCTCCTTTTGCCCAAGATACGCTTGTTAGCCCGAACATGGCGATTTACAAATACGAAAGAATTAATAAAATCCTTATGATACAATGATTATACAAATCAAATGATTGATTTTTTAAAATAAATGTAAGTCATACTCTGGAATACTATTTATACTTAATTTATTTACTTAACTTATATATTTATGAATTTAATTAATTCAAAACTTTTTTTAAAACTGTTCAAACAGATGGTTTGTTGTAATTTTAAAGGAAACTAGTTTTCTTATTTAATTTTCTCGAGATATTGGTTCTTAAATCTCCTTTGCCTTCTAATTTCACTAGCCTACAGTCCCCTTCAAACCGGAACACAGTAATGCCGTAGACACTACTGCTTGGCTGTGCAATATTTGTCACTGCAGTGATACCTAGCTGGCCTCTTGCACCTACCACCAGTGAAATTCTTCTAATTTTTCAGATATAAAAGAACCTTTAATATTGGACAATATTCAATACATTTACGAATCTCTATTCAAATACGATGACATGCCTCGAGTTAATGACACATGACAATAGCCGATTGTGATGTTATCGCATGTCAGTCTTCATTACCGCTATCTCTCATCGGGGCAAGATCTTAATTTGTGATAACGATTATGCGATGTTATGAATCGTTTATTGTTTCGATAATCGTGCTTCGAATGTCTCCGTTGACACTCAAACGTCATACAATTCGCCTTTATACTTTCCGCTTAGATACTTTTTGGGTATAAACGAACTTTCTATGTGGTTTGAAATGTTTTAGAATCAAATGATAAATCGTTGTCGTTTTATTTTCTTTCAAATTCTTACTACCCATAGCTTTATAATGGTACTTCATGAAGGTTCCTTTATAGATCTTAGAAGTATCAGCTTCAGGGTACATAAGTAATAAATAAATAAACGCTACACACTCAACGGCTCTCATTAGGATAGTTATATCCTGTGTTGGAGGTCCAGAAACATACACAAGGACAAACCTACCCAGACAGGAAAACATGCCTATATGGTCAATCTGCTCCGATCGGAAATCGAACCCGCGACCTGTGGCGCATTATGGCAGTCTAGCTACTGCTGCGTCACAACTTTGTCGAAATAAGTATACTTTTATTATGGCGTGGTGAACTGGTTTTACAGACTCCTTACTTGTTCACATACGAAAAAAAATTTGCAAATATACACACATCAAGCTTTCAACATAAATGACAAGAAAAAATGGCGAAAAGAGCACACTTCTACATAGGATGGGAGTTCATCTATCTACTTCATGTCAATATTTCGTGTATTCCGTGTTTTTGAATGTTCGGTAAATTGTATTTAACTTTCTTTTAATGCTTTTTGTAAACTGTAAAAATGTGCATGTAGTGTTTGCTTTAAACTGTTTCTACATAATTCTGTATACGTAAATTGAAACCTTATATTTGAATGTACTTATGTGTAAATCGCTATCAAACCAATAGGTAAAGTAATAAACTCTCAGGTTAAATTGGCCCACTGATACCGAAAAGACAGGCCTCTATCACTCATAAATTTCCACATATGAATTTTAAAATCATTGCTTTAACAAGATTCAGGCACGCGCAAAGAGCTATGGATAACTATAATCGGTATGTCTAGATCTCAGGAATGATACGCCTATTGACTTCTTTTTTTTTAAAACTAGTAAAGTCACAAATGTAGAGTAAAAATTAAGGACGCGTAGGAGTTGGTACTCAAGGTTTCCTATGCTGCGATGAAACGCAACAGTACAACTGCTTTTTAACCCCCGACGCAAAAACGATGGGGTATTGATCTTAGGCTTAGTATTTATGACTGTGATGTGTGATGTATATATGTTTTAGTTTTTTTTTGTCGGGTTTTACTTAAAATTTTCAATTTCCTAACGTTGTCATTCTGTATGAAGGTATTAACACTTCTTTAGTCGAGTCAGTTCATTTGTTTCAGCTGAAACAACAAGGCTTAAACTTATCAGTCATTAAGATCTCTCAATACGATATACTATAATATCTAAGACATCTTCTGAAACAGATAATTCCAGCAAAAATGAACAGACAAAACAAACAACTGCTTTTTATGTGACTAAGTTGACAAACAAGCATACGACCCACCCGATGGTAAGCGGTTGTCGTAGTCTATGAGCGCTTGCAGCACCATACTCTCTCGTGCTGCCAACCTCGATATATTGGTTCTTAAATATCCTTTGCCCAGTAATTTCTCTAGCTTCAGTGTAATTCAAATCAAAACAAAACAAAGGTCTACCGCCAGCGTAGAATAAAAAGCAAAATAAACATTAAGAAGTATTCAAAATAATGGGATCGTTTTTATCACTACAATTTAAAAACAAAGATTTAATGAAAGATTTAAAATATGCAAATAAATTAAAACGACTGTTATTATTTTGTTTATAAGTATAAACTTACTGTCCCTAAACGATAACTAGTGGGGTAATTCGTAAAGGGGTCATGTCCCATACGATAAACCTTCGCGTCCATCTTTGTGAAACTACGAGTTATCAGCGTTATCTATGTTTGTTTATATTGACACGGCTGCTGTTTGTCGAGCTGCGATAACGATGTTTTGCATGCGTTGACAATAAAAAACTCACAAGCTAACTGCGTAACGTTACTCGGATGATAAGGTATAAGAGCAAACAGTGTAGAACAGTTTTCGGAAAGTGACAAGCAACTGTAATACCGAGAGAATTATGTTTAATTTATGACTAACCGAAATTATCGCGAATTGAGTTTTTATCTTCCACATACTATATATGGAAATAATTACGTATCGCTTGCGAATTATATTTTGTTTTAATATAATGAGGTTCGGAGTAGTTACTGATGTAATTTTAGTTTTTTGTGAATAAACAATTCAAATTTCTTACTTTAACAAAAGCATCCTTATTTTGGAAATTCAGAGTTACGTGTATGGATCGCTATCCTTAATTTTTATATATCTTATTATTTCACTACAAAATTGTGTAGTGGTTCATAGACTACACTCAGTAACTAAATTTCGTATAGAGTCTCTGGCTACGGAGCCCCAAAAAATATGTTGGTACAACATTTCTACAATTTTCATTACAGAGATTCGAAATTGAAATTTTATTGTCATGGCACAGGTCTATTGAAGAGTTTTTAATTAGTAGTATTTGACAATTGCTGTTGAGGGGCCCTGAACAGTTTTTGGACTGGTGGCGTAATTTTTGGCACCATATTCCTAATAGATTAATATTAATTACAAGTTTATAAATTATTACATTTGTGTTTGGTATCGTGTTTACATATTCCTTGTTTTTCTTAAAGACATTTATAATTAACATATTACCTGTTACTTGTTTGTGAATTTAAATCAAAATATTAATTAATAAAATTAATTAACAATTCAAAGAAAATTATATGTATTTGTGTATTTTATTTTTGATATGTCAATGCCATATTAGATTTCTCGATTGTGTAAAAATATATACATAACTAGTTTCCTTTCTTGATTTTTAAATGTTAGAGGTCAAACGAACATACCTCTAAATACTGGATTATAATCACGTTCGTCATTAGTCTTAAAAAGCAAATGTAATCACATGGAAGAAAAGGTCTTAGGTCGTATCATTGACGTCAGACAATCTGCTTTCATATAT
This sequence comes from Hestina assimilis, assembly GCA_023373885.1. NCBI lineage: Eukaryota > Metazoa > Arthropoda > Insecta > Lepidoptera > Nymphalidae > Hestina > Hestina assimilis. The sequence goes on along the minus strand of CM041740.1, from coordinate 4,362,326 downwards.
CCGTACAATGCTAATTGCTAAGTTATTACGTCATTCATTATTTATGCTATTAAAAATCGCGATAATTTAATCTAAATTGTTTTATAGCATTTTAGCACGTGTAATCTTATATGGCATATTAGCGAGTGTAACAGATGTTGTTATGCCCAGAAAATAAGGATCCTAGGATGTGACCACAGTGCTACTGACTGGTTCAACTATTGACAGGCCCTTCCACAATTACACGTAACGAAACAAAATTAATTACACGCTTACTTTAATAATTTATGTTGCAATCTTATGACTGACTAACTTCGTTTCGTTGATATTGAATTTACGAAAGAGCATCAGCGAGCCTTTGGATATTTTGATTTTGTATGGAAAGGCCTGCCTTTAGGATATAGTCTGTTTCTATGTTTTTAAGTCCGCCTCGTTTACGATAACGATTAGTGTTGAGTCCGCTTATATAATCGGGTTAAAATATTCGGAACGAAGGAGGTAAAATTAGGACGTGAATTGGGAACTTTAATTATATTTATAAAATTGACAACAGGAATTTAACAGTTGTAATAAATGTAATATATCATATTATATATCTCTATCCGAACTATAATATTATAAATGCGAAAGTGAGTTTGTTTGGGACGTTTTACCCCTAAGCCGCTTAAACGGTTATGGTGAATTTTGTTATAGATATATGTTGGATCATGGAGACGATTATAGGCTTATTTTTGTCGCGAAAACAAAACATGATTGGGGTGAAATAGGGGATGAAAGTTTCTATGTGGAACCACGCAGGCTAAGCAAGGCAGAGGTTAGTGTTAAGTATTCAAAATATTTTGTTACATGAAAGATGTTACCTAATAATATCCGAATGAGCCAGAAATCGAATTTTATTTAACATAAGCACAGAACTTGGTTTTTGTCTGCACCACAGTTTCTTTTCTTTTATTTCTTTTTGTTTTTATATAATTATCAAATAAACTTTTGAAGAGCAGCAGATAAGCAGAATATCATTCTTGATCCTTTGCCCAGTTGTGAGACTCTATCAATTTTTATTAAATATCCTGCTGAATCGGAACATGCCGCTAAAAATCGGATCTTTTGGTCATAACTACCTATGTGTATTAATTGCTCAAATATGGTTACGTCATGAGTTGTTGATGAGTTCCTACGTTCGTACGAATTTATCACCAATTAACAGTTATATAATGATTGAAATCTAGTTTATCGGTTCAAGGGTTTTTAAATTAAACATAGTTTTGTTTTTATTGTTGCTAACCAAGTTGTTTACAACTGTTTCTTAAAAATAGCGCGCAATACCCGATAATAATCGACTCCGCCCTTTTTAGGCCACACTCCGAGGTCAATAAATTACACTCTTGTTATTGTGTTATTATCTGTTGTAATTTAACAATGTTTGAAAGTTGTTAATTGACTAATTATGCTTAATGCAACACTAATATATATAGAAAGATAGTGTTTCGCAACTCGATCTAAATAAACTACTAAACAAAATTCACACAGGAATAATAAATGCTAAGGTAACAAATTACTTATTCATATAATTAAGACTAAGAATCTTTTTTTAATATAAAACCGAACAACAGTGTAAATTGTATATTTGAAAACCGTCCAAGCCGTCACAGTGAGTCACAAAAATTGTGGTTTTCTCATAGAACACAAGCGCTCACGCATCTACCGCATTGCCATAGATGTAGTAAAAAATATGTATTCATTGATCATCGGTTATATTTAACCAATGAGCGTTCTGTATTTAGTTTGTTTAGTTGACATGAATTTGATCAACATACGAGGAATCGGAATTAGAAAAATTTGTAGGATAAATTAGCGCCACCAATGAAGTTGGGCTTGGAAATTAAACGAAAGTTTTTATAGCGCATGCGTATGATGGTATTATTAAGTTCCCATCCAGTTAGTTGGCGGCACTTCAATATAAAACACTTTCCGCCATTTTACTACAAATAGACAACCAGTCCAGTTGCTATCGAGGTCGGTGGGCATTGCGCAACACGAGTATCGTCATCATCTGTTTGGTGATTTATGCATTCCATGGCAGACCACGATCTATGGACGACGAAATGTTGAAATCTCGTCTCAACTGTTTTACGTTACAAATACCACGATGTGCTCCACAACGCCAACTAACATTTTATGTTCTGTTATGTCAACATGCGAAATAATTTACAATTTATAACATTATAAAAACGACTGTCGCGATTTATGTAAGCGTTCTAAAAACGAGAGACGTGGGTTTGTGTCATTCTCTCAAACCGGTCCCAGTTTTATTTTCGAGATTTTTTTTGGCTCGCCTTTGAATATATTAATAGCTAAAAAGTTTTGTTTTGGTAATAATTGCGACACGAATTTAGTTAAGTTGCGTTATTTCTATGTTTTACTACACGATCAAGTGAATTACTTTTCAATTACATATACGGAACGCAAATCCAATTGCAGTCCATTTCGGTATAGGTATTAAGGCGTACTTAACCTACTTACAGGTGCGCTTTACTGTAAGGCTTCGATGTCTTATTACTTCTTACTCAATTTAACATTCTGAAGTGCGCTTGTGTCTTACATTTCTTTTCTTTGTTAACGATAAATGAATTATTTTCGACATGTTCATACTTATATAATTTTTTTATTATAGTATGCCTTATTAAATGTATTGAAAAATTACTAAGCTGACTTCAACCGCCTGAGCCATAAATCCATGCTCCGGCTAGTTCAAATGAGCCGGCTCGATCTGGGAGGAACTTCCCAACTCACTCAGCGTTTTGTGCGATGAGTTAGAGCGCCGTGAGCACAACTCTTACACCCTCTGTTCCCATCTCATCCCTTCCCGCCGATCTCTTGTGCTGACGTATGCTTGTTTTTGTTTTTGTCATAACATAAAAAAGGCTCTAAGGTAGGATCACTATCTGAATCCTTGAACAGATCATTATAAAGTTTCATCCGAAAGCAAACTGTATCCACTAAAAACAATCATGAAAAATTATGATCGTGAAGTGTTTGATAAACCCATCCATCATCTCTTTATTTTCTTCAGATTGCATATTACATACTTATAACTAAGACACAATTATTTAAAATAATATGACAATTATTATATTTGTGTTACGGAATTTTTCTATGATTACTAATATTTACATATTAAAACCAGATATGGATCCGTTCTAAGACAAATTATGATATTAATCAACGAATACATAATATGTTTTTTTAAATTGCCATAAATAAAAAGTCGTCCGTAAAGGCTCTATAATGTTTCATATTATTTTCAAGTGTTTATTTTATGAATCACTAGCGGGCCCGGCAGACGTCCTGCCCCGAAAAAAAATCTGGGATCCGATAGCAGCGCCCTCTACCCGGTGAAAGTTTTTGATTGACTAATAAGGCTATTGAAAAGCAGGGGTTGATGATAAAAAAGTGAAAATTTAGGGTCGTATGTATTTTTCAATGCCACATAATAAAAAATAAAAAATAAAAATTTTATCCAAAAATAAAATAAAAAATTTGGGGTGGACGACCCTTATCATTGAGGGGTTTGAAAAATAGATAGTAGCCGATTCTCAGACTTACTAAATATGCATTAAAAAATTCATAAGAATCGGTCAAGCCGTTTCGGAGGAGTATGGGAACGAACATTGTGACACGAAAATTTTATATATTAGATATCACTTCCTCCTCCCTAATTACCTAGCCTCACTTAATTACGTCATCCCCCGGTTTCGCCACGCGAATAAAATAATATGTTTTGATGATGTCATTGTTGCCGTCACTCTTGTCTATATACAGAATAACGCTTCGTTCCTTTATTTTATTATAAACATTATATGACTTTATTTGACTTTCGCCAATTTGCATCTATATTCATACGACATTTTATATCCTATGCCTTTTAAGGGGATGCGTTGGTCGATAGCTTTCGATTTCTATTGCTTATTTGTTGCCCCCTACTTTAGGGGTCAGCAGAAAATTTGTTTTGACATAATTTTAGTTATCAAGTAAGGACTCCTTGATAACTAAGATAGTATTGTTATTATTGACTAATTTTTTTATGTTATTATTATTCTATACTCTATTCTACGTTTACAGTCATGTCTTCATTATTTTAATTATTTCCTACCATTCATATAAAACTGCATCTCCTTCCATTCTTAGATGAAATAATGAAACTAACAGTTTCATTATTTAATCTTTTGTTGCTCGTTTGAATATTTTCCTTTTTTTTTTAATTTCTGGAACTCTTACAAGAATGAAATCGTGTATTATTTGATTCAATAATTGTATACTTTTATATTTGAAAAGAGTTATTTTCAAGTTTCTTATCTTATTTCTCTACCTCTTTAAGCGGTGTGTTTCGTGCGGTGAGAGAGGGCGCCGGAAGCCCAAGCTGCTCTTGCCAACGCGTATGTGATACTTCAACAGTCATAGGTTGCGGTGACTATTTACCATCAGGTGGCCCGTATACTTGTTTGCCAATCGTCATTTAAAAAAAAAATACAAAATCCTTTTAAATTTAATTTTGAAATTTATCATAGCATTTAAATTAAACTCTAGACTTTTCTATGAAACGTTTTCTTAACATCCGCCTGCAATTATATAACCAGGACTTGACGACACTTTATTTTTATTGTCTTTAAAAACATAATAGCCGATAAATATCTCAGTAATCGTTACATACAACTTATTTTCATATATTTTATGTGTATATTGATCATGAATATAATTGACTAAAAAAACCATTTATTGAAGATAGATGACTTGAAGAATTTATTCATATTTCAATATTTATAAAATTTCGTATTTTGTCGTTTTTATTTCATGTCTTTTTTTTTTTTTTTTTTTTTTTTTTTTTTTTTATGTTAGAAGTCGGCAAACAAGCATACGGCCCACCTGATGGTAAGTGGCTGCCGCAGCCTATGAGTGCTTGCAGCACCATTAGTAGGTGCCACTCGCGCGTTGCCAACCTCGAGATATTAGTTCTTAAATCTCGTTCGCCCAGTAATTTCACTAGCGTACAATGCCCTTCAAACTGGAACACAATAGTGCCTAAGCACTACTATTTGGCGGCAGAATATTGGACACTGTGGTGGTACCTACCTAGCCAGCCTCTTGCAACAAAAGACCTACCACCAGTGTGACTGATTGCACTGGTGGAATAATCTCTGTTGTGACAGAGGTTATCCCAACAGTGGGCGATGGGGTCGTCACATCCCGACGCCTTTAATGTCTCTGTGTATTTAGTTTTATAATTCAGTTTCAAATAAATTTTATTAATGCAATTGAGAGAGTTGCAGGCTCGATACTGATCCCTTTGAGCTATTGTCATACCCATACCTAGCGCAAGCCACGGGCTTATTTGGAGGAGTATTAGTAATGACTTAAAAAGGAAAGCTAATATTCTTTTTTATTCTTTATTAAATCAAGAGGACTTTGTCGCTGGGCGAGCACACACAAAAAAAAAACTTAATTACTAAAACATGATTCCGCCAACTTGTACAACATTTTCGCCTCTTTAGATGACGGATAAGCCAAAATATATATATTTTTAAGTTTTTGATTCACCAGTGGTAATTACACTAATATAACAAATTGACCTAATCTGTTAACAACAACAGTTTGTTTTGTTCTTCTGGACAGGTATATATCTTCTGGACAGATATTCTTAAAAAAAAGGACGTCGGATTTTCTAATAGACTATCATAATAGAAGTAGATACTAAATTACGTTATTGTCGATTGTTATAATATCCGTCTTGTTTCTTTGTTGTAAAATAAATTGAGACATGCGCGACGATTCAGAGTCAAACACATGGCTGACATTGTGATTATGAAACCGTAAAATAATGTCTCAATAACACGTATAACTACGACTGTATCAAAAGGCACTCTTATCGACCATCACAGTTTTTCTTTTTGTTTTATGAATACTCGAATTACGTCATGCACCACAGCTCGCTCAGTTTTTATATTCGCACTATGGCGGTACGCTATCCTTTTCTCACGTAAAGTTTGTTTGTATCTCTGTCTCTGTCCCTCGTTCGTGGCGACAGGCGGTCTGGTACTTTCGGGCGGCAACCGCGACGCAAACAAAACCCTAGGTCACGGGCGCTGGACACGTTTTCCTCCACGAATCACGTTGTTGTTATTCTCCCGCTATTGGGGCCATTTTATACGTAGGGGCCATAAGTGTCTCGTGAATATCATGGTCTCCTACGGAATTCCGTTTCCGGGAACGAACTAATTTCAATGCACTTGTCGAAGCAATGAACTTTGCATATGAAAGGATTTTTATTTTAATAACTACCAATGAAAGTCCATACGAAATTTGAATAACACCACCTGCTTTCACGACCATTGCCAAAAAATCATACAATACTTGAAAACGTTCTTTTATTACTGTCGAAGTCTACATTCATTCTTCCGCTATATAAATAATTAAGAAATCCGATAGGCTGAACTCGTAGGCGTGCCAAGTAATACATTAGCATCTCATTGGTGATAAAATCGTGCTAAGATGTAGATGGTATGACGGATGGCAAAGCTAAAGTTTAACAATTACGACTGACAAATCGTATGAGACCTGACCGTTAATCAAGAGTAAGTTTGGCAAACGGTACTTTATCAGTTGCCACTATCGACTATTGAGTTTATCCTTGAGAGGAACTTATCTTTTATCTTTTCTATCTTGTATATTTTTATCTATATGTTAAAAAAAAATATTGTTGTTCGGTAGAACTCGAAAACGGCTGGACCGATTTAGCTGATTTTGGTCTTGAAATATTTGTGGAAGTCCAGGGTAGGTTTAAAAGTTGAGAAAAAAATAGCTAAATTTCGAATAAAATAGTAAAAACAAGATTTTTATTTTTCACGTAAAAACTCTTCCTACCCGTCAAAACATCTGATGTTCTTCTTGTTCTGTTGGTATGGTAAACTTGGGTCCCTTCAATAAAATGACACGGATCGATATATAGGTTGGGTGTCAAAATAATTATAGGTAATTTGGTAAAAAGTTCGCCGGATAACCTAGTATTTTATAGTTATCTTTTTTGTTGGCTGTATTTATAGTGGTTACGGGACACCGCGTAGTTTCCGACTGCAGCGGCTCATTGCGGTGGTCTTTATTGTTTGTTTTGCTACTGTTTTTATGGTTTCCTTTAAATAACGATACACTCACACAGGTCGGTTTATGGCTGTCCGTGTTTTTATTATCATCTTTTATTGCTATCAATATCTATCGTTCCTGATTGATGTGATTGCGAAACAATGGCGCCTTTGCCAGTTAAAAGACTGTTTTATTTTATGTCTTCTTACATCAGCCGTTACTTGATAGCTTTCTTAACACGTTAAACGCTTTGCAGGACATATGGACCTCACTTATATAGTGGTGAGGGCAAGATTAACAACTCGAAATTTTTGATATAAAGTTTATTAAGGTTTAGATGATAAAAAATAAGGAAAAGTAATTTGTGACTTTATTTTGCCAAAATACCATTTAATAGTCTACAGGGCCGTGGAGGTTACTTTGTATTGATGCCTCAGTAGAGATGCGAAAAAGTCGCTTCTAGTTCGCGGTCAAATGTGTCCCACATGGCTCAAACAGAAAGTCTGAAAAATCAATTCAGCGTTTTAAGTGTTAAGCTCAACGTTCGCTCCATTTTTTCCTTAATAGTTTTACCCTTTAACATATATGGTATATACATTTAAAGACATTAGGATGTTGAGTATTCCCAGAATGAGAATGTGCGTCTTTACCCACTAAGCTACCGAGTGACTGATGTCTTCCTGCCAATTTTTAAACTAATTTCACCTCACGTCTCATTATATTTTGAGCCTTACCACAACGTGATAAGTATCACACGTTACAGTGTAAATCTGTCTTCGTCAAAAGTGTTTTTCACGGTTCCGATTATTATAGCCTCATACAAGAATAGATGTTGTCAAGTGCCAAGGGAGATCATCATCGGCTTTAATTAGAAAGAATTTTACGGTTAAACATAGCAATATTACCATTTTAAAATAAAATGTTACAATTTTGTCAATACTTCTAAGGTTTACACTTGCTTATCGAGGATTTCTAGCAATTTCATTTAGCTCATTAATTATACGTCATCGTTTTTGGAACGAAGTTCTTTAACGCGGCTAATGGGTAGATTTAGTAGAAATCGTCACGTAACGAAATGCCGTAGTCTGTGTGTGTGTGCGTGTGTACTACAAGGAACACTACTACTACTACAAGACTACCACTTCACTTTTTTTTTCAATTCTTACATAATTAATAATTCATATCATAATAATGAAGACGCAAATCTTACCATACAACAATTTTTTTACCAATAGTTTTTCTTATAGTTTCCTAACACCTGTACACACTATAGAACAACTGAGCAAGCTGCGTACTAACAGCGGTCTGTATTTATGCAAACGAAGCCATGTAAGTACCATTTGTCGAGCTCGAACAAAAAGCAATTCATCTCGCATTAACGGAGCGATGGCAAAAAATAATGATATCATCTCTCTCACAATAACCTAAATGTATAGATACCACCTGTAGTTATATAGATAGAATCTTACCACAAATTCACTCCTACTCGACTGCGATGGAGATGAAAAAATGGATTTGAATAATGGAATGTTTTAAGAATAAAAAAAACATGAACAAGTAAATTAAAAAAATAACTTTATAAACAACCGTTACAAAATGGCTGTCGTTTTCAATCTTTAAACGTTCATTGGGCGTAGAATTTTGTTAGCAAGAAGAGTATTTAAATTTCGACGACCGTTGTGAAGTGGTGGTAGTAACCCTGCTTTGAGACTCGAGGTCCGCGGGTTCGATTCCCGTTCGGAGTAGATCCTTGTGGGTCTCCCCACCATGCTTCGGAGACTGTCAGTCCCGGTTGTTATCACAATTGTTTTTATCCAACGAGTTACTGGTTCTCCTTTCGGGTTGCGGAGGTCAAATGATAATCGCTCTGTATAAAAATTAGTAACCCGTCAATTCAGGGTAAGAGTATTAAGCGACCCGTGGTAAATATCGGTAATGATGCTAAGAAAAAACAGATTATTTAAAATTATTCAATTAAAATGGAACTATCGTCAATTTAATCAACGTATTACGGTCCAAAATCTATCGCTAATAGAAATAGACGTGTAATATTCGCCTTAATATCTACTACAGTTTTTATCGTAATGCGAATCGGAAGTACACACTAATGTACAGTTATACGACGGATCATATTTCGTTAACGTTTCACAATAGACAATTAAATCTGCTATTATTATCATCGTCAATTAATTTTAAATAACAGATAAATAAATAAATAAATAATAAATAAATAAACGCTATACACTCAACGGCCCCCATTAGGATAATTATATCCTGTGTCGGGGGTCCGGAAACATTCACAATGACAAGGACAAACACAACCAGACCGGAAAACATGCCTGTACGATTAATACAAACATCTGCTCCGAGCGGGAATCGAACCCGCAACCGTCGAGGCTTAAGGCAGACTCGCTACCCACAACGCCACATCGATGTACGATCATTGTTAATACAATTCCAATTGTATTTTAGTTCTTTAATTAACTTGACATGTGGATGCTTTGGCATTTTTGCCGATCAAATATTTATCTGAAACGCGCTCGTGTAACATTCTAGAAAGGTTAAAGAACGCAATGATCATTTCGTATCATTAGTAAGTTTTACTATGGATATAGTATGTACTTGTGTTGTTATTCGGTAATGTTACAGTATTCCGCACTCACACATATGTATGGGTTCAATGAACACTTTTTCGCTGAGTTTTTTTTTCATACCATTTCTTCCATGGAACTTAACAGAAAAAACGTGATCGCTTAAGCGATGACTACATTATGTGATTAATAATGTTTTATTTTTATTACCATGTATGTGTCTTATGCACATATTTTACTGCTTTTGTTATATTTAATACCAAAGCATTTTAAATAATGTTAAACGATTACTGTAGAGGAACTACTATTGAACATAAAATAATGTAGACGTATATGGACGCAAATAAGCAATACCATGTCAACCCACTCGTCATTTCGAGAAAAACGTGTTTGAAAATTTTGAACAACTTGCTTTATATGATTTTTTATGTATTGGTCAAGTTTTTGGCAATTTCAGATTTATGTAAGTTATTTATAATTATTTTCACAAAAAATAAGCATACAAACTGCATATTTCGTATATAGTATAACCCAAAACGTTTCACATAATACATAAATTGCATGGTTAAAAAATGGCTATTTTAAGAAGTTTTAAAGCTTAAAACCCTACAAATATTAAAGAAAAATGTTCTTTAGTCATTTATCAACACTTCTGCATATATAACTCAGTTTTTTCAATTTTGTGGGTTGACATGGTATTGCTTATTTGCGTCCATATAAGGTACGTACAGATATGTATATTATAGTATTTTTTATTTGATATGTAGCAGCACAACAGACTCATAGAATTTAAAATTCGTCGCACTTCCGTCTACATTTTAAAAAAACAACAGTAGTTTTGATAAAGCATTTATTACAGTTATTACTTATTCGATATATGATCGACTAATTGATTAACACGTTTTAGCAAACGATTGTATTGAAATCAATGAATCGAATAAACGTAGCACGTAATACGACTGACGGCATTGAACTTCAAAAAGCCGTCCACATGCGATACCATGTAAATATAAAACCTTACTAGAATACGTTAAAACCGCCCGTTTAATAATAATAATAAACTTTATGGCACACCGTACACAAAAACATACAGACATGAAAATATAAGAAACACAAATTATGCACAAAGGGCGGTGTTATTACTTCTGTTCCAGACATAGGTTGCGAAAACTGCTAGGAGATAGGGTAAGACGGTATATAAGAAATATAAAAGTGACATAACCTAATACTTATATTAATTAAATAAATAATAATAAATGTGATAAGTATATATAAAGACATATATACTTCTATATGTACATAAATAGACATATGAACGACAGATAGGACAAATAACGTTAGTAGGATATGTAGTGACTTTTAAGTAATTTTTGGCACTTTTATGTTTTCTGGAAGGATTAAATGTAGCAGATAACTCTCCAGCTCTCGCGCTCGGCTTTTCTCATAACAACAATGCCTGTATAACTTGGGCGATGATGTCAGAACAGATATAATGATCGGTGAGACCGCCTCGGGCGTTTCGCCGGCGAAACCATGATGCGTAGTACGTTTTTTTTTTTTTTCAAAATAAATCACTTAAAATTTTCTTCGCATGAAAAAAAGAAAATGATAGGCTGTTTATCGTATCCAGATATTTTATACGCAACACGAAATATACTAGATGGTTCTTCGTAATGTAATAACTTTATGGACATTCACAGTCGACCGGTTATTTCGCAATTTGGCACATGCATTTACTCTTATAAGCGCTGGGCCCTTGAAATCAGCGTAACCATTTATTAACTTAATACCCCGCCATGAGTATTATTTGGAGAAGTGAATCAATCATGAAAATCACCGAAATTACTCAGACGTTGCCCTTTGTAAGCCGCCATTTTCCTTCTTTTAGTTGGTTACTGAAATTACATTTTGGAAGCCTAATGAAATAAATTTAAGTATCGCAATCACGGTATAGACGATATAAAAAAATCTATAACACTTAAAATCGTATTTGTAACGAGTGTGCAAATTACAGGTAGTGAAAATTACTAGTTGCAGGCACCGGTGACGTGGCCCTCACGAACCTTCGACACAATGATTTGTATAATTTTGTGTGATAAAATAATCACAGGCAAACAGGCGAAGCCGTATGCTTGCACAAGAATTTCTGAAAAAAAAATCGTCCAAGTACGTGTGTCCTACAGTGGAATAAAATTATATAAATTCGTGAGCCCGCTGACAGACCAACAGACGAACGGACAACGTAAAGCATTTCCGAGCAGTGGATTTCAGCATTTTAAAAAAGTAACAACCTGCTGATTTCCTATTGCTGAACACAATGATTCTTAATCTCGGTCAAGACACGCTATCTCTCGAGTTTAATGGGAAATACTAATAATTAAGATCTTGAAAAATCGACTTGAATAGGCGCATACCAGAATTTGTACTCTCGACCTAAGGTTATATCTACGTTTTCTATTCATTGGCCATCTCGGCTTTTTATAATGTAATAACTTTTGTCTGAGACATTGCCCGAGTGAATAACGATTGTTAACACACTTTTAATACAATATAAAAATAATTGGTATTATATGAGGAATATAAACTTCTGTCCCGTATTTCACACCCTTCAATTTAAGTTTTCGCGACAAAAAGTAGCCTATAACCATCTCAAAGGTTTTATCTATTACATATTACCAATCTATCTATTATATAATCTATTATATATTACCAAATTTAATCATAGTCGGTTCAGCCACAGAAAGAGCCCGAACAAAAAAATTGTGTGGTCGGAGTACCCTCTCAGGAACGAAGTCCCTTACGTTTTTTCTTCCACTCCGAATGTAATTCGATACACACGCGCTCACACACACAGTATAAGGCATTTCGTTACGTGACGATTTCTACTAAATTGCACTACCCGTCGGTTAAGCCGCGTTAAGGAACTTCGTTCCAAAAAAAATACAAACAAAAAAATCACTTTCGCTTTTATAATATTAGCTAAGATTATACCTATATATGTATAATTGGCGTTATAAGTTTTGCGATGATGATGTCCGTTCGATGAACTCCTTTAACATTGTAATTCTCATTGTCCAGTAAAATATGCAATTATTTTAAAATCACGTTACTCATTTATCTGTGTCTGCAACATTGTTGAATACAAAACTTAGCGTTGAGATATAAATTGTTTTAAGCCGAGCTTAATGACGTTACGCTGTATCTTTAGGCTGTACATACAAGCCGTCAATCTTCATCAACGAAAGATATCTTCGTATATTATCAACGTTTATATCTCAAATTTAAGAACAGTGCATAAAATTTTGATGTCTGGAAGTGTCTTCGTCTGCTGCTGTCCTCAGAAATCTAGTAAGCTTTGTGATGGACAATCGTATAGAGACTGTTTTAAGTCGTCTTCACCCTTCGGCTGTCTCCTCAAGAATGTGTCTGTCTTCGATTCGAGGGTTGACGTCGACTTTGTCGGAAGCGTGGGTAGTTTATCAAATAATGTAATGCCGCGCTACTCGTTTCATGTTCCGTATTCACCACCACATACGTTGAGATCCCATATTCATGACCGGCTCCAAAGAAATAAATAAATTTGGCGCTACAACCCCTAGTCTTGACCTCTTCTACAATGATACACAAGAAAGAAGACAAGATCCTTTATCTCTCTCTTGTTTTGTTTTCCACTATGGTATATTGCTTCAAGTCATTTACTTTACTCCTATTGCCTTTTAAAAAAAAACTCATAGCTTGCGCTAGGAGTGGTTATGACAATAGCCCAAGGAGTTCTTGATCGAGCTTGCCTGAGTCGGCCCTTTGACCTTTGAGCTATTGAGGCTTTTTAATTTGAGGATATGGGCTTTTGGATATTTAACAGATTAACTTATTACATTTGTTTTAAATCAAAGAATAACGGAATCAAGAATGTATTTAATTTTTTTTAAATTATAATCCCGTTTAACTTAATTATAATATAAGAAAATTATTTAGATATGCACAAAAAATATTTAATCAGATAAATATATATTTTTTGCGTAAAGAAATAATTTTATATTGTATTTAATAAATTAAAAATCTTCATGTCGAAAGTAGTTTAATTGTGTTTTTTTAATTCAATTCGCAATAGAACTTCAACCGGAAATGCCTTAATTATACTAGACATGAACGTACAGAGATACAAAACCTTGTAATTTATTAAAATTTTATACTTTTTCTCCGTGTATTTAATTCCCATAATTTTATGTTGAAAATTTAATCCATCATTCAGTGTACGTTGACTTAAGATTTGATTCAGGCCTTGCCTTTTTTATAATAAATGTACATGCATATACATACATTCTTCTTCTTCTTAGCACTATCCGGGGTCTGCTTATTCAGTTTTGACAGGTTTTTACAATAAAAACCATCATAAATCATTCAGTGTACGTTGACTTAAGATTTGATTCAGGCCTTGCCTTTTTTATAATAAATGTACATGCATATACATACATTCTTCTTCTTCTTAGCACTATCCGGGGTCTGATTATTCAGTTTTGACAGGTTTTTACAATAAAAACCATCATAAATCATTCAGTGTACGTTGACTTAAGATTTGATTCAGGCCTTGCCTTTTTTATAATAAATGTACATGCATATACATACATTCTTCTTCTTCTTAGCACTATCCGGGGTCTGATTATTCAGTTTTGACAGGTTGTTACAATAAAAACCATCATAAATCATTCAGTGTACGTTGACGTAAGATTTGATTCAGGCCTTGCCTTTTTTATAATAAATGTACATGCATATACATACATTCTTCTTCTTCTTAGCACTATCCGGGGTCTGCTTATTCAGTTTTAATAGGTTTTTACACAGAACGATTGACATCGATTATTTACATTCATACTCCCAATGTGAAACACTTGGCTGACATTAGATACAATTAAATAAATCCGTTGCCACAGCAACGCGTGGCCGAGTCTGTATCCATTATCACTACATAGTATAAAACAAAGTCGCTTTCTCTGGCCTTTTGTATGCTTAAATCTTTAAAACTACGCAACGGATTTTGATGTTGTTTTTTAATAGGTAGAGTGATTGAAGAAAAAGGTTTATATGTATAATAAAATCCATTAAATAGTGGAGAAAAAATATAATTTTTCAGTGAATGACATAGGCTATATATTTTATACCCGTGCGAAGCCGGAGCAGGCCGCTAGTTATTCATATATTAATAATATTCTCATGAAGTTAAAGATTTAAAGAGTTTAAAATCTCATTAAATAAAAAGATTATAATTTATGAGTATTCTTAATTTATACAATAAAAAAAGTCTAATTTTTAATCACAGCATAATTTTTTCACACGGGACAACGGTAAACAAATCTTCAGAACTCTCTTTATCTATCAGGGACATAATAACAAGTGACAAGCTACAACCGGCTCGCCTCAGAAAGACTGAAGGAAATTATTAATTAAATTAATTAGTATACCCTACGTTATTTTAGCGTAGACTTCCTTCCGATGATCTTTCACGCTTCTTCATTTTTGACTGACTTAAATCTAAGAAAAGGCGTATGTCAAATATGGCTTTGTGTTTCAACGTAAAGATAATTTTAGCGATGAAAAAGGTGTACATTCTATTACGACCGGTGATCAAAGGGCTTCTCGGGTTAGTCGACGGTAAAGTGACAGTAATACTAATGGCTCAGATTACGGGGCTTCGTTCTATGTTTTGTTCTTGTTTAAGCACCAATGTGTCATCGTTTGCAATTATTATTCCAGAACTATTCTACAAATTACCATGTCCGTTGCTAATTTCTGTTGCTCATTTCTAATCTTTAAAGCAGCCCTACTTGGTTCATATTCTATTTTCTTATGTACAAAGAATATTCTATGGATTCATAGGTTAATTTTTCATCGTGGCGATGTCTTTAAGTCATGACGGTTGCGAAATAAGCATAAGGTCAACTTGAGGGTAACAGCAGTCACCAGTATCACGTGCGTACTGCCAACCTAAGGGATGGGACGGAAAGGTATCAGAAGGGGTAGAAAGAAGGGAGCAGATGAGGTGGGAGATTGGGCACCTGGCACTCTCAGTCATCGCACGAAACACAACAGTACCTACTGATATTGTTACTTTACGACGAACTTCTGTGAGAGGCTAGTACTCCTCGGTCGAGCCGGCCCATTGTGCTGGGAGGAGCATGGCTCTACTACTAAAATAAATAAATATTAATTAAATAAAGCCTTTATCCTGCTACAAAGTTATTTTACATATTTTCCTTAGTTACTAATTTATATTGTTATATATCTGCTATCTTATATCTATATTTTAAATAAAATGAATATATTCTATACTAAATATCTATTTTGTATTAGTCGCCTCTCCAGCGTAGGTCTCCCCCATATGTTGCCAAAGTTTTCTATTTTTAGAAATTGTACTCCAATGTGGGCCCACTGTTTTCCGGAAAACATCTTCCCACCGTTTCCTTGGCCGACCTCTTTTCCTGGTTCCGTCTCTTGGTAACCATTCAGTTACTTTCTTTGTCCATCGATATTCCTTCATCCTATATACGGCTCTATTACTACTGTGTGGTATTTTGTTTTGATTAGTTCTATTTACATCCACAATTTGTCAAAGTAAACGACTCACGGTCAATAACTATTTTATATTTATTGTCTCCATAGCAACCACTTCTACAACAACGATAAATCGATATTGTCTTGACGATATAGACGTCCTGTGAACCTGTGATTGACTACTTCTATATGTACAATTTTTGTTTTTGTTATTTAGGAAAATTAAACCTACATTGAACAGCTTTTATCGTGTTTGCATCAAACAGAATAAGTAACGCAAATACACGGATAAATATGTGCAATTGTACAGCGAAGATAAATATCTATTCCGAACGAGATTTGATCCCGAAACGATGTTATTGTTGGTAAGATAGTATGTATTTTTTTTTAAATAAATAAAAGCTACACACTCAACGGCCCCCATTAGAGTATGTGTCGGGGATCTGGAAACATGCACAATGGCAAGTACAAATACACCCAGACCGGATAACATGACTGTGGTCAATACAAACATCTGTTCCGACCGGGAACCGAACCCGCGACCTGTGGCGCTTAGGGGAGGTTCGCTACCGCTGCGCCACAATGTATATTTTTAGACTTTTTTCAGGAAAAAGAAAAAAAATATATTCCGCGCTAATCACTATCGACACAAAGTGCTGCACTTTCCTTTGAACATTAACCTCTATTTTTCAAAACGTATTTCCCAGAATACAATCAAAATATAGTAACAGTCCTCGTGCCAGAAACAATTATACACTCTGTGAAGTTCTCTGAAAGAAATTCATGTACAAATTTCCCTTTGGCAGAGTTGTCGCTATGATTCATTTAATAAATTAAGTCAATTAAATCTTTCAATGATTTTCTATTGTTCTATTAATCGTGTGATACAATTGCTTAAATATGATATGAAGATAGATAGAAAGGTGAATACCGTGAAAGTTTACCGGCGTCGGGATGTGACGAACCCATCGCCCGGTGTTGGGATAACCTCTGTCATAGAAGAGATTATTCCACTAGTGCAATCAGTCACACTGGTGGTAGGTCTTTTGTTGCAAGAGGCCGGCTAGGTAGATACCACCGCAGTGTCAAATATTCTGCCGCCAAATAGTAGTGTTTAGGCATTACTGTGTTCCGGTGTGAAGGGCACTGTATGCTAGTGAAATTACTGAGCAGAGGAGATTTAAGAACCAATATTTCGAGGTTGGCAACGCGTTAGTGGCGCCTACTAATGCTGCTGCAAGCGCTCATAGGCTGCGGCAACCACTTACCATCAGGTGGGCCGTATGCTTGTTTGCCAACTTGTAATATAAAAAAAGAATAGAAAAAGGTAAGACTAACGAAAGGTTCAAATCCACGACGTGTCAAATTGTGAGTTTTCAAGTGATGCATTTGTCTCATGCTTTACGGCGAAGGAAAACATTGTAAGGAAATTAAAATCTTAGACATGTATATTAGCCAATATGCAGAGCATGCTAAGTATATTATGCCCCTATTCCTGTTACTTAGCAGAAGAGAAGTACTTTGCCCAGCTGTGGGCATTAACTTGCAATAATCACTTTTTAATATAAAACATTATGTCTTTGTATGTCTTTCTGTCAGTATTATTTTAAGGTTTCTTCCCGAATTCATTTTTTGGTTAATTTTAAGGAAATAAAGAAGTGTTAAGTGAAGGCGCTGTAGTTTGTATTCTCTGACCGCAGAACCGATACCGCATAGTTGCTGCGACGTTTTCGATTTTTCTTATTTGCTATTCCAAAACAAAGTCGTCTTTGTCATGTTTGTTTTTGTAGTTCGTTTAGGTTAGGAGGGACTTCAGATTATTTTACGGAGAGGTATATTCGCCTAAGTATCCGTTTATGGCTGGATTTTTTCATTGTATTTAATTAAAGCACAAGATAGCCTTTATCAATTTCATGCATCTCATTTACTCGTTTACTCGTAAATAGGTTAATTGTGTGAACAAATTATAATGATTAACAATATTTTTAATCACTTAACAAGATAACTCAATCAATTGCACAACACTTTAATTAATGCTTCGGACTTAAACAATTCTTCTTTTATGTATTGTTCTTCTAATCCCACGTGTTAAATAAGGTTCTGTAGTGGTAGTCACGTGACACTCCATCATGCGCCTACAAATATATAGATATATATATTTACCCCATATATATATATATATATATAAAAACGAGCTTAAGTACGTATTTGTGTAATTTAAAACCATTTTTAAATAATTGAAGATTCTCGTAATAAAAGAATGTATAAAATAAAAAAATACTGTTTTGCTTTTTAAAAACTTCCTCATTGAATTTACCAAGAATCAAAAGGTCAAGTTGCTATTTTATTCCATCGCTGAAGATTTCCATTAATACATTATTAAGATTAATATTTACCATCCAGCACGTGCAATTTGTATATTATTAAACATATTATATATCCGGATTTTGTAAATAATATCCTCTAAGATTTATATCGCTGAAATATTCCAGAATATATAGAATAACATTTATCACCGAGCTTTAACTTATATAAGGTACAAGGAATTCAAGCCTCTTACAATGTTGCGAGGTGTCCTTGTTTACAGAAATAATACGTCTTCTCAAGTCTCGAGTATGTGTCCTGTTGATTTCTCTTAAATGAGATTCGATTTCGTCTGTGTTTTCTGATGAATTGTTTTTAAAAATAACTTTATGAAAACGTTCGGCTGGACAAAGACGGCATTGACCCAATATCACCAAAACAATCTTTGTTTTGATAGCAATGTGAATATAAATGCCTTGATGTCATAAACAATAATTACATTTTTTATGCGTATTTCTTTATAACTGTACTGAATTAAGTAGATCTTTACACACAGGATGCTCATAGCCGAGTGCGATCTTTAGGTTAAGCAACTTTTGGCACGGTCAGTCACTAGATGGGTGATTGCATAGTGGTATTGCAACCGAACGTCTCGGTGCTTCGGGGGCACGTAAAAGTCGGTCCCGGCTGTTGACAGTTTGATAATAGTCGATAAGTCAAGTCAGAGGCCTATACGGGCGACCTGAACAACTCTGACACTAGGTTGACCACTAACCACTCGATAAGAAGAAGAATCTTTACACAGAAGAGATCTGTTTTTCATATCTTATCCTTATCTCGCGATCAATTTCCCTGTCGTAATTTCGCGGAACTTTACTTCACGATGTATTTACTGCCGAACGCCGACTCATACATATCTAGCACTAATTGTTGGCGTAAGATAAACGGTGGCGTGAGAACATCGCCCACGGTTGATAGGCCAGTTCTCATGGGTCTACCCCGTTCTAGTTACGCACATTCACTGTTGCAACTTAACATCTGCAATACTTTATAGATAGTCTTTACAAGACATTAGACTTAATTTACAAATGTATGTCACGCACCAAAGTAGCAAAGTGTCTTTATCTTAGTAACATTTGTTTAAATTTGTTTTTGCAATCAAAATTCAGTTTAAACTAACATATAGTAGACACAGAATAGAAATACAACTAATTTTTTTATATGAATCAATATTTCCTTAGACATTTGTAGATTATCAGCATTTTTAAGCATAAAAAGAGAATATGGCAATGGTAGAAGGGCCGACTCTGTTAACTTCAGTGTTGCAAATTCGATCATACCTCCTTGGGATATTGTCTTAGCCACTCTTAGCGCAAACTACCCACTTATTTAAATGGGCAAAACATTGCTATATTATTTTGAAAAAAATGTGTGATTTATTTTGAGTTACTGTAAAATAGAGGACACTGGAGATAACGAATGGAACTGTTTAAAGTATTACACATGATTATTTCAAATCTCGACAATTTTTACCACCCTTAATACCCTAGAGCTTAGGCGATTGAAATTTTTAAAACTTATATAAATTTGAATATTTAACCGTCAAAACAAAAGATAAAATTTATTATCTCTATAACATGAGCAATGACAATGTTCCAGCCGGGGCACGTGAGGTAACTCTTGACTCATGTTTGTCTACCAATGTCGTCACTCCACACCTGAAGTATCTTTACACAATAAAGGGATACGGGCGTGTACTTATAGTGTTTGTACTCCAAATAGATTTGCTATTTTAAGACATTAATGTTACTTGGTGCAACTCACTCGTATTTTATAAAATACTGAAGTTTTAGTTACCATAGTCCTCTGAAACCGCTTGACATTGATATTTTGGGAACTAGTTATTGAATACGTCAAGCAATATTTGTAGATGATTCTTAAGGTATGACGACCTGCCTTAAACGCCACAGGACGCGGGTCCGATTCCCGCTCGGAGCATAATGTGTTTGTAATGACCATGCAAGCATATTTTCCGGTCTGGGTATATTGGTCCTTGTCCCTGTGTGTGTTTCCATACACCCGACACACGATATCACTATGCTAATGGGGGCCGTTGAGTGTGCAGCGTTTATTTATTTTAAAAAAAAATACAATTTTTAAATATCAATATAGGATCAACATCGCTCTTTCACGACGATCTAGAATTTTCGGCACGATTACGATAGTCCGAATAGCATTTTAGCTATGCACGATTCAACCGAGCTTTGTACACACAAGTATTTAGTATCAGTAATCAGATACCAGCGGCTTGGTTCTCTGATAACGTGTCAAACGTGCATTCTTTCCCGACATTCGTCTACGCTGCACATAGCTTCACCGGTAACACTACCTGCAACACACCGTCGTACGATGCTTACGTTCAATAAAATCTATAAACGGTTCAGTTGACTTATGTTTGTGCAATATAGTTTAATCGAATTCACTCCCAGAATAGTTGCGCGAATGAAGGAGCACGTGGACCAATCAAATCATTCCGGTCGGTTGAAAGTATTGAACGAATTTTATGCGTAATATAAACTATGCATTGGTAGTGTATTTTTATTCCCTCTTAATATTAGCCTTTTGAATAATATAATTAGTAGCCCAAGGGGATCAGGATCGAGACCGCAACTCTCGTGTTGACGGTGTTTAGTCGGCCCTTTAATCGTTGAGCTATTGAGGGTTCCAAATGATGACATTGAAATTTCTTAAACTCATATTTTGGTATTTAATGAATTGAAATCTGTATTAGTTTTTAGAAGAAACCTACTTAAGAATTTCTTTAAAGTACCTAGATTAAAGTCATCATATATAAAAAAAGTCATATCAACATTTGGCACGAGAGAGGCGTGCCGGGATTGCGAACGGTCGGCCGTAATGAGAATAATGATGGAAGCTTGCGCCATAGATCAGCGTGCGCGTGCGCAGCTTGCCGATAGCGAGAAATTGCCGACACTTGCGTAAATACGGTAGCCACCGCCGCCGGCGTTAAAATTAAACCCAAGATAAACCCTCGCCTAATACGCTTGTCGCTCTCTATCGCCTGGTATCATAATACCGTTCTTTGCTGAATGTGAAATGACGTAGCAGCTTTCTCGCTTGAACGACCGTGTATATAATTTGATTATCTCCAACTGTGATATCATGTTCTATTTTTGTAATATAATTTTAAATTCAATTCTATCGGACTGGTTTGACTTGATTTTGATATCTTCGCGCTATTTGCGTTTAATATTGTTAAGGTCCAATCTCTTTACTAAAACATTAAACTACCCACATGAATAATAAAACGGAGTGTTTTGTATGACCGTATTTACTAATCTAAATATTTTATTAGACGTTCTGTTTTACATTTAGATCCGGTTTTATATTAGTTTCGTCGGAATTAAAACTTTCAAATAATTCAATCGAAACTATCTGCTAGACTTGCAAACAACAGTAAAAATCATATTAACATAACTGTTACCTATATAATGAACTCAAACGGGAATCAAGCTGACGACTATCGCCACTGAGTGTATGACCTTAGCAGTGATAGTCGTCAACGACTGATCTCTGTATCTGGCCCTCAGTAAAAGACGTCTAAAATAAAACTAAATCATGTTAATGATATGTAAGTCGCATTGCTTAACGATAACGCAGTCCAGCGGAGACACCATGACGCTATTTGCAAAAGAAACTTGTAATTTATTCGATGCCAGCATATCGATTTATGTACCTATATATACCTATCTTTTTCAAGAAAAACGTCGTAAGTGTTAAAAATATCAAATTGTATTTTGAATCAGAAAAAATTTGAAGTTAAGAGTTATAAAGATGATTGACTGATTATTTTCAGTAAATAACCAATAGTAGTTATAAGAAAATACATGAAAAATTCTCTAAAACTTCTTTAAACCCTTCTCATATGAAAAAAAAATTAGTATTGGGTGACTATGTTCTTCGTAAAATACCTCGATATATACCATAGAAAATATACAGTAGGTACCTAATAGTGTAACGTGGTAGTGGTAACGGAGATTATTTGCGATTGTATGTCTCATAATTTAAGCATAACATATAGCCTAGTTAAGACATGGTATATAATTATTTTACTCTTTATTCTAAAAATGTATGAAGATTTTTATCAAGTATTTAAAGAGAAACCATGTCAAGCGCGGCTTAAGCCGTTAATAACCTTGATTTAAGTCCAACCAAAGTGTGAAAAACATTGTCTAGATATTAGAAAAAAGAAGTAACTGACAAATAGTCTAAATGAATTTCTTGTTGTAGTTGTTGTTGAAATATCCCCTATCCAAAGTCAGAACGGTATCCAATTTTTAAAACTATGATTTGGGATAAGATATAGAACTTGAAAATATTTTAACGAAAATCAGTTCAAAATCGTGTAGCTTTTTATTTAAGTTGCTTTGTAAAATTTGCTAATTGTTAAATGGTCGACCCTAGTAACAAAACGAAAACAGTAATCCAGTTCGCGTTTTTGTGGTAACATCTATACCTCAGTTGAATTCAGTCCTGTTCAAAAATATAAAGTAAATTGTCTGCCTTTACTAGATTGCGACACAATGGGCTAAATAGTACAGTAAATATATTACACAAGGAACAGTTAATACGCAAAGCGACAACATCTATTTATAACATTTCTAAAGAGAATCGAGTATGACGTAGTTAGTACTAACAATGCTTTTATTTTTAAATTTTATTCTATTTTTAGGAGGTATTTGTTGTTGTAGCCGTAAAAACATATTCTGTGAAAATTTTTAACCTAAAAAGACGAAACTGAAATCGCGATTATTTTGTATTTCATATTATTTACAACCTGTACCTGATCACCACAGCAATATGGATACGAAAAATATTCAGTTACTAAATATTTACATACATAAATATGTCGGTAGCTTTCGCTAATTTATATACAAATTCATAAAACACGGTAATCACAGTTGATTAGCGCTTGTACTATAAGCCGTTCCATTTAAGAGTCGTACCAAGAACATCTTTCTTATTTGGAAAAGTAATTCATTTAAATGTAACATAATTATATTTTACTAAAATGTTTAAAGCGTAAATATTCAAATCTTTCGTATTTTAAAACACATTATCGCAATGGAAATGACTTCAGCATTGTTTTTAGTTGTTTACTGCGGGTGATCCGATCACTAAAGCGTGAGTAATAGATTCGACCATAGTAAACAAAACGAAGTCATTGAAGAGTTTTTTTTACGGTTACCTATGATTTATGATGGTGAAAATCGTGACCGCAATATTTTCTTATATAATATTTAATACAAAATTTTATTTTCATTGCATTTACGTGAATTTGTACAATTTTTTTTAGGATTTCATTTGTTCATTTCATTGATGCATTGACGTACATATATAGAAATTCAAATTATCGAATCGAATCAAACGACTAGGGTAGGTAAGGTTATATATGGATTTGAATAGACTTCTCTAGATCTTTCACGATCATTTTCCGGTAGAATATTCAAAGAGCTAAAATTGAATATGTTAAAAATACGTAATGGAAGCGGATGTCGTCATTTGCTTCTTTAAAAGTCTTAGTAAAGTTTTGTTTTTAATTATTAAAAAAAGTTTTTTCAGATAAATTATTTTATTTCAGTAAAATAAACTTGCTTCGTTCAATAGCACCGAGACTAATCACTGAGTAATGCGGCTGCATCTGTCGACGTTCTTGGAAATCACCCAGGACACTGTCGGGGAGTCGGGAACAATCTTCTGAGAAACTTAGTTGCCTTGTTGGCCTTCTGCTCGACTTATTGTCTAACGTTGTCAAATGTCCTAACACTTGCCGCGTTGATCGCGTCGACTTCCTCGTTGTCGTAACAATCGGATTTATTTTAGAGTTTTTTTTATGTCAATAAGTTGGCAAGCAAGCTTACGAACCACCTGATTGATGGTAAGCGCTTATCGTAGCCTATAAGCGCTTGCAACACTATACACTTGTATACACCATATCTTTTACCCAATAATTTTACATTAATAGCGTCCTTAACCGAAACACGGTATACTTAGATTAGATTAGATGCGTTAGATTATCGGGCACCGCGGTGGTACCTACCTGGCTGGCATCTTGCAATTAAGGGTTACCACCAGTAAATTTATATAGCCTCCGAAACCATAAATAAAGAAAAACATTGAAATAATTTATTTAAAAATGGCTTATTGTTACCATCTAAAAATAAAAGTTATGAAACCTCTATTGCGAATGCTGACGTATTTTTCATTTCGTCTTAAATGTGGAATACCGCCATAATAAAGCCGATGTATTTATATTGTTTTACACTAACTAATTGACGTGACCAATCTGCTTATTGAGGCGGTTATTGCATGCAACGCACGTTGCGTTACACCGTAACATTTACGCACATGAAAACAGATAGGATTTATATTGTATTATTTGTCATTTACGTGCATCGTTACGTTCACGACGAGAAGTTTTATTTTATTTTTTGTCGACAAACAAGCATACGGTCTGCCTGGTAAGCAGTCACCGCAACTTATGGGCGAACCCGATACTCGAAGTGTAACATGCGCGTTGCCAACCCAAGGCATAGGAGGGAAGGAATGAGAAGGGAACAGAAGGGGTGGGAGATTGGGCCTTTGGCACTTTTACTCATCGCACGAAACGAAACAGTACCTACTGGTACTGTTACTTTACACCGATTTTCTGTACGATGGTAGTACTTCCTCGGTCGAGCCGGCCCATTTAATGATCAACGATAACTTGTTTTCGCACCAATTGGCGTTTACTTGATCTCTTGATTTCTCGTAAATATCGGGTCCAAAAGCACAAGGACTTTTAATTACTTATATTATGAACAAAATATGTGAAAATCTTAAAATATTTTCATTGTTTTCTTTGCCTATTTAAAAATTTTAAATAACGAAATAAAAGTAAACGTTAAACATAATTGGTCATTTTCAATGTGTAAGTAATTCTGATTTCGTAAAACTAGCAATTTCTTTACATACAAAATACCTCTGTATAATTATAATGTAGGCAATATTCATATTTGCTGACAATCGTGCTCTAATAAAGTTCATTTTTGTGATTAGTTTACATTGCCTATTTTAAAATTCAGTTGCTAAAAAATTATTTTGCTTCATTCAAGCACACCACCAATGTATAGTAGTTTTTTTCTGTTGATCACTTGTTGGTTTGTCCGCAGCGGGGACGTTGACCGTGGGCCTACTTTAGAGGATCGAAACGTGAACACAACACGTGACTGAAAGTTCATATTTTAACGTACACGCATTTTCGTTGTACCTTTGGCCGATAACGTAAAAATGTTAACCTACTTTAACGTAATTTTTATAGATTTTAAGCTAGATTTAGTAGTTTTTATACGGGCAATATAATTCCTGTTCGTTAATTAAAAATAATGTTTCACTGTAATGTTGTCTCATTATGACTACGTAGAATACGCGTGCCAAAGTATGTGTTGCCTACTGTACATGTTTTGAAATGACAGCGATTTTAACTCGAGTGAATTCTCGAACTGCATATGAAACAGTTTCCTTCATATTTATATTACCAATTTTTTAACTATTGAAAATTATTGAAATATTCTAATAATATTATTATTTGAGTCGTATTTGTAGAGGTGATATCATCCACAATATTTATGGCTATCTTTTGTTTATCTGGAAGAAAGTTTGGAACTATCCTTTTGTGATGTTATGGCTATCTCATCTCCAGCATGTAAATCAAGGTGTACGTTCGTCGTACATACGGGTGTAGGTATAGATATAGTGGTGAGCGGATATCGGGTGCGCGCTGAGCACGCGGTGCGAGCGCGTCCAGTCAGAGTGCCGCCGCGCTGCCAAACAGACGCGCGACCTGCACGTGCAAACCAATTGGATCGTACACAACCGGCTCATCACTAAAATCATACTCGGGACTTATTATTTTGCGTTGCCCAACAATTGAATCATGTCCATTTGCATGTACCTGTTTTGCCCGTGGTTTTTTCTCGTGATCTATCTAGCGTTTCTCATGCTGGACGTGTGAGACAAGGGTAGTGGTTAGTGTAGAGAGCGCAGGCGCGGCGCCGCGATCGATATTCGTAGCGGTCGGCGACGGGTCGACTTGGGGGCTCGGAAGCGTGCGGTGGGCACGCAGGGTAGACGCGGGTGTCGCGCTCCGGCTCCGGCGACGGTGCAGCCGCGTGCCGGGAGCGCCGTTGGTGCCTGCGGTGTTGTTATGCGGGGCGGTTGCGTGCGGTGCTGACTAGGCGTCACGATCGCTCCGCACGCGTCGGGCACGCGGCCGCGCGGCGCCGCTATGAGCGCGGCAACGCCGGAGGTGCGCGGCCCTCCAGCCGATACCTCGCCGCCAGTCGTACTTCCAAGGATCAAGCCCGAATTGGGTCTCAACGATGCCACCCTATTTGCTGTATATTGCTTCATCAAAAATTTCATCGGGTAAGTCCTCACTTAACAATTTAACGTTAAAAAAATATATATTTCGTTAAAATCAGGAATAAAAAAATGGAATAAAATAGCCAAGAGTACAAGTTGATCTTAGTAATTAAATGCTCTATTCGTTATAACTAGAGTAATTAAATAGAAGTATTTATTTAAGGTATATAAGATATGTAATATTTTACATACCATATGTAGTTCATTCATTTCATTTTATGTGAATTTTTTGAAGAAATACTGAATGAAATTAACTTAGCCAAAGATATATAGATATTAAAACAAAATCACATCTAAACAAGTATAAAATAAATTAAAAAGATGTCAGAATTAAGAAACCGTTTGGAATCATAAAAGCTATTGAATATAGCTAGTAACTGTTAAACATAGCACTTATAAACTTAATTATACCTGCAAGGCCATCGTATGATTTATGATTGTCTTTTATTTTTATAAAGCTGCGGTTGATTAAGAACTTTTAAGAATGTTATCGGTCAAGGAGGTGTTGTCGTAATAAACGATACAAAAAATAAGAAATGAATCAATAAAATTTAACATGCTACTATCAATGGTAGACCTTGAAACATCCGACGGTCATATGTTATATGTTTATTAGAAACGTGTGTTTCAAGTAATCGATTTAAACCTAGCAACAGCTTATACAATGTAAATTCAACCAGTATTTACAGATATGGTAAATTACACCCTTTGAAATACACAAAGGATAAAAAAAATACCTTTAAGCTGTTCCTTTTTGTCAAGACAACTAGCTTCTGCCAATGGCTTCGTGAATAACTTTGAACCCTCATGTCAACCCTTCAAGGGTAGAATTTTAGTAAATTTTTAAACATCGTGTTTTTTATCTATAATTGTTCGTCGTAGAGTTTCATGCTTCTATTTTCGAAATGGCGGACTTCCATACAAACTAATACCAACTTCCTTTCCCCTGCAGGGATGAAATTTTAGAAAATTGTTTAAAAAACTCGTTTCTTTATCCCTAATTGTTCACCTAAAAACAAAATTTCAAAAATCACTGAGTTCCATACAAACTTTCAACCCCCTTTTCACTACCTTAAGGATTGAATTTTGAAAAAATAATTTTTGGTGCGCGTTTGCGTTTTAAAAACATGTAAAAATTATAGGCCCAAGGGCTTATTTAGGCCGGACGCCTATAGTTAATCAGTTACGTTTTTGCTTTTAATTATATTAAATTTTTGCTTAATTAAAACTTGGAGCATAGTAGATTTTGATATTTACGTTGTGGTTAACTTCTATCAGTACATACGATAATCATGTACATTTAATACTGTGCAAATAAAAGTATTCCGTATGTATTTTTGTAACAGAAACTCTTGTCAAAGATAAGATCCATTCGATCAGATATGCGTTTCTAACCTTGAGCAGAATACTAAACCGCCCACACCTCTATTTGTTAACCTCTATAAGGTGATACCTATTTTTAAATGATATCTTTATCGCTTTAAAAAACGATTATCTTTCCTCATAAAATTATTTATTTATTATGGTTACTTCTATTTTCTAAAACCACCATATTCACTGTCCTTAAACATAAACTCTATAAAAGTTACAGTTTTCTTCTAACCTTCGCAATGACTGAAGTAATTTATGATAGATTTTTTTCAGTCATATCCGTGATAAGCGTAGATTAAGGTTTCGTATTTGATTCGTTTAAATGTGTTGAAAAAAGTAAGATGAGGAAAATCATACTTTAATTATATTAAATAACCTACAGCTAGTAATAAATAAAACCTGTTCTTATTTATGAAAAAACTTCCTTCAATGTTCTTGCGTGATTTTTTTATGTTATGACGTTTGGCAAACAAGAAACTGCAATTCTGGTGTTGCAGATGTTCATGGGCGGGGATTGCTTAAAATCAGGAGAACGTTTTGCCCGTTTGCCCCCTTCTAACTTTAAACAAACATACGATCCGCCTGATGGTAAGCAGTCACCGCAACCTAGGAGCGCTTGCAATGCATGAAATATCAGAACAGGAGGGAAGGGATGAAAGCGGAAAAAAAGGGAAAAGAGGGGATGAGAGGTTGGGCCTTCGGCGCTCTCATTTGCGAATGGCAACAATACCGTACGTTACTCCGATTTTCTGTGAGAGGATAGTGCCTTCCCGGTCAAACCGGCCCTTTGTGCTGGGAGGAGCATGGCTCTACTATTTATATATCTATAATATAAGATTTTTTTTTCATATTTTTAAGTAGCCTATATACCTTCTAATCTCTATGTAGAATAGATGAATGACAGATGAGTGCGTTCCTCAAAACTCTTTCAAACAGTAGATTGCATTGACCGACTTGGCAATTGCTCGAACGTTTCTCGACATACCTATGTACCTACATTGTAAATGCATTCGCAATTAACGTACAGGCTTTTCGCTATGAACATAACAAAAGTTGTACATATACAACTTATAAAACTTATACAACTTATAAACGAATATCGACGTAAAGTAGTAGTATTCATACTTTTATATTGCGTTCAAGAAATGTGAGTGTCGAAGACCCAAACTCTACTTACCTGTCTTTTTCCTACTATTACCCTTTTTACTCTTACCTGCTTTACAGCAGTCTGGCTGTATGCTTGTTTGTCATAGGAATTAACCTTCCTTGAAAAACTTTGTTTGCCTGATTATTTTAAATAAATAAAATTCAGAGAATTTGTATCATATAATAGGTCAATACAAATCAGCTCTGCCAGTGGTGGCATTTCGACCACTGGGCGAATAAGAGTATACATAAAATAAAGATTTTTACAATGTTTAAAATTAAGCGATCGTCCGTATTCGCTTTAATTACAAACACACCTAGTACAAGCTATTGAAATTGTTCTGATAAGAAACGAATGTTTATACAGCTAATAGTCTAGCTAACATTGTCGCTATAGAATTACACGGTGCATTTGAAACGCATTTGATTAGTGGGTGAACTTAGGATGCAAACCATTGCTTTGTTCCATTAGCTATCATCACTTTCACAATAACAAAAGCGAAAGTCGATGGCGCCCGCTCCCTTGCGGTCAGATTAGCTCGAGCTATTGCCCAGCTAATTCCTCTTGTTTATTTCATTTCAAACCTAATGACTGCCCACTAATATCTACTGATTTCACTGTGAAAATAGTCGTTCCGCGTAATTTCCCTTCAACCGTTAATCATGTTTAAAGTCTTTGTAAGAGCTTCTATGTTACTTTGTCTCGCTATATTTAAAATAATCTTTGTATTATGTAAATGTATTTTTTAGAAATAAATCGTTACATAAGAATCAATGATACTATCGACAGCACGTATTTTGATTTAATCATCTGGAATATCAATCTTAGCCGTGAATGCTTTCAGCGTTCCGTGTTTGTCGTACTATCTTATCTGTCAAATCGTTTTATGTCACGTCGTCGACGAAAAATAAAACCGTGTTATAATACTGTTTAAAAATAATTATCTCGTTTAAAGTCAAATTTAAGCTTTTTACACACGACAAATATTTACATCGCTATCGATGTTCTCATTAGTTTTTCCTCTTTGTGTCCTGATTTATCTGTTTGTGTCTTGTGATTCGTTTCGTCACCTTAGACGTATACAGTTTCACAGTTCATTAAAACTCTTTTGTTTTGTTTTATCTATTTTTGTAATTATTACCGTTTATGCTACAGGTATTATACTGGAAGTAGTGTCGTCAACTGCCTAGCTTGTTCTATGTTCTTGTTAAGTTACGCACAGTTAACAATAGTTTTTAGCTCGTAATCGCCAGGTCTAGCTCTGCCTATCAGCTGTCGGCTCTCGCAACGATGCGTTTCGATATGATGGGAGATAGTGCGTGTCATTACAACCGCACGTAACGTAGTTGCATAACCCGCGTTAACTCGGTCCGCATTCGAATAGAGTTATATCATATTATTAGTATCATTAGATTCTCTATCGTTCCGAATTTATTTAATGCGACCGATTATGGAATTTTCTTGAATTTTCCTGCCGGAAATATCTCATTATCATCAGTTTTGTTATTGATTCGAGTTATCATCGACCATTAAACTATTGATAAACATACAAAGGTTTAGCATAGTCTCCGAGCACAAATTTATGCTATACACTAATTACTGTATAGTAATACAAGTTAAATACATTTCATTAATGACGCAAAAGCTAATATTTATATTTATGTGATATTTTTTATTAAAATTACTCGATTAATTGACTGAAAGTAATAAAAAGTGATATGTGTTAATTACCTGGTACAATAAAAATAAATTAACGTGGCCAATGTTTTTTTAGTCTACTGACCTTAATAATAAAACTTCGTTTTCGTTTTAACTATGTACATAATTAGTAAATATTTTTTTATCAACATTATAAGCTAGCCGACTCGTGTACGCTTGTTTTTTTTAGTAACGACAATAATCATTTTGATATGTAGTAATTAAGTATTTATGATTTGTGGTAATTATTTGCCGTTTGTTATGCATTTGTATTGCAATAGGCTTTCTGGCCTTGACAGCACCTGCTGGGTTAATTGACTCTTGGTATTAGGGTATTTTTAAATTATTCATATTTTTTTATATTTGTTCAGTTAGTTTTAATGCAAAGCAGAATTTACTTTATAATTTAAATTATATTAAAAATATTGCTTTCATTATTATTATGTTATTATTAAAATGTTTTTATAAGCTTAACTTTGAACATGATTTTGAGCTCCTCAAAAACGTCGGATTAAATCGCAATTTTCCATGCTTAGGAACGTTGACAATTTATTTAAAATTTTAAAAATGCAACTAAAAAAGATACACGCTTTTTACAATAAAATATATTTTTCTCTTATTTTTCATTTTTTACTTAGATTTTGTATAAAAGCGTGTTTGTTAAACTTATTTTATTCTAACAGAATTTGCAAGTGAGTACCAAGTTGTAGGTAATTAATAGTTTCCAACTGTATTTGTTTGTTATAGATTTAGAAGAAAAATCTGCATCCACAACTGCAAAGCTGGTTTTGGTTTTGCAATATCATTTATTGTTGACTCTAAGCCCTCCACAAAAAACTCTATAACATATATACCCATCATCACAGTCATAAATACCTACTTTGGCTCTAAGATCCTCCTTCCTACCGAAGCTAACAAAAAGACGAGAGAGATCTTTCTCAGAGAGAGAACCATGTCGAACACGTCTGCTTTCAAAAAGAAAATAATCGCAGCAAAATCGGTTTATCCTTCGGGAGCTACGATGCCACAGACAGACAAACACCCTAACTTATAACACCCCGTCGTTTTTGCTTCGGAGGTTAAAAAATGAACTAAGGGAATTCACAAAAGCTAAAAGGTATAGACCCAATATTTAAAAATATATTAAATATAGATATAATAAAATTGACTCGATAGGAAGCATGCTGTTTTATGTTTCTATGTAAATTTATGATATCCGGGTTACAGTTTTCGTTATGTACAGAATTAGAATCTTCAAACAAACTCCTCGTTATTGTTGCAACTAATCAAAAGACCTATAAAATTATGACTTCAAAATCGTATTCAACGGCCATTCTAATTTTTAGTATGTACAAGTTTACATTAGTCAAAGGATTTCGAAAACACATTGCTGTTGAATAAAAATGGCTTTGCGTAGTGTTGCATAATATTCTTGCATCTGCACTTTGCTCTGATGCATACTTAAACCTGTTGCGTACGTTAGCGTTCACTTTTATAAGCGTGTGTACTTTTGCAACTCCTTCCTAATCCATTAATATTACCATAACATCTCTTATCTTGACTTTTTAACCGGAAAATGTGTGTTGTTTATGTTGTAAATACTCTTCTTCTTGCATTGTCCCCGGTATTTACCCAGGCTCTGCTTATTACTGTTGTCAGGATTTGACAGGTTACTAGTTTTTACACAGAGTGATTGCTGACCTCCACAACCCTAAGGGTGAACCAGGAAGTAATTCATTGGATATGAGCAAATTAGCTATCAGTAGTTATCAGGTTTTAACAACCGGGTTCGACAGCATAAGGTGCTCTCCGAGGCACGGTAGGGAGACAAACGCCCAGACCGAAACAAATATTTTTTGAAATCATCGTTAGTGAAGATTCATTGGATATTTATTTTGTAGCTATAGATAATAATTAAGTAGACATTTACGTTGAATATAAATAATAATAATAATAATAAACGCTGCACACTCAACGGCCCCCATTAGGATAGTAATATCCTGTGTCGGGGTCCGGAAACATTCACAATGACAAGGACAAATACACCCAGACCGGAAAATATGCTTGCATGGTATTACAAACAAATTATGCTCCGAGCGGGAATCGAACCCGCGACCTGTGGCGTTTAAGGCAGGTTTGCTACCGCTGCGCCACAACGTCGTCAGATTCTCGTCTTTTAACTACGCCAATTCGATGATTAGCTGGGCATCTCATCTCGTTTATTGATTGACATCGCCACGAACTATGGCGCCACCCTTCCATACCGCCCCATTCACGCAAGGACGCTGGGAATAGGGACGCGCGCATTCAGTTTGTACACGATTCCCGACAAAGATAGACGTATTTCATCGTTATATACGTTTAAAATCCCGCGAAAGCGATTAAAATTGCACTTATAACTTGTACCTGACACTAGGTACCCTGGAGGACCGTTTGAAGCACCATTTGTAAGTACCGATCTCAATCAAATTCGAAACTGCTTTGGTAATCTGTAACTAGGTCACGCTACCATGTCCTCAACCTGAATAATTTTTACTCGTGTACGACACACTGTTGTTCTGTACTAATTTCACTTTTGTTTTATTTACCGCCAAATCGTAGATTGTTTTAATCAAAAACTAATTAACTTTCCGTTTTATGTTCCTACTTAGATTCAATTATAATTATATCTATACAAATAGGTAGTGCACAAATTTAAAATAATTATTGTATAGTGCAGTAGCATAATAATGGTTACAATGTAGGAAGTCGTTAGAGCTATTGAGTATGGACAAGGAATTACATATTGCTGTTCTAATTTACGCTACCGTAATTGAATCCGTAAATAATATTTTGTAAATTATTCACTACTATGTTATCCTCTTATACACCTTCTTTAACGTGAGAAATGAAAAATTTGTGTTATGTATTTTTAGATAAAAAAATCGGAAAATGTACATATATGGTTTTACTAAAGTCTGGTCCACGGAGTATAAGATAAAAATTTCATCTAGTTAGAACCAACCCTACATAGTCATAATACTATCATCTGCCTTCTACTTCGTCCGCGATGACTGCCTCCAAAAAGAAATTAATCATTTGAATACGTCTTGTAGCATGTTTTTTTATATTGATAAACTTGGTGATAAGCGGTTATCGTAGTCTATGAGCGCAACACCACTGTAGGTGTCACTAACGCGTTGCCAACCTCGAGATATTGGTTTCTAAATCTCCTTTGCCCAGTAATTTCACTAGCTACAGCGTCTTCCAAACCGAAACACAGTATACTGCTTTTCGAAAGAATAACTGACATGCGGTGATACCTACCTTGCCGGCATCGAGCAATAAACCTACCGCCAGTGTAATATAATTATATTAGTAGGAAGTAGGATTCCATTCAAAAGTGTTAGGCGGTTTTAAAGATTACTATTTGTACGAACATGATGATAAGAGGTTTTTACATTATGATATGCTTACTATGGAATTACATTGAAGGTTCTATGCGAGCTGTACGTCTTCAAAGTCAAAAGTACAGATACTTCCTTCAAAAGTCTACGTTATTATAGTATGGTCGGAAGCATTAGCCTCTACGCCTGTCGATTACGCTTTGATAATCTCGATATTCTCATTTCGATTGGAGAAAGTCCGTAACCATAGGATTATACCGTTGCTCATTTAAACCTGAATGGTCTTGTTAATCCACAGGAGCCATTGTACCACAATTACACAACGGTGCATTTATTATTACATGTATAATGATTTAATAGATACAAAATACGTAATTTTCACCGCTTGTTTATTATGGAGAATGACTACTGCCTTTCAGCTATAAGTGTAATAACAGTTATTATAATGGAGTTATTTCAAATTAATGTTATAGAAGTTAATTTATTTCTAGGTACTGTCATGATAAAAACTTCTTTAATAGTCGATGTCCTTAGTCTTTTAATTGAATGTAAAGTTTCCGACGGGTGTGAATCAGTAATTGCGGTTTGAAAATGACTTATGGAACTTTATCCATTGTGAAATATTATTTAATATATTAAGACCATAATCTTATTATGTATGGTTTCTTCCATACATACAAGACTCGTTGGTGATCCTTTGCAAATTCAACATCAATAAAACGAAGCCAGCAACAGGCTTGCAACATCTATAAAAATTAATAAAATTAAAGGCTCTGTTTTTAATTCCAAATTAACAGCTTTTCACTGAGTGCATATTACTGTATACCTATTATAACGGGACTTTTATTGACAGCTGATGTCATAGGGAGTAACTAAGCTAGTTTTATTAAGGAAGATATAGCGTTCCGTGCATCAAAGAAAAATCGGTAGCGCAGCTAGTAATCGAATAAAGTTAGTAAAGGCCAGTCGTTAGTATATATGATTAGGACACTAAATATTTCAACGAGCAGCGTCGGTATTTGTTGTATAGTTTATTTAATTTCAAAAAAGTTTTGATCTCAGTTTATTATAGTCGTCGCCGCCGTTGTGTGCCCGATCGTCCGCATTTCCTGTGGCGTCAGGTGGTGCTATTTCTACCTCTCCGTGAACCGGCGCGACTCACGATTCACGTTCAAAGTCGGTTATTTTAAAAGCGATAACAACTGCCGTTGTAAATTATTTTTGTTTTTGTTTTCACCGTCTATGTTTGGAACGATTCAAAGTTAAATCAAAGACACAATTCAATTCGAAAGTTGTTCGCAAGCTTTAAAATACTGAAATTAAAAGTACAAGTAACAGCATGATAATGTCCCGTTGCCGGGCAAAGGCCTCCTCCTCCTTCTGTTAAGGAGATATACATGTCTCATATTTTCTACCAATACATGTAGGTTTACTCATGATGTTTCCTTCAAACAGAGATGAATTCGAAACACAAATTGAGCACTTCAAAAGTAATCGGTGCTTGGCCGGATTTGAACATATGGCCTTCGGTTAAAATCTACGTATCCTATCCGCGGGCACATCTCGGCTTAAACAAATACTACCGCTTAGTAACGGTCAAGATGTTCAGTACCTCTCACAATTACTGCCGCATGTTAAGTATGCTAGTGCTCAAAAGAACTTCAAAGCCAGCTATAACGTAACAATAGTATCGCCTTAGAGCGTTATACATGTGCGAAGATCGCAGGTTAACTTCCCTCTCATCACTAATATTCCTATTACTCATTTAAATAAGTAGCTTTCGCTAGGAGTGGGTACGACAATAGCTAATAGTCAGAATCGAACCCGCGACTCTCGCGATAACGGAGTCGGCGCCTCTACTGTTGAATTATTGACGTTTATTTGTACCGTTTATATATATAAATAATAAATTTTATTACCTCTTTAAATATAAATGTATTATTTTTATACGCTTTTTAAATCATATGACGATAATGATTTTTATACTTTGAATATATTCTTCTAGAATTATTTTTATAAAAAACCTTGATCTGATTCGTTTCCCGAACTGATATGGGTCACATATCAATTCAACATTTCAATACATCTTAAAATATTTTTTTTGCATTTTTATGTAATTGTAAATGTGATTATTTTTTTCATTTATTAATATTATACATGTAAACAAACACGTAATAGTTCCTTATTTTGTGTTCGCCTGTCAACGTTGTATTATGAAATGCTTACAGCCAAAACGACTTATGAAAGAAACAGTTGCCTATCTATTTGTCTAAGTATTAATCGGCCGGCGTATCATGAGTATACGACGATGTTCCAGCCTAAATATAAACGCAAAATTCGTTCCCTCGTACACTACCTTGCGCACTTATAAAAAGCGGCGAGGTCGGAGCCGACTTCGGACGCACAGTGCGGCACCCGCACGCGACCCGTAAACACGCCCGTGTCGATATCGACGCATCGCTATCCGTCACGTGCAACAGTTGTGACGTGAGGTGGCAATGCAACCGCCGAGCCAATGCTTCTTGGCAGAGCGATTGATTGACGGATCTTCA
Organism: Hestina assimilis; assembly: GCA_023373885.1. Classification (NCBI taxonomy): domain Eukaryota; kingdom Metazoa; phylum Arthropoda; class Insecta; order Lepidoptera; family Nymphalidae; genus Hestina; species Hestina assimilis. Next base: position 4,325,134 of record CM041740.1, on the reverse strand, counting down.
ACATTAGTGCGATATACGCGTTTGTGATAAGTCGTGTCCGCATGGTGCAAACTCTGATGGCGGAGCTGCGGGTGCTGATTGGGAAGCGGGCCCCGCCCGGGGCACCGCCTCCCGCGCCCCCGCCTCCGCCCTCCCCCACATCTCCGCAGCATCAGTATACTAGAAGGGATCTCAAGGCAAACCTTCATAGACACATGAGTATTGTACTTGACAGGTTAGTGATAATTATGTGAACTGAATGACTGAACTTGACAGGTTCACACGTAAATTGTTTTCCAAATATCCAAGTATCACATTTAAAAGTGTGAGTACACAAACACAGAGGCCTTACATTAGAAACACCGAACTTGACACAGTCCGTATCAATAGCTCGTCGGTTGCCAACAGAGTTTGATATGAAACATTAACTTACAAAAGTTCCTGTTGCGAAGTCCAATGCTGTATTTCGCAACACAAGCCTCAGCGGTTTGAAGAAAGGCCGTTATAACAATCGTGTCTCAAGGTGACCGCAGAAGCACACCTATCACCGCTCCCTCGTTTCGCCTTAATGATCTTTAATTAAAATTTAATAATAAACAATGACAATTGGTAGATGCTAAATTTAAAATCGAAAACAACAAGGCGATTGGTTCGCTATATTATATCGAGTAATAATTGTAATGACTCAAATCATTCACTGATTTTTTAAGATCAATGGAAGTTGATATTGTATTGAATTAACAGATTCACAGTCCAGACATAATGGCTAAACAATTGCAATGACCCATATCACATGACTGGTAACTTGTTAACATGTGTGACATAATTTTACTTTAAACATCTTTTATCAGTTATCTTACATAACCAACAATACGGTTTCACCAAAGGAAAGTCAACGACTGATGCAGGTGTAGCGCTTTTAAAACATATTTACGATGCCTGGGAGGGGTCACAGAATGCAATAGGCGTTTTTGTGACCTTTCTAAAGCTTTCGATTGTGTGGAACACAGAACCCTTCTCAGTAAACTTAACTTTTACGGTGTCAGGGTAAATCTCTAGAAATTCTAAAATCATATTTGACTGGCAGAATTCAAAAGGTTTCAGTTAACGGAGTGATGTCATCCGGCTCTTCCGTGCAAATGGGTGTTCCACAGGGTTCCATCTTGGGCCCTTTTTTGTTTTTAATATATATTAACGACCTTCCATATTTTTTAAAAGAGCTGTGTGATATTGTGTTATTTGCCGATGACACTTCGTTAATTTTTAAGGTTGACAGAAATTTAAAAAATTATGACGAGGTAAATAATACGTTGTCACGTGCTCAACATTGGTTTACCATGAATAATTTAGTTCTTAACGCAAAGAAGACTAAATGTGTAAACTTTTCGATGCCTAATGTTCAACAAATTAGTCCAAATTTGAAAATGAACTGTGAAAGCTTAACTCTAGTTGACACAACTAAATTTCTAGGCATAACTTTGGATTCCAAGCTCCAGTGGAACGCTCATTTGTCATCTCTAGCGGGTAGGCTCAGCTCCGCTGCGTATGCTATAAGGAAGGTCAGACAACTAACTGACGTAGAAACAGCGAGAATCGTATATTTTAGTTATTTTCATAGTATTATGTCATACGGTATCCTTCTTTGGGGAAAGGCGGCTGACATTAATACTATTTTTATTCTTCAAAAAGGGTAATTCGGGCAATTTATAATTTAGGAGCGCGGGCCTCCCTAAGAGATGTTTTTAAGGATATAGGTATAATGACTGTGGTGTCACAATTTATTTATTCTAACCTCTTATATATTAGGAATAATTTAAAGTCTTTTAGCAAAAATAGTGATATACATTCAGTTAACACTAGAAACAAAAATAAACTTTGTAATCCTAGCTTTCGTCTGCGTAAAGTCAGTAATTCTTTTAAGGGGCTAGGTATTCGCATTTTTAACAAAATTCCGGATTGCTTATTGGAACTGCCAGTAAGCAAGTTCCAAATGTACATAAAAAATAAACTTATCAATAAAGCCTATTACTCGTTAGAAGAATATTTTTCTGATAAAAATGCTTGGGACTCTTAATATTGCTGGATCTCATTCAAGAACCAAATTTTATATTAAAAATACAATTGTAAAAACATATATTTGAAAAGAGTAACTGTCGAGTTTCTTGTCGGTTCTTCCCGATAGAATCTACCTTCCGAACCGTCGGTAGCGCTTGACTATTCAAAAGTACTTTTTAAAAGTCTACTTGAATAAAAATAATTTTGATTTTGATTTTGAAACAACCGTCGAAGCTGTAAGGCATGTCAAAGCAAAAACGGGCGTAATGAGCCATTATGCATAGTTTGAGGACTACCACGAAAGCATAGCGTAACATATAAAGAAACATCAACCGCCAAAGAAACACAAAAATATTTACACTAACCTGCGTTGACCTTTTTTAATTCGCATGAAAGTAAAGATAGTCTATTGAAAACTAAATGTTAAAATTAATCACAGTGAGGGATGTCATCATCACAAAAATTAACTTAAAAACAATGCTAGTTTCATTACAAAATTACTAGTTTCCAGTCCTCCATTGAATTTACAAGCAAAAAATTTCCACCGCAATGAATAACAAGAATATATCTACGGATTACGTTTTTATAGGTAGTATAAGAATTTGAGTTACGATTAAAACAATTGTAAATTTGATAATGGTATAGTAATTACTTTATAATTTTGTTCCTGTAGTTATATTTCATTATCATAGCAAAACATGATTGAAATCTATTACCTTTTTTTTGTATTATCGTGGGCATGGGAACTCATTAAAACCTTAGGGAGTTACTTAATAAGATTGAAAAGTGTAAAAATAGTAGTAAAACTTCTTGCTTTTAGCCAACGACGTTTCTGGGGAAGTAACTCTGTTTCGAATTGATATAGCACTTTGCGGTGCATGAAATCATCATAAGTTAGATACTATCTTAATATAAGCAGCATAAGTTTCTAATTTTTTTTATAAGGTTCTTCTTGTTTCCTGACAATGGATAAAAATAGGTTGTTCCACTATTTTAATTTTTATCTGACGTTTATGCGTCGTTAATAATATATTTTATAATTATAGCAGTCTATAAATAATTGCCAAATTATCACTTAACATGCCTTTATCATAATCACGACAATAATTTATAGTATTTTTATTACCAGTCTTAAGGATAAAAGTCAATTGTTTTAAAACTCGCACGATCTTTGCTAATCTGAAATTGGCTTTTCGAGACCTTCGCGTAACTACGACACTGTAGCTTTAGTGATCGAACACTCTGTCCCCTGCTGTCTATTGATAGATAAATATTTATAGTTCGAAAAATCTAGAGGTATTGATATACATAGGCTACACCTTAGACTGTTCATTAAAATTTAGCGACTGAATCTTTGTTCACATTTTTTTCTGTAATGGAAAGTTAAAATCAGGTAGATTAATTTTCTAGCATTCAAATTGATGACGCCATCAACATCGTCATCTTGTTGAGGTCACTAAAGCGATCTGAATTAAGTATGACCAACCATCTAGATACTTCTAAGAAAATTATACTCAAACATAGACTTCGCTCCATTAACGCGAGAGTTTCGGTTTCGATCCTGACCCCCTTGGGCTATTGGTGTAACCCACTCCTAAGACAAGTTACGAGCTTATTTGGTGGGGCAAAAGGAATATTATTAATGTCTTGAAAAAAAAAGAGTATTGTTTATACTCTTTATTTAAAAAAAAATACTTATATTAAAGTCGAATTTATAATTCTATTAAAGAATTAAATCTCAAATAAGAACATCTTCCGAATTGTAAACCATTGACGTATATTATAATATCACCTGTTGCCAATAGCGTTCATAAAAAATACAGAGGCGTGTCGAACCATGCCCTGCCAATTTATGTTATCGAACTTGCCATGCCAAAAGTTTTTACTAACATGCTTCAATTATATTGGCATCCTCTTTGATTTATATGCTACACTTTACATACCAATACGATGTTATAATAACTGAACTTACAAAAGTGACAACTAATTTACAAGGTGCACAAAATTAGGTTTCTATGATAGCTGATAATTAGCATACACTTGCAGAAGTTCAACTCTATTTTCATCTCTATTTTGAAGCAAAAACTTCATGAAGTATGACCATATAAATATCATGCCGCTAGAAAGGTATGGTGATATCATTTTTATATAAAAATGTATACACATTTTTATATGGGTATTGCTATGGGAGTTACTGGCCTTGACAGTGTCACCGGGTGGAGGGCGATTACTCGTTAACAAATGTGTTTTACTTAATAAACCTTTAGCCAAGGTTTATTTTTATCTGCCCTTAGTAAACGCTCACTCGAATTTCGTTAAAGTAGTAATAAATTATAAAATGCTTACGATCGCATAAGGTAATGAGGATGTAGGTACGTACAATTTAGTATCATTGAAACGATGATCTACATTATGACGTTAGTTTGCCGGTTTTTAAATGGCGTAAAGCGTTGTCGTACGCATTTCTTGCATAAGCTACACGCGTAGTAGTAGGAATAATAAGAATATTAATAATCACTTAAAATAAAACTGCCCATATCCATTCATGAAAAATCTTTTTGAAAAGCCAACCGTTTTTGAATTTAAAATTCAAAAAACGGCCATCGAAAATTTATATATCAAGAGAAATGTAGACTTACTAATCAACTTTAAGTGACATTGTGTAATTACATTGTTCTAATTATCACCGTCGGGAGTTAATTCTGTATGTGCAACTGATAAATTAATTATTTATCAATATTACGTTGCTTGAATACAAACAGAATTGATCGATCTCCCCACCAATTACAAAACCATACATTACGCAATATTTATAACATATTAATTATATTAAAACATACAGTATATTTATTTTAAAAATTACTCTAAAGATTTTTATACAAAAGCTACTTTTTCATATTATTAACTAAACGTTTATTCTTCAAAACATTTTACAAAATTATCAGACAACCTTGTTCTAAATATTTTGCTCATGTCTGCACTTCATCATGTTGGTGTAAATGGGACGATATCTTTCAAATACATTGTAGAAAAAATATTCTTCCAGGATTTTTTCGTGATTTATTTTAATGCTAAAAATATCCAGTGTTAAGATGTTGAGCGCTTGTCCCGGACGAATAAAGCACGAAATGAAATCACAATTTATATTAGATACCTGGATGAAATCCAGCGAAATGTGGTCGAGGTGCGATGATCACGTTATACCGTGACGCTTCTATGTTAGGAATCACTCGATTCTTGTCATATTATTCACCGCAAACATCGATATCATCGCATACGTTCAGATTACGTCGGGCGGCGGGGGTGCTTTGTAGTGGTGACCGCAGTCGCCTGCACCGAGACGCCCGCGCATGGCCGCCCGCCGAGGTCGCCCCGAAGCCGTGTTTATGCCTCACCATTTAGGTCAATACACTTATTCGCGTGTACACCTTATCGCGCTCCTATTATCGCATTAAGCCTATTTCGGTCGTGTATCGATCGCTCCTGCCGGTCAGTCAAGACCGTAGTCTTGAATTTTATGAGTTGCAAGTGCGAGCGGCAGCGCGCGTGTCGCTCGTCGGATGACATCAGTTAAGCTACCACGTCCGTTGGAAAACAATACGCGCTCAGTGCAAGCGGCGTGCGCGAGTCGGACACACGAGGAACTTAATGGAGGAGAAGCGGTGTGCGACTTGCGAGGCCCTAGGGCGGCGCAGCTTATCGAGCAAGCTACTCCAGGTGGCAACGACGCAGGCGCACATCAGGACCTGCTCACATCACCCATCGTCGACGGATCATGTGCACGACTCGGACCTTGCGTCTCGCGCCCTCGCAGCGAAACGACGGAAGTCGATAGCAGGATTCAAGTTAAACCTACCGCCTGAGACGAACCCGAAAACATCCGCCACCGAGCCGCCACGAACTAACTGTACCCGTAGAAACACTTGGTGTTCGTAAGTGTATTATGTTGTAATTAGTAAAATTCATGTTTGATATCGCATTAGTAACACGTTATTAATCATACACATAATCCAATACAATCATAATGTGTATATTGTAGTATGTGCTTCCTTTTGGTCTTATCATTGCTATCACTCCTGGCATATCTTATTGTTTTGTCTTTATCAGTGTCTTGTTATGCGTTGAGTACGTGATTGTTACTGCGCTGTACAGGTTGCTCTTATCGAATATTTTAATATTACCTATTCTTTTTAAATTATAATAAGCCATAATACAATATCAAACGATAAAATAAATAACCTTGAGCCTAACGAACCATGTCGTTTAAAATAACGCGTTAATAAATAATTTACGAACGTCAATGTGTAATTGCAACAGTTTAAGATAAGATAAAATAAAATAAACTTTTAGAAATCGTATTTATTTTTCGTTTATGATAATTGATATAATAATTATCTTTTATCGCACGATCCGAGCATTACGTTTATATATTATATAATTATGTCTTAATAGCGAGTCTCTTTTGATTGAATCATAAGCCAGTATTACCACATGCCGTACATATTTAAAGGTATATGATATTCTTACAATAATAAATAATTTATAATTTACACGCACAGTTAACGGAACAACTTATGAGCTATGTTCCCACCCATTCGTATACTACATTTAACACAAAAGCCGTGTTTTATTATGAAATTCCAAAACCTTAAGACGTTCAAAAATCACTAGAATTTACTCAATAGCTAGTGTTACATATTTATATTTACTGGTGGTAAGTCTTTTTGTCAGTTATTCTACCGTAAAGCAGAATGCTATGTTTCGGTTTTTTCGGGCAAGGGAGATTTGAGAACCAATATCTCAAGGTTGGCAACGCCTGAGTGACACCTACAAATGTATGGTGTTTTAAGCGCTCATAGGCTACAATCACCATCAGGAGATTGCTTTCTAACAAAGTCACATAAAAACTTTTTTTTTTTTTTTTTTTATGTTAGAAGTTGGCAAACAAGCATACGGCCCACCTGATGGTAAGTGGCTGCCGCAGCCTATGAGCGCTTGCAGCACCATTAGTAGGTGCCACTCACGCGTTGCCAACCTCGAGATATTAGTTCTTAAATCTCGTTCGCCCAGTAATTTCACTAGCGTACAATGCCCTTAAAACCGGAACACAGTAGTGCCTAAACACTACTATTTGGCGGCAGAATATTGACACTGCGGTGGTACCTACCTAGCCGGCCTCTTGCAACAAAAGACCTACCACCAGTGTGACTGACTGCACTGGTGGAATAATCTCTGTTGTGACAGAGGTTATCCCAACAGCGGGCGATGGGGTCGTCACATCCCGACGCCTTTGTTTCACGTTTATATTATTATCCCCAAAAGTGTTTATTTTCCTTGAACAGTTGGGTGAAATTCTATCTACATACTTCGTTGGTATGTCTTATGTGTCGCATTACCGTCCAACAACCCGAAACTAGCGGAAACTTCAATTTGTTCAACTTAGCCCTATTGCTGCAATGAGGATGTGGTCTGGACCGGCTCACTTGAGACAAATCGTTCGATCAATGACACATAGCCTTAAATCAAGTTATGTCATAAATACAAATTAAAAAAATGGACGTGTCTGTTTGTTACTTCAAAACAGCTTTTCACTAAATATATATGAAAGTATATACGGTAATTACATTTAAAATAAATAAATAAATAATAAATAAACGCTACACACTCAACGGCCCCCATTAGGATAATTATATCCTTTGTCGGGGGTCCGGAAACATTCACAATGACAAGGACAAACACAACCAGACCGGAAAACATGCCTGTACGATTAATACAAACATCTGCTCCGAGCGGGAATCAAACCCGCAACCGTCGAGGCTTAAGGCAGACTCGCTACCCACAACGCCAGAACGGTGTCAAACAATTTTTTAAGAAGAAAAAAAAACAATTTTTAATTTTTGCCAGTCTGTTTATTCCTAATCTCTGATACGGCTAGACCGATTTTAACGGGACTTTAAAATCGGATAGCTAATGTTATAAGAATAAGTAGTTGAGGCTACTTTTATTTTCGACTTGAAATGATTTTAGATAATTTAAAAACGTTTTATTTTTCATCAACGATACTTAAGTAATAATTGCATTATTTCTTTAGTGCGCTGTAAACGTTTTTATTATTTCCGCTTGCGTACATCTCGCTACCGTACTGCGTTTTGAATGGTAAATTAAATATGAAATGAATTTTTTTTTTTTTTTTTATGTTACAAGTTGGCAAACAAGCATACGGCCCACCTGATGGTAAGTGGCTGCCGCAGCCTATGAGCGCTTGCAGCACCATTAGTAGGTGCCACTCACGCGTTGCCAACCTCCAGATATTAGTTCTTAAATCTCGTTCGCCCAGTAATTTCACTAGCGTACAATGCCCTTCAAACTGAACACAGTAGTGCCTAAGCACTACTATTTGGCGGCAGAATATTGGACACTGCGGTGCTACCTACCTAGCCGGCCTCTTGCAACAAAAGACCTACCACCAGTGTGACTGATTGCACTGGTGGAATAATCTCTGTTGTGACAGAGGTTATCCCAACAGCGGGCGATGGGGTCGTCACATCCCGACGCCTTTAGAATTAAATGTATTTAATTTAATTCGAAGATCCATTTGCTACCTTTAAATGATTTTATTCTTAAAATAATTATATTAAACACTAACAACCTAGGACCCTGTAAAATCCGGATAAGATTAATAAGCAGACGGGCAAAACACTGTGACAAATGCGAGAAAGAAGTCATTGGTTTTGATTTATCATAGAAGCTTAATATCTCTACAAGAAAACTGTAGATACGATATCTATAATATGTGTACTTGATTCTAGTTCTAGTAACGATACAGACAATGATTATATAGATAATTACGTTTATGTCGAGAGCAAAAACATTTGGTTTTGCACCTGTAAGACTTAATTGATCTCAGCCGCCATTAGTGATCATCGTAATGATAGTTATTAGAATTATTATACTAAATATGGTCCATGACTTCATTGGCGTTTTAATGTCGACAATTGTTGTGTCGGTTTTTATTGTTTCGAAACTAATGATTACATTTAATTTTGACGTATCCGGTTATGTTCTAATGTAAATGATCTTATCTTTCCTTTGAATATTGTTCTCTTTTGAATATCTGTTTATCTAATGATACATTTTAAAAATCTGGAAAAATTGATATGATATGAAAAGTATCGAAACATGGAACATGGAATTGATTATATTTGTATATATATTTAAACAACAAACAATTTCCCCTCCAACTAAGCGGGTAGTTTGCTAAGAGTTGGTAAGACTATAGTCCAAGAGATCAGGCGCGAAACTGTAACTCGCGCGATAACAGAGTCGGTTCTTCTAACGTTAAGATATTGAGATTTGAGCTCTATTCCAATCCCACACACACAAGGCTCCCGTTGATAATTCTATCATATTTTATTTCGCGGTGCTTACACCTACAAAATGCCAGGAAAACCACCCAGATGAAAGGACATGTCAGTACAAAATCTAGATAGAGCACTAAAAAAACTCACGACTTCCAGCGCTCAAAGTAGGTTACTACTGCCAAAATGGTTGTCAAAAATAGTGCTTACACATTATAAAATAATATTGCTTTTATTCACTTAATCCTATCCATTTTATTAGAAGTCTCTACATAATTACAATAAACATCGTTGTTGTGTAATGTAGTTTAATACTCAAATAAGTAGCTATTGTTAAAATTATCTCTCATAAGCAATTATTAATATTAAAGTTTTACTGTCCCATAGTACAGTGAATGTCATTCTATCCACATCAACTATGTTTATTATTCCTTGTTTATAATAATCAATACAATTTTTATCATTACATAGGCGTATTGTGGTCAGATATTGTTTTCCTTGATACTTTAGCCTTTTCATTAATTTTATATAGTTCGTAGTATATTGTGCACTGTTTATTATTGAATGGGCGTTCATGTTTCTCGATTTCAAAGTCCAACAAACTAGTCAAACGAATTGTGTCTGAGAAGTACTCTATTTTAAAATTGAAACGTATCTTGGTACACGCGGTAGGAATGAAGTTATTTCTTCTATGAAATAATAATAATTAATATTAATTATTTAAAAAAAAACTTATTATATGTAAAACATACATATATTTCCGTAAGTACCTATGACTGTTTATCCATTTTCAAAAGACCTCTTGTATCGGAAAAAACAGTCTTATTAGCCTTTTATTGGTCCATCCGTTCAGAGTGAAATAATTTTTATTATCACCGCATTGTTTTATTTATATAAATAATGCCTGTATATTATTATAATAAATAATATTATATATATTTTATGCCTGTTGAATTTGGTTAGTTTTTTTATTGTGTATTGTTGATATTAGATATAAAAAAATAATCAATAAACCAAACATGATGTATATATAAAAAAACAAGAATTGAAAATCTCTTTTATCAAACACAACAAAACAGATTCGATAAAGCCTTCGTTTACAGATAAATATTGTTGTAACTTATCTGGAAAATGTACAACAAATGAATAAACCAAAAGATTTTATTATAACTCTTTTAATTGAATAGCATAAACTTTAATCAGGACCTTTATTTCAATTAATGATGATTTGATTAGAAACTTTTTTAATTGACAACTGAGCGGATTTCTAATCACCTACAGATTTGCAAGAGGTGATTTACAAAAATTATAGAAAATGTATGTACCAAATGATTTACACATCCACATTTCCACCGGTGTAACGCATAATGTCAGATCTATAACTTTATATAATGTTGTAAAAGCTCTTTGCTCTTATTCGTATTTGAAAGGTTACTGGTTTTTAAACAGAGCGATTGCCATTTGACCTCCGCAACCTTAAGGGCCAACCAGTAAGGAACTCATTGGATAAGAACAAATTACCTATCAAGATCTAACGATTATCATCAGATTTTATGTGATAAACAACAGGACGGATAGTAATCTTCGAGGACAAACGCCCGGATCGAAACAGATAAATAATAAATAAATAAACATAAATTTGCAAGATCGTGACAACATCTGCTCCGAATGGGAATCGAGCCCGCAACCGTTGAGGCTAAAAGCAGGCTCACTACCAACACGCACCACCACCACCACCACAGCGGTCGTCAACTCCCTTTAATTCAATTCCCCTTTTTAAACCAACAATATTGCAACTCTTTTCCGGGCTATTTCTAGTTGGGCTAATACAGAGTTCTGTAGTGTTAAAAGGCTTTGTTTGAAATGAGCAATACAGTAAATAAATGCTCATAAACTTAATAAAATAATTCGTTTATGCAATTTATATATGTTTTATCCATTATTTAACAAACTGTATATTATTAATGGTGAACTATTACTCTACCTTTAGTATATATAAATATCAAGGCTATTGATATATTATAAAATTAATATAAAAGACTATTGCGTGAAGTCATCGCTAATACCGCGTCCATTACGTTATAATATAAATTACATCTATCACAGACCTTAATGGCGGTAAAAAAGCACTATTGTTATTTTATATTCTTTATTATATATGACTTGCGTATTTTCTATACACAAAAAGATTTACGATTAAATTAAGATACCATTACGAATATTTATTTCGAGAAAAACGGATGCTTCACAAATAATACGACTCATTAATGGGTGTATCGAAAGATCTGTTTCATTGAAATCAATAAACCAATAAATATACCAAATAATTTTTAGGAACAAAGGAGAGACGTTCTTAGCCGGTTGCGTTCACTGGTCAGAAACTATCGGTCACTAAATGGGTGATCGTATAGTGGTATTTCAATTGAGCGCCTCTGTGCTTCGGCACGTAAAAAGTCGATCCAGGTTGTTATCAATTTGATAATAGTCGAAAAGTCAAGTCAGATGCCTACTACGGGTGATCTGAACAACTCTTTCTCAAATTTTACGGTAGTAGAGCCACGCTTCTTTCAGCACAAATGAGCCGGCTCTAGCGGGGAAGTACTACCCTCTCACAGAAAATCGGCATCAAGTATCAGTAGGTACTGTTGCGTTTCGTGCTCTTTCTTTTTCTCTTCTCGCCCCTTCCTTCTTGTTCCTTGGGCTGGCAACGCGCGTGTGGTACTTCAAGTATCACAAGCGTTCATAGGTTACGGTGATTGCTTACCATCAGGCAGACCGTATGCTTGTTTGCCAACCGTCACAAAAAAAAAACTGACACTAGGTTAACAAAGGAGTATGATTTTATTAAAACATGACTTTGCAATGTTAGATTATTTTATCATCAAGGTCGACGTGTATACACTATCGTTTTCCGATCGCCAGTAAACAATAAAGGTAAATGTTATTGCGTTAACACTCGTTAAATCGCTCGTCGTCAAATGCATCGATCGCGTAATACATATTCAACGACACTTGTCTAACAACTGCTACTTTGTTTGTGTAAACCGCAGCGGCCCTGACTTTGTGCTTCCATGTAAACAATTGTATGCCGTTTCGCATATTTATGTTTTCTTATCCTCATAATTGTTTAATGATACCATAGAGTATTAAAGTCCGCTGTACTTAGAGAGTGTTTAACTTGTTTTGAGTATCGAAACACACGTTTTCTCTCCACAGTAAAACATTTTCCTTCGTTAAAATATTATTTTTACAAATACTGACTGAAATGTGCTGACAGACTGCAGTCGTCAAGGAAGACATACATGACAAATTAATATAATTATAAGTGGTAAAGTGAAAAGAGGAAGAGCTCTCGCGCGGGCTCAAATTTGATTCCGCCCTTACGGTTCCAGGGTCCTATTGAATTCATACTTTTATGAATGATACTACTTATATGGGTGCTCTATGCCGCCGTGTCGTTTCGCATTCGTGTCCCTTTGCCCACTTGTCTAAGTTTGTCAGATTAGACGCTTAGGTTACTGCTCTATTCCTTGAATTGCCTCAATGAATGAAGGTTATCAATCGAAAACCGCTTTTTTGGGTAATCGGGCTCAATCAAATATACATATCATATTGAATATTCTATAGCAAATGCCAGACTATAAATTACGACCATTAAGAAGTGTGGATTGAGATCATTATAAAATGTCGTAACTAATGCAATTTATTATTGTACCATCCCATATACGTCTTCTGCGCATTTGATTACGCATCCCACATATACGCTCAGTTTTCAATATATATTATTGAATACGATGGAGATAACTATCTATACTATGTTCTATCAAGGCCATTTTCTGAAAATATTTGTTGAATTTTCATCCCAAAGTATGTGGTAGATTTTAAAACGGCTTTTACATTTCGCTCACTCAAGTCTCATGAGAATGCTGAGATAGTCAGAACAGATATTATTTTACCCTGGAGAAACTAACTTAATAGTTTAATGAATGCAGGAAGATACGCTTAGTGCAAATCATAATGAAAATTTCCTTACATTAACCGTACGGTAATCAAATTTATTTCAACACACCAAATACAGAACCCTCATTGGTTGCCTGTTGTTAATCGACTGTCTTCAACCAATGAGCGTTCTGTATTTGGTATGTTCAGACGTGAATTTTATCAACTTACGAGAAACCGAGCGTAAGTATTATTATGTCCATGCAGCGACACGGTCGCAACGCATTTACTTGGCATCACAATAACATTAGAGTGTGGTTAATGGAGCCGCGGAAATTAAATATATTCAACGCGTTGTTTCCACACATAAACGCGTCAGTGGCGAAAATAAACCATTATATTAATATTTCCAACAGCATGTAATGATTTCATAATATATGAGTTTTGTAATATGCGTCGTTGGATCCACCGTCCAATTATTACAACAGATGTTGGATTATTTGCTTAACTGCGTTTATTTATTGGCAATACATTTTTGTGAGATTTGACGTTGGATCCGATTCTTGCGACAGCGCGGAAATTTACCGTAGCTTATGTTGGTATCCGACATTTTTAGACAATAAAGAATGTTAGACTTGAGTAACATATCGTTTGTATAATATACCACACAATATTTTTTAACAAACAAACAAGCTTTTTTTGGCCAACAAGCATACGGTCCCCCTGATGGTAAGCAGTCACCGCAAACTATGAATACGAGCGATACTTGGACTATCACATGTGCGTTACCAACCAAACAGAGAACAGAGGGGAACAGAGGGGATCTCACTCATCGCAACAAACCCAACAGTACCAACTGACTCTGAGAGATCCGATTTTCTTTGAGAGGGTAGTGCTTTCCCAATCGAACTGGCCAATTTGTTCTGGGAGAAGCATGGCCAACTACCATACGTCATTAACTGCAAATCGAAATACTTAGAGCAGAATTTGAATTTACGAAGACCCTCAGCGAAAAAAGATTTCGTTAGATCTTGGATCTGAATGTTACAGATCATACAGACACACAGACAGTACTTTAAGTGAAATAGCAGCCTGTTTATATCCCCTTGCAAAGCAAAGCCTCGGCACGTACCGAGAAGAAGAATTAAGAGCTTATTCCACCTTCCCAGACTTGAAAGTTTCCTTTCAATCTTTTCCTACAAGAAAATAATTTATGGCGCGCGTTAAATACGAAACACAAACACCGCACTCGAAGACTCAGAGGTGCTTCATTTTAATATGGCGGATTAAAATAAAGCACCTTTGAGTCTTCGATTAAAGTCTGCTTCAGCGTTATTACATAAAGAAGGAAAATCGATTTATTTACTTTATATATTTTAATTTTGTATCGTGTTTGTAAAAGCACTGGTTTTTATAGCTTTAACTGAATTGTTGTGTACATCTCCATATCATTATCGTTTTAAATTTATTTCATTTTATTGTTAGAACAGCCCACCTGATGGTAAGCGGTTGCCGTAGCCTATGAGCGCGCTACACCATTAAAAGGTGCCATTCACGCGTTATAACAATATTTGACACTGCGATGATACCTACCTAGCCGGCCTCTTGAAATAAAAGTTGTTATTGATTGCACTGGTGGAATAATCTCTGCTGCGACAGAGATTATCCCAAAAGTGGGCGATGAGGTCGTCACGTCGTTCACAACGTATATATTATACGCATAATAACATGTACTCAAATAATTATTTCAGTTACATTTAGTTTACATTTCTTTGAATCCTATTCTTTTGAAATAGACACGAGATTGTCTTATAATCTGTATTTATTTGTTAGCGGATCAACACTGTTTATGCACCTTGAGATGAAGCCAAGTCGTTAGTTACGCTTTTGGTTCAATTGCCGGTGTTCTGTTTTCTGTAAGAATCAATCCCAGACTCATTTGTGTTTTACATGTTAAGCTGGTATTTGCTATTACTAATTTAATACAATGTTATATTGTTTAGGAAAATTTATACTTTTAAGATATTGACATTTAAAAATATATGCATTTTTGTGGCATGTAAAATCCGCATATGTAATCCTGATGACCGTTTTGGCGTGCTGGTAACGACTCTGCTATAAGGATCGACGGTCGCGGTTTCATTCCCGCTCGGAGCAGCAGTTTGTTATAAAATAAATATCTATTTTGGTCTGGGCGTTTGTCCTTGTAGGCCTCTCTGTAGGAGTTACTGGTTTGCACTTTGGGTTGCGGTGGTCAGATGGTAATCGCTTTTGTAAAACCTAGTAACCTGGTAAATCCGGATAAGAGTAATAAGCAGACCCTGGGCAAAACACCGGGATAAATCCTAGGCAAAAAAAAAAGACGCATATGTAATACATTGAGGAGTTTTATTTGATTCTTAAATTCCATAATCATTCGCAATTATCAGCATTAAACATATAGACATTTATAGCATTGATCATATTAACATTTATATTCCACGAAGCTGACGCTGATTAAGTTATTATATCTTTCCATCATAGGGTAAACATGCTTTGAAACGCGGAAACTTTTAAGCATTTATTTTCGACTTGTGTTTGAAAAGATTCATCCCAAGCTAATTCTATATAAAGAATACTATATTATTTTATGATAGATCGCAAATCTGAACCATTTAAATTTATATCATTGATCTATGTACCACAAATTAAACACTTAATTTCATCCTAATCGTTTCCAGGCACAATACTTTTTCATCTGTGTCTATAAAGCGGTTTCGTGCTGTTTAATGAGCTAGTTATGATTAACGTTAGTTTAAAAAAAAAAGTGCTAGTCTTAAAACGCCCTAAGGTAGTTTTATGGTCCATACACTTTATGTCCCGAGCGGGAATCGGGGCAGCGACTAATGGAGTTTAAGACAGATTCGTTACCGCTGCACCACATCGTAGTCAAAATGATTCAATTACAAGTTATAAGTAAACTCTATTCATAAAAATCATTCAATATTAAATTTGAACAGATTCGTAAGATTTATTTTCAATTTTACTTCGAGAGAACAATGCGCGGAAGCGATTGTGTAATTACCTACAGCGATAATAATTTGATGCTGCACACTTACCGACCTAAGTACACTAGAGCAAATTGTACTAACGTAACACTTCGGAATATTTCTTGTATAATGGAACACGAGTACTCTTATATATTAAACATTGTTTCCAAATATCAGAATAATAAAAATAGATAATTTAATATATTAATAGGTGAAAAATAGGATGAAAACTTTTGACCACTTTTTGAGCATATTTCGCGAACTCGTGTGAGCTTTGGTAACAAAGTTTGTATGTAGAAGGATTATAAACGTGAATGTTTGGATGGGTGGATGTTTCTCTGACGCAAAGACTGGACAGATTTGGATGGAATTTAATACACACATAGCTTATTATCTCGATTAACATATAAATACATTCCCGTGCGATCATAAAGAAACTACATGTCGTGAGTGAAGCCGCGGACACAGCTAGTCAAAAAAAAAGTTTGCCAACCAAAAAATATAGCAATCTATTGTCATACACTTATATGCATATTTTAAATCTAAATCGCGATAATCCGAATATTGTGGATTCGAAATCTGTATGTAATTACGTTCTTTAATTTGAGATGACCCGAGCTTACCATGCCTACGGGACGGGACAAAGATTTTAAATAACATTGCGATTTTACTATTTTTGCTTACCATTTTACCATCTTCTATCACTGTCTAAACTTTCTCTGACATTACACAAATATTTTGAAACCAAAATTAGCCAAATTTGTCTAGCCGTTTTAAATGAGACTAGCGATCTGCAATTTATTGTTGTACATATATGTAGATTGTGTTATAAACGAAAATTAATTCAACGAAATATCGTCTGTTTACATTCAAACGGCCACAGCTGTCATTTTATTCTAATAAATCCTCTATCGCTTTCATTTATATCCATAGCCATGTTTATTTATAAAATATCTACCGCACGATAAAAATAACGACAACTCAATATTATACACTAAGACATTTAGGTTACAAGATCTATAAAAGAAATTAATAAACATGTATTCTTGTACATAACAGAATACTTGAAAAACGTATCCTTTCTGAGGCAATCGGGTTACAAGACTGTTAAATGAGTGGCAAAATTTTTCAAAACGGACAAAACACAAGACCAACCGCATATTCAGGGAATATTAATAGGAAACTATAAGAAAAAAGAACAAGCAAGCAATATGATATTAAATGTCCCTCATCTTACAAATATTTAAGGTAACGGAACAAATATTGCAAAACACAGGCGAAGCAGGGGAAATTCCCACGTATAATAACGCTGTGAGTGTTTGTTTTTTCTTGAAGTTTAATGGGCCGATTTTAATGGAACTAAAATTAAAGTTAATGGGCTACGTTCCATTGCGAATTCGCAAGAAATAATTAATCTATTACGTTTAAATGATTTTTTTATTCAAATAAGTTCCTCACACTTTGCTACAATTAACCCTTTGATTCTCGACTTTAATGTATGTGTATATGTATCATTGCATCTAAGCACACATCTGTGCTTAACTGAGTACACAGGTTACAGTTTAGTTTGCCACACATTATTGTTATACAAATCTGTATGCCGAAGCATTTAATTACGTATACGAAAACAGGTTTGCAATATAATAATAGAGCCGTTCATATACCTTAAATTATTATTTTTTATGAGCGATAATAGTAAATATTTTGTTGATATTATTTTGACTATCAATATATTGATATACATTAAGCTACAATGCGTATTTTTGTAATGTTATTAACTCAATGATCTTTGGCTAGCGTATTCATAATTTGTCGAGGGCCGGAAACACAAACACGATGGCAAATAACTAGACCGAAACAGATAATTAGATGGCCATTACAAATAACTGCCTCGAGTTGGCATCAAACTTGCGACCATCACGAGCAAATTTGTTGCCACTGCATCAGAAGGCGCGTCGAATATGTGATATTCTACTTTCTCTATTGTTACATTACAGCCTAAATATTGTTAGTTACCTCATGGTCATAATTACACAAGAAACAAATTTTAAAACCTTTTAAAACTTGTACGAAACCGGTTTAAATTTGGCTCCCGATACTAAAAGCACCTGCTCTCTTTGTTTTATTTATGTATTTACCTTCGGCGCTCTACAAAAAACACGGGTAAAATCTGGTCAGCCTTGAACCTAAACGATAGTATCATTCAAAGCGAGCATTAAATGCAAAATTCGGCGATTAAAGATTCAATCTCGTTTTATAATACAACCGGCGAGGCGGAGCGGGTGTGTCGCAAAAGCGTTGCCTAGGTGTTCGGAGGCGCCATCGTAGCCCGTAGTAGGTAGAGCCGTGCGCGCGCCGCTGGCTGGGTACCCCCGTCCTCCGCGCGCCCGCCACACCGGCCTCGCTCCCAGTTCGCCGCAACGCGTCGATCAGCTCGCCCGCGTCTCAAAACATACAAACTGATACAGCTCTACCTCAATACGCACAACGTTCACAAACTCACACGCAAAAACGGCTCCGCTACAACCGAAGGCGGGGACTCGACAGTCCCGCATAAAACATTCGCACGCCGATACAATGCAAACTAAACTCATAAGTGCAAGCTACTCGTCAATCATGAACAAACAGGATTTGCTTAGAGAGGTCGTCGTCAAGTACATCGACTACTTCTACCCCGTGTAAGTATAATGTTATAATATGGTGCTTTAGTCTTGTGACGCAGTGCGTCTTTTCGGTTATGTCAGAATTGTTGTCGACGAGAAGCGAAGCGAAGGATGTGGCGAAGTTCAGCTGATTAGCGAACCGGTAAGTCGGTGAAGGTTCGACGGCAATGACTCGAACTGCAGCCGGACAAATGATTGCGATTGGTTGACGTCAGCGCCGCCTATTGAACTTAGCTATCTCTATCGTTACACTGCTGCTGTATCGATCCACTGCACTAGGCACCAAATCGTTTCAACATACAAGACAATATACATGTCCAATATATCAAACTCGCCGTTGACCTCGAGAAGCTTAGACACTGGCATTGATCTTTTCAATACATACTCTAAAAAAGATTATTCGCTTAATAGTGTGTCAGATCAACATTTACATGATCGTGGGCTTTGAATTATGAGCTCATTTTAAATTATTTTATGCTACAACAATATTGGAATTTCGGACTAAAAATTCGCTGATAATTTTTATCGCTAGGTCATGGAACTTAGTTGTGTATTATTGAGTCATTCATAACTGGGATCGCGGTTTATTTAAATCCAGAGAAAAGCATTATTGCGTGATATTTGTGCGTGACAAGCTCTGACCGATCGCGAACCCTTATTACTCCACTTTGCTCTTTGTGCCCAATTCATTGTGAATGATCCACGATTATATATACAAAAATAAATTTTAAATCGGACCGGATTATTATCGCTCCCTGACTTACACCGTTTATCGAATCCGTTACCTGAAATGCAAGTAAAAATACTTCGTTTATTTTTGCCTTTTGCCTGTTCCCTTTCTTTTATTTGAAGACTAGCCAATTTGGTATTTAGTTTAATGACATTTCATTTAAAATCCCTTTTATTTTTAACAATATTTTCAACATAACCTAGTAGATATATAGCTATAGATATATATATTTATATATGAAGTATCCAATGTTACGAAGAATCGAGATTTATCGATTAGTTGTTGTGGGTGTTACTAAGACCATTTTTCTATCAACGGTCGTCGATTTTTCTTCAACGACCTTGAAAATAGCGCGAGCCGCTCTACTCACGATAACATACTGCACTGCAGCACGTTTATTCGTTACTATGTCTAACCTCACACCACTAGACTGCGATGAACAAATCGTAATTATGCAGACCGTTCTATACACCTATTCAGATGTCAGAGTCATTTCAAAATTCACAAACAATATTAAGATCTTAAACATTTTGAAATACATACATTTAAATACCAACTAAGTATAATTCATAATCCTACCTAAGTACAGCATTTGATGTACATATTCTTCTCTTTATTTAGATTTAGTTAAGACGTTGATATCATAGATAATCATTTTACAATATTTTTTTCTATTGCATTTGGGAATCGTTTCCTTATCAGTGGATTATGAAAACAGATTCGTTTGCCGGAAATTAGGATACCATCACCACGTGATCTACAAATTCTGGATACGATATATGACTAATGAAATCTTTATTACAGCAATAATTGAATTTTCATGAGCCTTACATATTTACTTCTTGACCTTTGTCATCCAGGCAGTATTGTGTTTCAATGTGACAATACGAAGTGATTCACGAATTAAATCTATTTTAATTTCTTTGTCGATACTGCTTTTCATTGTTAGCGCTGAATTTCCTATCTATTGTCTTTGCTTTTGTCGTTTTACGTTTGTTTGAGACAAAGCCAATGCCGATAATATTGTTAAATTTGTTATCATAGACACAATATAATACACAGATTGAAGTAAAATATCATTAATTTTCACATTTAAACATCTCATTTATGTCAGTCCTGAACGATTTCAGCAGGAAATTAATAACGACAGCTCATATTTCTTCTTACATTTTAAATATTTATTCTATTCAAAGGCCGTGATCTCGAAGTTCAAGCCTTTGTTGAAATACTATTCATGACGCGTTAAAGTGAAGGGCTAAGAAAATAAACACGTGCGTAGTTCGTAGAGACAAAACCCTTATCTGTCTTTTGTCCACTTGTACCACGTTTCTTACACTTAAAAACTACATACACACGTCACTATTTCAATTTCCTCTTGAGAAGACATTAACTCGTGATTATGTAATTAAATCCTTTGTATAATCATATGTTGAAATTTAAAATCAGCAAACATCATAACTGATCTTATCTCTTTTCATAGAATTAATTGTACCCAGTATGGCTGTCAGCAAAATTGTAAATGCTTTCTCCATTTTTTTGTTCGCCATTCCAACTTTTTCATATGCTTCGGTACTGTGTGCAATTCTGTCACCATCTTACATAACCAGTCGCAAAACACTAAACTTGTTTCACCGAAATCCGCCAAGAGAAAGCCGGTTTTATTTTTATTTTTCTGCCACAAAGTCTTCGATTTAGCTTTCGAATTCCATAGCAATTGGCAACTTAATCCTTAATTAATGATTTTTGCGGCTGATCTTTTCGTGATATTGATTATAGGCGTCACTTGCGGCGATCATGCGGTCTATGAGCGTTATCCAATACTTGAGTCCAGTAACGGACTGGTCGAAATCGATACGCAATCGCCGCCACTGTTATTCTGAATGCTTCACTGGGCTCAACTTGAGCGTTGTACTGTTCACCCCATTGACGCGGCACGGAATCCGAAGCCGGAGAAAGTCAAGTACGTACCCGTACAACGTGCCACATACTAGCTACCGGATGATTACACGAGTGAGATTGGATCATAATGGATAAGTCCGACAATAATGGCACCATCAGATGCCACCAAGTAGAGTGTGTCCGCAATGTATGTGTATACCGCGTGCACGTGCTTAAACATCGTGTGTGTGCTCATGGCTCATGGTTTTAAGTATTCTTTTGTTTTATATCCGCTTTATTTACCAATATCTGAGGAGCATTATGCGGTTCTTATAAAAATACAGAGCTTTCTCTCGTATTTGAATTTCGCTCGACATTTTACATATCCGCTTGGACAGGTTATTTCATTCATCAATTACTGTCAAAAGTCGAATGTAGACAGATATTTACACGAAAAATAAGACAAATTCTCACATAGTGGCAGGAAATGTTAGAATCAATCTTAAATCGTGAGAATGTTCTCTACGAGTGTTAGTATATTATCAATAATTCAATTAACAAATTAGAGTTGAACGTATCAAAAGTATAACCGATTCCTATAATTTTCGAGCAGCGGTAGCTTTATGTACATACTTAAAAAAATTAATGATTCACGATTGCTTGTAAATTCTAATTAATTAAACTATCATATGAGTTTAGTATACTGTAACTCAAATAACTGTTGATTAGTGATCTGTCGTGTTTACCATCGACAGTGCTAATATCATCAGCAGAAATATGAAGTCGAACTTCTTCTTTTTCTTCTCCGGAATGATTATTTCTATATTTTTTTACTATATTTAGTAATCGGAATTCCTCAAAAATATCTTTTCAAATAACCTTACTTTATCTAATGCATATAAATGCGGCTGATAAAAACTTTTGCGCACATTCCATTGCGATAACTATTGATTAATATAATGCATTTTTTATCAAAACGTAAATACAAATCAAAAATGGATTTAAATAGTTTCGCGTGGAAATTACCCAGTTTTATAGGAATGCGAATTTGAATTTTGTTTTAAAATCGTATTCAACAAAGAATAATTTTATGTTTATTTTTATAATTACTTATCATACCGTATACATATACCATATAGCTGTAGCGGTAGCAACGGTAGCGTAAGTTTGTTATATTTGTAGCTGTACATTAGTACAGCGAGAACCGCTACCTTAAACGAAAATGACCTCACAGTTGGTGTCGTCCCTTATAGCAATGGTTGGTTTTCGAAAAAGCCTGTTCCAATCGCCTAAGGCATTGCCTTGAAATCAATTTTAAAGCACGGGTTCTTTTTCTACTTTATTTTATTCTAAAATTTATATCAAACTACCACGATAACTTAACTTAAATAAAATAAAATCACTCTCAATTTACAGTCACGAATAAGAGGATGATTCTAATTGTCGTTTTTTTTGTTTACAGCGCATCGGGCACAAGCGCCGTGGCCATTGACAACAAGATCGAGCAAGCTATGGTGAGTAAACAAAATTATAATTCTAGTCTTTTACGTAGTAAGAGACAGCCTTATTACTTATCCTTATCCCTCTCGGTCGGGTCTCAGTACCAATTACCTATTGACATAAATAAAAAAGTTATAAGTATTGTAAAGCTTACTAGGATTTATCTAGCCTTCAGTTATATGTATACAATGCTACCTTTGATTTGTTATTGCCATCATTTTTATAAATCATTCTATAGCGGTTTATGGAGGGTACTTATCTGCGATCTCTGCTGTCAATAGTCACTGAATAACATGTCTGTTACATAAAAGGCGGACAGGACAAAATCGTGAAAGTTCCATTTATGACATTTGGCTACGGAACCTAAAAATAGTTGACCGTAAGACCTTCTACATTAAAAATAAATCGAATTATAGTCCACTGTCTCAGAGTTTCCAAAGAGAGATTTTATCAGTTACAAATGGCAATGTTAATATTAACAAATACGTAATTAAAATGCGCAAACGACGACAAGCAATTTACATCGATAAACATTACCGACGTGACGATTGGTAAAAGTTAACCTTTTCTACTTATGGTGGAGCTAGTTTGACGAGATTCAGGGATAGCCGGAACCTCTCCGTTTCCCTTGTAGAGGAAACATTTTATGAATAAATTTCTACAAGCAGATAGAACACTACGCCAGCACTAAGACATTCGTGTTATGCTAAATCTTAGATTTTAAATTTGATTTGTGTTCTTTCATTTAACGAAATCCTTTGGATAATGTACAAGTCATTAAGTGGTTTCAATTTTGAAATGACCTCACCATTGCAAAATTTTCAATGTTTATTGATCAGCATTTATGAAAAAAATTAATTTGAAACAACACGTTTAACGAAAGTTATTGCGAATGTATTAAATGTACTGTATACCGTTGAGAGTTATTTTCAGCCGTTAAGATTCCAATGTACATTAAACAGATTTGTTTGTCGGAGAAAATAACAACGCTTTTTATGTTAGTATTTTTATTATTTAAAATTTGGTTTATCTTTTGAAAATATACTTAGTGGAATAAAGTATATTTTATTTACTTACGCAGTCTGATATTTTGTTAATAGTTATACGATAAGTACTAAAATAAAAACGAGTCTGCTGATATAAAACAATTGTGATAAAACAATACTTATTCAATGTTAATCAATCGTCTAGTTTTTTATAGCTTCGTTTAATTTTTTTATCTGCCGCTTTGTAATTTTAATTGGCAACAGAGATAGAGGGTGAAATACATGAATAAATACTCCCAAAATACGGTTATAGATCAACGGTATCTGTAGACTTCTTTTGTAAGGGTTATATCATCGAAATAAGTAACGAATTAAACAATTATTTTATCAGATTCTTAGATGAGGATTAAATGCGTTTCTTGGATTACTTGCTTGAATTTTATTACAGTCTTTTGTACTTTAGGCTTAAAGGAAATACAGATTTAGATTATTCTAGTTATCTTTGGATTAACGCTAATACCGGACGGCGGATACAATCATTTGTTTTTATAAGCTTTTCTTTGTTCGTCTCACTATTATGAATTTTTAAACAAATAATACAGTTATAAAGTGAATAAATAAAAACATAAGACGAGTTGATATTATCTATCTATTTATGAACTATACAATAAAATTGGGTGTTCTTTATACATAAACAAATCAGTAGCGTTTCCTGATTACGTCACTCCAATCGCGAAATACCAAACACTGTCGCTGACCTCCGATTATCACTGCTATTAGGGCTAATAACTGTCACACTTAGGGTTGCCACTTTGTTTTCGTGGAATTAAAGTACGCAGTGTCAAAATAAAGTCATTGATTCTTGGTCATTACATTTATTTATTATATATTATTTATTTATTATATATTATTTATTTATTTTACATATTTCCGAAGATTCATCAAATTATTATTATTGCTAAAAATCTTCAGTTTGAAGTAAATAGGTAATTAATTTTTTATAAGCTTCATAGAAGCTTTGTTCCTTTCGTCTCGCCATTTCATCACAGAAAAAGCTCGCTCTGTGAATGCTGATGTCACGTAGATTAAATATCAAAAACTGTCGTCAGTCTTCTTGCTTTCATTTTTGTGCAGTAAATATTTCCGAAAAATAAAAAAAACAAGATCCAGCAAAGTATTTTCTTGAACTTTATTGTTCTCGTAAAGTATAAGAGTATAATTACCCAAAATATACAGTACTTTATTAAAAGTATGGTTGGCAACCCTAGGAACTGGGAAACTGTATTCGAAGAAAGCATTTTGTTCAACGCGAAAACGTTAAGATATCCAACATACAGCTTAACGAATAGTAACTAAGAAATTGTACGTTTTTTTGTTACTATGTTAAAGTCCTGATAAGAACTCAAGGTTTATTTTTTTAGTTACTTAGACCTGTGGGGAATTCTAATATGGTTTTAACGATTTGATATGATCGTTGACATATTTAAAGTCTAATCACTCATATTTTGCCTAGTACAACTTCTGGCAAACGAGTCGAAAAACCTAGGTCAGGTCTAGGTCTCATGTGTGATAAAACATTGCCAAAGTCTAGTACATAATTTTGATTATCCCCTCAATTTCGTTACGTTCTTGTGATACATATATCGCAATTTAGAACTAAAACGACGTAACTTAAAATGCGATATTTTGGGAAGCAACAAAATAAGTTTTAAGATATTGACTTATTTATATTTTCTTAGTTATTTACGTCAATTATTTACGCTCGAATATGGCTATGTTTGGAATATTGTTGCATTGAGAATTTCGGTTTAAGTCATTTTACGCAGATAACTACATTTACGTTTTTTTTTTAAATTGTGGCGTTTTCGGTCTAAAGGTGCGATATGTCTTCACGGATGAGTCTTGCACATCAGCGACTTGATGCAATGCCTCACTCTAATTGTACATCAACGCTCGACGGTGCTGTGTCAGTGTGCCGTACAAGTTCCGCATGCGCTCGATACCGATTCCACGAAACGGTATGCACACGGCTGAGAAAACAACAGCCCGTTTGTTGAAAAGCCTTTCCAGATCTAAAATAAGTTCAATGAATACAGCTCCACCATGATTAGATGCAACCTTTACAAATGTTGTGATTTTGACATTAAAAACTAATATCTGGATGACCTGGTTTTTTTATAAAGGGCTCCCAATAATAGTTTTTCTCACAAAAGAAAGGACTTGAAAAAGGAAAAGGATTGGAAGGAAGGGGAAGAGATCGGACTGGAGACATCTGGACTTGAACCAGGGAAAAACACGGATAAAACGACATTTTCTATAAATGAATCATTGCAATCTATCGCGCCCGGCATTATGATATTGAGGACACCACGCCTTGGGAATGAGACAGTCACTCCAGGTTTTTCAGTGATTATAATATGTAAACTAATAATAACTTAAATTTTATCTTTTATTTTTTTTAATGTATCTTTATCGTTTTTTTAATGTATTTTACATGCATGTATTTTACATTAAAAAAGATAAAACCCCTGAGTTTGTTTCGCCGGTTCTTCTTAGGTTAGGTTTAATTTTAGAGCCGATGGTAGAATCTGACTTTCAACAAATAAGTGTAATGCTTTTTATGTTAAATAAAAATATTTGATTTGATTTGATATGATATGATATGATATTCTTATTAGTCTGGTCTTCCAAGCATAGGTTTTTCCAAAATTATGTAAAGGATCTGTTATAAACAAATAAGTCGGTCGCTATTATTTGTAAATTGTTATTTGTAAATTGTATGTAACTAGGTATCTCCGGGTATGTGAGGTTGATTTTATTTCATAACTATACACTGTTTCATAACATGTTTATAAGTTCCTGCACTTTGTATGTCGAAGCTATAGCTGATGTGTATATACGTGGCTGTGTTATTTCTTAATGCCGGATCTTAAATGCCATTAATTGGAGTGTACTGTAGTAGTTTAAGCGAAGATACATTGAACGTCAAAACGAAAAACTCCGCTAAGAAAATATTTTGAATTTTTCTTCTTGAATTAAACTGTTTTCTAAGTTAATTGACTTTGATATTTTCCCTACAATCCACACTTCTTCGTCCTAGCATTATTCCCGGTATTTTATTTTACCCATGGACTGCTTATTACTTTTATCGGGATTTGATAGGACACTGGTTTTTGCACAGAGCGATTGCCATCTAACTTGCGCAACCCTAAGGGGAACTCGTTAACTCTTAACGATTATTATCACATGTTTTGATAATAACCGGGACCGACCGCTTAACGTGCTCTCCGAGACAGACCGAAGCACATATTTGTAAGATCAATACAAACATCTGCCCGAGCGGGAATCAAACCCGCAACCGCCGAGGCTAAAGGCAAACAGATTCGCTACCAATATTCCACATCGATGTTCCTACTACCTACTATTGTTTATTATTGTTAATTATTACCGAAAAGAAAAAAAAGTTTCTTGTAATGATTTATATTTATAAAATTGTGTGATTAAAACTAAAATAAATAAATAAATAATTGGCTTTTTATTTTGATTAAAAATTGTCATGTAGTTTAAAGTATCAAAATTGTTTTTGTAACTCATCTATAGAAGCTACAAAGTGTCATATTGGGAAACCTCGACTCTAAATCTTAGCTATTTTTAGTTACCAGGAAACGTGAGATGTCTCTTAATCTAATTATGACCGCGTTTCCTTGTTTGTTTATTATCTCAATGAATAAAAATAATAATCATTTTTGTTATCATTTTACTTAATCTTCAGTCTTTTGTGACTTACATTGTTGTTTGTATTCTAAAGATTACTATTTGTCGTATAGAATTAGAATAATAATTTATAAATTTATAAAACGTTCTAAGGTGCTTCCTTGTAACAATTAATGTGGGTATTTAAAATTCTGGTCAGGCATAATAATAATAATAATAATAATAAAAACACTTTATTGTACACCAAAACAAAACAGAAAGACATACAGACACGGAGAGAAAGAAAAAATATGTACAAGTGGCGGTCTTATCGCTAACAAGCGATCTCTTCCAGACAACCAAGTAACATTGCGTAAAAGTCATAAATATCAGAGTAATAGGGTGGTAAGAAGGTGTACATAGAATATATAGATTGTAAAGTAGTGATGCAACCATATTAATTAAAATATACAATTTATACATATGAAATAAATAAGTTAATATAATATACATATAATACTATATATATATATATATAGAAGGCATATATTTACATATTATATATATCTATATATACTTTATCAGTAAATAAATAAATATAAAAAATATATATAATAAAACGACAGGTCGAACAGGACAATTTTATAAAGACAAGTAATGTAATTTTAATAATCTTTTAAAAGTAGAAATAGTTTTTGCACGTCTTATACATAGCGGTAAAGAGTTCCACAGTCGAACAGATTGTACAGTAAAAAAGTTTGTATAAAAAGAAGAAGAATGAGAAGGGACTTTAAGGGTGAGCAGTTCTTGGGAACGGAGATTACGATTATGAGTGTCTTTAAGAAACTCAAAACGTTCTTTGAGATAAAAAGGAGTGTTAGGATGGAAAAGAGTACAGTATAGAAGAGAAAGAATGTGAGTATTCCTGCGAAGACGGATTGGTAGCCACTCGAGCTTTTTACGGAAGTCAGAAATGTGGTCATATTTGCGAAGTCCAAATATAAACCTAATGCAAAGATTTTGAATACGCTCGAGTTTGTCCAACTGGCCTTCTCTGAGATCCAGGTAACATGTATCAGCATAATCAAGAATTGGTAGTAGGATAGATTTTGCTAACGCAATTTTGGTAGGAATTGGCAGAACGGTACGCAGACGCCGGATGGATCCAATAGAAGCGAACATTTTCCTGCTTACCTCACTAAGCTGAGGAGCCCAGGAAAGAGTTTGGTCAAAAATGATACCTAAATTTTTCACCTCATCACTATAAGGAATTAAAATGTTATTATAAATAATTGGAGATAAAAGTGAAAAATTTATTCTTGAGATCATTTTAGTGCTACCCATAACAATAGCTTGACTTTTAATGGGGTTTACTTTAATGCCAAAAGAGTTACTCCAAATTAAAATTTTGTTTAAATCCGAATTTATTTCAGTGATAACGCGTGGAAGGTCTTCTAATTTGGCTTGTGCGTATATTTGGAGATCGTCAGCATACAAGTGGTAGAGAGAAGAAATGTTTTGAGTAATGGAATTGATAAAAATTGAAAAGAGGAGTGGCGATAAAACGCCTCCTTGAGGTACACCGGCATATAATATCCTCCAATCAGAATAAGAGTCCTGCACTCGAATCCTTTGGCGGCGGCCATATAAATAGCTCTGAAACCAGTCATTAACTGATGGAGATATATTAAGAGAGATTAAAATAGCCAGTAATATGTCAACAAGTAACAAGTAACAAGTAGGCATAACCCACTATATTCGGCGTCCCAATCGAATGCACTAGCTACTGTTATTATGGGACACCGTAGAACATCTTTTTTCTTTTCTATATATATATATATACTTACTAGTGGCCCGCTCCGGCTTCGCACCGGTATAAAATATATAGCCTACGTCATTCACTGAAAAAATGATTAAAATCGATCCAGTAGTTTTGATTTATTCATTACTGCCCGTGGCCCGCACGCGTTAAATGTAATTATTTACGACATCACATTAGGAACCCCAAAAATCTTTTTTTCTTTACTATTTAATGGATGTTATTATACATATAAACCTTCCTCTTCAATCACTCTATCTATTAAAAACCGCATCAAAATCCGTTGCGTAGTTTTAAAGATTAAAGCATACATAGGGACAGAGAAAGCGACTTTGTTTTATACTATGTAGTGATTATCAACTTTGACGACCGTGGTGGGGTTTTCGTAGTCCGCCTTTAGCTTTGACGGCCGCGGTTTTGATTCCCTCTCGGGGCTGTTGTATTGATCTTACAAATATTTGTTTTGGCCTCCCCACCGTGCCTCGGAGGCGTTAAGCTGTCGTTCTTGATTAGTATGAAATAACATCTGATAATAATTTTTAACTCTTGATAAATATAATTGGCTCTCATCCAATGACTTGCTAGTTTGCCCTGAAGGTTGTCGAGGTTAAAAACTAGTAACCTGACATAACCAAATAATAGTAATAAGCAGAATCTGGAAAAATAATCGGGTATTCCTAGCATTAGGGAAGAGGGTACTTATTTATTTTTATTTTCTTTAAACGCTACACACTCAACGGCCCCCATTAGGATAGTGATATTCTCAATGACAAGGACAAACACACACAGACCAGAAAACATGCCTCTATGGTCAATACAAACATCTGCTTCGAGCAGGAATCGAACCCCTGTGGCGCTTAAGGCAGGTTCGCCACCGCTGCGCCACAACGTCGTCGATTAAATTGTAAACAACTTATTTTCGAGTATATTGAAAAATAATATTGTCATACACGCTGTATGAAGCTTGTTCTCGTGATTCACGTTTCTCAACAATATTGCAATTTTTCAGAGATCTCATAAATGCTTTCTTGTCTTCGTTCCTCAACGAACATGATATTTTCGTAATTGCAATAGAGTTTCATAGATGTGCGTTATTGAAGTCGACGCGCATCGTCTATAATTAGCTGCCACAGATGGCCTCAAGCGATTGACCCCAATCCAGCCCTAATGCCCACTAACATCGCTACGTATTTTTATCACTCCATGTCCAGTACGCTCGTATGATTCTTTTTGCTCTAGTAAAGCAGACACTTTAATGATATTTACACGCTTGGCTGTTTTCATATTATAAATATCGTTTTATTTTTTAATCTATTCTATAAAGCCATTAGTCCGATTGAGTTATATCTTTATATGTTTATAATCTCGGCAGCAGTATCCCAGAATACAGTCGTTACATGTAAGCGATTGACTGATAAGAAGGGAGCAGCTGAGGAGTTTACACAGACTTAGTACTAAGACATAGAATTTTCAATTCTAACAAGCCAAATGTGTTCGAATGAATGAAGTGTCAAAAGTACAAGTACTTATCATTCATTTTTCATTCATCAATTTATCTAAATAGTAATATTATAAATGTAAAAGTTTGGATGGATGGATGGATGTATGTTTGTTTCTTACTCTTTGATGCAAAAATTACTCCATAGATTTCGATGGAATTTGGAACATAGATAGTTTATAACCTGGATTAACACACAGGATACTCTTTATCCCGGAAAGGTGTTAGGTTTCCATGAGATTAACAATAAAACGCACGCGCTAGAGTATAATAATTAAGTATTACCATAATATAAATAATAAAAGCGAGTGGGAATTCATGTTACAATATATATTCAAAATTAAAAATCACGCGGGCGTAGGCGGGGAAAACAACTAGTTACATATTTTTCTAACCATTTGAATATCATACAGATATAATCGACACAACAATTATATTGGTTTCACGCCATGTTGCTTATAGCAATAAAACGTTATGGAAATAGGCACGTGATAAAATTAATACCGGTTTGCCTTGAGATACCTTCAAATGTAAGAAACGTAAACGTTTTAGATAAAGTTCTGCCGGATAGATCGTTTCTCGTTGTGGTACTTAATTCTTTCGTAAGATCACACACGCCTTTAAGTTCACGCTGTGTTACATCACCCAGTTACACACGTTTACCCAAGATTCGCCCAACTGGTGTTCAGAATCCGTAGCTCACACTACTGACCCAGTTTCCTCAGCTGTATGCGTGAAATAAACTATTTTGTTTTTTTTTTCTTTGATCATTAGAGGCACACCGCTAGCGATGTATAAACTCGTACACACACATACATACATGTTTTGTTTGATTTCAACACAATCACTTCCCTTCGTCTTTAAATTTGTTTCTTTTGATCCTGTATTTAGCTTCGTAAATTTAACAACTCTGTTGAACAGTTCTAAGTCGTCTGTGATCTTTTTATTATTACATCCTTAACATCTAAGTAAATGTTTTCAATTGCCAAATATTTCACGCCTATCTAATTATTCTACGACGCCAAATGCTTATTCGTTAATAACCTTGATAACTCGTACATCGGTACCGACGAACCATTTCCTTTATTAAAGCCGATGTATTATTAATCCGTGGTTGTAAATTTTTGTTTGCTTCAAGTGCCGCCTTATGCTAATTTGCTTTGTGTACGTGATTTGCATGAACCAAGCGTGACCCGTCGGGACTAAGAATAGACACGGAAGGAAAGCTGGCCCCGTTGTGCCACTGGAGTGGAGACACGTGCTCGAATGATTACACCGTCGATTGGTTTGCTGGTGCAAGATAGAGATTAACGGACGTCAAGGGTCACGCAAGGGCCGTCGCGTGCTAACTGCTCGCGAGAACTACTGGAAGGCTTTAAAATAATCCTTTACTTTCACGCTTCCTTTGAAATCGTCGTGTTAATGTTCGAAGTAATGGTGTTATAAAATGGAAAACGCCTTTCGTTCTATTTTCCTAATGATATCGACTTTTAAAATGCTTTGTTTCTTATTCTACCAAAAGCATTTATTGTTTTCTTTGTTTCTTAAAAACCGGCCAATTGTCGGACACATAAAGGTTTCTGTACCACCGTAGTATACAAAATTGTGATTCTCCTGTTTTCCTTTAATTTTGAATTTAAGTTTGTTTTTTTATTATTACAGTGACAATAGAAATATTTTACGTAATACAGTATGATATTTGACGTGAGATACAGGTACAGGCCGGATTGGTAATAGGAGTTAAATATTTGGTACACTTTGAGTACGAAACCCTTAAATCTAAATAATCATATTTATTAATAAAAATATTTGTTATTATGTTGCCACATCAAACATTTATCATAATAATTGAATAGGAACAATATTAGTAATCTAATAGGGATATTATCATTTGCTAACATATATTTTCCGCTATTAATCTCTCAGTGGAAAATTACATAAATTGTTGATTTAACTTCTATTATTATTGTCATTCGATTTACATATCAGTACTTGTCGCGATAACGTGCGAACTATCTGATTACATTGTAAATATGTTGTTTTGCTGAAATCCGTTACAAAAATAGCTTTGAAACTTATCGGTATGTATATTTATTGCTTTTTTATTGGTTCTACGTCATTTCTTTTCTTTACTAATAAAATAAAATAATTTAGTGCTAAACAAAATGTCGGTACTCAAGGCCCCGACTGCTAAAGAAAATATTCTGTAGAAAATATTTTTTTATTTATTGATTTTATAGTTTTGCAAATTATTTTATTTTATACATTTTAGTTACGCATTTAACAACCGTACTGGTCGTCACTACGATTTTCGAAGAGATCATTGTTAGAACTGGACCAAATTGAAAGGGGCCACGCAACGCATCAATTCAAATGTTCACGTGTTCCCTCCTTCTTACAATGTGGGCTCCTTCAAACGAGGCGTGAAGAGGCATCTTGCGAGTAGGCAGGGCAAGGGTGGCTAACACGGTTGCATTCCGCAACTCTGTTAATCGCCTTCGCGTTTGGACTTTATTTCCACTTACCATCAGGTGGAGTAGAGTCATCTGCCCTACTTTCCAAATAAAAAAAATAAAAATAAAAAATAAAAAACATCAAAATCGGCTGACCCAGTCGAAAGTTCTGAGGTAACAAACCTGGAGGAAGTTTCTTCCTTCTTTTTTGAAGTCGGTTAAAAAGAACCTGAATTTCTAATTTATTTAAATTTTTCTTCTAATAATTGGTGCATATTTTAATGTTCAACGGTCTTCAATTTTACTTAGTTCTTTGCTTGATCGGCATCGTTACATGATCAATCAGGTACACTGACAGGAAGGTTAACAGACGCTCGTCAGTTTTTTCTTGGTATGATGACGTTAGTTTTTATTCTTAATAAAATTAATTGGTATTATATTTAATCTCAAAGAAACAAGAATATACACGTCGTAAATAATTCTGGCATAATACGTTGTCTGGAAGAAATCGCTATTTTGTGAAAGAGTATTTTTATTTGACGACGTTGTGGCGCAGCGGTAGCGAACCTGACTTAAACGCCACAGGTCGCGGGTTCGATTCCCGCTCGGAGCATAATATGTTTGTATTGACTATGCAAGCATACTTTCCGGTCTGGGGGTATTTGTCGTTGTCATTGTGAATGTTTCCGGACTCCCGACACAGGGTATTACTATCCTAATGGGGGCCGTTGAATGTGCAACGTTTATTATTATTTATTATTATTATTA
Source organism: Hestina assimilis (assembly GCA_023373885.1). Classification (NCBI taxonomy): domain Eukaryota; kingdom Metazoa; phylum Arthropoda; class Insecta; order Lepidoptera; family Nymphalidae; genus Hestina; species Hestina assimilis. The sequence goes on along the minus strand of CM041740.1, from coordinate 4,290,786 downwards.
TTATTTATTTCATTTTCAAATTTATAGTTAGTGTTGTAGTACTAGTTTCGGATCACTTTATCTTTTTAACAAAGTCCTTTAGTAATCCGTATTTATCTCAAATCAGCAGCTTCATCTTTTTTCCCGGTTTATCAAGCACTTGTGTCAGAGAATCCGAAATTGTTTCCGTGTTTCATGTTTTGTGCACCTGCCTGCGATTTCGTCTGCATGGATTTCAGATTTTTTTATGTCATGACAATTGGCAAACAAGCATACGGTCCGTCTTATGGTAAGCAATCACCGCAACCTATGAACGCTTGCGATACTTGAAGTATCAAGAACAGAGTGGTGCAAGATTGGGCCTGCAGTGCTCTCACTTATCCCATGAAACGGAACAGTACTCTTTTACTATATGCCGATTTTCTGTGAGAGTCCCATTTATACTGCCAGGAGCATGGCTCTACTACTATGCTTCTAAAAGCCCACTTGAATAAAAATAATTTTGATAATGTTAATCAGTATAAATATATCGTACGCAATTGTTTTCATAAACACACTCCTTTAATCTCTATTTATCTTATTTCATCCTTGTAGTGAGGTTATTGAATCTTTAACGTCTTCGTAAACACCTATAATGATGTTTTCGTCTTTGGGGTCAGTCATTCTTGTTGTATCAGGATAAGATGGATGAGTGGGCTCGTGTCAACGACGTACTCCCCAGGTCAAGTGTTTTACTATTATAATGACCCCAACTTGTTTATCATCATTACGTCGTTTATCTCGAAATAACTTTCTGTGCGATTAATATAATATGTTATGTGCGAAGATTTATGTGTATTTATTTTCTTAATCGATTGTAGAAAGGAGGGCGTTCTCAATTCGATTGTATATTTTTGGCATTGTTTAGTCATTGTTTTCTTCAAATTTGAGGATTTACTACTTACGATATCTTATCCTACTAATATTATAAATGTAAAAGTTTTTATCTTCCAATATTTAATACTTAATAAATTTAGCAAAGAGATAGATTATCTGGAATCGGAAAAATGTTAAGTTCCTGTGGGAGAACTAAAAAACCTACAAACTCAAAACTCAAACCGGAATTTACACTACATACACATAAATGTGCTTAAAATATGCTGCAGAACGTATTTTATTGAAATAGATGTGGCTTAAGGAAAATGATTTACTTACAAAAGATTTTATCTCTGGAGCCAATTCCAAGGTCACCGTGGAAAAAGTCGCGGGCAGATGCTAGTATATACATGTGTATTAGCTATTCCCTCGACAGATAAGTGTTACAGAATTTGGAATTCCTAATTCAGCTAAAGTTTGCTACCCGATATCTTCCCCTATCATAATATGCCTCAAAGGTGGTCCCGAATTCATGTTGTGATACTATCAACGAAATTTTTTTTTTTAACGGCCCTCATTAGGATAATTATATCTTGTGTCGGGGTCCGGAAACATTCACAATGATAAGGACAAACACACCCAGACCGGAAAACATGCCTGTACGATTAATACAAACATCTGCTCCGAGCGGGAATCGAACCCGGAACCCTCGAGGCTAAAGCAGACTCGCTACCCACAACGCCACAACGCTGTGTGTGTTTTTAGAACGCAGTTAAGGCATTTAACCAATTTGTCCATTTTTTACTCATGCCAGTGATAAATTACTGAATCCAAAGAAGATTTTTTTTTTTTGATTATTGTAAGTGGTTTAATTAAATTATTGTTTATTACATGATATGTCGTATAAAATATTTTTATGGACTTGATAAGAAGTTTTGCGCGCACTTAGGTCATTGCCGTGTTCGATAATTTTAACTTCCTAATTAAACAGAAAAATCCAATCTACTATAACATAAAGTATAGTATATAAAATAATACATATTTGTTAAAGTACAATATAACTGAAAAGTTCGTAAGGGCTTACCAACGATTTTCCTATATAAATTCTAGTACAAATGCAAAATAAAATATTTTATATTATTTATTGATTTATTTGTTTATTTGTTTATTTATAAACACAAATTTTATGTCATTATGTGTTTCTCTTAATCACCGGAAGGTCAAATGCCAACTTTCATAAATTTCACTTTAAAAATTCGTCTAATCGTTCTTAGGTCACAAAACCAAATGAAACAAATTTTGTAATAATACTTCAAACAATATATATTATAATTTTAAATCGGGGTAATCTTGACAATCCCGGACATCGTCCAAACCAGAATAATACCTTAAACGCCACAGGTCGCGGGTTCGTTTCCCGCTCTGAGCATAATATATTTGTATTGACCATGCAAGCATATTTTTCGGTCTGGGTGTATGTGTTTTCGGACCTCCGGCACAGGATGTGTTTCTGGACCTCTGGCACAGGATATCACTATTCTAATGGAGGCCGTTGAGTGTGCAGCTTTTTATTTAATGTCTTTTGGGTACGGTAACTATTTAAGCCCGCACCAGAATTCACAATCACCCTAAAATATAGCAATTACAGAATTGTGTCATATGTTAAAAATAAAACATTAATGTACAACTGTGCGAATATCAAAAGAATAATAATGAGATGTTATCAGGGCGATGTTTGAACACTTGGTTTCGAAATAACTCCGCGCCACGATTGTTTTGTACAATATTTTCGCGTGTACAGAAATTTATAAACAATGCTATTTTAAATGTGTTCTCGTTTTATTTAAGATGTAAATTGTGCTTAAAATTGTGACTAAAGGTATATTAGAAGTTGGAAGAGATAGGGTAAATTTATTTATTTATTTAGTTATGGACACATATTACATCTATCTTTACAGAATATATCCAAGGCGATAGTGTAGCAATTTCAAAACTAATTTATACAATAGCACAGAACAAATAAAGTTCATTTCGTGAATTCACGCTCAGAGCGATGGAATATATCGATTTGAGCGGAAACCATGTTGAGCGTGCGCAGTGCCCGCGTCCAGGGCGCGTCGCGCAATAGACCGGTACGCGCGCGCGGTTCGACCAACAGCTGTGGCCGTCGCCGCCGCCACACATACATAACCGGCACGCATAAATTCAGCGTTGCCAAGACTCCGGTATTGCTGACCCTACCCCGATATAACTCAATCACATACTTAGCCAGGGCTAGCTCTCGTCTAACCTCTAACTGGTTGTAACCAACCCTGCTGTGTTGGGTACATCAGTGGGTAAAACGGATACACACCATACAGTTTTAAATATAAAAACCTGACAAATTTGTTTTGTATACGTTCCAACATAGACTTATATTTTGCTTCACGCGGACTCCAAATAGCAGAATTAACCTTCATGTGGCTTCTAACCAACGTCTCATAAAGTGCTCGTAAAGCATTTATGTTTGTAAAACCAAGAGTTTGTCGTAATACAAACCCCAGATTACGGTAGGCTTTTTTACAAATTGTAACAATATGCTCTCCAAACGGCAGATCGCCTGTGAAACGCACCCTCAGGTGTCTTTGACAAGAGATTTGTGCCAAACAGTAGTGATTGTACAGAGCGATTGCCATACGACCTCCGCAACCCTGAGGGCGAAACAGTAACTCCTTGGATAAGAGCAAATTACCTATCAAGAGTTAACGATTATTAACAGGTACAGAGCGATTGCCATACGACCTCCGCAACCCTGAGGGCGAAACAGTAACTCCTTGGATAAGAGCAAATTACCTATCAAGAGTTAACGATTATTAACAGATGTGATAGCAACCGTGTCCGACAGCGTAACGTGCTGTCCAAGGAACAGTTATGTGTAAGATATGTGTAAGAGCAGTACAGACATCAGCGGGAATCGAATCTGCGACCGTCGAGGCATCGAGGTCATTTATTTATAACGTTGACTGAATTTAAATCAGAGTGTTATGTATACAAACAGGTTATAGAGCTACAAGAAATAAAATAAAAAAATGGCCGCTTTATGATAAAAATAACTTGAATATACAATACTTAATTATTTCGTATAAAAACAATCACAACCAAATTTATCATATGACGTCATACAGTTTCGAATTAATTTACAATTCTTTATTTTGTCTTAATAATTTTATTGCGACAGCAACACGTTTAATAAATTCTCTACGTTCGCAGTTATTGCCTCACCGACAACATTCAGAAAAATATAAAAAAATGCGATTTATGAATTTTTGCTCACAGTAATAGACTATATATACATTAATTTTTAATTTTAATCACTCAAATAAACAAAAAAAAACTGAAAACTGAAAATTCTTTTTCAATTCATTTGGGTTTTGTAATTTTCCTTTCTCGGATTCGAGAGCTTTTGTGTACCTAACACAAAATCACTTTTATAATGTCCTATATGACCCCACTGTTACACATACAAATAAATTCTTAATACAATTTTATTGCAATTTCAATCGATCACTACTTGTAAAAACGAATGTCTCAAATTAAGATTGGAGTAATAAGCAAACTCCGGTCAAATACTCGTAAGAATAAAAAATTCACATTACAAAATGTAAACAATAGTTTTAGTCATAATCACAATAACATAAACAAAAGAATTTGCGTTTTTAATTGTGTCATTAGCAGCACGCTAGTGTGTTATCGTGTTATTTTTACACTCGATTGTGTAGCGTCGTAGCTGCTTAGTATGGCGATGATGTCACCCGGAGCATAAAGTTTATGATCGTCCGTTCGTTTTGACTCTTGCCGTGTTTACGTATTCCATCAGCCAAACCTGTTTCTTTATCCTCATAAAACGTTAAATGAATACCTCGTTCTGATACGCTTCGAAAATATTGTTTTAGTTTTTTTTTTGTTGCTACAGATGTTTCTATGCGGATATTTTTGTTTTATAAAGTTTTACTGTTATCTCGTTTATTTATGATAGATTTTTACGGTATTATCTGTAATTACGATTTTAAATATTTATAGATAAAGTGATTAAATATTCAATCTCTTGATCGGCAATTAGCCAAAATTGATGGTTTTATTACGAGGAATCTCTCTTTTATACGTGAATCATGAAGTATTTACGCTCTATCGTAAAATAATTTAACAGAACTCCTGAAACTGACATTGTTCCCCTCAGTTCAATCACCCGACTTAATGCAACGTGGCTGGTTTTATGTTCTGCCCTTGGATATATTATATCATCGTATTCTATATTTTTGTACGTGACTGCGAAAAAGTTCACTGCACTCTCTTCAGGGACATTGCACTGATTCTTGATTTCTCACAACTGTTTGGAAGCCGATACAATCAGCTCACATCTTATCTCGTCCTCTTAACATTATTCTCGTGCCCCTTATCCTTATCTAATTTACCCACTAGCATGCTAAAGTTGACACGCGATAACTGTCTTGTTTAATTTATTCCGTGTTGTTACTGCATGAGCGATGCGAGTCTAATCATCAATATCCTGTGCGACGTACGCAGGTTGCTTTAACGTAGGAACGAGCGAGGTGGCCAATTGACTATCAATTTTATTTATTCCAATGAACCTATTGGCGAATCGTCAATCAACGACAATGATAAAATAGTAACGAACGAAACTGGCGAAATCCAGTGTCGTTATGATATAAATTCGCTCCTAATTGAAGGTCGCACCACCCACGCTTTGACTCGGAGATCACATCATTCAGTTTATTTTTAATCTGTGCTAATTATATTATAAGAATATTCCGCTCAGACCACATTTAGTGTCATTCCTCAGCACCTAAGTGTACTTTGACTCATGCACGTAAGAAAATCTAAGATTCCATGTAGGCGGACAGAAAAAAATACTCGTACGGCGTTGTGAATGTTGAGACACATTCTTTAAATTGCATCTCGTTTATTTTTAACATAATAGCGGCAAATAGATGTAATGATATTATTGATATTGATTTTCTTGTATTGCATTAACGTCCGCATTCTTAGTTTGTTTTATCATTTATGCCACTGGCGGCCCGCTCCGGCTTCGCACGGGTATAAAATATATCATTTACTGAAAAATGATTAAAATCGATCCAGTAGCTTTGATTTATTCATTACTGCCCGTGGCCCACACGCGTTAAATGTAATTATTTACGACATCACATTAGAAACCTCAAAAATAACAGTATTTATCCACTATTTAATGGATGTTATTATACATATAAACCTTCCCCTTCAATCACTCTATCTAAAACCGCACCAAAATCCGTTGCGTAGTTTTAAAGGTGTAAGCATACATAGGGACAGAGAAAGCGACTTTGTTTTATACTATGTAGTGATTATCGTCCTTTGATTAATAGCATGTCAGTTATTCTTGTGCCAACGTTATTTACTCGTTACTATTGTGCTGAAATTGAGCTTTAACAAATCTTTTTGTTTTCTTACAAACAGTTAATCATATTCGTCTCTATTTATCTAAAATAGACGCTCAAAGTTGTTGCCAAGTTTCATTGAATACAATGCTTTTATACGTGGTTATATCCGCTATGCTTAAAATACTTTATGAAATATGTAGTAGTTAGTTTGTTTTTGTTTTAATTAACTTAGTTATGATTATAAATTGTTGTAAATCTCAAATCATGTACGGAGCGGCATATTCGCTCAAGCAAAAAAGCTCCTTAATAAAGAAAAAAAAAAAAAAGAAATCTGTTAAAATACTTTTGTGTATATTTAAAACGTATACTAACCAAAGAAACCTGTTTTATGTTTAATAATATTTTTCATAAAATTAAATAATATTAAAGTTTTTCCTTGTAATCCTAAATGATGATACGGAATTATATTTTTCTGTTTTATTAGCGCTATGTTAATTAGCCACAATCGCAAATCTCGTTACCAAGAATCTCATTAGTTAGTTGTTGGAGATGAAAATTTAGAAATAAAATTACAAAATTTTTTTATAACAATAAAACTACTGCGAAATATACATATTTACGTACGATGAATACAAATTATCATTTTGTATAACGCTTTGCTTACTAAATAACGAAGTAAAAAATTATAATTATGAAATTATTATGTCCATTGTTTATAACAAACAAATACATATATCTATCTACATGTAAGAGTATGAAAAACAAGTTTTTAGCTTCGAGAGTCCACACGAGGTACGCGTGGCGATGACGTGTGCATCGCCATTTTAAATAGGGCATGCGCTCGCGCAGACCATCAGTCGCCCGGCAGGACGCGCAGACGTTACTTGATCGCGCACTCGCGCAGTCCACACTGTCCTCAGTCGCATTTCAACCGCCGTCGGTTAACAACGTGCGTTTCGTACAACTCTGAAAAACAAGTTCAAGTCTGAATCATGATTGACGTTATTAAACCTCGCGATGGTTGCCTTTACGAAATCAGACAAAAGGGACAGAAAAATCCCTGTTACGTGGTCGTGCCTAATACAAAAGTACGTTAACATTTTATTTTATTTATTAGTTCTTGCGTGTGACATTTATTTAGGTCGTCTTTTAAATATCGACGTGTCGGTCTTGACTTATCGATATCAAATATACCGTTGAACTCGATTTTCGGTAATTTAAAATAAATGAGATCAAATTTAATAAAATTTTATTGTAAAATATTTCTTTTCAAAACAAGTTTTCATTATTTTATAAGTCCGAATAAAACTGTGTGACTGATGTTGTGTTTCGAATTATTTTAACGACAGTTTTCAATCTTTCCAGGATCTGGTTAAGAGCCACTTGATGTTTGCGGTGCGCGAGGAAGTGGAAGTCCTCAAGGAGCGCATCGCAGAACTCATGGAGAGGATTAACCAGCTCGAGGTGGAGAACAGCTACCTGCGCGCACACGCTAGCCAGGACACACTAGCGCAACTACCGGCCGCTGGTACCAAGCCGCCGCCGCAGCCACAGGGCCCGCAGCCCCCGGTATCGTAGGCCGGCGGCCGGGGCCCGTGACACCGCCTGCCGGCCGTCGCCGGCTCGCCTCCTCCGGCCTTCCCCCTCGGCGCGCGCTCCACGCGGGACCCAGGGAGTCACTATGGCTGTGCTATGTTAATGCGTATGTTGACAAGAATCGACCGCCGGTCGCCGCCGGTCGCGCCGGCCGCGGTCGAGCGCCGAGGGTCGCGCCCGCCCGCCTCCGTCGTACGTACATCACTCGTATCTAGTTAGTTCGTCGCTGCTGCGCGGGGCCGGCCTCCTATTCGTCGCCGCCCGCCGCGCCGCCCGAGCCTGTCGTACTATTATGCTTGGATTTATAGAAATATATTTTTTTCTGTTATTTAATATTTAGGGTGCAGAATTTCGTGCTAACTGCCATGCTTTCGCTACGCGTCTCGCAAACGAGCCCGTGTAGAGTAACGATGTACGACAATATTTTTTCGTTTAAGTGTCTAGACATCGCCTATCCATAACGTATTCCATATAAGAAAGTATATTTTAAGTCGTGTGTTTATATCGATAAAATACTTGAATATGTCTGTGCATTGAACAATGACTGTTAATTTATTTTCTATAATTTTATTAGATATCTTAATTTAAGTTATTTATCAAGGTTTATCGTGTATCATTTGAAAATGACACTGTTGTATTTTCGTGGACTCGACCCTCCGCCGAAGTGTCAGCTTTGTTCACAAGGAGATGAATGACAAAACAATAGAGCTTTGGTCGAAGTTTTTATTAGGATTATACGGTATATATTTTAAAGTTTTTGGTTGGTTGGACAGTCATATTAAGATACTATACCCTTCACCTCCATCTAAAAATATGGTCGCATGTGACCATTACAGTCGTCATATCACGCCGTAGGAATTTTAAGGTTAAGTGAATCGACGCTAAATTAAAAGTTTCCACAGCGCTGTTTTAAAAAAACAACTTTTTAAATATTGGAATCGATTTACTTAACTTATTAACATATTAAATAAACATTGATAAATTAAAATTTAGATTTTGCCGTGAGATGGAATCTCGCAACCTATAATTACGATCAAGGCTCCCTTAACGTAAGATTTCAGTATACATCGTACAGTATTTATGAAATAAATTGTTCGTTCCTCGCCAACCTAAGGATAATGATCTGTTTAGTTTTCTCGAGTGTATGGAGTTGTTTCATTTAGTTATTTTTTAATGTATGCAGTTTTACAATGTAACGTCTTGGATGTAATACATCACTAAATAATAATGTTAGTTTAATTATTCGCCGTTGCGGGGGTGTAGCCTCGTTGACGCTGGCTTTAGTGAATTTTGCACGCTGAACTAGTAAAATAAAAGTAAATAAAAAAAAACTATTTTTATTCCAAAACCCTATACTTATAACGATAAATAGAGGTTATATAGCGATTTAATATTGTATTTTTTTAATAACTGATTTAAAATTGTTTGTATATAGTACAAGTCTTTATAGATATCGTGAGTTGGTATGTAAATAATGAGTGTTTGGAGACATACAATATGTCAAAAGGGATTGGAAGCGAAACGTATGTAATGTAAGTTAAATAATGCTGTATTTAAACACGCTTTACTGTTTATCGTTGAATAACCGAACAAAAGTTGTCTGGGTCCGGGTTTGTGACGTTATATGTTGAGAGAATAATGAAATATTCAGTTTGATGGCAAACCCAGCGACTGTTGCTGTGTAGTTTAGTATTTTGTACAAGGCTACGTATGTGTATAGATATATAATGTCTTCGTGATTATTGTGAATATGCAGTAATTTACTCCATTATTAGAATATGAAATATAACGTTATATGATTCTGATATTGTAAATATACTGTAAAACAGAATGTCCAATGTAGCTTATGTCGACCAGATGGTTCCTCGTACCCAATAAATGCAAAATTAATAGAAAGTTGTTATTCTTTATTATTTACGCCCCTATCCTTATCCTGATCGGAAGATAAATCGAAATTACTAATTTGATTTACCTGATACAAAACAACCTCTGCTCGACGCTCTCAAGCCAAGTATGGTTTTTTGTGTCATGGGGCTTGGCAATGAAGCATACTGTGCACCTGATGGTAAGCAATCACCGCAACGTATGAATGCTTGCGATACTTGAAGTATCACATGTGCTCATATGATACTTCGAGTATTACTTAGCAACCCAAGAGATGATAAAGTAACAGAGGGGGTGTGAGATTGGGAGATCGCTCATCGCACTCTACAGTACTGATATAGTTACTTTACGCCGATTTTCTGTGTGAGGGTATCATTGCCCCGGTCGAATCTCCGGCACTCTCACTCGTCGCACAAAACGCAACAGTACCTACTGATACTGTTACTTTACGTCGATTTTCTGAAAGTTAGTACTTCCCTGTCGAGGCAGCCCTTTTGGAGGAGCATGGCTCTACTACTACAAAGTCAACAGCGATTCACATTTAGAGAAAAATAAATACAGAAAATAGGTACAAGAAAATAATAATTGTAATGTTCTGATAGCGGTTTATTATCTTTTTTTAGGAGTTCCTTTCTTATCTCCGTAGATATCGATCAAAGATATCCGATAAGAAAAATATTAAAAGCGATTTACATTCTGCGGAGATTCGTGTAATCTAAGCAAAAATGTTAAAAGATCCTTCTTTTTTGTTGTTGGTTAAAATAAACTGGTAATTTCATATATAATACTTTAAAGTTTATTATTGATAATTATACCATTAAAACTTAATGAGAAAGAACTTAATAGTCTGATAATTGCTAAAATAATAAATATAATTACTAATAAATGAAGCGTTACAATTATTGAATTATTATGTGCCACAAACTTTAATTATATATATAATTATGTATATAAGTACTGCATCCATCTTGAGCAAAGGAATTTTATTACTATATTAATTTCGATTGGAAGTGTTAAGAATCTAAAATGAACAAAGAAAAAATTAAATTAATAAAAATTAATTACTAAGTTCCTCTTCCTGGTCATGGAAATTATGGGAAACAAAATTAAGTTAACTAAAATCTCACTTAAAAACAACTTTTTCAAGTAAGTATTATTTGCTGATGATAATTCTTCCTTTAGTAACACAGTAGTACATTAAAATAACGATATAAGTAAATATATGAAAAAAGATTTTTGGAAGTCTGAAGTGGCTAAATAAGCTTAGATGAAATTTGACATAGGCAGAAATATAATTTTTTCTCGAATATATCATTAGAAACGAGTTTTACATAGATATACTGCGGCGCAACAATAATATATTCTGACTGATGAACAATAAAATATTTCATAAATATCAGCGCTCTCTATCGTTGTAATAAAATTCGAATGAACTGCGATAGCAGTTGTAGAATATTTTTTTCTAAGTAGTTTGTTACAGTCCCCATAGATGGCACTGACTAATACTTAACATTGAAAATAAAATATTGTTTTTCTTGTATTATACCAGTAATAACTAAGCAATTCAATTATTCTGTAAACAAATATCCATTGTTTATATAATTATAAAATGGACGCAATTAAGCAATACCATGTCAAACCACAAAAGAAAAAACTGAGTTATATATGCAGAAGTGTTGGTAAATGGCTGAAGAACATTTTTCTTTAATATTTGTAGCGTTTTAAGCTTTAAAACTTCTAAAAAGCCAGTTTTCAATCATGCAATTTATGTATTCTTAATCGTTTTGGGTTATATTATATACGAAATATGCAGTTTGTATACTTATTTTTGTGAAAATAAGTAAAATAACTTACATAAATCTGAAATTGTCAAAAACTTGACCAATACTTAAAAAAAATCATATAAAGCAAGTTGTTCAAAATTTTCAAACTCGTTTTTCTCGAAATGACATTCGTGTGGGTTGACACGGTATTGCTTATTTGCGTCCAAATAATGTTACTATGTTCTTTTTAACCGACTTCCAAAATAGAAATATTAATATTATATTCTTAATTATTCGTATTAATTTGTGTTTTTGAATAGGCTTTTGTGGTGGTCATAAATTTTCTTGATAATTTGAATAAGGATTCCAGGAATCATGAAAACAATACACTTTAATATAATTCGATTTATGACTAATAGTCGACTGGTTATATATTTTGTATTATAACAATGATCAGATTTTAAAACGCCATTCTTTCCATAAAATTTTAAACCGGTTTTATTGAATGAGTAAATTACGGAATGGCTGAAACTAAATTTAGCATTCGAGGAATTTAAAGTACGATGGCTTAATCTATAAAAAGAAAACGCCATGTTCTTCTACTCACCGTGAGATGGCAGTAGCTTTTAACATAGTACAATTATAAAATAACTATTTTTCAATGTGATTTATTACATATACAATTTATTAAAAATTAGTATGCATTTGAAGTTCATGCATCGAATTTACTTTTTATACAGGTCTCGATTATTATTATACGTTCTAAAACCTGCCTGATTATGTGTCACTGTCATGATAGAATGACAATTATTAAGGATTGACACTTGAAATTTATAAAGTTAATGTCGCAGAGCATATTATTGTACGTCATCAAAGTGTGCAATGTTTAATTTAAGTTGAAGCAATAATTCGAATAGTCATGGATAATATGACGTTAAAAGAAATACAAAACAAATTACTATTATGGGAAGCTTCAGAGAATCCTCTGGCGCCTTTGACTTCAAGTCAACGGGAAGCTATCTTAGATTTAGAAGCGCTATTGCTCGACGTACCATCTGATACTGAAGAAGTATGTCTATTTTCTAATACAATTTAGATTCTTAAAAATAAGCATTATAAATCCCTTAAACATAATTATGGTCCATGTAAACTGTTGCTTAAATTCGAATTAAAAAAGTTGGTAACAACATAAATATTATAATGTAATTATAAGCAGAATCATTAAGTACAAATTAAATAATCATATGAACAAGGTAATATAATTAATTTTAATACAAAAATATCTACGTCCTTTTCTATATCCATTTGTTATCTTTGAAGTTTTTAAAATATTTTCTTAGCTTTAAATTCTCACTAGAATGAATGATAATTTATAAGTATAAATATTTTTCTGCCCTAATAAAATAGATAACCAATTAAACAAAAACGTATTGACATTTTTAGGAGAAAAATGTGACTGAAAAGGAAGATATAGTTCCAGTTGAAACAACATATGATTTTTTAAATTGGTATGAAAATTTAAATGAGCAAAATATAAAGAAATTGGATGAACCTTATGAGGCATATTACAAACAGCTAGAAGACAGAAGAAATGAGTGTGTTGCTTTAACTGATCAGGTATGCATAGGTTATTTAATATTTTACATTGGTAAAATAGTAATGAATGAGTTAATTTAATTGTGGTGGTGTATCCATCAATGAAATGCAGAGCAATGATTATTCTACATGATGATAATTTTGTAAAGGCTGAAAATTAAAAGTTCAACAAAATTTGTTTTTATGTGAATAAGTTCACAAGCAAGCATAAGGCCCACCAGATGGTAAGCAGTTATCGTAGCCTATGAGCACACCATTTCGTTGCTGATCTTGAGACATTGTTTCTTATGCCTCCTTTGCCCAGTATATAATAATAATTATAACTTTTTCAGATAACATCAACAATGTCTGATTTAAACAAATTATCAGATGAGTACAACCTAGTCTCGAACAAGACAAATGCCTTACACGCTATGAGTGAGCAGTTACTTGCTGACCAAAACAAACTTTCTGGCATAGGTATAGTGATAATTTTATACATGTATATATAAGTACGCTCACACTTTTTTTGGTTATATAGTTATACTTTCAAAATATTTTAAACTAGGGAGACCCACAAAGACGTTTGTCTTTACCTAGACCTAACCTAACCTAGACCAAAACTGATATTTGTAAGATCAACACAAACAATTATTGCCTGAAAGATAATCGAACCTATGGATGTCGAGGCTGAAGACATACTTGTTACCAATATGCCAAAAGTGTCAATATACGGTGTAACATATATAAAAAGATGAAAAAATCAAAAAGAAAGAAAAAACCATCTTATATTTTAGACCTCTGTTTGTCAACTAAACTTTTTTTTTTTGTTTAATTACCTATTGAGACACTTCAGTGTTTCCATTAAAAATAATCTAGATTCTTTTTATAGCGAAAAAAGTTGCACACCATTTTTTCTTGTGTGTCACCAATTTTTATTTTTGTTTTTTAGGAGCTATTGAAAATATAATCACGAAAATAATTTGGGAAATATTCGACCACTAAGTGAACAACTTTTTCGTAATATTTTAATACAATTTTTCAGGTGATGATATAAAACAGAAGATGCATTACTTCACTCAAGTGGAGCATTTGTCCCAGCGGTTGAACAGTCCCACCATGTCTGTGAATAGTGAACAGTTCTTCATTGTCTTAGCTAAGATCGATGATTGCTTGGATTACATGAGAGCTAATGTAAGTTATAATAATAATAATAATAATAATAATACTTTATTGCACACCACATACAAAAACATATAGACATTAAAATATAGGAAACAAAAATTATGCACAAAAGGCGGTCTTATTGCTAAGTTATAGTTCCTTAAATGTAACTTGAACCAAAATGGCCGCTTCTAGGTACAATAATGGACAAAAATGTTAGACAAAAATATTGGTTTCGTCTTATTTAAATCGATTCTTTATAAAGTATGAAAACGGAATGAAGTATATAATATAGTTATTATTTCTTCTAAATTCAATTAATTATTTATTTATTATCGTTATTAATTACTTAAATCGAATAAAACAAATAAATAGTATAGAAAAAAGGTATCTATATTTAAAAAAAAAAAAAAAAATGTACATTGTTAATAGTGAGACAGACTTCTTCGTATCTTCCTCAGTATTATTCAGAGAATTAGTTATATTATTTTCTTTTAAAAAATAACTATAAATGTCAAATACCATCCTTCTCTCCCGTCTCCTTAAAGTTGATTGTGGTCGAGGCATTATCTTGAAATAAATATTAACACACTTGACAAAAACTAATTTATATTTTAATTTATTTTTTAATAATTTGTTATTAAAGAACTAAAACAACCGTGAGCGAGTGTACTAAACCCGGCCCCCTCATACCGCATACGGTTGAGACCCAAAAACGTGTTACTGCGCAGGGTTCAAGTTACATTTAACAGACTTATACATCTATTTTGTTTGTGTTAGTATGATTATCTCAAATCAATTTCGTCCCATTTTTTCTTAAAAAATCTTTTAATAATCGCATATTTTGTGCTAGTTGAACAGAAAACTGAAAAACTTATAGACTCAACAACAACACACATACAAACACAGACACACAAGTATTCCTTTATGATAGAGCTATGTCCAGTCTGGTTAAGAAAAAGGAAAATAAATGCATGATATTACAATCCTTTTAATTTTTAGTTTGGTGTATACCATAGGAGATAGCTTGGTGGTTCTTCTTCTTATTGAGTGGTTGGTGGCCAACTTAGTGTCAGATTGTTCAGGTCGTCCCTATAGGCCTCTGACTTGACCCCTCTACTATTATCAAATTGATAGCAGCCGGGACCGACTTTTTACGTGCCCTCCGAAGCACGGAGACGCTCAGTTGAAATACCGCCATGCGATCACCCATCTAGTGACTGACCGCACTTAAAGTTACTTAACCCACCGATCGTTTACGTGAGCTGAATGAGAAGGACGAAGAGGAAGGGAACTGAAGTGGTGGGAGCAGGGCGTACGGCGCGGTGCTCTCACTCATCGCACAAAACGCAACAGTACTGATACTGTTACTTTAAGCCCATTCTCTGTGGGAGGGGCTTCCCAGGTTGAGTCGGCCAATTTGTGCTGAGAGGAGCATAGCTACTACGGCATGAGTGCTGTTAATTGGACGCAAATAAGCAATAACATGTCAACCCACACGAATGTCATTTCGAGAAAAACGCGTTCGAAGATTTTGAACAACTTGCTTTATATGTATTGGTCATGTTTTTGGCAATTTCAGATTTATGTAAGTTATTTTACTTATTTAAAAAAAAAAAAAGTATACAAACTGTGTATTTCGTATATAATATAACCCAAAACGTTTAACATGAAAATGTTCTTCAGCCATTAACCAACACTTCTGCATATCTAACTCAATTTTTTCAATTTTGTGGGTTGACATGGTATTGCTTATTTGCGTCCAATTATGGTTATAACTTATATAAGTTAATAATTTTTCCAGAGCACATTTAAAGAGGCACACACATACACAGTAAAATATCGTCACCTTCAAAGTCGAGCCATATCTCTTATAAGAGGTTACGTAACCCACATCTTGAACCATGCGACGGAACAAGTACTTACGCCGGACGAACCTAACGAAAATGAGACTATGGACACGGCATATGCCGTGTATTTTGGTAAATTCCAATCCGCTGCGCCTAAATTGAGGATGGTTATCAGTGAGATTGAGAAACGTGCAGTAAATAATGAGGAGTAAGTATAAAAAAATATATATATACACACACAGAGAAATACATATATACATAGACACGCACACACACGCACATTGCGCTTGAGTATCGTGATTCGCGATGTACACACACTCATACGTAATCGATATGGTTTTAGAATTTTTTTTTTTTTTTATTCTTTATTTTTTCACACAGTGAATATGCCACCCCCATTTAATAATCCCCTTAATATAACCTTAACATACAACATACATACTACAGCATATATACTGAGCAATAATAAAAAATAAGAAAAACAATAATAAGGAATGTAGGAGGTATTGCAGACCAGATTATGAGTTCCGGTCTGCAACATCTCCCCGATAAAGAGTACGATGCATCTCGTAACACTCGCACTACCCGTACAAGAATTATCTTCGTATTTAACAGTTTGTATGTAGTGACTATACTTTATGTACTAAAAGCCACGCACAAAAGTGTACAGTATTGTTGAGTTATCTTCAACTTTTACAACATAACAACTCAACATACATTTCAACTTTTATTCTTTTTTATATTACTAAGTTGGCAAGCAATATCACGGCCTACGTGATGGTAAGCGGTTGTCGTAGCCTATGAGCGCTTGCAACACCGATTGTAGGTGTCGCTCACGCGTTGCCAACCGCGAGATAATAGTTCTTAGATCTCCTTTGCCCAGTAATTTCACTAGCCTACAGTGCCCTTCAATGACTAATGCGTTGCGGTAGAATATTTGAAACTGCGGTGGTGCCTACCTAACCGGCCTCTGACAACAAAAGATGACAACACCAGTTTTATCTATTATAAACGAATTACGCGGAGCTAGTATAGGTATACTGCTGAGGTTGGAATTTTATAAATTATTATTAAATATATAATTTAGGGCATGGCTGATGCAATCTTGCGTCAGCCGAGGAAATATTGTAAATTAAATATTATATTTAATCATTATTAGAAGAAGTTAGTCTTCATTAATTATAAGTTTTAATTGTAAAATAATTATTTTAATAAATTAATTTAAGAAGATTGTTTTTTTTTTTCGACCATGTGGCTGCTACTAACGTAATTAACGTAAAAACATCTCCAAATTGGTTCATCTATATACAGCTACGCGTCGTTGCTGTCGGACATCCAGCGCGAGTACGCGTCGCGCCGCGCGCGAGTGGCGGGCGGCGCGGCGGCGGGCGCGCTGCGCGGCGCTGCGCTGCGGCACGCGCGCGACCACTGCGCCCTGCTGCGCGCCGCCTGCTCGCTGCTCGCGCTCGCCGTGCGCGACGAGTGCGCGCTCTACGGACACTTCTTCGCTGAGGGATCCGCTGCGCTCGAGTAAGTCTTATACATAGACAACAAAACTTACTATATACATTCCATATAGACAGACATTGTTGTGTTGAGTTGTTGGATAAATATATTTAAACAAAAAAATTGACTATTTCGCATTCGTACATTACGTATTATAAACAGACTATTACGACAATACAACAACCGAACATTAGCAAGTTATGCCCTTACAGTAGTAACAGAGCCATGCTCATCAACCGGGGATGATTGCCTTTCACAGAAAGTCGGCGTAAAGTAACAGTAGTTCCTATTGCGTTTAGTGCGACGAGTGAGAGTGTGTAAGCCCCATTTTCCGTTCCTTTTTTTTCTCCTCTCAGCCACCCCCTCCAATCCCTTGCGTTAGCAACGCACATGTGATACCTCAATTATCGCAAGCGTTCATAGGTCGCGGCGACTGCTTACCATCAGCGGAACCGTATCCTTGTTTGCCAACCGCCGTGATTTATAAAATACAAAATGTCGGAAATTCGTTAGTGCTCCTTCGTAAATTCTATTCTAATTTGTCTAGGCAACTTTAAGTATGAAGTTATCGTGTAACTAACTTCGCTTCGTTGCTATTTGGTTAATATTTATTCAAACGTTTTCTAGAATAATGGACCGATTCTTAAGATAATTATTTATTGATCTGTTCTATATATTGCAAGTTTTTTTCTACTAATTATATAATATTTTTGCAGAGAATACTTACAGTCGTTATGCAACGGCTTGTACGAGACGTTACGTCCTCATATCATCCACATCAACCACCTGGAGACGCTCGCGGAGCTCTGCGTCATACTCAGGGTTGAAGTCATCGAGGAGCAAGTCAATAATGATCGTAAGTTATCAACGTAATTTCTATAAAAAAGTAAAGCAAGTTATTTTAGCAAGACTTGAACCAGAGTTTCTGATATTAAATTTTGCTTCTTTAGATCACCGGTTCTTCACACCGAAAAATTTTTGTCATAATTTTTTCCGCTGAAAAATGCATTTACACACACTCGTCAAGTACACTAGGCAGTAGTGTGGGACTCGGCCGCCTGTTAGTCTAGCCTAATACTCACTAAAACTCACCATAACCCGTATTGGAACTTCATGGGGTCGCTTGCACAAACAACTATGACAACGCGGCGGAAAGGCCACAAAGGTGCCCCCCCAGAGCACCCTCTCCCGCCCTGATGACGTGCGGAGGAGCTAAATGCACCATCAGCCGTAGCTCCTCTAGGGTGGAGGTCAGTTGGCAATTGCTCCGTGTAAAAACTAGTAACCTGTCGAATCAGGATAACAGTATAAGCAGACCCTAGGTAACTACCGGTAATAATTTTTTTTTTTTTAATGTTAAAAGTTGGCAAACAAGCATACGACCCACCTGAGGGTAAGTGGTTGCCGTAGCCTATGAGCGCTTGCAGCACCATTAGTAGGTGCCACTCACGCGTTGCCAACCTCGAGATATTGGTTCTTAAATCTCGTCTGCCCAGTAATTTCACTAGCGTACAGTGCCCTTCAAACCGTAACACAGTAATGTCTAAGCACTACTATTTGGTGGCAGAATATTTGACACTGCGGTGGCACCTACCTAGCCGGCCTCTTGCAACAAAAGACCTACCACCAGTGTGACTGACTGCACTGGTGGAATAATCTCTGCTGTGACAGAGGTTATCCCAACAGCTACTGGGAAGTTTTCATAAAGCCGTCTCCCCCTCCCCGCTCCCCCTCCCCGCAGCGGCGCTGTCGGCGCTGGGCGCGGCGGCGCGCGCGCTGCTGCAGGACGCGCAGGAGCGGCTCGTGTTCCGCGCGCACGTGCACCTGCGCGCCGACGTGCTGCGCTACCGCGCCGCGCCCGGCGACCTCGCCTACCCCGACAAGCTGCTCATGATGGAGGTATACTACGTTCGATGTCGTTAGGCCGCTTACAGACTAGCGTTTTATACGAGCGTGTCAGCTCGTTTTTTGCCATATGGACAACTCATACGTGTAATATTTTGAAATTGTTTAATTTTAATGAATAGTAATATTACTAAGCGAAACGAAACTGAAACGATCTTCTTTAGGAATTATTGAGTAGACACAAGTCTATGTAGTAAATTTTTCTTAAAAAGGGTTTTCATTTTTCAACAAGTGTAAAATAATATAAATAAATAATTAGCAGTCAAGTGCGTTGGACCACGTACAGTTGAAATCAAAGGGTTCCGCAGCTTGGTTATGAAGAATCGTAAGCCCTTTAAAAATAATAACGAATAAAAATCAACTGCAAGAATAAGTTCGTAATTTCATAGTAAATATAAAAAGTTATGGGAAAAACTGAAATATCTCTTAAATTTGTAGATCTGTCTTCTTCAAACCAAATGTGGTTGAAATTAGGACAACAAATAAAATTTCAAATTTTTCCAGAATTTTAAATCCCATAGTTCAAAAGTTAGAGGGGGTGTTATCAAAATTTTTATGACTAGGAGCTAATATCTCAACAACGACAATCTCAATCGACTTCAAAACTAAAAAGAAAAAACATTAATGTAGTCGGTGCTAAGAAAAATATCGCCACATTTGCGTTTTTTAATTATTTATGAGAGAGAATCTCCTCCTTTTTT
The DNA here is from genome assembly GCA_023373885.1 of Hestina assimilis. Lineage (NCBI taxonomy): Eukaryota > Metazoa > Arthropoda > Insecta > Lepidoptera > Nymphalidae > Hestina > Hestina assimilis. The sequence continues at coordinate 4,270,591 of CM041740.1, read as the reverse complement.
AAGTTATTTAAAAAAAAAAGAAACCGTGGTATTAAGGCGGCCTTATTACTATGAGTGATCTATTCCAGGGAACCCTGTTTTTATGTACAATGTGAAAAAAAATCAAAAAGAAATATATACATGTTTTTATTTGTCCTTGCAGCAAATCGCTCTTTCACTTCAAGAGCAAAGCTTAAAACGAAGCGATTCTCGAAACTCAATGATATCTGACGTATCAGCGACATCCCAAGAAGTGGCAAATATTAACGTTGAAGCCCAGAGGAGACCACAGGCTTCACCGGCCGACCTCCACGGAATGTGGTATCCAGGTGTTAGAAGGACATTAGCAGCACTATCCAGACTTTACAGATGTCTGGAAAAGAGGGTATTCCAGGGTCTAGCACAGGAAGCGATTTCGCTCTGCGTCCAGAGCGTAGACTTAGCGGCGAAGCAAATATCAGCCAATAAAACCAACATTGATGGTGAATTGTTCCAAATAAAACATCTTCTGATTTTGAGGGAGCAAATAGCTCCTTTCCAGGTCGATTTTGTTATCAAAGAAACGACTTTAGACTTTAGTAATGTTAAAAACGCTGCGTATGGACTCATACAGAGGCACAGACAGATTTTCTCGCTGAACAGTAATAATGCTTTGCTGGAATTCCTGTTGGAAGGGACGCCTATGGTTAGGGAACATCTCCTGGATTCCAGGAAAGAAGTTGACAGGCAATTGAAGAGTTGCTGCGAGTCTTTCATTAAGTATTCCGCTGAAATACTTGCTGGGCCGCTTATAGAGTTCATTGAGAAGGTTTGTAATAATTAATTTTTAGGCTTTTATTACGTTGATAAAGTATGTAGCAAAACGCTAGGCTATTTCTTTAAATATATTTTTAAACTCTGTACACTCAACGGCCTACATTAGGATACTGATGTCCTGTATCAAGTCCCAGGCAGGAAAATATGCTTGCGTTGTCAATACAAACAAATTTTGCTCCGAGCGGGAATCGAACCCGCGACCTGTGGCGTTTAAGGCAGGTTCGCTGCCGCTGCGCCACAACGTATTGTAACAGTTCATATTTGGTTCATATTATTTAGAAAAGCTAAACTAAATCCGGTCAATATGTATCGGACTTATACATAAGGTGTTCCATACCATTGTAGAAAAATATCATGCTTTTTGTATGTAAATTTGAAATTAAATTTATTTTTATAGCTGCCATAAACAATCTATGAAAATTCTAACAATTTATTTATTATTACATTACGAGATATAGAAAAAATTAAAAATAAAAAGTTTCTTGTATGGAAATACCCTTTATTTTCAGAATTTGTTGGTTTATCTTTAACAGAAATACACTTTCTGTAAAAAATTCAACTCTCTACATGTTACGGTTCATGGGATACAGCCCACTGACAGACAGGGGGCTTTAGTAGTATCCAAAGGTACCATTTATGTACCCAAATGGTGTCAACGGAACCCTAAAAACCTGTATTCCAATTGTCAATTTGATATTTTCATTTTCAGGCCCAAGCCTTCACGCCACCCGATCAATTAAAGTCACAAATGTGGGCAACTCCAGGAAAGTTGGCAATCGTCGTCAAAGAGGCACAGAAACTTATCAAGACTCATCTGGCTCCCTTACAGCGTTCAATGCAATTGTATTTGGCGAATAAAGAAACTGAATTTATATTGTTCAGACCAATACGGGTGAGTTGATGAAAATATATTTTTCTCTCGTCTTCAGGGTCTACTTACACAGAGTGGTTGTCATCTGACCTCCGCAACCCTAAGGGTGGATTAGTAACTCATTGGATAAGAGCAAATTACGTCGAGTGTTAACGATTTATTATCAGATCTTCTTCTTATCGAGTGGTTGACTGGCCAACCTGGTGTCAGAACTGGTCGCCCGTAGGCCTTTGACTTGATTTTTCGACTGTTGCCAAATTGTCAACAACCGCGACCGAGTTTTTACATGCCATCCAAACCACGGAGACGCTCAGTTGAAATACCACTATTCGATCACCCATCTAGTGACTGACCGCGCCTAAAATTGCTTAACCTACCGATCGGTTTACCGAACAGTGGGTGCACTTGGCTATGAGCGTCTCTATTATCAGATGTTATGTGATAACAACCAGGACTGACAACTTAACATGCTCTCTGAGGTATGGTGAGGAGACACACAAGGAGAAATGCCCAGACCGAAACAGATGTTTATAAGATACATACAAACATGCAGAAATCAAACCTGTGACCGTTGTGACCAAGTCAGGCTCACTACCATCATGCCATATTGGGTCATGAAAATTAAATTATCCCATTTATCATCATTGTAGTGTTATCAGTTTTGCCAAATTAACCCAGATTACTTCACCAATACAATTTATGAATAATTTTATGGTAAAATAGGGAATAATACAATATTCATAATTAATTTTTTACCATTTTAAAAAAGTTTGAATGGATAGTATTCTTGACTTCAGAATAAAACATAGTTTTAATTAATTAATATTTATTTCAATTTACATTACTTTAATCTTAATTTATGTTTATGATTGCATAATCTAAGTTGATGCACTACATAAATACTACTATGCTTAGTATTTGTATACTATGTATATATAAATTAAAAAAAAAAAATTGTTTTAGTTTAGTCTGCAAATGAAAGTTAAAACATTGAATTTAATTTCTGCAAGAATATATTTTATTCATTCAGTAACATTATTAGTTCTAATTGTTTAACATTAATTTTTTTGTTTCAGAATAATGTTGTTGGTTATTTTGTACAACTGGAACAAATACTAACAAATTCTGGATATACTTATGATGACTTGTTAATAATTGCATTACCAACTCCAGAACAAGTTTCAGTATTTCTATCATCAGCAAGTTTGATCAGTCATTCCGAGCCTGTGCTTCCATATGGAAAAAAGAAGCCTACTAATGTTGTCCAAAGACCGAGTGTAACAAGTGTACCAGAAAAATTGGAAGAGAAAAGTAATGACAATGCACCAAAGGAAGAATCCTAATTAATAATTATACATAAATTATTGCATAATAATTTATAAATGTAATTCCATTAAATTAAAAGAATAATTTGTATTTAACCTGTTTATTTACATATTTTATTATTTAGTTATTAATAAATACATACACCAAAGACATTGTGTTTTACTACAATAAAACAACAGACATTTGGAAAGAGAGATTTAATTTATTATCTTAACTGATTTTCAATTTACTAATATATAAATACTATAAGCTTAGGCTCTGAGCCAGTACATTCCACCGCGGATCCTAGTGTAGTCAGGTAGAGCTTCAGTGGGACCAACTGCAGCGACAGCTGGGCAACGGTCAAAGAGATATTTGTAGCAGACATCACGAACATTCTGGACTGAGACAGATTCAATACGAGCGTCCAACTCATGAATAGGGATGCGGCGATTGTAGCATAGAATTTGACGACCAATATCCTCACATACTGGTGTTGTTCCATCTAATTGCAAAAGCATGTTAGTTTTAAGAAGGTTTTTGGCTCTTTCAACCTCACCTTCAGTTACACTCATACATAACTTCATCCATTCCTTTTGAATGTTATAAACCATATCCTCAATCTGCATGGGTTCTGACACAAAGTAAATACCCCACAGACCGGTATCTTTGTAGCAGGTGTTGAAAGATTGGAAACTATGGCACAGGTTCTCTACGGAGGCAGCCCTAGCAAGGTATGAGGCATTGTTTGAACCACCACCCTGGGATCTGTCCCAAGCTCCAATAAGAGTGTTTGCAACCATCAGAGGAATGTTGTCAGCATCTGTCCATCCAGCACCTTCAACAGCAATAGCAATATGTGCAAGTGGCATTGAATCATCTCTTATACGAATTTCAGAGCCCGTGTAACGGCAAGGAGCCAGTTCAGGTACATCAAGTGCAGTGTTCTTTAAACCACCTAGATTTTTGTTAGCCAAGTCTACAAGTTTGCTGTGTTCAACTCCACCAGCTCCTGATAGAACAATTCGGCTTGGTTGATAGTGAGTCTTGATGTATTGTTGAAGGTCAGATTTCGAGATTTTCTTGATATTTTTGGTTGGCCCAAGTATAGTCTGTCCCAATGGTGTACCTTGGAAAGCAGTAGCATGGAGGTGGTCAAATACAACTTCTTGTAAGTTACTTTCGACGTCTTGCATTTCGCGGAGGATAACGCCGCGTTCTCGTTCGATTTCGGGTTCAGCGAGTGATGAATTTTGAATGATATCAGCGAGTATTTCGACAGCAGTGGGGACATCATTAGCAAGGCATTTCGCATAGAAAACTGTTTGCTCCCTAGAAGTGTACGCGTTTAGATGGGCGCCCATATTCTCTACCAACAGTTCTAAGTCAGTTTGCGACCTTTTGCTAGTGCCTTTAAAAGCCATGTGTTCTAGGAAATGCGCAACACCATTATTTTTGGATGTTTCATACCTTGAGCCTGCGTCAATCCAGAGCCCCACAGTTGCAGTAGCGGCGCCCGAATCTTCAGAAGCAATACGGATTCCATTGTCGAGTACTGTAAGCTGTGTTGGAGGAATGTTGACTAGGGCTTGCTTATAGCCCACAGCGGTTGCCAAGGCCCGGGCATTATTACCCTTTTTTGAAATTAATCGAATAGTACTTGCTACCTTCAACATTTTTCCTCCTATCCGAGCGCTAAATAAAATTTTGTTCGCTGATTTACGTAATGTGCAATATTCTTGTAAGATGTCAAAAAGTAAATGTCATAGATAATAGTAGAAATGTCTAAATTTTTATTCCTATCGTGAAATGGAACTATTATATTAAAAATAATTATTTTATATTTCATCATTCATTTGATTCATCTTCAATTTAACTGGTATGATATTATTTAATTAAATAAATACGAGTTCAAAAAATAATCAATAATTTTAAAAATAAAATAAACCAAAGGAATATATTTTGGTTTATGGTACCCGTTTCATTGTAATGATTATTATAATTTATAGATAGGGTAAATCCTGCAGCAACTGGCCACTTAAGCACATTGGCTCCTTTAAATTATTATAGTTCTATATCCCATCATTTAAATTATACTTTTATGCTATCGCCGAATAGAGACAACAGTCCTAATTGAGAAGGGAATGATAAAAAAACGAAAAGCACAGTTATTATAGTTTTATAGTATATTTAGTCAAAACTATCCAATTCGACCAGAAACTGGCCATCAAATCTGAAAGTGGCATGATGATCCTTTAGTAACTAGCCACAGTTTAACTTGGTTAAAACAATAAAATAAACGCAATGAAAAACAATTCATAAAATAAATTAACGTGAATATGAAGTTTATAAGTACCTGCAATCTTAATAAAAATAATCTTCACATTAATTATTTTATATAACAATATTACTTTTAGTAGGTAAGTAGCCACAAAACTGTCCACCTATATTAGTTACTTAAAGAACCCCAAAAAGCTTCGTATCATAATCCATATAAAATAAGTCCTCTAAACTTCCAATTGTCGTAGCTATTTTTCAAAAGAAAGCAAAAAAGTAGATTTGTAATTAAATTTCATACATAGAGCAGTAACTAAAAATGTACTATACTTATTTTCAGTTACTAGCCACCCTATTAAAAGATGTTCAACAGAATAAAATAAATAATATTGGTTTATAATGCCAATATTTAATTAATGTCGTTCAGTTTTAATCACTTACTGCAAAGCGAGAACGTTAAGAAAAAATATAATTAATATTTCAAATGATCACTAACCCATATTGTTTTGTTAGTATAATAGCACGAATACATACTTTTTCCCGACTATATAGAAAACAATTATTTTTGTCGCATATTTTAATTATTCAAATGCAATTGTGATTTAAAATGAAAAGCTATAGTATAAATAATATTACAAAACGAAAACGGACAGATTCTGAGTATCCAACTTCTTATTTTTGAGAGTTTTAAGGAGACCTGGACAGTTATTGAAAGTGGCCAGTTATACCTCGATTTACTATTATAATTAATATTTCACTTCTTCAAGAAGAACATATTCAGTTTCTTGATTTTTCTATTTCAAAAATCAACTTTTTCCTGGGAATTCTGGGAATTAAAAATTAGCAAATCAATGATTTCATTATTCTTTGAGCACGCAAAACGCATCACCATTTAGGCATATTTTACCGTATAAAGGAACGGCTCAAAAAATTACATGAAAGAAATCATGTGGAAATCATTTCGTTCACGCCTTTTTCATTTCGTCGAAATATTACGAAAGCAATGATGTGTTGTGAAGATCTTCATTTAGAAAATTTTAATAAAGTTACCTGGAATAGTGTACGGCAAGAAAACGCCTAACGTACGGTCCTAACAAAATGTTTTACCTGTGATTAATTACGTTCGTCATGACTACAATGAAGAATTCAAATTCGTCGTCTTCTAAACTTGCACTTCTTAGCCACATCAAATACGAGCACCTGGTAGCTGGAATATCAGGTGGCGTCACATCAACGCTGATTCTGCACCCTTTGGACCTCATAAAAATTCGATTCGCTGGTAAGTTTTTAATAAATCCAAGATATGTCATTTTGTCATATTTTATAAACCTTATTTTATTATTAAATACTTTAGTGTGTAATATATCAATACCTAGAACATAAGAACAACTTTATTATTATATTATGACCTTGAACCTGATACACAAGAGTGAAAGTGGGACACCATCTCAAAACATATGATGCAACTGTAAATTATAATTTCGAGACAACAAAGCCGTCAGTGGGAAAGATATGTAGAGGTTGATAGATGCCTTATTGTTCATAATAAGTGTTATTTAGTAATAAACCACTGGTTTTTTAAATTCAAAACTAGCTCTATCTTTTATAACAAAGATTTTGGATACATGATCAGACATTGAAAACAAACCATTTTTTTAATTATAATCATTTGAATGAAGTTGAAAACAGTTAAAACGGAGTTTGTAAGATGCTCTCTGGAGTGCTTAGGCTCTAAATTGAAATACTACCATGATGTTGTTACAAAAATCTGGTTATTTCGCTGTAGTTTTAGCAAATTGTGAGAGCAATAGAGCAGCTGCCATAAAAGTGATAGTCAGGTTACCCCAATATGCTTGATATTTATAATTTATGTTTTGACATATTGATATATGGAAAATAAAAATAAACAATAACAGTTATGAACAGACATTATATATAAGAAGTTATGCAAAAGAAGTTTGATATTCATTGAGAGTTCTTATTTTTCCTTTGTTAACAAGTGTAAAATGTTTCTACCATTTAATTTTTAACAGACATGACTATAAATATGTTTTTATTGTACTATTTTAATATCTCCTTTGGTTAAAAATATATGTTTTTTGTGTATAATATAAATAAAAAAATATAAACATAAACCATTTCCCGAGTCTGGGGTATTTGCACCATTTACTGGTTACAATATATGTATATTTTGTAAGAGGATATTGACAGGACAGGACATTTATTATTCAAAATTTTATACAACAAATTTTCATAAATGTTTAACTTCTTTGTCTTTATTTACGTCAGTAATTTGCAACATGACACTAATTAGATTCATTATTCATTGCATTTAAATATGTCAAATGCTGTATGCAGTTTATAATGCATTCTTTGTTATGTTAACATAATATTGAAGTTATTACAGAGAATGAAAATGAAATCCACTAATTTTTGTTTTCTACTCTGTTAAAAAAAGGAAACCATACAAATTAAATTAAGATTGTTTTCTTAAATATACCAAAGTATATTTTTTTAATTAAAATAACACTAGCAATGTCTTTTAGGCTATTCATTATATTTCTATGTATCAAACTTCTGTTAAAAGTTGGAAAAAAACCCAAGGGGTTAGGATTAAATAATTCTTGTATTAGAAAAGGGCCTTTATACTTTTGAATTATGGAGACTTAAAATTAGAAGTACCTATTAATAATTACTATTGATTTAAATAAAAGAAAATGTCCTGTAACTATTGTATCTATAAAATGAATACACCTAATTTATTAATGTAAATAACTGTTTGTTGTATGTCTTTATGTATCATTTTTCATTTATGGTGAAATTTTTGGTGAAGAGACCATGTTGGTCCGCTTGATGGTAAGCAGCTACCGCAACCCATGCACAGGTATCACAAGCGTCTTGCCAACCTAAGGGATAGGAAGGAAGGGATAAGAATGGAAAAAAGGAAGGAAGCAGAAGTGATGGGAGATTGGGCCTCTGGTGGTCTCTTGTTCATTCTCGTTACTTTACGCCGATTTTCTGTGAGAGGGTAGTACTTCCCCGGTCGAGCCTGCCCATTTTAGCTGGGAGAAGCATGGCTTTACTACTAAAACGTTTATATATTTTGCTTAAATAATAAATTATATCGTATTGTAACCTTCAAGGGTCTACTATCTGTTGACCTTGATAATAAATACTTTATTCAATTATTTCTTCCTCTAATATTTTTGAAATGTTGTTTTTGGTAGAAATTTGATTGTTTTATGATTTCCTGAATACGACTATATTTTTTGTTTAGTTAATGATGGACGAACCGCCACTGTTCCACGTTACGACGGCCTGGGCAGCGCATTTGTAACAATCGTCAAAAATGAAGGCGTACGAGGCTTATATAGAGGTGTGACTCCTAATGTTTGGGGCTCTGGCTCCGCTTGGGGGTTTTACTTCTTGTTGTAAGTATTATTTTTGCTTTCAGTTAAGGGGTTGGTTTTTAAGTAAGAGTATAGTTAATCCATCTCAAGACACATGATTATTACCAATCTTAGTTATTAAGTGTGTAGAGCGTTCTCAGTAAACTATTTATGTCTTTTGTATGAAAGTATACTAACAACTTAACAAATGTCTGATGGTAAACATACCCTGTAGCATGTAATAGCATAGCAAGCATAGTGTAGTAACACATGCGTGCTGCAGATTCATTGGTGTAAAAGATAGCCGTGTTGATACTTTGATAGTCCAAGGAACAATTTGTACTATATGTCCACGACTCTTGACACCATGCATTTTTTGCAAGTACTGGCCGGTCCTTAGTACACGAACACGCCCCTAAAAGTATGGTATTTTGGCTGCACTCTAGTAAACAACTTTGACCTTTATCATTCAGGATGTCCTAAATTCGAGTGAGATGTACCCCTACCTGTTGTGGTATATCTTTTATTGGAAAATTGTTACTCATGAAATGTCGTAAATATTTTTCCCATTTAGCCTCTTTAAGACATGTTATTAGTTAATTACACCAGTTGGTTAATTAATCTTGTGCAATGAGAAAGTTAAATATAATAATTATTTGTGAATGTTGAATTTTTTTTATTTAATGACTGTTGGCACACAAGCATACGGTCTGCGATCCGCATGATGGTAATGCGCGATGCAACTCAAGGAACGAGAGGGAAGGGATGAGAAGGGAGAAGGAAGGGAACAAAAGGGTGGGAGATTATGCGATATACGTTTAGTACATATAGTATTAACGTTGTTGTATATGGGCACAATATGGTATGCCGGATAGTGCCGGATGTTAATAGAGGATCGACATACCTAATATCCGAACAATGCGCTTTCGTTCGTCATTCATAATGCGCACGGCCAGGGACTGGAATGCTCTTCCGGCGTCTGTATTTCCGAACGCATACAACCTGAACCTCTTCAAGGTGTGAGTACATAGGCTTCTCATGAGTAAGCTCGCTCCAACGTAGACCTCATCTATGCTTTCGCGCTCGATGGAGGTCAAGAGCTTACCCATTTTTGAATAAAAAAAAAAAAAGGATCAGTTTGAACTGGAAATATAAAATATACCAGATGATACTTTTCTTATCCAATATGATACTTATCCAGACTTGTTCAGTCTTAAAGCAGTTTTACTGTAACAGGCGACATAAGAAGTTCGTTCACACTTACGGTACCAGCTTGAATAAATTCGCATTTATCAGCATATAGAACTCTAGACCGCGGCTTCGGCTGCGTGATAACGATTTTTAATGAGGCTCCTATTATTTAAATAGAAATAAATTGTTCCAATACAAACTTTCTTCTCCTATTTCACACTCTTCAAGTTTTATTTTCGCGTCTTTTTTTCTAGTCTTTTTTTAATTTTATTTAATGACGACGACGTTGTGGCGCAGCGGTAGCGAACCTGCCTTAAACGCCACAGGTCGCGGGTTCGATTCCCGCTCGGATCATAATATGTTTGTATTGACCATGCAAGCATATTTTCCGGTCTGGGTGTATTTGTCCTTGTCATTGGGAATTTTCCGGACCCCCGACACAGGATATTAATATCCTAATAGGGCCGTTGAGTGTGCAACGTTAATTAATTAATTAATTAATGACGGTTGGCAAACAAGCATACGGTCCGTCTATGGTAAGCAGTCACCGAAACCTATTAAAGCTTGCGATATTTGAATTATCACATGCGCGTTGCCAACCTAAAGAATAGATTGGAAGGGGTGAGTAGGGAAAAGGAAAGAAACAGAGGGGGTGGGAGAGATGGCCTCTGGCGCTCTCACTCATCGCACGAAACGCAACAGATCCTACTGATACCGTTACTTTACCGTTTTTCTGTGAGAGGAGGTGCTGGGAGAAGTATGGCTCTACTACCGCAAAAACCGTGTTTTGTATTTGATGAAAAATGTTTACTTATAAGGTAGCGTAATGGTTTCAAATTTCAAATAGCATTTCCTTTGGTATATAATAAATATTTGATGCCATTCTATTAGGCAATCTCATTTCCTTTTTAGCATTATTCCCAGTATTATATTTAAAAAATAAAACCCTGAGTCTGCTTATTACTCTTATCAGAATTTGACAGTTGACTAGTTTTTAAGAGCGATTGCCATCTGACTTCCGTAACCCTAAAGGCGAACCAGTAACTCATTGGATAAGAGCAAATTACCTATCAAGAGTTAACGATTATTATCAGATGATATGTGTTAACAACTGGTACTGAAAGCTTAACGTGACCTCCGAGGCAAGGTGGGGAGATCCACAAAACCGACGCCCTGACCGAAATAGATATTTGTATGATCAATACAAACATCTGTCCGAGCGGGAATCGAATCCGCAACCAGCGAGACATAGCAGACACGCTGCTAACATGCCACAACGGTGTTTTGCACAAGTTTGAGTGTTGAAATATTTTTTTCCAGTTACAATGCAATAAAGACGTGGATACAAGGTGGCAATGCCCGTACACCGCTAGGTCCTGGCCTACACATGCTTGCCGCTGCCCAGGCCGGTATACTGTCCCTGGTGATGACCAATCCCATATGGGTGGTGAAGACGAGGCTCTGTCTCCAGTACAGCGAGGAGCACACCATAGCTGAGAACAAGAGGTATAGGGGCATGGTCGATGGCCTCACGAAGATCTACAGGACCGAGGGAATTAGGGGCTTGTACAGGGTGAGTCGGCATTTGCTTAAATTTTTGATTCAAAAATTAAGGTCAAAGAATTAGTATTCTCAGTTGTCGTGAACGTTTTGCCCTGGTTGTGGACTTGTTGAGTATTAATAAATGCGCCATTTCGTCTCCTCAAGTATTGTTCTTCTTCGTCCTAGCAGTATTCCCCGGTATTGTATTTACCCAGGGTTTGCCCACCACTCCTATCCGGATTTGACAGGGCACTAGTTTTTACACGAAGCGATTGCCATCTGACCTCCGCAACCCTAAAGGCGAACCAGTAACTCGTTTGGATAAGAGCAATTTACTTATCACGAGTTAACGTGCTCTCCGAGGCACGGTGGGGAGGCCCTCACGGACAAACACCCAGACCGAAACAGATTTTTATAACAAACATCTGCCAGTGCGGGAATCGAACCCGCAACCGTCGAGACTAAAGGCAGACAACAACAACGCAACAACGGTGTCAAGTATTGTAATCTTGTAAAATATCAAAGTAGTTAGCAGTACTGATTAATTTGTTAGAAATCACTTATTGGCACTATCCCTCATCATCCCCCTTGGGTTGGTCCTTGGTATCAGTGGTTCCCAACTCGTGGAACGCAGGAGGCAATATAATCGTGAACGATTTCAAATTTCGCGACATTAAAATCACTTGTGGAGGGCTAAAAGTATGACGCGAGTAGAGTAAAGATACAAGAATACCTTAATAATCTACAAATATTCATTGACGAATTCAATTAGTTCCCACAATATCAATGTGAAACGGTTTCGGAGGACTATGGTAACTAAAAGTGTGATAAGAGAATTTTATATATTAGATAATATAATGGCGGAGGTCCAAAGATTTGGAATTAAATGTCGGATTGCTCTAAATGAGACTTTAATGAGATATTCTAGATCACACAACAGAACTTTACAAATCACAGGTCAATCGTAGTCCAAAAGAATAGCCGAGGCCACTAATTTTTTTTTTTTTTTTTTTTTCGGAATGTTTACATGTTCATGTTACACGGAATGTTCCGAGTACAGAGACTCAGCCGCGATAAAGGAGCAGCCTTCACGTGGGCTCAAATTTGATTCCGTCCTTAGGATGCCTCCTGCGGAGCCGAACCACGGCTAAAGACGTCATCGGAGATGGAAGCAGCGCTCCGAGCGCGCTTGTTCACTTGTAGTTTCTTTACTCGTTGCTCAGAATTGAATGACTCAGTCCGCTCAGTCGACGCGCCGGGTCGCTTATATGATGCGGAACACGGGCTCGAGAAAGTTCTGTCCACAATGTTATACGGCACTTTGCGAGAATACATCTTTCTAGAACCTGCGCGTTACGATGGAAATAGACAGAGTAACGAGCGATTTTAAACCTTATGCCCCGGTGATAAGGTTCTTCGTAACAATAATTATATAAAATAAGTTTTAAAACTTGAATATCACGGAACTTTGTAACACTTGCACATTTTAATGAAATACGTATCTTCTTATCGCTAATTCGTCATTAAAATTCAAAACAGAGTAATAAAATTTATATTTAAATGGGAAAAAAATTGTTTTATAAACATTGGTTAAAATGGTAAATAATTAGTTTAGCACGACAATTAATCAATTCAGCCTCAATAGCTCAACGGTAAAGGGCCGACACCGGTCTGTTAACGCGAGAGTCGCGGGTCCTATCCTGACCCCCTTGGGCAATTGTCGTACCCACTCCTAGCGCAGACTTCGAGTTATTTGGAGGCAATGGGAATATTAGAAATGCCTTGAAAAATCATTGCTAATATTCTTAAAAAAACAAAGTGGTTGTGTACTTATGTACTCGCGTTAGAAGTTATACTTCTTTGGCGTAACAAGATAAAAATCTTTTCAAAAATTTTATCTTTCGCCTTATTCCACGTTTGTAGAAAAAATGACACTAATAATAAAAAAAGGCATTTAATACATTGAAAGTTTTATTATAACGCATTATCTAGTTAAATAAAGTTTATTTAAATATCACAAAAAATTGTTGACTATAGCTAACTTCAGGGTGTCGGTTTTTTGTGACGGTGTGCGCGCGCATCATAAAAATTTACTCATCATTTTTCGCTAACGCGCCAAAAGAAGGATAACTTAAAAACGCGAGAGTTGCATGGTCGATGGGCTATTGTCGACAGATTCGATTCGAAGGAGAATTTTATCAATTCAACTGAATTATTTTTGTGTGACGTTACGATGACATCTATTTGTGCCGTTTATCTAAAGATTCTCATGATTAATTTTGTTTTTTTATTCCTACGCTTCCGTGATTATCTCATGAAGGACACCGGAGATAAAAAAAACTCTTCAAAATACAGAGAATCCGAGTTGTTATTGTATGATTTTTTTAGCCGACTTCAAAAAGGTGGTTATGAATTCGACTCTATATTTTTTTTTATTTTTGTTATTCGAAAACTGTGGAACCGATTTAGGTAATTCTTTTTTTTTTTTGTTTGAATGGGAATACTCCAGCTGTGGTCTCATTGTAATCAAGTGAAGGTCTGGTCATCTTGTAGAAATATAGGGAGCTTTTTAAATTTTATAGGAAGGCCTACTGCGATTTGGGTGTTTTTTTATTAGTTTAGAAGTGTTTTTCTTTTCTTGTCTATTTTTTTTTTTTTTTGATAATTGATGTATTTGACGACCGTTGTGAGGTAGTGGTGATAAAACTGGCTTAAATGCCAATGGTCGCGGGTTCATTCCCGCTCGGTGCAGATATTTGTATTGGCCATATAGGCATTCCGGTCTGGGCGGTTGAGCTTGTGCTTCTGGATGCATCACTCATGACATTACTATCCTAATGCCTTAGACTGTGTAGAACTTATTGAAAAAAGTCATGCCTTTGTAAAATTTTATGAATTTGCAACTAAACTGATTTGTATATAAAATCAAAGAAAATCAAAAAATGAGTTTGTTTCGCCGGCTCTTTTCGGGTATAAGCTTAATTTTGGAGCCAGTGGTAGAATCTGACTTTCAACAATTAAGTGTTATGCTTATTATGTTGAATATATAATATTTAATTTTGATTTTGAAACGTAAATGACATGTCATATTTATGATTGATCAATATTTCTCTTGCAAAGATAAGAATAGATTAGGATTAATATGAAGGCTTTCTAATCGGTTGAATTTATTTCGTCCTTGTTTTTAAGTACTGTTTTGATTGATATCTTATCAATTTCGATATAAGGAAAAAGATCATCCTTTTTTACAATTTGACGACGTTGTGGCGCAGCGGTAGCGAACCTGCCTTAAACGACACGGGTCGCGGGTTCGATTCCCGCTCTAAGCATATGTTTGTATTAACCATGCAAGCATATTTTCCGGTCTGGGTGTATTTGTCCTTGTCATTGTGAATGCTTCCGGACCCCGACACAGGATATTACAATCCTAATGGGGGCCGTTGAGTGTGCAACGTTTAAAAAAAAAAATTTGATACGATTTTGGAAAATAATAGGAGTGTCACCACGTATTGGTAATTGTTTTCCATTTATACCACGTGTTAAATGATTATATGGTCTGCCTGATGGTAAGGATTTACTGTAGCCATAGCGCTGACTTAGGGGTAGCCGGATGCTTGCCAAAGGCAAGATCGCTCAGTGCGCCTAGATGGTTAAAGCCGGCCCTGCGTAGCCGGGTATCTGGTTGCAGATTTCATCCCCGTAAACACTGTTAGCTCTTAGGCTCTAGCGTTTCTTTTAAACATACGACCAAGATTTGTACGGTAAAATAAAATTTTACTTGCAAATTCTGGCAAATGGCCGGGAGGGCCAGCGAAGCACTATATCGATCCTAAGTCAGTTCTACTCCGATTCGCGCTGGGCTTATTTTTGAGTTGCACGGACCACAACCTTTTTTTGAGTGCCGGACGCGGATGCGCTTGCCAGCACTTACGCTCATTAAACGACAAGACAGTCAGTTAATTCTTGCTATCACTTCTACTCTTAAATATTCATAATAATAAAAAACATCCGCTACAACTGGAACCGAAAAATTATAAATAAATAAACGCTACACACTCAACGATCCCCTGTTATATCCTGTGTCGGGGGTCCGGACACAATGACAAGGACAAAATTGTATAGAGTATCGACAGCGATCGTTCGACTTCAATTTCTTTCCATACAAATTCAGGTTTTTTTGAGTCTTAAAGTCTAAGATGAAGGCACTAGGCCTAGAAGCTACCTATTCACTTTTTTTTCTCAATGACATGACGAAAATTATGTTTTTTTCCTACCTTGATGAAAAGTTCGCTTTTAGTCCCTGGTACGAGGGACAAAAGTGACCGATTCTCTCCCGGCAAGATGACACTTATTAACTTATTTTACCTCTCGGTAACCTAGCAACCGTATGCTTATCACACGGAACTTTTCCACGGAAGAAAAGTAGATAATTGCTACCCGCGATTGTTATCCGCGGGTGAGAACGTCCTACATTTCTCCCTAGGGGCGTAATGTATTGTTACGGGCTGGGGTTCGCGGATTTGGAAATAAACACCTGATGGCTCTAAATAAGACTTTATTTTGTGTGATCTAGAAGATCCCAGATCTTCTATATCACACAACAGAACTTCACAAATCACAGGTCGAAATCACAGGTCAATCGTAGTCCAAAAGAATAGCCGAGGTCACTAATTATTTCACTTGTTCACTGGTATCACTTGTATATACTTCGCTCGTTGCTCAGAACTGAATGACTCAGTCGACGCGCCGGGCCGCTTATATAGCGCCGAACACGGGTTCGAGAAAGTTCCGTCGACGGAATGTTATACGGCACTTTTCGAGAACACATCTTTCTAGAACCTACGAACCTAGAACCAACGCAAGCGATTTTGAACCTTATACCTCAGTGATAAGGTTCACCGTAACATCACTATTCTGACTGTTACCTAATTATTGATATTGTCGTTTTCTACACAATAAAGTGTATAGACATTCAATGAAATCGTAATGGTAATGTAAATTATATTGAGATGTGATTTAAGAAGATAAACATGTCAGCATCTTTCTAACCTTGGCGTAAATCCAATTTACTTTAGTCTCTTTAACATTTTCCATTATTACACATGACAAAGGGGACAAATGGAATTTTCTTCACATCTTAATCCAGTAAGTAATTATTCGGAAAAAAGAATTACGCGCCAAGAATTATTGAACTCGGTTTTTTAAAGGTTTTAATAGTTCCTGAGATATATCACAACACTTCTTGTATAAGAACTAATTACTCGTTACCACGGTATGCAAATTGTTTTTAAGTTTAAGTTTTTTTAAGTTTTATGTAGTAGTAAAAAAATATTTTGATTAATATTTAACTAATATTAAAGATTATAACTTTTTAATGAGCTAAATATTAACTATACGTTTTGGCATGTTACAGATTTTAATGTTTTTAACCGACTGCCGACGGAGGGTAATTGTTTTTACTGTGTTTTGTAACATAGAGTAAAACATTTTGACAATTTCTCAGACTCTTCCGGATTGGTTCCATATAAATTTTGTAATTATGTCATCAAGGACTTTAGAATTATGTATCGAAACTCCTCAAAGTAATACTGACAGGCGGTTGAAATCGGTTAGTTGTTCCGTCCCTAATGGGACCCTAATATTTTCCGCTATCCGTCCGTTCGTCTGTCTGTCATGTCTGACGAACAGTCATCGGTAGAGAGTTGATATTTTCATAAAATTAGTATTTCTGTTGCCGCTACAGCAGCAAATACTAAAACAAAGTAAAATTAAAAAATAAAGGGGATAGAAAAACCATAGAATAAACTTCATTATAATTATATTTGACTGTATCTCACGAACCGTGTATTTCTATGGTCACTATAATAAACAAGAATAAAATCAAATTTTATTTCAAAATAAAGACATACAAGCAACTTGGTAATGTTAAATCAGTGCAATCGTGACTTGAGATTATAGGAACTATGATTTATGTGCTAATCACATAAAACTGTTGTATTTACAGTATTATATTCGTAATATTATTGTTTATTTAACATGTAACTATTTATGTTTTCAATGCTGAGCAATATTGAAAATAGTGAAAAACAAAATAAATCGATCTTTCTTAAGATTTTCCGTCTTTTCACGATAATATATAATCATTTTATCATATTATTTTTACAAAAATATAAGCTTTATTTCTTATATGTATGTATAATCATATTATACGTAATCCTTATCTCAGTGTCAGTACCGTATATACGTCGTATTCATTTCGTATCCTTGCATCTATAATAATCTTACGGGCTGGGGTTTGCGGATTTGGAAATAACACCTGATGGCTCTACATAAGACTTTATTGAGATCTAGATTACACGGCAGAACTTCACAAATCACAGGTCCAAATCACAGGTTAATCGTAGTCCAAAAGAATACCCGAGGTCACTAATTATCGCACTTGTTCACTGGTATCACTTGTAGTTTTTTCACTTCTTGCTCAGAATTGAATGAATCAGTCGACGCGCCGGGCCGCTTATATAACGCGGAACACGGGTCCGAGAAAGTTCCGTTCTCGGAATGCTATACTACATCTTTCGAGAACACATCTTTCTAGAACCCACGCGGCGTCAAGGAAAGAAACAGAGAGAGTACAGCGATTTTGAACCTTTTGACCCGGTGATAAGGTTCTCCGTAACAATAAAATGAAAAGCAATAGAAATTAATGAAAAACTAGTCTATCAATGATATTTTAAGTCTGAGAAATCTCAATTATTTTTTAAATGTTTTGTGCCTTTTTTTGGTTCTTTAACGTTGGAAAACGCTTTACACACCATTACAAGTAGACGTAGTGTGGGACTCACCGCTCGCTAATTGTGCTAAGTAACACCCACTAAAACCGAACCGCCTTGTTCCATATTGGGACGATGTTCATGGGCGGCGGGGATCACTTAACATCCGGTGAGCCTCCTGCCCGGTTGCGCCGTCTGATATAAAAAAAAGATCTCGTGACATACCCATTACCCACACAAATAATTCACGTCAACCGTGACGTTTAGTTTTGGGAAGTTTCCCAATTTGGGTGAAAATTAAAATAAAATATCTTGCAAGGCCAGACATTAAATATATATGTATATAAGAATGAGACTCGTTTATTTCGATCAGATATATATTAAAAACTGGTAATAACCGCTTAAGTAGATTGGTATAAGAAAAATGTTAAAAGTCTATTGAAACTCTTATTTGTATTTTCATAAAGACGACATTTCTGTGTATTTGTATTGAATTAGTATCACCTATGTTTTTGATAAACCGAAATTATTCTTCGTGTCTGTGACGTCACAATTCTCATATCACCGGTGCAACGATCGGAAAGTGGGTTATCAGTGTAAACCGTTTTATTAATTGTTTATCTATCAATTCAAATATTATTTTGTAATTTTATTTATATACTCTTTCTTATAGTATATAAACTTGATATGAGTATTATAATCTTTCTTTATTTGGCGTTAATGATTTACCTACTTACTATCTACTCACACTGATAGTGCATAGCTCCTTCATATAGACGTTATAATCAGTGTAATAAATCAGTTTTGAGCTTTCGTGAAGGCTGTCCCTTTTTCTCGGCTGGGTCTCAGTACTGCTAGTAGGGCCAAGAGTAATATACAATCAAAAAAAACAAAAGCCACAAAACAACTTCATAATAACAAAAAATATTGAACCTAGTACCTAACTTTTTTTTTTGTTGACGGGGAGGAAATATGCAACCTGGTATCCTCCTCCTGCCGGCCTCCCGGGGAAAAGAACTGGGTTGTGTGGCGTTCCATACCCGACTATGACCATGGCGTTTTTTAAATTTTTATAAAGCCGGGGGCAAATGACTACTCCACCTCATGGTAAGTGGAAGTGGAGTCCACACTTGAAGGTGGCTAATATAGTTCCAGAAGGCGAACTGTACTAGCCACCCTCGCCCTGCCTACCCGCAAGATGCCTCTTCACGCCTCGTTTGAAGGACCCCAGGTTGTAAGAATGAGGGAAAGTGTGCCGGTAAAGAATTCCACTTTTTTGACGTGCGAAAAGAAAAGAGTTGGCAAACATCTTTGTTCGCGACGGAATCGATGCCACAGTTAGTCGGTGACATCGGAGACCGGAACGCGTAGTTCTTGAACGGAACCGCGTCCCACTAAAACCGGGGGCTCCTCAAGCATATCGCTCAACTGAGCCCATCCCGCAGAGCTGATGGTGTTACCTACTTCATATCAACACCTATCTGATATATAACAGCTTTCGTCGAACAAAAAATAAAAGACGGACTGCCTGTCCAAGTACACTAGAATATTAGCTCGGTTAATTGTATGTATCAATTTTCGATTCCAGGGTTTCATTCCGGGTATATTCGGCGTCTCGCACGGCGCCCTGCAGTTCATGACATATGAGGAGATGAAGAATAGATACAATCAGTACAGGAATTTGCCCATCGACATTAAATTGGTGAGTTCCGTCGCTAACATTTTAATATCTCCTAAATTTAAATGTTATCATGTTAGATCTATTCAGTTATTTATGATTTTAATGTTATTTTTTTTCGAAATTTAAAGCAATGCTATACCAATATTCCTGTAAAGATAAACTACGATCACATGGCGCGCCTATCCAAAATTCAAAACGTTTGCATCTATCTGTGACAGTCTCACAGCGCATGTGTTACGCACACACTGATACGGCCGTCAAATATAAATAAATCCAATGATTGATTGTTCTCAAAGTAGCTTCATTATTTAATGAATTAAAATTATTTTTACTATGGCGCTACGCTGACGTCATACTCTACGAAAACGACACGTGCGTTTTCTTTCTCGGTCGGCTAGTTGGACGCAAATAAGCAATACCATGTCAACCCACAAAAATGAAAAAACTGAGTTATATATGCAGAAGTGTTGGCAAATGGCTGAAGAACATTTTTCTTTAATATTTGTAGGGTTTTAAGCTTTCAAACTTCTAAAAAAGCCATTTTTTAATCATGTAATTTATGTATTTTGTTAAACGTTTTGGGTTATATTATATACGAAATATGCAGTTTGTATACTTATTTTTGTGAAAATAAGTAAAATAGCTTACATAAAGCTGAAATAGCCAAAAACTTCACCCATGTACAACAAAAAATCATATAAACCAAGTTGTTCAAAATTTTCAAACGCGTTTTTCTCGAAATTACATTCGTGTGGGTTGACATGGTATTGCTTATTTGCGTCCAGTTATGATTAGTTGTCTATCAATCTGGCGGCCTGCTATTGAAGACGAATACTTACAACTACCAACAAACTCTTTTCTATAAATGTGATTACACACATAGAAACAATTTGGAGGGGCGCGCCATGTTACCGTAGTTTATTTATATCTCTAGTGCGCGTTTTTTACGCTACTATCGTGATTGCGGTTGAGACAGTTTGTATCGAGAATAACCTAAAGGTGTAGTAACCCGCTAGATGGCGTTGTTTTTTTTCCATACACAATGGCTAAAACGCAACTTCGATGGTATATATTTTTTTATAATATGCAATAATACACCCGACACTTAATATTAAAATACCCAGCAGTAATCATATTAAATTTTAGGAATCAAAAATTAAATAAGTCCCCACGACGAGAAGCCATAAATTTTGTGAACACACATTCAGAGACTGGTAACATTTGGATCAAATAAAAAAATATAAGTTGTACCAAATAACAGTAATACTTTCAATAATAAAAAAAAAAAAACAACTATATTTAACTGATTAAAAACAACAAAAATATAACATCATCCACGAATACAACTCGAACAATCTGAGACGAACACACGAGCATGAAGTTATTTCAAAATTAAATTATTATTTATTTTCATATTTCAAAATGTTGGCCTCTAAATATTTCGCGCCATGACTCAAACGCGTTCTAGTACTACAAAACATTAGACGATAGCGCTTTTTATCGCTTAAAAAATTACCCGGCCAAGTCAAATTGCTAATTAGTATTATTACTCCTATATTACTTTGAGTTTATTGAATTTGAGATTTTTTTATTGCATTGTCGCCAAGTAATATGTGGACGCAAATAAGCAATACCATGTCAACCCACAAAATTGAAAAAACTAAGTTATATATGCAGAAGTGTTGGTAAATGGCTGAAGAACATTTTTTAATCATGCAATTTATGTATTATGTAAAACGTTTTGGGTTATATTATATGCAGTTTGTATACTTATTTTTGTAAAAATTAGTATACAAACTTACATAAATCTGAAATTGCCAAAAACTTGACCAATACATAAAAAAAAAAATTATATGAAGTAAGTTGTTCAAAATTTTCAAACGCGTTTTCACGTAGAAGTTCTTTATTTATAAAATTTATAGCTTCTCGTGACGGGGACTTTATTTTATGAAGCTTTCACTTTATGATGTCAAAACCTTCATTTTCAAATTTTGTAACTTAATAAGTACAACTGACTTTAACTGACTGACTGACTGAAAATATACCCAATTATGTTAAAATCAATGAACTAGTTCGAATTTGTGGAAAATCACAGTAGGTTATTAGTGCATGTAAAGAGAACCTACATTACCTTATTCTTACAAAAAGCAAATCTCTGTATAAACGCACTAAGTGAAACGCGGCCTTTATTTTCTTGGAGGTTTTTAAACTCCTTACTGCTGGCATACTATAACCTCGAAGGATAATCTCAGACCGACATGGGATACCAAAACTTATACTACATTAGATAAACCCGACCACTTTGTGGAAACTTCGTGATAAAAAATATTTATAAACACTCTTGGGCAAAAATGCAATGCTGTTAAAATTCAAAACCAAGTTATCGGATACTTTTCGAGTTTTACGCTTTTAAACAAACGAATCTCATTTTTTTTCACATATAATACATACCCTATTTGGTCAAGCAATGAGCAATCTTACTTTTAATTGAAATTAAAATAGAAATGTGGGTTACAACGCTGCGAGCGTCTGCTCGTTAGTGATGTATTAGCATAAGGTCAGTGACCCCCTCCCCACAGACCTCGGTGGAGTATCTCACGTTCGCGGCGGTGTCGAAGCTCCTTGCAGCCGGGGCTACTTATCCCTACCAGGTGATAAGGGCACGTATGCAGGACCAGCATCGAAGCTACGCTGGCGCCTGGCACTGCGTCACCGAGACCTGGAGGTACGAACGGGTCAGGGGATTCTACAAGGGCCTCACGCCGTATCTCCTCCATGTAACGCCTAACATATGCCTCGTCATGCTCATATGGGAGAAATTCACCAATAACGATTCTATCTGATGGGAAAAGTACGCGACTATTTTTATTTTTTAAATCTTATATGTGTATATATTTTTTGTTGTAATCTGTTTCGATTTTGACAGCTGTCACCTGACAGGGTTCTGGCGTGTGAGGTAAGATTCGGGTTTTTTTTTTATTGACGTGCATTTTTTTAAATTGTGAAATCCTATTTTGATTTTTTTTTATTCTTCTGTCCTTCGATTCTGACATTATTGTAATGTGAAATAGAATAATCATTTTTTTTGTTAATATAATATTTATTTGTATAGCTGTGACAGGTTTTGATATAGTTGTATTGTTTATAGATATGTTTAAATTAATAAGTTATTTTGTAATAGAATGTATGTTGTTTATTAATAATAAAAACAATCACATTCACAGTTAATATGGGAGTTTATTTTTGTCCCTATGAAAATTCGTGATGCCTTTTTCAGAGGGACAGAAATAATTCCGAAATGCTTTGCAGTTTCGATTTTAATTGTTAAGACAGTTAATATTACCTTATATAATTATGTAATTTTAAACAAATTTTTGGCTCATTAAAATGGTCATTGGCACACAAAATATTTGAAAAATCGGCCAAGAGCGTGTTAGACTCACATATAAAGAAAAGGTTCCGGACCACTGTAGAATAAAAATATCAAGTTCCTTGTAAGGGGTCCCTTTTAATTTTGGAATTAACTTTATGTTTTATTAAACATTATTATAACTGCCATAGAAATTGGGAATCTATGAAAATTCAAGCTATTTATGTATTACAGTTTACAAGATACAGCAAAAACGTCAAAATATAAGTTTCTTGTATGTGCAACCCCTTTTATTTTTAAATTTTATTCTATTTTTAGTATTTGCGATTGTAGCGCCAATAGAAATACATATACTGTGGTCCCTTTTGCGTACGGAACCCTAAAAAACAGCGAACAATATAGAAAGCCTGTCTCACGACATATGTTGTGTGTATACCTTAAATTTTGTACTAAATGCCGCCATATTTGTAATCTCTTATATAATAGTGGTACAATTTCCCATCAGATCGTGAAAAAAGTTGATGTCGCAGTAATCTAGTTTTAAATTTATTGTTTTTTTTTTGTGATATAGTACTAGAATGTCTTATAAAAATTCCCCATATCTATGTGAAAGACATTTTTGTTTTATTTACCTCTTAACCGTTACATGTGTGGTGAGACGACGTTAGGTTATTGTAATGTAAGATACGATTCGTTTCAACTTGTCTAATAAAACTATAGTGATATTATCAAATTTTCATAACTAAATTTTTTTAATAAATGCGATTTTATAAACGACGCATCAACGAAGAGCGCTCACGCCTCCAGTCACGTGTACCGATAGCAATAAAATAATATTCGTTATGAATAGGACTTACTTTTTTACTATCTAAGTATATAAAAGTAGAAGACCTGACTGATCTTTCAACGCCCATCCCAAACATTTGGACTTTGAAAGCTGATTTTTTTTCACTGGTGGTGGTTTTAAAATGTAATTGAGCACTAGGATTTTTTGTAATTCAAAACTTAAGGGGGTGAAAATGAGGTTGACAGCTTGACCGTCATTTTTGAAACTAGAAGCATGAAACTTAAAAATAAAAAAAGCCTTGTTTTAAACGACACGTGGATCACAGATGTCGATGTGAATTAACAGTAATTATATTCTGCAAATCTTCCCCCCTTTTATCAGGGAATATCGAATGATGA
The DNA here is from genome assembly GCA_023373885.1 of Hestina assimilis. Lineage (NCBI taxonomy): Eukaryota > Metazoa > Arthropoda > Insecta > Lepidoptera > Nymphalidae > Hestina > Hestina assimilis. The sequence continues at coordinate 4,246,215 of CM041740.1, read as the reverse complement.
TGTGTCTATTTAACTTTTAATGAGACTGTGATAAATGCTTGTCATCAAGCAGGCCGTATGCTTTTAACTAACTTAAGACATTCACAGACAGTTAGACAGTAGACAAAATTGCAATGACCCACATCGGGGTCACGGGATTGTAATACGTTAAAGGGGGATAGTGGGATATGGGGGTTGGAAGCGTTCTTCGTGGCTTTAACATGTAGTGAATTAACATTCAATAATTATTATATGCAAGTTTGAAACTTCTGTATCATTAAGGCTTGCACTAGATTTATTCGTGTGTAATCAATTGTAACACTTTTGTCTTTCCCATTAACAAAATTTTTCCAGCCCCTTTAGTACAATTTAGTGAATTTTCATAAGCAATATTATGTAGCTAAATTAAGTAATGAATTAATGGTTTTAGTGATTTTCGAAATGTGATTGATGAGTGACGTCATATGTCAGCAAAAATGTTATACATTTTTTCAACAAATTTGTCAACAAATTTTAATGTAGGATCTAGTTATTTCATGATAAATTTCCAATTTTAAACTATTTTTTATGCTAAAATTATTAAGTGGAGGCTAGAATTTGTTATATGACAAATAATAATGATTATTTATTATCATTTTCATGATATAAATTGACGCCATTTTGGATTTTATTTGGTTAAGGTTCAATGTCACTTAATTAAGGCGAATATTGTTTGTACCAAAAATATATTTTTTTGCTGACATATCCTATGAATTGTTATAATGAATGTGATGTTAAATAATTGAGACGTATTGTTAGTTAAGCCTTTATTATTAATAATTAGTTCTCGTTTGGTGGCTGGCCACATTTATCAGTGAGACGGTATATATTTTTTTAATATATATTATGTAGGAAATGTTTCAATTCGCCTTTTCAATTTGTGTGATCAATAAATGATAGCAAATTGATAAATCTTAATTGTTGTTTTTATTTAAATGGACAGCCTTATAAATAAAATATTTAATTAAAAATTTATTTTCCCGAATTTATTTGTATCAAGTTTTGTAAGTGTTAAAGAAATGCGGTAAGTATGAAACATTTTGTTTTCCGTTTTAAAAAAATTATATTTATTTTCAATAATATTTTTAATAACTTCACAGGCACGAGGGATGGCGGGGTTTCTACAAGGGTCTCAAACCGAACTTGATACGTGTGGTTCCAGCTACAATGATCACTTTCCTTACTTACGAGAATGTGTCACATTTTATGCTTCGAAGGGAGCCAATAAAACTACCCTCTTAAGTCATTGACTTTAATTGAGGCATTTTTTTTCAATTGCACTTTTATAAAACCTTGTGCTTTTATCATAATTATTAAATATATTCTTGAGATTATGAATGAGTTGCTGGTAGGATAAGACTTTTCTATAGTTCAAATTAGGCTAAAACAGATATAGAAAGAATAGATAGGATCCTATGTATTGAAATTGGTACAAACATGCGTACGATGATATTATTTAGTTTCCAGCCAGTACGTTGGTGGCGCTTCAATATTAAAAACATGGAGTTTTTATCATATCATCATCATACAGCCCAGCTAAAATAATTTAGGTATTCATCAAGTTTAACTGTTGATTTAAAAATAAATCATCTGTTGATAATTCACAAATTAGACTATTGTAGGCATAGACTTTATATATATATTTAAGGTTCATAATCAAAACTGATGAAGTATGGCGTCTGCTAGATTTGAAGAAATGTTGTTGTCGGCAATGTTGTTGCCCGGTTTAAACGCTTAATAAAATGTACCAAATTTATGTTTATACGATATGAAATCACAGTAACTATCATCACATAAGCAAATATTGCATTTGATGGATCAATAGAAATTTAGATAATTATTTTTATTTAATTAAGGCTGTGTTATGTTCCTTTAAACTTGATGTGTAGATTTTACTTTACTACATATAAGTTTCTAGATTAAAATGTAAGACCCTAAAAGATTTCAATATATTCTATAATAAATATGGACGTCTGCAGTATTTTTATGTAACTAAGTTGGCAAGCGACCATACGACCCATGTGATGGTAAGCGGTTGTCGTAGCCTATGAGAGCCTAGTAGGTGTCACTCACGCGTTGCCAACCTCGAGATATTGTTTCTTGAATCTTCTTTGCCCAGTTATTTCACTAACTTCAGTGTCCTTCAAACCGCAACACAGTATACTGCTTTATGGTAGAATAGCTGACACTGCGGTGGTACCTACCTAGCCGGTCTCCAGTAAATAATTTTTATATATATAATAAATGTAGGCGTATGAAGTATTTGATTGATTTTAGGTATAAGGTAATTTAGATACCTACTTACCTTCCGACGTATTTAACTTAATAAAATCGTTAAGAATTGTATATAACAAACCCCACATGTAACGCTTGTTCACGTAATAAAGCTTATATCAGGAATGTGTTAATAATGTTTCTTTAGCTGTAATTTAATTTTTGATTATAAGGTTTAGTTATATAAGGTGGTTTAAGCCGGGTTATGACTAGATAATGCTTGAAAAGCGTATGTGTTTACATGGGCGTAGCGAGGAGCAAGGGGCCCTGGACCTATTAAAATACAAAGGAAATGAAATGATATAATATATTTTGAACTGTTTAATCAATACCTATTGGTGAGAGTGTTCATTTTGTCTCCTCTAGGCCCTAAATAAAATTTTGTCTTCCCCTAGGCCAAATCCTGGCTACGCCCATGTGTGTTTAGATTATTATGCACATTTAAAATGTGAATCTTAAAAATGTTTGTAAATTTTCAAGAATAATTAAAATTATAAGTTATCGTTTATTTCCAAATTTAAGTTAATTTCAATTAAAAAGGTTTAATCTTTATGGCGGCCTTATGTTTTTTTTGTTATAAATAAATATAGTTTTTAAATTTTACTAGCGTTTCATTTTAATTTTTACTGCATTTAACTCATTAACGGACGAGACACATACACCATTCGCGTTAAGAAAAAAATGATTATAAAATAAAAAGGTTTATTCACAATGGAGTAAAAACTCAATTTAAATATACTTCAAAAGATCTAAGATGAATGTTAGAAAGAAGAAGTTTAATGGCTAAAAATCAACTTTATTTCTCAAATCATTAGAAACTTCGCTTATACATATTTATAATAAAAAATTTTGCCCTCCTAGGACCAAGACTCTTACGAAAGCCTTCGACTGGTCATTGTGAACTTCACTTAAAAAAATATATGCAATCTGATTGGTCGGGAGGCGTGTCTGTCTAATCCGAATGACCACGATGACTCACTTTTTTCTTAACGCAAATGGACTATAATATAAAATGTTTTTTTTTAAATGTGTATTGCTGTTGGCCCTACTGGCCTTGACAGCGTCACTGGGTGGGCGTAAAATGTATCTATTTAAATGTATATTTGAACGAAAAAATAAATTAAATAGAAGTTGACTCCTCAACAACAGATGGCGTTTACATTACATTGCTGTAGATCGTACAGTAGGAAAAATTCCAACCGCAAACTCGAAAAACTGCCATCTTCACACAATAAATTAATATTATTTTATGGTTTATTATTATAAAATATCAAGAAACTATTATTATTTTCTACTTATGGCTTAATGATAAAGGAAAATTAAAAGACGAATATTCTGAATAATTCAGTCATTTTAAGTTAATTTGAGATATTATAAATATTTCAACGTTAAAAAAAAGTAGTTATATAGAATATTATATTAATATGATTTAAATATTAGTGTACCTACTAAATGTACGTTCAAATAACAAAACTGTTCTCAGTTTCATCAAATAAAATAGTAACTACCTATAACCTTTTTGGAATAAAAATATCTTTTGGCCCAAAAATGATATAAAAGTTGTGTGGCGACGAATTTAGCTCCTTTTTTGTCTTGCTTTGGATAAGAAATAATATTATAATTTAAAAGATAATGTGTAATTTAAATGGAAATTAATATCGTTGTCTTAAAAGGTATATAGTTAAGTATTAAGCATACACAGGGCCGAATTTAAGGCCAAACGGAAGCGGTGGACTATTATATTATATAGCCACTGGTTTTTGAATTACTTTAGATTAAAAAAAATATCGAGAGGAAATGATACGATTATAAAATGTTTTTTCACATTTCAGAATTGAATTTTTTGAATATAGAGCGTTTACGCTGACTTTTTGAAATTTTATGATTTTTTAAAAAAAATTTCGATCTTTGGTCCAGATTTTAAAATCCGACTCTGACCAAAACGAATTGTGACCATGAGAAAGATGTGCTCTTTCAATTAAGCTTCACAGGAAACAGGTTGGATTAGATTATACATTTAAATTTATCTACATAAAAAGTAGACAAATTTACATATCATATCCTTATCTTTTCCGTCCTAACACGGCATGTGTAGTGTTACGCGCATGGCCGCAGTCATTGCGCGGGAAACTGAGGTATGTCGTCGTCAGAAACTATTTACAACGTCTGTGGACAACTCAAGCGAACAATTAACCTCGATGGGCTATAGAAGATTTCCAAATACGGTAAGTACATTTCCTAATAAAATTATAACAATATGGCGGCCAGTTTTAAGGGTTTTGTCATTCTGACATTGAATTTCACTGATGTTCAAATTTTTATTTCAAGAAGTTAAAAAAGATTGTTGATAGAAAGTAGTTTTTTTAATATGATATTTAGATTTTTATTCCCTAATTGTGTAAATTTTTTTCTAAATCATATAATTTCAATTTAACATTTTATTATTAATAGTTATTAGATATTGTTTACAAGATGTTAATATAGTGTTGATATAAATATTTGATAAATAAAACTGAATCACCTTAAGGGCTTACTTAATCTACATCGTAATCCACTAGATTTATGACGGATTAAAATTAAATTCAATGTTTTGTAACAATTTTGGAATATTCCCAACGTTACAGTTACCGGTTCTTTTGATAAACATCTATTTCATAAAAATGCCGACTAACGCATGCTATTCTATTTAAACAATGTAATGTTATAAACAATTTAATTTCGACCGACCGACCGAGGTAGTACTACTCTCACAGAAAATCGTCGTAAAGTAACAGTATCAGTAGCTTGCTGCGTCTCGTGCAATGGCGCCGGAGGCCCAATCTCTCCCAACCCTTACCTTTTTTTTTATGTCGGGGAGGAAATCTACTACCAGATACCCGGCGTCCTTGGAAGGAGAACCGGTTATGTGGGGTTCCATGACAAGATGGAAACGTCATGGGGACCCACTAAAACCTTCTCGGTGGCCGACCTCAGTGTGTTTGTCAGGTTACGGGAACTCTCGCAGAACAAACCAACGCGACCTGACCTTAAGTTTCGCTTGCTTATAGGTTGCGGTGACTGGTTACCATCAAGCGGATCGTATGCTTGTTTACCAACCGTCTTGAAATAAAAAAAAAACACGATTTAATCTCTTTTGAATTTGGATTATAAACGCTGCACACTCAACGTCCCCCATTAGGATAGTTATATCCTATGTGGGGGGTCCGGAGACATACACAACGACAAGGACAAATACACCCAGACCGGAAAATATGCTTGCATGGTCAATACAAACATATTATGCTCCGAGCGGGAATCGAACCCGAGACCTGTGGAGTTTAAGGCAGGTTCGCTACCGCTGCGCCACAACGTCGTCAGTTATATTTTTGCATACTTTTTTTTTTTTTTTTTTGTCGGGGAGGAAATCTACTGCCAGATACCCGGCGTCCTGGGGAGGAACAACCGGGTTATGTGGGGTTCCATGACAAGGTGGAAACGTCATGGGGACCCACTAAAACCTCCTCGGTGGCCGACCTCAGTGTTTTTGTCAGGTTACGGGAACTCTTGTAGAACAACCAACGCGACCTGACAATCACATGGCTCCGCTTGGTAGCGGAGCTCAGTCCCGGGGGGGCGAGATGGTAAGCCCCCAGCGCTTCCCATGCAAGCGCTCACGGCAGTCGGGACCACACCGACTGCCGTCCTCCTTAGGGCCTGTTTATCATGATATAATCCTGTCTGCACCATACTTGTGTTTTTGTGCTACTTTGATTGAAAAAGGGTTTTTTTTTTATGTTAGAAGTTGGCAAACAAGCATACGGCCCACCTGATGGTAAGTGGCTACCGCAGCCTATGAGCGCTTCCAGCACCATTAGTAGGTGCCACTCACGCGTTGCCAACCTCGAGATATTAGTTCTTAAATCTCGTTCGCCCAGTAATTTCACTAGGGTATAATGCCCTTCAAACCGGAACACAGTAGTACCTAAGCACTACTATTTGGCGGCAGAATATTGGACACTGCGGTGGTACCTACCTAGCCGGCCTCTTGCAACAAAAGACCTACCACCAGTATGACTGATTGAACTGGTGGAATAATCTCTGTTGTGACAGAGGTTATCCCAACAGCGGGCGATGGGGTCGTCACATCCCGACGCCTTTGAACTTGGTTCTTTACTCATCAAACTTCAACTAATTACTATTTATATTGTTATAACGGCTGCTATTACTCAGACAATCTGCCCCATACATTTATTATATTGGATACAATTCCTATAAAAAAAATATTTTTACTACTATTAACTATAATTTATTATTTCGGTCTTACATTACCGGAGATAATTATATATCTTGGCGTTATTCATACCTAAACTATAGCCTTATCAATGTTCTTATCAAAATATATAAGGAATTGAAACATTGTAAGCTATGTTTATAAAACTGTATGGAAAATAACAAGACGTATAATGATATTCTACATGTCTACATTATATTGTCAAAGGGTATTTTTTTATACGTTGAATGAAGGTTTTGTATGAAAGGTCAGCGATGTTTGATAAACATAAAATTATTAGAATTAAGACATTCACAATAGCCCATTAAGATTTTTGTCTGGTTGTTTGTTTGTTTGAACCATAGAAATCTTACCATAAGAATAATACTGACAGGTAGCTGCAATCGGCGTCGGAACGAGATGACCCCATCGCCCGCTGTTGTAATAATGTCTGTCACAGGAGAGTTTATTCGACCAGTGCAATCAGTCACCCTGGTGGTAGGTCTTTTATTGCAAGAGGCCGGCTAGTTAGGTACCACCGCAGTGTCAAATATTCTACCGGCAAATAGTAGTGCTTAGGCATTACTGTGTTCCGGTTTGAAGAGCACTGTAGGCTAGTGAAATTTCTGGGCAAAGGAGATGCAAGAACCAATATCTTGAGGTTGGCAAGGCCTGAGTGGCACCTACTAATAGTGTTGCGCGCGCTCATAGGTTACGGCAACCGCTTACCATCAGGTGGGCCGTATGCTTGCTTGCCAACTTGTAACATAAAAAAATTGTGACTTATATGCGACGAGCGGTTCTAGCAAGAAACAGTGTCGTTTGTTCGCATTGCTTACCATTTCTGTGTTAGTTAGCTGTTCAATATCTGGAGTGTTACAAGCGCACGTAACCATGTAATGTAAAACTTACAATATCGTCGTGCGTTGAGTATGTAGTAGTGATAGCATGTTTCGTAAGGAATAAACGGCTTTAAAAATTTCTAGTAAAAGTAAAGTTCAAGATTTCTGTGATTTTGGAATTTACAACTTAATATGTGAATTTAGAACTTTATATAATTTACACGCAAAGCAGTGGGTAGAAGCTTAAATAGCTTTATTTATTTATTACTAGCTTTTGCTCGCGACTTCGTTCACCGCTGTTCTACCAACTTACTACATCTTATCGCCCGTCCGCTCTTTATTTTTATTGCTCGGCTTCTAAGTCGTATCGTGATGTTATATAGCCTATAGCCTTCCTAAAGAAATTTACTGTTAAATGCAAATACCAGAGATTAGCGCGTTCAACCAAATAAACAAATTCATCAGCTTTATAATGCTATAGATATAGATTCTATCAAAGATTTATTAAATACGATGCTAAGGTCATAGGTACGAGGTACGGGTCGTTAGCGTCACGTCTTCAACACGAAGTTTACAGGTTTCAATTAATTAACCATTAATATGCTTGATAAATCGTTTTATGTTATTTTATTATTGTAAGAACACCTATATTATAATTATAACCAGTGTGTATATAATACAGTAGTAATAGCTTAGCTATTTTCGAAATGAATATGATTAGAGTCGAGTTTTCTGAACCCGGACAAAAACCCACATTTTAGGATTTTTGTGACAGGTAAAATAAGAATGAAGAAATTCAGCCACATGAACTTCGCGTCCCCATAAATTGTCGCTCGGCGCAGGAACTCTGACTTGCCTCGCCTTCGTTCTGGGTCTGAGTATCCGTATTGCTTCTTTTTGTTAAATTTGTATGAGCCCTATTTCTATTTCTATCTCTTATCTTGGCAATGATCCTTGTAGCCGCGTCAGCTCGCTGTACGGTAAAGATCAGTCGGTTCAACAACTTTAGGCGTGGTCAGTCAAAAGATGGGTGACCGCATAAGGGTATTTCTACTCAGTGTCTCCGTGCTTCGTAGGGCACGTAAAAAGTTGTTTTAGCTGTTATCGATTCGATAAAAGGCGACAAATCAAGTTAGAGAGACCAACTCTAACAACAGGTTGGCCATTAACCACACCATAAGAAGGATGTCAGATAAGAAGATGAAGGTGGCACTGGATTGAGTCGTTTTAACATAAGCATCGTATGCCTTTTGTCATTTTTGATTTTAGAAAAAAATATAGGATTTGGGTTTTAACAACCGCCTGCGAAAGAGGGTTTCTTCGAGTGTATGTATCTATTTGTAACCATAGACATATATGTATAAGATTTATGTCAAAGACATGTCAAAAACTTCAACACTAACGCAATGAAACGAATTTAGTCACACGCCAACTTTTCAAGATAGTTGTCAAATAAAATTATTCTTCTGTGAGATTCCGAAGTTTCTTATGTATGTAGCCAAGTAAATACCGGCTTATCCAGATTTCCCTATAAATATTATAAATGCGAAAATAACTCTGTCTTTCTGTCTCGTACGCTTTTACGCTTAAACATCTAAACCGATTTTTTATGAAATCTGGTACAGAGATAAACTTGGGAAAGTAAATGGGCTACTTTTTATTGCGAAAAAAAGTCTTGAAAATCCATTAAAGCCACATGCAGAAGCTAGTAATTTATAAAGAAATACTTTGAATTCCAATGAAAGAAAGAACGAAATGAGTTTCTTCATAATGTAGTTTATTTTAGACCTCTTATCATATAAGAGGGCAAATGTTTACTACATTACTCGTCTAGATAACAATAATTGCGTCCTGTCAATTGTCTTGAACGAACGCTTTTAACGCGTGACATCTTGACCTCTTTTGAGTGTTTTATTATAATACAAAGATCTTTTTTATTGGACGAATAGATACATTTTGTTAGAAATAATATCGATAATGAATTAGAATGTGCTATTAAATTAAAAATAATGATAAAACAGCTAAATAAGCATACAGTTCACGAGCAGTTGTCGCAGCAGGAAAAGTTGTTTGAATCGAGGAACAAGCGAAGAAACAGTATGCCAACTAGTAAGAACGGGAAGAAAAATTTGCAGGTGGGTTTAATTTAACTCTAGTTATAATAAATTTTTTGCAATAAAAAGTAGCCTTTTTTTATGTCAGTATTTGGCAAACAAGCATACGGCCCACCTGATGGTAAGTGGTTGCCGCAGCCTAAGAGCGCTTGCAGCACCATTAGTAGGTGCCACTCACGCGTTGCCAACCTCGAGATATTAGTTTTTAAATCTCGTCCGCCCAGTAATATCACTAGCGTACAGTGCCCTTCAAACCGGAACACAGTAATGCCTAAGCACTACTATTTGGCGGCAGAATATTTGACACTGCGGTGGTACCTACCTAGCCGGCCTCTTGCAACAAAAGACCTACCACCAGTGTGACTGATTGCACTGGTGGAATAACCTCTGCTGTGACAGAGGTTATCCCAACAGCGGGCGATGGGGTCGTCACATCCCGGCCGGTTTTTTGTCAAACTAAATCAATAATAATTCAATTTTAAGTTAATTACAACTAATAAGAAACAGAAGACAAAACATATTTCATACTCATTAAAAGCATAATATGACGCGTAAGATATCTACAGATTTTTTGGTGTGATTGGTTTTTAATACAATAAAAACTTGAAGACAATGGGACCCTTGATTTCAAAATCCGTTCGCAATTGGTGAGCATATAATAAAAGAAATACACGCGGTAGAACATAGAATCAATTTTTTTTATTAAGTCGGCTAAAATTTGCTTTTAAAGGAACTTATAAATTTATAATACGTATATGTCTTTTTCTACTAGAGCGTATAAAATATTTTAGCATTTTTGTATGGAATTTTTAACTTAATGGCAATATTAGTTAATAGATTTATTACATACATCAAAAACTTACCACAAATAAATAGATTTGAGTAATACGCCATAAAATATTAACACAGTTTCGTATTACTTCTCATAATGTAACTTAAATAACTAGTTTTTGTTCTGCTTCATTGATGTGGAAATTAGTATAACTAGTATTGTAAATAGCAAAAGGCCAAATGGTGCTTTTGTATTTTTAAATAATAATACTAATAGCAGTACAGGACTACAAATAAAAAAATATTTGGCATGTGGGAAAATATATATAAGAGATAGAAAAAAGCGTTGCTTTGCCGCATCAGTGGTGGATGAAGTTGAGGGTTCCAGTGAGCAGTTATTAATGCCTTTACATAGGTAATCCGGGAGTAAGAAGAGAACTTCGAAATGATAAAAATTATTTAATGAATGAATGAAGTGACATTGGTGTATAAAGCAATATCCTACCCTATGTTAACACCAGTCATCGTGATCATGATTGAGACGCTCATAGCCGGGTGTGCTCACTGATCTATCAGTGGTTTAAGCAACCTTAGGCGCGGTCAGTCACTAGATGGGTGATCGCATAATGGTATTCCAACTGAACGTCTCTGTGCTTCAGAGGGCACGTAAAAAGTCGGTCCAGCTGTTATCAATTTCGACAATAGTCGAAAAGTCAAGTCAGAAGCCTATACGGCGACCTGAAGGACTGACACTAGGTTGGCCACTAACTACTCGATAAGAAGAAGAATCGTGATCATCAGCATTTTAGTGAGTTGCGACTTGACATAAAGTCATTCATCGAATCGCAACAGTATGTATCCAGAAACTTCCTGTAAATATTCTATGTCATACTTTACTGGCTTAGCCGGTCCATCGACAATTAATGGAATATGTATGAGTATGATGTATATACCCAAAAATAAGGTTCTTAGTTTCAAAACTATAAAATCCACAGTATTTCCGAGCCCATTCGCAAGAAAAAAAACTTCAGATGAGTATTTTATCCGAATCTATAGTGTAAGTGATATTTATATTTCTTATCAAGTGTCGATAGCTATTATCCGATAAAACGGATGCACGTCGGCCGACGCGTCAATAATATGTTGATCGATATACTTAATAGACTACTTTTAAAAACGAATTTTTAGTTCATAACATCAGACGTATAGGTAACTTATATGCGAAATTATTTTCGACAAATAATCTTTTAAATAATGGAAATAGTATTTTCTGGTTTATAATCGTTTACGAAAGTGAATTGAAGTGTTAAAAGTGTGTAATACAATATCCTGTATATAAATTAGATTAGAAATAATTCCCAATTAGTGAATGCTTTAGTGGGCTTCGTTATGATGGCTGAAGATGCTTATGTAGCTCAAACTAATGGACGGTTAAATGTGAGTAATTAGGCTACTTCAAACTAAACGAAATTTGTTAATGTGGTAACTTTTTAATTGGTTCAATAGATGGCAAAAGCATTAGCGATTTTAGCGACGCGATTGCCAATTAGTTTTAATATTGGAACTCTTACCATTAGGGGGATTCGTAACTATGTTCGTCATATGCATTAATTTTTAATCTTATTTATTTGACTTCAAAAAGAGAGGGATTTCGATTCGCTTTTATTGGTATCGGCTCTATTATTTATATGACTTAATTTAATACGGATAATTTTTTTATTTAATTATTTAATTCATGGTCAAACAATGTAATTACCTGGTTAAGACTTCGCCCTCGTGTTCATATTTATAATACTAGTCTAAATAATATTGATTGGTCTTACTTCCATAGGATCCATAATACCGAAATTCAAGTCCTGTTATTCGTTTATGGTTAATCCCACGACAACGGACAATGCCATTTTTCCGTTATAAAAAGTATCCTTTGCGCTAATTCTAACTGAATTATATTATAAGCTATCTGTGTATTTAATTTCATCCGAATCAGTTCTACCTTTTTTGTGAATGAGTAGCAAATATCTAGTTTTAAAAATGGCGGATTTCCATACAAACTTTCCAAAGGTCCAAGGGCTTTGGCTGGGCGTTATAAGTCTGTCATGTCTTCTCCTTTTATATATACATAGAAGATTAGTAGGATCATGTCGCAGGAGGCACCCTAAGGACGGAATCAAATTTGAGCCCCCGTGAGGGCTGTCCCTTTATCACGGATGAGTCTCTGTACTCGGCCCCCGCCCGGTGACGCTGTCAAGGCCAGTAGGGCCAACAGCAATACACATTCCGAAAAAAAAAAAAAAAGGATCATGTAATATTTTGTTCTGTATATATATATTCTAGAATGACACCTTGGTTCTTATCATAGTAATATATAGGTATAATGACACTTCAGAGGACCCATGGTATATATAGACGAGCTTGTTACTCGATAAACGATTCTAATACGGTTATTGATACTTCCTGCGTCCCAATCAAATAGTCATCTTAATACGTCATCTTTCCTTTCTAGATGTTTATTTGTGCTTGTTATTGCTTTGTCAAAAACATTTTTGTTGTTGAATTTTTATCAGTGCGAAATTCAAGAATAGGGTTTAATAAAAAATGAGTACAGTTGCTAAGAAAATTAATTAAGACTATTTATTTGTTTTTTTAAGTGAATAAGTTGGTAAGCAAGCATATGACGCAGCTAATGTCAAGCGGTTGTCGTAGCCTATGAGCGCTGGCAACACCATACATTAGTAGATGTTTCATTTCATCGTTATGTAACGGAGAGAATAACATAATAATGTGACAAATATAAAGGTATATAAAAGGTATTCCATCCTTCTTACAACCTGGGGTCCTTCAAACAAGGCGTGAGGCATCTTGCGGGTAGGCTGTCTAGCCGTTTACCCTTATAGTTCTGCAATATTAGCCATCTTCGCGTGTGAACTCCACTTCCACCTACCATCAAGTGGAGTAGAATGATTTGCCTCCCGGGGTTAATAAAAACTACAATAAATAGTACTAAAATTACACCATGTATTTAACTTATAACAACCATAGGCAACAGGCACAAAAGATGTTGTAACAATAAATAATTATAAGTAAAAAATAAATCTACATAGATATAATATGTGATTAATTAAGTTATTATACTGAATAAAAATTATTTATCGTCTTAAAATACGTAAACAAGTTCACGGACAAGAGTCGTAACGGAACTACGATGTCCAATTATTATAAAAAATTAAGTTGATAAGCTTGTAAGTTATCTTTATAATACTAATACGAGACTTCACTTACGTCTTTGTCCGCGATAAAAATGGAAAAAACCGGCTAATAGTGTCAAAATATCAAGCGTCTTGAATTTTAAAATTAAAATAAATATTTTTTTTTTTGGTATTTGCTATTGCAGAGGCAACAGAAATACATCGACGGTGGAAAGGAAAAACAAATGTAATGCCGCTTGGTCCAATGGCACTTCATTTGTTTTTTTCCACCGTCAACATATTCTGTGAAAATTTCACCGCGCTACCCATTACGATTCGTGACAGAGCCCGCTGAGAGATGGACGGACAAACAGACGGCGGTAACTTAATAACAGAGTTCCGTTGGCAACCTGACACACTGGGCACGGAACCCTAAAAACTATGTCTTTTTTTGTTGTTGGGGAGGAAATCTGCTTCACAGATACCCGACCTCCTGGGGAGGAGAATCGGGTTATTTGGTAGTCCATGATAGGTGGTCGGTCATGGGTACCCACTAAAACCTCCTCGCTGCCCGACCTCAGTGCCAGAGAGAGGCTCCGGGATCTCTTACAGAACTCAAAACCGGAGCATCTCGAACACTGTGCTGGCAGTGCTCGTTCCCAGGGGGCAAGATGGAATGCCTCCCAACGCTTCTCAAGCAAGAGTGTACGGCATTCGGGCCACACCGACTGCCATACTCCTCAGGGCCGCTCAACACGTACGTACAGGTTCTCCACCCTGAGCGTCAACGGTCCGAGGGCATGCCCCATTTTGTATAGCCCCGGGCTGAAGGGGCTGAAAAAAATATAACATAACTATGTAGTTTTTATCCGATATTATTATCGGATATTAAAAAAGTATTTTTAATTATTCAATTTTTTTGTGTATATACATGTCTTTGCTGTTCGTAAACAAATAATAATTATTCTTGTTTGTTAGGTATTGTTTTGTGATGATGCCATAATTAATATATTAAAATTCCGAAGATAATAATTGTAACTCATCAACCTAAATACCGATCATTGATCAAGACGATCATACGAGGTTGAAATCGCCTGTTTTTTTCCCAAATTACAGTCCCAGGTAATAGTGGTAGATATATATAGACTCAAAAAAATCTATACAAATAAATAAAATTGAAGTTAATGTTTGTAATTCCAAATTAACATCTTTCACAAAATGCATATGAAAGTATATACGGTACTTACATAAAAAACAATTTTTAAAATTTTGATCTATCTGTCTGTTTTTATCGCCTAATCTCTGAAACGGTTGGACCGATTTTAACGGGACTTTCACTGGTAGATAGCTAATGTAATAAGGAGTAACTTAGGCTTTAGACAAATCATTGGAACTCTAAAAAAGAAAAATCGGTATAATACGCGAGCAGAGCCCAGCGCAGCCAGTTAAAAATAATGAGTGCATTCATTGACATTTTATAAATGAAGGTGTCATTTCAAAACATTTAAATTAAATGTTTGATTCAATAAGAATAACAATAAGTCTAATAAAATACTATTTTCAAAACATTAAAACAAAAGAATGCTTATTATTAATATTGAATTAAGTAATTACTTACTAAAATAGAAATAAAATATTCTACAACGAATATAATTATGGTAATGATATAGTTAATATATAATTATTAAAATTTAAAGTAGTAATAATTTGTAGTTTTAATAAAAACATCTGCCCGCGACTTCGTCCGCGGTGACTTTAGAGTTGGCTCAAAGAAGAATGAATTATTTGCAAGTAAATTATCACTACATAGTATAAAACAAAGTCGCTTTCTCTGTCCCTACGTATGCTTAAATCTTTAAAACTACGCAACGGATTTTGATGCGGTTTTTAATAGATAAGAGTGTTTGAAGAGGAAGGTTTATATATATAATAACATCCATTAAATAGTGGAGGAAAAAAAAATGTTATTTTTGAGGTTGAGGAAAAACTGTTGTTCTAATGTAATGTTCTAATCTAATGTGTTGTTCAAAAGTAATGAATAAATCAAAACTACTGGATCGATTTTAATCATTTTTTCAGTGAATGACATAGGCTATATATTTTATACCCGTGCGAAGCCGGAGCGGGCCGCTAATGTTCCATAAAACACATTTATACGGAATTTTAATTGAATACGTCCTGTGGCAGGGTTTTTATAATCGCATGGGAATCTAACATTTTTCCGGAACAAAAAGTATCCACTGTCCCAATCCACGTAACAATCTATATCTGTGCGAAATTTCATGCAAATCCATTCAGCCGTTTTTGCGTGATTGAGACACATCATAACAAACATCAAAACACATTTATTATAATAGGTAATGGCCGTATTTAAGGGAGGGCAAAAGGGGCGACAGCTCCGGGGCCTCCACAAAAGAGGGGGCCCCACAATAGAGACTTCGAAAAAATTCTTTCAAATTCCAATAAATTATTGATAATATCAATAATATATATGGTAAAGTACGTAATATTTTCAATATTAAATATGGATTATGAATTCATAAAAGCGATGGAACATACAGTTAAACGGCTTATACACAATATTGATACAAAAAAAGATTTCGAACAGTCATTGAGAATATTGTGTTATATTGTAAAATAGGCTAATATTGATATAGGCGCATTTAAATTTTGAATTTTGAGCGTTTTAGCTGTGACAGTGTGTGTAAAATTAAAATGAATTATAATATAAATTTAATTATATTCATCGGAAAAGTTTCGACGAATGTTGAAAATGGCAATAAAAAATGTGCGACGTCAACAATGTTAAGGATTACTATCTTAATAATTATTTATGGTGTATTAAGATATGTCCACCGTCGAAAGGCGAATGTAACTCTGCGAGATATTTTTTTTTTCACACTCAACGGCCCCATTAGGATTCAAGGATAGTTCCGAGAAAATTTTAAATATAATGTTAGTTTATTCAAAATGTAATAACTCGAAAAGTGGACAATGTATTGACTTTAAATTTTGATGGGCTGTTGCATTTTTGCCCAAGAGGTTTTATAAATATTTTGTATCCCGAAGCCACCATGGGAACGAAAAATATTTATATCAGAGAAAGTCAAAGCGTAATTTCGACATAATCTGGAAAATAATGCAAAACACATACTTTATAACACAAAAATAAAAACATGATTAATTTTTGCAGGGAGAAACCAGCAAATATTGAATTTGAACCCCAAAAATTCCTCCCCATGGCTACCCCCATTCTTGCAATACATTTTTGATGTTGCAGGCATTTATAAGCCATCTATGTGGTAAAAGAAACAGAAAGCACGCACATATACAGTGTAATAATTTTTATTTGAAATAACATATACAATTGAACAACAGCGGGAAAAGATTATATTTCATTTCTATAACTCACATAGACATTCAATTTACAACCTTATTATTTACTGTATAAAGTCTAAAATATTTAGTTTGAAATCAGAATTGGTCGATATCAAAACTCCAGGCCTACTTCGTAAGGCTTCTCTTCCGTAGGGAATCCGTATAGATGCAAGTTACTGTGTGCGGTTCATCAACTTGTCATCATACGGTCAACTTGTAATGAGGAAGACCGACGGCGATTTGTTTTGACGTTTTTGGTGATGGGACTATTTTTTTATTGAATTGAAAAAGGAATTACGATTGATTGATTCTGTGATATTTTCGAAACATTCTTTTTTTTTTTAAATTTTAATTTAAATAAAATTCGCGTTGTTACTTTTCGCGTAGGTATCAGTAGGAGTACCTATGTACCTACCTATTGTTGGGTTTAGTGAGATGGGTGAGAGTGCCGGAGACCCAATTTTCCCTTCATTTCTCACATCTTTGGTTGGCTAAGCGAATGTGATACTTGTAGTATCGCAAGCGGTCACAGGTTGCGGTCACTACTTACCTTCAGGCGGACCCTATTGCTAAACGTCATGAAATAAAAATATTAAAAAAAAAAACAATAATTAAATCAGAAACTATATTGAAATATATAATGAGAATAAAGTCCATACATAATTATCGCGAACAAGACTTCTATATTGCAAAAAAATATCAGTCAATTGCGTTGTGGATTATGCATAGTGGAAAATAAAGGGTTCCGTAGCTTGATCATGAAGAATCTTAATGACTTTAAAAATAATAAAGAATTAAAATTGACTACATAAATAAGTTGGTAATTTCATAGTAATTATTAAAAGTAATATGAAAAACAAAGTTATGGGAATAATTTATATAGAGATATATACCTTAATGTATAAACTTGTAGACCTATCTTTTTCATAACAAATGTAGATGAATGTTCATTTTATATTCTACAACCTCAAATTTTTCCAGAATTTTAAATCCCCCAGTTCAAAAGTTAGAGGGATACAATTTTTATGACTTTAAGAGCTGATATCTCAAAAACGACTGACTTAATGAAATAAGTCATAATCAAACCTCTTTACCATTTTAACAGACCTATCCAAAGATATCTCACTCGTTGCCATACAATTAAATATTTTTTTCAACCCTCAGTTACATGTATGGACTGCTACCCCTAATTTAAATATATTTTAGGATTTCATTACAAAATCGTGTAGCGAATCATAAAATACACCTGTTTACTTAATTTCGTATAGATACAGCCAATACTCTCGGAGTAAAATGAATATGACATATGAACGGACAGACAGATAGACGGATAGACGACCATGACGAAATTATAAAGGTTCCGTTTTTGCCATTTGACTAGAGAACCCTAAAAATTGCAACTGTAAAGTAAATGATTAAATCAGAAACTACATTGAAATATATAATGAGAATAAGAGTACATACATAATTATCATGAACAAGATTTTAAGATTGCAAAAAAAATCACGAAATTTACATGCGTATTCGAGTGTGTGTGTGTGTATATGTGTGTGTGTGTAACTGTCTGTGTATGTCTATAAATAGATTAATTGCTTGAATTTTAAAATGCTGTTTATTTTTTGTATATTTTAAAGTGTTATAAATTAGTGGAATAATTTATAATAAAATAATTAATTGTAGGAAAGCTTCCAAAATATCTTCATAGCATCGTGATTAATGATGAATGACACCGGAACTATGTGATAAGATACGGACTTCAACGGTGGACAGTGTAGTGTTACTGAATTCGGTTTTGTGTTTATTATCGCTACTTGCATCTGCCCGCGGCTTTGCCCGCGTTAATATTTTTTAATATGGGGTACCTTTATTGCCTAGCAATTAAATGATTCCCGATACAAACTGACATCCCCTATTTCACCCTCTTCACATTTATCTTCAGTTTTTTTTTTTCGTGAAAAATGTGGCCTAAGGTATAGTTCAAATCACATCTATTTCTTCACTAAAATTAATAAAAATTGGTTCAGTTTATATTTTAAGGTATCATGCATTATTAGATTGAATAATAATAAGTAAAATTAGTCTGGATTACCTAGGAAATCTTATAGAAATTAATAATTTGTAGTTCGTTTTTTGTTTATCCCATGGAAACTTTTTACATTTTTCTGGGATAAAAAGTATCCTATGTTTTAATCCAGGTAACAATCTATATCTATGCCAACTTTCATCCAAATCCGCTCGGCCGTTTTTGCGTGATTGGGTAACAAATATCCAAACAAACAAACTTGCATATTTATTATAATAGTAAGACTGTTGATGGTTGTTATAATATCAGTATAACGGCCGGTTTCAATAAGCAATCTCAATCCATTTTACTGTCTATTTTTTACTGGTGGTAGGCCTTTTATTGCGCGAGGCCGGCTAGCTAAGTACACTAGCAGATGTTATTCTACCGTAAAGCAGTATCAAGGTTGTGTAAGGACATTGCAGCTACCGTCGGGTGAGTCTATCGTATAGAATGCGCTCGGAGCGCTGCCTCCATCTCCGATGACGTCCTTAGCCGTGGTTCGGCTTCGCAGGAGGCACCCTAAGGACGGAATCAAATTTGAGCCCCGTGAGGGCTGCCCCTTTATCACGGCTGAGTCTCTGTACTCGGCAAGGTGACGCTGTCAAGGCCAGTAGGGCTAACAGCAATACACATTCCGAAAAAAAAATTGCAGCTTGTGAAATGTACTGGGCAAATGGGATTTAAAAACCAATATGTTGAGGTTGGCAACGCGTGAGTGACACCTACAAACGTATGGTGTTGCAAGCGCTCATAGGCTACGACAACCACTTACCATCAGGTGGGTCGTATGCTTGCTTGCCAACTTAGTAAATGAATACAAAAAAATGTGAAGAAGAGTCTCAATACCCTATTCTTATATTCTAAGATCAATTCAAAATGTAACCCTTTAGTAAATAAAATTATTTTCTGTTTATTTTCATTTTTATATTAAAACTAGCGGCCCGCTCCGGCTTCGCACGGGTATAAAATATATGTCATTCACTGAAAAAATGATTAAAATCTCAGTAGTTTTGATTTATTCATTACTTTCGACATCACATTAGAAACCTCAAAAATAACAGTTTTTTTCCTCCACTATTTAATGGATGTTATTATACGTATAAAACCACCTCTTCAATCACTCTATCTATTAAAAACACCGCATCAAAATCCGTTGCGTAGTTTTAAAAATTTAAGCATACATAGGGACAGAGAAAGCGATTTTGTTTTATAATATGTAGTGAAGTTTTAATTTTTTGCTTGACAGTATTCTTCTTACGATACTGATTAAAATTGTTATTTCATATATTACTTATCGTAACTATATTATAGAATCTGGTCAGATAACATATCTCGTTGATAAAAAACTCTATAGGAAAATATGAGATGATTAAGTTTAGATTCGATTTAATTTTTTGCTTATATCTTTTTATTATTATAGATATTGTTTTTTGTCTCATAACTTATGATTGATTAATTATGTTGACTGATTTCGAATGTTGATAAATATGTTTCAGATAAGATATTGATGACAAATATATTAAAGATTATTTCTGAATAGTATTTTTAGGGTTCCGTAGCTAAATGGCCAAAACGGAACCCGTTTAGTTTTGACATGACCGTCTGCTGGGCCGTATTTTACAGTAATTTTACTCGGAGACGGAGGCTTCATCTTTAGGAACATTAATAATTAGGTATATTCTATGAACTGCTACACATTTTGTAGTTAAGTATATAATATATAAAATTTAAGAGAGGTAGCAGTCTATAGGTACATGTAATTTCAAAAAAAAATTAGCTTACGGCAACGTTTGAGGTATTTTTGGATAGGTCTTTAAAAATAATACAATGGTTTGATTTTGAAATTTTGATTTAGTCCTAGTGAGTAGTTGAGATATTTGCTCTTAAAATCATAATCATAAATTGTGTAACTCTTGAACTATGACATTTACAATTCTGGAAAACACGAAATGAGGTAGCAGACCACCAGAAGAACTTTCCAACATAATTATGTTAAAGAAGAAACGTTTAGAAATTTTAGAGATCACACAGAAGTTTTTCCCATAAATTTGTTTTTTCATATTATTTTTAATAATTACTATGAAATTACCAACGTATTTTTGCAGTGGATTTTAATTCGTTAATAATTAGAGTCCTAAAGATTCTTCCTCAAGCTGCGGAACCCATTTGTTTCCACTGTGCGTGGTCGACCACGCATTTGACTGGAATTATTATTATAGATATAAGAATGGTTGCAAAGTAGCGTATGTCCCGCCTGATGGTATATCCCTCCCGATGGTATGTCCCTTCTGGTGGTAGGTCACCGAAGTCTTTATTAAATTGTAATACCATAAATAATAAAGGCATCACCGAATGTTGCCATTTAATGATGGAGAGGGAGAGAAGAGGAAAAAGAAATGAGAAAGAAGGAGTTTGGGGCTGCTCAGGTCACAATGATGGTATACAACTATATAGAGATTAATAATAAATAATAAACGCTACACACTCAACGGCCCCCATCAGGATAGTTACATTTTTGTGTTGGGGGACCGGAAACACACACACAAGGACAAGGAGAAACACACCCAGACCGGAACAGTGTATGGTCAATACAAACATCTGCTCCGAGCTAGAATCGAACCTGCGATCTGTGGCGACAGGGTCGCTACCGTTGTGCCACAACGTCGTCAAGATTATAGACAAACAAAGAAAAGAAAATATTTTCATTTATACTTATTACCTTAATCCTATTACGTCAGCTTTTACCTAAGCCTTTGCGATATGTCTTTCTTATTATTCATAAATTTTAAAAGTTAAGTCAAAATAATATTTTGAATGATTTTGCAGATCGTAATAAATTAGGTCAATTTCAAATTAAAAACAGTGACTAAGGTTAAGTATGATTAATTCCAAATATAGTTCGTTATCCAATAAGTTTAATTACATTAGGTTAAATTTGCCACAGTTTAGTACCCTTATCGGATTGGTGATAGGCGAAGGACCTTGTCAAAAGTTTATCCTCGGTTCACGCGCGTTGATCAGGAGCAAGGTTACTGTGTGCTGGCGGGCGGCAGTAGAGCCCGGCAGTTCACGCGGCGCGCTCGACACATTACCATGCGGGACGACGAACCCCCTCTCCCCACCCAAACCGCTCACCCCAAGCCTTCCCGCTTAAAGCGGACGCTACAAACGCTCCGCTCGCCGTTCCGCTTCGCCTCGCCCTTCCACATCGCGTCGCTCAAGCGCACCGGCTCAGCAAAATCCTCAGTATCGGACGGTGAGATCGCGCGGTACGAACGCACTATGCGCAAGAAAAATAAGAAAATACGCGCAGACTCGGCGGACGCGTCGCGTAGCACTGATAGCTCCCCGGTCGTTGAGAAAAAGAAAAATACTGGATTGCTTAAGCGTATGAGCAGTGTGGGAAAGCGGCGGGGAGAGAGTTCCACGACACCTTCGTTGTCGGATGATCCTGAACTCGTACAAGATGTTCAGCGTGAAGTTCAAGTTGACCCTCCAAGTTCCGATCAAGGCGAGTCAAGTTCAAAACCAGAGCCCGAAACGGTTACGGAACCACAAATACAAGAAAAAAAGACAACTGACACTGCGGAAATTAAACCTACTTCAAATTTATCAGAACCATCAGTATCACCAGAACCCCCATTCATTCCTATAGCTGTAGAGCATCCAGTTGCTATGCGCGCCTTTACTAAAGAAGCCTGGAAAAGGCGTCGTAAAACAGAAATTGAAAAACCAGTCGAGGAACCGAGTCCAGGCGACGCTCTGAAGCGACGCATTGCGTTTGTCGCGCAGGCGTCTGTCGCCCTCTCGGAGGATCATGACGATGACGAGGATGAAGTTGAGGATGGAGGGGGTGAGGTGGGGTCGTTGGAGGAGGCGGTTCTACTAGCCAGGCAGCGGCTAGCTATGGCGGCGCATTCACCCACGCCGCCGCAGTCAAGTGACAACAACGGTACGGAAAAGGAGGGGTGCGCGGACACAACGGAAGCCGTCGCGGATACGATGCCCGCTTATGGAGACCTCATCGATGCGGATAACAAAGCTGACAATGACGACGTACCACCGGTGAGTGTTAATGGCTAGCGGGGTGTGGGCGCTTGCGGCGTTGCGAGTCGCGTTACCCGTCAGTGGGCGAAGGCTGCCCGTGCGATGCGCGCGCGCCATGACCTTCGAGGAGACCCGTGACGAGTGCTACCTGACGGTGTGCGAGTGCTGCGGCTTCAGCGCTGAGACGTCCCTGTTGTTTCCAGTACGTTTCATTTCACGATAGTTTACAGCGGAGGACGCGCCACGATGCCCTTCGTGAGTACAGGTCAAGCTTGTCTGTCCGTGTGCTTTGCATTCGAACATTATAACACAGCATAGAAACATTCTGTTTATACAAGTGTCATTGATAATAATTTTATTTCGAGCAGTCTAATTTTAATTTCCGTTCTGTTTAATACATTAATACTAGTGATACTTACTGCCTGTTAAACCTGTTTCCGATATCGATGATCACTAAGGCTTATTGATTGTAATTTTAAGAAAAACTAATAACGGAGACTCTTATAGGTAGCCTTTGTTTTTCTAAAAGAATTAATTTATTTTAAAATAAATTACACAAAACAATTTATAAATGGAAAATCTATTATTTTATTTAGTTGATAAATATGTAAATTTTTAAAATACGTGGTTGTAAAAAAAAGGAATTGTACTCTAAATTTTGTTTTTTAAAGGTTGACAAACAGGTTTCTTAATTTTTTTCCATATATTACCCACCAGTAATGATATTTTATATAGAATTCAATGTAAACAGATTTAATTTTTTTTATTTTTATTTAATGTTATATTTTCATTAATGGATGTTGCACGTATTCGAATATTGTTTATCGTAAATATTATAAACTTTTAACAAGCTTCCTAATTTATTTTATATATATTTTTTAATTGTGTTAGTATGGAACAAAGAATTCGGAGCGTTTCGTCTGCGTTGATATTTTAAAAAGTCATACGTTATGTATAAAATTATTATTTTTCTTTTGAATACTTTTTTTTTAAAGAATAATAATATAGCAACGCTTATTCAAGGCATTATTAATATTCCCATTGTCTCTCCAAATAACTTCGACGTTTGCGCTTTTAGTGGGTACAACAATAGCCCAAGGATCGACCTGGGACTTCCGAACGGAGTCCGAGCTATTGAGGCTTCAAATTGTCTGTAAAACAGTAGTAAGAACATAGTGCATTAATTTGTGATAAATTGATTACGTTGCGGAAATAGAGATCGGAATTTATTTCAGTTCGGAATTGGTTAGTTTTTATTAACAGAAAAACAAGTTCTTCAGCATATGTATTTAATAAAATTAAGTACAAGCTCAATATTATATTGATTCCATTGTGAATAAATAGGATCGCAGATGGCCTATTAACTAATTAGCTATTAAAATTCTTTGTTTTTGTGTAACAATGTTGGCAGTTGAAGTCGGTAATTGTTATAAGAGCTAAAATCTAAATTAGGACTATTTTTATTGATATACAATCACTACTTCATCCAATACAATCATTATTTTCCTGGTAAATACCAGGACCACACAGTGAAATCACAGGACCCATTTTTTACTTATATCTCAGACCCAGACGGGTGATGACTTACACAACTTTTAGTGCCAGCGCCTATTAGTAGCACAGCACGGTATAACATTTTGCCAACGCTTTGTTTGACAGCTTTTGTTCTACGCTAGTATCTACGCTAGTCATAGTTTAATCCCTTGCCTTGCCGTGCTGCCAATAGGCACAGGCCCTTAAGGGGCGAATCAGTAACTCGTTGAATAAGACTAAATTGCCTATGAGTTAACGATTACATTTAGGTTTTATGTAATAACAACTGGGACCGTCAGGATAAAAGCAAGGTGTCCCATAAGGATAGAAAACAGACCCAAAATAAATGTCTATAATATCAATTAAGTCAATTGAAATAATGTCAATCGTGTATTACTTTAGCGAATATTAGCTATAAAGGAATTAGACAGGCTAGTATCTATACAGACAGAGATGACAAATCGAATAAAGTAACGCGTCCTAAGCACGTCCTACAAGACCCTGACGATAAGATCACATTAGACAATGCTCCATACACTGCTCACGCACACAACACCGTTCTGGCTGGCGAAGACAAGGTCCCTTGTTCCACACGTCACGACGCGTTCACTCCGTCTGGTGAGTGCATTCCCGATGACGTCCTTAGCCGTGGCTCGGCTTCGCAGGAGGCACCGTAACGATGGAATCAAATTTGAGCCCCCGCGAGAGCTGTTTATTTTTCTCGACTGGGTCTCAGTACTCGGCTCCCCCACCCGATAACGCTGTCAAGGCCAGTATGGCCAACAACAATACACATTCAAAGAAAAAAGCTCCAAAACCAACGTACCACCTCTTTTTAACAACAATTAGTTGTTTGGATAATTATCTTGCAGTTGGTTTATATCTTATCTACAGAGTACTTGGAAAAATCTTTACCTACATTTATATGTTAATATTTATTGAAGCTGTAATAAATTTAATCCTTGTTGCGTATTTTAAAGTATTGTTATGATGAGAATATGATGACTCATGATAAACACCTGTTTTATTAAATAGCACATTATATTGCACAATTTATATTGTATTTAGCGTTGTGTCTGTTATCACGGACAGGGTTTATCACTGTAATGTTTGTTTTACGGTTTTAATTTAATTTCACTGGTTCGTATAGAGGTACGTAAGACGGCGTCGATTGGTCCGTGTATCGTGAATATGTTTTAGTAGTTCCAGTGGCGTAACAATAACGTATGTGGCCCGTGGCAAAATCATCGAATTGGGCCCGCCTTTAAAATAAAGAATGACATACATAGAATTTTATTTTATAACATTAGTAGTAGTAGTGGCTACTTGAAGGCCCTTTTCTAATGTATTTTAGGCTACGCATACAAACGCTATATTACTAGATTTTCTAATAACCTGTAATTCAGAGTGAACTGAACTGAAATTGGAATTTTGTTTTAAGACTCAAATTTCAATAAAATTAAAACTCAATTTTCATGGCTTCTTGTTAATTGTTAGAATCCTCCTGTGCTTACGGCCCTTTCTGACCGAGAGGCCTTTTCGGCTGGGGGCCTGTGGCATTTTGCCGTCTTGCCACCCTATTGTTACGGCACCGAGTAGTTCTTAGCTCTGAGATACGGCCCCACCACTGTGCACGTTGTGCACGACCTTGCGACGCATGTTAGCTGCATGGGTTCGTTTGTTTGACGTGGGTGTAAATTTCCACTGCAGGACATAGCATAGCGTATGCACATATATATTAACATTGCTTTTCCGCCTGTCCTAATTCCCGTACTGAACCTACTCTTTCGTGTATCGTATGCATAACGTTAAGAGCTTCAGTTGCATGGACTACATATTTAAGTAACCCATGCGTGTAGCAATTTGTGCGTGTTCGTGGGTTGCACTGGACATTATGAAATACTTTCTCTTGCAAAGTGAAGCTAGACATACCTTGGTAGCCTCTTCGGGCGCAGTCGTGTTACTGCTCCTTAAAATTCCTTCGTGTGTTAATCAAAAAATATCTTTGATTTTTTCATGAAAAATATTCCTACAACTTTTTTTGACATTTACATATTTATAGTAGATTTGAATATTCAATTAAAAATGATTATATTAGAAAAAATCGTAAGGTTGAACTACCATTTAAAATAAGATATTGAATTACCAGTTTGGTTACTATTTCAATAACTATTTTTATTCTTATTTTAGGATTTAAAGCGCTGTCTTAAATCGCTTTTGTCTTAATTTTGATGTGCTGTAGCCATAGACTTACGATATGCAATAGACAGGCCCTTCCATACAGACAAAATGTACAAAGACAAGAAATGTTAGTCACAAGCTTGCAACATAATCAGGTAAAGTGAGCTCGTGACTAACTTCATTTCGTTCCGTTGATCTTAAATTTACTAAGGAGCACCGGGGAGTCTCCGACATTTTACAAATAAATGAACAAATAAATGCAAACACAATCAACTGCCCCATTAGGATAGTTATATCCTGTGTGTGTCCGGAAACATAAAAGGACAAATACATCCAGGCCGGAAAACATGCTTATTTGGTCAGTACAAAGATGCTCTGAGCGGGAATCGAACCCGCAAACGTCGACATTTTGTAAGTATGGAATGGCCTGTCTGTAATACTATATAATCTATGGCTGCAGCGCTTAAATCTTTAAATTGTAGTAAGCGTAGAGGTAAGGGGACACGCCGTATAAGTTTACCAAGACGCGGTTCTGAGTATTCTGTTATGCAATGTGGCTCGGTGTCGATAACTGCCATTCTCTGTATTAGACAATGATTCGAAGTAGTTCAAGGAGTCAGTTAAATTAATAATATAAACTTATCAAATTACTCAAATGTTATGTTTTATGTTTCATTTTTTATATTGACATCGTTGTGGCACAGTAGTACCAAACCTGCCTTCCGCAGCAAAACCGCTCGGAGCATATGTTTTTACTGACCATACAGGGATGTTTTCCGATCTGGGTGTATTTATCTTTGTCATTGTATATGTTTCCGGACCCCGATACAGGATATAACTATCCTAATGGAGGCCGTTGAGTGTGTAGCGTTTTTTCTTTATAAATAAGTTTATCAAAAACATGAAGGTTTGGTATTCATTTGGGTATTTCTAAAATTAGTCTTGTCTCTCCTTCGTAGATTACTTAAATTAACCTGTTTTTAAAATAATACCAATATTAATACATATAAGGCGTGGGTCGCGGTTTTATCGGCGTGGAACTAGAATCGTAATGGGATGACTGGTTTCATGACGATGACTCTGGCGCTGTGATAGCGAACTTGCGTAAAGCACTGGAAGTTGTGGATTCGATTCCCTCTCGGGACAGATAGGGATATATTCCCGTCTGAGTTGTTGCGCCTTCAATTTTCATGGATATTATCAGCCATAGGATTAAGCTACCCAATAGGATAGTTAGGATCCCTAATAGAAGAACGCTCGTTTTTGTGTTTTTTTTTTTTTTTATGTTAGACGTTGGCAAACAAGCATACGGCCCACCTGATGGTAAGTGGCTGCCGCAGCCTATGAGCGCTTGCAGCACCATTAGTAGGTGCCACTCGCGCGTTGCCAACCTCGAGATATTAGTTCTTAAATCTCGTTCGCCCAGTAATTTCACTAGCGTACAATGCCCTTCAAACCGGAACACAGTAGTGCCTAAGCACTACTATTTGGCGGCAGAATATTGGACACTGCGGTGGTACCTACCTAGCCGGCCTCTTGCATCAAAAGAACTACCACCTGTGTAGCGCTTATTTGTCTATTATTTACGGCACTTTAACCCTTAACGAATCAGTAAGTTGAATACTACATTATGTTAATTAATAAATGCAAATGGAGTCGACGGCAAAAGTTAATGATATTATAATATCTAACTAAATCACGGAAGATGTTGAATATTCTAAGCTGTTACATCATTCTACTGACATTTAGGTATATAGCAAAATATTATCATAAATTCAGTAATACCTGATATCGTAGTTTTACTGCGATGAGTTTAATATACATATTCATTTAGGAAATTAGTAATAGGTATATGGTACAGTCTTGCTTAATGATGAGAAAAGCAAGAACGAGACCAAGACTAGTTTTGTTATTTTCGGTATTCTATAGGTACTGCCACCACATAGAATACTGACATATAGATGATGTATCACTATCCTTAATTTTTTTTTTTTCGGAATGTGTATTGCTGTTGGCCCTACTGGCCTTGACAGCGTCACCGGGCAGGAGGGCCGAGTACAGAGACTCAGCCGTTATAAAGAGGCAGCCCTCACGGAGGCTCAAATTGATTCCGTCCTTAGGGTGCCTCCTGCGAAGCCGAACCACGGCTAATGACGTCATCGGAGATTATCCTTAATTGTGTTTCTTTCGACTCAAGAAATCTTTACACACTTGTAATATTACTGGTATATAAGTAGCATTACAAAGTACGCTTGTAATACCAGTAGCACTACCAGCGTGGTCCCAAGGGGAGAAGAGGAAAGAGAAGTAACATTAAAGCAGAGGATAAAAGGGGTATGGATTTTGGGCCTCCGGCGTTCCCAGTCGTCGTACAAAGCGCAACGGCGGCCTAGACAAGTAGCAATCGCTCCGTGTCGATTCCATTTGCAAAGTCAAATACGCTTGTACGATGGCAATTAAAACTAAAACGATAGGTCACGTGGTATTTCGAATACTTTTTTTTTTTTTTGTAAGAGGGGGCAAACGGGCAGGAGGCTCACCTGATGTTAAGTGATCACCACCGCCCATGAACATCTGCAACACCAGCGCGCGCTGCCGACCTTTAAGGAAAGAATAGGCTCTTCTCTTGAAGGTTCCCAAGTTGTATCGGTTCGGAATGACCGCCGGTGGAAGTTGATTCCACAGAGTGGTTGTGCGAAGAAAATTCTTATCTATCTATTCTTATGCCAATTTCCATACATTTCGCAATTATCTAATTTAATTAATTATCGATAATTAACTTTTATAAATACTCCTATTATTACGTCGACCTTCAATTTTTCTTTCTCATAATATTCACTTTTATCAGTTATAGCGTTCGTTTGTTTGTCAACAGCGTGGTATAAAAAGTAATAAAAAATACTCGTAATAGTTGGTAAACAATAATACGAAAATGTCACGGCAATAGTTCCAGTTCGTTATGTTTTATGAAGCAAAATAAGTATGCCTATATTAACTTATACAGGCTACTGATAGTAGAAAATTGAATTAGGTAAATACGAGAACATAACTTGTTACTAAATATAGCTACTGGCACTGTTTGATAGATTGATTGATTGATTCAAGTTTCTAGCTTTAAGAATGACGATACTTCCATACAACTTTCAACTCCTTACAACCCTTTTTCGAATTAAAAAGTAGCCCATGTCTTTTCTCAGGCTCTAGACTATCTGTTTACTAAATTTAATTTAAATCGGTTCAGTAGTTTCGGCGTGAAAGCGAGACAGACAGATAGTTACGGATAAGGACTAACAGTCCCGGTCACGCGATGTTGTGTCAAAGGATTTGGATTGAGTTTTTCCACTATTTTAACCTATTGACTTACAATCCTATGAATAGCCATGAACTTTCTATCGATGAAAACCACATGAAAACCCATTCAGTTAATTTTTGAGTTTAAGGGACAGACACCGCGTAGACACTTCTTTTGTAATATCGCGTTACCTACAAAATTATTTTATATTGAACTTTCATTAATATATTATTTGGTCTCGATTTTACTAAGAAGATAGTCATTTGTAAGTTTATTTTTCTACATAGTTTATACCTATTATGTATGGCAAGTAAGATATTCATATGATCAGGAAATAGTTGGTTCATTTGAGATTTAAAAAAAATATTGAATAGTTTGGAAATATTTAATGTATTCAAATGTGAAGAATTAAAGATAAAATAAACCAAAAACAATCATCAGTCGTTCTAACTTGAGTTTATTGTTAATTTATTCTTTATAAATAATTTAAATGTACAAAAAACATTCCGTAAACCTATTAAAATTGTACAAAACTACCTTCTGCCAGGGGTTTCACCCGTGTGAATAACGATTTTAATATAAACGTAGAACCCCCATTTTACTCCTTCAAGGGTGGAATTTTAGAAAACATTAAAACACTTTTTTCTTTGCCTAATAACAAAGTTTTATGCTTCTAGTTTTAAAAATGACGGGCTTTCATACAAACCATCAACCTCTTTTTACCCATTCAGGGGTGAAAACATCTTTTCTTAGATTACGTTTTAAAGCAACACCTGTGAAAAAAAACAGCTTTCTGGGTCCAAGGGCTTAGGGTGGGCGTTGATATATCAATAAGGTCTTCTAATCTTATGCATAATATATTATTAAGAAGATTAAACTGTCGTCGTAACTGGCCCTTGTGTAATCGAAGTCAAAGATCATCAACACCGTAAAAAAGATAAGAATCAAAAGTAGTTTACGGTACTAAAACTTGTTTAACGCTTTCAGCGTCCCAAATGTAAAGCCTCAACTGGGCTTATCATCCAATCTAATACTTAAAATAGGAAAGCAAATCTTTTTGTTAACATTTCATAACTAAACAATTGTTAAACTAAAACCAGCAAGAAATATACTTAGAGAAATAGATTGAACCCTGGAACAGAGCACGGGGTACTTTTTACCCCGAAACTAAATTCCTTATACTTAGATGAACTCGTGAATGAAATATAATTATCAGTTTGTAGTCATATTTTTGATTTCTTATTAATTAATCATCTTAGTTAAAAGTCTGATATCGAAATTGTACCGGCTTACATTAGCTAAGCATTAAGACTTTCTCTAACTGAGTTATGTGATTAAACGTCAATCATCATTAGTAATGAGGAATTAGAACAAGTTTTTTAATGAAGATTAAATGGATTTCTATGAAAAGAAAGGTGAGACAAAAAGTGAGCCTAAAAATGTTTCTAATTTACCGCCTAACAGTTTTTTTTGTAAAATATCTAGTATGGGTAGTTTTTTTGCGTTGAAAAAGGGTTACATGTTTTTTTAGAATTGAATATAATCAATATTATTAAAGGTAGAGCATCATTACTGCTGTGCTCGAAAGGGGCACTCTAACGGTGGAATACACCTTATAGTTCTTTCGAAGGATGCTCCTTTTTATATTAATATATATATCATATAGCAAAATATATTTAGAAACAATGCACTTTTAATTTCCTCAGTTTTCTTCAAATTTAAATTTGACAAATTAGTTCCTGTGTCCCCATAATTCGGTCGAGGAATAAGGGACAGATAACATAAGCCTTTTCCTGTCCAGGAACTGTCCTGTTTCTTACGAGACGTATGGCCACGATATCTGAACTTCAACTATATAACTGTCGTCCCTGTTTCGAATAGTGATAGTTTGCGTATTGCTGTGATTATGACAGCTAGGACTTGACTTTATCTGTGCCCGATAACACATCACTCAATAAATACCCGGTCATCGGCTTAGTGTACCAGTTCAATAAAGTTTATCGTCTGCGTCGTGTCGTTTTAAAACTATTTTGTGCAAATAAAAAATAAACTTAAATAATTTAAAACAAAATTTACATGATTGCATCTTAATATTGTGATTAAGTTACATAATCGAGTGGTTTAAAAAATTAAATGTTTTCATTAGTTTTTTGTTAGTGATGTGTTATAGTTGTTACTTATTGTATTGTGGAAATAAAAAATAAAATTACGTCATAATAAAATAATTGTATTATATGTGATAAGCGTTCAATATAAAAATATGAAGAGGTCCCCCAAGCAGAGGAATGTGAGTTATAATTATATTTTATTATTAATTTCTCTATTTCTTTTAGTATACTATGAGATCATCGCTTAAATGCTAGCAGTTTTATTGGTGCTAAAGTGGTTTTTATATTAGTTTTGAATCTGATTCTTAAAGGTGGAAGTCATCAATTCATTTGACTTTTTCTGCGCGTGTTACTTTGGCAATTGTTACCCGATTATGATGATTCGCGTTTTGTTGGATAGCTTAAACTTCTGGGTTGCTGTTTTGTAATGATGAATAAAAATATTATTTTGAATGAAAGTGTTCATACAGTGAAATACAAAAATAACCTTTTTAATGCGGATAATTATATATGAGAGCATAGATATGGCTAGGTTCAGGCCTTTTTTAAAACGCAATATTATCAATGTCTTATTCTCCTTTTAAGTCTAATATTTGGTTTTAATTAACTAGTGTGAATCGGAGGTAGTTCAAAAATTAAAATATATATAAGTTGTCACATGATCGGTTTTTAATGTCAATGAAATAAGAAACTTTCTAAATATTCAACATTAAATTTATTTAATTCAAAAACTATCTGTTTTAGTTCACTTTTATATAAGTATAACCTATGAAACCTTTTCAGGAAGAACATCTTACCAACAATTGACATTTTATACTGTATAAGATTTTATGTTTACCGATTTCAACGCATTTATGATATTTTCGTGATTTTTTCGTCACATTTCATTTCTACTGATTGATTAATTAATAAGATATTTATTAACTCCAACTCATAACACAAATTGACTGATCCAGGGTTGCTTTTTTCAAGTTTTGGCGCTTCCTAAAAATGCTCGTTATATTATAGTTACTAAATTATTTTCGAGAATTATCTTCTTACAAAAAGAATATTTACAAGCTCATTCTTACAAAGATCTAAGATCAAGACCTTGTTATGATTATTTTATTTATTAACAAATTAGATTAATAATAATTGATTTGCCATAAGCCATCATCCCCTTTTCACCCTCATGTTTCACGTTAAGTTATAACCGTCTCAGTGGTCCCTTCTTTTCTATACCAAAACTTCATAATAATTGGTTCAGCGGCTTAGGCGAAGAAAGCGTCTAAAACAAACGCACGTTCGCTATTATAATATTATTTAGGATAGGAGTGTTTTATAACAATTAAGAGAGCAATTAATATTACGTGCATAAATTAATCTTCTTATACGAGTATGTGAACTTTTGTTGGCAAGGTCAGACACATAATATGATACACGACCACAGACTGGTATTACAATGACGGGGACTTAACTCACATTATAAAATTATTATATTTGTATCAATATATATTTTAAATGAAACTTACGTTACAAAGGATTTCCGCTACATAAATTTTACAAGAAACAAGATTTATTTACAAATAATTTTGTAATTACAATTGTACAAATCGTGTCCACTGCGAATGGTGTCAAGAATGCTATTTGCATTTCCTTGCAATTCCGATACTTTGAGCCAAAAATGGCCTCTTACCTGTTAAGGTAATGAGATGAGCTGCAAGATTATTTAAAAATTGTTTAGCATTAACACTACTCCAAGTGATTCCACGGAAAAGTTACTACTACAGTTAACGTTAATCACTACATAGTATAAAACGAAGTCGCTTTCTCTGTCCCTATATCCCTATGTATGCTTAAATCTTTAAAAATACGCAACGGATTTTGATGCGGTTTTTTTTAAAAGAGTGATTGAAGAGGAAGGTTTATATGTATAATAACATCCATTAAATAGTGGAGCAATACTGTTATTATTGAGGTTTCTAATGTGATGTCGTAAATAATTACATTTTTTCCGCTTACATTGCAATAAACGCAGGCTGAACCCTACGAGATATTATCAAAATAATATATTTTATACCCGTGCGAAGCCGGAGCGGACTGCTAGTTTATTACAAAAGCCTTTTAAAGTATTTTAGGTACCAACAGCTACAGTACTAGGCTCTCATATTATTATCTATTAATATAAAGTAAGAGTATCCTTACTACTATGCTTAGTTTTGCAATGCTTTAAGAGGATGTTCTGCAATATCACTTCCGTTAGTAAATGGATTTTGGTGATTGTTTTCGGTCGATTGCTTGCTATATTTATTTATTTATTTATTTTTTATTTATTTGTGGTCCCATAACATTTTTTCGCTATAATTTGATGATGGAATCCCGGGATACAGCCACGAAATTCATGAAAGTATAAGACCACATTGAATTGACCAAAAAGTCTCAATAGCTCAACAATGGATGTGCCGACTTCGTTCCGTTAACGTAGGAGTCGCGGGATCGATGCTGACCACCGTAGCCCATTATCGTACCCAATCCTAGCGCAAGCTACGAGCTTATTTGAAAGAATAGGAATATTAGTGATGTCTTGAAAAAAAAAGTCATTGCTAGTATTCTTAAAAAAACTGATTTTAAAAATTAGCAGGATCATTTGGTGATGTAGAACACAGGTGATCATCACATGATGATGATCACAGGTGGTTGCCACTGTTAAATGCTAGTAAACATTTCATGGGTTGTTATAGAATAAGGTTCTTTAATATGGTTCCTTAATTATTCGTAACAAAAAAGTATAAATTAATAAATTATTTACCAAAAAAAATACTGCAAAAACAAAATGCAAAAATATATATATTGTGTACAGATTTTTTTCTTTAGAAGTCGGTACCTTCTATGCCCAAATTTCTATCTTGATCTTCTACCGCGAAAACACTTTTGCTTTTTATCTTATGTTTATAAAATGTAACCTAATTCCAGACATTGTAACTGGTTCTTGAACTTGTTGCTAGTTGTTTTATTTTTTGAATATTGATCGTGGACATGATATTAAACGAGACTGTTTACGATATTGTTTATTTTCAAAAAGTAACGAATTCATGAATACATTATATGCATATGATATATGTATAAATATGGGCAAATCACTGCAAACACGGATCTAGGGGTGACGTCATTGTGGTCGTGGTTGGGGGTCAAAACTACACCTTCCTGGAATTTATACCGGCATTTTGCCCAGAGTCTGCTTATTACTCTTATCTGGATTTGACAGGTTACCAGTTTTTACACAGAGGGATTGCCATCTGATCTCCGCAACCCAAAAGGGCGAACCGTTAATTCATGGATAAGAGCAAATTACTTTTCAAGAGTTAATTAACGTTTATTATCAGATATTATAATAACAACCGGGACACGTGAGGGACTCGAATCCGTGACCGTCGATACTAAAGGCAGTCTACCAACACGCCATAACGGTCATCAAATACCAAATACAATATTTTTTAAAGAATTGTTTTATATAAGTTATAAAAGGGGTGTGAAAGAAACTTAACAAAAGAGTTCATGGTGATTAATTATTTCCGTAGAAAATGTTATTATACAATTTAATTATTCAATTAAATTATTTCATTATAATATGTATTATAAATAAAATATTCTATGAAAAAAATTCATAGACAATGTTTCATGTAAATGTAAAAAAACCAACTCTATATCTGCGCTTCAGTGACTA
Organism: Hestina assimilis; assembly: GCA_023373885.1. Taxonomy (NCBI): domain Eukaryota; kingdom Metazoa; phylum Arthropoda; class Insecta; order Lepidoptera; family Nymphalidae; genus Hestina; species Hestina assimilis. Next base: position 4,210,455 of record CM041740.1, on the reverse strand, counting down.
TTAGGTATATTTTCTAGAAAGCTCCGTTTTGGCTGGAAGGTAGCTTGCATTTGCATTGAAGCTAATAAGTTCTAAAACTGCATAAATTAATTTGTATAACATTATAATTATCAGTTGTACAATATTTTAGCATATTTTTACAGGTATCTTCTATTATTTCAATTAAAATAATCTACTTAACTATTCAAGTTGTTCTATAAGAAACCATAAATTGTTCACTGTGAACGTTGAAATAGTTTGTGTGATATTATTTCGATACAGAATCTATATGAATAAAAGATTTTTTATGTATGCCATCTCAGCGTTAAAACCACGTATTAAAATCATCTGATTATAAGAAAATTTAGTGAGTTGTTCTGCCCAAAAAATTTAAACAACTTTCTCTAAATGGCATTGCGACATATACAGGGAATAGTTATAATATTATGGTCCACGCTCTGCGTACAGTAATTATATTGCAATTTGATATAATGATGCTAAAGTTACAAATTTACTTAAGCAAGATCAAGCCATGTTTTCAGCGAGAACTCCGGAGATAACTGAACTACTCAATGTATAAAAAGTTATTGATGGTGATTATGTATTTTAAATCATTTTTGTATATTCTGCGAGCGAATATCAGTTAGTGTTAATTAAATAGTTAATCTACAGATATTATCTATCCAATAAAGTGAGAACAATTGTTAAGGTTATTCAAAAAATGAATAAATTCTTTGCTTGAATTCGATTTGATGATTACATATAATTTTGTTACATTCCATATATATGCGGAAACGTTTCCAACGATTTTCATGAAATTTATTATGCAGGTTTGGGGTCGATAAATTATTCATTTTTAGAAAATGTCGTTTTATCCGTATTTTCAAGCAATGACAACCCAGGTTCGGGTCCAGATGTGTCTATTTTTTTCAAGTTCCTTCTTTTGATAAATTAACTACTATTTTCCAAAAATCACGATTTACCAAAAAAAAACACCGGTCACCTAGATACTCTTAACCAAGCCATGATCATTTCAATTAAATACGATAGTAATTTACAAGAACAAATTAGCTAAGTAAAGTGCATTTAATTAAGAGTAACATACAATCATATCTGTGATATCTTGATTTTGTAGTAATTTCTTTCTTTATAACGAATTAATATTAATATAATCATTACTTTTCCCGTGTGAAATTGAATATCGAGGCTACAATATCAAATATAATGTACCTACATTGATATGAATAAATAATGATACTTCGACGTAAGTCAGATACGTTCGCGACCTCGAATGCAGATGTTGGTACTTACCGTTAATTAATCGCAAAGTCTGAACGGACACAATGGGCAAATAGTCTAATTTTAAGATAATTAATACCGTTTAACAGACACAACAGTTTTCCTATTGTGTGTGGACTGTCACGCTTAGCTAACCGTTTAAAAGACAATTTCAAACTGTGTCTAGATTGATAGGCATCAATAAAGTTTTCATGAATACTCTCGACATCATATTCTGTTCAATTTATTTCTGTGATAAATATTAAAATAAACCAAATTTACTAAATTTATTTTTTCCCATAGCTTTTTCGGAGTTTTATACAAATGAGTCGATTTCAACTGTCTAAATATTTGGAATACAAAATTTTTTAAATTTACTGTCCGTTGGTAAATTCTGCCATGTTTTATTTTCGTATTCCATAATTTGATAATCAGGAAAGGAGGGATAAGCTCGATAAGCTAAGAAAAGTAATCACAACATGACTAAAAATGACATTTTATTTATTAAAATATCTCTAATTGCTTTAGCAAAATAAACGACACTAATTAAACGTTGCAATAAATTAAAAGTAAAAATGACTAGGAGTTCTTACCCAAAAAATAGATAAACTTAAGTCTTGTTTGGAAAATCGTACCTTTTTATGTCAAATCGAGTGTTTTGGTCAATATACGCATTTTTAGCAGTTTAATTTTTATTTGTATATATTTGTAGACTTTTACTTTCTGTTTTACCGGCGTTGGAACGGCCCCATCGCCCGCTGTTGGGATAACCTCGGTCATAGCAGAGATTATTCCACCAGTGCAATCAGTCACACAGGTGGTAGGTATTTTGTTGCAAGAGGTCGGCTATGTAGGTACCACCACAGTGTCAAATATTCTGCCGCCAAATAGTAATGCTTAGGCATTACTGTGTTGCGGTACGAAGGGCACTGTAGGCTAATGAAACTACTGGACAGAGGAGATTTAAGAACTAATATCTCGAGGTTGGCAACGCGTGAGTGGCACAAGCTAATGGTGCTGCAAGCGCTCATGGGCTACGGCAGCCACTTACCATCAGGTGGGCCGTATGCTTGTTTGCCAACTTGTAACATAAAAAAGACGTCTGAAGAGACAAATAAAAATCACGATGCTAAATCAATGTGCTCGTATTTTACTCCAAAAAGTGAAATATTAAAAAAAAATAAGTTGAATTTTTCTCATATCGCGGTAACTTTTCTTAGCTTATCGATATCCTTATGTCGTAGTATAACATCGGTCTAGTTTAAGTACGAAAACGAGGTCCTAAATTCGGTAATTTTTTTGTATGTGTTACCGGATAGTAAAGCTTGTGAATCAATTTTGAAACTCTGTTATTAAGCGGAACGAAACTCCGTAATTTTAATAGGTATAGACATCAGATTCAGAAATGTAGTATCTCGATAGCACTGTATGTGTGCAAACAGACTTTGGGTGGTTGTTAGTTATTTTCTCCCTGGCTCGTCTTTTTACCAAAAAGCCCAGACGCACCATATAGGGAATCCGAGTCCTCTCAAAGCAGGTTCATTTCGATCTCATGCTTATAAATCACACTATCTGTAATCTTATTTCTTAGTTTGGACCGAATTAAGTACCAATTTTGTTGCTCACGTTGTCACGGAAAAGGTTTCCATTTAAATATAACGTTGACATTGTCTTGCGGAATGTAAACTAGTTACTAGTTTCAAATCCGGATAAGAGTAATAAGCACACCCTGGATAAAATAAAATATCGGGTATAATGCTAGGACGAAGAATTGTCTTGCGGAATGTGGTATAGTTTGAAAATGCAACGTTGAGCATTTTTAAATGTCATTCACCAATTTGCAAAAAAAGAAATTCGTGTATAATAGTCACCGCGTCACAAACAAGCTATTAAATGCGCTGTGCTGCCGCACCTTAATTTTAATAACATGAAAATTTATATTAATACAGATATTTTCTTATCCTAATTTACCTATGGTAATATTTATACACTGATATCAACTAAGTGACCTCTAAATACGTGTGAATTAAATATTATTTATGATATGAGTATCATCCTTATGCAAATAAGGTAAGAAAAAATGCCAAATTGATCATAACTTATTTCAATGATACTGCATATGGATTAGATCATTTAAAAAAAAATTAAAATCTAAATGTTAAACTACTAAACGGTATAACAGATTTGTATAATCTGTATTTTATTAGGGTAGAATAAATATAATGATTTAATAAAGGTTATCGGAGATTGAAAATATTTTTTTATGTTACTAAGTTAGAAAACAAGCATAGCCTTATATTTGCCCAGTAATTTTATTTGCTACATTGTCCTTCAAACCAAAAAATAATGCAAAATGCACTTTTACTTTGCGCTAAAATATACGGTGGTACCTACCTAGCCAGCCTCTTGTAATTAAAGGCCTACCACCAGTTAATAAACGGTCATTACGTATTATTGATGATACCTAGCACAATTCCCAGTTTTTTCCCAGGGTCATCTTATTACTTTCTTGCAGAAAATCTGCGTGAAGTAACAGTGTCAGTATTGTTGCGTTTCATGCGTTGAGTGGCAAACTCTGTTCCCATCCGTTTGCCCTCTTATCTCTTGGGTTGGCTGGTTGCGGTGACTGTTTAGCATCAAGCGGACTGTATGCTTGTTTGGTTACCGTCATGACATAAAGAATCTGTCCCCAGCGGGAACTGTACCCACGATACAGAACTAATAGTGTTGATGAAGTTCACTGCTACTCAGACCTCTAGTAAGATTATATAAATAAAACTCATTGATATTCGTACGGATGTTGGAATTTTTCGATTACCTATTAAATTTTTTTTTTAAATAGTGTAAATTAAATGCCACCTGCTTCATAAATGTCAATATCTAGATGTAACATCGTAGACAGAGACGTTTTTTATGAGTCTTGTAACATTGTTAGCCGAAAAAATAAGATAATAAATAAATTTTGACCTCTAATAAAAAAAAATTCGAGTGACAGACGATATATTATGTGTGTATATGAATCGGTTTCCCACAATTTAGTCTGGTTTTAAGTGCCTATAACTGATACCTTTTTCGATTTTTATTCAAACAACGTCTAGAAAACAAGTTTTGCGTGAGATTTTTAATTGAACCTCAAGTTAATTTTCAAGTTGTTTTGAATTCTCATACTTCTGAACGGTCGATCCTAAGAAGTATAACAAAAATATTTTAAATTACTGACATTGGTTCAACACTCAACGGCCCCATTAGTATAGTGATATCCTGTGTCGGGGTCCGGGAAAACAAAGACACAAACAAAGAATATCTGCTTGTTTATGTATAGAATAGAAATGAATAGTAAAAATATAACTAAATAGAATTATGTTAAATCTTATGCATAACAAATACTTAGAATATAGAAGTATGATCGCTTTGAGTCGGCTACGTTTTGTTATGGCTTCGTAGCTATGTTTTTTATACTAGGTCATTTAAAAACGACACTATAGATAGTCTCGTTAATAGATAATCCCCTCTGCCGTGATAATAAAATTACAGTAGAAATTCTTAGACAGGCCTTCCAGACAATCAAAATGTCATTCGCAACGAAGTTAGTCACACGCTAATTTCATTCGATTATGTTGCTTGTGACTAACTTGGTTTTGTTGCTATAATGTTGAATTTAAGGAGCACCAGTGAGTCTATATGATAGACGTATGTTGGCCATTTGTAGGCCTTAAAAGGTCACGAACGTAGAAGTTCTGTGACGCGTCAGCCAGAAACGGGTACAAGAAGAGAAAAGTTGTATATCTCGGGCACGTGCTTAGGCTTGAAAGATATCAAACTTTTACAAATCATAATGATGGGAAAAGTTGCCGAAGGAAGAGGTGTTAGTCGTAGACGTCGAAAAATCTTGGCGATGAAACATCGGGGAATGGACAGGAATCGCGAGTACTGCCGAGATCTTTCGCCTCGCGAAGTACAAGGAAAAGTATACGGAGCTGACTGCCAACCTTCGCTAGTCGGAGAGGCAGTCAAAGAAAAAGAATAAGAAGAATAAACGCTACACACTCAACGGCCCCCATTAGGATAGTGACATCCTGTGTCGGGGTCCGGAAACATTCACAATGACAAGGACAAATACACCCAGACCGGAAAATATGCTTGCATGGTCAATACAAACATATTATGCTCCGAGCGGGAATCGAATCCGCGACCTGTTGCGTTTAAGGCAGGTTCGCTACCGCTGCGCCACAACGTCGTCGCAGTGACCAGAGGGTCTGACATTTTGATTGTATGGAATGGCCTGTCTATAATATATTGTACGTCTATAGAAGGTCAAAGAAATAACAAAATTTGATTTTCAAATTACGATTAAAAAACTACTGGTTATCTTATATCGGTTTTACAATGAAAGAGTAATATACTAGATATATAGTTGTTAGTGAATTCTTAAATTGTTATATGTAAATTTAGTGATACTGGGGCATATAATAAATAATGTGGCATGGAATTAATATACGTTGAATTCCATGCGGGATATAAATCTTAATTATACATTTGACTAATGTTATGTAATGTGATTATATTTGAAAAGTACTTTAGAGTTTCTTCTTGGTTTTTCTCTGCAGAATATACCTTTCGAATCGGTAGATTCCCTTTCACACCGATTTTTATTGCTACCTCATAAAAATCAAAAAGATTTCTGCATGACGGTTTTATGACATGCGAAATTCTGCAACAAATTTGCCGATGACTTTCTTCACTCACTTGTCATTCTAACTTCCGAGTAGCAATCTTCTCTATTCTAGAATAAAACAGTTAGTTCGCCGCCCCCCAACCAGTTATCTGCATTTTGTTGGATTGTAAAAATAATCTAGAATATGACAATTGTAAAGGCAAGGGCGGCAAAAACCTTACAGCCTATACCTTGGGAATTTGTAAATCCGCCACTGTATTTGACGATTGAAATATGTTTAAAACTCTATTTGATTAAGAATATTTTGTGTTTGGTAAGCGATTGGTAAAAATGAGCATCAATCTTTAAAAACACGATTTATTGAAATGTTGACCGAAAACTGTGATAAGCGGTAATGTACATATTATAATATCAAAAGTCAACATTTAAAATTGCAAATGTAAATTACGGATATGCAACCAAATACCACTGTTATATATAAAAATATAAATAAATATCTATTTATTTAAATTATGCTGAGAGCAGATGTCTCTATTGACCTATTACGGATCGTAAGACACAACCTGCTGACAGACGGACGGACAGCGGAGGCTTGTATAGGTTTCCGTTGGCACCTTTAGGCAATAGAATCCTAAAAACAGACGTATATCTATGCGTTACGCTTAGCCGACCCTTAATTACATATACTTGTACAAATTGTTAAATAATTTGATTTAACTTCAACTTTTCTTTCAGTCACATGCATCTGCAGGTGGCGAGAGGAGGGAACATTTATACAAGATCCTTGTCATCGGAGAACTTGGTACAGGAAAGACTTCCATCATCAAGAGATATGTACATCAGTTCTTCAGTCAGCATTACCGAGCAACGATTGGAGTCGACTTCGCGTTAAAAGTTCTTAATTGGGATGCGAATACGATAATACGTTTACAACTATGGGATATCGCAGGTTAGTGATAAAACTGAGATTTTATTATTAGATTACAGTCATTCAGGCAATTGTTACGGTAGTAGAGCCATGCTTTTCCCAGCACAATTTGGCCGGCTCGACCGGCGAAGTACTACCCTCTTAGAGAAAATCGGCGTCAAGTAACAGTATCGATAGGTACTGTTGCGTATAGTTCCATGAGTGAGAGCGCTGGAGGCCCAATCTCCCACCCCTCTGTTCCCTTCCTTTTTTCCCTTCTCATACCGTCCCTCCTGTTCCTTGCCTAGAATTGCAACCGTTCATAAGTGGCGGTGACTGCTTACCATCAGGCGGACCGTATGCTTGTTTGCAAACCGTCATGACATAAAAAAACTACTACTTTTTTTATAAAGAATATTAGCAATGCTTTTTCAAGGCATTACTAATATTCCTATTGCCCCCTAAATAAACTCGAAGCTTGAGCTATGAGTGGGTACTACAATACCCCAATGGGGTCAGGATCGAGCCCTCGACTCTCGCGTTAACGGAGCGAAGTCGGCCCTTCTACCGTTGAGCTATTGAGGCTTCAAACTATTGAATTTATTGAACCGGCAATCATCGGATAGAGCGATTGGGCGTTGCACAAATACTTTGAATTACGTTATTAGCTTGTTATAACAAGATAAGCTTGTTTGTTCTTTATATCGTCAACAAAATCACATTTGATTGCAGCTTTTTACTTAACTGTCTGATGGAGTATTAGGTTTTTAAGGATACATTTATTTGTAATTTATATTTTTTTTTGCACGTACTTTTCTTTGGTTTCGTTAGTTCATTAGTCATTAGGCTTACATAGGTTATTAAAAAGATTAAAGATAAAAAATAAATTTCATTTAAATTCCCTTATGACTAAAATAAGTAATGTAAGCTCAAACATTTTTTTACGTAAGAGTGGGTAAACAAGCAGCAGACTCACCTGATGTTAAGTGATCACCGACGCCCATGAACATTTGCAACACCAGAGGGCATGCAGTTGCGTTGACGACCTTTAAGGAAGGAATAGGCTCTTCCTTTAAAGGTTCCCAGGTCGTATCGGTTCGGAAAGACCGCCGGCGGAAGTTGGTTCCACAAAGTGGATGTGCGAAGAAGAAAATGTCTTCTAAATCGCGCTGTTGTGGATTTAAATTGAATTTAATCAAGCTGTGGCTTTCTGCTTCATTTTCGTCTTTCTAAATAGCTTGTCTAGTATCTAGTATTATATTATCTATATTGAGACTACTATCACTACATAGTATAAAACTGTCCCTATATCCCTATGTATGCTTAAATCTTTAAAACTACGAAACGGATTTTGATGCAGTTTTTTTAATATATAGAGTGATTGAAGAGGAAGGTTTATATGTATAATAACATCCATTATATAGTGGAGAAATACTGTTATTTTTGATGTTTCTAATGTGATGTCGTAAATAATTACATTTAACGCGTGCGGGCCAGGGGCAGTAATGAATAAATCAAAACTACTGGATCGATTTTAATATTTTTTCAGTGAATGACATAGGCTATATATTTAATACCCGTGCGTAGCCGGAGCGGGCCGCTAGTACTATATTACCGGCGTCGGGATGTGACGACCCCATCGCCCGCTGTTGGGATAACCTCTGTCACAGCAGAGATTATTCCACCAGTGCAATCAGTCACACTGGTGGTAGGTCTTTTGTTGCAAGAGGCCGGCTAGGTAGGTACCACCGCAGTGTCCAATATTCTGCCGCCAAATAGTAGTGCTTAGGCACTAATGTGTTCCGGTTTGAAGGGCATTGTACGCTAGTGAAATTACTGGGCGAACGAGATTTAAGAACTAATATCTCGAGGTTGGCAACGCGTGAGTGGCACCTACTAATGGTGCTGCAAGCGCTCATAGGCTGCGGCAACCACTTACCATCAGGTGGGCCGTATGCTTGTTTGCCAACTTCTAACATAAAAAAAAAAAAACTATATAAAGCATACAACAATCACTTTCCGTGTCTGTAGTTCAGCTTACTTTTCCTAACGCAACAAATGAATTTTGATGTGCTTTTCACCCATCAGTTAGATAATTTTGAATGGAATATGTACAATATATAATATTACCCAGCGATCTCCTCTGAATAATATTGCGTGGGCGGGTCGCTAGTTAAATATAAAGTGTTACTATATTTGAAAATATTTTACAAATAGTTCGAATAGCTTAAAAAGAATAAAGTTAAATTTCGATCATTCAATTTGTCATAAATTATTTTATTGAGTTTGACATTCGGTAGAAATCAGAAATGGACGAAATGGGATTAATGTTTTCCTGGATGTTCCTGTCTTTGATGTTGATATATCTACTTTTGTTCATGGCTTTGCTCATAATGATTCCTTACTAAGTGTTTCGTTTAGTTCCTTACTAAGTGTTTCGTAAGTCTTTCAATCAAAGAATATTACTGTCATATTTCATTCGTATTTGTCAAAGAAACAATTCCACGTACTTCATGTAAGTTTTCAGTTTTTGCTTTATCTATCTGTATAATAAACGCTTAACACTCAACGGCCCCCATTACGATAGTTATATCCTGTGTCGGGTGTCCGGAAACATTCACAATGAGAAGGATAAACACACCCAAGCCGGAAAGCATGCCTGTATGGTCAATACAAACTTCTGCTCTGAACGGGAATCGAACCCACGTCTGTGGCATTTAAAGCAGGTTCACTACCACTGTGCCACAACGACGTTAAATGTCTGTATAAATTAGCTTCTGAACGGGTCTTAACCCGCATGAAAAATTATTTTTAAATTGGCATCTTTAATTCCATATAGAAATAATTAGTTCCCCACAATATTTCATCTCCTTTTTGAACCCATTCTAACTTTTTTGTAATAAAAAGTAGTCTATGTCCTTTCCTAAGGTCTAGTCTATCTATGTATATATATATATATATATATATATATATGTATATAATTTCATCAAAATTCGTCTTAAGTAAGACATAATTACTTCCACATATTTTACAATATTAAGAAAGGACAAGTGAAGTTAGGGGAATACATTCATTATTATTATTCCAAGGAAAAACAAGTAACTCAAATCTTTTAAAGTATATTTGTCTGCATGTACCTGACGGCTATGTAGTTGCACGTCGACGCAAGCTATTTGCGCTACCGTCTCACAGAACTGAGCTGGCTTTACATGCTCCATTGTCTCGGGCGCTGCGCCTACTCAATGATTTGGTTCGCGGAAATCCGCAATTGGATGTGTTTCACACTCCACCACTTCAGCTTGTAAGGCAGATTAAACTATCATTAGAAATGTTATTAGAAAGTGGGTAGTTTTGTTAAATATTAATATTTTGTAATTTTAAGTTTAATTTTAAGTTAAATAATATTTGATTGTGTTTTAGCCTAAGGAGATGATTTGGGTAACTGTGAAGTCTCCTTGGGTATGTCTGTGAATAAATAAATAAATAAATAAATAAATTATTTGTAGTATAATTTAATATTCGTAATAGTGTCATATACCTTATTGTGTATCTTTAAATGGTTCATTTAAACTAGCGATATTAGCCCCAAGATTTAGTTTCTTTGTTCGTAATGCAAAATGTTGGTGAAAATGCAAGTGCTCATTTTAAAAGTTAATGAAATCAGTAAATTTATTAAATTGTTTAAAGATTCCAAAATTTTTCAAATCAAATCAAATCAAATCAAATATCTTTATTTATGTGCACATTTCAACACAAATAAGAAAGCAATAAAAATAAAAATTACAAAAAAAAAAAAAAACAAACTAAACAAAAAAAAAAGTTATACAACGATGTTCCAAGAAAAAAAACAAAGCGGTGAAAAACTCTAATTATTAATAATTTGACTTGAGACTTTATTGGTATTCATGTATATTATTATTTTATAGGTCAAGAACGTTTTGGAAACATGACCAGAGTTTACTACAAGGAAGCGGTGGGGGCCTTCATAGTCTTCGACGTGTCCCGCATGGCTACATTTGACGCAGTTGTTAAATGGAAGAATGACTTGGACACTAAAGTTCAACTACCAGACGGCTCTCCGATACCATGTATATTACTGGCGAATAAGGTTTGTTCTGTTTTATCACAATGAGCAAAATTAAGTGCAATAATTAGCTGATTATTGAACAATAGTTAGTAATACTAGATACTACAATAACATGGCGTGCCTCTCCGAAGTACTGTATCAATGTGTGTCATCACATAGTTATGAAAGAGTTTGTATGTATGTAGTTGTGTATTCCTCTTTAGTAGCAGGTCAGTAGTTTTGTTGATTAACTAATCATAACCGACCGCGCAAGACAAGGCACGTGTCATTTTCATAGTGTACAGCGTCATACTAATAATAATTTTAATTAATGGCATCACTAGTCAACCATCAGCTCCGTGGACTTATTTTTGTTTGATGGCCGTATCAGTTCAGGCCATGTGAGACTTTCAGAAATATATTGAAACGTTTTGAATTTTGGAGGGACACGCCATGTTATCCTAGTTTATCTATGTATTTTAGTTTTTTTTAGTCTAATATTCATCAACAAATAGTTGTACATTTACGGTTTTGTAAGTTTAAATTACACTTTTATCAGATACTCCATACGCATGGAATTTTGAGAAATTAAACTATCTCCAAATCAGTTTTTTGATTTTAATGAAACTGTTGGGATAACCTCTGTTACAGCAGAGATTATTCCACCAGTGCAATCAGTCACACTGGTGGTAGGTCTTTTGTTGCAAGAGGCCGGCTAGGTAGGTACCACCGCAGTGTCCAATATTCTGCCGCCAAATAGTAGTGCTTAGGCATTACTGTGTTCCGGTTTGAACGGCACTGTACGCTAGTCAAATTACTGGGCAGAGGAGATTTAAGAACTAATATCTCGAGGTTGGCAACGCGTGAGTGGCGCCTACTAATGGTGCTGCAAGCGCTCATAGGCTACGGCAACCACTTACCATCAGGTGGGCCGTATGCTTGTTTGCCAACTTGTAACATAAAAAAAAAAAAAAAAAAAAAAAACGTAGATAGCTTACATTTCTATTAGATATTTGAACTATAGTTTTAATACAATGCCATCAGATCACGCAAAAGAAATCTGAAAATAATTGTTCTGAATTCAAAGATTCCTAAGTTAGTTAGCATAACAGTTTAATAGTAATTAGTATAATTTTTTAATGGCTTATAAAAAATTAAAATGGCTTTGTCGTCGAATGCATAACTTCTAAATTATGTGAACTAATGAATTATACTTTATCCCACAGTGCGATCAACAAAAAGAAGGTATTGTAAATTCGGCGGCCAAGATGGAAGAGTATTGCCGGGAAAAAGGCTTCGCAGGCTGGTTCGAGACATCCGCCAAAGAGAACATTAACATCGACGAAGCGGCTCGTTCTTTAGTTAATAAGGTGAGATCTTACTTTTATTAAGGCTAAGGGACAGTCATAGAATAAGGTTGCGTCGACGAGATATGTCCAAAGATGGGTTGCGAGAGATTAAAAACTAATTTCGCTCAGCGCAGCACCGGTGTGAACGGTCCAGCAGAGTGAGGCCGGGTATATGAAGCGAATGTAGTGGTTCTTTTTATATGTATCACAAAATTTTATATTTTTTCGACAATATTTATAAGGTAATTCGTATTTTTATAGTTATATAAATATTTATTCGAATCGATTTCCGTCATAAGCAATTGTACGAAACACTTAATTGTATCCTGTTCTCAAAAACTGTGATATGCAAATAAGTAAATATAAAATTAATAAATTAACAAATTTGCATTAGATTTACTTATCTGAATTATTAAATACTCTAGCGGTTGTTCGTTTCATAATTGTCATAATAAAGTAACAAGCTATAAATGTCATACTATTGGGCAATGCCCTGGATTTTCCCCTTGGGATTAGAAGCTTAATCACCTTCGCTGGTCCACTGTTGTTTAGAGAGATGATATACATGAGATGATATACATGCCTTAGATTAGGCATAGGTTTCCTCACGATATATTCCTTAATCTTCAAACCAAGACAAATTAAGTACTTGAAAACTCAAAAGTTATGTTAGGTTTAACTTTATTAGAAAAACCATGGCCGTTGGTTAGTCTGTGTTTTCTACCCTCTGGGTAATCGGCGTTGTTCAAGTGTTTTAATTATACCTGATTTGTTGTTAGGGTTTAAATGCCCCGTTGTGGCGTTGTGGGTACCGAGTCTGCCTTTAGTCTCGACGGTTGCGGGTTCGATTCCCGCTCGGGCTTGTTGATGATTTTGATGTTTGTTAAACTTTCTGTTTCGGTCTGGGCGTTTATCTGTGTGGGTCTCCCCACCGGTCCCGGTTGTTATCACATAACATCTCATAATAATCGTTAATTCTTGATGAGTAAATTGCTCTTATCCAATGAGTTACTGGTTCGCCCTTAGGGTTGCGGGCTCAGATGGCAATCGCTCCGTGTAAAAACTAGTAACTTGTTAAATCCGGATAAGAGTAATAAGCAGACCCTGGGTAAATAAAATACCGGAATACTGCTAGGACGAAGAAGGATTTGCGAAAAAATCGTGACGTGATTGCTCGTCAGCCGCGTTTCGAGGTCAACCAACGTATAACCCGCACCTTGCGGGTATACACGGCAAGGGTGATGATTAGTGCGGTTCGCTTTTGCAACGGCATTAGCCGCATTCGTATAAGACCTCTTCCACTAAACAGGTGGTTAAGTTAGTGTTTAGTCCGGATGACTACATCTGCCAAGGCCTTAGTTAAATAAAAATACCGAAATTCCCCAAAACATTTATTCTCACACACGCTCCGCGCGGGCTTTGTCTCACTTACCGGCTGAGGTCCCCAGACCCGGCCCCCACTGGTGACGCTGTCAAGCCACTAGGGCCAACAGTAATAGACGCTCCGAAAAAGAAAACAATCTCAAAGATTAGTTAAATTTTTATAACATTATTAGGTATAGTTTTTTAAAGTTTATGTATCAAAACATACACTCAAGACTGTAATTTAATTTCTGAGGTTAATAACATAATAATAGCTTATTTGGTTATAAACATGTAATTTCGTAATACTAATCACATTCGTGTAGGACGTTGTTTGATCTACAAATAATACCAATTAATGGATCTACTAAAATGTTTATTTCATAATTATTGTATGTTTCGTTATAGAATTTGGTACATCGTGATCTGGTACAGCTATTTCTTTATGTGGCTATTTGATATCCAACGCGTCTTCTTCTACCTAGAATTAATCCCGGGTTACTGGTTTCAACACAGAGCGATTGCTACCAGTAATTTCTTGGATAAGAGCAAATTACCTACCTACGATTTTTATCAGCATGATAGCAATAGGGAGCGACATCTTAACGTGCTCTGCGAAGCACGGTGATCTCCCCACAAAGGCAAACACCCAGACGGAGACAGATATTTGTAAGATCAAGACCATCTCGCCACCGTCGAGAATAAAGGCAGGCCCTACTAACATATCACAATGGTTGTCGGTTGCTACCCATCGCATCACTCAACGCTAAGCTTTTAAAGATACCCATACACCTTTCTTGGTTTGTTCTATTTGGTAGGGTTTTCTAAAGTATCAGCTTATTGTAATCTGGAGGGCTGAGATATTCCTCCAACCGACCAGGTTTAATTTTGCCTGGATGGGCAGGGCTCAGCGGTTGCTCTTGGGAAGTTGTATACATATGTTTATCTGCATATAACATTTTGATAGCGCGATGCAGAATCGTGAACATCTTGACCTTGAATGGGTTGCCTTATGTTGTATCCTAACAATCGTCCATTGTGTAGAATGCCTCCATTTCCGATGACGTCCGTAGCCGTGATTTGGCCTCGCAGGTTTGAGCCCCCATGTGGGCTGTCCCTTTTTCAAAGCCAAGTCTCTCTTCTCGCCTTCATTATCTTCTGCATTCAATGAAAAATAATATTGAATAGAAATAAATTTATAGTAATAAGAGATGACATCTGTAGTCAATATTAGTTTTCTAGGATAGTTTACCTTATGCCTAACATCTTTTATAACTGGCTAATATATTATAATAATATTTAATATCATAATAACATAAGCGGAACTATGAAAATATGACGGCTTAGTAATGAACTGGTTTGGAAGTCTCTAGAAAACACGGTAAATTACATACGGTCAAATTATATAAAGTTAACTTCGGTTCGATAAAGTGCTACTTGCACGAGAAAAATGAAAGTAAAAACATGTTTTTAATTTACTTTAAAGTTGAGGTTTCAGTTGTGGTAAATGTTATGGATTTTCTTTCTGTAAATGTTAAGTTTTAAGGCGTCGGGATGTGACGACCCCATCGCCCGCTGTTGGGGATAACCTCTGTCACAGCAGAGATTATTCCACTAGCGCAATCAGTCACACTGGTGGTAGGTCTTTTATTGCAAGAGGCCGGCTAGGTAGGTACCACCACAGTATCAAATATTCTGCCGCCAAATAGTAGTGCTTAGGCACTACTGTGTTCCAGTTTGAAGGGCACTGTACGCTAGTGAAATTACTGGGCGAACGAGATTTAAGAACTAATATCTCGAGGTTGGCAACGCGCGAGTGGCACCTATTAACGGTGCTGCAAGCGCTCATAGGCTACGGCAGCCACTTACCATCAGGTGGGCCGTATGCCTGTTTGCCAACTTCTAACATAAAAAAAAATGTTATATTAATACCACTGCTAATGAAGTTGCATCCAAACGATCAACGATGTTTATGATAGAAAATATCTACGACAACAATTTTGTTAGTATGCTCGTAACACAGTACAGACAACTCACAACACCGTCTTCGCCGGCGAAGACGACTTCCTTTGTTTCACACAACGCGGCACGCTTACGCCAACGTCGCGTTTGGGTGAGTCCATCGATTAGAATGCGCTAGGAGCGCTTCCTCAATTCTGGATGACGTCTTTAGCCGTTTTTCGCCCTCGCAGTAGGCATTCTAATGACGGAACCGAAATAAGAGCTCCTGCGAGGGCTGTCTCTTATTACTACTGGGTCTCTGTGCTCGGTGTATCCGGTAACGCTGTGAAGGCCAGTATGGCTAAGTAATAGAAATCGTTTTTTTTTTATTTATTGTAGTCTAGGTTTTTGGCTAGTCATATTTCTAATCAAGCAATTCCACTAATCTTACTAATATAATAAATGTTAAAGTTTGTATGTTTGGTTGCTTAGATAGTTTGGTTTGTTTGTTACTCAATCACGCAAAAACGGCTGTACGGATTTATATTAAACCAGCATTATGCCAGCGGCTTCACCCGCATGTGTTTATGTGGGGTTTTAATGCAAACTCTGTATCTGAACCAGAACTGAATGGGGAGCCCCTTACACAAAACACAAACCCCTTTTACAAACTTTGTATGTCATATTTATTTATATCGAATTAACAGTCTAAAAATAAGTTAAGCTTCTACTTCTAAATATGACGATATTACCATACAACTTACCCCACTTTCAACCTCTTACAAACGTTTTTTCGCATTAAAAAGCAAAAAGTAGCCAATCTTCTTTCTCAAGATCTAGACTGTACGTGTAACAAATTCTATTAAAATCGGTTCAGTAGTTTTGTCGTGAAAGCGCGATAGACAAACAGACAGACAGAGAGGCAGAGTTACTTTCGCATTTATAATATTAGTAAGGATTTCACGAACGAGCGCTGACGAAGACGCGGCCAGGTACTAGTCTATAATAAAAGTTGACTTGCGCTACGTGTCTTATTCATACTTTTAAATTATTATTGAATAATGTTATGAAATATATGTTAAAATTTATTGACTACTAAATGTAAGTCGTAATGACAACGACTATTATGGCTGTATAAATGTAAATTTATGCGGAATAATAAATTACAACACATCATTTGGTCCGGAGGCGTATTTATCAGGCTTGTCAATATCAAAAAACATGCAATCTTATATAAAATAAACTTTATTCAATGTAATAAAAAATAAACTTTCGCGAACATACTATTAGGTACTTATAATGATAACAGAGGTCTTTTCTATTTGTATTCTTCAACCAATACACGTCCTGTGCTGGACAAGGGTCTTCTCGAAATGATGCCATGATGATCAGAGAAATCTTTGTCCGGAAGTACCACCTTTTTAATGTCATCTAATCATCGAAGGTGTATGTCCCGTTGCATTGGTGCTCCGCCCATAATCTTTTCAGCTTCACAGCCATTTAAGATTAAGATTACCGCTACTACGTATGTTAAACATTAAAGCAAGGAAACGAAGTTAGTCACAAGTTAGCTTGCAATATAATCGAATGAAGTTAGCCTCAAAGTCTTCCTCCATTGTTGCGGCTCTTGTAACTTTATTTCAAAGAGATATTGCTATATGCTACATATGTATTTATTTCTTTTACTCATATTATTGCTCCGAGCAACAGCCTAAGATAACAATATCTCCTTTGAAATAGCGTTACAAGAGAAACAACATGGTATGGCTCCGTCCATGAGATTCTTCGTCTAAGGAATATAGTTTCATCATAATGTCAACGTTAAATTAATAATGCCATTAGGTTGGTTACGTAATGACCGGTTGCTAAGTTATATTGTATATGTTTAGATTAGGTTTTAATGAAATGTTGTGAAATAAACATTGTAACTTTGTATTTTATCGATAATATATATTTACATATTACTTAACTTACATAAGAATATTAATCTTGTAACTCATCTGAAATACTTTGTAATATGATTCAAGTTTATTGCATATAAAAGTGGATTAGCGTATGATGCTATCAGTACAGAATTTTACTCATAAGATTTTTTTTACGAAATTTGAATTTTAAATTATAATAAAACAGGTTGATAAAATTTCAAATATTTTTTCGTATAGGATGTGAAATATATTTAAATAAAATTATATGAATTATCGTTAAACGAAGATATTAAGCAACGAACTTGTGACACAGACAATTATTGGAATTTTTATATATTTCTACTACGGGTTATAATTTTATTTTATTAAAATAAATATATTTTTCAGTAATTATTCAATGTATAACTATGTCTATATATATTGCATTGCAAAGACCCAAGTCAAGCAACGCCAAGAGCTGATCTTCAATTCAGTATAAATATTCCAATGCCAACGTTCTTTTTTTAGCATTATTCCCGCTATTTTCTCAGGGCCTACTCTGCTTATATCCGGATTTGACTAGTTTTTATACAGAGTAACAATGATAAGAGCAAATTACCAATTATTATCAGATGTGATAACAACCGGGATCGGCAGCTTAACGTGCTCTCCGAGACCCACAAGAACAAACGCACAGACCAAAATAGATATTTATAAACAACGAGGCTCAAAGCAGGCTCGCTACCACGCACGCCAACGCCATTCCAATCTAAACCATTTTTATATATTAAAGTTTTGTTCATAAGTAAGTAACAATTTTTATGCATTTTCAGATTCTTCTAAACGATAAACTACTTCAGAGCAACGACAAAGATGGCGAGAAATTCCCCCTTGACCACAAGATAGCTAACGGTGAAAATAGTCGCGATTCAAGTTCGAGCAAGTCCTGTGCATGTTGACCTACCACGGACCAACGTATACTAGGGATGGGCAAGTGAAAAAATATATCGATAAATCAATAATCGACACTTGTAGTAAGTGTGTCTGGTGACCTATTTTTGTTTAAAATATAAGCACCCTTACTTTAACTTATACTTGGACATATTGGTTTATTAGACATTAACGTATTTTTTGATTGCTGCAAAAATATACATATAAATTTTATCGAATTATGGATTATTATCGAAATATCGATAGTCGATATATGGATTATTTTTGTCCACGTCTAACGTACGTCTCTGAGGTTCACGCTCGTGGTCCATTCACTATCGATTTAAGTAGCGACTTATGTTTGACATGACGAAATTTAATGGATACAATTTTTTCCAATTTTGTACTCTAAAAATTTTTTAATGGCTTGAAACTCGATTCTAATCGAAAAGTCGTACTGTTCTTTATTAAATTATTATAATGTTATTGGATTGTTTTAAAGTTGTTCCAATTACTTAATTTTTGACCGTGTTAATTCGTGGCCTTATTACAAAGGTACAATTTTCATTATAAGGTTTTATTAATAATCGTATCGCAAATTAAATAATTATTAATAAATTTTCCTCTGAATTTAAAATCAAGATGTTTAACAATTTACAGTGTTTTTTTATTAATCTATAATGTATTTTTTGATTGTGGGAATTAGATTTGTTTAATTCTTTGTTTATTTAACTGATTGTAACCAAAACGATAATTTGTAAGTTTGATTGTCTTTGATTAGAAATATTTAACTTATTCAAATTTACGATGTTACAAACTGTATATGAATATTTCAAGTGCCTCTATACTTTAAGTGAGTAGTTTACGTTTAAGTTGAATTGTAAACTTTATTGTAAAAGTCTTAAGTGCCATTATCGGCTGCAGTCAAATAATTATATAACGTTCAATTGTCAATAGACAATAGTGTATATTATTCGAGTTATTTTATTGTAATAAGTATTACTTATTGTATGCGAGTGTGTGATTTTTTAAATAAATGATTTGAAAATATATTGCTTTTTAATATGATGTGTCAAGTCTTCTCAGCATCTTCAATCATCATAATCAATGGTGGGAAACATTCGTAAGGCCTACCTGACGGTAAGTGGTCAACGTAACCTATAGAAACTTGCTATACCAGTAGCATTACAGGAGTTTTTTTGAGCCAAGGTAAAAGGGCACAGAGAAAGAAAATAAAAAGGGAGGACAAAGGAGGGCTGAAGGTTTTGGCTTCGTTTGAGGCAAACGGGCAGGAGGTTCACTTAATGTTAAGTGTAACGCTACGCTTACCAATAAGCCAAGCCAAGCCAAGCCAAGCCAAGCCAAGCCAAGCCAAGCCAAGCCATGCCAGGCAGCTAGCAATGCCAGCTAGCTAGCCAGCCAGACAGTCAGCCAGCTAGCAAGCCAGCCAGCCAGCTAGCAAGCCAGCCAGTCAGCCAGATAGCGAGCCAGCCAACTGGCCAGCTACTCACAATGCCAGTTACTTTATTTTTTTAAAGAAAAAGTAAGGAATGTCATTCGATTGTCGGTATTGACGTTATGTGATGTTTTATAAAAAGATGAAATAAAATGGATAGAAAGATAATTATAGAAGAATCGTACTTTATTTTCCCTTCTGTTTCATAAGTGTGTACCGCCACCTAAGAAAATATAGCACCAAAGCGCATGCAGGTGCATTGTAGACTTTCAAAATGCAACTGGTTATACGTTGGTTAACCTCGAAACTGACGATGGTTACTACGAGTTTTTCACCAACGGTGGTAGCAAGCCAGACAGCCATTTTTGAACCCTACCATCCGCAAAACAAAGGCAAATTTCAAATTAATTTAAGGGCACTGTTATTATATTATGATGATTCGATATTTTTGTACACTACAAAAGAGTGGTGTTATTTGGGCCTGTGTATTTTGTAAGGAGCTGGTTTTTCCTCAATTCAAAATGTTCTTAAATTATTACTAATATATTCTTAGGTCAAGAATGATATATTGATTTTATTTTCATTCTTACACTTAAAGTATTGTGGAGGCGGTAATAAGGCAACTTATACTGCCTTCAGAATATTTATTTTTCCTTAATGAATATTTTGATCTTAAATATCAACAGTAATTTAGGATGTTTTTTATGGCATTTCTTTGAAAGGGGGACGTAACTAAAATCAGACCCACGACGGATAATTTTACATAATTATCCATTTTCCGATCGATAATGTAATTAATTACACAACACATTTCGATAACTGACAGTAAAGAATAGCTTTGAAAGGACATGCGGCATTACACCTGAATTACATTTATAAGCATCGATCAGCGTTATGTTTTTTAAGAAACCTACGTATACACATCGAATGCTACAGGATGCTTTCGCATACTTGCTGCTCATGCTTTCACATGCATGCGCATACTTTCAGCTGCTATAGTCGGCGCTTTCCTCTTCCTCGTCTATGTTACCAAGCAATTACATTATCACATGTTGGATTTATCCGTTGTAATGATACGCATCCCTAAACATCCATAAGCATACCTACGCATACTTCGGCATACTTTAACGGCTTTAAGCACCCTTTAACATGTTAAATCAAGTGTTAAATTTAAAATTAAAAGGGAAAATTGAAATGCGAATCAGTACTGAAATGAGAATTGAATCATTAGCATTTTCATACAAAATTGCTATTTCGGTAGAAAAAATGCGAAATGGGAATCGATGCCGATAATGTAATTCAAGTCATAATACGAGTATACATTGAAATTCTAAATAATATGTATAATATAATACAATATATATAATAATTCTTAATTGAAATTTATAAAATACTATGTAGTTTACATGTACATGTCTAGTTATTGTCATTCTTATTACTTGGCTTCTAAATATTGTATCGTGATGTTATAATATAGCCTATAGCCTTCCTCAAGAAATGTGCAATCAAATGCAAAACATTTTTTTTTAAATCCAGTCAGTAATACCAGAAAATAACGCGTTCAACCAAACAAACAAACTCTTCAGATTTATGAAATTGGTATAGATTATTATTTTTATAATCAATACAGAAATAAAATTAAAATATTTTCCGGAAAAAATATGATCATTAAAATACTCGTAGATATATAACAGGTATACTATTTATAGGTATAATTATAAAATTCTCAATCAATTCAAACAGTAATAAATAATATTTATTGCCGTCATTGAAATTCACACCAGGCTCATTATGCTTTTATTTATGACACAATTATTTTAAATAGATATTCTATTATACCCTCTTACCAATTTAAGGGTTATTATTATATATTTAAGGACATGTGTTTTATTTTTGAAAATTATATTATAGGAAGACAGGTGTGATTTAACCAGTTCCGATTTGTGTTTTAATTTGTATATAGAATAGGTTATATAAGATTGCTTCGAGATGAATTATTCGCATCAACCTTGTCGTGAACTCCCTTATCTAAGTACAAAACAGGTCTGAGATGCAAAGGTCAATAAGTTCTCACGTAAAAGGCAAATCTCTCTCAAACGAGCCAGATATCAGACTTAGATGACAGAATTTTAAAGATAAGGTCATGAAAATGTCCAAAAATAATCTCTGAATAACTTTCCTGGCGAGTAAAGTTATTCAGAGATTTGATGTTTTGCTTCGACGGACGTAAGATATGCTACGGATTCTATTATTCGAGTGGCTAAGGGGCCTAGACAAAGTCATTTAATTATCGATAACGAAATTAGATAATTCCGAAATGTATGGAATACGACGTAAGGAAGAGGAGGATGATCAAAAACGGTTCTGCTAAGTTATTACGTCTGTAATTTTGCTCAAAAATGAGTAATGTGTATAACAAAAAATAAAGTTGTTTTTTTTTTCATGTATACTTTTCTTAGCTGAGCGATCACTGATTGGTCAACGATCGGTGAGTTTAGCAACATTAGACGCGGTCAGTCACTAGATGGGTGATCGCATTGTGGTACTTATTTCAATTGAGCGTCTACGTGATCCAGAGGACACGTAAAAGTTGATCCCGGCTGCTATAAATTTGACAATAGTCGAAAAGTCAGTTCAGAGGACTATACGGGCGACTTAAACAACTCTGACAATAGGTTGGCCACTAACCACTCGATAAGAACTCCTTTAACGTATTACGAAAACAAATAATAAATAATTTATGAAAACTCAAAACAACGTATATGATACAATCAAAAAGAATTTTAACGATGCTGTTTCAACGAAAGAGTCGGTCACTAAAATTTAATTGATCAAAATTCTTGAACTATTTCTATGTTAATTTGGGCGGCTTTTTGTTAAATTATAGAGTTTAATATTTTGTTTTTAGGGTCCCGTAACTACGTTAGAACTATAAAGTTTGAGACATTCATAACCAACTGAACGTCTCCGTGGTTTAAAGGGTACGTAAAACCTTGTTTTATTACCAGTTTAGGCGACACGTCAAGTCAGTCTATATGTGACTAGTGATAGTCTAAACAACTTTGAAAGTAGATTGACTACTAACTACACGATAAGAAGAAGAAGGAATAATTTTTTTTGGTTCGCCAAAAAATCGTTTAATTTTGTATAACAAAATATATGAATAATTGTAAGTATTATATAAAATTAGTTGTCGCGGAAGCCGGGTGAATATTAAAATTAAGTGTAGGAAAAACTAAGCAGGAATTATTTTTTATGAATTTGAAACCGATTTAAGTATATCGTCAATAAACCCCAAAATAGCCAATATATTATTGAAAATAATTATTCAATTGACGTAGATAATTTTCGAAAGTGAACGTGTCCATGATCCACTTTTTAAATACATTTACCTAAAATGTAAGTCTTATGTCAGAACAACCAGATAAGCGGATGGTAATAATTGAAGATAAGAAATGTCATAAAAAGTCAATGAAAGGCTTTATTGAAATTTGAATACAAGAAGTTTTTGATAAATATTATTTTTTAAGTACTTGTATTAACGGTGTTTCCATTTTTATCAATATTTAAATATGATTATAATTATCTTTGTCTTCATTAAAGTATTTATCTTATAACAGACATCTGTTTTGGTCTGGGCGTTTGTCTTTATGCCGCTGTGTTTCTACCGGTGCCAGTTGTTATCATAACATCTGATAATAATCGTCACTTCTTAATAGGTTTGAATAGACTCTTAATGAATGGGTTACAGAGGTCAGCTGGCCATCGCTCTGTGTAAAAACTAGTAACCTGTCAAAGAAGTGATGAAGTTGTGCCTGGGGATGGTAGCTACTGCTTGCTAAATACTCTGAAATGTACAAATATTTTTTTTTTTTTTTTTATGTAGAAGTTGGCAAACAAGCATACGGCCCACCTGATGGTAAGAGGCTGCCGCAGCCTATGAGCGCTTGCAGCACCATTAGTAGGTGCCACTCGCGCGTTGCCAACCTCGAGATATTAGTTCTTAAATCTCGTTCGCCCAGTAATTTCACTAGCGTACAATGCCCTTCAAACTGGAACACAGTAGTGCCTAAGCACTACTATTTGGCGGCAGAATATTGGACACCGCGGTGGTACCCACCTAGCCGGCCTCTTGCAACAAAAGACCTACCACCAGTGTGACTGATTGCACTGGTGGAATAATCTCTGCTGTGACAGAGGTTATCCCAACAGCGGGCGATGGGGTCGTCACATCCCGACGCCGGTAAAAATATAATGTATTTGAACTATTGTCACTATACAAGGAATTAGATTTAGTCAAAAATTAGAATTTTGATTTACCTTGGGCCAAATTCGTTGTAGTATTCTTCTTCAGGCCGGCGCTCTCACTCGTCGCACTAAACATTACTACTTATACTGTTAGTTTACGCTGATTTTCTGTTCTTACTCTTCTATATTCCCCTTTCGGCCATTCTGGCCCATTTTTGCTAGAAGGAACGAAGGCTATACTATTACTAAAAATTTTATATATTTACAAAAAAATAATCTGTCAAACTCAATTCTAAGATATAACGGTTTTTAATGCATCTCTTAATCAATGCATAAGAAAAAGTGATGAAAGACTTTATTTAGTCAACTTTAAAAGTAACCATTTCATTGCAACATTTTTATTAATTAAATCAAGTAAATTACGATTGTGTAAGAGCGCCATATTTCCATAATTTTAAACAAGCCTGAGCTTTTTATCTTACTTTATCATATACAAATAAATAGTCTTAATGTGATAAGACGGAGTGAGTTGAATGATGCCACTCATTTTGGAATTAGGAATAATTGTGAAATGTACAAATAATAATTTGAAGTCCTCAAATAATTTAAACGAAAATAGTGACCGTTTCTTTGATTTTCAGAATGGATCTATTAGAGGTATGTTTGCTTTATAGATTAAAATAGTAATAATACTATAATGAGTGGAGAGAAAATTATTATTGATGTTAATCATGTCTTTCATAACTTGTTATTGCTATTTTCTTAAGTTAAATGGTTATCTCATGGTGGTATTAAAAAAATCGTCTAATGTACTTGCACTTTTGTAATGTCTTGTACTTTATAGTACAAGGTACAATGTTTAGTGTGTTATTTTCTTCTTAAACATACTATTATTATTATTATCATCCTCTTTTTTTCAAATAATGGATTGGGACAAGTTTGCGGGTTTGTTCGTGTTGTCATTGTGTGTTTCCGGACTCCCGACACAGGATAATACTATCCGGTGAGTCCGTCCGTCCGGTCGTTGAGTGTGTAGCGTTTATTTATTTATACCATAATTCATAACCATGGCAATTCGTATAGTTTTTTTTCTATAAAAGCGTTTATGGAAAATCCTAATCATGCGACGGAGGTATATTATGTTAGTAACGTGCGTGCAAATTTTAAAATTCACATTCACATTAATTTATTGCAATAAATCTTAAACGTATGAGCTATGCTTATATAATATTAACAAAATAATATAATTTAAATGCAAAAATGTAAATTTAAGTATTTGAATTTTTTTATTTAAGAAAAAATATATGGCCAAAACTAAAAGATATTATGATATTTTATATTTTCCTTGTGAGTCTCCCGTGCCTCGGGGAGCGCTTTAAGAAGTCGGTCCCGATTCTTATCATAGCATCTGATAATAAATGTTAACTCTTGATAGGTAATTTGCTCCTATCGAAGGACTTATTGGTTTGCCCTATGGGTTGCTGAGGTCAGGTTGCAATCGCTTTGTTTAAAAACTAGTAACATATAAAATTAGGATAAGACTATAAGCAGACCCTGGTTCAATACCGGGAGTAATCCACCACTCAAGTACACCAAGAAAGTACCACTAATCGCCTACCGACCAGTGAGTGCACACGGCTATGACCGATTATTTTTAACTATAAAAAACCACGCCTGTGGTTTTATCAATATTCATTTTGAATCAAACTAAGCTAAGGATTGCCATGAGCCTTTATGAATTTCATCCAAGTAGGATAACATTATGAACAAGTTATTGTAACCGACAATTTTTTGAATCCCTTTACTAGATAATACAATAAATTGCACAGCACTTTAACTACTACGTCGGATTTCAACGATTCATCCTTTTATATGCCGTAGGACAATAATTTTCTGTATGGTGAAATATTGAAGTAACCATCATTGTGACGCTGCGTTAGAATGACATCTTTTTAAATATGGTCTTTGACACCGTTGTGGCGTTGTGGGTAGCGAGTCTGCCTTAAGCCTCGACGGTTGCGGGTTCGATTACCGCTCGGAGCAGATGTTTGTATTAATCGTACAGGCATGTTTTCCGGTCTGGTTGTGTTGTGTCCTTGTCATTGTGAATGTTTCCGGACCCCGACACAGGATATAATTATCCTAATGGGGGCCGTTGAGTGTGTAGCGTTGAGTTGAGTTGAGTTGAAATAAAAATTTAATTTAAATTTAAAACGTATTAAATAGGTTATATACTTCGTCATGCGCCAACATATATTTACGCTAAACTTTAAATTTGCAAAATGAAACTCACAACAAATACATAGTTATATTGAACAGTATATACATATGTATTCATGTTTGTCGTAGGTAAGTTACAGTAAATATGTTATATACATATTTACTAGTTGCTTCATGATAACAGCTGTTTACTTAATAATATCAGTACAACATTGTTAAGATGAACAAGGTTCAACATTTGAATGAGACGTTATCTCGTGTCGTGTTGTAATCATCTTATTTATTGTTAACTAGTATTACCCGCAGTTCCTCTTGTATTCACTTCGTAGCAATGTTTTACTGAATGTGTATTGGTGTTGGCCCTCTTGGCCTTGGCGATATCGGGTGGGGTCGGATGAGGGTCTTGTAGTCACCCCCCCAACCGCAGAGGTCAAACTCTGCGGTACCCTGGGCTTGTCGTACCGGGGGGCTCAGTAGTCGGGAGTCGATTGTGCAGGTTGCACCTTCGATTGCCCGGTGAAGCTAACAGGGTCAGACGGTTTGGGCGTGGGGCGTTTTACGTAAGACCGCGCCTAGGAGGGTGGTGTCCTATGGGTCGCTCCGGTACTTTTCTGTTTATCAGAATGGACTGCGAGCGGCTCCTGCGACACCGGCGGCGTTTTCAACCTTCACCCGCGGTCAGGCGGTAGAGGAAGACAACCTCTTTAAAAAATACCGACGGTCGGTCGTAGAGGGAAACAACCTCATTAAAAAGTTAGTCTCGGCGGGGAGCCCTAGGACCTAGGGCTTCCTTGGTTGGTTTTGCCTTCCGGTCCCGGTCGGTGGCGAGGATGACAACCTCGTTAAAAATCACGTATCTGTATATAAGTAATAGTATGTATTATATGTATTTATGGCGGCAGTATGTTGCCGCCCAAGGTGGAGGCCGAAAGGCCTGGCGCGTTAGCGCGCGGAGGTATGTATTTATATATATGTATTAGTATGTATTTATATGTATATATGGCGGCAGTAGGTTGCCGCCACCGGTGGGCCCCTCGGGGCAAGCGCCGGGACGTCGCGGTTGAATGCTTCGGTGATCCCGCGACGTCCCACTATGGCGCTGGACCTTGGAGTTTTAGTGTGTAGGGGAGCTCGGCTCCGAGTCCACACAACTCCTGCGCCATTGCACCCGTCCCGGCGCTCGAGTGCGTAACTGCATTTCTCCAAGTAAAAAAAAAAAGGGTCTTGTACTCAGAACCAGTGGTGAAAAATGTACAATTTTTAAAGCTTGTGTCTTTGTGTCTCCTGCGAGGCCGGAACTCAGCACTAACCGGAACTAGTATTTTTGTTAGCACTGAGAAATACTTTTACCCACACCATGGCATGTAGTGTACTAGTCAAGTACCACTGAATAGTTTACTAGTCACGTAAACTATTCAGTGGCAATACCCACTAAAACTTATCGGAACCCTCATTGCCTATCATTTAACATAGGAACGCTTGCGCAAACAATCATAATATTATAAAATCATAATTCTAAAATCTAAATATATTCATATATTTTGAGTTATATGAGCACAAGCAAAAAGTTAACGCTGTTATTTAAGTATATAATAATAGTTTAGTAAAAAATAATTTTAGAAGCAATAATTATATTCTGTAGTCTCTGTCGATAAATTTTGTGTTATAATTATTAGCGAAGTGCTTTATATGGGAAACCAATTAGCTCTTAGAAACACAATTTGTATGTGCAATTATATAAGTGTATGACCTAATCACCAACACACAATACAAAACAGTTTTTTGTAGACAAATAATGCGGTTGTTATTCAACTCGAGATATCTTAATAATGCTTTATATGCTGTATATTAAGATATTCTATTATTTGTAAAAAATTGCACATTCAGATAACGAGTTTTTTGTATATATCATAAACAAATATATTTCCTGCATAATGGAAAATGTTATTATAAGTTTATAATAATTCTCTCTGAAAAATAGCTTCCTAAATAGTGTGTTGCTATTTAGGAAGCTATTTTTCAGAGTTAGAAAAGGATGGGACCTGTCCCAGTTTTCCCTGGAAAAGGAGGAAGTTAAAGGAAGGGTAGGGTAGGGTAAAGGAGGGTGCTGTCGCACAGTACTTTTCGTGTTTACAAAAGGGTGTTTGTAGCAGCCCTGTGCCGGGATTTAACCAGGACCTTTAGAGAACCGATGTTACAGTAAAACAACCTCTTTAGAAAGTTAACAGATTCGTCATAAAGAAAAGAACCTTAGTAAAAATTTGTTACGATTTAGAGGGCTTTAGAGGTCGTTTCCGTCGAAAGTTGCACCCGCGCGTCATGATTGATTGCGCGAGCGAATCGTTACGATCCACAAGGACGAGTCCCACACAACCACTACCCAGTAGTTAAAAAGGGAGTGGAAAAACATGGGGAGGGAGTAGAGAATTGTTGTAAATTTGGCATCGAATGCATCACAAATGATTAGGTATTATTATTTTATGTCGATATTTTGTGCGAGGGTAGTACTTTCTCAAACCAACCGAACCAGTCATGCACAGCAAAGCTCTGTCTACAACCAAAAGTGTTTGTAGATAATATAATATCTACTAAACTTTAACTATAATATTTCAATTTATTGAACAACGTTTTAAGTACTTCCCTGTAATTTATGATTTAGGTTATAGACAGGTTAAAATATTTTACAAAAAAAGGCCTGGCACGATGGCGAATCAAGGTCAAACTTTAGACGATACAGACCGCAGAAAATTATAGGTTTCTTGGTTTCGACTCGAGTATAATGTGATTGACTCTAGAATTACGACATTAAAAAAGTTAAAATAATGTGGTCAAAATGACTTTAAAATATGCGATACAAACAAAAAAACAAAATATATTTTTAAAAAACTCAGCACAGTAGTAAGTAGGTTGAAAAGAAGATGTTTAACTATTTTATTGTTTGCCTAATGCAAATAATCAAAATATGATATTGGTAAAGTTTTTTTTTTAAAATAGTTCCTCTTATTTCGTGATTATTTAAAAAAAATTAGAAATACATACTAGCGTACGGTTCTTGCTTCGCTTAGGATTCGTATTTTGTCGTTGGCTTAGCACTCGTATTTGCGGTGATCGCTTGCCATTGGTGGATCTTGTTAGCCCCATTCTTCTACTTTTAAACCGTATACTCCTGGTGGAGTGGTCGTAAGTCTGATGAGTTGGTTGCGGCTTTTGCGAGACTTCTCAATTTCTCTCTATTGTTGGCACTGCGTGTACATTTAATAAGGGAACACTTCGTAGACGATTTATTGCGGTCTGTCCATCTAGTGGGTGATCGGACGCGGAGCGTTGACCTTCTACTCTTCGTTCCTTATCGTTCTAAGAAGCTTTCATTGGGGATTTATTTGTCCCGTACAAAGGAAACGATAAGTTACGTCACACAAAGTTCATAACATTTTGACTTTTCCCCCTCCTTATTACACCTTGTCACATTTGCGAATCACCCCCTTCTTAGTGTGACGTCATTATTAAATTACAATAGCAGCTTGTAAATCAGTTAATTAAGTACAACTTCAAGTTTTTCACTTACAGTTTAAATTTATCGCTTCGAAATGTCACACTTTGTTGAACCCCCTTACGTGTGACGTAACTTAGGGATGGCCCCTATGTTGATCTTCAGATTTAATGATCAGAATATATCAAAAATAATTTTAATTTCATTTCAGTCGATACCAACATACTCCAATAATGTATTAATAAAAGCAGAAAATTTGAAGGCTTGGACTCCAGAAGAAAAATCCTGGTGGCGTTTTAAGCCATCCAAGCCAGCGGTGGTAGTTTTAGATGATGGTAAATAAAACAACAAAAAAATCATAGTGTTTACATAAAGGAATTGCTTTCTGATTCCCAATTATTATAAGTTATTGGATTGAAGTGGACTGTAAATTAGTAAAAACAATATCTTTAAAGTTTCAGTTTGTATGAAAACGGGAGATTTTGTCGCAGTTATAGGACCAAGGTAAGAGACTTATCTAAATTTTTACTGAGCATCTTAATTTTTCAAGTTATTACTGATATTTTTATTTTCTCTATCTACAATTTAGCTTTTGGTGACTTTATAATAGAGGAAAAACTATCCCTTTTTAGTGGTGCAGGTAAAACTACATTTCTGATGTCTTTGGGTGGGAAATGTACTCTTCCAAATACTGGTACCGTTACTTTGAATGGCTCAGATATTAAAGATGTTCGAGGAATGGTAGAAATCCTTCCACAGTTTGATGTTTTCTTGGACTGTCTTACTGTAGATGAACACTTGATCTTTATGGTTAGTATATGAATAACTCGTTTTCTTAAATCAAATGTAATAGTACATTACGCACCTAGGGAAAAAAGATAAAAGGTCATTCTCGAGTCTCGACATCATTGGGAGGGTGACAATCGCGACAATCCTGGGTGGCAATGTCCTAATTTTCTCCCGTGGTGCGAATACGATTTTTTTCCTACGATGAAAAGTTTGCGTTTAGTTGCTGGTACGAGGGATAATCATATTTAAAGGTGACCGGGAGGTAGAGTGAGTTAATTAGTGTCATCTTTCCTGGAGAGACTCGGGCACTTTTCTACTCACTTTACGTCACTTGTACAAGGGACAAAATGCGAACTTTTCATCGAGGTAGGAAAAAATTATTAATACTACCTATATGATATAATAGTTTTATTTTCATACCGCCTGGATTTTTGCTCAATTAATTAATTAACTCACTATTATTTGTTTCAGATAGAAATGAAACTGGGAAGTATCCGTAAACCTTCAAATAAATCAATATTAAAATCACTGATCGAAGAACTCAAGCTGAAGGAACTTCAACATTCTTTCATTAATACCCTTTCAGGTGGAGAACGAAAACTGCTCTCATTAGCTACTTCGGTAAAATAATTCTTCATACTAATGTAATAAATGTGAATGTTTGTATGTTTGAATGTTAGGATGTTTGTTACTCAATCACGCATAAACGGAACGGATTTGGATGAAATTAGACACAGATGTAGATTGGTACCTCGATTTGCACATAGGATCCTTTTTATCCCGGAAAAATTATAGTTTCCTGTGGGATGAACAAAAATATGTTGCATGACGTATTCAATTAAAATCCGGTACAAGTGTGTCTTATGAAACATTATTTGCTTACAAATGATTAATTGCTCCAGAGAGCAATAATGACCTTAGCATAAGCTAAGGTCAACGCGGACGAATCGCGGGCGGATGAAAGTAATATATATTTGTTTAAGTAAATTCAATTTGTACAGATACATTAATTGATAATTTAATATACAGGCTAAGGTTTCAGCTTGATAAACGTAGGTCATTGAACCAGTTTGCTTATCCGTCAGTCCATAATTAAAAATTCATTTCCGCCTTGATATTAAACGTCAACACTATGATTATGTACATTTTTAACACAGGTTATTATCGCCGCGATATCTCCCAAGACGGAAACAGACGACTTAACGACAAATGGACGGAAGGAAGGAGTGACTTGACAAGCAGAAATATAATTAAGAAATAAATTAAAAATAATTAAATTCAAACTAACTAGGCTAATGTGATCTTACGATAAGATTTTTTTATGTAAGAGGGACAAACGGTAAAGAGGCTCTGATGATAAGATTACCGCCGCCCATGAACATCTGCATCTGTCTCCGAGACGCTCATAGCACCCGCTGATCGGTAAACGATCGGTAGGTTAAGCAACTTTAGGCACGGTCAGTCACTAGATGGGTGATCGCATAGTGGTATTTCAACTGAGCGTCTCCGTGCTTCGGAGGGCACGTAAAAAGTCGGTCCCGAAGAGCATGTAGGTGCTTTTCCGACCCTTAAGAAAAGAAAATGCTCTTCTCTTGAAGGTTTCCAGGTCGTATAAGGTCGGAAAGCTGCAGGCGGAAGTTGGTTCCACAGAGTGATTGTGCGAAGAAGAAAATGTCTTCTAAATCGCGCTTCTGATTAATTGCTTTCACATAAAAGTAAAGTAATATTTTGAAAAGAATTTTCAATATCATTCACTTTGCTGGAAAGTGTCTAAAAAATTATCATCCAATCAAATACATAACATGTAAGAAACATCCAAGTATCGCAACGCAGTTCTTACAATACAAAAAGTTCATTTTAAATTCGGATCTCATTTTAAACCATGAATGAAACTTAGCAACATATTCTATTAATTAAAATAATTTGATGGATAGGATTTTTTCATTTTTAGTTATTTCCTGTTTGACGACGTTGTGGCGCAGCGGTAACGAACCTGCCTTAAGCCCTACAGGTCGCGGGTTCGATTCCGCTCGCAGCATATGTTTGTATTGACCATACAGCATGTCTTCCGGTCTGGGTGTATTTGTTCTTGTTATTGTGTATGTTCCCGGACCCCCGATACTAACTATAACCATCCTAATGGGGTTGTTGAGTGTGTAGTGTAGTGTTGTATTGAGACAGCGACAATATTATATTTCGTAAACTAGAAGGTATAATTTTTAGGCATATTGGCAATATAGTTAGTTACATATTCATTAGTCACTAAAAATTCAAATTTCTCGCTTGATCCACAACAATGTTACAGGGCTTTTTTTTTTTTTTTCGGAATGTGTATTGCTGTTGGCCCTACTGGCCTTGACAGCGTCACCGGGCGGGAGGCCGAGTACTGAGACTCAGCCGTGATAAAGGGACAAACCTCACGGGTGCTCAAATTTGATTCCGTCCTTAGGGTGCCTCCTGCGAAGCCGAACCACGGCTAAGGACGTCATCGGAGATGGAGGCAGCGCTCCGAACGCATTCTATACGATAGACTCACCCGACGGTGTGAGCGCGACGCGACGTGCGAAACAAAGACCTCGTCCTCGCCGGCGAGGACGGTGTTGTGTGCGTGTCTGTGCTGTGTAAGGGCATTTTCTAATGTAATCCTATCGTCAAGGTCTTGCAGGACGTGCTTAGGACGCCTTAC
The DNA here is from genome assembly GCA_023373885.1 of Hestina assimilis. Taxonomy (NCBI): domain Eukaryota; kingdom Metazoa; phylum Arthropoda; class Insecta; order Lepidoptera; family Nymphalidae; genus Hestina; species Hestina assimilis. The sequence goes on along the minus strand of CM041740.1, from coordinate 4,177,175 downwards.
TTTTACAGGGCGGTCAAATGTGCCACGAGTCACATCGAGAAAAAGATGGTAGTGCCTCTTGAAAATATTTTACAACTAAGATACTATAACATAAAGTAAGATATATAATATACACATATATTATTTTTTCTTCTAGCTTTTGTCAGATCCACAAGTTTTGATATGTGATGAAATAACAACAGGGTTAGATAGTTACAATGCTGCTCTCGTTGTAGGAGTACTAAAGACACTCTCAATTTGCGGAAAAATAGTTGTCTGTTCCGTACACCAACCCTCTTCAGATCTCTTTAAAGAGTTCAATGCTATATCCCTGATGGCTGAAGGGAAGCTACTATTTCATGGAACTCATGATGAATGCAAGAATTTGTTTGAAATGTAAGTTTTTGTTGTAAATGATTAAGATTAAATAATTTTAAAATTTCCCTGGTGGTGGCGGTGGTAGGTCTTTTGTTCCAAGAGCCCGGCTAGGTAGGTACCACCGCAGTGGCAAATATTCTACCACAAAGCATTAGTGTCTTTTTTTAAATTACTGGAAACTACAAAAGAGATTTAAGAACTAATATCTCGAGGTTGACAACGCGTGAGTAACACCTACAAATGGTGTTGCGCGCCCTCATAGGCTACGGCAACCGCTTACCATCAGGCTTGCCAACTTAGTAACATGCATGTGCATTAATTTTTTGGTTTGATATTTGATATGTCATCTTTGATGGTCAAGCGCTAAAAAAGTTGTTGTAGTCAATTCTTAGGTGTACCTAGGTACTAGGTACGGGCAAGGGAGTAGTTGTCGCTCTCTCTACGTATGTTCATGTTAATGTTTTAAATTTCAATTTAATAAATAAATGTTACAAATCTTATATTCAATGACAAAATAAATCTAAACGAGATACAAAACTAATCATTTGAATAATAAGGCTGCTTAAAAAGCAGTTAACTTCAAGCGCTCAAAGTGTAAATAAACCAAACAAAATGTAATAAAGTAAGCGCGAATAGTTATTATAATATAGCAATTAGACTGAAGATTTCTGATTTTTATTTCCGGAATCCAGAATATCGCATAAGTCGGAAGTAAAACATACACACACACACATACACACAGGGAAAATATGACGTAACAATTACTCAAAAAGCCTTCTCTTTTAAAATCCACACCCACGTTTGTGTCAGTGTGTGCTTCATTCTTAAACAACATTAGTTTTGTGAAGATCAAAACTAAAATGATTATGCGGGTGACCAGTTATAAAAAATGTATAGGATATATACAGTTCATTCACAGGCTCAATCTCCGTTGTCCGAAGAACTACAATCCAGCGGAATTCTATATCAAGGCCGTGTCCATGGACATAGGCAATAAAAACTATGTCTTGAAAAACAACTGTCAGGCTAATGACGAAACTGGTAATGCGGGGACGCGAGGCTTTCACACGTGAGACCGTTTACATCTTATCTTTACGATATACTTAAATAGAATTTATAAAAATACATGACAATCTTTAAAAAAATTGTTTCAAAATAAGAACGGATTTGATAATTTATTAATAGTATAAAATAAATAAAAAACAAAGATTTTTATTAGACGTGTGTAGAGCAGTCGTTGCCTCTGTTTGTAAACAGTTAACGACTGTTTTGAATTATTATTTTTAGTGTTCAAGAAAAAAATTGTGTTTTTTTTTTTAAACTAAAGACGAGACGAACAAATTAAAAACTATTATTTTTAATAAGTGTAGCTTGGTGACTAAAACTTGTATTTTATTTTCATATCAAATGCCGTATTCGTATATTAGATATTTATTTAAGTTACGGAACACTAATGACATTTAGTATTCTGATTGACCATTTATCACTAATTCTTTAGGCCTATTTACATATTTTAACATGACTTAATAACTTAATGCGTGTCGAAATTTTAAGCTGCCTACAAAAACTTCTTTGTTTATTACATAATATTTTATAATTTTTTTGATTGTATCCGAGGTCATCGAACTTAAGCCTTTTAACTTCATGTTTAGCTTCCATGGGTTAAAAAATATCAGTGAGTCACACGGTTGAGCAATGTTGTGCAATATTTTGAGAAGCAACGGAACGGTTCTCCCTATAGTAAGCTTCCTTGGGTCTGCAACACGTTTATGAGGGGGAGTGAGAAGGAAGATTAGGATATAAAAAAGGAAAAGAGAGATGGGTTTTAGGCCTCCTCTAGCTCATTGAACGATATGAAACAGTACGGATACTTAGTAGTAAAGAGTCGCTGAGTGTGAAGGCTTTATTTATTTAATTTAGTAGTTGTAGTAGAGCAATGCTCTTGTTTGAATGATTCAAATGTTTGTTTCATTCATACAAAATAATTTCGGAACTGCTGTTTTAATTTTTATGGTTGTAAAAATGATTGGACTCAACCTGGAGTCTCACAAATGTGTCCAGCTGTGATAGGGTTTTCTGATCAAAAAATCATTAAATTTGTATGACGAATCATTATCGTCGTGTCGAATCATACATAATTTATGGATGGCTGGTTAATATAATTTTATTACTATACCTTTTTTATTCATTTGGCTTTTTGTGTGTTCAGATTTTGTAATCGATTTGAAACTCAATTTTCTTACTTCTATTGGATCGCTGATCCCATAAACTTTGACATTGAAACCTTTTTAATGTTCCGAACTGGATGACAATGTAATATTAAATTTTTCTTTGTCTTTTGGTTGGTTCGATAAAAAGCATCAACTTTTCAGACAACTTTTTAAGTATATAAAAATAACACAAAAAAAAATTATTGGTCATTTTTATGAAAGATACTTATAAGATGTTTTCACAGAATCCAAAGACATTGGTTAAGACAAGTTCAGCTCCTTCTTTGGCGTTCTTCTCTCGACTTCAAGAGGAATATAAAGAACTACATTTTTCAGTTAATACTTTCCACGGTAAGTAGATGGCATTAACAGCAGTTAATGTAATATACTTAAGAATAATCATATGACTATGCGACGACCGTTGGACCGCACGGAGCAGAGGTTTGTTATAAGCAACTGTTTTGGTCTGGACTTTTTGTTTGTTGGTCTCCCACCGTGCCTCGAAGAGCACGTTAAGGTGTCGGTCCCTGTTACCATAACATCTGACAGTAATCGTTTACTTTTAATAGGTAATTTGCTCTTATCCAATGACTTACTGGTTCGTCCTTTAGGTTGCGGAGGTCAGATGTCAGTCGTTCTGTGTAAAAACTAGTAACCCGTCAAATCTGGATAGGAGCATAAGTAAACCCTGGGTAAAATACCGGTAAATAATGCTAGGAGGAAGAAGAAGACTTTCTATAAAATATAAATGGCGATATTATATACATGTAGGAAAAATTATCCGATTGTTTGTTTTATTAAAAAATATTCAAGGTGATGTATCCGAACGGATTATAGGGTGTGAGTGGGAAGGGGTGTGGGCTCTCTCTCTCTCTCTCTTGGCAATGGCCGCGAACGATGTACGATGTGTGTGCGCTGCTGTAATTTTTTTTGGTGAAAAGTAAAATATATAAAATAATTGAAGCGGTTTTTTTATTCGCCCTCTCATTCCTACAAATTTTGGGGGCATCGTCCGGGATGAGAGCGGTCGAATAAGTGTTGGAGTGACGGAGGTGATATTGCATGTGCTTGGTGAGCACGTGGCGGCGAGGTGAAACTTCGTGGGGCGCATGCCGCATCAGCCGCATGGCGTGTTAGTCTAGCAGAGGTGAAATACGGTGGTGCAAAGCAGAGATACTGAGGAGCAGAGGAGAAATTGTGGTGAAAGCTGAAAAAAAAAAAAAAAGGTACGACTAATATGACGAAATTAGCAGACGCGACGACGCCATTATGGTATGATGGCTTGGTGTCGAAGTTCGATGGTGTCGACAAAACGTACACGTGCAGTAAATGGGCGCAAGATATCGAGGACCACGCGGAGATTATGTCATGGACGCCTTTGCAGACCTTGATTGTGGCTAGACGTTCACTAACAGGCGTCGCTGCCATGTGGTTAAAAACCGAAAGAATACATCGTACGTTCGAAGATCTTAAATCGGCGTTGAGTAAAGAATTTCCCGACACTATAAATTCTAAAGAAGCGCATGAATTGCTGTCAACGAGAAGAAAAAGAAAAGACGAATCTTATTATGAGTATATGCTTAGTATGAAAGAATTAGCAAAAAGGGGTAAAATAGCGGATTACGTGGCGATACAGTACATAGTCGAAGGCATATCAGACGATGAAAGCAATAAAGCGATATTATATGGTCTAACATCTTATAGTTCTCTTAAGGAAAAACTTGCTATTTATGACACTATGAAGAGGAATGGTGCAAAAGCAAACAAGCGCCACGTACACTCGTTGCCTACCTCAGCTGTTCGTGGCGAAAGGACAAAAGAATTAGGGTCGCCGTCGGATCGCAGATGCTATAAATGTGGTGACAAAAATCATATTGCGAATGCTTGCACTAAGGGGATTAAATGCTTTAAATGTGGGGCGTTTGGTCACGTAGCTCCACAGTGCAAAGCAGCCATTGACACACCGGAACGTTATGCTGAGAAGAGCGGGCAGAGCGGTTACAATAAATTCAAGAATTCAATGTGTGTGGATTTAGCGATTGATGCTGGCAATACTGGAGGCGACTGCGTCGAACGTCAAAATGTTCTAAGTGTAAACAAAGTGCGAAAATCCGTGAAATGTGTCGAAATAAGTGGTATCAGTGTCGAGAGTTTAATAGATTCGGGTAGTGACCTCAATCTTGTATCGGAAGATTTATTCTTTGAACTAAATGACAGTTTTTACAGTAAAGAAAATTTAGTGTTGACCGGCTTAGGCTATAGCAAAGTAATTGCAGTCGGAAAGTTTATAAGTAATGTAAAAATTGATGAAAATTGTTATAATGTAACCTTTTATATTGTGCCTAGAGATACAATGCCATATAAGATGATCTTAGGCCAACCATTTTTAGATCTTGTTAAAGTTATTATTGATAAAGGGGTTATAAATGTTATGCCTCAGGGTGAGTGTGAAATTTTAAGTTGTTTGCTTTCAGATGTAGATGATTCAACTGCATTGAATTATATTCCTGCAGAGATACGAGCAGCTACGCAAGATTTGGTTGACAACTACAAGCCGATACAAACAAAGGAAGCGCCCCTGGAGATGATAATTGTATTAAAGGATAATATACCAGTGGTGCAGCGGCCTAGGCGCCTGTCAGCACAAGAGCAGGAGGTAGTGGATGTACAAGTTCAAGAATGGTTACAGAAAGGTATTGTAAAGCCTAGTTTTTCTGAATATGCTAGTCCTTTAGTGTTAATCAAAAAGAAAAATGGTAAAACTAGAATTTGTGTTGACTACAGAAAGGTTAATGAAAAAATGGTAAAGGACCCTTTTCCCTTGCCGATAATAGATGATCATTTAGACAAGTTGGCAGAAGCTAAAGTTTACAGCAAGTTAGACTTAAAGGATGCATTTTTTTATTTAAAGATTGGAAAAGATTATACTAAATACACTTCTTTTGTAACTCAATCAGGACAATATGAATTTACCAGGGCTCCATTTGGCTTGGCAATATGTCCTAACTACTTTACAAGATTTATTAATGCAATTTTCCGAGAGTTGCTATATAAGGGATTTTTATTGATATGTATAGATGACATAATTATTTCCGCTAGTACATATGAAGAGGGGTTAGACAGATTAAAACAAGTTTTGAAAATAGCATCTGAGTATGGTTTAGTAATTAATTGGGAGAAAAGTGAGTTACTCACTACGGAGGTGGAGTATTTAGGTCACATTGTAAAGAAAGGTACCATTAGACCTTCAACTGATAAAATAGAAGCTGTAATAAAATATCCAATACCAAAGACAGTGAAACAGGTACAGAGCTTCATTGGTCTTACATCCTATTTTCGTAAATTTATCATGGGCTATGCTGCCTTAGCTAAGCCACTAACAGATCTGTTGAAGAAAAGTTGTGAATTTCAATTTACAGATGAACATAAGCATTCTTTTGATATCTTAAAGAAGATCTTGTCGGAACAGCCCGTCTTAAGAATTTTCAATCCCCGGCTTACTACAGAGATGCATACAGATGCTTCACAACAGGCCTTTTCTGCGATTCTATTGCAAAAGACCTAATGACCAAGCAGTTACATCCTGTATATTATATGAGTAAAAAGACAACCGATGCTGAAAAGAAATATACTAGCTATGAGCTGGAGGCATTAGCTGTGGTTGAAGGTGTGAAAAAATTCAGGAAGTACTTGTTGGGTATTCCTTTTAAGATTGTAACCGATTGTTTGGCATTCGAAATGACGCTAAAGAAGAAAGATTTGTCTACACGAGTTGCTAGATGGGTTTTATTATTACAAGAGTACAATTATACAGTAGAGCATAGACGAGGGACCAGAATGAGGCATGTGGATGCTCTAAGCCGTAATCCCTATGTTGGTGTAGTCACTGGGAAGATCCATGAGCAGATAAGGAGGCTCAAGAAACAGGACGATGGAGTGAAAGCTATATTGGATTTAATAAAAGAAAAGCCCTACATGGACTACTATGAAAGGAGTGGATTACTATACAAGGGAGCTGAAGGATTATTGGTTATACCAAAGGGTTTGGAATATGAGATTATAAGAACTATTCATGAAAATGGTCATTTTGGAAAGAAGAAAATGTTAGAGTTGTTAAATAAAGATTTTTATATGAAGGATGTAGCTAAAAAGATAGAAGAAGTGTTAACCACTTGTATTCCATGCTTGTTGGCAGTGAAGAAAGAAGGAAGGCAGGAAGGTTTTCTGAATTGTATTGATAAGGGAGATATACCATTAGACACATTACACTGTGATCACGTAGGACCCATGTCGGAGACCAAAAAGCAGTATAACTACATATTAACCATAATAGATGGATTCACTAAGTTTGTGTGGTTGTTTCCAACGAGAACTACAAACACAAAGGAAGCGATCGAGAAACTGAAGATACATCAGCAGACCTGGGGCAATCCAAAAAGAATAATCTCAGACAAAGGTGCTGCTTTCATTAGTAATGATTTTGCTGAACATTGTGAGACTGAAAACATTCAACACATTAAAATAACAACAGGTGTGCCTCGTGGTAATGGTCAGGTGGAGAGAATTCATAGGATTGTGGTGTCAGTACTAACAAAATTATGCTTAGAGGATGATAAGTTATGGTATCGACATATTAGTAAGGTGCAGAGGGCATTAAATAGCACATATCAAAGAAGCATAGGAATGTCACCATTTGAACTGCTTATTGGATGTAAAATGAAGCATAAGGAGGATATGGACCTGATCAGTATGCTAGAAGCCGAATATCTAACAACTTTTACACAAGAAAGAGAGGATTTGAGAGAAAAAGCTAAATCACAAATATTTAAAATACAAGAAGAAAATAGAAAGAGTTACAACAGGAAGAGAAAAAAATGTACAAAGTACAGAATTGGCGATTATACAGCAATTAAAAGGACTCAATTTGGTACACACATGAAGTTGAAACCAAAGTTTCTTGGTCCATATAAAGTAATTAAAATATTAGGGCGGGATCGCTATGAGGTTGTCAAGGCAGACAGTTCAACGGAGGGACCTATGAGAACTACTTCTGCTGCCGATCACATGAAAAGCTGGCCAGACTGAGGTAAGGTAACATATTATATAATTATTACTACCCATGCCCTGAACATTCATTTAATATAACATTTCAGAATTATAGTATAATATAATAATGTAGTTCTTATACTGTGTGGTGTTGTATGTAGGCATTTTATAAGTTTTATTTCATATGATAATATAAAGTGTGTGTTATGTTTAGTAGAAGTTACATTTAACATAATATTTAATAGTTACAGTTTTGAACATTGTTTGCTCCATTTAACAATAAGATTGTGAATTTGTTTTTTTTTATTTACTAAAAGCCAAGAGTTATGTTATAAATAATAGTTAACAGTAACTATGTGAAACATTTACATATATAAGTTTTGATTGTATAAACAATGGTGTCAATGTGTGTTACATTTCTATTTTTTTTATTGTATAAGTTGTCTTAAAATTAATAAGTTGTAATTGTATAAGTCAATTTGTTCAGTTATTAAATTCTGTGTCAGATGTTCCTAAGGTTGTGTAAGTTTTGGGAATTATGTATGTGTGTGTAGGGTAATAAATAACGACAATACCAATGTAATATTTGATGAGTCTGAGGCCAGACTCTTATAGGATGGCCGAGTTGTAGGAAAAATTATCCGATTGTTTGTTTTATTAAAAAATATTCAAGGTGATGTATCCGAACGGATTATAGGGTGTGAGTGGGAAGGGGTGTGGGCTCTCTCTCTCTCTCTTGGCAATGGCCGCGAACGAGGTACGATGTGTGTGCGCTGCTGTAATTTTTTTGGTGAAAAGTAAAATATATAAAATAATTGAAGCGGTTTTTTTATTCGCCCTCTCATTCCTACATACATGTTTACGTTACGTTTATACGTGTGAATGAATAAAAAATAATCTTTGCAGACTGCAAGGTTTACACACCAAAAATAGCTTCATTAATAAACATTCTTACTATAATTACTGTTATTGACTGATGCGAGGCCTTCGTCTAATTTTATAAATTTTCAAGTGTGTGAATATAGATTATATCGATAGAATTACTAAATTTTAAATAAAATTATATGCTTAATAAATTTTTATCCCTGTAAGACCGTTTTCAAGGAGCTTATGTAAGCTTTTCCGGTTCCGCAGCCAAATGGCAAAAACGGAACCCTTATAATTTCGTTGTGTCCGTCTGTTTACCGGACGGACAGACAGACGCACATGAGATAGTTCGTATGTCACAGTTATTTTACTCGGAAGCTATGTGCTCCATCTATACGAAATTTGTTAAAGAGGTGTATACTATGAACCGCTATACGATTTTGTAATAAAATTCTAAAATTGCGTTCGATTTTAATTCGTTATATTATTTCAAGTCCTCAACCCTGCGAAACCCTTTAGCTTTCACAACACACTTGACTGCTTATAATTTTTATATCGTGATGATTGGCAAACAAGCATACGGTCCGCCTGATGGTAAGCAGTCACCGCAATCTATGAGCGCTTCCAATACTTGAAGTATGACATCCGCATTGCCAACCTAAGGGACAGGAGGGAAGGAATGAGAATGGAAAAAGAAAAGGAAAAGAGAAGGATTGGGCCTCCGGCACTTACACTTGTCGAACGAAACGCAACAGTACCTACTGATACTGTTACTTTACGCCGATTTTCTGTGAGAGGGTGGTTTTATATAAGCTCATTTTTAATAGCGTATGTAGGCGTGTAACCAGTCTTTGTTTACGACATACACATGCATCCATTTATTGGCTTGTATAATCGCGTATTAATGTTTGAATCACTTATTCGCTTTGCTTTTATATTTGAGTCAAAAGTACTTATGTCGAAAGACCACGATCAAAAGTTTTGATTGGAATGTCTACATTGTAATACGACAATACAATATATGTTTTTTTTTATTTATTTTATTATATATTCAGGTAATATCATCAATAATTATAAGCACTTGCTACGTTGGTATCTCTGGAACATCGCAGAAAGGAGTTCAAGATTTGAGAGGCTTACTTTGGCTCATGTGTTCTGAGGTGTCATTCAGCGTGTCATACTGTGCATTGTTTGCCTTTGAGAATGACATAGTTTTGTTTAAGAGGGAGGTTGGCATCTACAGGACTTCTTGTTTCTACGTCAGCAGGTTTTTGAGTTTTGTAAGTATTCTTTTATTTTAAAATATCTCCTTTTCTTTTCGCCTTTCGTCCCAACTTCGTGCTTTGAAAAAATTTCAACTATTTTTTTATTATATTTTTTTGGATAGAAATAGCTCTATGTCGTCAAATCTAAAGGACGAAACTATTTTCTATATAAATTTTAATTTATATTTCTTCTCAAATGAAAGAAGGTTTTTCGCCGTTAATAGTCATCACGAAGATCATCTCGGCCAGAAAAATCAACACACAAAACATTGAAAGCTACTTCATTTGTGTTCGAGCGATGTAATGTTTTGAGGCGGTGCTCTAGGTGTCGTATATAATCGTATATTTATGTCATTTCCACAAAGATAGAAAACAAAAAAAACTACTACAAGGATACCGAGATACCATTAGCGTATCGTTATTAGGAGTAACTTACGCTCCTTTTATTTTAGAAAAAGAGTTACGATTCCGAAACCACGAATACGTTACGAATCTATACACCACGCAAACGGGGCCTCGGGCGTAGCTAGTTATAACGTAAAAAAAGTGTCTTAGACTCTTAATGTATCTCTCAATAGCCAATATGTTTTACACATGACTAGTAAATACTAATTGATATTTGACACCGTTGTGGCGTTGTGGGTAGCGTGTCTACCTTAAGTCTCGACGGTTGCGGGTTCGATTCCCGCTCGGGCAGATGTTTGTTAAAATTTCTGTCTCGGTCTGGGCGTTTGTCTGTGGGTCTCCCCACCGTGCCTCGGAGAGCACGTTAAGCTGTCGGTCCCTGTTGTTATCACATAACATCTGATAATAATCGTTAACTCTTGATAAGTCAATTGCTCTTATCCAATGAGTTGCTGGTTCGCCCTTAGGGTTGCGGAGGTCAGATGGCAATCGCTCTGTGTAAAAACTAGTAACCTGTCAAATCCGGATAAGAGTAATAAGCAGACCCTGGGTAAAATAAAATACCGGGAAAAATGCTAGGATGAAGAAGATTTTTTGTATAGTACATAAAAACACACTTGTCTCTGATAATACTTACTGATATGATAAATGTGAAAATATTAGCCTTTCTAACTGGTAAATTCTCACGTTGAAATCCAACAAGAAGATAGAATTTTGAAGTTCGCAAAAGCGGTTTCATTCTGTAAATTATAAACCGGAATAGAACAGTTTTCAACGAATCCGTGTGATGTTTCCGTTCAACGATGTTCGAAACCGGTTTTTTCATCGATCAAGCTTTTCTTACGATACGTTGCATTATAAGCATATATGGCATTCTTTAGGTCTGTTTATGGGTTTCTTTGTTTGAAAAAAACTACTGGACTAATTTCGATTGCTAATGAGTAACAGATTTGAAAAATGGTATATACTTAACCTCACTATGATAAATATAGTCGGTCATATAATAACAGAAATATATAACATAATTTTGCATATTGAGGACCATTGTAGCCTGTTGCTAGAAAGGCTGCTTTGAGCCTTGATGGTTGTGGGTTCCACTTTTGCTCAGGAATTTCGCTGAGATAAAGATCGCTCTATGTAAAAACTAGTAAGTCCGTCAAATCCGGATAAAAGTATAAGCTAACCCTGGAATAATATATGCATACATATTTTTCTGGATGCAAAACAATCAATATTATAAATCCAAGCGGCTAAAGCCGCAGGCAGGAGCTTGTAACAAATTATTCTTCAACATTAAATACATGTAATATTAGGACAAATGTTTTTATGATATAATAAAAACAAAGATACTTTTTAATTAACAGTTGCCGCGCTGTATAATATGGCCGACAACCTACGTTGCCATAGCAACCCTAGCAGTGGATCTCCCGAACCACTTCTTAACTGCTCTGAAATTCACCTTCGCTCTCATGGGCACGGCCGTCTCCTCTACTGCTTATGGTTAGTGTATTTACATCTTTCATTAATTAGTAACTATTGACATAATCACGATATCCCTGGAACCATAAAGCGTCGAGATTTGAAATTTTGTAGGAATACTTCTTTCGTCATGTAAAGGTCAGCTAAGAACGGAACTAGAAGCATGAAACTTTGTTTTTAGTCGAACAATTAATGATAAAGAAATACGTATTTTCACAATTTTTCTAAAATTCCACACCGAAAGTGTTAAAAGGGGAGTTCAAATTTTTTGTAAAATCGAGCGGGTGAAGCCGCTGGCAGCAGCTAGTATGTTATCCGGTGATGGCTTAAGGGCTTATTAACACTGGCGAAATGCGAGCTGATTTCAAAGCAAAGCGAGTACGGAAACACCCCAAACATGCGGCGAGTACACCGCAAAGATGACGCAAAGAAAACAGATTTAACGGGAGCCTATAAAATTATGTCGACGGCATTGTTCACACCAAGTTAACACGCTCGCAATTCACCAGTGTTACACCACCACAGTAAGTCGGTGACATAGGTGATCGACACGCGTAGTTCTTGTACAGAAAGAAGAAGGAGGGATATGTGAGAGTAATTCGTTAAAATCCGTCTGTTTTAAGGTCTTAATGTTCGTTAATATGTAGCTTTTTATAATGATTATTTTCGAAAAACTTTATCTAATCGAGTTGTTAAGACTTGTGACTTACGGCAATATGTAAAATCACAAGTGTGGAATTCAGAAAACTTCGATAGGTTGATTATTGTATTTTAATGTATTATCAGGAAGATCTTGCTTTATGTCGTTAAATCTAAAGGTGCTATACAAGAATAAGAAATAAATTACCGATGGTAATTTTATTGTACGTGATTTGAAATAAAGTAATTATCATATTATCCATTATTAATAATACGCTTATAGTAATAAAAATTAAGACTGAATCCTCGGAATTTAATGGCTTCCATTCTAAAAGCCATAAATAATTTATAACTGAATTATCTATAAAATTAATCCATTAGTATTCAATTTCAAGTCTAGATATAATTTATTTTTATTATTGTTATAAATGTCGTGATTTTATAGTGATGAAACGAATAATAATAAAAAAATAAATAAGCGTCAGACGTTCATGGCTGTAAGCAATAATAGAGGAGTTTTAAAAGTAGTAGCTTAGTTTTTATTAAGTTATTAAGATTATGCTTCCTGTTTTAATACTAAGATTTTTTTTGACACTACAATGTTGGCAAAGGATCTAAAGGATAGCAGTATTATAAGTGGTTACGGTAGCCCTTGGGCCCTTGGACTCCTGCAGTGGGTGCATAGCTGTTTCCGAATCAAGAAGTAAGAATGAAGGGTAGGGTAGGAAAAAGGGGGTGGGGGTTGGACTTCTAGCAGAAACCTAATGGTATGTCCTGCAGCAACGTCATAAACCTGTTGCTGAATCAAGAAGTAAGAGTGAAAGGCAAAAGTAAGAGTCGAGATGGGAGAGGTTGGTTTGGACTTCCAGCACAAATGCCTGTATGTCTACTACTTCGTAACGACATTCTTTGCTAACGAAAGGAACCTCTAGCCAAAAATGGCATGTCCGTTGATACAGAAAAATAAATAAATAAATAATAAATAAACGCTACATACTCAACGGCCCCCATTAGGATAGTGATATCCTGTGTCGGGGTCCGGAAACATTCACAACGACAAGGACAAATACACCCAGACCGGAAAATATGCTTGCATGGTCAATACAAACATATTATGCTCCGAGCGGGAATCGATCCCGCGACCTGTGGTGTTTAAGGCAGGTTCGCTACCGCTGCGCCACAACGTCGTCAAAAAACAGTACGTTCGACTACTAATAATAATAAAATATTTTCTTTTATATCAGGTCTAGGTATGGGAGCTCTCTTCACCTCAACCGGTATGATGGGTGATGTGATGCCGTGCGCAGACCTTCCTCTGTTACTCATGTCTGGAGCCTTTCTTCGGATATCTTCCCTGCCCCTCTGGCTTTACCCGCTGAAGTACTTCTCTCATTTTTATTATGGAATGGATGCGATCAGTAACGTGTACTGGAGGCAAATTGATTGGATTGGTACGTATTTTTTACCATGACTGTGGCAAACAAGCGTACACGTCTAGGGACGCTTGCGACACCGGCAACACGCATGAGATGCTTCTGGAGGCATCTCAAGTGTATTGCCGCAACTTTAATAATTTCTTTAAACGACGTTTGAAGAACCATCATACTGTAGCGCATTTATCATTGACATTCTTAATACTATTAAAACAATGTATTAAATACCTATGAAGAAAGTCACTATTTTAAAAATAAGATAATCATTGTTTGGAGAGCTTTTGTTACAAAGTTGCCACGCAAGTTTAAAGCCTCAATAGCTCAACGGTAGAAGGGCCGACTTCGCTCCGTTAACGCGACAGTCGAGGGTTCTAACTTGACCCCTTGGCCTATTGTCGTACCCACTCCTAGCGCAAGCTTCGAGCTTATTTGGAGGCCTTGAAAAAGCATTGCTAATATTCTCTTTTAAAAAAAAAGCGTAAGACCCACCTAGTTCCCGTAATCGGACAAACGCACTGAGCTCGGCCACCGAGGAGGTTTCTGTTGTTCCCCATACCAGGGAGCCGGATTTCTGGTAACAGATTTCCTCTTCGTCATCAAAAAAAAAAAAAAGCCTATGACCTTTCTGCGCGTTGGCAACCTCGAGATATTGGCTCTTAAATCGCCTTTGCCTAATAACTTCACTAGTGTACTAATGCAAAACAACTGCTTTGCGGTAGAATATCTGACATTGTCATAGTAATAACCTAGCCGGCCTCTGTAAATAAAACATAAAATCTAAAAACTTTTTATAAAGTAGATCAACAATGGCTGTTTGTATATAAATATCTATTAAGTTTGCTGTGTTATTCTTTGTTTGAAACACCGTGTGAATTTATAATCTACAGATTGTCCACCCAATACAACATCGATATGCCTCAACAATGGAGCTGCAGTTTTGTTAGAAAACGGATATTCTAGTAATTTTGTATTAGAAGATACTTTAGGACTGATATTTGTCACTGTTGTGTGGAGCGCGTTAGGTTTTTATGGACTAAAACGAGAAGAAAATAAAGGCTATGCTTATTAGAATATCTAAATTGTTTTATTTACCTCCGTTCTGTATAAGCATCACTACATAGTATAAAACAAAGTCGCTTTCTCTGTCCCTAGGTATGCTTAAATCTTTAAAACTACGCAACGGATTTTGATGCGGTTTTTTAATAGATAGGGTGACGGAAGAGGAAGGTTTATATGTATAATAACATCCATTAAATAGTGGAGAAATACTGTTATTTTTGAGATTTCTAATGTGATGTCGTAAATAATTACATTTAACGCGTGCGAGCCACGGGCAGTAATGAATAAATCAAACCACTGGTTCGATTTTAATAATTTTTTCAGTGAATGACATAGGCTATAATTATATTTTATACCCGTGCGAAGCCGGAGCGGGCCGCTAGTATAGAATAAACGCTATTCTTTCGAAAGTGTCTACAACGGGTTAATGAGGTTGTTATATAATGTATCGAAAGCCCGGAACCACATAATAACCACAACATAATGAAATTAATATCTGCTGAACCCGCGACGATAGTGGTACTGTACTTGGCAACCACTGCCTTAAAACGTTTACACAATCTAACACCTTTAAATGAGCAATTATATATTTATAATTATTATTTATAATGAGAATCTCAGAAACGGCTACAACGGCGATAAATCAATCTAGCTAGGATTCATTTTTAGAAAATATCATTTATCCATGTTTTCAAGCAATGAAAACCTCGGTTCGAGTTCAGATGTCTCCAGTCTGATTACTTTTCACCCTTTATTTCTAGTTCCACCTATTGCGAGAACAACTATTATTTTCCAAAAAGACGTTTTATTAAAAACAAATACCGACCAAAGGTCCACGTCCTAACGAATATATATATATATATATATATATATATATATATATATATATATATAAATTTAAATTAATAAGAAAGATTTAAAATGACGCACTGCGTTACGGACACACCTTTATCTAAAAGTAACGTGTAAAAGTAAGATGAGTGCCAGTTAAGAAATCGTGGATTTTAAATTATAAAATCATGTCAACATAAATTTGTTGTTAATTGTTCACACAAAACTCAATATTAATTAGGTATAAAACAAATATCTCGACCTCGGCAACTGCAATTTACGTTTTCACGTTTTAGCGGTTCAGGATCCTTGAGTGATGACCGAGTCCCATCTAGTAATAGAAAATGATAGAAAAGGCTACTCTAAATGAAAATTAAAAAAGTAACAGGAACAATATACTCACTACTAAAATAAATTATTTTTAAATTCAAATTTAAAAAAAATACACTTATTTTCACATGACTTTAAAAATATACATTTTAAAAATACTGATTGTCTTAAAATCTTTTACCATAGATACATAATAGTTTATTAAAAATAATTAATATAAATGATTTTCATTTATATTATGTATATAATTTAAATTAGCGTTGCATTAATCAAGCTAATTAAAATAATTATTTATATAATGCTGTTGTTGTTATAAATTTATAATTAGCTAACAGTTGATCTAAGATAATACGTACGCATGTATTCACAAATTTAAATAATTTATTATGACACTATTATATTGTATTTGGTTGATATAATAAGTTCAAGGATTTCATTAATTAAACAAACAGTTAATTTTCGATTGCGAATAACATTCAAATGACAATGCAACCTGGTGTCTAGTTTTTTTTACTGATATATGAAATTGGAAAAGACAAAATTAATAATATAATTATGTTTATTATTTAAAACAAAAATGATAAATACTATTCAAAAAGCCATAAAGTTTCCACGATCAATCATGTTAATGTTAAATATTAATATTTAATACTTTATTATGTTAATACAAAAAGTATATAAGTAAAGTATTTTTAGGCGTCGGGATGTGACGACCCCATCGCCCGCTGTTGGGATAACCTCTGTCACAACAGAGATTATTCCACCAGTGCAATCAGTCACACTGGTGGTAGGTCTTTGTTGCAAGAGGCCGGCTAGGTAGGTACCACCGCAGTGTCCAATATTCTACCGCCAAATAGTAGTGCTTAGGCGCTACTGTGTTCCGGTTTGAAAGGCATTGTACGCTAGTGAAATTACTGGGCGAACGAGATTTAAGAACTAATATCTCGAGGTTGGCAACGCGCGAGTGGCACCTACTAATGGTGCTGCAAGCGCTCATAGGCTGCGGCAGCCACTTACCATCAGGTGGCCCGTATGCTTGTTTGCCAACTTCTAACATAAAAAAAAAAAAAGTATGCTTTAAATAAATCAAAAATATGAGCAAATTAAATAGAATAAATAGTTATACTGATAAATTTTCATAGTTTTCATACTTTGTAAGAAAAACTCTGCAATTAAGGATGTCAGCATAGGAAATTCGACAGTTGATAAGCCTTTTCCCAAGAAAATGCCAACATTTCAAGTTTTGGCGAACATGCCTTATGCCGCTTGGGTCAGTTACTACGCATATCATGTTTAAATATCCATTTATAACATACTATGAGACGGCTTGAGAATGATCTTAAGAGATAAAAATAGACAACACTTGTGGTAATTTTTTCAAAGGTGTCCTATAAAATTAATCGGGATGTGTGGAAGTCGGGATGTGACGACCCCATTGCCCGCTGTTGGGAAAACCTCTGTCACAGCAGAGATTATTTCACCAGTGCAATCAGTCACACTGGTGGTAGGTCTTTTGTTGCAAGAGGCCGGCTAGGTAGCTACCACCGCAGTGTCAAATATTCTGCCGCCAAATAGTAGTGCTTAAACATTACTGTGTTCCGGTTTGAAGGGCACTGTACGCTAGTGAAATTACTGGGCGGACGAGATTTAAGAACTAAAATCTCGAGGTTGGTAACGTGTGAGTGGCACCTACTAATGGTGCTGCAAGCGCTTATAGGCTGCGGCAACCACTTACCATCAGGTGGGCCGTATGCTTGTTTGCCAACATCTAACATAAAAAAAAAAAGTTTAAATAATAAAAAGGAAGATCATGATGAGATCCCTGAGGTACACCAGAAGATTCAAAAACAAGAGATAAATAATAAATAACTTTTTGTTGTTTGGCTTGAATTTTAATAGCAAAATACAAAGAATGTCAAAGAACTAGTCCACCGTATACAGCTTTCTCTTATGTATATAATAATTATTTATGTGATATTATATCGAAAGTCTCTTAGAAGTCGACATTCACTTGATATCCTTTATCTGTTTTGATTACGGGGTCAGTAAGCTTACATTTTTTTTCAATCAGTATATTGTCGGTGAGTTTCTCTGTCAGTTAATTATTATTAATAATGCCAGGTATAATATTAAAGAAAAGAATAATGTCTTAATTAATTACTGGCTTTGACAGCTTTGACAGCTTTGCCATGATTTCATTGAATTGGCTCGAATTTCTATTGATATATTTTTTTTATGTTAGAGGAGGCTCACATGATGTGCAAGAGGCTCACATGATGTTAAGCGATTACCGCCGCCTATGAACATCTGCAACACCAGAGGGTAGGTGTGTTGCTAACTTTTATTATTCAACAGTTATACGAGTGAAGAGTAATCAGTCAGTCAGTCAGGCGTGACTTTTTCAACAACTTACGACGATGGCTTACCATTTAAGTCTTGACACAATATATAGCAATTATAACTTTTAACCTCAGATTTGAAAATGGTAACCACAATGTTTCATAGATCTATAAATTCATTATTCATATATTCTATATTAGGGCTGTATCTCTTTATATTGATGTAAAGGTGCTATTTTATAGTTACTCGTTAAAATTTATAGACCCTATAAATTTTATGGGTACATACATAGTTACAAACGAGGTAACGAGCCATGAAGTGACAGATTTTTTTTATTACTACACTAAATGAATATATGAAGTGACGGTCAGAACCTTATCATTTCTATCTTTTATTCGTAAAAACTACCATTATTAATAACTTCTCATATATTATTAAATATAACAAAAACTAAACAATGTTTCTTATTTCTAATATGGCGAAGAAGATAAGATAATTTTAATTTAAAACCATTAAAAAAAGAATAATGTGAATCTTTTCTGACGATTGTCTTGGCGATATGAATATAATATGTATTAAGTTATTTTACCCTCTGTATAGTGATACTTATTTAATTGTAGGTACCCAATCTTTTAAAGAAAATTACTATCGCATTTCGAGTCATTACTAATATATTTGACGATGGTTATAGCGACAGCGAGCCTGCCTTCAGCCTCGGTTCGAGCGGGGCATGATTATAATGACCTTACAAATATCTATTTCGGTCTGGGCGTTTATCCTTGTGGGTCTCATCACCGTTCCTTAGAGTTGAAGCTATCGGTCTCGGTTTTTATCAAATAACATCTGATGATAATCGTTAACTCATCATAGGTAATTTAATATTATCCAATGACTTACTGTTTCGCCCTTATAGTTGAAGAGGTCAGATGGCAATCGCTCTGTGTAGAAACTAGTAAACTGTAAAATCCTCATTAGTGTCTTACGCAGACCCTGAAGGACCCTCTGGAAAAAAAATATTTATTTATTTTTATTCTTATGTACCAACTGAATAGCTCAACGGTTAAAGAGCTGACTCCGTTAACGCGAGAGTTAGCGCGGTTTCGACCCTGACTCCCTTGGGCTATTGTTGAACCCATCCTTAGCGCGAGCTATGACCTTATTTGGAGGGGCAATAAAGACCTCAAAAAGCATTGCTTATATTCTTCTTTTTTTTTAACATATAGTAGTAGCTAGTTTTAGGAGTGGGTACTTCTACGTTTCTGCCGCTACGAATTTGAATTTGAGAGTTTTGGGTTTATGATTTTGAGATATGTGTTGGGCTGTTTGCTTACTGAGTACACGTAGTTTATCAAAATAATTGTCATGTCATAGGTTTCTTATAAGTTTACTTTGCTTAGGATTTTAATGTAAGGTAGTATCTAAGACAGATTCTCGAAAACAAAAAAAAAATGTTATTTGTTTTTAACAATTTTTTGTATAAAATAAACGTTATTTTTTTTGTAAAACATGGTAGACTTGATGTCTCACTTATAAATTAATATAAAACTTCTTAATATTCATTATCTACTCTTAAACTGCCTTTAAATTCAAACATCGTAATCAAATCAATTAATTTTATAAAATGCTAAATAAATAGTCACCTTGACACCCATTTTGTAACATTTATTCAAGAGGTTTAATTGTTTTTTAATATGGTAAGGAATAACTTACCTACGAAGTGTGAACGATTGTTATCAAATGTTATGTGATAGCAACCGGGACCGACAGCTTAACGCGCTCTCCGATGCACGGTGGACAGACCCACAAGCAGAAACACCTAGACCTAAACACATATTCCGAACCTGCGACCGTTGAAGCTTGCTACGAACACACCACAATGGTTATCACTTTACGATAACATTCGAGTTCCATATATAAATGACAATCAGATAGATGTTTCCGTATTTGACAACCCAGTGACTAGTCGAATAATCGGTTATCTAATTTTTTCTCATGTCATAAGTTGTTGACCTTAAAAAGAACTTAATTATTAATTCCTAACAACTAGTTCGCCCTCGCTTCGCTTCGTTTTTAAGTGATTAAATACAAAAATATTAAGATACATATTGATATTTAACACATTTCATGTCATATTAATGGGACATTAAAAAAAAACGACCACCGACTTCGAATGCCTAGGAATTAGCATAATATATACATTCGTGAAAACTTTTTTTCACTGGTTGTAGGTCTTTTATTGCGAGACGCTGGCTACGTAGGCACCGCAGTGTCAGTTATTCTACCGTAAAGCGTTTTGTGTTTTGGTTAAAATGACACTGTAACTAGTGGAATTACTGAGTAAAGGAAATTTAAGAACCAACAATCAATCTTCAAGGTTGGTATTGCGTGAGTGACACCTAAAAATGTATGGTGTTGGAAGCGCTCATAGGCTACAACAACCGCTTACCATCAGGTAGGTCGTATGCTTGCTTGTCAACTTAGTCACATAAAAAAGCTTTGGCTATAAACTTATGATACCCAAAACAAAACAAAAGTTTTGACAGATTGTCTATTGCCGTTGGTCCTAGTGGCCTTAACAGCGTCACCGATCGACGAAGTGTTCTCTTGTCCAATGGGACTTATGTTAAGATTTGTCACATTCAAAGCTCAATAAAGTCTAGGTTGGCAACGCGTGAATGACACCTAATAATGGTGTTGCGCGCGCTCATCGGCCACGGCAACCGCTTACCATCAGGTAGGCAGCTTGCTTGCCAACTTATAACATAAAAAAAAATCTTATTGAATTAGTCCAACAGATAACCACAAAAACTTTATATACCGATAGTATAATCAATTTTAATAATCTGTCCACGATCTGAGTACATTTCTCACATTAGAATGCGTTAGAATGACAGCGGCACAATTACTTCGACAAAAAGATTAGGCAGACAAAAAATAATATGCATAATTCGATATATTTGTTTTGTTAGACAACATCGTCGGATACTCAATACGATATAAATCTTATCTTAAGCGATATTACAATTATATTACAATCTATTGTCAAAGAAATGCGTAATTTATTAACTTCCTATTGTTTTTTGCCCATTGTATTGATTGGATATAAAAGTAAATAGTGCTTGTTGCTTGGAGCGGTATCAATATTTGTCAGTAATAGCACATGGTGGCTAAGCTTGTGTAAGTGTAGTTGTAGCAAACCTGGTCAATAAATATTTCATCAGGTTCAATGAGGTTCGATTGATCGTCGATATAAATAAATCAATAAACGCTACACACTCAACGGCCCCCATTAGGATTGTTATATCCTGCGTCGGGGGTTCGGAAACACATACAAGGACAAGGAAAAATACACCCAAACCGGAAAATATGCTTGCATAGTCAATACATATTATGCTCTGAGCGAGAATCGAACCCCCGACGTGTGGCGCTTAAGGCAGGTTCGCTACCGCTGCGCCACAACGTCGTCGTAAATATGGACCATATATGTTAATATGTCTGATTTTTCTGCTTGTATGTGTCTGTGTTTTCAGGCTCCTGGTATTAATATCCTAATTCCAATATCTTATGGGTGTTAGCTTTAATTTTTTTTTCTTTTACCCACCACCATGGTGGCAAACAAGGTGGCTGGTGGTAGTAAGCTTTCACCGTAGCCAGAGGTACCGAAAGCGTGTTGCAGACCCCTTAAAATCTTTTTCAACCTTCCCTTTCATTGAATAACTCCATATTATAGCGTGTTAGGAAAACCTCGGCCCATTGCCCTACCGGAGGGTTCACGGTAGGAAATTCTCTTGGAACCACATAGTGCGCGATGGTAGGTTCCAATGTGTGTCGATGAATACCCTACCGATGCCGAATGGTGAGGTGGTTATTTAATCAACTTATGAAGATGATATGATATTGAGCATAAAGCCGAGATAATAAACAGATATAAAATGTTATAAAATTTTTTGATAGATTTAAAATATTTCGCCTAAAATTTTCCGGCTTAGGTCCGGGTCTTGAGGGTCAACAAATCATATCTATTTAAGCTTTTTCACATTACACAACGTTTATATTTTAAATTATAATATTTCAAACAAGGCAAATATAAAAAAAAAGCCATTTTAGTAATAATTTTCCGTCATTGTTTCGAGTTCGTTAGGTATTTAGTCGTGTACGCCTAGTTCTAGTCAGACCAAATTCGCGATATGGAATGTGGCGAAAAAAACAATCTTTATTGCTCTTATTTATTGCGGAATATAATTATCTGGCTATTTAATATGTAAAAAAATATCATACTTCAATTGACAAAAAAGTCTTTATATAATAATATACTAGCAACATTTTGTCTGTACGTGGTATACTTTTTGTAAACTTTTCTAATATTTTGGGACTTGCAAATATAATAGGCATGCAAATCCTTTTTCGTTAATAAATAAGGATGTTTTATTTATTTATTGACAATTAATATAACAACATATTTACAATTCAATACTAACTATATTTACAAATAATTACAACTGTACAAATCATGTTCACGGGGAAGAATGCTGTTTTTCTCCGCTAAATCGCAATCCCGAATTTTTGGGTACAAAATGAACCAGCTCTCCTGCTGTCACCTGTGAATGCAATGAGTCGGCTCAAATATTGTTTCATAAAATATTATGAAGACAATTTAACAAAATTTGTGTTTAAAGTTTTCTTAAAATCGTTTGAATAATACGGCTTATCATAAAAACGTATCGACTTGAGCGTTTAAAATGAACTAATGAAAATAGGTTGTAGCGTATTTTCTTATGTTGTGGCTGAGTACCTCAGAAGCGAAAAATAGGTTACTCTGTATAAATAGGTCTCTCACTCTCTCTTTCTCTCTTGTTAGTACTTTTCCTGGTATTTTTCCCACATTCTGCTTATTACTTTCATCCGCATTTGCCATCTGACCTCCTTGTAGAGGTAAACACTCTAAGGGTTAACTGTTAATTAATTGGATAAGAGGAAAGTACCTATCAAGAATTAATGTGAAAGATGGTATAGCTGAACGGATTTGCATGAAATTTGGCTCAGATACATTGTTACCTTGATTAAGACAAAGGGTACTTTTCATCTCGGAAAAATGTTAGGTTCCCGTGAGATTATCAAAAATTGTACTACAGGGTGTATTTACTTGGAATTACGTTTGTATGATTATTACTCAATCACGCATAAACGGCTTAGTAAATTGGGATGACATTCAGAGATGAGATACAAACAACTCTTTTCATCCTGGAAAAATGTTCGATAAAAACAATGCTACAGGAATTATGCAATTAGAATTCTGACTAGATGTGTCTTACTTACAAAAGGTTCATGTCTCTCTGGACCCAATTCTAAGACGAAGTCACGGACACATGCTAGTGAATATTATTATCAATTAAAATCAATACGTGGGATATTATCGAACAAGCTTAAGCCGGTTTTTCTGTTACATAATTATACTTCAAATTCGTTGTCTTATTATTGACACATGAAACATAATATATAAGACAAGTTACTTCTTTTTTTTATTATGCGTCATAGTTTGTATTAAGCATTATATTTTTAAGTTATTATCGTTTAAATTTTATTCATTAATAGTTCTAGATAAATTATGGTAATTGCTGGCCTTGACAGCATTATCCGGTGCGGAGACGAGTATAATGAGTTCTTACAAAAAGAACATCACTAGCGGAAATTCAAAGCTCATTTCGTACTTAGGATGCCCTCGGCCGAGCAGGCCGTTAGGCCTAAGGACATCATCGGGAATAGATGTAGCGCTCCGAGTGCGTTAACCATTAACTGAGAGTGCGTTCTTGTTTTGTCGTGACGACAAATAGTCGTGCAGTTTAAACCGTCTTGGGTTGTATATTTAAATGGAAGTGTTTACATAAAGGACAGCACGGGCGGATTAGGCATCGGCCACGACTTTTTTTTTGCTGTGATGATTGATGATGAAAACAATGCGTATACATAATTTCATTATCGTAAAACTACAAAATAGCCACCAATAAGTATGTTAGGCAAAGCTAGTGTCGCTGGTGCGACTATCTATCGTAGTCACGATAAATAAGTAAATAAATAAATAAACGCTACACACTCAGTGAGCCCCATTAGGATGGTGATATCCTGTGTCGGGGTTCCGAAAATATACACAATGACAAAGACAAACACATCTAGACCGGAAAATATGTATGGTTCACCTGCGACCTGTGGCGCTTAAAGCAGGTTCGCTACCGCTACGCCAGAACGTGCGTGACAAATGTTGTCACGTTCCAATACGAATAGCTAGATGCGATAGACTTTCTACAATTAAAAAAATGAGTAATCAAATAAATATAACGAGAAGAACTAGAGACGACAGTCGTCCAACGATAAATTAATCGTTACGACATAGTGAAAACGCTCGCTTACCCGATGAAAACAGTTTCAACACGATTTGTCATTATCTTATTATTAAGTATGTATTCCGTTCAAGGTGGTGTTACGGTATCTTATATCTGTCATTTAATTAAATTTAAGTATACTTGTTTGTCTGGATTGACTCTCAGTCACGGGTGAACTGATTTTAAAGAGACTTTCATTAGTAGATAAAAAGGCAGTTGCCGGTAGTATTTCATAGTACCTAGTTTCATTTCAAGTCAACTCAGAGGCCAATATTATTACAGACGTAATAGACTTGAACTAATCTAACACACTTGTGGACTTGTGGACGATTAGCCTCACTAACGAGAAATAATTATCAGTCAAGTGCGTTGTGGACCATGCACAGTCGAAACTAAAGGGTTCCACATTTTGAGGATCAGGAATATTATGGACTTGAAAATAACAACGAATTAAAATCGACCGCAAAATTAGGTTGGTAATTTCACAGTAATTGGTAAAAGTAATATGAAAAACAAAGTTATTAGAACAACTAAATTATTTCTAAAATTTCTAGACCTATTTGCTTCTTTCTTCTCAACAACTACTGACTTAATGAAAAAAGCTAAAATCAATCATCCTTATCATTTTGAAAGACCTATCCAAAGATATCTCACACGTTGCCATACGTTGAATTTTTTTCAACTCTCAGTTACATGTATGGACCCTTAATTTTTATATATTTTAAGATTTCATTACAAAATCGTGTAGCGGTACATAGAATACACTTATTTCCTAAATTTCGTATAGATACCGCCAATAGTCTCCGAGTAAAATGACTGTGACATACGTACGGACGGACGGACAGACGAGCGGACGGACAGACGGTCATGAGGAAATTATGTGGGTTCCGTTTTTGCTCTTTGGCTACGAAACCCTAAAAAGGCTGTTGCCGGTAGTATTTCATAGTACATAGTTTAATTTCAAGTCAAGTCAGAGGCAAATATGGGCGACTTGAACGAATCTAACACATTTGTCGACGACTAACCTAACTCACTAACGAGAAAAAAGAACTAACTATTTTAAATAGCAGTTAAAAGAGCTTTTTAGTTATGAAAATAAGAAGATTCTTAAGAATAGGGTTACTGTCTTAAGTAATATAAATATTATATATTCGTACATTTTTTTGACTTTTACTGTTACAATAGAATAATGTGGGAAGCCAGTATGTTTGTGATAATGAAGGTATCACAAAAACAATGTGATTAATTAATTAATTAATTATTTAAAATAATTAAAATAAAAACTTAATTTATATACAAATTGCTACATAATTATTTTCAGAAACATTATTGATGTTTCATTATTTTGTAACAATTCACTCTCATTAATGGGGCATCATTAGAATAGTTATATACAAGATATACATAGGTCAGGGCACCGGAAAGACACGCCCCAGCACAAGCACAAATATTTGGCCGAGCAGAAATTTTAATCCGCGATCCAATGGTCTGCTTTCAATGCCTGGTCAAGGCAGATTCGTCCGCATGAATAACGATTGTTAATGCAATAGAAATGACTTATTTCCCATACAAACCTTCATACCCTATTTCTCCTCGTTCAAGTTTTGTTTTGCGACTGAGTAGCCTATAGCCTTTCCCAAGGACCCAACTACATTTATCTATACGAAAGTTCATATATATTTACCGGCGTCGGGATATTCTGCCGCCAAATAGTAGTGCTTAGGCATTACTGTGTTCCGGTTTGAAGGGCACTGTACGCTAGTGAAATTACTGGGCAGACGAGATTTAAGGACCAATATCTCGAGGTTGGCAACGCGTGAGTGGCACCTACTAATGGTGCTGCAAGCGCTCATAGGCTACGGCAACCACTTACCATCAGGTGGGCCGTATGCTTGTTTGCCAACTTTTAACATAAAAAAAAAAAAATATATTGGTGTAGCGAGATAACAGGCAGACAGACAATGATACTTTCTTAACATAACCGAATTCTGGATGGTTTTACTAAAAACAGAGCCATCATATAGATAAGAAACGCCTCAAATATTTATGATGTATGAAAAACACATTGTTTGTAGCCAAGTTCTAGTCAGTTCTCTTCCACCTTCTTCCCTTTTAGAAGGGAAGGGGGAGCAACTCTAGCAACATCTTGAGCACCGTATGATGATGCTTCTGATGTTGCTATAGAATACCTGCGTTAATCGTTGGCCATCAGGAATGCTATACGGTCTTTCTAATTACCTTTGTGGTAATAAAACATAGATATTTATATTTAAGATGTGTTCAGCAAAGAAATACAAAATCAGAATACACGCATCAAGAAGGCATGGATTATGATTTTTTTAAACAGTCTGCGAAATCTTTCAGTCAATGTTCACACATATCCAGTTTCGTACATATATCACATATAATAATACATCTGATATTGTTGTATTGTATGTGTTCATTATTTTTAAAATAGTATATAATTTGTTTTATTTTCGTTCATTTTTTTAAATGAATTCGCAACACTTTCATAAATCTTAAAAGAGTTCTTAAATTCAATTAAGATGGTAACAAACGAGCTCTTCAGATCCCTCAAGGGAATGAGAATATTAAATTTCGCCACAGTCAACTGATAATCAAGATAAGTAATTGGGTCAACGGTTTATCGATGATAGAATTTAATTTGAAAAAGTTCTTTGTTATTAATTCCATAAAAAATAATTAACTTTTATCACTTTTTATAAGATATAATGTTATTCATAATATATATATAATAAAATTCGCGTGTCACAATGTTCGTTCCCATACTCCTCCGAAACGGTTTGACCAATTTTGATGAAATTTTGTGTGCATTCTGGGTAGGTATGAGAATCCGTCAACATCTATTTTTTATACCCCTAAGTGATAAGGGTGGTCGACCCCACATTTTTATTTTTCATTGTTTTGACAATTTTTTTATTTATATTTTTTATAATGTGGTATTAAAAATACATATAACCCTAAATTTTCACCCTTCTACCATCAACCCCCATTTTTAATAGCGATATTAGTAATTCAATAATTTTCACCAGTGTCACTTCTTTTCACAATTATACTCAGCTGGGGGCACTGCTATCTGGTCCCAGATTTTTTTCGGGGCAGGACAACGTCTGCCGGGCCCGCTAGTAATATATAATTAAATGTGAACACTTACACAGTTACATTTTTTAAAACACCGTATTTATTCATTACTAGCAACGCCCGCGGCTTCGCCCGCGTTATTGTAGTTGTTATACCGGACGACCGTGTACATTTAAGTTTAAATTATTAAGTTTATTTCATATTTTTCTTATTGTAAGACCTGCACCTCCCGTCAAATTATGCGCTTCGCACTTAACGCCGTCCGCCATTAATATCACTAGTCATGTGGACGCAAATAAGCAATAGCATGTCAACCCACACGAATGTCATTTCGAGAAAAACGCGTTTGAAAATTTTGAACAACTTGCTTTATATGATTTTTTTTATGTATTGGTCAAGTTTTTGGCAATTTCAGATTTATGTAAGTTATTTTACTTATTTTCACAAAAATAAGTATACAAACTGCATATTTCGTATATAATATAACCCAAAACGTTTAACATAAGACATAAATTACATGATTAAAAATGGCTCTTTTAGAAGTTTTAAAGCTTAAAACCCTACAAATATTAAAGTAAAAGGTGCTTCACCCATTTACCAACACTTCTGCATATATAACGCAGTTTTTTCAATTTTGTGGGTTGACATGGTATTGCTTATTTGCGTCCACGTATCACTTAATATTAAACTGTTTACTACAAATTGCTTTCGATTACAGTACCATAAACTTATCTGTAGAACGGGCAAAAGCGGAACTACAAACGCCATTTTGAAAACGTCATTTTGTTCTTGGCAGTCGATGATGTCTGTGCAATTCCTTGTTACGTTTGGCTAAAAATCCTCACCGATTAGCCCGGTCTGTTGTCTTAAATCTTTTACTAGCTTACTACTGAACTATACGAAGGCATGTTATATTATGTAATTCGAATATTAAAAAGACAGAAGTTTCGTTTTTGTAATAGGTGCCAACATTTTCCGACCATGGCGCCATCGCTATATTCTACAGATAAGTTGGTTGCACTATGACACCGTTGTGGCGTTGTGGGTAGCGTGTCTACCTTAAGTCTCGACGGTTGCGGGTTCGATTCCCGCTCGGGCAGATGTTTGTTAAAATTTCTGTCTCGGTCTGGGCGTTTGTCTGTGGGTCTCCCCACCGTGCCTCGGAGAGCACGTTAAGCTGTCGGTCCCGGTTGTTATCACATAACATCTGATAATAATCGTTAACTCTTGATAAGTCAATTGCTCTTATCCAATGAGTTACTGGTTCGCCCTTAGGGTTGCGGAGGTCAGATGGCAATCCCTCTGTGTAAAAACTAGTAACCTGTCAAATCCGGATAAGAGTAATAAGCAGACCCTGGGTAAAATAAAATACCGGGAATAATGCTAGGATGAAGAAGTTGGTTGCACTATACATTAGGGTTTTTCGCTTTTTGTTCTTCGTAACTGCCAAGATCGGTAGAAGGATTGTGTTGTATTACAGAAAATATTATTCCTCTTATTAGCAAAGTCATTTAATGTTTAATAAAAGAGTCTCATTCGTAAATTATAGTTATAAATCATATCCATGCCCAATTATATCGAAATGTCACTGCGACCATAAATTTTTTAATTCTAACGTTATTTTATACATTTCTTATTCAAGTTCTTCGTATTAGCCAAAGTAATAGAATCACTGAATTTGCATAATTAGCTTAATAAAATAAATAATAAAATTTCGAAAAAATAATGAAAAAGTCCCGTAGCATGTTTTTTGATAATCCTATATGTTTCCAGGATAAAAGTATACTATATGAAAATCCAGAGAATGGGTTATTTGTATGCTGAATTTCATACCAATCCGTTAGCCGTTTAAGCGTGATCTTGTAAGAAACATCCAAACATACGAACTATCACATTAATTATAATATTAGTAGCATTCATGGGCTCAAAGTGGCTCAAAGAGCAATGGAAAGGGCTAGGCTGGGAGACTCTCTGCGTGATCTCATCTGAAATGAGGCCATCTGCAGCAGAACCTAAGTAACCGATATAGCCCTCCGAATCGTTAAACTTAAGTGGCAGATGGCGGAGCACATTGCACGTAGAACCGATGGCGGTTGGGGTAGAAAGGTTCTCGAGTGGCGACCACGTACCAAAAGGCGCAGCGTGGGTAAGCCGATGACAAAAGTAGGTAACTCTTTTGACGATGTGGGGGTGATGACCTGGCAAAGGTCTCTGGAGTTAAGAGGCCGGTCATTGCCACTATTTGGGGTGTCCAGCAGTGGACGTCCTTCGGCGGATGTGGTGATGATGATGATAAACAGGTAATAATAATTATGTTCAATTTAAGTAAAACTCATCTCGTGAATTTGGACCTGATTGGATGATTACTAGATACAATCTGATAATTTGTGGGGAGAATATCTAGAAAGCAAAGGTGGTCTATAAACCGTAATTTTATTCATCACTACATAGTATAAAACAAAGTCGCTTTCTCTGTCCCTATGTATGCTTAAATCTTTAAAACTACGCAACGGATTTTGATGCGGTTTTTAATAGATAGAGTGATTGAAGAGGAAGGTTTATGTGTATAAAAATAGTGGAGAAAAAATTTTTTTTTTGAGGTTTCTAATGTGATGTCGTTAATAATTACATTTAATGCGTGCGGGCCACGAGCAGTAATGAATAAATCAAAACAACTGGATCGATTATAATAATTTTTTCAGTGAATGACATAGGCTATATATTTTATACCCATGCGAAGCCGGAGCGGGCCGCTAGTATGCTATAAAAATGTGGATAGTTGCAATTAACTTCTTTTCGCAGTATATAATTGATTAACAAATACGATTAATTTAATTAATAACGTCTGGGAGCCATTACATAAAACGCAGACAGAACTAATTTAATGTAGGAATGGTATAAAAATTCGTAATTAATTATATTTTTTCCAGTTGTAAAAATAAACATTTTATAGACCATCATTCAATTCATAGAATTCATTATAAATTTCATCAGTATATTCTTTATCTGTACATACAATCGTAGCAATCTGCCTTGAACCAATAAGCGCGCGCTTATGGTCTTGACGGGATCAAATCAAATCAAATCAAATATTTTATTCAACATAAAAAGCATTACACTTATTTGTTGAAAGTCAGATTCTACCACCGGCTCCAAAATTAAACCTCTACCTGAGAAGAACCGGCGAAACAAACTCAGGGGTTTTATCTTTTTTTATATGTATTTTTTTAAACTGATATTAGTTTACATATTATAATCACTCAAAAGCCTGGAGTGACTGTCTCTACATAGTACATTATGCACCTAGGGAGACATTAACACCATTCATTATCACCCTCGGATTATTGTGAGAATCTCGACAATCGCGGTAGGCAATCCTACTTTTCTGCCGTGGTATACGCTTTTCCTACAATGAAAAATTCGCTTTTAGTTCAATGGATAAACATACGGTTGCTAGGTTACCGGAAGATAAAAATGCGAGAATCGAAAACTCAAAACTAAAAGCGTACTTTTAATCTAGGTTGTAAAACAAATTCTCTTTTTCGCTTAGCGTTAGCTTTAACAATGCGATATGGAATTTCGTTCCAAAAATTTGCACTTGAAATAATGTCCGAATTTAACAATACATATATTTCAATACAGTTAACCTTAGTTCTCTTGCGAAAAAAGAATTAACATGTTTGTTAATGAGCTAAAAATAATACAAGACGTGACCTATGTACGTAATGACAGTGATTGACGTGTTAATTAGAAAATTGCAGTATTAATTGTACATTTAGAGCTGTAACCGCTTTGAATAACATGGGCAAAATATCCTTGA
The DNA here is from genome assembly GCA_023373885.1 of Hestina assimilis. Lineage (NCBI taxonomy): Eukaryota > Metazoa > Arthropoda > Insecta > Lepidoptera > Nymphalidae > Hestina > Hestina assimilis. The sequence continues at coordinate 4,145,615 of CM041740.1, read as the reverse complement.
TATTAAATGTTATATCTATGATTTATTATAAGATAAAACTTACTTCAAAATATATAATTGAATCGTAATAAAACTAGCAATCAATGTTTTGACAGAATGTGCGATTCATGCACGTAAATTTAATTTGATTAAATTACTGTGTCCAAAAAATTTAATAGACCATATAATACGAGGAAAATGTTCATAATATTTTTATGAGATCAAAATACATGTCGAGTTTTAAGTGACTATTCATGTACCCTTCTCTTACATCCATGATCATTTGGTAATAACCATGAAAGAGGCAAAAAAGTTTGCAAATACTTCAATGCTGGCTTCGATCCATTCGAAGAATAACGAACGGTCTAGCTTTTTCAGTGTATCTCAAAATCTATTTGCACTTTTACAATAACATTAAAATTTAAATAACATTCTTTCCAATAATACATGTTGCACTCAATATTTTTCGTTTTTTTTCTTGTTCTTCTCACTTCTCTCCTACCACTTATTTCAGATGACAACATAGAATGATGTTTATGATGTCGCTAGTAAATGTACGCTACGGTATAACCTTTCTATCAAGCACGCTGATGATTACTAAAAAAAAACTTCATTGTTTAATTATTGAAATAATAATAAACATTTTATTGACCATCATTCAATTCATAGAATTCATTATAAATTTCATTAGTACATTCTTACCTGTAAATCCAATCGTAGCAATCTGCCTTGAACCAATAAGCGCGCTTATGGCCTTGACGGGATAGTACATTACGCACCTAGGGAAAGACATTATCACCGGATAATGTCTTTCCCTAGGTGATATCGGATTATAGTGACAATCTCGACAATCGCGGGAGGCAATGTCCTACTTTACTCCCGTGGTATACGCTTTTCCTACAATGAAATCTTCGCTTTTAGTTCCAAGTAGTGGGCAGTCGAGACAAAAATATTAAACACACACACATAACCAAACCAAAGCATCTTTCAGGCTGTTATATGGAAATCAACAAGGATAATATTATAAACAATATTGAATACTCGATTTTATACGTCGCATATTGTCGCATAACCGAGTAGAGTCCTGCTATGTTTTTTACATAGCGTAACGGCATCGGCACTTACTTACAGTTACTTATTTATGGTGCAACGTTTCCAATTGTTAGTAATATTGCCCAATATTTGATAACAAAAAGTTATTTGTAAATGTTGCCGTGCTTAGTAACGTTAAGTAACATTAGCAGCAATTTATGAATATGCCGTGCAAATCACTTGCTGAGCAACATTTAACAAATAGTAACAAGAGGCCGAAAAAGGAATGCCGTTGTTGCTCAGCAAACAGTAGCTGCAGTGTAAAGCAACGTTACACGTCTGCACAAATTGCATTGACATTAACCATACCTTATTAGTTATAATTTAATTAATTTGTATGGTGATATCATTTAATAAAAAAAAAATCATTAAAGTACTATTAATTGTTGCTGGAATGATCTATATAATTTGAGTTGTAAATTTAATATTAAGTTGTAAATTTTTATATTAGAAGTTGGCAAACAAGCATACAGCCCACCTGGTGGTAAGTGGCTGTCGCAGCCTATGAGCGCTTGCAGCACCATTAGTAGGTGCCACTCACGCGTTGCCAACCTCGAGATATTAGGTCTTAAATCTCGTTCGGCCAGTAATTTCACTAGCGTACAATGCCCTTCAGGCCGGAGCACAGTAGTGCCTAAGCACTACTATTTGGCGGCAGAATATTGGACACTGCGGTGGTACCTACCTAGCCGGCCTCTTGCAACAAAAGACCTACCACCAGTGTGACCGATTGCACTGGTGGAATAAGCTCTGTTGTGACAGAGGTTATCCCAACAACGGGCGATGGGATCGTCACATCCCGACGCCAGAGATATATATGAATAATTATAATACATAAAGAATCAACATTATCTGCTTTGTAAGTTAAAATCATAAATATATTTTTAACATCTCTCTGCTCAGTAAATACATAATATATTTTAAATGTTTTCTTCTTAATTTTAAGATAGTATATTTTTGGCCTAACTTACATAGGACTCATTGTTCTTTGCTTGTCTCGTTTGTATTTCAAATTGAAGATAACGTACGCTTGGCGTGCGGACTGCGAAGAGCTTACATCAATTGCCGAGTTTTAAGCGATAGATTCCGAATAACGTTATTAAAAAAAAACGCGCTGTAATTGATATCTGGTAGATTGAAAAATTCAAAACAATATGTATATTATACTCAAATTGTATATTATATTTTTGATAAAATTGCTGAGAGGTCATACCCCAAAGGCACCTAAAACGAGACGCTCTTAGTCGAGTGCGCTCACTGTAAACGCTCACGGTAATAAACGATTGATACGTAAAGCAACTTTAGGCGCGGTCAGTCACTAGATGGGTGATCGCATAGTGGTAATTCAACTGAGAGTCTCCGTACTTCGGAGCGCACGTAAAAAGTCGGCCTCGGCTGTTATCAATTTGGTGACAGTCGATAAGTCAAGTCAGAACCCTATACGTGGGACCTGAACAACTCTGGCACTAGGTTGACTACCCGACTCGAGAAGAAGAAGTTTCGAAAACTTTTGCGCATGACGTAAAAACTCGCTTAGTGTAGAAGGGGATTCGCTAAGTTATCTATTACCTAATTGCCAAGAGCTGAGTTCCGACTAATCACTACTTAGTTTTCTGAATAATTTTTAATATAAAACCACGGATAGCAAAAAATACAACAACAAATCTTTACCTTGTTTAGAAATTTAAATTAAACATTCAAGCGGGCGGAAGCTTGTAGGTAATTAATTATATGCATTTTATCTTTTTTGTTCCGACTAAAAAATTGCTATATTATAATAAAACAAAATTGTAATGACGTCATACATCATCAATATTAAAAACAATTTTTTCACCTTAAGAAAAACAGAACTTTATGAAGCAACAATATTATTATAACATTATTTTAAAGATCGTCGTTATCTGATTGAAAACGTGGTGATTATAATTTAATGGAAATAAACTCTATTAATCTTATCTTAAATATTATATTCTATCTTCTAAGGAAAAAAACATCACTATAAAAATTACCTAATATATTATATGATATGAAGAGCTACCATTATTTATACTATTGTTCACTTACCAATATATTATGTTTTGTTTGCTGCTGTTTTAAAATAGCAGATATCCACTGTTTGAAGTAAAATACACATAAAACAATGTAGATATAATGATCACGAGTAATTAGGCTTAATACTTTAAAAGATTTTTTTTGTGGATTACGTCAGAGTTATGTTGGATTGCCACATTTATGATATAAATAAATAAAATAAATAAATTAAAGAAAAGTGTTTTCAAATTATTATTATGTCTAGTGTTCAAATCCCCTTTATTGATGCAATAGAGAATTTGATTCATTTAATAAAAATGATTAAAAATGTAAACAGGCGTCATGTTTTTTACGAATAACGACTTACGACAGCTATCTGGTTTATTTAACAAGAAAGACAGATACTATAGTAGGATCATCAGGATAAAACTTAGGTTAAAACACTATCAAAAAATTCTAATGAAGCGTTTTTATTCATATTAACAATAACTACATGTGCCTTGAACAAATACAGCCTATATTCTTCACCCACCAGCTAATTTAAGGTCGTATAAAGACATTGTCATGTGACACACAGAAAACTCTTCTCATGCATAGGTGATATAGATATAAATGAAATATTTCAATAAATATAAAAATGTGGAATTAATTAAAAGACCCACCCTCTGGATTCCTTCAATGTCTACGGAACTTCAAACCGGAATTCATTATCAAGGCCGTGTCAATGGTAATAAAAGAGCGTGCAGACTGGCCGAATGCTAACGAACAGATTTCGCTAGCATTCTATATGATTCGGCGAAAGTCAACTTTGTTTGCTTGAGTTTTTATTCATAAAAGCGTTCCAACATTTTGGCCTATGTCGGTGTGAACAAAATTGTGAAGTTTTAATTAAAACTTAAATCTGATGTTCAACTTTGAAGTCCCCAAATGGCATAATATGTTTGGGCTACATACAATACAATTTTTCTGCTGTATTAAATTACGTAGATTTAATTTTTTTTTCATTTAAGTGTCTAAAAACTAGCAATCAGATTTTCTTTATCGTAATCCATGTTGTAATTACTGCACTGCTGGATTGTTGTTTAAACCAACATTGTGCCGAATGTCATTGGCGTTCATTTAACCGGTCTGTACGCACCATAAAATCTACAGCTTGGAAAATAACTGTGTGACGGAATGATATGAGGACGAAACCGGTTCAGTAGTGACGCGGACATGTGGCATCCTTCATATCTTTCATCATATTAAGATTCTCTTGCATATTTTTTTTATTTAAGATAATCAGGTAGTATCATTTTAGTTATCTCGTAGTAAATCAAAGAGCGATATTTTGACCAATTTAAAAATATGTATTATTTATGTTCTTGTTGACTTTCAGCAGATCATCGTTAAGTGTCAGTCGTTTATCAAGAGAACTAATAATTACAATGTCTTACTTTTAATCAAGAAATAAGCTTATAGTTTAACATTAAAATGTCTTCTTAAATCTTAATGACTTTTTCTTAAATCTGTCAATTCAATTCAATTCTTATGTTAATGGCTTTAGTTGTGCCAACTTAGCACAGATTACTTCGCCAATGTCACCTAGAATGGAGAAGACACGAAGGAGATTGTTCGGTGACAATGATGAATTTGCATCCACGAATTAATTTTGCACTCAGGAAAAATAGGGGTGGTTTCTTCTGTTAATCCTTAACTTAAAACAACACAAATACAAAATTTATCTCTATGGTTAGTAGGGAGACAACAATGTTAGTAATATGTATACTTATAAAATATATGAATACAGTTAAATCTGTCTGAATTAGATGTAAGTCGTAATGACATTTTTTGACGTAAAATTAAAACAGTTGCCATATTTTTAATTATGTACATACATTTACCTTTAATCCGATCAAAATATTTCGTTATTGGTTTCGAAATTCTTGAGGTCTACAAATTAAACCAATTCATTGGACGATTTCATAATATTAGTTACAACTTCTTGTTGTTAATTGTATCAGGTTTTTAACTGTAATTACTATTAACTAATTTTTATATAATTTCCAAAGTTCTGAAACATAAAAATTTCTTAAGTTACGCAATATTGTGCAATTAACTAACACTAGTTACTAACTAAAAAACTATAAATGTCATGTGTTATTCTAATATTGTATTTTGTTACTAAACAGAAATTAATACTCGTACATGAAAAAACCAAAACAATTTTAGCTAAAGCCTACAGCTAAAGTCAGTGACCCTCTTTAAAACACCTAATTTATTGATATCTCAATTTTTTCTGTTGTCTTCTGTAGTGTTGCTGTTAGACAAAAAAGATAAGATACCTAACTATGTTAAGATACCTAACTATGTTGTTTGATTTTCTGGAATTAGAATTAGTAAAATATACTATACATTTACCATGAATTACTATATACTATTTTCCATAATTTCCCATTAATCTTCATTATGAGACTGTGTTTCTACCAGAGATGTGCAAAGATGCGTAATGAAGGGTGTGTTTGTTAAGAACCAATAGAATCGCTTCATTTTCCTAGCATCGTTTAATTCAACTCCTGGGGAATTAGAGCAAGGCTTTGTTTATTTCACGACGGTAAGCGTACAGGCATAGGGAACGCCTGATGGTAAGCAGTCAACGCAACCTATGAACGCTTGCGATGCTTGAAATATCATATGTGCGTTGCGAACCCAATCGCTAGGTTAGATAGGATGAGAAGCGAAAAAGGAAAGGAACAGAGGAGTGGGAGATTGCACTTTCGGCGCTCTCACTCATCGCTCGAAATGCAACAGCACTGCAAAGGACAGTTTTTTTTTTTACTTGGAGAAATGCAGTTACGCACTCGAGCGCCGGGACGGGTACAATGGCGCAAGAGGTGTGTGGACTCGGAGCCGGGCTCCCATACCCACTAAAACTCCAAAGTCCCATCTAGCGCCATAGTGGGACGTCTCGGGATCACCGAAGCACTCAACCGCGGCGCCCCAGCGCTTGCCCCGAGGGGTTAAAACACCATCAGTGAGCGACCCATACGACACCACCCTCCTGGGCGCGGTCTGACGTAAAACGCCCCACGCCCTAACCGTCTGACCCTGTTAGCTTCACCGGGCAGTCGAAGGTGCCACCTGCACAATCGACTCCCGGCTACTGAGCCCCACCGGCACGACAAGCCCAGGGTACCGCAGAGTTTGACCTCTGCGGTTGGGGGAAAGGACAGTCTGCCTGTATTAACTCATCCTGAACCCATTTTGGTGCGGTTTTCAGATATTTTTTCACGGGAGGATACATAGTATTACCCAAAGCAAAACGAGAGCGCGTCGCTATTAAATTTATAACTTCGTTAGTAAGTAGTATTATTATAATAATAAAATAATAAAAATGTAAATTTCTATAAGATTGTATTATATCAAAAATCGAGGAATAATCCATGTAAATTTATTTAAAACTTGATATTATTACATGCATTTAAATAATATATTAAAAAATATACATATAAAAATATAAGAGTTTCGACTCGCAACTGTTTCAAAGCAAAGATGTCATTCATCAGAGAATTTAAAGAATCATTTTTACCAATTTAAAAAAGGAGGAAGCTATATATTTATTGGTGGCATAGATATGGAAAGGGGTAGAGTGCTGGTCTATATGGCCTAAAATAACAAAAATCGAAGCACCATCTGACCAGTCTCAAGGAACAAAATACTAATAACCATCGTACAGACGCGCTACCAAAACCTTGAATATCCCAATTCAATTTTTACTCTTACTTTGCATGTGCGATTTTTTTTTCGTTCAAATCACTTTATTGGAGGCGCTAGTTTATCGCTAAATATTTACCAATTTCAAAACATGGGATACAAAATCTATTGTCCTCTAAGCATTTGTGCTGGATGGACTACTAAAAAATCATATATTGTTGATTAACGTTTTCAGATGTATCATTACGATGAGCAACATTCAACAGGAACAATTGGTCGCCAATGTTAAAAATTTATACCAAACGTAATGTTATTGTGTTGTGTTATGTTGCTCAGCTAACAGTAACAGAGATGTAGACGCACCATTACATTTTCACCTTTCCATCAGACAAATCATATGCTGCTGAAAACTTTGGGACATAATTTTTTTTTAAATATATAATTTTATTAAGTTAATAATAATAAAATCGAAATGCAGGAAACAGAACGATGTAAGCAAAGTGTTGTTTTGGAATGGTCTGGGTACATAAATTAGCTAATTTTTATATTGTTTCGATTGCATGTTTAAGATAACGACTTGATTTTTATTGTATTAGGAAACCGTATTTACATTTTATTTTTCTAATTTGCATGCTCTTAAACAAAGTGGTTTACTTAATTCAAAATCGAGATTCTCATTATAACTTATATTCAATTTTAGGATACAGTTGTTTCATTTTATGAGGAGGCACATAAAAAATTATGAGAAATGTATAGATTATGATATTGATTTTTCTGTATAAGTCAAAAGGGATACTAAACTAAGTGGCTTTCCATACATAGATTAATTAACATCAAAACGAGGCCAAGCGCGAGTCGTAACTACATCAACGGGTACATATAGGTTTTCGACCCAAAACCTGGAATATACCCTATATTCCAGTTGACATATAATTGTCAATTTTGGTTAAAAGCAAAGTCTTACAACACAAGTAAAAATAATAAAAGTTGAAAATTAAAGTAAATTTTTGCGTTGGTTTTCGCGAAAATGTAAATTTGCCGACATCTTTTCATCGTGTTGATTCAGGACCTTGATTTTTATACACCTAGTAGGGACTATAGACCTCAGTACCTGGTTGCTGATTCAAGATTTCAACTTGCTGGGTCTACCCATTCCTCGGTGGTGAACCGGGCAGACGAACGTACGTACAAGAGAGTGATCTTATAAAGGTTCCTTTTTTGCCTATTGAAGTACTGAACCCTGAAAATTGTAAAACATACCCGACCTTCCCCTCAATTGCACCTTATTTAAATAATATGTATAAACAATGTGAATATTTTGTGTTTACGATGTTTTGTTATTTATACAAATAATATAAAGTTTTAGACCGTGGGAATTAATACTATTTATGACTTCCTGTCGTACTTATAATACTACAATTAAAATATAAATATACATATATTATATTATTTAAAGGTGTCTGTTGTCATGTAATAAAACCTATTAATTGTTCAGATAATACTTACCATAATTAAAAATAATTACTACATAATAAAATAAAAACCCCGCGTGTGGCTGTCTGTTTGCGATAAACTCAAATGATTACAATTTTTAATATATTATGTTGTAGCAACATCTAGAAGCAACACTACGTAACGCAGTAGAAAGACATGATTGTCACAATCTCGCATAAAGCTACAGCGACACCTACATGGCAGACTACGCAACGACATTCCCGAACAAGATCTTCACAATCTTAAATCGCGCTATCAGAGTTTTCTGCGCTAGTAAAGTATATATATATAAAACTTCCCAACGTAAGTCGTTGGGCCGCGGCCCGCCAGGAAATATGACCCGCCTGATCGGAGGATCCTCCCTTTGTGTTGAAGGGACATTTCATAAGTCGTATCCTCCACAAACGTTTTCACCAAGTGGGTAAAGCAAAGTTGTATACATAATTTCCGCCAGAGCCCGCGAAATAGGCATAAGGCAGTTTCGCTACCGCTGCGCCACAAATCTAGTTAGTTAGAGTCTATGTCATGTTCTCTACCCATAACGTGGAACGGGACTAAGAAGCATCATTTGTGACCTTATTGTATTATCATAAACACACACCGAAACATGGATTCAACTTGGAAACCTTCAAGAGACGAGCCTATTGCTTTCTCAAAAGTCGGCAATGCACCTGCAGCTCATGTTGCCGATGTTTATAGGTGATTTTTTTTTATGTCACAAGTTGGCAAACAAGCATACGGCTCACCTGATGGTATGCGGTTGCCGTAGCCTATGAGCGCTTGCAGCACCATTAGTATGTGCCACTCACGCGTTGCCAACCTCGAGATATTGGTTCTTAAATCTCCTTTGCCCAGTAATTTCACTAGTGTACATTGCCCTTCAAACCGGAACACAGTAATGCCAAAGCATTACTATTTGGCGGCAGAATATTTGACACTGCGATGGTACCTACCTAGCCGGCCTCTTGCAACAAAAGACCTATCACCAGTGTTACTGATTGCACTGGTGGAATAATCTCTGCTGTGACAAAGGTTATCCCAACAGCGGGCGATGGGGTCGTCACATCCCGACGCCGGGAAAACCTAACATCAGGTAAGCTTCCTGCTCGTTTGCCCTCTCTGATATAAAAGAAAAACAAAAATTTGCGGGTTGACTTCACTTTTTCACTGACCAAATTGACAATGCATGTATTAATAATTCGGCTAGTAAATAATGTGTAAACATAACAAAGGCTTATATGAATATTTATTTAACCTTGTCCTCATTATTTTTTTCATTAGAATAATTTCCATAAAATATAAAAAGAACGCATCAAAAAGCAACTAATTAAATGGCCTGATAAAATTTATCTTCAATCGTAAATACAAGTCTGTCCTCGCAATTCAATTTAGATTTAGCGCGATTTAGATGACATTTTCATAGAAAGTCTCAATTCTTCTGTATGCGACATTAATAACGACCTCGTTGCAATACACATGTGGAGCAAGCAATACGGACTTAATGAAACCCTAATAAATCGCAGGCTATTCTCATCGGCAGTCCTAGTATGATTTCAAGGGTTGAATGGCGGGATGTTCTACCTATTGTATATAATGGCGTTACTATACCGTACTGCCCAACCGTGAAAGATCTAGGTATTTATTTAGATGAAACTCTATCCTGGAATTTTCATTTAAAGGAAATCAGCAGGAAAACTTTCTGGGCAATGAACTCGATGCGTCGGCTGCGTTATTTTCTACCGATTTCTACCAAAACTATTTTAGCACATTCTCTTCTCCTTCCAATTTTAGACTACGCCGATACAAGCTATCTCAATTTAACTGAATGCCAACTTAACAAGCTTGAGCGTCTTCAAAATCTCGCCATACGGTTCATATTCGGCTTACGCAAATATGACCACATATCTGAATTTCGTCAAAAACTCAAGTGGCTTTTTATACGACGTCGCCGGGATACACATGTTCTCTCTCTTCTGTACTGTGTTTTATTTAGCCCAAAGCGACCTACATATCTAAAGGAGCGATTTGAATTCCGTGGGCTACCTACATACCTGCGAACATCACAGCAGCTAATGCTAAGAATGCCCACACACCAAACAAAATTTTATAAGCATTCCTTCACAGTGCATGCTGTAAAATTATGGAACGCACTTCCGCTGACTATACGACAGTCCAAGTCCTTGGAGATATTCAAAAAATCTGTTAAAATGCATTATCTCCTGGACTAATTAGACGACTGATGACAATTCGATCTCTGATAAATGACTTTTATATTTATTAGTTTATATTAAATATATATTAGTTTATTATTAAATACTTATTATTATTTATCGTGTGTATTTTGTTTAAGTAATAGAATGTAGTTATTTGTATATATGTTTATTTTATATCAACACCGCCCACCATTTCATGCGATCTCCTATCCCTAAGGTTGTCTGGAAGAGATCGCTTCTAAGCGATAAGACCGCCTTTTGTGCAAATTTAAATTTGTTCATGTGTGTTGTATTTTTCTTTTTAAAATTTTGGTGTACAATAAAGTGTTAAATATTAATAATTATTTTACAACACAACTACTCAGTGGAATCAACTTCCGCCGGTGGCCTTCCGAACCGATAGGACTTGGGAACCTTCAAGTGAAGAGCGTATTCTTTCCTTAAAGGTCGACAACGCAGCTGCATGCCCTCTGGTGTTGCAGATTTTCATGAGCGGCGGTTATCGCTTAACATCAGGTTAGCCTGTTTGCCTTCTATTACATAAAAAAATTCACGTTTAATCGCTCAAATTATTAGTCGCAGAGAAAATTAAATCCTCTACAACTTTTGTCCTTTAACTTTTTATTGTAGAACTAAAAATAACAAAGACGACGTTGTGGTGCAGCGGTAGCGAACCTGCCTTCAGCGCCACAGGTCACGGGTTTGATTCCCGCTCGAGCAGATGTTTTTATTGACCATACAGGCATTTTTTCCGGTCGGGGTGTGTCTGTCCTTGTCTTTGAGAATGTTGGGTGTGTAGCGTTTATTTTAATTTTATTTGGGAATTTAGTATAAATATATTCCGAATTTAATTGAATCCATCAATCGATATTTTTATCTCATAAAGGTCATGCGAAAGATCTTATCAGAATAATCTGATCGAACATCAAAACGAGTCACTAACTAAATTTAAAAAACACGATTTACTTTGATAACTATGGTGTAACTTACCTTACCATCGTCTATACAAAAAAAAATTGAAGTGCCTGTTTTTAACTCCAAATAAATAGCTTTTTACTCCTTTTTACTACATATGAATGTATATAAGGTACTTACATAAAAAAATCAAATTTTTAAATTCGATTTTTAATTTTTAATTTGAACGAAATAAGTTTTACTGGGATTGTATGCGTAAAGATCCCTTAATTATTAATTACACTCACATAATTACACCTTAATTACACCTTAATTATTACTTACCTTAATTATTATTTACTTAATATATTTTTTATATTATATATAATACACCTTATACTAGCAGCTGCCCGCGGCTTTTTCCTCTTGAATATCGTGTTGTTTCGTGGTCCGCTAATTCTCCTTTGTTGGCAACACGCTACTACTGATATTGCAAGCGCCTACGCTACGGCATAGGCCGGTGACCGATTTTATTACTTTTTTTTTTTAAGTAAGGCAGATGCCTCTACTCCACCTGATGGTAAGTGGAAATAAATTCCAAACGCGAAGGCAGCTAACACACAAGCGGAATGCCATCGCGCTAGCCACCCTCACCCTGCCTACCCAAAACCACCTATCACCAGACGGCGTGTACGCACGGCCGCCTCTTTGCTTTGTTTTCGTAATATAAACAAATAACATATCGGTATATTTTCGAAGGACTTCAATAATGTCTTTATATGGTTTACAAAGTACCTATACCAGGTTTAAAATAGGCATGCAGCAATTTTTTTATTAAACAATTCAATATAATTAATTAATATGCACAAGATTATAATTATACATATATTATTTATTTGTGTACACGATCACTGTATAGTGTATATGACCTTAAAAACTTCTACAACAATGCTAAGAAATAATAATAAAAAAGGTTATATGTATTTAGATGTTTTGTCTATGTTGATTCATTAAAAAACTTTAAATCATTTTATAAGCTCCGGGCACTGGCCATTATTATAAAATAGCAAAAAGCCTGCGATTTCCCGCTGTGATAATATATATAGCATTAAGATTAAATCTTATCTACAGCAGCTGTAATAATTATAATCGTCAAAATATGTTTATTCTGATGATTTAATTGTTCGAATTTCAGGTCATTAAATAAAGTTTAATTGTTTTTATAATTTAATTATTAAAAATAAAGCATTTTATTTTGTATTCATACTTTAGTTTATTTTTTTCTTGTCGAATAATTTTGAATGAATAATATTAAAACCACGCCTGAGGTTTTACCGTTATTTAATTTGAAATTTTGAAAGCTTAGGATAGCCCTGAGCCTTTATGAATTTCATCCATCATTTCTTTAAGTCTAAGTAGGTTAACTTTATGAACAACTCATTACAATCAGCAATGCTATTAATCATTACTAAATAAATACCATAATTACTAAATAACACAATAAATTGCACAGCACTGTAACTACTACGTATTCGTCGAAAGTGGTACAACAATGATTTTCTACAAATTGTTGTCTTTCTAATCCAACGCATTAAATACGTTCTATAGCTGTAGTCATACGACTATATAATTTTTGATGGTCATTATATTATCATAACGTAATGTGGATTCAACATATCGAAATATATTTTTACTTTATGCAGCCAAAAGAAGAAAAAACCACAACACAAAGCAGATCTGCGACTTCTAGGTATTATGAAGAGTTCTATGCTAAAAATTAACATTTTTTTATCTCTAATAAATAATTAATTAATGGCGTCAAACGGAGAAATACTTTAATTTTATCTTAATTTTTTTTATATGTTATAAATTGGCAAAATAAGCATACGGCCCACCTGATGGTAAGTAGTTGCCGTAGCCTATAAGCGCTTGCAGCACCATTAGTAGGTGCCACTCACGGGTTGCCAACCTCGAGATATTGGTTCTTAAATCTCGTCTGCCCAGTAATTTCACTAGCGTACAGTGCCCTTCAAACCGGAACACAGTAATGCCTAAGCACGACTATTTGGCGGCAGAATATATGACACTGCGATGGTACCTACCTAGCCGGCCTCTTGCAACAAAAGACCTACCGCCAGTGCGACCGATTGCACTGATGGAATAATCTCTGCTGTGACAGAGGTTATCCCAAAAAGCGGGCGATGGGGTCGTCACATCCCGACGACGGTAATACCGATTATCGTGCAACCCATAGCCAGAACTTCATATGCAGTATAAAATACTATCTGTGCGCGCGGCTCCGTTCGCCATATGTAGTTTTTTGTTGGAAACCGAATCTGTAAGCTAGTTTTTTGCGTGAAAGAGTAGTTAACATCCATCCATCCAAACATTCACATTAATTAATATTAGTTACATTATAGATATATAGTTAGATATTATATTAATATATAAAATTAAAATATTATCTTCGAAAATAAAGATCGTAAAATACGTAAAACATGAAAAGCTTGTAAAATACGTATATAGCTTTGTAAACAACAGTTAGCCGCGGTGATGTTTCATGTCTTTCTTTCTAAATTGTTCTCGTTTTAGAATGTGATAATATAATTTACATACAAAATCCAAAATCAGAATCACTGTCTGATAAGCCATCAAATAATTTATATATGGAAAGTCTTATGACGTATCACACACCCAGTTTAAAGAAATTAATTAATTCAATTTCGAACTTTAACTCCGCGTCGATCAAATAACTATTTTACATTATAAAGCATATAAGTTATGATAGAAGCCGTCTATAAAACATAATGGCTTTATAAATATATTTATGAGCAAGTTATTTATTGATTAATAATCTGTAGGTTCTAGACTCTAGTAGATCTTGTTTAAAATTAGCTGTCAAAAATATATAATATTGTGGGACTGTGGGTGTTGGCAGGACGGGTGTTAATTATAATATTCTGACAAAAGATTTAGTGTATGTTCTTGATTGTTCAACATTCAACGCGATTAAAATGCCTTATGTTTTTGATCATTGCTTTCAAATATTAATATGTTAGTACATGTCGTTTGACTACAGCTATAGAACCTTCTTTACTTCAATATTCATCATGCAGATTTTATTTTTATTTAGTCACAATGTATTGCTTTTAGCCCTACTGGCCTTAACAGCGTCACCAAGTGGGGGTGGGCGAGTACAGAGACCTGGCCATCAAAGGGCAGCCCACACAGGGGCACAAATTTGGGAACTTAGGGTGCCTCCTGTGTCATCGGATGTCATCGGAGATGGAGGTAGCCCTCCGAGCGCATTGTACACGATAGACTCACCCGACGGTGTGAGTACGGGCAGAATATCATCGTCGTACCACATAAAGGACGAATCGTTGAAATCCGACGCAGTAGTTCTTTGTCGTACTACTTCTTTGTTAACCATCTAGCTGTATGCCTTGTATCCAAGTATCTAAATCACTTGATTCGGGACTGTTTAAAACATAAATAGTGGAAACTTCTGGTGCCAATAAGCGTCGAGCTGCTGTTTGACCAGAAAGGTAAGCCCCATGCACTGTTGAGTAGAAACTGCTATGTGTGTGCTCTCCAACAAAAGAGTGCTGTGCAATTTATTGTGTTATTTAGTAAAGTGATTAAACTATTGGTTATTATAATAAGTTATTCACAAAGTTAACCTACTTAAAATCGTACAGAAATTATGGATGACATTGATTATGACTCAAGGCTATCCTTACCTTAGATTCAAAATGAATACTCATAAAATCACAGGCGTGGTTTCAAATGTATTCATCACATTTGATAATATATTTTACTGCGATACTAAGAGTGAGTCAGAAGTTTGATTTTATTTCGCAGTGTACTTAGGACTGTAAATTTTTAAAAAAGTCAGGCTAAAGGCTTTAATGACAATACTTATTATATAAAAAATAAAAACTTGTACCCATGAGCGGATACCTAATTATATCTGGGTTTATGATCAGGGTAGAATTACATAAAGCGAATGAAAAACAATTTAATAGCTCTAATTTATGACTATTTTGCCTATTTAACATTTAAAAGAACATATCATTTTGTGGATTATCGAATATTTTAAATAAACTTAATGTAATTATAATCATTAATTCTTTTCGAAACTGTGGGAAACTAACGTATATCGGAACCGGATTATGATATATATATATACACAAAATAAATTCAAAGTTATCGTAATGTTATTCACTATCGATTGTATCACGCGTTCTATAAATAATAAATTATACATGCAACTGCTCGCTACTTCGTCCGCGTTTAGAATAGGGAGAAATAAATCTTTTTTTTATGTTACAAGTTAGCAAGCAATCGGCCCACCTGATGGTAACCGGTTGCCGTAGCCAATGAACCCTTGCAACACTATTAGCAGGTGCCAGTCACGCGTTTCCAACAACGAGATATTGGTTCTGAAATCTCCTCTCCCCAGTAATTTCACTTGCGTACTGTGCCTATCAAACCGGAATAAAGTAATGCCTAATTACTACTATTTGGCGGCAGAATATTCGACACTGTGGTGCTACCTACCTAGCCGTCCACTTGCAACAAAAGACCTACCACCAGTGTGACCATTTGTAAGTAAATAATGTTCCAATCAGTTGGTCCTGTAGTACGTTTTTTGATAATACCAAACGAATCGAGCATTTGACCAAGATAAAAAGTATACCATGTTTTAATCCAGGTAACATCTCTATATCTTTGGCGCATTTTATCCAAATCCATTTAGCCGTTTTTTCATGACTGCGTGACAAACGTCCAAACATAAGTACATACTTTCACATTCCACTGAACCGCTTAATGGTGAATTTTGGTGTTGATATAGAAGGGACCAAAGAGACGGTTATAGACTACTTATTTTCGTGAAAAAAAAAACGTGAATATTTTGTATGAGTAACCAATTATTTCTGAATTGCATTAAAAGTGCCTCACTATTTATTCACGCGGGCGAAGCCGGTGGCAAAAACTTCTATATAATTATATATAATGTGGCTTAGTGTGTGTCTTATTGACTGTTACTATGGTATTTTCGATGAATCTTCAGATTTATAGCCTAGCGTGTGAAGTTTTGTTACCAACATCAGATACGAATATTAATCCGTGCGAAGCCGGGGTGGGTCACTAGTTGTATATAAAAAATAAATATATCTATGTCACACGGGACGTTTGCGACCTTTAAATTAATGACGATTCTTAGAAACCCCTATCAAATATGAAATATTTTTGTTGTTTAAGTTGTTATTGTATAGATACGTATATTGATTAACGTGCGAACCGAATTTTTGTGTCACAAACAACATTTTGAGTAATTTATTGATTACAATAATAAGTACGTAATTAAATAAATTCCGGTTTAAGATTATAAATAATTTAGTTAAATTATTCTTTATCAAATGTTTGTCTTATATTTTTTATGTTTCAAGTGGGCAAGCAAGCGTACGGCCCACCTGATGGTAGGCGGTTTCTGTAGCTTATGAGCACTTGCAACATTATTAGTATGTGCCACTCATGCGTTGCCAATCTCTAGATATTTCGATCTTGAATCTCCTTTGCCCAGTAATTTCACTAGCCTACAGTGCCCTTCAAATCGGAACACAGTAATAGTGCCTAAGCACTACTATTGTGCGGTAGTATATTAGACACTGCGGTGGTACCTACCTAGCCGGCCTCTGACAACAAAAGATCTACCACCAGTGTGACTAATTGTACTGGTGGAATAATCTCTACTGTAACAGAGATTATCCAAACAGCGGATGAAGGGGTCGTCACGTCCCGACGACGGTAAATTTGTTTTGGAATTCGTCTATTTTGTGTACAAACCATCTGCAATTGTCACTGTGTGTATAATTCAATAATTTTTGGAACGAAGATTCTTAGTGCGGTTTGGAGGGGTTATTGTAGGCGAGATACCATGTTGCCCCCCGGGACCGAGCTCCGCTAGTGACGAGTGAAGAACAGCGCTTGTTAGATCGCGTTGGTTGGTTCTGAGAGAGTTCCCGTAACCTGTCAAGCGCACTGAGGTCGGCCACTGAGGAGGTTTTAGAGGAACCCCACATAACCCGGTTCTCCTCCCCAGAAAGCCGGGTATCTTGAAGCGGATTTCCTCCCCGTTACCAAAAAAAAAAGGCGAGTTAGTCGGTTCGCGGTTGATTGCGCAAGCGTAACCGTGGCGTTCCATATAGTACAGGCGGGTCGTTGGCTTCATATCATTGGGATCGATGAGCCCCACACTACCACTGATTGGTAGTGTTGCGCGTAAATGCGTTTCCCAACATTTAAAAAAAAAAAGAAGAGCGTTTTTTCACTTGGTAGGACCAAGTGCGTTATGCGTTGTGTTCAGGCCCAAAAAAAAACGTTATAGAAAAGCGTTGAAAGCGCTACCTTGCGTTGTATGGATTTTTGTTTGTGTGGATTGGAAAAGGAAGGAAGATGTAGTGAAATTACAGTAAATAAAATTTTAGTCACTAACTATACAAACCGTACTACTTTCACTATAAACGAAACTATTCCTTCGCGAACAAACAAGTATCCTAATTCCTTTCTTTGTCGTACTTCCAAAAAGTGGAACTCATTGCTAGCTCACGTGTTCCCTCTTTCCTACAATCTGTGCTCCTTCAAACGCGGCGTGAAGAGGCATCTTGCGGGTAGTCAGGGCGAAGGTGGCTAACACGGTTACACGCCTTCGCGTTTGGAATTTATTTCCACTTACCACCAGGTGGAGTAGAGTCATCTGCCTTACTTTCCAAATAAAAAAAAGAAAGGACTCGACCGTGGAAGTACTACCCTCTCACAGAATGTAGACGTAAAGTACACCACCACATACTAATGCACTTCCTTCCTGTGAACTTACTTTTCCTCCATCTCTTCTCCCCCGATTTTAAATGGAAAAACACCGTTATCTCATATCTCACTTTACATCAGAAATTCATATAGAAAAATATTTTTACAAGACCCAGAGCGGTAACCTTTGATTATTGCCATTTTGCCTGTATGGAGTGGCCTGTCTATAGTATATAGTAATACTATGATATTTACAAAGGATTATCGGCCCCTCGATCACGAAGTGACAGTTCTCAAGAATTCGTTCTTATAAGAGGCCAGAGATTAATTAACGCTTTATTAATCCGCTGTTGACTTAACTAATTTAACTCTTTGGATGGAAAGATAATATCTGCTGACTTATTTGGCTAAAAGTAATTAGCTTTCGACGTGATTGCACGTAGCCAAGGAACAATGTATAGGTAATATTTCGTGGTCAAATGATTTTTTGCTTCTAATTTCAAGGTGTTCTACTTTTTAAATATCTATTATAAATTAATCTTTTCTAGATGCATTCCTGAAGTAGTCCTGACTATTTAAGTCACTAAGTTTCGTTTAAATGTATCACAAAGAAAATTTCATTTCTTTTTAAATAATGGGTACTATTCTAATTTATGCTAAGCTTTTCAGTGACTGCTTACCATCAGGCAGACCATGTGCTTATTTGCCAACCGTCATGAAATAAAATTAATAGAAACACATGATTGTATCAAAAGGTTTATTTATCTAAAATTAAATAAACAACACGTAACATCTTACTACATCTTATATTTCCTAGAATTTTAAATGACACATTGCTTACATTACAATTATTAGATAACGAAACATTGGAACAAAGAAACGATTTTTTGCATTATTAATACCAGTAGGCTCCTTCAATAATTCATTTAAAAATATAATTTAATACATGAGGTGTTAAAAGTAATACAACTATTTTACACACACAAAATTAATTAGAACAACTTAACAGACATAATAAATATTATCGAAATTTATTTAATATCCTAATATACCGGTGTTCCTCGACTTCTTTTCACTACCATCACGAAAGCTATCAGATGCGCCAAGCAATACATAGTCGCTAAACAAATGCAGTTCCTCCAAAAATGATCCTCCGAATAACCGAATCTTCTAAGAACATCGGCACCAGTTTTGATACACGGCATTCCTTTAATAGCTACACAGTTTATGGAGTCTATGGAATCCCACTGTATAATAGATATAGATTCCACGCCATAGTAAAAGCCTGATACGTATTTTAGCCAGGATATGTAAGGCGATGCGCTTCCAAGGTTCAGATATATTCCAGAGAACATTGTGCCAATAAGATCGAATGGTACGGACACGAGTGCTGCGGTTTCCATTTTGTCGAATACGGATGATAAAAATGAACCTAAAAAAACATTCTACTAAATTCATATAGTTCTTGAAAGTGGGGTCTGGATCAAATTAACAATACAATAGAAACAATCAGGAAATTATATATGAATATTGAAAAATCGATTCAACGAAAATTATTATAGTTTTGTTCTGACTACGACATAATCTTTTAGCTAAAAAAATTGCCAGATAAAGCAAAAACCATTTTCAAATACTCGTAATTTATTAATTTTTAATTGATAAAAATCCCTGATACAATAAGATAAATAATACAGTTTTAGATATGCTGTGAGAATTGTTAAAACAAAACGTTTTTTTTAAATTAAATAAAATTTTATAAAGATAAAAATTGACTCCTGAATGTTTACCCAAAAACTAATCTCAACGATGTAATTATAGACAAAAGTAGGACGCTGTTTCATTTAAAATATTAGGTACTAACATAAATTGTTTGATATAGATATTAATGACAAGTTGTTGAGGAAATAATTATAGTAGAAACAGGTAATATTACCGTAAGCGTTCGCGTAGTTAGCACAGAGGATGCATACAAATGAAATGCCGAGCCAGTTCATGAAGCCACCTTGAAGCCCGGCCACCGTGAAAACTAACGTCACAAACAGGATTGGTTCAACCACAGCTCTCGGTATCTATAAGAAAACAGCATTATTTTAATACAGTTTTGTAGCATTGCTGTTGGCTCTTCTGGCCTTGACAGCGTCATCGAGCGTGGGGGCCGAGTAAACCGTAAAAATGAGGGCGCTAAAAATGTAAATAATATAAGTAAATAAATGCTATACACCATTAGGATAGTAATATCCTGTGTTGGGGATCCGAAAACATACACAAGGACAAGAAACAATAATTACATTTTAAATCAACAACGTTTTAAGCTTGTCTCAAAGCTTAATGTACATAAATATGAGTGCAAAGATTAACCTATGATGTGATTATTTCATTATTATTAAAAAATAGAAGGTAACGATTAAATGCAATGAATCTGCAATCATTTAAAAACATTACAAGCTGTTTTTTTGTGCATAGATGATGCGCCATTCGAGAACTACAATAACAAAATATAAGAAAACTGGCATTATGAATTATGACGCTAAACTAAAGATACATAATATTCAAACGCTAAACTAAAGACTTTACAAGCAATATACAATAATCTCTAAAAGTGTAATTAAACTAAATGAATGAGATTTATTTTTCTTCAAAAAGTTAGCGGCTTTTTTCTTTAAAATGTAGTTTTGTCGATTAGATAATATTTATATTGATACGTGAAGTTTGATGTCGGCACTATAACAATTTAGATAATATTACATTATGCACCTAGGGAGAAATGGAGGAAATTCTCACCCGTGATTATCGGCGGGTGAGAATGTCCCACTTTTCTGCGTAATTGCGTTTTCTGCTTTTTTGCGTATATGATTTTTTCTGTGATGAAAAGCTCGCTTTTAGTGCCTGGTACGAGGGAAAAAGACTTAGTATTAAGTGTCATCTTGCTGGAAGAGAATCAGTCACTTTTCTCTCTCGTAGTAAAAGCGATCTCTTCATCAAGTAAGAAAAAAAACTAATTTAATTTAATAGACTTAAATTGTCTTGTAATAATTACATTGATTGATTTGTACGAGAGTAAATATTAAAATGTTAAGATTAGATTTTATTTCTAAAGCAATTAATTTTTTTAGATATATCATATCAGTTCACAGACAATAGAACTATATTACATGATTGAGCTTGTCACCGTCGTGGCGTTGTGGGTAGCAAGTCTGCCTTTAGCCTTGACGGTTGCGGGTTCGATTCCCGCTCGGAGCAGATGTTTGTATTAATCGTACAGGCATGTTTTCCGGTCTGGGTGTGTTTTGTCCTTGTCATTGTGGATGTTTCCGGACCCCCGACACAGGATTTATTATCCTAATGGGAGCCGTTGAGTGTGTAGCGTTTATTTATTTATTTATTTATGATTTAGGAACAGAAATAATTAAAAACGAAGAAGATTGATTGATAAAATACAATAAAATGCAAATAAATAGAATTTATTACTATAACGAATGTGAGAACTAAATTGCTTGAATAAAATTTATGTTGACATTTCCATAAATAGTGATTGAGATTATCTTAAAATTAATAGCTTAGACAGCCTCGTATATCGCTGACGACTTGATTATATAAATCTTCCCATGTACAAGCGACCTGTCCTCGGTTAGCTTTAATAGCTTTAAGATTTAAATACTAATAATAAACGCTACACACTCAACGACACCCTTTAGGATAGTTAAATCCATTACAAGGACAAACACACCCAGATCAGAGCTCTTGATCGTATGGTTAATACAAACATCTGCTCTGAGTGGGAATCAGAATCACGACCTGTGTTGCTTAAGGCGGGTTTGCTATCGCTGCGCCACAACATCGACAAAATAATCTATTCATGAATATCTATGCACACTCTAGCAACCCTATGTAGTAGCCTAGTAGGCACCTAAGAACAGAGATCTATCCGAAGACAAAGTGCTGAAAGCTGGCCTGGCTGGTGAAAAACTGATAGCCCTCGTGGAGCCTGAATGTTGATTCCTCAAGTCATCTTTTTTTTATGTTAAATGTTGGCAAACAAGCATACGGCCCACCTGATGGTAAGTGGTTACCGTAGCCTATGAGCGCTTGCAGAACCATTAGTAGGTGCCACTCACGCGTTGCCAAACTCGAGATATTGGTTCTTAAATCTCGTCTGCCCAGTAATTTCACTAGCGTACAGTGCCCTTTAAACCGGAACACAGTAATGCCTAAGCACTACTATTTGGCGGCAGAATATTTGACACTGCGGTGGTACCTACCTAGCCGGCCTCTTGCAACAAAAGACCTACCACCAGTGTGACTGACTGTACTGGTGGAATAATCTCTGCTGGGACAGAGGTTATACCAACAGCGGGCGATGGGGTCGTCACATCCCGACGCCGGTAAAATCATCGGTAGTAGTCAGTGTTTTATAGACTCATGGAGTGGAATGCTCTTCCGGCGTCTGTATTCCCGAATACATACAACCTGAACATCTTCAAGGCTAACTCTGTACTGCGAGTACACAGGCTTCTTATGAGTTAGCTCGCTCCACCACTATTTAGACCTCATCAATGTCTTTGTGCTCGATGGAGTTCAAGAGCTTACCCATTTAAAAAATATAATGGAGGTAGCACTCCGATAGCATTCTAGTCGACAGAGTCTTTGGAAGGTCACTTTGTATCAGAGAGCTCATCAAATAAATATTTTGTACAGCCCTATGATATACAAGGAGCATTTACTCCAAACGTCAAATTTCTAGATCAACCGGTTTAGGCATTACTTTTTTTGTTTTTAGGAAAAATTATATGATATTATGATACAAATAGATAAAAACCAATTTAAATAACTAATCTTTTATAGATATACAAGGAGATATAGGTATAACAGAAAGCCTACTTCTACTCAATTGACATTTACATGACAGCTGTTTTGAAAGTAATTGTACATGGCTTTGAATATGATGATATCAATATACGAAATTATTTTTTTGAAGACTTATTAATTATGTATCTTTATAAGATATAGCAGGTCGGATGATCATTGACATAGAATGCTTTTAATAAAGTTAATTGCGTAATTTTATTTGCTTGTTTTTTAATACACGTTATCTTAATTGATGAAGCAATTAAAATTTGTTTTTGTCGTAAATAAGTTTATCTTGTAAAGAGTCTATGACATAATTTGTCTAATATGTTATATATTTTTAAATTCATTGAACGAATCGTGGTTTCAGTCTAACTGAAAAAGCGTTTCTATGTATTTATATATGTGTATTATTATTTAGACGATTTTTACCGACCCGATCGCTCGCTGTGGGGATAATCTCTGTCACAGCCAAGATTATTCCAACAGTGCAATCAGTCTTACTGGTGGTAGGTCTTTGGTTGCAAGTGGCCAGCGAGGTAGGTACCACCGCAGTGTCAGTTCTACCGCAAAGCAGTAGTGTCTTTGACATTGCTGTGTTTCGGTTTGAAGGACACCGTAGGCTA
The DNA here is from genome assembly GCA_023373885.1 of Hestina assimilis. Lineage (NCBI taxonomy): Eukaryota > Metazoa > Arthropoda > Insecta > Lepidoptera > Nymphalidae > Hestina > Hestina assimilis. The sequence goes on along the minus strand of CM041740.1, from coordinate 4,121,935 downwards.
GTGAAATTACTGGGCAACGGATTTAAGAACCAACGTCTCGAGGTTGGTATGCTTGCTTGCCAACTTAGTATCATAAAAAAACACATTCATTGGTAATAAAATAATTTTTGAGCATATCTAGCTATAGCTTCTACATTGAGAAAGAGGTTCGTATTATATTCAGAATTATATTACGTATAGTGTTACTAAATGATAGAGTAAAATAATTAGCAGTCAAGTGCGTTGTGGACCACGCACAGTTGAAACTAAAGGGTTCCGCAGCATGGTTATATAATAATATATATAATAATAACTTTATTTCGGTCAACAATGGATCATATGTTGTTAGTAATACAAGTATCTTACGCCTATTTATTAGTAATTTCTAAAACTTATTTAACCTAAGACAGGATTAATTTGTCAGCACGTGAAGCAGTGGTTCACATACAAACAATCGAATCTATTAACAAATGCTCTCAGGACGCCACTTGAGCTGGAACGAATCCTGCGCAACAACGATGTGCACCGCTTTCGCATAATGGTATAAAAACAGTCCACATACGCCTCGGCAAACATCCCCGATGCACTATAAAAACGAGGCATACCCATTAGCATCCTGAAAGCATTGTTATATTGTACACGCAGGGCGTTGTACTGTTTCCGCGTATAGTCTGCCCACACGCTGCTAGGGTAAAATGTGGTGCAGTAAGCTCTGAAAAGCGTCATTTTGACTGGCATTGAGCAACGAGCAAACCTGCGAATAATCATATTTGCCCTAACAGACAAAGCCCTGCGTTCTCTTTCAATATCTAAATTGTCTTTCAAGTCATAGAATACTACATGGCCAAGATATTTAAAGCATTCAACTCTCTTTAGTGGAACCCCGTGTAACTTGATAGCAGGTACAATAGATAGAATCGATTTTCCCCTGGCCTGAAAGACCATGCATTCGTGCATTTTTCTCACATTTATAGACTAAGCCATGACGTTTGGAATAGTTCTCACAAAGACTTAGCAGTTTTGCTAACCCAGAGACAGATGCACTCAGCAGAACCATGTCGTCTGCGTAACTAATGTTATTAAGACAGAGTCCGTCAATATGACATCCGCCACGAGTGCTACTGAGAGTCTGTATTAGGGCATTCACATACAGATTAAACAACTTGGGTGAGGTCAGGCCACCCTGCCTCACCCCACATTCCAACCTGTAAGACCTTGAGTAGCTCTCTGACCATCGCACAACAGTAACCTGATTCTTATACCAAAACTTAAAAATCCTGTTGATCTCTTCAGGCATGCCAGTGAGTTTTAATTTCTGCCATAAGATATCGTAATTAAAATGCCTTGGATAAATCGAGAAAACAGGCGTAAATGGGTGATGGTAAGGTTATGAAGAATCTTAACGGTTTTAAAAATAATAACGAATTAAAACCGACCGCAAAAATAAGTTGGTAATTTCATAGTAATTATTGAAAGTAATATGAAAAACAAAGTTATGGGAAAAACTTATATGTCTCTTAAATTTATAGACCTATCTTCTTCAAACTAAATGTGGATGAAAGTTCATGTGGTATTCTACAAGCTCAAATTTTTCCAAAATTTTAAATCCCATAGTTCAAAAGTTAGAGGGGGACACGATTTTTACGACTTTAGGAGCTAATATCTCAACAACTACTGGCTTAATGAAAAACTCAAAATCAAACCTCGTTATCATTTTAAAAGAACTATCCAAAGATATCTCACACGTTGCCATACGTTGAAATTTTTTTCAATCGTCAGTTACATGTATGGACTGCTACCCTTAATTCATATATATATTAAGATTTTATTACAAAATCCTTGTGCGGTTCATGGAATACACCTAATTAGTAAATTTCGTTTAGATAGAGTCAATGGTCTCCGAGTAAAATGACTGTGACATACGGACGGACAGACGGACGGACGGACAGACGGACATGACGAAACTATAAGGGTTCCGTTTTAGCCATTTGGCTACGGAACCCTAAAAATCAAAAACGTAAAACACAATTCCCGACTATTTTTACATGTAATACGATTAATTTCAAGTTTATAAGATCTACTTACCCAAAATATCACTTTCGAAAGGTAATATGGAACAGGCGCGTATAATCCACTAGCAGTTTCCCGCAGCAGTATGGGGACTTCGCTCGGGAAGGTGATGAAGACCGCATAAATGAACAGAAATATGGTTTCCGTGATCATTAAGTATAGAAGACCTTCAGCGTTCTGAATATCGCGCTGGTCTAGCTCCTTGAAATGTCCCATGTAAGGGACTGATATGACCAAGCCGACGAACTGTTGAAAAACATCTAATTTATTAATATGATTAAGCATAGCTAAACACGGACCACTTAAAGGCGACATGACTGGCCGCTTTATGTTCTTAAGGTGCGGAACAATGAGCTGCCGGTTAAAAATGAGTGCTCGAAAATGCTAACGCATTAACTGTTTGAGCTGTCCAATGTTTTTAAATCCGTCAGCACAAAAATTATTAAAAGAATAGTGTTTACTATGTACTTAGGCTTTTCTTACACTAAGAAATTTAAGGACCAAATGCAGTAAAGTTACTGTAATTAATGATGTATGTGTTAGAATAAGCATATAAACTTGACGATCTTACCATTAGGAGCAAAAATTCAGCAATCCATATAGATTTATTGTGTTTTATTGATAGTATATTTCTCCACATCAGCCAATAGAATTGCACAAAATAGTTCACTTTGACTCTGAAATTAAATCAATTTTATAATATTACAAATATACATATTTATTAAGAACGAATTATATAAAATTGTATAAGAATTACTCACAGAGTTAAATACCGCTCGAAATACAAGTTCTAGAAAAGAAAGAAATATTTTAATAATATAATAACGAACAGTGCTTATTCAAGTACGAATTATTTACGTTTAAAAAAAAAAAAAAAAAAAAGGAATTTTCATGAATATTAGTTGTAATGCACAAATTTAGTAATATATTATAGTTATATTGGTAATAAAAGTTCTTTAAGTTTAAATCTTGGCTCAATATTTCAAAAAACAATTTAATGGAAAATTTTACGATTGACCAGCGGGCGAAGTCGTCAGCTCAATAATAAAATATTATTGATAATTGATTATTATATAAAATATTATGGCTTGTTTTAATTAATTAATAAGCTTGAGATTAACGTTTTATATCATTGCTAATGTCTAAAGTTTTATTTATAGATTAATAAATACTGACCATAAATTATATATTGAAAATTAAATTTGTCATAAATGTTGAATAAAATTAGAAACCGTTAAGGACTGAACATATTTAAATTGTTATTATTTACGATCGTTTAAACATAAATGACTGCTGTATTAATTTATGAGAACTTATGAATTTTATCCGCATTTTTACTAGTTAGGTAGTATTAAAAATCTTCCTAATATTTTTATTGGTTGGAACATTTCAAGGTTCTTTTGTAATTTAAATCCAATACCTACCTTCTTGGAAAAATATAATGACTCCACGGCCACGCAACTCAGCGTATGATATTGCAGGGCCGAATCGTATATAATTTAAATAATAATATAAATACATACCAAGTCATACACGCAAGAATAATTTTAATTATAGGAAATTTATCGTTCGTTACTTTTTTTTTTGAGTGTGGCAGTGGAAATAACTGGGCAATATATGCAATTAAAAAAATAAAAGGGATTTTCAACACTGCGTTAATTAAAATTTATTTTTACGCCATTTGTTACAATTTCAATATATACTTCACAGGCATAAATATTATTATAAACTAGAACATTAAACTGAGCATTTTGTCATATTTAAATTATATAATTTTAGTTTCATTGGACGGATTAAATGTCACATCAGTCTTGTGTTAAGTTAAAAGATACAATATTCCGGTTCTAGATGAAGGAACACGTCAACTGGAAATGCTTCGTATCTATGTCATTACTTCCAAGTTTCTGGACCTCCTTCCAGATAAATTTATATCTCACGTTGTTTTTTGTTCATTAACACTTTGTACAACTTTTTCCCAGTTTAGATAATATATTTTTTAATGGAAGTAATCTATGAAATTGACTGTACTTTTAATTTATTCTTAAATATCAATGTCTAAATAACTGGCTACTGATATAATTATCAGCATTTGTACATTAAAATCGAAATATCCAAGAAACGAATAATCTTACTTAATTACTGTTTTTTATACTACTAAAGAAATGTTAACATTTCTATAACTCAGGGGTCATTATTTTTAAAATGTTATCATGTTAAATCTATCACAATATTATTCTATAAAGCTTAAGAGTTTTTTGGTTGTTTGGTTGGCCGCTCTAATCTCTGAAACTACTGATCGAAAATGAAAAATTCTTTCTACATCTGATAGCGCATTTGGGGTAGGCTATAGGCTATATAATATCATGATACTATACATAGAATCCGAGCGATAAGAAAAAAAGCGCGAGCGAGCGATGCGAAACGGTGAGTTGGTGGAACAGCAGTACAGTAATAAAGTGCAAGACAGTTTGTTTGTTTGTTTAACTAAACAATAACTATGTAGATCACACAAGCGAAACCACACAGGTAGTTTAAACATAAAATAGGTGTTTGATTGGACGCAATTAAGCACTTCGACACCAGGCCAATAGCCGAGACAATCCACCAGTGAATAAGCCAATCCATTGGACTAGTTTCATCCAATAGAAATGAGAATATGCCTTGGATATTTCATATATGTATCAGTATTAGAAGCTAATGAACAAGACAAACCACCACACAAAGTGGTAGAAGAAGGTATTGGCTCCGAAAAACTTTAAAGTCATTCTATTTTATTGGAATGTCTTGAAGACAAATGATGGAATAATCCAATGCGGCGGATTGTCTTTATTTATACGATGGTAACATTGGATTGGCTTAGTAGAATAGATCGGCTGCTGGCCTCGTCTAAAGAGTCCATTAGATTGTTAAAAATTCTATTCGATTTCATCCGTCAGCGACATAGACGATTAAAAGAATTTAGATCTCAGTGATTTTAGTGATCGTTAACTTAGATTTGATAATGATTTACGACGACAAAATTTAAATAAGCCACTTGAAGCATTTAAATCGTTTAGTAATAATAATTAGTAAAGATATAGTATGGTAACAAAAAATAGTATGGAGAGAACCTTTTTCAAATCGATTTTTATTTATAACATAGATAAGAAAACGAAAATGACTTCTGTTGTGATAAGAGTAATTTAATTTAATGCAAACATTTATTTATTAGGCACTACAAAGCTTGTTTTGATTTCAAATATCGTTACTCAGTTACTTGCTGGAAATAAACATTTTAATAAATTAAGTCATTGAGATAGTGTCTTTATAGGGTTAATGGCGTTTAGCGCGTGACTTAATTACTAGACAAACTGGATCTCCGGTTACAATTTATCAGATTTCAATTTTAATTAAACTGGAATTGCTCCAGGACCTTTCTCTTCAATTAGAAGGGGACCTCGGCACAGCGAAAATACAACAGCGACGTAGATAATATAATACTTGCTTTATCAACCAATTAGGCATTGCTTATTTCGCCATGGCCAGCCTTGAAAGGCATTTAGTCCCATCCGAGTCTTTAAGATTACTTTGAGTGTAGCTTACGACAACTATTTTCCACAAATGACTTAATGCTTTTAACTTGTCTACTTTAAAAATTACGATGTATGTAAATTTAAATCTTACCTTTTCATCCACATGCCCATTAAAATATTCCATTTCATCTTTAACATCACCAACTCTGCTTTCAATAGCAGCTGCTATACTGGATCTCTGGTATTCGTTGCATATGCGTCTGATCCTATCACGACTCTCCATTTCCTTGTCGATTTGAATACCGAGTAGCGTCACATAATACTCCGCAGCGTTGAAGCCAACCGGGCACTTATAGTTTAGTCTGCGAGAAAAGAAAAATATGAATATATCTAATTATTTTATAAAATATCTCTCTTTTCTTACGATATTTTATGTCGTTTAGTTAAATACGCGAAATTGTACATCGTGTTTTCGTACTTTCAGCTTGACAATTGTAATGTTAATTGACCCTGAAGGAATCAATTGGATTCTCGATCAAACAGGGATTGACAATTGTTGCATGATTGATGGTCACTGACGTTATGACACAATACTATAAACAAATTTTTTTCAACATAAGCTTCGATATTTAGATGTTTAGGTCATAAAGAATTGATTAGTGTATCAACTTCATTAACTTAATTCACATTTCAAGCATTTAAGTATCTATTATAATTTATATTAGTCTTCTTCTTCCTAGCATTATTCCCAAGGTTTGTTTATACTCTTATTATGATTTGACGGTTTACTAGTATCTACACATAACGATTGTCATTTGACTCCGCAACCCTAAGGGCGAACCAGTAACGCATTAGATAATAGCAATTTACTTATCAAAAGCGATTATTATCAAATGTTAGGATAACAACCGGCACCGTCAGCTCAACGTGCTCTCTGAGGCACGGTGCGGAGACCCACAAGGACAAGCGGTTAGAACGAAAAAGACATTTATAACAAACATCTGCTCCGATCGAGATTAAAACCCGCGACTGTCGAGGCCCAACAAAATTAAAATTAAATTCAACATCGAGTAACTATTTTGGATTTTAATAAACTTATCTCAGGATAATCTGAATTTTAATGTATCTGACTGACATTTCTCGGAATATTATTATAATATTAAATGTATTTCTTAAGTGTTCTCTGCATTTAAATCGATTGACATATTATATAGATTAAAAAAAACTAAATTGGATTAAGATTTTCAATGTATTATTTATGTTCATTAGAAGTTGTCTATTTCTTAAGTGTTTTCAAAATATTTAAATATTAATATTAACATATGAGCACCTATGAAATTAATATATATTTGAATAATTTTTCCAATTATGACTTATCTGAACCGTATTTTTTCGATAAATTTATTTCAGACTTCCGCAACCAATTTCCGCAAACTAGGTCTTCATAGAGACCTAGCAATCGATTCGATTTCAAACCTAATAAAGCAGGGTTCCTGCTTTTGCTGTTGGCATGTAAGATAAAATATTAAATGTTTATAGTCTAAATTATTTCTCCAAAGCTCCTCTATCAAGATGGTCCGATGTCATTTTACTGTAAAATGATCATAAAAAAGATATGACGCCTAAAAAATAATGACTTATATTATTTTCGTTAATATCTTTGTTCTTAAAAGTTTAAAACCAAACTTGTAGAGGATTTAATTTGCAATAAAAATTTCTTTTACAAATATTTTGAGTAACTAATAGTTTGCCCGATAAAGCGTGAAAATATGTACCCCTTTTTCAAGATGGCAGAAAACCCATTAGGGTTGCGATCCTACAAATTTGAAGTTAGCGTCACACTGGGGGTTAGTATGAGCTCTACATATAAAAAAAATTGCATCGTCTGACAAATGCACGCTAAGGCCAAAAAATTAGCATTTCAATAGACTATACGTAAATTTAATGAGAGCCTCAACAAGGACTTTAGGTAGAGAAACATTTTGACTACACTATTACAAGGATAACATTCCATAAATATGTATTTTTATGTATAATTATGTAAATTGCCAATAAAATATACTAATAAATTCATTTTATGAACACAATTCACATCTAGTTATGTGACTATCATAAATTGTAGAATTTTCTGATTTCGATAACCGTGGGATCATTCAGCAAACGAATTGCGGTTTATTAAAGTGCGGTCACTAACCACGTTCCGTGATTTATTGAGTAGTTGATGACATACATGCTTCTACAGGAAAAATACCTAGTACACTCTTATGAGTGTAGCATTACGTTTTTTTTTATATATTTTTTCGTCGTCCATTTTTGGCCAAAGAATTTTATCGGGAATCAATCCCAAATTCATAGGGGAAATGCAGCTAGCATTCTTGCCACCATTCCCCGTGAACATTATTTGTACAGTTTTAATTATTTGTAAATATAGTTAGTATTAATAATAATAATAATAAACGCTACACACTCAACGGCTCCCATTAGGATAATTATATCCTGTGTTGGGGGTCCGGAAACATTCACCAATGACAAGGACAAACACACCCAGACCGGAAATCGTGCCTGTACGATTAATACAAACATTTGCTCCGAGCGGGAATCGAACCTGCAACCGTCGAGGCTAATGGCAGACTCGCTACCCACAACGCCACAACGGTGTCAAATATTTGAATTATAAATATAGTGTAATTAAAATTGGTCCCAACTATCCCCTATCTCTGTCGTGTTTTCTTTCCCCTGAGCTCCAATCCCACCCATTGAGTTAGTAACGCGTAGATAATGCCGCGTAGATAATGATAATGAGTTGCAAACATTCAAAGACTTAGGTGTACGCTTACTATAAGACAGCCCGTATAAAAAGCATCATCTTGATATACAAAAAAACAATATATTTATTTTACATTACAGTACTACATACAATTAATACACATATAGGTAAATCTCAGTAAGTCCAGTTATGTCCATAATATTATAAATAAATAAATAAACACAACACACTCAACGGCCCCCTTTAGGATAGTGATATCCTGTGTCGGGGGTCCGGAAACACATCCAAAGACAAGGACACATACACCCAGACCGGAAAATATGCTTGCATGGTCAATACAAACATATTATGCTGCGAGCGGGAATCGAACCCGCGACCTGTGGCGTTTAACGCAGTCGTCATTAAAATAGAACATTGCGCTATTTATTTATTCATAACGTTATTATTTTAGCATAACGATTAAAAAGCCATCTTTGAATAATAATAAATATGACATATTATGACCACACAAAATGATCAAATTATATTTTAATAAAGGTTAATAAGACAACTTGTCTTGACTGATTTATCAACTCTAATCCGTGAAATTATGTAATAATTTCATTTTATTTAATGAATGAAAATTATTTATTTAATAATTTTTTTTTATGTTACAAGTTGGCAAACAAGCATACGGCCCACCTGATGTTAAGTGGTTGCCGTAGCCTATGAGCGCTTGCAGCACTATTAGTAGGTGCCACTCACGTGTTGCCAACCTCGAGATATTGGTTCTTAAATCGCCTCTGCCCAGTAATTTCACTAGTCTACAGTGCCCTTCAAACCGGAACACAGTAATGTCTAAGCACTACTATTTGGCGGCAGAATATTTGAAACTGCGGTGGTACCTACCTAGCCGGCCTCCTGCAATTAAAGACCTACCAGTGTGACTGATTACACTGGTGGAATAATCTCTGCTATGACAGAGGTTATCCCAACAGCGGCCGATGGGGTCGTTACATCCTGACGCCGGGAAATGTCAGTAAGTGTAATTTAAATGTCAGAAATGATTTTAAGAATGATAGAAGAAGCTTAAAGGGATTTAGATATATATGAGAACCACCTGGAGCAGATATTGCCGTTACTCAATAAACAATAGGGTTCGATCCTAACTCCCTTGGGCTATTATCGTACCTCCTAGTTACGAGCTTATTCGGAGGAGTAATTACTATTACTAAACTTGAAAAAATGCATTGCTATTATTCCTTTTAAAAGAAGTATGAGGAACCAATTATTTATATATTGTATTAAAGGTGTCTCATTAAATACCAAAGCCACGGACAAAAGCTGGTTACTATATTATTTTAAAAGATCTTGGATTAAAAATGTAATTCCTATTCCTACATTCTATAAAAAATCGGTTATATTAAAAAAATGCATTTACCTAAGCATTAAATTAATCGTAATTTGTGCTTTAAAACAAAAACAACTTTATTTTTTGCTTATCATAATTGACCAGTTTTATATAGGACATATAAGTGCTTTTTTTATACAGGAAATGGGATATAAAAACAAATGAATTAAATTAAAAAAACCAATTTATTTTTATTCTTTTATATATGTAATATTAAAGGCCCAACTGATGGTTTATTATGCTAAGCATTTATAATTTAGAATAAAAAATAATTATATGTACGTCATTTAAATATTCTAAACAATATAAAGAGGCTATTTATAGTAAGATTTAGCATATAAGAAATATTTCCGTAAAAAATGTAGCGGCTGTATAATATTTTTAATTAAATAGCCTTAAATTTACATATGGCCTTGATTATTAATCATGCTTATTCTTAGGTTTAGGTAGTAAGGAGGATTCAGACCTGCGTTTTATATGAGCGTCAAACCTGGTTTTTCGAAGGGCGTATATGGACGGGCGTTGAGGCGCTTATAAGCTCAAGTTAGTATACTGAAGTAAGTTAGAAAATTTACATTATAATCCAGTGAGAAACCTTCTTAGATACAGTGGTAAAACTAATAGTTTGGGTTTGATCCTGACCCCTTTGGGCTATTTTCGTACCCATTTCTAGCGCAAGCTACGCGCTTATTTGGAGGAATAGAAATATTATTAATGTCTTGAAAAAAAAGCATTGCTAATGCAAATTGCCGAAAAATGCTAGGACGAAAAAGTAGTTTATGACATTATACAGTCATATTTGTCCTGTGTTGTGTAATAATACTTTTAGATAAGTTATTAATTTAAACAAACAAAATTACTTACGAGGCAAAAAACTGATCCGCTTGTTCTATTGTTCCATGGAAGGCAGTTCGTCCATTCGCCAATAGCACAACCTGGTGGAACAGCTCGAAGACTCCTGAAGCTGGCTGATGTACGGAACATATGACCAATTTCCCACCGATAGCTAGTCTTCTAAGACGTGAGACAACTGCACTAGCTGCTGAACTGTCTAGGCCTGTTGTTGGTTCATCGCAGAATAATATTGGTGGGTCGTTGAGAAGCTATTAACAAAATAAATAGATTAATAAACATTCGCTACAAACATTACGTTGGTTAACATATGCTATGTTAGGAAATAGAACAGACACAATCACAAATATACACCATAACTACATATACGGTGAATATTTTGTCGGCGTCGGGACGTGACGACCCCATCGCCCGCTGTTAGGATAATCTCTGCCACGGTAGATCAAATCAAATCAAATCAAATCAAATATTTTTATTCAACATAAAAAGCATTACACTTATTTGTTGAAAGTCAGATTCTACCACCGGCTCCAAAATGGAAAAATCTCTACCTGAGAAGAACCGGCGAAACAAACTCAGGGGGTTTTATCTTTTTTTTTATATGTATTTTTTTAAACTGATATTAGTTTACATATTATAGTCACTGAAAAGCCTGGAGTGACTGTCTCATTCCCAAGGCGTGGTGTCCTCAAGGTATTCACTAATTTTATAATAGCCTTTACCACACAAACGTTCTTTGACCTTTTTTTAAATTTATTTAAAGAAAGTTTCTGAACGCTTTCTGGGATCCTATTGTAAAACCGTATACAGTTACCCTTAAAAGAGATTATTCTATGATAGAAAAGTCACGATGGACACTTACTTTGTTTTACTCTACTTAGCAATTTCTGTTAAATTCATTTTTCAAGGCTAGATTGTAACGCTAATGAAGTGTATTTTAATAATTATTATAAGTCACGTCATTAAGTTAAAAAAAAAATGGTTAGTGAAAGCTGTTTGGTCTACTTCCAGAGTATATAGAATCTTCGATATTACTGCTACTACCTAAGTAGGTGTTACTCACGCATTGCCAACATCGAGATATTTTTTCTTAAATCGTCTTTGCCCAGAAATTTCACTAACCCTGTGCCCCTCAAATCGAAACACAGTCATGCAAAATACTACTGTTTTGAGTTTTAATATCTGACATTGTTGTGTTACCTAGCCGACCTCTTGCGGTGAAAAGACCTACCAGCAAACATCCTCATAACAATTGACAAATTTATTGACAGGTTAAATCCTGGTTATTTACGCTAATGCTATTAATTAATGGCTTACCTGAACAGCTAGTGCCACTCGTTTCCTCTCTCCTCCAGACAACGCCTTTAATTTTGTAGTCGTGCAGCTCACAACACCTAAATCTGCTAGTAACTGCTGGATACGCTTTGACCTCACAATCGCTGATGCACGCTTGTCCATCATGAGACGAGCCTGATGAAAAAGTATAGACGTTAATTTCAAAACATTTTACATTTTCTCAAAAAGAATGCACAATATGTTATCAATAATTCTTTATCATGGCATATGGATTGGTAAACAAGCATTCGTCCGCCTGATGGTAAACAGTCACCGCAACCTATCAACGCTTTTGATGCTTTAAATATCATAAGGTAGCTATCAACCCGAGGGATAAGAGGCAGGGGAGGAGAAGGGAAAAAGGAAGGGAACAGAGGGGGAGGGGAGATTTGGATGTTTGCCAAACCGTCATGACATAAAAAATATGTAAATATAAAACGAGCACGGTCGCAGACAATTTTAGTGAATGAGACAAGTATTTTTATAATCATTTCAAAAGATAAAGCTTTAAAGAAACGTTTGTCCTCGTCTACGAAATGATAAATAAAAAAACGATACATTTCTATCAACGGTCCTCAGTGCGTTGTACATTTTGAAATTACCGATAATTTATGAATTAAGGTAAGGTTCTGACATATATAAAAATATGTAATATAATATAAATCTTTATTCGTATATAAGGATTGAAAAGCATACAGTCATAAATTGTTTACAAAATTTTTGGTGTGTACATTTTCAATATCAATCAAGTGGGTGATGTACTGTATTCCTAGCTAGGTTATAGAAAACCTGTATTAAGGAATAAACAGTTCAGTTCCCCCTTTTTAATGTTACAGTAAATGATAAAGTTTTTGTACAGAGTTAAGTTTTATGGCTGCTTAAGGCTTCGCTTACTATCTAATACTATACATAGAAAAATTAAAAGGAATTACAAAAAAAAAAAAAAAAAAAAAAAACAATAAAGAATATATGTTATGTCATTTATGTAAATATTGAATGTGTGTGCGTGTAATTGTGTGTTTGACTGTGCTCGTATGTGAAATATGTATGTGAAATAAGTATCAGAAAAACTTTAGACTTTAGACTTAGACATTTAAATATGCTCTTTCATATTAACAAAATTTTCAAAGATTCGCTAGTAAATTCACTTCGTAAATAAGCACAACGCAACGAAATAAAGTTAGTCACAATCTATTGGATTGAAGTTAGCAGCACAAACTTGTAACATAATCGAATAAATTTAACGTGTTACTAACTTAGTTCCGTTGAATTTTCGAAGGTCCTTAATTAATATAAGTCAATGAAAATAAGCTGAACATTTTGCTTTAATAGTAGTAAAATATTATTTTTTATAAATTTATCAGTTGTTATAAATGTAAAAGAGCTAAAATAAATCAAGAATGAAAACATTAAGTATCATATTACCATTAAATAAAATAATCGATTTTGGTAACCAGATCGCAATAATAAAAGCTTAATATGTTTTATTAAAATGCTAATAGCACTTTGATTCATCTATCTTGGTCATCCTGTGTAAAGGAGACGATGAGAAAATGATTATGCTAATTGTACATTAATCAAAATATCTGATGATATTTTCGTCTCCTGGACAGATTTACTAAATACTATCGACAGGGTCTTCCATACTGGCAAAATGTACAAAGACTGGTGCTCCTTTTCAAATTAAACCTGAAAGCACCGAAATGAAATTAAATAAACGAAGAACCAATTTCCGCCGGAGGTCTATCCGAACCAATACGAACTGGGAACCTTCAAGATAAAAGCCTAATCTTTCCTTCAACGTCGGCAACGCACCTGCATGCTCTCTGGTGCTGCAGATGTTCATGGGCGGTGGTGATCACTTAACATCAAGTGATCAAGCCCGTTTGCTCCCTCTTACATAAAGAAAATCACACGCTAAGCTTTTTTCATGCTTCTACTTTCAAAAACGAAGGACATCCATACAAACTTTCAACTCTTTTTTTGCTCATTCACGGTAGGAATTTTAGAAAATGTTAAAACATCATGTTTCTTTATCTGTGATTGCGATGAATCCTTTCATAGTGATCGTTTACGCTTTAAATCAGCTTTCTAGGTCCAAGGGCTTAGACTCAGCGTTTGTATGTCAGTTAGGTCTTTTTTATACACACAGGAGATTACAATATTATTCATCGTATTAGATTGTAACACCTTGGGTAAAACTTTTGATCTGAGTTATTGATTTCATTATTTATTTATATCGAATAAGTGGACCAACTTTAAAGGTGCACGTCACTTTGATAACGACTCGCTTAAAGAAACTTTGTAACTCAATCTAGTAATAAATTTATCGAATCAGTGATGTGAAGGAGTGAACAAAAACGATAATTGATAAAAGTAATTAGCGTCAATTAAATAAACTAACATAACACTGAACATAAGAACAAAGATTACATATTATATTTCCTATGCTGCATGACTAAGCTTGCTTAGGTATTAAATTAATGCCAGTTTTTAGGGATCCGCATACAAAGGGCGCCAACGGAACCTTATTAATAAGCCTCCGCTGTCTGTCCGCCTGTCCGTCTGTCAGCGGACTGTATTTCACAAACCTAACTATTAAGGTATAATAGGTAGACTATTCTGACGCAAATAAGTAATACTATGTCAACCCACACGAATGTCATTTCGAGAAAAACGCGTTTCAAAATTCTGAACAACTTGCTTTATATGATTTTTTTATGTATTGTTCAAGTTTTTGGCAATTTCAGATTTATGTCAGTTATTTTACTTATTTTCACAAAAAATAAGTATACAAACTGCATATTTCGTATATAATATAACCCAAAATGTTTAAAAATACATAAATTGTACGATTGAAAAAATGGCTTTTTTAGAAGTTTTAAAGCTTAAAACCCCACAAATATTAAAGAAAATGTTCTTCAGCCAACACATTTACCAACACTTCTGCATATATAACTCAGTTTTTTTAAATTTTGTGGGTTGACATGGTATTACTTATTTGCGTCCATTAAGGGAGATGATTTTTTACAGAATTTGCAGAATTTATTTCTGTTGCCGGTGCTACAATAAAAATAGTAAAAAATAAAATAAAGTTTTAAAAAAGCTCCCATATAATAAGCTTGTTACTTTTAATTCTTTATGTGCATGACCGACAAGCGCTTGACCGATTTTTTTATATTTTCACTCGTATGTAATAGCATGCCGTTTCTTGTTTTTTTATTTATTTATTTAGGACCACCAGTAGTACAACACTGAATACAATTATACAGATTAAATTTATTGTTTTTGTCGTGCTGTAGTTAGTGTCAGAGTCGTTTTGATCGCCCCTGTAGGCCTCTGACTAGACTTGAATTATTATCAAATTGTTAAGAATGTGGATCGACTGTATTGTGCCCATCCAAAAGACAGACTACCGACTACCCATGAACATCTGCAACACCAAAGAATATGCAGGTGCATTGCCACTCTTTAGGATACCCTGGTTATACCCTGACTGACTTCGAAACGCGACCCACGGCGATCACTTCACCAACGAGTTCGAGTTTGAACCTTTAACCAACGTACGAGGGTAGCTAACAAGGCGGGCACTTAAGCCCTACCAGCCCTAGCTTAAGTGCTGCACACTCAACACTCAACGGCCCCCTTATGGATAGTAATATCCAATGTCGGCGGTCCGGAAACACTTACAAGGACAAGAACAAATACACCCAGGCTGGAAAATATGCTTGCATGATCAATACAACAAACATATTATGCTCCGAGCGGGAATCGAACCGCGACCTGTGGCGTTTAAGGCAGGTTCGCTACCGCTGCGCCACAACATCGGCAAGTTTTTCACCAACGTACGGTGGTCGCTAAAAAGGCGGGCACTAGAGCCCTACCAGCCCTAGCTGAAGTGCTCAGACTTTTTAACTAAAATTTAATTCTGTTGAAGCATCTCAAAGAATTGTTCATTTAAAGGAATCCTCTCTTTCATCATTTATAAAAGAGGTCCTGGAAATCCCTCACCCATCCATCATCTCTACGAATCCTACGTTACGTTAGTTTGGTACAGCTTTGAACTCTGTCGAATAAAAAAACACCAATTTAAAAACAAAAAAGTTTATTTGAAGTTCTACACCATCAAATTTTTCTAAAATTTTAAATCCCATAGTTCAAAAGTTAGAAGGTGTGACCCAATTTTTATGACCTTAGGAGCTTATATCTCAAGAAATACTGACTTAATGAAAAAACGCAAAATCCAACCTCATTATCATTTTGTAAGACCTATCCAAAGATATCTCACACGTTGCCATACGTTGAATTTTTTTCAACTCTCAGTTACATGTATGGACTACTGCCCTTAATTTTTATATATTTCAGGATTTCATTAAAAAATCGTGGTGCGGTTTTTAGAATACAACTATTTACTAAATTTTGTATAGACAGAGCACACAGTAAAATGACTGTGACATACGGACGGACGGACGGACAGACAGACGGACATGACGAAACTATAAGGGTTCCGTTTTTGCCATTTTTTTTTTTTTTTTTTATGTTAGAAGTTGGCAAACAAACATACGGCCCACCTGATGGTAAGTGGTTGCCGTAGCCTATGAGCGCTTGCAGCACCATTAGTAGGTGCCACTAACGCGCTGCCAACCTCGAGATATTAGTTCTTAAATCTCGTCCGCCCAGTAATTTCACTAGCGTACAGTGCCCTTCAAACCGGAACACAGTAGTGCCTAAGCACTACTATTTGGCAACAGAATATTTGACACTGCGGTGGTACCTACCTAGCCGGCCTCTTGCAACAAAAGACCTACCACCAGTGTGACTGATTGCACTGGTGGAAAAATCTCTGCTGTGACAGAGGTTATCCCAACAGCGGGCGATGGGGTCGTCACATCCCGACGCCGGACCTATTTATGACCTTAGGAGCTTATATCTCAAGAAATACTGACTTAATGAAAAAACGCAAAATTCAACTTCATTATCATTTTGTAAGACCTATCCAAAGATATCTCACACGTTGCCATACGTTGAATTTTTTTCAACTCTCAGTTACATGTATGGACTGCTGCCCTTAATTTTTATATATTTCAGGATTTCATTAAAAAATCGTGGTGCGGTTTTTAGAATACAACTTTTTACTAAATTTTGTATAGATAGAGCACACAGTAAAATGACTGTGACATACGGACGGACGGACGAACGGACAGACAGACGGACATGACGAAACTATAAGGGTTCCGTTTTTGCCATTTGGCTTCGGAACCTAAAACCACTATAAACGTACAGTGCGATCTTAAAACCTTTTCGTAATAGAACACTGGAAAATAGAATCTATATAAAAATATTTTAACAACCTATCCTAACAATATATTCGACATGTTATTTAAATATGAATAGCTCCCACTGACATTATAGGTGTTATGAAACTATAAAACAGCGATCCCAAAACCGGTTGAAATAGCTACTAGATGCTATTCCTGTACCTCGTAATTATAGAGCTTAGTAAGACTTCGATTCGTACATCTTCCAATAAGGTTATTTTTTTATTATTTTGCTTTGCTTTTGCCCATGTTTGAGTTCATTGTGCTCAGTTCGTATCGAAGGAGACGTAAAAGTACTGCAAAATATAACGCAATCAGGCCTAGACCAGCGGCAATCGCTCCGTGTCGATTCTATTTCGAAAATCAAATACGCTAATGCGATGTCAATCAAAATATAGGTCAAGTACTAGGTATAGGTATTTCTTAAGCTTATGCTAATTTCAATACATTTCCGAATTATCTAATTTCGTTATTGATAATTAAATGTGACATTTTCTAGCCACCCAGGGCGCCACGACGCTGAATGACGATATTTTTAAGAATATTAGGAATGCCTTATCAAGGTATACTAATTATTTCTGTTGCTCCTCCAAATAAGCTCGAAGAAGTGGGTACAAAAATAGCCCAAGGGGGTCAGGATCGAACCCTTGACTCTCGCGTTAACGGAGCGAAGTCGCTCTTTCTACCATTGAGCTATTGAGGCTTCAAATTATTCATTTTGAACATATATATTACAATAATTAAACTCACCATAAACTCCATGTGTTCAGCAACTGTCAAATCATCAATGGAAAGATCCTCTTGCGGTACGAAGCCGGAGATACGAGCTATGAGCTCAGCTCCAGCTAATCTACCGTTTAGCATCAGGTAGCCAGACATGGCGCTCTTATCTCTACGACTGATAGCAGCAAGCAACGTCGTTTTGCCGGCCCCACTGAGTAACAAAAAAAACACTTAATTAATGTAAAGTGTAATGATACAATCTTATAAGTAAAAGACTAACAAGTTTGTTTTTTCTGTTACAGAGTCGGCAAACAAGCATACGGCCCACCTGAGTACCACGAAAAGTGGTTGCCGTAGCCTATGAGCGCTTGCAGCACCATTAGTTGGTGCTACGCACGCGTTGCCAACCTCGAGATATTGGTTTTTAAATCTCCTCTGCCCAGTAATTTCACTAGAGTACAGTGCCCTTCAAACCGGAACAGTAGTGCCTAAGCATTTTGGCGACAGAATATTTGACACTGCAGTGGTACCTACCTAGCCGGCCTCTTACAACAAAAGACCTACCACCAGTGTGACTGATTGCACTGGTGGAATAATCTCTGCTATGACAGATGTTAATCCAACAGCGGGCGATGGGGTCGTCACATCCCGACGCCGGTAAAGTTATTAGTTATTTTTCTGTTTTTTAAATATAAATATTATATATGTTGAAAATTTATGTTACTGACAGTGAAACCCGCATCAAAATCTGTAGCGTTGATTAGGAAGAGCTAGCCGAAATAAAGACAGACGAGGATTTTGTTTTTTGTTTCTCCTAAGTACTGAGACCCAGCCAAGAAAAAAGGACAGCCTTCGCTGAGGCTCTTTTTTTTTCGGAATGTATTGCTGTTGGCCCTACTGGCCTTGACAGCGTCACCGGGCGGGGGGGGGCGAGCTGTACTGAGACTCAGTCGTTATAAAAGGACAGCCCTCACGGGGGCTCAAATTTGATTCCGTCCTTAGGGTGCGCTGAGGCTCAAAGTTGATTTCGTCCATAGGTAACCTACTGAACGAGGTAAATTACTTTATTCTATAGTCTGTACAGATTGCCAATGTAATTACTTAGATCTCACTAGCAAATTATACGCCATTGATTGATGAGCGGCCTTTTTTATCATACAGCGTAATATATTACGAAAATAACTAAAGAAACACGTCGTGCCTAGATTCTAAAATTATATGCTTTTTGAATACATTATTATTTTCCTTATAAGTTTTTACAAAACTTTATTATAGATAAATATGTTTAATACACAAGTAAGTACTCCAAATAATTAACTGTTTTCTATGTTAAATAATGTCACAAGCGTTGTTCTCAAGGCACTCATCATAAGCACATTGACCTTCAGTCAAAAAAATGTATATTATGAATGAAAAAATAATTTCAATTGAGTAGGATTTTAAATTTTTAGAAGACAGAATATAAAACAGTTGTATTAATGTCAATATTTTATTTAAAAATAAGTAGTAATTTCCAAATTTTTTTTTAATTTGCTCGAGATATGTATTATTTTTTTAAATTGAGGTTGATTTTAATAAACTTACATATTTCAATGACGTAAATGGAAGGCAAAGTCAAATTTTTCAAAGCATTTAAAATAATTATAAAGACTTAAACATAAATAAGATAATGCACTCAAGAATATTATCTCAGCGATTCATAATCAAAACTGAAATATTTAATCAAGCGAGGTGTGAGCGACCGCGTTAAAACTGTTTACTGTAAAACCGCCTTATTCTCCTTATATATATAAGGAGAATATATTTATTATTTTATATATATTATTATTTTATCACTACATAGTACAAAACAAAGTCACTTTCTCTGTCCCTATGTATGCTTAAATCTTTAAAACTACGCAACGGATTTTGATGCGGTTTTTTTAATAGATAGAATGATTGAAGAGGAAGGTTTATATGTATAAAAATAGTGGAGAAAAAAATTTTTTTTTTTGAGGTTTCTAATGTGATGTAATAAATAATTACATTTAACGCGTGTGGGCCACGGGCAGTAATGAATAAATCAAAACTACTGGATCGATTTTAATCATTTTTTCAGTGAATGACTTATGCTATATATTTTATATCAAACAACAAAATCAAATCATACAATATTTAAATCTTAATAATCTTATAATTATTAATAATAATAATAATAAATATAAAGTTTTAATTTTTAATAAATAAATTCTAAAATAAATGTTCCTAATCCTAAAATCATAAAAGTGATGATTATTTATAATATGAATATACACTATTTTAAATTACTTAATCAGCAGTTCTAAGTATTTAGTGTGTTGTTACTGCATTCGACTTGAAATCTAAGATATTAATATATTAATTAATACACGTGTGTTATGATAAGAACATATGTTTAATTCATTTTTGTTAATTAATACGAACAAAATTACAAAGAAGTCATGCAAATAAAAAAATGATGGATTGCTGTTTAAAATTCAAAATAGCATGATACTTTTGGTGTAATTACCTAACCTAATCAGTGTTATAGGTTACATATATATAGTAATAAATAATAAACGCTACACACTCAACGTCTCCCATTAGGATAGTTATATCCTGTGTCGGGGTCCGGAAACATACAAGGACAAGGACAAATACACCCAGACCGGAAAATATGCGTGCATGGTCAATACAAACATATTATACTCCGTGCGGGAATCGAACCCGCGACCTGTGGCGTTTAAGGCAGTTTCGCCACCACTGCGCCACAACGTCGTCAATATATATAATAATATAATAAAAATTGTGCGGTCGGGGACCTCCATCAGGAATGAAGTTCCTTACGATTTTTATTCAACTTTTGTATATTTCAACAGGTTATATGATAACAAAGACAGGGATAGAGAGAGACAGTTGCGCACCCCGCTCACTTGCTCGTGTGCTCATTTGCTTGCAGTTGGTGATACACACACAACGTCACGTAACAAAATGCCGTATGCCATTACGCTACGTGACGATGTCTACTAAATCGCACTAGCCGTAAGGGTTACGGAACTTCCTTCCAAGAAGGAAAAATTTGACCCTGTATATATGTCAGTCTTACCTTGAACCCATCAAAGCTACCAGGTTGCCGGACGACACAACTCCACTCACTGGAAATAAAAAAATAACATTAGCATTACGTATAATAGGCTCGCTTTAAATTTTAATAAATAATAAATGATGTGCCATTTTAAATGTAAATTTCACACAGGTAATCCGTAATCAGTGGTGGATTTATTCTCGAAATATTGGAAATCCACAACAGCGCGATTTAGAAGACATTTTCTTTCTTGCAAAACGACGTTGTGGAACTAGCTTCCGCTGGTGGTCTTTCCAAACCGATACGACGTGGAAACCTTCAAGAAGCTATTCTTTCCTTAAAGGTCGGCAACGTTCCTGCATGCTGGTAAAGCAGATGTTCATGGGCGGCAGTGATCGATTAACATCATGTGAGCCTGCCAGTTTGACCCCTCTTACATAAAAAAGTGTAAACTTAAGAGTACCGTTCCCAAAGGTTGGCAACGGAAACCTATCACTAAGCCTCGGCTATCCACCCGTCTGTCTGTCGGTTAATTCGTAAAGGGTTACAAGTTTTACAGAATACTCTTATATATAGTAACTTTCTTTCCTAGAATTATTCCGCAACACGAAGGGCAAACCAGCCACTCATTAGATAAGATAAAGTTACCTATCAAGACTTAACGATTAACACATGTTACGATAACAACCGGGACCGATAGCTTAACGTGTTCTCCGAGGCCGGTGGGGAGACTTATAAGGACAAATGCCCTGGCTAAGATAGATTTTTGTAGGAACAAAACAAATCTCTACCCGCGACCGTCGATACTAAGGGCAGGCTGGCTACAACACGCCTCAACAGTGGTTAGAATAACAATTTAATATTAATTTCATTCCTAAAGTATAATAAATCGTAAACGATTAACTTAAAAAAAAGTATTTGAATTTAAAATGGTTCATCAACCATTACTTATGATTTATTATGTCTGAGCGATAAAATGCTCGAATACACGACAAATCTTTATAATAAAAATTAATGGGAACAAAATGTTAAATATGATGAACATTGTATGTATATTAACATATTTTTTTAAAATTTTTGCTATCATATTGAGATCTTTTTTTCCCATATAATTATGCGTGTTTTATCCGCGCCTTGACAAGTGTTTTAGTTGTTTATATAACAAGTTCTAAGAAGAGATTATATAATCTAAATTAATAAGTAACAAGATTAATTATTTAATACTGTTATCAAATTTGTAAAATTCGATTGAAATATAAAAGAACATCAAGAATTGGATTCTGCAATCGGCATTTATTTCTAAGAAATATTCTAAAATAAAACATAGCACATTATTACATTAATCGCTCTCAATACCCCTTTCTTTAAACATAGTGGTAGGCTTTTTAGTACAAGAGATCGGCTAAGTAGGTACCACCGAAATGTCAGATATCTCACTCCGAAGCAGTATTGTGTTTTGCATAGTAATGCACACATACAACATATTTAGGTTTGAAGGGCACTGTAGCTAGTTAAGTTACTGGACAAAGAAGTTGTAAGATTCAGTACCTCGAAGTAAGTGGCAACGCATGAGTGTCATCTACAAATGAATGGTGTTGCGCTCATAAGCTACTATAACTGCTTGCCATCAGGTGGGTAATATGCTTGTATGTTTACCTAGTCACATAAAAAGCTACTACTTTTTACCACTAGATAGGTCATCCTGTTGGCAAAAGTTGCGTTTAGCAAAATCCGGTATCATTCGCCATCCCTGATGTATAATTTAAAACATGCCAGATGTCATAAATGTCTGACTTAAATATCCTACTCGCTTTATTTATTTAATAGTTATACAATTTTAAACTTGTTTTAGTAAATATGTTGAATATATAAGTACATAAATTATAATCTGCGCTACGCAATTATTGGGGTCCTGTCGACGTTTAATTAACTAGCCGTATATTTATTAAAATGCTGTTTAAGCTATCGTATTATGAATAATGACATAGTTTTATGCTTTGAGATATAAATATAATCAGATAAACAAGAATGATAATCAAATAATCAAAAATTATGGATAAATTTGTGCTCACCGTTGCACATAATACCAATATAATTCCTTGATTTATTAAGTCTTTATGTTCCATAATTTATAAATGTTCTATAGCGATGATATGGTTGGTGATTTAGTTGTTTTTTGCACTTCTACCAAAGACATTAGAAAAATTAAATAGATACTTCAAAATTATATGTTTCTACAGTCATAAACAAAAATATGCAAATTAGGTAAGGTAATAAATAAGATATTAGTTTGGGTGGTACAAGGACGTGTAAAATTATGGACAAATAAGGATCTGTAGATGACGCATATGTCTATGTTTTTTTATGCGGCTAAATTTAAACATTAAGAGTTCCGTTTTTTTTTCGGAATGTGTATTGCTGTTGGCCCTACTGGCCTTGACAGCGTTACCGGGCAGGGCCGAGTACAGAGACTCAGCCGTGATAAAGGGGCAGCCCTCACAGGGGCTCAAATTTGATTCCGTCCTTAGGGTGCCTCCTGCGAAGTCGAACCACGGCTAAGGACGTCATCGGAGATGGAGGCTCCGAGCGCATTCTATACGATAGACTCACCCGAGGGTGTGAGCGCGACGCGACGTGCGAAACAAAGGACCTCATCCTCGCCGGCGAGGACGGTGTTGTGTGCGTGTCTGTGCTGTGTAAGGTGCATTTTCTAATGTAATCCTATCGTCAGGGTCGTGCAGGACGTGCTTACGACGCCTTACTTTTGTCGGTTGGTTACATCGGTCTGTAAGAGTTCCGTAGAATACCCTGAGTCATATATATTATGTAGTTCAAAACGTTACAAGGCTAAATTGTTAATGAGTAAGAATGTACCTCAATAATTAATAAAAGTCGATGAATTTAAGAGATTAGAACGGTAATATTTTATTAGAGGACGCAGCGTCGGTAGAAAAATTACTGGTGTCAGAGATGGCATCTGGAGAGTAGTGTGAGCCTTCAGACGTAAACGGAACAGTAGTAATAGTAGAGCAATGGTCCTCCCTGCACAAATGAGCCGGCTTGTCCGGGGAAGAACTACTCACTCACAGAAAATCTGCGTAACATAACAGTTTCAGTAGGTATTGTTACTTTTTGTGCCTTGAGTGTGAGCGCTCAATCTCCCACCACATCTATTCCCTTCCTTTTTCTCTACCCATCCCTTCCCTCCTATCCCTTGAGGCATAGTTAGAAACTTGAGTTAGAAACGCGCATACTTCAGGTATCGAAAGAGTTCATAGATTGCTATGACTGCTCACAATCAGGCGGGCTGTATGCTTGTTTGCCAACCGTCGTGATATATAAAAAAATAAGACGTTTCATGATGTCATGACTTAAGGATGGCCGTTGACTATGGCAACTATAAAACCTCTTAATTTCAAAAGAAAACATAAAAGTGTAATATCAATTTCATTAAAGAAGAGAAGAGTCAAATCAATTTTATAAAATATAAACGTACATAATTATGTTCAATAATTGAACCCGTGTGACTGACACCGGTATTTCGAGCGAATGCAAACAAATTACCGGAACTCAACGATGCATATAAAAACCTTTTAAGATAAATACTTAAAAATAATAATTGGGGTCAATAATGTTGTAATCACTTTTCGTTTTCAAATGCACGCTATATCAGTGATAACTTAAGCACTTAATGTACAATTACAAAAAATGAGCGAAGTCGTTTTTCAAAGAAATTTAAGCAAAAAGATGTATTAATTATTTCCAGTTTAAGAGAGTTCTCTTGATGACTAAAAATTCAAAATTCTTGCTTATTTCACAATACAGTTACAGGGGAGGTAAGTCCGGTGAGTCGCTTCTAGTAAAGAATGTTATCGCTTGGCGACTTGGCGTCGTAGTCAGTTAGACTAATTATCGTTCTTACATCATTCTAATTAATACTATAGGCAACTTTTCGTCACGAAAACAAAACTTAAAGAGGTTGTGTTAAGAGATGAAAGTCTGTAAGTGGATACCAATATTTCTATATTTAATTACATTGAAGGGTCCTCAATAAAAACGTTATTTACGCGAGCAAAGAAAATTCTAGTAATATACGAAAAAGTATTGCCTAATTAGGTCGTCTCAAATTTTAAAATAAATCGATTTTCAAACAATTTTAAACTAAGCTTTGGCCTGATTAATCTTTCATTTTATTTTAGAAGTTTCTGCGTATTAATAATCGTATGCTAATGAAGACTTAGCGTTAACCAATTGCTAATAAAAAGTCCAATTTCCATAATAATTTAATCATAATAAATGACGGTAATTACCATCCAACGATAAAGTATCAAGGAAGCATAAAAACAAAACAACAAATATAATAGGTACTTTAATATAACAAGTACTACTTATAGTCTAGCATTTGTATGTGTTAATAATTTAATTTGGTATTTAAGTTAATAGGACGGGCTAAGGATCTAATGGTCTTTTTGAACCGCCTAAGCTCAAATGGTGCTACCATACCATAACCATAACGTCGACGTTGTGGCGCAGGGATAGCGAGCCTGCCTTAAGCACGAGTTTTATTCCCGCTCGGAGCAGATGGTTGTATTGACCATAAAGCATCTTTTCCGGTCTAATGGGGGCCGTTGAGTGTGTAGCGTTTATTTATTTACACCGCAGTTACTTTTTGTGTGGCAATGTTTCAAAGTGTTGATAGCCAACATTTGATAGCAAAAACGTTTTTCTTCTTACCATATGTTGTCTTGAGTAACGAAACTATCGATAACATTTTCAGAAATTTGTGAACACATTATGCATCCACTGTATCAGATTACTAATTTCATTCATATTATCCGAAATTGTTCTTAAACACTAATAAGCAAATATTATGATATCGTTAGCGTGCAAATTAATATTTTTACGGGCCATATATTATCAAACATATTAACATATTTTGTACGTAATTTTAATATGGTACTTAAAAATGATTTATCTATGTTGATCATGACGTAATGGATTAAACGATTACACTTAAGTTTTATATGTTACTAGTAGGGTCCGACCGAAACTGGTTTTTCAGCCGAAACCGAAACCGAAACCGAACTTTCGGCCTCCTTCTCAGTTTCGGCCGAAACCGAAACCGAAACCGAAACTTTTTAAAAAATAATTAAAATTACGTTTTTTTATGAAATTTGAATTTCAAGTTTTTAACATTTATTTGCAAGTATACATTCGTAGTCAACTAATTAGGAACAGAAAATAATTTGGCTAAATATTTTAAAAGTTTAATTTTATGAGATACTGTTTGTTATAAAGTATACTGTTCGATGCTGTGTACTTTTTCGAAGCTAAGAATATTTTATGGTAGGTTTATTTAAAAAGAAATCTCTCGCATTGAAATTGCTCATTTACTGACTGACCAGCTAATTAGGGACAGCAAGAGTTAGTGTTTTATTTTCGATTTTTAAAAATAAACCTGAAATACAAAGGCGGAAAGCCTTTCTATTTTTATTTGACGTCATTCTTTAGTTTATAGTTTTGATTTCTAACATTAATATCACAATTTATTATTTAAACGAAGCGAAAACAATTTTATCTCAACGTAAATGGCCATACCATAAAATAGCTTATCATTAGATTTGCTCCAAAAGTATGGTTTTCAACGCTGTGCAATATTTTCAAACATATAAAACTACTGAAACTGTGTACCTAGAAATAAATTTAGCTAATTTAAATAGCTTTATAAAATATTCCCTTTGTGGACTCTATAATTGTAAGAAGAGAAATATTTGGACTAGACCTTAGTGGCGAAGTTACGTGGGCGCTTTAACACGAAAATAATCCAAAATATACTTCACTGTTTATTAAATGATTTCTAGCCGGTGAACTATTATCAGTTTGAGATTGGCCTTCCAATAGCCTAGACGTGAATTGTTTGTACCATTTGTGGTACAACAAACTGGAAATTTAAACCAACTCTATAGTATTTCCAAAGACGCCTGGAAGAACTTCACGGACGAAACTTTTTCATTCATCAGTCATTATTTGATCAAGTCGATGCCGCGCCGATGTCGATATGGCTATAGCTAATAATGGCAATCACATTTAATGTTAATTTCTAATACAAAACGTTGCTTTTTATATGAATTTAATAATAAATGTACATTTCTCTCGTCCATTACATTCTGCGTTCATTATTTCTAATGTTTTCTTAAGTGTCCCTAATTACTTGTCCAGAGTTATATTAGCACGAAGGAGAAGTGAAGTTGAATTTTAATTGTCGCTATTTTTAATTATAATCCATTCCAAAATTTAATTATTCTATTAAGAAAACATTGGTTAAATGATCAAGATCAGGTCAACATTTAAAAAAAGAAATGAAGACTTCATGTAAACTGAAATTACGGAAAATATAAATAAATCTTACTCTTACTATACCCATGTCCCTAATTAGTTGACCAGCACTGTATATAATATAGACAGTTAAATAGAGTTAAATAAAATAAAAATTAAAAATTCATTAAAGTCATAACCATTTTTTTGTCATGAATATACAGGATTACTATTGGGAGTAAACTTAAAAAAAGAAACAAGTTGTACATAACTAACTAGTAATACGTTGTGTTCATAATATTTTAAAGATCAATTTAATACTTATTTCTGGAGATTTTTTGGCCGCGTCAGCGAGTGGTCACGAGTTGGCTGCGAAGTTTCCCGAACTACGCACGAAAACTCACGAACACTCGAGTTTCGGCGAGGCCGAAAGTTTCGGCTATATTTTGGCCGAAACCGAAACTAAAGCCGAAACTAGATTTTTGGCCGAAACTGGCCGAAACCGAAACCGAAACCGAAATTTCGGTCGGTCACTAGTTACTAGCTGCGCCCGTGGCTCCGCCTGCGTAATTATTTTTCTTAAATAAAAGTAGTCTAAGCTCCTCCTTATAATGAATTGAATGAATTTCAAATGAATAGAACATTTTTTACAAAATATATCTGCATACAAAATTTTAACCAAATCGTCGTTGCTTAAGCATACGATGCTTATAAGTTTTTTTTTTTATTTGAAAGTAGGGCAGATGACTCTACTCCACCTGATGGTAAGTGAAAATAAAGTCCAAACGCGAAGGCGGTTAACAGAGTTGCGGAATGCAACCGTGTTAGCCACCCTTGCCCTGCCTACCCGCAAGATGCCTCTTCACGCCTCGTTTGAAGGAGCCCAGATTGTAGGAAGGAGGAAAAAAAAGGGATTGTCCAAAATCATCAAGCTAAATGCTGGTCGATGCTGATAAATGTAATTCAGGCCTTAATCATCAACAAATCATCATTGCTCTCAGATTTCGTTCCCTTTTTGTCCCCTAAAGACTTTTAGACCGCTAATGAGGATATCAAGTTAACCTATTTTTTTTTTTCGGAATGTGTATTGCTGTTGGCCCTACTGGCCTTGACACCGTCACTTTCGAGTACAGAGACTCAGCCGTGATAAAGGGGCGGCCCTCACGGGGGCTCAAATTTGATTCCGTCCTTAGGGTGCCTCCTGCGAAGCCGACCCACGGCTAAGGACGTCATCGGAGATGCAGTTAACCTAACTGTAAGATCTGTGGTATTAAGGAAGATATGCAACACTTTCTGATGGAATGTGGTCACATAACGATTAATTCATTTAGTATATTGGCTATAAAAAGAACATAAAGTTTATGCATTTGTATTAATATAAAAAGCATTAATTACATAATAAAGTCATAAAATGTTTGTTTATATAAGGCTCATTTAACATAATAAGTGTTTTTCACATATTTATGTTATGATTTTTTCTTATTTTTTAGAGCAAAAGGGGTAAACGGGCAGGGAGCTCACCTGGTTAAGAAATCAACGCCGCTTATGAACATCTACAATACTGCAGGGCATGCAGGTGCGTTGCCGACCTAAATTGTAATTAATACTTTTTTTTTTTTTATGTTAGAAGTTGGCAAACAAGCATACGGCCCACCTGGTGGTAAGTGGCTGCCGCAGCCTATGAGCGCTTGCAGCACCATTAGTAGGTGCCACTCGCGCGTTGCCAACCTCGAGATATTAGTTCTTAAATCTCGTTCGCCCAGTAATTTCACTAGCGTACAGTGCCCTTCAAACCGGACCACAGTAGTGCCTAAGCACTACTATTTGGCGGCAGAATATTGGACACTGCGGTGGTACCTACCTAGCCGGCCTCTTGCAACAAAAGACCTACCAACAGTGTGACTGATTGCACTGGTGGAATAATCTCTGTTGTGACAGAGGTTATCTCAACAGCGGGCGATGGGGTCGTCACATCCCGACGCCTTTAAAAATTAGTACAAATTTGTTCTAATTTATAATTCTGATTATTTCTCCCTAACTATTATGTAATGTAATTTTAAAAAGGAATGTCATTTGAATTTTAATGTTACAATTTACTTAATCACGATTTTTATTTTATATACACATATTCATATATTTTTTCCTCTTGTAATTATATAACCTTTATTTTGTTTTTTTTTTTTTTTTTAATTTTATTTTGAATAGGCTCAAATTATCTAGATATATGTATCACTGTCAATTGTGCATGCTGTGATTACCAGTAATTGGAAGTTCATTTATAAATAATTTTAAGATAATATGTGGTGGATTGTTATAATGAATCTTCTGTTGGTGATTAATAAGATGATTAATAATAAATAAATAATTATGTTGGTAGTAGAGCCTTGCTGTTGTAGCTGTATGCTGTATATAGTGGAAGTTTAGTTTTTTTAGCCAGAGGGGAGAGATGACTCTTCTGGTACTATACTATACTGATGGTAATCATGAGTAGAGTCCAAACTTGAAGGCGACGACGACGACGACGGCTGACGAGCAGTCAGTTTAATATGTAATTTTTCACAAACGCAAGATGTTAGCTAATGAACTATTTAGGCTAATCGATTATAATTATAATAATTGTATTAACTACATACATGCGTGGGTCTCCCCACCATGCCTCGGAGAGCATGTCAAACTGTCGGTCTCGGTTGTTATCACATAACATCTGATAATAATCGTTAACTCTTGATAAGTGGATTGCTCTTATTCAATGAGTTACGATATCGCCGTTAGGGTTGGGGAGGTCAGATGGCAATCGCTCTGTGAAAAACTAGTAACCTGTCAAATCCGGATAAGAGTAATAAACAGAACCTGGGTGAATAAAATACCGGAAATAATGCTAGGACGAAGAATTGCAACTAAATTTGGGCTGGCCGAGATACAACTATAACGCCAAAAGAATGATCAGGACAGGTTGAGCGAGACGACGGTTCGTATATCAAGACACAATTGTTTGAAATGCAGATACCACGCTGCGGAGTTTAAAGATAAAAACTGACAATAAATGTCCTAGAGGAACTAATTAACATCGAGTATTCGAATACCGCCATGGTACTCAAAATATTAAACAATATTGACTCAATTTCTAACTATAAATCTCTATTAGTATTATAAATGTTAAAGTTTATATGTTTGGATATTAGGTTGTTTAAATATTTCGACAACCTGAAACGTCTGATGGTTACAGGCAAAAGAAGCCTCAATAGCTAAACGGTAGAAGAGCCGACTTCGCTCCGTTAATGCGAGAGTCCTTGGGCTACTGTCGTACCCACTCCTACCACAAGTTATGAGCTTATTTGGAGAGGCAATAGGAATATTAGTAATGCTTTAAAAAGCATTGCTAATTTTTTTTTTTAAACACCTAGAGGCTGAATTCTTAAACGGTGGTCAGATCGAATTCCTGAACATCTCGACATCACCACCAGGCGACGGAACGTAACCGATGCAAACGGCTCATTGAACCTGACAAGAGTCACGATGCTCAGTAATGAGGAAGCGATGAAAAAGAGAGAAATATTTCGTTATTTGTTACTCAATGACACAAAAACGGCTAATAACTTGAATAACACATAGGATATATTATATCCAGATAAAATATATATGTCTGTCTAAATATAACCCACTTCAAAGTTTGTATTGGGAAGCGTTTATTACTATTGCAATAAAGATGCGAAGCCGCGGGTAAAAACTGGTATAATCATAAATCTAAACATGAGTAATATCAGCCTAAATTTTCCCACGCACTGAATTGTTTATTTGTCTTAAAATAATAAAAAATAAAATATTCCATTGTAACCGGATTAATGTGTGTCAATTTTGTTTTTATTAAATCAGTCTGTAGCAATGACGAAATTTCGATTAGTAGTATAATTTACATAAGGGCATCTTATACATGAACGACAATTTGTCGACAATATGAATGAGAAATTATACATGTATGATTTATTTTATCTACCCATGGGTCTGCTTATTACCATCTGGTATCCGCAACCCTAAGGGCAAATCGGTAACTCATTGGATAGGAGCAAATTACCTATCAAGATATAACGAAAATTATCAGATATTATGTGATAACAATCGGGACATCACAGCATTGTAATAGCTTCTCTATCACAATGTATCACTCTCATATCTTCAAGTAATAATTTCCAGAATAAAGATTCAAATATAATCTATTTATAAACGTTTTCAAGAATCTTATAGTACTTGCATATTTTTCTCTGAACTTTTCATTATTGTTATAAGCAATTTTAATAATTTATATAATTGCGCAGTTGTTAGTAAATAATTAGTTACTCAATTTACTCTACCACACTATTAAAATTATTCATTTCCGCATTTATTTGTAATCTGAGTTTACATTTCCTCCATAACTCCTCTTTAAAAATGTCGTTTTACTGTAAAATGATCAGAAAGAAGTTATACCGCCTAAAAAAATCTTTTTTCATTATACTCTCTGTTATTATTGATTCTATGACAAAAGTTTATGGGGTCAAAGTTGTAGAAGATTTATTATGAAAAAATTGTGGTGTTTAAAAAAAATCTCATTACTAATTTTCTGTGCGACTAATAGTTTTCCTGATAAAGCGTAACAAAAAATTACTCCCTTTATCTCACATGGATTGAACGTCACACTATCTCCTTGATATTAAAAGAATAAAATTGCATCCACTCACAAATGCAACGCAAGATGCAGCTTTTCAATGGACCAATAAAAAATCCACTCTTTATAATCTCAGCTATGACTACCCCGATTCAATGATATTTTAACATGGAAAATGTCCATACACTGGATATAATGCAAAAAAAATCTGGATCAAACTAGGTAAAGCTACAGGGCGCCACTAGTCTTAAATAAATTCCTTCTCAGAGTGACAGGATAAAAAGTTTTACATAATATCTATCATTGGAAAAACATTCCGGCGGAGTCGCTCGTTTGTAAGAGCCTTAATTCGGTTTGATAGCATAAATTGAGCTTTTATTGAGGTTGACCCCTCTTTGGCATTTTCTGTTTGTTTAAGATCTTCGATAACACAACAAGTAACCTTAACTAGTTTGTTTCGAAATATAATGGAAATTCAAATGTTTTCATAGATTATGTATCTATGAAAACATTTATTTTGTTTAGTAATATATATTGTTTTCTGATTGTGTATAGCTTAGTGTTGAATTTACTGGGCTTGACAACATCACCGTGCTAACAAGAGTTAACGTGGGTGTACATAGAATTAAGTACAGATGGGTGATAAATTAGAGTAAAGCAGAAAAAGTATAAAATTATGGATAGTATAGTAATTATGTTAAAATAAAAATTGAGTTAGCAAAATATATAAAGACTGATGTTTATTATAGGGTTTTAAATACGTAGACTAGACTAGTATTTATTACTGTTTTTTGTTGTTGAATAAAATATGCTTTAGGATTGAGTTCAAATATATTATACGGATTGTTTATATAAAATCTGAATGTCACAATTGGTTTGGTCGTCATTTTAATCGCAATAAGAGTTAATAGTAAGCGCCCAGTTCGCATAACTGGATAAGTAATTCATGGGTTGACTCGGAAATTGTACAGGAATTTCATACATGTGAATATTTCTATATACTTTTTATGTCGAAGTCTCCAGAAAAGTTACATGCGTATTTTCTTAATAATGAACATTAGACTAAACCACAGTACAATACGGCATTGTACCTACTTGTATTTGACGCCACAGGTCGCGGGTAGGTTTCTCGGTCGGAGCAGAAGTTTGTATTGATAATACAGGCATGTTCCCGGTCTGAGTCTATTTGTCCTTGTCCATAAGTATGTTTCCGGACCCCCGTCAAAGGATATCACTATCCCAATAGGGGCCGATGAGTGTGTAGCGTCTATTATTATTTATTGAATGAGTAAATACTATCAGCCACCGTCCAAAGTTATACATAATGCAAATTGATTTGTGAAAAACTCCATGATCGGAATTCACAGCATCATTATCACAATCAACACGTTTTATACACGTTTTGTGAGAATTATTAAACATTAATTCTAAATAAATTAATATTTTAGATAATTTTGTAATAAAAAATTCTAGGTGTGCTAAATAATGTAAAAATGTTGTTTACTATTTGCGTACAAATTTAAAGATAATATTGATCGTCCATTTTCTTTTTGTATATTACGTGATAATTTGGACGTCTGTGAACGGATCTTAACTATTTTATTTCTTAATAATTTAATGCAATTTAATGCTTGGCACAATACATAAGGTGGGCTTAGCTACTAATACAAATATACTATAATTACTAACGGAAAGATATAGGACTTTGGACTAGAAAATAGGCCACATTTTGTTACGAAAAAAATAACGTAAAGATGATGGAATTTTGTATCGGCAACGAATTAGTTGTATTGCTATAAAGGAATATTCATTATAAAACGTTATCCCCGCGACCGAAACTGCGGGCAGATGCTAGTATTGTTACTTATTATATCCTTAAATATTACACAAACATGTCAATTATTAAAATAACTGATATACCTAGTAAAATGACTGATTGATACGTTTATTATTGGCATTATTGACTTTTTTTTTCTTACCTTGGTGAAAAGTAAAGTCGTATAGGCACAACGGAAGAAAAGTTGGACATTGCCACCCGCGAATGATCGAAAGTTCTAACCATTGGCATAATTTTGAGCAAGTTACCTTGTCCTCTTATATTAAATAAAAATAAATAAAATAGAATCAACTTCAAAAAATTTAGCTTAATCTTACCTCCATGAAGAACTTTTACTTCTTCGTAGGTCGGTGACCTCCATATACTGGTCTGGTGTTTCTTCCTCCTGTACACGCAGAGGTCCTTCCATGATAAAGTGAGGTTCTCCGGAGTGTCACCGACTCCAGCCATCTCGTCATCATCCCAGTTCACAACGACAGCACCTGTCAGCACATTCCGCGTGGGTACATTCAGACCGAGATCTTTCATCTTTGCTTTTACGTCATTGGCACTGTTGACAAGGAATAACGTTAAATTTAAAATTGACACAGATACAGCTTTTATCGTTTTAATTAGACCTCCAGAGTCATGTCAGACTTACTATGTACGAAGTTAGTCACAAGCCAGCAACATAACCAAATGAAGTTAGAGAGTGACTAACTTCGTTCCGTTGCGTCAGTGTGGAATTAACTAATATTGAAGGGCCTTTCTATAGTATATAGTAAATCTAGGCCTGTAGGTTACTTTTATTCTAATAATTCAGGGGAATATTGCGGGTGGCATTAGTAATTTATTTTTATGTCATGACGGTTGGCAAAAAATGAGACATCGTTGTGGCGTTGTGGGTAGCGTGTCTGCCTTAAATCTCGACGGCTGCGGGTTCGATTCCCACTCGGGCAGATGTTTGTTAAATTTCTGTCTCGGTCTGGGCGTTTGTTTGAGGGTCTCCCCACCGTGCCTCGGAGAGCACGTTAAGCTGTCGGTCCCGGTTGTTATCACATAACATCTGATAATAATCGTTAACTCTTGATAAGTAAATTTCTCTTATCCAATGAGTTACTGGTTCGCCCATAGGGTTGCGGAGGTCAGATGGCAATCGCTCTGTGTAAAACTAGTAACCCGTCAAATCCGGATAAGAGTAATAAGCAGACCCTGGGTTAAATACAATACCGGGAACAATGCTAGGATGAAGAAGACGGTTGGCAAAAAATATACAGTGATGGTAAGGGGTCCGCCACCTATGAGTGGTTGCGACACGAGAAGTATCAGATTGACAACCCAAGGGACAGGATTGAAGGGATGAGAAGAGGAAAATGAAGGGAACAGAGGAGTTGAGCGATACGGCCTCCGGGGCTCTCACGAATCGCCTAAAACGCAACAGTAATGATAGTGTTACATTATGCCGATTCTATGTGAGTGGATAGTGTAACACTCGGGAAAAATTCCTCGGTCGACCCGGCCTATTTATGCTGGGAGGTGAATGGCTCTACTACTAAATATGAAAATTATAATTAAAAATACATTAATATTATTCTTGTCACTTATAAGTCCGTTTAAAATCTGTCACAATTGGATTTTAAAAATCTAATTTTTCAGATTTCTAATGTAAATCTAAGGTTACTTACTGTATTCAAACTAAATACGACTTTCACAGTTAGTTGTAAAGGATAAGTTACATATTTATAAAATAATTATTAGTCAAGTGCTTTGTGGACCATTAATTTGCATGTATATATGAGGATTTCATCACAAAATCGTGGTACTGGTGGAACGGAACCCTAAAAAGAAGAATTAATTGAAGTCAAGTAATCAAAGATCAAATTCTAAATGTCCAAGAAATCGCCAACGGCATTAGGCCAACGTGCATTAAAGCTTTACAACTAATCTATATTAATTTACATAATGCTTACGATCAGCTTATTTTTATTTCAACACTTATCTATCTTGACATGTGTGCATAGAGTAATAAAATAATCAAGTCTGCTGTAACTAGAGAGTGCATGACTTGTTTAAGTATGCAAAGGGTGTGGCGTAAAAGAGATACCACTGAATTTAATAGTTTTTCTTACTGTAATAGTTTTTACACGTTTTCACTGTAGAATTAGATATAGATAAATAGCATTATAGGCCACGCACATATACACACAAGCACATACGCACACACCCGAGAAACACACATATACAGAACGCATAGTAAATAAAAAAACTTTCTTGCATTAACTAGCATGTAAGTATAATGATATGTAACTTGTAACATGTAAAATTTACAGAAATAGAAATTTACTTTGGCTAAAATATTAATTTTACAGTGACAAATACTGGCTGAAAATGCTGACAGACTGCGGGCGTCGGACACATTTATTTTTCATGAAAGGAACTGCTGAGGGTAACATTTTTCGTATGTATTTATGTATGGTGTATGTGTGTCTATTTTATTGTGAAAAGCAAATATATAATACATAATATCCTTAATTTAAACGCTTTCCTTTTAACACCATTTACCGTTAACAAATTGAACAATGACCTTGCCTTTACTAACAAAAAAGTAATAATAATTATTTATTTATATTATTATGGTATTTCGATTCAGCGGGTAAATGCAGCCAGCATCCTTGCTACCATTCCCCGTGGAATAGTTACAACTGTACAAATCATGTCCACTGGGGATAGTGGCAAGAATGCAACCTAAATTTCCCCGCTAAATCAATCAATCAATCGTAATCCCGATTCTTCGAGCGAAAAATCAAGCAGTCCCCCTGTCATTTATGGAACCAATATCACTACATAGTATAAAACAAAGTCGCTTTCTCTGTCCCTATATCCCTATATATGCTTAAATCTTTAAAACTACGAAACGGATTTTGATGTGGTTTTTTTAATAGATAGAGTGATTGAAGAGGAAGGTTTATATGTATAATAACATCCATTACATAGTGGAAAAAATACTGTTATTTTTGAGGTTTCTAATGTGATGTCGTAAATAATTACATTTAACGCGTGCGGACCACGGGCAGTAATGAATAAATCAAAACTACTGGATCGATTTTAATCATTTTTTCAGTGAATGACATAGGCTATATATTTTATACCCGTGCGAAGCCGGAGCGGGCCGCTAGTCTTTTATAAATTGTTTAGCACTAACGTTCCATGACCCAAGTGTTTTTACGGTATTTTATTATATAAGTTATTATACATAAGTAGTATAATAAATAACGTAATATAATTTTAATTTTTTAATACAAATAGGTATACTATTTTAAAGCTTCGAGCGCCTTATAAAAATAATTTCATGCACAAACAGATGTTTAATTGCGTTTTAAAATTTCATTCCAACTATCAAACGTAATAATCAATCATATAAATTATAATTTAAATATAAATATTTTATGGCATCCTAATTAAATATTCATCATACCTAGAATAATATTATTTATAACTTTAGATGATAGGTAAATATAATACTGGACAAGTGCGTGGTGCGTAGTGAACACTAAAAGGTTGTGCAGTTTAATGCGGGTCTTCTACCTGATAAGAGATGACAACGGCATCTACCAGCCACGAATTAATCATGAGTTGCATCAACAATAAAACTATCAAGTTTCGTAAGTCAAAGCGGCTCAGATGAACAAGACATTTAGAAAGGAAGTGTGGCAATAGAGCGACGTAAACGATGCTAAAAGTGGATAAAAGAGTCCAAGAAGACGGCCCAGAGAACGTTGGTACGATTGTTTTAAAGAAAATCTAAGAGCAATGGATAAATTAACAACATAAAGAACAAAAACGACAGACAGAGCAAAGTGGAGAACCATCGTAGAGGAATCCAAGACCCACAAAGGGTTGTAGCGCCATAGGAAGTTAAGGGCCTATTTATATAACTTCCAACTTATAGCCTACTTCCTACTAATATTATAAATGTGAAAGTGTATGGATGGCTGTGCATGATGATGAGTGGATGTTTGTTAGTCTTTCACGCAAGAACTACTACACAGATTTTAATGAAATTATCTACACACATAGCTTATTACCTGAATTAACACATAGTACTTAATTTTTATCCCGGACAAATGTTGAGTTCTCGTGGGATTATTAAAAAAACTGTATTAACGCGAGCGGAGCGGGCACTGCTATTATATAATAAGTCTATGTATAATTGTTAAGCATGTGAAATGGTCATTTGGACGTAAATAAGCAATACCATGTCATTTCGAGAAAAACGCGTTTGAAAATTTTGAACAACTTGCTTTATATGTTTTTTTGATGTATTGGTCAAGTTTTTGGCAATTTCAAGATGTATGTAAGTTATTTTACTTATTTTCATATAAAATAAGCATACAAACTGCATATTTCGTATACAATATAACCCAAAACGTTTAAAATAATACATAAATGGCATGATTAAAAATGGCTTTTTTAGAAGTTTTAAAGCTTAAAACCCAACAAAGATTAAAGAAAAATGTTCTTCAGCCATTTACCAACACTTATGCATATATAACTTAGATTTTTCAATTTTGTGGGTTGACATGGTATTGCTTATTTGCGTCCATTTATGACATGGGACAGGGAGTCTGTCAATATGCCACCTACATTTTTATACCATAAATGACTAGGCTCTAAAATTTTGTAGCTCGCTTCATTACTCAAGACAATATATCTTCATTGGAATTATGTATATGAGTTTATTTATAAGCTACTGTTTATTATATGACAAGAACCTTGAAATTCCATATGCTCACATTGCATTTAAATGGAATTACCTATTGGCTACTTTTTTATTTATACGTTAAACTCATTATAATATATAAAGATTATAAAAATAAATATTTGTCGTTCCACATGTTAATATATATCTATTAGTATAATAAAAGTGTTAATGTGTGAGTGACGTGTCCGTGAATGAAATTTTTGGAAGCAATATAAAATTATGCCGTCGCTATTGCTATAAATAAAGATTAAAGAGACAACCCTAACCCGTTAAAAACCTACACACTCAAACACCATTGGGATAGTTATATCCTTTGTCGTATCGTATGGTGTATAAAAATACACTATGATAAGGATAAACACACCCACACCGGAATATATGCCTGTATCGAACCCGCGACACGTAGCGCCCAAGGCAGGTTCGACACTGATGCACCATAGCGTCTACAGAATATACCGTCATTATTATTAAATGTCTATCCACGAAATCTGGGTCTTAAACTTTTATTAAGAGAAGCAAGATGATTTTTATGTTAGAGAGGGCAAACGGGTAGAAAGTTCACTTGTTATTAAACAATTATCCCAGCCCATGAAGGTATGCACATTCGTTGGCACATACATTGCTCTCGAAGCACGGCTGGACAAGCAGTCACTTCACAGTTTTGTGAGTTTTTTAACAACGTAGGCTGGTAGTTAACCAGGCGGGTATTTAAACCCACTACTAGGTTTGGCGAATATACATTTTTTAATATTTCTTTTACTACGTCCAAGTTTTCTTACAATGTTTTTGTCACCACAATCGAACGATAACAATTCGAAACACAAATGAAGCTAAAACTAATCGAAAAAACAGAGGTGCTTGCTCGCATTTGAACCTTATATTAGTTGTAGGTATCCATAAAAACACTTTTATGCATTGAAGAGTTTTTGTTTGATATAGGTAGAGATCATCGCTCGCATGGTTTATATAATTGAGGTATATTTCACTTCTTTGTGTTAAAATAAATCGGAAATAATATGACTGAACCAAAATCAGTGGCGTCGGGATGTGACGACCCCATCGCTCACTCTTGGAATAACCTGTGTCACAGCAGAGTATATTCCACCAGTGCAATCAGTCACACTGGTGGTAAGTCTTTTGTTGCAAGAGGTCAAATATTCTGCCGCTAAATAGTAGTGCTCAGGCATTACAGTGTTCCAGTTTGAAGGGCACTGTACGCTAGTGAAATTACTGAACAGAGGAGATTTAAGAACTAATATCTCGAGGTTGGCAACGCGTGAGTGGCACTTACTAATGGTGCTGCAAGCGCTCATAGGCTACGCCAACCACTTAACATCAGGTGGGCCGTATGCTTGTTCGCCAACTTATAATATAAAAAAAAATTGTTTAAATAAATCATATTATGATTGTTCCGGCGTAGTAACAGATGATCTGCCTTAATTATTAATCAGAGATTATTACCCCAGTGCAATCAGTCACACTGGTGGTAGGTCTTTTGTTGCAAGAGGCCGGCTAGGTAGGTACCACCGCAGTGTCCAATATTCTGCCGCCAAATAGTAGTGTTTAGGCACTACTGTGTTCCGGTATGAAGGGCACTGTACGCTAGTGAAATTACTGGGCAGAGGAGATTTAAGAACTAATATCTCGAGGTTGGCAACGCGTGAGCGGCACCTGGTGCTGCAAGCGCTCATAGGCTGCGGCAGCCACTTAGGCCATCAGGTGGGCCGTATGCTTGTTTGCCAACTTCTAACATAAAAAAAAAAATCTCATACTATAAACATTTATTTCAATCTGGATATCTTCTTAGCGTGCCTCGGGGAGCACATTAAGAATTAAAATTTTCAACACATGATCTCTGATAATAATCGTTTACTCTTTGTAAAATAACCCAAGTCAAGCAATCTATCAAACCTCGATTTGAGTAATGAGCAGTATTTGTCAAAGTACTGGCCAATTTTTAGAGATATAAATGGACGCAAATAAGCAATACCATGTCACACGATTTCGAGAAAAACGCGTTTGAAAATTTTGAACAACTTGCTTTATATGAATTTTTTATGTATTGGTCAAGTTTTTGGCAATTTCAGATTTATGTTAGTTATTTTACTTATTTTCACAAAAAATAAGCATATTTCGTATATAATATAACTCAAAACGATTAACATAATACATAAATTGCATAATAAAAAATGGCTTTTTTAGAAGTTTTAAAGCTTAACCCTACAAATATTAAAGAAAAAGGTTCTTCAGCCATTTACCAACACTTCTGCATATATATCGCAGTTTTTTCAGTTTTGTGGGTTGACATGGTATTGCTTATTTGTGCCCAAATATAACTCTATGTCAGTTACTAAGTACATCATACAATCTAATATAATCTTACGTCTATCCGGTCTATACACGTGTCAATTGAAACCAATTTGGGTAATTTTTTTCACATCGCGTTGGCACTTCACTTGGCGTCACGCATTCGTGGGGATGTATTGTGGTAAAAATAAAAGGCGTGGGGATGTGACGACCCCATCGCCCGCTGTTGGGATAACCTCTGTCACAGCAGAGATTATTCTACCAGCGCAATCAGTCACACTGGTGGTAGGTCTTTTGTTGCAAGAGGCCGGCTAGGTAGGTAACACTGCAGTGTCAATTATTCTGCCGCCAAATAGTAGTGCTTAGGCATTACTGTGTTCCGGTTTGAAGGGCACTGTACGCTAGTGAAATTACGGGCAGACGAGATTTAAGAACTAATATCTCGAAGTTGGCAACGCGTGAGTGGCACCTACTAATGGTGCTGCAAGCGCTCATAGGCTACGGCAACCACTTACCATCAGGTGGGCCGTATGCTTGTTTGCCAACAAAAAAAAAAAAAGGCGTTGAAAACTTTCTTTTATAGGCTAAGAACCTTCAAGCGTGTACACAGAAAAATATTTCAAATTTTCAATCGAACCAGTGGCTTAGAAAGGCATAGAGCACAAATGAACAAAGTTTCATTTTTTTAAATAAATTTAAGCCTCAGTAACTCAAGGCTTAAGAGACGACACCACTCCGTTAATGCGAGAGTGGCGGTTTCGATCTGATCCCCTTTGACGTACCCACTCCATGCACATACTACGTATTTTGTCTTACGTATATTATTAATGACTTGATAAAGCTTTGCTTATATTCTCTTTTTTATATGCTAATTATTCTTAAAAAAACTAGCTTCTGACAGCGGCTCGCCCACGTGAGTAATTGACGCGATGCGATGAAATGAAGCGCCTTTAATTCAATGTTCCATGCCCAAATTGATCAGGGGACACGGAAGTGCCCCCGCCAAGTCGAACAAGAATACGGTCGTAAAATCCTTTTCACAAGGCGAATTTATGATCCAGAAAACTCACAAATTTAAATTATCGCTAGTCAAAATTCAGTTCAGTTAAAAAAAACGGAAAGAAATGTTCTACTAATTAAAATACTTTAGTTTCGTGCAATTGTCATGTTTCAGTCATGCAAGTATGCAAGACGTGGATTTTTTTTCATATTTTATTTTTGATGGGATATAAGTGTATAGATAAATACAAAATTTAATTTGTCAAACTTTTATGAAAAAGCCAAGATATTAGAAAGGCGAAAAAGTATTCACTTTAAAAACAAGGGGACCTTCACTCGAAAATTTATGGGATTTGATTGTTAATGCTCTCTCTTTTGAACCTTCACGACGGCCCCAGGATTGTGAAAGTGCTAACAAGATCAAGGTAAACAAGGAAGAACTGGGTGCGGCATTTTCAAAAACTGTTTTGAGCGACTTTTTAAGGGTTCCGTAACCAAAAGGTGCAAACGGAACCTTATTGTTAAGTGGAGGCTTCAGGTCCGTTAGTCAGAATCTCGAATCGTAATAGGTAGATTGATCAATTTATCACGAAATGTGTATTTTTTGGACCATACGGATCGATCGGGGGAGTACCTCACTACTATTACTACCACCTCTCACAGATAATTGGTGAAAGTTAACAGTATCAGTAGGTACTGTTGCATTTCGTGCGATGAGAGCGCCGGAGGCCCAATCTCTCACCCCCTCTGTTCCCCTCCTTTTTTCCCTTCTTATCCCTTCCCTGCTGTTTCTTGGGTTGGGAACGCGCTTGTGATACTTCAAGTATCGGAAGTGTTCATACGTTGCGGTAACTGCTTACCATCAGGCGGACCGTATGCTTGTTTGCCAACCGTCATTATATAAAAAACATATACAAGAAACTTGATGTTTTGGACATTTTTTTGTTGTTTCTTATGAACTTTCCTTTTTATAGGCTACGGCGGTACGGAACACTTTATGTTCGAATCCGACACAGACTTGACCGGTTTTTATGTACATTACATAAAAAATAGTAAATGAGACAAGAATCGAAATTAAGTCGTAAGATTACTAAAACCGGTTTTATTTACCTTCGTAGGTTTTTTAAAGGTTTTTACCTTCACCATTTTGATTTTTAATGACGATTGTGAAAGTTTATTTAAATTATACCTTGCTGATAATTAAATTATTATATATAAATAATAAATAAATAAAAAGAACCTGCACATTCAACGGTCCCATTAGGATATATCCTGTGTCGGGGATCCGGAAACACATACAAGGACAAGGACAAACACCTTGACCGAGGCATAAACCTGGATGGTCAATACAAACATGTGCTTCGAGCGGGAATGGAACCGCAACCTGTGGCGCTAAGGCAGGTTCGTTACCGCTGTGCTACATGTCATCAATTATTATTAAAGTATTAAATCGAGATACTTGGATTACTCATAGGTAACTCTCCATTGGTTGAATTCCAGATAATGACGATAAAATTTTTAGATCTTGAAGTCATTTGCCTCTATATTTTTGCTTGAACCGAGTTCATTTTTAGGGTTCCGTAACCAAATGGCGAAAACGGAATCCTTATAATTCCGTCATATCTATCCGTCCGTCCGTATGTCACAGTTTTAATTAACTTTTAGAAGTTTACCTATACTTTATATTTTTTTCTAATCAGGCTGCGGAACCCTTTAGTATTTACTGCGCATAGTCCACCACGTACTTTGCCGGTTTTTATGACAAATTATTAAATTGAGGATAATACATTTTATAATTTATGAATTAAATATTAGTTCCTGTTTATAGAAACTAATAATTTATTGTAGCTTAAATAACACTAAAGTGACCTCGAAAGTTATAGGGCCATGTGAAGGCCCATCTTGTGATAACAACTCCATCATTCATCAATTATTCTATCGCCAAACAATAATGAACTGTATCGTAATATATTAAAGTTCGATTTAATATGATTTAAAATACAAGCCTACGCGTGGCCCCAGTAGTGACAGTACGATTAGGTAT
Organism: Hestina assimilis; assembly: GCA_023373885.1. Taxonomy (NCBI): domain Eukaryota; kingdom Metazoa; phylum Arthropoda; class Insecta; order Lepidoptera; family Nymphalidae; genus Hestina; species Hestina assimilis. The sequence continues at coordinate 4,078,022 of CM041740.1, read as the reverse complement.
AAACATCTGCTTAATGGCGTCTTTTTATTAGGGTTCCGTAGCCAAATAGATAAAATGCCGTTTCATCATGTCCGTCTAACCGTCCATCTGTCTTTCCGTCCGTATGTCACAGTCATTTACTCGTAGACTATTGGCTAAGTAGTATATTAGCCGAGATGGCCCAATAGATCGAAAACTTAGACTTTAAACGTAGGTTAAAATCCAGGCAAGCCTCTCAGTTTTAAGTGCTTAATTTGTGTTTCAAATTTCTCTTTTATAACGGCGAAGAAAACCATCGTGAGAAAACCTGCTTGTCGTGGAAGAAATTCTAATACATTTATATGCCGGTGGTAGGGCTTAAAAGGCTCGCCTGGTTAGTTACAACCCGTTTCAAGGTCAGTCAACCAGTCGTATCCTAAAAGAGCGGTAACGCACTGGCATACCCTATGATCTTGCAGATGTTAATGGGCGATGTTAATCACTTACCATCAGGTGAGCCTTCTGACTGTTAGCTCCCTCTGACATAAAAAAAAAACCTTAAATACATAAAAAATAGGGGCAGCATTTCGTACATGTACCAATCTAACTGAGGGTTAAAAAGTAAAATTATACAAACATATATACGTATTGTAGAAATATATAGTAACGTGTGAGGTATCTTTGGATAGATAGGTCTTTAAAAACAAGAATTAGGTTTGATTTTGACTTTTTTGATTAAGTCAGTTAATATTATCTTACTCCAAACCAACCAAAAACTAACCCTGACAGAGTCGAAAAGATCAAAGCCACTTATGATTTTTATACTGTCATGAATAGAGCCTTGCTTTTTAGGTACAAAGAAGCCGCGACTGATGAGGTACTAAGTTGGTAACCTCTCGTAAAATAGCACCTAGCTCGGTAATTTGCATTTCGCGCCCACGCACAACCACGAACGCTGAACTATAATTAAAATTGCAGTAACTTTTGATACATTGAACTGTTTTTAATTAAACAAATACTAAATGTGACTCGAAAATATTATTAAGAGATTAAGAGATACCTCATTTTAGACCATACCTTACTTAGTACCATGCAATCATTCAAAAAAATATTTTCGTAAAAATCTGAAATAACTCGTGAAAATATGTATACTAGTGGGCCCGGCCGACGTTGTCCTGCCACGAAAATGAAAAAAAGCAGACCCAACTTGGTCCAATTTTTAATCTAAAACATTCTCGAATCCACCGGAATACACACAAAAAAGATTATCAAAATCAGTCCAGCCGCTTACGAGTTCAGTGACATACACACGTACAGTAGAATTATAAAGATATATACATATATAATAATATAAAGATATATACATAACTACTTTCCAGTAGTCAGGCCGTATGCTTGTTTGCTGGCTACAGCAATCAAAAAAAATATTGACATAGCTATTATTGTTAAACTTATTTTAACTCAACGAGTTCCGAGATACCACTGCTTGCGTCATTATGTTTAAAGAGAGTGATTATTCCGCATCTCGGTTGTTATCTGTAACGAAACGATAAAAGCTTCTCATAATCAAAGAAAGACTTGAAATCGTACGTATTGTAATTTTTTTTTTATTTTGATTACGCATTAAATGGCAATTAAATAAATGTAAGTGAGGTAAAGTTGAAAAGATTACGGAATACAAGGTTAATTATGTATAAATTGTATTATGTATATCTATACAAATAAATAATATTAAAGTGTCTGTTTGTAATTCCAAATTAACAGCTTTTCACTAAATGCACGAGAAGGTTATAAGGTATGTTTGAATTTTTTATCTGTCTGTTTGTTTCGGCTTATCTCGGAAACGCCTGGACCTATTAGATAAAGAAGTAAGGGTTCCGTGCAATAAAGAAACGGTACACCACGCGAGTGGAGCCGCAGGCACAGCTAGTGGTGAAATATATATGTGTTATTGATAAGCGAGTTTTGTATTTGTATAACTAGAGTGTAATACAATTTCGTCACGAAACCCTAAAAAGTGACGTTTCTGTAACAAAGACTAAGCTGTTGACAAAAGTCAACAACCTCGGGTTATGTTACCGGTGACTAGACACGGAAATCGGTTTAGAGTTGTTGTCTATATTCTTTTAATAAGGCGAAACAGGGTATACAAGGCATTAAATAAGGAAATCCCATGAGTCCTGTTCCTTACTCCCGAATTTATACCGATTGCAAAAAAGTAATGATTATATTTTTTAATTAATTATTTTAACTTCAGGTAACAAACTATAGAATTATATGTATTAAAAAATAAAAGGTTACTACTGTTGTATTACTATTACTGTTCTACTGTCTTTGACAGCATTATCAGGTGATGATAAATTGTGAGATGAATGAGATGAATGATGAGACATTTTTCATCAACATTTTTCCAGGTTCATAGGTAACCTATATAAATCCAAATTTCCGTACGTACGCTGAAGCTATTAATTAATCAATTAAGAAAATTCTGCATAATAATTCCATAACAAAGTGAACTAGGAAATATTGTTTACGAACTCTTGATGCATGAAATCTACGTTCCATTATATAGTTTCTTATAAACAAATTCAAAGTTCAAGAAATAGAATAAAATGACAACATCTTGTAATCTTTTTAGTTTACAAAGAGTATAAATAAATAAAAACTACATAGTCAATGCCCCAAATGAGGGATTATTACAACCACTTATGGCATGTTCACTATACCACTACACCAGAACGATCGTGAATAATTATACGTAATATTTTACTATGGCAGGATTTCCCAAACTATGCGTCGCGACGCGATCGGACGTCGTGGGGGCCTCTTAAGGGCATCGCGAAGCATAATGCTTATGTTCAGTTAACGCGACGGATACAACGATTAAGGTATATTTAGCAATTTTAACCAAACCACGATTTTATAAGTTATAACCAAAAACACAAGCGTTCAGCTTGAAGATTTATTTATATTTACAAGAGCTATAGATAGATACTTCATTAAGTACTTTGTGTAGCTTCGGTAGTCAATGTGCTAAAAGGACGTCGCAAAAATGTTAAATGCGCAAAAATATTGAATTGGATCCTGAGATAAATTAATCATTTGTAAGTAAGAAAGTCCAGGTTATAAAGTAAAGTGTTTAGCCAGCCACAATCTATATCTGTTTCAAGTTTCATCCAAATCCGTTCAAGTAAGAAACATCCAAACATCTTAACATCTAAATTTACAAACTTTCACATTTATATCAGTAGAATAGGGAGCCGCAATTAAAAAGGATTGGGAAACTCTGCACTACGGAACTTTTCTAGTACATAGTAACAAACAAGACACATGTACTGTAATTATATCTATGGTTTAAATAGTCTAACAAAATATTACTATCCATACTTACAAGCCTTACAACAGCATGTGGTTAGAAGTATTTTCATCAGTGGTTAAGTTTCTATTCTACACGTATTCATTTACAGTAACCTAAGACCTATCTAAGACGAACTATTAATCCTTTTTTCAAGCCATTTGCTTTCATATTTGTATTCGTATACAAGTCATAATCGCGTGATAGTGGTAGGATATAGAGCCTTATAGAAGGCCCCTTTGTAGCGTTTATTCTGTTTCAAGCGGTTATTTAATATTGTGCAATATTTAACACTAATGTTAATTTAAGTGTTTCAGTATAATAAATAGATAGATCGTTAAATATTGTGACATGGAAATCTTAGAAATTAAAATTACGTTATATTGCTCAAATTATCGTCTTTACCTATTAAAATAGCTCAGCATTTTAAAAACGATTTTACTGTTAGTTATTTTCAAAGTAATATTATTATATCACAATATTTTAAATTACATAAGTGCATTTTGCTTATCACACTAGTAAATTATGATTACTAAAGCTTATTGCTGAATACTATAATAATATGAATACGAAATTGAGTTTATCCGTTTGTTTGTGATGTTTGCACGTCTAAGCCACTGAACCGATTATGATGGAATTTGGTATAGATATAGATGGGACCACAGAGAAGGTTAAAGGTTAAGTTTTATCCTTTGAAAAATCCTTTAAAAATAATACTCATAATGCACCTAAGCTTGTAGCTTGGAGTTTGACTCTAGGCGGGTAAACCAATAGCCCATGGGAGTCATAATCAAACCTGCGACTCTCGCGTTAACAAACCGGAGTCGCCCTTTAACCGTTGAGCTATTGAAACAATATATATCTCAGTAACTACAGACATATAATTCATTCAACAAAATCATCGAACCTCCTTATTATTTTTTAAGTCTTATCCAAAGATGCCTCACACGTTGTCATACGCTGAAATTTATTTTTTGAACCCCCAATTATATGCATGGACTGCTACTCTTAATTTTTATACATTCTGTTATATTTCACTGCAAAATTCTTTATCATAGAATACTCCCATTAACTAAACTTCAGACACCGTTTTGACGTTGTGGGAAGCGAGTCTGCCTTTAGCCTCGACGGTTGCGGGTTCGATTCCCGCTCGGGCAGATGGTTGTTATAAATATCCATTTCGATCTGGGCGTTTGTCCTTGTGGGTCCCCTGCCTCGGCGAGCTCGTTAAGCTGTCGGTCCCGGTTGTTATCATAACATCTGATAATAATCGTTAACTCTTGATAAGTAAATTGCTCTTATCTAATGAGTTACTGGTTCGCCTTTAGGATTAAGGAGATCAGATGACAATCGCTCTGTGTAAAAACTAGTAACCTGTCAAATCCGGACGAGAGTAATAACCAGACCCTAGGTAAATACTCTTATGACACCGGGAATAATGCTAGTAAGAAGACTAAACTTCATATAGATAGAGCCATAGATGATTGACATGCGGACGGACAGACTGACGAAATTATAAGGTTTTGCCATTTTGCTACGGAACCCTAATATTGAGAAATTTTATTAGTACAATTTATTTAATGGCAATTACAAATATCTTTATCTTGTTTTAAGATAGACGGTAGGCGGACAGCCGCAGATCTATTTTCCACCCACAGTGATGTAAATGTCTTAGTTTTCTCAGTGATATCAGTAAAATATAATGCGTAGTGATGAAAATAGGTAGACAATCTCTAATATATAAAATTCTCGTGTCACAATGTTCGTTCCCATACTCCTCCGAAACGGTTTGACCGATTCTTATGAATTCTTTTATGCATATTCAATAAGTCTGAGAATCGGCTACTATCTATTTTTCAAACCCCTCAGTGATAAGGGTGTCCACCCCAAATTTTTTTTTTTTTGATAAAATTTTTATTTTTTTATTATGTGGCATTGAAAAATACGTACGACCCTAAATTTTCACATTTTTATCACCAACCCCTGCTTTTTAAATCAAAAACTTTCACCGGGTAGAGGGCGCTGCTATCGGGTCCCAGATTTTTTCGGGGCAGGACAACGTCTGCCGGGCCCGCTAGTTTAGTAATAAAATAATCAGTAATAGACGACATTGTAGCGAGACTCTGTCTTAAGCATCACAGGTCGTGGGTTCGATTCCCGTTCGGAGAAGATGTTTGTATTGACCATATGTGTTCCGGTCTGGGTTTGTTTGTCCATCTCCTTGTGTATGTTTCCGGACTCCGGACCCCGATATCACTATTGTAATGGGTGCTGTTAAGTTTTTTTTTTTATGTAAGAGGGGACAAACGGGCAGGAGGCTCACCTGATGTTAAGCGATCACCGCCGCCCATGAACATCTGCAAGACCAGGAGGCATGCAGGGGCGTTGCCGACTTTTATGGAAAGAATACGCTCTTCTCTTGAAGGTTCCCAAGTCGTATCGGTTCGGAAAGACCGCCGGCGGAAGTTGATTCCACAGAGTGGTTGTGCGAGGAAGAAAATGTCTTCTAAATCGCGCTGTTGTGGATTTCCAGACATCGAGGTGGTATGGATGGAATTTAGAGTTTTGTCGCGATGTCCGATGGTGAAATTCTACCGGCGGGATCAATCCAAACAATTCCTCAGAACATAAGTAACAAAAGTGTGTAGTGTTTATTTATTATATTTATTTATATTGTGTAACATATAAAAACTCTAGCATTTTGCTCGTGAATTCGTTCGTGTAGATATTAAACTGTATCTCCGAATGGAAATTGGATTTCTAGTTATTAAAAACAAAAACCTAAAAAACACTCTCTAATAATAGGGTTCAAAGACCTGTAAATGTTAGATTCAAATTAAGTTTTTCAACATTATCTTCAATTGTTTTATTCAATAGTGTATATCTTTTGACCCTACTAGTGTTGACAGCGTCACCAGAGGGCCTACCATGAACTCTAATTCCGATTCAAATGACGACCTAAACTGAGCTGGATCGCTATGTGCACTATAAAGTTTTGAATTGCATAGCAATAGAATTGTTACTAAAAGCTCATGGTAGACCCTCAAGACGGATAACTGAATACTGAGACCCGACTATGCTCGAAGGGGCTCAATTTTGATTCCTGTCATCGGAAATGAGGGCAACGCTCTAAGCGTTTGCGCATTCTAGTGGAAGGTGTGAGCGCGTCAAGGGAACTCGTATGGATTGTATTATCCACTTAACCCACTTATTAGACACTGGCATCTGCCCGCAACTTCACACACGTGAATAATTTTTTGTAATCTTCTTCTTCCTAGCATTATTCCCGGTACTATACGAGTAAACGATCATTAGGTTAAGCAACTTTAGGTGCGATCAGTCGCTAGATGGGTGATCGCATAGTGGTATTTCAACCGAGCGTCTCCGTGCTTCGGAAGGCACGTAAAAAGTCGGTCCCAGCTGTTGACAATTTGACAATAGTCGAAAAGTCAAGTCATAGGCCTACGGGCGACCTGAACATCTCTGACACTAGGTTGGCCACTAACCACTCGATAAGAATAAGATTTGTGGCCATAAAACGTACAGTTATCGAAAAAGAAAAAACACCATGATTTGACGAAAAATATTTTTTGAAAGTACTCGCCAGTTTACTTCGGCACAAAAATAACAGTTTTTTTTTTTCAAATTTGTTACATATGTAGGATTGATTTTGAAAGTTTCTATACAAATATTTGATTTCGTCTTAATTCTTAAGCTACCATGGTACGCCCTCTTTTAAATTTGTATAGATATAAAAACTTTTTTAGTAAGAAATAGTAACACTCTTACCTTTTTTATAACTTATATGAAATAAACAAACATCCACTTTTTATTATTGTAAATGTTAATTGTTGTCCTGTTTTTAAACAGACGCTACACACTCAACGGCCGCCATTAGGATAGTTATATCCTGTGTCGCGGTCCGGAAAACACACAGTGACAAGGACAAACACATCCAGACCATAATAAAACATGCCGTATGGTCGATACAAACATATGCTCAAACCCGCGACATTTGGCGCTTAAGGCGGGTTTGCTACCGCTGCGCCACAGCATCGTCAAAAAATTCTAGCCTAGAAACCGAGTCTATAAAGTTAGTAATTTATGATAATTATTTATATTTCATTAAGTATAGTGAGATAGTTTGTAGATGACACATCACGATATTTAAAATGATCGTTGTATTTATTTAAAAAATTAATAATATATTTATACAATTTAAATTTACAACGAATGTAAATAATGCCTTGGAAATGGCACAGATATCTTTAATATTAAATCTGTCTTAGAAATCGAAAATATGCGAGCGCTACGTTAGGTGTCCATCGATGCGCCATACGAACTTTTTCCGCCATTTTTCCGCCTTGCCACCCTACTGTTAGGAGAAACTTTTTGTTTCGAGAAAAGTAAAATTATTATTTATTTTTATTTCTACGTTGCCATACCCAGGTTTTTTCTAACCCTCGGTTATGCATGGACCCTTGGATGGATACGCTTAGTATTTATATTTTCCACTATATAACTACTAAATTGTGTAAAGTTGTTTTATTGTTTATGAGAATACCTATTTTATAAATTTCGTTTTGATAGGACCAATATTCTCCGAGTAATATGGCTATGACAGAATGCCGGAAAGACGGACATGACGAAATCATACAAAAGAAAAATACGAAAAGAGTAGTCGAAAAATAAAAGTTTTAATTTACCTAGACAGTTATCAATATATAATAAATATATATGTATTATATTATATCATAGGTATTATTTTAAACGTTTTGTATTTAAATTTATTTATATTTTAAAACCACAACCAACGCTCTTTACCAGTTTTAACATTTAAGGTTAATATCTATATCGTGTTTCCATTTCATAAATAAAACATTTTATTGATTTCGCACACATCTGTAAACCTAAAATGTTAGATCATACTAGAGGGCCAGACAGACGTGTTCCTGCCACGAAAATGAAGAAAAAGTGAGACCCGATATCAGCGCCTCTTACTGGGTCCAAATGTTAATCTAAACAATTCTCGAATCCATTGGAAATACACGAAAAAAATACTTCGAAATTGGTCCAGCCGTTTAGGAGGAGTTCAGTGACATACACACGAACAGTATAATTATATAACCTATGCACGGGTATAAAATATATAGCCTACGTCATTCACTGAAAAAATGTTTAAAATCGATTCAGTAGTTTTGATTTATTCATTACTGCCCGTGGCCCGCACGCGTTAAATGTAATTTAATTCTAAAAATATTTTTTTCTCCACTATTTAATGGATGTTAATACATATAAACCTTCCTCTTCAATCACTCTATCTATTAAAAACCGCATCAAAATCCGTTGCATAGTTTTAAAGATTTAAGCATACACAGGGATATAGGGACAGAGAAAGCGACTTTGTTTTATACTATGTAGTGATGATTATGGTCGACATATTTTTTTAATTAAAATTTTGAAAATGTACATAGATATAAAACGATAAGAAAACGAACTTTACATATTCGTAAAAAGTAAAAATCTTTAATATAAATTATTTTTAAACTATATTAATCTTAAGATATAAATAGTCCTTAATCTAAAAATAAAATATAATAACTTTAAAAAACTCTAAAAATATACAAGAATATTTCTTCTAGAATGTGTATGAAAATTTTCTTACCTTAAAAACACCGGTGTATATTTTAAACTTACACGAAATCAAAGAAAATATTCAATAAAACAAAAAATTAGTCACAATATGTCCATAAGCACTTGTTGTATTATTTTTTATGTTTGTTTTACATCGAATAAGCTTCAGCGCGAAAGCTAGCGACATCCGTCACCACGGAGCCTGAGCGTGCAACTGACTTGAAGATATATTTGATCCACTAATTAAATTATATAAAGCATTCTTAAAAAGTATAATGCATTTTAAATTTTTATCATAACTAATTACTATTGTCATTGAGTTCAAATAATTGATGTATAATGTGTAAAAGCAAAACTTGTGTATTATCTGCATGATGCAATAGCACTTTAACGAAGCATATTTTTGTTGTTAATGACTTTTTTTTAAATAATAAAATCGATTATTTTATTTTGTAATAGGAATTGCGTAAACATAATTACAGAAAAATATTTTATAACAAAACCTTCCGATCGAATCATAACTTTTTATAGAGCAAAAATTTACATATTAATTTATTAAATATATACAATGCCATTTTTTTCAGAATTAAAACCGGAATATATGTATATGATATAGTATTTAAAATATTATTATATATAATCCGAAAAAAGTTTAGCATTTTATAAACAATTTAAAGCTGTCTAATATATTTTATCTCATTCTTTCATTATCAATTTATTGTTTTTAGGTTTCTCCGACTTTCAAACCATTTTTTTGTCTCCATACTAGAGCCTAGCACTCATTACGCTTAAAATATGAAAACAAAATCCTGCATAATATATGTAGTAACGGAAAAATTGTAAAACTGACATTAAGAAAGAAGAGGTTCTCAAATAGCTTTCATGTAGTTTTTGTGAACCTTTTTTCATGATGGTGACTGACCCACGAGGGTTGTAAAGCCAAAAATTTTGATTTAGCATTACTGCCTTGGTATCCAAAAAGTTACTTTCTCTGACTTTTGCAACCCCAAATGTTACGCTCAATGAACTAAATATTCAACATAAAATATGTATAAAAAAATATATTTTTTCATTTGTCGTTCATACCGACAAACGGAATCTTCCTTGTGTGCGGTTCAACACGCACTTGGTCGGTTTTTGGCCTTTACAGATATCATCATTAATACTAACGGCTGTCTTATTTCATGGCGTCCCCGCCTTTTAAGGCTACCAAGGCCAATAGGGCCAACAGAGCATGAAAATAATATTATCTACATATTAGGCACGGTTATTAAAAACGGCAGACAAAAATTCTAATAATTGTTTTTTTTTAAGTACCGTATATACTTTCATATGCATTTAGTGAAAAGCTGTTAATTTAAAAACAGATACTTCAATTTTATTTATTGGTATGTAGCTATCCAAAAAACCATCTTCTTTATCTGACCTTACCTTAAAAGATATTAGGATCAACTTGATAGTAAATATATTATATACGTCATTCACAAAGTCATTTTGTGTTGAAACATGTATAAAATCGTAAATTTTAATACATAATATAATTATATTCGATCTCGGTCATTTGCACACTTCCGTTTGTTGTCTGAGATGTTTGTTTGTGTTTTTTTATTAAAAAGCTATCGACCCGGTTTCTTATCGGCGTGGTTCTTTTTGTTTTTGTTTAAAACCTCAAATCTCTGACATTTTCAACCTGGTCGATAGGTTACACACACTAAAATATTTAACACAATATTACATTTTTAAGCTAGGCATCATAGTCGGTCAAAATTAAACTACCTAATTGTATCGCTTCTACGAAATCCTATTCATTATATTATTCCCGGTACTATACGAGTACATTACCCAGGGTCTGCTTATTACTCTTGTCCAGATTTGACGGGTTACTACATTTTACACAGAGCGATTGCCATCTGACCTCCGCAACTCTAACGGCGAACCAGTAACTCATTGGCTATAAGCAATTTACTTATCAAGAGTTAACGATAATTATCAGATGTTATGTGATAACATTCTAATGGTATCGCAAAACGTTTAAATTTTTTAACCCGATAGGCTAGCGCTTAGCTGCTATCACACCTGATGTGAAGTTATCAAACAGTCTTAGGAGCGCGCTTGCCTAGAAGATGCCTATTCTTGATTTGAAGGTGGTGGGAAAGACGAAGGTCGGCAGAACATACGATAAGATCTCAATTGTTTAGCAATTGTGTCTATTTTGTTAACAGGGAACGGATTAAAAAAATCTACGCTAGTTTTAGACGATGGGTTCACAAGATCTACCTGTCTCTCTCTCCCTTTCTCTCTCTCTTTCCCGTCATTTTAAGCGCATTAAAAGGTCAAGCTAGGCAGTTAGGCTTCCAATCTATCCGGTTAAGGCTAGTAGTCTCGTTCGGATCTTGTGCTCAGTGACAATATCCTATATCTATGAACACTTCGTATGCTTTAATATATTTTCTTGTTTGCTTATTACAATACCTTAATGTCGTATATATTGCCACCTATCTTGCTAATAATAGCAGGTCATGTCACCACTAGGGTTGCCACCTTTTATTATTGGAATTAAAATACATTTGTGATTACAGGCAAGAAAAAAAAGGACATAGTGTCAAAATAAAGTATCATTGATTTTTCTTTAGCATTATACTTAAAAATATTTTTTATTGGTTTCGGAAAGGCTTGGAAAGGATCAAATATATGTATTTAATTTTTAAAAGGCTGAGAGAAGCTTTGTTTCTTTCGTCTCGGCATTTCATCTCAGACTTCGGACCCAGATTGGCCGAAGCAAGGACAATATGTTTAGGTGGAGATTCACGGATGGTGCTAACCCAGACTGTTTGTGCGGTGTAAAGCAAACGATGTCCCAGCTTACATCGTGCCCTGCGTGCCCTAACACCTGCACGCAGGAAGATCTGATGGCAGCTTCCGACAACGCAGTCAATGTGGCTGCGTTCTGGGCCACAACAATATAGGTGTTTGCCAACGAAACGCAAAGAAGAAGATTTCATCACAGAAAAAGCATTCTGTGAATGCTGTTTTCGCAGGAATATTCATTAAAATTAATATTAATTTATAAAAGTATCGTCATTCTTATTGCCTCTATTTTTCTGTAGTAAATATTTCCGAAACCTCAATTTAATTGTTATGCTTGATTTCAGAAAATCAAATCAAACATAATAAAGTATTTCCGCGTACTTCATAAAGTATAGAGAACAATTAACCAAAATAACGTACAATATTTTAATATAATGTACGGACGGCAACCCTAATCACCACTCACTAAGTACCGTTGCGTACTTACTCAGTCACACCGCTTACTTTTAAAAATAATTAAAACGAATTCAACACCTCCGTATGTCAAAATCTATTAGCCGTTCAGGCTACGAAGCGTTCTAAATGTTATGTTCACTATTAGTCCATGAAATTTTAAATCACACAAACTAACATACGACTCATGACCGAATAATTTTTAAATATTGAATTGTCATTTTAAATTTAGTAATCTGTCACGTCGTAAAGTGATTTAGTTGAAATATTCGGAGATCCGAAATCATGGTTATTTAATTTAAATATTTGAAATAGGTATATTATTTCTATATAGAGAGCTTTTTATTTGTGACACAACGGTTGTATACAGACGGTGACCTTAGCCTATAAGCGCAACACAAGTAGCATTGCCTTTATCCTACCCAAGTAGGAAGAAGGAAAGAAGGGAGATAAAAGGGAAATTTGGGCCTCCAACGCTCACACTTGTGCGGATATGGATACGGATAGGGATCAACAATACGGATACGTCGATATTCCTAATAGACCCTTCACTTCAAAAATTAATCCTTTTTCAATACCATATACAGGACTATATTCATTAAAAACAGCTGAACGGAATTGGATGAACTGTGGCACACACTTTTTTACCCGACTGCCGGAGGGTAATGTTTTCGAGCGTATGTATGTATGTATGTATATATGTATGTATGTATGTATGTATGTATGTATGTATGTATCTATGTATGTATGTATCTATGTATGTCTATTTCTTTGTGACGCTCTACAGGCTAAACCCTTGGGTGAATTTCAAGATATGGGGTATCATTACATTCATCTCAGTTGTGAGAGTGACATAGGGTACAATATTTAATATGGGTTCCGTAGAAACAAAGATATTCAAAGCGAAATATCACAGTTCGTATAGAGCCAACATTTGATGATTGTTTCTGGTAGAACTCAACAAAATAAGACGAAAAGTAAGTCTACAAATTTTCCATATATTGGTTAGTTTTCGAAATATCGATGATTGATAGTTTAATTTTTTTGGCAAGCGTTCGCCAATTCCACTCCATGTTTTTCTTTCTTTTGAATACTGAGTTAAAGCATTTTCTATAAATAAAAAAATGAAATAATTATAAAAAAATACGGAATAATGATATAAATAGGTATATAAATAAAATAATTAAACTTCTAAAGCGCAAAACTATTATATATAATGCTATTCAATGTATTATATAATTAGGCACACAAAGTTTGATAGTAAAATATAGGAATAAGCACAATATATTATAATAAAAGTATTCTTCGATTCCTAGACTACACTACCTAATTAAATTACATGTAATTTAATTAGGTAGTGTAAGAGAAATATAAATTTTAAGTTTCTGTACATTTCAGATTTTTATATAAAAGATGTTGCTCAGGACTAAAAATAAGTGAAAAAAAAATATAATATATTCATAATTTCTGCCTGTTTGTCGGCTGCCCGTACACCTTATCCTCTCACGCATCGCTGCAAAACTGCAATTTTTTAACACTGAATATTTTCGAGTATTTAGAGACATTTAGTTTTGTTTCGTAAAAATAGGTTCACTCCATCATAAGTTATTGCAATTTTAAATTAACATATTGAATACAAGAAAAATGTTGAGTTCCGGCGTAACAAAAAAGCACCTGGAATAATGTTTAGATGCATGTTACTCAATCACAAATCGCATTAACGGCTAAACGGATTGGAACGAAACTTAGCACATATTATATAGATTGTTACCGGGATTAAGACACAGAATACTTTTTATTCCGAAAACATGTTAGGTTCCCGTGGGATTATCAAAAAACATGCTATAGAACGTTTTAAATTGAATTGAGTGAGTGAGAACGTTGAGTGTGCAGCGTTTATAAATGAAATTCATTAAAATAGTGTCTTATGAAATATTATTTACTTACATATGGTTCGTTGGTCTCTGGGGCCAATTCTAAGGTTACCGCGGACGAAGTCGTGGGCAGATGCTAGCTCGAAATAAGTTGTAAGCTTGTGGGATAGAACTTGCCAAAAATATAATCTAGATTGTAGTTAGACCTACATGGGACATACAATTAAGTTATTTTACTTATAACTAGCCACTAACTGCCAACGGCTTTAATTGCGTTAAATTTGAAGAAAGAAAGCCCTTCTTTTTCATAATTATAAAGGTTTACACCTTTATGGGTACGATTTAAGGAAATGTTAAAACATGTGCTTCTACATTGTTAAAAAAAAACCAAAGTTACATGCTTCTAGTTTAAAGAATTATGAACTTCCAAGCGAACTTCCCCTCGTTATTAACCCCTTGAGGGTTGAATTTCAAAAATACTTTCTTAGTGTTCGTTTACGTTTTAAAAACAACACCAACAAAAAAATTAGCTTTTTAGGTCGAAGGGCGTTATAATTATAAGTAATTCAGGTCTCCTCCTTTTAGATATATATAGATAACTGATCAATTATTAATTATATAACTAAAAAGTTTGAAATAAAATAAATTATTAAATTGAACAAAAAACCCAACCCAACCCAACAAGCATTCAAATAAAACATAATAATGATATTTGTTCGTAATTTAAGAATTTCCCTTTAAACTCCATCATCCATTTACAAATTGATTGATCAGCTTGTCCCCGTTTGCAGTACCTTTACTAACATTAAAGTAATATTTATATTATAGTAGTCATTATAGAGCTTGTTTTTAGCTTTTTAGGAATTATTTTAATTGTGAATGTTTCCGGACCTCCGACACAGGATATTACTATCCTAATGGGGGCCGTTGAGTGTGTAGCGTTTATTTATTTATTTATTATTATTTATTTAATAATTTATTTATTTTATGTTACAAGTTGGCAAGCATGCATACGGCCCACCTGATGGTAAGCGGTTGCCTATGAGCGTGTACAACGCCATTAGTAAGTGCCACTCACTCGTTGCCAACCTCGAGATATGGGGTCTTGAATCTCTTTTTCCCAGAAATTTCACTAGCGTACAGTACCCTTCAAACCGGAACATAGTAATGCCTAAGCACTACAATTTGGCGGTAGAATATTTGACACTGCGGTGGTACCTACCTAGCTGACATCACCCGCGTGATGCAGATGTTAGTGGTTAATAAACTTAAGAAATAAGTTTCCGTGAAGTCATTCTTTAATAAATTGGAACTGACACGGTTTCCACTTTAGTTACTTATTTTAGTTTAGGTGATTAGGTAAATAAAAAAAAGACTACTTTTATGCACCGTTATCGATATTACTAAAACTGCTAAGTTATTTAAATAACTAATACTATTATCTAAGAATAATATATTCCAAGGTATTATAGTAAAATAGCTAATTAATCGAGATGATATTGCTTTCTTTTTGTGTTTGTCGCTTTTTGAAACGGGTTTTATTTTTTTTAAAGTCAATTTATTTTTAATTAAAAAATGTCACTCGTTTCCTACAAAAAATATAAAAATAATAAATTCAACAAATTCCGTAATAGAAATTGTAATTCGCGTTCTTTACGAATAGGTTCTCTTATTAGTAACATAATTATGTATGACTATTGGAAAACGAAATATATAACACAGCGCATTGCATTATCTCAACATTAGTGGCGGATTTACAAATTCTAAAGTTATAGTTTGTAAGGTTTTTGCCGCCTTTGTCTCTATATTTGTCATGCCCTAGATTTTTAACAATCCAAAAAAGACCCATTGCTGGTTGGGGGGCGGCGAACTAGCTGTTTTACTCTAAAAATATGAGTGATTGCTACTCGGAATGTACAATGACAAGTGAGGGGAAAGTCATCGGCAAATCTGTTGCGGATTTCTACCTGTAAAACTTCAGAAAACCGTTATGCTGAAATCTTTCTTTTCTATGAGGTACCAAAAAAAATCGGTTTCCAAATTTGCCGTCCCAAAAATATGCCGCCCTAGGCTCAAACCTACTCAGCCTGCTGGTAAATCCGCCACTGCTCATCATAATTATCTGGATATCTTCGTCTTCCTAGCATTGTTCCCGGTATTTACCCAGGGTATGCTTATACTATTTCTATGCTGATGACAGGTTTCTAGTTTTTACACACAGCGATTGCCATCTGATCTCCACAACTGAAGGGCGAAGCAGTGACAGTGGCTTTAAAAACCGAGACTGACAGCTTAACGTGCTCTCAGAGGCACTTTGGCGATACCCACAAGAACAAACGCCCAGACTGAAACAGATGTTTGTAAGATGAAAACAAGCATCCGCCCCGAGCTCCTGCTCGTAAAACCCACAACTGTTGAAGCTAAAGGCAGCCACGCTACCAACACGCCACGGTCGTCGTCATATAGCAACATGAATTATGTATGAATATTGAAAAAGAAGAATAAAAACACAAAGCACATTGCTTTATCTCAACATATCTGGATATAACTAGTTCTATGAATATTTTTTCGATTTCATCGATCCGGTAACGTCTAAAATATTTCGTATCTTATCGGCCAAGTGCGTGTCAGGCTAGCACATAAAAGGTTCCATACAACATTTGTATAAAAATATAAATTACAATTGTGACGACGCAAATTCGGCCGCAAGAGGAGTACTACTCCTATCTCTGGGCGGGAGCTCCCAAATACCCAATTGTCGACGATCGAGCCCTTCCCGATCGGCTTGATCATTTGGCACTGCGTAGAGATGTTGGATCACTCTGGATCTTCTATTGCATCTATCACGGAAAATGTTCTAAGGAATTGATTGAATTGATCCCCTGAAGTTTCACCAACCGACATCGCAACTTCTACCCTTACCACGTCGATGTCTGTAAATCCACAACAGCGTGATTTACAAGACATTTTCTTCCTCGCACAACCACTTTGTGGAACTAACTTCCGCCGAACTGATACGACCTGAGAATCTTCAAGAAAAGAGCCTATTCTTTTCTTAAAAGTCGGCAACCTGCATGCCGCAGATGTATTGCAGATGTTTATGAGCGGCGGTGATCGGTTGACATCAGCTGAGCCTCCTGCACGTTTGCCCCCTCTTACATAAAAATGTGTCTTGTATAGGGACCACCTTTATTTTCAAATTTCATTTTATTTTTATTACTTGTTGTTTTAATGACCATTGAATACAAAAAAAAACACATTATATTTTAGGTAAATATCCTAGATCCTTAATAATTCCTAATCCTATTATATTTTAATTATAATAATATAACGAATTACGTTTACTTTGACGTTGGCAACCCAAAGGTTATTTTATTAATTAATTTTAATTACGAACTTTTGTCTAGACTCGTTAGTGATCAATCATTCAGAAATAAAAAAATATAAAAAAAAAACTCTGTATCTGTAGATTTTAAGATAGATAAAACTAATAATTATGTATCCATTGGCTTGTACATTAAAATGTTCGAACAAAAAGCCAGTAAGGAAGTTCTGTCAACTCCTAACAGATAATCCAATGTAGCTATAGCTTAATCAGATCAGATAAAACAAAAACTTGCAAAACAAGTATTGTACTTGTAGCAACTTCAAATTTTTATATACGAAAATATCTGACAAAAATTCCAAGGTTGTCGTTTAAATAAATGTTTGATAAAACTTTTATTTATCGTACAATTTATTTATTAATAATATCAATGATCAGCAATGATAAACGCTACACACTCAACGGCCCCCATTAGGATAATAATATCCTGTGTCGGGGGTCCGGAAACATTCACAATGACAAGGACAAACACAACCAGACCGGAAAACATGCCTGTACGAATAATACAAACATCTGCTCCGAGCGGGAATCGAACCCGCAACCGTCGAGGCTTAAGGCAGACTCGCTACCCACAACGCCACAACGGTGTCAGATGATCTTTAAAGAATCTTTTTTTTTACTTTTTCTGATTGTGTCTTCCTGTTGGGCCTACTGGTCTTGGCAGCGTCATCAAGAGTAAGTGGCCCATGTTCGAGACCTGTCCGTGAAAAAGAGACTGTCTTCGGTAAGATCTCCTAGAACCTTATCATGTATGTTTATTTTCATTAAAATACTCTAAAGTAAGAAAACTAAAAAATCAAAATAATCGTCTTATCGCTATCAACAGATTTCTAATTTGATAAAAATATTTACATTTTTTTTTCAATACAAAATACTACGTATTACGAGTACTATTGTTAAGTGAGTTGGCCACCGCGAGCAGGGAAGTAGGGTAGGTAGTCCTTCCCTGGCATCTCTGGTTCCCTCACAGTATCTCCATCGATACTGGTGGTAGGCCTTTTATTGCCAGACTGCTTCTTGCAGGTAGGTACCACTGCAATGTCAGTTAATGTACCGTATAGCAGTATACTGTATTTCGGCGTGACTGAAACCCAGAAAAGTATGGAGTTGCGCGCGCTTATTGGCTACGACAACCTCTTGCCCTCAGGTGCGTACGCTTGCTTGCCACCTTAGACGCGTAAAAAATAGAAACGTGTGACTTGCGGAAATTCAAAATCTTATCCTTTTTATACGCTTCCTTACAATTTCGCCTCCTTTATCTCAAAGTACTACTACCAGCTCAAGTTTCAATGCACGAAAAAAACGGTACTACTTCTAGTATCACCTTAATCGTATTCGCATTCGCAGCTTTTATTCTTTTTACATGACTTATAAAGTAGTGTAATTAATTGCCTTAATAATATTAGTAGTATCTGCCCGCGACTTTGTCCGCGATGACCTCAGAATTGGATCCAGAGAAAAAGAAAACATTTGTAAGTAAATATGGTGATCTATAAGAATCTATACCGAAACGTATTGGATACGTTTTTTGATATTCCCACAGGAGTTGATCATTTTTTGGGATAAAATATCGTATTTGATAACAAAGTCAATAAACTATCTGTGTTTAAATTTCATTAAAATCCATTAAGCCGTTTTTGCATGATTGAGTAACAAACATCCTAGCAAGTTACGTAATGCTACAGCCGCCGGATGCAAAAGAAACTCCATTTTACTTACATTAAATTTTATTATTAAAAGAATACATTTTTAACCTAACTAGCCTAGTGATTCCCGGTCGAAGTGGGACCAAAGAATGCTTTCTCACGGCCCGCACCCGGCGGGTGTCGGTTCCTCCTTTTGAGGCTTGCGACGCTGACACGGGGGTTCATATTTCTTATGTGGGAATATGGACTTATGCACTCTAGACGATTTATGTAGAATTGGTATACGTAACTAGCACCTAAACATTTACACATCCAAACATACAAACTTTGAAGTGTGTGAACAAAGTGACACCGTTGTGGCGTTGTGGGTAGCGAGTCTGCCTTAAGCCTCGACGGTTGCGGGTTCGATTCCCGCTCGGAGCAGATGTTTGTATTATTCGTACAGGCATGTTTTCCGGTCTGGTTGTGTTTGTCCTTGTCATTGTGAATGTTTCCGGACCCCCGACACAGGATATAATTATCCTAATGGGGGCCGTTGAGTGTGTAGCGTTTATTATTATTATTATTATTCATATTTACAATCTTAGTAGAGTAGTATTTCACAAAAGCCATCATCACAGCAATGATTATCTACTTAAAAAAACATTAACTACTTTCAATCGCCTAAGGCATAGAGGATAAGATTTTGAATAATAATCACGTCTAATTATAGTGTATACTCTTAGGAGTTTTGTTGAAAGACCTGAGTCAATAACCTGATTCAACGAAAAAACGACACCACTATGAAGATTAACCGTAAATTACAAAAAATAATAGTCAGAATCTGTTCACAAAAGCCAAATAAATCGCGTAAGATGGATAACAAAAATCAGACTAATTTCGAACATCACTTTTGATTTTAGGTAAAAAGTAAGATCATTTTTGTAAATCGTAACCTATTTGAGGTCACTATTTATATCGAGACTAAGTTTCCATTTCAATTGATTTATATAATTATTCAATATTCATGGTATGTATTATCCGCAGGTAATACTGGTAAACTCTGGAGTCTGGACTATTAAGTTTACTCACCAAAGTTGAAGTACCTACTAAGTAGGAGGCGTCAATTTCATTTTACTTTTTAGGAAAAAAAAAATAAAATCCATCCAATTAATATAAGAACTTAAACAATAATCATATTAAAAAATCAATAACATTACGAAATCACTTTTTTTCTTTCAAATAGTTCCAAGAAACAAAAAAATATATATCAAAAGCATAAATCCGTTGCCCTATAGAAAATATTTTTATTCATTTATTTCAGTAATTTTTTTCAATTTCATAACAACGGGAACCTCATTCCTTAATAAGTTTTTAACCAGTCGACACGCAGTTAACAACGCTGTCCGCTTGTCAAAGGTACTCAATTATTTTTATCGGCATTTGTTTTAAATGTGGAAACCCATGATATTAGACGTCGAGTGCATCGTTTGTAATAAAACGTTGCAAAAAATTAAACACGATCCCCGTGAAGCGTCAATAAGGATGGGTAAGATAACTAATAGACGTTCGAGAACACCCAATTGGTCCCTCGACGAGAAACAATATCTACTCGAACTTATAAAGGAACATAAGGAAGTGGTCGTTACTAAAAGCAATAACGGTCCTAACTACAGCGAAGAGAAAGATATAGCTTGGAATGAAATACTGCGACAGCTAGCGGTTAAATTTGGCACTAAATTTTCTGGATTTTCCATAAAGAAGGTAAAAACTCAATGGCAGAATATGAAACGGATAGCTCGTGAAGAAATAACACTTAACGGCGCAGAAGTTAAGAAATATACAAGACAGTCTTTAGAAGTATGCGGTATATTAGATTTAGTAAAGGAAGATGTTTTAAAAAGTAAAATTGAAAATGACCCGATTATATGCACTAATGTCGAAATTAAGAGTGAAAGTTTTGACGAGTGAGTAAAATGATGAATGTTGCTTGTTATTGTAATATCAAAACGTCTCATGTGTTATTAATAATTTCCTAAATAATGGTTACAGAGATGTTAATCAGCCAGGTTATAGTGGCGTTAGTGAGTGCGTTATAAGTGAAGACCAAGAAAAACAAAATGATGCTATTACTATTCTAGAGCCTTCTGATTCTTCAACTTCAGAAATTATAGAAATGATTGAAGACGAAAACTGCGAAGAGTGTCAGGATGATAATAATCAAAAGAAATCTACGTTTTCTATGACAGAAACTCCTTATACAGAAGATGTTACAAACACATTACCGCTTCACAGGGAACTTCAAGAATTTTTAAAGTACCTAATATTTTTATTATTTATTTATGTACGAAAAATAAGCACCCATAATTTTTAACTTCAACGCTACTTAAAGGTATTCAGCCGCTGAAAAGCAACTAAAAATGGAATCCTTAAAAGAAGAACGGCAAGTCGTAAGAGCAATGAGAGAAACAGCCGAGCTTAATAAAATAATAGCTGAACAAAAACTAAAACACATACTTTGGTTAAAAAAGCAAGAAATGTCGTAAGTATAAGTCGATAAAAATCTTTCAATAATTGTTTTCCTTTAAAAATTTACTCGTACAAAATTTAAATCAAATTCATAAAGTTTATTTATAATTATTCGTTGTTTTTACTAATAAATAATTATAAATATTATCACCATGCTTCTACTACTGCCATCTAGTGAATATTGTTTGTGCCAAACTGACAACAATAGGTACCAACCAATACGTTAGGTAGAGAGCATTTAGTTTCCTTAGAAACCAGTAGCAGCGCCCTCTGCTTTTTTTAAGAGCGTTAAACCTTTTAACCAAAAAATATATTAATAATAATAACTTATAATATAAAAATAAAATATTTTGTTATTTATGCTATACATTTTTTTAAATTAATTGATCAATTAAATAAAGCGACAAAAAGTACAAGATATAAATTATAGAAATTTCATCTCTATTGTCTATGGCGCGTTAAATGTCATTTTGAAAGAAATTTATTCCCGAATAATCCTTTATAATTATATTTTTAGTCAGTGACGATTAATATATAAAGAAATCATGAGCTACATCGCAAGAACGAGAACACCATTATTGCGTGCAATTTGTAATATTAGGTGAGATTGGCACGACATTAATACCGGTAGTTACGCAATCCTAACCCAACAAGTAGTATAACGAAAGATAAAAATGTGTTTTTACCTACTTCCTACTTATTTATAAGTTTTAAAAATTTAAAATAAGAATGTTGATAAAAATAATTATTTCCAATATGATTTATAGGTCATTCGTAGACGAAACTTGTTTTGTTTTTTAATCGAATTTATCATTTATTTAGATGAAGATAAAATTATCATAACAAATTTGACTTTTAATATGCTATTTCACATTTCAATTCACAATAATCATGAATGTTAATCTTAAACCTATACTATTTCTAATATATTTAATTGCATGAGTTTTACACACAAAAAGCTCTTTCAAGAAATATCAATATCGAAACACTAACAATGACAAACAGTATCCAGTGTAATTAAAGTCAATCAGAAAATTCTTCTGAAATTATTTCTATATCAACAGCAAAGAGAGGAAAGTTCATAGCTCAAAATATCTAATTATAAACCAAGGCAAAAAAGGAAAGGCCTTCCTTTTTCCCTCTGTATCCTTTCGCCACTACCCCTTAGGTTAGCAATGATGTAATACTACAAGGATTGCAACTGTTTTTAGGTCGCAGTTACTGCTTGTCATCAGGTAGACTATGCAAGCTTACCAACTGTTATGAATATAAATAATAATATAGTTAAAAAAAAGAATAAATCAAATTTATAAAAAATTAGGAAAATCATGATTTTTGGTTTTGTTTTAGGAAGATGAGACATTAGAGATATAAGATGCTTTTTTCAGATCAAGAGCACAGTAATAAGTCATTGAGGTCAATTTCCTTGCTTTTCCACTTTCTGCTGTAAATAGATTCTCTATTCTAGAATTTTCCTGTCTTTTTAGTAATGACAGGCCTCGTCAGGTCCTTTATAACTTTACATATTACTTGATGATAGTGTTCACAGTTTGTTGGATCTTATGACCAAATTAAAGCTATCCGCCCTGTCTAATCAAATTATTATCATTATATCTCAATTATCTCTTAAATGTTGTTAAATTATTATTTTTTTAATGCAAAGTTTTGCTTAATTTCTTAAAATTAAGCTTAAGTTTAAGGGTTTAATTATATAATTGCAACATTTTTTATTTGGGCAGACCTCAAATTGATTTTATTTTGCAGAATGTATTCTGGTGAACCTGGATCTGGTGCTGGCAAAGGAGGCGGCGGTGGTGGTGCCATCCGTGAAGCTGGTGGTTCCTTTGGCAAAATGGAAGCAGCCAGAGAAGACGAGTACTTCTACAAGAAGGTCAATTTTTATATTTAACGCTGCTATGATTACTTCCAAAGTGGACTGTATTATAAAAAATAATTTTAAGTAAAAATGTGGCAGGTCTAAATAAATTATCCATAAAAAAAAAATGTTAACCTTCACAAAAGATTTCTTATTATATCAGACTGCAGGCCACTATGCAGCTTTTCAGCGACTTATTTTATTTTTTATATCATGACATGACATGACATGATATGTAAGCAGTCACCACAACCTATGAACACGCTTGATATTTGAAGTATCATATGTATCTTGCCAACCTAGGGGATAGGACATTGGGCATCTGGATCTATCATTCATCGCACGGAACTCGCCAGAACTGAAACTGTTACTTGATCACCGATTTTCTCTGAGAGGGTGCTACTGCCCTGGTCCCGCGGGTCGCCATTTGTGCTGGGAGAAGCATAGCTCTACTTCTAATACTAGATTTAACAATATTGAAAATTAAGTAAAAATTAGTTACATGATTAGATAGTGTATTTTGATTTTGATTTTTCTCTTACAGCAAAAGGAGCAAATTGCAAACATTAAAGGCCACTTAGATAAGGAAATTTCCTTCCACCAAGAGCAGATCAAACGTCATGAGGATGCTATCCGACGTCATAAGGAACAAATGGCTGAAATTAACTCCAACAAACAATAAGTTCATACATATATTTCATTGTAGCACTGAGAAGTCCTATTCATCAATATAAATATATAAGATATGAATGTTACTTTTAAGATGTCAATTTTTTCGCTTTTATTTTTATTTAGTTACTAGTCTTGAGACATCAAAAATATATGTACAAGCATTAAAGTGTTTTTTTCCTACCTAAATACTCGTTTTAATAAAACCAAAGCATGATAAACAAATAAATAATTATCATCGTGATTCTACTTGCTACCTGTAGTGATAAAAAAGAAAAATACTTATAGCGTTAGCTTTAAAAAAGCATGGTAAATCGGATCATGCCACGGAACGCAATCTAAAGAGATAGGCAATAGGCATCTTTGAATTATGATAAGTATAGCTGATATTGGAATTGGGACTACAATATTCTAGTTATTTTTTCTTTGTAGTCTTCTTTCGGTCATTGCTCCACCCTATGTATAAGGCCCCACCAAATAGTATACGAAGAGAACTCTCTAAGTCTAGGACTTTTTTTACGAATATACCTATACCAAGATACTCAAGATGATTATTATTATAATATATACTAAATAAGTGTAGTATTAAATTTAAACCTAGAGTACAACAAACTAGTGCCATCTTTTGCAGTATAATTTAAACTCGTCAAGAAATGCGGTAGCAGTTCTATAGATGTCGCTCAGTATTTATTCGTCTTAAAATCTTAATTTAAAAAATCAAAGTAGGTAGATATTTTTAAATAATTATTATGTAAAGTAACAGTTAAGATTCATTCGCATGAAAAAATATTATATAATTATAGCTAAAAGTTACTGTTAGTAAGCTGTACGCCTATTTAACCTAATATAAGTTTATATGGAAGTTTATTGAATTAAGTGATTTACACAATGATGGTAAAACTAGTTAAAAGCAAATGAAAGGCGAGTAGACTTTTTTGAAATCTATTTCTACATCGATGGCATAATAAACATTAGTTGACGATTGACAATACCTAATTATAAAATATTTTAGTCAGAAGTGTTATATTAAATTTCAAAATTATTTGAGTCTTTGGCGCTAGTTTATTGAATGTATATAAATCTATTTGTTTGTTGCAAACGAAAGTGAATAGATCTACATAACTTCGGTGAGAGTACCTAAATGTAATAAATAGAAGTGCGTGACGCGAAGAGAGCTTCATCGACCATCGGGCGACGACCGAAAGCAAAAATCCACATCAATGAAGTAAGCAACGAATCGCGTTCGTGCCTCGGCGTAGTGAAGCGAGCGCCAAGCGCCACTCAGTTTACTACAAACTCGAATCGACGACGCATGTCGCTTCTCACGTTGTTGTGACCGTGTGTATGGTGTTAGTGTAATAACATAACAGCAAATTGTTTTGTGCTGTGATATTTTGTGTGGTGTAAATAAGTTTGTGAGACCGGGCTGTTTCAAAGTTATTGTGATGCAGTTGAGCATACTCCTATGGCTGTCTTGTGTAGCCCTCGCAGGATATGTACGAGCGACAGAGGTAAGGGGGACCCTCTTTAAGCGCAGCATTCCGGCTTTTTGTTAGACAGTAGACGGGACAGACCAGTATTGTCATTGGTGTCTAGTTCCGAAAGTACAGAACTCTGTCTCCAGTGTGTTCTTGCGTAATTTTCAATGTCAACACGAGTTAACGTGTATCATTTCTTTCCTATCATCAATCTAAATTCCTCTGTATGGCTGTGATTGTAGTGACTATAGTTACCTGCACTTGGACGCATCAGAACAGTGCGTCCATTATTTTATCGTTACCTTGAACGACTAGTAATCGTTAAGTAAACAATCGTTATCATGGCCCAATCTCATCGATTTATATTTATTTTTGAGATGCTTTCTTGTTAGCTGGCGTGTATTGTGTAAATACAATGTTTTATATTATGGTGTGTTCGTTCGTCGTGCCGGCTGGATCGCCCACGGTAGGGAGAAAGTGTGAGTACACATACTCGTCACTCCAGTAACGCAGCTGTCTGCGTACCATATTCTATCTAGCAGTATTTGTATTTATTAAGTACTATTTAAGTTAATTTGAAGGGCGCGTGACCGTGGCAGACTTCTTTATTACCATGTGAATCATGCAATACCTTTTTTGGCTTCAGTTAATTCTGTTAACAATTCGAGGTGTAGTTTTTATCGTAGTAGGTAGGTACACCTATCTTAAATTATTACTTTTATTGCTATATAAATATCGAAAAACCGCTAAAACGGTGATTAAATAAAACTAACATTGTAAGAAATTTAAAAACCATTACACTAATAAAATTATTCGCTTGGAATATTTAATAATGCATTAGTGTCATCCGCGACATCAAACACCTAGATCCCTTTACTAAGTGAATTCATTGTATGGACTATCTGTACCATATACCAAATTACCTATTTTAACTTTACGAATTCGTCATACCATTGCAAATATGAGACAATCACGTACACAAACCAACATACTTAATTCATTGTACACAATATATCTATAACCTCGTTACATTTTCTTATCTATAATACTATAAAAACAATATCAATACCTGATTTTTCGCAATGGCATTTCTTTATTTTAATTTCTATTAATAGAACAAACAGAAAATTTGAGTTAAGTCTGTTATTTTAACTGAAGCGATCCCAAAAATATATTCCTAAATGAAAATCATATTTTGATCGCATTTTTATAATACCTAAAATATAATTAAGTGTAACCTCAAAACTTTCGTTTTTAAACATTCACCATGTAAATAGGAGTGGCATAGAATTAATCTTACGAGCAAACGAACTTTAAAAGTTAATAATTAAATTTGTCGAAATAATACAGGAGACAAAACTATGAAATTTTTATAGAAATAAAATAATACCGCCATTTACAGCGAGAATCTGGCTTTACAGAGTGAATCGGGTAAACCAAAAATTTATAATTTAAACAACGATCTGTAAAGTCTATGTTAAACGAGCCCGTGTTGGATTCCCGCATAAAGGGTTCTGTACCCCCGCACGGAAAACTATGTAAGTTTAACATATGAAAGTATGTTATCCGAATCCGTCACGCTGCTGCGTGACGGAGAGTTCATCTAAACATGATTATAATCGTTTTTTGTTAATCCCACGGGAACCTAACATTTCCCCGGAATAAAAAGTATCCTTTCATAATCCAGGTAACAATCTATATCTGTAAAATTTCATCCAAATCCGTTCAACCATTTTTGCGTGATTGAGTAACAAACATACTAACTACAACTGTTCCCTTCCTTTTTTCCCTTCCCAAACCTTTCCTCTCGTTTCTTGGATTGGCAATGCGCTTGTGATACTTTAAGTATCGCGCGCGTCCATAGGTCGCGGTGCCTGCTTATCATCAGGCAGATCGTATTACTTATTTGCCAACCGTCATAAAAAAAACATTTCTCATTTATTATATTAAGTCAGATAATAATGACAACTTAATCAGCTTACACAAAAACAAAGCAGTGTTTGTTTGAAAATTTAATAATATAACCAAAATTAACAATACCCGCATTATTTGACTAACTTTCCTTTCAACTTACCCCAAATATAACTTGAATGAATAAGTTTTACATTAGCCTTTGTTCGGGCCTTGTGAAAGAAATTGTTCTTAGTTAACAACTACCCTAGGGCTTTGGGGCCTTTAAAGTAACGTGTGAAATACCAAACCCGGGTTGATTTGGTGTATATACATTATATGTGTATATATACTATATTCGAATAGTAGGTAGCTGGTAGGCATTAAAGGTTTTTTTATAAGGAATATTAGCAATGCCTTGAGTATTACTAATATTCTTGTTGCCCCTGCAAATAAGCTTGAAGCTTGCGCTAGGAGGGTACGACAATAGCCCAAGGGGGTCAGGATTGAACTCGTGAATCTTGCGTTAGTGGGCGGAGTCGGCCCTTCTACCGTTAAACAATTGAGTCTTCAAAAATTAAGGTTTTGCTTATTTCCTTAAAAATAGAACTTCTAAACATTCAACTTCTCAAACGGCTTCAGGATCGGCTCAACGGTTAAAGGGCCAACTGCATTTAACGCGAGAGTTGCGGGTTCGATCCTGACCCCTTGGGCTATCGTCGTACCTACTCCTAGAGCAAGTTACGAGTTTATTTGGAAAGGCAATAAGAGTAATGACTTGCAAACGCATTGATAATATTTTATATAAACAAAAAACTTCTTTACAAGTAATTAAAGGTTTCCAGAAGAAAATTCCAGAGTTTGTATTAAAATTATTATTCACGCGGGAAAAGCCGCTGGCAGAAGCTAGTTTATTATATTTCTTATTATAAAATTAATAAGCAATGAAGTCTGTAAAATAAAAGTTTTTGTAATGTTTATTATAGTGGAGAACTGGTCCCGCTTGTCTTAATTGTATTGTCTGACTTCCAAAAAACAGACTCCGTGGATAATTGCTTGTTTTTCTAAAACATCACAGCGTACACGAATATGGAATTAATTAGAAAAGCCATGTGTCTCTTTAGCGACGTAATTTAAGTAATTATAGTTAGAAACATATTTAGATCCATTTATTACCTAATGTATTCCTATGGAACTCAAAAACGGTATCCATAATCAAACAATGCTCCGCCATTTAGTAATTCATACTCATTCATATACTATGTACCTACTTTGAAATTGTGGTGGTTGGATATAAAAACACGGAATTCTTCATTCGTAGACACCGTAACATTTACACGTATTTAGAAAAATTCAAAATCGAAGTAAAATTACCTACTTATGTGTATCTTTTGTTGGATTTTCTAGTTTAGAATTTTAATAAAGAATAATATTATCGTAAAGCAATATTGTTCGAAGCAAGTTCATGAAGTAATTAAAACTAGCAAAGAAGCATCTCAAGCAGTTATTTGATAGAGTTGAAAACAACGCGAGACAAGACTGCTTTAATATTTGAACGCGCTGATAGAAAATAAATACATTATTGAAAGATGAAGGGTGTTTAGTTGTTATAAGCACAAAATACAAATATTAATTATACGGTTTTAAAAACCGACTTTAAACATGTAACTGTGTGTGATGTGGAGATCATTCCTATGGAAAAACTCTATCCAAAAACATCAAAATTGCTTGTGAAAAAAAAACCAATAGAAACAAAAAATCATTCTTCTTTTTGAAGTCGCTCGAAGAATTGAAGGTTGTAAAGGCTAGAGTCAATTTTTAACTATGCTTAATTCCATGTAAAATTTCGTTAATCAATTATTTACTACTAATCTTATATATATATGATTTTCACTTTTCACCCGAATGCCAACGGAGGGTATTGTTTTTCGAGCGTTTCGTTTGCGTAATGTTTCTACGTATGTCTATTTCTTTGTGAGGCTCTACAGCCTAGACCCTTTGACGGTGTCATTTGATTCGTCTTAGTTGTCAGAGTGAAATTTCTTCAATATGGTGCCCGTGGAAAAAAAGAATTCTCTAATAAATAATAAAATTCTTATAGCGCCAAAATCTGATGATGATTTCTTGTAGAACTTGACAAAATGAATAAGACGAAAAAAAAAAGACAAACAAATAAGAGTTAAATGTTTGATTTTTTTAATTCCATTTCTTTTCCGTTTAGTATTTTTAATAGTTTTTGTTTCATTTATTAAATAGTTTAAGCTTGTTTACCAAATTAATAACGCTTTTCGATAAATTAATGATTTCGAATGATATTTTGGAAATTCTGTAAAGATTTAAGATTTCTATTCAGAAACAGTTACCTTTGTGGCACAGTTCAAATATTTACCTCTAAAGCGTTTCTTTGAGTTTCAAATAGTCAAGGACGTTCCGGATGCAGAATCTAAGAAGTCTAAAGGTTTTACCTTTACAAGAGTGCAGCGGATTATGTAAATATATATTTAGTTTCACATCTGTTCTTTTGACCGACTTATAAAATCGTAAATAGTAAAAGGTTTAGCCATCAAAAAATAAAAATAATAAATTCTACAGAATATTTTCTTCATAACAGATCCTTTCGGGGTGTGCCGATATTTTACTTAGCATTCTAAAAATTATGTAAATAACAACTATAATATTAAGTTAATTAGGAGTAGTCATGTGTTGTATCTAATTTGAAGAAGATAGGTCTACATAACTAATACATACATACATACATAGTTTATGCCATAACTTTGTCTTTCATATTACTTTTAATAATTACTATGAAGATACCAACTTATTTTGCGGTCACTTTTAACACTTTATTCTTTTTAAAGTCCTTAGATTCTTCATCATCAAGCTGCGGAACCCTTTAGTTTCGACTGTGCGTGGTCAACAACGCACTTGACTGATAATTATATTATTATGGATACGATATCTAATTAGACGCTTATCGATTTCTCGGGGTTTTTTAGCGGTCCGTTTTTGCCAAGCCTTATTGTTTAAAATAACAATATTTTATCAATTCCGAGAATACAGTAATATAGTTGTTAATTGTATTGAGATATAACAAAGAACCATTTTTTACACTCACTGTCGCAGATGCTATACATAATCCGTGTACTTTAGCCACCTTTCATAATGACTGACATCCATAATTCCTAACAATAACTATCATATGACATCTGGTAAACAGCTGTTTATGGTTAAAGCATACTTACCACAAATTCTTTTGTCATTACTCATTATTAAACACGATCTATACAAATAAATAATTGAAGTGTCTGTTTGTAATTCCAAATTAAGCTTTCCACTAAACATAAGAAAACGATTTTTGGAATTTTAGTCTAATCTCTGCAATAGCGGGACCGATTTTAATGGGACTTTCACTGGCATATAGCTGATGTTATAAGGAGTAACTTTAGCTACTTTTATTTTAAAAGAATTAGGCTTCCGTGTAATAAAAAAATCGCATCACGCCAGCGGAGCCGCGGTCGCATCTATTTTGAATTGGATATGAGCAAATGACTTATAAAGCTTAACGTACTATCCGAAACTGAAACAGATGTTTATAAAAACATTGCTCTGAGCTGGAATCGAACCTGCGACCGTCGAAGCTCAAAGCAAGCTAGTTACCAGCACGTCCCACTGCCGTTTCAATCTAAATTGATATTGGTTCAACGAGTACCAGTGAATCTGGATCACGGAACAGTTGACATGTCTACACGGCATAGTGGTCCAATTTGTTGTGTCGATGCAAATTGCTTCAATCCATTTAGGGATTGTGTCCATTATGCGACCAGGTTAACGAAGACGACTGGAATTAATTAGCAAAATATACCCTTAGTATTCACATATGTATTTGTTATATCTTTAGACCAATCAAACACGAAACAACGACCGTTTTCATAGGTGCCTGTTTTTTTTTATTCGATGGTTGATGCATACGGTCCGTCTAATGATAAGGAGTCATCGCAAACTATGAACGCTTGCGATTGATTTATTTATTGAGGGGAAAAAAGGAACAGAACGATGGGGGCAGATTGGGCTTCTGACGCTCTAACTCGTAGCACTAATCGCAATAGTACTCTGTTACTTTAAGCCGACTTTCTGTGAGAGGGTAGTACTTCCCCGTTTCCCATTTGTGTTGGGAGGAGAGTATACTAGCATAAAATTTTTTTTAAAATAATTTTTTATTTTTTTTTTATTAGAAGTTGGCAAACAAGCATACGGCCCACCTGATGGTAAGTGGCTGCCACAGCCTATGAGCGCGTCTTTTTTCATGGGATTATTAAAATTCCTATTGCGCCTCCAAATAAGCTCGAAGCTTGCACTAAGAGTGGGTATGACAATAGCCCAACGGGGTCAGGATCGAACCCGAACTCTCGCGTTAACTAAAGTCACACGAATACATTTTGAAGTCGGTAAAATCGCAACTCATGGACACGCTATCCCGATGTTGTTCTCCGCGCAGTTCTAAAACGCTTAACTAGTCGCATCCGTCTTCGGTGGAATGAGCGTTTTATTTACAAGGACTTCTTGATTTCAGTGTAATTGAACTCAAGACGTGTAATTGATT
This sequence comes from Hestina assimilis, assembly GCA_023373885.1. NCBI lineage: Eukaryota > Metazoa > Arthropoda > Insecta > Lepidoptera > Nymphalidae > Hestina > Hestina assimilis. Next base: position 4,045,888 of record CM041740.1, on the reverse strand, counting down.
TTGGAAATTGTTCCGAAGCGAGATTTTATTAAACTAATTTGTTCTGTTATGTCAACGAATTGAATTATTTATTACTTAGAAACAATTTTGTTCACAGTATTAATTACGATTTTTGGAATAAACACACAGGTCATGTATTTGTATACAGTCGTGTTCTCCGGTCTGTTTTTATTTCTCATTGTCAGATATAACAATCTATTCTCAGATCTACTGAATATATATATATATAAAATTTTATCAATAAAGGTTTTTTTTCGGTCAAGCGGTTTCGGAGGAGTAGGGTAACTAAAATTGTGACACAAGAATTTTATATATTAGATTTATTTCGCTCCGACGCGGCGTCATCTGAAATAGAAAACATGTACTAAAAGAAATGGTTTAAGATCAACTACACACGCGTCATTCAGTCTTCAGCTTTTTCAATTAAGTGTATCAATGTGTATACAAAAGGAACTCCAAAAATAAATTCTTTACAATTTGTCCAAAAACTATCTCGTTTAAGGATCAACTGCAACGGAGTTTCTTATTCGTGCATTCCGCTCTTCAAGTTTGTAACTCGAACGAAGCTTAATTCTATTTTGAACAAGCTTTAAACACGTCTCCGACGTCATGTGCTCGTGTTTGTACTGGTCGTATTTATAATTTAGAGTTGTTCTGACGAAGGTTTTGTACAAACTCCTTAGTATTTCTTTTCGTATTCAATTGTTGCGTAAACTGTTAGTAGCTCGCCCTGTAAGCACATATTTCTGTAAATTTTTACTGGTCTTATTTGTTTTTTCGTAGGTCTTTTATTGCATGAGGCCGGCTAGGTAGGTACTACCGCATTGTCAGATATTCTACCATAAAGCAGTAATCTTCTTCGGCCTAGCATTATTCCCGGTATTTTTATTTTACCCAGGGTCTGCTTATTACTCTTATCCGGATTTGACAGGTTACTAGTTTTTAAACGCAGCGATTGCCATCTGACCTCCGCAACCCTAAGGACGAACCAGTAACTCATTGGATAAGAGCAATTTACTTATCAAGAGTTAACGATTATTATCAGATGTTATGTGATAACAACCGGGACCGACAACTTAACGTGCTCTCCGAGTCACGGTTGTCTGCACTGATATTGCACTGCACTGATATTAAAGATATTTCGTTCATGCTTCAAGGTTTAATTTTATTGATTAATCGATTTTTTAGGGTTAATCAGTGTTATTGAGCTGGTTGATTTGCGCGGTTTCAATTCAAGTGCAATCACCTCTTAGTTTCAATCTGCTAAATTTGTGTTTCGAAATCGCGGTTCGAATGTTTTGCGGTGAAGGGAAACATCATGAGGACACCTTCATGTCTTGGAAGAAACTTTGAGACATCCAATCTGCAATGGATCATCGTGGTTGATTGAGCTTCTAATATTATTCTTAACCAGAAGAGAAGTTCTTTGGCCGGCTGTGTGAACCTAATAGTGGTAGGACTAACTGTATTAATGTGACAGTTGCAGGTTCCATGCTGAACCCCATTGGCTATTGTTGTAACCACTCCGAGCATAAGCTACACGTTTATTCCAAAAGGCAATAGATGATTTGAGAAGGAATGGAAATATTCTTTTTTCAATATAGCTCGCCATTACTACTCTATTGTTAATGTTAAACCTTTATAAAGTTCTGTTTTATTTGCTATTATATAACAAAATTTCTATTGTAGTACAAAAACAGTTTAAAAATATATAGGTCTCGCTACCAGACAAACCATTAAATGTAATTTTAAAAGTCTTTTAAGATAGTAAACAATTTATCTTAACCATTTTTTAACAACTTAATTTGACTAATGGCTAAATGCGCTAAATGACTCGTCAAATATTCCAAACTTTATGTTAAGATGTTATAAAGGTAAATACTAACATCTGTCCGCAACTTCGTCTCCGTCCAAAATTATTATTAGCTTCATATGTATGTAACGGAAACTTAGAACATGATTTTGACCTTCTTCAAAAAGTCGAATAAAATTGAAATTTTGCATACTTATCAAGGACCGATGATAGTTTAATAAAAAAAAAAAAGAGAAATAAATAGTGGGTTAACAAATTAAAAATATTGTAAATAAGAAAAAAAAATATTTTATTGTAAAAAAATATTTTTCATTTTTTAGTTGAGATTATATAAAAGCGTGTTGTTTCAGTTTTTTAAACTTTGTATTTAAGTTATATTTCTTTTTAGTTTTTTTTAACTATTATTTACTTTACTGTTAGTAGGCCGAGTTATTATGCAATGACCATTTAATAGTTATTTGTCTATCTCTGGTTTTACAGCACATTTTTCTCGACTTACGCTAAGGACTTACCCTATGCCACTTACTGTATCCCTACAACTTTTACCCAATATTTCATGATCATCGGCTTAGCAGTAAAGGCGTGAAAGCGTAACAAACTCCCTCGCATTTTATAATAAATAACCTAACGTTTTCGGTAAGCAGTATTATTTTAAAGTTTTATACACTCTCTCGAGATCATCTTGTATTAGTTATATTTGAATATTCTTGACGTGAAGTGACGGTAAATACCTTCACGGGCCAAAATCCGACGAAACAGAAATTTATTTTTAGCATTCAGCCCTGTCATCGTCGTCGGCATATAATACTTCTTACAAACGTCGTTTTAACGTTATAAATGCGGGAATAACTTAGAAATTTCCAACAATAGCCCAATATTTGCTCATGTTTTTATGGAAATGTTGAGTTTGTTGAGTGTTTATTTAGTTTATACAAGGTATTTGTACATGTTTAGTTTAGCGCGGGGGAGGTGAGTATCAGATCTAAAATTAGCAATGATCCTTTTGGGTATATTTATTTTCGGTATTCTACAGGATAAATTTCGGAGAGTCCGCTCACAAATTATTTAATTTTGTTCCCCTATCACCCTTTTAAATCACAACAGAATTGAAACGTATCGCTTGAGTCTGCACCACATACTTGAAGTAATTAAAACACGCACGATGTGCTTTGCTTTGGAACGACTACAGTGAGTGTACCTTAAAATCAAGACTGAATAGGTATCTTCTAGGCAAGCACACTTTACCTTGGCTGTATAATGTGGTCCTGCCGGTAGAATTTCATTGGACATCGCGTAAAAAATACCAAATTCCACCCTAACTACAACGATGTCTCGAAATCCACAACAGCGCAATATAAAAGGCTTTATCTTCCTCACACGATCACTCTGTATTCTGAGAAACTTCCAGAGAAGAGCCTATTTCTTTCTCAAAGGTCGGCAACGCATGTTCATGGGCGTCGGTGATCACTTAACATCAGATGAGCCTCATGACCGTTTGCCCCTTCTGATATAAAAAAATGTTAGTATTGGGTTACGATGTTCTTTCTTAGAGGCTTGTTACATACTATCAGAACTATACAGTAGGTACCTAATAGAATAGAAATGTGGAAAACTGGGATTATTTTGTATGTTTCATACTTTAACCTCGTTTCCGTTTGCCCCTTCTTCATCCTAGCATTATTCCCGGTATTTTTTTATGTACCCAGGGTCTGCTTAATGCTCTTATCCGGATTTGACAGGTTACTAGTTTTTACACAGAGCGATTGCCATCTGACCTCCGCAACCCTAAGGGCGAACCAGTAACTCATTGGATAAGAGCAATTTACTTAGCAAGAGTTAACGATTATTATCAGATGTTATTGATAATAACCGGGACCAACAGCTTAACGTGCTCTCCGAGGCACGGTGGGGAGACCCACACGGACAAACGCCCAGACCGAGACAGAAATTTTAACAAACATCTGCCCGAGCGGGAATCGAACCCGCAACCGTTGAGACTAAAGGCAGCCTCGCTACCCACAACGCCACAACGGTGATCACTTAACATCAGATGAGTCTCATGACCGTTTGCCCCATCTGATATAAAAAGAAATATAGCGCTTCTTTTTTAATATTTTCAATTGTTAAATTTTTGTATTATGTTTTCAAATTTTATAATTAACATGAACTATCTCATTTGTTTCATTTTGATTCGTTTGATAGAAACAATAGGTTCATTGTGTTACAGCACGGAATTGTGCTCATCTGAGCCTGCAGGTTAAAGCTACTTATTTTAGTTTAATATCTTCTATAGTCTGATATTTATTTATGACGATTTTTTCATAAATATTTTTATATTGTCACAAATTACTATTTTTATCTTCATAAACGTGACTTCAAATACACTTAAAACAATGAATGTACCTGACTACATACATACTAAGAACTAAAGACATACAAACCGAGCCGAGATGGTCCAATGTATAGAAAACGTAGACTTCAACGGAAGGTCGCGCGTTCAAATCCGAGCAAGGCTATAGGATACATAACATCACGGCATACATAACATCATCACATAGGATACATAACATCATGTCGGCCGATAAGATGCGAATGCGATGCGAAGTTAATAGCGAAAGAATGGTTCGTTTGTTTGTTTAAATAAAAATTTACTATGTAGTCCAGGCGAGGACAGGCGCGGGTAAATAAACGCTTAACACACAACGGTGTAATTAAAATAGTGATATCCTGTGTCGGGGGTTCGGAAACATACAAAAACAAGGACAAATACAGCCAGACCGGAAACTATGCATGGTCAATACAAACATATTATGCTTCGAGTGGGAATCGAAACCGCGATCTTTGGCGTTTAAGGTTATCGCTGTTCCACAAAGTCAAAGGTAACGCCAATAACAAGTATTATTCAATCAACACCACGACCGTTGTGGCGTTGTGGGTAGAGAGTCTGCCTTAAGCCTCGACGGTTGCGGGTTCGATTCCCGCTCGGAGCAGATTTTTTTTTTTTTTTTTTGTTTTATTTGGAAAACATACACCATTTAAATACAGTTTAACAATGAAAGAGCTTAGCTATTACATTAGCCAATTAAATGTTGTATTAATCGTACAGGCATGTTTTCCGGTCTGGTTGTGTTTGTCCTTGTCATTGTGAATGTTTCCGGACCCCGACACAGGATATAATTATCCTAATGGGGCCGTTGAGTGTGTAGCGTTTAAAAAAAAAAAAAAAAAAAACATAGACCTCAAACTACTATTAACTATGGATATATATGTTATTGGATACATTAGTCAATTATATCTCGTTAGTATATTGTTTAGTATTGTTAGCGTTCCCCAAAATCGCTCTCGGCAGTATCGGATATCCTACTAACAGCAGCTATTTAGATTGAGGGCAGAACTATTACGGCTTGAACTATCGACCTTCCGCGTACGTAATCCGCGTGCTTATTAACCAATTTCAAAGAAGGAGGATTTGAATTTTAATCTCTATTCCCCATTAAGCTTGCATCTTCTATCGCACTCTGCATCTTCTATCGCATATATCACGGAGAGTGTTCTGAGGAATTATTTGGATTGATCCCGACGGTAGAATTTCACCATCGGACATCGCGACAAAACTCTAAGTTCCATCCATACCACCTCGATGTCTGGAAATCCACAACAGCGCGATTTAGAAGACATTTTCTTCCTCGCACAACCACTCTGTGGAATCAACTTCCGCCGGCGGTCTTTCCGAACCGATACGACTTGGGAACCTTCAAGAGAAGAGCCTATTCTTTCCTTAAAGGTCGGCAACGCGCCTTCAAGGTGAGCCTCCTGCCCGTTTGCCCCCTCTTACATAAAAAAAAAAAGCTTATCAAAAACAAATCAAAGCAACAATTTTCTAAAATACTACTTAGACACAAATTGGATGAATGAATTTTTTTAAGTCTTTTATTGTTGACGGGAGGAAACCCTCTACCAGATACCTGGCTTCCTGGGAAGGAGAACCGGGTTATGTTCGAGGACAGGTGCTGGGTACTAAGCCTACGCTATCCGTTCGGATGTCTGTCTGTAGGAATTAAAATAATGTTACTTCTACATGTGGCGAGTGGTCAGAGTTGTTTAACTGATATGACTTGGGCGCCATTCATTAATTACGTAAAGCACCCGAGGGAGGGACACTCTCAAAATCTCTCCAAGCCCTTGTTTCAGGGGAGAGGAAAGGTAAAAGCCATACTTATGTAATATTCAACATATATATGATATTCAACGCATAATGGGTAAAGAAACTGTGAGATTTATTGAAGTGAAACTTCTTTAGAATCGTTGTGATTTCAAACCGGATGCAACGGAAAAAACGACAGGTAAGAGACACAAATACAAAAATGTGTAGGAATGAACGAGGCAGAAATATACATACTATTTTATATTATATATCTCATTCTTTTGTCGATTTACTGAAGACAGACAGACAGATAGACCGACCGACCGACCGACGTACGGACGGACGGGCGGACGGCCGGCCGGAAGGACGGAAGGACGGACAGACAGACAGACAGATTAAGCCTTTACTTGCTGACTAATTTTAGCTAAAGAAGTTTTACTTCAATCGTGTGGTCTCTAAAGCACACTGTATATTTTATTTAAATAAAATTATTGCATTTTACATTCAAAGTGTTACCCAAGAAGAAAGAGTCCGAGAAATCTTATTTCCTCTTACCTGAGAGTAGAGGTCAAAAATTTCAAAAATCACCCTTACATAGTTAATTAATGGCATCTTATCGACCGTTACCAAGTTGACAACGATGCGTGTTCTCTGAAGCACAGAGAAGTTCAGTTCAAATACCGCTATACGGTCACCCATCGATATATTGATTACGCCTAAAGCGGCTTAAACTACTAAGCGTTTACCGACAAGTATGCTCATGTCACGTAGCGTCTCAATAATGATAAATATATATATACCCCTGAACATTCGACAAGCAAAATCGGTAAACATCTGTAATAGTTTAATGTAAAAATCTAAATGGCTCACACTCAGGTATAATCGGTGTAAGTACCGACTAGTTTCGGACTCGTCGGAGGTCCTTCTTCAGGGCGAGTGGGTAACGTTTGCGGTCGCGACCCGTCTCGCACTGCGCGCTTCTTGTTCGATCATCCCATCCCATGGAAAGATAAAACCAAATATCTAGGCGTCATACTCGACAACAGACTTACCTTTGAAACTCATATCCGCAAGGCACACGATAAAGCAGCGTTCGTTTTGGGAAGATTGTATGCGATGTTGGGCAGGCGGAGTAAACTGTCCCTTAGAAATAAGGTGACATTATACAAAGCTTGTATACGTCCCATACTGACCTACGCGAGCCCTGTTTTTTCGCATGTCCACGCCAGAAGAATTAATCAATTACAAATAATTCAGAACCGTTTCTTACGCATGGCCTCGGGCTGTCCGTGGTACGTTCGCAACGTAGATATCCATAGAGACTTTGAAAGCGATTCGATCCCCAAACATTTGAACCGCTTATCGCAAAACTATTTCGATCAAACTACTTTCCATCCAAATCCTTTGATTAGACATGCTTGTATCTACACAGACCGATGTAACCAACCGACAAAAGTAAGGCGTCCTAAGCACGTCCTGCAAGACCCTGACGATAGGATTACATTAGAAAATGCCCCTTGCACAGCACAGACACGCTAAAAGATTATTATCTTTCCGAAAATAACTAAGACGGCATTATAATATGACTTTATTTAATAAATTATATATATCAGTTTCTGTTATATATTTATTACATATAAGTATGTATGTCTATACATAATTATTTACACCACACCACGGCATAACCTCTTCTTTGCCTCTTTCTTAGCCCATGGTTGTCTGGAAGAGCTCGCTATTAAACGATATGACCGCCAATTGTACATGTGATTTTTAATAGTTTTGTATTACTTTTTGTTGTGGTGTACAATATAGTATGAAAATAAATAAAAATAAAAATACATATATACCTTGCGATGAAATACAAAATACATTCGTACGAATTATTCATGAGATTTTTATCAACCAGTTGCGAACCTATTTCTATACAAATATGGACAAAGCAGATTACGAGGTCAATTTTTTTATGATAAATGATCATAAAATGTAAACGAATACAGTATTTATGATTTGATAATGATTAAAAAAAATTCTCTAAATAAGCATCACTACATAGTATAAAACAAAGTCGCTTTCTCTGTCCCTATGTATGCTTAAATATTTAAAACTACGCAACGGATTTTGATGCCGTTTTTTTTAATAGATAGATTGATTCAAGAGGAAGGTTTATATGTATAATAACATCCATTAAATAGTGGAGAAAAAAATTAAATTAAAAATTATTGAGGTTTCTAATGTGATGTCGTAAATAATTACATTTAACGCGTGCGGGCCACGGCCAGTAATAAATAAATCAAAACTACTGGATCGATTTTAATCATTTTTTCAGTGAATGACATAGGCTATATATTTTATACCCGTGCGAAGCCGGAGCGGGCAGCTAGTAACTTATAAAATAGAATAGCTTATAGTTGTTTACGTTGTAAATGATGTTCTAACTTAATGTCAATTCATTCAGTATTATACTCCATCTCTCTCTCTTTCTCTATTCCCGTCTGTGTTCTCACATAGTGGCTGGGTCAGACTTCCTTTCCTTCCACTTCCCTCTATCTTCGACATCGTTGTCGGACTGTCTCTTCCTCCTCCTCCCCCCCTCCTCCTATCCTACCTTCTAAAATCGTAGTAGCGACTAGTGCTTTTGTTAAATTCGTAACTTAAAAGTATAAAATAAAATATTTTTAGAAGAAAATACTGACTTATAAACTAAAGAAAAAATTAATATTAAATATTTTATAGAATATTTTCTTCAGAAGTCGGGGCCTATGTGACGATATTTTACTTAACGCTGACTCTTTTTTTTTTTTCTAGCGACCTTATAACATCTTCATATCATTGAGATTGATTCATATAATATGAATAAACTAAATAAACTTTATAACTTTTAATTTTCTTATTTAACAAAATAATTAACGATAATTGAAAATGCTAACTTAATATTAGTGTCTTTCCGAAATTCACTTAGCCGTTTTATAGAGATCGACAAAGATATACAGTACAAAATACCTCTATATCGTGTAGTCGTATAAAAACGACAAACAACTTGAACTGCTTAAAACATAAACTCAATCAATGAAGGGTTCTCGCTGCTTGTTAGGTTTCTTCATAATAAATAGAATTAGTAAAGTCATACGCGATATCGTCTCCTTACAGAAACACAATATATTATTGTCACATAAATTGTTTAAGTAATTGAATTATAGGTAACTTAGCTCTTTATTATCTTGTTTTTGTTATGATTATATTGATTGTTTGTATTACCATTTTAAACCTGTTCTGGGCGTGGCCTATTGGCGTGGAATATAATATATTACACTACCCGCGACATTATTGCTAGGCTCACGCTGAAGTCGCATTCAACTAACTGTGCTCTGTGGCTACACGGGTGAAGGATTACACGTTATTTGAATAGGGAACCGACCTGACTGATCGTAATCCCTTGCTGACCTAATCATATTGAGCTATTAAGGCTTTAAAAAATTTTAAATTTCTTAAAATAGATTCAATTATTAATTTATCTATAAAAATAAATAAAATTGACTTATTTATTTTTGTCTTTCCCTCGTTAAAACAGAAACGCCTGGACCAATTTTAACGGATTTTTCACTGTTAGATAGCCGATTATAAAGAGTAACATAGGCTTTTTTTAATAATTAGGGTTCTGCACAGTAAAAAACTAAACTGTAATACTGTACACCACGCGATCGGAGCAGCTGGAACAGCTAGTACATACCTAAAGTATAAATTGACTGAATAAAAAAAATAGATTGAATTGTTTAATGATGTAACTATCAGTTGTAATAGTTGTATTTATCCTGAAGATTGGACATAGGGACCAAATAAAAGCTATTAAACTATTGAATTGAATTACGGACGGACAGACCCTAAAAACCAGTACATAATGAATTAATATTTTTTAATTATTTAGTGAACACAAGCGTCTCCAAGTTTGTTTATTAACGCGCGATGAGCGCACTTGAATACCGTGGATAATGCTTTAATAGGTAATTAACTCAAAGTTTGTTCTACCGCTTCAAGGCTCTATGATGTAACCATTCATAAATATTTAAGTATACATACGATTAAAAGACGAGTTGCAATATGACACGATTGAAGGACTCACAAAAAATAATGTTATGCTTCTAAATAAATGAAAACATCCCCGGCGTCGCGACGTGACAACCCCATCGCCCGCTGTTGGGATAACCTCTGTCACAGCAGAGGTTATTCCACCAGGGCAATCAGCCACACTGGTGGTAGGTCTTTTCTTGCAAGAGGCCGGCTAGGTAGGTACCACCGAATTGTCAAATATTCTGCCGCCAAATAGTAGTGCTTAGGCATTACTGTGTTCCGGTTTGAAGGGCACTGTACGCTAGTGAAATTACTGGGCAGAGGCGATTTAAAAACTATCTATATCTCGAGGTTGGCAACGCGTGAGTGGCACCTACTAATGGTGCTGCAAGCGCTTGCTTGCGCATGCTTGTTTGCCAGCTTGTAATATAGAAAAAAATCGTTTTGATGTAAATCTTTATAGTTTTTAAATATATTTTTAATAGTACTTATTATCCAGCGCTTCTGTTTTACTCTTTTGGTTTTATTTCTGTTTTTTTTAGTCTCATAATTAATTAATGTTTTTATGTGTACATTATGTTGGATTCACATATTCATGTTGGATATTTAAGAGTATTGTTTTTGTTTTTTTTTTTTTAGTTTTGTTTGTATTTGTATTAATTTATTTGATTTATATTTTTTTTGTCTCTTAGTTTTGCAAGTCTTTATTATAAGCATTTCGTGGAAACCTACAAGACAACACTTAGCTTTAATCTATCTTAATGTTGTATATGTACTTTTTAGAGTATGTTTTGTTGGTTGCCCTAAATAAATAAAAAAATAAAATAAATAAATTAAAATGTTAATTACTTACAAGATACAAACATAAATATTAAAAAAGGATAGAACAAAAACTATACTTTTTAGCTATGGACCGTTTTCGTTTTCGAGGCATGGTAGGGGGACCCACGAGAACAAATGCTTAGACCAAAACATATGTTTATAACGAAAATCTGCTCCGAGCGGGAATCGAAACCGCGACCGTCTATGCTCAAAGAAGCCCGCTACCAGCGCGCCATAACCATATAAACATATAATAGAAGAACACACATAACGAAAAGAATTAAAAAATTAATATAATAAAATTATTATACTGCCTCTATAAGAGTATGTCAAAATGTAAACTAAAAAACACATAATTCTGAATAACTTATGGCGAACTTAAAACTAAATTGAAAATATTTATTTGTTTAAATTTTTTATATTTTTCTCTTCATGATATTTTAGTAGACAACCCTATTTACAATACGTGTTATTTCATGTGACACGTGCGTGTTAAGCTGCTGCTGTATTTGTCATAGTCAATTGTTTATTTAACTCAAAAATAGTTGCTAACCAGCTACCACATTACAAAATCGCATCCTCCTTAAAAACTACAAAAAGCACAGAAAACAAAAAAATATTTGCCTATAGGGACCGCTAATTAATGGATATTCGTTACCTATCAAAACTACTGCTTGGAACATAGTTTAGTGCTACACTATCGACGCGTGGGTGGCCTGCGGACGAATGTCGCTGGGGCGACAGACGTCCGCATTGCACAGGCCCCCGCGAGGATGAGAGCGAGCCTTATGGGTTTCTGCTCGCTCTCATGCCCAACAGGGCGCGGAGGGTCTGCGTCCGCTTATGACGCAGACGAACGTAGCGATAGTCAGACGGGGTCAAGTGCTCAGCACGAATGCCGGCCGTCGACTACGTAGAGACGAAACCTGGTGGAGTTTTAGTGAGTAGGAGTCTCACATAACCCCGGCAGCCCCAGCTCCGGAGTATCCATGAGGATTTCTCCACCTTAAAAAAAACACTATCGACGCAAATTATTGAATGACTGAAAGCGCTCGACATTCAAATTCCTATTCATATCCTATTCCTAAATTATTTCTATTCTATACATATTCTATTCTCGTTCTGTTCTTTTCCTAGCTTTCCGTCTCCAGACGTGACTCTCTATTGCTTATCTAGACATGTCTAGGCTACCGTAACCGGGTGCCATCAGGCGGTCTCCACGCTTGTTTACAACCTTTATTCGCCCACTGATCTCTATAATATGGATCGCGGATCTTTATGGCATTGAATGATGAAGTGTTTAATATTGAATCGCCACAGAATGAGTAACTGGGAACTTTCAATTTCCCATCTCCATTCTTACTCTTACCTTCGCACGTGAGTCGTTTTAATTTTTTAGTTCAATGGTTTTTGATGGCGCTAGTTTATTCTTAAAATTTTACCAATTTCAATATACACAGGATCGTGAATCCTTATCATAGAGATCATCGCATAAGTCTTCTACTTACCATTTACTTTCAGGAAGATGCAGTCGCGTATTTAAAGCTATATTTAAAAAGATATCTTCGTCCTAGCATTATGCCCGGTATTTTATTTACCTAGGGTCTGCTTATTACTCTTATCCGGATTTGAAAGGTTACTAGTTTTTACACGGAGCGATTGCCATCTGACCTCCGCAACCCTAAGGGCGAACTAGTAACTCATTGGATAAGAGCAAATTACTTATTAAGAGTTAACAATTATTATCAGACGTGATAACAACCGGGACCGACAGCTTAACGTGCTCTCCGAGGCACGGTGAGACCAGCCCAGACCGTAACAGAAATTTTTACAAACATCAGCCCGAGCAGGAATCGACCCGGCAACCGTCGAGACTAAAGGCAGAGTTGCTACCCACAACGCCACAACGATGTATATTAAAAAATATGTGTAAAAATTATAAAATATTTTCCAAACCATATTTCTATTGTTCTCGTTTTGTTAACGTGCTATGATAATAAAATCTAATGTACACAGTTTATACTGCTAATAAATTAGATTGGCGAACTGTGGGTAGAATATTTATATGGAATCCTTCATTCGCTTGTCACGTATCTAATTGTTTATGAGTTGTAATTAATGTTATATGTAAAGCTGTATTGATAATCAGACAACGTTTATTCCTCGCTTGTAGAATTTATCGCTTAGTTATTCTTTTTAAACTATATAAACGAATTAAATAATGAAACGTGCCCTCAATAATTTGACTGTTTTGCAAGACAACTAATCTAAACATCTAAGTTCCAGTGGATAAATTGTGAATGCAGTTCTATTCTATATCTCCGGAATCCCAGAAACATATCCCGTTCAAGTAACATTAAATATTCAAGCAAAAAAATGTGATGAATGTATAGATTTAGTCTATACCGGACCGGATCTTCCATACATGACGCTAGCGTTTGAAATGTGATTTTAACAGCTAATATCTCAATAACTACCGACTTAATAAAAAAGGTCAAAATTTATTATTTTTAAAGACCTATTCAAAGAAACCTCATACGTTGCCGTACGCTGTTTTAATTCCAACTCTCAGTTACATGTATGGACTGGTACCCTTAATATTTAAATATTGTATACAAAAACCTTGTAGCGGATAGAATACACCTATTCCCCAAATTTCATATAGATAGAGCCAATAGACACCGAGTAGACGGACGGACAGGCGGACATGATGAAACTATACCCGTACCGGTTTCCTCCATTTGGGTACAGAACCCTAAAAATGAATCCTTTCCCATCAATAAAGCATGATGGAGGCTATATCGTTTGTTGTATCAACAAAGTCTAGAGAAAACCGCTAGTTATTAAAGCGAGCAATAACCGCTTATAAAACGAAAGTATTATACGAGATATTTATAAAGCTATTGCTCCGGCAAGATTATGTACATACATGATATCATTCATCTCATCTCTAATTCATAGTTTTTATTGATTATGTATTTTGATGTCGAAAGTGAATGTGAACGATATTACGATCGCGTTCTGTATTTTGATAATTTCAACATCGTTCATGTCAATCTTACGATATTAATAAATATTAATTAGAGCTATATTTCCCCCCGCCCGGTGACGCTGTCAAGGCCAGTAGGGCCAACAGCAATACACATTAAAAAGCCATATTTCGATAAATAAACAGAATTTTAAATAACTAGCTTCTGCCCGTGGCGTCGCTCGCGTGAATTACTATTTTTAATGAGCCACCCATAAAAATAAATTGACCCCTATTCTACCCAAGTTTTGATTTGGCAACAATATCTGTACCAAAATTCATTATAATCGGTTCAGCGGCTTATACACGCGAAATCATCTCAAACAAACTTACTTTCGCATTTATTAATATTAATTATTAATTTGCGATTCGTTGTACCAGGAATATGTATGAGAAATTTCATTCAAATTATTCTAGTCATTATGGACATACGCCTTCCTAAACTCTGATAAAAAAACCTACGATTTGTAGATGATACGATGTATAGATAAATAAGGAAGAGTTTTTTTAAATTTATTTATTAATAATTGTTACATCCACAATAAATTATGGATGTAACAATTATTAATAAATAAATTTAAAAAAAATATTTTGCGAGAATTTAACCCACTGTTACATGCGTATGTAACATACATTATGTCTAGTAAGAAGGCGTAGTAAAAACTTAGTAATGTTTACAGATAAACGATAAAAAATTATTTTACTAAACGATCAGGCATCCTTAGTTATAGAAACGTAATTGAAAAAGATAAATAAAAGAAAAGATTTCTTTAGATAGCTATCCTTATATTATTTTAGTTGAAATCAAACTGAACTATTTTGATTTTGTTATTACATTGATGGCAATGTAATAAAAACTATTTTTCACATTATTTCTATACACCTCCTGGTTCAGACCCTTGTGACTGAGCTCAATCGCGACGCGTTAAATCTTCTTTGCGTTTCGCTGGCAAACCCCTATATTATTGAGGCCTAAAACGCAGCTACATTGACTGCGTTGCCGGAAGCCGCCATCAAATCTTCCTGCATGCACGTGTTAGGGCACGCAGGGTACGGTGGGACACTGTTTGCTTTACACCGCACAAATAATCTAGATTAGTACCATACGTGAATCTCCACCTGAACGGGACTTTCAGGCCTGCCGTGGCAAATTATTCCCAGGTAGAATTCGCTCATTCGTTCGTTTCCCACTATTAGAAGTAAATTAAAACCAACTTACAAGATTTCATTATGTTAGGCACAAATGAAGTAATGACAAGCGTGTTAAAAATATGTAATTATTAATTCAGTTTATCATAAAGACAACAGCGATTGCTTAACATTCTAGATAAACCGGAGAAACACCCACGTGAACCAATTATTGCCTATATTACTCTGACTAACAATATTCGTTGGCGTTGGATGTAAGTGAAAGGCAATGTAATAATGATTGAATGATGATAATTAAAATTTTACTGTTTTAGTTCCCAATTTTTGACCACACTCAAAGCCAGGTGTGCTTTTAATTGGTGGGTTAAGGAGCATTAGGCGCGATTCGTCAATAAATGGATGACCACATTGAGTTTACTTCAACTGAGCGTCTCCGTGCTTCGCAGGGAACATAAGGAGTCGGTGGCGGCTGTCATCAATTTGATAATACTTGATCGAAAAGTTTTTGTAGAAGTACAGTAATATACTATCAAACCTTCGATTATCATCAGTAGGTATGTGATAATAACTGGTATTTTCAAATATTTCAAATCTGAACAGAAATCTTGCTTAACAGGTTCACGAACCGATGTACCATTTGTGGTACAAGGCAATTGTTTTACTATTGTGTTTACTGTTGGTACTGTGAACCGGTAAAGTTTTTTTATTATGTTAGAAAAGTTTTGAAAATTATTTTTTGATTGGTTTGTTAAATTTCTCTTAAAATCTAAGCCTTAATAGCTCAACGGTAGAAGAGCCGACTTGTAATACGGGGGTTCTTTCCCACTTGAGCTATGGTCGTACCAACTCCTAGCACAACCTTCACGCTTGGTTGCAAGGAAAATAGGATTATTAGTAATTTCTTGAAAAAAAGCTAATTTATTTTAATACTGTCCTCTTCTAAATGTTTTTTTAAACATGTCGGCAAAATTGATTCTCTTATTTACATATAATTTGTAGTTATAGCGAACTTACAATCTTCTGAATCAGTATGCAAAATCCGTCGCATGCTAAAACGTCTTTTGGGTTTGTCAATAAATAACTCAAACAATTGAATGGTACTCCATCCAGGTAGGTACTATATTTTTATTATGTAATAAAATAATGGAAGGCATGAATTTGTGTAGAGCTTACCTTGAAATATCTCTATATGCATGATCTCTTCTCTTAAGCCCTATTCTATGACGCGCACAAAGAGCTGTGCCATCACGTTCAATAATAATACGCGTCGGGAGAGAAGCTTGCTCCGATGTCTGAAGATGGTATTTCAGTATTTTTTTTTATGTTTCAAGTTGGCAAACAAGCATACTGCCGACCTGGTGGCAAGTGGTTGCCGTAGACTATGAGCGCTTGCAGCACCATTAGTAAGTGCCACTCACGCCTCAGGATATTGGTTCTTAAATCTCTTTTGCCCAGTAATTCCACTAGCATTTTTTTATTCTATTTTTCGGCAGAATATTTGACACTGCGGTGGTATCTACGTCTTGAGTAGTATGAGGCTGAACAGTGAATGGTGTGACAACTCCTATCCAGCGAAAGGTGTACAGAAGTAATCATCGCCATTCCTGGTGTCACTCTATAAAGCTTGGTATAGTGCTAAAACGACCAATAAGATACCTTACCACTACCACCTTACCATACAGTATGTTCCTCTCATCAAAATACATAAATAGATTTATACTTTTTTACTGCATGAATTTAAGTTATTAATGATAAACTAAGTCAAGCCCATATATTGATTAAAATAGAATTATTCTTAGCATTATTTTCCAGTATTATTATGATTGGTACTCGGGGTCTGATTATGCTTTTTATCCTGATTTTACGAGTTACTAGTTTTTACATAGAGCGATTTCTACCTGACCTCCGCAACCGAAAGGGCGAACCAATAAACCATTGGATAAGACTAAATTACCTATAAAGAGTTATTTATTATTATCAGATGTTACGATTATCGGATATCCGGAGAAAATTGATATTTATAACAAACATCTGTTCCGCCGGATCGAACCCGCGACCGTCGAGGTTCAAAGCAGGCTACCAGCACGCCACAACGGTCGTCGATTAAAATAGTAACTCGTTTAATGTTTGAGATATGTCGCGTTTCTGAAAATCAATCTCGTCTAACCGGATCTTTTATTAGCATCCCAGACAGCAATTTCCGTTTCAAATTTAATCTTATATAATACGGAAAAATATTATTCTATTTTATACAATTTTTTTGTCAATTAACTTTTTAATTAAAACATACGTGAACTGAACATGTTATCACAGTATTTTTTAAAATAAATATATTATTTATTACTATATTTTGTCCCTAGTTTCTACCGTGCCGGGTTAGAATATTGATGCCAATTTTTTTTAATTTGAAGCTCAAAAAGTTTTATAAAAATCCGCCCGTTTTTGCCGAAATTTTGCCGAAAAGGAATTTTTGAATAATCCAATAAATAAGAATCCAATAAATGATAATTATGTTTTTAACAGACTTAAAAAAGGAGGAGCTTCTCAATTCGACTGTATAATAATAATAATAATTTTTTTTAATGTTCGCGGATAACTTCGTCGTTTATGAACCGAATTTGATTATTGTTGTGTTGACTTTTGTTGGAGATATACCAAGCGTAGTACCATGATGAGGAAACCAGGATCTGATGATGGCATCCCAGAGAAATGGAGGGTAACCTTCGAAAGTCTTAGTGGGAGAGTAACCTTCGAAAGTCGTAGTGCGTTTGTTAAATTCGTAACTCAAAAGTATAAAATTTCGGAATATTTTCTTCAGTCGGGGTATTGTATGCCAATATTTTATTTAGCACCGACTTATGAAGAAAAAATTCTGTAGAAAATATTGTATTTATTTACCATTTTAGTTTCGAAGTCGGTATTTTTCTAATACATAATTTACAAACATACTTGTGTTAGTTTATAACGGTATAAATAATCTTTTTATTAATTAGAAAGATGTGAGGAACAGACTTAATCTTTCATCTTAGATACTATCGACATAATATCGACTCGATAACTAAAACACAGACCTTGGCCTTAGCTGGTGAACAAAATCGATAGTTCCAACACTGATTAATATTGCAGAGCGAGATATTGCATTTAAGTGATTACCTTTTTTTTTTTTTACTTGGAGAAATGCAGTTACGCACTCGAGCGCCGGGACGGGTGCAATGGCGCAGGAGGTGTGTGGACTCGAGCCGAGCCCCCTACCCACTAAAACTCCAAGGTCCCATCTAGCGCCATAGTGGGACGTCGCGGGATCACCGAAGCATACCACCGCGACGCCCCGGCGCTTGCCCCGAGGGCCCACCGGTGGCGGCAACCTACTGCCGCCATACATACATAATAATACATACTAGTACTTACATAAAAATACATAACTCCGAGCGCGAACGCGCCAGGCCTTTCGGCCTCCGCCTTGGGCGGCAACATACTGCCGCCATAAATACATACTAATACATATAATACATAAATACAAATACGTGATTATTTAAGTGATTACCTAACCTATCCGGATTCATTTGCTTGCGTTCGAATATTGTACATGTAACTTTGGTTCTTCGATCAATCGAGTTTGAGATGATGGATTATTTTTTGGGTATGGTGTACTATTCTTTTGTTTTTATTTTTTAATTCCATACAAAATACTTTTTGGTAAACGAAACAAAAAACAAATCTTGTTATTAAAATACAACTTTGTACTGCAATTAAAGTGATTGAAGTTCAAAGTCGTCTCGGCGTGATAGTTACAATTATCGTTTTGCGTATTTTAAGATCGCAAAATGCGTTCTCAGAATGGTAAAAATGGATTGAGATTGCTTATTGAAACCAGGCGAAACTCACAATACACACACACACACGCAGGATCGCACTAACATACAGAGGCTTCTCACGAGTAAGCTCGCTCCACCGTAGACCTCATATATGCGATGGTGCTCGATGAAGGTCAAGAGTTTTCCCATTCTGAATAGAATAACATTTAAAAAAACTTAACTAACTGGCATCTCAGCAACGCAGCATAAGGGTGATTCTCTTTTATTAATGAATAGATAACGCATACAAATATTATATAATACTCATCTTTTGTCGTTCTATTTCATGTTTACATTTTGATACAGAAATTCTGAGATTCAACTTTAAACAGAACGACAACGGCATTTCGTGAATCAAAACACAAGGATTTCTATTGTACGTACGTAATATCATCCTTGATATTCTGCACAAAAGGGACGTACTTCGGGTAAAGCAGTTGCGAAAGCTTTGACATACGAAGGCGTATCTACAAATATAGAATACAATTCACGAGAGTTTGCCTTCGCGACTTATATTCGACGTAACTGTTAATTTACTACAAATTGTCAGAAATATACCGTAGTATTACTTCCGAATGTAAGGTTCCATCAAAATGTTTCGTAATTTTGTGAGAATTAAAACTTATTATTATTATTTTCTATGGTAATTTTTTACCCTGCGTGGAGCGAGAAAGTTTTTTATCTTTCCTATCCCTAAACTTGTTTTCGTAAGTCAGTGGAACCCAGGGAATCCAGTTCTGGTTCGCTTAGAAAGATACCACAGTCCGCTTTGTTATGCTAGTGCGCAACAGTTACAGAAGTCATTTTGAGGTCACAGAATTGTAGAATATTCAATGAGACATTCTCAATAAATGGAGTATATTGCTCTTCCGTTAAATTATCCTAAGTAAAGTTTCGGGCGTTGACCATAGCTTTACCTTGTTATTTGGGGCAAACGGACAGGAGGCTTACCTGTTGTCAAGCGTTCAACGCCACCCAAGAACATGTGCAACACCATGCAGGTCCGTTTTTGACTTTAAATGAGAGAATAGGCTCTTCTCTTCGTATCGTTCCCTAGTCGTATCGGTTCGGAAAGGCCGCTGGCGGAAAGGAAGAAAATGTCTTCTAAATATATCGAATTCTTAATTCTATCGTATAATTATATTCTAAGCAAATGTACTGATACCTGTAATAACTATATACAACAATTCTCTTAACAACGAAATAACAGAATGAACACGTCAAGTAAAAAGCAATTCCATATAAGATCCGAATGCATCATGCACTTCATTGTTAAAAGAATACAATGCATACACTTAAAAGGGAATCGTATATGTGGAACTGACTTAATATTATGTAACTGTGTCATTGTATGATGACAGATAAAATACATACACACATAAAGTACATACATGAGTGGTCTAAAAACGTGGTCGCAATTTCTTAATAGTTATTGCGTCAGAAATATAGATAAGGAAGATAACTCTTTTCCTTAAAATACTGTCTTCTTTTACGGAGAATGTTCTGACGAATTCTTCAGACTGATTCCGCCGGTAGAGTTTGACCATTGGACATCGCGTCAAAACCCAAATTTACGCCCTGATCTCCTCGATGTCTGGAAAATACTACAGCGTGACTAAGAAGCCATTTTCTTACTCGCTCAATTACTCTGTGGCACCAGCTTCCACTAGCGGTCTTTCCGACCCGATACGACATGGGAACATTCAAAAGAAATGCCTATTATTTCCTTAAAAGTTGGCAACGCACCTGAGTGCGCTCTCGTGTTGCAGGTGTTTATGTCCGGTCAAAATTACTTAACATCAGTCCAGCCAAAAAAAGTTTTAATTTTCATTTTAAAATACTGAAAAAAATACCTACTTTTCTTGTTTATAAGAAACAGAATCTACAATAGCAAATTGCCTTATATTAAAACTCGATTCTTGTAGAAGCGAGTTTAGTTCTTTTTATTATTTTATGATATTGGAATATTTTATGATATTCCATAATATCGTTAGCTAATTAAAGTATCTAAGCATTATCGCTGTAATTGACGCCACTCACTTAAAGCAGATTCAAGAAATATTTATTATATTATTAATTATATATTAGTTGCTTCTTTCAGACTGAGTAATTTGTCACATTGGACGTTGGGATTTGGTACAAGTTGTAACGTACTGGCGTTTAAATATTGTTAACATTTTATTCTAACTGACATAACTGAATAAGTTTTACTAAAAAAAAAAATCTATTTTATTGTAAGAAAAAAAAACTATATCAAATAAATCAATAGCATTTTAATCAATGTTTAATTGAACACGACTGTCAACACAAAAAATATTGGAAATAAAAAACTTTCACATCTGCATACGGGTCCCCTACTCTTACTCTTACCTTTCGAGTAATAGCTAGAAATAGAAAACAACGGATGATAGGAAAAATTTCGTTCAATAAATTCGCGTTCGCACAGTGGTCATTTTCTTTTCCTTCTTTTTTTCTGACCGTGTATAGTTGTTGGCTCTACTGCGCTTGACTGACTGGGTACTGAGAAGTTTTATAGGCGTTGGGATGTGACGACACCATCGCCCGCTGTTGGGATAACCTCTGTCACAACAGCGATTATTCCACCAGTGCAATCAGTCACACTGGTGGTAGGTCTTCTGTTGCAAGAGGCCGGCTAGGTAGGGTACCACCGCAGTGTCCAATATTCTGCCGCCAAATAGTAGTGCTTAGGCACTACTGTGTTCCGGTTTGAAGGGCATTGTACGCTAGTGAAATGCTGGGCGAACGAGATTTAAGAACTAATATCTCAAGGTTGGCAACGCGTGAGTGGCACCTACTAATGGTGCTGCAAGCGCTCATAGGCTGCGGCAGCCACTTACCATCAGGTGGGCCGTATGCTTGTTTGCCAACTTCTAACATAAAAAAATCCTTTGCGAAGGCTTAAAGTTGATGTCATCCATATTGCCACTAGCACGGTCATTTTCTTAAACGGGTATAATAAATATCAAGTTAAAATTTTATTGCCTAAATCGCTACCGCCTATTGCTTGCTTCTCTAACTTCCGTATAATTAGGAACGTGACGCGCGCTTTTCTGTGCGGTGATTTAATTACTTATCGTTGTTATAAATTACCGTTATCAGAATTTAGGCCGCTATTTTCGGTATTAACGAGAAAATAATGAAGTTTTTTTGTTTCACAGAGTTATCTATTGCTTCTGTAAACTTTCTGGAGCTAAAATTAAAACTAAAGTCCAAGTTTGCTTAAGTTTTAGTTGGTTAAAGAGGAAGTTTTAGATTTAATTAATAATGGATATTTTTAATTCATAAGTTTTTTTAATAGAAAACATGCATAATCAATATTAGACAAATTTCGCATTTATTTTTAAGTAATGCTATCGCCAATTCGGAAAAAAATCCTGTAGTTACCTCAAACGTAAGAGGATACAAAATGCTTAAGAGAATTTCTTCATTTCTTTAGCCTAAGACATTTGTGGGGCTTTCTGCTGGTGGTAGGCATAAATACACGCCTGGTTGGGTACCACTGTATGTTGGTGAAAAACTCGTGACTCGTGAACCAGTTGCTTCTTGCGAATAGGCAGGGCAAAGGTGGCTACTACAGTCGTCTTGCAATGATATTAGCTGCCTTCGAGTTTAGACTCTATTTCCACTTAACATCAGGTGGAGTCGAGACTCGAAACCGGAGGGCATATATAAAAAATTGTGATCTAGCTATTTTAAAATTTAAACCAGTTTTTAGTTAATAAACTCAACTTCCACACAAACGCCTACATCACACAAATATCCCTAACAAAAATGAGAAACCACTAAATCGTAAACCAATTAAATTCTTAGACGGCTATCAAAATGGCTTTTATATTATTTAGACAGCACATTATATTTTTGTAGGCGGTAAAATAATAGGCTATTTAAATTCATATGCGATCAAACAAAATGCTTTCAAATATCGAAAAACAAAGCATAAAGTAAATAAATATTGAAATGATTTATAGGTTTAAATTATTTAACGAGACTAATAAAAGTACAACAAATGGTACACATAGTAATTTTTAATGGTAGTTAAAAATGGGGCGGCTCGACCGGGAGAGTGCTATCCTCTCACAGAAAATCGGCGTAAAGTAACAGTATCAGTTGGTACTGTTGCGTTTCTTGAGATGAGTAACAGCGCCGGTGGCCCAATCTCCCACCCCTTCTGTTCCCTTCCTTTTACACTACAACAAGGAACACTATTCCTTAGGTTGGGACCATGGGCATGGGGCATGGACATTTTTTTTTTATATGTAAGAGGGGCCAAACGGGCAGGAGGCTCACCTGATGTTAAGCGATCACCGCCGCCCATGAACATCTGCAACACCAGAAGGCATGCATGCCGACCTTTAAGGAAAGAATACGCTCTTCTCTTGAAGGTTCCCAAGTCGTATCGGTTCGGAAAGACCGCCGGCGGAAGCTGATTCCACAGAGAATCTGATACTTCAAGTATTGCAAGCGTGACTGTTCACCATCAGGCGGATCGTATGCTTGTTTACCAACAATGATGACATAAAAAAAACTATGTAATATATCCCGACTTTAGCGCTCTCCCTAGGTCAATAAATGCATTTGGACGTGGGACGCTAACTATATGTCACTTGTGACTGACGGACACGGCGCAGTACGTGCGTGATCGTGGACCGGTTAATGCGGCTGTCGGCGAGATTTATTACGACGATAGAAATGAATGTTCCATAATTGTAATTACTAACCTAACCTAACTAATAAATCGTTTGACGATGTGGCGCAGCGGTAGTGAACCTGCCTTAAGGACAACAGATCGCGGGTTTGATTGCCGCAGTGTCTGCTTATTACTGGTTTCCGGATTTGACTGGTTACTAGTTATTACAAAGAGCGATTGCCTTCTGATCTCCGCAACCAAACGGGCAAACCCGTAACACATTGGATATGAGCAAATTACTTATAAAGAGTTAACGATTATTACCAGATATTATTAACAACCGGGACTGATAACGTGCTCTTCGAGGTACGGTGGGGAGGCCCACGAAAACAAACGACCAAACCGAAACAGATATTAGTAAGATAAAAACAAATATCTGCCCGAGCAGGCATCAAACCCACAACCGTCGAGGGTGAAGACGGACTCGCTACCAATACGCCACAACAGTGTCATCACAACGTTACCTCCAGAACTATAACTATACAATACAGAATACTCCCAGAATATTGTAAGCCTTTAGGATAATATTCCAACAAAATCTTACTCTTACACAGCACATACACCTCAGCTTTGAATTATTTCGACGTAAAATACAACCTATTGTGAATTGATAATTTTACGAATATGTTGATAAAAATATAATTTTTAAACAGGTTCTGTATGTATGTATGCAAATGGCATATGTTCAAAAACAGGTAGGTTTTACGAGGTCGACATGTTCATAAATGTGGGTCCTTTTGAGATATAAGATGATGATATCTGAATGAAATACAATCGTATAAAACATCATTCAATTTTATAATTAGTAATATTATCTCTATTAAATCAAAAGCTCTCGACTGTCCTCTGGTATAATTAAATTCAGGCATTTTCAAAGTTACCAAGAGCAAGACTCTATTATAATAATTATATTTAATAAAAACTTCCCACAAAAAATCTATACAAATTTCTATTTTTAAGATTTCTATACAATATAAGAAGTATTTATTAGGTTGTATTTTTTGAGTCATTTCATTCTATATATTCGTTCTTGATCAGATATCATAAAACACCCAGATGCAGTAACGCACACTCTCTCCAACATATATAAATAAATGTTATCAACTCAACGGTTCTTATAGAATAGTAATATTTGGTATCAGGGTCTGTAAAAACACACTAACTTAAGTACAACCCAGATCAGAACACATGTCTGAATGGTCTTCAAAAATATGCCTTGAGCGGGTTTCGAATATGGGATCCTGAAGATATCTAGGGAAAGCTTCAAATTTTATAGCTACATGTATTTTTTAAAGTAGCTTTTAAATAAAAATAAAAAAGAAAAACAGACTCACTTTCACTGGTGGTAGGTCTTTTGTTGCAAGAGGCCGGCTAGGTAGGTACCACCGCAGTGTCAAATATTCTGCCGCCAAATAGTAGTGCTTAGGCATTACTGTGTTCCGGTTTGAAGGGCACTGTACGCTAGAAAAATTACTGGGCAGACGAGATTTAAGAACCAATATCTCGAGGTTGGCAACGCGTGAGTGGCATCTACTAATGGTGCTGCAAGCGCTTATAAGCTACGGCAACCACTTACCATCAGGTGGGCCGTATGCTTGCTTGACAACTTTAACATAAAAAAAGACTCCAAAACTAAAAAGGAAAAAATAAAAATTGTACAACAGAAGTCACTGCTATGTAAAACATCGACACATATGGCTTTTATCAATTATAACTTTATTTATTTTGTAAACTTTTTTTTTCAAAAAGAATATTAGTAATACTTTCATTTCATTACTAATATCCTATTGCCCCTCCAAATAAGCTCGTAGCTTGCGCTAGGCGTGGGGTAAAGGAATAGTCCAAGGGGTTAGGATCAAACCTACAACTCACGTTAACAGAACGCAGTCGGTTCTTTAACTGTTGAGCTATTGAGACTTCAATTTTTTGTTTTTGTTCCACAGAGGAAATCGGCCATGACTTTAAGTCATGGACAGTATATATCTTACTATATGATGATCATAAAACAACATGCACTCCTCGGAACAATAAACTTGTGACACAGTTTTCAGAATTTATGGTCGTTGAGACGCCTTGACTTACTTTAATTATAATAATCGTATAATACATGTAAAATAAAAATGTTTATTTTAAAACATTCTTCTTAGCTCTTTATGGTATGCTTATGAAATGAAAATCCGACTGGTATAAGCTCTTCAGTCGATCCGACTGGTATAAGGTCTTTGTTTAGCACTTATGATTATATAAAAGAAAAAGCCCTGACTGAATTATAAACGCCCAGCCTAAACCTTTGGACCTTGAAAGGTATATTTTTACAGGCGATGTTTTTAAAATGTAAACGCTGTATGTTTTTAAAAAGGGTTTGAAAGTTTCTAAGGGAGGTCAGTCATTTTTGAAACTCTGACATTCGGTAAACAATTAAAAATAATAAACACGTCTTTTAACATTTTCTAAAATTTCACCCCCGAATGGTTGAAATTGGGGTCCCAAATATTAAAAGCAGAAGCTAGTGTTTATATCTTCGCATGGATATCCTAAAACTTAATAAACAAAGTATAACAGTTTTATCTTTAGTTTATCATTTCATTAAAAAAAAAGATTGATGGATGCTCGCTTGTTGAAGTACTTTCGCACAATATCGACATGAAGTAGCGGTTTCGTTCGTCGAGCTCAGTGATCTCTATAACTCGATTGACGATCCTATGTATCGAAATTCGTAAAAAATTAAGAATAAACTAGCGCTACCAAATATATGGCAAGAACTAAAGGGAAGAGTAAGAATGGCGAAGGAACAGTGACTGACAGAGAATGATTAGAATTTTGCAACATGCGTACGAAGATTTTTTGGAACGAAGTTCCTTATCGCGCGTTGTAAAAGGGGGCTAGACGGAAAAATTCTTACGAAAAGTTGTCACGACACTTTTTGCTATAGTAAGCTATTGTAAGCTGTGCGGCGTCGCATGTTTCTCTGTCTGTCTCTCTCTCTCTTATAGAAAGCAAGCCAGATATTTTCATTTCTATTTCGCATTGAACAGTGTGGTGTCGCGACGATTATTTTTGTTGAGTGTATACAGGTTTTTTGTAAATAATAAATAATGTTAATAATAAAAAAATATTATTATAACTTAAAAAAATAAAATTTTATTACAATTCCTTCACTAATTAATCGAAAGGAACTTCGTTCCATCCGGGTGTCCCTTGACACCTCTCAAGTTTTTTTAAATTTTTATTTAGTTCCCATTATACGCACATCATTTATACGCGCAATGCGGTTATTATAGATATCAGTGATTGAGCGCTGGAAGCCGTAACTACTCCAACTCTGTTCTCTTCTTTTTCCTCTCCTCTTTATTTTCTTCCTCGCACTCCTAATCTGTGGAACCAACTTCCGCCGGTGGTGTTTCCGAACGGATCGGATACGACCTGGGGACCAAATTAAAGTATTTATTTAAATTACCAATTGATAATTTTATCATTTTACCGGCGTCGGGATGTGACGACCCCATCGCCCGCTGTTGGGATAACCTCTGTCACAGCAGAGATTATTCCACCAGTGCAATCAGTCACACTGGTGGTAGGTCTTTTGTTGCAAGAGGCCGGCTAGGTAGGTACCACCGCAGTGTCCAATATTCTGCCGCCAAATAGTAGTGCTTAGGCACTACTGTGTTCCAGTTTGAAGGGCATTGTACGCTAGTGAAATTACTGGGCGATCGAGATTTCAGAACTAATATCTCGAGGTTGGCAACGCGTGAGTGGCACCTACTAATGGTGCCGCAAGCGCTCATAGGCTGCGGCAGCCACTTACCATCAGATGGGCTTGTTTGCCAACTTCTAACATAAAAAAAAAATCATTTTTCATTACTTCAAAATCACAAATTTATTTATTCAAAGGTTTCTTAAAAATGCAATGTCGAGATATTTGGCGTTGACAATGTTCTTCCTCTCCTCGATTACTATCTATGCCCATAAGCTTTATTGCCGCCACCTTGGTATTAAAAAATACATTTATTTTCAAATAAAAAAACATCCGTGATTCACTTAAATAACAACCATAAAGCCCGAACTCATTTTTCTCTCTATTCCTCTTGTAGTCGCTGTGAAAGGAAATGAAAGCATTAAATCGCGTTATAAATAAAAACTCGGCAGCGTGGGAAGATTATTAATATTAAATAAGGTTACTAGATCACTCGTCCTCCCACCTGAATAAAATATACGAATACCTAAATCTTTTCATACATTATACGGCCTTGTTTATATTACATGCAGTGTTTATGTTTTTTCAACGTCGTTGTTAATAAATGAATTTGGGAATAACGATTTAATACTTTGTTAGGATTTTTCAGTTGGAAAAGTAAATAAAAAGACACACACAAAATACAAAGACACTAAATTTACGATAACAAGCACAATCAAACATTTATAAAATTTACAATTAATAGTTTTTGTCCTGTCGCTACCTTCCCACAAAAATCGTGGGTGTTCTTGGAATATCAGGTTTGGGAATTTATTCCCATCACTGTACACATACATGATACAACTTGTAAGACAAATTAATTTACTTTAGTTAAGATAAATATGTAGCTGTAGTTTAAGTTTTCGGATAAGTTTTATGATTATTTTTTAGTTTATATAACTTTTTATTTTTCTTTAATTGTAATGTTCTGCTCTGAATAAATGTATCTTTCTTTCTTTTTATGTATTATTTCCCGGTATTTACCCAGAATCTGCTTATACTCTTATCGTGAATTACTAGTTTTTACACAGCGATTGCCATCTGACCTCCTCAACCCAAAGGGCGAACCAGTAACTTGTATAAGAGCAAATTAGCTATCAAGAGTTAAGGATTCTTATCAGATGTTATGATGACAATCGGGACCGATAGCTTACAGTGCTCTCTGAGGCACAGTGGGGTGACCCAGAAGGACGCCCAGGCTGAAACAGATCAGCGCTGAAAACTCCGCGTATCTACGTGCATCTGCGTTTCTGAGTGCAAGTCATTTACAAAATTATTGCAAAGTTGATTATGAAAATTACTGCCCTATATTATTTTCTCCATGACAGGTCAACGAATAATAATTTTTGTTTTTTTCGTTATTCTATGGTACTTCATAAGATAATAATATTGATTTTTTGAAAGTGCCAAATGTGTTGTAATTATTTTGATGATAATTATATAGGTTAATTAATTAGTGCCTTTTTTTCTTATTAATATCGCGCTGTTAGTAGCCAACCTAATATTGTTCCAATTATCCATTATACATATTATAGTTATGCCTTTAAATATGCTTTAAATAGATATAACACGTTTCCTGTGAAGTTGTCAATGCCAGTATGGCCAAAAGCATACACGTGCTTAAAAATTCTATTATATAAAATTTTATAATTGTATTTTTATTTTCAGGTAAGACAGCAGATCAGAAATGATGAAAAGCCTGGGTGATATTTTTAAAATATTTATTAGTGAATACCTTTCCGTTGAAAGTTAATCTTATTAGATTAAGCACACAATATAAATGATAATTTAGTAGTAGTACGCTTGTTTGCCAATCGTCACGACATGAAAAGTGTGCTGCATTTTGTCCCTATATTTCCCATAATACTTTATGGAATAAAAGTGAGAATAATGGAGAAATTAGTTCAAGTTATAGTCTTAGGTACACAATGGCTTCGAAGGGATACGACGAAGTGCCGATTAATCACTTTTCTTTCCTCTTAAGTCCGGCGATAAAACATGGGACCCGCACACAACGGATGTGGAAACATACAGGCTATTAATGTGTGCGTTTTAAGAACGTTGATTTTGAAACCCGTTTTCCTTCATCATTGGTTTATAGGAAAGCATCAATTAAGCTGAATTATATTGTCATTATTGAATTTCAATAGCATTAAACGACAAATTAATTATTGCTAATTATATATATTTATAATGCTTATAGAATCCTAAAATGAGAAGTAAATATATATAGTGCCAAAAAGTTCTATAGATATATATATCTTAGAGATTAATTTTAAACGGCGACAGAAAACTCATTCCGCAAGAACCTTGCAGAACTAATAGGCATGTTTGCAAAACTCCGTTTAAATTTTAGGCAGCGTTTTATACGAACGTATGAGCTCGTTTATCGAAGTGCG
Organism: Hestina assimilis; assembly: GCA_023373885.1. Classification (NCBI taxonomy): domain Eukaryota; kingdom Metazoa; phylum Arthropoda; class Insecta; order Lepidoptera; family Nymphalidae; genus Hestina; species Hestina assimilis. The sequence goes on along the minus strand of CM041740.1, from coordinate 4,016,173 downwards.
TACAGATGCGTAAACGCGCGCCTTTTAGCACAAGCGCAAATCGTACGAGCTTTGACAGGCTTATAAGCTCCAATACGGCCGTAATAACTTTTGAATAATATGCTACTGATACTCACCACCGGTTCGAGCGTACATGCCGGAATAAGTCTGTGTACGCTAATTCGACTTTAAAGCGCGCGTCTCAGCGCGTATGCCGGAACGAAAAAAAAAACGCTGATCTGAAACGTCCTTACAACTCTTATGTTTCTTATATTTTTTTTTTTTTTTATTTATTTATTATATTTTTATTTATTTATTATATTAAATATTTTATTATGATAATAATCGATCACAAGATTAGATTACAATAAAAACACTTCAACTATTTTTATCAGATCTATATTTAGTATGCATGTTTCTATAACAGTATTTTAATATTGCAGGTGTTTGTACCATTTATGTCGGTCCGTCCTTATGGCGTTGTAGGGAAAACTGACATTGTTAATACACTGATAAATAAGTACAGGTATAGTGACTATACCTAGTGTAAAAGGTGGCTGCGTAATTGATGACGTAAGAAATCTTAATGACATCGAAACATGAATAGTAAATAATCAAATTACATACATTATATACCAAACCAGGCGCTTAGATTTTGTTTTGAGGAGATTAATATTAGTTCCATAAATTTAGTAGTAGTAGACGCTCATAGCCTAAGACACCCACTGATCGGTAAACGATCGGTGGGTTAAGCAACTTCAGGCGTGGTCAGTCACTAGATGGGTGATCACATATTTCAACTGAGCCTCTCCGTACTTCGGAGGGTACGTAAAAAGTCGGTACCGGCTGCTATCAATTTGACAAAAGTCGAAAAGTCAAGTCATAGGCCTACGGGGGACCTGAACAAACTCTGACACTAGTTGAAGAAGTAGTTTTTTTTTTTTATATCATATAGGGGCAAACGAGCAGATAGCTCCACCTGATGGTAAGTGGCAACTATCGCCCATGAACATCCACAACACCAAGGGGTCGAGAATGCGTTGCCGGCCTTTGGGGAAAAGGTGTCTATATACTCGACGCTTGAAGACTTCTAAAAGTTCTAAAAAGTAGTAGTAGGGAAGTACTACCCTTTTACAGAAAATCGGCTTAAAGTAATAAATTGCGGTTGCGTTTCGTGTGATGAGTGAGAGCTTCCTTCCCTTCCTTTCCATCCCTTGGGTTGGCAGCGCGCATGTGATATTCCAAAAAGCGCATACGTTCATAGGTTGCGGTGACCATCAGGCGGACCATATGCTTGTTTGTCAACTGTCATGAAAAACATTGTTTTCTTACGAAATGGTCTTTTTCTGAGTTTCGTTTGATGAGGGTGTGTAATGGAGGCTGTAGGAGGAAATTCTGCCCTATATTGTGTTGCAACGAAGTGTTGCTAATCATCAACAGGCTTGTTTATCACATATATAAAATAAACAATATAAAATAAATTGGACTCTGTTAAAAATACAATTGATAACTCATGACAAGCGCTTGCAGTATTCAACATGATGAAAATTATAAATCTGTTTTAAATTCACACAACAGAAAAAAAGATTAGAAAACCTTTTAGTCGGAATTTTTGTTGTACATTTTCAATATTTCAAATCAACACCCAGAGTTATTTATCTGACAATACCTTCGACCGAACTTCAAAAGTTTCACAACCCTTTTTTGTTGTTCGAGCCTTCATTACTCCTAAAGTTAAAGTGGCTAAGTTTTACCTTTTATGACCAAATATTCCGGATAAGTTAAATTAGAAAACCGGTTTCGGCTTAGATTTCAAAGCGAACTTTGTTCAGTTTTAGTTGGGATTCTATGCCGAAAATTAAACGTCTCACCTCTGATTGAAGTCTTTATCTTTCTGTGTTTATGACTAAGTCACTAATATGATTATGGGCGAAAAGATGATTAGAATGTTAGAGATGTAAATCCACAACACCACTCCACTCTCTTTCGGCAGTCTTTCCGAACCGATACGACCTAGGAAAGTTCAAGAGAAGAGCGAATTCTTTCCTTAAAGGTCGGAAACGCGTCTGCATGCCCTCTGGTAATGCAGATGTTCATGGGCGGCGGTGAACGCTTAATATCAGATGAGCCTCCTGTCCGTTAGTCTTACAAAAAAAAATTGAAACATGCGTCACTTTTTTCGCAATTTTAATGAGAGACGGCGACATTTACTGGTGGTAGACGTATTATTACAAGAAGCCGGCTAGGTACTGCAATAGGTACCACAGCAGTGTCAGATATTCTGTATTCTAAAGCAGTGTTGCGTTTTGCGCTACTGTGTTTTAGTTTGAAGCACACTGTATCTAGAAAAAATACTGGGTAAACCAATATCTCGAGGATTTAAAAACCAATATCTCGAGGTTCAAGCGCGCATAGGCTATGGCAAACGCTTGCTATCAAGTGGGCCGTATGCTTATTTGCAAACTGAGTCACATAAAAAAAACAAGTCTTATATCATGCAAGAATAATTTCGCATTCCCGATCAAAATAACTACACTAGCGATCCCCAGACAGTTATTTAGTATTAATCCTTATCGGTACTACTTCGATCACACCTAGATGACTGAAAAACAATTGTTTGTTGATATAAGTATATTTTATTAGATAATGGAATGTACAATTGCTTACGTGAAAACTATTTACAGTAACAACTCCAATGCGATCTGAATTATTTATGCTTAGTGTGATTGGAGAAAAGAATACTTACAAAATAAGAAATGTGGATAGCTGTATTTATAGAATACTAGTTTCTGCCAGCGGATTTGCTCGCGTGAATAACGATTTTAATACAAACTCTGAACTCCTGAATTTTTTGAATGTCATATATCCAATCAACAGCCTAAAAATAAGCTTCAAGCTTCTAGCTCTTTCAACCTCTTACAGCCTTTTTTTCGCATTAAAAAGTAGCCTATGTCGTTTCTCAGGCTTTATATTATCTGTGTGCCAAATTTCATTCAAATCGGTTCAGTAGTTTTAGCGTGAAAACTGGACAGAAAGACAGAGAGACATAATAACTTTCGCATTTATAATATTAGTAAAGATTATTTATATTTTTTGAGAAATTTAAAATATACGCGAACTTTGAATAAATAAATACGCTAATCAAGAATGTAGGTTGAATTACTAAAAGCAGCAAAGTCTAAATATGTTTTGGTATATTATAATATCAAACATCTTTATAACAAGGTACTAGAAATGTTAAAACAGCTGCTGCCGTGCAGCTAGATTTCTCTCATCTACGCTGTCACTACTACATACGCAAAGCACGACGATATCCTAAGTTTCACATTACATTGCTGCGTGAGTTAGTAATACTCGAGATATTGGATAGTTTAAACAGCAATGGCAAGTAAACTGAATGAACAAAACTAATGCATGCTTACATTGCTCATGGCTCTTAAGACACAATTTCGGGGACAATGTCACGTGGAAATGCGATATCTGTTATCTTAGAAGTTATCCTCTCTCTGAGGACACCGTTGTGCGCGTTTAGCCTTGACGTTGCGAGTTCGATTCCCGCTCGAGCATGTCTGTAATGATATTGCAAATATCTGTTTCGATCATTGCGTTTGTCCATATTGGTCTCCCCAACACGCCCCGTAGAGCACGTTAAGCTGTCGGTTCCGGTTGATATCACATAACATCTGTTAATAATCGTTAACTCGTGATAAGTAATTTGCTCATACCCAATGAGTTACTGGTTCGCCCTTAGGGTTACGGAGGTCAGATGGCACTTGTTCTGTCTAACAACTAGTAACTGGTCAAATATAAGAGTAAGCAAACCCTAGATACATAAAATATTAGGGAAAAATTATGGGAATAAGATCCTCTTTTTAAGCTAGATCATCACATTAAGTTGTTTAATGGCAACGAAAAAGAAAGCCTCGCAGCGTGAAATTAATCGACAAATTGTTACAAAACGCATTGAAAGTGCATATTTGAATATTAAATCTATTATAATTCACGTAAATATATTACAGGAAGACTAACGAAAATCGTTATGCACTATATTTTAGTTCTTTTGTGTACGCACATGCGATATGTTATAATTCCGGCAGATTACTCGCGCATGTAGAGAAATTACACTAAGAGAAAAAATATCAATAGGCATAGCAATCATTAATTTAATTTATATTGTCTTGTAATGACGTAATCATAATTGAAAGTATTTCAATTTTTGAATCAATTAATAACCTTTATATGAGAACCCTTTTTTTTTTTCGGAATGTGTATTGCTGTTGGCCCTACTGGCCTTGACAGCGTCACCGGGCGGGGGCCGAGTACAGAGACTCAGCCGTGATAAAGGGGCAGCCCTCACGGGGACTCAAATTTGATTCCGTCCTTAGGGTGCCTCCTGCGAAGCCGAACCACGGCTAAGGACATCATCGGAGATGGAAGGATATGAGAACCCAAAATAAGCAGCAGGCTTTATAGATTTGGTTAATAGTGCTCAAATCAAATTGAGACTTGTGAACGCTTCAAAAACATATCTGGCGGCCTACCATGAACACTTATTGCAATGATTACCTAAACTGAGTTCCGTCGCAATTTACAACTATGACATATATATGTATTTATACGTCATGCTCATACAAAATCAGAATCGTTTTACTGCCCACATTGAATTGGATCGAAATAAAACTGTTACTAAAAATTAATAGTAAGTCCCTTGTTTCTGTTGTCGGTGAGGACGAATGCATATTACGGACATACCATCAGTGAAAATTGACACCGTTGTGGCGTTGTGGGTAGCGAGTCTGCCTTTAGTCTCGACGATTGCGGGTTCGATTCCTGCTCGGCCGGATGTTTGTTAAAATTTCCGTCTCGGTCTGGGCGTTTGTCCGTGTGGGTCTCCTCATCGTGCCTCGGAGAGCACGTTAAGCTTTCGGTCCCGATTATTATCAATAATAATCGTTAACTCTTGATAAGTAAATTGCTCTCACATCTGATAATAATCGTTAACTCTTGATAAGTAAATTGCTCTTATCCAATGAGTTACTGGTTCGACCTTAGGGTTGCGGAGGTCAGATGGCAATCGCTCCGTGTAAAAACTAGTAACCTGTCAAATCCGGGTAAGAGTAATAAGCAGACCCTGGGTACATAAAATACCGGGAGTGATGCTAGGATGAAGGAAGGACCATCAGTGAAAATTGATATGGATTTTGGATGGCCATAGAGTTTTCTTGATTCTGCCGACATCGTTAATTTTTCATACTAAAAAAATTTATACGCTGCTCCGAAGCTGTGAACGAAGAATATATCCATAGTATTACCTGGTCATTTCTTCCATTGCTCTATAAACCTTGCGAGAAAGTATGGCCTAACATACCTTCCGTCGCTCATATAAGTTCTTGCCCTGTAGACCTCAAAGCCGATCACGCTCACTGGTCATTAACGCTCAAGAAGCATTAAGTGCGGTCAGTCAACAGATGGATGACCGCATAGGTAAAAGTCGGTCCCGATAAATCAAATCAACTCTGACACTACGTTAGCCACAAACCACACAATAATAAGAAAAAGAAGAACTCTTGAACTTACATTACCCTGAGCCATTCGAATCTTTATTTAATGAGTTAGTACAACTTAACCGGACCCACTAAAACCTCCTCGGTGGCCTACCTCAGTGTGTTTGTCAGGTTACGGGAACTCTCGCAGAACATAACAACGTGACCTGACAACCACGGTGCTCCGATTGGTAGCGGAGCTCAGTCCCGGAGGGTCGAAATGGCAAAGCCCCCCCAGCACTTCCCACGCAAGCGTACGGCAGTCGGGACCACACCGGCTGCCTTCCTCCTCAGGGCCGCCCATCACGGACGCTCAGGCACCCCACTCTGCGTGTCCACGACCCGAGGGCATGTAGTACAACTTAACCGGAATACTAAACTAACCTTTTAAAATGTTCCTTATTAGTGTGGGAAGCACGATGATGGCGAAAGTCCTGATCGATCCATGATCGCTGTGTACTGAGGTGGGCCTCGTGTCAAGGTGATTATTGAAACTAGGTAAACGGCGCAAGTATTCATTATTTATTCCAAATTACATTGTATAAAGGAATCGAAATTGTGTTTCAGCACGGAAATGGTGCTAGAATTCTTCACTTTCACGCTTACTTACTAGTAAATATAATTAAGGTTTTGTTTGAAGTTTTTTTGTTTTCAATTTTATGTTCTACTACCTGCACCCGCGGCTTTATTTTCGTGATATACGTAATTTTCTTTATTCTACGAAACCTTAATTTTTTTTTTTAAATAAGTAGCCAAGTTACTCGTTATAACATCAGCTTTAGAGATTTTTTATGTAAGTACCGTAAATACAATATGCATTTAGTGAAAAACTGTTAATTTAGAATTACGAACAAACACTTCAATTTTATTTATTTGTATAAACTAAGACGTTTCAGGACAGCCTGACACTTGTAACCACCGATTCGAACGTCCACGCCGGAATAAGGCTGTGTACGCGCGTTCGGCTTTTTAAAACGTAAAATAAAACGCTACTTTGTAACAGTCCTTAGCTAATAAGTGAGCAAAGTTTACTAGTAGTAGGTATTTTGTTACAAGAGACCAGCTAGGTAGGTAATACCGCGGTGTCAACTATTCTACCGCAAAGCATTAGAGTCTTTGGCCTTCTTATCCTGGTCTTCAATATCTCGAGGTTGGCAACGCGTGAGTGGCACCTATTAATTGTGTTACAAGCGCTCATAGCGCTACGACAATAGCTTACCATCAGGTGGGCCGTATTCTTGCTTGTCAATAAAAAATAAATGAGTATATTTTTTAAAAGCATCACTGAGCTCTACTAAGAAACTGATGCGCAATCACGTGAAACGGTCACTTTCGCGAAATTTAATTTTCTTTCTCAATTGACATATTTTAATAATTCGTGCTAAGCATCACGTGTTTCTATTTTGCTGCTTCATGAATATTATCTAAGTCACGCAATTTTGCAATAACACTTGTCTGATATAATATATTTTGTCTTACCAATAACCTTATGTGAATTGCATTAGTGAAATTCGTTAATTCACAATTGCAACCATTAATTCGTTATAGCTAATTAATGCAAGACTAGTTACTGGGCTTTATCCACATGATTTTATTTTTTAGATTTTACAGAATTACTTTTTAGTTTTTATTGAAACTCATTACACTTATAATAATAATAAAAAAACATAATTATAGGCTTTTTGACAGAGAAAGATTCGGTTTTTAAATAAATTTAAGAAAACTATTTATTCAATGTGACGGGGAACATGCACAATGCAACTTGACTCTCAGTGAATCGGGTCGTGGGGTGAGTTGGAATTAGTTTAATTATAATTTTTTAATAAACAATTATAAGAGTGGAGTGGTTTTATTTCACCCATCCGTGTGATCAATAACGCAAAGGTGGTAATAACTCTAAAAATTCCTGTTGCTATTGCTATATAATATACCCTATGAAGATAAAAGTAGAAAGACGACCTTTGTGGCGTGTTGGTAGCGAGCCTGTATTTATCTTACAAATATCTGTCTCGGTCTGGGCGTTTGTCCTTGTAGGTCTCCTCACCGTGCTTCGGAGAGCACGCTAAGCTGTTGGTCCCAGTTGCTATCATAACATCTGATAATAATCGTTAACGTAATCTTACTAGGAAATTGCTTATTCAATGAGTTTTTTAAAGGCGTCGGGATGTGACGACCCCATCGCCCGCTGTTGGGATAACCTCTGTCACAACAGAGATTATTCCACCAGTGCAATCAGTCACATTGGTGGTAGGTCTTTTGTTGCAAGAGGCCGGCTAGGTAGGTACCACCGCAGTGTCCAATATTCTGCCGCCAAATAGTAGTGCTTAGGCACTACTGTGTTCCGGTTTGAAGGGCATTGTACGCTAGTGAAATTACTGGGCGTACGAGATTTAAGAACTAATATCTCGAGGTTGGCAACGCGTGAGTGGCACCTACTAATGGTGCTGCAAGCGCTCATAGGCTGCGGCAGCCACTTACCATCAGGTGGGCCGTATGCTTGTTTGCCAACTTCTAACATAAAAAAGAGTTATTGGCTACCGCTAATTGCTTTGTATAAAGAATAAAAACCCGCCAAATTCGAATAAATAAGCAGATCCTGGGCAAAATACCGGGGTTTATCCCGGGCTAGGAAAAAGAAGAATATAAAAGTAGAAGTAGTAGAAAGGTGGTGGTTGTATTATAATAGAATGAGACATATTTACATAAAGCTAGCTTAAATGAAAATAATTAGGAAGCTTGTGGTGAATTGCATTACTCAACTTGAAGGAGGTTATTCACACAGCGTTTATAAATAGCCGACATTACAATTGATGCATACATTCTTCATTATGAAAACATTTTACTTTTAAGCTAAATTATTGGTAGTAAAATAAGAGAATAATTGCCGGGCAAGTTCGTGGTGGATTTGGTGGTGGAAGAATCTATTAATATATTAATTTCATAGTATGGTATGGTATAGATCAAAATCTGAACACAGTTATTATGGCTTCAGGACTTGTCTCAACAACTACTGACTTAATTAAAATAGTCAGAATGAAACTATCGTATAATTCTTACTGACCTATCCAAAGATATATATCCTGTGAAGATATCACATAAGCTGTTTTTAGTTAAATGTATAGATAGAGCCAATAGTGTCATATGCACGGACAGACGGACCTGACAAAATTATATGGATTCCGTTTTATCCATTGTATCATCCATCATCATTTGGCTACGGAACCCTAAAAATGATAGTGTTTGCATTTCTCTAAACCTTATTTATTGTTGATGATTTTGAAAAGTTACGGATTAAATTTGTTGATATTACTAAATTTACAAATATATTTTTGTGCTATTGAGTGATTGGGACTAAAATATATTTTATTAACATTTTGTAGATCGAAAACGAAATTGATATCTCTACAAATAATCTTGTCAAATAACCGGGTCGGGGAAGTAGGTTTAGCTGTGGGTGAGTTTTATCGATATTCATTCATCTTAGGGAAGGGGAAAAGAGATATGTAAAGAGGTGCCTACTAGATCTTTACATATTTTAAGACAATTTTAGGAATTCCTGTAATTTTTTTCATGACCGTTGACAAATAACGTACAGTCCGCCTGATGGTAAGCACTCACTGCAACCTATAAACGCACAGCAAATCCGAGGAATATGAGGGAAGGGATGAAATGACAAAAGAAAGGGAAGAGAGGGGGTGGGAAATTGGGCTTCCGGAGCTCTCACTCAACAATACAATACAACAGTACTAAAAGTCGATCTGGCCCTAGTGTGCTGGGAGGAGCATGATTCTACTACAGCTACACTGTGAAAAAATAACAGAGGTACTTCCACATTGATAATTTAAAAAATGAAGTCAAATAATACGAATTTATTAAGGTTCTCATAATTAAATATTTTAGAAAGTACAAATAATTTAATTACAACTTAAGCAAGGGCCAGGTATGCGGATTGTAACGCCTTTCGAGGGTTGGCGTCGGTTTTAATAGACGTCATTACTCCCTTAGGCTTTGTTAGCCAATGAGAGAATAAATGTAAATAGCTAATTGCTAAATATTTAGCATCGTTATGTTTTTGTTATGTCGACGTCTAAAAAGATAAAGGGTAATAAAAGGTTTTATGTTTTTAATTACGTTATTTCGATGTGACGATTCGAAATTTCTATAGATGCGATTTTTTAAAAATAGATTGCATTTTTTTAACTGTGTAGCGTTAATTACAAGAATAAATGAAGCTCTATATAGTCGTTTCTTTTATATAAGAGGGGGTAGGAGGCTCACCTCATAGATAACCGCCCCCCTTGAACATCTTAAACACCAGAGAGCATGCATGGTGCGTTGCTGACCTTTAAGGAAGGAATAGGCTCTTAAAGGTTTTCAGTTCGTATCGGTTCGGAAAGACCGGCGGAAATTGTTTGTGCGAGGAAGAACAGAGTGTTTGTGCGTGGAAGAATATGTTTTGAATATTATACAGTATCGAAGCTTTTGTACCCACCTTTACTTTACTGACATAATTTTCACTCGTTTCATGTTTTTTTCCAAACGGTATTAAACTGATACTGTTTGCGTTTTGTGATAAAATGATATTCTAAAACGTCAAAGTAAATAATTATCGTTTTTATACTTTTATTGTTTTAAAAACTTTCTCCTAGAACTCAATGTTTTGTAAATTGAGAAGAAGTGAGTCAAACTTTAAATTACCATTAAAATGTCAATGGATTAGAAAATAGTGTGACGAAGAAGTCATTAAAACTTCGATAACAAGTTTCCAAATTACTAATTTTGATAACACAGTATATGTGTGTTGACGAAATTGTGGCGCAGCGGTAGAGGACCTGCCTTAAGCGCCACAAGTAAATCTTGGAGTATTGAAGTCAATCCCGAGAAAAGCGTAGGTGTCCTTTTTAACAAACCCCGCATTAGGACTTACTGGCGATCCGGTCCACCTGGAGTTATCACCTTGTTCGATCATCCCATCCCATGGAAAGATAAAATCAAATATCTAGGCGTCATACTCGACAACAGACTCACCTTTGAAGCTCATATCCGCAAGGCACGTGATAAAGCAGCGTTCGTTTTGGAAAGATTGTATGCGATGTTGGGCAGGCGGAGTAAACTGTCCCTTAGAAATAAGGTGACATTATACAAAGCCTGTATACGTCCCATACTGACCTACGCGAGCCCTGTTTTTTCACACGTCCACGCTAGAAGAATTAATCAATTACAAATAATTCAGAACCGTTTCTTACGCATGGCCTCGGGCTGTCCGTGGTACGTTCGCAACGTAGATCTCCATAGAGACTTTGAAATCGATTCGATCCCCAAACATTTGAAGCGCTTATCGCAAAACTATTTCGATCAAACTACTTTCCATCCAAATCCTTTCTTCCATCTCCGATGACGTCCTTAGCCGTGGTTCGGCTTCGCAGGAGGCACCCTAAGGACGGAATCAAATTTGAGCCCCGTGAGGGCTGCCCTTTTATCACGGCTGAGTCTCTGTACTCGGCCCCCCCCGCCCGATGATGCTGTCAAGGTCAGTAGGGCCAACAGCAATACACATTCTGAAAAAAAGCGCCACAAGTAGTGGGTTCAATTACCGCTCGGATCAGTGTATGTTTCCGGACCCTCGATATGACTATTCAAATGGAGGCCGTTGAGTGTTTAGCGTTTATTTACTTATTATTTTACAAACTAAATTATTTGATATTAATACATTAACAATGTAAAGTGAGTGAAGAGAAGGTGTGTCGCTAGTATAACGTTAAAGCACAGTAATTAATTATATAACTTAATTCATCCCATAATGAACACCTACAATTAATTATACTTATTAGTAGGCATGTGATTTACATGTTGGGGGAGACAGTGCTTGCCTGTATTTATCGATTAGATTATCTGAACCGGCAGTAGTAATAAATTGTATAATCACGAATCATGTCACGTTTGACAGAATAGTGCCCATGGCCTATTTAGGTTTATAGATTACACGCTACATACTAGTTTCTTCACAAAGCCTTACTCGCATTGCTGACTTAATCTTAATAATCTTAACAATCCAAAAAGTGTGCAAAAGTATTCCCAAAAAATATCAAAATATTTTTCGATTGTTTTGTCCGCTGCTTTGAATAAACGAACTTAAAATAAATTATCATTAATTAAATATAACGATTTCTTTGCATTTGTTAATTTGAGTTTTATAAAGATTTCTTCGAAATTATTGTTAATACTTACGAGTTTTATTAGTAAAGGTAACTTATGAAAAGGAATTAAAACTTGTTCTTCTAAATTGACACCGTTGTGGCGTTGTGGATAGCGAGTCTGCCTTAAGTCTCGACGGTTGCGGGTTCGATTCCCGCTCGGAGCAGATGTTTGTATTAATCGTACAGGCATGTTTTCCGGTCTGGTTGTGTTTGTCCTTGTCATTGTGAATGTTTCCGGACCCCCGACACAGGATATAATTATCCTAATGGGGGCCGTTGAGTGTGTAGCGTTTATTTATTTATTTATAAATTCATACTAAAGTAAGTCTTTATCTCGATGTTACAAGATATGATGCATACTTTGATGATGATGCATACTTTTTAACCTTACTTTTGTATTCAGAAGAAGGATTTTTATGACTTAATACATAAAAAAATAATAATAATATAATAATTAAAACCAGGGCCGCTTAGCTTAACTCACCGATAGGGAAGGCATACACAAAACGGTGATGGTAATGAAGTGCCGGGTAGCTGTCCGGTAAATGATTTCGATTTACCTGGGCGATTGGCCGCCGCGCCGGTGCGTATGAAAGCATTCTACGTCTTTAATACATCACTGTGAGTTCGGTCGCCGGCTACCCGGTAGGCCGTGACCGGACGCACGGTGGTGAATCCGGCGTGCACCCGGCGACTGCCTGCCTGGTAAATTACGTATGAAAGCTGCCATACATGCACATACACTTCGCTACCGGATACCCGGCAACTGGCACGTGCGAAAAGGCACTTAAACTCAAGAAAAATAAACACTTCAAGTTTATTATCCACTATAGCAAACGAGCGAATCGCCCTCGCTTTACATCGCCTTCGTAAAGATTTTAATATACTAGCTGGCCGTGGCTTCAACCACATGAAACCTGATTTTTTATAAGCTAACCCTTCCGTATTCGTAGCGATATATTATGTTAATAAAGTTTGTTTGCTCTAAAATATTTATATAACTGAAAAAATCAGTTAAAATACTAAAACTGTCAATCAATAAAATAATAAATCTTCTTCTTCCTAGCATTCTTCATCTTCATCCTAGCATTATTCCCGGTATTTTATGTACCCAGGGTCTGCTTATTACTCTTATCCGGATTTGACAGGTTACTAGTTTTTATACGGAGCCATTGCCATCTGACCTCCGCAACCCTAAGGGCGAACCAGTAACTCATTGGATAAGAGCAATTTACTTATCAAGAGTTAACGATTATTATCAGATGTTATTGATAATAACCGGGACCGACAGCTTAACGTGCTCTCCGAGGCACGGTGGGGAGACCCACACGGACAAACGCCCAGACCAAGACAGAAATTTTAACAAACATCTGCCCGAGCGGGAATCGAACCCGCAACCGTCGAGACCAAAGGCAGACTCGCTAACCACAACGCCACAACGGTCGGTTCTTCTTCCTAGCATTATTCCCGGTATTTACCCAGGGTATGCTTATACTCTTATCCTGATTTGATGGTGAGACCCACAAGTACAAACGCCCAGACTAGAATAAATGCTTATAACAAAATTTGCTCTGTCAGGGTCGTCAATAATATTATTAATGTATTTAATTTTTTTTTAATTTTGTTTGTTTTTAGGATTTTAGTTTTATCATGTGCGTTGTTTTAAATAAGTTACCTAACAAAATCACGTAACCCTAATTAGTAGGTTACATGGCCCTGATCTCGCAGAGATAGTGTAACGAATATTATATCAAAATAAAGTTTTTATTGTTGTCAATATACATGTATTTATGTAACCTATAACCTTAGATATAATTCTTGGATGTCTAAAAAAAAGAATATATTATTATTTCGTAATTATCAATTATTCGACATGGCCTTGATTTTAGTAAGTTATAGCAAGGGGGGGGTGGGGGTTAATTTTATTACTATTTATTTATTATTTGGCCCTCTTGGGGCCTCTCTAACTCTAACTAATCTCTAACTTGTGATCTACAGTGCTTGAAGGTTACGATTATCCTGCGAGAAGACCCGGAACTTATTACATGCACTGAGGTCGGTCGCCGAGGTTTTGGTCGGTCCCTATGAGGAATTATGTCATAGAAACCTTTATTATCTGGGGCTCACTAGGAGGATATTTCCTCTTCTACGTATATGACAGCGTTTATCAAATAATGAATTTATTATTCACCATACATTAACCAACTTTTTAATTACTCGTAATAGTAATTACAGGCAAACTATCTCTATCTATACTTTAAAAAGTTTCGTCGCAAAATTCATTTGAGACCAAAACAAAAGCAAAACTATTCAATTAAATAAAATAAATTATTAAATGAAACAAAAACCCAACTGCATTAATAATAATTCCTAAAAAGCTAAAAACAAGCTCTATAATGACTACTATAATATAAATATTTCTTTAATGTTAGTAAAGGTACTGCAGACGGGGACAAGCATTGAAATAAAACATAATTATTATATTTTTCCGTAATTTAAGCACTTCCCTTTAAACTCCATCATCAATTTACAAATTGATTGATCAGCTTGTCCCCGTCTGCAGTACCTTTACTAACATTAAAGAAATATTTATATTATAGTAGTCATTATAGAGCTTGTTTTTAGCTTTTTAGGAATTATTATTAATGCAGTTGGGTTTTGTGTTTCATTTAATAATTTATTTTATTTCAAACTTTTTAGTTATATAATTAATAACTGATTAGGTATATATATACAAGGAGAACACCTGAATTACTTATAAACGCGAAGCCTAAACCCTAAAAAGCTATTTCTTTTTTGGGGTTGTTTTCAAAATGTGAACGGGCACTAAGAAATTATTTTTTGAAATTTAACCCTCAGGGGTTTAAAAAGGTGTTAAAAGTTTTGTTGGAAGTTCATCATTTTTGAAATTAAAATCATGTAACATCGTTCCTAATTTGTCCTTAAATCCTACCCCTAAAGGTGTAAAGATTTATATGAAAAAGAAAGGATTTGTTTCTCCAAACTTAACGCGAGCGAAGCCGTGGGCAGAAGCTAGTTATAAGTAATATAATTTAGCTCTATGCACTATGCAGGTCTAACTAGAATGTCGATTATATTTTTGGCAAGTTCTATCCCACAAGCTTGTAACTTATTTCGAGCTAGCATCTGCCCGCGACTTCGTCCGCGGTGACTTTAGAATTGGCTCTAGAGACAAATGAACCATTTGTAGGTAAGTAATCACTACATAGTATAAAACAAAGTCGCTCTCTCTGTCCCATGTATGCTTAAATCTTTAAAACTACCCAACGGTTTTTGATGCAGTTTTTTAATAGATAGAGTGATTGAAGAGGAAGGTTTATATGTATTATAACATCCATTAAACAGTGGAGAAAAAAAATTTTTTTGAGGTTTCTCCTGTGGTGTCGTAAATAATTACATTTAACGCGTGCGGGCCACGGGCAGTAATTAATAAATCAAAACTACTGAATCGATTTTAATTATTTTTTTAGTGAATGACATAGGCTATATATTTTATACCCATGCGAAGCCGGAGCGGGCTGCTAGTATTTCATAAGACAAAGACAACAAAAGTTCTGTAGAGTATTTTATGATAATCCCATGAGAACCTAACATTTTTTAGGAATAAAAAGTATTTTATGTCTTAACCCAGGTAACAATCTTTGTATGTGCTAAGTTACATTCTATTTCGTTAAATCGTTAATGCGATCTGTGATTGAGTAACAAGCATCTAAACATTTTTGCAGTACGTTTTTTGATAATGCCGAGGTAACCTAACATTTTTTCTGGTATCAAATGTGTTAATAATTCAATATAAGATCTCTGTGTGCTGAATTTCATCCAAATACGATCAGCAGCTTTTGCGTGAAAAGGCTAAACTACTTTCTTACTCCTCTCTCATACTTGGCTCACGTTGTCATCAAGATTGCAATAACTATTGATGGAGTGAACCCATTTTTACGAAACAAATATGAATGTTACTCGAAAATATGGTTTATCATTTCTTTGCTGACTTTGAAGTAGGAAAATTGCAGTTTTGCAGCATTGCGTGAGAGGATAAGGAGTGCGGAGCGCCGACAAACAGGCAGACATTTGCAAAAATATAAATATATGATATTTCATCATTTAGTTTTTAGTTCCGAGTAACATTTTTTATAAGAACCTGAGATGTAGGTATAGACACTTAAAATTTATATTTTTCTTACATTAAACAAATTACATGACTAGGAATCGAAAAATACTTTTATTATAATATATTATGCTTATTCCTATATTTTATTACTTAATTATTTATTAATTGTACAATACATTGAATAACATTATATATTATAATAGTTTCCGTTCTAGAAGTTTAATTATTTTATTAATCTACCGATTTATATAACTATGCCGTATTTTTTATTTATAGAAAATGCTTTAGTTAATTATTCTAGACATTGGGAGTGGAATTGGCAATCAGTGGGCAAAAAAAAATGTAAACTTCAATTATCGATATCTCGAAAACTAAGCAATATATCGAAAAATTTTATTTTTACTTTTCGTCTTATTTTATCGAGTTTTACAAGGAAACATCATCAGATTTTAGCTTTGCGTGAACTGTGATATTCCGCTTTGAATATCTTTGCTTCTGCGGAACCCATGTTAAAATAATGTAGCCTATGTCACTCTCACAACTGAGACGAATCGAATGATACCCTATAAGTCGATGTACGTCCATGGGTTTAGCCTGTAGAGCGTCACAAAGAAATAGACATACATACATACATACATACATACATACATACATACATACATACATACGCTCGAAAACATTACCCTCCGGCAGTCGGGTAAAAAAGAAACATCAAAGTCGTTTCTCAAGATAACGCGAAACATGTAGTTACATCAGGGGTGTTAAATGGAATTTATAAGGGGATTTGACTTCCATTCACTAGTTATTTTATAAAACTGAAAAACTGTTATTTTATTTTAAGTTATTAGATCTGGGGGCTTACCATTAACTCTTATTGCGATTCAAATGACGATCTTAAACGATCTACATCGCTATTTCGTACCATCTTTATAATATATAATATAACTTTAATGTACGTGTGTATGTCACTGAACTGAACTGAAAACATTATCAAAATCCTTCCAAAAAAAAGATTTTAATGATTTTTTTTCGTGTGTATTCCGGTGGATTCGAGAATGGTTTAAATTGGACCCAGTAGGAGGCGCTTCTGTCGGGTCTCACTTTTATTCATTTTCTTGGCTGAACGTCTGCCGGGCCCGCTAGTGATATACATATTTATACGTCATGCTCATATACAATCTGAATAGATTTACTATCCGATTTGAATTAGATTGAGTTGGTCATTTGAATCGCAATATGAGTTAATGGTAAGCCTCTGCTCTTAACATACCTCTACTACTTTCGCCTTGGGAAAGAAAATTTTAAAAACTCGGTTCTGACTTGGGTTCTAATAAAACCACCTCCATAACATCCCTAATACTACAAAAATAGTTTAATGAATATTAAAATGAAATATTTTATTCATTATTACAAACCGGCTCCAAAATTAAATTTCTACTTGCGAAGAACTGGCGATACAAACTCTGGGATATACCTGTATTTGTTTAAGTGCATTATTAAAAAATATAATTGAAATAAATTAAAAGATCAAGAAAACGAAGACAAGGGCGAGATATATGTATGTATTTTAGCGTCTTATCATCTTCCTATAATTTAAATAGTTAATTAGTGATGTTTTTAGTAATCGTTATCAAGAAACTTGCTCGTTATTTCTAATGAACTCAATTTTTTTTTACGATAACATTGATTAATCGGAATCTAGTTAAAGTATAGTCATTATTGTTATATGAAATCAAAAACATTCATAAAATTAATAGTGAATAAGGAAATTAAAAATTATGATTAGGACATTTATTTTAATGATATGTGGTAGAGAGGTTAACTGAAATATCTATATACAAATAAAATCAAATGTAAGTGTCTATTTGTAATTCCAGATTAACAGCTAAATGCATATGAAAGTATATGCGGTACATATAATAAAAACAATTTTTAAAATTTTTGTCTGTCTGGGAGATAGCTGATATTATAAGGAGTAACTTAAGCTTATTTACTTTTAGAAAAAGAATTGGGTTCCGTGCAATAAAGAAAAATCGGTACACAACGCAAGCGGAGCCGCGGGTGTATCTAGTTTGTTAGCACTGTACTCCCCGTCACAATCTATTTTTACAAATGTCTTGTTAACAACGCAATTTTTTATACCCGCCTGTTTAGGTATCACAAACATTGGTAAAACACTCATGAATTGACTGCTCGTCAGCCGCGTTTCGAGGTCAGCTAGCGTAAAACTTGTAAAACTTGTAATAGTTGTATCTTACTGGTCGGCAACACCTGCATGACCCCTGATGTTGCAGATGTTCAAGAGTGTTGGTAATTGTTTAGCATCAGTTGAGCTTACCCGTTTGTCCTCTCAACATAAGTTACTCCCATTTGTTACAAAATTGCTAAATATGTATTAATCTTTATATATAAACCCTTTTTGAGACAGTAGAATAATATATTCTTATCTACTAATGAAGTCATATACATGTTGTGGTACAAACATCCTATACATCCAAACATATATAAGACATGCGATTGCTTAATGATACTGATAACAGACTTCAAACGACAGCGACATAGGTGCAAAAAAACAATTCGAACACGCAAATCTGGTCTTAAGGTGGTTTCAAACCATAGAACCAGTGCGTATAGGCGCGTCTTTTACCACTTCTAGTTTTTATTTCGGAGTGTCTATTGCTGTTGGGTCTAGTGGCCTCAACAGCGTCTCCAGTTTGGTAGACCTCGGCCGGTAAAAGATTGAACGCCCGCGCGGGGCTCAAGTTGAATCCGCCCCACTGGTCTCCCTCCTGCGAGGTTGGGCCCAGGCTCGGGACGTCATCGGGAAGAATGGAGTGCTCTGGAGCGTTATTAGAGACCGTAAGAGGCGCAGTCAACGCTCAGTTGACGCGCTTGTAAGCTCGTATAAGCGCGGGATATAAAGTGCTATAAATATGACACTGAAACTCGCCACCGCAGTGTACACTAGGACACCAGTTAGGATTTTTGAAGCGCGTATACGCTCGAAAAAAATATTAATTTGAAACCTCCCTTAGCTGTTATACTTTTTTTTTATAAACGCCACACACGTAACGGCTCCCATTAGGATATTAATATCCTATGTCGCGGGTCCGGAAACACATACAAGAACAAGGACAAATACACCCAGACCGGAAAATATGCCTGCATGGTCAATACAAACAGTGCTTCGGGCGGGAATCGAACCTGCGGCCTGTGTCGCCCAAGTCAAGTTTACTACTGCTGCGCCACAACGTCGTCAGCTTTATCGAGTTCCTTTCTCAATATCAACTATAAAGACAAAACCCATCTCTATCAACGATAACACTTAAAATACAGTAAACCAACCTTAGGTTAAGCTTATTAACCTACATTAAAACGCCACAAACATAACGACTTTTTATAGCAATTTTTACTGTTAGAATTTTGTACACAAATAAATTATTTACATAGGATTTTATCAAATACCTCCAATATATTGTGTGTATCATAAAAAATTGGATCACACTATTCAAACGTGCCGCATGAAAAACAGACTCAAATGTGCGTTTCCACGTACATTTGGCATCAAGCCTAAACTCGTGTTACGGAACACATAAAATACAATTCTAACCCACATGAAATAGAAGCGATTATTCTTTGCTACATGTCTGCAGATTTCTGGCGACGTGTTAAGCTTTATCTGTAGCTAAGTTACTCGATTTTCAACTTTATGTCTAAAACATACTGACGGTAATCAGTTATTTACTTACTTTAGGTTTTTTGCTCTGTGTTTACTTTTGTTTCCTCTTTTCAGTGTCCTTATCAAGGGATGTATTAAAATTCAAGTAACTACAAATATAAATAAATAAACGCTACACACTCAACGGCCCCCATTAGGAAAGTTATATCCTGTGTCGGGGTCCGGAAACATACAAGGACAAGGACAAATACACCCAGACCGGAAAATATGCGTGCATGGTCCTACAAACATATTATGCTCCGTGCGGGAATCGAACCCGCGAACTGTGGCGTTTACGGCAGGTTCGCTACCGCTGCGCCACAACGTCGTCTATGTTTTAAAGGCTTGACTTTATTAATTTGTTTTGTTCTTTTTATTTGGTTTTATGTTTAAATTTGTAATTGACGGCAAATGTCTTTACTACACTTGATGATAAGTGGTTGTAAAATCCAAACGCGAAGTCGGCTAATACGGTTGCAGAAGCCAACTGCGTTAGCCACCCTAGTCCTGCCTACTCGAAAGATGTTGCTTCACGCTTCGTTTGAAGGGCCCAGATTATAAGAAAGAGACGGAATATGGCTTTGCCAATATAAAATAGTCCCTAAAAACCTTCCAAATTGTGAGCCGAGGAAATCATTGATCCTAATAATTTTCCCTTATTTTATTATTATTATTATTATTATTATATAAAGAAGTGACGTAATTGTTTCGTCCGTCCAAACGTCCAATCATCATATTAAGATCTGGTCTTGAAATATAATAAAGTGTAAACTAAAAAAAATATTTGAAAACTAGATTTTATTTAAATGCAAATAAAAAATAAAATGTAAATTTATTCAAATCAAATCAATAAATTCATTACTAAAATATAAAAGATTGTCGTGAGATTGTGTAGATAAACAAAAATACAATAATAATGCAATTTGATCTTGACATAAGATCTTTAAAAACCTGTGTTTTCAACAATCATCGTTCAGAAAAAAAGAAACGATTATTTGATTATGTTGACACCGTTGTGGCGTTTTGGGTAGCGAGTCTGCCTTTATTCACAAGTGCTGTTTTTAAAAACATAAACAAGCATTAATAAAAGATGTTTTCGAAATTCAATCCACAATAGGATGAAATAATTATCAGGCAAGTGCGTTGTGGACCACGCACAGTTGAAACTGAAGAGTTCCGCAGCTTGGTTATGAAGAATCTCAAGGGCGTTAAAAATAATAACGAATTAAAATCGATCGCAAAATAAGTTGGTAATTTCATAGTAATTTTTAAAAGTAATATGAAAAGCAAAGATAGGGGAACAGCTTATATATCTAAAATTTTTAGACCTATTTTCTTCAAACCAAATGTGGTTGAAATTTCATTTGATGTCCTACAAGCTTAAATTTTTCCAGAATTTTAAATACCATAGTTCAAAAGTCAGATGGGTTAGTTAGATGGGGGGACAAGATTTTTATGACTTTTGGAGCTAATATCTCAACAACTACTGACTTAATAAAAAAAGTCAAAATTAAACCTCTGTATCATTTTGAAAGACCTATCCAAAGTTATCCCACACGTTGACATACGTTGAATTTTTTTTTTTCAACACTCAGTTACATGTATGGACTGCTACCCTTAATTCTTATATGTTTTAAGATTTCATTACAAAATCGTTGTGCGGTTCATAAAATACACCTATTTAGTCAATTTCGTATAGATAGAGCCTATGGTCTCCGAGTAAAATGACTGTGACATACGGACGGATGGACGGACAGACGGACAGATGGACAGACGAACAGACGGACGGACGGACGGACGGACAGACGGACATGACGAAACTATAAGGGTTCCGTTTTTGCCATTTGGCTACGGAACCCTAAAAGGAGACGAATGTTTGTTACATGTGTCACTTTTTAAACAAGAAATCTAAAACTTTATTTTGAGGCGAACAATTAAAGGTAAAGAAACATGTGGTAACGTTACCTAATATACTACCCCGAAGGGCTGAAACTAAGGTTCAAAGTTCGTATTAAAATCTTTATTCACTCGGGTGAGGCTGCGGGCAAAGTTAATATTTCAGATATTTCAAGCTTTCATAAATCTCTAAAATTAATGATATCGGAAAATTAATAAAGTCACCAAAGAACCGTGAAATCGGCTGAGTGATTTCAAAATTTCATTGCTCTCAGCTAAGCCCGTCCGACAGGGGATCGCAATTAAAATACAAATGAATTGCCTCTAATCGAATAGTCTTCGAATTGTTCGATATTACGGTAAATTATTCGATGTTATTGAGATGAGCTCTATCGGGTAACGTCTATTGGGAACGCCTTAATGGATATCGGATCTCGATGGAATTTATTGATGTTTTTAGGCGTTAAAACGAAACCTTTTTGTTAACTTTTCATAACGTTAAATCGATTTTCATGCAATTTGGAAAATTATATTTTCATCGTAATAAGTTTTAATGAACGCAGACGAAATCGCTGTCGCAATCTTACTCCGACGCCTATTGCTTTTACTGATGGTAGGGCTTTTATTGTAAGAGGCCGGCTGGGTAGGTACCACCGCAATGTTAGATTTTCTACCGAAAGCTCAAATCAGTACTGTATTTCAGTTTGAAGGACACTGTAGTTATTTAAATTATTGGGTAAAGGATTTTAAGAACCAATATTCGACGTTGGCAACTCATGAGTGCCACCTGCAAATATATCTTACAAAACAATAAAATTGATTGTAAGAAATTATTTACTGTTCATAAGATACGGCAAAAAACGAATCAAATACTTATATCACTGTACTTGTATGAGGACACTCTTCTTAGTCGACTCTTCCTATTACGGTTCGTGCATAAGCATAAGCATTCTAAGTATATCTAAGAAAACAACATTAAAATTGGCTTATAATTACTGAAAATATCACTTCACGTACTTATCAATGTACTAGCGGGCCCGGCAGACGTTGTCCTGCCCCGAAAAAAAATGTGGTACCGGATAGCAGCGCCCCCATGAGTCTAATTGTGAATTGACAGGTGAAAATTATTGAATTACTAATATCGCTATTAAAAATTAGGTTCATGGTAAAAGGTAAAAAATTTTGGGTTGTATGTATTTTTAGTGCCACATCATAAAATAATAAATAAAAAAATGGGAGACTTTGGTAACAAACGACACGAGAATTGTATACATATATTAAGTAGATATTTATTTACTCCTTTACCCTAGCCAAAAAACTTTTCGATGCCCATTATAGTTTTATGTCTTATTTATAACATTCATTATATACATTAATAATATTAGTACTAAAATATCATAGACTTAATATACAAACTCCTTTCTAATATATTAGTTCGCGGGTAATTTAATCTTCTACGTTAAAGAGCTTCGTTCTACAAAGTCCTTGATCAGATTGTTACAAAATTTATACGGTTTCAACACAGAACCATATTTCTCGATACTACATTAAAACAGACTTTTAGATTTCGGATAAAATTGCGATTTTTATCTGACATCCTCAACCCTAAGTGCGAACCAATAACTTATTGGATAAGAGCAATTTGCTTATCAAGAGTTAACGATTATTATCAGATGTTATGTGATAACAACCGGCACCGACATCTTAACGTGCTCCGTGAGGCACAGTGGTGTGACCCGCAAGGAGATACGCCCAGACCGAAACAAGGCCACACCGGTGTCAGGTAAGCATCTTTGTATACACAAAATTATATTAATTAATCATGGATACCTACGTATTTACGTGATATAAATTAGAAGGAGCCTTTCGCCATACAATTATAAATTGTTAACTAAAATAATTAAATAAAATATTGTCATTACAATAACGTATTTATTTATTCCAGGATAAGATAGGTATTCCTACGTCCAATTGTCCCAGACAGGGAGGCGACTGCAAATCTCTGTCACTTGTTACTCCCCCACATTAATAGTGAATTGTTGCAGCATCAATAAAGTCAATAAATCAATAAATCAAACTATTTTACTATTTTCAATACGAAATAACGAAATATATAAGCAAATAAATAGACTTACTTTATACTACGGACTGGCCCACCCATGCTGGGGATATGGAGGGAATATCTGCACTTAATGAAACAATCACTTTTCTCAACTTCTCACTTTATTCTTGGATCAACTTATAGCGGCGCCAATATATTTCGCGTGAGTGGTGTTCGCGGCCATCTTTTTTTTAGGAATAGAAATGAATGTGTAGTGAATTTGAATGTAGATTACATAAAATTGAAATATAAATATATTAAGTAAATTAAGATATTAAAAGTGCATGGCCACATACCAACAAAATGTCAGACTCGCTGGTGCCCCATTGTATGCTGGTGGTACTTGCGGTTATGTTGTGTACAATGAAGATACCGTGTGACTTAATCCCATTACGTTCGTGTTGAATTTAGCAAGGGGCACCAGCGATAGTATTTAGCAAGTCTATGAGAAATAATGACTTTGTTACGTGTTGGGGTTCGAAGATTTGGATAAAAACACCAATGAGATACGCTTGACGGTAACTGGTCCCCGTAGCCTCTCGGTCCTAATACAAGCCATATAAGAACTCTCTCGTAGAACTCTATACTGCAGTCTTCTGGAAAATCCTCTTCTTTTATTACCTTGTTTCGTAACGTTCGTTAACTTTTATTCATTTATTACCTAGTAATAATTGATCTGTTAGTTCAACGTTTATAATGTTCAATATGATTTGCCTATTGTACTTGCATCGCCGGCGGCTTGACGCCTCACGTCGTTCCATAAGTTAATAATTGGAAAGGGAAGTTTGAACGATAAAAACTGTCACGACTGACGCGCTCTTTAATATGTATAGGTAGTCATATAGGCATAAGTTTCTTTTTAGAAACATAGGATAAACTATCGTGTTTATTAAATGTAATATGAATGTAATAAAGGTGGCTTCAGGCCAGTGTTTTACACGAGCGGTTTTTTTTTCGGAATGTCTATTGCTGATAGCGTCACCGAAGGGGAGAGGGGGGAGAGAGTACTCAGATTTGGCCGTGAAAAAGGGACAGCCCTCACGGTGGTTTAAATTTGATTCCGCCTTTTAGGGTGCCTCCTGCGAAGCCGAACCACGGCTAAAGACGTCATCGGAGATGGAGGCATCCGAGCGAGTTCTACACAATGGACTCACAAGACGCGAACGCGATAGGAGGTGCGAAACAAAAGAGTTCGTCCTCTTCGGCGAAGACGGTGTTGTTTGCGTGTCTGTGCTGTGTCAAGTGCGTATGAGCTCGTATTTTGAAGCGCCTTTCACCACACACGCAACTTGTAGGAGCGTTAACGCGCTTATAAGCTCGTATAAACGCTATTTAGAAATCGCTCAAAGTGCATACATATCTTGTTGAATATTCAATCTACTTTAATTGAATGTTATCGGAACAATTTGATTTTTTCTTTGAGCATGCTTCATTGTTATAAATACGAGAAACTTACTATAAATAGTAATAGTTATAGTAATTCTACCTAAGAAAGACACATTCATCGAGAGAGTTCGAGAGAAAAAAGGTGATTTTTGGTAAAGATTTTGAAAAAAAATATGAAGAGAAAGTCGTCTGTCTAACACCACACAGTGAAAATAACCTTAAATGTAATATAATGTCTTAAATCACTAAATACATTGCCTGGTGCTACATTCATATAGAATGGGAGTGCACGCAATAGATAACGGTCTTAGAGTAAGGCATTTGTCATTCCCCTGTTAAATCCAGTGAAATCTTCCACACTTAATTGGCTGGGACGTGATGGGAAGAGGTTTTTATTTTCCTCATAAAGAAAGTAAGATATATCAAATTGTTTTCCTTCCTCTTTTGTAATCGCCTTTCACTTAAGTGGATTCCGTGAGGTGATTATGAAAGCATGTTTTATTGATGTTTGCTTAACAAATATTGCTGGTTTTAGGGCTGGTAAGGTACCACCGTATGGTGTGAAACTCTTGAACTCGCTCAGCCAACGTTTAAACAGTTGCATTATGCGCATAGGCCAGGCAAGGGTGGCTAGGTCAGTTCGCCTTTTGCAGGGGTATTTCTCGCCTTCGCGTTTGGATGCCACATACACGCATAGGCCAGGCAAGGGTGGCTAGGTAAGTTCGCCTTTTGCAGGGGTATTTCTCGCCTTCGCGTTTGGATGCCACATACACGCATAGGCCAGGCAAGGGTGGCTAGGTGAGTTCGCCTTTTGCAGGGGTATTTCTCGCCTTCGCGTTTGGATGCCACATACACGCATAGGCCAGGCAAGGGTGGCTAGGTGAGTTCGCCTTTTGCAGGGGTATTTCTCGCCTTCGCGTTTGGATGCCACATACACGCATAGGCCAGGCAAGGGTGGCTAGGTGAGTTCGCCTTTTGCAGGGGTATTTCTCGCCTTCGCGTTTGGATGCCACATACACGCATAGGCCAGGCAAGGGTGGCTAGGTGAGTTCGCCTTTTGCAGGGGTATTTCTCGCCTTCGCGTTTGGATGCCACATACACGCATAGGCCAGGCAAGGGTGGCTAGGTGAGTTCGCCTTTTGCAAGGGGTATTTCTCGCCTTCGCGTTTGGATGCCACATACACTTACCATAAGGTGGAATAGAGTCTGGTTATGGTGGATAGTCATCTTTCCTCCCGGGCTAAACAAAAACAATAGATTTTTGAAATAGTATTATTACATAATGATATTTTTCAACAGACTGTTTGATTATAATATTGACAATAAAGTTTCTACATAATTCTCACAAATAAAGTAATTGATATAAACACAAAACCACTAAAATTCAATCACCAGTACGTTATATCTAGTAAAGTCAATAATAATTTTTAGAAAAAAAAAATACCAATTAAAATTTCAAAATTAAAAAAAAAAATACAGTCGGCGCTAAGTAAAACATCGCCACATATGGCACCGACTTCTGTTGTGCAAAATATTTACATTTCAGCATGGAGATTGAATTCAAAACATACAATATACTTATTGATAACACAATATAGGATATGGACATATACTGCTTCATAGGTGTCCAAACATATACATAACTGGCTGCCGAGCCTTTGCTCCCGTCGGATGAGACCGCCCTCTTCCACCAACTAACCGCATCTTATCGCTAGCCCACACTTTCTTATTTCTGGGCTTCTAAGTATCGTATCGCTATGTTATATAGTCAGTAATATATATTACTAGCGGCCCGCTCCGGCTTCGCACGGGTATAAAATATATAGCCTATGTCATTCACTGAAAAAATGCATAAAATCGATCCAGTAGTTTTGATGTATTCATTACTGCCCGTGGCGTTAAATGTAATTATTTACGACATCACATTAGAAACCTCAATTTTTTTTTCTCAACTATTTTATACATATAAACCTTTCTTTTCAATCACTCTATCTATTAAAAAAAACCGCATCATAATTTAAGCATACATAGGGACAGAGAAAGCGACTTTGTTTTATACATCTGCAACAATCACATAATTATACTTATAAAAAGAAAATAGTACAAATATTTAAGAAAATAAACATTATTAAACATCGACGTAAGTCTTCGCATTTATCAAATTCAGTATTACAGCTAAAGACACAGGGAAATGATGTGACTGCTCTGTGAAGATAACAGTCTTAACTAGAATCAATTTGTCACTCGTACACCGTCTCGTTAAGCCTCTACGTAAGTACGCCCTTTGTTTGGGAAAATAATTGATTGATTTATTATTTGTTATTTCATTTCTCAAGATGTAGAAACACAAATTGACTCGCCTTAAAAAGCTTTCGAATGGCTAAAGGTCTTTTTTAATAAGAATTGAATGGTCTTAGGCGAAGGTACATAAAATTTATACATACGTAAATTACCGCAAAGCAGTAGCGTATTTTGCATTACTGGGTTTCGGTTTGAAGGAGGTTTAATAACCAAATTCTCCAAGCAGGCAGCGCATGAGTCACACCTACAACAGAATGGTCTTGCAAGCGCTCAAAGGCTATGACAATCGCTTACTCAGGTAGACCGTTTGCTTGCCAATATAGTCATAAAAAATGACTATGATGTAGTGGCGCAGTGGTAGTGAACCTGCCTTAAGCGCCACAGGTCGCGGGATCGATTCCCGCTCGGAGCAGATGTTTGTCATTTGACCATACAAGCATGTTTTCTGGTCTGGGTGTGTTTGTCCTTGTCATTGTTTGTGTTTCCGGATGGACTCATCACAGGATATAAATATCCTAATGGAGGCCGTTGAGTGTGTAGCGTTTATTATTATTATTATAAATAACTTCTTTATTTCTTGAAATCAAATAAAATATGAAGAAAATACAAAGAAGCTTTGTTTAATGTAATGGATATTAGGACTCAAATAAGCAATACCATGTTAACCCACACGAATGTCATTTCGAGAAAAACTTGTTTGAAGATTTTGAACAACTTGCTTTATATGAATTTTTTTATGTATTGGTCAATTTTTTGGCAATTTCAGATTAATGTAAGTGATTTATACTTATTTACTGCATATTTCGTTTATAAAATAACCCAAAACGTTTAAAATAATACATAAATTGCATGAT
Organism: Hestina assimilis; assembly: GCA_023373885.1. Classification (NCBI taxonomy): domain Eukaryota; kingdom Metazoa; phylum Arthropoda; class Insecta; order Lepidoptera; family Nymphalidae; genus Hestina; species Hestina assimilis. Next base: position 3,988,066 of record CM041740.1, on the reverse strand, counting down.
TAAAAATGGCTTTTTAGAAGTTTTAAAGCTTAAAACCCTACAAATATTAAAGAAAAATGTTCTTCAGCCATTTACCAACACTTCTGCATATATAACTCAGTTTTTTCAATTTTGTGGGTTGACATGGTATTGCTTATTTGCGTCCATTTGTAAATAGTCTATTTTGATATAGAGTCTGTAACTCTATCTATATCAAGGTAATTTATATACAGGAGAGTTAGATACCAGTAATCATCAGCCTATTATATAACTCAGAGTCCCAAACATCACCTCTTGAATACATAAACACCAGGTTAGATTAATCGGTAAACTACTAATATGCATATATAATACAAACCGACAGCCAAACCCTCTAGGGTAAGGGATGAATACATTAATGATTCGGGTCAACGTTACTTGATCCTGTACTGATCATACTGAATGTAATTAAGATTTCTTAATTAACAAACGTTTACTGATTGTTAATGATAATTTATTATTAAGTCGCTTCTGACAGTGGCTTCGTCTGTGTCAGTAAAGATTTTTATACAAACTTTGAACCCCCATTTCAACCCATGAAGGGTGGAATTTTAGAAAATGTTAAAACTAGGTTTTTCTGTTTGTTTGGTTGCTCGCAATAAAACATACGTCAAGTTTCAAAACACGTACTACCATACAAACTTCTTCCATACAACCCCTTTTTCACCCCCTTAAGGGTTGAATTTGAAAAAATCCTTTCATAGTGAACAAATTCGACTTAATAGATCCAAGGGCTTAGGCTGGGCTTCCCCTTTTATATAAATAGATTATATTACTAACAGTCGACTGTGAAAGTATACCTATAGTAACTAAAAGTAGCAAGTCGATTATGTTAACACCAGCTATGGTGGCAAACAAGCAACCGATATAATGTGTGAAGGTTGATACCTTCTATAGTAATTTCCTTGATCGAGCAGACTCCGTTATGCCGGAAATAGTAAAGCCCTATTACTCATTCCCTACTAACGATTTACCTATACCATACCATTCATTTCCATACTTTCACAAACTAGCTTTTGTTCGCAGCTACGCCTGCTTGAATGCGATTTATAAAAAGCACTTTATTTGCAATTGAAGTTAATGGTTACAGATCGATAAAAATTTTCATCACCCATTTCGCTCTCTTCAAGTTTTTTTTTTCGCTGCAAAATCTCTGATTACACTAATTCGTGGAAAGATTTTTACCAGTCGTGGTTATGTTTTTTGTCCAATAGTTTTTAATTTACAGATACCCAGGATGATAACCAATCAGAAAGTTTTATAAACCCACCCCAATTTACGTTTAAATATACTTACCATAGTTACAGTTAGTCGTAAAAAAAAAATTGTTGAGTCAACCGCAATCGGAACAAATGTTTTCAAAGTAGAAATATTCTAGAACTTTCAGCATTCTTAAATCTAAAGAGTGTAGTATCTAGGGATGATATAAAAGTAATATTTACACATGGAGTGGTTCGTATTGGGAATATTCCTCCGATACAAATAATGCTCGAAGTCACGCTTGGCTATCGATCGGATTGGTGTTGCGGTGTATCCTAAAAGTGCTAAAAACATTCATGCAAGTATAATACTTATCCCAATGAATATAAGGCTTTTAATAGCATGCAGATGTTTTGGTTGATATTTATTTAGCACAAGTTTCCTTACAAAGTGTGCGTACTTAAATTTTACATTAAAAATTGTGCGGTCGGAGGACCCCCGTCAGGAACGAAGCTCCTTACGTTTTTGCTTTATCTCCGAATGTAATTCGAAAGGAATTTTTTTTTTAATCTAATAAACAAAAGGCTTTAGTCGCTTAGCGACTATGTCAGCCCCATAATTCTACATATCGAAAGGAAATCTGCATATTTCATTAGGCTGCAATTTCAATATGATAAAAAAGACGGGGACAGAGAGCGAGAGAAAGAGAGGGAAAGAAATGGAGAGAGAGAAATAGAAAGAAAGGGTTGCTCCTAAACTCATTTTCCTGTAGTAAGCTCGATACTCAGAATAATGCATTTCGTTACGTGACGATTTCTATTAAATCGCAATACCCGTAAGCCGCGTTTAGGCACTTCGTTCCAAAAATTTTAATGTAATTATATTGTTAAAAATCAAAGCATTCTTATATTACGGGCTTAAAAAGGATCATGTTTTTTAAAGTAATTTTCTTTATGCATAAGTTTATGCTTCCATGGTGGCCCATATGAAATATAAACGCCTACACACTCAACGGCCCCCATTAGGATAATTATATCCTGTGTCGGGGGTTCGGAAACATTCACAATGACAAGGACAAACACAACCAGACCGGAAAACATGCCTGTACGATTAATACAAACATCTGCTCCGAGCGGGAATCGAACCCGCAACCGTCGAGGCTTAAGTAATAAGTTAAGTAATAAGTTAATATAACGTAATACATGTCTTATTATGACCTATGACTATTAGAATCCAAAATAATATGTAGCTTTAGACGGCGAAGAATATTTTTTTTTAAATATTTAAAGTAAAAGGTTCAATACTTTATAAAGCGGTGTATAATCTGTGATACACCTAAGTGATTTGTATATACATTGCCTATGTTTCTTATGTTTAGTAAGAAAAGGGGCAGCTACCCTTGCCGCTTTCCCAGATCTTGACGTCAAGCCGCAAATTTTTTTTTTTTTTATGTAAGAGGGCAAACGGGCAGGAGGCTCACCTGATGTTAAGTGATCACCGCCGCCCATGAACATCTGCAACACCAGATCTTTGCATTATATAGTGCCGATATAGTAAAAAGTATAAAATATAGCAAATATCATGTTTATGCTGACGATTTACAGATCTATATCTCATTCAAGCCAAGCGAAGCTCGATTGGCTGTTCAAAGATTAAACGAAGATCTCAACAGTATTTCTAAATGGGCCGATTCTCATACGCTAATATTAAATCCCAGCAAAACTAAATATATCATCTTAGGAACAAAAAATCAAATTACTCAAATAAGTAACTCAAATCCTTCGATACATATTAAGGATGAAAAAATAGAACGCGTAACGGAGGTACGAAACCTTGGTCTCATTATTGATGAGGACTTAAGATTTGAGAAACATGCTATTAACACAGCCAGTAATTGTTTTTATCGATTAAAAGTATTGTACCATATTAGAGATTCTTTAAGTCAAGATATGAGGATAAAATTGTGTGAAACATTGGTATTATCCAAATTTAATTATGCAGATACAGTTATAGGTCCTAGGCTTCTTAAACGCACTAAAAATCTTATACAACGAATACAAAATGCATGCGCCAGATATTGCTTTAAAATACCACCTCGTGCTCATGTTACTCAATACCTAAATAATTCAAATATGCTTAAAATGGAACATCGAAGGCAATTACACCTCGCTACCTTATTATTTGGTGTTATACAAAGTAAAATACCCTTGTATCTCTACAAGAAACTGAGCTGGACGAATGAAACTAATCAAAACTATCACACGAGAGCAGCAGCTTATATGCTTAATGTACCAATGCACCACTCAGCGTCATTCCGTGGCAGTTTTCGTTACGCGGCGACCAAGTGCTGGAACGACCTGCCGCCACCGCTTCGGATCCTAAAAACAGTTAGTTTATTTAAAATGAAATACAAGCAATATTTATTAAATCTTCAGTTAAATTAAAGTTAAAAGTAATATTCATCGTAAATCGGATTTGTTATTGCTTAACCTTATTTCTTTTATTTATTATCATTTACATTTTATTAAATATTTTATTTTTAATTGTACTTTATTTTACTCTCATTTTTAATTTTTTATTAAATTGTTTTCTTTTTTTTTTTTTTTTTTTTAAATTTCTTTTTGTTTTTCTAATATTAAAGTCTTACCTTTAGTGTATGGCTCCGACGTAATGTTAATTAACGGCAGGCAGCACAGCGCCGCGTATCGACTGCATTCATGGACACTGTCTTGGCACCTCATATTGATAGTATATATACTTATTCTGTAATATATTATATTTCTTATTAACTTGTATTAAAACTTATAATTTAGTATATATATTATGTATTTTCTTACCTCTAGGTTATATTTTTATAATATTAAGTATGAACTGAGTATGATGTATGATATACCACCAAACACTGCGTATTATTGATAATTTTTAGTATGTAATATTGTGCAATGAGCACGTCCTTCCGCTGACGTGGCGCGCGGATTACTAACGTTGTTTAAAGTACATAATAATAATAATAATATATTAATTTGTCACTGCCCGACACACGTAATGGCTACCATAGAAAATCAGTGTTGGGTATGTTTACCCAACAAATGCTGAATGGTAGCCATTTTGGAACACAGCACGGTAGTATTTTATTTTTAATAGCTTGTTTACTTTTTTTAAATTATTTTATATCTTTTGTTTTTTTTTGTTCATTTTTATTATTATTTGTTTTTAATATATTTGTATTTTTTTGTCTTAATTGTACTCGCTGTGCTTCCAATAAACTTGTTCTTTCTTTCTTTCTTTCTTTCTTTCAGAAGGCATGCAGGCCCGTTGCCGACCTCTAAGGAAAGAATAGGCTCTTCTCTTGAAATTTCCCAAGTCGTATCGGTTCGGAAAGACCGCCGGCGGAAGTTGATTTCACAGAGTGGTTGTGCGAGGAAGAAATGTTCCCCGTTCCGCGAATTTTATTAGGTGGATGAAATCCTGCGTAAATCGACATATGAATTTAGTTTATCAGAGGGTAAAGTAAAATCCATTACCTCCGAATTTACTAAATTCTACGAATCTCCCGATTCATGTACCTGAGTGTTAAATGCGCAAAACCGCTTAGAAATTGTTATTGTTTGTAAAATATGTTCTAAGTAGTCTTTCTAATCCAAAAAAATAGAGAAAAAATTTAATTTAAAAATAATAGAGCCTTGCTGTCTTCAGCATGATTGGTCCAACTCGATCGAGAAAGTTATACTAACCTTCAATAGAATATCGATCTGACGAGACAATATCCGTAAAGTTGGGTTACGTTCAATGAGGGAGACCGCTGGAGACCCTAACCTCAAGGCTCGAAGGGAAAGAAAAGGATTAGATATCACAGACTGCTTGACGCTAAGTGATCACCTTAGCCTTTGAACGCCAGCATTCCGCGCACGAATACTGAACAGGGGTCTACCATGAAGTTCTAGTATACAATTCTATTGCGATGCAATTCAGTTGAGGTCATGTTAAGGTAGACTATAAAAGCGTCTCGGTGGAGGAGACTCCAGGGCTCCCTGAATTGACGGTCGGCGCCGGGCCGTCTCGGTTGATTACGCAAGCGAACCCATGGCGTCCTACTATGGTGGTTTTTTTTTCCGACCAATAGTACGTAAGTGTTATGGCAGAGGATGTAGAAGCAGGAACAGGAAAGGAACAAAGTTCTCAATTATCGAACGAACACGCCATTGTAAAGATACTGGTCGTACTATTTTAGGTCAACATTTTTTTTTTATGTAAGAGGGGCAAACGGGCAAGAGGCTCACCTGATGTTAAGTGATCACCGCCGCCCATGAACATCTGCAACACCAGAAGGCATGCAGGCGCGTTGCCGACCTTTAAGGAAAGAATAGGCTCTTCTCTTGAAGGTTTCCAAGTGGTATCGGTTCGGAAAGACCGCCGGCGGAAGTTGGTTCCACAGAGTGGTTGTGCGAGGAAGAAAATGTCTTCTAAATCGCGCTGTTGTGGATTTCCAGACATCGAGGTGGTATGGATGGAACTTAGAGTTTTGTCGCGATGTCCGATGGTGAAATTCTACCGGCGGGATCAATCCAGACAATTCCTCAGAACACTCTCCGTGATATATGCGATAGAAGATGCAGAGTGATCCGACATCTCTACATACTGTTTCTTTTCTCTCTCTCGTTACTCTACTTCTCCGATCGAGCCTCCATCCATGCCGGTAACAGCTAGTCTTTACTAGTTAAAAAATTGTTCGTTAAAATTGATTTTCGGGATCAATAACGTAATGAATTTCTGGCAGTAGTTTAGCAAACTTCATAAGTATCAAATCAATATTGAAGTTGTGATTGTGTGACGCGTTTCCGGACACTTGGGCCGTGGACTTATATATTAGTCTAACATAGGAATATATAAATAAATAAATACAATACACCCAACAACCTCCATATGGATATGTCAATGCGCGGGGGTCTGGAGACAAGTGCAAACACCTCAAACCTGAACGCATGCTTTTATGGCTTGAACAAAAATCTGCTCTGATAGGTAATCGGTAATCGAATCCTGAAGGCACGTTCGCCAGCAAACATAATTTTTATATGATTTTTTAGTTACTTTTTCACCCATACCTTCCCTCGAAATTTGTGCAAGAAAAGTCTCTAAGCGTGACTAGTTTATAATACAATTTAAATAAAGAGGTTTAATCTTATGATTTCCACTTTGATCATGACAGAATCGTGACTGAAAATTAATTTGTCTGCATCTAAGTGAATACCGTCTCATTTCTCTTTGCGGTTTCAAAAGCTTTCAGGAACTGTGTTTAATATTCATTTAGTTTCCTACATTAAATACAGACACAATTGGCTTGTTAATTATGTTCTTTATATTATAATGTGTATGTTATTTGTCGTAGTTTTTTTATTAATGACGGTTGGAAAACAAGCATACGGTCCGCCTGATGGTAAGCTGTCAACGCAACCTATGAACGCGCGTGATACTTGAAGAACAAGAAGGAAAGGAGGAGAAGGGAGTAGGGGGTGGAAGATTGGGCCTCCGGCGCTCTCACTCATCGCGTAAAACGCAACAGTAGTTCCTTTACGCCGATTTTCTGAGAGGGTAGTTCTTCCCCGGTCGAGCTGGCCCATTTGTGCTGGGAGAAGCATGACTCTATTACCGTTAGTTGGTTTATGTTTTAGCTTATCTTCTTCATCCTAGCATTATACCCGGTATTTTTATGTACCCAGGGTCTGCTTATTACTCTTATCCGGATTTGACAGGTTACTAGTTTTTACGCGGAGCGATTGCCATCTGACCTCCGCAACCCTAAGGGCGAACCAGTAACTCATTTGATAAGAGCAATTTACTTATCAAGAGTGAACGATTATTATCAGATGTTATGTGATAACAACCGGGACCGACAGCTTAATGTGCTCTCCGAGGCACGGTGGGGAGTCCAACACGGACAAACGCCCAGACCGAGACAGACATTTTAACAAACATCTGCCCGAGCGGGAATCGAGCCCGCAACCGTCGAGACTAAAGGCAGACTCGCTACCCACAACGCCACAACGATGTCAATATGCTTTAGATTATCTTTTTTAAAATAACTATGGCTGGGAATCGAACGGCCTAATGGTTATGTCATCGCAATCTACGAATGCAAAAACATGAAAGAGGTAGTAGGTAAATACAGATAGATGGAAAAATGGAGGATGGAAAGGGATGGAGCGGTACGGATACTGATAACTCACGTCGGTTTTCTATAAGATGTTAGTACTTCCCCTGCCGAGCAAGCCATTTCTTCCGCAAACACGCTTTTCTAATCTTTTACGTAAATAGAAAAATATACCCTATATAAGGCATATTATAAAGGTTAAGCCTTTGAAAAAAAGTTATAAAAAATGAAGATTTTTTCTATAACATAATTATGTAAACGACTTTCACCCAATAATCGGTTTTATGTATGAAAATAATTTGTAAATATTAAATTTTGTATGATGAAAAAGTAAGCTGGGTTAGCTCAAACAATCCATTGATTATTATGAACCATTCTTTATTATTGTGAAAATGCAATAATAATAAATATAAAATTTTGTTAAAACATGTTATATTATAGTATTTGCAGCACATAAGCCTGTCTGCTTCAGGTCAGTGTATTGGATCCGCCATATTGAATTTTCCGGATTAAGGAATTTTCTCATATAGGTGGCGTGGAAAAGAGCGAATTTAAGGCTTCCATGTCAGTATACTTTTAAATGTAAGATAAAATTTTGGACACGAATTCTTTAAACTATTACTTACTTAATATTAAGAGTCGATTTGAAAGAAATATATACTCTTATTCATTGCTTAATAAATAAAGAAATATGAATAACATTCTGTAAATGTATGGTGTATTATGTAAATAAAATACAAGTTAAATTCAATAATATGTACTTAAAGCTAAAGTAGAAAGACAAATATATAGGGTACTAGTGGCCCGCTCCGGCTTTGCACGGGTATAAAATATATAGCCTATGTCATTCACTGAAAAATTATTAAAATCGATCCCGTAGTTTTGATTTATTCATTACTGCCCGTGGCCCGCACGCGTTAAATGTAATTATTTACGACATCACATTAGAAACCTCAAAAATAACAGTTTTTTCCTCCACTATTTAATGGATGTTATTATACATATAAACCTTCCTCTTCAATCACTCTATGTATTAAAAAAACCGCATCAAAATCCGTTGCGTAGTTTTAAAGATTTAAGCATACATAGGGATATAGGGACAGAGAAAGCGACTTTGTTTTATACTATGTAGTGATTATTATTGGCATGAATGCTAGGAAAGTCTCACATACCCAATATCATCAGTCAGTCATAGAAGTATTGTTGTATGGTGGTTCATATTAATTCTATGGTGACCGTTCTGTTTGTGTTTTGTTTGATCAGTTGAAATGTCCCACACCACCCTCCGCTTCCTATTTCTTTCCCCGACCATCTCATACCATCATGTCAGACGGGAAAAGAAGGCAACTCTTTGCCCGTACGTCAGCTCTATGCTTATTTATCAATTAACTATTAAATTGTGACGCATAATGTCAGCGAGAACAGATAAACACTAAAGAAAAATCTACAAATTGGTCATTAGAAAACACAAATCACAGTCACAGACTACCACGAGTCACAGTATATAAAATATAAGCTTATATAAATGTGCTCGAGTTGTCTTTCAGTCGTTCCATTCGCAATGACAGGGGAATTAATTGAACCTTTACAATATTTACATGAATTCTGAAGAGTCCTTTAATTGAACACGATTCAATTTTCTCGATTTTTTTGGGATGAAAATGCCGGTAAATTGAATGTTCTAATGGATGCAAATGTCGTGCAAAAATATATTACGTATATTCTTCTACAAGTTTTGAATTCGCCGATAATTGTACAGCCTTTGTATAATTCCTTTTATATACATACACTAACCTTTGCCACCGTACAAATTATGTATTATATTTTTATCAGGGATGGAAAATTTGAAAATTGGAAATTCAATTTTCCCATGTTGAGGTTGGTTGAAAGTAATCTATATGTGTAAAAAGTAAAGAATGGACTGGCTTAAACGCCCAGTCTAAACCCTTGCACCTAAAGCTGATTTTTTCCAAAGGTGTTGTTTTTAAAACGAAAAGGAGCACTAAGAAAGGATAGAGAAGGGGAAGGTTTATATAGATAATAACATCCATTAAATTGTGTAGAAAAAAAAATTGTTATTTTTGAGGTTTCTAATGTGATGTCGTAAATAAGTACATTTAACGCGTGCGGGCCACGGGCAGTAATGAATAAATCAAAACTACTGGATATTTTAATCATTTTTTCAGTGAATGACATAGGCTATATATTTTATACACGTGTGAAGCCGGAGCGGGCCGCTAGTTAAAGATAAAGAAACACGTGTTTTAACATTTTCTAAAATTCCACCTCTGAAGGGGTGAATTGGGGTTCAAAGTTTGTACTAAAACCGTTATTCACACGGGTGAAGCCGCTTGCAGGAGCTGGTTTTCTGATATTGTAGCAGCCTCCTAAACGTAATTTATTGGGTCATTTCACACATAAATTTGTGCCATGGGCTTGGAGTCTAATAGGAACAAAATAAATTACTGATAAATTTTCAATCAATAGTCTTTTTCTGTTCTAGAACTTTTTAACGTATTTCCTTAAATTTCATACAATGTAAACATTGCCAGTGTTAACTAAGTAAATCAGCTTATGTTACGATAACACAGCGGTTACGGCGTGACCCTTAATTACATTATGGCAGTAGGTTTATTGATTTACCGTACACCCTTTGAGATTACAGTATACTTTAATAAGTATTGTGTAGGCCTTGTGGCGTGCTTTAAGCGAGACTGCTTTGAACCTCGACGGTCGTGGGTTCGATTTCCGCTCGGAGTAGATGCTTGTTATAAATATCTTATACCTGGGAGTTTGTCCTTGTGGGCCTCCCCACCTTAAGTCGGAGAGCACGTTAAGCTGTCCATCCCGGTTGTTATCATATCATCTGATAATAATCGTTAACTCTTGATGCGTAATGTGCTCCTAAGCACGTGTGCGTGTGCTACGCACGTGTGACATTTCGCTTTGCATCTTGCAATGTATGTGATGGCTTCCACTGCTACCCAAGAAAACGCTCCATATGAATCAAAGTCATTTCTACACTCGTGGTTTGCTGAAGTATGTCGTTCACGCAGCTCAGGTTGTCAACGAAACTAAACTAAAAACTAAAGCTAAGAACGAAAGCGTGCTTAGCTTCAGAGCGGGAGGTAGAACGGGAAGTGATGTTTATAAATAAATAACAAACGCGACACACTGCCTCCATAAGTGCCGCTTAAGGCCGGTTCATTTATATTAGTATATAACGTGTGCTGTGGTAGAAAAGTACCACGTTGTCTAACAAACGAAACCATGCAGATAACACGCGTCGCGTTGCTGACGTGCACAGCGGGCGCAGCGGTGGGGCTGCGCCATTATGCCAGATCCTTTTGATTAATAATATTGTCAAATTGTCTGTTACACGCTAATTGATTGATGGGCTACATTCCGCTTAATTGTTTTGGTCGACCTCAATTTAAGTCACCTTCATTTCGATAAATATACATTTGTTTTTCTGTTCATAGTGAATAAACTAAACTTATTCTTATTTGGAACAATTTTTCGTTAAATACTTTGCCAATTTACGAAGTTTCTAGCAACTTTATTCAAGGTTAATGGTTGGTGTAGTGACAAACAACGAGGTTCGATAATGGTCCCTATAGCTATTGCAGTTCATGAGAAAATACGTACCGTCCTATAAATCTTTGTTACAATGTTTTCAATTTTTCGATGCTACTTTTATTTAAAAATGCTGTTAACTCTTTAACAACGCTCCGTTCGCCTGAATTACATAATCCCTTTTAAGCTATCGGGATTTTAACTACAAAAATGGGTTATACAAAGTTTCGGCCTATATTATAACAAGTATCTGCGCGTGGCTTTGTCAGTGTAAGTAACATTTTTTAATGAGGTAACTTTATTGCAATACAACAAATGGTTCCCGACACGAACATGGTGTGATCAAAGATTCTGTGATTCTTCGATTATTGTAGTGAAATTAATTTTGGTGGCAGTTGAAAGGTCTCCGTCCTCTGCTGTCCTTTCGTCCTTCCGGCCGTTCGTCCGTCCGTCTATCGGTGCATTTGACAGCGGGCTGTATCTCACAAACCGTACAGATAGGTCCAGAGTTGAAATTTTCACAAACGTGTGTTTCTGTTGCCGTTACAACAGCAGATACTAAACCTACAATAAGATTTAAAAAAAATTGGGCCCATGGGGCACGGGGCTTTCCTCAAGAAACCTGATATTTATATTCTACGGTGGTAAGGAACCCTTTATGTGCGAATCTGACACGCACTCGGCGGTTTTTAAAAACCGTCCAAATATTTTATTTGTGACCGCTTAAACAATTCTTGAATTAATGATACGTTCATTTGTTCTACTTGTCGATTTGGTTGACCGCAATTGTTATATGTTAATATTGATTTAGTTTCATATTGAAATTAAACATTTATCGATGAAAGGCATAATTTGAACATTGTGAGTCGGGAATCAATTTAACTTAAAATTAGCATTTAACTGTAATTCATGCCTATCGTTTGAAACATTAAAATGAATTGATTTAAATTTGATTAAAAATGACGATTCAACCCTAAGGTCAGAAGAGGTCACAATATCGAGGATAAAAAATAACAATTACAATTAATAATATATATAGTTTATTCTTTTATTTTTTTAAATCCTCGGTACCATAGTAGCTTTACCATTCTAGAGCTAAAGAAATCGTCTTTTCCTTTCTTGGAAAATAATTAGGAACTTAATCCATTTGAACCGATTAGATCCTTGAGCTTGGGTTAAAGTCCCAAGTTTCCTATCGGTCAAATCGGCAAAGCTCTATTATAAATCTAAAGGTTTTATTAAAATTTAAAAATTCCAGCATCTTCATTTAAATTTTATCTTTTCTTTGTCCTGGTCTTATTTCTCATTATTTGGGGTCAACCTTCGTTGAGTTTTGACACCAAGACGATCTGTCTTACGTTATCATTTCATTGATTTGAAATCGCTACAGATAATAATTGGATACGGTGTCCTCCACGTATCTCGTAGGCGACTACGTAGCTACGTTTTTCATATCAAGTAAAGCTTGCTAAATCTTAGCAACGCTATCATTATCTTCATACATTATGTGTCATTTCAATGTTATGGTAATGATTCAATTAAAGCAAAAGACACAACACGGTGATCTGACCAAATTCGGGAACTATCTGAGGTGATGAGGTTCGGGATTTAAGTCTTCCAACTTGTCACCATTAAGACAAGCTCAAGACTGTTATAAATGGAGAAATGATTACCACTTGCACGCTGACTCCATGCAGACACAACCTTCAGTCATGGGGATACGACTAAGAAGAATAAAATTAACAATAAGCATTTTTTTATTCTATGTATTATTTAGTTCTTAAGTTTTATGCGGATCTTCAAATGTTATTACATGTATATTATTATATACCCTTACCGAAAACCAGCTACAGTATATTCCATTCTTAATCATCTCATTTCTCCTCATCTTCAATAACTAGTAATTACACATAGTGTTGCACCCTAATAAAATAAAATTTTAATAATTTAATTTTTGATTTCAGGTACGTTTCAATTCGTTATGCTACAAATCGTGCACGCCTGGTAAGGTGGTTTTTTTATATTTAAAAATGGGTAAACTCTTCGAAGACATAGATGATGTCTACGATGGAGCGATCTTACTCATAAGAAGCCTGCCTCGCACCATGATGCGGTTCAGGTTGTATGTGTTCAGGAATGCAGATAGCGAAAGAGCATTACACTCCCTGGCCGTGCGCATTATGAAGGATGATCGAAAGCGCATATTGCCAATGTTGGGTATATCGACCAGATATGGGTGACCGGGATTTTACCGGGACCGGGAAGACACCGTTGTGGCGTTGTGGGTAGCGAGTCTGCCTTTAGTCTCGACGGTTGCGGGTTCGATTCCCGCTCGGACAGATGTTTGTTAAAATTTTTGTCTCGGTCTGGGCGTTTGTCTGCCGTGCCTCGGAGAGCACGTTAAGCTGTCGGTCCCGGTTATTATCAATAACATCTGATAATAATCGTTAACTCTTAATAAGTAAATTGCTCTTATCCAATGAGTTACTGGTTCGCCCTTAGGGTTACGGAGGTCAGATGGCAATCGCTCCGTGTAAAAACTAGTAACCTGTCAAATCCGGATAAGAGTAATAAGCAGACCCTGGGTACATAAAAATACCGGGAATAATGCTAGGATGAAGATGGGTGACCGGGATTTTACTACCGGGATATCCCGGTAGTAAAATAATACAACACAGCTAATATATATATATATAGGTATTAGTACTCGATGCAAGTTATTTGGGATACCGTCTCACTGAACAGAGCTGGTTCTATTCGTCTAACTCCATTGTTTCGGTCGCTGCTCTGACTCAATGATTTGGTTCGTGAACATCCGGATGTATTAGGATGTATTTCACACGCGACCCCTTCAGCTAAGGCAAATAAAACTATTTTCAGAAATATTATTGGAAAATAGGTATTTGCGTCTAATTTTAATTTATTATAATGTTTTATTTTATTTTGGTTACTGTAAAGTGTTCACAGATAACATTGTAAAACAGATAAAATTGAAGTTTAGATTTTATCTGATTGTAAATCTAAAGTAACAGCTTTTCACTAAATGCATTTGAAAGTTTATACGGTATTAACATAAAAAATACGTATTATACAATTACAATTACATAAAATATTTTTTCGAAAATAAAATAAAAACATTGCTATAAAGAAAAACCGGTACATCGCAAGCGAAGCTACAGTAAACAATTGGACTTACATTTAATAGAATACCCAGCATTCATAAAGCAAAACATGTTCTTATTATTTAAACTGAACAGTACCGCTTGATGGTGCCTCATTATATGCAAACCATTTAACTTTTGTTAGTACTTCTGAAGGAATAAATACTTTAATCTGATTTTTCATATAAATTGTACTGTGACATCACCGAATTCTGTTAGAGTTGTTTTGGTCGATTTTATATAAAGCCTCTGACTTGACTTAACGACTGTTTCCAAGATAGCAGCCGGGACCGATATTTTACCTCCTCTTTGAAGCACGGTCGTTTAGCTTAAACACCACTGTGATCATCCATTCATAGACTGTCCGGGCCTAAAGTTGCTTTACCCGTTGATCGCCAAGCAGCAAGCGCACTTTGAGCTATTTAAACTAGGAATAATTGTATCAAATAGGAAATGTAAATAAAGGTAAAGTAGGTAACATTTTCAACGGATTCCATTTAATCATTCAAATGCCAGTCGTGGTCGCATTGTTGACACAAAGTTAATTTAGTTCAAGTATTGATATCACGCGCGATGATAAATTGTGAACTGTGACATCACCGAATTCTGTTAATTCGGTGATAATATTTATATAATGATAAATTATAATCGAAATTTTCCATATCGTCAACATATAAAGTTTTTATCGCTCGTGAAAATAGTACTCCGTCGATTGAGAAACACTATTGAATACAATCACAATAATCAGTAGTCTAACCTCTTTATGGATGTAAATTTGATTTTTAGGGTTCCGTACCTCAAACGGGAAAAAAAGGCAGGCTTAGAAGATCACTCTCTTGTCCGTCTGTCCGTGTGTCACCACCGATTTTCTCAGGAAAGGGTGGACCTAGCAAATTGACATTTGTACCAGATACTGAGGTATTAAGTACAAGTAAATTTTGGGTCGAAAACCTATCTGGTAGTTTCCGGATTCACCTTATTTCTATTTCAAAATTATTTGTATTATAATCTATGAAAATGTTGCCGACTTTGTATTAGATTTTTTTTTGTGGAGGAAGTGAATAATTGTTATGCAATATCAAATATTATTTTTATTTATCGGCCAGGAAATTACTTCCTCAGCAAAGCCCATCCATTCTTGAGTATTTAGTCCGCTTCAAAGTATTTTTCTTTCAAAATGGACGGGGTCCATTTTAGCATCTAGATAAAACACGCTTCAACATTTCAAAACCAAATAAGTTTCTAAGAAGAGATAATGAAGTTAATTACAAAATATATTTACAAAACTTGTATAATTAATTAACAGAATTCTGCATTTCGTCGCATACAGTCATTGATAACTGTTTAATGCAAGTCAGTCATATTGAAACATTCAGAAAAAATATTGACTACAAGTTACAGGGCCGTTTGTCCTTCCAGTTTTCAGTTTACTTTTAGCTAATAAATAACTGTTTCGCCCTTGGGGATGTGGTCAACTGCAGTTGCTCTTTTTAATAAATAATAATAATAAACACTGCACATTCAACAGCCCCCATTAGGATAGTAATATCCTGTGTCCGGAAACATTCAAATACACCCAGACCGGAAAATATGCTTGCATGGTCAATACAAACATATTATGCTCCGAGCGGGAATCGAACCCGCGACCTGTGCGCTTAACGCAGGTTCGCTACTGCTGCGCCACAACGTCGTCAATAGAAACCTGTCAGATCTCGATAATAGTAATAAGAAAACCCACAGGAAATGTTACGATAAAATTTAAAAAGAAGAAAACTGAAAAATAACTGTTTTTTTATTTCAATGTATAATACTGTTGACGCTCTTGGCCTTGAAAGCGTCATAGAGCATGAAAAACGATTAGATTTTACATGAAACGAAAATTTCACAGCCAATAAAAATCAGTTTACTAATTCAGCGTACCGTTTTCATATTGACGTTTTGACAACGAGCTCCCGTCATACCGACCTCGGATTTATTCGTTTTGACCCACTTACTAATTCCGACTACGATTAAATGACTAAATTAATTCCAGATGTAAACCTGCCAAGATATTAAAACGGCCTTGTCATGAATAAATCGTTTCGTTGATCTACGAATCTCTTTCATTTTCAGATGTTTAATATTATCTATAACAATGTTATAAAGCTGAAGAGTTTGTTTGTTTGGTTGAACGTACTAATCTCTGGTACTACTGGTCGGATTTTAAAAATGATTTTTGCATTTGATAGTACATTTCTTAAATAAGGCTTCTTCTTAGCATTATTCGGTATTTTGACCAGGGTTTGCTTATTATTCTTGGCCAGATTTGACAAGTTACTAGTTTTTACCCTAGCAAGAGTTAACGATTATCATCAGATGTTATGATAACAACCGAGACCGACAGCTGAACGTGCTCTCCGAGGCAGGGTGGAGAGAACCACGAAAATTAACACCAGACCGAAACGGATGTTTATAACAAACATTGCTCCGAGCGGGAACCGAACCCGTGACCGTCAAGGCTCAAAGCAGACTCGGTACCACCACGCCACAGCGGTCGTAATTTCTTAAGTAAAGCTATATAATCACGATACGATACATAGAAGCCGAGCAATAAGAAAGAAAGCGAAGGTGGGCGGTGCGATATGGTGAGTTAGTGGAACGCAATAATAAAGCGCAAAAGTGTGTTTGCGATTCGCATCATTGGCGATGAAGAGGTCTCCAACACCCTCGAATCTCTTCAACTGCGTCGTGAGATTGCCGCCCTAAGCGCCTTCTACCGAATGTATCACGGCGAGTGTTCAGAGGAATTATTCTCCCTCATACCTCCTCCCCTTTCCATACAAGAACTACGCGTGCCGGTCTCCGATGTCACCGTCTAACTGTGGCATCAATTACTTCGCGAACAAAGAAGTTTGCATATTCTTTTCTTTGTCGTACTTCCAAAAAGTGGAACTCATTGCCGGCTCACGTGTTCCCTTCCTTCCTACAATCTGGGCTCCTTCAAACGAGGCGAGAAGAGGCATCTTGCGGGTAGGCAGGGCAAGGGTGGCTAACGCGGTTGCATTCCGCAACTCTGTTAGCCGCCTTCTCGTTTGGACTTTATTTCCACTTACCATCAGGTGGAGTAGAGTCATCTGCCCTACTTTCCAAATAAAAAAAACAATATTGTTATTGTTTTTTTAGATCACGTGAGTGAAGGCACGGGCACAGCTAGTCATATAATAAAACGGCTCGGACATGATTAATTGCAATGGCGATTAATTGAGCTTCAATCGACATTTTTATAATGTCAACCTTATCTTGATCGTAGCATTATTATTATTTTTTTCAATTAGCGCATCAATTAAATCCATTTCAATTTCGTATTTTCGACGCAAAACTTCTTAGACGGCGATTCGGTAATTGGACGAGAGTTGAGAGTGAAATTTCAGGGACACGTCACTTTTGTTTGCATCTTAGAGAACAAAAATATAACGTAGAGAGAAGTAGAAATAAAGCTACATTATGTGCTGAATGTAATTTTTTATATCAATAAGGTGGCAAACTAGCGGTTACTGTAGGCTTTTCACATTAAAACCAGCAGTGCATTGTATGTTCCCACCTCATATACGGGATCATAGAGATCTAAAATCACTTATAGAACGAAATTTAACATTATAGATGCTAATCCCCTTCGATGTTCTGTCACAGGGTATATTTCTTCGATCGGACCTCAAACATAAATGCAAGACTACTAATTTAAAATTACCAATATCTAGATTTATTAATAAACATATAATAATAAACGCTATACACTCATCAACGGCATTAGCATAGTTATATACTGTGTCGAGGGTCCGGAAAGACAAAATTGTAAGTACAGACACACCCAGATCAGAACTCAATACGATCATATACCCCGAGCAGGAACCGCACCTACTACTTGTAGTAAGTACTAACTTACTTAAGTAATAACTTACATCTATTAAAGTCTTCTTTTAATCACAAATGTTTTACGATTCTTGTGAATTTGTTTCAGATGGAACCAAGTTTATTAAATGTTTTATATTGAGTTTTACGTAACAGTAAATTACTTGGAATTTCTATTCAAGTGCTTGGTATTTATTTCAATTATAAAGCTGCTGATAGAAGCACGACAAATAACAAATATTATTATTGTGTATTTTAAACAATGACCTGACAGATTTAATTACTTAAAAAATTCTGAAGAAAGACTACTTAAACGAAACAGCTTTTTTGATGTTGGCTGGCAAAGAGTTTTTGACGTTGAGTGTGCAACGTTTTAAATAAATTTATTTAGAGTCAGACCATTTCTTCATGATATGTAGATTATAATTATTTTTTCTTTTGTATGTGTTTGTCAATTCCAATCCCATTGTACCCTATCTTACTTACATAAGTAAGATAGGGTACAATGGGATTGACATCTTCATCTCGAATAAAAATCAAAAAAGAAATATGTAAAAAAACTTTATATGGTTGCGTTAACTAGTTATTAGCGCCTTATAAATATAGTTAAACTAAAACGGAATTCCCAATAACGTGGACCGCCAGTAATTTGCGGGTACGTTCCGTCCTGTGCGGAATGCAATATCGCTTTGATATTCAAAATATCGCTATGGAATTCAATGCTAATAGTTCTACGATCCATCTATAACTCAACAAGCTTTCCCCGAGACTTCACTCGCCTAGAGTTATACCTACTGGTAAATTATATTTATAGGTAGCGAACCTGTCTTATGCACCACAAGTCGCGAAGATAACTAGCCTATGGGGGGCCGTTGAGTGTGTATAGCGTTTAGTTATTTATTGAATTTATTATTAAATTGTATAGTCAGGTATCTCATATTGTGTAGCCACTCCTTAAATCACAATATCATTTTAAATTCATCACTTTATTCAACACACTTCTTTACTGCTTGACTGACACGACACGAATGAATCTGGCTAGTGCATTTTCTATCTGGGATTCTGACGGTGACAGTGATGATCCTGATCAGAACCTTGGGATTATTTATGGTGTCCCGTGTAGGCAATGTTATGCAGGTTGGGAATCCGACAACCTACCCAAATATCATGCGACTGTGGTTCATCTATTCAGAAAATGTTCCGTTTCTGAGCTCTGATCTCTAATGTTGATGGTTGACCTATACTAAGCCACTGTAGACGCTATTGCGGTGATATTGAACTATTGAAATGATAAGAAGTCCTCGCTGAACTAACTCGTAGAAACGCACAACAGTTATTTATTTCGAAAATTGTATATCATTTTGTATTTTATAGTACAATTTATAATATAAACAATGCTTGTATGGTTGTGTTTGGTAGTAACCATTTCAAAGCTGTGTCAACATTCAACAAATAGAATATGTAAGTAGAGAGGCTTTATTTCACAAAGAGCATCCTGAATATATGTTACATTTAAATATATAAAATATTTTATTTATTGGCCCACGTAATAAAAAAATGAAATAAATAAACGCTACACACTCGACGGCCCCAATTAGGAAAATGACAACATACACAAAGACAAGGACAAACACACGCAGACCGGAACATATAAATAAATAAATAAATAAATAAACGCTACACACTCAACGGCCCCCATTAGGATAGTAATATCCTGTGTCGGGGGTCCGGAAACATTCACAATGACATGGACAAATACACTCAGACCGGAAAATATGCTTGCATGGTCAATACAAACATATTATGCTTCGAGCGGGAATCGAACCCGCGACCTGTGGCGTTTAAGGCAGGTTCGCTACCGCTGCGCCACAACGTCGTCAAAACATATGCCTGTATGGTCAATACAAACATCCATTCCGAGCGGAAATCCAACCCTAGATCTTTGACGCTTAAGGCAGGGTGCCTTAGGGCGCCCTACTTTGACGTTTACCAGGGCATTAGGGTCCTGGGCGGTGGGCCGCGTAAGCGGAAGCACCGGGCGTCGCGGTTGAATGCGTCATCGATCCCGCAACGTCCCACTATGGTGCACTATGGGGCCTTGGTTCCCACACCTCTTGCGCGATTGCACCACTCCCGGCGCTCGAGCAACTGCATTTCCCCAATAAAAAAAAATCGGTAATGTATTTTATTCAGTCATTTATTCATCAGGCTAGTTATACATTTATTAACTTGCGATGATTTCAGACATGGTTAACTAGTAACTATGTCCCTATTTGGTGATTGAACTGGATAATTACATTTTTTAACAGTCCAAATAATTTAAACTACACCATAACATAATAATGGAAACAAAAATGTAATTTGGTTGTAATTTACATAATAAAAAATGCATGTAAATTTTAAGTTTGTGTGCGACCTTTGCAAAGGCGCATTTAATATTCCCTAATATCACCTTTGTGTCGGTTTAAACTCCTACATAAACCTCTATATGGACTGACACCAGCCGCGACTAGCGTTAGATTTATTGCAAATTACCCGACAAAGCGCTGTTTATACATGAATATACGAATAGGGCTGCCACATAAAAAATACATAGGTTGTTCAAGAGCAATGCGAAAATTTATTTCTCTCTGGGCATATTTAAATCTAATTTACGAGTATAAATAGCTTTTCTCGCGGTGTTTCTGGTCGCACTTGTCCGAAATGCTTCGAAAGTAGTGTCATACTTCTCTCAGCAGAACTACTCTCTCATAGAAAATCGGCGTAAAGTAACAGAGTTGCGTTTCTTAGGATTTATTAGAGTGGTGGGGCCCTATCTCCCACTTCCTCTGTTCCTTTCCCTTTTTTCTCTTCTTATCCATTTCTTCTTGACCTTCGGGTTGGCAATGATCAGGTGTTACATAAGTTTTTTTTCGGAATATGTATTGCTGTTGGCCCTACTGGCCTTGACACCGTCACCGAGAGGGGGGCCGAGTACAGAGACTCAGACGTGATAAAGGGACAGCCTTCACGGGGGCTCAAATTTGATTCCGTCCTTAGGGTGCCTCCTGCGAAGCCGAACCACGGCTAAAGACGTCATGGGAGATGTGTTACATAAAACATCTGCTTGCATCGGACGAACCGTATGCTGGTTTGCCAATCGTCATGACATAAAAAGTCTAAGTTCCTGATATAATAAATGTCTTTATGTGACAGAATGTCGAATGAATGTATTCTATTGTGAATGTGTACGGGATAATAACATATTAAATTATTGGTAGAGTTTAAGCATCCATTGTAAGATACCAGCTTTCATGACTTATATTATTATTCATTAGCATTATGCATGTTGTCCACCTCTTGCTATTATTCGCTTCTTATATTTACTGTAAAGTAATTATTCATGTCAATATTATAAGTTTTTGTTTAGAATTTCTTTTCTTGTATTTTGTTAGGATGTGCTAATGCAAGTTTTTTTTAAGTTAGAAGTTCATTTAAACTCTACGACCTCAATCTTTAGTAGCACATCTTCCCGGCATTTTTCCGTACTACTACTAGTTTTTACACAGAGCAATCCCTCGTGACCTTAACGGCGAACCAGTAACTCATTGGATAAGAGCAATTTACTTATCAAGAGCTAATTATTATTACTAGATGTTATGTGATAACAACTGAGACCGACAGCTCCAAGTGCTCTCCGAGGCACGGTGGGGAATCCCACAAGGACAAACGCCGAGACCGAAACAGATATTTGTAAGATCAATGCAAACACCTGCTCGAGCGGGAATGGAACCCACAACCATCGAGACTAACTATCCACAACGCAACATCGGTGTCACCTTTAGGAAGACATGTTTTGTGATAACCTCCGCAACCGATAAATACAAATACTAACTAAGGCTTTAGTTAATTATTAGGATTATAAACGTGCTAATAATATTTAACAGGGACCAAATTATTAGTAATTGAGTCGAATTATAGCTTTAATATATTAACCATAACTGTGGGCACAGCCCTTGCACCATTTTTTAACCAGTGTAGCGTGTCTGCCAATGTCACTAAACCGCATAACAATAAATGAAGTAAAAAAATATCATAGAATTGTAAATTGATTGTATCATAATGCGCGAACATTGTCATGTCGCACGCAATAATGTCGCAATGTTTACGCCTTTTCCATTTTACTATATGAAAAGACTTTCCACTGAACAAAGAGTAATAGAAATAGCGTCAACATAATTACGTACGTAAAACTCTAATAGTACACAAATTTTTTCGTTATTTGTAACTTGGATAGCTATATATGTACAATAAAAATTTACCTAATTAGCCAAACATTATTCGCCTCATATTCATAAATCATTTTAGAGCCTTGCTGTGTTCGAGTAAGAAAGTACTCACGCAAATGTCGACTTGGAGTAGGTGTTCGTACAACTACTTTTCGATCTATGAATGTCAGACAGAAAATCATCATACATCATATCTTATCTGTCAAACATGGTGACGTCCCTTTGTGAGAGAGAGATAGTGAGAGAGAGAGAGAGAGAGAGTGCATAGAGGGAGAATTATATGGTAACTGTTTTTCACTAGGCGGGCAGTATCTTGTTGATTATTTTTGGTGGTATAAAAAAAATTATAAAGATTGTTAGTAATAGCAAAATTGTATCTAAAATGGTATCTAAAATTGGAATGTATATTATTTGTATAGATTACTTAATGTGAATAAATTTAACTCTCGTCATTTCTGCTAATCTACAATTCTATGATTTAAATGCCGGAATTTGTGATATCCAATAAGTTATTAAAGATAATTAGTTATTTTGCTATGAAGTTAAAATATAATTATTATTAGGATTTTTTGGTAAAAATATCAGATAGGATAGGATAATCCAGAAATTCCGTAGCAATTAAATTAAATTATGCTTTTTCAAAACATAATCAATTTGGCTTTAAAAATTGGAGCGTCGTTTTGGTAGTCATCGGGAAAGTCGGAATCGATCTTCTGATGATCCAACGTTCCATTTGTATGTATCTCACTCACTTTTTTGTGTATGTCCATTTTCAGAAGCGACGCTGCATGTTTTGGTGTCCTAAATATAAGGAATCTTCGAGATATTAATCTATTTTTCGAAATCAGAAGTGAGTAGACTTTTTAAAAACAACAATTTTAACAGTAGTGCTATTCTGAAACATTCATTTGCGAAATCATTTCTGAATCCGCGGTGAGATTACAATTTCGTATTCTCAAAATGAGTGAGTTTGACACTAGCGCCACCAAGTGATGGCGGAAGTGAGATGAATTACGCCGAGTGAGTATTTTGACATCTTGCAATAGAATTTGGTATTCTGAAACAAAATTCACCCACGAAATCGAAAGGTATCTCGCATCTGCCACAAGAATTCATCTGTCAAATTAAAAGTTACTATTTCTTAAGTGAATTCATAGCCAAATAAAGGCAAATCTTGTAATTTTGATTTTCTTTAACAAATATTGAAACGGTAAGGAAGAAATATGATTTATTTTTATAGTAATCATTTCCGAAATGGTAGTTTTTATCTTTTTCATGTTTTTGCAGATGTCTCGATCTTTTGTGTTGGTTAGCTTGTTGAAAGAAGCCGTCTTGAAGCCGATTGCAAGTCATCTTCAAGCACATAGTATTCGAAATTTTCAATTAATTAGCCGTGGTCAGGACTATATGCATATTTATAGACAAACGGAGGAACTTCTTACTCATTTAGAAAAAGAACTTAGTGTGTCTTAGTTTCAGATAGTGTGTTTATATTTACTTGTGTTTAAGATATGTGTTTTGATTATTTATGTTTAGGAATGTGATTAAAAAAATATTTTATATTATTATTAATATATTTTTAAGTTTTTAATTTTTATTTTTATTTAATACTGTTTCAGTTTAGCTATAGTATTTTATTTTTAAATGTATAATTTTACAAAAATTTTATTTTAAATTAAGGTTACTTGAACTTATTACTTTTAATAGTAATTGATTAGCTATAATTGTATATTAAAATTAGATTCTTACCTCTGTAAGTAAATTAATTGATAGAATAATTCGTAACTTAGAATTTAGCTCTCACCAATTAATTTATTGCATTAAAATATTCATTACTGACTTAAAATAATAGTAATTGATTTGGTATTTATTTCTTTATTGCACTGTGCAAGAGCCTTCATTCCATACCCAATACTTTTTGTCGCCTCTATCAACAAGTGATCCCTGTCACTATTGCGCTCCATGACAGCAATCATTCGCCTGTTTAATTCCAAGCGCTGCTGCTCAACTCTTAGAAACTTCTCCGTTACATTTGCAATATTTTGGCTGGGCATGGTGGAAATAGTGATAGTATCTATTGTTTCCGGTTCTCGAAAGTTGTCCTAGAAAGTAAATTGTTACAGTTAGATATTTATTTATAAGTAACAAATTATTAAAGGTATTGATTTTACACACCATTGATTGTGATTGGCCCCTATGACCAAGCGTTAAATCAAAATCAGCTGTATTCTGTGAAAAATTATGAATATAATATAATAATATCATTTCAGAAATTATTTATTTTAGAAACATTAGAAAAAATCATACAAAAACTTTATCATTAGGTTCCAATGTTCCTGGTATATTTAAAAGAATGACATCAGTTTCCTGAAACAATAGCAAAACAAGTATTGACAAAATTATAAAATAACAGATGTTGTTACTAAATAATAAAAATACCCTATTCACTCACTGGTGTAACAATAGAGCAAGTGCGTCTAGCATCCAACATTAGTTGCAGTATGGAGGGACTTTCTTGCTCTTGAATTGGTTCCTGCAACACCCATCATTTTTAGTTATCAATTGTACTTCTACATAACGCTATTGTAGTCCATGTCCAAATAATAACTTACATCAAAAGCTTGTATTTGCAAATGCCTATCACAAGTAGCAAAACCTTAACCACCCATTAACATTTTAATTCTCTCTTCAACATGTGATAGCTCTGGTAAATCTTCAATTGCACCTCCGCCAGTCAAATTTCTAGAAGCAGCGCGTGCTATTATATTATGAATATTTTATACAGAAATTTTTAAAGAAAACAAGAAATAATTATTTTAAACTTACCTTTATCCATTTTTAGCAGTTTTGATAGTACCACCCATACTATTTAATTATATTGAGATACGTTCCCACTCTCTAGTAGCAGTTTGCTTGGCGTTTTGATTTTTAGAAAACCCTTTAGCCAAAGTTGGTTTTTTTTTCCAAAAAATCTATGAACGCCTCAACTTGAGTCGCAGACGGGTGGGAAGTACGCTCGGGGCTATAATAATAGGATAGGAATGAATAATATATATGGAACGAAATGAAATAACATTTCTATTTATTGCAGAAATCAATACTTACTTCATTATGGCCTTTAAATATGTAAAGTCCAATTGAATAATACACTAAATCCAGTATATTCCTTAAATTTTTGCAAGAAACTAGAAAGTGATTTGAAACAACTTGTAAACTTTTTTGTTTGTAAACAAAAATGATGAAATGACAGCTGTAAAGCATGACTCGACGCCATGCCAGTTTTTTTTTTCTTCATATTTTTGTCTAACAAGCACAAGACACAGGGTATTCAGCCTAATTTTTATTATTTCGACTTCAAATAAATATTTTTAATATTGAAATAGTTAATAATACTTTATTTTTGACCAAACTACAATAAAATTTGTTATCGTCAGACCAATTTAAGGTAAAAAAAGAAATCGTAACAAATTAGGCAATGACAAATTTCATTGTCAAGCCCTAGTACCATAGAGCAAATTCACTCATATTCTCGAAACTCACCTCACTTC
The DNA here is from genome assembly GCA_023373885.1 of Hestina assimilis. Lineage (NCBI taxonomy): Eukaryota > Metazoa > Arthropoda > Insecta > Lepidoptera > Nymphalidae > Hestina > Hestina assimilis. The sequence continues at coordinate 3,962,259 of CM041740.1, read as the reverse complement.
ACCTGACCTTGATTTTATTTTCAGAATACTAAAATGGATACGAGTGAGATGACAAGCGAAGTGAGTGTGACTTGCAAAGTGACTTTCGAGATGACTTTTGCGATTTTCAGAATAGCACTACAGATCTTCTTTACAAATAATCGAAATAAACATAAATCAATGCTACGACCGCTCAGCACGTGGTCTACAAACCAAGTGAGTACGTAAAACTCGTGGCGTGGTGTTTTATATTTTCGTACTTTGTGTTTTTTTAAACTACCGTCAGCACAATTCCTATCACTATATATAAATAACAACAAAAAAAATTAGCTTTTTATGTACCTCAAAACGTCGTGAAAAGGCGCTGTATGTTAATCAAATCATACGTTATGACAAATATTCATATATATGTGATTTTTATCTCCAAAAAAATTCACGAAATTAAGCTCGACCGCCTGGTCCTATATTCTACCTAAATACTGTACATAACGTATTGGGAGGTTACATGTAATCATCCTTAAGGGATCAACCCTTCCAGTAATTACTTGGGTCCTTGGTAAGTTCTGACAAATCGAAGTCGTTACTTATTTATGCTTGAGGTTCTTTCAATGTCGCTTATGCCTTTAGTAATCTGTTATTGTTGGTAGAACATTAATTATTATGACGGCGCTGTGGCGCAGCGGTAGCGAACCTTTTTTGGAACGAAGCACCTTAACAATATGAACATATATATGTACACCTATCTACAATTAATATTCACAGATATGTGCACTCGCCACCATAGCTCCTCTAGGCCTCCTGCTCGGCCAACGTCCCGAGTAAAGTCGGAACCCTGGCTTCACGATGCCGAGCCGATTGTACCCCTCCAGCACCATCGAACATTATTCTCAACTACTGAGCACAACAAGCCCAGGGTAACGCAGAGTTTGAATCTTGCGGTTTTATTTAACTTACCATCAGCGCCACAAGTGGCGGTTTCGATTCCCGCTCGGGCCAGATGTTTATATTGACCAAAAAAGCATGTGTTCCGATCTGGGTATGTATCTTAATTATGGCCGCTGAATGTAAAGCGTTTATTTAAAAAAATATATATAATCCACATAAAAATTTTTCAATAATGATATTAATTTATTTCAAATATGAATCACAAAAAATTCGTACGCAATCTGTATAAGCCGAAGAGAAAATAAAACGAATCCAAACACAATCACCCGTAAAGATAAATACAGAAAACAGAGTTTTTCATCAATATTTAATTTACCTTCGTTATGTTAAAATTTACCTAAGTACTTGCCAATTTCAATGTTATACAGGATTTAAGAATTAGGGATAAATTCGACGTTATAATTAAACGTACATAAAACTCATCTTAATGTGTTTTATACTTAGCAAATAGATCAACGGTAGAAGGTCCGACTTCGCTCACGTTAACGCGAGAGTCTAGGGTTCAATCCTGACCCCTTAGGCTATTGTCGTACCCACTCCTAGCGTAAGCTTCGAGATTGTTTGGAGGGGCAATAACAATATTAGTAAGGCCTTATAAAAGCTTTGCTAACATTCTTTTAAAAAAATGTTTGAAAAAGTATATCAGTGAAAAAAAAATTTTTTTTCGTTTGACCACCTAAACATTGTTTTTTATTAGTATTTTTATTTTATATGGGTGTCTCGGCTATCTTGTTTATTAGGGTTCCCCATAGCCTTCGTTATTCGTGCGTCCGTCTAGAAGTGAGCGGTCAGCGGTAATAGGTAGATAGTTTTTCACACAGATTTTCCATACAGACTTAATAGATATATCTTACGGCGGCACGGAACCCTTTATACCTCAGTCCGACATGCTCTTCGAACGTTTTTTAATTATTCGTTTTTGATATATAAAAACTGTCGTCCATCGTTAAATTAACAATTTTGAAAGAAAATTTTTGACGTAAAAATATATTATCTTCTCATAAATTTATGTTCTTCGACCATCTCATCTGGGATTTATTTGCCTTATGAATATTAAAGTCAGTTCTGAAATTGAGAGAGCTCTCAAAATTCTGTACTTTGTTATTCCACTGCGAATGACGCAGACTATAATGAGCTCTTACTGCGGGTAACTAGATGCTTCTTCGAGATTACTTCCATGAATAATATATGAGACAGACGCAGTTCACTTATCCTTAGGCTAAGGTTGTTTATAATGTTGAATTTTAAAATCTTCTTTTTAAAGAACCAACAACAACAATAACAGACAACCTCTTCCGCTCATCCTATCCGTAACTACAAATCAGAGTGACGGAGGTTTTATAGTTTAACTTATAGTGGTAGATCCCATGATTAAGAAGAATGTAATATAAACTAACGTGGTAAAATCCCTAAGCCCTTTTTGCATGCGATACTTAAAGTCTCACATGCGCGTTGCCGAACCAAGGGGTAAGAGGAAAAGGAAAAAGGATGGGGACAGAGGGGTTGGGAGAACGAAACAGTATTCTGTTACTTTACACCGATTTTCTTTTAGGTAGTACATCCCGAGTCAAGTCGGCTCATTTATGCTGGGAGGAACATAAATGAGCCGATTCAACTCGGGAATACTTGTATGTACTAATTAATACTTGGATGATCCGTACCCTCAAAATTTTGTTTTCACAAAAAATTTGGATACAAAGTTTGGGACCATATCGTGGACAAGTTGAGCATTATCAGCGCTCTGTCCTAAACCTCGCATAATGAGCAAGCCTTCCGTGACAACTGGCAACACTCCAAATTCGTATTAGAACGTAAAAAGCCAGGCCAATTGCCAGCTTAGAGATAAGCATGTTTTAATTACATGGCAACTTTGAAAGGTTGGTTAAGTGATGCCCAAATGAAATCGCTTGAAAGTTTTCGCTTTGTACCACGTCTATATTTAAAGGCTAAAATGTTTTAGCATTAATATATAATATTACTCAGTAATGGATATTGTTGTAACCACTTCTGACTATGATTATACGCTTTGTTGCTCATGAAGAGAATAATGATGGAGTTTTGTTAGTTATTTTACTGTATTATACTATAGTATTGTGCCATAAACTGATGTTCGCGATGTATGTCTTGGTATGTAGATCTAAATGAAATTTTATTACTATAGGTTGATAGTAAAAAAAGTAAAGTAACAGCCTGTTGATATCCCACTGCTGGGCAAAGGCTTCTCACCTGTCAAGGAGAAGCTTAATCCACCACACTGCTTCACTGTGGATTGGCGGATATACGTGTCTCAGAATTTCTACCCAGACATGCAGGCTTCCTCGTGGTGTTTTCCTTCACCGTTAAGCATGAGATGAATTTTAAAAACTAAGCACTTGAAAAATCAGAGCTGAGATGACTAGGTAGGTACCACCGCAGTGTCCAATATTCTGCCGCCAAATAGTAGTGTTTAGGCACTACTGTGTTCCGGTTTGAAGGGTATTGTACGCTAGTGAAATTACTGGGCGAACGAGATTTAAGAACTAATATCTCGAGGTTGGCAACGCGTGAGTGGCACTTACTAATGGTGCTGCAAGCGCTCATAGGCTGCGGCAGCCACCTATCATCAGGTGGGCCGTATGCTTGTTTGCCAACTTCTAACATAAAAAAAAAACTTGTGAATAGAAAATAGTTTGATAAGTTGTAATATTTTTCATATTATTTTTAATAATTACTATGAAATTAACAACTTATATTTGCATCAGTTTTTATTCGTTAATAGCCCTAAAGATTCAGCATCTAGCTACGGAAACCTATAGTTTCCACTGTACGTATCCCACACGCACTTGACAGGTTATTATTTCGTCCTTTCATTTGGACGCAAATAAGCAATACCATGTCAACCCACAAAATTGGAAAAACTGAGTTATATATGCAGACGTGTTGGTAAATTGAAGAACATTTTTCTTTAATATTTGTAGGGTTTTAAGCTTTAAAACTTCTAAAAAGACATTTTTTCAATCAAGCAATTTATGTATTTTTAAACTTTTTGGGTTATATTATGTACGAAATATGCAGTTTGTATACTTATTTTTTGTGAAAAGAAGTATATTAACTTACATAAATCTGAAATTGCCAAGAACTTGACCAATACATTAAAAAATCATATAAAGAAAGTTGTTCATAATTTTCAAACACGTTTTTCTCGAAATGACATTCGTGTGGGTTGACATGGTATTGCTTATTTGCGTCCATTTGATACCCCTCCTGACTTGTCTATATCTTTAATAGACTATTATTGTAAAAAATACCAAATTTATTAAGCTCATATTTACACTTAAAATTGTAGTGATGTATTTCTAACTTGACGTTATTTACCTAAAAATACTTTGCAATCTTTGTAAGGTTTGATAGATATTATCGGACAAATACATACATGTACAATTGTATATATTATAAATAAAGGTCGGATTATCCAAGTAATAATAAACAATAACTCGATTATTCCATACTACAATAAAATCACTTCATATATAAAATTAAATCCGTGTATCCTTTTTTATTTATTGAAACTAAAATAAAATTAAATATTTTTCTCTTAATAATAATAATAATAAATTCTACACACTCATCGGCCCCATTAAGATAGTAATATCCTGTGTCGGGGTCCGGAAACACATACAAGGACAAGGACAAATACACCCAGCCCAGAAAATATGTTTGCATGGTCAATACATATTATACTCCGAGCGGGAATCGAACCCGCGACCTGTGACGTTTAAGGCAGGTCCGCTGCCGCTGCGCCACAACGTCTTCAACTCTTATTTATTTATTACTAAAGTATAGTCGAAATGAAAACTTTTCTAATAATAAAACGATATGTGATACTATTTCAGTAGCGTGCTCTAAAAACACAAAATCACAGTTGTCGATACACATGAAAGGGTGGAATTGACACAACAGACTAGTGCTTATTTTTGAAACATTTTACCCGCAAAAAAGCAAAAATTATTCAGTCAGTACATTTTTGTCCTAGAATGAAAGCATTCGTTTTGGACAGTTTCATTTTAAAACACACAGATCTAGGCATTTTTATGGAACTGCGAATTTCAGTTCGAGGGATCCATAGGGTAATGGAATGGGGTCAGTGAATTGACATCTGGTGAAATATTGTGGATTCTTTTTGATTCTAATACCTAGTTGCGCCCCGGCTTCGCTCGCTTGTTTCACAGAAAATTGCATTTTTATTTTCTGGAAACCTATTATAACATCAACTATTCAACTTATCTACTAGTGACAATACAGTCTTAAGATACTTGGGGGCTAAATTTTGGTTCAAGTCGACGTCCTTATCTGACAATGAAGTATTTAAAATCATAGAAGAATTAAGTGTTAAATGCCGAAGTAGTTATTGGAGACAAAAAAAAATTCCATTATTAGTAAATTTATTTCAAACATATAAAACGTGTAAACTATATTGTGTCAAAAATCATGATAGATACATGGGTAACGAATATCGATCTATCAAAAATAATAAATCTTGAAATTTCCGATTTAAGTAAATCAAAAAAGCATTATAATATATATGACTTGAAATTAAGATGTAATGAATTTATTAAGGCTAACTATCAATTGTACTACCGAATTTTTACGGATGCTTCCAAAAATGGCAAACACATAAGAGCAGCATTTTTTGACCCCCAGAATGGTGCCTCTATGAAATTTAGGATTAATAATGATAATATTTCTATAATGAGTGCTGAATTAATTTCAATTGCCGAATCACTCTCATATACAAATTCTTTAGATACTAACAATATTGTTATTTTAACGGACTCGAAAAGTGCACTACAACATTTAATAAGATGTACCCATGGGAAAACTGGAGTTCCAATGGCATATATCATTTTAAGACTACTTCTAAATTTAAAAAATCACAATATTAACATAAAATTGCAATAGATCCCTTCACATATTGGTATCGTTGAAAATGAAAAGGTTGATGGTCTCGCAAAGGAGGCGGCTAGTGAGGAGAATACTATTGACTATTTGCCATACCATACCGAAATGTTCAATACGATCAAAGAAAGTTGTTATAAGGTATGGAAAGAATATTTCGATGAGAGATCACGAAGTAAAGGCATATGGTATAAAACTATACAACCTAGTTTGTCCTGTAAGCCTTGGTTCAACGATACCAATATGAGTAGAGTTGATGTTGTAACAGCTTTTCGACTCAGATCTGGACACCTCCCTTTGAACAGTTTTGCACATTTAATGGGAAAAGTACAATCACCTAATTGCAGCGTATGTAATAAAAGAGAAGATGTGTATCATTTATTAGTGGAGTGTATAAGAGACCAAGCGGAGAGGCGGCAGTTAATAATAAATAATAATAAAAACACTTTATTGTACACCAAAAACAAAACAAATAGACATACAGACACGGAGAGAAAGAACAAAATTACGTACAAGTGGCGGTCTTATCGCTAACAAGCGATCTCTTCCAGACAACCATTAAAAATTGCGTAAAAGTCATAAATACCAAAGTATTACCAGTTCCATAGTATTATACAGTATAATAGGTTAGATTTAGGTTTTTTTAACAGTATACTTGCTTCACCACTATCGGATGAAGCAAGATTATTATTACATTTTGTAAAAATTTTAGTTAAGAATCGTTTATAATATTTTTTGGTTTAGAGGTCCCTATGAGGGTGACATATTCTGTTAAGAAAAAACCCTGAATAAATTTGAAGATTAAAAAAAAAAAAAAAAAACAGTCTTAAATCGTTACAACAGTTTCGGAGATTAACCGGAATGAACAGACCGACAAAATAGAAAAAAAAAAAATTTGTGACATTAAAAACGGACAAATAATTTTATTTCTTTCTGCAGATAAATTCTGATAATGGTTTACTAAAACCAGCCAAGTGCGAGTAACACTCGTGCACGAACCTTTAAATATGCGTTTTATTTTAATGTAATTATTTATTTTTAATTAAAAGTAATAAAATAACATCAAATTGTAAGTTGTGTTTAGTCGATTTATTAAAAAAATATAGGTCTTAGTTTCGAATGTAATAGGCATACTCTGTATTTATTATTTCTTCCTCGCACAACCACTTTGTGGAACCAACTTCCGCCGCCGGTCTTTCCGAACCTATGCGACCTGCGAACCCTCAAGAGAAGACCCTATTCTTTTCTTAAAGGTCGGCAACGCATACCCTCTGGTGTTGCAGATGTACATTGGTGGCGGTGATGGCTTAACATCAGGTGAGCCTCCTGTCCGTTTGCCACCTCTCACATAAAAGAAATGTACTTTACATAATTATGTGTGCGTCTATTGTTTGTATTGAATCGGATAGTATTAAATCCTCAGTGCGTAGGGTTTAGGTAAATAAAATATGAAGACGGGACGAGATAACCCGATCCGTGCCCTAAATGTGCTATCTAAACGATTTCAAAGTCAACTGACGCAATTGGTAGATATAGAATGGGTCACGTTAAGTTTTAAGATTTATAGTGGTTATTTTCGTAATATCTATTGGAGAATGTCGCTTGTTGTCATTCATATCAGTCGATACAATTCCTCATATTATTTTGAGAATATTCTTGAATTAACGATCAATGCTATTGAGTTAGTTATTGACGGTAGCGGTAGTAATTTAGTTTATAGCGAATCTTACACCATACAAATGTTTATCTTTATTTGTGTGATTTTTTTTTAATTTTCATAGTAGATATTAACTGTGCGACTCCGTCTGTAGGTAGCATTTTGTGTGTAGTCTATTTATCGCTAATGGCCTCAAATGCGTTTTACCGAAACAAGGTACAGGGAAAGAGAAAGAGGAAGAGGACGAAGACGGAAAGGAAGAGCTTGATCCTAAATAATAAACGCTAGACACCCATCGGCCCTGATTAGCTCCGAACGCTCCGAGCGAGAATTGAACCCACAAGCTGCGGCGCCGAATTCAAGTTAACAATACAACAACAATTTTGATGTGCGTGTAAAAAATTTCACGAAAATATTTGGAAGTTTTCCCAGCGTTAAGTAAACTCAAAATTTAACAAAGGAATCCATATTTATATTAAAAACAATACAAGATATATAAAAAATTGTAATGTCTTCTAAGATTATATTGTTCCATACAGTTATTAAATATTGTTCAAGCAAACATCAAAGCTGATGAACTCGTTGACTCGGAGTTGCAGAGAAATCTAGAGTAGAAAACATCATTATTGAAAATGACAGCTTAAGACAGTCGTTTAAAAGAATGCATATTGGTTCATATTCTAGAACGGAAGGTTTACTAAACGTGTAGCAATTATTGCAATATGCAAAACCAAACTGTTTTTATATCATGTTTGTGACAAAGAAGCATACGGCCGATCTGATGGTAGGCATACAATCGCAAACCGAAGTATTTTTTATGTCATGATTATTGGCAAACAAGCATACGGTCCGCCTGATGGTAAGCAGTTACCGGAACCTATGAACACTAGCGATACTTGAAGTTGCCAACCTAAAGAATAGACGGGAATTTCAAAGGAAAAAAAAGGAAACTCCGGCGTTCTCACTTTTCGCATCAAATTCAACAGTACCGATACTGTTACCTTACGTCGATTTTCTATCTTCTTCTTTGCGTTTCGTTGGCAAACACCTATATTGTTGTGGCCCAGAACGCATTTTTAATTTTTTTAATGAATTTTTAATTTAATTTTTTAATCGCTTTTCTATAAGAGGGTAGTACATCTTCGATCGAGCCGTCCCATTAGTGCTGGAAGGAGCACGGCTCTACTCATGGGCGTATCCACCATTTGGCCTAGGGGAGGGCAAAATCCTTGTTGAAGGTTCAGAGGAGGCCAAAATGGCTATCATACCTACAATAGTTATTAGTTAAATTGTACATTGGTGCATTTCTCAGCACTTAGTACGGTTCAAGTAGGGCTTGCTCCTACCTCGCTACGCCCATGCCCTCTACTACTAGAAGCCTATCTCAGACCCTTGCAGATCCAGCTTCTGCTGATCAGCAACCCCAATGTGGCACTACCAAGAAGAAGAGTGTCTTGGCTCATCGAACAAGACACTTCACTTTAAATGCATATCTGAGAGTCTATAGCATATTTCTTCTACAATTTTGTAAGGTTTTTTTCTGATATAATAGGGTAGCCGATAAACAAACGGTTCTCGCTCAACCATAAATAGCTATTTACTAGCCTACGATAAAATTATTTACTCTACGTATCGATCAGCCCCACCCTTAAGACCTCAGATAGCGGCTTATCTATTAGAAAATCCGGGCAAAATGTATTTTCCTTATAAATTTATACAAAGGATAACGCGGCATATGTGAAAACAGAGCTTGTAGAACAAAGGGAAATAAGAAAAGTTGTTTTATGCTGCGTTCGCATGAATAAACCGCTTTCTTAATATATTGAATAAGTTATAAGAGAGGGAACTGATTATTTAATAATATTCATACTTCGTTAATGTCGAAATAGACGCCGCATGTTCGCGGTTTATAAATTAGGGCAGGCTTATAAAACTTTGCGAACGTTTTTTATGTAATTTACCATTCTTAATGTAATTATAGTCTTTAATATTTTGTAGTAATTAAACTTAACAATTCTACTTATCTGTCAAGCCGGGAAAAGACCATATCCGTAACGTCTTTTCTCGAAGTGACTCAAGGCACTTTTTACTCCCCTGTACCTTTATTGTGGATATAGCAAAAAGTTTTAATTTTTAGTGATCAAGAGAACTCGCTTAAACTAGCTTTATTGCCAACATAGCTAAAAGTTTACGAATTGTTGCTAGTCAAAGTTCTTTAATTTTGTCACTGCTAGATCATCAAAATTAAAAGGTAATTCTAAAAGTCTCACAAATTTCATATTTTGAATTTATAAAGAAAGGAAAAATTTATAAAAAAGGGGAAAAAATTGTCACCATTATTAACTTAGAACACTGTTCATTCATCAACATTATAAGGTACTTCTATCGGTCTTACAAAGATTTTGAATTTAGTTAGCAAATAATCAACATATGTAGAAATAAAAAATTAAAAAAAGGCTGTTGACCTACAAAAGGTGATAAACCTCATATCAAAAACAAAAATGTAAAAAGTTCAAATCTCGCAACGCAGTTCCTTCTACTACAAAATGTTGGGAGATATTACTTATCACCTTTATAACAAAAATAGAATCCAAAACATTATTATATTTGGTCGTGCCCCATGTGTAATGTTCAAGTTGTTACAACCCCTAGAAGTGTTATCTATAAATTAATTTTTTTATAACTACGTCAGTTCAGAGAAACTACTCGAAGTAGTATTTCTACCGATATGAAATCGAAGGAGGAAGCTAGTAAACAATAAAGCTATTTCAACCAAAACTTTCGTTAACTAAAGCTTTAGAATCATCAAAAGCTTGATGAGTTAAATTTGAAGGGGAATATCGGCTTTCTATTTTTTTTATATCACAGGCGGTAAACGAGTAGGTGGCTCACCTGATAAATTGTATAAACTTATAAAGTAATCATATGTATCTGAAGGCCATAATTGACGATGTTGTGGCGCAGTGGTAGCAAACCTGCCTTCAACGCCACAGGTCGCGGTTTCAATTACCGCTCGGAGCATAATGGGGGCCTTTAAGTGTGCAGCGTTTATTTTATTATTATTATTTATAATGGCCATTAGCAATATACATTTAGGAAAAAATATTTTTTCAGCCAGAAAATTACAGAAAATACTTTCGTATATGGTTCAGTGATATTTAAAATTACCTTTTACAGAAATCCATTTGGAACTTTTGTTTTAATTAGTTTTTGTCAGATTTCTCGTTGGGATTTAGGTATACCGTAACCGTGATTATAACGTTCATTAACAGTTAAATTAAACTTATAAATCAAAGTTAAAACACATAATTAAGTCCCGTACTTATTTTCAAATGATGTTTGAGAAATACTCACTTGATGATGATTGATTGAATAATAAAGATTGATAATGTATTCATTCGTACTTCGAAAACTCTAATATATTTTTTTAAAAAGTTACACAGCCTACGGCGCCCATAAGGTGGTCCGTAAATACATACAGACACGGTTAAATCCACCCAAACTGGAAGACATGAGGAGCCGGAATGGAACCCACAACCAAGGCCAATTAAGGCATGTTCTTTACCACTGCGAAACAACTGACGTCAAAATGATTATGATTATAAATTTTAATAAAATATAATTATCATTCAAGTGCGTTGTGGACTACGCACAGCGGAAATTAAAGGGTTCCCGCAGCTTGAAGATGAAGAATAAAAAAACTATTATTATTAACGAATTAAAAGCAATGCAAGACAGCATAAAACCAAATATTAACGGAATGAGTTACAAGCGTTTCCATTTCGAATTAATTTCCAACGCTGACTTTCATATAATTTATCATCAAGCAACTGAAATGCACAGATGGTGAGGCACAAATGTTCAATATTTAGTCAGAGATGAAGTTTTTGCACTTTAAACGAAACAAAGTTAGTAAAGCTACAATTTATCTGGCGAGGATTCCGCTATTAAGTATAAAACTACAGTTTTTGGAACGAGACGAAGAAACGGTGACAGAGTGAATTAATTGGTCGGAGAAACACGAATAATTAAACTTTCTTTGATAATAATATATGAAATGTACTGATGTCAAATATTCTACCGCAAAGCAGTGTGTTTTGCATTACTGTGTTTCGGTTTATAGGACACTGTAGCTAGGGAAGTTATCAGGCAAAGGATTTTTATTAACCAATATCTCGAGGTTCCAACGCGTGAATGACACAAATGGTGTTGCAAGCGGTCATATGCTACGACAACCAATTACCCATCAAGCGGGCCAACTGTTTCCTTGCTTTAAAAAATCACTTTTATTTTAGATTTTTATTAATTACGATTTTTATAATCATAAATTGCAATTGTTAATATATTATGAGAAATATTAGGGTTTCAGTTGTATTGCAAATGAATTCAGTTTCAATCGATATGTCAATGTTTCACAACTGTAGCCTTTTTGACGGCAACATAACTCTTCTTATCAGTCAAAAAACATATTGGTCGTCCCAGGGTTACACTACTATAAGGTGGTTACTTTAACCTAATGTTTTGGGGTGGATGAATATATGAACTTGAAACCGATTATTATTTTTTATTATATCCTATTTATTATTTTAAGTGTGTAGTGTTTTTATATATCCGGGAAGCAGTAAAAGTAATTCACATATGTGTCATTTTATCTTGAAACGTACGATATGCAATAAAATATAAAATAAGAAATTTATAACAATCCGTAACTGATGGGATGAGACGAAATGAAAAGCAAGAAATTATGTTTAAAGAATGCTTAGCTACCTCTAAAATTAATGCCCATTGAAATAAGGAATAAAATGTTAAGCGTTATTAATTGTGTTTGTATTTAAGAAAAATAAAAGTAATCGTTTATTTAACTCGAGTGACAATTTGCATAAGCTAACATCGTCCTGATGGATTTTTATAAAATCCCAAAACGGATCCCTAATCTCGTTGTAAGTCTTTAAAAAATGGAGAAGCGTTATTTTTATTCTCTCTCCTTAATAATGTCCTTAGAGCCTTCACGAAATTTACATTAAGAATATGTACTTTAAATGAACGCAAAAAATATTAATGAAATTACAGGTTTAATAACATTTAAATTATAAGTTTATTCTTATACTATAAAACTAATTAAGATTTTTTCATGACGGTTGGCAAACAAACATGCCGCCAAATAGTAGTGCTTAGGCACTACTGTGTTCCGGTTTGAAGGGCATTGTACGCTAGTGAAATTACTGGGCGAACGAGATTTAAGAACTAATATCTCGAGGTTGGCAACGCGTGAGTGGCACCTACTAATGGTGCTGCAAACGCTCGTAGGCTACGGCAACCACTTACCATCAGGTGGGCCGCATGCTTGTTTGCCAACTTCTAAAATAAAATAAAAACATACGGCCCGGCTGATGGTAAGCAGTCACCGCAACCTATGAACGATATTTGAAGTATCACAAGCGCGTTGCCAACCCATGGAACAGGTGGGAAGGGATGAAAAGGAAACAGATGGGATGGGAGATTGGGCCTCCGGCGCTCTCACTCATGACACGAAACGTAACAGATACTGATACTGTTACTCTACGCCGATTTTCTGTGAGAGGGTAGTACTTCCCCAGTCGAGCCAGCGATTTTTTGCTGGGAGAAGCATGGCTCTACTACCGTTGAAAGATTTTTAACTAAGCCACGTCATAAACAGGGTACCATTGAAAAACAGTGTTAGGTGTACTCGCCTAACTAACTGAATGGTACACCCTTTTTTGGGACACAACACTTTATTAGTATTAGACGTAATTTTTAGAATTGCGTTTTTAATTATGTTTAATTTTTTTTTATTGTTATATAGTTTTGTTTCTTTAATGTTTTAATTTTGCTTTTTAATGTTTTAGTATAGTTTATTTCTGTTGTGTCCTAATAAATAAATTCTTTCTTTCTTTCTTCTCATTCACTCATTCATCACTATCTATTCAATAATATATGATGCCAAATAATACGCTCCGAATGGAGAATGTTCCTTGTCGAGTTATACCCAAGGGACTATAGAATGGGGTTGTTCAAGAATCAAGGGGTATTTGAGTAAGTACGTAAGTTCCGTAACACACGTTTGGTGCTTCTGGCATTGTTTGATTCCATAACTCTCTCTCACTTCTTAGCGTTATTCTCAGTATTTTCCGAGTGACTGCTTATTACTCTTTCCGCGCGCTCAATGATCGGTAAACGATCGGTGGGTTAAGCAACTTTAGGCGCGGTCAATCAATAGATGGGTGATCGCATGGTGATATTTCAATTGAACGTCTTGGTGCTTCGGAGGGCACGTAACGGTCCCGGTTATTATCAATTTGATAATAATCGATAAATCAAGTCAGAGGCCTATACGAGCGACCTGAACAACTCTGACACTAGGTTGGCCACTAACCACTCGATAAGAAGAAGAACTCTTATCCGAATTTGACAGGTTACTAGTTTTTACACAGAGCGATTGCCATCTGACCTCCACATAACTAGGGGCGAACTAGCGCGTTGGAAATGAGCAAATTACTTACCAATAGCTTAACGTGCTTTCCGAGCCACGGTGGGGAGACCCACAATGACAAACACACAGGCCGAAAGAGATGTTTGTAAGTGCATTACAAACATCTGCTCCAGCGGAAATCGAACCCACGACCGTCGAGGTTAAAGGCAGGCTCGCTACCGACACAACACAGCGGTCGTCAAATTCCGATTGGCTGGACCGATTTCAATGGGACTTTCACTGTCAGATAGCTGATATTATAAGGAAGAACTAAGACTACTGTTACTTTAGAAAAATAATTAGTGTTCGTTGCAATAAAAAAAATTGTACACCGCGTGAGCAGAGCCGCGGGCACAGGTAGTAGTATTATACAGTGTATCTATTAAAACATCCGCATAGATATTTGTATGAAATAAGGATTGACTGTAAACGCCAGAGACGTCATTAAACATGTATTACCACTCAGCCGTTTGCACCTGGGCTTCTCTTTTGAACAAGAATTAATTGCTTTAGTTCGCGTTTAAAATTAAATTTCGCACTACAATGGAGCAAAAATTTCAATTAACTTTCTTTTGATTTAGCTATCGAGATTTTTAAAATTGGAATTTATGATGTTTAGTTATTGGAGTAATGCTATACATATTTTATATTATCTTCTCTATATATATAAAAGGCTTTGTCCTGAATGACTGACGGATCAACGCACAGCCTTAACCGCTGATCTTAGAGACCTAAAACTTTAAGGGTTTGTTCTTTGTAAAACGTAGGCATCTGATAAGAAAGGATTTTCCGATATTCTACCTCTAAGGGGGTGAAAAAGGGGGGCAAAGTTTGTATAAGAAAACATGATTCTTTGGTCTAATCTACATCAAATTTTGCATACACCTTTTTTAACATAATTGATGGAAGACGTGATTCTTATTTTATTGAAATTCATCTCATAACGGTATTAAAAAGGGGTACAAAGTTGTCTACTACTCCTAAACGGCTCGATCGATTTTTATGAAATTTTGTATGCATATCGGGTAGGTCTGAGACATCGGTCAACGTCTAAGGGTGATCCACCCCAAATTATTATTTAAGGGCAATTTTTGTTTTATGCGATGTCACCCCCTATGTTTTAATAGCAATATTTTTATATCAATAATTTTCACCGGTGTCACTTCTGTTCACAATTAGACTTAGGGGGCGCTGATATCGTTCTCTCAATTTTTTTTCGGGGCAAGACAACGTCTCTCACTAGTGTAAGTATATAAAAATCAAGAACAGCATTTTTAAATAGTCACTGAAGTCTATATAAGTATGTATATGGGTAATGAATAAGTCAACAGAGGCGCTCCGCATTTTATTCAACGGCCCCCAAATAGCCTTCATTCTGATGCGCGTCGTCACATTTTCTTATATTCACGGCACAATAAAATTCATTGAGCTCACGTATATGTGCGTAAATAAAACACCCGCCGTAAACACCGAACAATAAACGGTTTGCGCGTAAAAATCTTTATTACTTCAAACATATATAATATCAAAGAAGACGATATCATTTATTGCTTTGTCATTTTTATATGAAATAGTTATACCAGGTGTCCTCATTAGTCGTTTTGACATTGTAACGATAGTTTGACGACGCTGTGGCGAAGAGGTGAACGAGTGAACCTGCCTTAAACGCAACAAATCGCGGGTTCGATCGGGGATCGCGGATCGATTCTCGCTCGGAGCATATGTTTGTATTGACCATACAAGCAGATGTTCCGGTCTGGTTTAAGTTGCAGTGGGCGGGCCACATTGCTCGTAGAAACAATGGCCATTGGGGCGGAAAGGTTCTTGAGTCGCGACTACGTACCGGAAGATCCGTGCGACGAAAGCAGACACCCCTTCTGCAGCAGCGCCATCTGATGGTAAGCCGTAGCCTATGCGCGCTTGCAAGACCATTCATTAGTGTCACTCACGCATTGAACAATCTTGAGATATTAACTTTTAATTTCACTATTTCTTGGTTAATTTCACTAGCTACAGTGGCCTTTAAACCAAAATACAAAATACTGCTTTACGGTGGAATATATAAAACAGCGGTGGTACCTACCTAGCACTAGTAATACCATCATCAAATTGAATAACAGCCGGTACTAACTTTTTACGTGCCCCCCCGAAGCACGGAAAAGCACGCTCAGTTGAAATACCACTATGCGATCACCCATCTAGTGACTGACCGCGACTAAGTTGAATTACCTACCGATCGTTTAGCGATCAGTTGGCGCACCCGGCTATGAGCGTCTCTATATACGTCATACGTAACTAAAAAGTAGGAAATAAAATAATTTATAGAAAAAAAATACTGACTGCTGTGTAAAACATCGCCGCATATGGCATCAACTTCTGTTGTAGAAAGTATATATTTTTTCGTTTTAGTTTTGGAGTCAGTATTTTAAATTATAGCTATAGTATTGAAACAAATAGCTTTATTTGCATACTGTGTAACTCATGTTCCTGCACCGAGCATGTGTAATTGAAAATGTTTAAACTTTAAGACGGATTTGGGCTTGCTTTAATCAAAAGTTTCCCCGTATTTAAGCTTATGCTAAATAACATCATACAATCGTAACTTGCATTTTAATTTATTGAAGACTAGGTATGCCAGCGGAAACCTAACATTTTTCCGGGATAAAAAGTATATTTTATGTTAATCCAGGTAATAAGCTATGTTTTCATCTAATATCATCCAAATCTGTTAAATAGTTTTTAAAAGCATACGGTCCGCCTGATTTTAAGCAGTCACCGCTATCTATGAACTCGCGCGATACTTGAAGTATCACATGTGCGTTGCCAACCCGAGGAATAAGATGGGAAAAAAGGAAGGGAACAGAGAGGTTGGGAGATTGGGCATCCGGCGCTCCCACTTATTGCACGAAACACAACAGGACTCTGTTACTTGACACCAATTTTTTTGAGAAGTTCCGTGTTGAAAGACGTTCCGTGTTGACCCAGCTCATTAATCTTGAAGACAGTAAGGCTCTATTGCTCAAAATACAACGATCCATCCGCAAGTATACAGTCATCGTCAATCTAAATATAACATCCATGGCGAGGGCATATTATGTAGGCCTCTCTCAAATGATAGCACCGTTACTTACTTCCAGTAATATTGCTATATTTTAAATGTATGTCATATCTTTTACAGAGCAGTCGCTTGTTAGCGAATCACAATGGCATCTAACGATGAATGTGCTCACGCGATGAGACTTGACGAATGAGACATGTACGGTATATTTCCTTTTCAATAGAACTTGATTTTAGGGTTCCGTGGGCAAATGGCAAAAACGAAAGTCTTATAATTTCGTCATGTCCGTCTTTCCGTTCGTATGTCACAGGCATTTTATTCGAACTATATTGGCTCTATCTATACGAAATTTGGTAAAACCGCTAACAGGTTTTGTCGTAAAATAATAAAATGTATAAAAAATATGTACAGCCATAGAGTAAATAATAGAGTTCAATTGAATTCATAACTTTATGAGGGTAGCAGTCCATACCTGAGGGTCAGAAAAATATTTTTGAGCGTACGGCAACATCTGAGGTATCTTTGAATAGGTCTTTAAAAATAATTAGGTGGTTTCATTCTGTCTTTTTTTATTAAAGTAGTTGAGATATTACGAGTAGCTCCTTTTCAAAAATTGTTTCAACCGAAACACAGTGTTCTGCTTTATTATATAATAATAGCCACCGCGGTGGTACCTACCTAGGCAGCCTCTTGGCTTAAAACGTAAAAAAAAATTACTAAGAGTTACACAGTTTTATTTAAATGCTAACATTTGTATCTTGCAGGTAAATAAGCATAAAACCGTAGCATCGGAAGCCTACGTGAGGTCGTTATTATCTCACCTATAAAATGAGATATGAAAAAATCCAAGTTCTGATTTTTACAAGGAAAGAGGTCACGTTCAGCGGCACCGCTTCCTTCGTTATGCTTTCTTGTAAAAAGAGAAATACTAGCTCGTAAACTTGTATCCTTCGTTTTTAAAAACTACATTAATTTTGTAATAGTTCTTAAAAATTTGTATTTGCAGTCTTAAGATTTTTTTTAATCTACTTAATAGGCTCAACTTAGCTATAATTGTAATAAATAGCTTTATTATATATATTAAGTAGAAATTCTATATTTTTGTATGGTTGTCGAAATTGATTTGAGAAATAAAAGTGCGTATGACCGACACACACTTTTATATAACCACTTTGGTTTTGTACCACCGCAACCGTAAAATAAAATTATCAAATTTCTTTAATTAAAAAAAATTAAGATGGGTCCCTCTTAATTAAAAAAATATAATTGCTGTTGTAGCGGCAAAAGAAATACACATTCTGTGTGAAAATTTGAACTTTTCATATTAAAGTACGTGAGATACAGTCCTATGTAATACGTTTTTAATCTATATTAATACGATTTTAAAATACTAAATTAGTTTAAAATTTCAAGTAAATAATGTGCTACAATTACTCGTACTTGCATAATCACAAGTTTTCGCGTCGAGATTCGTATAAGATATGTATGGAGTTGTTGAAGTGCTGGAACAAATTACGTATTCCGAGCCGTTATCTGGAATAGAGTAATACCTAAGTTTAAAACGTTGCCTTCTACTCTCTAATTTGCTTCAGAAGTACGCCTAGTAGTAACTTGTGAAGTTCAAACAGCTTTTAAACATGGAAGTGAGATCTTATGACTTATGACATCCGTTGATGAATAATTAGAAAGCATTATTTTAACCTTTTACTTTTACCGGCGTCGGGATGTGACGACCCCATCGCCCGCTGTTGGGATAACCTCTGTCACAGCAGAGATTATTCCACCAGTGCAATCAGTCGCACTGGTGGTAGGTCTTTTGGTGCAAGAGGCCGGCTAGGTAGGTACCACCGCAGTGTCCAATATTCTGCCGCCAAATAGTAGTGCTTAGGCACTACTGTGTTCCGGTTTGAAGGGCATTGTACGCTAGTGAAATTACTGGGCGAACGAGATTTAAGAACTAATATCTCGAGGTTGGCAACGCGCGAGTGGCACCTACTAATGGTGCTGCAAGCGCTCATAGGCTGCGGCAGCCACTTACCATCAGGTGGGCCGTATGCTTGTTTGCCAACTTCTAAAATAAAAAAAAAAAAAAACTATAAATATGTATATTTTTTCGATGGTTTAAGAATATTTTGTTTTATAACAGCAGCGTTCTTGTACTTTTATGACAATTTTAATTTTTTGAAAATACCACTTTAACATAACATTTTCCTTGGATAAAAAAATGTTCTACACGTATGTGTTAATCCAGGTAATCAAATCTCAAATCCAATTTTCATCAAATCCCATATAGGTGCTTTTGCATGATTGTTTAACAAATATGGAAACATACAAACTTTCATATTAAATGCAAATAAGCTATACCATGTCAACCCACACGAATGTCATTTCGAGAAAAACGCGTTTAAAAATTTTGAACAACTTGCTTTATATGAATTTTTTATGTATTGGTCAAGTTTTTGGCAATTTCAGACTTATGTAAGTTATTTTACTTATTTTTCGTATTTCGTATATAATATAACCCAAAACGTTTAACATAATACATAAATTGCATGATTAAAAATGGCTTTTTAGAAGTTTTAAAGCTTAAAACCCTAGAAATATTAAAGAAAAATGTTCGTCAGCCATTTACCAACACTTCTGCATATATAACTCAGTTTTTTCAATTTTGTTGGTTGACATGGTATTGCTTATTTGCGTCCATTTCTGCAATAGTAGGATAATTGTAGTAGAATTTTGCTGTTGTCTGTACGACGAAGCAGTATTCGTAGTCTTGTATTTTGACTAGTGACCATTTGTCCTTTTATCGCAGGTACTAAATATTAATAATAATTAACATAAGCTACGCTAACTACTTGCAAGAAGGCCGTATGCTTGTTTGCCGTATGCGTTTTTGGAAATATCTCTTCAATTATAATTTGAACATAATATTTGCAAAGTTAAGTGATAGGTTCTGTCGTTAGTTTGAAACGAAAATAAAATTTCAATTCCAATTTAAAACAATATATATTATGTATGTACACGACTGTACCACCTTTAGGGCACTTATTCTGCGACTGTACCAAGTAATTTAAACTTTTAATTCCAGAACTAACCTATATTTTAATTTTACAATAATGGAAGTTTTATAATATTTTCTCGTTAAATTGCACCGTACAGATTAGGTGTAAAGATATTAACTGAGCTTAACACTCCGGGAAAAACTAAACTGCATGCAACAAGTTGGATTTTATAAAAAGTTTTAACAAGCGGTCAGCGTTTAAAGTATATAAGTATGACGAAGTTTTAATCAATATATTTAGAGCTCTGTTTGCGCCTGTTGATTTTACAATAGCAATCTCACACTTAACTAGTTGCAACAGCTGCGTCGGTACTATTAAAAATGTAACACAATTTTTATTGCTATTACACTAATGTACAATATGTAATTTTTGCCTGTCATTACGCCTGTCATGAACTCTAAGTTCGCACGTCATTAAAGAACATTACTTTTCATCAAAAATTGAGTTTGATTTCTTAAACGTAATCAACAAGCTCCAATAAATATTTTAGGTTACTTTGTTTTTTAACATCAAAACTGTCAAACTGTTTGAGCGTCTCAGTGCTGTGTCTACATCATTTCGACAGTGTATAAATAAGGTATGGGGTTACTAGCCTTTTACAAAGAGCGTCTGGGAACTCTGAGCTTTTCGAATATCCGACTGGGGTCTGGCGTAGTTCGGAATGTTACAATTGTAGTTTGGCAACTTTCACGATTTACAGACTGCAAGATGGTAATCCTAGACCTTAAAATCCAGCTTGTATGTAAAGTTTGGTTTCATGTGCGTGTTTGTGTATTATTTTTAATATTTATATACTTTATTGCACATCACATAAAAATACACAATCTTAAGAAGAAGAAAAAAACACATACAATATACACAAATGGTGGCCTTATCGCTTAAAAGCGATCTCTCCCAGGCAACCTTTGGGAAAGGAGAATAGTCTTAATATAATTAGGCAGGTCGAGCCGGTATAATAGACATACATACAAATAATTGAACTCGAATACATAGACATAATAACATACTATTGTGTATTTATTCGTTACTACAGAATTATTGTTTATTATTTTTTACAGCTTGGAACCGTAATTCTTTTATAAATAAACGTAGCCAGAGTTACTCATTACAGCATCAACTATCTACCAGTGAAATTACTATCAAAATCTGCCGGACCTTTTTGGTGATTAGCCGGAAATTCTTTCGTATGCATTCTGTAAAAAAATATATTTTGATATTAAAAACAGACACTTCAATTTAATTTACTGGAAGTGAAGATAATTATATATAATAGATAATTGTAAATGTATATTTAATTATTTTTTCCTTTTACAGGTAAGCCAACCTACATTTAAACTCACCGTCATCAGGTATAATTCGAGTTTCTTTAATAGTCTGCTAATATACTTAAAGTTACTGAAAGGCCACTCTCGGGGATTGTTCGAGAAAAGTAGATCGTATCCCCGGGTGTGATAATACAGAAGTTTCACCTAATTACAGGAATACTGGTCACTGAAAACCAAGCTTCTACTATAATACTTAGTATTATAAAATAAAATTCTTTTCATTCATTTCGATTTGGTTATTATTTTGTTTTTACAGTTTGTAAGGTAAGTCTTTTATTAAATACGTCTTTAGCATATCGAATTACAGCCCGCCGTGGAGTCTTCATTTTTTATGTTACAAGTTGGCAAACAAGCATACGGCCCACCTGATGGTAAGTGGTTGCCGTAGCCTATGAGCGCTTGCAGCACCATTAGTAGGCGCCACTCACCCGTTACCAACCTCGAGATATTAGTTCTTAAATCTCCTCTGCCCAGTAATTTCACTAGCGTACAGTGCCCTTCAAACCGGAACACAGTAATGCCTAAGCACTACTATTTGGTGGCAGAATATTGGACACTGCGGTGGTACCTACCTAGCCGGCCTCTTGCAACAAAAGACCTACCACCAGTGTGACTGATTGCACTGGTGGAATAATCTGCTGTGACAGAGGTTATCCCAACAGCGGGCGATGGGGTCGTCACATCCCAACGCCTATAAATCATTTATTTTCATTTACTTTTTACTATTTTTATGTATGCATGTTTGTTTGCATTTTGTTCGTATTCATCATTTTTTGAAAGAGGGAAAATATTAAATACGTTACTTAACAGTTTATAAAACATTTTGCCTTTATTGATCACAGCAAAGCATTTTATAAAAGTTCATATTCTGTTAAGACAATCACAATCAAGAAAATGGAATGCTTAAATTTTTAAATCTTTTTCATAAATGACTCATTTTTAGAGTCGGTTAAAGAATATTTTGGTTTTATTATAACTAAGACCTTCATAGTCAATATGAAAGTGTCTTGAAGGTCTTACTTTGAACAAAAACAAGGGTTACAGCTTTCTAAGTTTCCTATTTGTCGCGAACTTCTTACAAAAGCAATATAAAACTTGTATCCACCCGTCAGATGGATTGATTTACAGCCTATCTTCCAAGTGACTGTGGCGTTCAATTACTATTGCTTGACTGAGAATAGTTCAAAGGCTTTAATTTCAATAGATAACTGCCTGTCCTATTTTTTAAGGTTCCGTAGCCAAGTGGCATAAACGGAATCCTTATAATTTCGTCATGTCCATATGTCCGTATGTGGCAGTCATATTACTCGGAGACTATTAGGTGTATCTATACAATGGTTCATGAATAGGTGTTCTGCATGAACCGCGTTACAATTTTTTGGTGAAATAATAAAATATATAAAAAGGAAGGGTAGCATTTAACATACATGGAACATTTTTTTATGTCATTACGGTTAACAAACAAGCATACGGTTCGTTTGATGGTAAGCAGTCAACGCAACCTATGAACGCGATACTTGAAGTATCACAAGCGCGTTGCCAACCCAAGGAACAGGAGGGACGGGATGAGAATGGAAAAAAGGAGTGGGACAGAGGGGTGGGAGATTGGGCCTCCAGTGCTTTTGCTTTGCGTTTCGTGCGATGAGTGAGAACTCATCGCACGAAACGCAACAGTACCTAATGATACTGTTACTTGACGCCGATTTTCTGTGAGACATGTAACTGAGGGTCGAAAAAACAGTATGCAAAACCAATTTATAACTTTTAATCTGTAACTAGATGCTAGTGACTTTCCTTTATTGCACTGAACCCTAACTCTATCATCTATCTGCCAGAAATCAGTCCAGCTGACGGATAATTTAGTGAAAAGCTGTTAATTTGAATAGGCACTTTAATGTTATTTATTTGTATAGAAGAATTAAGCTTTTTATAATATGATACCTCTGCGTCCTAGCATTATTCCCGGTACTATTTTTTTTAATTCATTTTTTATGTTACAAGTTGGCAAACAAGCATACGGCCCAATACAGAATAATCTCTGCTGTGACAGAGGTTATCCCAACAGCGGGCGATGGGGTCGTCGCATCCCGACGCTGGTAAAATACTATACGAGTATTTACCCAGGCTCGCTTATTACTCTTATCCGGATTTGACTGGTTACTAGTTTTTACACAGAGCGATTGTTATCTGACCTCCGCAAGCCTAAGGGCAAACCAGCAACTCATTGGATAAGAGCAATTTACTTATCAAGAGTCAACGATTATTATCAGATGTTAAGTGATAACAACCGGGACCGACAGCTTAGCGTACTCTCCGAGGCACGGTGGGGAGATTCACAAGAACAAACGCCCAGACCAAAACAGATATTTGTAAGATCAATGAAAACATCTGACCAAGCGGGAATCGAATCCGCAACCGTCATGGCTAAAGGCAGACTCGCTATCCCCAACGCCACAACAGTGGCGGTTTGTTTTATAGTATGATACTATTGAAGGAATACAACGGGTATTCCTACAATAGTATAATAATGGTTACAATTCGCTTTCAGCAGTTACAAGTCTCATGTCATATAAATTCAAAAAGCATGTTCGTTTTCAACAACACATTCACAACACAAGAACGACGAAATAGCAAATAGTTGTTTGCTATTTCGTCGTTCTTTTCTTAAATGACGAATGGTCTAAGAGCTAGAGGTTCCTTCGACTAACTCGTTTCCCGCGAAAGAATTTTTTCAATTCAATTCTTCTTATCGAGTGGCCAACCTAGTGTCATAGTTGTTCAGGTCGCCCGTAGGCCTCTGACTTGACTTATCGACTGCTGTCTAATTGTCAACAACCGGGACCGCCTTTTTACGTGCCCTCCGAAGCACGGAGACGCTCGGTTGAAATACCACTATGCGATCACCCATCTATTGACTGACCGCGCCTATAGTTGCTTAACCTACCGATCGTTTACCGATCAGCGGGTGCACTCGGCTATGAGCGTCTTCAATTCAATTGCAAAGTTGTCATAAGCATAGTAATTACTTCACTTCTAAGAATTACTAAAGTATACGTAAACAGCCAGACTATTCTGGCCGTTCAGCTAGAACCAAAATAAGAAAACAGAATCCAACAAAAATAATAAACACATTGAATACGTCAATTTATTAAATAAGTACCTGGTTGACCGAGCTATGCTCGTTTTTTTTGTTTTGGTAAATCGAAAGTCATTAAGGGTAACTCGATTGAAGCCGTACCTGGATAATAAAATAATGATTTCGACAACAAGTTATATCCGCAAAAATTGGGATTGTTGAGTATTTTGTTAAATTCTAATGGACGCATCGCTGTCAGTCAGTGACATATTATAATAAATTAAAGAAAACGTCAACTGTCATTGTAGAAATGTTTGTCATTCGATTCAATTCAATAAATCATTGTTGCCATAGCAACGCGTGGTCGCTCAAGTGTATGTGAATTGAAGTGTCGCTGTGAATTTACTTATATATTTTGACATTTTTAATTTATTTTGTTGATAATAGATGGCGTGTCGACAACGGCCTGAAAATACGGACAAAGCCACTTTTTCTTAAAATAAATCCTAGCTAGATCGATTTATCGTCCCCGAAAACCTCTGCATACTAAATTTCATGATAATCGGTGCAGCCGTTTCTGAGATCCCAATTATATATATATATATATATATATATATACAAGCATTCCTCGTTTAAAGGTATTACATAGATAGATAGATACCGTCATAAAGCCAACGTAACTAAAACACAGGCACGATGAATAAACATCGATTAAATAACTTTTATTCGGAAACTATCGGCAAAATGGGTTATTAGGTAAAAAGCAAACTCAATGATAATTCTATCAAGATTAGTCCGACCTGAATAACATTTGACTCTAATATTTGTAGAGGAATAGCGCTATCACGCGATACAATTGTTTTACGCCTTTGTGTTAATTAAATACGATCGGCGGGTCTACCATGAACTTTCAGTAACAATTCTATTGCAATCCAATTAAATTCAGGTAGTAAATCGATTCAGATTTTATATGAGCCTGACTATGTAGCTCAGGTTAGGTTGTCAATAGGAATTCAATAAGAGTTAATAATATTAAGTTAACCTGTTATTCACAGTGGACTTCTATTTCCCTAGTTACTCTTCTAGTGACTTCGCGTGGTTTTGGCATCCAGAAATGAAACTTTAAACCAGTAATACTGAACGGATTCTTAAGGTATCAAACGGCAAAAATTGTATTATAGGCCTTTTCATTTTTTTTGTGCACATCAAACAAAAATGACTTTTTTAGAGATTTCTATGATCCCAATTAGATTTTCAAAAATATCTTCAATGTACAGAAGCTCAGTTGTAGGCTTAAATATAAGGACATCAAATGAAACCCTTTAGTATTAATAAAAAACTAATAATTAAATAAACGCTACACATTCAACGGCCACCATTATATATCCGTTGTGGCGCAGCGGTAGCGAACCTGCCTTAGACGCCACAGGTTCCGGGGCTCGATTCCCGCTCGGAGCATAATATGTTTGTATTGACCATGCAAGCATATTTTCCGGTCTGGGTGTATTTGTCCTTGTCATTGTGAATGTTTTCGGACCCCGACACAGGATATTACTATCCTAATGGGGGCCGTTGAGTAAGCAGCGTTTATTTATTTATTTATATTTATATCCTGTCCCCGAAACAGGATGTCCGGAAACATACACAAAGAAAAGGACAAACACACCCAGACCGGAAGACATGCCTGTATGGTCAATTCAAACATATACTCCGAGCGAGAATCGAAAAAGTTTCTTGAATTAACACAATTTTTTTGGCTAGTAATGAGATGAGTTAATGACTATTATTAATTTACAAAAACTCGTCTGATATATTTTCCGTTTTTCTATAGAACCAATCTTGAAGTCTAAAAAGAGGATATCGCGGGCAGAATCATTTAATAAAAACAAGTACTTACTCCATATTACAGTATAAACTTTAACAACACGCCTTCTAAAATACATTGAATTTCGATCAAAAGGTCGTCAGCTGTCACGACGGCCGGACTATTGGGACACAGTATATAAATACTCGTATAAACTGGTATATACTGTGACTGGGATCCATGATTGATGTCTCTACATGAAAAGTTTTCCACATGCGCCCATAACTTATCTGTAAATTTCGAAACAATGACCAGTACTATCGAACTGGGAACACACAAAACTAAACATAAGTTTTTTTTTTTCATGACGGTGGGCAAACAAGCATACGTTCTGCCTGATGGTAAGCAGTCACCGTAACTTATAAACGTGCGCGATACTTGAAGTATCACATGCGCGTTGGCAACCCAAGGATCAAGAAGGAAGGGATGAGACGAGAAAAAGGAAGGGAATAGAGGGGAAACGCAACAGTACCTAATGATACTATTACTTGACGCCGATTTTCTGTGAGAGGGTAGTACTTCCCCGGTCCAGCCGGCCCATTTGTGCTGAAAGCGTGGCTCTACTACCGTTTATTACTTAATATGATTTGGGGCCAGTATAAATTACGTCACACGTAAAAGCGTTGACGCGGTGTGACATTGTGTGACAAAGGGCGGGAGGGGTCCTAAGTTTTGTGACGTCACATTCTAAAATCTATATCTAAGTATTGAATTTAAACAGTTAACCATGATTTTTTAATCTAAACCATAATCTTAAATCTGTAATTAGTTCATTAAGTATTTTACGTACTGAGAACTGCTGTTTTAATTAAATAATTTCTACATGTAAAATTGCTTAAAATATCTGACGTCACGCTAGGGAGGGAGGTAGGGGAATGTGACCTGCTGGTCACATGTGTCCCAGTTGTTGGGGATGGGTTAAAAGATCATGAAAATCGTGTGACGTAATTTATGGCTACTCTGTAATAATGCAATAAGTATTCAATAAAATGTAAAATCTTAAATTTATATTTTAAGGTCCACGCCTAGGCTGCAGGCAAGAGTTATCGTACAATATTTGACACGATGCAAATAGCCATATAGATTCAAAACTTTGAATGCGGAAATTAATAAACTTAGTACTGGATAAGCGAAGTAGACCAATACTAAATCAGTCGATACTGAATTTAGAATATCTGATACTCAAAATATTCTTTACTAGTTGTGCCTGCGGATTCGCTCGCGTGGTCTACATAGTTATTGTTTAGTTAAACATACAAATGAACAATTCTTTCGCTTTATTATTGTGTTACTGTTCCACCAACTCGCATCACCTGCCCGCACTTTCTTTCTTATTGCTCGGCTTCAAGAAATATGCTATCAAATGCAAAAAGAATCTTTCAAATCTGACTATGTGACAACTTCCACAGATTAGAATAGAATAGCCTTTTTTGTACACTACCTTAAAACATGCGTTTTCAAGTACTTATTAGCTATGTATACATGTACATGTAATGTAATGTAATTAGCGATTTCTTCCGATTGGAGCGTACAACCAAACAATGAAACAAATTCTTCAGCTTTATAATATGGGTATAGATTGACACCGTTGTGGCGTTGTGGGTAGCGAGTCTGCCTTAAGCCTCGACGGTTGCGGGTTCGATTCCCGCTCGGAGCAGATGTTTGTATTAATCGTACAGGCATGTTTTCCGGTCTGGTTGTGTTTGTCCTTGTCATTGTGAATGTTTCCGAACCCCGACACAGGATATAATTATCCTAATGGGGGCCGATGAGTGTGTAGCGTTTAAAAAAAAAAAAAGGATCCCGGACCCTCTCCCACGCAATGAGGTCACCAAGGTAGTTTTAGTGGGACGCCATGATCAGCCATGGAATCCCACATGACCCCATCTCGGCAATGAGAGATCGTCTCATTTCCAAGATTTGGTGTCCTTAATATACTCACCAATTCTATAGTAACCTTAGATTCAAATTCGCCTTTAAGCACTTTAATATCGTCAAATATACAGTCTTTTGTTTTGGTAAAGCTACCGCGGATTCGGAATAGTCGATAGTTATACGTATATGCATAACTGACTCTAGATACGCTTCTTCTACGTTAGATTTGAATACGCCATGCTGATTTATGCATACAACATTTCTGTTCTTTACCGGTATTCTTATCCATTACCATTTTCTATTACGCATTGAATCGGTTTCAGATAGTTTAGTCAGTAGAAATATAAAAAAAACTTTTGTGTAATAAGTAACGATGTTCAGTCATCAGATTCTAGTATGATATCTAGTGAATGAAATTCGAAGACACTTAATCCATTTCCACGTTTTTATAAAATATATCTTTTCCTGTGCGTCTGATAATGGTATATGTCCGGTGTAGTTCTATATCCTCGGGAGATACACGTGAAAACTGTATCCATGTGTTTTTGTTGCAAAGTTTTACAATATTTGATTAAACATAAAGACTAATATTTTTTAAATATAATTAAATTAGTATAAAGTTAAGATTTAATATAAAATACATACATCTAAATAGTTTACGATATTATATTATTTACGATATTATATACTAACACTGATTCTATAATTAGAAAAATAAAGCTTATAATTTTTAGTCAATATATAAATACTTTTCTATCCTACACAAACTAGAAAATAAGCAAAATAGTTTTTCTTAGTAAGTAACTAGACATTATTGTTTTTTGTCATGCTTTTTTATGTCAATTTGTTAAATTGTAAAAAAAAAAAAATGTTTATAGATTTATTACTTTCGCTATTAGTTTAGTTATAATTTTATGCTTACTGTATATTATGTTGTTATGGAAGGCTTAAATAAATAAATAAATAAAGACTAATATTAGGTTTTTTTTATGACGGTTAGGTTAGACAAGCATACGGCCCACCTGATGGTAAGCAGTCACCGCAATGATAAGGATAAGAAGGGAGAATAGGTAGGGAACAGAGGGGTGGGATGTTGGGGTTCCGGCGGTCATCGCAAGAAACGCAACAGTACTGATACTGTTACTTTACCCCGATTTTCTTTGAGAGGGTAGCACTTCCCAGGGCCATTTGTGCTGCGAGAAGCATGGCTCTACTACTACTAGGTCGTAGCATATGACCGTAACACTAATGATAATATGCATTACAATAAAATAAAATAGTGTCTTTCTGTTTTTCTTTGTACGTCAACAAGTATAAAAAAAGCCCGATGGTAAAAAAATGGGCTCATGTGGATAAAAAATAATAAATAATGAACAAACGCCACACACTCAACGGTCCCCATTAGGATAGTTGTATCCTGTGTTGGGGGTCCAGAAACATACACAATGAATGAGGCAGATTCGGCACCGCTGCGCCACGTTATCAATATAATTAAAAGGTAAATTTTCCTAAAATAAAAAAAGCCATTTCGGATAAAAAGCCATTTTCACAGCTATGGACAATTGGCATTGACCTCAGTCCCCCAAGTAAGCATCCGACGTTATTATAACCTTCGCTACAGCACTACGGTCCGATTGGACCCCGAGGCACTATTAAATGACAACGCTGAAAGACTGCACTCTAATAAAATGCAATTTTACCACCGATCCCTGGGAGACCATATTCCTTTTGTGTTGAATGGTTTGTGTTTTTGTTTAATCTGAAATGGTTACTGCTGTTTATATATCTATCTTTATATTATGTAATTGTCACCGTTGTGTCGTTGTGGGTAGCGAAACTGCGTTTAGCTTCGACAAATGTTTGCATTGATCTTACAAATATATGTTTCGGTCTGCGCGGTTGTCTTTGTGGGTCTCCTCACCGTGCATCGGTGAGCACGTTAAGCTGTCGGTCCCAGTTGTTATCACATAACATCTGACAATAATCGTTAACTCTTGATAAGTAATTTGCAGGTATCCAATGACTGGTTCGGTCTTAGGGTCAAAAGGCAATCGCTCTGTGTAAAAACTATTTACCTATCAAATCCGGACAAGAGTAATAAGCAGACCCTGGGTAAATACTTGTATAATACCAAGAATAATTCTGGGAAGAAGAAGATTGTTATATTATGTAATATAAAACGGCAAGTGCAATCTGTGCACCATCCATCGGTCGTTAAAAACAAAGCTCATTATATTTTATACTCAACTTCAAATAACTTTTGAAAAAAACATATGTTCCGAGACGACTTCTACCAGTTTCTTTCTAGCGCAAGTCGCGTACAGCTAACTAACCATGAACTCTTATTTTTTTTATGTTATAAGTTGGTAAACAAGCATACGGCCCACCTGATGGTAAGTGGTTGCCGTAGACTTGCAGCACCATTAATAGGTGCCACTCACGCGTTGCCAACCTCGAGATATTGGTTCTTAAATCTCCTCTTTCCAGTAATTTCACTAGCGTACAGTGCTTTTCAAACCAGAACACAGTAATGCCTAAGCAATACTATTTGGCGGCAGAATAATTAACACTGCAGTGGTACCTACCTAGCCGGCCTCTTGCAACAAAAGACCTACCACCAGTGTGACTGATTGCACTCGTGGAATAATCTCTACTGTGACAGAGATTATCTCAACAGCGGGCGATGGGGTTGTCATATCCCGACGCCGTGAAAATCTTATTTCGATTAAAATGACAACCTAAAGTAAGCTACTACCCTATTTCGTATATTCATACGTCATGCTCATACGAAATCTGAATCGTTTTACTACCTAAATTTAATAGGATAGCAAAAAAATTGTTATTAAAAGTTTATGGTAGACCCCCAACTCATTGCTTCAAAACGTCAATCATTCAGAATCATTCATCGAAGATTGTCTTATGAAAAGGTATGTTCGTTTCTCAGAACAACCTGAAGTTACAGAACCTGATTTAAATTGACAATTCAAATTGTGGTGTACGGTTAAGGCAAACAATATGAGGAAATACATTACCGGCAAACCACATCTGTGGGAATTCACTTTAAGCAGCGATTCCTTTTCTACAATAGAGAGCTTTCGGCCAGTATTGAAATATTTTCTTTGTTGACATATTTTATTCCCAAAATAAACCAAACTGGATTTTAAAAGTTTTTAGGGAAATTTTAATTTTTTTTATTTGTGTGAATGTGTATTACTGTTGGCTCTACTGGGCTTGACAGTGTCACTGGCTTGTGGTGCCGAGTACTGAGACTCAGCCGTGAATAAGAGACAGTCCTCGTAGAAGCTCAAACTCGTGAGGCCGACCTTCGGCTCGGACGCCATTGGGAATGGCCGAAACGCTCCGAGCGCATTCTAGTCGATGTACTCAATCAACGTATGAGCACGTGAAGATATTGCTTTAAGAAATGGTCTTAGCTTGGGTTTCCTTGTCGTTATCTGTTTAATTAATAAGATGTATTCTTAAATCGTTTTAGTAATAGAAGAGCGTGGCTGATCTGGGCCGGAGAATATTTTTACCCAGAATACCGACGTGAATTAGCAATATCCGTACTGTTGCGTTTCCTGTCTTACCTTCTACATACAATCCCCACCCTCCCCCCACAAACATCTTCCCAGCTACCTTAGGATGTTTTATACAGGATATTCAGTACTCGGGTTAGTTAGGGGTCCATAACACAAACATCTGCCGCTACCGCTTCGCCACAATATCGTCACATAATTGACACACAACTTTTTTTCCGTTTAACTATACTAGATATTCTAGAGATGCTTGGATATAACGAAAGAAAACCTAAGAATTGAAAACCGCTACCGGCGTCTCGTTCGGTTTAATTCCGTCATATGCAATTTTCCTAAGTTGCAAACTAGTAAAACCTAAACATAAATATGTTAGAATTAGTTTAAGACTTTCACCACGCTCACACCTCGTCGTAAATTATAACAATAGAGCATATATTTAACGCGACATAATTTAAAAGCCTCTGTTTAAAACGGTCTGAAACTAACTGTGTTCTACTATTGTTGTAGTTAACAACTTTCATATTATTTTTTTATTATATATAATCGAACATATCTCATATCATAACTCCTCTTCACACAAATAGGCCGGCTAGACCGAGGAAGTGTCTCGCAGAAATACGGAGTAAAGTAACAGTATCAGTAGGTACTGTTGCGTTTCGTGCGATAAGTGAGAGTGCCAGGGGCCCAATTTCCCACTCCTCTGTTCCCTTTCTTTTATCCCTTCAGTTGGCAATGCGTACGTGACACTTCATGTATCGCAAGCGTTCATACGTTGCAGTAACTGCTTACTATCAGGCGTACATCATGAAGTAAAAAATATATATAAATATATATTAATTTTAAAAGGACAATAAAGCCCATGTATCTCACGTATTTGATTACCGATTGCTTTACAGATATGTATGTATGACTCAGTTGACACTTGATTCATAATTTGACAGCTTAAGAATCCCTACAAACTAATATTTCAGCTCCCACAAATACCGCGTGTGTAATAAAGTAGCAGAGAAAAATATATTCTAAAAAAACGCTTTATTCAGAAACGTACATGCTCTATAGAGGAGGCATGAAAGCGTGGTATATGTAAAACAGCGGCACACCGCAGAGCTACTGCAAATTAAACGTTTTTTTTAAAGAAAAAGTCACAAAGGACTATCCGCAACGCTGCACACCTGAAACAATATTTGCCTTAGTTAATGGGCTTCCACGCATTACAGAGACTGGCAGACGCCAAAGGCTAGCTTGAAAGTTCCCATTTAATATAATTTACAATGCCCCGCAACTTTTTAAAATTAAATTTAAAATTAAGTAATAATTTGGTCGTAGGCCTTTTATTGTAAGATGCCGGATAGGTACCACCGCAGTGTCAGTTATTCCACCGTCAAGCAGTATTACTGTGTTTCGGTTTGTAGGACACTATGTAGTGAAAATACTGGGCAAAGGATATTTAAGGACCGGAACCGAAAAGTAACTCCTTACTAAGTTCATCCTCATAACATCAGCTATCTGCCGGTAAAAGTTCCGTTAAAATGGATCCAGCTGTTTCAGAGATTTGCTAGAATAAACGGACACACAGAAAAATTTATTGATTGACAAATAGACACTTCAATTTTATTTTTTCGTATAGACAATTTACCCACGATTATGTACTATAATAAAGCCGCAAATTCAATTCCATTATAATTGTACGCACTGTAATATAAATTGTTTCAAAAGATAGGAAAAGGTAAGTAATTTAATTGGTTTCTTGTATGGTTTCCCATTTCTATCTATGTAGTGACTATAAATCTTTATTTTGCGTATTAAAATTTTCTAGGAAATATAACTGTTGTATGTTATGTTAATATGTTTAACATGCGTTTACGTAATTAATAAGATTAACAGATCTTATGATGACCCCGAAGTGTAATCCAGACACTCTGTAAGTCTATAATGAGTTAGAATGATTTAAAAATAGCAGTTTAAAAGAGAAATATTTGTTATTCTATATTCAGTATCCTGTAACCACTAAATATTTAAAAAGTTTACAAATGCATACACGATATTTTCGATTTTTATGTAGTTTTGCAATAAATATTTTTGGGTACCTTACCTTAAATGGTGCCTCAAAAACTATATAATATTATAAGGTTCAAAACAATGCATACTAAAATTAAACAAGTACAAAGCATTTCCTTATGGTAGCATTAAATGTTGCATAAATGAAAACTCCATCTCTACATAATTTAAAAAAAATTTGACAAGTACCCTTGGGTCAGCAAACAAGAAGCTAACAATATGTTTATGTAGAAGCGAGGCCATGGTACCAAAGGGCAATGCTGGTACTGTACAACCAGTTTTAAAGTATCCTTTTTGTATGATTATACTCCACCTGATGATAAGTAGAAGTCCAGTCTAAATAGGGTGAAATACTGTTGCCACACTTGCCCTTCCTAATGTCAAGGTGCAACTGGTTACTGACTGACCTCGAAACGCGGCTGACCAGCAGTTTAACTACGGTGGTGGCAAATCAAGCAGGCATTGAAGTTCAACCAGCAAAATATAATAATTATTTATGACCCCAATTCCAGCTTCCATTTCAAAACATAATTTTAATTCGAATAGCGGGAGACAAAACATTTAAAGACGTCAGTTAAAGTTAAAGTGGGTCTCTGTTAAGTAAACATGATTAAAATTAATAAGTCATCAAAAGGTTGACACGTTTATTGCCTTGTAAAACTTGTTTTCAATCGTAAAACCAGTGATCTTTTAGCTTATCTGCCGTCGGCTCCCTTTATTCTTGATAAATGTACTTATTATAACTTTATCTGAATGATATTTATAATAATATACCTAACTTCTAGACCTCCGTTGATAATTTAAATTCTCAGAATAATTTACTTTGGAATTATTCGTTCGTTGAGTAACCTAAACTTTAAGGAAATTTAAAATTCCATAACTAAGGGAGGAATGGGGTAAGCAAATATGTATGATATTTGAAGAATCGTGACTAATTTTAGAATACGTAATATATATACTCGTAGAAAATATTAATTTTTTAAATAATAAGAAAATATTTATTTGACACCGTTGTGGCGTTGTGGGTAGCGAGTCTGCCTTAAGCCTCGACGGTTGCGGGTTCGATTCCCGCTCGGAGCAGATGTTTGTATTAATCGTACAGGCATGTTTTCCGGTCTGGTTGTGTTTGTCCTTGTCACTGTGAATGTTTCCGGACCCCCGACACAGGATATAATTATCCTAATGGGGGCCGTTGAGTCTGTAGCGTTTATTTATTTATTTATTTATTTTAATAATTTAAGTTGCTAATTTTTAATATCCGTTAACGCGAAACTTGGGCTACGAGCTTATTTGGAGGGGCAACTCCCCTTGTTGCCACAGGTAGTATCGGAATACTTGGTGTCGACATTTCGAGCGTCGTTCAGTTCTGCAGTCAGTGGATAGAAAATGTCAAATTGGTCTCTAGAAAGGCAAACTGCACTGGCTACCAATTCGCCCTGCCTACACACAAGATGCTTCTTCACGCCTGGTTTGGAGGACCCCAGATTATAAGAAGGAGGGGACAGTAATAAATAATTATAGAAAGACGACAATGTAGTTCAGCGTCGTAATTTTTACGATAATATGAATAACAGCAATATCGTTTTATGATGTAACATCATAATTAATAGACAACGTTTCGTTTGACAAATTCGTTAAGCGTCGTAAAATACATCAAGATGCGAAACGATTTATTACAAAATAAACCGTAGGGCTGAACAAAAGCCATTAAAACGGACAGGCCACAAATAAAAGAAAATTAAAGTGAGAATCCCAAAGAAACTCGTCAAACAATAAAGGTAACAAAGAGCTTGGGGAACGCTCCTGGGGTACTAATGCAGTATTATGTATTAGATTATCAGTTGCGTGTCGGGTATGAAATCTTTCCGTCTTTATTAAAAGGATTTGTCTATCTCCACAAATCCTTTTAATAAAGACGTCTTGTAATCAGAGTAATTCTATTTAATACATTTTGGGTCAGCATCAATCGGCACAAGTTCATTCTTTGATATTGATGCTGTATAAAATTCATTTCATGCTGTATTAATTTATTTTAAACAAATACCTGTAACAACATATTTCCACAGAAGTCCATGTGGAAAGGAAGTTGATTATTTCAGGTCCTGCCCAAAGGCTTTACCGCCACGGCTCTCTAAATGATAGGTACTATCAAAAGAGCTCTTACCACCATCGACATGCCTGCTCTTATTGAGCCATGTGGAATTAGTCGAGATGATGTTTGTTAAATTTCTCTCTCGGTCTGGGCGTTTGTCTTTGGGTCTCCCCACCGTGCCTCAGAGAGCACATTAAGCTGTCAGTCCCGGTTGTTATCACATAACATCTGATAATAATCGTTAACTCTTGATAAGTAAATTGCTCTTATCCAATGAGTTACTGGTTCGCCCTTAGGGAGGTCAGATGGCAATCGCTCTGAGTAAAAACTAGTAACCCGTCAAATCCGGATAAGAGTAGTAAGCAGACCCTGGATAAAATAAAATACCGGGAATAATGCTAGGACGAAGATGGTAAGAGAACTGTACAAATCATGTCCACGACGAATGGTGGCAAGAATGTTCGCATTTGCCCGCTGAATCACAATCTCCGATTCTTTGGGCGAAAAATGAACCAGCCCTCCTGTCACCGATGGAGGCAATGAAATAAATAGTAACAATAAAACAAAACAAATATAATCTTTGTGTCACTGAATGCATAACAACAAAAATAACATTAT
The DNA here is from genome assembly GCA_023373885.1 of Hestina assimilis. Lineage (NCBI taxonomy): Eukaryota > Metazoa > Arthropoda > Insecta > Lepidoptera > Nymphalidae > Hestina > Hestina assimilis. Next base: position 3,925,686 of record CM041740.1, on the reverse strand, counting down.
ATAATATGGTTTTGGAAGCTTAATTAATGACTAAGTTGTTTAGACTAAAAAATATTACCCACCCAAAAATTCCTATTTTCTTTACTTAGTTCGAATAACTTCAAGTATGTTTATTTATATTACTTTTCGAAAAGTGCTAAGTACGTTTACTTATATTACTGTGTAATTTTATGTAAGTATTATTACATAATTGTCGTGAAGAAAACGGAAGGGCGCTGTTACATTCCATTCACGTTTCCCGAAGTTAACACCCTTCGAATTTTGTTTTCCTGTACCGCCATGGGATGTGATATGGGTTGGAAACTTTTCATTTATACACTTTTCATATATACGTACGTACATATATAACACATTCTGTTCTTATATCTTCCTAACTAAAATGAAAGCGAATGCGAGTTTGCTTGTAACGATTTCACTCCTTTCAGGAATGGAAAAAAAATAATAAAAGAAATCCGAGGAAGTCAGCTTGCTCGTAGCGGCTGACTCACACTACCTTCGGAATAGATCATCATGAAATTTTATCAGGGTTATAAAACAGACCACTACTTTTCTAGAGGAACAGAACAGAATTTGTAGACGATCGTCCGCAATAACAAGTCGGGCTTCTGACATTACTCTTGGAAACAAAAATTGTTAATGAGAATTTTAATTCTACTATGCGAACCTGCCATTGCCACAGTTCGCGGGCTCGATTCCCGGTCGGGACAGATATTTGTACGTGACCACGTGTTTGGACGTGACCGAACCCCGGGAATATCCTGTATATTCCCATCCTTATGGTTATCCGTTGAGTGTGTAGCGTTCAAAAAAAATATGTAATACGAAAATGCTGGAACATCTTTCAAACATTGGTCACATATGTTGGTGCAAATGTACGTCCAACATAAAGCACGATACTCACGCGACTTCCAAGTGTTTAGAAGTAGTGCAATTAAGAAAAGAATCCTCAAGGCCGTCAGCACAAACACTTTCTCTGCTAATGAGACGTTTTAAAGTGGTATACCGCTCTCAACTAGCATACACTACTTCACGCCTGTTTAAGATGGCTTTTGTTTTGTTTTATATTTTACTTATTTAGAATATTTCTTTATGTTTAAGAGACTTTAAAAGGTTATAGACCTTTTTACTCGTGTCTATTTTGTTTCTGAAGTTACTTTTTTTTTTTTTTTTTATGTTAGAAGTTGGCAAACAAGCATACGGCCCACCTGATGTTAAGTGGCTGCCGCAGCCTATGAGCGCTTGCAGCACCATTAGTAGGGGCCACTCACGCGTCGCCAACCTCGAGATATTAGTTCTTAAATCTCGTTCGCCCAGTAATTTCACTAGCGTACAATGCCCTTCAAACCGGAACACAGTAGTGCCTAAACACTACTATTTGGCGGCAGAATATTGGACACTGCGGTGGTACCTACCTAGCCGGCCTCTTGCAACAAAAGACCTACCACCAGTGAAAATTTTGAAATATTCACAATTCGGATCTCGTAAATTACGAGTATGTCCATTGAAAGGCTCCAGAAATGCAAGAAGAGAATGGACCTTTAATTATATGAATTAACTAGCTTCTTCCATTGATTTTGCCCGCGTGAATAATGTTTTTAATACAAACTTCGAACCCCCATTTCAGCCCTTCCTGGAGGGCTGTGTCCCAGAACACGTGCTTCTTTTTCTTCAATTGTTCGCCAAAAAAACAAATCTCTTGCTTCTAGTTTCAAAAATGACGGGCATCCCATACAAAGTTTCAATACCTTTTTCACCTGAGACGCTCATAGCCGAGTGCACCCGCTGATCGGTTAACGATTGGTAGGTTAAGCAACTTTAGGCGCGGTCAGTCACTAGATGGGTGATCGCATAGTGGTATTTCAACTGAGCGTCTCCGTGCTTCGGAGGGCATGTAAAAAGTCGGTCCCGGCTGTTGACAATTAGACAACAGTCGATAAGTCAAGTCAGAGGCCTACGGGCGACCTGAACAACTCTGACACTAGGTTGACCACTAACCAATCGATAAGAAGAAGAAGAATCCCTTTTTCACCCATTCAGAGCTAGTATTCTAGAAAACGTGAGAGTAATGTTTCGAGTTTAAAAGATAATTTTTATATAAACATTCAACCCCTTTTTAACACACCTGAGAAGAAATTCAGCTTTCTCGGTCTAAAGGTTTAGGCTGGAAGTTGACATGTCAGTGAGTCAGGTCTTATTCTTATATGAATATAGATAAACCATTGTTAATGACAGCCTCAGATGATTGCAACATTTTTGCGAATGTATGACGACCTTGTTGTACAGGCGTAGCAAACCTGCTCTAAGCGCTTTATGCAGAGAGCACATATTCTTGTATTGACCATACAAGCATGTTTTCCGGTCTGGGAGTCTTTGTCCTTGTGTATGTTTCCGGACCCCCGACACAGGATATAACTATCCTATTACCGTTGAATGTGTAGCGTTTATGTAATTCTGTATGCCCACTACCTTGTTAAACTCTGAAGGCTTAGCTAAATGGCTTGATAGATTTTTACAAATGTGAAGTTGTTAGATTTGTCTGACATGAGTGACAAAGATTATTATTAAAGGCTCACATCGATGGTTTTTATTAACACAAACGGTATAATATACATTTTGTAACAAATATTTTTTTGTGAACCATTTTATTCGTTTTGAATTCCTGACGAGATCAATGTTAAAGTACTGGTAGCGCTCGTTAATACAGTTCAAATAAAAACAAACAGTTTTCAGTATTTGTGGTGTTTTATTATTATGGTCTACGTTTATTTTTATAGTCTGTCTATTTATATAAATGTGTTAGGTTTTCGTGAAAATTGTTTTTAGCACATCTCAAACATTACGCATTTACGTACATTCAGATCAAAGAGCTGGATTTAATCAACTTTAGTTTTGATATTTTATAATAATAATAATAACTTTATTGGTAAAAAATTTTAGTTGTGAATCGCTGGTGGCTATGTTAGGTGTTTCGGAGAACCTGTGTTACAGCCACCAGCTTTCCATCTCTATATTGATATTAAAACATATTTTTTTATTTTATTATTCAGTATAAAAAAAAACAAAAGTACTTTAAGATATAAATAAATCTAAAATATTGGTTCGGATTCTTTCTATATTACTACCAATTTCCATATTTTTTTATTAACATTTTATTTATTTCCATAAAAATGTTGACGCCTCCAAAACTATCTAAATAGGAACATTTATAATTGAACTGTAGTGTACTAACATGGAGTAGTAGTATACGAACTGTTGATTTTTGTTAGAAAAGTGTTTCTCTGTCTTCTCCTTTGCCCTCTTTCTTTCTCTTACGTCATCAACCACCATGCGGCAATTCTAGTGTTATGATTATCTATATCATTCAGATGTTACTGTGTCAACTTCCCATCCAGCCTGTCATATACTTGTTTGCCACGCTTTGTAGTATCCTATTAAAAAATAAAAATAAATAAACGCTACACACTCAACGGCCCCCATTAGGATAATTATATCCTGTGTCGGGGGTCCGGAAACATTCACAATGACAAGAACAAACACACCCAGACCGGAAAACATGCCTGTACGATTAATACAAACATCTGCTCCGAGCGGGAATCGAAGCCGCAACCGTCGAGGCTAAAGGCAGACTCGCTAGCCACAACGCCACGACAGTGTCAATATATATATTAATAGTATGATTTGAATGTTTGTATGTTTTGTTGTTTGTCACTCAATGTTTGTAGTTTGGATGAAGTTTAGGACACAAAAGGCTTATTACCGGGATTAACACATAGCATAAAGATTCCTGTGGGATTATCAATAAACAAATTATAGGACGTATCAATTTGGAACGTGGTACAAATGTGCACATTATTTTTTTATATATTACTGAATAGCATATAACTTTGAGACAGTCGTCCGCCATAACTCCAATAACGCGAGGGAAGCCACGAGCGTTGCTAGTATAAGTATAATGAAAAGTGTTTATCGGGAAATTCTGTGTTCATTTTACCATCGACAAAACAAATAATTAGTTAAGAGCATAATTTTACCCATCGCCGATGTAAATAGAGATAATATTTGCGAGTTAATTAAGTATTTAATTTTATTAATTCTGGCAATATCGTTCAGCGCTTACACTTCGTTGTTATGGGGTTCATTTGTTTTTATTACCCTTATTCGACTCAACAGCTCTGTAGTTACCCTTCATTTTACTATTATTTAATATGCAAATGCTGTACTTATATATGGACGCAAATAAGCAATACCATGTCAACCCACAAATTTGAAAAAACTGAGTTATATATGCAGAAGTGTTGGTAAATGGCTGAAAGACATTTTTCTTTAATATTTGCAGGGTTTTAGGCTTTAAAACTTCTAAAAAGCCATTTTTTCAATCATGCAATTTATGTATTTTTAAACGTTTTGAGTTATATTATATACGAAATATGCAGTTTGTATATTTATTTTTTGTGAAAATAAGTAAAATAACTTACATAAATCTGAAATTGCCAAAAACTTAACCAATACATAAAAAAATCATATAAAGTAAAACGTTCAAAATTTTCAAATGCGTTTTTCTCGAAATGACATTCGTGTGGGTTGACATGGTATTGCTTATTTGCGTCCATTATATGACTAGTATCTGCACGCAGCTTCGTCCGCAATGACCTAATAATGTCTATCCCGAATTTTACTTGAACGTTCTGTACCATGTTTTTGATAATCTCACAAGAACCTAATAAAAATTTTCTGGGATAATGTGTCCTATTTTTTAATCCAGATAATATGCTATCTGTGTGCTAAATTTCATCAGATCTGTTAAGCTGTTTACGCGTGATTGAATAACAAACATCCCAACACAATTCCAAGTGAAATAAGTTTTTTGATAATCCCACGGAAACCTAACAATGTTCCGGGATATAAAGTATCCTATTTAAATCCAGGTAACAATCTATATCCGTGCCAAACAGCTAAATCTGTTCAGCTATTTTTGCGTGATTGAGTAACAAACCTCCATATTTTTTATATTACTACGATAAGTAATAGTGTTTGAAGCATTTGGAGCATGCTTTTTGAGGTTATTTTATGGACCCTTTTTCTTTTAGACTATTGTGATAAAACTTTACACACTCAACAACCCCCATCAGGATATTGATATCCTGTTTTGAGGGTGTGGAAACACACACACAGACCGGAACGTATGCCTGTATGGTTAATAAAACATCTGCCCCTAGCGCGAATCGAACCCGCGATCTGTGGCACTTAAGGCAGATTCGGTACCGCTGCGCCACAACGTCGTCAATAAGGATACGTCAACACCAACCGTAGACATTCCAGACCAGACCAGACATTCCAAATTTATTTATTTGCATAGATTGGGAACCTCTTCTCTTTTTTTGAATCACCTCAAAATAGATTGGAAAACGTTGAACGCACAACTTTATACTTGCTTCTGAAGTCGGTTCGAAAGATGTTTATATTAAAATACAGATCCGAAATTAATTAAAACGGCCATAATAATAAATATTATATCCCCCATGTTCGCTTAGAATCTATGTTACAATAAAGATTTTATCAGAAATGGAAGTATATTCTACTTGATTGTAATAGGATTCGATTCGAGTTCGTACGTAACAATTATTTCCTATGGCTTCAATAGTTACAGTTACATTTAATACTTATTTATACAACAGACAACCTTTTTCCTTACATAACGTAATTAATAAGACCTGCTTCAGACTATCGGTTTTTTTTCTTCGAGCGCATAACTCCGCTTTAGGATATGCTCTTATAAGCGTGCTTTAAAAATGCGGGCTTATTCCGGCGTGTACGCTCCGGTGGAGACGAGTGTCAATAACGCTTTACAAAACGCGTCTATATGAGCTTATAAGCGCGTAAACGCTCGTACAAGTTACACGTGTAGTATAAGGCTACCCGCCCAGTAGTGTATTTTGTCACCGTGTCGTTGTTGTCACTCTTAGCTATTGTCACCAACGATGCTCCCACTTAAACAATTACTGAGCAACAAGACAAGACGCGGCCATACGCGCTTGTCTCGTCTATAACGCCTTCAGAATGTATTATATACTTCATCCTTACTAATATTGTAAATGCGAAAGTAACTCTGTCTCTGTCTGGCGCGCATTTACGCCAAAACTACTGAACCTATTTAAATGAAATTTGGTACACAGATAGTCTAGAGCCTTAGAAAGAACATCGGCTCCTTTTTAATGCGAGAAAAGGGTTATAAGGGGTTGAAACTTATTTTTTAGGCTATTGATTCGATATAAATAAATATGTCATTCAAAGTTTGTAAAGGAGGGGGGGCAGATCAGAGTTCATATTACAATCGTTATTCACGCGAGCGAAGCCGCTGGCAGAAGCTAGTTCAATATAATATTGTGACGACGTTGTGGCGCAGCGGTAGCAAACCTGCCTTAAACGCCACAGGTCGCGGGTTCGATTCCCGCTCGGAGCATAATATGTTTGTATTGACCATGCAAGCATATTTTCCGGTCTGGGTGTATTTGTCCTTGTCCTTGTGAATGTTTCCGGACCCCCGACACAGGATATTCCTATCCTAATGGGGGCCGTTGAGTGTGTAGCGTTTAAAAAAAAAAAATTAAGTAGAAGTAAACTAAATGCAATTATTTTAAGTGTAAACATCTAAAATGGTAATTTCAGTGTAATAAATGTAAATTTATGTATTTCTATCATATTAATCTCGTTATTCATAAGTTCTTAGGTAATTAACATTTCTGTTTCTATCATTCACTTTTTCTTCTTTAATGTTTAGTGGCTAGTTCAGGGGGCTTACCATGAACCCTTATTGCGATTCAAATAATGACCTAAATCCTGGATCGCTATTTCGTGACATGACATATATTTACATATTTATACTTCATGCTCATATAAAATCTCAAACGATTTACTGTCAGAATTAAATTGGATCGAAATAGAATTTTTACTAAAAGTTCATGGTAACCCCGCAGGTCGCCCATTTGGCCTACATCTGACTCGGTTTATCGACTGTTATCGAATTAATAATAGATGGGACCCACTTTTAGTGTACCTTCTGAAGCACATTGACGGTCAGTTGAAATACCACCATGCGGCCACCCATCCATATACTGACCGTGTCTAAGTCTGCTTAACTAACTTTTCGCCGACCGACCAGTGAACGCGCCTTTTAATTTCAATGCAATTAAGAAGTACTACATATGTTTAAAATAATAAAAGGATAATAATACTAGTGACTAACCATATTTTAGAGCTATGTAGGCTCTCGCTTGATCGGACCCGAGTTTTTACGTTCACAGCCACCCATCCATAGGCTGACCTCGCCTAAAACTACTTAACCTATCGAAAGATTTCCTTGTAAGTGTATTCTTGACTATAAGCGCTATATATTTTGCAAGTCCTTTTAATACTTAGCATTTTGTTTACATTTGTTAGGATGTAAGCATTTGCTATTTATTTTACGTAGGAGACATTAAAATATAAGGTGTGTCTTTAATATTGCGTAACGTATGCTGCGAAGGCAGGTCTAATAGTTCACTTGTTTAATTTTTATTTATGGATTTATTAATTGTATATTAAATAAAAACTACTTGAGAATTGTTATAATAACAATTCTCAACGGTAGAAGAGCCGACTCCGCTCCGAGAATTGCGGGTTCGATCTTGACCCCATGGGGTGTTGTACTCATTAACGCAAGCGTGAGATTATTTGGTAGGAAAATACGAGTACTAGTAATGCATTGCTAATATTCATTAAAAAAAATTACACCAAATATATTTTAGTATATGTTATATCGACGGTATATAGTACGATCGATCGGGTTTGAGTCGACGTCGCTAAGTTTCCTAGAGATAAAAATCACTACATAGTATAAAACAAAGTCGCTTTCTATGTCCCTATGTATGCTTAAATCTTTAAAACTACGCAAGGGATTTTGATGTGGTTTTTAATAGATAGAGTGATTGAAGAGGAAGGTTTATATGTATAATAACATCCATTAAATAGTAGAGAAAAAAATTTTTTTTTAGGTTTCTAATGTGATGTCATAAATAATTACATTTAACGCGTGCGGGCCACGGGCAGTAATGAATAAATCAAAACTACTGGATCGATTTTAATCATTTTTTCAGTGAATGACATAGGCAATATATTTTATACCCGCGCGAAGCCGGAGCGGGCCCCTAGTATTATATAATAGACAAATGAAATATTCCCGATTATATTTTAGTACCTTTTTAATTTTTTTCTTCTATCACATGCTGTTGCTATAAATTTTGCAACATACTTCTTACTTTGTCGTTTCTGGGTAACTCCTATGTTTTTTTTAATTCGCAAACAGCATGTTTACAGGGTTGAGCTTAACTATATCCTAAATAAAATTACATAACACATTTATTTTATCGACTTTTTTATAGTTATTTCTGATTATATTTTTAGTACTTGTATCATACTAGCCGTATTTTTTATAAATATCAACGAATTTCTAGATTCCCCCTTATATCCTACTTTAACTTTTAAGTAGGTGAAGCGTAGACTAAATTTAAATTACACTTTCCGACGGAAAGGCCATCATTAATGCATATTTATGAGTGGGGGGAAAAATCTCGACACACAGTCATTAGTAAGGCATTACTTGGGGGCTGGCCCATTGTAATCAAACTAAGCGTAGATTTTTTAACCGATGAAAAAAAGATGAGTTTATTAAATATTTTTTTTATAGATTAAAATATATCTTCTTCACTTGTTCTGATGATATTTTTTTGTTTGGTTACGGTACATTTCCGAATCGTGGTGGTTTCATTTCTGCGACGAACTGGTCCGGTAATCCTCAAAATATAACGTTTAAAGTTTTTGTTCTTTTTTCTCATGAATGTCTGTTGCTGATGACCTTACTGGCCCTGGCAGCATCACCGGTGTGGAGGCCGAGTCACTAGACTCGGCCGATAAAATAATGTTCGCTTACTACTACTATTTTTTTATTTATTTCAGGCGTCGGGATGTGACGACCCCATCGCCCGCTGATGGGATAACCTCTGTCACAACAGAGATTATTCCACCAGTGCAATCAGCCACACTGGTGGTAGGTCTTTTGTTGCAAGAGGCCGGCTAGGTAGGTACCACCGCAGTGTCCAATATTCTGCCGCCAAATAGTAGTGCTTAGGCACTACTGTGTTCCGGTTTGAAGGGCATTGTACGCTAGTGAAATTACTGGGCGAACGAGATTTAAGAACTAATATCTCGAGGTTGGCAACGCGCGAGTGGCACCTACTAATGGTGCTGCAAGCGCTCATAGGCTGCGGCAGCCACTTACCATCAGGTGGGCCGTATGCTTGTTTGCCAACTTCTAACATAAAAAAAAAAAAAAATATTATAAGCTTTGGCTTTGTAAATCGGCTGGCTAGTCCAATAATTTTAAAATTTTGGAAGTTTACTATTTCTATACAATAGGTAAAGTATTTAAAGTATGCACCGGCTGTTTATAATATGTCTCATGCTTCTTAATGTCTAGAACAATGCCGTTAAAGCCTCTATATTTTGTTTCTTTTATGCTTTCTTATGACTTGCGCCATGCCCATTTTGGCTTGGGGCATAATGGCCGCGTGCTTTTGACGGGGGCACGCCCTGTTTCGTTGTAAATGTATTAGATATAGGTCTTTTTGTTATCAATGTTTTCCGAGTAATTTGGTAACCAAACAAAAATTACCTTTAGTTGATTATTTCTTTGAATGGGGTATATAGGGACAGTATTTAATGTTAAATTCGTGGTTTTGTTTTCGTTCTCTCTGTGGTTATTTTGCACAAATTTTTACAAGAATAAAGATGTTTTTTGTGTTCCCGTGGGATGTTATGTATTAGGCTTTAGTATCACAAAACATTGAATTGCGTTTTGTTTTTTTTTATTATTTAATCTAATGCCGATCATTCCTGTAGAGTGTTACTGAACCTGCTTTAAACCTTATAGATATGCGTTCCAGTCTGGGTGTTTGTGCTTGTGGGTTTGTGTGTTACCGAACCCCTGGCACAATACAACTAATTTTTGTGGGGGTTCCTTGAGTGCGATGTTTTTATTATTTTTATTAATGCATATATTATAAACATATTTTTTTTGTTTCAGGTAATTAATTGGACTTGTTTGGTGCACCGATTTTTTAAATGACTAACGAGCGAACACCTCTCTTCAGACCCTATACTATTGTCTACTAGAAGAGCCCCAAGATTTCGATTCGACGGAATCACGGATTGATTTTTTTCTAAAATCGTCGTGACTTTATGTTTTGGTTGTGTAAAGTATCTGTATTATTAGAAACTCAACTTTACTGCAATCCGTCAAAAATCTATGTATCTATTATCACTTTATAACTTTTATATCTTAACCAGCATGTGCCTGCAATTTATTCTGCGTGGAATTCAGATCTTTGTCTAAGGAGAAAGTTTAGTTAGATAAGTATTTTTTGGCAACAGTACAATTTTACCCTTAGCCTTTTCTGTACCCCTCACAACGTGTTTGCGAAATTTCTTTATGATCGGTTGAATAGTTAAAGCTTTAAAGCGTACCATAGAAATTACTAGAGCCATGCTTCTTCCAGCGCAAATGGCTCGGCTCGACCGGGAAAGTACTACCCTCACACAGAAAATCGGCGTAAAGTAAAAGAGCGGTGAATGAGAGTACAGGAGCCCCAATCTCCCGTTCCTCTGTTTCCTTCCTTTTTTACCTTTTCATCTCTTCCCTCCTGTTCCTTTGGTTGGCAACGCGCATGTGATACTTCAAGTATAGTGAGCGTTCATAGTTTGCTGTGACTACTTACTATCAGGCAGACTGTATGCTTAATGAAATAAAAAAGTTAAACTACACAAAACAATGGAACCGATCGAGTAGTTTGTTTTAAATTGATTTCGTTTCCCAGTAACATTAATAGGTCATATGCGTCATCTAAAAACAATTACGTTAAAAAAATCTGTGTCCAGCTGAATTTATACTGAAAAGCAATTAGTCGGCCGCGAAACAGTTAAAAACCTCGGTCACGTGACCGTCCACGCAAATAATTATCTCGCCACATTAAGGCTGATTAATGCCTGCCTTTATTGAAATAAACGACCGCTTAACTATCTAATGGTTTTCATTGGATTTAATTTATTGTCAACTTTGTATTACAATTATAGTGCTGTAAATTATAATAACAAGCAGTTCAAATTTATTCATTTTTCCGTCTACGTGAGAGTAATTACGAAATTAATTCCAAAATGTGGGTTTTTTCCTAGGAAAGAGTAAGTGCCCTTTCACACGGTTGCCTGTTGCCGGGTAATCGGTAAGTCATTTCGCTTTCACACGACCCAATTTTGAATTTAGTAACTCGTACGCACAGTGGTGAATCCGGCGTGCATCCGGTGACCGCTTGCCGAACAAAATTACGCCGCAACGTGTGAAAGCGGCTATACATCAAGATACACTTCGCTAAGGGATATACCCGGCGCTGGCTACCCGGCAACCGGCACCTGTGAAAAGGCACTAAGGCTTAGAGTACAGTTTTTAAAGCATGTATTTTTGGTGCTAACACTATCTCAAGCTCATCCACAATAATAGCCATGGAGGTATAATAATACTGATAATACAATCCTAATGAAACTTATTTAGTAAATTAATATTGGCCTACAAACGGTCCAAAATGCTATTTTCGCACAACAAGGTTTTGCGGATAAAAGTAGACCATCAAAGGCATTGCCATACTAAGATTAAACGGAGAAAGTGGGAAAGAAGAGCAAAAGAGAAGTGAACAAAGGAATTTTGGACCTCCGGCTCATCGAACGAAATGCAACAGTACTAATCCCGGTATTTGTCCAGGGTCTGCTTATTACTCTTATCCGCATTTGACAGGCTACTAGTATTTACACAGAGAGATTGCTAACTGACCTCCGCAACCCTGAGGGCGAACAAGTCATTCATTCAATAAGATCAAACTGCCTATCAAGACTTAACGATTATGATGATAAGAACCGGGACCGTTTCTTTGAAGACTTACTGATGTGTGTGACATCTTTATTACAAAATTTGGCTTCTTCATTTATTAAGCGTGTCAATTTAACTTAGTTTAGTTTTAATTAAAACACTTGTGAGGTCTGTATGAAATTTTTAATTAAATAATAAATTCATACAAAGATTATAATGTTTATTACCACGTTGTGACGCAGCGGTAGCGGACCTGCCTTAGGCGCCACAGGTTGCGGGTTCGATTCCCTCTCGGAGAAGATGTTTGTATGTCCATGCAGACATGTTTTCCAGTCTGGGTGTGTTTGTCTTTGTCGTTGTGTATATTTCCGGACCCCCGACACAGGATATAACTGTCCTAATGAGAGCCGTTGATTGTGTAGCGTTTATTTATTTATTTCTAAACGGAAATCATCAAGAATCAATCAATTAATAATTGAATTAATCATGAACAAGGGAAGAGAGTCGAATTGGAAAGTCTTCCTTCATAAAAAAGTCTGTATGTTTGTATAAAAAATCATATGATGGCAAGTGGATTTGTTTGATAATACTGGCGAACCCTTGGTTGATCCACCCTTATTAAATTAGTTTAGTGTGGATTTATTTCACATTAGTAAATTATTTGTATTGACTTTTAAGTTCGAATATAATTACCCCATAGCTTTATAGGGTAATTATTTTTCGAGCTATTTCTAAACGATACGAAACCTTGTTTCATATCGTCACCTTTTGTTATATACACACAGCTGTGTGTGAGTAGGTTATAATATACAATGTATTCAAAGGTCTTTTCAACGCAATCATATCTCGAAACTAATTTCACTATGTAATTGCAATTTTGTGTATCCTTTTGGGTCTGTAATTAGATGGGAACTCAAATTTAATTTAAACTTCTATATAACCAACAAAACCTTTGCCACAAACGTTTGCAAGCAACATTCATTGCTTTGTATATGAAACACCTACACAAGCCAACTTACGTCCAACTGGTCAAACCCAAACCAACACACGCCAAGACTTATGTTCAAACCTCAAACCAACTAAAGCTAAGCCAAGGGATATCTGACGAGATGGCCTTGATAATCTATTTAAATAAAGGCTAGCTTCGATTATTTAAAGTTATTCTGCTATGCAACACAGAATATACATAAAAAGTGTAGTAAAGATAATTTAACGCAAAAACGATTATACGTTTAAACCTTTCTTAATATTTAATTAAATAAATAAATAAATGCTATAAACTCAACAGCCCCCATTAAGATATATCCTGTATCGGGGGTCCGGAAACATACACAATGACAAAGACAAATACACCCAGACCTTCTACCTTGCGAAAGAAAAACACTGACTAATTCCTGTCAATGGCTGGCAGTTCATTTAGATAATGGCGAAAAACGGTTTGGATATTTCAATTTTTTTAAATCTCAAATTCGATAAAAATACGATGATGTGGCGAAGATATCAAGAAACTTGAAACTGATTTTATGTAAATATTAGCTTCATGTAAAAGTAAATCCAATAGGTATAAAGGCTGTAAGGCTTAGGCGGCGGATGTATTTATTTTTCAGGAGGTTCGAAGCGTCGATGAACCGTTTTATCAGGATTCTGCCTCGTCGAGCGGGATAAGCTCGAATCGTGCAGATGAAAAGGGCTGTGTGGCAAACTCTTATGTTTATAGAGCTTAGGCGCGTTTACACCGACTACTCTTAATGTTCACTACCACTTAGATATGCTGTATTACACGTTAAATGGGTTTCCACTCACCATTCTTTGGGTAATTCGTTTAGTAGATGTTACTTAAAGCTTGGTAACGAAAAACAATTTTTAATGGGCGAAAAGCTATTAAATAAACTGTGTTTAACATATTACGTGGTTGGAATAAAGGTCGATTATATAAGTTTTTTTTTATGTTAGAAGTTGGCAAACAAGCATACGGCCCACCTGATGGTAAGTGGCTGCCGCAGCCTATGAGCGCTTGCAGCACCATTAGTAGGTGCCACTCGCGCGTTGCCAACCTCGAGATATTAGTTCTTAAATCTCGTTCGCCCAGTAATTTCACTAGCGTACAATGCCCTTCAAACCGGAACACAGTAGTGCCTAAACACTATTATTTGGCGGCAGAATATTGGACACTGCGGTGGTACTTACCTAGCCGGCCTCTTGCAACAAAAGACCTACCACCAGTGTATAAGTAATGAAAATAACTGCTAAAAACATACTAACCTGCTTCATTTTTGACGGCGTTATGCGCCACAGGTAGCGGGTTCGATTGCGCTCGGAGCAGAAGTTTGTATTGACCATACAAGCACGTTTCCCGGTCTGGGTGTATTTATCCTTGTCAATCTGTTGTTTCCGGAACCCGACCCAGGGTATAATTATCCTAATGGGGCTGTTCAGTGTGAAGCGTTTATTTATTTATTTTATTTATATATTTTAGATAAAGAGGATAAAGCTTTTACGACTGCTAATTTGCTTTTTGCAAAGATCTTCTGCAAAGTTTAAAAGGAATTTTAAAATTTAAAAAACTTTTCATGAAAAAAAACTCATAATTAAATAATTTCGTAATTTTTGAAATATTTATGTAATTGACATTTAATTTTTCTTTTTAAACTTTCTTAAAAAATATGTCTTTATTATTTATTTATAGGCTTAAATCTTTTCAAGTGTATTTTAAAACAAACCGTAATTTATCCGTTTCAAAATACTACTATATAATAACATTAATACTCTGAAATCATTCTAAGAATGAGAAACCCACGCTTAAGTACTTGCAATAATAAATTGTATTATACATAAGCACCTTACAAACGCTTTCAATTTAAACATGAGAGAATATGCTTACAAAAGTACCTTAGGAATTTTTTAGGAAGACCTTTCAGTTCCCTGAATATAGGATATATAGTACTAGCGTCTGCCCCCTGATTTACTTAATGGGATACTTTATTGCATAAAAGTAAATGGTTCCAGGTAGAAAAAATCATTTATATTTCACCCTCTTTATTGTTTTCTTTATGACAAAAAGTGGCGTCTATGCCTTGTTCAAAGTCCCATCTATTATTTCTATTCAAAATCTGAGTCAGAAATACAAATGTTATTTTTATTTTAAACTTTTCCACATTTTATATTTTGAATCTAATATCTATCTAATACCTTATATATCTCAGAAACGGCTGCACCGATTATCATGAAATTTAGTATGCATGGGTTTTCGGGGACGATAAATCGATCTAGCTAGGATTGATTTTTAGAAAATGTGGCTTTGTCCGTATTTTCAGGCCGTTGTCGACATGCCATCTATTATCAACAAAATAAATTAAAAATGTCAAAATATATAAGTAAATTCACAGGGCACTTAAGCGACCACGCGTTGCTATGGCAACAAGGATTTATTGAATTGAATCGAATAACAAACATTTCTACAATGACAGTTGACGTTTTCTTTAATTTTTTATGTCACTGACTGACAGCGATGCGTCCATTAGAATTTAACAAAATACTCAACAATCCCAATTTTTGCGGATATAACTTGTTGTCGAAATCATTATTTTATTATCCAGGTAAGGCTTAAATCGAGTCTACCGTACCCTTCACGACTTTCGATTTACCAAAACCAAAAAAAACCGAGCATAGCTCGGTCAACCAGGTACTAACTTTTATGTGATGATTGAAAATCAGAGCCAATATACCGAAATTCAAAAAAAAGAAACAAATCTATAATGGAGCTATATGCCGCTAATAACTTTATTTTAGCCATAAAGCCGTACAATATTGCTATCAATACATAGACACGTGCGTACTGTTGACAAAAACTAATATTATTCGGAACTTATTTTTTAAATCTACTTAACAAAATGAGTTTCTGTATGTCCAGTATTCATAATTATGTATGAGAGTAATCGCCTTAGTATCTTCCGATTGTAAATATTTTTTACTTGTATAGTCTTTATTAATTCTATTAGAGAGTTTTTAATAAGATGAAAGTTTTAGCGCAGGTCTGTAGTTACAATTTAAGTGGCTATGAATCTATAACTTAAAAGGTTTTAAAATATTTTTTGTTGATGGTACTTTCTAAATTCAAATACTTAACATCATTTAATCCCTCAAAGTACAAAAAAAAAAAACCTGTTACAAAAGTCCGAATTGACAAACACCATAACTTAATAAATCATAGTGATTCAGATCTGTCTGTTACCTCGATGTCTTGAAATCCACAACAGCGCGATGTAGTAGACATTTTCTACCTCGCACAACCACTTTGTGGAACTAACTTCCGCCGGCGGTCTTTCCGAACCGATACGACTTGGAAACCTTCAAGAGAAGAGCCTATTCCTTCCTAAAAGATCGGCAACACATCTGCATGCCCTCTGGTGTTGCACAAGTTCATGGGCTGCGCGCGCTTATGGGCGCTTAACATTAGGTAAGCCTCCTTCCCGTTTGCCTCCTCTTACATAAAAAAAAAGATCTAAGTATAAGTGTCGAAACAATAGCTCATTCGTATAATATCTTAAAATTAAAATCAAACAATCATAAAGTCATTTGAAGTGTCTTAATAAAAACATTACTTTCAAAAACAAATTAATTCAATTCCACAAAATAAAAGCGGTAATTTACTTTTGAATTGAGCTGATTTTATACGGCCTGAGTTGCAATATGGCGCATATGAGCCAGTGGTGTCAGATGAAATTTTTCGAGCAAAATGAGGTTGTTGAAGTTTAACTTAAAAACAGAGAGATTTTACGAAAGCTGGAAATTGGCTTAGGTTCAAGAGAAAAATAAAACAAGTAAAAATTGTGAAAATCACCATGATTTATATAAAAGCGGTACTTTGGGTCTCGTGCGCTAAAATTGTAGTGAGTAAACTATTTCTATATTTGCCATTAATCTGCTCAAAATAAATATAGGATCGATCGAAAATAACAGTATTCAGACTGTTGCGTTTTGTTCGCCGGAGGCCTAAATTCCCCGTCTATTTCCCATATCATGCGCGTGGTATTTATAGTGTTATGCATTCTTATTTAAGTCATTCGGTAATTGCTATACATCAGGCGGACTTTTTGCTTAATCGACATGTTTGTCGTCTAAAAAAATGATTTCATGCCTATAAAGCGGGTTGTCTGGCAACCCTGATGATAGTATACATGAAGCAATTTATCGTTATCGCTGCTATAAAGTATTTCCGCGCATTGATACGCTCCTCACGTACTTGATCATCGGGTACCATCGATATTGGCTCACAAATTTATGCCAAGATACAGCGTAGGGTGAATGTGGAGCGCCGGAGTAAATTCAGCTTTTTAGGGATAATATTGAGATATTGAGGCTAGTTATTTAATATATGACTGGATCTTCTTATCCATTATATGTATATAGTTATGGTTTCGATTCTGGTTGTAAATGAGATGTTTGATGATTTGTTAATTGATGACACGTCATACTTACAGGAGTATGATTTTGTACATTGAAAATTACATTAAATAAATCAGGACAATTTCATAATGTCTGTCAATCATATTGCAACGATTGTGCGTTATTGTTCCTGAAAGTGCTGGTAAAGGATTGATATGTGTTGAATCTAATAATTCTTTTCTCATCATTTCAATAATAAGTACGTCGTGTTGCTCTTGTTTCAATGATTTCAATTTTGTTGGTATGACTTAAACTTTGAGTATATACCTTAAAAATGTATTTTTAATAATCTTTCCAAATATTTTTTTTTTTAAATCAAAATCCATGTCAAAAAAGCTATTATTAATAATTAAAAATCATTCAAATCATCATGTAATTTTAGGAACATTTTTATTAATATATGTTCCATCGTCTTCTAAAACAATTTATTCTATGAAAATCTACGGACCCGATAAATTGAGATATGAAGACAGATTACTCGACACCTAAACAATAACGGTATTTCTTATTTTTCATACATTTTTATTCCCCTTCACCTTTAAGCCCTTCTGATAAATGTAATAACAACCCTTCACCATACGACGTACCTTCGAACCCTTACGATATAATATATCGATAAAATTAAATCGATAAGCCAAAAATACGTTGGTTTTTGGGTATCCCAGTAATGGCAAATTGATTTTATTTGTCAGAGAAATTTTTGATCTTTGAAATTTTAGACCTATTTACTTATTTGAGATTTTAAGGCCGATTTAAATGATTCTCCATTTAAAAAAAATAGCAAGTTTGTTTAATTCCAAATATATTCACCCAAAAAATCAATTCTCAAAAATAAAATTCCTAACCGACACTAAGCGATGCCCGCCGCCCTTGAACATCTGAAACACCAGGGCATGCATTAAAGGTTCCCAAGTCATATCGGTTCGGAAAGATCGCCGACGGAAGTTGATTCCACAGAGTGGTTGTGCGAGGAAGAAAATGTCTTATCAATCGCGCTGTAGTGGATTTCCACTGTACATACTAAAAAGCTTAACACCCGTTGATACAGTAACATAATATAATAGTGCGGGCAAGTACTGAGTACTTGAAATCCAATTAATGGACGATTTTACTCATCACATCTCATTTGCCGTTACGTAATTGTACTCCGCGGGAAAATGCACTTAGAGTGAAATTAACGAACTATTCATAGCTTTCAACTATTCAATCGATTTTCGTTTCATTTTGATTGAGTCCAATTGTAAATTAATTTATTTCCAACCGACTTCAAAATAGTACATTACGCGCCTAGGGAAAGACGGTGACAATAACGGGTGACAATTTCCTACTTTTTTTCCTACTAGGAACAGTACGAGAGATAAATATACGGTTGGTTACTGGGAGGTAAAGTAAGTTAATTAGTGTCATCTTGCCGGGAGTAATCTCTTTTCTCCTTCGTACAAGAGACTAAAAGCGAACTTAAAGTATTACTTACGCGTTGCCAACCGGAGAAGATGACCAAGAGATAGGAAGGACGGGACGAGAATGGAAAATAGAAAGGGAAAAGTGAGGGAGATTGGGCCTCCGGCATTATCACTCGTCGCACGAAACGCAACAGTACTTTATTACTTTATTTTCTGTGAAAGTGTAGTACTGCCCCGGTCGAGTCGGTCCATTTGTGCTGAGAATGCTTTATTGTTAAATAGGATATATTACGCGATAATCTGATGATCAGGTATCCGGAATTATAGAAAGAACCACCTCCAAGAAAAGCTTATAACAATGATTACTGTATCTCCATAGTTTTGTGAACATGAGTGTTGATTTTGTTTTTTAACAGTCTATTTTTATTATTCGTTTATTTAACATCGAGTTTAAAATTATGTTAAATCGTAACTTATCTTACAATAGCAGTAATAACTATCTATGTCTATATAATACTTTACCTCTAAGGCCTCGAATAATCTAATTTATCTTCGGTGTTCGTAATTGCGCGTAACTGTTGATAAGTTTTGCGTACGCGTGTCACGTAACTTACCGAAATATTATTCGGTGCTATCGGAAATGCGTAGTTCGTTAGCTTCGTCCAATCCCGGATGGAACAACGTGATATAGAATCAAATAAATCTGTGAATATCACAGGGTATGTATTATATTTCTAACTACAACTGTAAACTTATTAGGTACATTATTATCGAATAAATAACGGTTTCTTTAAATGGCTGTCAATTTTACTTAGCTGAGTGGTTTTCCATTTCGTGCGTCACATTTTTATACATAAAATTCATTATTAATTATTTATAATTTATTTAGTTTCTTTGTTTTTCATTATCGGTCAAAATGTTATTTTTATATTTCTTTCTGCTGATTATGAGTATAAGCATTTTTCTTTCTTTTATTATTTAAAGACTTAGCTTTATTTAGATTGATTTTTCAGTTTTTTGTTTTGAAATTTTTTTTGTTTTAGTCTGTTTTAAAACATCGCTAACTTTTGTTTTATTTTTATTTTGTACCATAGTTGTTGTTTTTTTTTGTATTGAAGTGTGAACACAAATAAAAATAATTTTTATTTATAACTAAAAAGATAAGTCGAACTAGGGTAAGAAAAGGAAAGTCTTATCTACAAAATATAAATTTATTTCATAATAAATTTGAATAATTTTTTTTTTCTTTATCTTTAATTATAATACAAGAATTTCCTGAGAATAATGGAGAATAAGTATTTTTTATCAATACACTACTTTACAATACATGTCGAGTGCTATTGTACTTCTGAAACGTTTTGGACGAGCCACAGATGATCAGTTACTACCAAGAATGTTAGGATATATCTAGCAAGAATGCTAGAAGGACATTTTAATTATCATATTTTTTCAACTCTTCAACTATGTAGTCGTAGACTAACTCCTTAGCGTCAGGGGAGATAACAAAATCAACATGTGAGAAGCTATCACGAGCTACCTTACGAACCTTAGTATTAGGCATATCATTAGCCATTGATATTACGTCACGTTCATCCAACAGAGCATCATTTATTGTGTAATGCATAGTGACGTCAGCTGTAATCCTTCGGATGTCATATCTAGGTGGGTTCACACTGCCGTACTTGAGCAAGTTCATGATTGGACTATAATACCATCTCCTGAAGGTTCTGTCATTAATATTCTGTCCAAAGTGAGCATACTGCTTTATAGAGGATCCACCTAAGAGTTCTACAGGTCCAAGTAAATTTGCCTGGAATTATAAGTACTTTAATGCTTAGTACAGTTCATAGAAGAAGCGAAATTAATCACACATGTAATTATAAGTGCACATACCATGATCTCATGGAGATTTAAAAGAGAGCAGGCTTCTTGGGATTCCTCAGCACAATCATTTACAGCCGGGCTAGTCCACTCAGGTCCGAAAATTTCTATTATTCCTCTTCTTAGTGCATAACGCTATAAAGAGATCTGTAATGAGCTTAAACAGGACATACAAATTTTTACTAGTTGTGAACTAAATTGTGATTATTACTTACATAAAGGGTGTTAGAACTGACGGCAAGTAACCTCAACATTGTATTAGGAAAACGGTTCTGGTAACCCACACCTGCGAGCAAGTTAGCTGATGCTATTTTATTATTGTACTCTGGTAGCATTGAGTTTAAAACGAGGAATGAAGTCCCTCCTTGTGAATGTCCAATGTAATGCAGTTTACGTCTTCCAGTCAAATTCAGAATATAATCGATCATTGCTGGTACGTCTTTTGTACCAATGTCGTCAAAGGAGTAGTCGAAGAATTTTTCTTGATCATTCTTGCTGTCAGGATTTAATGTAACGTGATTACGTGAGTTGAGTACACCTCTTGCGTTACCCATCCATACGTCATAACCTTCGTCAGCAAGAATATAAGCTAAAAAAGAAACAAGAATATTTTAAACATCATAGTAGTATTAATAATTACGAATGTGTCTCGTGGACGGTGGATCTTTTACCTAAACTGCGTTCCGGACCTAGAACGATATAGGACATTCCACAACTCTGCAGTCCGTGCATTAGGAATACAACAGGTTTCGAGGTCCTCGCACTGCCCTTAGTTCCGTCACGACCGAATGGTATTCTATTTATTTCCAGAATATATCCATCACTAGTCGTTACTTGATGCGATTCTGAATAATAGCCATCTTCGGCTATTCTCGCTACCTGGAATACGAGAAGGATTTAAGTTATACATTATACGAGAAAACGAGTTTTGCCATCAAATTTAACACAAACATTTCATTGGTCTATCTATATAAGAGGAAAAGGATATTTTACGAGAAATCGAAGTTAGATAGATATTTTTAATTGGTCAGATTAATTAAGATTTCAGTCAAGTTTAAAAATATATATCAAACTAGCGGGCCCGGCAGACGTTGTCCTGCCCTGAAAAAATCTGGGACCCGATAGCAGCGCTCTTTACCCGGTGAAAGATTTTGATTGGCTAATATGGCTATTACAAATTGGGTTGGTGATAACAAAGTGAAAATTTTGGGTCGTATGTATTTTTCAATGTCACATAATAAAAAAACAAAGAACAAAAATTTTATCCAAAAAATAAAAAATAAAATTTAGGTGTGGACACCCCTTATCCCTTAGGGGTTTGAAAAATAGATAGTAGCCGATTCTCAGACTTACTGAATATGTATTAAAAAAATCATAAGAGTTGGTCAAGCCATTTCGGAGGAGTATGGGAACGAACATTGTGACACGAGAATTTTATATATATCAAATTTTCATCGAATAATATAGTTTTGAGTGACTTCAACGGACAAATAGAAAGTGGTACCAACAAGAAAGAAGAATTAAAAGTTTGAAGACACTGCCATGGTAAAAGAAACAAAATTGGAGACAGTTTCGTTACTTTTATTTTTATAAACAAACAAAGTATCCCCAATAGCTCTTACATTAAAAAGGAGTCAAAGAAATGGACATAGAGCTCTTGCAAAAAACTTTATAAAAATTGATGAAATTGACTTTTTCGTGATGAATGGCATAAATCCCAACATAAAATTATTTGCGCTAAACTATCAGGTATGCATATAAAGAGAAATAGAAATTATGATAGTAAAGTTATTGTTTGCACTGGTAAATGTGACTAACACATGAATAATCGTAAAGCTGAAATAGGAAATACGGAAGAAAAACAAAAACAGTTCCAAGCTAGATAAAGATAAAAAGAAAATAATGCATGTTAATAACAAAAACAAAGAAAATAAACCGAGCAAAAAATACTATGATTCCTTATGAGACATATGAGTTGCTAAAAGATATGAAAGGAAAATGAAATAAAATCATCAGCTCCAATATATCAGAAATTGACAGGAAAGTGAAAATGCTAATTGCACTAAAAAGCATATTGAAATAACCGATTAAATAAAAATAGGCTATGAAGGAATTAACAATAAAAAAGATTGGGTGCTTAAAAATTGCGCAAACATAACTATAAACCTAACTTTAAAAAATTAAGAAATGTAACAGATTCTCAGTCAACACCATAAATATTGTTATAAGAAACAATGAAAGCTGTCACTCAAAATAAATCAATATTTTTAACTCACTGTGTCAAAATGATTCTGTGTAACTTGTCCGTTCAACAACTCCACATTTTCAGACAGAGCTTGAACACAAACTAATACGGTCACTATAGAAATTATTCCCAACATTATGATTTCATATATGACAACTCTATTCTATTCCGCCTTCTATTTATAATGCGAGAATTATCTTTATCTTAAGATTAACATTAGGGACGTATGTGTAAAATTAACGTAAAACAATATTCTGTTGGTTTTAAAATTGTATGTGATAATGAATATCATTACTAGATATGCTGATAAGTGGCCATTCATCAAATACGTTACAATGTTATCTTTAATACCCCCTCCCCTTTCCGCTAGGGAATATTTGCTGACAACCCTTCAAAATGATCGTGGGTGAGGGAGGCACGTCAATATTGCGTCATTAATAAAACTTGAATAAATCACTAATCCTGTAGTAACGAACAATTAATATTTATATGTTTACAAATAATATACAAATGGCTTTCTATCGTAACAAATAAATTCATTATTTTGCAAATTTGCTTGAATAGCTGATAGTAAAAGATTAAATAAATGATAATAATTTTTGAGATATTCATGGATAAAAATAATTAAGATTATTTTTCAGACTTTATAAAATCAAATTAATATAAACAATTTATTTTTATTATTTGACACCGTTTTGGCGTTGTGGGTAGCGAGTCTGCCTTAAGCCTCGACGGTGCGGTTTCGATTCCCGCTCGGAGCAGATGTTTGTATTATTCGCACAGGCATGTTTTCCGGTCTGGTTGTGTTTGTCCTTGTCATTGTGAATGTTTCCGGACACAGGATATAATTATCCTAATGGGGGCCGTTGAGTGAGTAGCGTTTATTTATTTATTTATTATACTTCTGCCAGCGGCTTCGCCCGCGTGAATACCGATTTTAATACAAATTTTGAACCCCTATTTCAACTCTTCTAGGGTGTAATCTTAGACATTGTTAAAATATAAGCGTTCAACCCTTTTTCACCCCGAAAAATTGTTTTAAAAATAACACGTAATAAAATCAGCTTTCTTGATCCAAGGGTTATGGTTGGGCGTTGATATGTCAGCTAGGTCTTCTCCATTTATATATATACCAACCGAAACTGAACCAGTTGTGTAATAAAATTTGCAACAAAGCTACCTAGCCGTCGGACTTAATTTTTAACGCATTGTTGCAGCGGAAGCGCCACACTCGGACGCGTTCAAATAAATACGAATGTGTGAATACCCCCTGCGCCATTTGTTTCGAAACAGCCGTAAATTTAACTTTATTTTGAAATGAATTTAAATACTTAGCAACTCGAAATGTTATAGCTTCATTAGTAAAATCATATTCCAGCTATGTTTTTTGAATTTTAGTTTAACTAAATTACGCCAACGGCTGCGCTCGCATGAATAACGATTTTAATACAAACTTTGAAACCCCATTTCAACCCTTCAGGTTCTTCAGGTTATTTCTTTAATTGTTCGCCGAATAACGAAATTTCATGCTTCAAGGTTCAATAATGACAAACTTTCAATACCTTTTTCACCCCCTTAATAGTTGAATTTCGAAAAATCCTTTCTTAATGCGCGTTTACGTTTTAAAAATAGCATCTGTGAAAAAAATCAGCTTTCTAGGCCAAAAGGTAGACCGGGCCGACCGGACCTTTGCCTTCAAAGGCCTGACTGACTTATCAATTTATATATTAGGCTAACTAAGTTCCAGGGCACTCTTTAAAAGTCTTGCTACATTCTTTTCTGGAACAATAAAGTTATCGCGTTTATTTTGTTAAATCATTCGCGACGCTGTAGCCGCAGTCTTCGCCGCCTTTACACCAAACGACTTCCGCTTAATACGACTTCCTTCATTAGGGTCTACGCGCTTCACTTAACGTCGGTATTTATCCGTTTAATGTCCCCGATAGCGGCTACGAGCATTTTAACACGACCACATAATAAGAGCTTTGTAACACTTTTCAAAGCCTTAAAAATCTTTGCTTGAATATTTTTTGCAAAGTATTCGCAGAGATCATTATAAACTGGTGCTACGTAGCCTTCTGTTGACACTCTTTATTGCTCCATTATGACGCTGCTATAGCCTAATGGCTATTGTTGTTTAAATATTTGCTGTCAAAGTGTTATTATATTCATTTACCTAATATTAAATTCTTGACTTAATTTTTATTATATTACTTTAATTCTGAATTAAAATATTAAAGGGGCTTACCTGAAAATTTATACATGAATCAAATTTGTTCATGATTCGTTTCGACCTTTATAAAACCTATGCGCTATTTTATAGTTCATTGTGAATCGTCACTTTTAATATTCTCGATTTACAACGTAACCTACAAAGAAAAAAATGTAAACTATTCTTAGTAGGGTTCCGTAGGCTGTCCTTCCGTCTGACCGTCCGTATATCACAGTCTTAACCTTAAATAAACCTGAATTTTGTGGACGAAATCACTAATGTATCGTAAATGATATATTTGTCTAGACAATAAACGTAAAATTCAACATCGATGTGAGGCAAAAGTCTATTGTCGGACGAACGGACGCACGTGCCTAGTTTATTTAAGTGTAACGTGACTTGGGCTCTTACACCGAATAAACTGAGCCATTTGTTATTAGTTATAACAAAGGCTACTATTAATCATATGTTGGCTCTGGCATTGCTTTGAAAATATATTACCAAAATTGCTCGTAATTAAAACTATGTTTTATTTACTTCAAAAAGCAATGGGTTATCGATACAAACAGACCATTTCAGAACAGCGTCTTATACGAGCCTTTAACACTGGGATCTCGTACGAGAGTTGACGCGACTATAAGTTCGTATATGCGCGTAATTATATTTCAATGACATGTTCTTTTTTTTTTTATAAAGAATATTAGCAATGCTTTGTCAAGGCATTACTAATATTCTTATGGCCCCTCCAAATAAGCTCGAAGCTTCCGCTAGGAGTTGGTACAAGAATAGCCCAAGGGGATCAGGATCGAACCCTCGACTCTCGCGTTAACGGAGCGAAGTCGGCCCTTCTACCATTGAGCTATTGAGGCTTCCTATCTTTTCTTATTTTTCTTTATAATCGCAACTACCGGTTCAAGCATACACGACAGAATAATACGCGTTAGGCTTTTTGAAGCGCGCGCATAAACGCGAAACGACCATGTACGCTCAAAAAAACCCCCAGTTTGAAACCACCCAAATGCGTTACAGCAGTACAATCTTGTCCATCCAACCTTGTCAATCCCTTGGCTTGAGCTATTCATGTCGAAGACGATAATATTAATAATATAAACATTATTAACTATAATTGGTATAAGTATATTCAATATCAATGATATTATTTTATTAATGTCTGCTGTTTAACTTTCTCACGTCGTTTAAGACGAATATAACGGAATCGAATTTATTAATATTGTAGTGTATATGCCTCCCACCAACTATTGTATAGTGTAACAGTAATAATAAAGACATTGAACGATACAGTCGTCTCCTCATTGCGTACGTCCTTACATGGCGACTCTGTCAGTGCGGTGTACGTTTGGCCTGCACTGCACGTACACCGCCACACATATAATAATAAAATAAAATATATTGAAAACAAAACTACCGGATAAGAAGAATTAAAGGTAATACACGGAGACGATATAAATATTAATCTAGAAATGAAAAATGAAGAAAAATAATCTCTTGAAAACTATTTGCTTATAATTATGCCACATAATAATGGAAGAAGAAAGACAAGAAAAAAGGAAAGCAACGATAGAAAGAAATTCAAAATGTGAAGCTAAAGATTCAAAATTGAGACCAACTCGTCCCAACTATAACGACCAAACAACCAAATCGTGCCAAACTACTCGAAAAACACTACCCTCCTTCTGACCCAGTTGGATAAAAAGAAATTCAAATCACAAAAGCAAATTAATCTAATATAAGGTAACATTAAAAGCTTTTAGGGTGTTTTAAATCGAGTTCTATTTCAGCAATTTTTAAGAATTACCTTTTGTATTCGTTGAATTTCCATTTGAATGAACGTACTTTGGTTCTTCGTAAAATATAGCGCTTTGTGAATACGAGAATCGACACAATATTGTCCTTTGAGAGATGACACAGAATGAATGGAACGAAATAAAATAACAACGTAAATGATTTGAAAATCTTTAGCACAACTCGCACCATACCTAAATGAGAAAGTGTCTGTATGGTCTACCGGTGTACACTGTGGTTTGCGTTTACTATTAGAAGATTTATAATTATGATAAATTGTGATTTAAAAAATATTGGGCAATATCTTTAAAACAGATCATAAACAAATATAAACACGATGTCCTTTATTAAATTATCGTGCAATTTCTATCGTATCATTTTCTTTACTGATGATAGGTCTTGCATTGCAAGGGGCCAGCTGGGCAGGTATCACCGCAGTGTCAATTCTACCGTACTGTTTTTCGGTTTGAAAGACACTGTATATCTCGAGGTTGGTAACGCGTGAGTGACACCTACAAAAAATGTTGCAAGCGCTCATAAGCTACGGCAACCGCTTACCATCATATAGGTGGTTCATATGCTTGCTCCCAAAGTGGATTGTCTAATTGCGGTAAAGTTCTTATACTTTGAGAAGTTTCTTTCTATATATTTGCATATCTATCCATCAGAACATCACAAAATTCAGATGGAACTAATTAGATTTCTAAGAACAAAATTCACAACCATATGTCTTTGTTCATTTATATAGGCTGTTTTGCATTGAAAATTGGATTCACGTAGGTTAGAATTATGACTAAAGAAGTGTCCAAGTCATTTATTTGTATTGAATTTCAACCCTCTATGAGCGGTATAGGAAGGTATGGGTCGAGAGACAAGAATAAATCACTGAGCAGATTTAATGGACTCGGTCGAATTGAAATGGTGAGATGCCACATGCTACGCTTTTCATAAGATTTGTGTAGTTGTTTCGTGTTTTTTGAAATTGACCAAAATTATACCTAATATTGATCGAATCACTTTTCGAATAGTTTAGATTTATTTGAGCGCTGGAGATTCTAACAATTCTACTCAGTCCAGTACTATTTCTTCCCGAATTTTGAAGTCTCAGATGTGTGCTGCTCCAGAGAGGCAAAACAAAATGGCAGACTTCTTTTTTAGACGTGTTTATAAATTTTGTTAACCTTGTTATGTTTGAAGCATTTCTTTAAGAAATTCGCTTTTAAATTAGCCCCACATTTTTTTTATATCAACGTCATCAGTAAAGTTCGATCAAAGGTAAGGTAAAGAAAAAAGTCTTTTTAACAAATTATTATTTTATTTTATTATTAATTTTATGTTTATTCTAAAATGCATTTTCATTAATACAAGAATTTCCTGAAAGTAATGGAGTATAAATATGTATATGAGTAAATAACTTTATTAAAATTTACAACATCATCGAAATGTTATTTCACTTCTATAACATTTTCGACGATCCACAGCGTTGTGATTTAATTTCAACAAGATTGTTGCGACTTGTATAGCAATGCATCTTAATTCTTATATTTTCTCAATTCTTCAACTATGTAATCGTAGATTAACTCCTTAGCATCAGATGCGGTAACAAAATCAACGTGTTCGAAAGAATCACGCGCCACCTTACGGACCTTAGTATTAGGCATATCATTAGCCATTGATATTACATCACGTTCATCCAACAGAGCATCACTGATTGTGTAATGCATAGTGACGTCAGCTGTTATCCTTGAAATGTCGTACCTAGGTGGGCTCACACTACCGTATTTGAGCAAGTTCATCATTGGACTATAATAAAATCTCCTGAAGGTTTTGTCGTTAATATTCTGTCCATAGTGAGCATACTGTTTTATGGAGGATCCACCTAACATATTCAGAGGGTCAATTAAACTGGCCTGAAATTATAAGCATTTTGATAATCAGTACAATAAATAGAAAAACTTAAATTAATACATCTTGTTATAAGTGCACAAACCATAATCTCTTTAAGTGTTATAAGAGAACAGGCTTCTTCGGTTTCTTGACTACAATCACCTAGACCAGGATTAGTCCACTCCGGTCCAAGAATTTCTATTACTCCTCTTGCTAGGGCATAATGCTAAAATGTGAGTTACGATAAGTTTATACATAAATACTTTATTGGACATAATTGTAATGAATACTTACGTAAAGGGTATTAGAGTTGATAGCAAGCAACCTCAACATCCTTGTTGGAAAATGATTCTGGTAACCTACACCAGCAAGCAAGTGTACTGATGCTATTTTATTATTATACTGAGGTAACATTGAGGCAAAAACGAGGAATGAAGTGCCTCCTTGTGAATGTCCGATGTAATGGAATTTCGGTCTTCTGGTCAAGTTAAGAATGTAATCGATCATTGCTGGTACGTCTTTTGTACCAATGTCGTCAAAGGAGAAGTCGAAGAATTTTGCGTGATCATTCTTGCTGTCGGGGTTTAATGTAACGTGATTACGGGAGTTGAGTACGCCTCTTGCGTTACCCATCCAGACGTCGTAACCTTCGTCGGCAAGAATATAAGCTGAAAAAAAAATAAGATCGTTTCATATAAACAGTATAATACGATTATTAGTTTAATTTTGTAACGGAGATCAAATGAAATTACTCCACCTGATGGTAAGTGGCTGAAAAGTCAACGTGCTAAAGCCAAACGTGGAAATGGCTAATACAGCTGCGGAAGGCAACTGCGTTAGCCACCCTCGCCTTGCCTACAAATACGCTGCAAGGCGCTTAAACAAATATTTTATACGTACGCGCGTACCTAATCTTCGTGATCCAATAGGTCTTCAAAGCGCTGGAGGAAAAACGTTTTCAGAACTCCGCTACTATTACTTCATGGGTTACGTCCTTGACATAATATTAGGATTAAAATAATTAAAATGAAATCATAACTAGTGTTATGATTTCATTTTAATTATTTTAAATTAACACTAGTTAACACTAACACTATAACACTATAACACTAGTTATGATTTCATTTTAATTATTTTAATCCTAATATTATGTCAAGGACTACGAAGATAAGAGATATTCAATTTATTTTTGTAACTATTCCGTTAGTAGTTAAAATGCTTTCTAGACCGTTTGTCCGATTATCTCTTACCTAAGCTGCGTCCCGGACCTAGAACGATATAGGACATTCCACAACTCTGCAGGCCGTGCATCAGGAACACGACAGGCTTGGAGGTCCTCGCACTGCCCTTAGTTCCGTCACGACCGAATGGTATCCTATTTACTTCCAGAATATAGCCATCACTAGTCGTTACTTGATGCGATTCTGAATAATAGCCATCTTCGGCTATTCTCGCTACCTGGAATATCAGAATGGTTAATGCTATATAAAGTAATATAATAATTTTTATATATAAAAGTATATAGTGATATAAATCACTTGAAGACTAAAGTAGCCACCATGTATCTCTATGCGTCTCCTTTCAACTAAAGGTAAGATTCTCCTCTATGAAAGAATGAAAAGCTTTGGCTCAGGTAGGACCTGATTTGATTTAAATAGGGCGTCCCGAAGAACACCGAGTTGTATTCTTCATTTTACATTACTTTTGAGTTTTAGCTAATAAAGATAAAAAAGCTGTGGTAGGTCATCATGTGGGTATCATAAGGACGCAGTTGTAGATTATAAACCTAATATCATTAAGTTTTATTACATCTATAATACAACTTTGTGAAAATTTATAGAAATTTTAGGAAACTATTTCAGATCGACTGTTAAGAAAAAAAAATCGTAATGATGCTTAGAAACATATTTCATTTGTTGATAAAAACATATTTGATTAGCAAGATGCGTCGAAAAATTTAAAATTAAGATTTGATAAAAGTATTATTTTATAGCACGATGGTGGGAAACAAGCGGACGATCCACCATCTTGTAATCGTTCACTATTGCGTAATTATGAAAACCTAAAACCAGTAGGACAGTGGTAAATGGTAAAAGTTGTATGTGATAGCCTGGTGTGGTAAAAACAAATAGTAGTTAAAGGTAGTCTAGGGGAGTAGAGCTTGCAGATTATTTCCGACAACAGTAGGGTTCTTGTACACAAATAATAAATAATTAAATTATAATTCTAACCAACGTAGTTTAACATGGAAAATAAAATCATTTGTTTGTTTTATACTTTTTTAATATTAATTTTGGAATATTTTAAAGTTTTACAATTAACGTGAACTTCTCTACTTCAGGGTAAAGGTCTGAGATGACCAGTCGTCTCTATTCTACTCAAGTACTAAGCAAATACCACCCATATCTGGTCGATATACCTAATATCCGAACTATGCGCTTTCGTTCCTCATTCATAATGCGCACGGCCAGGGACTGGAATGCTCTTCCGGCGTCTGTATTTCCGAACGCATACAACCCGAACCTCTACAAGGTGCGAGTACATAGGCTTCTCATGAGTAAGTTCGCTCCAACGTAGACCTCATCTATGCTTTCGCGCTCGATGGAGGTCAAGAGCTTACCCATTTATAAATAAATTAAAAAAATATTAATTTACTCACCGCGTCAAAATATCCATTTAACGACTTCACATTTCCAGACAGAGCTTGGGCACAAACTATTAAGGTCACTACTGAAATTATTCGCAACATTATGATTCCACGTATGACAATTCTTTTCCTTTCCGCCTTATATTTATAATGCAGAAATTATCCTTATCTTAGGATTAATATTTAAGACGTATACATATGTAAAATCTACATAAATATTTTGTCGGAACGTGCATAAAATGTGTATCATTAAAAGTTATATATCTCAAATATAAATAAATAAACGCTACCAACAACAGTTAGAATACCTTATTCTATGTTGGGAGCCAGAGACATAACAGCACAAGATCAACCAAACCGATCGAAACAGATGTCTTTTTAGGGTTCCGTAGCCAAATGGCAAAAACGGAACCCTTATAGTTTCGTCATGTCTGTCTGTCCGTCCGTCCGTCCGTCCGTCTGTCCGTCTGTCCGTCTGTCCGTCTGTCCGTCCGTCCGTCCGTCCGTCCGTCCGTATGTCACAGTCATTTTACTCGAAGACCATTGGCTCTATC
This sequence comes from Hestina assimilis, assembly GCA_023373885.1. Lineage (NCBI taxonomy): Eukaryota > Metazoa > Arthropoda > Insecta > Lepidoptera > Nymphalidae > Hestina > Hestina assimilis. The sequence goes on along the minus strand of CM041740.1, from coordinate 3,893,662 downwards.
TCTCTATCTTACTAAATAGATGTATTCTATGAACCGCACAACGATTTTGTAATAAAATCTTAAAATAAATAAGAATTAAGGGTAGCAGTCCATACATGTAACTCAGTGTTGAAAAAAATTTCAATGTATGGAGACGTGTGAGATATCTTTGGATAGATCTATCAAAATGATAAGGAGGTTTGATTTCGACTTTTTTCATTAAGTCAGTAGTTGTTGAGATATTAGCTCCTAAAGTCATAAAAATTGTGTCGCCCCCTCTAACTTTTGAACTATGGGATTTAAAATTCTGGGAAAATTTGAGCTGGTAGGACATCAAATAAAATTTCAACCACACTTGGTTCTTTGGTTTCGTTTGGGTCTACAAATTTTAGAGATATATAAGCTGGCCCATATCTATGTTTTTCATATTACTTTTAAAAATTACTATGACAATACCAACTTATCTTTGCGGTCGATTTTAATTCGTTATCATTTTTAAAGCCCTTAAGATTCTTCATAACCAAGCTGCGGAACCCTTTAGTTTCAACTGTGCGTTGTCCACAACGCACTTGACTGATAATTATTTGAATGTAGGTATGGTCAATACAAATCTCAATATTATTGTCAAAATATTAGTAAAAGATCGTTTTAATTTAATACGCCATTCAATACAAAGAACTTATTTATGCGGAAGAAAAGCTAATAAAGCAATTAGATTATAATCAATACTAATTTATTGACCATAATATTAAGATATATATTTATTATATTTATGTTATTTTTCAAAGTCAATATAAAATTATTGTACCACTATCTATATTATTATATTACACTGTTTGCGATGCGCCCAAACTCGACACCGGAAGAGAGTATTTGTTGTGAGAAAATATCAGACATTTGTTTACTCATTCTTAATCCGTAGTATAAAGCTAGTTATGGTCCCGTAGCGAAATAGCAAAAATGGAACCCTTATAATCCTTTGCCGTCTGTTATAATTTTATTATTGTTTTTTTTAAACAATTTTTATAAGATCGTCCACGCTATCTCAGGTATATCACAGGTGACAGAAAGTCTGGTTCATTTTTCGCCCATATAATCGGTATTGTGATTCATTCATTTTTGTCTATTTTATTTGTATAATTAATTAGGGATAGGGCGGAATGAATGAGAAAGGAAAAAAAGGAAGGTAACAGTGGGGGTGGAAGATTGGGTCTCCGGCGTTCTCACTTATCGTATAGTGTGTTAAATATAAGTTGAACCATGCGCAGTAACACGTTTTTGGGTCTCAACCGTATGCGGTACGAAGGGGCCGCGTAACTATAGCAACGCGGCGACGCTAGACCCGATTAGTACACTCGCTCACGGTTCTTTTAGTTTTTTAAAAATAAATTATTAAATATTAAAATAAAATATTATATATTTTTGTCAGATGTGTAAACATTTAATTTTATTTGAGAAGATAGGGTGTCATCCCAATAAGTGACAGTGATTAAAAACGTGCATTAACTATTATTATTTTTTAATATACTTTTTTCCATACTATCTATATGTTTTATTCTATTTAAGTAATTAATAACAGTAACGAATAAATAATAAATTTAATTTAGAAGAATCAATTACAATATTAAATACTTAATTCCGTTTTCCTACTTTATAAAAAAATCTATTTAAATAAGACGAAATCAATGTTTTTGTCTAACATTTTTGTGCATCATTGTACCTGCGCAGAAGCGGCCATTTTGGTTCGTTTTACATTTAAGGAACTATACCAAACATAACAGTATCTACTGATGCTGTTACTTTACGCCGATTTACTGTGACCTTAGTACTCTACCGGTCGAGCCGACTCCTCTGTCCTGGGAGGAGCATGGCTCTACTACAATAAAATGTACTACGTGCTTAAAGATCTCGTGCAATGGGCACATCATTCAGGTAAAATACTAAGGGCGAGACGAGAACCAGAGTCATCTGGATTGGAAGTCTGCCACTATTATGGTATTCAAATGAAGTTTTCCAACCTCAGGGGGGCCGTCGTTTGTAAAGCGTTATTTATGACCAAGAATAATCTATGGCTTAGTTAACTTACGATTTCGGTTGATTTATTATTTAAAACACTTAAACCAATAGATACGGAGATAACCAAAGCCACCTGTTCCGAAATAGCAAATTTTGTTGATTGATACTGTATTTTACGCTATATACTCATAAGAGGGTTTTACCCAGCTATTAGCACGTGATACATAAAACTAACGTACGTAAATATAATAATTGCAACTTGCCATGAATGTATCCACTTTTCGGATGGTTTTTCTAACTAATGACTTAGGATCGTTTCCCGTACGTGACACATGTTTGTATTAATCATGTAGCACATAAACAATTTTAAAGATCCAGAAGGCAATGGCGAAACAAACACATATAGACCCCGTCGCCCGCTTTTGGGATAACCACTGTCATAGCAGAGATTATTCCACCAGTGTAATGTGATAAGTCTTTTGTTCCAAACCACCGCAGTGTCAAATATTCTACCGCCAAACAGTACTGCTTAGGCATTAATGTGTTCCAGTTTGAAGGGCACTGTACGCTAGTGAAATTACTGGGCAGAGGAGATTTAAGAATCAATATCTCGAGGTTGGCAACGCGTGAGTGGCACCTACTAATGTGCTGCAAGCGCTCATAGGCTACGGCGCCCACTTACCATCAGGTGGGCCGTATGCTTGTTTGCCAACTTATAACATAATATATTTTTTTTTTTTTTTTTTTTCCTGCGGGTTTATTTTCCGCACTTAGTCCTGTTGGACCCATTGTGCGTGAGATAGAGGTGCGGCATGGGGCAGTCAAGACAGCCACCCCAGCTCCCGCCAAAAACCAAGAGCGCCCCTCGGCTCTCTCAGTGCTTCACGAAGCGTGTTCGGCTTCCCAAGGTGTGTAGCCCTGTACTCAGCCACCGCAGGGCATTGTAGCATGACGTGAGTGGGAGTCTCCTCCTCACTCAGGCAACCTCTGCAAAGAGGGCTGTCCGTTACCCCCAGGCTAGTGAGGTGCTTATTAAGTTGACAGTGACCCGTCAGGAGTCCTATCATACATCGTAATTCCTTCCTACTCAGTCGTAGAAGTTTAGTCGCAAAGCCTCGATCTATGTCGGGAAGGACCGCCCTGGCTTGTCTACAGTCTTCACGTTCAGTCCAGTATCTGGTGTGCTTGTCCATGTACTGGATATGAAGCCATCTTTTCAACTGACTGAACGGTACTGGTAATATGGGTTCAGGTCCGATCACTTTGCCCTTAGATCCTAACTTTGCAAGTTTATCTGCCATATCGTTCCCTATAGAGCCGCAGTGACTCCTCGTCCACTGGAGCGTGACCTCATTGTGCTCAGAGATCTCGCCCAGAGCTACTTGACACTCACGTATGAGTCCCGATCTAACACTATTGGCCGAAAGGGACTGGAGCACTGCAGCACTATCAGAGATTATTTTGACATCATGTCCTCGTATGTTCCTGGACCTTATTACGTTGGCAGCTCGTATTATGCCTACACATTCTGCCTGATAGACAGTATTGTGGGCTCCAAGAGTTATGGTCATTTTCACCTTTAGATCGTTTGAGAAGACACCCGTACCAGTGCCTTCACTGGTTTTGGATCCATCGGTGTAAATTCGTATCTCCCCAGGTGCGGGTTCAACTCGTTGCTCCTGCATCTGTATGCAGTATTTCTTATTGAAGTTATACTCGCGTGGAATGCGGTCACAGACCGCTTGTATCATGGGATGTGCCTTTGATGCCTCGTCCATGATAACTCCATGTTTGGTCTTCATGTTTGATTTCCACATGCCACTGGTCCCAAGTTCAAGTGCTGCAATCGCCGCCTCCTGTTGAACCGGACAAGTGCAGCGGAATTAGACCCAGTGCAGTTTCCATGGCTGCTGAAGGTGTGGATTTCATGCTTCCTGTGATGGCCAGACAGGCGCATCTCTGGAACTTTTGTAAGTGCTTTTGCCCGACTCCAAGTGTGGTTCTGGGCCACCACACAATAGAGCCGTACGTTATAATAGGCCTGATCACCGAAGTATATAACCATTTAGTGATACTTGGTTTCAGACCCACGTCTTACCAGAAGCATTCTCCTGCATTGAGCAAACGCTATGCAGGCTTTCTTGGTTACTTTCTCCATGTGTAGGCTCCAGTTCAATTTAGAATCAAGTGTAATGCCTAAGTACTTGACGCTAGTTGAAAAGTTGAGTTCTTCACCAAAGAGTCTTAGCGGTCTTTGTATTGAGAAGACCCTTTTGGCCGTAAAAATAACTGCTTCCCGTTTTCTTCTGATTCACAGTCAGTTGGTATTCACGACACCATTGCTCTGCCAATTCTAAGGCGCATTCTTCATGATGTCGCATAGTAATTGCTCGTCTTTGCCGTTTATGATGATTGTTAAATCATCCGCATAACCTACTGTGAAGTATCTGCTAGAATTCAAACGATTGAGCAGGTCGTCCACCACCAAGTTCCACAATAGTGGCGATAGTACTCCCCCTTGCGGACAGCCCATCGCCACAAGTCCCCTGGTGGTGTCGTTCACAGTAACAAGCACCGCCCTTTGTCTCAACATAGTGTCAATCCAGGCACGCAAGGTTTCTGGAACTCCATGTCTGATCAGGGCTTGGTTAATACTATTGAATCTCGTCTTGTCAAAAGCACCTTCAATATCAATGAAGACACCTAAAGCTGACTGTTTGTTCTCGAGTGCACTCTCTAGTTTCTGAACTACACTGTGTAGAGCGGACTCCGTGGATTTGCCTGTAGAGTAGGCGTGTTGGTTCATGTGTAGGGCTTTTGCCACAAGTGCTGTGTCTCGGATGTACCTATCACATAGTCTCTCTAGGGTTTTTAGTAGAAAAGAGCTAAGGCTGATCGGTCGAAATGATTTAGCCAGAGTGTAATCACTCTTACCTGGTTTGGGTATGAAGATTACTCTTACCTCTCTCCAACTTGTTGGTATGTATTTGTGGGCCATACAAGCTACAAAAAGACGCACAAGGTAAGGGGCAACTAAATCCTCAGCCCACTGCAGGAATGCCGGGAAGACCCCGTCAGGTCCTGCTGCCTTGAAAGGCTTAAATGTGCCAATCGCCCAACTTAACCTTAACATAATATATATCATATATGTATCATCAGTTTTTATATATTAGTTTTAGTTATTTTTTTCGAAGGCGCTTTGCTTAAACCACCGCTAAATTATTCCCTTAAAAATGTCACGTATATCGTCTTTCTTGAGATTATATTATCAATATAAATTACGAAATAGATTTTTGAATTAAATGAACACAAGACGAGCAAATAGCTCAGCCACTGAAATGTAGCAAAACCTATTGGAAACGAATAGAAAAACCAGGTACGTCTAAAATATCTACAGAACGGAAATTGTAAAAATTTAAGAGAATGATTATTGGAAATTCTTTCTCTTTGTTAGACTATGGAAATTTACCGGTATCATTCTTAAAATTTTTATAATATTTTTGAAACTCTTAGAAAAAATATACCGATTTCAATATTTAAAAAAATACTTAAAATTTAGAAATTGTTTGTCTTTGTGTTATTATGGAAATTTATTTTTAATTTTAATTAAATTATTTAATTAAATAATTTTAATTTATGATACCATTCTTAAAATTTTTATAATATTTTTGAAACCTTCAGAAAAAAATGTACAGATTTCAAAATTTAAAAAAAAATACTTAAAATTAATTATAAATGTCTAATCTATAGTAAAATATCGACACTTATCATGGCACCGACGTCTGCTGTAGAAAAACGTATAATCTATCTAATAATAATAGTTTGGAAATAGGTATTTTATTCGATATTTGAAGTACGTACCTTTTAAAAATGTGATTCGTCTTCATTACCTTCCTAATGTGAAAGGGTCATTTAGTCGTTTCAATTTTCATTACAGACTTCAATTTAAGGTCCAATCGCCTTTTCGGCTTCATCAGCGTTTTCACCTCCATTACTTTCAAGAAGGTGGTTAAATTTCAGAAGGGCGAAGTCTCTAAGATTCAACGATTATATTTGAATTTTTTATGCATTTAGCTTTAATGGAAGTCTTTTAATTTGGACTTAAAATAAAAAGGAATTGTTTTTAGGGTTCCGAATCCAAAGGGTCCCATAGAGAGAGTTGAAATTTTGACAGGATATTTCTGTAGTCGGAACAATAACAAATACTAAAAATAGAAGAAAATTTTAAAATAAAAGGTCCTTATACAATTTGATATTTTTGATGTTTTTTGCTGAATCTCATGAACGGTTAAAAACATTATTGGATATTCTATAGATTGGGTATTTCTACCGCCGCTACAATAAGAAATTTAATTTCAAAATACTTGATATTTTTATCCGACGGAGGTACGGAACTCTTATGTGCGAGCCCGACACTCGCTTACCAGGTTTTTTTTTACTTCATTAATTTTTCTATTTCCCCTCTAATTAAGAACGTAGCTTGTTCCAAGGGTGAGTGCAATGTTACTCCAAAAAGGTGATGATTGAACCAGCAACCCTCGCGTTCCTTCAACAGTAAAGCCTAAGTTTGAACTTTTAAAAAACCTATTATATTTTATTTATGGTAATTCAAATATTGTATTTTTTTAATATTCAAAATTTTAGATTTTTTTTTAATATAACCACAGATCACAGTAACTTTTAGATTCACCAACAAAGTAATACTGTGAGTTTATTTTAAAAAAGAAAATTATAACTCTTAAAATATATTACGTATAAAATTACATAATCTTAATTGTAGGAAGATTATTATTTTGCGCCTGCAATTCTAATCTCTATCGCCTGGTAATACGAGTCTCCATATTTTCTGGTTATTTCATATGTAATCTAAATTATGTTATAATAGTCTATCAAATTACTTTATTACGTATAAAAAATTTACGATCAAAGCTGAACACTAAAATCTAAATCCAGTCTTCCTTCTGTCTTGTTATAATCTTCATCAGCAGTTATTGAAATATTAGCTTCTCCCTCCCTAGAGCTTCTGAACTGTGTGATTTAAAATTCTGGAAAAAAGAGGTTTTAAAACATCAAAAAAAAAATCCCAGGGCAGTTATTTTGTAGAAGATAAGTCTACAAATTTTAAATATATTTAAGTTTTTCCCATAACTTGTTTTTTTTTTTTCATATTTTTAACAAATCATATGACGTTACCAACTTATTTTTGCGGTCGATTTTAATTCTTCAATATTTAACTTCTTCTTCATCAGGCTGCGGAACCCTTTTTGTCAACTAAGATGAAAATGTTATACATTTCGTAAGCACTTGAAGCGCTTGTTACTCTAAAACTGTATTTTGTTAGACTTGCTACTTATCAGTTGGGTGTGAAGCGTTCTTCTAAATGAATAACTTTTAATGGCGACCAAGCGCTAAGTGCTACAGGAAACAAATAAAGTTTCAATGCGGGCAACAGGGAAAGTTTTAACACGTGTAGAGTGAAGTTGGTTACAGTGGAGAAGGGTTCTCAATTTAGTATTTTTATACACCACTAGCTTCTACTAATAGCTTCGGTCCCGAGAATAACGATTTTAATACAAATTATGAACCCAATTTTACAAACTTTCAATGTTATATTTTTTATATCGAATCAACAGCCTAAAAATAAGTTTCAAGCTTCTAGCTCTAAAATAAAGTTACCTCCATACAAATTTTCATCCCCCCTTTCAATGTAAAATGTAGCCTAAGTCCTTTCTCTGGCTCTAGACTATCTGCGTACCAAATTTCATTTAAATCAGTTTAATAGTTATGGCGTGAAAGCGCGACGGACAGACAGAGAGACAGGGAGATTTATATTAGAAATACTTTCGTATTTATAAAATACTTAAGGATAAGGATAAAAGAAGTAGTGAGAAGAAGTAATGATATTGGTTAATTTAAAAGATAATGATGGAACATAGGTTTTATTGGTTCTTTCATTCTTTTTTTATTTACCAAGGTTGGCATACAAGCATACGGTCCGCCTGATGGTAAGCAGTCATCACAACCTATCAACGCTTGCGATACTTGAAGTAGCACATGCGCGTTGCCAACCCAACGGATAGGAGGGATAGATAAACAGAGGGGTGGGAAATTGGGCCTCCGGCGCTCTTACTCATCGTTTTCATAAAATAAAATTTCTCAGATAATACTGAAAATCTAAATCTAATTCAATTTGATCATTATTCTTATTTCTATTAATGAATTTTTAAGGCGCTGAAGCGATTTTAAAGCAAATTTAAATCTACTTCAAAAAATAAGTTTCCCAGTAATACAGCTATGACATAAGGCCGGACAGACGGACATGACGAAATTACAAGGGCTTTGTTCTTTGCCATTTGGTTACTGAACCCAAACAATAAAACTCTTTTAACAGCAAAACTACTGGTAATAACTAGTGTTTTAGGAGTGGATTAGAGACTAGTGGACTAATTAATTACATTAGGGTGGATCATTCTAAGATTAAAGCGCTCGAGTGCGTAACTGCATTTCTCCAAGTAAAAAAAAAAATTATGTTAACTTAGGTCTCCTGTTGAGATTTAACTCGCCGCCTATGCAGGCTTATACTATTCAGTAGGTAGGGTTGTCTGTACTGCTTTTATGTAAGGGTACAAGTAATAAATAATAATAATAAACGCTACACACTCAACGGCCCCCATTAGGATAATAATATCCTGTGTCGGGGTCCGGAAACATTCACAATGACAAGGACAAACACAACCAGACCGGAAAACATGCCTGTACGATTAATACAAACATCTGCTCCGACCGGAAATCGAACCCGCAACCGTCGAGGCTTAAGGCAGACTCAAGTGTGGTTGAGTGTGGCAGAGTCAAGTGTGGTTGAACTTTCACAACAACAAATAAAACATAAAATTATTCTTATTCTATAACTTCTTCTTCTTGTACATTTCATTGTATATAAAAATATGTTTTTTTTTAACGTTTTTAACCCCATATTTCCGCTAAAAAAACAGAATCAATAAAAATGTCATATAGTTATCGAACCTAACGAACTTAATTTTACGAGAATCGGCTGAGAAATGCGACCTGTAGAGATCGGACGGACATCCGCCGGACATCGGAACATACGTAAGCATTTTTGTAAGCTGAAACGGAGACGCTACCCTCACGCTTCACGCTTGCTTGGTCAATGAGTAAAATAGTAAGGTAAATCACTTAAACCGGATTAAAATCGGGCAGCCCGCCAGACAATATCACCAGCCTGGTCGAAGAACCCTCCTTGTGTTGAAGGGATATCACACATCGTACCTTCACTACATACTTGAAGTTACGATTGTTGATATAATTTATAGGATAGTTGTATTCCTTATCGCACGTCGCGATGCACTCGGAGCATCACCTTCATTACCGATGACATGGCAGTCCACAGCCGTGGTTCAGATTCGCAGGAGGCAGGCAACCTATGGACGTAAGCCTCAGTGAAGGCTCAGTAGTTCGCTATCTCCGCCCGGTGACGCTATCAAGGCCAGTAGAGTCAACAGCAATACTGAATCAGAAAAAAGGATTTAAATCGCCGAGGTAAATTCATGGGTTGCTTAAAAAATCTTTATTAGACTTTTTGAAGTAGATATCAGAGAGCTGAAAAACATTATTTTCGTCATCTTATCTCATGGTACTAGTACACTTTATTGCGTCTAGAAGCAATAGCGGTTATAAATTGAGTGCAAGGAACTTACAGTTTTATGAATGTGTCTCAGTTTTGTTATGTACAGAGCTCTCGGTTGTAAAAAGATATGGAAGACCTTTGTTTGCGAAATGTTCAAATCAACTGAAATATTCAAACACTTCGTAATCCTCTCGAGACAAAGGGTTAAGCTTAAAAATTTTATGATTTTTCTTTGTTTCTGTAATAAAATTTTATAGTGTCATCTGTAGATTGGCGCAGGTCGTTGTCTTAGAATAAAACCAAGTTTGGTTTTAGAAAATAATAATATTATAAATGCGATACTAACTCTGTATCTCTGTCTGTTTGTCGCGTTTTCACGCCAAAACTACTGAATGAATTTAAATGAAATGTTGTACACAGATAGTTTAGAGCCTGAGAAAGGACACAGGCTACTTTTCAATGCGAAAAATAAGTTGTAAAGGGTTGAAAGGGGGGATGAAATGTTGTATGGAAGTATCGTCATTTTCAGAGCTAGAAGCTTCAAACTTATATTTGGACGCATTTAAGCAATACCATGTCAACCCACACGAATGTCATTTCGAGAAAAACGCGTTTAAAAATTTTGAACAACTTGCTTTATATGATTTTTTATATATTGGTCAAGTTTTTAGCAATTTCAAGATGTATGTAAGTTATTTTACTTATTTTCACATAAAATAAGCTTACAAACTGCATATTTCGTATATAATATAACCCAAAACGTTCAAAATAATATATAAATGGCATGATTAAAAAATGGCTTTTTTAGAAGCTTTAAAGCTTAAACCCCTACAAATATTAAAGAAAAATGTTCTTTAGCCATTTACCAACACTTCTGCATATATAACTCAGTTTTTTCAATTTTGTGGGTTGACATGGTATTGCTCATTTGCGTCCATTTAGCCTTGTTGGTTCGATATAAATAAATAAGACATTCAAATTTTGGTAGGGGTGGGAAATCATTATTTTAATACAAATTCTCAATAATGATTCACGCAAGCAAAGCCTCTGAAAGAGCCGCTAGTAAGGAAATACAGTTTTAAATTGACTGTAAGAAGAGATTCGTTTCATCAAAAAATTCTTAATTTTTAATGGATATTAAGGTATTTTAATATTTCTACATAATAATTTGGATGGAACCGAAACAACTAAACACAAGCACACAGCCAAACGCAAAAAATGTCCTTATGCTTAATATTATCTGTTTAATTTGTATCTTCTCTTTTCTTTTTATTTTAATGCCTATCTGCGACAAGTTAAATTGCAGCACTTTGTTAAAAACTATAATATTCCGTCCTATCTGGATAAGACTAATATTTAATACAGCCTGGATAAAGGCTACCAAGAAAGAAGAATAACTAATCTTAACTTATTTACGTATTTAAGGTAAGAGCATCAGATTGTTTAACATACATTTTACAATGATGTAACCAAAAAATACCAGACAAGTCCGTACGCACAATGGAGACTGAAACATTCCGCAACATGAAGAGGAAGAATCTTTATGACTTTAATATTAAAAATCACTACATAGTATAAAACAAAGTCGCTTTCTCTGTCCCTATGTATGCTTAAATCTTTAAAACTACCCAACGGATTTTGATGCGGTTTTTAATAGATAGAGTGATTGAAGAGCAAGGTTGATATGTATAAAAATAGTGGAGAATAAAAAAAAAAAAATTGAGGTTTCTAATTTTATGTCGTAAATAATTACATTTAACGCGTGCGGGACACGGGCAGTAATGAATAAATCAAAACTACTGGATCGATTTTAATCAATTTTTCAGTAAATGACATAGGCTATATACCCGTATATTTTATACCCGTGCAAAGCCGGAGCGGGCCGCTAGTTATATATAAAAACAATATGAAGAAACTACGAAACCCTAAAAGGCTGTATGTGTAAATTCTTATCGGAGATCGTAAGATTTGTTTAAGATAAAATTTTCGTCCATGTTGTTTTGAATATAAAGCTACGGGCTTACCATGAACTTTTAGTAAAAATTCTATTTCGATCCGATTCAATCCTGACAGTAAATCGATCCAGATTTTATATGAGCATGACGTATAAATATATTATATACCATCATGGTACGAAATAGCGCTGTATCTCAGTTTCTTTGTCTTTGTCTTAGTACAAAATAGGAAAAACCAAGCACGACGTAACCGCAATAAGCGCGGTACCGGTCCTACGGCTGATGTATTTCGAGCCGCAGCGCCCACCGTGCTTATGTATCTCTCCCGAGTGGACCAGCAGACATCGGGGGAAAAGATCCTGGAGTACATCGCTAGGAAGACCCAAAATGTTTTAGGTGCTGGAGAACGGGCGGTATTGAAGCTGGAGCGGTTGGAGTCGAGCCATACTACGAATTTCAAATCGTATCTCCTCCAAATTAAGGCTCAGCACAAATCCATGTTCTTCAGTTCAGACTTTTGGCCAGCAGGAGTTGTGTACCGTAAATATAGGGAAGCAAAGACTAAAAGTTCCCATAAATAGTGATAAGTGTAGTGTTGTAATATTTTATTTTATGTTATATATGAATAATATGTATGTTAGTCCGTAAGGTATTTAATGTAATAATCTATATATGTATGTATTTTATCTTTGGGCCTTGATGCCTGAAAATAAAGAATTAAATAAAAAAATAAAAAATTTAGGTCGTCATTAGAATCGCAATAAGAGTTAATGGTAAACCCCCTGAATCTAAAGTCGGTTACAATTATTAACAGTTCAATTAATTGACTAATTAATTATTATTAAGGATCACGTAGTAATAATTTACCGATGACAAAATTTGGACAGCGGTGAGGCCACAGCAGAGACAAATTAATTTGTGGTCGATGCTCTTTCCAATTCACATATAATGTAAATTGCCATTGAATGGCAATTTACATTATATTTTGCAAGCGATGGAGCAGAAAATATTGTAATGTTCAAATCATTAACAAATTTATGTTTCATATGGAGTTTGTGTGTTTAAAAGAGTTTATATTTTAGGATTGTGTCTGTCAAACTATATAATTAAATAGACGATATAAAAATTATATTTTGTAACATAAAAAAAAACTTGAGAGATGTCAAGGGATACCCGGATGGAACGAAGTTCCATTCGATTTTTATGTACAAAAAACCTGTATACACTCAATAAAAATTATCACTGTTCAATGCGAAATAGAAAGACGAAACGAAATTAACTGGCTTGCTTTCTATGAGAGATAAAGATAGAGACAGAAAGAGAAACACGCGCACGCCGCACGGCTTACCAGTATAGCAAAAAGTGTCGTTACAATTTTTGGTCTTAATTTTTTCCGTCTAGCCCCCTTTTGCAACGTCCTTATCGCGCGTTCGTTCCACTCGAACTTCATCCCAATAAAATAGTTGTAAAAATAAGAACTGTAGCAGAAGAGCCAAGCTGTGGTAGTAGAGCCATAATTCTCCCAGCACAAATGTGTCAGCTCGACCGCCAAAGTACTACCCTCCAACAGAAAATCGGCGTAAAGTAACGGTATCAGTAGGTACTGTTGCGTTTCGTACGATGAGTGAGAGCGCCGGAGGCCCATTCTCCCGCTCCCCAACCTCCCTTCCCTTTTCCCTTCTTATCTCTTCATTCCTATCCCTTGGGCTAGCAACACGCATGCGATACTTCAAGTATCGCAAGCGTTCATAGGTTGCGGTGACCGCTTACCATCAGGCGGACCGTATGCTTGGTTGCCGACCGTAAAGACATAAAAAAAGTCAACAGTAATTTTTTAGCTTTTTTTTTTATATAAACGCCGGAGGGCAAATAACTCCACTCCACCTGATGGTAAGTGGAAGTGGAGTCCACACGCGAAGGTGGCTAATATGGTTGCAGAAGTCGAACTGTACTAGCCATCCTCGCCCTGCATACCCGCAAGGTGCCTTATCAACATGTCAGCATAGTTTTGTAAAATTTATGGACATGCGAGATAGTTCTTTCTGTGATAAATGTGGCGTCAGCTGACGCTAATTCGTGGAGCATCTTGTGATTGATGACCTTACAACGAACTAAGAAAAGGTCACTTAAAACTACATATTTTACTTAGAAAATAGATTCGTGCCGTTTGTCTACTGCAGATGTTGTTGAGATAAATAACAACGATTTATATTTTACTATATTTTTTTAAAGTTTTGATAACAAATTGAAATGGCTTAACTGTTAGAAGAATAGAATACTTGTGTGATGTGGTAGAAATTGAACTACACAACAGTTTAGTAGTGTGGCAAAATTTTGAAATTTTGGACGTGACGACCCCACAGCCCTCTATTGGGATAATCTCTATCACAGTAAAAATTATTCCACCAGTGCAATGGTAGGTCTTTTGTTCCAAGAGGACAACTAGGTAGTTACCACCGAAGCGTTAAATATTCTACCGCTAAGCAGTAGTGTCTTAGGCATTACCGTTTTCCGCTTTCAAGTACTGGGTAAACGAGATGTTGCAAGCGCTCGTAGGCTACGGCGACCGCTTACCATCAGGTGGGCCGCCTGCTTGCCAACTTAATAACATAAAAAAAAATTAAGAATAAAAAAAATCGTAATCTTTCTAAGTACAAGAGAACGCTGAATCGCAGTATCTTAAAAAGCATTTTCTTTTAGTTTCAAGTATTTTTCCTTCTCGGAAAATTACTTGATTTTGAAGTTTCTATTCATAAACATACTATATACAATAGACATGACCTAGAACATACAGAGAAAATGTTAAAGACAAGCTGTTGCTCTTACGTAAATTCAACATCAACGCGCCGAAACGAAGTTAATCACACAACTTTATTCGATTATGTTCGAAGCTTGTGACTAACTTCTCTCTCTTCTTTCTCTGTCTACAACTTATCGTCAGAGACAGAAGAGTGCTTGACAACCTCCTTGCTTTGTATATGTCATTGATAAATCAATTTATATTGAAAGCATATATTATTGAAAGATCATTTATAATATAACATACAAGTGTAAAACATAATTCAGATAAGTAAAGAAGAATACAAAATGACGATCGTTTTGGATGACCCGGGGGAAATATCGTGTTCACATTGCGCGCTTAAAAAAACATTCATTATAATTGCAGTATCCGCTGTGCTACCTATGGTTGTATTTTCTGCTGTGCTACTATTACTCGCTTCGGAGAAAATGGATTCAGAACTGGATAGTATTACAAGTGTGATTGTGGAATTTGTACTTTGCCTACTATATGTTCAACTCTTCGTGGCTGCTTCGATTCTTATCATAAGCTTTCTAAAACGACGTCATCCGATAATGAAGTATCATATATGGTATCTCGTGTTTCACGTGATCAGTATGAGTTTATTTCTAGCGTCTGCTCTTGTTATGACTGTAGCGAATGATTCTTATATTCTGTCTGCTGTTATATTCATGGCTGGCTTTGTATATTTCTATATCATTTATTATATTTTTAACGTTAAGAAATTCGGTTGGAATGTTTTGAGAAGGAAATTTTGATTTTAATTTAGTCAATTAAATAATTATTATTTTAATAACTCTTTCATTTATTGTAAGGTCTTATATCGATAAAAATTAAATTCAAAGAACTGTTTTTGGGTTTGCGTACCCAAAGAGTGTCAACGGATTTCTATAACTAAGCCCCCGTCCATCCTGACACCGTCTGTCAGTAGACCGTCGCTACAACATTTTTTTTGAAACGAAGTTCCTTATCGCGCGTTGTGAAAGAGGGCTAGACGGAAAAAATTCTTACGAAAAGTTGTCACGACACTTTTGCTATAGTAAGCTATTGTAAGCTGTGCGGCGTCGCATGTTTCTCTGTCTGTCTCTCTCTCTTATAGAAAGCAAGCCAGATATTTTCATTTCTATTTCGCATTGAACAGTGTGGTGTCGCGACGATTATTTTTGTTGAGTGTATACAGGTTTTTTGTAAATAATAAATAATGTTAATAATAAAAAAATATTATTATAACTTAAAAAAATAAAATTTTATTACAATTCCTTCACTAATTTTTTTAAGAATATTAGCAATGCTTTTTCAAGACATTATTAATACTTCTATTGCTCGTCAAAATAAGCTCGAAGCTTGCGCTAGGAGTGGGTACGACAATAGCCCAAGGGGGTCAGGATGGAACCCACGACTCTCGCGCTAACGGAGCGGAGTCGGCCCCTTAACCGTTGACCTATTGAGGCTTCAAATTTTAAAATAATTTACATAAAAAAAAATTACAAAATACTCACATGATTCTATTTAAACAACAAACTTTTAAATAATTTCAGCATTATTATTAAAGAACACATTATTAATTTATTCAATTTAATGCTTTTTACTCCGTTATACTTTAGGCCTATTTCGTTGGTGGCTGAAAGATACAAAGCTTAACTCTAATCGGCTTTTACCACCTCATGCAAACTTGATAAATTTGCATAAACTATTCAAATTATTCCCGACCCTATTATGTTTTCAATAAATTTGAAAGGCGGAGACCGTCGGAGTGAAATTGAAATTACACATTCATGAAACAGGATTTCGTTTTATATATAATTCATATATAAAACGCTTATTATTTAGAGATTAGGGACATTCATTCTTCTTATACTTCTATTGTATTTTCATTATAATACAGTTGTTGTTCTTTGAAGAGAATATTAGCGTTGTTTTTTCAAATCATTACTTATATTCCTATTTCCCCAATTGAGTACGAGTCCGTAAACCCCAGACCTTCATTATTTTATAAAAGCTGGGAGTTTGTCAGCGCATGCTCCCAACATAGGTAAGAGCGATGGACCATTATGAAGTTTGGGTTACCGTGGCTTTGGCAGGTAAACGGTACTAAAGGTGTATAAATCATCAAATATTAAAATGTGATTTTTTATGTCATGATGGTTGGCAAACGAGCATACGGTCCGCCTGATGGTAAGCAGTCGCCGCAACCTATGAACGCTTGCTATACTTTACAAGTGCGTTGCCAACCCAAGGAACAGTAGGGATGGGATGAGAAGGAAAAAAAGAAAAGGAACAGAGTCGGGGAGATTGAGCCTCCAGCCTCTCACTAATCGCACGAAACGCAACAGTACCTAATGATACTGTTACTTGACGCCGATTTTCTGTGAGATGGTAGTACTACCCCGGTCGAGCCTGCCCTTTTGTTGTGAGAGAAGCATGGCTCTACTACCATAACAATGTTGGTACCTTCAGAGTGTTATTAAAAATCACGTCATTCATTGCGACACTTAATATCGTGGCAACCTCTTGCCGATTGCCGTCCTCAGAGCCGCTTAACACGACGCACAGGTTTTCTCCTCACCCCTCATCTTAAGTTGCAATATATGTGTAAGTTGATGGCATCTAGAATAACGTAGTTCTTTTAGAGTACTGAATAATTACATATTTAAAAGGCTTTAAAAATAAGGCAATCCAATAAAATCAGGTTTATAACAATAATCCATAGCTTAATATTTTTCTATTTTATATTTGGAGGAATAATATTGGAACGTATAAACTGCTATTAATAGACCTTCCTTCTACATTATATCCTCGGGAAAGATTTAGATATCCTCTCTTCCCAAAAAAAGGTCCTTTGGGAACTGAAAAAAGGCCCGTAATAGTCATTTTGGACTTCTTTACGACCTTGCTCGGCAAAGGTGGCTGGTATATTTTGAGTTAAAACATTCGTACCCATTATCTTCGTAGATACCTAACTAAATCGTCACTGAATGACTTATGGACTACTTCAAGCGTAAATCTGTGAATCGATAGATTTGAAATTTGGAAGGAAGTATTCCTTGTTACGGTAACGGGGGTAGCTATATTTCTGTTCAGAAATACTATTTTTCAGGTGGTGTAGTAAGTGGTGGTGGTGGGATTTAAATGCTAGCCTGATAAGCTAACACCATACGTTGGTAAAAAAACTCGTCAAGTGACTGCTGGTCAGCCATGTTGCGCGATCAGCCAGCATATAACTGGTTATAACTGGTTATATGCTAGCTTATTTACACCTTGTGGGTAGGCGGGGCAAAGGTCAAGAGCAGTTTGCTTCCTGCATATAGTATTAGCCACTTTCGAATGGTACTTCCACTTACCATCAAGTAGAGTACAGTCGTCTGCCCCTAAGCTAAATAAAAAGAACTTTTAAGTATATTGTACATAAATGATAATATACTATAAACATCAAGAGAGAAAACTTATTTATCTAAAATAAGTTTACCACACAAACCAAGTAACAAATATGGTATTAACATCACGTCTAACAGACATAAGTACTTCAAAAACTCCTAAACCATTACAATGATCGAAGACGTTAATAATAATAAATTAAGGGAAGCAAATGTTCTGAGCTGCTAATGGTCCAATAAATAAGAATACAAATGCTCAGTAATAAGGAGGATACAAGAAACTCTTTCGTATTCAAGTCACGAAGTATTTATGTTTTCTGGTGTGTCGGAACGACCGCAATTGAAGAAGCATTGGTATTCACTACCGCGTACTCGCACCAAATAACCATTGACATGATGGCATTTGTTTTAAATACGATATTTTACGGCGAAAAGTTGTTTTTGTTTACATTTGTTATGTTAGTTTATTCGAACGTATTTTTGAGCTTAGAAATAATTTGCTGTGCCCGCGATTTCGCTCACACCGTCTATATTGTTATTGTTTATTTAAACAAACAAACGAACAAATCTTTCGCTTTATTATTGTGTTGCTGTTCCAACAACTTACCGTATTGCATCGCCCGCTCGCGCTTTCTTTCTTATTGCTCAACTTCTATGTACCATATATTGATGTAATCCAGCCTTCGTCAAGAAATGTACTATCAAATGCAAAAAGAATTTTTCAAATTCGACCAGTAGTTCCAGAGATTAGCGTGTTCGAGCAAGCAAAGAAATAAAATCTTCAGCTTTATAATATTGGCGTGGATTTATTGTTTTCGTGAAAATACTGGTATATAAGGTGCTGTTTTTTTTTTTGTTTTCATGAAATTATAACGTTTTTTGTTCTATTATTTATTGTTTTGACTCTGGGATTTTTTATGTATTTTCCAGGCAATAGATTTTATGGGTACAGAAGTTTTGAAATCCATATTTATTATTTGTTAGCTTCATTCCACGGTTTCATAATTGTTTCCCCATGCAGTCTTTCATGCCCTATTTCACCTCTCTGCAGCCTTAAGTGTCTTTATGGTCACGTCATGTTCAAATTATCATAATCAGACGTTTAGACGAGACTCTCATAGCCACTCACTGATCAGTAAACGATGGGTGGGTTAATCAACGTTGCGCGAGGTGAGATACGTGATCGCGTAGTGGTATTTCAACTAAGCGCCTCCGTGCTTTTCAGACATAAACCAGTTTATTTTTTTGTATGACGTCTAAAGAAAAACATACAAAAATATCACGATTCTAAAACTATACTCTTATGTCTAAAATTCAATATTGTAAAAATAGTCTATAATTTCATTTAGATTTTTCTCGTGCAGAAAACATCGTCATTTTTTTTTTAAATAATAACTTTTTATTAATAATGTAACGTTAAGTTAGTGTCCTGTAATTTTCCCTTAATTTATCGATACCCCTCCTTTACGCTGTTCAGACGTGCAGAATTGCAACACATAAGGCCACCGCTAACATTTATTCAGCAGCCTCAAGGAATACTCGTCTCCTCATCGCAATATATTACGTGAAGCTAAGCCGCAGTGGCTTAGGTTGATGTCGTCGTCTGACAGGGGACATATAAGATGTCATCTGTCTAACGCTAGTGGATTGTCTTATCATTCTTTTGGTTTTTCTTGTAATCACTATTATTTAGCTAAAGTTTGCCATTGACCTAGTTAGAAGAAATTGAGATACGATGTATTTGTCTTAGTGAATCAGTTAGTTAATATATTGTTACGGTCTGGGGTTCTTAGATTTGGAAACAAACACCTGATGGCTCTGAATAAGACTTTATTGAGATACAGATTACACAACAGAACTTCACAAATCACAGGTCCAAATCACAGGTTAATCGTAGTCCAAAAGAATAGCCGAGGTCACTAATTATCGCACTTGTTCACTGGTATCACTTGTAGTTTCTTCGCTTGTTGCTCAGAACTGAATGACTCAGTCGACACGCCGGGCCGCTTATATAACGCGGAACTCGGGATCGAGAAAGTTCCGTCCGCGAAACTACTACACGTTTCGAGAATACATCTTTCTAGAACCCACGCGACGGTCGAGGAAGTAAACAAAGAAAGTAACAAGCGATTTTGAACCTTATTCCCTTGTGATAAAGTTCTCCGTAACAATATTTATAAAAAAGAATATCGTCATAAATGCAATGACTGAGCTGGTAATGATCAGTGGGCTCGATAGCTTTGTCTCAATGACTTCTTAGCGACTTAACAATTGGTGGTTCGACATCACAAGAGGTGTAGTTGTTCTATCTCAAAAAGGCGAGTGAGTTATAATAATAATAAATAAACGCTACACACTCAACGGCCCCCAATAGGATAGTGATATCCTGTGTCGGGGGTCCAGAAACATTCACAATGACAAGGACAAATACACCCAGACCGGAATTTTTTTTTTTTTTAAAAGTTGGCAAACAAGCATACGGCCCACCTGATGGTAAGTGGCTGCCGCAGCCTATGAGCACTTGCAGCACCATTAGTAGGTGCCACTCGCGCGTTGCCAACCTCGAGATATTAGTTCTTAAATATCGTTCACCCAGTAATTTCACTAGCGTACAGTGCCCTTCAAACTGGAACACAGTAGTGCCTAAGCACTACTATTTGGCGGCAGAATATTGGACACTGCGGTGGTACCTACCTAGCCGGCCTCTTGCAATAAAAGACCTACCACTAGTGTGACTGATTGCACTGGTGGAATAATCTCTGTTGTGACAGAGGTTATCCCAACAGCGGGCGATGGGGTCGTCACATCCCGACGCCTTATAAAAATATTTGAAAATATGCTTGCATGGTCAATACAAACATTATGCTCCGAGCGGGAATCGAACCCGCGATCTGTGGCGTTTAAGGCAGGTACGCTACCGCTGCGCCACAACGTCGCCAATGTTATGCTTGATTTGTAGTCAACCAATATAGTTTATCTATTACCTGGATAAACTAAAACTTCAAAAGGGAAGCGCCAGCGTAGCTACGAGTTCAGTTAGACTGCTGTTAACGAAAATTCGATAAGTAGTTATCTATTCTCCATGATCAATGGAACACTTGATGTGTTCTTCTGTAACGTCCTCGCCAGCGAGGACGAGGTCCTTTGTTTCGCACGTCGCGTCGCGCTCACACCGTCGGGTGAGTCTATCGTATAGAATGCGCTCGGAGCGCGCATGATGACGTCCTTAGCCGTGGTTCGGCTTCGCAGGAGACACCCTAAGGACGGAATCAAATTTGAGCCCCCGTGAGGGCTGCCTCTTTATCACGGGTCAGTCTGTACTCGGCTCCCCCGGCCGGTGACGCTGTCAAGGCCAGTAGGGCCAACAGCAATAAACATTCCGAAAAAAAATCTTCTGTAACAATTTTTTTACTGTAGTAGTTTTTGTTGATGATACACTTAACTATTGTAATAAATCAAAGATATTGCTCACATTCAGGACAAGGCTATATACATCTAGATTACATCTTGCCATTGTTTTGGTTTTCCTCATAATCTTAACTGTTAATAAATCTCTATTATCACTAACATTGTTAACTGTTAGTTACAAAACTATTTCGATCAAACTACTTCCATCCAAATCCTTTGATTAGACATGCTTGTATCTACAAAGACCGATGTCACCAACCGACAAAAGTAAGGCGTCCTAAGCACGTCCTGCAAGACCCTGACGATAGGATTACATTAGAAAATGCCCCTTACACAGCTCAGACACGCACACAACACCGTCCTCGCCGGCGAGCACGAGGTCCTTCGTTTCGCACGTCGCGTCGCGCTCACACCGTCGGGTGAGTCTATCGTATAGAATGCGCTCGGAGCGCTGCCTTCATCTCCGATGACGCCCTTAGCCGTGGTTCGGCTTCGCAGGAGGCACTCTAAGGACGGAATCAAATTTGGACCCCCGTGAGGGCTGCCCCTTTATCACGGATGCGTCTTTGTACTCGGCCTCCCCGCCCGGTGACGCTGTCAAGGCCAGTAGCAATACACATTCCGAAAAAAGAAAATCTTCTGTAACAATTTTTTTACTGTAGAAGTTTTTGTTGATACACTTAACTATTGTAATAAATCAAAGATATTGCTCACATTCAGGACAAGGCTATATACATATAGATTACATCTTGCCATTGTTTTGGTTTTCCTCATAATCTTAACTGTTAATAAATCTCTATTATCACTAACATTGTTAACTGTTAGTTACACATAATGGGCAGTATGCATTAAGTAGTATACTATAGGAGCTTTGCACCAGATGTGTCTACCGCTAAGCAAACGGACTTTAGAGGACATCCATGTCTATCGTAAGAGTATATTGTGCCGAGTAACAATATAGCAGTGCTTGAAACGTTAACTTTTTTTTTTTTTTTATGTTATATGTTGGCAAACAAGCATACGGCCCACCTGATAGTAAGTGGCTGCCGCAGCCTATGAGCGCTTGCAGCACCATTAGTAGGTGCCACTCACGCGTTGCCAACCTCGAGATATTAGTTCTTAAATCTCGAGCGCCCAGTAATTTCACTAGCGTACAATGCCCTTCAAACCGGAACACAGTAGTGCCTAAGCACTACTATTTGGCAACAGAATATTGGACACTGCGGTGGTACCTACCTAGCCGGCCTCTTGCAACAAAAGACCTACCACCAGTGAATCTGAAAATAGTAAATATATAGCAAAATGGAATGTATAAAGATTAAGAGTTTATACTATGTATTCTTCATCATAGCACTATTCCCGATATCTTTAACCAGGTTCTGTAGTACTTATCAGTAGCAACGAAGGGATGACAGGGGAAAACAGAAAGAGAGGTGAAATATTGGGCCTCCAGCACTCTCACTCATCGCACGAAACGCAACAGTACAATTACTTTACGCCAATTTTCTGTGAGAGGGTAGTACTCCCCCGGTCGAGCCGGCCCATTTGTACCAAGAGAAGCATGGCTTTACTACCGTAATTAAGCTACCATACACTTATTGGTGTTCCATTGTCAGTGGGGTTAATTGGGTTGCGTGGATGAGATAAGACTACCTTTGCACCACAGTTTCTTTTACCTAATTTTTGTATTGAAATGTGATAAAATTTTTGATAGATAATTCTGCATTAAATTTCGTTCAACAATCTCAATTTTATATTGTTGTTCCTCTCATGCTCCTCTCAGCACACATAGGGATTCGACACTCGATCCGAAAATCGTCACTCTTTTTTTTTTATGTTAGAAGTTGGCAAACAAGCATACGGCCCACCTGATGGTAAGTGGCTGCCGCAGCCTATGAGCGCTTGCAGCACCATTAGTAGGTGCCACTCGCGCGTTGCCAACCTCGAGATATTAGTTCTTAAATCTCGTTCGCCCAGTAATTTCACTAGCGTACAATGCCCTTCAAACCGGAACACAGTAGTGCCTAAGCACTACTATTTGGCGGCAGAATATTGGACACTGCGGTGGTACCTACCTAGCCGGCTTCTTGCAACAAAAGACCTACCACCAGTGTGACTGATTGCACTGGTGGAATAATCTCTGTTGTGACAGAGGTTATCCCAACAGCGGGCGATGGGGTCGTCACATCCCGACGCCTCTTATAGAAAATGTCGACTCTTATAGAAAATGTCGAAAAGTAACAGTACTTTTGCGGTTTCTGTGCGAGGAGGAGAACGCCGCAAGCCCAATCTTCCACCCCCTGTGTTCCCTTCTTTTTATCACTTCTCGTCTTTTCCTTCCCAACCCTTGGGTCGGCAACGCGAATGATACTTCAAGTATCGCAAGCGTACCTTAGGTTGCGGTGACTGTTTACCATCAGGCGAAACGTAACGTTTGCCAGCCGCTATAAAAAAGTATGACGATAATTATATTAAGTTTTTCACTAAAATTATTTTTACATTGAATTGGCAACCAGTGGACAATGAAAATTCACGTTCATTCTGATATTGCCAATTTTGTACAGAAATAATTCTGTTAATCAGCTATATTAACCTCGTTTGTACATTGAGTCTTGTTCATTTTCGTAAAACACAATACTTTCGGTGAAATATGTATTTAATTCTCATAATTCTCATTTCAATAATGTACCTTTACTATACTCGAAATTGTATATTATTACTCTTATCCGGATTTGACAGTTTACTAGTTTTTAATCCTATCCAGATTTGACAGGTTATTTGTTTTTACACAGTGTTTTTGCCATCTGACCTCCTAGACCCTAAAGGTGAACTAGTACCTCATTAGATAAGAGCGAACTATTATCAAGAGTTAACGATTATTATCAGATGTTGTGATAACTACCGGGACCTAACGTGCTCTACGAGGCACGGTATGATGTATGTACCCACAAGGACAAACGCCCAGACCGAAACAGATATTTGTAATATCAATCCAAACATCTGCCTGAGTGGGAATCGAACCGCCGAGGCTAAAGGCAGACTCGCTTCCAACGCTCCATAACGCTGTCCAAAAAGTTCCTAAAAAACTGTGACTGCTATTTATTTAATGGGTTATTTGGTAGATTAATCACCATTAGCTAATTATCTAAAACTAGGTCATCGAAAGCTTTAGCGGTACATCCATTATTTGAGATTAGACCACATTCAGAAGGGTCATTGTTTTAAATTAGTGATACTACTAAACAGGGTTGCCAAGTTCGTTCGGTTGCCAAATTTGCAGGTTAATGAATTGCTTTGGAAACTATCGAGGACTGCACCACAAGCCGGCAGTGGAACTCGGTCTAATCTAATTAATTATTCTATTGCACAAGTATCTTCCGTCTTAATCATTGTGTTTGAATTTAGGTTAAGCTGATTATTCTGAGCTGAGCTGATCAAGCCTCAGTATTTGTTTTGGTCACATACTACGTAAGTGGTAATGTGAAGAAAAGACGCCCGAAAAAAACGTGGATGAAATTTGTGGAAGAGGATATGCGAAGAAAAGGAGTGAATGCAGAGATGACGAATCACAGAAGACTTACTGTGACGACCCCACTAGTGTAGGATATGAAAAAACACATAGACAAAGACTTACTGTATACTACGGATAAGCCCTTCCATACAGACAAAATGTCAAAGACCAACGCAAGCTAAGCTTTTAAGAAAAAATATTTGACAATAAAGAAAAGGTTGTTATTATAACATCTGGTAATAATTGTTAAAAAGGATAGGTAATTAATAGCTTATCCAATGAGTTACTGGTTTGGACTTGTTGCTTAGGGTTGCGGACGTCAGATGGCAATCTCTCTGTGTAACAACTAGTCTGTCAAATCCGGATAAGAGTAATAAGCAGACCCTGGTAAAAATACCGGAATGATGCTAGGAAGAAGAAGAAAGAGAATGAACTATGAACTTTAGTTTCCATTTATTATAGTACAATTTTTAACCCAACCCATTTATTCAAACTACAATTCGAAACCCGTAACCATTGTAACTTATCTGTGATCCCTTAGCACGGCGAATTACCCACATGACTGGTTCCGTGGACGATACATTGTATACGGGCTGTCGGGTCCAGCTAACATTGCTATTGCCACTTGATTGTGATTGGAATCTCGATTCGTTTGCGGGAACTACAATTTGTACGTAACACTCGTAGTTGGGGAATAATTGTAAATGCAACGTACTTTAATAGGAATTGGGTTCTATGTGTTTGTTAACTTTTCATTTGTCGTTAGTTTGATTTTAAAGACGACCGTTGTGGTTTATCGGTACTTTTTTTTTATGTTACAAGTTGGCAAGCAAGCATACAGTCCACCTGATGCTAAGCGGTTGCCATAGCCTATGAGTGCGTGCAACACTATTACCACTGCCACGTGTCACTCACGCGTTGCCAACCTCGAAATATCATAATCACTAGCTTACAGTGCCCGTCAAACCGAAATGCCTAAGCACTACTATTTGGCGGTAAAAGGTGGTGCGGAGAGTGTGGAACTCGAGGCCATGTGTCTTCATAGGACTTGGGTCCCATATCCAATAGAAAACCTGCCTTAAGCGCTACAATCGGCAGGATCGATTCCCGCTGGGTATATATATAGAATATACTAATGGGGGCCGTTGAGAGTGTGAAGCGTTTATAAAGGGCTTTTTTGCAAAGAGTTTAAAATTTGAGATGTTTAGGAAATTCTAATATATTTTTTCAATCTACCTAAGCCAATATAGTTATTATATAATGCTACCCATATTATTATATAACCACATCAATGCCTGCGTTTTTTGTTAGTTTTTATATTCAATTTTCCTGGTTCATATCATGGTATCATTATATATATATATAATATCATCTAGTATTATAAACGCACTGAGCCTAAAAGAGTAAAAATCAAAAAGTATTTTAATTAGTTACGGATAAAGCTGCAGAAGCTAATATTTTTATAAAGTTCTCTGTGTTCTAATTAAAGTTTTAAATCCGCATCGGCTAAGACAGTCAGTTCTGTGATCTGTAATTCCTTGAGATGAAGGTATTTAGAAATTGCGAAAGCCATTAATAGGAGCTCAATTTTTTTTTTCAAATTATACTGAAAGTAAAAACTACACAATCATAGAAACTTAATATTAAGCTACTAGAAGTTATATATCCGCGTGACCTTGTAGCCTCAGTTGTGACTTATGAGCCATGAGCGGTGCGAGCATGCATTAGTGTACAAGCGCACGTACCAATGTAATGTGTAACGATATTGTTCTGCTCTGCGTGTGTAGTAGTGACAGCATGGGTGAGAGAAATCTAGCGCAAAGGCGGCGACACGTGTTTCGTAGGTAGTAAGTAACTTCTAACATATCTGGTACCATATTTGACGACTTTGTAGAGCAGCGGTAGCGAACCTGCCTTAAACGCCACAGGTCGCGGGATCGATTCTCGCTTGGAGAATATTATGTATTGACCATGCAAGCATATTTTCCGGTGTGGGTGTATTTGTCTTTGTCCTCGTATGTGTTTCCGGACCCCTGATACAGAATTTAACTATCCCGATGGAGGCCGTTGAGTGTGCAACGTTTGTTATACAACAATCGCAAAGGTTTTCACACATAAAGAATTTATTTTCGAAGCAATAGTAGAATAAATTCTTTCGCTTTCACGTAAACCTATATAAATCCAAAGACGTCACTATCTGTAGCGATAAGCCACGTCACAATCAATTTACTCGATTTGAATTTAAAGCACTATTTACAATCTTAATAGTATTGTTTTTGTCTCTATCTAATTTATTATTTAACTGATATGCTTGAAAGAGATGAAGTAAGTGTATTATTCTTTTGGCGACATTAGTTGAAAATTATAGATACGATCTGATAACAAGGGTTTTGATAAAAAAATAACTTACAAAGTTTGTTAGCCTTTATCCGATAAGCGATAATTTATAGATATCTGATAATTTAACATTGCTTATTGAAAGGTCGTTTATGTTTCGGTCACGGTCTGGACGATTGTCCTTCCTACTGTGCCTCGGTAGAGCATGTTAAGCTGTCGGTCCCGGTTGTTATCATAACATCTGATAATAATAGTTAACTCCTGATAGGTAATTCGCTCTTATCTAATGAGTTACTGGTTCGCTCTTAAGGTTGTGGAGGTCAGTTCTCAAATCTGGATAAGACTAATACCCAGACCCTGGGCAAAATACGGGTCTTAGGAAGAAGAAGCCGAAAAATAAACAATTCTTGTACAATTCTATGTAATTAAGCGGTTCAATTTTTTTTCCGGTGTCCATTTAATCCGTTTCCCTGATAAAGGCTTAAAAACATCATGTGAAATTTTATTTATCGTAATAAATGATATTCAAAACTAGATAGCAAACACGCGGTATGAGTATGATAAAGAATAATTCTTTTGTTTAAATCATATTTATCAATTATTAACATATGGTGCAATAAATGATAAAATAATTAGTGTTTTCATAATGAAATATGCCGACAGTAATAAATAATAAACTATAAATA
Source organism: Hestina assimilis (assembly GCA_023373885.1). Classification (NCBI taxonomy): domain Eukaryota; kingdom Metazoa; phylum Arthropoda; class Insecta; order Lepidoptera; family Nymphalidae; genus Hestina; species Hestina assimilis. The sequence continues at coordinate 3,865,951 of CM041740.1, read as the reverse complement.
TATGTTATGTTATTTGTAAATAACTATAAAGGTATTTTGAATTCTTCTTTTTTTTTTTATGTTAGAAGTTGGCAAACAAGCATACGGCCCACCTGATGGTAAGTGGCTGCCGCAGCCTATGAGCGCTTGCAGCACCATTAGTAGGTGCCACTCGCGCGTTGCCAACCTCGAGATATTAGTTCTTAAATCTCGTTCGCCCAGTAATTTCACTAGCGTACAATGCCCTTCAAACCGGAACACAGTAGTGCCTAAGCACTACTATTTGGCGGTAGAATATTGGACACTGCGGTGGTACCTACCTAGCCGGCCTCTTGCAACAAAAGACCTACCACCAGTGTGACTGATTGCACTGGTGGAATAATCTCTGCTGTGACAGAGGTTATCCCAACAGCGGGCGATGGGGTCGTCACATCCCGACGCCTAAATCTTCTTCTTCTTTTGGCCCCTATCCCACCTAAGTGGGGTCGGCACAGCACGTCTTCGTCTTCCATTCTTTTCTATCATTCGTCATCTCTGCACTCACTCCCTTTCTACGCATATCCTCTTCAACACATTTCATCCACGTCTTTTTCGGGCATCCCTTCTTCACATTACCACTCACTTTCAAATCCATATATCTTTTGGCCACGTGACAATAAAGGTATTTTAAATTATGGAAATATAGACAAAATGTAAATATTTCTGGTTTAATGAAATAAAGATGCAAAGTTTCACCTCCCCGCTCATAACTTAAGTTGTAATTAATGATTACATTTTAATAATCTTTTTAAATTAAGGCATTGCATTAAATGTAATTAGACTTTCATAAATTAACTAGATTTCCCTATAAATAAAATCTGCAATATTCATGACTGGCTAAGAGCCTGTTCGAGATAAGTATTTTAGATCACATTGGAAGGAAATTCGCAATTTCACGTTGTGGCGATACATAAGATATTAAAGCTATAAAACAATAATATAAAAATCTAAACTGCTACATTGCGTCGATACTCTAGGGGAAAATCTACAGAAACCGACCAAAGACTGACATACCTATGAGCACTCAATCTGTTTTTTTTATTTCACGACGGTTGGCAATCAAGCATTCGGTCCGCCTGATGGTAAGCAGTCGCCCTAACCTATGTACGCGTGCGATACTTGAAGTATCATAGTATCACATGCGCCACGCCAACCCTAAGAACAGGAGGCAAGGAACTTATCATAAGGAAAAAAAAGGGAAGTGACAAAGAGAGTGGGAGATTAGGCCTCCGGCGCTCGCACTCATCGCACAAAACGCAAAGGACCTACTGACACTGTTACTTTAAGCCGATTTTTGTGAGAGGGTAGTTAGTACTTCCCCGATCGAGCCTTGGCCGAGTCTTAGCCCTTTGGTAGACAATTTTTCGTTTAAAACTTTATTATGATTGGCAAAGTCTTTAACGACTTCTAAAAAATAATTTTAATTTAAGTATCACAATGAAAAATTCTTTTAAGTTATTCTAACAAAAAAAAACGCATTTCAACTGAGCAAAACAAAAAATGTTAAATTGCAAATTTATGCAGACCGTTTTTGTTTGTACAAATTATTGCGCACAAAAGCCTGGCTCTATACATAAATCGAGTTGTAATCAAAAAGTTTCCCTAATTTCTTAGTCCCTACGGGGAACCTCTTCAAACGCATCAAGTTTTTTTTTACTTTAACCACTTTTCCCCGAGTTCGGGGCTTAATCGAAGTTAAATTGTGAGGGAGGGACTGAATTGAATACTAGTCCAATCATGGGGCCGTGACAGCCTTTCAGGCTTTTACAGTTTTGTACAAACTGTAAAGCGTTATCGCTATTTAGATTATGCTTAGTCTATTAGGAATTTTGTAATTAACTTAATAACTAGTTTAGACGTTCGAAACTTCCGCATAGTCTTATTAATACAAATGGATTTTTGTGATAATTTTAATATGAAAATCTAATCTAATCTAACTCTAATTAATATTATAAATGTGAAAGTTTGGATGTACGGATGGATGGACGGATGGATGTTTGTTACTATCTCACGAAAAATACTGGACAGATTTTAATGAAATTTGTTACACACATAGCTTTTTACCTGGCTTACCATATAGGGCTTACCATATATTATTTTTATGCCGTAAAAATATTACGTTCGGAGCCGTAGTCATAACTAATGATACATATAAATAAAACAAAACTAAATATATTATATTTATAGCTTAGTACAGCAAAAAGTAAAAAAATGAATTACTTATATACAACGAAGACGCCTCCCGTGTGCAATAACCCTAACATATATTGAGTTCGTCTCGTATGTGTATAAAAACTATCATATATTTAAGTCCAGTGTGCACGAAGCCGTTGTCGGTTTAACTTGGCAAACTACACACGTTTTTTCAATACCGCAAGTTAATTGCTGAACCGGGCGCCGCGTTATTTAACATCCGCCGACGTTACGCGGTAGACTATAAAATGCGCGATAAATACCTAATGCAATAAAAATACCAGTCAACTACGTTGTGGACCCTGCACAATGGAGAGGTTCCGCAGCTTGGTGAGAAAGAATCTTCAGTACCTTTTGCAATCCTCAGTTACATGTTTGGACCTTAATTTTTATATATTTTACTAGCGGACCCGGCAGACGTTGTCCTGCCCCAAAATGTAATGTAAACAGATAGTTCTGAGTCTAATTGTAAACAGAAATGACACCGGTAGGCGTCTGGGGGAAGGTTTTAAATTATTAAATTACTGATATTGCTATTAAGAAATAAGTTTTGATGGTAGAAGGGTGAAAATTTTGGGTTGTATCTTTAAATGCTGAATCATTAAAAAAAAAAAAAAAAAAGGTGGATTACCCTTAATATTAAGGGATATGAAAAATAGATGTTGACCGATTCTCAGAGCTACCCGATATGCACACAAAATTTCATAAAAATCGGTCGAGCCGTTTCGGAGGAGTTAGGTAACAAACACCGTGACACGAGAATTTTATATTAGGAGATTATTTCGCTACAAAATTATATGTATAGGCATATAATACACGCATTATCCAAATTTCGTAACGATAGAGCTTATAATCTTCGAGTAAAATGGACGGACGGATAGACCTGGCGAAATTATAGAGATTCCATTTTGCTATATGGGTCCGGAACCTTAACAACGAGGATATAAACTCGTGTTATTTTATATAGATACTTAGGAGCATCGATCTTCATTTTCCCTCCGAATAATCAATCTCCTTTTGTTTTATTATATTATATCCGTAACTTTTTCTAAGCATTTTGTTTTTCGTTTCTCCTTTATTTTTCCATCAATATTATGTCTACGTTTTCGTCAATATTGTATTAATATTAACAGAGATTTGATTGTACTGACAACATTTTATTTTAAGCCTTACCGAATTAAAAATAAAATATTTTATAGAAATACCATATTTTTAGCGTTAACTTTTAATGTGTTTATTAATAACTTTACAAAAAAAATATTTATTCAGTAACAAACAGTTTACAATAGATTTTGACACCGTTGTGGCGTTGTGGGTAGCGAGTCTGCCTTAAGTCTCGACGGTTGCTGGTTCGATTCCCGCTCGGAGGAGATGTTTGTATTAATCGTACAGGTATGTTTTCCGGTCTGGTTGTGTTTGTCCTTGTCATTGTGAATGTTTCCGGACCCCGACACAGGATATAATTATCCTAATGGGGGCCGTTGAGTGTGTAGCGTTTATTATTATTATTGATAAAACAGTATAGAGGTCCCCATTTAAGTATCATAATACTTTTACTAAAACTTTTGTTTGTAAGGAATGCTCAGTGTATCGATTTGTTGAAACCTTATACAATAATTTTAATAAAAAATTTGTGGAAATTCCTAACTATGTCACAAAGTATGCCTAAGCTCCTTTAGACATTGCTTAACAAGTTTAATGCACTGGTCTCAGCATTATTACCTATGTATACACAGAAGAAAAATACAATACCGGATGCATTGCGATTTTCTTTCTATTCCTATTGCGTGGGAAGCATTGGAAAAATAAATTCCGAAAGTATTTTATCCTTGACGCATAGCAAGATATAAACTTGTATCCTACTAATATAACAGATGTCCAAGTTTGTATGTTTAGATGTTTGTTACTCAATCATCTCAAAAATAGATTTGGATGAAATTTGGCAGAGATTTAGATTGTCATCTGAATTAAAATACAGCATACTTTTATCCCAAAAAGTATTAAGTTCTCAAGGGATTACCAAAAACGTACTGCAGGGAGGATGTTTGTTACTCAACCACGCATAAACGGCTTACTGTATTGAGATGAAATTTAGCACACAGATTATCTTATTATCTGGATAGCCACTAGGATATTCACTTTTTATTCCAGAAAAATGTTCGGTTCCTGTGGGGTTGTCAATATAATAAATTGAAATTCGGTATACATGACCTGTCTTATCTCTGATTATTTACTTACAAATTATTCATTTCTATCTGGAGGCAATTCTAAGGTCACCGCGCTTGAAGTAGCGGGCAGATGCTACTTATTTAATATTTTAAAGAGAGTTTTACAAGCTTTATTAGATTATTTAAGTAAATGAAAGTGTCTTAAGCCACAGATTAAAATAATAGTTATTTCACCGTTCATTGTCAAACTGTTCTTAACGCTGATCTCAGTTTGATGTTGACTCGGAATAGATGTTTATATTGACCGTATAGACTTGGGTTTTGCTCATATTTGGGTGTTTGTTTAAAGGTTTAAACTCTACACACTCAACTGCCCACATTAGGATAGTTATATCCTGTGTCGGGGGTCCGGAAACATACACAATGACATAGCCAATCAGACCCAGGCTGGAAAACATGCCTATATGGTCAATACAAACATCTTCTCCAAGCGGGAAGAGCTGTGCCATAACGTCGTCAAAACCGTCCGTTGGTGTATTTAGACTATTAACTTAACTATAGGAAGGCTCGTCAAACGTGTAACTTTTAGTATTAAAATAGTATGTAATTTTTCCATTTGCGTAATAAAGATAAATGCCCAAAGTCGCATCGGTCATTAAGTTTTTTGATATGATTTCCCTTGAGTGTCCAATTTACCCTCTGATCTGAAATTAATACACAACCCTCGAATGTCTATACATTTTCCTATGAAAATGATTTTTTCCATCATTTGCTAATGGTTACTCCATGGCTTTGTTTGATATTAGCCTGTTTTATTTTGTACTAGCTGCGCCCGCGGCTCCTCTCGCGTGGTTTGCCGATTTGTGCCGTGGTTTGCACGGAACCCTAATTCCATATCTAAAATAAAAGTAGCTTAAGTTACTCCTTATGAAATCAGTTATGACTCCGAGCGGGAATCGAACCCACGACCTGTGGCGCTTAAGGCAGGTTCAAATATATTTTAGGTCAGGTTATATTTTTGAAAATGTTGTTCCGAAGTCAGTCTCAGAGCCTATTATCTGGACACGTGAGAGCCTCTGTTATCCCTTATTTCCCAGGGCGAGGGCCTTCTTTAGGGTTGTTACGATACTTATATGAAATGAAAAAAATCTAATATGACATTGTTTTTTCATAGCTTTTGCTTTTTATTTTGACAGAAATTCTTTAATTAGCTACGTTAAGGGGAATCAAAACCAACAATAACCCCCGGTTTCTCGAACGTTAATAAAATTCATGTCAACTTAACATACCAAATATAGAACGCTCATTGGTTAAAGATAATCGATAATACACAGACAACCAATGAGAGTTTAGTATTTGCTATGTTAAGTTGACGTGAGTTTTGATCAACGTTCGAGAAACCGGGGTTAAGAGATTCTGTTCATTTTTAATAAATAATTATACCGCTATCACATATGTATTCTGACACAGTTTCAACATGTTCACAATATCTTTCGTATTGCTTAATCGCTATTGCTTTTATAAAATTGTTATAATTACTTAATATTGCAAAACCGCGGAAGTACTACCGTCTCATAGAAAATCGGCGTAAAGTAAAAATATCAGTAGGTACTGTAGTAGGTACTGTTGCGCTTCTTGCGACGAGTGACAGCGCCGGATGCCCAATCTCCCATCCCTTCTGTTCACTTCTTTTTTCCTTCTCATCCTTTCCTTCTTATCCCTAGGGTTGGCGATGCGCATGTGATATTTCAAGAAACGCAAGCGTTCATAGGTTGCGGTGACAGCTTACCATCACGCCGACCGTATGCTTTTAAACTTTATTTTTTTTTGTTATTAACATTTATTTCTATACTGCTATATATTGATAAACCGATACAGTATGTCCATCACTAGTTGCGTAGGACATCACTACGGGCGAACTCTCCCGCGCACTTTTCGGTACGGTTGCGCGCGAACGAATAATGTGCATAAGGAGAATGATCATTGTTCTTCATAAATTGTACTGTCTCCAATAAGTAATTGATATTGGACTTACGTGTGAGTGTTTGTGTTTTTATATACTTAACAGAATATAGCTTCTTTTTCTTCTTCCTAGCATTGTCCCCGGTATTTTATCCACCCAGGGTATGCTAATAAGCAGAATATAAACTCTTATCCGGATTCGACCGGCTACTAGCTTATTATACAGAGCGATTGCCATCTGACCTGCGCAACCATAAGGACAAACCAGTCACTCATAGGATATGAGCAAATTACTTACCAAGAGGTAACGATTATTATTACACTTTAACGTGCTCTCCGAGACACGGTGGGGAAACCCACAAATACTGTTATATAGCACTTTTTAATATATAACGTAAGTATAAGTTGCGTATTTGAATATGAATCCAATTTTTACATCAGTGAATATAAATACTATATTCTCGTTCAACGAAAACTGTTCACACATTTTTTTTCAATATCGAATGTTACTAGTAAGTCTCTAGAGGTAATCCCCAATCATCCAGTTGACCCGTAGTCCATAAACAACTGATACGAAAGAAAGTTTTTATACTTTTTATACACCGAGTATTGCAATAAAGCTAGGCTGTCATTTTAGTTTTTAGTAAGAATAAAAAAAATTTAGTTATTTTTATTGAAACTCGAATACGTTTTTTGAAGTGAGGTTTTTAATTGACAGATAGCTGATGTTATAAGAAGTAACTTAGGCTAGTTTTTTTCAATTATGATTCTGTGCAATATAGAAAAATCAGTCCACCACACAAGAAGAGCCGCGGGCGCAGCTAGTTTATGTATACAATAATCATGGAAATCGTTTTTTTTTTTATGTTAGAAGTTGGCAAACAAGCATACGGCCCTGATGGTAAATGGTCGCCGTAGCCTATGAGCGCTTGCAGCACCATTGGTATCACTCACGCGTTGCCAACCTTGAGATATTAGTTCTTAAATCTCGTCCGCCCAGTAATTTCACTAGCGTACAATGCCCTTCAAACCGAACACAGTAGTGCCTGAGCATTACTATTTGGCGGCAGAATATTTGACACTGTGGTGGTACCTAGATAGCCGGCCTCATGCAACAAGAGACCTACCACCAGTGTGACTGATTGCACTGGTGGAATAATCTCTGCTCTTACAGAGATTATCCCAACAGCGGGCAGTGGGGTCGTCACATCCCGACGCCGGTCCGAAGCATTGTCTTAGGAAGTATTGAAGCGCTTTGAGTAAGTCAAGTGAGGTGAAGTCATTATGTATGTATGAGGTTTTGTTTGCAGACGCATAGAGATTTTTTCGATGATAATATATTAGCTTTCTTTATTTATAATAATGAACTTCATATATAAAATATATGTGAACAAAAGGACGCCCGAAAAAAACATGGATGAAATGTGTGGAAGAGAATATGCTTAGAAAAAAGTAATGCAGAGATGACGAATGATAGAACAGAATAGAAGAAGAAGAGAACTTAAAATACTTCTATATATAATATTGATTTTACACTAAACACTTCGCAATACCCACCTCTGATTTTAAAATTCTTCAATAAAATAAATTTTCGAAACTTCGCTTTGAACTGTGAACAACATCCATCAATAAGTAACAATATCCAATTACGTATTGATAAAATTTCCAAAGTTGCCTCTTGCCTTACCATCTTCGAGATCAATTTGTCTTGATATCGCTAAATAACTTTTCAAGAAACTCGCGGCACATGCCTCTAATGTTCGAAGTTGAGTCGCGGTAATATATATCTAAGTATATACTCGTACATAAAGGCAACATGCTGTACTAATAAATCAATATCACATATGTACTTGATAGAAAATATACATATGTACTATACTGTCAAGTTATTTATCATTTCCCCCATAAAAGTGTACGAGGATATGAAGGCTGAAAAAGAAGAGTGGGAATTTGGGTCTCTTGCTTTCGTACACATCGATCGTGCTGCAATGGCACATGAAGAAGTTTCCCAGTCAAGGTACCCCAATTATATCAAAAACAAGGTTCTGCTACTTAAAAAATAGGCAGTAGTTTATGAAAAATATATAGCTCCATCGTCAGAGTAGCTCAAAATAAATGAATGTTTCTGATGTTTGGTCACAGATATGTTTGAAAGTAAAATGAATCTAAGATCTCTACCGCAGCTAACAAAAAGAAGGAATAACCATACGGTTGCTAGGTTATCGAGGTAAAGTGAGTTAATTGGTGTCATCTTGCCGGGAGAGAATCGGGCACTTTTCTCTCTCGAACCAGCGCCCAAAAGGGATTTTTTCATCAAGGTAAAAAAAAATATATAATTTTTAGTAGATCAGGACTTAACATATTTACGTAGATAACGTTAAAATAACAAAACTATTGTTATTATAATACTTTAAAGTCGAAAAAAATATTATGTAATTTATTTATCAGTTAATCTTATTTGTATCGAACGATAATTTTAAAACTATCATAAATAGTAAACGTATCTACTTAAACCTACACCATAAACATTATCTAGTTACAAAAACATTGTAAAATTAGAAATTTGTCTGACGTAAAGTATGTTGTTTACTATAATTGATATAAAATGAAGAAGCCGGCGTTTCATTTGTAAAGAAAACTTTTGCCGTTTGCCCCTGATTTTAATATTCTTATTATATATAGGGGTTATGAACCGATTAGGACAGGTAAATATTACCTTGTAACAGAATGTAGACTTGAGTTGTCATTACTGCTGTGTGGATTAATAAATTGAAGCACTAAGGGTCGAAATATCCACCACGAATTCTATTCTTTTCATTCTACTTGGGTCGATAACATGCATGACACTATTATAACAAGCGTACATAGGTCAAATCGGCCTCTTTAGAAACTGTAATGTACATCAATTAATATGATTTTATTATCGCTAAAATACTATAATAATAATAAATGTTTACTGGTGGTAGTGGGTAAATACCAGCCTGGGTAGCTACCATAGACAGTGTATAACCAGTTGTATTTTGACATAGTATTAATTACGACGATGTAAATAATGCTCTTTCTAAGGTACTTCATTGGTTCAGTGTGAATAATTTACTGTTAAATAGTAAAAAAACAAAATGTATTAAATTTTCAATGCCCAATGTAAGACAAGTTCAGTCTAATGTTATATTAAATGGAGAATTACTAGAAATTATGGAGTCTACAGTTTTTCTTGGAATAACTGTAGATTCTAAACTACAATGGGGCCCCATATTGCTAAATTGGCGAATAGACTTAGCTCGGCATCATTCGCGGTAAGAAAAATTCGCCAATTAACAGATGTAGAAACAGCCAAACTAGTTTATTTTAGTTACTTCCACAGCATTATGTCATATGGAATTTTACTTTGGGGTAACGCGGCTGATGTAAATACAATTTTTGTGCTGCAAAAGCGAGCTATTCGTGCAATTTATAATCTTGGTTGTAAAGATTCCTTAAAAGAGAAATTTAAAGAAATCAATATATTGACTGTTGCTTCTCAATACATTTTTGAAAATGTTATGTATGTACATAAGAACATTAATGAATTTACTAAATGTAGTGATAATCATAACATTAACACTAGGAACAAACATAAATTAACAATGCCAGTTACTAGACTGCATAAAATTAGTAACTCTTTTAATGGTAACTGTATACGTTTTTACAATAGGATCCCAGAAAGCGTTCAGAAAAGTTTTTCTATAAATAAATTTAAAAAAAGATCAAAGAACGTTTGTGTGGTAAAGGTTATTATAAAATTGGTGAATACCTTGAGGACACCACGCCTTGGGAATGAGACAGTCACTCCAGGCTTTTCAGTGATTATAATATGTAAACTAATATCAGTTTAAAAAAATACATATAAAAAAAGATAAAACCCCTTGAGTTTGTTTCGCCGGTTCTTCTCAGGTAGAGGTTTAATTTTGGAGCCGGTGGTAGAATCTGACTTTCTACAAATAAGTGTAATGCTTTTTATGTTGAATAAAAATATTTGATTTGATTTGATTTGATATTTAAGAATACGCAAGATAAAAGCGGCTAGTGCAGATCACCTTTACTCGGACCATAGAGTCATCTGCCTCCCAAACAATCATCATCATCGTCATCATCCGTAGCCTGACTTCACCCACTAAGTATAGGATTCTCTTTGATGTCGCCATTCAACACGGTCCTTTACCCGCCTCATTCATGTTCGACCCATATCTTTGGCGATATCCACCCATCTCGCTGCTGGACGTCCGACTCTTCGCTTGCCAGTTCTAGGGCACCACCTTCAGCGCCTTGCTCCACCTGTTATCACCACACCTGGTCAAGTGTCCCGCCCAGTTCTATTTCAGTTTCATCATCAATACTCTATCCAAATTTTATATGCAGAACATATTTTAAGAACCAACACCTAACTACCTAGTCATTGAGTTGCTAAAATAACCACGTCCGACCTGCAAGGTATTGATTTTACCGCTCGATTTCATCTCGGTTAGACTGTTGACATCTCACGTACCTGGTTTTTTCTAACCTTTTAACTTCGACAAATCCCTCTGTAATTGAGTTTTTCTGGATTTTCAGTGTAGTCTACGTGCAATTTACTATTAGAAATAATTGCCTTTAATCCGATTATTTTTCGTTTAATAATATGAATTATGAAAAATATATTGAATGACGAACGTTGTGGCGTATTGGTCGCTAGCCTGCCTTTAGTCTCGACGGTCGCGTGTTGGATTCCTGTTTGGGGGAGATATTTGTATTGATTTTATAAATATATCCCCATCGTGCCACGGAGAGCACGTTCAGCTGTCGGTCCCGATGTTATCTTAACATCTGATAATAATCTTTAAGTCTTGAAAGGTAATTTGCTCATACCGAATAACTTGTTGATTCGTCCTTAGGGTTGCGGAGGTTAGATGGTAATCGCTCTGTGTACAAATTAGTAACATGTTAAATCCAAATAAGAGTTAAAGTAATCCACACTGGTGGTAGGTCTTTTGTTGCAAGAGGCCGGCTAGGTAGGTACCACCGCAGTGTCCAATATTCTGCCGCCAAATAGTAGTGTTTAGGCACTACTGTGTTCCGGTTTGAAGGGCATTGTACGCTAGTGAAATTACTGGGCGAACGAGATTTAAGAACTAATATCTCGAGGTTGGCAACGCGTGAGTGGCACCTACTAATGGTGCTGCAAGCGCTCATAGGCTGCGGCAGCCACTTACCATCAGGTGGGCCGTATGCTTGTTTGCCAACTTCTAACATTAAAAAAAGACCCTGAGCAAAATTCCGGTATTATTGTCAGGAAGCAAAAGATATTGAAATATTAACATGTTTTATCACGTCAATAATCTTCTCCGTGTTTCATTCGCTTTGTATTTCATTTCGTCTTTGTTTTTGTATTTTTTTCACACGTAGGTATAATATATAGTTGATGGCGGACAGCTGTCTTTTTCTGGTGTCGCCTGGCGAACCAATAAACATTTTATTTTCTTTTTACGAGTGGACACGGTTGGCGATGTTATAGAATGACAGTTCCCGGAAATGATCTGCGAATTGAATTGCCCTTTTTATTTCGACATCGCCACTTATATTCGTTAAGGGAATTTGATTTATTTTTACATCTTTATCTGTTCTCTCATTCACAGTCAGTAAAGTACACTTCTATATAATGAAGTAGCTGTACCCGCGGTTTCGCTCCCGTCGGGTGAGACCGCCCTTTGCCACCAACCAACTGCACCTTATAGCCCGCCTGCACTTTTATTCTTATTGCTCGGTTTCTTCGTACCGTATCATGATGTAATATAGCCGATAGCCGTTCTCAAGAAATGTGCTATCAAATGCAAAATATTTTTTTAAATCCATTCAGTAGTTCCAGAGATAACCACGTTCAAACAAACAAAATCTTCACCTTTATAATATTGGTTAAGATTCGTCTTGCCATCAAACTTAAGCTGAAAACCATAATACCAAAATAGGTATTGAAACCTGACGACACCGTTGTGGCGTTGTGGATAGCGAGTCTGCCTTTGGTCTCGACGGGTGCGGGTTCGACTTCCACTCGGGCAGATGCTTGTTAAAATTTCTGTCTCGGTCTGGGCGTTTGTCCGTGTGGGTCGCCCACCGTGCCTCGGAGAGCACGTTAAGCTGTCGGTCCCGGTTGTTATCACATAACATCTGATAATAATCGTTAATTCTTGATAAGTAAATTGCTCTTATCCAATGAGTTACTGGTTCGCCCTTAGGGTTGCGGAGGTCAGATCGCTCCGTGTAAAAACTAGTAACCTGTCAAATCCGGATAAGAGTAATAAGCAGACCCTGGGTACATAAAATACCGGGAATAATGCTAGGATGAAGAAGAGGTATTGAAACCTGCACGTCTGGTAAGAAATTGTGAGACATTTCTATGCACTGCCCACACAGAGAGGAATTTGCTCAGCATTGGGATAGTAAGAGGCCGTTACTCACTCTGGTTATCTAGAAATGACTTTGAAGACTCAGGGAGTACGGGTAGCATTTTTTTGAGCTTTTATGGTCGTTTCAGCATACACTTCATTTCCCGATATAAAAAGTCGAAGGCGCGTATTTGGGCTTATTATTATTATTGTTTTTCTGGAACATACTCGAACCGGTGGCGCAAGTATCAGTAGCATATATTCTAAAATGTTTTTTATACACACTCACAAGCTTATAAGCTTATTAACGTTCGTACGAGTTCGTATGTGGTAAAAGGCGCGGCTTCGAAAAACGATCTTATAAGCACGTATTAAAAACATTCTGAAACAAATAAGCTGGTCTGGCCCTAACATTATTTCATTAAATTAACTAAGAACCTCGTCTCCAATCTAAATTGAACATAACAGGATTATTTCACAATAATTTTTTCGCTCTCAATCGATATCGGTTCGAGTCCTTTTGTATGCTTATGGGCAGGAAAGGAATTACGTCGTAAAAGGAAACGTCTTGATTAAAGATACGTGACCGTAATCGCAAACGTTCTGTAACAGGAATACTTGGAGATATCTATTTTACCGACTTTGAAAAAGAAGAATGATCGATTCTTTTCTTTTATTATTTGCTTAAACACAATTGTTTTCTTTTAAAGGTAAACCTACTTGTACGGTAGTAGGGCCATGCTTCTCTCGGCACAAAAGGGTCGGCTCGACCGGGGAAGTATTACCCTCTCACAGAAAATCGGCGTCAAGTAACTGTATCATTAGGTACTGTTGCGTTTTGTGCAATGAGGGAAAGCGCCGGAGGCCCAATATCCCACCTCCTCTGTTCTTAATTAAATATGAAACAGCGGGAGGCTTCCACGAACTCTTATTGCCATTCAAATGGCAACCTAAGCCTTGCTGTTTATTTAAATTGAATTGCATCGCAATAGAAATGTTACCAAAAGTTCATGGTAGACCCCCAGGAATTAGGCACTTTTGACCCTTTCGTCAAAAGTATGGGGTATTCATAGCAACATTTTTGGTGTCTATGAGTAGAACTATGTATTGCTGAAAAACAACTTTCTATACGTAATCATTACGTTCAAGTAAACATCGCAACAATAAAAATTAAATACGTACTTAAAAGCAACGAAATCATCTTTAGGTCTTTGTAATAAAGTTGTTTTTTGAATTACATTGTTTATTAATATAATATGTAATATGAAATGTTTTCCCTTTTAAAAGTTTTATATTGTTCTAATCCTTTGTTTTGCGTGTTTTTGTACGTTAATTTCCTAATACCCGCATCTCTTTGTTAAAGCCCTTATTAAAATTTATGATAATTTTGTCTCTGTGTCTTACAATATATTTTATTTATCATTCAACTGACTTTGATGATTTTTTTTTTGTTACTAAGAGAATGTTATTGTGTGTCTGTGATAATTAGTGTATTTGTGTAGAACCTTTAAGGAAGATTATGGAAATCATAGAATAATTTAATTAAATTTTTCAACAAAATGTACGTTATAATTGTAATTGTATTATAAATAATTACCAGTCAAGTGCGTTGTGGACTACGTACAGTTGAAACTAAAGGGTTCCGCAGCATGGTTATGAAGAATCTTAACGGCTTTAAAAGTTTAAAAATTATAACGAATTAAAACCGACCGCAAAAATAAGTTGGTAATTTCATAGTAATTATTAAAAGTAATATGAAAAACAAAGTTATAGGAAGAACTTATTTATTTCTTAAATTTATACACCTATCTTCTTCAAACTAAATGTGGATGAAAGTTCATGTGGTATTCTACAAGCTCAAATTTTTTCAGAATTGTAAATCTCATAGTTCAAAAGTTAGAGGGGGGACACGATTTTTACGACTTTAGGAGCTAATATCTCAACAACCACTGGCTTAATGAAAAAACTCGAAATCAATCTTATCATTTTAAAAGACCTATCCAAAGATATCTCACACGTTGACATACGTTGAAATTTTTTTTTCAATCTTCAGTTACATGTATGGACAGCTACCCTTAATTCTTATATATATTAAGATTTTATTACAAAATCGTTGTGCGGTTCATGGAATACACCTATTTAGTAAATTTCTTATAGATAGAGCCAATGGTCTCCGAGTAAAATGACTGTGACATACGGACGGACGGACGGACGGACGGACAGACGGACATGACGAAACTATAAGGGTTCCGTTTTTGCCATTTGGCTACGGAACCCTAAAAACCGGCCAAGGACAATTTACAGCAGCAACAGAAATCATCAATCAAAAATCATCTATGAAAATTTCAACTAAATATCACGGTTCATGACACAGCCTGGTACTAGACGGACAGCCAGCTCTTAGTAATAGAATCGAGTTTTACCTTTTGGTTACGGAACCCTAATTAAAAAGGTCCTTTTTTAAATCTTTTGATAATAATACATTATTTGTCTTTCCACGAACTAAAGTCGGAAGATGTAACAATAAAATCACATTAATTTTATCGAATGAAAATATAGCCGTGGGCAGAAGCTAGAGTTATAAAATAAAATGAATCTTGTATTTTGCTTAAATCAACTTGAATTATATGTTTATTATTTGTTTCAGGTACGTGATGAATTGAGGAAAATATTCTTCTTCATCCTAGCATTATTCCCGGTATTTTTATGTACCCAGGGTCTGCTTATTACTCTTATCCGGATTTGACAGGTTACTAGTTTTTACACAGAGCGATTGCCATCTGACCTCCGCAACCCTAAGGGCGAACCAGTAACTCATTGGATAAGAGCAATTTACTTATCAAGAGTAAACGATTATTATCAGATGTTATTGATAATAACCGGGACCGACAGCTTAACGTGCTCTCCGAGGCACGGTGGGGAGACCCACACGGACAAACGCCCAGACCGAGACAGAAATTTTAATGTGCTTGCATGGTCAATACAAACATATTATGTTCCGAGCGGGAATCGAACCCGCGACCTGTGGCGTTTAAGGCAGGTTCGCTACCGCTGCGCCACAACGTCGTCTTTACAAAATTATTAACGGTACGGTAACATCCAAAGAGTCTAAATACGCTACGTCTGTACGTGTTTTCACCTCAAAAACCAAATGTTAATTTTGTTGAAAGAATTTGTTTTAATCAAGGTTTTATCTGTACTTTTTTATGCTTCATTATATTCGAGTATGGGTCAACCAACATATATTGGAATTTAATTGAGTATGTACAATATAAATTAAATACGTAATTTAATTTTAACTAGAGTTCCGTACCCAAAATTTCCAACGGAACCCTATTACTAAGCCTTCACTGTCCGTCCGTCCATTTCGTTTAAAAAGGGGGAACCCATACAAGAAATTTCATTTATTTTTAACGTGTTTTGCTAAACTCTAGATTGTGAAGTCATTTTTATTAATTTACTATATAAAATATACTTTGATATATACATTTTAAGCACTACGGCGATATAGCAGGGAATTCTTTAAAATATAAAAGTGTTTAAAGTTAATTTATATTTGCTTTAGAGTCGTTAATGTCGGTTTGTTATTTATAATATTTTTCTTTTCAAATATCTCTAAGAGATTTCGAAAAGGTTATTATTTCTACTAAATATGTATCGAAACTATTTCCATTTAAGTATCACGAGATTTCAGATACGTAACAACGATGTACCTCTGTAGACCGCAGACCACAAGCTAGACGTACGCGAACAGATTCAAAGCTAACATTTACGACAACCTCAGAGCCTAATAAAGTAGGTCGAAATATTAGAAATTACGTTTGACATTCGCATAAATATCGTTATTTTACAAACTTCGATAAAAAGATTATTAGTTTTTCAATTTTTTTTTGGATTTGTGTGTTGAATGAAGGTCTCATTGTTCACTTCAAAACGGAGTATGAAAATCTGACTTTGAACCCTCATTTCACCTCTTCAAAAGTGTTTTTTTTTAAGGCGTAAACAGTTTTCTTTGTCTCTAAATGTTACCCTAAAAACAATATTTCATGCTTCTAATTTAGAAAATGACGGATTTCCATACAAACTTGTAACTTTCTGTTCATCCCTTTAGGGTTGAATTTCGAAGAATCCTTTCTTATTTTTAGCTTACATTTTAATGATGAACAACGGCAGAAGGGCCGACTCCGCACCGTTAACCCCTTGGGCTTTTTTTTTTTGGTGTCGGGAGGAAATCTACTACTAGATTACCGACGTCTTGGGGAGGAGAACCGGGTTATGTGGGGTTCCACGACAAGGTGGAAACGTCATGGGGACCCACTAAAACCTCCTCGGTGGCTTACCTCAGTGTGTTTGTCAGGTTACGGGAACTCTCGCAGAACATACCAACGTGACCTGACAATCACGGTGCTCCGATTGGCAGCGGAGCTCAGTCCCGGGGGGTCGAGATGGCAAAGCCCCAGCGCTTCCCACGCAAGCGTACGGCAGTCGGGACCACACCGGCTGCCTTCCTCCTCAGGGCCGCTAATCACGGACGCTCAGAACCCCTTGGGCTAACCTAACCTAACCTACTCCTAGCGAAAGATTTGAGCTTATTTGGAGGGGTAATAGGAATATTAGTAATAACTTGAAAAAGGCATTGCCAATATTCTTTAAAAAAATAACACGTGTGAAAAAATTCAGCTGTTATTGTGTACGTTGATGAGTCAGTGACTCAGGTCTTCACTTTTTATATCTATACATAGCACAGAGTACCTACTGAGTACGTATATGATAACATTATCGATCTCTCTTGATTACAAGGACCATAACGTCCCGGTGAAGCAATTCTGTTAATGTGTTTTATCAGAACTCGATCTCCGTTGATTAGGGCACGTCTACTTTGATAGACGAAATGCTGATTGCGAAAAATATTTGACGATTGATTCTGGGTTTAGAACTGTAAAGAACGGAAAGAAGACCATTGATGATTATCTCAATCAAAACTTTAATAAATTCAGTTTTTTAATTTATGCGTTATTTTTTGTTTATATAAAGCTTTGACACGGTTGTGGCGTTGTGGGTAGCGAGTCTGCCTTAAGTCTCGACGCTTGCGGGTTCGATTCCCGCTCGGAGCAGATGTTTGTATTAATCGTACAGGCATGTTTTCCGGTCTGGCTGTTTGTCCTTGTCATTGTGAATGTTTCCGGACCCCGACACAGGATATAATTATCCTAATGGGGGCCGTTGAGTGTGTAGCGTTGAGTGTGTAGCGTTTATTTGTAAGTAGTTGAGATGTGTCGATATAAGAAGAATAAAAAAATTGAAACTGAACTAAGAAAACTTATTTTGAAGTCGGATAGATTAACTTGATTTTTTTTAAATGAAAAAATGTCTGAGGGTCAAAGGATCAGGATTTTTATAGTAAATACATATATTAAAATGTATACTACTCTTAATTATAATTTGTCATGGCGAGGTTGTACTTTATGTAATTACACATCGAAGTACTGACCTCTGTCCTTATCAGTTCTAAGCGATGGTCCCTTTATAATGAGAGGTTTTCGGGCTCACCGCACTCGCACTACGAGGCCCTATAATAAATTAGTGAAAAGAGCTTTCTAACTATTAGAAAAGTAATTATCAAAACAACTATCTAATTACTTTCAGTTTTACTTGATTCTTCTTTTCCAATTTTCTAATTACTTTTATATTTACGGAAATAATTTGTATATAAATACCGTATAGTCTAAATATATACGCAACACCTTTATATTTCGAGCGTGTGAAAACTATAATAGTAAATTTTCCAATATTGATTTTAACACTTCCTCGATTATACAATGTAAAAAATTATTCAGAGAACAGTTTTAAATTAGTTTTATTTGTTTTTATTTCGTTTTTCTTATATTATTTTGCTAGTTTTTTTAAATATTGTAATAACTTAGTTTTTTTTAATGTTTTTCTGTAATTGTTACTGCTCGTCATATGTGAAAGATGTCAGTGGAAACTTCATGGTGTATGTGCCATATTTCATATTTTCTTGTAAAAGTACCTAAATACTGTATGTTTCCCGAATAAAAAATAAAATAAAAAATATCACTATACTGTGTTTCAGTTTGAAGGACACTGTACCTAGTGAAATTACTGGACAAACGAGGTTTAAGAACTAATATCTCAAGGATAGCAATGCCTGAGGGACACCTACTAATGTATGGTGCTGCAAGCGCTCATAGGCTACGACAGGCGCTTATTAGTCGGGTATGGTAGTATGGCTTGCAAACTTAGTCATTAGAAAAAGAAGCGAGGAGGAAAGAGAAGGAAAAAAGGGGACATTTAGTCCTTAGCATAGCACGTTAAGTACGAAACGATACTAAGACAATATCTACATTCATAAAAACATCTACTATCTTAAACACGAGTATAAATGTTTAAGGTGACACCATTGTGGCGCTGTGGGTAGTGAGTCTGCCTTTAGTCTCGACGGTTGCGGATTCGATTCCCGCTCGGGCAGATGTTTGTTAAAATTTCTGTTTCGGTCTGAGCGTTTGTCCGTGTGGGTCTCCCCATCGTGCCTCGGAGAGCACGTTAAGCTGTCGGTCCCGGTTGTTATCACACAACTTCTGATAATAATCGTTAACTCTTGATAAGTAAATTGCTCTTATCCAATGAGTTACTGGTTCGCCCTTAGGGTTGTGGAGGTCAGATAGCAATCGCTCTGTGTAAAAACTAGTAACCTGTCAAATCCGGATAAGAGTAATAAGCAGACCCTGAGTACATAAAATACCGGGAATAATGCTAGGATGAAGAAGAAATGTTTAAGGTAATTTCGCTAGCACAATCGTCTCGTTAATCAACATCATTGTGTTAAAAACCCTTTGTATATTGGACATGTTCGTTTCTGTTAATCGTCCACGCTTCCAGCTCGGTTTATTGATTGTCGTACATTTGTTTCGAACATTTAAGCGTACCTTACAAGTATAACGTACGAGATAATTGACGGAGATAAAACGGGCGACCGGCCAACGTGTTGTCGTTGAACCGACGTTGTGATATACCTTGAAACTTTGCCAAAGTATCGACACTTTTTTTAGGTTTATCGTAATGAATAAAAAAATTGTGTAAGAATTTTATATGATTAAAAATCAAAAATATTGCTGGAAACATTAAAAATATTACTTTCAAAATATTTTATGCATGAAAGAGTTGGCAAAGCAAAAAGTACCGTCATGTCGGCCCGCACTGCCTTATTTTTAACCGGCTTCTATAAAAGGAGGAGGTTTCGACTGATTTTTTTTATTATTTGTTATGGCTTTTGTCAGGGTGAACCGATTTTGATGATTCTTTTTTTATTTAAAAGCTGGTGCTTACCGTGTGTGTACATTTCAATTTGATTCAGTTCTGATAATTCATCATCCATGAAGAAACTATAAGTCTTAATTATTTTTTTTTAAAGAATATTAGCAATGCTTTTTCAGGGCATTACTAATATTCCTATTGCCCTCCAAATAAGCTCGAAGCTTGTGCTAGGAGTGGGTACGACAATAGCCTAAGTGGGTCAGGCTCGAACCCTCGACTCCCGCGTTGACGGAGCCGAGTCGGCCCTTCTACCGTTGAGCTATTGAGGCTTCATAATTTAAATTAATTTGCATGAATCAAGTAGTATTTTTATATTTAAAATTATTTTATGTTTGACTAGCGGCCCGCTCCGGCTTCGCACGGGTATTAAATATATAGCCTATATCATTTACTGAAAAAATAGTTAAAATCGATCCAGTAGTTTTGATTTATTCATTACTGCACTTGGCCCGTACGCGTTAAATTTAATTATTTACGACATTACATTAGAAACCTCAAAAATTATTATTTTTTCTCCACTATTTTTATACATATAAACCTTCCTCTTCAATCACTCTATCTATTAAAAAAACTGCATCAAAATCCGTTGCGTAGTTTTAAAGATTTAACCATACATAGGGACAGAGAAAGCGACTTTGTTTTATACTATGTAGTGATATAGTGACCGAGGTTGAGTCTACGATGACAGCTATCATAAGTTAGAATACCAAAGCGAATTAACAACAACAAACAAAAAACTTAGTTCAATAGTAATATCACTACATAGTATAAAACACAGTCGCTTTCTCTGTCCCTATATCCCTATGTACGCTTAAATCTTTAAAACTATGCAACGGATTTTGATGTGGTTTTTTTTTAATAGGTAGAGTGATTAAAGAGGAAGTTACATGTATAATAACATCCATTAAATAGTGAAGGAATACTGTTATTTTTGAGATTTCTAATGTGATGTCGTAAATAATTACATTTAACGCGTGCGGCCCACGGGCAGTAATGAATAAATCAAAACTACTGGATCTATTTTAATCATTTTTTCAGTAAATGACATAGGCTATATATTTTATACCCGTGCGAAGCCGGAGCGAGCCGCTAGTAATATATACGATGAGTTATTATAAATCGGCAAATTAATATATAAAACAAAAGCCCTTAATTCAAATTCCGACACGCGAATTACAATTAAATCGAATTCAATTAAAATTTGGAAGGTGAATTCGTTAGCGAAATAAGTTAAATTGCAAAGAGTCTGTTCATTGAAACTGTGATATGTTAATTTGAGTACGGTTGGGGCACATGTTAACAAGTTCTAGGCGAATTGGTCTTAGATTTCGAATGCTTATGCAATTCAATTTGCAAGTAAATTTGGGCGTTAGATGTGTGTGTATACATGGGTTTTATTCGTATATTATATTACTGATTTGCGTTAGATGTGTGTGTATACATGGGTCTTATTCGTATATTATATTACTGATTTTAGGACTTTGCTATTTTCTATGCGAATTAACTTGTATAAGTATAAGTTTCATCTACTTATACTGTCTTTTTACAGTGATAGAGACATTTCCTGTTGATCGGGTTAACATAACCACCGGCCCCTCTTACCAATTATAATCTTGTTTTTGAGTTTTATGAGTACGAAAGCTGGAGTTCCAAACATCTTCCCATTTAATTCCTTTTCATTTTTCATCTACTTACGCTCATCGCTAAGTGACATAGGTTACGGTGACCACTTACTATCAGAAAAGTCTTACGTATTTTGTATTGTATATTAAAATGGCAAGGCTTTGTGTATGAAAAAAAAAATTAAGCGTCCGCCTGATGGTAAGTAGTCGCCGCAACCTTAGAACACTTGCGATACTTGAAGTATCACATGGGCGCTGCCAGCTCAAGGGATGGAATGGATAAGAAGGGGTAAGGAAGGGGGAAGGGAGATGGTGTGAGATTGGAGCCCCGGGACTCACTCGTCGCACGAAACGCAACATTTTTTTTTTAATAAAGATTTAGATAGGATTTTATAGGATTTTTTTTTTAAACGTTACACATTCAACGGCCCCCATTAGGATAATTATCCTGTGTCGGGGGTCCGGAAACATTCACAATGACAAGGACAAACACACCCAGACCGGAAAACATGCCTGTACGATTAATACAAACATCTGCTCCGAGCGGGAATCGAACCCGCAACCGTCGAGGCTAAACTCGGTACCCACAACGCCACAACGGTGTCAACATTGCTGTTACTTTACGCTAATCTTCGAGAAAGTGTCTGAAATTTAGGATTTAAATAAACATACTTAAATTATGAATACCATTTGTGGTAAAGCCTATTGTAGATTCAAATTTCAACTATATATATAATTCAATGAACAAGGCTTTGTGTTTAACAACAAAGCTAGGTGAGACAATATAATTCCAAGTACAATGTACATAACGGCTTAGATTCCAAGCTTAGCGATACGTTGACGACGTACACGCCTAAAGCATTGACATTATATTCTTATGAACCTATTACTGGCGAGATTGTTAGTTCTTTAGATTTCTAGAACTTACGGTAAAAGGTAACTAAAGAAGATTTTCTGTTTTTAATCTAGAATAATAGAATCTAGAATCTTTCTTCAAACCAAAAACTTTTGTAGTAGTAGAGCCATGAGTCTCAGCACAAAAGGGCCGGCTCGACCGGGAAAGTACTACCCTCTCACAAAAAATCGGCGTAAAGTAACAGACTACTGTTGCGTTTCGCCCGATGAGTGAGAGCGCCGGAGGCCCAATCACTCAACCCCTATGTACCCTTCCTTTTTTCTTTCTCATCCGTTCCCTCCTGTGATACTTCAAGTAACACAAACGTTCATAGGATGCGATGACAGCTTACCATTAAGCTGACTATATGCTTATTTGCCAACCGATGAGAAAAGATCAAACAAATGGGTTAAGAAATAAAGATAATGAGATAAATAAAATACAGACGCATTGTATAAATCGTTTCAATAAGAACAACAACGCGAAGGCGTAACACCTTCCTCATCTACAATGACAAAGCGATCTCTGCCAAAGCTCATGAAGTTGAACGAAGGAACGCCTTAAGAAGTAAACGGAGAATTATGAAAATGATTTGGAAGGCGCGACGAGTGTGTCATTAAACGAATTTATATTTCAGGCTGAGGGCTCGGGTAGGCGCGGGTTGTTACTAAGTGCCATTAGGTTAAGGGAACCATTTAATGGAATTGGCAGGACGTTGGAAATTATTGTAACACAGAAATAAGGATGGGATTTAATTTAATGGGAAATAAATAAATGAGTAAGTGTAATTTATACAGTAAGTCCCAGTTGGTCCAGAAATAATTAGACAGAAAGAATGTTTGGCAAAATACTGAGTAAATATTATTTGCTACTCTGATTACTGAATTGGTACAATTAATATAAAATATTAAATAATATCTAAAGCATCACAAAATAAATAAAAAACATATACGGACTAATAAACAATATCCTCTTTTGCTTCCCGCAATCGGGTAACAATTATGTGGTTTTAAGCTAAATTCATACTAGGCTTTTCGTCTGCGTACGCCAAATCATTTAGTTCATTTTTTAATGTTTTTGTCATATAAATTAACAAAATAAACCTGTGAAGCTTCAGTACTAGACCATTACAAAAAAAATATTGAAGTATGGTCAAATGTAGGACTTTTTCACTCCTACAAGCCGCATGGTCTCCCTAAGTTGAAGCTAAGTGGGTAATATGGCAGTATCGGCTATAGGATCCGCTTATTGAGACGCTTAAACTTTCTCGCCTTCAAGTAATGTACGTGAGTTTTCGCTGTTTGAACTGAAAGTGTTTCTCACATTAAAACTTTCTTTCCGAGAAAAGAATAGGGGTAAAAATTATCGTTATTGATATTTTAGTACCTATTACGTAGTCTTATCATCCACTTACCAGCTCAAGCTTATGCCCATGGATACATTTGTAGAGAGATATTTATTATCATTAAACGACCAATTCTTGTATACGGCTCCAACGATTTTCATGAAATTTGGTATGTAGTGAGTTTCGGGGTCAATAAATCGATCTAGTTATGGATCGGATATATATAACATGGATCATGCTTAGAAAATGTTTTTTTATCCGTGTTTTTTCCGGTTCGAACCCAGATGTCTCCGATAGTGTTTTTCCTTTTTTTCAAGTTCCTTCTTTTGTTAAAAAAACTTTTACAGGTTTCCTTTATCAACGCATCTAATTCGTATCTAAGTATATTTTTCGATTTGCAAAAAAAACTTTAGATACTTTTATATAAACATTATGCATATTAGAGTATAATATTTTCAGTTTTCCCATTAAAGAAGACTTCTGTGTAGAACATTGTGGTTTATTTAGGGATTGAAAGAGACAATCAATCATAAAGCGTACTTAAAACTTAGCGGGTAAGGTGAATAATGTTAATGTAACTTTTTGTTTGAGCGCTGTTCAATCTGAGTAAAGTGCGTCTTTAAACTTTGTACCAGTGTTTGACGGCTTTTTCATTTCATGACGGTGTGCAAACAAGCAACCCTTCATAGGTTGTATACTTGAAGTATCATGTGCACGTTGTCAACCTAAGGGAAGTTCTTTTCTAGGGACGGAACGAGAAGTCAGAAGAGGGGGTGGCATATTGGGCCTCACGGCTTCACTTGCGCGAAACGCAACTGATACTATAACTTTACTTTGTAGTTTTATTGTCATTATAGACATGCTTATTAGTAGCCTTGCGGTTTTTGGCATATACTCGTAAATATATAAGGTCAACTCTAGAAAAAAATCAGTGCGTCACAGAATATCAAGTCGAAGAATTAGTAATGCTGCATTTCGCATATTGGTGTTAGCGTTTAGTCACACTTACTTTAAAATGAATTTGTTGGCTCATGGCGAAGTGTCGTGTGACTACAGCCATAGAAACTATTTATTTCGGATTAGAACGACCATATTTGAATGCTATCACTCTAAAGAAGCGTAACGTTGATAGCGCGAAGGTTACTTCAATATTTTTCATGCAGAAAATCATCATCCTACCACATAAAGGACGAATCATTGAAATCCGATGCAGTAGATAAAGTGCTGTGCAATTAATTGTGTTATATAATAATGTGATTATAAGCATTGTTGATTATAATAAGGTGTTCATAAAGTTAAGCCACTTAAACCTACAGAAATATCCTTAGCTTAGTTTGATACAAAACGAATAATGATAAAACCACAGGCCACCGTTGTGGCGTTGTGGGTAGCGAGTCTGCCTTTAGTCTCGACGGTTGCGGGTTCGATTCCCGCTCGGGCAGATGTTTGTTAAAAATTTCTGTCCCGGTCTGGGCGTTTGTCCGTGTGGGTCTCCCCATCGTGCCTCGGAGAGCACGTTAAGCTGTCGGTCCCGGTTATTATCAATATCATCTGATAATAATCGTTACCTCTTGATAATAAATTGCTCTTATCCAATGAGTTACTGGTTCGCCCTTAGGGTTGCGGAGGTCAGATGGCAATCGCTCCTTGTAAAAACTAGTAACCTGTCAAATCCGGATAAGAGTAATAAGCAGACCCTGGGTACATAAAATACCGGGAATAATGCTAGGATGAAGAAGAAGAAGATAGAACTACAGGCCTGGTTTTAAATTTAATTTATTTGGAAGCTTTAGTTGGCAGTGAACTATCAGATTATTTCGTTATAAAAACAAAACAATAATAAAAACATTTTATGCATTTGTTATCTTTTCCATTGTTTTAGTCGAAATTAAAATCGATCTGAAAATTTGAAACTGTAAAAATCGTGAAGTAAAAACCTGTCGTTCTGCCCCAACGATCCAATTTAGCGTCGCTTTGTGAATGTAAATCAAAACTCTCGACACTGCGAGTATATAGGTTGACTTGTTTTAAATATACTGATAGTGTGAAATGTATAAAAAAAACAATTCCGATGAGGACGTGTTCACAGCCGTCGTTTTTATCTCGCATGAACGAAATCAACTTTGACCTTCTGCAAAGGCTTCCCTTTAATTCGCCCACTGTCAAGGCCAGTAGGACCAAAAATAATACGTCATCAGAAAAAAATGTATTAAAAATAAGAACATTTTAAAAAGAAGAAACAGATGTTTCTTCTGTTTTTTTTTTTTTTATGTTAGAAGTTGGCAAACAAGCATACGGCCCACCTGATGGTAAGTGGCTGCCGCAGCCTATGAGCGCTTGCAGCACCATTAGTAGGTGCCACTCACGCGTTGCCAACCTCGAGATATTAAATAAATAAATAAATAAACGCTACACACTCAACGGCCCCCATTAGGATAATTATATCCTGTGTCGGGGGTCCGGAAACATTCACAATGACAAGGACAAACACAACCAGACCGGAAAATATGCCTGTACGATTAATACAAACATCTGCTCCGAGCGGGAATCGAACCCGCAACCGTCGAGGCTTAAGGCAGACTCGCTACCCACAACGCCACAACGGTGTCATATTAGTTCTTAAATCTCGTTCGCCCAGTAATTTCACTAGCGTACAATGCCCTTCAAACCGGAACACACTAGTGCCTAAGCACTACTATTTGGCGGCAGAATATTGGACACTGCGGTGGTACCTACCTAGCCGGCCTCTTGCAAAAAGACCTACCACCAGTGAAATCTGTTATCGGCTTCAGTTTAGAATACGTCGTTTAGAGTAAAAAAATATCCATGCAACCTTTCTCAAATTTTCGCGTATATAATATTAGGAGGATAATATAACCAAATTTATTAAAAGTACCATTAGAGGAATTACTGAAAACGTTTCAAATCCTGCGAAGGATTTGCGTATCATAATCCTTACTATCCTTACTAAGATTATAAGAACGCAAATAAGCAATAACATGACAACCCACAAAATTTAAAAAATTGAGTTATATATGCAGAAGTGTTGGTAAATGGCTGAAGAACATTTTTCTTTAATATTTGTAGGGTTTAAAGCTTTAAAACTTCTAAAAAAGCCATTTTTAATCATGAAATTTATGTATATGTTAAACGTCTTGGGTGATATGTTATATATGAAATATACAGTTTGTATTCTTATTTTTTGTGAAAATAAGTAAAATAACTAACATAAATCTGAAATTGCCAAAAACTTGACCAATACGTAAAAAAATCATATAAAGCAAGTTGATCAAAATTTTCAAACGCGTTTTTCTCGAAATGACATTCGTGTGGGTTGACATGGTATTGCTTATTGGCGTCCATAAATCCGAAAGTAGCTCTGTCTCTCGCGCTTTCACGACAAAACTTCTGAAAAAAAAGCTTGTAAGGGATTGAAAAGGGGGATAAAAAGTTGTAGAAGTATCATCATTTTTAGTTAGAATCTTGAAACCTATTTTTTAGCCTGTTTATTCGAAACGGAGGGGCGGGGGCGGTTTTGTATTAAAATCGTTATTCACGCGGGCGAAGCCACTGGCAAAAGCTAGTAATAAATAAAACACAAAAAGTTCTTCTCTTTTTATTAAATCATCTCACAAAAGAACTATTTCATAAAACAGTTCAGACAAATTATCCTACATACAATTTACGTTGTTCGAATCGCGAGAATGATGAAAAAGCTTCCGACGCTCTCGTTTCGCTGTATTTTTTCCCGTCAACTTTTAATTTTGTTATTGTCGAGTTCTGTCTGAGTTATTTTATAACAATACACCGGTGATTGTGTATGTTCTGAACTATTTTATATTTTGATTAGTCTTACGACTTTTTACGACCGCCAATGATTACAATTCAACGGCCCTCATTAGGATACTGAGACCCTGTATCGGGGGTCCGGAAACATACATAATGACAAGGACAAACACACTCAGACCGGAAAACATGCCTGTATTAATATTTGTTCAAAGCGGGAATCCTCAACGCTTAATGTAGGTTCACTACCGCTGCGTCACAACGTCTTCAATGTTTGGGGGATATGTTCGTATTTTAGAGGCAGTTTGGCTGGTTGGTATAAGTGGTGTATGAGTGGTTTTTGAGTGGGTCTCCTACTATAGAGCCGTTGAGTGTTATTTGTTAGTTCATTATGGGCTGCAGACGTTTATAGCACAGTTAATCAGGCTGTGTTAACCGCTTACGTACGATCGTACGCTCTTTAAAAATATAATAAACATTCACAAAATCGATATAAAACAGAACCTTTTTGTCTCTAAACACCATAAAACAAAATGTGTATTCATAGAAATGCCATTAATTCAACCAATGAAGGAATACCGATTATCTTAACTTCCATTGTGTAAAACTTATAACAAACTCCCGGCAGAATTCATTATCAACCGATCTTAAGAGAATTTTCGCAGTCTAAATTTAATTTCGATTTCAATGCTTGCCTGTTTTATGGTATAAACTGGAGGCGTTAAGTTATCCAAGGAAATTTCGAATAAAGTTGGATTCCTTCGGCGTTCCGGGATCCGAAATGGCTAAAGTTGTATAATAATTACTGGAGCCAGGTTAAGTGGGGACT
Source organism: Hestina assimilis (assembly GCA_023373885.1). Lineage (NCBI taxonomy): Eukaryota > Metazoa > Arthropoda > Insecta > Lepidoptera > Nymphalidae > Hestina > Hestina assimilis. The sequence goes on along the minus strand of CM041740.1, from coordinate 3,837,400 downwards.
TGAGATGCTCTTATCGCTGGAGTGCGATTGTCGCTGCTGTTATTATTCAATTTATCTTTAGACTCCTCGTTCCTAGATCTAGATGACTACGTTTTAGTGCTTAAAATGGAAATTCTCATTTCTTTACTATTACATTATTTTAATACACATTTTATTGTTATAAATAGAATAGGATTGATTACTAACTTTTAACTAAGAATAAGACTTCGCTTTTATAAAAAACTTATATACAACACAAATTCTATGACTTGTTGCCACATTTACCCCCGGTTTCTCGTACGTTGATCAAATTCATGTCAACTTAACGTACCAAATATAGCCCGCTCATTGGCTAAAGATAATCGATGATCAACAGACAACCAATGAGCGTTTAGTATTTGCTATGTTAAGTTAACATGAGTTTGATCAAGTGTCGATTTCTAACCTATTGCTTCAGAAGTAAAGTAAGTTTCTTTACGTATAAGATTGACAACTGTACAAGTGTACGGGTACATCGGCGACACGTATAAAACGTGTACTACTTTAGTACTTGTTGTACTAGCTGTGCCCGCGGCTCTACTTGCTTGGTTACTTTTTTTTTTATTGCACGTAACCCTAATTCTTGTTCTAATATAAAAGTAGTCTGATTTACTTTTTATAACATCAGCTACATGCCAGTGAAATTCCCATTAAAATCGGCGCATAAATTTCAAAAATTACAAACAAACAGAGAGAATTAAACAACAGAGAGAATTTAAGAACAGAAATAATTTTTTAAATTGATTTTTATATGTAATGTATGTATATATTTTCATATGCATTTAGTGAAAAGCTGTTAATTTGGGATTTCAAACACTTAAATATTATTTATTTGTATAGATAACTAAACAATTATAATTTAAGTTTTCTTTTTCGACTTTGTTATTATTAAAATATTACTAACTATATAATACATACTAAATGGAATCTAATTACATGAATCGAAGTTATCCTCAAGGTTCGGGTTTTTAAGGAGATTCGAAGATCCAGTAAAAAAACTACATTGAAAAACAGTTTTTTCCGCTGGTTCTTCTCGGGTAGACTCGACTCTGACGTTCAACAAATAAGTGTAATGCTTTTTACTTTAAATAAAAATATTTGATTTTGACCTAGCCTATGCTCAGCAGAACCATCTAAAGCTTATTGATGATGATGAAAGTAAGAATGAAAAAAGGTTCGATCCAAATGAGCAGAGTTTGGAGTTTTCCTATTAAAACTTGGTAAGCCCTAAAATAATTTAACCACTTAAGAAACGATTCATGGCCAAGTTCCAATTAATTTTTTTTTGTTCCGAATTTATCTCTCAATTTACGTAGGCGGCTCTTAGAAATTCAATTAAAAATAATAGATAAAAAAATACAGTAGCTAAGTTCCACACTGAGTTTTAGTTAGAAAAAGATGTTTTTCTTTCCTTTCAAATGTAAAAAGTTTGTGTCTGAAGTTTTATCCATTTTAATAAAGCTTACTCGTTTATAAGCGAAAGAGACAGAAATGGGTTTTAGTCATTACTACATTTTGACGACGTTGTGGCGCAGCGGTAGCGAACCTGCCCTAAGCGCGACAGGTCGCGGTTTCGATTCCCGCTCGGAGCAGGTGTTTGTATTGTCCATACAGGCAGGCTTTCCGGTCTGGGTGTGTTTGTCCTTGTCATTGTGTACATATGTTTCCGGACCCCCGACACAGGATATAACTATTCTAATGTGGGCCGTTGAGTGTGTAGCGTTTATTATCATTATGTTTATGAAGTTATTCGACTTTTAAAAATTGTTAAGCATTTGCTTTTCATGAATACTTCAAAATTTATTATTGCCCCGACGCGCGGCGCAACTATTTATATACAACTAGTTGGGCCCGCGTGGTGTGCCGATTTTACTTTATGTTATTTTTATACAAATATAGAAGTTTTACAATTATATTAAAGTTATTTATATTCTCCGCATTCGATCAGAGTATCAAAATCCATGCTGCATCGCGATCGCGATGTGACTCGATCGCCGCGCTTGGCATCTCATCATCGCCAATGCTAAAAGTAGCGTGTGTAAAAGTATGAAAAAATATCATACCCACATCAGTACATCAAAAGACGAAAAGATGTTGTATAATAAATAGTAACAGTGTGGGATAGTCTTGTGCTTAACGGTGAAGGAACACATCGTGAGGAAACCTGCATGTCGTGGAAGAAATTCTGCGACATGTATATGCTGGTGGTAGCGCTTAAAAAGATCCGCCCTGTTAATTACCACCTGATAGCTCGTGAAGTGACTGCTCGTCAGCTGCGTTTCGAGGTCAGCTAGCGTATAACCAGTTGTATCCTAAAAAAGGGTCGGCAACGGATTTGCATGCCCTCTGGTGTTGCAGATGTGCATGGGCGGCGGTTACCGCTTAACATCAGGTAAAAAATTTGTTAAAAAAAGTGTTATATTTCTTTGACCAAGCCAGCCCATTTATTTTAAAAATGTTTTATTCCGATTCGGTCCCTTATTATATACGTCATTCATGCTTTCGTGTAATCTAAGTGTATCGTATTGAGTATCCCATATTTTTCCGGCCATCCTCAGAATATCCCCGCTCCTAGTTGACACCTGTCTTTTCTGATTTAAATATGGAAGGCCTGTCAGTTACACGGTACGCAATGAAAGTACAAGAAAATAAAAAGAAAACATTTTATCTTTTATCGTTCACGTTTAAGTGTTCTGCGTTTCATAATTTTTTTTTATCATAAATTTATCGTATCTATTAATGTTTACAGATTAATATGGATTTAAAAGATTCTATTTGAAACGTAATGAACATTCGCATCATGCTTTATTTGTACCATAATATCGTACGTAGTTAAGTATTATTTATAATTGGTTATTGTAAATACAGCAAAAACATTACAAAAATCAGGTTTCTTATACAGAAATACACGTTTTTGAGAAAATTTCATCTGTCCCTATTGCGGTTCGTGAAATACAGCCTGCTGACAGTAGGACGGATGAACGGACGGACAGTGAAGGCTTAGTAGTAAAAAGAAAAGGCTATATTGGCCGCTGTACCTTAAACAAAATTTTGAATTCCTGGGTGATCGTCACAGTATTTTTTTGCGCTCATCTCAAAATCTCACGCTGCTCAAACTCAAACTCAAAATATTCTTTATTCAAATAGGCTTTTAAGCACTTTTGAATCGTCAAATATACAGTCTGTTATGTCCGCCTAAGTGAAGCTACCGCCGATTCGGAAGGTAGATTCTGCAGAGAAGAAACGGCAAGAAACTCTACAGTTACTCTTTTCAAAAATAATCACATTACATTTGTCAAATCTACAATTAAGATATATATCCCACATGAAACTCAAAGTATATTAATTCCATGCCACATTATCTGCAATATATTCATTAACGGAATAATAAGCTTTATTTAGTAAACACCGTTTAATATAAGATTTAAATTTCAAAAGTGGTAGATTCAAAATTGCGGAATTTTATTATAGAAGCGAATACCTTGCCCCAAAAAGAACATACTCACTTTGTGAAGCCGAAAACTTGGTGTAACAAGTTTATCTTTTCTTCTTGTATTAAAACAGTGTCTGTCACTGTTTGTGTCAAACAAATCAATATTTTTATGAATATAAAGGATATTGCTAAGGATATACTGCGAAGCAACCGTCAGTATGCCTGCCTTGCTCGTCTCTAGCTTGAAGATTATAATGAGCTGCGAATTCCGGAAAGCACCACAAAGTTCTTTCACGCCTCCTTTCAAACACTACTAGCCATATACATATATATATATATTCATAAATATTATGTATAAAAACTTATCAGTACCCCGACCAATTACTTAATTATTTTGGTATAATATTTCTTTCGCCACCATGTTTTCTGGCAAAAGTTGCTTACTAGCAATAAGGTCGCCTGTTTTTACCCCCTTATTTGTATTGTTTTTTAATGTTGTTTATAAATTTAAATCCTGGTGTAATAATAATAAAGTATATTATTATTATTATATTTTATACTTAATTATATATCATCAGTCTGCCGTCTTTGTCACTTAAATTCTCAAAAACTATATTATTAATTTAAAACTCTTTATAGGTATAAATAAGTAATATTATTTGCTATACACTTCAAGAGAAATATAAATGACTGTCTACCCAAATCAATTTATACTGTAAATATCAATTTCCGTTCAACAAATTGGATTCCGAAACTGACCCAGACGTAGGCGTACGTATTAAATAAATGCAGGGTATTTCATAGGAACCCAAATAACACGAAATTATTTTGATAACCTTTTTTATAAAAGTTAGAAAATCATTCATATCTTATAACATATATATTGGTAGTAGGCCTTTTATTGCGCGAGGCGTGCTAGGTAGGTACCACCGCAGTGTCAATTATTATACAGTAAAATAGTATACAGTGTTTAAGTTTGAAAGACACTGTAGATGAAATTACTGGGCATAGGAGATTTAAGAACCAATATCTCGAGGTTGGCAGTGCGTCAGTGTATTTTGTGCCTTTGTGTACAGGACCAAATCTGTTTTAAATCCCTAGCATTATTTCCGGTATTATATGAGTATTTATCCAGGGTCTGTTTATTACTCTTGTCCGGATTTGACAGGTTACTAGTTTTTACACAGCGATTGCCATCTGACCTCCGCAACCCTAAAGGCGAACCAGTAATTCATTGGGTAAGAGCAAATTACTTATCAAGAGTTAACGGTTATTATCAGATGTTATGTGATAACAACAGTCACCGACAGCTCAACGTGTTCTCCGAGGCACGGTTAGAGACCCACACGGACAAACGCCCGGATCGAAACAGATATTTGGCAGACTCGCTACCCACAACGGTGTCAATCCAGTCGCTTATATAAGTTCTATTCAAATTTATTCAACCCAAATATGCTATTTACATACATTAAACACGATTTAACTTTTAAACTCGTCAAAATTTGTGCACTGCATAAATTCAGTGCGTCGTAATTTTGCAACTTACTTGTACTAGAAAATATAATATTTTCTTTATATTCTATGTTAGGTTAAACTAGGTTTGCCAGATTTAAAATCTAAATATCTAGTACAATGATATTTGTAGAATTTGAATACCAAAACGTTTAAAAACCTTTGAATGATTTTATTTTATTTTATGTTGGTTGAAAGTTTGGTCCAAGCCTTTTTTAGGTATATCGTATTTCAATATATATGTAGTTGGGACCATTGGGGCGTGTTGGTAGCGAGCCTGCTTGTAGCCTTGAGAGTTATGGGTTCAATTTCTGCTCGGGGCTGGCGGTCTTTGTACTGAATTGTACTGAAGAGATGAAACACAAACATTGGTTCTAAACATCGCTGTTTTAAAGGAATTATATAGTTTTTCGAAAGCTCTCTAAAACCCTAAACGAAAAGACGTCATTTGCAATTTAAAATTCGTGAATGTAGACAGTTAATAAAATATTTCTCCTTTAAAATGTTAGTGAAGTACGACAACAATTGTTCTTGTTAGAATGTTATATATAATCTATCTAATACAGATTAAGGCATTTAACAGAACCTACCAAACTGGTTAGAATATAGGAAAAATTACATTGTATGCGCATCTCATTCTTCGATGCAGTAAACTTTGAACAGATATTAATTTGTTAAAACTTGTTGTTGTATAATAACTGGGTTCTTAACCATAACTTATGAAGTTAAACAGAGTTCACAACGCTTGTGGGAAACCATTAAAACTTGCTGCTCTGTGACCACCACTTCTAATTGCTCCCCGACTGTTAAGCGATGAGTTGACGACTGAAAATTGAATAGTCAATATTCGTGAACTATAGTTATCTATATAAATAAAGATCGTTGAAATTATGGTACGTGTATAGCTTCAGAACCGCTGCACCAATTGTGTTTGCAATTAGCCTTAATAGGTCAGCGAAGGGCTTACTCCGCTCCGTTAACGCGAGTCACGGGTTCGTTACTGAACCCTTTGGGCTATTGTCGTACCCACTTCTAGCGCAGGCTTCTTAATATTCTTTATAAAAAAAAAATTGTTATGACAATTTTTGTACTGGATCAACGGGATCAAAAGTTCCATTGGGACAGAATCAACGGAATCGGGAAGTCTCTATTGAAAAATTTCTATTACCAATTTTGTTTGTATGCAAGTAGGTAGTTTATAGGTAGGAGACTTAAGCATGGCTTTTTAGCGTGCCCGGGAGCGGGATCAATGCAAATAAATTTTACCCGGAGGAAGTCGGGGTGGACCTCTAGTTGAGTAATAATTTACTACATATAAGCCCATATGTGGACGTCATATATTAATTAAAAAAAAAGTATTAACGACATTATTTAGTCTTTATAATTATCTGTATATTGCAATGAAAAAGAAGTAATTATTCTTCTTCCTACCATTATTCCTTGTTTTTACCTAGGGTTGCTGGGTTCACTTATCCGGATTTGACAGGTTACTAGTTTTTACACTGAGCGATTGTCAGCTTAACGACCAGTAACTTATTGGATAAGAACATTTATTTACTTGAAATAAATATCTAGTATGAAGTAAGATATTGTTTAAAAGCTATTCAGATAGTATAAAATATCTGATTACCAAAAGTGTGCTCGTTTCGGCTTTGAACCGATTAGTGCTTGTTACGGTCCAATTGACAGACGTGATAGCCATATAGATTGAATAACTGTTTTTCTAGTGCATATACAGCTCTTATTTCCAGGTCTTAAGGTCTAATACTGCTTGTCAGATTTACTAGCTTTAAGTTTATTCTGCAAAATAGAAGCAAGGACCGGGATACTGTTGAGAATGTTAAATACGTAATCGAGTTTTTTTCTTCGTATATTTCTAGATAATATCATTCTGTTACACGAACTTTTACACGGCCGGATTTAGGGGAGAGGAACCGGCACGACGGCCCCAGGGCCTGTGCAAAAGAGGGCCCCCAGTAGAGACTTTGGAAAAAAGTCTTTCAAATTCCGACTAGTAAACACAACTAGTGTTTACTAGTCGGAATCATATTTTCTTATTTTCATATTATCATATTTTCTTTTGATATTTTCCGATTATATTTTTGTTTGTTAAAGTAATACTAAAATAATCTACTTTTCTGCATACTAAATTATTTATTGAAAAATGTGACAAAGAAATAAAAAATCGGAAAATAGCTTGGGGCCTGAGGGCCTCCACTCCTTTGCGGCCCCGCGGCCTCTGGACCTCTAAATCCGGCCCTGAGTATATATATCAGTACTCTAACTTTTTACGCCATGTTGTTGGCATAGATTTCTTGTCGAATTTCTTGTCGCAATCCATCAATACCTGAATGTAACATCTTCAGTTATCGATTATGCTATTCAGTCTTAAGTAAAACGCTTCTCAAGCTATAACGGCTATCTGTACAATGTAAACGCTTTTACAAAGACACTTCAATACGATACTTTGCATACAGTACAGCAATGTGAAACGTCCTTAACGACGTCCTACTTTACGGTCCACAGTTCCGAATTTACGATCCTAGGGCAGCTGCATAGTGGCGTTTTATTATAGAGCGTATACTACGGTTCCGGTAGGTATACGCTCTTACACGCGCACTCCAAGAAGCCGAACGCATACAAGGGATTATTCCAGCGTTCACGCTTCGAATTTCGGTAACGCTTGTCAGTCACAGTTTTACCGGCGTTGGGATGTGACGACCTCATCGCCCGCTGTTGGGATAGCCTCTGTCACAGCAGAGATTATTCCACCAGTGCAATCAGTCACACTGGTGGTAGGTCTTTTGTTGCAAGAGGCCGGCTAGGTAGGTACCACCGCAGTGTCCAATATTCTGCCGCCAAATAGTAGTGTTTAGGTACTACTGTGTTCCGGTTTGAAGGGCATTGTACGCTAGTGAAATTACTGGGCGAACGAGATTTAAGAACTAATATCTCGAGGTTGGGAACGCGTGAGTGGCACCTACTAATGGTGCTGCAAGCGCTCATAGGCTATAGCAACCACTTACCATCTGGTGGGCCGTATGCTTGTTTGCCAACTTCTAACATAAAAAAGCATATTTATAGCGTTTATATAAGCCTATAAGCGCGTCAACACGCGTGTGGGATCCGCGTGTGGTAAATAGCGCACCTTTTTTTTTGTGGGAGAGAAAATCTGCTCACATGACCGGTCATGGGGACCCACTGAAACCTCTTCGCTGGCCGACCTCAGTGAAAGAGAGAGTCTCCGGAATCTTTTAGAGACCTCAAAATCCGGCGTATCTCGAGCACTGTGCTGGCAGAGCTCAGTCCCATGGGGCGAGATGGAGTAAATAGCGCACCTATAACTACTCATGCACATTCATTTTATACACCAGTATAAAACGCCGGTCTGTAACCGCCCCTAGTTAACGAGCGAATCTGCGGGCATAGGTTTAGCTTATAATTGCTTTATTTTAGATGAATTAATCCGGTCCAGGTGTTTAAGACAATTTGATAAGTTTAAAACTATGTTTGGGTAAAATAACTCAAAGGATTTATTGATGATCTGTCAAACTTTGTTACACTTAAAAAGATTTTTAAAAGATAAAAGCTATCTCGTCTGATGAGCATTTGAAATTATTGTTAAATTTTTGGTAACTTTTTATTCAATTTTTTTTTTGTAAATTAATAATATGTGCTAATTTTTTACACATTATGATGGTGGCCAATAAGGGTCTGGTTCATTTAATAAATAATAAGCTCCTGTAGCAACGTGCTTGTTTCGCTGACTGAGGCGGCAGGAAGAGAGGAAGTAGGAACAGGTGAGGAAGTTTGGGGCACACACGCGCACATTGATATAACTAACAAGTTTCCTTTCCGATGAAACATGTATGAACATTTCGATAGTGAGTCTTGTCCTAGATTTTTAGGTGATAGGCCTTTTATTGGAAGAGGCCGCAAAGAAGTATCATGTTTTGCTACTGAAATTACTGGACAGAGTAGATTTAAGAACCAACATCTCGGGGGTGACACTACAAATGATGTTGCAAGCGCTCATAGGTTACAATAACCGCTTACCATTAGGTGGACCAATTAAGTCGCAGAAACGGTGCATTAACTAATTGGTCATTTTATTTTATAATTGGGACTGCAAGCATTTTAGTGTTACCACTATTGGGCTACATATTTCCCACTAACCATTTCACACACATACTCGTGACATACGCAAACCGCGGTCAACCACTATATAATATTTGTTTACCAACCATTATTCAGCAACCACAATTCTAGCGCGGTTAATGTAGACGACAAGCAAGATTTACAGCTTCATTCACGAGAAAATGTATTTGTTATTCCAGTTTCACGGAAAATCATTTCAATTTAGCGTGTTTTTAATGTCGGTATAATGGTTCTTGTATGAATCTTTCTGTCTTGCATCTGTAATTTCATAAAATTTGTACAACGAATATTATACGAATGCTTTTAGGCAAAGTTTAATTGTCAATGTCTTTTGTTAATTGTAGCTTCTTCTTTCTTCTATGTCCTGGCCTAAATTTCCATTATCGGTCCCTCCTTGTCATTTGGCGTTCTGTCTTGGATTGTCGTTTTATCGATTTAAGCCCGCTCCAGGTCTTCGGATGTCCACCAAGTAGCTTGTGGCGACCGCTCTCTTTTTTATCTAGTAAAGCTAGCGATATCTTAACAACGCTATCATTACCTTTCCGCATCATTTGTCCATAACGCCTTAAACAGCTCTCAAATAGCTTGTCAGCTTGTCAGCGAACTTTATCTAATCGAGTAACTCCTGTCGCCTAATATTGTAGCGTATTTATAAATAATCACTTCAAGTGCGAGACGAGTTTCGACCGCGAACGTAGCCCACTCACCCTGATGAAGGACCTCTGATGAGTCCGAAACTAGTCGGTACCTAAACCGATTGAACGTGAGTTTGAGCCGTTTAAGTTTTATATTAAGTTAAATAATGTCTCATGATAGTTTTAATTTAATTTATAATAAGTTGCAAAACCATCGGCGCGTTAACAAACGCTGTCAGTTTATGAATATATAACATACTGGTATCCAACTAAACGTCTTCATGCTTAATAGGGCACATTAAAAGTCGCCGACTGCTACTAATTTCATAATAGTCGATTTTTTTTTTTTTTTTTATGTTAGAAGTTGGCAAACAAGCATACGGCCCACCTGATGGTAAGTGGCTGCCGCAGCCTATGAGCGCTTGCAGCACCATTAGTAGGTGCCACTCACGCGTTGCCAACCTCGAGATATTAGTTTTTAAATCTCGTTCGCCCAGTAATTTCACTAGCGTACAACGCCCTTCAAACCGGAACACAGTAGTGCCTAAACACTACTATTTGGCGGCAGAATATTGGACACTGCGGTGGTACCTACCTAGCCGGCCTCTTGCAACAGAAGACCTACCACCAGTGTGACTGATTGCACTGGTGGAATAATCTCTGTTGTGACAGAGGTTATCCCAACAGCGGGCGATGGGGTCGTCACATCCCGACGCCTTTTCATACCGACATCGATAAGCCAAGTCAGCCAATGCTGGCGACCTGAACAATTCTGATACTAGGTCAACCACTGAATATCGGACAAGAAGATCTTTTTTACGTTGACAATAATTTCATTATTAATCTAACGCTATTTGGACGCAAATAAGCAATACCATGTCAACCCACACGAATGTCATTTCGAGAAAAACGCTTTTGAAAATTTTGAATAACTTTCTTTTTATGATTTTTTTATGTATTGATCAAGTTTTTGGCAATTTCAGATTTATTGAAGTTATTTTACTTATTTTCCCAAAATATAATTATACAAACTGCATATTTCGTATACAATATAACCCAAAAACTTTAAAAATACATAAATTGCATGATTGAAAAAATGGCTTTTTTAGAAGTTTTAAAGCGTGAAACCCTACAAATATTAAAGAAAAATGTTCTTCAGCCAACACTTCTGCATATATAACTCAGTTTTTTCAATTTTGTGGGTTGACATGGTTTTTGCTTATTTTTTCTCGACAAACGTTTGCCTTTACTAGCAGGGGATCAATAACAAACAGCTCTTCACACTTCTTTAAAAGCAAGTAGACGAACCCTAACACTCATACAACATTATTTAAGGATAATAAAAGGGCTCGAATGAAGAAGTAGTACCCTCTCAAATCCACGTAAAGTAACATTATCTACAGGAGTTACGTGCGATGACTGAGAGCGGCGGAGGCCCAATCTCTTGTTGCATGGGTTAGCAACGCGCATGTGATACTTCAAGTATTGTAACCTATGAAATGTTACGGTTACTTCTTGCCATCACGCGGACCGTATGCTTATTTGCCAACAATCATGAAAAAATAATTAAAAAGGCCGGAATTTTGCCAGAAATATTTTCATCAGTACTACAAATAAATACATATATATTACATTTGTACATTGTTTTTTTAGCATCAAGATTCATTAAAAGTAATAAATTATTTAATTTTCTTTCATATTGTTTCAGGTACATTACAAGAACATAGAAGTACTCGATGTACTTCTATTAACGGTGTCGTTTTCCCACTTCAAAAAGAAATAAGGAAATGCATTTTGTTAGATAGCTTATACTTCCTTGGTAGTCCAAAATAAAGTTAGCTTTAGCTAATACCTGCGATCACCATATCCTAACAGTATTTCTAAACCGTGCGTTAGGTGGCTTTAGCGGCTGTTATTGTTTAAAACATTAAAATTGTTGGGTAAAAAAATGTTTTTGACTACTATTTATACGATAACAGATTATTTATGTAACTTTTTAATTTTTTTTTTTATGTTAGAAGTTGGCAAACAAGCATACGGCCCACCTGATGGTAAGTGGCTGCCGCAGCCTATGAGCGCTTGCAGCACCATTAGTAGGTGCCACTCACGCGTTGCCAACCACGAGATATTAGTTCTTAAATCTCGTTCGCCCAGTAATTTCACTAGCGTACAATGCCCTTCAAACCGGAACACAGTAGTGCCTAAACACTACTATTTGGCGGCAGAATATTGGACACTGCGGTGGTAGCTACCTAGCCGGCCGCTTGCAACAAAAGACCTACCACCAGTGAATTAATTAATTATATAAATATATTAAATAGCTTCGGACGCTCAGCAGTCAAATAATTGACTTTAAACACGACAGCTGACGGACAGAGACCACAAAATTATTTGAAAACAAAAATATATAATATTTTTCATCACTTTAAAAGCGGTTTATATTTCATATGCAAAAAGGTGAAACACCGTTCTCATACCATCCAAATGGTTGGGATAACTTTTTTAAAGTGAGAACCATTAATACTTGATCAAGTGGATGCAAATAAGCAATACCATGTCAACCCACAAAATTGAAAAAACTGAGTTATATATGCAGAAGTGTTGGTAAATGGCTGAAGAACATTTTTCTTTAATATTTGTAGGGTTTTAAGCTTTAAAACTTCTAAAAACCCATTTTTTCAATCATGCAATTTATGTATTTTTAAACGTTTCGGGTTATATTATATACAAAATATGCAGTTTGTATATTTATTTTTTGTGAAAATAACTAAAATAACTAACATAAATCTGAAATCGCCAAAAACTTGACCAATACATAAAAAAATCATATAAAGCAAGTTATTCAAAATTTTCAAACGCGTTTTTCTCGAAATGACATTCGTGTGGGTTGACATGGTATTGCTTATTTGCGTCCAAGTATGCTACGTAAAGACCGGCACCCACATGCCCTCTGATGTGCTGTTATTCATAGGCGGAAGTAATCGCTTAACATCAGATGATCACCTTTGTTATTCTGTACATCACCATGACATGGTGGATATGTATTTAGTTGGGATGGGCAGCATTTCGTAAGTTTCGTCAGGTATTCTCGGGCTCAATACCTCAAAGTCTAAAGACTAAAGTCTTTAATCAGTGCGTCCTTCCAGTCATGACCTACGCTTCCGAAACTTGGACTCTGACACTGGGACTAGTTCATAAGCTTAAGGTGGCACAGCGAGCGATGGAAAGGGCTATGCTCGGGGTTTCATTGCGGGACAAAACCCGAAACAAGGACCCGGTAAAGAGCTAAAGTAACTGACATAGCCCAAAGAATCGAAATGCTGAAATGGCAGTAGGCTGGTCACCTTTGTCGTAGAACCGATGGCCGTTGGAGCAGATGAATTCTAGAATGGACACCGCAAATCGGTAATCGTAGTGTAGAAAGCCCTCCGGCCCGGTGGGCTAATGATTTTAAGAAGGCAGTTGTTGTTGGCTGGATGAGAACAGCAGAGGATATAATGTTGTAGTACACCTTGGGAGAGACCCATGTCCAGCAATTGATAGATAAGGGTTGAAATGATGACCCTATATAATCGTTATAGAGATCTTGATGAAGACAGGTCACATATATATACCCCAAAGTCTGAAAACAATCGTTTCTAAACCATTGAAGCTGCAGCTTTAATTTAAAGCATAAAATATAGTCTAGCTTTTATGTAGTGCAGGAGTGTCATTGTATCGATTAATGTGTAAAATGAAACCGAGCTAAAGATAACAGGAACACGACCCCGAAGCGCACTGACCCGATCTTAGTAGCTCGTCACTATCACACGCTGTAATATAAGTAGCTAAAATTAAATAATAATATACCTACGTCTCTACTTATTATTATAATTGCGAAATTTGACGAAGTTGTGGCGCAGCGGTAGTGATTCTGCCTGAAACGCCACAGGTTGCAGGTTCGATTTCCGCTAGAAGCATAAGTTTATATTGATCATACAGGCATGTGTTCCGGGCTGGGTGTGTTTATCCTGGTTCTTGTATGTTACCGGTCCTCCGACATAGGATATCACTATCGTAATGTGGGCCGTTGAATTGTAGTGTTTGTGTTTACTAATTTTATTTAAAAAAATACTTGTAGTGTTTTAAAATAGGAGATGAAAGATTGTATAGGAAGCGAATTATTTTTATATTGTAATAAAGTTACCGCATTAAAAATTAAAAATACACGTGGGTGAATTTATTTTTAATCTTACCCTATTTAGGTACATTAAAGAAAATAAAAAAGGCTAAATCGTTCGATGGTAGAAGGAGCGTTTGACAACGTTATCAGCTAGTACTCGTTCTTAGGACCAGACGCTTTGTTGGAAGGGAAATTTATTTCCCTTGAGAAAGAGCCCTAGAGTTCAAGAGCAAATCCTGTACGCCATCGCGCTTGAAAGGCTATTCCGCGTTAAGTATCTTTATATGCTTACTAGCTTCTACCCTCGGCAAATACACACACACATGTATAATATATAAATATTTAAAAGAAGACTTTGGATGGATGGATAGATGAATGTTTGTTACTCATTGACGCATAAACGGCTGAACGGATTGGGATGAAATTTAGCATACAGATAGCTTACTATCTAGATTAACTCACAGGATACCTTAAAATTAAATAACTTACTACAGAGCGTATCCATTTGAAAATATGGTGTATGCGAGCAAAGCCGCAGGCAGATACTAGTTTTCTATAACGTCAATGGGGTGAAATTAAAAATAATCACTTTTCTAACTTGAGACCTTATTACTTAGCTTATTTGAGGGAACGTAGAATATTAATCATGAAAATTAATCAGCATTTGGTACGTCAATATTAATTGACTGAAAATGCTTGCCTTGTAAGAGTCTCGTCGGAAATTGAACCGTTTCAAAAATTCAAAATGGCGTTGTTGATTATTTATTTGAAATTCTGTGACTTCGTTGGAAATCATTTTCTAAACATTTTGAGGCAACTTGTCTTCTCTGTCATTTATTCACAAGATATTTCATAATGGATTTACATAAGTGGATGGCGTTTATTTATTTAAAGTCTTGACTGCCAGTTTTTAAAGGCAGTCTTTCATCATTAATCCCGGTATTTTTGCCCAGGGTATGCTTACTATTCTTATCCGGATTTGACAGGTTATTAGTTTTTATACAGAGCGATTGCTATCTGACCTCCGTAATCCTAAGGGCGAACTAAGTAAGTCATATGGTAAGAGCAAATTACGTATCAAGAGTTAACGATTATTATCAGATGTTATGATAACAACTGGGACCGACAGCTGAACATCTCTGAGGTACGTTGGGGAGACCCACAAGGGCAAACGCTCAGCCCGAAAGAGAAAAAGCCCGAAAAAAGAGATATTTATAATTTCAATAAAAATATCCGCCCCGAGCAGGAATCAAAACAGCGACCATCGAGACTTAAGGCAGGTTCGCCACCAAGATACCGCAACGGTCGTTGAATACGTTTTAAAAGTAGTAGTCTTTCCTTTAATAAGGGGCCTGTTTATTCTGTTTATTACCCTCTTAGAAAATACTGCGCTTATCCATACTGTTCCGTTTGTCTGATGAATGTGAGCACAGGTTACCCAAATTTGTACTCCATCCCTGTCTCATAATCTTCTCTCTCTTCCTCGTTTAAAATTGGCAACATGCATTTGATTCTACGGGTATTGCAACCTAAAGCAGGTCGTAGAATTGTACCATTGTACTAAAAAACCAATACCAAAATGGTAGGATAACTGCATTTTTAATTACATTACTTAAAAGAAAACAGCTCTTAATCATAAAACATCATTATTCAGAGCACACGGTGCTACACGTTGATTTTGAATGTCGAGAACACTTCCGTTGAAATTCACTGCTTTGTCTGACCTCGACCTAGTTACAGACAAGTAGGAAGAACTAATTTAGTACAATATCTCTTCTCTACAAATTCAGCTGGGAAACCAACGGTTCCAACCATTCTTGTTACCAATTATCTTCATACGTGAGGTAATTAATTTATATGAAAAGGTTTGTCATGACTCTATTTGAGTCTGGCTTCTGCCTGTGGCTTCGCCCGCGTGAATTACTCTTTTATTATTAAATTGGCACTACCATTTCAACCCTTCAGAGGTGGAATTTTATAAAGTGTTAAAACACCTGTTTCTCTATCTGTGATTGTTCGCCTAAAACAAAGTTTCAAGCTTCTAATTTCAAAAATGACGGACTTCCATACAAACTTTCAACCCCTTTTTCACCCCTTAGGGGTTGAATTTCGAACAACCCTGATAGTAAACGGCTGTCGTAGCTTATGAGCTCGCGCAACACCACTCATTTGTAAGTGTCACTCATGCGTTGCTAACCTCGAGATATTGGTTCTTAAATCTCCTTTTACTTTTTACAGTGCCTTTTAAACCGAAATAGTGTACTGGTTTGCGATAAAACTGACACTGCGATGGTACTTACCAAGCCGGCCTCTCGCAATAAGGGACCTACCAGTAAATTCATCTATTTCTATACCACGATACATCGATATTTCTTCAATACTTTTCACATGACTGACGCCCAAAAAATTCTTATGTACATATATATTCAAACGTTGTTTACTTTGTATATTAAAGGGTTGAACATAAATATCAATAAATTTCTTTCTTTCATAATAATAAATACCCTCGTATATCATTATTATTATTTGATTACGTTTTTTTATGATATCAAGTTGGCAAGCAAGCCCACCCACCTTATGGTAAGTGGGAGCCTATGTGCGTTTGCAACACCATTAGTAGTTGCCACTCACGCGTTGCTAACATCGAGATATTGGTTCTTAAATGTCCTTTGCAATTTCACTAGCCTACAGTGCCCTTCAACCCGAAACACAGTAATGCCGGCCTATTGCAACACAAGACCTACCATCAGTGTGACTGTGGGGTCATCACGTCTCGACGCATGTGACATTTTTTTTTTTATGTTACAAGTTGGCAAACAAGCATACGGCCCACCTGATGGTAAGTGGTTGCCGTAGCCTATGAGCGCTTGCAGCACCATTAGTAGGCGCCACTCACGCGTTGCCAACCTCGAGATATTAGTTCTTAAATCTCCTCTGCCCCGTAATTTCACTAGCATTTCCATCAGTACAGTGGTTTTATCCTGTTATGTTCGAACCGAATTTCCGAAGGCGTTATATTAAATTACAGTGTTGGTTTGACAAGCTATCTAACTTACGAAATTCAGTTGCCTTTGAAATACACAGGTGATACCTTATATAAACAAAGCGTATATAGGTATTTCGGATCGATAGTAAATTGATGCCTAAGGTCCATATATATTTGGATAGTACACTAGCGACCCGCCCCGATGTCGTCCGGGTAGTTTAATATTAAAATAAAAAAATATTTTACATTAGCGTATTGCATATAGTTGATTACAATTTGTACTAGTGGCGCCCCGCATAGATCCCGCTTCCGGGGAACTAGCTAGGGATAAAGGTTTCCAATATATCTAAGGTATGAGTTACTGTCTATACTAAATTTGTTAAGAGCTATAGTTTAATTAAACTCAACACAAAATCCTTCTAAGTTTAGCTAATATTTTGAATTATGATTTAGGTATATTGTGTGACTGTCAATGGCGGATTTACCAGCATGCAGATTTTTGGGGGCAAATTCGGCGACCGAATTTTTGCTATCTCATAGAAATACAAAAGATTTCTGCATGGCGGTTTTCTGATGTTTTACAGGTAGAAATCTGCAACAAATTTGACAATGACTTTCCCGTCTCACTTGTACATTCCGAGTACCTCAGCAAACTTCCATATTCTAGAGTAAAACAGCTAGTTCGTCGCTCCCCAACCAGTAATCAGCCTTTTGTTGGATTGTAAAAATAATCTAGGACATGACAATTATAGAGACAAGGGTAGCAAAAGAAATTAAGAATTAGAGATTAGAGATTTTTGTGATTATTAGACATAGACCGACATCACTAAGTAACTAAGCTCTTTAATAAATACAAAAAATCCTTCTTACGATTTCTTCTTTAATTATATAGAAACAGTAATACTATGTAAACTTATATTTAGACTTTATGAGAATATTGTAATTATGTTCTTATTCACAATTCAAATAAATAATAGTAAGTTTTTTAATTAAACTCGTTTTTATATAAAAATAAAATTGCTCGTTTCATATTATACACTTTTATAGCAATTACAGCATACATAGTAAATAAAAATCGAGTTTTATATGATAGTGCAAAAACTACGCACACTATTAATTAAAAGTAAGCCTCAGGTTTAAAAATATAGTTACATCCGGAGTTAGTATACGAGTGAAATGAACAAAAATTGCTTTACGTCCGGTTCAAAACATGTTTCAAATAATAAAAAAAAATATTCCCATGACGTAGGAAATTTTCGATGATCCAGTTTCCAATCGGAAAACTTGTTGAATGACTACCGGCGTGTACTTCAGCTGTGTTAGATAATTTTTATACTTTATGACTTGAATGTAAAGTTCATTTTCCTCTGTCCGATGATTGATCGATATCTCTTAAAGAATCTGTAATGGACTGTGAAATAAGGTGAACGTTGGAGGACTGTAATTTGCAAATACTTCTTATCATCTGGATTCTCTAGCGTAAAGTTAGTAGTCGGAAATGTTATATTGTTTACAATTGGGACCTATAAGATGTAAACACCGCTACGTAACAGGGGAAAGAGACCCAACACTTTTAAGAGAACTGTATTTTTACTTTATTTTTATTACTTTTTCTCGCTCGTTGCTGTCTTAAATTTTCAACTCAAAATATTTATTTTTAGGTTTTTTTCGGGCGACTTAGATATTCTCATTCCAATCTTTAAAGCTACCTTTACCTTTGTTCATAGTAACACCATCGGCATGAAGAGTGCGAGGGGTGAGACAAAGCAAAAGAGGAAAAAACGAGAAGGGAGGTGTGGAAATTCAATAATTGATCGTCGGCACCTCCAATTTATGTCGAAAACTGCAAAGCTAGACTCAAACTTAATAGTTTCACAAAACTCATAAACTATGCATAATTTCCCGTTCAACTATGACGATAGACTACGGAAATCGTCGAGAGTCGTTCGTGAAATCCAGACACTGATCGACTTTTATTATTCGGAGTCGTTCGAACTTGGAAACGCTTTAAAATTCTCAAAGGGAATCCAAAGCTCGCACTACCTTCAGATGTTAAAGCGACTCACGGCATTATTGAGTGACGATTTCTGTACCATTATTATATTGAAGATTTATAGTACGAACTATTTTATTGTATATTTTTGTCTGTTAGCAATGTTATAAATATTACTCTTATCTATACAAATAAATAAAATTGATGTGTCTCTTTGTAATTCCAAATTAACAGCTTTTCACTAATTCATAAGAAAGTATTTACGGTACTTAAATAAAAAAATAAGTTTCTAAAATTTTTGTCTGTCTTTCTGTCTGTCTGTTTGTTTGTTCCGGCTAATCTCTGAAAAGGCTGGACCGATTAACAAGACTTTCATTGGAAGATAGCTGATGCTATAAGGAGAAACTTAGGCTTTTATTAGAGAAAGTAATGGGGTTCCATGAAACAAAGAGAAATAGGAAGACGACGCGAGTGGAGTCGCGGGCACTGCTAGTATTAATAGTAGGACCACTTGGTAAAATTTGACCCTCCACAAAAACTCGCAATTGTAATATTTTTCATTTTATAATATTTTTAGTAAATACGTCGTTTTGATCTTATCAGGGCTCCGTAGCCAAATGGCAAAAATTGAACTCTTATAATTTCGACATAACCTTCTATCCATCGGTTTTTAAAAGTATTTTCTTGAAAATAACTTTCGTGGAAAGTTCTTTTCGTGTTCTACTTTATCGAATTTTTCAAGAATTTTAAAAAGTTGGGTGTTTGGATTCAAAAGTTAATATCCCACCAACTACTTACTACTACAACTACAATTACTACTGTCTTCATCATGAAAGCCCAAATCTAACTACTTTATTATTTTGAAATATCTATCCAAATCCTGTTTTTTTTACCTTCAGTTACATGTACGGACTACGGAACGGCTACAGTACCCTAAAATAACGCTGCAGTTTGTTATTTGTTTTAAATAATTTAAAATTACAATAAATTTTACTTTTTGTTTAGTGTCTTTTGCAGTTGGCCCTAGCAGCGTTGGACTGCTAGCCCTTGACAGCGTCACCGGTAGATGGTCAGGTCAGCCCGGTCAGGAGATCTCAGCCAGAAATATAACTCAATATTGTCATACCCACTCCTAGCGCAAGCTACAAGCTTATTTGGAGAGGAAATAGGAGTATTACTTTGAAAAAACATTGCTAATATTCTTAAATTATAATAATTTAATTATGCGCCTTCTGATACCTTATACCTCTCGCTTAGTACCGAGAATTTAATTAAAAATATAATAATACAATGAAGATAGAGTACCTACTACTTAATTACCCGCGCTACGATTAATTGAACCGTAATAAAGTCCAAGTATCTAGTACTTGGAGCTCAAAGCTAGAAATATTGCTATTGTTGGCCATTTCTATTTACTTTTATATTATAAAATAATTGTTCGTACATTTTAATAGCAGAACCGCTTTAAATATAAAAATGTAGTTCATTTGTTCATTTGGAACGTCTGGAATTGTTATAATCATGGTTTCAAAGATTTATAAGAACGGAGATGAACTGCTAGCTGTGAGTTGAAAAACTTATGAATTTAAGTTTTAAACGGCGACTAAAGCTAAAAACTTTCTAAATATCATCTCAACGGCACAGCTTGAATTAAATTAAATAATTCATTCGGATCATAATGGCTTTGAAAATGTATAATTTAAATGAACGATGAATGAATGACTATTAGTATCAGTCCGCACACATGCGCTGTGATACTTTCAAAAACACATTTAAATGTTTTGAAGTTTGGAGGGGCGTCCATGTTATTTTTTTATTTCAGGGGGTGGGAAAGGCAATGGGCATATACATATGCAAAGTCAGAGGGCATGTAGATGCTCTGCCGCACTTTAGGATACAACAGGTTATAGAAAGAAAGAAAGAAAGAATCAATTTATTGGGACAACAACAGACATAAACAAAACATAAACATTAAAAAACAAAACACTATAACAATAATATAAAAAAATTAAACATAATTAAAAACTTAATTCTAAAAATTACGCTATCTGACCTCAAAACGCAGCGAACAAACAGCCACTTCACGAATTTTTCACTAACGTACCGGTAGTAGCTAATCAGCGCGCCTTTTAAGCCTTATCATACCACCAGACATCTCATAGAATTCCTTTCACGACATCCTCACCAAGTTTTCCTTCACCGTAAAGCACGAGATAAAATTGAAACTGGGGCTAAATAATTGAGGTTAACAGTTCCTCTGTCCCGGACATGACAAACAAAATCCTAACTGATAAATGATATTATAACTCCCTCAATATAAGTTGAACTATGCGCAGTAACACATTTTTGGGTCTCAACCGAATGCGAAGGAAGGGGGTTCTTATAGTAACGCGGCGACGCTCAACCCGTGTGATACACTCGCTCACGGTTGTTTTAAATAAATTATTAAAAATTAAATTAAAATATAAATTATTTTCTAGACATGTGACATCCCAATAAATGATGAAAAATGTACATTAGCTATTATGATTTTAGTACTATTTATTTGTTTTATATGTAAGTAATTAATAATGATGAATGAGCGAATAAATAAGGAATTGAATTTGGAAGATACAATAACTATATTATATACTTAATTCTGTTTTCCCACTTTATAAAAAATGTATTTAATTATAAATATAATAATTATAAATAATTTAATTATAAAAAATATTATATAAAATATTTTTGTCCATGATTGTACCTGCGCAGAAGCCGCCATTTTGGTTCAATTTAAATTGAGGGAACTATACCCTCGTATATACGTTAACTAAGCGTATTTCGGGTGGTGGGGGACGAAGAAGGACGAAGTTAAACATTCAACAATATCTTAATATTTAACTTAGTACCTTACTCGCAGGGCTGTCATTCCTTTATAAGAAGAATTAGTGAACTTTTGACATGTTATTTTTGTGTCACTCTATTGTCTGTTTGTTGAGCACTTTGCAAAAAGTTTCAGTTAAAGAATTATTAATATTAGCTTAGGTACTATTTTTTTTTTTTTTGTTAGAAGTTGGCAAACAAGCATACGGCCCACCTGTTGGCAAGTGACTGCCGTAGCCTATGAGCGCTTGCAGCACCATTAGTAGGTGCCACTCACGCGTTGCCAACCTCGAGATATTAGTTCTTAAATCTCCTCTGCCCAGTAATATGACTAGCGTACAGTGCCCTTCAAACCGGAACACAGTAATGCCTAAGCACTACTATTTGGCGGCAGAATATTTGACACTGCGGCGGTACCTACCTAGGCGGTCTCTTGCAACAAAAGACCTACCACCAGTAAATAATGTAGATAATGTTTTACATAAAAATTGGTATAATTTGTCACAGTACTAATGTAGTGGTAGTGACATTTTAAGCGTTGGTTGTAGTGGGTTTGGTTCTCTCTCGTTAGATCTTTGTATTGACCTTACTGGCATACGTGGTTTTGGTGGCTACACTTTTTATTGTTTGGTTTTCTGGACCCCAGACAGGATATTGTCCTAGTGGGGGACTATGAGTGTATTTATAATTTTTTGTGAAACCGTTGAAAACCCTGTTAATTTACTAAGTTTCCACTCGCAAAAGGTAGTTAATTAATTCTACCTAACACAAAGCATGCCGACATATGTTTGTTATACGAAAAGTTCCTTCTTGAAATATAGTAAGTTTTGCTTTCGGGAATGTTAATTATGTAATTTGTTAGCCGAGCGCTTTGCAGACACAGTAGTTATTCTGTGTCAATACGGCCGGCCGCTTTGTGCTAATCAATTATTTATTACATTGTTTTAAGGAAACAATATTAACTTGTTGAAATTTGAAGTAAATCTTGGATTTGTTATTCATGTGTTTACTTTATCATAATACATATTTACTTTATCTGGGGATAAAGTAGCAGGGGACAAAAAGCGAACTTTTCATCGAGGTAGGAAAAAAATGTATACGTTGAAATATTATTTATATTTATTTATTCCAATTAGTTAGAAATAAACCTTAGGAAATTAAAAATATAAAATTGTATTTCAGAATTTTATAAATTAAATTAAAATCATAAAACATATGTTTCCGCCCGGGATCGAACCGGGGGCCTTCTGCGTGTTAGGCAGATGTGATAACCGCTACACCACGGAAACTTGAGACACAGGGACGAAATAGTGCTTAAGAAGTATGTCTAATTTTATGTATGAATTTAATGAGAGACTATATAAAAAGCTGTGCACCGCTCCATTAAATATTAACACAAAATCACATAATATATAAACTTAATTATCAATAGCAGTACTTGCAATGTTTCTAATAAACTATAAGGTCCGTTGCCGAATATCGGAAGTCTGGACAATTAGCGCCGCACGTTTTTTTATTAAATTTTTGTGATAATTTTAACGATTACTTTTTAGGGTTCCGTAGCCAAATGGCAAAAACGTAACCCTTATAGTTTCGTCATGTCCGTCTGTCCGTCCGTCCGTCCGTCCGTCTGTCCGTCTGTCCGTCTGTCCGTCTGTCCGTCTGTCCGTCCGTCCGTCCGTCCGTATGTCACAGTCATTTTATTCGGAGACCATTTCCTCTACCTATACGCAATTTACTAAATAGGTGTATTCTATGAACCGCACAAGAATTTTATAATAAAATCTTAAAATATATAAGAATTAAGGGTAGCAGTCCATACATGTAACTGAGGATTGAAAAAATTTCGACGTATGTCAACGTGTGAGGTATCTTTGGATAGGTCTTTCAAAATGATAAGGAGGTTTGATTTTGACATTTTTCATTAAGTCAGTAGTTGTTGAGATATTAGCTCCTAAAGTCGTAAAAATTGTGTCCCCTCCCCTCTAACTTTTGATTTAAAATTCTGAAAAAATTTGATTTTATAGGACATCAAATTAAATCTTAACCACATTTGGTTTGAAGAAGATAGGTCTACAAATTTAAGAGATATATAAGTTTTTCTCATAACTTTGTTTTTCATATAACTTTTAATAATCACTATGAAATTACCAACTTATTTTTGCAGTCGATTTTAATTCGTTATTATTTTTAAAGGCCTTAAGATTCTTCATAACCAAGCTGCGGAACCCTTTAGTTTCAACTGTGCGTTGTCCACAACGCACTTGACTGCTAATTTTTTATTAATACAGAAATTCCTCAAAGTTCAAGAGTAAGGTGGCTTCAAATTAAGTTGGTTAACCTACTAATATCATAAATATGAAAGTCTGTATGTTTGAATGTTACTTAATCAGGCCCAAATGGCTTAACGCATTGGAATGTATTTATAGCAAACAGATAGCTTATTATCTGGATTGACACTTTGGATTTTGTATCCCGGAAAAATATTCAGTTACGGTGTCATTATCAAAAAAACGTACTGCGAGGTGTATTCAATCAAAATGCGGTATAGATTATATATGTGTAATTTTTTAACAGTATTTACTTACAAATGATTATTTCTAAAGTCACCGCGGACGAAAACGCGAGCAAATGCTGGTTACATTTTTTTTAATAACTAACTATACTATACTAATATACTATAGCGATTTAACATAAGTACTTCTTCTTAGCATTGTTCCCGGTACTATACGGGTATTTACCCAGGATCTGCTTATTAGTCTTATCCGAATTTGACAGGTTACTAGTTTTTATACAGAGCTATTGCCATCTGATCTCCGAAACCATAAGGGCGAACCAGTAAGTCATTGGATAAGAGCAAATGACATATCAAGAGTTAACGATTATTATCAGATGTTATGTGATAACAACCCGGACCGCCAGCTTAACGTGCTCTCCGAGGCACGGTGGGGAGACCCACAAGGGCAAACGCCCAGACTATTTGTAAACATTTACGTAGAATGGTGAAACAATTAACGCGTCCTCCCATCGATCTTCTAGACGTGGATAGGTAACATTAGGCTTAGTCGAGACTAACATTTGTTTAGGCAAATTACACACTATCAACGGTCGTCGTGAATGTAATTTGCGGTGTTGGTGGTTAGTTAACACAAGCTTGGCTAATTGTCTATTGTGTAAGATGTATACTGGTTATAAATTTTTTTTTGTTTGTATTTTCTGTTTGAGTTTGTCTGATATCAATAAAGTGTTATCTTGATTTAATTTATTACGTTTTATTGGTCGGCTGTTGAATTGTTCAATATATTCGTTTTTCGTTTTTTTTTGTTTTAGCATTTAATTAGTGTTCATAAATATTTTAGTAATGATAACTTTAGGCTTCAATAGGCCGCCCTTGGCCTGCCTACCTCCAAGATACAACTGGTGATATCGAAAGGTGGCTGACGAGCAGTCACTTCACGAGTTTTTTACTAATGTACGGTGAATGCTAACGAGGCGGGATTTATGGTTAATATTACGCCTCAGTAATACTGCCCATAATATATATAAAAAATGTTACAAAATGAAAAATAAAACATTTTTGTTTCTAACATATTTATTTATTTATTTATTCTTTGTTGTACACCACTAAAAGATACAAAGCATACAATAATTATCAATAATAGAGAAAAAAAATGTACAACAGGCGGTCTTATCGCTTATCAGCGATTTCTTCCAGATAACCTTGGGCTAGGAAAGATGATACTCATAGGGTAGGTGGTGCAACTACATATAAAACATACGAATAAGTACACATTACTACATAAACACAATACATAAATAATTATATAAAATATATATAACATATAAACTAATAAATATAATTATATATATATATATATATATATATATGTATTGTATAAAAAATTAAATTTAAAATATCTATTTCAACGCTGGTGACAATCATAGCAGCAACAAACGTTCGCTTCTCATTTTAATTACAGTACTGCGACTTACTGAAATTTAATCTTGAGTGGAATTCCCGGAGCTGATTTATGCGGCTTTAAGATTTCTATCGGCACAACATCGTTTTTGAAAGACGTAGATATTTTAAATTTTATTGCAACTTTTCCTAGTTATAAAGTCAAAATCTCTTTTTCATTTCGTTTTACTCTTATTTATAAAATACTCTTTCCCTGCCTTTTTATGTCATGACGGTTGGCAAACAAACATACGGTCCGCCTGATGGTAAGCAGTTACCGCAACCTGTGAACGCGCGCGATACTTGATAAGAATGAGAAGGGAGAAGGGAGACAAAGAACAGAGAGGGTGGGAGACTAGGCCTTCGGTGCTCTCACTCACACGAAACGCAACAGTACTGTTGCTTTACGCCGAGGAAGTACTACTTCCTTGGTCGAGCCGGCCCATTTGTGCTAATAGAAGCAAGATTCTACTGTTACGATTACTTTATTAAAATTAATATTTCGCGTCGACATAATGGCTAGGGAAACCATTTTTATTAAAGTGCTTTATCTGTTGACACCTATATACATTTTTCACGATAACAAATAACGACCTGGCTTTAACATCGATAAAAACCAGTGAAGCATCAAATTAAAAAAAAAGTATTTTTCAGTTTTTCTGTTGTATTGAAACTAATATTTAAATAAAGTTACGTCATTTAAGTTGTGTCAGTATATTAAACATTGTTTAAATGAATAAACGTATTAATGGACCAGCTCGGTCAGGAAAGTACTATCCTCTCGCTAAACATTAACAGAAAAGAGGTCCGTAAGTGGGCAGAAACCAGTTACAGTAACTGCTGCATTTGCTTCCTATAATATCTTTCCTCCTATGTAGGAACGAATTCACTTCATTTCATTATCTACCCCATACCTTGCCATTTATAGCTTATAAACGGGAGGTAACGCATTTCGATAATGTTTTTGTAACTAGCGCTTAGGAACGTTATCCCAAAAGAGACGAATAACATGAATAGTTTGATTGACCTACGAATATCAATCAAAATACTAAACAGCGTAACTGCAGCGATTCTGTTAAAACGATCGAGAGCACGCGAATGTAAATGTCGCTATCCAAGCTCACAGCCGGCGACACTAAATCTCCTACAATATCGTTAACAGGGACGTATTAAGGATTTAAAGACCTATTTTTTTTTCTTTTTGATGATATAGTAATATCCTGATAACCGAAATCTTAGGAAAGCTATATTTCATTGCTACATTAGTTTTCATATAGGATGCGCAAGCGACCCCATGACGTCCCACTATGGCACGAGGGTTCCGCTGAGTTTTAGTGGGTATTGGCGTTTGACTAACAGGCGAGCGAGTCTCACACTACCACTACTGTACTTGACGAGACTACGTGCAGTGGTGTGCGTAAAAGTATTTCTCAGCGAAAACAAAAAATAGTTCCATATAGGAATGCAATCAGGACACCACGGTAACTTGCTTTGTACTCCACTCGGGACACTCTCCCCTTTCTTTTCCTTTGTTTCTTTGGCGCTCAGGACGAGATTCAGAGTCCAACTCACGCCAACCTGTGGACATAAAAATATTTACACAGCCTCACTATTAGGATTCTGGCCGTCATTCTTTAGAGTTTTGTAAATGATCACGTAATGTTTATTTTTAAAAAATTTGCAATGCTTGTTGAAATCCGTACTAATATTCCTATTGCCCCTCCAAATAATCTCACAGCTTGCTCTGGGAGTGCGACCAAAGGGGTCATGATTGAACCCTTTCTCGTTAACGGAGCGTAGTCAGCTCTTTTACCGTTGGACTATTGAGGTTTCATAAATTTTTAAAAAGTAAAATTTTTGTGAACTATATGTAAATGCAACCAAAACAGCCTATTCTGAAGTTCGGCCCTGGTTCGTTACGCTACAAATCATTGCCGGCCATTTTGATAAGTGCTGAACATCTCTCGTCGTCAAAGCTTTGATGTTTTGTTATTTCCACGATATGCTAATGCAATCAATCTCTTCTTCGTCCTAGCATTATTCCCGGTATTTTATGTACCCAGGTTCTGCTTATTACTCTTATCCAGATTTGACAGGTTACTAGTTTTTACAGGGAGCGATTGCCGTCTGACCTCCGCAACTCTAAGGCGAAGCAGTAACTGATTGGTTAAGAGCAATTTGCTTATCAAGAGTTAACGATTATTATCAGATGTTATGTGATAACAACCGGAACCGACAGCTTAGCGTGCTCTCACAGGCACTGTGGGGATACCCCCACGGACAAACACCCAGACCGAAACAGAAATTCTCTAAGCAGACTCCCCACAATGCCACAACGGTGTCAATGCAATCAATCTCTATAGTCTTATAACGACAATTCCAAAACAATATGTATCAATTAAGATCATAAAATACGACATTAATATCGAAGATAAGATATATTAAATTCAATAATCCTTTCGGTTCTGTTGACATAACCCGTTGATTATTGTTACTTATAAAGCTAATACAAATGATTATGTCATTTTCATTGATAAAAAAAAAACCCTAGATAAGCAATCAGTAAAGAAAAAATGGTGTACGTGTACTTTACGTATGGGATTTTATAATTGTACGTAATTACGTTTAAGCCTTAGATCTATCAATATAATTCGGACTATCCACGCTATATTATCCTAATATAATAATAATAATAATATGGAAAAAAGACAACACTAAAACAATTCCTATCGTATTATCAACCACGAGCGTCATACCCCACACACTTCACACAAGCCTCAAAACACTTAATATACATGCATCCATATATACGCTTCTCCAACAGGCAGTAATCTTAAATACATGTCGCTTAGTCCGAATTTTTTTATCAAATACGTAATTTTTACTTTATAATTATACACTTGGCTTTGGCCCGTGTATATTTATTATCACCTCCCTTACATGGAAGAGAAGCTTAAGCTTAGAATGAAATAATAATAATAATAATAATAATAAAAACACTTTATTGTACACCAAACCAAAACAAAAGGACATACAGACACGGAGAGAAAGAAAAAAAAATATGTACAACTTGCGGTCTTATCGCTAACAAGCGATCTCTTCCAGACAACCATGTAACATTGCGTAAAAATCATAAATATCAGAGTAATAGGGTGGTAAGAAGGTGTACATAGAATACATAGATTGTAAAAAATTAGCAGTCAAGTGCGTTGTGGACGCACAGTTGAAATTAAAGTGTTCCGCAACTTGATTATGAAGAATCTTGAGGGCTATAAAAATATAACGAATTAAAATCGACCGCAAAAAGGAGTTGGTAATTTCATAGTAATTATTAAAATTAATATGAAGAACAAAGTTATGGGAAAAACTTATATATCTCTTAAATTTGTTGCCCTATCTTCTTCAAACCAAACGTGGTTGAAATCTTATTTGATGTGCTTATAGGAATAAGCTCAAATTTTTCCAGAATTTTAAATTCCATAGTTTAAAAGTTAGAGGAGGGGACACACTATTATGACTTTAGGAGCTAATATCTCAACAACTACTGACTTAATGAAAAAAGTCAAATCAAACCTCCTTATCATTTTGAAAGACCTATCCAAAGATATCTCACACGTTGACATAGGTTGAAATTTTTTTTTCCAACACTCAGTTACATGTATGGACTGCTACCCTTAATTCATTTATATTTTAAGATTTCATTACAGAATCGTTGTTCTATCGCGGTTCATAGAATACACCTATTTAGTAAATTTCGTATAGATAGAGCCAATGGTCTCCGAGTAAAATGACTGTGACATACGGACGGACGGACGGACAGACGGACATGACGAAACTATAAGGGTACCGTTTTTGCCATTTGGCTACGGCAAAAGTGATGTAACTATAATAATTAAAATATACAATTTATACATATGAAATAAATAAGTTACGGTAATATACATATACATATATAATAGTTTCTGCCAGCGGCTTCGCCCACGTGTAAAACATTTACATAAACCTTACATATTTGCATACAAACTTTCATCCCCTATTACTATTGTTATTTTACACCCTTGAAGGTAACTTTTACGAACTTTAAATGTCATATTTATTTATATTGAATCAACAGCCTAAAAAATAAGTTTTAAGCTTCTAGCTCTAAAAATGACGATACTTCAATACAACTTGTCATCCCCCTCTTTCAACCCCTTACAACACTTTACAATTAAAAAGTAAGCCTATCTCTTTTCTCAGGCTCTAGACTAGTTGTGTACCAAATTTCATTAAAATTAGTTTTGTAGTTTTGGCGTAAAAGCGCGACAGACAGACAAAGACACAGAGTTACATTCGCATTTATAATATTAGTAAGGATTATACATTCAAAAGTGAGTACATTTTAATTCTTTAATTCAAAACCTTTTGCAAAAGTATTACAGAATGGATTATAAGTAGATTATATATGTATAGAGCGTTGATTGGATCATCACAATTAATATAATTCTATCTTAGAAGCGTACGTTATCCATCAAAAGAGCTTTACCAAATAATTCACAAACGTTGAAAATAGTCCTGATATATACACAAAAAGCTCGATTTGATAACCTCCTTTTGAAGTCGGTTAAAATTAATTAAGCTAACGATGTACATCACTAATTAATCATGCATTTAATACGTTTACGCTTCTAATTTGATGCGCTGACCATGTTCTATGATAAAGCCACATCCTAATTAGCATTTAATTAGCCTTCGCGTAAAACCTAAAATAGCGTCTCACCAAAAATATTATATAGTGACGTAATAATACGTTCGTAAAATAAATAATTTGTAACAAATAGATCAGTTTATCATTTATGGAATAAAATTAAGAGTGGTGTTACTGAGTTCTACTCAGTAACACCACTCTTAATCACTACATAGTATAAAACAAAGTCGCTTTCTCTGTCCCTATGTCCCTCAAATCTTTAAAACTACACAACGGATTTTGATGCGGTTTTTTTAATAGATAGAGTGATTGAAGAGGAAGGTTTATATGTATAATAACATCCATTAAATAATGGAGCAAAAAAAAATTGAGGTTTCTAATGTGATGTCGTAAATAATTACATTTGACGCGTGTGGGCCACGGGCAGTAATGAATAAATCAAAACTACTGGATCGATTTTAATCATGTTTTCAGTGAATGACATAGGCTATATATTTTATACCCGTGCGAAGCTGGAGCGGGCCGCTAGTAAATAAATAAACGCTACACACTCAACGGCCCCCAGTAGGACAGTGATATCTTGTGTCGGGTGTACGGAAACACACACAGAAACAAGTACAAACACACACAGACCGGAACACATATCTTTACGCTCAAAACTAGAATCTTCTCGTCTGCGGCACAACTCTTCTTCCTAAAACCATAAACTATAGTATACTTTTCATTCATCTATATCTGACAGAAGAACTTGCCTAGTGCGTATCGGACTTGCACATAAAAGGTTCCGTACCATTGTAGAGTTACTCAAAGTATGGGAGGTGAAGCCTGGAGGCTTATTAGGGTTACGTTGGCTCCCTTTGGGTACGCAACCTTAAAAAAGCGTGTGTGACAGCTCCGACGCATGAATTTTCTCCTTAACCTTAAAACAATCTATAAATAAATAAATACAAAATAAATGAAGACAAAACAAACATGCAACATACATACATAAAAATTGTAAAAATTAAAATAATAATAAAAAATAAAAAAAACTCTTGATCAATAAATTTTATTCGTTTTATTCTTTTCATACCGCCTTATATGAAAATCGATTCTTAAAGAGTGAATTCCAAAAAGGAAGCGCTCAAACCAATAGAAGGTATGTGAGAAATATCACATAGAGGCGGTAACAGACACATTAATTTAACAACCCAAGAAACATATTTCACTGTAGGCAGTGAAAAATAGGCAGTGAATATTCACTGTATTTTTTATGGAATTATTTCACACTTCGCCACGAGATTGTTAAAGCTGTAAGTGGTTCTTGCACTCTTGAGACGTTGTACTTTGTTCCTGAATGTTTTTATGAATCAACATAGAGATCTTTGTAACTTGACAACACTTTTGTTTTGAGTAAATACTAGCTTCTGCGGGCTTACCATTAACACTTATTGCGATTCAAATGACGACCAATATTTATGACGTCATGCTCATTTAAAATCTGAATGTCAGAATTGAATTGGATTGATTTGATCGTCCTTTGAATCGCTATAAGAGTTAATGGTAAGCCCCCATACCAACTATTTAAATAGAAACTTGGAACTCACATTTCAAGCCTTCAGGGATGGAATTTTAGAAAATGTCTTTCTTTAAAAACTAACTTTCATGCTTCTAGTTTCAAAAATGACGGACTTTCATACATACTTTCACTCCTTTAAGGGTTGAATTCCGAAAAATCATTTCTTAGTGCTTTTTTACGTTAAAATACCAACAAAAAAATCAGCTTTCTAAGGTTTAGGTTGGGCGTTGATATGTCAATCAAGATTTCTCCTTTTAATGGATAACATTGTTTTTATCATCATAATAATATGTACGCTAGATTTCTTTTGCATTTAAATTCCTTTTTGGGCTTAAAAATTTTAAATAATCATACTGGTGATAGGGGTTTGATGCCTGGTTAGCCACCAACGTGCGTTGGTGAAATACATGGGAAGTGACTGCTCGTCAGCCGCGTTCCGGTCCCAGCCAGCGCATAACCAGTTGCATCATGCGGGTGGGCAGGGCAAGGGCTGCTAGTGCAGTTCACTAGTGGACTCTACTTCCACTTACCATCAGGTTGAGTAGAGTCAACTACTCTCTAGTAAATTCTTTATATCTTTCTATTATGGATACATCTACAAGTTTTTAAATGGTCAAAGTGTGTTTCGAATTTGTCATGTATTTTACGGTGAAGAAAATTATCATGAAATTGGTGAGGTTTTCTGCATGGCTTGGAATAACTTCTGAACAATATCTCGCTTACTGGCAACCAATAAACCACTGCTCAAAAAAGAGTAAACTTAAACAACAAGTTATACATGTTATATAAGAGTAAAAACTATATACTAAAATAAAGAAATATAGCACTGCATTTTTTGCCGATCTGAGATCCACTCCAGTATACGTCCAGGCGTCGACACCGATTCTCGATATGCACTTTGTTTCACAGCACGGACAGTCTTCTTCTTATCGAGTGGTTAGTGGCCAACCTAGTGTCAGAGTTGTTCAGGTCGCCCGTAGGCCTCTGACTTGACTTATCGACTGTTGTCTAATTGTCAACAGCCGAGACCGACTTTTTACGTGCCCTCCGAAGCACGGAGACGCTCGGTTGAAACACCATGTTGCAATCACCCATCTAGTGACTGACCGCGCCTAAAGTTGCTTAGACTACCGATCGGTTACCGATCAGCGGGTGCACTCGGCTATGAGCGTCTCTACGCTAAAAAAACGGAATAAAAACTTGAATCATAACTATAAATCAAAATTATCAGATATAGATTCTTCTTACACATATTGTTCCAGCTTAACATTTGGGTCACACTACGAGTCTATTATATGATACAGAAATACATATCGAAAACACACACTTTTTTTTTAATTTAATGCCTCACAGGTTTTATTGACATGGACATAGGAGTGTTATTTATTCTCGTGAAAATTGACACAGCTGTCAACAGATGAAGCATTTTCATAAAATCGGTTTACTAACAGGGTATTCGGTTTTTGGTTATAAAACCGATATTTATTAAAACTGCGCGTAACATTGTGAGCGTTTTAATTACAAAATTGTTAAACGAGGTTTAAAGAACAGGACGATAATGGGAAAAATTCCTTTTGACTTTATAAATATTTACAAGCATATTAAGCAGATACTGTTGACACCGTTGTGGCGTTGTGGGTAGCGAGTCTGCCATTAGTTTCGACGGTTGCGGGTTCGACTCCCGCTCGGGCAGATGTTTGCTAAAAATTTCTTTTTCGGTCTGGGCGTTTGTTCGTGTGGGTCACCCCACCGTGCCTCGGAGAGCACGTTAAGCTGTCGGTCCCGGTTGTTATCAGAAAACATCTGATAATAATCGTTAACTCTTGATAAGTACCGGCGTCGGGATGTGACGACCCCATCGCCCGTTGTTGGGATAACCTCTGTCACAGCAGAGATTATTCCACCAGCGCAATCAGTCACACTGGTGGTAGGTCTTTTGTTGCAAGAGGCCGGCTAGGTAGGTACCACTGCAGTGTCAAATATTCTGCCACCAAATAGTAGTGCTTAGGCATTACTGTGTTCCGGTTTGAAAGCCACTGTACGCTAGTGAAATTACTGGGCAGAGGAGATTTAAGAACCAATATCTCGAGGTTGGCAACGCGTGAGTGGCACCTACTAATGGTGCTGCAAGCGCTCATAGGCTACGGCAACCACTTACCATCAGGTGGGTCGTATGCTTGTTTGCCAACTTGCAACATAAAAAAAGTAAATTGCTCTTATCCAATGAGTCTGAAGGCAATTGCTCTGTGTATAGACTGATAAGAATAATAAGCAGACCCTGGGTAAATAAAATACCGGGAATAATGCTCTAGGATGAAGAAGATTAAGCAGATACTGACAGGAAAATGTTATGAAGAAAAACATGAAGTAAAAGTCTTTTGAAATTAATTTAAGTTATCCACGTCTTACAAAAACTATGTTCTGCCGATAGGAAATCTGAGAGCTGCATAAAACAGCTCCGGGAATTTTAGCCCAGATTAAATTTCAGTAACTCGCAGTACTGTAATTAAATTATGAGAAGCGAGCGTTTGTTGCTGCTCCGGTGGGAGTCGCTACGATTGTCAGCAGCTCCGACTGGGATGTTATAAATTTAATATAATGTAAAGTTACAACCGGACCGCCATTTTGTAAAGAATATCGTAACAAGATGGCACCTAAATAATATGTACTAATTTCAACCTGTGATTCCAGATTTTATAGACTATGGGAGTACGTCATCTTTATTATTTGTAGTATAGAATTTTTTTATTTTTTTTATGTTACAAGTTGGCAAACAAGTATACAGCCCACCTGATACGGCCTATGAGTGCTGGCAGCACCACTAGTAGGTGCCACTTACGCGATGCCAACCTCGAGATATTGGTTGTTAAATCTCCTCTGCCTAGTAATTTCACTAGCCCACAGTGTGCTTCAAACCAGAACACAGTAATGCCTAAACACTACTATTTGGATCTTCACATCCCGACGCTGGGCCGGTAAAAGTAGAGATTAGATATCATGAAAAGCACATAGAAATCCTGAGCCTCAGAAAGGCTAGTTTAAAAAAAAAGGATTGTAAGGGGTTTAAAGGGGGGATGAAAAGTTGTATGGAAGTATAGCAATTTTTAGAGCTAGAAGAATTTAGAGCTCGAAACTTATTTTTAGGCTGTTGAATCTATATAATAGTACCTAGATGACCGAGCTTTGCTAGGTATTTTTTAAAATAAATACATTGATAAAAGACTCCCAATAAGAGACTTTCTCACCAAAGTAAGAACCTAGAAAAAATTTACTACGCTACTGCGGGTTTTAGCATTTAACATTTCAAGGTGGCGCTGCTCTCGCGTTATAAGCCCGTAACATCTATATTAATAATTCGGTCAAGGGGTTGAGTAGACTCGATTGGAACCTTACTTGAATAATAAAACATAAAAATAATGATCTCGAGTCGACAACATATACCCGCAAATTTCGGATTGTCAAGTGTTTTGTCAAATTTTAATAGACTCACCCCTGTCAGTCATTATCACATACAAAATTAAAACAATTTGACAATATTTACAGTTTTACACATATTATCGAACAAATGGCGTAGCTGGTAAATATATTTTTACACTAAATTATATTTTATTCATATTTATATTTTTATATATTTACATATTAACAAAGCTTTCTTAATCTACTTATTTAATCTTACCTAAATACTTTTTATTAATATTATTTTTCTACATGTTTTGACATTTTTAATTTATTTTGTTGTTAATAGTGTGTCAACAACAGCCTGAAAATACGAATAAAACCACATTTTCTAAAAATAAATCCTAGCTAGATCGATTTATCGCCCCCGAAAACCCCTGCATACCAAAATTCATAATAATCGGTGGACCCGTTTCCGAGATCCCAATTATATAAATATACAAGATTTAGAGGTATTAGATTAGATAGATGACATTCAAAGTTTGTAAAAGTTTTACCCTCAAGGGTGTAAAATAACAATAGGGAATAGGGGATGAAGTAATTAAAAATGATACCCAAGGACACTATTTTATGCAGATGAAGTCGCGGGCAGCGCTAGTTTAATATTAATCTTTTTAGTGATCAAATAGTTATCGATATTGCATCCAATCCTTTATTACTGAACATTAGATAAGATCAGCGCTCATAATAATGTGAGTAATTACTAATTATCATTCATTCATCAGAACGAACGCAACAATACCATCGCTTGACAACGATCATACATTTCGTCACCACCATTCAGATGATAAGATAAAACTGGTTAAGTGCATGACTACAGAGAGTGAAGGGTTCTGGAATCAGATAGAAATTTTTGGTTCAAATTTAAATTAAAAATTCATAATGTATGTATAACATTAAACTATGATAAGTTCTATCTCCGGTCGCTTAACTTAAAATGAAAATGAGTCCTTGATTATTTTTTAAATACTTCTTATGAACCAGTAACTATAGTCGTATTTAAATAGTCCAATAGTTCAAACCGTAGAGAGCACACCAATTTTATTACATTAATTCATCATTATGAAACCTATAATATAATACTAATAATAGTATTCCTCAATAGCTCAACGTTAGATGGGTCGACTTCACTCCGTTAACGCGAGAGTCGCGGTTTCGATCCTGACCCCGTTGGGGTATCGTCGTACCCACTCATAGCGCAAGCTTCGAGCTTATTTAGGGGGGCAATAGGAATATTAGTAATGCCTTGAAAAAGCATTGCTAATATTCTTTATAAAAAAAAACTTACAATTTTTGAATACATATCTGAATATACTGAGTACGTTCATGAAATCAGTTTTTTTTGAAGTCATTACTAATATCCATGTGACGATTGTGTAACGGTTGATACAATACACCTTTCATATTTTAGATAGAGTGCTAATCATAAGACGGATAAGACTTTATTATAAAGGTTTTTGCTATTGAAATCGGGAACTCTAAAAGAGTGTAAACAAAAAGGTCTATATGCAAATCAGCTTAACGCGAACCAGAAATAATGAACACCATAAAAAACACAGAATATAAAATATAATAAATTCTCGTTTTTGCAAAGAGAACAAAAAGTTCCACCATAATTAGATACGGTTTTATCTCGGCATTAAAATTTATTGTACCGTGGGCAATGGTACAATTGCGTGCAGTTTTTTATACCTTTACTCCATTTAGGCAATTTTTTTTTTATTTCCATGAATTATGTTATAAATAAACGCTACACAATCAACGGTTCCCATTAAAATAGGGTTATCCTGTGTCGGGGGCCAGAAAAACACACAGGACAAGGACAAACACACTCAGACAGGAACATATGCATGTATGGTCCATACAAAGATGTGCTCCGAGCGGGAATCGAGATCGTGACCTGTAGCGCTTAAGGCAGGTTCGTTACCGCTGCGCCACGTTGTCGTGGTCTGCAATGGCAACTTTTCCTTTTGGAGCTGAACGCATATAACTATAGATTTTCCAACTTCCTTAGTCTTTCGTCAGCTCTATTGGTCAATTTTTTACATGGTGGCAGGCTTGCGTGCAGCATATCTGATGGTGATCTGTAACAGCAGCCTGTTACCACTTGCAACACCTGTGCTGATGTGTATTGACTAAGATTAGCATGTTAAAAGTTAATTCAATTACAAGTTTGGTTTGATCCCGCCGGTAGAATTTCACCATCGGACATCGCGACAAAACTCTACATTCCATCCATACCACCTCGATGTCTGGAAATCCACAACAGCGCGATTTAGAAGACATTTTCTTCCTCGCATAACCACTCTGTGGAATCAGCTTCCGCCGGCGGTCTTTCCGAACCGATACGACTTGGGAACCTTCAAGAGAAGACCGTATTCTTTCCTTAAAGGTCGGCAACGCGCCTGCATGCCTTCTGGTGTTGCAGATGTTCATGGGCGGCGGTGATCGCTTAACATCAGGTGAGCCTCCAGCCCGTTTGTCCCTTCTTACATAAAAAAAAGAAGGATCTGGAGTTAGCGAATATACAGACAAAGTTACGGGCAGTAATATCATTGAACGAAATTGGTTATAGTTTTGTATAAAATGGTTTTCACTAATTAGAATTTTGATGTTCTTTTGTAAAATATGCCGATATACGATAATAATAGATAAAATATATTTTGCTATTAATAGATAGATTAAGCCTTTATTCGCTGACAAACATTTTTCATCATTTTTTTTTTTTACAGTAAAATGCAGTAATAAACAAGATAATAACAAGTGTCTAAAAATAATTTTTCAGCAAAGAGTTTGCATGTCAGGTTGTCCTTCGACATAGGCCTCCCCTAGTTCCTTCCACGCTTTTCTATCGCGAGCAAATCTTCTCCATCCTTTTGGTAGGTCATCCTCCCATCTTTTTATTTGGCGTCCTCTTTGTCTTTTCCCGTTTCTAGGGTACCATTCCATTATGTTTTTTGTCAATTTTTCTATGTTTGTCCGCATTATGTGTCCCGTCCACAACCATTTTAATTTTTTATTTTTTTTCGAAACGTCACTTACTATTGTTCTTTTCCTTATTCTTGATATAGCTATTAATAATGCAAGTACAAATAATTAGCATGTAAAATGAATTCAAAAAGCCAAATATTTTGGGTACACATTGAAAGTTAACTAAAGTTTTGGAGTATGTACTTTGCGCATACTTACTTCCATTAGTATTGATAATATTTAAGCAGCACTTCGCTCGAGTAGCGTAAACCAAGAACTATAACTGCATATTACAAACTTGGCAGCAACAATTAAATCCACTCAGTCTTGCTCAACAAACTTGCACGTTATTGATGAAGTGGCCAAGTTTCCCGCTGCACGACAATCCCTCGGCACGTACCGGCATGTAAGCTAGTTAAAATACTTGTGCATTTCAAATACCTGGATGACCGAGCTTTGCTCGCTTTATTTTTATTTTTTGGTAAATCGTTTTTTTAGATATAATTATTTACATAATGATGACATGGACGCAAATAAGCCATACCATTTCAACCCACACGAATGTCATTTCGAGAAAAACGCGTTTGAAAATTTTGAACAACTTGCTTTATATGATTTTTAACGTATTGGTTAAGTTTTTGGCAATTTCAGATTTATGTAAGTTATTTTACTTAATTTCACAAAAAATAAGTATACAAACTGCATATTTCGTATATAATGTAACCCAAAACGTTTAACATAATACATAAATTGCATCATTAAAAAATGGCTTTTTAGAAGTTTTAAAGCTTAAAACCCTACAAATATTAAAGAAAATGTTTTTCAGCCA
Organism: Hestina assimilis; assembly: GCA_023373885.1. Lineage (NCBI taxonomy): Eukaryota > Metazoa > Arthropoda > Insecta > Lepidoptera > Nymphalidae > Hestina > Hestina assimilis. Next base: position 3,798,183 of record CM041740.1, on the reverse strand, counting down.
TTTACTAACACTTCTACACATATAACTCAGTTTTTTCAATTTTGTGGGTTGACATGGTATTGCTTAATTGCGTCCAAATATGAATAATATTTTACCACACCATCCTGATATACTGAAATCCTACCACCATACTGAAATAGCCTTATCTTGCGAATTGACTTGCTGGGTCGTCAATGTATCGAAGATATAGATGTCAGAAAGAGCCATATATTGTTCAAATGGAGTTTTCATTGCCTGAAAACACGGATAAAACGACATTTTCTAAAAAGGAATCCTAGCTAAATCGATCTATGCTCCCAAAACCCCGAGCATACTAAATTTCATGAAAATCGTTATAGCCGTTTCCGAGATCCCAATTATATATTTATATGTATGCAAAAATTGCTCGTTTAAAGGTATTAAATAGATAAACAACACTATTATCTAGAAATCTCGTGTATAATACGTAAAATTTAATCATTTTTGTAATAGTAGAGCCATACTTCTCCCAGCACAGTAAAGTAACACATACAACAAAACAGTACTGCGTTTCGTGTGAGGAGGAGGAGGAACCCCTAAACTGTCAAAGCAAATGTGATACTTCAAGTATCCCAAGTGTCCATAGGTGTAAATTCATAGACTGCTTCACATCACGTGTAGCGGACCGTGTGCTTGTTTGCTAACCGTCATGAAATAAAAAATACCCTATGTATTTACTTTCAGGTCTAACCCTATATCTATCAGCAAAAATCTCTCTAACTGAGACTGCTATGTATTGTTGTTAGAAATAAACGCTTATGATTTCAAATTAAAATTTAATTTACTTATATACTCCTAAGCGGTTTACCCATAAAGAAAATAAATTCCCGTTCCCTGTGCTCCCGCACCTTTTGCTCACTCACAGTCTTCGAACGAAAATGAAACGCTCAAACCCGGTGCGGTCACTGTTCAAAAAGGATCAAAGAAAAGAAAGAAGGAGTGGGTAAAGCATTTTTTTATGTAAGAGGGGAAAACGGTCAGGAGGCTAACCTGATGTTAAGCGATCACCGCCGCCCATGAACATCTGCAACACCGGAAGGCATGCAGGCGCGTTGCCGACCTTTAAAGAAAGAATACCCTCAATTTTAGGCGCGGGCAGTCAATGGATGGGTGACCGCATAGTGCTATTTCAACGGAGCGGCTCCGTGCTTTAATGGGCCCGTAAAAAGTTGGTCCAGGCTGTTATATACTGTGTAGGGGGTAAATATATACTGTGTAGGGGTAGTGCTTCCCCATTCTATTTAGCCGAAAACAGCAATACTCTACTAAAACTGACTAATTCGGTCATACTTGTAGATATTGGCCCTAGAGTTAAGAATTTGTAACCTTTTATGGATAACATTGTTCACTTAAAATGTTATCCATAAAAGGTGAAAAAGCAATATTGTATTCAGAAGAAAATTTCATCAAAATTGAGTGGCGTTGACTGAGACCGCCGATCGTAGCCTGATTGTGTATAGTATTAGTTTTTGCGAACTAAAATTAAAATTTTACTTTATGATGCTTGCAGACGTGGCTACGTTGTCTGCCGTTAATAGAATTAAATTAACTTTGCCTGGTCGTGGTAAAATATAACAACTTTTTCATCCTGTTTTACAACATGGTTTCTTTGACTGTTTCTAAATGTGGTTTCGTTTTATAATTATTTTGTTTTTACAGCGTCGTGTTTACTTCTTTCGTCGAACAAATTCTGACCAGGGAATATTCAAAATGCTAGCGTTCTGCTTAGCGTTCGAACAATATGCATCACTACATAGTATAAAACAAAGACACTTTCTCAGTCCCTATATCCCTATGTATGCTTAAATCTTTAAAACTACGCAACGGATTGATGCGGTTTTTTTAATAGACAGAGTGATTGAAGAGGAATGTTTATATGTATAATAACATCCATTGAATAGTGAAGAAAAAAAAACTGTTATTTTTGAGGTTTCTAATGTGATGTCGTAAATAATAATCATTTTTTCAGTGAATGACATGGGCTATATATTTTATACCCGTGCGAAGCCGGAGCGTGCCGCTAGTAATAAATAAAATATACACAGAATAATTAGAAAAAATTGGGGTTATTAAATGAATTTGCCTTATAAGCCTTATGTGCTTTTACCTAAGTGCTGTCCCCGCCCGGTGATGGTGTCAAGGCCAGTAGGGCCAACAGCAATACACATTCCGAAAAAAAAAAATTACCTAAGTGCAAAATGGGTTAATAATATTTTTGCGGTGGTCCGTTTTCAATATATTAACTATAGGTATATGTATTTTGTAAAACTTGGTAATAGCTTGAGGCGGAATGAAATATTTTCAATACCAATCCCAAAAATTAACCGTGATCTTCTTCTTATAGAGTGGTTAGTGGCCAACCTAATGTCAGAGTTGTTCAGGTCGCTCGTATAGGCCTCTGACTCGACTTATCGATTATTATCAAATTGATAACAACCGGGACCGTTACGTGCCCTCCGAAGCACGGAGACGCTCAGTTGAAATACCATACGGGATCACCCATCTAGTGACTGACCGCGCCTAAAGTTGCCTAACCCACCAATCGTTTATCCGATCATTTTATTTCCCACTTGGATTTTGATTGGTTTGAATTGTAGAAAAAAAACGTCGATTGATTTTAATACATAATGACGATCTAGAAAATCTCAGAGCTTTATCCAGAATTACGTCATGGACACCAATAAAGAATGTCCTCTCGTTTGCGGACGTAAAATTCTACTTCGCTTTATATCGTAAAACTTTTACGAGCCGATAGATAAAGGAACCTTTCGTCACAAAGGTTCGATTTTATTGTCGGTTTTTTAATGGTCGTTTTTAATTGTCAACTTAATTTCAAAAAAGGAGGTTCTTGTTTAGTTTTTATTGTACCTGATTGCCCAGAAGTAGGTTAACATTTTTTGTGTGTTATTTAGTGAATAGCTGTTAATTCGGAATTACAAACAGACACTTCAATTTTATAAATTTTTATACATATAAATGATACTGATGATGTAATAACTGACTATATTTTATAATGTGATGCTTTCTAATGAATGATGTGATGATCTATAATTAGTAGAACATTTATCGAATAACTTCTGATCTTAATTGAAATGTCTAATTAATGTATCTACTGTTGGTTATCCTAAAAATAAAAATAAAAAAATAAAAATAAAATAAAGATACTTACGTACAACTTCTTTTGGTATTATTTTCTATGTTAATATATTATTTATAAATTTATTTTCTTGTTTCAGGTATGATAACGGCTATAGAGTATCAAAATGCGGTTAAACATTTGTAAGTACAAATATTGAACAATACCCGGTTCGATTCTCGCTCGGGGTAGATGTTTATGTCGATCATACAGGCATTGTGCAGGTGTGGTTGATCATGCTTATGTTAGTGACTTAGCGTTGAGCTAAGTTAAAACAGTGAAGATATAGTCGCGATTCAGAACTTGGCTTTGAAGGGTTGTGGGTTCGATTCCCGCCAGATGCTATACTGGCCACACAGACATGGGTTGTGAGTATGTGTGTTTCCGGACACAGAATATTATCATTCTAATGGGTGACCTTGGATGAAATAAATATAAGAAATCAACTAAGTTGAACCTCTTCCATTTTAAAGTCGGTTAAAAATAACATCCGTCGTATCAAAGCATTCAGTTTTCAAGAAGGCAATATTCTCAGAGCGCCGGTTTCAATTCGAGCTGCACTCAATTTAAAGAATATTGTAAAACAGTTCCCCTTTAAGCTAAGTACGGAAATGAGGCAACGAAAGCATGTTACAATTTTTCTGAATATAAAAGTTTACATACCTAAAAGAATAATATGTTATTGTTAGCATTTTATACAATATTAGATAATTGTGCTCAATTTAGGAAGCCTCAATAGCTCAACGGTAGAAGGGCCGAATTCGCTCCGTTAACGAGAGTCGCAGGTTCGATCCTGACCCCTTGGGCTATTGTCGTACCCACTCCTAGCGCAAGCTTCGAGCTTATTTGGAGGGCAATAGGAATATTAGTAACGCCATTAAAAAGCATTGCCAGTGTTCTTTTTAAAAAAAATAATTTTAATAACAAACAACTAATACTAAACTAAACTAAACTAATATTAAACTATGTTAAAATCTTGAGTTATACTATAAAGCAATAGAACAAAGTAGTATCCTCTTTCGAACAGGGCCTGATCTAAAGGGAGGGAGTAAAGTGGGATTCATGCCTCAGGTGGTACTTAATGGGGGCTTGAATTTATGTGTTTGAAAATTCTTATTTCGTCTATTACTAAAATAATACCAAATATATAAGCTTTTTGGACACTAAATATTGACGTAAGGAAGTATCATTACTGTTGCGTCTACTTGTCCTATTCCTCCGTTTCAATCTACTTCTTGGGACATGTTTCTGCCCCGTGGTACATCACTAGCGTATCGTGCATGCGTTACAGTGTACTATCAGGTGAACGATTCGCTATCGCGTAAGGAAATAAATCAGAACTTTAAGAGACCATTCCGCTAAGAAAGCAGTTTGACTGCTTTCTTAACAACGACTTATCTGATGCTGACAGTGCTTGTCCAAACAGCAACCTTCCCTAATGCTCTTCAGACATATACTTGCCTGTAGCTTTATACTGTGTATATAATAGAAATTTGGAACATAACAATATGGTAACCCCTTCAGAATTTCATGATTTTTAAAATATCTATGGCGATTCTATATGCTGTAAAATGATAGAAAGTGTTTAAAATTGAAGCGCCATCTAACAATTGGCTGGTAACTAAAAATTATCACCGTACGCAAGCGTATCTATCCTCGTTCTTACTTTTGTCTTCACATGCACAATGCACATCCGCCATTTTAATTTTTTTTAGTTCTAGCCACTTCATAGATGGCGTTAGTTCATCCTTAAATTATTACCCATTTTAAATTTATGGGATGCTCTATCTATTTTCTTCTATATCTATGTTATGAAGTAATCGATGACAGTTTGGTTTTAATAGGAAAACGATACAGTTACAGTTGTTTCAAAGTCATTATTAAATTTGATCAATTTTGTAGAAATATCAACCATTTGGGGATAATGATAAGGTTCCAAGTCCGATAATAAGCTTTTTCCATTCTAAAAGCATCGTCTCCCATTTCGTTTTCAAATAAGCTTTTTGAAGTTTGTATATACAATAAAACCAAGGCGTTGTTTGCACAGTTGGCTTCTGACTCTTTATAATGTCAATCGATTATTCAAAATTATAAAATATAATTTCATTACCTATAATAAATATACATTATGAATATAATAAATGTGAAGTACCTACTATAAATGTATAAGTTTGGATGGATGGACGGTTTGTTACGTTGTGACGCAAAAAATACTAGACAGATTTGGATGAAATTTTGTACTCACATATCTTATTACCTGGATTAACATATAGGGTCTTTTTTATTCCGGAGAAATGTTGGATTCCCGTGGGATCATCAAGAACTATATAACGCGAGCGGTGCCCTGGGCACAGTTAGTATAATATAACTTTGTAGTTAAGAAAATTACACAGTATCATAAATTACATTTAAATAAAATAATTGTTTCCGCCCGGGATCGAACCGGGGGCCTTCTGCGTGTTAGGCAGATGTGATAACCGCTACACCACGGAAACTTGATAATGAAATGTGAATTTTTGTTTCATGTGAGGCGCCTTTAACAAGCGCTATGATAGTTTCTTATCTATGCATTCTTTTACATTAAATCAGAAGTACTCCCCCGCCCGGTGATGCTGTCAAGGCCAGTAGGGCCAACAACAATACACATTCCAAAAAGAAAAAAAAGAAGTACTTGTGGCTTTATTGTAGCATATAGCAAGATTGTGTACAATAAATGCATAATTTTTTCTAAAACAAATTGTATTTAATTTGGTAATTAGTGAATATGTAACATAATATTTATTTTTATACCTAATGGACGAGAATGTTTTATTACTAATTTTCGAAAAATAATTTGTAGTTTATGCGCATGTAAGAATAGTGGAAAACATCTCGTAACGAACAAAAATACCGTTTCGTGCGATGAGTAAAAGCACTAGATGCCCAATCTCGCACCCCGACTGTTTCCATTTTTTTATTCCTTCCTTACTATCCCTTGGCTTGCAACACGCAAGTGATAATTGGACGCAAATAAGCAATACCATGTCAACCCACACGAATGTCATTTCGAGAAAAACGCGTTTGAAAATTTTGAACAACTTGCTTTATATGAATTTTATTTTATATAATGGTCAAGTTTTTGACAATTTCAGATTTATGTAAGTTATTTTACTTATTTACACAAGAAATAAGCATACAAACTGCATATTTCGTATATAATATAACCCAAAACATTTAACATAATACATAAATTGCATGAATAAAAATTGTTTTTAGAAATTTTATCCGTTTATCAACACTTCTGCATATATAACTCAGTTTTCAATTTTGTGGGTTGACATGGTATTGCTTATTTGCGTCTAATTCAAGTATCGCAAACGTACATAGTTTGCGGTGACTGCTTACCGGACCGTTTGCTTGTTTGTCAACCGTTATTAAATAAAAATAAATATACGCTACATTTTTTCATAATATAACATTTATCGTTAATAAAATAAGGCCCAAATATTGGCCAAAGTTAAAAAGTAAAGAGATCTTATTATTAGCGTCATCTTACCATTAAATATATATCATCCAGTCACGCGTAATTAATTTCAGTATTTTCTTCTCTTTTACGATCATAACTGGTAATTTAACGTATAGGCCTTTGAGGAAAGTTCTTGTTAATGCTTACATAAACTGCTAACTTAGTAAATTATATACCAAATATTGGTAGGAAAATATTCTCCCTATATACTTTCACGATATTGTTACGGGCTGGGGTTCTCGGATTTGGAAACAAACACCTAATGGCTCTAAATAAGACTTTATTGAGATCTAGATTACACAACAGAACTTCACAAATCACAGGTCAAAATTACAGGTTAATCGTAGTCCAAAAGAATAGCCGAGGTCACTAATTATCGCACTTGTTCACTGGTATCGGGCCGCTTATATAACGAGCACGGGTTCGAGAAAGTTCCGTCCGCGGAACGCTATACTACATCTTTCAAGATCACATCTTTCTAGAACCCATGCGTCGTAAAGGAAATAAACAGAGAGAGTAGCAAGTGATTTTGAACCTTATGACCCGGTGATAAAGTTCTCCATAACAATATCTATACAACTATAGTATATTAGATTTATTCTCTCGTAGGTTTTTTTTTAACAAATCACAGTAGTTTAATCACTTATTACCTCTCTATACCCTTTATTTAACCAAAACATTCTACATAAATTTAAACGAAGTACCGTATTACACAATATCTTCACTTTTACTAGCTTTTAAATTACTACTATTTCATTTATAAATAATTATCAAAAGACAAATAGACTAATATATAAAACACTTCTTTAGAACTTGGACTTCTTCGTCTCGCAGTAGCTTTCATGTCATTTTCGTTAGTTCTGTTTCTAGGAGGGATCGGTGTGAGCGCGACGTGACGTGCGAAACATAGGACCTCGTCCTCGCCGGCGAGGACGGTGTTGTGTGCGTGTCTGTGCTGTGTAAGGGGCATTTTGTAATGTAATCCTATCGTCAGGGTCTTGCAGGACGTGCTTAGGACGCCTTACTTTTGTCGGTTGGTTACATCGGTCTGTGTACTTTTCGAGTCAAATCCTGTCTTAATAGTCGAAGTATATCACAAAAACCAATGGCAACAACATTTTTATAAATCATTATCTATAGTAACTTTACATGCCTCATAGACAACGAGTGTAAGAAATGTGTAACTAACTTCAGAACTAAGCTTCAGACTGATGTATTTATCAATTAGCGTTATATTAAGCGTTCGTAAATCGAATTTTGTGATTATTTTTTGTTGAATATGTTATTTTTAGGTAAATTTAACGAGCATTTAAAGCGCTTTTTTATGTACTTACACGGGGATTACAACATCTTAGGGCCTTAGAGCTCAGGGTCAGATTGAAATAAAGCTCTTTTTTTTAATATTGGCAATTATTTTTGTGGTCATTGCTAATACTACTATTGCCCCTCCAAATTAACTCGCAGTTTGCGCTAGAAGTGAATACGACAATAGCCCAAGGAGGTCAGGATCGAACCCGAAACTGTAGCGTTAACGGAGCGGAGTCGGCCATTACTTGTTCCTTAAAACCGTTAAATCTTTCGGATTAAACCAATCATTAAAATGAAACGAGAATTATAATAACGTCTTCTGCCATTTTTGTACATATTTTTCCAAGATCTGTTTAGTATTCTGACTAAGATTTGATAGGCGAGTAGTTTGTACGAAGAACGTAGCCAGATGCTACAGATATCACAAATGGGCAAATCCGTTTCATGGTAATAAATGGTGTATAGGGCTAGCGACATCGATCAGATTTTGTTTCATTGATACCAGAAATGTCATCCGTGATCTAAATGGCATAGTGAGGAAGTCCACGGGGACAAAACCCAGAGCGAATGTCGGTGTGACAGATTCGGTGACGTGACGTAAATAAACAAACAAATATATGTCTTGGTCGTTTGTCCTTGTGGGTCTCCCCACTGTGCCTCAGTATCACGTTAAACTGTCAGTCCCGGTTGTTATCACATAACATTTGATAATACGGGTCGTGGACGCGCAGAGTGGGGTGCCTGAGCGTCCGTGATTAGCGGCCCTGAGGAGGAAGGCAGCCAGTGTGGTCCCGACCGCCGTACGCTTGCGTGGGAAGCGCTGGGGGGCTTTGCCATCTCGACCCCCCGAGACTGAGCTCCGCTACCTATCGGAGCACCGTGATTGTCAGGTCACGTTGGTATGTTCTGCAAGAGTTCCCGTAACCTGACAAACACACTGAGGTAGGCCACCGAGGAGGTTTTAGTGGATCCCCATGACGTTTCCACCTTGTCGTAGAACCCCACATAACCCGGTTCTCCTAGTAGTAGATTTCCTCCCCGACACCAAAAAAAAATACATTTGATAATAACTGTTAACTCTTGATCTCTTTGCTCTTATCCAATGAGTTACTGGTCGTCTTTAGGGTTTCGGAGGTCAGATGGCAATCGCTATGTATGAAAACTGGTATCCTATCAAATCCGGGTAAGAATAATAAGCAGGCCCTTGATAAATATCGTTAATATTGCTAGGAAGAAGAAGAATACGAATATTGTTCTTTCAAATTGTGGGTACTTTCTTGATCATATCGGCCATGAAAGGTTTCTACTACGAGCTAACATCGTAACTAGACATTGTTAATGATATAACCAGTGTATATTTAAACAGGAGTTGGGACGTCCAACTGTGGGGACGATTAAATACGGGCGAACTGTAAACATCTTCCTGTAGGTTTGTTTATTTACAATGTTAGTATTGGCCGCAGAGTCTCTGGACTTGGTAAAAAAAAATATGTAGAATGTTCTAAGTTCACTTATCACAATATTTCCTCACATTTTATAAAAACAAATTGTAGGAAATCATATTTTTTAAATCAGATGATCATGATGATGACATCAAAATAAGATAACGGAAGTCGTTTAAAAATTTTAGGTTGATTTTTTTGTTATATAAAACCTATATAAAACTTGATACATATCCAACGTTTTTCGAACCGCGTGTAGGTGGGAATAGGCTCGCCTTTTACAACAGACATTTTCTTCCTCGCATTACCATTCTGTGGAATCTACTTCCGTCGGCGGTCTTTCTGAACCGATACAACCTGGGAACCTTCAAGAGAAGAGCGTATTATTTACTTAAAGGTTGGCAACGCACCTGCATGCCTTCTGGTGTTGCAGATGTTCATGGGCTGCGGTGATCGCTTAACATCAAGTGAACCTCCTGCCCGTTTGTCCCTCTCACATAAAAAAAACACACACAACTCTTACGTTCACACTCTTATCAGCTCTTATAAACGATCGTTGACACTCTTATCAGCTCTTATAAACGCGTAATAAATTTTGAGTAGAGTAATACGTTACTGACACTGACTTGTTCGAGCCTACACGTCTGATTAATCCGGTGTGCGTGCGTGAAGCGAATACCTGAACGCTCAAAAAAAAACGCTAGTTTGAAACCGCCCTTGGGGTACGGAGCACAGTGACGCGCATAGTGGGACGTCGCGGGGTCGCTGAAGCATACAACCGCGACGCCCCGGCGCTTGCCATACTGCCGCCATACATACATACTAATACATACTCTACATATATAAAATACTCCACGGCGCTTTCGCGCCCCTCCGACCAGGACCGAAAGGCCCCGGCAAACCCAACCAAGGGAGCCCTGGGTCTTAGGGCTCCTCCCGCCGAGACTAACTTTTTAATGAGGTTGTTTCCCTCTACGACCGACCGCCGTTATTTTTTAAAGAGGTTTTCTTCCTCTACCACCTGTCAACACACCACCGGTGTCGCAGGAGCCGCTCGCAGTCCATTCTGATAAGCAGAAAAGTACCGGAGCGAACCATACGACACCACCCTCCTAGGCGCGGTCTAGCGTAAAACGCCCCACGCCCGAACCGTCTGACCCTGTTAGCTTCACCGGGCAATCGAAGGTGCCACCTGCACAATCGACTCCCGGCTACTGAGCCCCCCGGCACGACAAGCCCAGGGTACCGCAGAGTTTGACCTCTGCGGTTGGGAGCCTGGAGTAGCCTAACCCAACGGTCGCTTACCGATCATTGAGTGCACCCGGCTATAAGTTGGGGTAGGTAGCCAACTACTACCTATATTATGTTTTTTTCAACAAACGTCTTGATGGTATTCTAATACTAATCGTAGTATTTAAATTACACAAGAGCTTACGCATTTTTACTTAATGTATAATCAAAGTTTTATACATATTTGACGACGATATACTCAAAATTAATTGACTTAGCTCTGAAGTTGAAGCGGTGCCACAAGCGAACCGTAAACGGAGCGTCAACTAGTTTAGGGAACGTACCCATACTACGTGACACATTTCTTACAATTTTAGCCCCTCTCCTTAGTGATCACCGGTAGTATACGTCAAGAAACTGCTTCCCCCCCGCTCCTCTAATTATCACTTTGTGATTTCCAAATATAGTATCAAATCATATTTGTCTTTATTACAGTAATTTGTAGCGCTATAGCGTGCTGCTGCGTAACGTGAGGTAACGTGAATTTAATTTACAAAATCATTTCTTCGGAACGAAGTTCCTTAACGCGGCTTATGGGTAGTGTGATTTAGGACAAATCGTCACGTAACGAAATGCCATGCCAATTTCGAATTACCTTCGGAGTTGAAGAAAAACATCAGGAGCTTTGTTTGACCGCACAATTTTAATTCTTTTATTCACACTTATTTATCTATTTTTACGTGACGTAATTCAAGACCACACCACCGCCCTTTTGACCTTGGTATTTTTAGTCCCTCCTAACCCCGAACGGGTCACGTAGTATGGGTATAGCCCCTTAGTTGTTAGTTGTTTCACCCGACTCGGATTAATTGGAGTTGTGATTGCTGCATTGCTGAGATACATGTTTGCTTCTGCATTCTGTATTTGCATATTCACTCGCTTGTTTATGCTTTGCATACAAACTGATTATGTAATTAAATTTATCTTTGTTATGTAACTATCTAGAAATATCTAGTTAGAATTGTGGTATTTTACTAATGGCTATGAAAAATATAAGTTAAGAAATTAATTACGATAAAATTAATCTTCTATGCTTAATTAGTAAAATTAGATTTGGTGTATAGAATAGATATAACTGTATTGATTGAAACTTTGAAAAATTTTGCTCCGCGAATGTTCCTCACCTAGAAAAAATCAACATTTCTTTACGCGGCATTTTGAAGCATGCAGGCTGTAGCTTGTTTTATAAGTCACGGCCCATCTTTGCAATGGTGCCATTTCCAAAGGCCATTGTACAATATATATTAACTTATAACACCAAAAGCAACCATCATAAGACTCAATAACTCAACGGTAGAAGGGCCGACTCCGCTCCGTTAACGCTAGAATCTCGGGTTCGATCCTGACCGCCCTGGGCTATTGTCGTGTCGACTCCTAGCGCAAGCTTCGAGCTTATTTGGAGGAGCAATAGGAATATTAATAATGCCTTGAAAAAAGCATTGCTAATATTCTTTTATAAAACAAAATCATGTTTGCCATCGGTAAGAGAAAAATTAGTGACAAACCTACTCTTCTTCATCCTAGCATTATTCCCGGTATTTTTATGTACCCAGGGTCTGCTTATTACTCTTATCCGAATTTGACAGGTTACTAGTTTTTACACAGAGCGATTGCCATCTGACCTCCGCAACCCTAAGGGCGAACCAGTAACTCATTGGATAAGAGCAATTTACTTATCAAGAGTTAACGATTATTATCAGATGTTATTGATAATAACCGGGATCGACAGCTTAACGTGCTCTCCGAGGCACGGTGAGGAGATCCACACGGACAAACGCCCAGACCGAGACAGAAATTTAAACAAACATCTGCCCGAGCGGGAATCGAACCCGCAACCGTCGAGACTAAAGGCAGACTCGCTACCCACAACGCCACAACGGTGTCAACCCTACTGTTTGTTACTAATGGTAAACCTACTGTTAGCTAACATTGACATGTAGTTAGTGACTTACTTAATATTAAAGCAACATTACTGAAAAAAATATATCTACGCCATTTTGTAGATTTTGTTACATAAGCAAGAATCTATCTATCACAAACGTATTGTTAGTACATCAACACGGATATAATAGACGCAAGATTTTACCCCATTATGTTTTCTAGGCTGAACGAAAATTCACGTAGCACGTTGGACAATAAAGCGTATTTTGTCGGCGCGTCTCAAAGGGATAAAGGCTTTAGACAGGCTTTTGAAAGAGGATGTGTCAGAGTATCGACCATCGGCTCGATATAACGGGCGAGGGGACTTTGTTAAAAACATCCTTTCAATGGATATTTACTTAAGATGTTATCGAGAAATAAGGCTTCGATGATTTAATGGAAATAACTTGTCCATTAGTTGATTATATTTGACATGTTATGGCCATATTTATCTGTTAGTGAATACATTTTTGATCAATATTACCTGCGAATTTCGTTCATTTATTTTGTCATAAATTGTACAAAGAGAAGAGCACAAACGTAAACATCTTTTCTCGAAGCGACTCAATACAAAGTGTATTGCTATTGGACCTACTGCCCTTGACAACATCTATATAAGTATGCCAGAAAATTAATCAATTTATACTAATTTTCTGACATTTCTATAGAAATATTCAGTATCAGCAGCTTTGATGTTTTACCGGTGAATGGGTCACCTCAACTACATATATATCATTCACGCGTTGCCATCCTTGAGATGTTGGTTCTTAAATCTACATTGCTCAGTAATAACTAGCTACAGTGTCCTTCAAACCGAAACACAGTAATGCAAAATGCAGCGGTACCTACCTAGCCGGCCTCTTGCAATAAATGGGTATGCCTTTATTGCATACCAGTAAATTCTTTCTTCCACCTTCCTTGTCTGTACTCCTTCTTTTCCTTCTTGGATATTCTATATATATCTAGTGACCATAGGCTACGGTAACTGGATATTTTAAAAATACTTGCCGAATACCAAAAGAATATTAAAGAGTGATAAGTGTTTTCCGGTTTGTCTGGCGTCGGGATGTGACGACCCCATCGCCCGCTGTTGGGATAACCTCTGTCACAGCAGAGATTATTCCACCAGTGCAATCAGCCACACTGGTGGTAGGTCTTTTGTTGCTAGAGGCCGGCTAGGTAGTAGGCACCACCGCAGTGTCAAATATTCTGCCGCCAAATAGTAGTGCTTAGGCACTACTGTGTTCCGGTTTGAAAGGCGCTGTAGGCTAGTGAAATTACTGGGCAGAAGAGATTTAAGAACCAATATCTCGAGGTTGGCAATGCGTGAGTGGCACATACTAATGGTGCTGCAAGCGCTCATAGGCTACGGCAACCACTTACCATCAGGTGGGCCGTATGCTTGTTTGCCAACTTCTAACATAAAAAAATGTTTTCAAGTGAAAACCATTAAATAATTTTTGAAGATAGGAAAAAACAGCTGAAAAAGGGCACTTTGAAAAACCGCGTTATAGAATACGAAAGATAAATTAAGAGCAACGACTGTTGGCAATAAATCAAATGAAGGCTCAAGCCGAATTTCCATAATTCTGAAAAGCGTTTTTAAATTATTCATTCCCGCGGCAGCAAAAAATCATCTTTGATCGATTTTGTCAAGCGATTTTATTATCACTTGATATCTTAAACTGCTGCTGTAAGCTAAGTCTTCTAGATGTGAATCTTAAAATGAGACCCGGTGAAAATGCAGTTCCCAACCGCTCGGAGCGCTGCCACCATCTCCGATGACGTCCTTAGCCGTGGTTCCGATTTCCAGGAGGCACCCTAAGGACGTAATCAAATTTGAGCCTCCGTGAGCGCTGCCTCTTTTTCACGGCCGGGTTTGTGTACTCGGCCCCTTCGCTCTGTGACGCTGTCAAGGCCAGTAGGCCCAACAACAATATACCTAACAAAAAAAAAGCAGTACTAATTCGTGTGCGTCTTTGTCTATGTATCCGTACAATTTTTCCAAGAATGACGATGTACGAATTAAAATGTAATCATATATTATTTAATTATATATAGCTTCGGCGTTTGACGACGTTTTGGTACATCGGTAGCGTACCTGCCTTAAGTGCCACAGGTCGCAGGTTCAATTCCCACTCAAAACAGAGTTTTGTGACCATACGGCCATACAGGCATGTTTTTCGGTCTGGGATTGTTATTGTATTGTATGTATACAACTATCATAATCTACGCCCCCCGATCAGACTGTAGCGTTTATTTATTTATTTTTACATAATTATTTCTTTTACCTTTTCATTAAAACTTAAAAATTTAAAGTTAAGATCCCAACCAATCACCATCAAATTATCTTATTATTTCCTAACTTTATTAAAGACATTTATATTTTCAGTATCTGAATTTGGCTGGCTACACAGAGCGATAGCCATCTGACCTCGATAAAAGTATAAAGACTGGCTCTAATCGAGACATTGCTATTGGAATATAATTGGTTCTTTTTTAGTTTAAAAAATGAGCTTATATTCTAAAAATTGTGAACCTATTAACAGTGGTAAGTCTTTTGTATAACTCAATTATTATTTAATTTAAAGTAAAGTAACTATTGCAGGCATCGTAACATTTTCTTGAAGTCAAATTATATTTTTACGATATATTAATTTTTTATTTTCACGATTGAGTAACAGACTTCCAAGGTTTTATTTATTTATTTATTTTATTTATTTATTTATTTAGGAAACATACAGTTATATAATAATACTTAAATGCAATAAAACAATAAAATAGTTCACAAACCAATAAAGTTTCCACTGATAAATATGACAAACAAGAAGCAGATCGAAAGACTAACAAGAAAAGGAAGTCATAAAAAATTAAAATATTAATAATGATTATAAATCTATTGCAAAAATACAAAAATATACAAAAAAATATATATATTAATTCAGTTTAAATATTGAATAGCATACAATTTAATTAATTTATGATATAATTATGATTTTATTTATAACAATGTTCAGGTTAACATGTCAGGAGATTCACCTTTTTCACATTTTGGGCCACAACATTATAGGCGTTTTGGCATCGAAATGCTGAAAATGAGATTTATTAAAATAGTAGGGATTGCGATAGATAATTAATTGTGCGTAATTAATAAAAAGAAAAAATTAACATTTTGGCGTCATTATTATATTATTATTATATATTGGCGTTATAATATAAATAATAGTATTATTAGTCAGTAATAGGTGTCAGGAAGAGTCATATATTTTCGAAATGGAGTTTTTATTGCCAGAAAACACAGATAAAACGGCGTTTCCTAAAAATGAATCCTAGCTGGATCGATTTATCGCTCTTGAAACCTCAAGCACACTAAATTTCATGAAAATCGTTAGAGCCGCTTCCGAGATCCCGATTATATATACAATTATATATACAAGAATTGCTCGTTTAGAGGTACTAGTATATAGTATAATTCTTATCTGTTAGATTTTAGAATGCAGTATTCTAGGATGAAACCGTTGAAATTTTATTCATAATGAAACTTCTACAACTGACAAGTCGTCGACTCGTCGGTCAACTTTCCTAAACGAGATTCGCATAAAACTACTTCAGCATTTAGATTAAGTTTTCGCTGTGGTAACTTGGATTTACTGAAGTTTTCAAATAATCTAACAAAATATTTATGTATAGCTTGCAAGAGATATTTGAATATATTTCCTTTGTAATACAAGTTAAATAACTCAAGATAACTGAAAATTAGTGAATTATTTTATCGTTTAAAAATTTTAGAAAAATTCTCCGATTTTGTTTTGTAAGGTTTCTTCCTACTTCATTCTGTTTTTTGTTTTATATTGATTGAACATTTTTTACAGTGACACCGTTGTTGCGTTGTGAGTAGCGAGTCTGCCTTTAGTCTCGACGGTTGCGGGTTCGAATCCCGCTCGGGCAGATGTTTGTTAAAATTTCTCGTCTCGGTCTGGGCGTTTGTCCGTGGGTCTCCCCGTTGGGCCTCGGAGAGCACGTTAAGCTGTTGGTCCCGGTTGTTATCACATAACATCTGATAATAATCGTTAACTCTTGATAAGTAAATTGCTCTTATCCAATGAGGTACTGGTTCGCCCTTAGGGTTGCGGAGGTCAGATAGCAATCGCTCCGTGTAAAAACTAGTAACCTGTCAAATCCTGATAAGAGTAATAAGCAGACCCTGGGTACGTAAAATACTGGGAATAATGCTAGGACGAAGATTGATTGAATATTTTTTGCTCCAAAGCTCAATACAAATTTACTTTGATGGTTGTGATAAAAAGCTGTTTTAATAATACTTTAATCTAGAGAAGTTTCTATTAAACTCTTAATTATTGTGACTCAATAGCTAGACGCGAGAATTGCGGGTTCCATCCTGACCGCCTATGGGTTATGGTCGTACCCACTCCTAGATAGACTTTATTTGGAGGGGCAATAGGAGTATCAGTTATGACGGGTAAAATCATTGTAAATATAAAAAATACAACTGAGTATGTACAAAGATATTAAAACGCATATTTAAATGTATTGAAATTGCTGTCTATATGGAAGTATTTTTAAGATACAACATTTTATGTAATGGTTATCGAAATACCGCGTATTGCCTTTACGATCTCAATTTTTAATATTAAAGTATCAAAGGAAAAAGCAAACTAATATCCAACGATTGCACACAAATGGGTACGATATTAAAACTCAACCATTGTAAATATTAAAGAACATTTCCCTCCCCACGGTACGCCATTAGCGAACAATGGTGGAATTCCTCGTTCGGGCCCAAAGATTATTTTCTTACGGGCTATTGTGTCAGATCCATAGATATATAGAATACACTAGATTGCGTGTCCTATATGTCGTACATTTACGGAAAGTGTTTAATATTGATTACGTTGTGTACAGGTCGCGGGTTCGATTCCCGCTCAAAACAGATGCTTGTGTTGACCATACAGGCATCTGTTTTGGCCTAGGTGTGTTTAGGATTTGAGACATCAATATCCTAATGGGGGCCGTAGAGTGTGAAGCGTTTATTATTTATTATATTACTATTATAATGTTGAAGCGCTATATAACAAGTTGCTGGGAACTAAAAAATACCATCGTACGTATGCGCGACGAAAAATTTGAATATCAATGGTCAATATCCCAGCCCCGTTCTTATTCATACTTTCGCATATACGCCATTTTTTTTTTTAAGAACGACGAACGAATGAGCGTGTAGTTTGTTAAGTTCGTAGGTGGCGTTAGTTCATCGTTATTTTTTACAAATTAAAATGTATGGGCTACACTACATATTGTTCTCTATGTCTATGGTCAGATATAATGTACAGGGATAAATGATAATAGGACCATAAAGTAAGTCCGAATTGTATGGTGAGAAATAAGTCGGCTTGTCATGAAAAATAATATCCTTCTTACAACATATACTAAGATAAAAATAAAATTGAAAAATAAAGCGGATCAAAAACTTGATATTATCTCTCGAACTGTAATAGACAAATAGTTGAAATTTTCACAGATTTTTTTATGGCCGCTATAATAAAAAATAAAAACCAATTTAATTTCAAAATTAAAGGGTGTATCCAAATAGAAACTTGCTATTTTTAATTTACAGTGGTACGGAATTTTATGCACGAGTCTGACACGCACATGGCCAGTTTTCTTTAGCCTTTTTGTGACGAGCTTTTAACCAACTGCTTTAGTACCCTTTTAAGTTCTGTAGTTGCTTGAGGCACTGTAATAAATAAAATGTGTTTATATTTGCCGTATCGTGTGAGAGACAGAATATTCAAAAGTTGAGAAACACCGTATTAGGTTAGGCTATTATTAATTTTAGTGTTTGTATGAGTGTGTTTATTGGAAGAGTAGTGACAGTTGAGGTTTTGTATCTATGAATGTTTGTTTGAGTATATGTATGAGTGTATGTATGTATATATCTGTTTCTTAATCGCGCTTAAAAGATTTTTAGAGATGAAGTGTAGTTAAATTGGTTTTCATCGTAACAGTAACATAGGCTCTTAGAACAAAACCAGCATCAACAAGGACCAAAAAGGACCAAATTACGAGTCTAATTGTGGGAAAGGGAGCCTCACTACTACTACTAGCTCAGATGCGAATGATGCGTGTTCGTCGGACGTACGAATCCCTGCGAATCGTAATGCTTGTTTCGCTACTTTTAACATGATTTTACCATTTTCCCGGCGTCGGGATGTGACGACCCCATCGCCCGCTGTTGGGATAACCTCTGTCACAGCAGAGATTATTCCAACAGTGCAACAAGTCACACTGGTGGTAGGTCTTTTGTTGCAAGAGGCCGGCTAGGTAGGTACCACCGCAGTGTCAAATATTCTACCGCCAAATAGTAGTGCTTAGGCATTACTGTGTTCCGGTTTGGAGGGCACTGTACGCTAGTGAAATTACTGGGCAGAGGAGATTTAAGAACTAATATCTCGAAGTGCTGCAAGCGTTCATAGGCTACGGCGGCCACTTACCATCTGATTACCAAAAAATATTCAATTTTGACAGTAAATCGATTCAATTTTTATATCAACTTGACGTATAAATATATATGTCATGATACGAAATGAATGATGTTTTTGGTCGTCATTTGAATCGCAATAAGAGTTAATAGTAAGCCCCCTGGTCATAAAGTCCAAGTTCGGCTAAATGTAAAAGTTTTGAATGTCCTAGAATAAAAAGTGGTTGTTTATACAAGTTTCTCAATGCTTTTGTTATTTTAAGCTCTATTCAAATTTTGTAAAACCCCCGGGAAAATAGTATTTTAGGTCAGATAAAGTAGGTATTATCCGAATGCTTAAGGCTTTACAAAACTGCTCTGTACAAAACCCTCGTCATAAACTTTGTTTTATATAAGCTTGAAGGCAGAGATTGTTTTCTTAGGGACAACAGTTTCAGGGTCGCACGATAGGACTAAATTGAAATGGGACCGCACTATATACGTTAGGCAAATTGTTTGCTATAAGGATATATTGTTGGAAATTTGAATTTCCTATCAACAAACTGGTTAAATAATAAACGCTACACACTCAACGGCCCCCATTAGGATAATTATATCCTGTGTCGGGGGTCCGGAAACATTCACAATGACAAGGACAAACACAACCAGACCGGAAAACATGCCTGTACGATTAATACAAACATCTGCTCCGAGCGGGAATCGAACCCGCAACCGTCGAGGCTTAAGGCAGACTCGCTACCCACAACGCCACAACGGTGTCACAACGCCACAATGGTTGAAAACATTTTATATATTGAATAAAGGAAAAGCATCAACTTTGTTAATTAAACGTAATAAGCAGCTTATTATTATTATTATTCCGTTTTATGGTCATATCTTCTTCCTAACATTATTCCCGGTCTTTATTCAAAGTCTTATTACTCCTACCCGGATTTGACACACTACTAGTTTTTATAAATAGCGATTTCCAACTGACCTACACAACCCAAAGGGCGAACCAGTAACTCATTTGATTAGAGCAAATTAACTATCAAGAGTTACCGATTATCATTAGATTTTATACTAACAACCGAGACTGACAGCTTAACGTGCTCTCCGAGGCAAGAAGGGAAAACCCACGAGGACGCTCAGACCGAAACAAATCAATATTACAAGTATCTTTATGAACATAATTGCTTAACATAGTTTTAACCGCTATTAAATTGTTAAGTCTTCTTCTTATCGATTGGTTAGTGGTCAACCTAGTGTCAGAGTTGTTCAGGTCGCCCGTAGGCTGTTGTCTAATTGACAACAGCCGGGACCGACTTTTTACGTGCCCTTAGAAGCACGGAGACGCTCGGTTGAAATACCACTATGCGATCACACATCTAGTGACTGACCACGCCTAAAATTGCTTAACCTACCGATCGTTTACCGATCGCCGGTTGCACTCGGCTATCAGCGTCTCCGCTAGCGGCTTTGTTAGGTAAAGATCGTTCAGTATGCTCGCAAGGAGTATTACGATTAGGGTTGTTACGTTTTTTCTTGGAATTAAAGTACATTGGTAATTACAGGCAAGAAAAAAGTGTCAAAATAAAGTATCATTGACTTTTCTTATGCAGTATATTTCAAAACATATTTTCTATTGGTTTTGACAAGGTTTATCAAATATATGTAATAATTTTTTATCAGGTATACAGAAGCTTTCTTTCTTTCGCCTCGCCATTTTATGACAGAAAAAGCTTTCTGTGAATGCTGATTATAAGTGATATTATTTTATACAAGTATCGTCAGTCTTCTTGCGTCTCTTTTTGTGTAGTTAATAATTCCGAAAAACCCAGAAAAATCAAATCAAGCAAAATAAAGTATTTTTCCCTACTTTATTATTCTCGTAAGGTATATAGTACAATCGCCCGAATAGCATACAAAACTTTATTATAAAGTACGGGTGGCAACCCTAATTGTGATTTCACATTAAAACAAGGTTTAATTTAAACCCATCGTCGCATGAAAAAAAGATATTTATTGGGTCCCGATATAGATCTCGTTCGAACAAAGTGAGATACGCACCCGGAGGGACCCGGAGAATGCTTTTCATATAGTCACAATTCTGTACTAAATTTTTCTTACCCATTCTTCTTTGTTAACTAATTTGAATAGACTTTTATCTTTTATGAAGGTTATGTACTGGTTTATTTTCTTATAAATCGTTCCTTCAGGCAGTAGGTATAATTTTTCGGCCAACCTCGAGATATTAGTTCTTAAATCTCGTCCGCCCAGTAATTTCACTAGCGTACAGTGCCCTTCAAACCGGAACACAGTAGTGCCTAAGCACTACTATTTGGCGGCAGAATATTTGACACTGCGGTGGTACCTACCTAGCCGGCCTCTTGCAACAAAAGACCTACCACCAGTGTTACTGATTGCACTGGTGGAATAATCTCTGCTGTGACAGAGGTTATCCCAACAGTGGGCGTTGGGGTCGTCACATCTCGACGCCGATCCGAAGCCTATGTCATTCACTGAAAAAATTATTAAAATCGATCCAGTAGTTTTGATTTATGTTGTTTGTTAGCTGTTATTTTGATAAATATCGTAGGGGTCAGCCTGCGTTTGTTGCAATGTAAGCGGAAAAAATGCAATTATTTACGACATCACATTAGAAACCTCAAAAATAACAGTATTTCTCCACTATTTAATGGATTTTATTATACATATAAACCTTCCTCTTCATTCACTCTATCTATTAAAAAAACCGCATCAAAATTCATTGCATAGTTTTAAAGATTAAGGCATACATAGGGATATAGGGAAAGCCTATGCCAATTTCCATACATTTCGTAATTATCTAAGTTCGTTATCGATAATTAAATGTGACTTTG
The DNA here is from genome assembly GCA_023373885.1 of Hestina assimilis. Classification (NCBI taxonomy): domain Eukaryota; kingdom Metazoa; phylum Arthropoda; class Insecta; order Lepidoptera; family Nymphalidae; genus Hestina; species Hestina assimilis. The sequence goes on along the minus strand of CM041740.1, from coordinate 3,776,204 downwards.
TCTAGGCTCCCAGGTTACCACGATCCCACTAGTCTGTCACCAGTGTGTGTACCTCAAGACGAAAGTCAAAAGATCCCATGTAAATTGTAATGAACAATGATATCTTTGAATTCTTTAAGATGTCTTCCATAGGTGGTTGAAGTCGGTAAGGTCGCGTACAGATGACACGCTCCCGCCATGCGCACGCCACCCGCACACCACGCACGTCTAACTCGCTTTCAAATTTGGTGCATTTAATTTGAGTCTTATGCCACATTAATAAAACTCAAATTGTATCTTATATCGAAAGCAAGTTTCTCTTATCTTGTGCTTGGGTGGCTAACCCAGTATCAGAGTTGTTCAGGTCGTCCATGTCTCTGATTTAATTTAACGACTGTTATCAAGATAATTACCGATACCGACTTTTTATATGCCCTCCGAAGCACGGAGACGGTCAGTTTTTTTTGTTAAGAATATTAGCAATACTTTTTCAAGGCATTACTAATATTCCTATTGCCCTCCAAATAAACTCTAAGCTTGCGCTAGGAGTGGTTACGATAATAGCTCGAGGGGGTCAGGATTGAACTCTCGACTCTCGCGTAACGGAGCGAAGTCAGCCCTTCTACCGTTGAGCTATTCAGGCTTCTCAGTTGAAATACTATTACGCGATCACCCATCCAAAGACTAACCGACCCTAAAGTTGCTTCACCAACTAATCGCTTACCGACCACCGAGCGCAGTCGGCTATGAGCGTCACCTAAATTCCTATAGCGTCTCATTTTGAGATAGAAATTAATAAGTACAGTAAACACCTCGGGAAATTTTAAGAAGAAATTCCCAGCAAAATAATAATACGGCTTACATTATACATGAATATTTATTTAATAATCAGAATAATAAGGCTTGGGAGAGAAAAGGATGAAATAAAATCAGCTTTCCTTTCCAGAGACGTAAATGTGTAAGAACAATCAGATTGTTAACATAAGAGATTTTCCTTCGCCACCTGGTGTCGGGATTTCTTAGAAAACTCGTACCGAAGGGGAACGATAAGTGTTACATGTTACTCCATACTTTCATAACTTATAATAAATTTTTTTCTTTATATAATGGAATTAGTCTGTTAAATTTAATAAATAAACGCTACGCACGCAACGGCCCGCATTAGGATAGTGATATTCTGTGTCTGTTCCGGAAACAAACACGAAGAGAAGGATAAACACACCCAGACCGGAACACATGCTTGTATGGTCGATACAAACATCTGCTTCGAGCGAGAATCGAACCCGTGACTTGTGGCGCTTAAGGCTCGCTACCGCTGCGCCACAACGTCGTCAATTGAACAAATTAAATCATTTTATCCATAGTTATCTTATAAAATTTTAACAGGGCTTTGTCTGTAGACTGAAATTCATTTAGGAACGTATATTTAGAAGTCCGGTCATGAAAACTATTAAAACCCTTTCTTAAAATCCATTTAATTTAGTTATAGTTTCTTTGTTCTGATTAATAGAGTTACGGACAAAGGGCTAGTTAGAAATTAAATTTATTCTAACGGCCTGGGGGACTACCATGAACTCGTATTGCGATTCAAATACTTAACAGCGGGCTTACCAATAAGCCAATAACTATTAGCAAAAATTCTATTTCGATCCAATTCGATTCTGATAATAAATTGATTCAGATTTTATATGAGCATGATGTATAAATATATATGTACTGGTACGAAAGATCGATATAGCTCAGTTTAAGTCGTCATTTGAATCGCAATAAGACTTAATGGTAACCCCCCCCTGAGCTACTGAGACCAATGGGTCTACCACTGGTCTCATTACTAAACAAATATTTTTAGTCTTGTGTACGGGTCCGCTGTTCGCAAAAATTTCTTTCTCGATAAGAAATTTATTTCTCTTGTCAATAAAAAATCTTAAAACAGTACCTAATTTTGCACTTATTTCTACTAAATAATAAAACGGAATGACCTTTCGCACCATCACTTATAAGGAAATGCTAATGTTATGCGGCAATCTACATAAAAAACCCAAGGCCTCAATACCTCTCAGCCAATGGGCTTTAGACAGGGTTGAACTCTCAACTTTCATCTTTTTGAAATGTAAATCAAAACCCAAAAGCCCGTTCCCCAATCCGCTTTGATGTGCTAATTGCAGGTCCGCAAACTTCTACGAAAACAGACTCTGCATGAAATACGCTTAAGCCTTACAAAGGATTCCATTTTCAATTAAGTCATTTTAAGTATTTATGTAATCACTAAAATAATTCTTGTAGAAAATAATCTCTTGATGATAAGAAAATGTTTTTTTCTTAAATCTCTATGGTTATTTATAAACCTTTTGTTCAAACCGTTTTGGCTTCTCGTCGTCATATTCCGCAAACTACTGCATTATCCACTAAAACTATTATATAAATTTAAAAATTAAATAATTATCGATCAAATGTTGTGGATCACGCACAGACCAAACTAAATAATAACGAATTAAAAATAACCGCAAAAATAAGTTGGTAATTTCTTAGTAATTATTAAAAGTAATATAAAACACAAAGTTATGAGAACAACTTATATATCACTAAAATTTTAAGACCAATGTGGTTGAAAGTTCATTTGATGTTGTACAATCTCAAATTTTTCCAGAATTTTAAATCCCATAGTTCAAATGTTAGAGGGTGAGGGACACTCTCCGATAGTCTCCGAGTAAAATGATTGTGACATACGGACAGACGAACGGATAGACGGACATGACAAAATTATAAGGGTTCCGTTTTTGCCATTTTACTACTGATACTTTACGCCGATTTTCTGTAAGACTGTATTTCACCGTCCGAGCCGGCCCATTTGTGCTGAGACAAATATAACTCTACTACTGCACTGAACTTATTGGTAATATTTCACTATATTTACAACTGATATATGGGTCGCTGTTCATAGTTTAAGTAGATCGGTTAAAGTTTTCTGGCACCCAACGTGGGGCACGGTTGCAATTGCAAATGAAATGTCGCATCAGTGCTTTTATTACTAGAAATTCACAGAAATTCCACAGTTAAGTTCTAAAACGATCTTCGTTCTATTTTATTACCGAAAAGTTAGAACATCGCATGATATTACCGTTTTTGTTGCTCGTTTCGGCAACTACTTTTAGACTTCGGAATCGTTTTAGTTAGTTTTGAAATAGGTTATACTTTTACAATTTATTCATAAAAGTTTATAGTTTCATATAGTTATGGAATTTAAAACTTTAAATTCATTTCGAGAGTAAAACTATTACCTTGAGATATGTTATAGAATATTAAATTATAATTGCAAATTCTAAGTTTTATTTTTAACTAGCTGTGCCTGTGACTTCGCTCCCGTCGGGCTAGACCGCCGTGTTTCACCAAATAACTCGCCCTCCCGCGCTTTTTGTGTTATTGCTCGGCGTCTATTTATCGTATCGTGATGGCATATACCATATAGCTTTCCTCAAGATAAATATGTGCTATCAAATACAAAAAGAATTTTTCAAATCTGATCAATAGTCCCAGATTACCGCGTCCAAACAAAATAACTCTTCAGCTTTTTAATATTGGTATAAATTTAAAATGACATTTTAATATAATCATAAAATTGTTATTACATATAAATTCAATATTCCCTTTCCATTATACAAGTTTCTAGGCGTAAGAAATGATCACGTGTCGATTTAAAGAGACGCGTAATTATTCCAAGTCCCCAAGTTTCTATGTTAGAAACAATTTGAAGTAACACGTCCCGTCTATAAGTCAAGAGTTCGTAACGTGTCGTGGAACGAATTTGTGCTTAAATTACACCTGAATCCACCACACGTGCGGGACAAATGACGTCTATATTTCTTACAAGATTTTAATATCCACCAAAAGATTACATATTTGGTCGGAAAAGACATACGAAAATTTTGTTTCTCTCGTTTTTATTTTTAATTCTTTGTTTTAAACAGTAATTTTAAGGTACTAATGATAAATTAAGTATCTTTACCTACCAGCACATGCTTCTTTATATTATTCCTTCAAGATTAACACTAAATTTAACTTTCACTTAACAACATTATTTAAGCACTATGGAGTCAATAAAACAGTCTATTGCTGAGTTGACACTAAACTTCAATAACAGAATGGCTGATTTCCAAAAAGACTTAGCAACTGCATCAGCACCAGCATCAAGCCCTGCTTCAAATATAGCGGCTCAGTTCAGTTCATTCCGTTCATTTGTGCTGGGTGCCCTTGAAAGCCTCCAAGCCCAAGTAGAATTTATTTCTAGGCAATGTGACGACATGGACATGAGAAGCAGAAGGAAAATAGTCCTCTTCCATGGTATTTCTGAAAGCAATAGCAAGGACGTACTATCGTCTGTGTGCTCTGTTATTTCTAACCATCTGCACTTATCAGATATAACGGCTGATTCCATAAAACGCTGCCAAAGATTGGGAAGTCCTAATGCGAAGAAACCTCAGGCTATTCTGGTGAAATTCCATGACATAGCCGCAAAGAATAAGGTCTGGTTTGCCAAAACTAAACTCAAGGGTACAGGCATCACCATCTCTGAATTTTTAACAAAGAGTCGACATGCTACTTTTCTGATGGCTCGTCAGCGTGTAGGAATTACAAAATGCTGGACTAGAGATGGCATCATTGTCTTCATAGGACCCGATGGATCACAACATCATATCACTACATCGGCTGAGCTCGAAAGGGTCTTAAATGCCTCCACTCTCCCTGCACCATCTACTTCTGCTTCCGGACCCATCATTTCCAAGGACATCAAGGCACCAATGGTTAGAACAAAACGTACTATAAAAAAGTAAATTCAACTATTTTATAGCTTATCACGTTCAGTATTCTTTATATTTTCTTACTTTTTCATATTAATCTAAAAACTTTTTGCTTTCGTTTCTAATAAGTATTATTATTATTTTTATATATTTTTTATATTCTTTTATAACTTAAATTTGTGGTAGTACTGAGTTATTCACATAAAAATCCTGTTGTTTGTGCTTATTGCTCTTGTGTAAAGCTTTGTTACCAGCTACGCTTTGCTATTCCAATCATTATAATTAATTTAGTTTTCTTTGTTTGCCTTATATAGTTTTATAGTTTGCTATTTGTAGTTTATATTTTGTACCTTGTAGTTTGTTGTTGTTACTTATGTGTTTTGTAGTTTGCAGACAATGACAATGACAAGTGACATTTGACAATTTGACAATTGAGTCACAGCTGCTACCATAGATCATAATTACATAGACAAATTTTTACTGTGTAATGTTCTAATACAAAATAGATTCAATTTTTTATTATTAATTGGTAGCTCTGCTTGTTGTCTGCAGTGTTTTTAATTTTTAAATTAATTCATATGGCTATGCTAACTATCTTGCTAATTAATAGTTTTTTTTTTTTTTCTTCTTTTTGTTAAATATCCGCCTGCATAGCTTGGATTATTGTGGTTTTTATTTTTATTTTTATTTTAAGAATATATCTATTAGCTTTATAACCTTGCAATTCTATTTTATTTTGTTAAGTGTTAATTGCTATATCGACATCACCTGATTGCTGGTGGGTGAGGAGAAATAGGATTTTTGTTTTTCTTATTTTTATTTTTACATTATTTTTTTTTTTTTGCTTTTTTTTTATTATTATTATTTTATATTATTTAAATATACTCTATATTTATATATTATAAACATATATATTTTTTTATTGTCTTTATACGTATTGTTGTATTTATTATATACGATTAGTTTATTATATTATGGCGTGTTATGATAGCTCACATAGTGATCACTTTATGTCTTGTTCCTCCGATGATCTTGGCAGTGAAGATAGTTTTCACAGTACGTCTTCTGCACCATTACATGAAACTCTAAAATCTCATTTCTTAAATATCCAAAACCACTTCAACGTTATCCATATCAATGCTCAGAGTATTCCGGCACATTATCCCGAAATGCTAGCGTCCTTTGACACTCTTAATGTTCAAGCTATTCTCGTTTCGGAATCTTGGCTTAAGCCATGTCTGCCTTCTACGTGTTATTCATTACCCGGATTTCATCTTATACGAAACGATCGAATTGGTAGGGTCGGGGGAGGTGTAGCGATTTACTTACGTACTAATATTCCTTTTTCAGTTATTAGCATTTCAGCACAGCCTCCGCCTATCGATTCAATCGAACATCTCCTACTTGAAATTGTCTTATCTAACACTAAAATCCTTCTGGGTGTCTTTTATATACCCAACTCACAAGTTAATTATTTTTCATCTTTTGAATCCTTACTTGAAACCTTCACACCTTTATATAATCATAACATTATTATGGGTGATTTCAACACATGCTTGCTAAAGGGTGATCACCGTAGTAGTCAATTTACTTCAATAATAAACTCACTTAATTTACATATTCTTCCCTTTCATGCTACTCATACTTTTCCTAACTGTACACCATCACTTTTAGACCTTATTCTAGTATCTACTCCTAACCTCGTCTCTAAGCATGGTCAGTGTCCTACAACATACTTTTCTTACCATGACCTCCTTTTTCTATCTTACAACGTTCGTCCGCCTAAACAAAAACGTAAGATAATAATGCAGCGGAATTTTGGTGGAATGGATAAAGAACGGCTTCTGGAGGATGCGTCAAGAGTTGATTGGTCAATGGTTACAGAGGCATCTAGTACCGACCTTAAGGTTACTTTATTTAATTCCTTGATCACTCAACTTTATGATAAGCATGCACCAAGTAGGCCTGTTAGGATCAGACATTTTCCTGCACCTTGGCTGACTGAGGACCTAAAAGCATTGATTGCCAAGAAAAACCGGGCCAAATCTAAGCTGAGGAAAGATAACACTGATTTGAATCGTGAAAAATATAGAATGATCAGAAACCGCTGCAACAAGTTGTGTAGAGATGCGCAGCGACGCCACATTCATCAATCTATTAAGAATGAAGACTCCGCAAAAGTGTGGAAATTTCTAAAATCTTTAGGAGTTGGTAAACAATCTTCATGCCATACATTTTCTGACAAAATAGACGTTGATATGCTAAATCAACATTTCTCTTCTTCTGCTTCGCTTGACAGCTCCTGTAAAGCACATACAATAAACTATCTTTCTTCTCTTCCAACTCCTGATTTTTCATCCTTTAGTTTCTGTCAGTTCGCTGAGAGTGATGTTAAAAAGAATGTGCTGTCCATTGCTTCTAACGCAGTAGGCTACGATTGCATTAGTCGTAATATGATCATTCCTATAATCGAAATTATTTGCCCTGTTATAACTAATATCCTTAACTCCTCCATCGTATCCGGTATATTTCCTCAGGAATGGAAATTAGCTAAAATTATTCCCATTCCAAAAAGTCTAAGCCCTCTGCTTATTCCGATTACCGACCGATATCAATACTACCATTCCTTTCTAAAGTCTTCGAACGTCTTGTTTATCAACAATTTAGCCTTTTTTGAACAGTAACAATATCCTTAATCCTCTCCAATCCGGTTTCCGCCCTGGTCATAGTACGACTACTGCTCTTATAAAAATCACTGATGATATACGTCAAGCCATGGACCAACGACAGCTCACCATACTTGTACTTTTGGATTTTAGCAATGCATTCAACAGTGTGGACTTTGATGTTTTGGTTAATGTGCTTAGTTCTATTAACATATCTCCTCCAGCGACTGATTGGTTTCGTAGTTATCTACAAGGACGCCGGCAGCGCATACAGATTGATGAATTTAAATCCAATTGGTGCGACGTCAATGCCGGTGTGCCTCAAGGTGGCGTGCTGTCTCCTCTCCTTTTTTCACTTTTAATCAATTCTATTACTTCTAAACTTAATTCTCTCTACCACTTGTATGCAGACGATCTTCAACTTTACTCATCTTCGCAACCCGAAAATCTTTCCGAAGCAGTGTTCACCATTAACTCGGACTTGGACTCCATTAGTGACTGGTGTAAGCACTACGGGCTTACTGTAAATCCCGCGAAGACCCAGGCAATAATAATTGGTAGCTCCAAATTTATTGGGAAAGTTGATCCAAACAGCCTGCCTTCAATCTATTTCAATGGTATCAAAATACCTTACTTAGACAGAGTTAGGAATCTGGGAGTACATTTTGACCAGACCTTATCCTGGAATAACCAAGTCAGCGAAGTGAGTCGGAGAATGTTTGCTACTGCAGGTTCCCTAAGGCGCTTACGAAACTTTCTCCCAATTCCTACCAAAATCACGCTCGCACAATCTCTTCTACTCTCTATTATGGACTACGCAGACGCTAGCTATCTTAATCTTTCCCAAGATCAGCTGAATAAACTTGAGCGCCTTCAGAATATCGCTATCCGGTTCATATTTGGCCTACGTAAATATGACCATGTCTCAGAATATCGCAAAAAACTCAAGTGGCTTCCTGTTCGCCTTCGCCGGAATTCTCACATCTTAACTCTTCTTTACTCTATCTTGTTTCACCAATCTTCGCCATCCTATTTAAAACGAAAATTCAAATTTCTTGGTGCAAATTCGGAAATTTTAAGATCCTCCGAAAATTACAAGCTTAGTATACCAAAACATAGCACAAAATTTTTTGGTTGCTCTTTTGCAGTACAAGCTGTCCTCTTATGGAACGAGCTGCCAATTGAAATCAAATGCTCTAAAAATATTGCCATTTTTAAGAAGCGTTTAAAGGAACACTTTCTTTCTTTATAAATTTATACTATTATATGTGAGTGTATATATTGTATGTATGTATAATATATATATATATATATTTATGTTATGTATGTGTATATATATATATATATATATATATATTTATATTTATATGTATTATTATGTATATATTATATAGATGTAAGTATTTATTAAACTTTTATTTATTGATATTTATTTATGGTATAAAGATATACCATGTTTATTAATGTATTTCAACAAAAAATTATTACAATTATTTATAATTATTATAATTATTTAGTATGCCGCCTACCTTTCTGTGTTTATCTTGTTTCCTCCTCTCCCAGGTTGTCTGGCAGAGATTGCTTTTTAGCAATAAGGCCGCCTGGTTGTACATGTTTCAATTAAATTACTTGTATTGTGTTCTTTTGATGGTGTACAATAAAGAATATTATTATTATTATTATTATTATTTGTTTTAAACTTGTATAAGTATTGTGCACAAAAAATATATAGGCTTACTAAATTTATATTGCTATAGTCAAAAAAATATATATGTTGCGATCGTTAGGTTGGTTTCACACTCGTTTTTTGGACCTCGTATAGGCACGATTTTTACCACTTCATTTCGTGAAATAATCGCTCAAAAAATTACGGTAGTCTGAAACCACCCTTACACGTGGCGTTCAAGTGTAACCAATCTTGTAATATTAATTGCGTTGAATATAAGAAAGCTCTCAAACAATAGAAAATCAACATCAACAACAGAAACACAAAAAGAAACAAACCCAACCCGGAACACATGCCTGTATGGTCAATACAAACATCAGTTTCAGAAGTAACTGATAGTACAAACTGACACTCCAGTCTTATTTATTAAAGGATACATAGTGACCGTTGTGGAGAAGACATGGTAGCCTAGACTTTTTAAACATGACACCAACGGTTGTGGCTTCGATTCCCGCTCATAGCAGATATGTGTTCTTGTCAGAACGGGATTGGTATTTGTGTTTCCTAATTAAGGTTAATACTACCTAAAATAGCAGCTCATTAAGTAACTGTTTATATATTTTAACAAAATTCAGGTCGCAAAGTCACACCAGACATACACAATACGCTTATTAACCCACAGGTGTGCGTTATTATACGTAATTACTTCGTTTTGTTGAGAGCGAGCGATATGAAAACGAAATTAGTGTTTAAATGTAAATTATCTTTGTATTGTCACTAGGAATGTTATGGATATAAAAATTGGTCTCGATATGAATGTGAATTTTATATCATATATTTTTTGATACCTTATACGACGACATATTTGACGACGTTGTGGCGCAGCGGTAGCGAACCTGCCTTAAACGCCACAGGTCGCGGGTTCGATCCCGTTCGAAGCATAATATGTTTGTATTGACCATGCAAGCATATTTTCCGGTCTGGGTGTATTTGTCCTTGTCATTGTGAATGTTTCCGGACCCCCGACACAGGATATTACTATCCTAATGGGGGCCGTTGAGTGTGTAGCGTTTATTTATTATTATACGATCCGCCTGATGGTAAGCAGTCACCGCAACCTATGAACGCTTGCGATACTTGAAGTATCAAGCTTGTTCCCAAGGAATAGGAGCGAAGGGATGAGAAGGGAAAAAAAGGAAGGTAGCAGAGGGGGTAGGAGAATGGGTCTCCGGCGCTCTCATTCATCGCACGAAACGCAACAGTACTCTGTTACTTTATGCCGATTTCCTGTGGGAGGATACTACTACCCCGGTCGAGCCGGCCCATTGGCATAACCCTAGCATGGCTCTAGTATATTAAAAGCCTTATAGGTAGGGAACCCTAAAAACTTTTTAATCGTTAAAACGTCAAGTACAATAGCTCAACGGTAGAAGGGCCAACTTCGCTACGTTAACGCGAGAGTCGAGGGTTCGAACCTGACCCCCTTGGGCTATTGTCGTACCCACTCCTAGCACAAGCTTCGAGCTTATTTGGAGGGGCAATAGGAATATTGGTAATGCCTTGACAAAGCATTGCTAATATTCTTTATAAAAAAAAAAAGTTATTCAATTATATCAATGCACTACATTATTGAATGAAAACCCAATTCACTTTATATAAATATACAAAATATCAAAAGAACATCTTCCATCTATCGTTTCATCCCTACTTGCAATTTCAAACAGCTTTTTGACCCAAATGACATTGAAGCGAACGTACAAAAAGAACCCATCAAATAAAGTGACCTTAGCGAAACTCTTTGAAAATTCTATTGTGTAATTTCCTTTCATCGTATCCTTTCGGACCATGTGGCTTGCTTGTTTCCAAACTATTATTTTATTCAAATTCCGTTCATTGTCGGAAGTGCTGTTGTTATCCTAAAAAGGATGAAAGGGACAGATGACATCTATTTCACTCAGTATCCTTTGCATGAGAATCCCATCAAAAGGAGGATTGAGAACAACCGCGAACTGTCCTTGTTACTTTGTGAAATAGCTCAGACAAAGGCTTAGGAAAAGTTTTTACAATGTATTTTTCACACAGTAAAAACGATTGATTAAAATGTAGACATATATATTATTCTTTTTTTATGTAAGTTGGGAATTTAGCATTCGGCCCACCTGATGTTAAGCGGTTGCCGTAGTCTATGAGCGCTTGGAACACCATTAGTAGGTGCCACTCACGCGTTGCCAACCTCGAGATATGAGTTCTTAAATCTCTTTTGCCGGTCACAGTAATGCCAAAAACACTATTGCATTGTGGTTGAATATTTGACACTGCGGTGGTACCTACCTAGCCTCCTGCAACCAAAGACCTACCGCCAGTGTGACTAATTGCACTGGTGGAATTATCTCTGCTGTCACAGAGATTATCCTTACAGCGGGCGATGGGGTCGTCACGTTCCGACGTTGGTAAAAATTCTTAATGCTTTTACATTCAGAGTTTTAGACTTACAAATTTTGATGTGCATAATAATAAATCCATTTGTCCTAAAATATGTGCATAAAAGCTTGGATCATTCTAATGTTAAATGGTCTAAGTATAAAAAATTGCTGTTGTCTTATTAAAGTTATACAGTTATATTAAATTTTGTTTATTTTAAAACCGAAAATTGCAAAATAAATATAACTTTTTAATAACATATTTCGGTTCTTTGGAACTTGTTGAAATGAATTTGTTGTATGTTTGCACACGACTTACGATCTTAAACCAGCCTTTGTTCCTTAATCCTTGTTAGGACGGAATCAAATTTGAGCCCCCGTGACGGGCTGTCTCTTTATCACGGCTGAGTCTCTGTACTCGGCCCCCCGCCCAGTGACGCTGTCAAGGCCAGTAGGGCCAACAGCAATACACATTCCGAAAAAAAAAAAAAAAAATCCTTGTTAGTATATCTTTGAGTACGTATTAAGAAAGGTCTTAGTGGCCACAGATTTTTGAGGTTTAAAAATATGTGGTTTATGCGTTTGTCACGTCAAAAAGAAGGTGGGCTATTAATTCGCAATTCATGATATCTTGGCGTATATTTTGTTTTTTTTTTTTTTAATTCGCTTTCAAACTTGACACTTTTATATAGAGCGATTACTAATGATCACATAGATTTTTTGTTACTATATATAATTATAAACCATATATAATATAATTATAACTATATAATAATAATATATATAATTAAACCGGAATTATGTAGAATTAAGATCCCGGAGTCTCTCCTTCACTGAGATCGGCCACTGAGGAGATTTTAGTGACACCCCGTGACAGCAACCCTGTCATAAAACCCCACATGACCCGATCCTCCTATAAGGTTCGGATCAGGAAAGTAATATAAACACGATTATCAACATTTTCTTCATAATTTAATACTAATTACACAGGCTTAATACTATTTACACAGGCTTAAATGGACGCAAATAAGCAATACCATGTCAACCCACAAAATTGAAAAAACTGAGTTATATATGCAGAAGTGTTGGTAAATGGCTGAAGAATATTTTTCTTTAATATTTGTAGGGTTTTAAGCTTTAAAACTTCTAAAATGGCCATTTTTTAATCATGCAATTTATGTATTATGTTAAACGTTTTGGGTTATATTATATACGAAATATGCAGTTTGTATACTTATTTTTTGTGAAAATAAGTAAAATAACTTACATAAGTCTGAAATTGCCAAAAACTTGACCAATACATTAAAAAAATCATATAAAGCGAGTTGTTTAAAATTTTCAAACGCGTTTTTCTCGAAATGACATTCCTGCGGGTTGACATGATATTGCTTATTTGCGTCCAAATAGGAATATTTATGACTAATACATACTCCTCCTTGGGAAGCAAGGTATCTGTGAACTGATTTCCTCACTAAGAACAAAAAAATGTATCGCATCGCATCGAACATAACGTAACAGCACGAATACTGCTACTTCAACGTCAGATAAAGCTCGGTCATTATACAAATTAGTAGCTAAGCGAGCGGAATATTCATAGATATATATATATAGTTGCTTAGTGTTATATTAAATGTAATCTATAATTATTATACCAGGGCGACATTATCGCGTATGCGACAAAGCCCTTTTTTATGAATAAAAAAAAAAAAAAAAAAAACTTGATATGATGCGAGGGTAGTAATTCTCTCAATTGTACCTATACCTACGTGCCGAAATTAGCAAGACTCTACTAGTAGTAAAATCTTATTATAATATAATCTTACAGATTTCATTAAGCAAAGTTAAATTATTTTAATAATCAGCGTTTCAACAGTTATGATAATTAAGAAACTACCAGCTGTTGTGAAATAATGTAGCGATATATCAAAGAAGGAAATATTTTAATTAAACTCAAGTTAAACTAGCATAATTTATTGTTTTAATAAGTTTTTAAAAGCACATCTGATTTTAAATCAAATTAATGGTGATGTTTTTTTCAATGAATAGTAGCAATGCTTTTTCAAGTCGTAGTCGTATAGTTGTAGAGTCATGTTCCTCCCAGCCTAAAGGGTCCGGCTCGACCGGGAAGTACTATCCTCTCACAGAAAATCGTCGTTAAGTAACAGTACTGTTGCGTTTCTGCGATGAGTGAGAGCGTCGGAGGCCCAATCTCTCACCATCTTTCTTACATTTTTCCATTCTCATTGCTTCCCTACTATCCGTGGGGCTAGTAACGCGCATGTGATACTTCAAGTATCGCAAGCGTTCATAGGTTTCGGTAACTGCTTACCATCAGCCAGACTGTATGGTCATCTGCCAAACGTTACATAAAAAATAAGCTCGTAGCTTGCGCCAGGAGTGGGTACGATAATAGCCCAAATGGCTCAGGATCGAACGTGCAACTCTCGCGTTAATGAGGCAGAGTTGACCCTTTATTAAAGGAGAGGAAGACATTACAGAAAGTCGCATAAATATTGTCCGCTAACAATAAAAACAATTGAAAAGAAGGCGAAACAGCTTTTTAGTAATGGCATTACATTTTTAAAGATGTACCATTTTGTTTCTGTCATCGCATTCTTAACAGCAAAGGAAAATATTTAAACGTTGGTCATTAGTAAAAAGAAGCGTAATTAATCAAAGGAGCCACATTCAGCGTGTCCTGGGGCTTTGAATCGTCACCTTAAGACGGATCATCCAGTTGACGCTAAGCTAAAGCGTTATAAGAGATTAACATTTACATATTTATAGTTAAAAAAATCTTTGTCATCTGTTTGAAAACAATATTTGGATCGTATTTTTAGAATGAAGTCTAGATCAAAATTTGTCTCTCTGCAGTGGATTCGGTCCCATATTGGTTTAATGGGGAATGAGGTTGTTGACCGGTTAGCTAAAGAAGCTTCAACTGATGGCGTTCCATTGCAAATTTTACCAAATTTTTCTGACATTATGTACATTGTAAAACAAAATTGCTACATGTTATGGAAGGAATATTTCGACCATCGTTCTAAGGAGAAAGGGATATGGTACAGAACGATACAAAGTGAGCCATGGAAAACACCTTGGATTGATAAAAATTGTAATCTTGGAAGACAAGAACTTTTGATAGCCCTGAGAATTCGTTCTGGACATATCCCTTTAAATAAATTTACTTTTTTAATGGGTAAAGTGGCTTCACCAAATTGTACAGAGTGCGACTGCATAGAAGATGTTTTACATATAATGTTGGAATGTATAAGAAATGCAGATGTTCGAGCTGAGTTACTAGCAGATGTAAATTTAAAACAAGTTGGATATTGTAACAGTGCTTTAACATTTCCATTATCTGCTAATGCGCGCTCTTTATACAAAATTGTTAATGTAGGTCTTAAAAGAAGGTCCTAAACAAATGATGGCTCTATGGAGCGACATTGTCAGTACCTGGCAAAGCTCCTCAAATAAGATTAAAAAAAAAAAAAAAAAAATAAGCAATATCATGTCAACCCACAAAATTGAAAAAACTGAGTTATATATGCAGTAGTGTTGGTAAATGGCTGAAGAACATCTTTCTTTAATATTTGTAGGGTTTTAAGCTTTAAAACTTCTAAAAAGCCATTTTTTAATCACGCAATCTATGTATTATTTTAAACGTTTTGGGTTATATTATATACGAAGTATGCAGTTTGTATACTTATTTCATGTGAAACAAAATAAAATAACTTACATACATCTTGAAATTGCCAAAACTTGACCAATACATAAAAATAATCATATAAAGCAAGTTGTTCAAAATTTTCAAACGCGTTTTTCTCGAAATGACATTCGTGTGGATTGACATTGCTTATTTGCGTCCATTTGACAGTATGTGTGAGGTGAATACAATTTTCTTAACACACTCAACGCCCCCCTTTACGATAGGGATATGATGTGTCGGGGGTACGGAAACATGCATAGATACAAGCATAAACACACCCAGACCAGAACAAATGCCTGCATGGTCAATACAAACATCTGCTCTGAGCGGGAATCTAACCCGCGACCTGTGGCACTTATAGCAGGTTCGCTACCGCTGCGCCCCATTGTCGTCAAATTGATATGTTATAACTTAAACTTCGAAAGTCTTTTCACATGAATAGAAATAATATCAAAGTGTGAGCAATACATTTCTAAAATATTTTGAAATAGAGATCTATAGAATAATATAGATTATTCTGAATAAACGTATACCCTTATTAGTGGATAACAGACCTTAAGCCATTTTTCTTCACATTGCAAGAAGAGTTTACGTAATCTCCTACGGCTTTTTTGTTTTTCGTGTTTATATAATCCTGCATTTAAGATTTGATTTAGTTGAAATTATCCAATCACACTTAAGGGATAAAGACGCCATATTTTTGTTTCGTTCCATAAAGGAAAAAGCTTTACCGAAAAACTTTACATACAGACTTTTGTTAGTATAAAAATATTTATTATAATAAGCATTTATTTGTGTATTTTCTTAGTATATTCTTGTTGGCTTTATGTTTTTTATTCATGTTAATAATAACGGATGATCGTTGTGGCTTACTAATAGCGAGAGAAGAGCTGATCTCTTTTATAAATATATGTTTCAGTCTGGGCGTTTGTCCTTGTGGATCTCATCATATCACGGAGACCAAGTCAAAATCAAAATCAAAATCAAAATTATTGTTATTCAAGTAGACTTTTAAATAGTACTTTTGAATAGTCAAACGCTACCGACGGTTCGGAAGGTTGATTCTATCGAGAAGAACCGACAAGAAACTCGACAGTTAAGCTGTCGGTCCCGATTGCTGTCATAACCACTGATAATAATCATTAACTCTTGATAGGTAATTTGCTCTTATCCAATGAGTTACTGGTTCGCCCTTAGGGTTGTTGAGACGCTCATAGCCGAGTGCATCGACTGATCGGTAAACGATCGGTACGTTAGGCAACTTTAGGCGCGGCAGTCACTAGATGGGTGATCGCATAGTGGTATTTCAACCGAGCGTATCCGTGCTTTGGAGGGCACGTAAAAAGTAGGTCCCGGCTGTTGACAATCTAACAACAGTCGATAAGTCGAGTCAGAGGCGTACGGCGGCCTGAACAACTTTGACACTAGGTTGGCCACTAACCTCGATAAGAAGAATGGTTGTTCAGGGCAATCGCTCTATGTAAGAACTAGTAAGCTGTCACATCGAAATAAGAGAACTAAGCAGACCCTGGGCAAAATACTAGCATAGTGCTGGGAAGAAAATGTTACTAGTTATAACGTGTAATAAAATTTAACGTAAGTTAATATTTTTGTATTGCCTCGTTTTTCCCTACATAATTACTTAATAGGGTATGTAAATAATAATTATGGAAAATTGCAGTGTTTCTGAAAAATACTAATTAAAACTATAAGCGTAGAATGTTCTCGAATTCATTAAACGACCCTTCCGCCGTGGACCGATAAGCAAGGGGAGGAGTTCACAAATAGTCCTATTAATGGCATAAACCATCATTACACTAAGCCCCGATGATTTATCCTAAATTGGGACCATAAATTTCCTTAAATAACGGCGGGCTCACGCTCTTGATTACGAACGAAATTTATAATTTCATTCCGAAAATTTCGATACGCCTAAAATTAAGGAAAAAAAGCCGGCCAAGTGCGAGTCGAACTCGCGCACGAAGCGGCAAAAAACTATATTTTATTTTTTATTATTTGTTGATATAGCTTCAACAGAAATACATCATCTGTAAAAGTTTCAACTGTCTATCACGGTTCATGTGATACAAACTGGTGACAGACAGACGGACGGACAGCGGATCTTAGTAATAGTGTTCCGTTTTACCCTTTGGGTACCCTAAAAATGGCTAGAACTTTAGCTATTAATATTCCTTTAAGTAATTCTGCCGCCCACCGCCTTTTTTCGAGACAGCTATTATAAATTTTTGCGATAAGAGTATATTATTTTATTAACAAAAAATTGTGTTTTTGACGACGTTGTGGCGCAGCGGTTGGCTAAACGCCACGTTCGATTCCCGCTCGGAGCTTAATATGTTTGTATTGACCATGCAAGCATATTTTCTGGTCTGGGTGTATTTGTTCTTGTTCTTGTATATGTTTCCGGACCCCCGACACAGGATATCAGTATCCTAATGGAGGCTGTTGAGTGTGCAGCGTTTATTTATTTTCATTTCGTTGGTAGGCTGACTTTACCTTCTTGTCCTCAACATATTTCGGTCTATAAGAAAAAGTTCATTTCTCTTTTCAATATCCTTTTGCTAAAACATCGCAAATAAAATAATTTATTTATTTATTTATTTATTTCATAGGAAGCCAACATGATATACAGTGTTAAATTTACATTTTAAATACTTATGACACACATTTTACATAGTATACCACACTTAAAGGCTAACTCAGCATGTATAGAAAAAAAAATCAGACTGCTTTTGCTTAAATCATCTAAAACTAAACCAAAAACAAACAATAATTTAAACAAAAATGTAACCTATAATCTAATACTTCAAAATATAAAAAAAACAAAATTTAAAAGAAAATATAACAAACAGTATAATACATAATAATCAGTGATCGTGCTGTACTAATCCTGAAAAATATCTTTTAATCTTATTTAATAAATAATATTTGGATACTAGTCGTTTCCGTATATAACCAATGTATTTTGACGTTTATGTGACTAAACTTTATCCGGTAAATCGATTTGACCTACTGACACGATTACTTACGGAATCCCAATACCGCTGACCTGACCAGTTTCTCTGACGAATTTATATAAATTTATCAATGGCTAGCTGCACCAGTGCTCGCTTTCATGAAGGACATACTCATTGTTAATATTTTAAAATTATGAAGCTTAATAAATTACGTGTATAGATCATCACGATGCGATGTTGAAACAGGCTTTAGTAACGTATCTCTAAAAGGTATAGGCTTGAGATGATTATAACTAAGTGCGCTTTTCGGGTGCCAACCGATCAGCGACCTTAGCAGCTTTAGGTGCAATCAACGAATGTGGTATTTCAACTGACCGTCTTCATACTTCAAAAGACAATTGACACGACTGGCTGTTATCAATTTAATAATAGTCCATAAGTCAAGTCCGACGCCTGTAATTAACACTAGATAGGCCGCTAACCAAACGAAGATTTTGTTATGTCATGATGGTAGCAAACAAGCATACGGTACGCCAGACAGTAAGCCCTCACCGCAACCTGTGAACGCTTGCGACACTTTAAGTATCACCGGCGCGTTTCCGAACCAAGGGACTACTACTACTACTATTAGTTATGAAAGAAATTGTAAACATAATGTATTTACATTACGCCTTTTGTCACAAACCTCAATAGCTCAACGGTAGAAGGGCCGACTCCGCTCCGTTAACGCGAGAGTTGCGGGTTCGATCCTGACCCCTTGGGCTATTGTCGTACCCACTCCGAGCGCAAGCTTCGAGCTTATTTGGAGGGGCAACAGGAATATAAGCAATACCTTAAAAAAGGCATTGCTAATAATCTTTAAAAAAAAAACTATTTTCTTCATTTTCTCCAGTTTCTTCAGTGTTAACGTTAATTTAAATAAGTAGTAAATTAGCAAAACATGGATTTGGAGGAATCAGCAAATTTTTGTAACTTCACTCCGATGTAATAAAATAAACTTTAAATCAAAATTCCAAGGGATGGAGTTAGTACCTGTTCCCTCACGCGTCCTCTTTAGTACACTTTATGACGTCAATTCAATATTCTTTTGACGAAAGGCAGGAATCTCAATATCTCTAAAACGCGCACATTGCCGAAACGTGAAGGCTTGCCTTATAAAATTCCCTGTCGGTTGGCTCTTAGCAATTAAGTATAATACTTACAGGAATTGATATTACCTCCTCAAGAATTTCAGGGCTTGTTTTAATAATGAATTTACTTTCCCTTTTTACGTGTTGTGTGACGGATTTAAGACAGTAAAATTGAAGTAGTTCCAAGGTTTTTATAACTAACGACTTGCTTCGTTGTGGTTTCTTACTTATATTTGAAAAGGAGATGTAAAAACCAATATCTCGAGGTTGGCAACGGGTGAGTGACACCTACAAATTAATTGTGTTGCAACGGCTCCTGGGCTATGATAACCACTTATCATCAGGTGGGTCGTATGCGTGTTGCCAAACGTGACTCATGAAGAAACAATCCAAGAAGACCAAAAAAGTTAGACAAATCATTGTTTTCTGAAACGAACACAAAATAAACGCTACACACTCAACGACCCCCATTAGGACAGTTATGCCCTATGTCGGGAGTCCGGAAATATACACAGTGACAATGACAAACCCACCCAAACCGGAAAACGTGCCTATATGTTCAATACAAACATCTGCTCCAAGCGGCAATCGAACTCGCGATCTGTGGCGCTTCATGCAGTTCCGTTACCGCTACGCCACAACGTCGTCATAACAATCACAAAAGTAAAGAAATTTGAAGATAGGATGCATAACATGACATCGTTGTAGCGTTGTGGGTAGCGAGTCTGGCTTAAGCCTCGACGGTTGCGGGTTCGATTCCCGCTCGGAGCAGATGTTTGTATTAATCGTACAGGCATGTTTTCCGGTCTGGTTGTGTTTGTCCTTGTCATTGTGAATGTTTCCGGACCCCAACACAGGATATAATTATCCTAATGGGGGCCGTTGAGTGTGTAGCGTTTATTATTTTATTTATAACAATCACAAAAGTAAAGAAATTTGAAGATAGGGTCTTCAAATTTCTTTATGAAGTCGTTTCAATATATAACAATATTGCAGCTAAAACAATCAAGTTATATAAAGAATAACAAGTTCGAAGTAAATTTGAGGAGAAAGGGGAAAAGATGTAGAAAAATAAGAAAAGACATCTCAAACCAGTTTGATGTTTGATCTAACGAACAGGGTCGCCGATGTTCCTTTGTGCCTTTTAGGCAAAGGCAAACATCAATATGTGACATTTCCATGTATCACGTGAATATATCGTGAAAGCGGAGTAAACTGAATCTTATTAGCTTTTTCATGTGTAAAGATGTCACTTCTACGGGCCTGGGAAGCTTAGGAAAGAAGGTTGTTTTATACTATTTTTTTCAAGAAGTACTTATAATAAGTTACCTAGTGTTAAAATTTGATGAAGAGGGCAGTTTATAAAAACAGTCATTTTTGCGTCAGGGGTTAATGTAAATAACGCTAGACATTAAACGGCTATTAGAATTGTAATATCCCGTGTCGAGGGTCCGGAAAAACACACAAGGACAAGCACAAACACATCTAGACCGAAAGCAATGCCTATAGTTAATACAAACGTGTGCTCCGAGAGGGATTGAAACTCGCAACCTGTGGCCACTGAGGCCGGTGCGCTATCGTAGAGCCACATCTGTCGCCAAATCTTATTAAACTAATAAAATTAAGCTTAATTATTGTTAAAATAATTTATATGTATTTACTTTTTTAAAGCTGGATTTATCTAATTTTCCCTTTTTTGTTTCAGGTAACATCAGAAATTCAGAACCGCTTCTACCATCATAATTATAACTTCTCGTTTCCATCAAGTATAAGTATTTCTTTTGCAATTTAACTTATTCTTTAAGTTTTTGAATGGAGGGAATTATAAAACATCGAAACGTCAATTCTTGAAATTTCAACTTACTTCACAATAGAAGAAGGCTTTCAATTTGATTGCGTTTTGAAAGTGACGGAGTTCTGAGGCAACAAATTCCGTCATTTGTAAAACGATTTGAAAAACTCTTATTGCTCTATAAATTTCGTTCAATAATTTGGCTATTCAATCAAAATTAATAAAAAATATGTCATCCAAGTAAACGAAATTTATTTCCCTGTGATTTTTGTAAGAGCTTAGGTGATAGAAGATATTATATTTATATTTCTCTTAAACCGGACGAATTATTTTTTTTATATTATATTTTTTTATATTATATTTTTTTATATTATATATTAAATAGAAAAACTCATTTTCATATATATCTTTCTGAATTGGACCACCCTTATCAGTATCAATTGTAATTAAATACCGTGCAGCGTTGATTTATGACGTCACACATCATAAATCATGACATATCACGGGAAAACGGAAAAAAATGGGAAACGGACATACAATATGACCGTCATCAAAGTTCTTCATTATTAATTGATCTGTATTATTCAAATTTTAATCCTTAAACTAAAACACTTTACAAACGTTTTTAGAATTAACGGTACACACTCAACAGTTTTATTAAGTTATTTATATCCTGTGTCGAGGGTCCGTAAAACAATACACAAGCACAACCATTTAGACCGCAACACATACCTTTTTGGTTAGTGCCTATCTTAAACGCCACAGGCCGCGGATTCGATTCCCGCTCGGAATAGATAGTTTGTATTGACCATACAGGCATGTTTTTTGGTCTGGGTGTAATTGTCCTTGTCATTGTGTATGATTCCGAACCTCCGACACAGGATATAACTATCCTAATTGGGCCGTTGAGTGTGTAGCGTATACATTAATACATATCTATACCAATATTAGAAATGTGAAAGATTGTTTGGATTGATGGATGTTAGTCACTCTTCTTTACTACAAATTTGGATGAAATTACGTACACGCATAGCTTATTACCTGGATTAACATTGGTACTTTTCATTCCGGAAAACTAGTAACCTGTCAAATCCGGATAAGAGTAATAAGCAGGTAAATAAAATACCGGGAATAATGCTAAGACGAAGAAGACTTTCATTCCGGTAAAACATTGGAGCGGAATCGTGGGCAGAGATGGTCATTACATAAATCCGAACTAGCAAAATTCAAAAATATTACAAAATATATTTTTAACGTTATCGAAACCGTTTTGCGGAGAAAATTGAATCAAATTTGCGAAATGGTGTAATATCAGAAAGTCGTGGAAAGGCGCTCCGTGACCTGATTTGGGGTGTGAGGCTTGTCCGTCTATTTTCCGTCTTATTTCCCAATGCTGTTTCCGTGTAACGACTTATTTTAGATATTCGTACTGCCTGGACATAACCATTTTTATAATGGAGAAGTAATTTTGTTACATATGTTACCAGAAATCTTTACCACTTGGGTACTACCACTTTTTACGAGGGGAACTTTGATTTTTGAATTGACTTTGATGATACTTTATCAATACTATTTTTTTATATAACTTGGGTGCTATTTCTCGCATCCCAAACTTTCCTAAGTTAACAAACAAACTGCAGCATTTATATATATATATTTAATAAAAAAAATAACATTTTTAGGCATCAAAAGTTTCACCAAGATATTTTATTAATAAATAAACGCTACACGCTCAACGGTCCTCATTAGGATATTAGTATCCTGTGTTAAGGACAAGGACAATATAACCTGAGGTCCTTCAAACGAGGCGTGAAGAGGCACCTTGCGGGTAGGCAGGGCGAGGGTGGCTAGTACAGTTCGCCTTCTGCAACAATATTAGCCACCTTCGCGTGTGGACTCCATTTCCACTTACAATCAGGTGGAGTAGAGTCATTTGCCCTCCAGCGTTATTTAAAAAAAAAAAAACACAATAACAAGGACAAATACACCCAGGCCAGAAAACATGCCTGTATGGTCAATATTACCATATCTTGACGACGTTGTGGCGCAGCCGTAGCGAACCTGCCTTAAACGCCACAGGTCGCGGGTTCGATTCTCGCTCGGAGCATAATATGTTTGTATTGACCATGCAAGCATATTTTCCGGTCTGGGTGTATTTGTCCTTGTCATTGTGATTGTTTCCGGACCCCGACACAGGATATTACTATCCTAATGGGGGCCGTTGAGTGTGCAACGTTTGTGTTTGTGAGAATTTACGTTTATCTCCAGAGGAATCAAACCCGCCAACTGTGTCGCTTAAAGCAGGTTCGCTACCGCTGAACCACAACGTTTATTAAATTTATTAGACGCACATCCTTGTTTTTTCTCATTATCAAAGATCCCGCCAGGGCTGTTCCTTTTTGAATGCCAGGTCGCCCGTCGCTTTCAAGGCCACTAGGGTCATCCGCAATACATCTAAAAATATATTAAAATAACTTTATATCTCATACCAAAATGTGTCTCATCACAATAGTTTTCCAACAAAAGGCAAGTTATGAAACATCTAATAACAAAGTCGTCTCCCTAATGTATATCTCAGCAGCTGTCAAACGGATAGATACGTTGGCTTATAAAGGCATTCAGCGGAGCATTCAAGATTTATAATTCTTTGAATAAAGAACTTGTATTGTTACCGCTGATATTCTTTTCCACACAAATACTAAAACCAGGGCACGAGAAAATTGCGCTTGTAGATCTCGGAGACTGTAGTTAAAGTCGCAAACAAATGATAAAAGAGATGTCCGAATCATAACAGTCAAAAGCATGGGCGAAGTGAGTAGGAGAAAGGGGCTCCCCCTTGGTTTTGCTAGATACTAATTACAAATATAATGCATTTTGAACTATTTGACCTAATAAATATTAAAAAAATAGTCGTTTTGCCCCTCTGGGCCAAATGCTGGCTACACCCATGGTCAAAAAGATTTTTTAAGAATATTAGTAATGCATTAATGAATTACTAATATTTCTACTGCCCCTCCAAATAACCTCAAAGCTTTGTCTAGGAGTGGGTACAACAATAGCCGAAGGGGGTGAGGATCGAACCTACGACTCTCGCATTAACGGGCCGGATTTGACCGTTGAGCTATTGAAGCTATTAGTAATCCTGTGTTTCCATTAAACTCTTCTTCATCCTAGCATTATTCCCGGTATTTTTATGTACCCAGGGTCTGCTTATTACTCTTATCCGGATTTGACAGGTTACTAGTTTTTACACAGAGCGATTGCCATCTGACCTCCGCAACCCTAAGGGCGAACCAGTAACTCATTGGACAAGAGCAATTTACTCATCAAGATTTAACAATTATTATCAGATGTTATGTGATAACAACTGGGACCGACAGCTTAACGTGCTCTCCGAGGCACGGTGGGGAGACCCACACGGACAAACGCCCAGACCGAGACAGAAATTTTAACAAACATCTGCCCGAGCGGGAATCGAACCCGCAACCGTCGAGACTAAAGGCAGACTCGCTACCCACAACGCCACAACGGTGCCTGTGTTTCCATTAAACAATTGTTCAAAAATCTGGAATACCATTAAACAAAAAAGTACCGAATAATACCGTCTCATCTATTTTAGTTAAGGTTGTCGGTGAGATAAAGGCTTTTTGTACAGATTACATTACAGAATGCTCACGAATCCTACTGACCTATATTCCACAGGACTAGAAGAAGGTAATACACCATTGATGTCATTGAACTTTTATAAAAAGGAAAAATTGTTATTTTATGAATAAAGCCTTCGATGACGTTGTGACGCAGCGGTAGCGAACCTTAAACGTCCTGTGACGCGGGTTTTATTCCCGCTCGAAGCTTATGTTTGTATTCATCATGGAAGCATATTTTCCGGTCTGGGTGTATTTGTCCTTGTCCTTGTAAGCGTTTCCGTACCCCCGACACAGGATATCACTATCCGAATGGAGACGGGGTGTAACGTTTATTTATTTATTCATTCTATTTTTGGTATTAATCAAACTTAAAACGGACATTAATTAAAATTAAACGAACACACTTGTGGCATATTGGTAGCGAGTCCGCCTTTAGCCTCGACGGTTGCGGGTTCGATTCCCACTCGGCAGATGCTTGTATTGATCTTACAAATTTCTGTTTTCGGTCTGGGCGTTTGTCCTTCTGGATCTCGACATCGAGCCTCGGAGAGCACGTTAAGCTGTCGGTCCCGGTTGTTATAATATAACATCTAAAAATAATAATTGTTGTTAGTAAGTAATTTGCTCATATCCAATGAGTTACTGGTTGGCCCTTAGGGTTGCGGAGGTTGAATGGCAATCGCTCTTAATATAATACCGGCAAAGAAAATACCGGGAAAAATTCTCGGAAGAAATAGAATTTTTCGGTATTAAAGGGCTGTTTCCATCAGTAAAGTTCCTTCTTAGAAAATATTGCCTTGAAGCCGTACTGCTGTGTTTCGATTCGATGAGTGTAAGTTATAGATACTCTAACTCCCTCTGATCCATCGCCGTTGTGAAGCTCAAATTCTCAAGTCCCCCTGATCCATCGCCGTTGTGAAGCTTAAATTCTCAAGTCCACCTGATCCATCACCGTTGCGAAGCTCAAATTCTCAAGTCCCCCTGATCCATCGCTGTTGTGAAGCTCAAATTCTCAAGTCTCCCTGATCCATCGCCGTTGTGAAGCTCAAATTCTCAAGTCCCCCTGATCCATCGCCGTTGTGAAGCTTAAATTCTCAAGTCCACCTGATCCATCACCGTTGCGAAGCTCAAATTCTCAAGTCCCCCTGATCCATCGCTGTTGTGAAGCTCAAATTCTCAAGTCTCCCTGATCAATCGCCGTTGTGAAGCTCAAATTCTCAAGTCCCCCTGATCCATCGCCGTTGTGAAGCTCAAATTCTCAAGTCCACCTGATCCATCGCCGTTGTGAAGCTCAAATTCTCAAGTCCTCCTGATCCATCGCCGTTGTGAAGCTCAAATTCTCAAGTCCCCCTGATCCATCGCCGTTGTGAAGCTCAAATTCTCAAGTCCCCCTGATCCATCGCCGTTGTGAAGCTGAAATTCTCAAGTCCTCCTGATCCATCGCCGTT
Organism: Hestina assimilis; assembly: GCA_023373885.1. NCBI lineage: Eukaryota > Metazoa > Arthropoda > Insecta > Lepidoptera > Nymphalidae > Hestina > Hestina assimilis. The sequence goes on along the minus strand of CM041740.1, from coordinate 3,749,976 downwards.
GTGAAGCTCAAATTCTCAAGTCCTCCTGATCCCTCATTTTCCTCCCTTTTACTCCACTTCTCTCTTTAATATTGATAACATTCCTGGCAAGAACCCGCAGTCCATTATAATCGTTCACCATCTGACGCTACGCTTTACTACTTTAGTGACATAAAATATATTATGAAATGGCACATACTGAAATTACTAGGAGGCTTACCATGAACTCTTATTGCGATTCAAATGACGAACTCAACTGATCTGCGTCGCTATTTCGTACATGGTACGATGTATGTATTTTACATATACGTCATAGTGCCATAAAAATCTGATTTGAATTGCATCGCAATAGAGTCGTTACTAAAACTTCATGGTAGATCCCCAGTCCATAAATTTGATCTGTTCTTAACTCTTTATACGAAGATCTGAATAATTTATACATAGTCTGAAAAGGTAATGTCTAAACTAATTCGATTAATCTTTACAGTAAGAATAGCTTCAATGTAGAAAATATATGATAATGGTTCAGAACTCAACATCCATAAGTCTTAGACTCTTAGTTCCAATGTTAACAAAAGCTTAATTTATTACTTAACGTAATATACAACAATAGACATAAATAGGACTGGGTCGAATAATTGGTTCTTATGTACAATGAAAAACTTTTAAATAATAATTAAACAATAAACGCTACACACTCAACGGCCCCCATTAGGATAATTATATCCTGTGTCGGGGGTCCGGAAACATTCACAATGACAAGAACAAACACAACCAGACCGGAAAACATGCCTGTACGATTAAGACAAACATCTGCTCCGAGCGGGAATCGAACCCGAAACCGTCGAGACTTAAGGCAGACTCGCTACCCACAACGCCACAACGGTGTCAAATAATTGATTATCTAAACAAATAAATAAATTGAAGTGTGTGTTTGTAATTCTATAGAAACAGCATTTTACTAAATGCATATAAAGCTATTTAAGGTACTTACATAAAAATAGCCCTCCCCTGTTCTGCTTGTAGATTCTACCGACTTGAGAACTGGAGAATAATCCTTCATCGAATTCTTCCTCTTATTGTTTACTTTCTCCGACTCCTCATTCTATCTTCTCAGTTTCACAACGCACGTGGTTACTACTACTTTTCGCTCTTTAATATTGATCTCCTTATCATTTCCTTTACTCTAGGTAGATCTTTATATTATTATAGTAAAAACTTATTGGTTTGCGTCACCGACATGCTAGTGACGTCATACCTATACGCGTATAATTATATGCTTTGTATATACTAGACTGTATCACGTGTTGGAATTTTTGTTCATAGTATAATTTTCACTTTTCTTATCTCAAGATGGTTGGCAAACAAGTATACCGTCCGCGTAATGGTAAGCAGTCACCGCAACCTATAAACGCTTGCGATACTTGAAGTATCACATGCGTGTTGCCAACTCAAGAGATAGGAGGGGAGGGATGGCAAAGGAAAAAAGGGAGGGTGCAGAGGGTAGGAGATTGGGCCTCCGGCGCTGTCACTCATCGTTTTCTGTAACAGGGTAGTACTTCCCCAGTCGAGCCGGTTCATTTGTTCTGGGAAAAGCATTGCTCTACTACTACTTCTGTAATCAGTCCTCATGACTGTTTTATATTGTTTCATTCCATATACAGCTCCAATTTACAAACTCACATCTCAGCTCGTATGCGTAATCAATCAGCTCAGTAATTACGTAGGAGACACGTGCAAGACGTTACCACAAAGGTCGTGACACTCACATTATCCGCTTAATATTCCCTCAGAGGTCTGGATTTCCATTAAACTTTGTAAATTTTAAACATTTGCCTTTTGCGCCCACTTGAAAATTCATCGCATATTTAAAGGTTTCCACAAAGAGCTTTGTTTAACTTTTTGAGCCGCTTTAAGGGACGTGGAAACTCTAGGCGGTACTTAGCGGTGTACTTGTTTGACAGAAAGTTCTGTTAATGTACATTATAATAATATTTTAATGGTACATATATAATAATATGTGTTTTACGTTCTCTTCTGCTTAATTTTTGTAACTGTAAATGGTACTTATCTGAGTATTTCGAGATCTATTTAATTTTTATTATTATTTTAAAATTCCAAATTAACAGCTTTTTACAAAATGCATATGAAGGTATATACGGTAAAGTGTAAATAAAAAAAAAACTATTTCTAAATTTTTTGTCTGTCTGTCTGTGTGTTTGTTCTGAACCGACTTTATCAGGACTCTTACTGGCAGATAACTGATGTTATAAGAAGTAACTTAGGCAACTTTTATTTTAGAAAAAGAATTAGGGTTCTGTATCATAAAAAAATCATTACACCACGCAAGTAAAGCCGTGGGCGCAGCTAGTTTTTGTATAATCATTTGCATTTAAATTTGTTAGTTTGTACTTTGCATAAATCAACTTAATATCAACTTAGCTTAACGTTGTTGTTAAAATAACTGAATTTAAAATGCATTAACTTCATAACCTCGACTATTTATTATTTTAGCTTCAACTTTAAAATACTTACCTCATTCCTGGAAGCTTTCAACTTCACATAACTATGAGTACCTGGATGACCGAGATTTACTTGATGTTTTTTTTTATAGAAAAACGTATTTTTCGGAAAAGAATAGTTTTTCTCACAAAAGTAGGAACATGAAAAATATTAGGACTGGAGACATCTGGGCTCGAAATGGGGTTTTCATTGCCTGAAAACACGGATAAAATGACATTTTCTAAAAATGAATTCTAGCTAGATCGATTAATTGCCCCCGAAACCCTTTGCATACTAAATTTCATGAAAATCGTTGCCGCTGTTTTCGAGATTCAGATTATATTTACATGTACAAGAATTGCTCGCTTATAAGATATCTTTAAAAATTTATTATTTTTATTAAAGTAATTAATAATTAACAATTATTTTTAAAACTTTACCCTCTGCATTGTCTGCAGTCTTTGATACGTTACGCTATTAAACGATTCCGAAGGTCTTATATTACGCCATCAACATCTTTTTGACACGAAACTTAGTATGTTTTAATTGTTTATTTAATATAACAATTTCGACGACGGTTGTGGCGTGTTGGTACAGATTCCCGCTCGTGGAAGATATTTGTATTGATGTTATAAATATCTGTCTCAGTCTGGACGTTCGTCCTTGTGGGTCTCCCCACCGTGCCTCGGAGAACACGTTAAGCTGTCGGTCCCTGTTGTTATCATAACATCTGATAACCGTTAACTCTTGATAGGTAATTTCTTCTTACCCAATGATTTACTGGTTCGCCCTTAGTAATAGCGAAGTGTAAAACTACCTGTCAAATCCGGGTAAGAGTAACAAGTAGACCCCGGGTAAGTTACCGGGATTAATGTTAGGAAGAAGACTCATTATAACGATTTCACGGCCCGAACCCAGTGACACTGAAAATGCGATGAAAAAAAAATTCATGATCATCATGCGATGGACCTGTATCGCGCTATCAAATTTTTATATAGCGACAACTATTATTTTATAGAATTTCTCATCATTAAAGCTTGAAAAATGATAGAAAGTAGAAGAATACATCCGTATTCTTCTTCTATAACTATATATGTGCATATATAGTTTAAATATTCACTGAAATACATTGACCCTAATAGGGTTAAATCCCAACCAAAATAAATATACCTCATTAGGGTCAGGTATTAAGTAGAGACTCGTACAGCGGAGTAATCAGAAACGGGGATAAAAACGATGTGTTCGGGTTGTACCTGGGATTTGTACGAATTATGTAAAAATAAGGAACGAAGCTCCGGGCTAATGGGGATTTACTTGGCTTGCTCTTTATGAAGGTAGTTATTTTTCTTTTTATTACTTTTAAAATGTTCATAGATATGAACTTTACAGGAAATAGTTAGTTTGTTTGTTTTAACCGACTCCAAGTGTTTCGCAATTTTTTAATAGATTTTTATAGCCTTTTTTGGATAGGATATGCTTGCAGGATGGTCTTATACAGGTTTTGTGATGATCTCATCTAAGAGAGTCCAAGGTTGTGGAAGGATACCAAAGTAGAAGAGTAGAAGAAGGGAACGGAATGGGACAAACATGACGGACCCTGTGTCCCTTTCCTTTCCTTTTTCTCTCCGTTCATGCGTTCAAAAGGGACACAGACACACACACACACACAGCACACACAGACACAAGTTTTTCCTTTCCTTCCCTCCAGCGCTAATGCTTTACTACTCATGTTACTCTACGTCGGTATTCTGTGTAAGGGCTTATACTTCCCTGTTCAAGCCATTCGTGCAGAAAATACAAAGGCTTTGAAGAATAATTCGCTTCTACCCTTTAAATAATTTATGGAGTGCTATTCGTGGAATTGTGTTTAAATATGTAAAAGGCAGCTAAATAAGGCTCTACTTAGCAATTTATTTAAAGCTTGATCTTGCTCGTGATTTTATTCAGGCGACTGTTTTATACCAACAAAACGAAATGACTCTTTTAATTGGTGAGCTGTAATCTTAATATTAATACGTGAATAGAACCCTGTTCTTTCTAAGGATAAGCGGAGTTTTAGCTTGGTTAAACTTTATTTATTAGAATATTTTAAATGTAAGTTTTATTGGCAGTTTACCTCATAATCATTCTGCAATATTATTTAAGATCCGTATACCTAGCCCCTTAAAAGAATTGCCAACCTTACGCAGACGAAAGCTAATTTTTTTTTAAAAAAATGTCTAGGTAGGATTGGCTATGACGTCAATTTGAATTGGCACCGTAATCGTTTCCAACACTACATAAAATATATATTTTTCATAAGTATGATGATGAGTATGATGAAAAAATGTCTTATTTTAAAGCCTCAATATTTTACTTGCGAAGCGTACAGCGCGCTCTAACGCAAAACGCTGAAATTTCCTTGAAAGCCTTCGAAACCGCATCCCGGCATCTGTTGGCCGGCGGAGGGAAAGCGAACCGCGTCAAACGAACCCCGCCCCTCCCTAACTTCACGCGAAAGCCTATCGATCGTCTACCGTCACTATACAACTTACGCTAACCGAAAAGACACTGCCAAAGCTTTGAAAAGCTATTTGCATCAATAACAAACCCTTAGATTTAAGCTTTTAACATCAAACAGACGTTCCTTGCAGGTGAGTGACTTTTTCATATATTCGTATAATTTCATTCGATAGTCATAAACCACGATGACGTGGATCCATTTCCTCCCAATTTTCTAGTGTTTATTTCATTATTTTAGTTTATATAGTATTATTGATGAGTTAAGGTTGGTAGGTATAGTTCTAAGCCCAAAGTTGCGTCTGGATTGAAGAAAGTTTGTTATCAGTTTAAATGCATATTTAATGCCTTGTTGAACTTTCTGGAAATAGGTCGCCCACTCAATCTATAACTACGTCGACGTCAAAGCTCTTATTCAATCTTTTAACACTTTCATTTACTCTTTTCAATTTAAAATAAATCATCCAAGGTCGTTCTAATTTAAAAGAAAAAGCCATTTTATTTTATTCAAATCTAATCTTTCCATTTCTATATAAAAGTGGTTTTAAATAGTCAAATTGTAAATTCCAGGAGGGTGCAACTGGCGTTCCGTCGACGGAGGGCTCAGTACACCAGCACGACGACCCGCTCGCTTCAGATAAGGATCTGTTTATCGACGATGATGGTTCCGGTCTAGAGATCGACGAGAGCTCCGGCTCAGGCTGGGGTCCCGGGCCCGGTCCGGACGACGAGGACGGCCGCGCCGGCTCAGGTGACGCACCCAACGTGCCTGAGGATGACGAAGACTTCACACCACGTACCACAGACAAACCGGAACCGGACGACGACGATCCGGACTATACAGACGAGCTCGAGATCGATACGGTTCCGGAGAACGAACCCGCAATCCTGCCAGTAGACAAGTTCGATGTAGTCAGTCGTGAGTAGAGGCTGAAGCATGCCAGTTTTGTTGCCTTTTTTAGTTTTTTTTTTTTGTATATTTATGTGGAATCTTTTTGTATTAACTGGGTATCTATTATGTGTAAAACTTTACTAAACAAAAAGCAAAGGAATATGCTACAAACTCCTAATATCGCAATAATATGACTCTTATGACTTTCGTTTAAAATAGCAAGATTAGCTAATAATATAAAAGAATCCACATTAATTTACAAGTCAATCAAACATTATTATTTTACTAAAATATTAAACCCTTACGTCTTTCTTATAATTTATAACAATGATTTATTATATTTCACTTCCTACACATCTATTTAACGCTAGAATGTACAAATAATTTAGCTAGACCTTTTTCTAAGCTAGTAGCCATTTTAAATATTGGTAACTTACATAGAGGTTTTATATAAGATTATATTGTCCAAAACTTCGCTGTTGTATATTATATTGTATATCTATAGTTGGTTTTAAATGTTTGTGGGTCAAATCCTGTTGAGTTTAGATTAAACTTAGTAATAGCTGTGCTATCACGCTAACTGTGATGTGACCTTCATTTATGTTTTAATTATCAACGAGTAGCGAGTCTACTACTAACATTATGACGATTATTAATCCCACAATAGTATCCTCAACGCGTAACTTAACGCTCTTGTTTTATTATTAATATAAATCCAATATCAATTATTAATAAATATTAATCATAATTTTAAAGTGTCCAAGGATTCGGGGTGAGTTTTTGATTCAATCGTTATCTCATGTGCATGGCATCATATCATTATAACGAATTCGATTTATCAGTATTGAAATAAAACTATTTTTACTAAACAATAAACTCTAATTTGAATTATATTCTACTGTTAACATCTCACTTTAGTTATGATAGGAGACCTAAAAACTGATAGAGATGGAATTTCATGTTAGTATATTATATTTTTAATATAATTGTTTATTATCCTTAAACAGTTGAATAATATGTACGTATAGTTAGTTTATATTATTCATAACAATAAAAATATGACGCAAACATAAATGTAAAACCCCTTCAATATGACAAAATAGTTATAGATAAAAATTCAACGGAATAGTTTTATTTCAAAATTTAAATCCTCAATTTTTAAATCTTTTGTCTCCAAATTAAGTCTTTCGCATGTTCTCGCATTGAAAAATATTATAATTTGCTCTCCGTCGTTGCCATTCATAAGTATTTAAATTTATAATTATGTTTTCTCATCGTTTTTTTGTCGTATCATGCTAATTCCTTCCGAAATTCCGAATTATACCTAACCACAAACCCCGTCGTCTTCGTCATCCTGTGTTAGTAATAATAATGTAATATTTTCGACAGTTTCATTGTGACTTCGGTTGTTTTAATAATATAATCAGTCGGGTACACGTTGTTTGATAACATTAAAAATTGTAGAATTTTATAAATATCGTTTTGTGTCTGTGTACAAGAATTAAGATTTAACAAGGCTATTTCTTTCAAAACTAACTTCACCACTAACAAAACTAATACAATTATTTTAGAAAATAATGATATACATATGTATTAGATTAAAATCCTATGTGTAAAACGTAATCATATAATCATTCCAGCTCGTGTATTAACTAAACCAGAGGAAACGCCAGATACACGCGGTTCTGTAGAGGACAAATCTGCACGTCCAGATCAGACAGACATTAGCATATCCGGGGAGGACAGTAACCCACCCATTGTGAGTACTTCTTTATATTTTAAGGTTGGCCGATATTAAACTTACCTCGGGGTTTGCAAATGCTTAATTTTTGTTTCGAATTTATCTTGTGCTTAACGGTGAAGAAAAACTTCGTAGAAGAATTCTAAGACCTCGGTATCCGCCAATCTTAGGGCAAGAGTATAACAGCTGCATCTTATGGTTAGGCAAGACAAAGGTGGCTAACTAAGTTCAAATTCTGCAACAGTATCAGCCATCTTCGCGTTTGGACTCTACTCCCTCTTACCATCAGGTGGAATGGAGTCATCTGAACCGCAAAATCGTGATGGTAATCAGTAATGGCAGACTGTAAATACGTGTAACCCTTGCATTTTTAGCGACACTTAAGTATTGTCAATGTCAAAGGAATAAAGGCAAATGAAGAAGTAAAACGAAAAGGAGAATCAGCAATAAAAATATTCTTATTTCTAAAAAAATATTTTATCCTTACTTCCAGGACCAAGATAAGTCCGGTTCGAACCTAGAACCGGAGTCGCGGCCGGCGGACAACGTCGTGTTCATAATGAACGCCAAGCCCGAAGACCGCGCCACTAGCTTCTTCGCACAGCCTGGCATACTTGCCGGTCAGTTTGGTTTGGTTTCTTTACTTTTTAATTACTTCAAACTTCAATGGAGGCTCTCATCATTAGCCTCTATCGGTCCATTGCTGGTCATAGGACTCAATACAGCTGTTTCCTGCTTGTGTGTATGTTACACGATATCTTCAACGATCTTGACCGTTTTTTTTTAAATTACAGATCTCTATAGATTAGATACAGCCACATACAGACGGATTTCTCAAAGAATAAATACCTGTATTTTAGGATTTACATAACTGACCTTAAATTGTGTTAGCTTCTCGTGCCTGTCTTAGCATTTTTTCCAATCGTCTGCTGAAAAAATTAAAAGTTTTAGCACGCATAGAGTATTAAGTAATTTCAATTACAATTAGAGTACAATCTTTTTTAATAATAATTATTATTTTATTTAAATCAAATATTGTTTTTAATTTCAGCTGTGATCGGTGGAGCGGTGGTAGGACTGCTCTGCGCCATCTTGGTGGTCATGTTCATAGTGTACCGCATGCGTAAGAAGGACGAAGGGTCGTACGCGCTCGACGAGCCCAAGAGGAGCCCCGCAGCCGCTTCCTATGGCAAGGGTCACAACAACAGGGAATTCTACGCGTGAGACCACACAGAACAAACTCTGCCACAAGTTTATTAAAACACCCAAAAACAGCAATCCTAAACTAAAACAAAATGGCGGAAAACGCCAATTAATAAATTCTGACATTGACAGTTGCAATATATTTCAAACATTCCTATAGTCTGTGGCTAAATTTGTTCTGTAAATAACAATTTATATCTCAATAATATCAACATGTAAATGTACTCATTGTACTTCGTTATGTACAAACGATGTACGATAATGTTGTTCGTTCGACGTACGAATTGAATTTTAAAAAATATCAATACTAAGACCAAATTTTTAAATTCACGTTCTATAATGTACTAAGTCTTAGTAACTAGACTAAAAATTAAATACGCGATATATTTGTAGAATGAGTATGAAAGAGAGCAAAATATATCGATGTCTCTCTTTATCAAAGAACAAATCGAATAGTTGACGTCATTTGTCAAACTTTGACAAGTAGCAAGACCAATGCGTTTTGATCATTGAAGTATCACTGATTTAATGTTTTTTGAATCTTAACAGGAGATCTTGTATTAATGTTGTTCTGTAAAAAAAATAAATGTGCCATCCGCTTCCTTCGATTGTATATTTACCAATCATATGTTATTTTACCTTCATCACATAGATTATATTCTATAATAGATAGTCTATGGACGTGTCCATTTCTCGTTTGTCTATGTCATGTATAAAGTATAAAGTTAATATTAATTAATATTTATATACTGCGTCTGAAAACTTGTGTAATAAACAGTAAAAATTAATTAAAAACCTTTATTTTACAAGGTTTCAGAACGTATCAATTTTTTTGTAGGCAACTATCGTCACAAAATTCTAGAATTTTCTTCCAAAACAGTGGGCATTGATTTTTTATATGTTTTTACTATATGGAAACGAATATAGAATTTTCTTTGTGTTCCTTTAGTGTTTAAATATTTTGTAATTGTTTTTTTTTATACTAACTTTAATATTATGGGGTTTATTAATTTTGTTTTTTACTTTTTAATTATTATTAATGTACCTTTGCGACAGTGGCTATGAATTGAATGATTCAAATGGTAATACGGTTGTATTTTTTATTAAAATCGTTTACCAATAAAAACTCAACGAATTTTAATTTATTAAAAATCACGTTGAAATATTTATAATGCCTAATTTTTTAGATCGGTCAATTAATTTTTTCAAAATTATTCGATATAATCATAATATATTGATTATAATTATAACGGCGTTTAAATATATATATAAACTTAATCGACTAGTTATTTACTCGTATCTGTATTTAAATAATATTGGTAAAACTTATTAGGACAGAAGATTGCTACAATAGTGTATTTTAAACTACTTGCAAATACTATCTGTATTTACATACCAATACAAAATTTTTGCATTTTTTTTTATTTTGACATGAATAAGATGTTTCAAAAATGTTTTCAAATATGAACTTAAAATACATATATGAAATTAAAATAATAAAAATATTTTTAATTTTTACAATCTTTTTAGAAAACGAATTTATGGTTTATTCAATTTTCAGTTCTAATTTTTTATTTCAGTTAAACCTTTATTTAATAACTTTTTTCGTATTTCCTAGTCTATAATCTTCTTTTAATGCCATGGACTTACTTTGTACTGTGGATAGGCCCATTCATAAATCCCGAAAAAGTCTACACCAACACACAATATTTCACTTGGTTATGTTACATGAAACTCGTATATCGAATGAAGTCAGCGTGTGACTAACTTTGATCCGTTGGTTCTTGTTGAATTTACAAGGGTACAAACGAGTCTATAACATTTTATATGAAAGGGAATGTCAAGAGTATACAGTAAGTCTATGCCATATAAAGTACAATAAAGAAGACTAGAATATATGTATTAAATGCAGATAATATTTGTAATTACTGAAAGACATTCCTCGAAATATTGAAAAAAAAACAACATTATCCTAAAACTAGCTATAACGCTCATTTAGTGTAAGTAAATGTAAATTATAAATGTAAATTCTTTTAGATCTAAAGCTAATAATTTATACAACATAATATAGTAACCAAATATTGTTTTTAGTGCAGTAAATATAACAGAAGACGTTCATAAAATAGTCAGTTAATGCTTAAAAAAACTAATTTTTATCTTTATTTGACAGCTAATTAATTTTTTTAATTTCTTTGTTTTAGGCTATCTCTGCCATACCATGAAATATTATAAATGATAATATGAAAATATTTATGGTTAATACTATTTGTTTGTTGTAAGTTTACGCCTGTATTCATTACTTTTATGTTTTCATAATTGTACGAATTCAGAAAGGGTTTCATTCAGAAACGTCACATTAATGAAATCAGTCCTAAAACTGTAAAATAAAATAAAATGCACTAAATTTGGAGAAAACCTACAAAATAAATATAAAACTTTTACTAAATTCACAGTAAGCAATTTTATTTTATTACTATTTTAATATAAAAATAAAGTTATCAGCCCGACCCCCCATCTTCTACGTACGCTTATGAAAATAGGTAATATTATGATATTATTTTTTTATTTGAAAACTGCTTTAATTGTATAGTACATAAAACCGCAAAGATGAATTGTAAGCAAGAGTTGTGTTCATGTTCACTGGTAGCTATAAAATTAACGCAAATAATATGTCAAATCAACACAACAAATATAACACAGATATAGAAATGAATTTCAAAGAAAATAATAAATGAATAAGTATAAAAATTGCATTAAATTTTGATGTTTCTTTTTTTAATAATACCAACACTTCAACGATTACTACTCAACGTAGCGACAAAGTCTGGCCTAGTTTCGGGTACTAGTGTGGATACGCCGTTTATTAAAAAAATATTAATCTGTGCTAAATTGGAAGCCATGAACAGAATTGGAAATTAATTTTCTTTCCGCAACCCTAATTCGACCGATTCACAGACAGCTAAATCAGAAATCGATGGCAGCTATTTATGAAATTAAAATTAGAATTATTCGACAAATTTTCCAACTCCAATAATCTTATTACTCTATTATCCCCAGACATTTGTAACATTATTTTAAGGTAGACATAAAAGAAAATCATTTGTTTTTAATTGTAATTTATAAATTCAAGGCAGCTTACTAAGTGATGTTTTATAATAGGTAATCTATGTTAAAATCATGTTTACTGATTGGCAGAAATATTAAGGGCTTATTTCACTATATGAGGAATAATAATTATAACAAAAATGCATAGACTCAGAAATGCATAATGTTTTTGGTAATTATAAAATCTCCGAAATGTTTATTATTAATTGTTTTAATTTTAAACATACTTTTATTGAGATTTATATAGTGAAATAACCTTTAAAAATCCAATGTTATTGTATATCTTAAACATTAAGTAAGTCTTATAATTTTATAAACATGACTAATTATTATTTAATAATAAAGAATTTGTTTAACATTGTAAGACTTACTTAACGAGATAAGCTGTCCGATGACTATTTTCTTCGTTTTAAGGCTAGGTTTAGGGTAGGCATAAATATATCGATGTCCACCATGTAAATAATTCTCCTTTACACTTAGGTAATTATACAGGTCATTATGAACAAATTGCTGTTTTATTTTTTACCCTTTCTTATTTTAGATATAAAAAAACATGAAAAAGTTTTTGTTTTTTTTTAATGTGACTAAGTTGGCAAGCAAACATACGGGCCACCTGATGATAAACGATTTTTTTTTTTTTTAAAGAATATTAGTAATGCTTTTCACAAGGCATTACTAATATTCCTATTGCCCCTCCAAATAAGCTCGAAGCTTGCGCTGGGAGTGGGTACGACAATAGCCCAAAGGGGTCAGGATCGAACCCTCGACTCTCGCGTTAACGGAGTGAAGTCGGCGCTTCTACCGCTGAGCTATTGAGGCTTCCAATTTTCGTAGTCTATGAGCGCTTGCAACATTTGTAGGTGTCATTTAACCAAATTTTGTTGCCAAACTCGAGCTATTGGTTTTTAAATCTTCTTTGTCTCATTAATGTCACTAGCTGCAGTGTCCTTCGAACCAAAACACAGTATACTGCTTTACGGTAGAATAACTGTCACTGTGGTGATACCTTCGAAGAAATTATTTGCAATAAAAAGCCTATCACCATTAAAAATTGGACGCAAATAAGCAATACCATGTCAACCCACAAAATTGAAAAAACTGAGTTATATATGCTGAAGTATTGGTAAATGGCTGAAGGATATTTTTCTTTAATATTTGGAGGGTTCTAAGCTTTAAAACTTCTAAAAGCTATTTTTAATCATGCAATTTATGTATTATTTTAAACGTTTTGGGTTATATTATATACGAAATATGCAGTTTGTGTACTTATTTTTGTGAAAATAAGTATAAATAACTTACATAAATCTGAAATTGCCAAAAATGACTATGTATAAGACATAAAAAATGAATATGAATATGTATAAGACATAAAAAAATTAATATAAAGCAAGTTGTTCAAAATCTTCAAACGCGTTTTTCTCGAAATGACATTCGTGTGGGTTGACATGGTATTGCTTATTTGCGTCCAAATACGGTATAAACTAATTACTGTTTATTGACAAAAAAGGGTCTCAGATTGCACTTTAAGCTGTCGGTCCCGGTTGTTAGTCACACGTTAACTTTATTCAATTATGTTACAATCTTGTAACACTAGCTTCATTCGAAAATATAGCCAGCTTGTGACTTATTTTGTAAGTTTGGGATGGCCTTTTCATATATAATAAGTCTATGGTCAGAACGTATTTTTTAAACCACCATAGGTGGCAGACAAGCTGGTGGCAACGATATACATTACCGACTTCACGTTGCTATTTGCGGTGAGGCAATGGAATAGAGAGGTAATAGGTATAGCCACGCTCTTCCAAGTAAAAATAGGCCGGTTTGAAAGTAACAATGTACTGTTACATGTCATGTCATTGAGTGAGATCGACGGAGGCCCAATCTCTCACACTCTGTTAGCTATTTTTCTCTTCCCATCCCTTTCCTACCCCTTGGGTTGGCAACGCACATGTGATACTTCTATTATTGCAGGCGTGTAAAGGTTGCAATGATTGCTTACGTACCATCAGGCGGACCGTATGAGTATTATAAAGGCGTCGGGATGTGACGACCCCATCGCCCGCTGTTGGGATAACCTCTGACAACAAACAACAAAAGACCTTCCACCAGTGCAATCAGTCACACTGGTGGTAGGTCTTTGTTACAAGACCGGCTAGGTAGGTACCACCGCAGTGTCCAATATTCTGCCGCCAAATAGTAGTGTTTAGGCACTACTGTGTTCCGGTTTGAAGGGCATTGTACGCTAGTGAAATTACTGGGCGAACGAGATTTAGAACTAATATCTCGAGGTTGGCAACGCGTGAGTGGCACCTACTAATGGTGCTCCAAGCGCTCATAGGCTGCGGCAGCCACTTGCCATCAGGTGGGCCGTATGCTTGTTTGCCAACTTCTAACATAAAAAAAAAAAAAAAAATGCTTGTTTGTCAACCGTTATGAAATAAAAAAGGTTTATTTTCCGATATTTACACTGATCGAACGAAACTCAAAAAAGCATTTAACATTACATTATTACAACTTCAAGTCGATATTTTGTATTCTTTGTATATGTTCCTAAGTGTAAGTTATTTGTTTGGACCTTGCAGTTCATCGGTTCATGCCATCAACATCAAAACATCAAAACTTTTCAAGTAAAAATCATATCTATACGAAACAATAACTTCTACTTCTGGAAAATTTTACAGAAATAAAAGTTTTTGTAAATAGCTTTTATTGAATGTCATCGTTATATTATGTTTTGTTTATAAAAATTAATAATTAATTGTTGCTCATAAGTAAGAGAGCGTAATTATAAATACATTTTTGAGATTCCAAACTGAAAAATAATAACTAATACTGATATTATAATTTATTTATACTATCTAAATTTAGATCATGTATTTCAGAATCTCGAGCACAGGCAGCGTGGCCGAGTGGTCTAAGGCGCTGGTTTTAGGCACCAGTCCGAAAGGGCGTGGGTTCGAATCCCACCGCTGTCAAAAACATTTTGTTTTTTTATATATTATAGTTTAATTTTTTATTTATCATTTTAATAAAATAATAGTTTCAAGCTCTCAATTATATAACAGTTTTTTTATAATATACTATTTATCAAAAATAGTTATTATAAAACTGGTTTCAATAAAAAATGACAGCTCATTAAGAAAACGAACGTGCAAAAAAATCGAGCGCCATTTCATAGAATTATCTACTTTCACGTTACAAAAACTATAAATATTAATTATTAAACGTAGCAAGTTTATTTATAGCTATGTATCAAAAAAGAAATGTCGGTGATTCCAATCAAGTGTTACTAGGTTGAGACGTTCCGTTGTTTTTCGATCTCGTCTAATTAATCGTTGTCAAAAACACGGACTTGATGTATTGCCAATTATTAGCATAAACATAGGTAAATATTACGCAGAGGCACCAGTTTATGATATGATTGGATTTTTTTTGTGGGAATGTATATTGCTCTTGGCCCTATTGGCGTTGACAGCGTCACTAAGCTGGAAGGCCCAGTATGGAGACCCGGCCGGGAAAAAGAGGCAGCCCTCATGGGGGCTCAAATTTGATTCCGTCCTTAGGGTTCCAACTGCTAGGCTTAACCACGGCTACGGACGTCATCGATGATTAAATTTAAAATTTATATTAATTACTTGAAGATTTTTTCGTACTTTTTTCTAATTTCTTTGTTTTTTATAATAAATGATATTACAGAGTTTTTGAATTAATATATTTATTATTAACTGCTCAGCCGCTGGATGCAAGTTGCGCGGAATCGTTCTCTGTGCTATGGATATATTTGTTTCATTTTAAAGATAAAATAAAGAATATTAAAGCTTTGTTATTTTTGGCATGAATGGGTATGATACAGAAATACCACTCCTGTCGCTACTCGACAGTAGCGTAGCGTTTCCGGCGGATGTATTAGCCTTCATTCTAGTCATTGGTGATCAAGTGAAGAATGAGAAATACTAAGTGTTAATTTCTTACTAGATAATGATAGACCAAAATAGAAGAATTTTATACTCTCAAATAATTTTCCAATATTAAAAAAAATAACCGAATTTATATTTTTTGAAGTCGATCAAAAATCCAAGAATGTTACAAATTTTGTAAAAACAAACGAACTCTGGAAGCCAAAAAAAAACTATTATGTACTCATAATATACAAGCTATAAATAAATAAGAACTTTTTTATCTATGTGTTTCGCTGTAAGCGAAGTCTCTAGAAGATAATTAATCTGTGAACATTTTAAATAGCAGTTGGCGACAATTTCAATTTCTCCTTACATGACTTTGTAACAGGAGTATGAAAGTAATTTTTTGCCATCTTTAGAAAGAAAGAGTTTGTATTATCGTTGACAGAGAAAGGAATCAAATGGATTGATATAGAATATGATTAATAATAGTTTAATGTCTAAGCTCGCTTTATAATCAATTAAATTGTTATATTTTTTGCGTGTGCCAGTTGTTTGTATCCAAACCAGTTGTCTTTAAGCTTTCGGCAGATATGAGATTATTCGTGTCAAAAAATACGTTTACAAAACTAAAATTAAAAATCATACGCTAGATATTTTTAATAAATTATAAGCAGGAGTGGTTATTCTCAATTTTTTTAAATTCTTACTTTAAAAGATTTCAAAAAAAGGAAGAGGTTCTAAATTATTCTCTTTATCTTCTTCCTAGCATTATTCCCGGTATTTTATTCACCCAGGGTCTTTTTTTTTAATTATTTGGTATATTCGCATATTCGTATACATACGTATACATGTTTTTTTTTTCTACTAGATACCCGGTAGAAGAACCGGGTTATGTGGGGTTCCATGACAAGGTGGAAGTCATGGGGACCCACTAAAACCTATTCGGTGGCCGACCTCTGTGTGTTAATCAGGTTACGGGAACTCTCGCAGAAGATACCAACGCGACCTGACAATCACGGTGCTCCGATTGGTAACGGAGCTCGGTCTCGGGGGGTCGAGATGGACGTATAATTGTTAACTTAAGTGAGAAAATAGTGATTGGGGTTACATTAATAGGCACAGGTCAGCGTGCGGACTAGGTGATATGCGATTTTATACATTAAAGCCAGGTTGTCCACACGCTGAGGAGATTAATGGGACGATGTGATGAAAAGTTGATATAAATGGGGTTACAATAGGAGTGGAGTACAAGTATTATTTACCCAGGGTCTGCTTATTAATTTTATCCGGATTTGACAAGTTACTAGTTTTTACACGGAGCGATTGCCATCTGACCTCCGAAACCCTAAGGGCGAACCAGTAACTCATTGGATAAGAGCAATTTACTTATTAAGAGTTTATTATTAGATTATTTATATTTATATCAAATTATTTATTTCGATGACGTAGTGGCGCAGCGGTAGCGAATCTGCCTTAAACGCCACAGGTCGCAAGTTCGATTCCCGCACGGATAATACTCGATACAAAGAAATATGGCATTTAAAGTTTGTAAAAAGGGGGGTTTGTAATAAAATCAGAGGGCAGAGTTTGTATTAAAATCGTTATTCACGCGGGTGAAGCTGCTTGCAGAAGCTACTTACTAATAAATTAACAAAATATTACTAAATGACTCAAAACTGGTCCACCGTTGCTTCTATGTAAGGAATTTTCCACGATATTTATCAAAAAGAAATTTGGATGAAGTGATCTCATTAAATTCAATGGTATTTTTTCAAATACGGTACCTCGCGACTCGCGAGGTCCTTCACCGTCCAACCTTATATTCGACCCGAACTATACTAGTTAATCCACTTTTTAAAGATGCTAGGCATAAATGATTACCTTCACAGTGAATATACCTTTAAACGAGCAATTCTTATATCTACATATATAATCTGAATCTCGAAAACGCCTCCAACGATTTTCATTAAATTTATGCAGAGGTTTTCGGGGGTGCTAAATCGATCTAGCTAAGATTCATTTTGAGAAAATGTCGTTTTATCCGTATTTTCAGATAATTGAAACCCCCGGTTCGAGTCCAGATGTCTCTAGTCCGATCATTTATTCTAATTCTTTTCAAGTTCAATTTTTGTGAGATATATATCGTATCGTACGTAGCTAAGTATATATTTTCGATTTACCGAAAAAATACCAAGCAAAGGTCATCCAGGTACTATATAGTTGTGTAGATATGGGAAAAACTTTCAGTACAAAATATGTAACTTAAGATTTGTTCACAACATCAGGCGCCACTAGAATAACTTCTCATTATATCAAATTACTTTCTCATTTTACCGGCGTCGGGAAGTGACGACCCCATCGCCCGCTGTTGGGATAACCTCTGTCACAGCAGAGATTATTCCACCAGTGCAGTCAGTCACACTGGTGGTAGGTCTTTTGTTGCAAGAGGCCGGCTAGGTAGGTACCACCGCAGTGTCCAATATTCTGTTGCCAAATAGTAGTGCTTAGGCACTACTGTGTTCCGGTTTGAAGGGCATTGTACGCTAGTGAAATTACTGGGCGAACGAGATTTAAGAACTAATATCTCGAGGTTGGCAACGCGCGAGTGGCACCTACTAATGGTGCTGCAAGCGCTCATAGGCTGCGGCAGCCACTTACCATCAGGTGGGCCGTATGCTTGTTTGCCAACTTCTAACATAAAAAAAAAAAAAAAAATTAATTAAAATAAATAAATAAATAAACCACTGGTGGTAGGTCTTTTGTTACAAGAGGTGGGTAGGTACCACCGCCGTATCAAATATTCTGCCGACAAATAGTAGTGCTCAGGCATTACTGTATTCCGGTTTGAAGGGCACTGTAGGCTAATGAAATTACTGGGCAAAGGAGATTTAAGAACCAAAATCTCGAGGTTGTCAACGCGTAAGTGGCACCTAATAATGATGCTGCAAGCGCTCATAGGCTACCGCAATCACTTACCATCAGGTGGTCCGTATGCCTGTTTGCCAACTTGTAACATAAAAAAAACTGTGTTTTATTATATTTGAAACGGAAGTGTTTATGTATGTTTGTGTTACAAACGCCGCACTGTAAAATTAAGCGGACCGTCAAATCCGATAATTGGCAACGTTTTGAGGAAAGAAACGTTTAAAATTTAAAAACAAACTTTCGTTCTTACTTTGCGCGTTTTCGCAAAATTTCTGTCAATTGCCGTTGTTTATAATATTTTACATGCTCATAGCCAGTGGGTTATGCAGCTTTAATCGCGGTCAGTCTATGTATGGATGACTGCATAGTGGTATTTCAACTAAGCATATAAAGACGACCTCAATAACTCTGACACAAACTTAGCTACAAAAAAAGGATTAGCAATTAACAATCGCTTTAATTTACAAAAACATTGACAATCATAGTAACTTTTGAACTTGATTATTTCGTCACCACTAACTTAATAATCAATCAATGCCGCTTATTAAATAGTAAGGTGCAAAAAACACCATATTTTTAAGTCTTATAATACAAAACATTCAGCTATTTTACCTTAGTCATTAACAGTTAAGATCGTCAGTACTAGACGTTGTCCTCAGCGGACAAGTGTGAAAAATAACGGTTTTAATCTAGTCGTATTGTTAAATTATCAAAATCAATTCGTCAGGGTATTCGAACGTCAATAATATTTGCGAATGTTTTGCGTCAACAAAATATTAAATTTATTATCGTTTATTTATAAACTTGTTACGTCCCGCCGAATCAACGAAGTAACTGACCACCGGGTTTTCGCCGTAATAATCGGAAACTTAAAAGTGTTGAATCACAGTTTACCGTATTCATTCAATTCGTGTTAAATGTTAAATTTAAGATATTGATTTCATTTTATCCACACTCTTGTATCTCACATCAATCAAGTAGTACATAATTTTAATTAGTGATGTAATTTATTTTTTTTAATGAATATAAGAAATTTTGTGTTTTTGGACCTTCCGCTGCCGTCGTACATAATTAACTCTACACACTCAATGGCTCTACGGGCTTATCATTACTTTTAATAAAATTTGACAGAAGATTGATTCAAATTTTATGTGAGCATGATGTATAAATATATAATGTGTCATGATACGAAATAACGATGTAACTCAGTTTTGCCACGTTTTTGGTCGTCATATGAATCACAATAAGAGTTTATGGTAATCCCCCTCATTAGAATAGTCATATCCTAACTTCAGTTGGTTGTGATTTGTCAAAAAGCAAAGCAAGCAAAAAAGTTAGAAAGTATGAGCACCAAGCCACCAACGAAACTGTCATTTGTCTGTGTCAATGGGCCGGTCCATATTAATAATAAATAAACGCTACACATTCAACGGCCCCTATAAGGATAGTGGTATCCTGTGTCGGGGTCTGGAAACATACACAATGACAAGGACAAATACACCCAGATCGGAAAATTTTCCTGTATGGTCAATACAAAGTTACAAACATAATCTCCGAGCGGGTATAGATCACGTGACCTGTTGCTATCGCTGCGCCACAACGGCACCAATATAATATAATAGTTAGTTTATCGAAAAAACAGAATAAATTTTAATGTGGTCAATATAAAATCTAGCCCGAGTGGAAATCGAACCATGATTAAGGATTAAGGACAGATTATCACTGCTCAAGAATAGTCGAATCAGTTTTAGAGTCGAATATCTAATATATAAAATTCTCGTGTCGCGGTGTTTGTTACCAAACTCCTCCGAAACGGCTCGACCTTTATGAAATTTTGTGTGCATATCGGGTAGTTCTGACAATCGCTCAAAAACTATTTTTCATAACCCTTAAAACATTAAGAGGGTGGTCCACACCAACTTTTTTGGACTAATTTTTTATTTTTATTTTTTATAATGTGGCATCAAAATACATACAACCCTAAATTTTCACTCTCCTACCATCAACCCCTATTTTTTAATAGCGGTATTAGTACTTCAATAATTTTCACCTATATCACTTCTGCTTACAATTAGACTCAGGGCGGTGCTATCGGGTCCCAGATTTTTTTCCGGGGCAGGACAACATCTGCCGGGCCCGCTATCTATACATATAAAAGGCTTTGTTCTGAATGACTGACGGATCAAAGCACAGCCTAAACCGCTGATCTTAGAAACCTGAAATTTAGAGGGTTTGTTCTTAGTATGACGTAGGCATCCGATAAGAAAGGATTTTCCGAAATTCCAAGGGTTTGAAAAAGGGGGGCAAAGCTTATATGGGACAATGCGATATCTCGGTTCAATCTATTTCAAATTTAACATAAGCCTTTTTTAAAAGAATTAATGGTAGACGTGTTGTATTTTATTGAAATTCATATTATATAAAAATTTAAGCATATTTTTTTATCGTATGACAGCGCGGCCATTGATATTAAGTTGCAATTTACGCCGATGACCCCGGGTATCTTTCCACTTGGAGACTTGGAAATATTTGTATAAATTTTTGACACTTTCTTCATTTGAAATCAAAACACAGTTGGTATTACAATTCTAAATGCACTACGTCTTCTTCCTAGCATTACTCCCGGTATTTACTTCGGATTTGCTTATTACTCTTATCCGGATTTGACAGGTTACTAGTTTTTACACAGAGCGATTGACATCAACCCTGAACCGAACAAACCCACTGGATAAGTGCAAATTACCTATCAAGAGATAACAATTATCAGATTTTATGATACCAACCGGAAGCTATAGCTTAATGTGCTCTTTGAGGTACGGTGAACAAACGCGCAGACCGAAACAGATATTTATAACAAAAAACTGCTCGGACAACGGTCCTCAAAATGTACTACGTATGGTTATTTATTAAATGGTAAAAATGAATGGTTCTCAAAGTAACAACATAGAAGAAAGAAGAAAACGGAAGAAAAGTAAACTGTAAAATCTTTAACAGCGTAATATTTAAGTTTTTCTAAACTTTAAAGTACTCACTTAAAATAACTACAATCAGACATTTATAAATCTAGAATTCGAATATCAATAATATATAAAATTTGCAGTCTTAAATTAAATTCTTCTAAAGAAGATCGAAGAAAAAGTTACGAGCAAGATAATTAAATATTTAATGTACTCATAAATAATTCATTACATTCACACAAGTCGAAGCTAAGATTATAAGTGCCTAAAAATATAAAATGTTATATACAATTGACTTGCCCTGACTTCTCTTATTATTTCATGAAATTTTGTTTGACGATTTCTCCCTAATATAAAATGACCAGTTCTATCAGTACAATTTGGAGTTCGTCAAGGGTCAAGTAAACAGGTTTTATAGGGTCGGTAACACACATGCGATACTTGTAAAGGACGCCCCACGGACGGACCCTACAAAAGCTAGATAGCTATTCTAAGGTCCGTCGGTGGGGCGTCCTTTATAAGTAGTAGTAGTGTGGGGCTCACCGCTGCCCAATCGAGCTAAGTACTACCCACTAAAACCCACGAACCGCCTTGCGCAATAGTGGGACGCCACGGGTTCGCTTATCAACACCGCTTTCCACCGTTATGGTAAAAAATCCATGATCTGATGGCTTACATGATCTGTACAGACGGCACAACATCGTAATTATATCGAAAATAGTGTCCACCATTTCTAAACAAACACATCACTAAAATACTTTACGGGGACATAATCTGACAATTTAAATATATTCAGTCTATCCAAACTTAATAGCTATCAAGCTAAGCGCTTAAAAGCGTTAAATAATATAATATATTAAATTTTTATTTATTTTAAAATCGTATATTAAGTAAACATAAAATATTAACGACCTAACTGTTATTAATTAACACAAGATAAACAGAAATTGCTAATAAAATTAATAATATTTATATCGTACACATTTTAGGGTTCCGTAGCCAAATGGCAAAAATGGAACCCTTTTAGTTTCGTCATGTCCATCTGTCCGTATGTAACAGTTATTTTTCGGAGTGTAGCTCTACCTATACAGAATTTAAATAGGTGTATTCTATGAACCGCTAGTTGGTTCGAAGTAAAATAATAAAATATTTAACAATTAAGGCAGTCCATTCAACAGAGGGTTGAACAAATTTTTTCAACAAATGGCCACCTATGAGTTATCTTTGAATATGTATTTCAAGATAATAATGAGGTTTCATTCAAACTTTTTTGATTAAGTCAGTAGTGTTAAGATATTAGCTCCTAAAGTCATTAAATATTCCCCCCTTCAACTTTTAAACTATGGGATTTAAATTTCGGGAAAAATTTGAGCTAGTAGAAAATCACAAGAACTTACAACGATAATTATTTTGAGGAAGATACATTAAGAAATTTCAGAGATTTTTTTATATGTTAGAAGTTGGCAAACAAGCATACGGCCCACCTGATGGTAAGTGGCTGCCGCAGCCTATGAGCGCTTGCAGCACCATTAGTAGGTGCCACTCACGCGTTGCCAACCTCGAGATATTAGTTCTTAAATCTCGTTCGCCCAGTAATTTCACTAGCGTACAATGCCCTTCAAACGGAACACAGTAGTGCCTAAACACTACTATTTGGCGGCAGAATATTGGACACTGCGGTGGTACCTACCTAGCCGGCCTCTTGCAACAAAAGACCTACCACCAGATATATAGGTTTTTCCCATAATTTTGTTTTCTCATATAATTTTTAATAATTACTATGAAATTACAAGCTTATATTTGCTGTCGCTTTTAATTCGTTAATATCCTAAAGATTCGTCATCATCAAGCTGCGGAACCCTTTAGTTTGTGTGTGTGACTACTGTGCGTAGTCCACCACGCACTTGACTGCTAATTATTATACGTTCACTAGGCAGTACTTATTACATAAATTTTTTGTGGCTATTATTATTATTTACCCATGACTGTGTATAGATCTTTACTATTTTCGGTGTGAATGGATCCGTTCGAAAGCCTCAATACTCAACGGTAGAAGGCCCGACTCCGGTCCGTTAACGTGAGAGTCGAGGTTTCGATCTGGATCTCTTGGGCTATTGTCGTACGCACTCCTAGCGCAAGCTTCGAGCTTATTTGGAGGGGCAATAGGAATAGTAGTAATCCCTTGAAAAAGGAATAGGTAATATCTAATACCTTTAAACGAGGAATTCTTGTATATAAATATATATATAATTGGGATCGCGGAAACGGCTCCACCGATTATCATGAAATTTGGTATGCGGGGTTTTCAGGGCGATAAATCGATCTAGCTAGGATTTATTTTTGGAAAATGTGGTTTTACTCGTATTTTCAGGCTTTTGTCGACCCGCCATCTATTATCAACAAAGTAAATTAAAAATGTCAAAACATGTAGAAAAATAATATGATGTGTAACACCGTCAATATTGTCAAATTGTTTTTAGAGTTCCTTAGCCAAATGACAAAATCGGACCTCTTATAATTATCATTATCAAATATAAATTTTAGAGATATATAAGTTGTCCCCTATAACTTTGACATACTATAAAAATCATATTACTGTTAATATTTATTTTTTTATTTTATTTTTTTATGCTTTCTTTCTTTCTTCACCATCAAGTTGCGGAACCCTTTAGTTTCACGGCGCACTTGACTTCGGAAAACCCGTTGCTATGGCAACGAAGGATTTATTGAATTTAATCAAATGACAGTTGATGTTTTCTTTAATTTAGTATGTGGCACTGACTGACAGAGATGCGTCCATTAGAATTTAACAAAATACTCGAAAATCCCAATTTTTGCGGATATATGTTGTCGACTCGAAATCATTATTTATTACTTAATATTATTTAGGTAGGGTTTCAAGCGGGTCTATCGTACCCCTTGACCGAATTATCCTTCATCCATCCAGTCCTTCTTTTAAAGGCGATGAGTTTTCGTGCCACTTTCTTCTTGCGATAAGGACTGGTAGTCCTTTTTTTATCCATCTTGACCAAAAAAGTTAGTTTGAACATTTTTGTCATATTCGCCATTGTCTTCTTAAGTATATATCGTTGATAACAGATGCCGTGTTGACAATGCAAGCAATGAAACCCCGGTTCGCGTCCAGGTGTCAAGAGTCCGATTATTTTTTTCAAGTTCCTTCTTTTGTGAGAAAATCCATTATGGGAGGGTTTTATCAACGTATCTAATTCGATTTGACGACGTTGTGGCGCAGCGGTAGCGAACCTGCCTTAAACGCCACAGGTCGCGGGTTCGATTCCCGCTCGGAGCATAATATGTTTGTATTGACCATGCAAGCATATTTTCCGGTCTGGGTGTATTTGTCCTTGTCATTGTGAATGTTTCCGGACCCCCGACACAGGATATTACTATCCTAATGGGGGCCGTTGAGTGTGCAGCGTTTATTTATTTATTTACCAAAAACGAAAAAGTACCGAGCATAGCTCAATCATCCAGGTACTTTAAAAAAAAATGATCACAGAAAATTATAATTTATTTTTCATATTTATGCAATCATTAATTGTTTGCTAAAAAAGAAAGTTTTACGCTTCTAGTTCTAGAAAAATGACGGAACTCCCTTACAAACTTTCAATCCCTTTTTCATCCCATAAAAGTTTTCATTTCGAAAAATTCTCTTGTAGTGCTCGTTTACATTTAAACATCTGTGAAAAATTAGCTTTAGAAGCCCGTAAGCCCACGGGTCCTCTACTTTGTCTTCATAAATGAAGTAGTTAAATGTTGGATTCAGATTCGTTTCCTATCTATAAGAAAATATCCTAATATTTAATTACCATATAATAATTTTCGTAAAACTGAAATCCCATTATTCATTCAATAACTAATGTACTAAATAAATTTGAAATGTATTCAATGAAATCTTATCAATTTAAAAATAAAGATTAAATTTTACGTCAACTCATCTACTAAATTATTCAAATATAAAGTCGCCGGGTCATTACACTTGCATTTTTTTTCTTACAGATCCGGTCATGAGTTATATTAACTGCATTTTAGATTTCAAAGGACTTTTCTAGGTGACTTGACTTTTAGACCAACGCAAAGGAGAGGTGAATTGTATATAAACTCGGAGAAATGCTCTCACATCATATTCGGCTTCAAACACTCGTAGGATAAAGACATATAAACATGGCGGCCAAGTTCGTTGTAGCATTGACGTGTTTCGCCCTTTGCAGTTCCAGCCCTGTTATTCTCAAAGGTAAATGAAAACCTCCAATTTTAATTAAAGACCATTATATATTATTTTATTTTGTTAAAATATTTTATTTATTTTTTTATTTCTATACTAATAATAATTACCCTTTTCAGGTTATGTATATCGTGATGGACGTGGGTACGCAATCGGTCAGGGATTCACAGACAACAACGGTGGAAGAGCGACGGGTTCAGCAACAATCAATGGTGGTGTCCTTCAAGCATACGGAACCGCAACTAGTGATGATCAGAATCCTTTAAACAGAAACATTGGCGAAGCTCATCCCGGACAAGTTGTTGCTAAAGCTGAAGTCTATGATACACCACATAACACGCCAGTTTATTATACCGTTCCCGCAAATATTGTGTCTTACGAACAGAATTTTAATGTACCCACTCCAATCAGATATGATATCGTCTCTAACGGTGGTGTTGCTGCTCAGTCATCAGCTGTACTTAACGGTAACTCTGAATCCGCCGTCACCTCAGCCAGGACTGACGGTACCGGTTCCGCCCAATCTTCTGCCAATACCCAAGGTGTTGGTAGTTATGGAATTACAACTTCGAATGCTAGAACCTCTGGCGGATTTGGATCTGCTTACTCAGATGCTAACAACGCTTTTGGAACTACCAACACTGTGGCCAAAACTCAAGGATTTGGATCAGCTTCATCTAAATCTCAAAACGGACTTGGACTGACCTCAGCTGAATCTCAATCCAACGGTGGTTACGGTTCTGCTATTTCTACCGCCAAAAACTCCCTTGACACTGCTTTAGCCACAGCTAATACCCAAGGCTTTGGCTCTGCATCTTCCAACGTTGACGTTAACAATCTGCAAGGAGTAGCTGTAAGCTCTGCTAAGACAACCGATCCAAGAGAAAGCAGCTGGCGTTTCGGCACCGCCTATGGTACTCCATCTGGCATTGGTCAAGTTCAGGCGTCTAGTCAATCTAATGGAGGATCTGCGAAATCATCTGCTGAAAATAATGGCTATGGGAACATCCACTCGTCTGCTGATACTCAGGGCTATGGTTCTGCCAACGCCAACGCTAATTTAAACGGAGCTGGCTACGTCAACTCTGTAGCTAATACCCACGGTCTCGGTTCTGCGAAATCAACAGCTAACACACATGGATATGGAGCAGCGAACACCTTTGCCAACACTGACGGCTTCGGATCTGCTAAATCTTCTGCCAATACTCACGGCTTAGGATATGGAAACGCTGATGCTCGCTCTGATATCAACGGAGCCGGCTATGGAGCTATCACATCTACTGCTAACTCTAACGGATACGGATCAGCTTCTTCCACGGCCAATACTAACGGTGGTTATGGCGCGCTGAGGTATGATGGTCTCTTTGGTGGTTCCCGTACAGCTGCCAATGCTCAGACTTCTGGCCAGGGTTCAGCATCGTCTTCAGCGAAAACTCAAGGAGTAAACGCCGCCTACAGGGTTGTCAACTCCGCTGCTAACACGTTTGGCTACGGATCCGCAAAGGCTAATGCCAGCGCCTAAAGTAATTTTGGTAAAAGCAAATGACATCAAGACGACTTCAATCAACGATAATTCTACAACTTGTCTTGATGTATTTGTGTAATATTTTACTTTAAGTTATTTATTCTATTTATTTCTCATATTTCATTATTTGAGAACTTTGATTTTTTATGGTAAATCATAATTGTATAAAATTAAATAAAATTACAGTGTCTGTTCAAAAGTAGCACCATAATGTCTAAAAATATACCTATTACTTAAAACCGTTTTAAGTCTTTGGTCTGTCTGTACTGGTGTTTGTCCCCGATAAACGGCTGGACCGATTTTGAAGGAACTTTCGGTGGCAAATAACTGGTGTTATTAAAAGCTACTTTAAAAAAATGTCTTTTGAAGAAAAGTTAAACAATAATTTTGTAATTGACGCGGGCATAGCCGAGCGCACGCTTAATAATATTTAACAATTTAAATATACTTTTTTAAATAAGAATTGCATTTATTTTTTCCAAATCTCGTTATATATATATTTATAATATTTTTTATCATCTTTCAAATACTTTTCAAATTGTTCTTTAATTCGCTTCTTGTTCAGTAGACTTTTAACGTATCTTCCGTGAGTCATAAGCACCGCTTGTTGACTTCAGCATCCGTGAATTTGTTTAATAATTCCATAAAATATATTGACATCAATTTAACTTAAATAAAGACAAAATTGGTATTTGTAATAGCATAGACAAAGGTACTTTAACTAGTTCCCGTCACGAAAAGATATAAATTTTGTAAACACACATTCAGGGGCTGGTAACATTAACATTAACCACACTGTTCAATGCGAAATAGAAAGATGAAACGAAAATAACTGGCTTGCTTTCTATGAGAGAGAGAGAGAGAGAGAGAGGCAGACAGAGAAACACGCGCACGCCGCACGGCTTACAACTATAGCAAAAAGTGTCGTTACAACTTTTGGCCTTAATTTTTCCGTCTAACTCCTTTCGCAACGCGCTATAAAGAACTTCGTTCCAATTAACAAAAACAACAATATTTTACTAATGAAAAGCGACAAAATTAACAATAACAATAAATATAAGCTCATCCGCGAAAATAACAAACAATCTGAGATGGACATTTATAGTCATGAATCGAATTAGATGACAGCACTTATATTGCTAAAATATTACCTGTCCAAGAAAAATAGCTAATTAGTTTCCTATTATTCTGCTACTTTCAGTTCATTGAATTTGGATTTTTTTAGTTGATTGAATTGTCGCTAAGTAACGTAGTAGAAGTGATTTACTCACAATCGTAGAAAGAGAAAGCAGATAGAAGGAACATTAGCTAAAAACCGCGTGCTAATATTTAACGTATTTACCATAGAATTAATATAAGAACAAGAAAGCTCACTGAAGCAACATTTCTGTGCCAAAAGAGAGGTTCCAAATGGTAGCTTTGTCCCTATCTAATAAATCAATCTAAATCGAAACACCATAATTTTTAATAATTGAGGACAAAATATAAAGTTAGAATCATCTTGATTTCTGCAATTAATATATTTAAATTCGAACCAATATATTATTTTATTAGAATATTATTATTTTTATTGGAATTAGCCAGTGGTATTATAGTAGTGGCATGTAAGTCAGAAAATATAATAAAATTATATTTATTTTTATCCATTCTTTTTTTCTGAAAACTGAAAATATTAACATTTTATTACTAAAACAAAGATAACATAACTTTATTTTTAAATTTTAATTTAATTGCAATTGATAAAAAATTCAAGAATCGTCAGAAAATTTTGCCGTTTCTTAGCTTTTTGTTGTTAATTTGAAAATGATAATGATTATGATTGATATTTGATATGATGAAACTTATTTTCTAGCTTTTGTATTCTGTTTAGTTATTGATAAAATTGTACGGAAAAACTAAACTATATTTTTTCAAACTTTTTTTTTTTTTTTTTAATATTCTTATCTAATAAATATTAAATCTCCTTGAATCCTTTTTTCCCGTCATATATGCTGTGTAAGTTTCAGTTTTTTTTTTAATTTCCCATTAAGATAGGTATATCCTGTGTATGGTATCCGGAAACACACATTTTTAATGTGTATTGCTGTTGGCCCTATTGGCCTTGACAGCGCCATCGGGTGGGAACAATAGTCATTTAATATGAGAGACTTGGGTTTTTTCATGAACTCAATATACAATAACTAGCAGACCCCCGATGCTGTGGTAACAAAAGATTCGGTTAAGTTTGGTTTTCAACAATAATTATTGTCATATTTCAACAATAATTATTGTCATATTTATCAATTAAACATCTACCGGCGTCGGGTCGTGACGACCCCGTCGCCCGCTGTTTGGATGATCTCTGTCACAGCAGAGATTATTCCACCAGTGCGATCAGTCACACTGGTGGTAGGTCTTTTGTTACAAGAGGCCGGCTAGGTAGGTACAACCGCAGTGTCAAATATTCTACGCCAAACAGTAATACTTAGCCATTACTGTGTTCCGCTTTGAAGCATAATGTAGGCTAGTGACATTACTGAGCAAAGGAGATTCAAGAACCAATATCTCGAGGTTGGCGACGCGTCAGTGGCGCCTACTCATAGCTACGGCAACTGCTTACCATCAGGTGGACCGTGTGCTTGTTTGCCAACTTGTAACATATAAAAATACCTATACCTTCCTCTGGTGGTGAAAACCGTAGAAAAATCTGTGCAGTACTTTAAGTTTATCGCCAGCAGAGAGACAAGGCGTGGCAGTATGGACGACCGTTGTGGCGTATTGATAGCGAGACTGTCTTTAGCTTCAACAGTCGCGAGTTCAATTCCCGCTCGGTGTAATCTTAGAAACATCTGTTTCAGTCTGGGCGTTTGTCCTTGTGGTCTCCCCACCATGCCTCGGAGACTACGTTAAGCTGTCGGGCCCGGTTGTTATCGTAACATCTGATAATTATCATTTGATAGGTAACTTTCTCCTAGCCAGGGGTTCGTCCATAGGGTTGCTGAAGTCAGACGGCAATCTCTCTTTGTAAAAACTAGTAGCCTGTCAAATCTGTAAAAGAGTAAAAAAGAGACCCTGGGTAAAAACCGGTAATAATGCTAGCAAGAGACAGAAAGAGAAAGAGAGACATGGATTTAATATGAAGTGGTAGTAAAATAACAATATTGGAAGCCTCAATAGCTCAACAGTTAAAGGTCCGACTCCGATCCGTTAACTGAGAGTTGCTGGTTCGATCGTGACCCCTTGGGCTATTGTTGTGTCCACTCCTAGCGCAAGCTACGAGATTATTTGGTGCAATATGGAGTATTAGTAAAGACTTTTAAAATAATTGCTAATATTCTTCAAAAAGAAAAAAAAGCGCTGACTTAAGCGCCACAGATCGCGGGTTCGATTCCCGCAAGCGCGTATGTTTGTATTGACCATACAGGCACGTGTTCCGGTCTGGATGTGTTTTTCCATGTCCTTGTGTGTTTCCGGACCCCCAAAACTGGATATTACTATCCT
The DNA here is from genome assembly GCA_023373885.1 of Hestina assimilis. Classification (NCBI taxonomy): domain Eukaryota; kingdom Metazoa; phylum Arthropoda; class Insecta; order Lepidoptera; family Nymphalidae; genus Hestina; species Hestina assimilis. The sequence continues at coordinate 3,719,020 of CM041740.1, read as the reverse complement.
AATGGGGACCGTTTAGTGTAGCGTTAAGTTATTAATTATTTTTTCATCTTCGATAGTGATTATAAATCACGTTATATACTTTATGTTCAAACACGATATCTATTTAAGATAGTTATTAAGCGCTTTAAAGGCCTTAAGTAAGATATATTACATTTTTATTTATATAAAAAACATAAATTAAATAAACTACATCTGATTTGACGTTTACGATCAAAACGTAATTAATTGAAACAAGATAACGCAAAAACTACACAAAAAATTAAAATAATTTATATCGTAATGTTGGTTCACATTTTTTAAAATTTATTCTCTTTGAAATACGTTTATCATTTTCTAACCGACTTCAAAAAAGAGCAGATTCCATGTTCGACTCTTCTTACTAGCATTGTTTCCAGTATTATATCTACCCAGGGTCTGCTTATTACTCTTATCCGAATTTGACCGGTTACTAGTTTATACACAGAGCGATTGCCATCTGACCCCCGCTACCTTAAGGGTGAACCTTATTCATTGGATGTGAGAAAATTCCTTATCAAGATTTAACGATTATTATCAGATGTTATGTGATAAAAACCGGGATCGACAGCGTAACGTGCACACCGAGGCACGGTGGGGGGGAAACAATAATGACAAACGCCCAGGACGAAACAGATATTTGTACGATCAATACAAGCATCTGCCCGAGCGGGAATCGAACCCGCAACCGTCGAGGCTAAAGGCAGATTCAATACCAATACGCCACAACGGTGTTCGATGTTCCACTGTATGTATATCATATTTTTGTTTTGTATGTCTGCTGTCCGCCAATCGTAAACCGGTTTAGAAGATTCTTTTTTAATTCGAAAGAGTATATTTTCAAGTAGGTCCCATTGTAAGTTGGTCAGGATCTGATGACTGGAGAAATCGAGAGAAGTCTTCGAATTTTATAAGCACCTTTAATACGTTGCACTAGGCAGACATATACTTTACGATATAGTTTGACAGTAATTTGTCTATTTTCTCCGGGAAAGCACTATTCGGCATCCAAACTACACAAAAAAATACCCGCTTTAATATTAAAAGGAAGTGATAACGACTCTGTACCACGGTTTCTTTTATCTAACTTGTTTTTGTTTACATATTTGTGTGTAATAAAGTTTAAATTAATAAATGAAACGCGAAAATAAATATTTTCTACAGAATAATTTCTTCAAAAGATGGTTCTATGTAAAATGTCGTAATATCTGCATAGAAGGCACTTCTAAAATATTCTGTAGAGAATATATTTTAATTTTTAGTTTTAAATCCCTTTTTGGTTTTTTTTGTAAAAATGATAACGTCTTTATTTCTTTTTCGTTTTTAGGTTGTTTTCATATAAAATCTGATAATAATCGTTAACTCTTGATAAGTAAATTGCTCTTATCCAATGAGTTTCTGGTTCGCCCTTAGGGTTGCGGAGGTCAGATGGCAATCGCTCCGTGTAAAAACTAGTAACCTGTCAAATCCGGATAAGAGTAATAAACAGACCCTGGGTAAAATAAAATACCGGGAATAATGCTAGGACGAAGAAGAGTCTTTATTCCTTTTTCTAACTGCTTCAATGATGACTCAGTTTCAAAATTTACGCACTTACTTAACACTCTCAATCCCTTTTCACCCCATTAACAGTTAAATTTCGAAAAATCTTTTTAAGGGCTCGTTTACGTTTTATAAATAACAACTGTGAAAAAATTAGATTTCTGGATGCAAGTGCTTTAGAAGAGTTGATATCTCAGAGAGTCAGGTCTTCTTCTTTTGCATAAATTTTAGAGTTATTATTAGACACACCGAAAGTTATTACTGCAATCACCATAAAGTTTCATAGGTACATCTAAATTTAACAACTTATGATAAATACCACAAATAAAAATTAAAAGTGAAAACTAATAAAATTTTTCTTGTTTACGTTTCTCTTTAGTATTTTTAAAGCATGACAATTTATAACCATTATATAATTTAAAAAAATGATTAAAAAAATGTAGGTACGAGGTAGTTCTGCGCAAAATAAATAAAAACGGTTTCGTTTTATACCCATACCAATATTTCATTACTCAAAAATTTTAAGTCCTAATAGTCTGTAACTGTACTCGTTCTAAACATCCTATCGGTAGTTCTATTATTATTAATGTACTGAATAAATTTTACATTTATTTTATACAATCTTATCTATTTAAAGTAAAAATGATTTTTTACGCAAACTTGTCTAATAAATTCATATACTAAGCTGCTGGGTCATTGTACTTGCATGAAATTTCTTACCAATCCGGTCTACAGTATATTAACAACATCTACATAAGAAAAAAATACCTGAAATCACTCGCTAAATCTCGATTCAGAGATCACCAATTAATCTACCGTAACCTATCAACTAAATTTACGACTGCGAACGACTTTTCTAGGTGAAGTTCACGACTATTAGGCCAACGCGGAGGAGTGGTGAAACGAGAATCGTATATATACTCGGAGAAATGCTCTCACATCATATTCAGCATTGAGCACTCATATGATCTAAAGATACAACAATGGCGGCTAGGTTCGTTGTAGCATTGACGTGTTTCGCCCTTTGCAGTTCCAGCCCTGTAATTTTAAAAGGTAAGTGATAGCCCTGTATTTTACTATAATACGCATATTAATGTCAATTTAATTATAAAGTGGTTTCATAATTTATTTTGTTATTCTTTAAACAATAATACAATTAATAATAACTTTTCAGGCTACTTATATCGTGACGGACGCGGCTTCTCGATCGGTCAGGGCGTCACAAATAGCAATGGTGGAAGAGCGACGGGCTCAGCAACAATCAATGGTGGTGTCCTTCAAGCATACGGAAGCGCAACGAGTAATGATCAGAATCCTTTAAACAGAAACATCGGTTTCGGCGAAGCGTATCCTGGGCAAGCTGTGGCTAAAGCTGAAGTATATGATACACCTCAAAACAATCCAGTGTATTATACAGTTCCCGCACCAGCAAATATTGTGTCTTATCAACAGAACTTTGAAGTACCCGCTCCAATCAGATATGATATCGTCTCTAACGGTGGTGTTGCTGCTCAGTCATCTGCTGTACTTAACGGTAACTCTGAATCCGCCGTCACCTCAGCCAGGACAGACGGTACCGGTTCCGCCCAATCTTCTGCCAATACCCAAGGTGTTGGTAGTTATGGAATTACAACTTCGAATGCTAGGACCTCTGGCGGTTTTGGATCCGCTTACTCAGATGCTAACAACGCTTTTGGAACTACCAACACTGTGGCCAAAACTCAAGGATTTGGATCAGCTTCATCTAAATCTCAAAACGGACTTGGACTGACTTCAGCTGAATCTCAATCCAACGGTGTATACGGTTCTGCTATCTCTACCGCCAAAAATTCCCTTGACAATGCTTTGGCCACAGCTAATACCCAAGGCCATGGCTCTGCGTCTTCCAACGTTGACGTTAACAACCTCCAAGGAGTAGCTGTGAGCTCTGCTAAAACAACCAACAAACAAGGAATCAGCTGGCGTTTCGGCACCGCTTATGGTACTCCATCTGATATAGGTCATGCTCAAGCGACTACTCATTCTAATGGAGGCGCTGCCAAATCATCTGCTGAAACTGATGTCTATGGAAACATCCATTCAACTGCTGATACTCAGGGCTATGGTTCTGCCAACGCTAACGCTAATTTAAACGGAGCTGGCTATGTCAACTCTGTAGCTAATACCCACGGTCTCGGTTCTGCGAAATCAACAGCTAACACACATGGATATGGAGCAGCTAACACCTTTGCCAACACTGACGGCTTCGGATCTGCTAAATCTTCAGCCAATACGCACGGCTTAGGATATGGAAACGTTAATGCTCGCTCTGATATCAACGGAGCCGGCTATGGAGCTATCACATCTACTGCTAACTCTAGCGGATACGGATCAGCTTCTTCCACGGCCAATACTAACGGTGGTTATGGCGCGCTGAGGTATGATGGTCTTTATGGTGGTTCCCGTACAGCTGCCAATGCTCAGACTTCCGGCCAGGGTTCAGCATCGTCTTCAGCGAGAACTCAAGGAGTGAACGCCGCCTACAGGGTTGTCAACTCCGCTGCTAACACATTCGGCTACGGATCAGCAAAGGCTAATGCCAGCGCCTGAAGTAATTTTGGTAAAAGCAAATGACATCAAGACGACTTCAATCAACGATAATTCTACAACTTGTCTTGATGTATTTGCGTTATACTTTACTTTAAGTTATTTATTCTATTTATTGTCCATAACTTATAATTTGAGAATCTTTAAAAATCTTGGTAAATCATGAAATTTAATAAAATAAAGACATTTAAAATAAATATGTTTATTTTACTTAATCAAATCCCGTAAAACATACATAAACTGAATATATATCAACTAAGTCAAACATGATTTGATTGAATGTAACATTTATTATAATACTATTGAACAATATCTTAATTACAACAAATTACAATGTTTTTAAATAACTAATATAACTAAGTCTCAATATACTCAAAACATCTCATATATAAAATTCTCGTGTCGCGGTGTTTGTTACCAAACTCCTCCGAAACGGCTTGACTGATTTTTATAAAATTTTGTGTGCATATTGTGTAGGTCTGAGAATCGGTCTAAATCTATTTTTCACACCCCTAAATAACAAACCACAAATATTTTTTTTTTTTTTTACAACGTGCAATTAAAAAATACACACAGCCCAAAACTTTCACCCTCCTATTATCAAACCCTATTCTTCAATAGTGATATCAATAATTTTCACCGGTGCTACTTCTAATCACATTTAGACTTAGTTAGGAGACTATTTTCGGGGCAGGATAGCGTCTGCCGGGCCGCTAGTTATCAATATTATTAATTACTGATACACTATTTATGATATTAAAATATATTACAATTTCCCGCGCATAAACGGTTTTAAATACTTTTCAAATGATTCATTAACCGACTCCCTGTTCAGGGGACTCTTTAAAGCCTCTTCCATGAGACGTTCATAGGCGCGACCGTCGTATGCGCCGAGTGTTGAATTGAGTATCTGTTAATATATTTCATTATTCAATAGATGTTTATAGAAGTTATAGTAAAAATAAAATTATCAGTCAAGTGCGTTGTGGATCATGCAAAGTCGAAAAAGACGGACGTGACGAAATTATAAGGGTTCCGTTTTTGCAATTAGGCTACACATCCCTAAAAAACGGACAAGGGCGTGTCAACACACACAAAAGATTGTTATAATATTTTATTTTCGTATACATTTTTTGTAGTTTTAATAAAACCTTTGCAAGTAATAATAATACACTGGTGGTAGGTGTTTTATTGCAAGAGGCCGGCTGGGTAGGTACCACCGCAGTGTCAAGTATTCTACTGCAAAGCAGTAGTGTCTTTGGCATTACTGGGCAAAAGAGATTTAAGAATCAATACCTCGAGGTTGGCAACGCGTGAGTGACACTCCGAAGGGTTAAAGCAATCGCTTATAGTCTACGACAACCGCTTAACATCGGTGGGCCATATGCTTGCTTGACAACTTTGTAACTTAAAAAAAAAGATACAAACCTCGTCTCTAAAGTCAAAGCTGTCGACCAAGCCCACTGCATTCGGTCGAATCTTCTCCAGCAAATCTTCATACCTCTTACGTAAATATCGCACATCTTTTTCCGATAACCGCGTATACTGTAAATTACTTGCTATATAAGTTCATCATCATTTTTAATTTTTAATTTTTACATATTTATTTACGACGTTTCAAATTCAAATAAAAGATTTAAAAAAAAAATTATATCTTTAAAGAAAAGAATATTAGCTAAAATGTCTAAATGTTTAAAAGTCCATAGACGCATTCTACCTAATGACATGCAAAAAACTTACAATATAATTAATATAATACTAGAATTAGAAAAGAAAACATTAGATAAGAATAAAATATAGCGTCTCAATATAAAATAATTATGTCATAGTAAAAAAAAAAATTCTAACACATTTCATAATAATAAAATTGCAAAAAAAAAAGTTAATTATAAGATACAATTGTCCTGCGAGAATTCGTTAATGGTATAGTAGCATTTTTCTAGCAATACTTTAAACATTTTCGTCTAAAATGACTTTATATTATTTATAGAATTTTTATGCACTCTGGTATTTCGTTATGGGGCAGCGGTAGCATCTTCTTCTTCTTATCGAGTGGTTAGAGGCCAACCTAATGTCAGAGTTGTTGAGGTCGCCCGTTGGCCTCTGACTTGACTTATCGACTTTTGTCAAATTGTCAACAGCCGGGACCGACTTTTTACGTACCCTCCGAAGCACGGAGACGCTCAGTTGAAATACCACTATACGATCATCCATCTAGCGGCTGACCGCGTCTAAAGATGCTTTACCCACCGATCGTTTACCCACCGAACCTGCCTTCAGCGCCTCAGATCGCGAGTTCAATTCCCATTCGGAGCTGATGTTTCTATTGACATACAGCCATGCTTTCTGATTTGGGTGTGTTTGACCTTGTCATTGTGTATGTTTCCGGAACCCCGACACAGGATATAACTATCTTACTGGGCACCGTTGAGTGTGTAGCGTTTATTTATTTACTATTATTTATCCAGGTATTTTGTTTTAAAAGCCAAATTACTGAACCTATTGTGATGAAATCTCTTTCAGGATATCCTGTCTCTATTGTATCCTTTCAAATAAAAAACATCAAAAATCGATTCATAAATTACGGAGCTCTGAGAAAAAAAACATAGATTTTTAACAAAATTCGAGCCCATAACAATTTCATCCCTTAATTTATCAACCTGAACAGTGGTATTTTTTCTTGAAATGCTAACGGGACTGGGTAAGATCAAAGACTTTTAAGCAAAAAATTCCAAATCGGTTCATCAAAAAATAAATACAATCGAATTTAATTTACTTCCAAAATGGACCATCTTCTTTTTTTATTTGTAACGGAGGGCAAATGACTCCACCTGATGGTAACTGGTAGTAAAGTTGAAAGCTACATTAGCCACCTTTGCCCTGCCTACCCGGAAGATGCCTCTTCACGCCTTCTGGAAGGTCAAAGTTTACTCCGTTTTAAGATATCCTGCGAAACCAGAAGCGTGTGTAGGCTACGGTGAACGCTTACCGTCACGTGTGAAATAACTTTGTTTATCAATGTTGTAGTATAATAAAAATCTCTTAGAGAAATAAAATTATTAATTAAAAACAATTTATAAACTGGTTTATAATAACATCGATTAATGATAAACACAAATCAAGACTAATAAACGCTTAATAAATTCCGGTTCAGTTTCACTGACAAATGAAGTCAGCTGGGGTAATCATTTTTTGCGAATCAAAGCGGAACGTTGACCCCGTATTTAGATAACCGTACCAAAGACCTTATCTTAGAGGTCAAGATTATACTTAACTATTATTATTTTCAAAGGAGTCTTGCACATATATTATTATCATAATATGTAAAAAAATATTATAAATTACGTCCAAAATGATAATATTATAAACAAGTCTCAAGTATTCAAAAAGTTTCTCGTAAAACGACTTTCATGAATTCGAGGCAACAAAAAAGATTTTAGGTAAGTAAGAACGATATACGCGAAAGGTACCTATTTAATTTAAAATTTTAGTTAAAAAAATAAAAATATTTTTGTAAATACCACATTAGTAAAAAAAATTGTAAAAATCTGAGACAAAAAAAACATGACACAGCAAGTCACGAACTAGATGTGCTGTTTATATGCGCAAACCATAAGCCCAAATTATCGAGTCGTTTTTAATCTTATCGATTTCAATTATCTTGGATCACGAGTAATTGTAACCCACATCGATGGTCGATAAATCGATTTTTGCAACCTTGTTTTTTTTTTACCAAGAAATAATTATAACGACCATACTAAATACAAAATTACTAACGTCTTACGGGCTGTACTTATAACTATTATTATTTTAAAAGTGTTATGTTGGCATTTGCGTCGTATTAATTCCGTATTTTTTATTATTATTATTTAAGCAATAATTTTGGAAGAACAAATTTAGGTATTTATATTTATTTGATTCTATATTACAATGTCTAAAAATGTTTGTTCTAAACTAAGTTATCCATTACCATTTTCTTTAAAATTAACAACCAAGAGGGATATATATTTATAAAAATCATTGTAACAAATTAATTTAAATATTCATTTTACGACGTAATTTTGCATCGCGTCGTCTATATTAATTCACATTAATAAATAACAGATAATAAATAAACGGTGTCAGTCGACATCCAAATTATTTAACACATGTTTATGAAACGAACAGAACTAATGAATACATAAATAACAAAATTTTACTACTCAATAAAATTAATAATTTGTTGCTTTACTTTGAATCGAATATTTAAACTGTATATACTATTTCCGTTTATTATGAAATTGTTATTGATTTTTGTCTGTGGCTTTTCCCGTGTATTAGTTTAATGACGCGACTTTTTGGAGATAAAAAAATTTTGTAACGCTTTCTACACAATTAGATGCACACATAAAGACTTAGGCCCATACTTTTTAATTTTATTTCGTACGCCACAAAAAATACGCTACCCTGCCGTGCCGCCAATGGACGTAGGCCCTATTGACAGCAGTTAGTTCAAAATAACATTAGAGGAATTTATTGGACGGTGCTTTGCCCCTTATGATAATGTAATACAGCATATGGTGATATGTCGCTTGGAGAAGTGACCCCATGACATCCCATTTTGACGACGAGGGTTCCACTGAGTTTTAGTGGTTATCGCCGCTTGACTTACAGGCGGCCGAGTCCCACACTACCACTGCCTAGTTTACTTGACTAGTACACTACGAACAATGGTGTGTGTAAATGAATTTCCAAGCAAAAACAAAAATTATTTCAAAGTCATTTAATTTTTAAAATGTTTTTAATGGATATTTAAATTACCCGAAATAACAAATTGAAATATTACGATCATGTACCAAATTTAATAGGTTTTAACGATTAACTAAGGTATCCTACACCTTATGAATAGTTTAAAGAACTTAAAACACCAGGATTCGCTATCTCCGTATACGTTAGGACGGACGGAAACATAAATAAAACTGACTTGATTAAATAGAGTATATAAATCGTATAATAGGATATCAGAAACTGGATTATTTCGCTTTTTTATATGTATGATTAATTATTTATACCGTTATTTGTGAATAATAAAATCATTCAACGTGTGTGAGTACTATGGATGGATCAAACCTGTCAGATGATTTATTAGTGTAATATTGTCCTTACTAATAATGTTATGGCCAATCTGAACATCACGGGATCCAGACCCAGAGGGCGGCCAAAGACAAGATGGACAGATGTGGTCAAAAAAGATCTAAAGTTCTGCAAGGTTACCGAAGAGGACGCGTCCGACAGAGCGAAGTGGAAGAGAAAGACCGGAAAGGCAGACCCCACCATCAGATGGGAATAATAAATGCCACGGAGAGAGAGAGAGATTGTCCTTACTAATATTATAAATGCGAAAGTAACTCTATCTATTAGATAGTCTAAAGCCTATTTACATATATTTTTAATGGGAAAAAAGGGTTGTAATGGATTAAAAAGAGGAGATGAAGGTAAAGGGAATTATCGTCATTTTTAGAGCTGCAAGCTTGAATCTTATTTTTAGGCTGTTAATTCGATATTAATTAATATGACATTTAAAGTTTGTAAAGAGGGGGTGGGGGTTCAGAGTTTGTATTAAAATCCTAATTAACGCGGGCGAAGCCGCTGGCAGAAGCTAGTAATTTTATAACATTAAATATCAGGTGCCAGTCAGTGCATATGCAGTGACACCAGCATTACTTGATGTCATTTTATGTTGTCTTTATTTTACACATGTAGTGATAAAAAGTATAAAAAACCAATTTAAATAAATTTAATTAATTCACAAAAAAAATGTTTATATAAACACTACCTGAGGGCGATTTCAGACTCGCGTTTTGTACGAGCGTAAAGATCGTTTTTCGAAGCACCTCGTTCTATAAATATGTATAATGTAAAGGCGCGCCTTTTTATTAAACACACGCACAACTCAAGCGTTGACGTTTGATGGATTCGCGCAGTAATGTAAAACAAAACACTATAAATAGACACAAATAAGCAATAGTGTGTCAACCCACACGCATGCCGTTTTAGAAAAACGCGTTTGAAAATTTTTCAATGCTTTATATAATTTTTTTGGGTATCAGTCAAGTTTTTGGTTATTCCAGATTCATGTTTGTAAAAGTAAAATTTAAAATTTGTAAAAAAAAAGTAAAATTACTTTGACTTATTTTCCCAAATAATAAGTTAACAATGTTGCAGATTAAAAGAAATAACAGAAGTTTTTTATTGCAGAATACTTTATCGCTAATTTACGATTACTAAATGACTTGGAATGTTATTGTTAATAGGCATTAAATTATGTCTTACGAATTTTTTCATGTCAATACTGCACGGCTATCTTAGATAAGTTGTTTTGCAAAAATAACTTTTGCACATAAAATTCATTTTTAATTTGTTTCATTGTAAATTGTCTGCTTCTGACGCTTGCCGATTGCTCCTCAAACGGATGTCCAAAATTTTATTCTAAGCCTATTGTACAAATTCAAATTGTATGGTGGAAAAAAATAAAAATTGTTACTCACCAGTAATAAATCACCCGTCTTCTCCAAAGTCCAGTAAATGAAATAAAGTTCTAGAAGTTGATGTAATACTATTTTCAAAGAGGATGATAGAGTGGTCGTAGTTCTTTCTACTTCTGCTTTATAAACTGAGAGAACAATAACTCTTGCGTGTGCCTGTGAACATTTACTAATGACATAAACATTTCAATCTTCCTTTTATAATTATATAACCAGACAAATAGATAGGTTAAAGGAGTTCTGGTGAAAAGTTCAGTTTTTTTAGCAGACATTAAAAAAGAAGCAGTGAGAATTCGTCTAAATTAATGAAAAACTTCTGGACAGTTTTAGATAATTATTTTTTTTAAATTTACACTTTCTGGTTTTACAATGGAATTTGGTCAGAATGATAGGATCTTGAAAAACTCGAGCAAACTCTTCAAATTTTATAAGCATACCTATTGCTGCTATAAATTCACAGTCAGTAACATAGAACAAATCATAAAATGTTACATAAGAATGATTCTTTTCATTTCTCAGGTACATTTGTTATCCATGGTTTGACGGACAGAATTTATTTCTTGTTTTTTCTAGCATTACATATGAAGTTTTAGTTATAAATATTGACTTACCTCAGCTGACGCTGTTAATTGTATGGAGGCTTTGTTCCAAGCATCTTCTGGACGCAGGCCAGATGACATGTACTGGTGAAGACTAGACACGCTTGCAGACAGCTTACTATAAAATATTAAAACATTCTTTAGGAACTAACAATAAAACTTATATCTTATAATCTTAGGTTGTTGAGCGACGTTGTGGCGCAGCGGTAGCGGACCTGCCTTAAGCACTACAGGTCACGGGTTTCATTGCCACTCGGAGCAGATGTTTGTATTGACCATACAGGCATAAGTTCCGGTCGGAGCGTATTTGTCCTTGTCAATGTGTATATGTGCTATGTGTATATAGGCTATAAGAGTATGTTTACGGACCCCCGACACAGGATATAACTATCCTTATCCGTTGAGTGCGTAGCGTTTATTTATTTATTTATTTAGGTGTAATGGTCGTATCAACTAGTTTCACCAGTGTTGTTAATTGTTTAATAAGTGCGTCTTGCGTGTATTTTCGGATAGACTTCATCTCCCACAAAATACACCTAATTAACTTAGCTGTTGAGTGTTCTGGTATTGAAAGAGTTAAAACCAAAGATATTATTAGGAATACAGTATGGTTACAAATTGGAAATTTGAATAAAAACAGCATTATTTTATTTCTCACCCTTTTGCAACTAACTGAAAACTTTTAAGTATTCCTGCAAGAGAACCATCCCATTCTGTTACAGGCGATTCATCCGATAGATAAGCCATGGAGGGACTTAATTGTTGACCTTTCGTGGCTTTATCCCAGGCCTTGACCAAGGACCTGTGGAATATAATTAATTTTTAAACTATTTCTACAAGAAGCCTCTTTCATAGATATAAAAAAAAAAAACCAAAAATTTTAAAGCAACAAGTTTTCTGCTTTATTTAAATACCGTGTGGGCAACGAAATTATTTTTAATTTAACTTATTATATTAATATGAAAATTCCAAAATGGCGTTCTTTAAGTTGGTCAGATACGTTCAAAGATATGTGCTTTAATGTTTAGTATATATGTAGTTAAAATTTTCGTACCTGGCAGCCTGCAATAGTAGTACCGTGTTCTCTCCCTCATAAGTGCAAGCTGCTGTGGACAATCCATTGAGTAGAGGAAGAGCAGAAGACAACATATAACCATGCCCACCGCACGCAAGGCGACACCTCTCCACGAGAGCCGTACAATCCGTAGAACTTACCACTTTTAGGGAACAAGCTAACACGTGAAGCTGGAAATGATTATTAACATTATTCCTATTTACAATATGGAAAAATATTAAGCTGAAAAAATAACATCATTTAATAGTCGTCGAATTTGACGACTATGTGGCGCAGCGGTAGCGTACCTGCTTTAAGCTTCACAGATCGCGGGTTCGATTCCCGCTAGGAACAGCTGTTTGTATTGACAATATAGGCATGTTTTCCGGTCTGGGTGTGTTCCTCCATGGCATTGTGAATGTTTCCGGACACACGATATCACTATCCTAATGGGGGTTGTTGAGTGTATAGCGTTTATTTATTATTATTATGGAATTAGGGAGTTCAATTTAAAAAAAAAGGAACCCGAACGAATGACCTATAGAATTAAAAAGAAAAACCTCACCTCCGGTAATCTATCTAATTTCCCTTTGCCAAGCTCGTGGTTTACATTAACATAAAGATTGTGAAGCCAGCGAACTGTAAAGTGATAAGCGTGTGTCGTTGCGATTGCTATTAACAATTTGTGTTGCTGTGTCACATAGTCCAAAATTTGAGGCTCTGGCTCACTGTAAAAAAACTTGAGAGGTGTCAACGGATGGAACAAAGTTCCTTTCGATTAATTAGGGAATGAATTTTAATAAAATTTTATTTATTTAAGTTATAATAATTTTTTTATTTATTATTTTTTATGTACAAAAACCTGCACACACTCAACAAAAATAATCGTCGCGACATATATAGCAAAAAGTGTCGTTACAACTTTTGGTCTTAATTTTTCCGCCTTTCGAAACGCGTGATAAGGAACTTCGTTCCAATATAAGATCGCTGTGATTTAATTTGCGTTGACATAAACACCCTCGGTTTATTACATATTTTTCTTATTGTGGTTAGTAGTCAACCTAGTGGTCAGGTAGCCTTTGTTTATACTTATCGACTGTTGTCAAATAGAAAATACCCGGGACTTGTTCGTATCCTCCGCAATACGGCGTCTCAGTTGAAGTACCACTATGCGGACACCCATCTAAATTACTTAAGACAAGAAGAGAAAGTAAAGGTTGCTAAGCCATCAGTGGGCTTACCGATGATGTACTGTAGACTATGATAGTATCCGTCGCGGCTGACTGTGTAAGCGCACGCGTGGCGTCCCACTATGGCGCTAGGCGGATTGTTGGTTTAGTCCCACACTACCACTACTTGTCGATGTGCGCATAAATGCGTTTCCCAACGTTAAAAAGGCAAAAATGGCTATGAGAGTATTGTTCTAGCGCTACCACCAGATTAATATCAGTCTGAAATAGTCGTATCAGTAACTATAAAATAAATGTGAGCCTCGAAGGTTACTTGTTCAAGATGACGAAGAGAAGGGAACGAAGTCCTTGTTTTCCTTCTTCATCCCTTCCCCCCACCCTTCATTTTGAGATGATTGGTCTCAGGTTATTGAATATAATCATAAACAACGAGAGGCATAATATTGTTGTATTGGAAAGCTCTTAATAAGGTTTTATAAAAAGGATAAATTACACATGAGGGATTGCCAATATACGAATGCGATAAAATATCACAAAAAATTTACTTCGGTATAAGCTGTGACTGTCTTCTTACAGCGGAGTAGCGGACTGCAATGGTCACAGCTTTAGCAAGATACTGGGACACCGTATTGACAATAGATACACGGACATATATCATGGTGCCGTAAGATAGCTTGCTGTTTGGTGCAGCTTTGAATGTACCATCCTGAAAGTTAATAACATTTACTATCTCAAACTATATCTTAATCAACTAAAATCAACTTACTGCTTTTATTTTTATATTACAAATTGGCAAACAAGCATACGGCCCACCTGATGGTAGATGGTTGCCGTAGCCTATAAGCGCTTGCAGCACCATTAGAAGGTGCCACTCACGCATTGCCAACCTCGAGATATTAGTTCTCAAATCTCCTCTGCCTAGTAATCCCACTAGCCTACAGTGCCCTTCAAACCGGAACAAAGTAATGCCTAAGCACCACTATTTGGCAGCAGAATATTTGACACTGCGGTGGTACCTACCTAGCCAGCCTCTTGCAACGAAAGACCTACCACCAGTGTGATTGATTGCACTGGTGGAATAACCTCTGTTGTGACAGAGGTTATCCCAACAGCGGGCGATGGGGTCGTCACATCCCGACGCCGGGTAAAACAATTCTTACCTTTGATACTTGTGCATTCTTCATTAGCATTCCATCTCGTGGAATTCTAACATTATCAAGACCGAGAAATCCATTATTGACTGTGTTAAACCCGAATTTAGGTCCAATCTCTCCCAGTTTGATACCAGGTAAAGGCATGTGTGTTTCCTCATCTCTGATTTGTACCATAAAAGGTTGAATGCCATAATTCTTATCTTTTATATACAACTGTGCCATGATAATGGAATAATTTGCAGTATGTCCCACTACAAAAGATTAAACATTAACTAGAGACAGTGGCGGATTTACAAATTTTTAAGGTCAGGTTTTTACCGCCCATGTTGGACTTGCCCTGGCGATCTAGCTTTTTGACTCTACAATACTGAATACAGTTTGCTACTTGGACAAGTGAGAGGGGAATGTTATTGGCAAATTTGTAGCAGATTTCTACCTGTAAAACATGAAAAAACCTTAATCCCGATTTTTTTTTAATTTTTATGAGCTAAAAAGAAATCAGTCCCCAAATTTACGGCCCCAAAAATCTGCCGCCCTAGGCTCAAGCCTACTCAGCCTGCTGGTAAATCCGCCACTGACTAGAGATGAACATTTATCGTACAAACATGAAATATGTAACCGTATATGGTACTTACAGCCACCAGGCCACCATTTGTAAGCAGTAAGTGTAGGGCTGTGCAGAACAAACTCCTCAGTGCTTGCGTCATATGTTGCTCGCGTTTCCAAACCACGAATGAAAGTGCCATGACCTAGCTCAGTCTACGACAATGTATAGTTATTTGAAAGATTTTTAAAAGACGATATATGATGCTAACGTTACAATAAATTTGTCATTAATAAACTTGTGCTTTACAGTATAAATAAATAAATAAATAATAAAAATCTTTTTAGTGGTTGACACAGTAATAAAAAAACTTGTTACAAGGGCCCCTATACTAGGTAAGATCTGTATAAATGGTTGCCCCGCTCTTCCGCTGAAACTATAACAGAGTCAACAATGTTTAAAAAAAAAAAAAATTATACAAGATTAAAGTTTTTCAAAAAAAAAGTGAGCCTTAAACACCACAAGCCGCGGGTTCGATTCCTGCTCGGAGCATAATATGTTTGTATTGACTAGGCAAGGATATTTTCCGGTCCCACCCGGACCGGAAATTTATTTGTCCTTGTCTTTGTATGTGTTTCCGAACCACCAACACATGATATCACTATCCTCAAGAAATTCAAACATAATTTATACCTGAGCGTAAGTTCCAATAATTTCAAAATTATTGGCCCTTTTCAGCCAATACTCTCTCTGTTCATCTGTACCCTGCCCGATGATTGCTGTTATAAACATATCGAAGTGAAGCGCAAAGGGTGAAACATCTTTTAGTATTGCACTTGGGATTGCATTACGAAATTGAAACCTGGAAAATATCTACATTAATAATGATTAACTTGGAATTCCTCAACATCAGAGGATATAGTTTAGGTATTTCAAAAATCAATCCCTTTCTTTTGAGTGAGTGTTGAAAACCCATTTGTAGAGAATCATACAAAACGGTGTTGGAGATATGAATCTGAAGGATTTTTTTTCTTAGATATTAAAGGTATATAAATTCTGATATCCAGTATATGATGGAGAAAATGTGCGCTCACTGATCGGTATACTATTGAATAAGCTACTTTCTTCGTCTTTCTTCGTTATCAATTTATAGATTAATACCTCAATTAAATGTCATCGTTCTACGGCGGACATGTAAAACGTGAATTCTAGATGTTATCACCAAAATTTAAGGCTGAAAGTAGAGTCAGAGGCCAGTGCAGGTGTTCTGAATAACTCTGACACTAGGCTGTTCATTTACCAAACGACGAGGCGAAGAAGAAACTCTAAAATACTAGAAGGTATTTTATACCCATGTCATACTTGCCTCACATGGTCTTCAAAGGACATACTCTTATCAGCATGTGCTTGCATTGCTCGATATAATAACACAGACTTCCTGATAGCATTTTCGTATTTTTCCTTATGACTTAAATAATCTTCTGGAACATCATCTCGGATGCCCTTTACGCTTAATATTTTGTCCTCTAAAACAATGTAGATTACTTGGAACTAAAACAATGTAGGAACTAGGCTCCTTCCAGTACAAATGGGTCGGCTCGACCGGTGAAGTACTGCTCTCTCACAGAAAATCGGCGTATATTAACAGTGTTGCGTTTTGTGCGATGAGTGATAACGCCGACAGGCCCAATCTCCCGCCCTCTCTATTCTTTTCCTTTTTTCCTCTTCTCATATATTCCCTCCTGTTCCTTGGGTTGGCAAAGCGCATGTTATACTTCAAGTATTGCAAACGTTTATAGCCTGCAGTGTCTGCTTACGATCAGGCGCACCGTTAATTGCTTGCAAACCGTCGTGAAATAAAAAATAAATTGCTATAATTGTGGTGCAGATTGAGAATTAAACTAAATTGGCTTCAACGTCGCCTGCTACTCGATTTCACCAAGTCAGTAACTTTTTTCCAACATGATCCCAGAAAACGTTTAAAGGTTTATTAAGAGGTCATTATAGCGATTTAACTAATGGAATTGCAATATCAAAAGTATCACATTCGTGTTGCTGACCTAACAGTTAAAAGGACACAGGACTGGAGACTAGGTTTACGATACTCATCGATTTTGAGGTTTATTATAAGAGCACATGAAACATAATATGCAGTAGCTGCACCCGGGCATGCTTTGCAACGTCAGGTGAAATAAAGTGTTGAAAACCATATTTTAAGGTCAGGAAAATTCGCGGGTGTATATAGAACAATTTTTCAAAGATCAGTAGCCTAAACACATTTTTTTTTATACTGAGGAGGGATTGGTTACGATATTGCATTGAATATTAACAGGCACCTTTAAAATGGAATAGAATTAACGAATTAAGAAAGATATACTTAAAGAAATACAAGTAAAAGAGGAGTTATGCCTTAATATGCCAACATGAATCAATAAATAAAAATATAAAACCAAGACAGCTTTCGTAACTACTATAAATGTTATAAGGCGCTTGAAATATTTTATTTACTTAAAGTACTCAGGTTATAATATAACATGCAAAAATAATCTGTATTAAAATGTATACACACCAAAATCTCTTCGCTTTTTAGTAAGCCATGCTCCATCATCTAACAAGTTGGTAAGTTCTTCTGTGTCAAAATCACATCTATCCCTTTCTTTCCTTAAATCTTCGTTAACTTCTGCAGTCATTTTATCTCAACACAACCAACTGTGTTTTAGTCCTAACAATCTAAAAAACACTGATAAAAACAATGCGCAGTCGTTATCGTTGTATCTAACGACGTTATCAGAAGTAAAAGTAAAAGTAAGTTTTAAAATATTTAAGATTCTATAAAAATAATTAGGTTGTTCCGTTTTCGCATATCAATATGTAATGAATATAATTAAGATTCTATGCATTCATAATTAGGTTCTTATCACACGTTTATATTAGACACGCTTGGTTTGCTGCTTGCTTTCCAGTCTGAATGATATTTCGTATGTAATGCGTTAGCAATTCTTTTTTGTCTTAAATATAAAATTTCTAGCAATAAAACTTTACGCCGTTCGTTTTTTTAAATATCTTGAAAATTATTTCAATTGTTTGCTCGTAAACAGACAAAAGATAGACAGATTTTTTTGGTATTAATATACTAATTTAAAAGCAATTCGTTTATCTATCGTGTATTAGATATTTACCTATGTAGTTTTATATATATGCATATAACAATTACGCTATAGAAAATGTAAGTAAAACGTACTAAAAACGTTATAAGTTATCGATTTATTATAACCAATAAATATGATATTATGTCATAAATTTTCTTTTGATATAATGAAACGTTATAAACCTCAGAATATGAAATTAAAAATGTAATAAAAGTTGTTTTTGCTGCAGATCAAATCAATTGTTGTAAACATGTGTAATTTAACATGAATTTTGTTTACCTGGAAATTCGCTCGCTGTTAAACCAGACGCAATAAAATAACTCTATTTTAAAAAGTTAACATTTATTAAAATACCCATTTTTTACTTATAAAATAATCTCTATCACAATGAAAATGACACCTTATTAATTAATAAAAATTGCATATAAAAAACCATATATTACCATCTTTACACCTCAATTTAACAAAATAATTTTATGAACTATTTACATTATACACATTTTTAAGCGTTTTTTATGGACCTACAATTTCCCGCGCATAAAAGGTTTTAAATACTTTTCAAATGATTCATTAACCGGCTCATTGTTCAGGGGACTCTTTAAAGCCTCTTCCATGAGACGTTCATAAGCACGACCGTCGAATGCGCCGAGTGTTGAGTTGAGTATCTGTGAATTTCAATAAGGTTTATTGAAGTCAAAGTAAAAAGATACAACATATACAATCTAATATATAAATATTTCGTGTCACGATGTTTGTGGTGGTACTTTTCTGCAACAGGTCGACCGATTTTAATGATGTTATTTGTATATTTTGTAGTTATGAAACAGGTTGTATTTTTTATACCTCAACTCATCGCACATTTTTTTATCGCAAATAAAAAAATGGGAAGCCCCCATTTTTTTTTGCGATTTGTAATCGACTAAAAAAGAGGTTCTCAATTCGTCACAATATACCTCTCTATAACTCGATTACTCCGAGACGGCTGGACCTTTTTTTTCTAAGGGTAATTGGGGTGGTAGATTTTCAGTTGGTCCCATTAGAATTTGGATCTGATGATGGGATCTTGGAGAAAACAACGGATCTCTTAACATTTGATATCTAGACATATTGCGATTTCAATTTTTTTTAAGTAACTAATCCATTTGCTTTTGCATAAGTATTATACTCTTCGCGTAAGTCTAAGTAAAATATTTTTTCATCGGAGCTATAATAAAAAACTTCCGGAATTTATAAAATACGAACCTCGTCTCTAAAGTCGAAGCTGTCAACTAAGCCAACTGCATTGGGTCGAATCTTCTCAAGTAAATCTTCGTACCTCTTACGTAAATCTGTCACATCCTTCTCCGATAACCGCGTATACTGTAAAAATATAATACAGTTTTATGAAAAGTGTTATTTTATAAAGGTGGTCGTAGACATCAATACATAATATCTTAACATCAGGTGAGCCTCCTGCCCGTTTGCCCCTCATACATAAAAAATAAAAGACAAGTCTCTATATTAACAGGTTTCATTGTCCCATGAATTCTATATGAACCTTTTTAATTATTGTTTAACAATTGTGTTTATATTACGGACAAGGAATGGGTTAGCATATTACACTGTTGTACTATTCCAAATCTTATCCAAAAAAAAGTGTTATTTATTAAAATTTAAAAGAGACCAAGCTGGAAAAAATGCAATAATTAAAATTTTATAGAATATCATAGGTGACATTTTTAGACTTTACGAGAAGACGATATCTCAAACAATTTTTTCACGAGCAATGTGCTCATCATAATGTGTTGAAAATAAAACATTACATTTAAATATTTCATTGCTACTCACCAGCAATAAATCACCAATCTTCTCCAGAGTCCAGTAAATGAAATAAAGTTCCATAAGTTGATTCAATACTGTTCTCAAAGGCGGTGAGAGTGTGTTTGATATTCTGTCTAATTCTGTCTTGTAAACGGAAAGAACAATAGCTCTTGCATGGGCCTGCGAAAATATACAAAATAAATAACCAGCACCCATATTCTTCTCAATTTCATGACAGTAGAAGGTTTAAAGAAGAATGTTTTGCTGGTGACAGGGCTTAAATGCCCGCATGGTTAGCCATCACCGTATGTTGGTGAACTATTGAAGTGACTGCTCGTCAGCCGCATTTCGAAGCAGCTAGCGTAAAACAGACGAGTTTTAAAGATCGGCAAAACCAGCAAACCCTCCGGTGTTGCAGATGCTCATTGGCATGGTAATTTTGCATGTTTGCCCTCTCTAACATAAAACATAGAAAGGCAAATTTTTTTTTTCTTGTACCCTATCTAACATATTTGACAAACTTACAAAAGAAAAAAATTTGAGAGGTGTCAAGGGACACCCGGATGGAACGAAGTTCCTTTCGATTAATTAGTGAAGGAATTGTAATAAAATTTTATTTTTTTAAGTTATAATAATATTTTTTTTATTATTAACATTATTTATTATTTACAAAAACCTGTATACACTCAACAAAAATAATCGTCGCGACACCACACTGTTCAATGCGAAATAGAAATGAAAATATCTGGCTTGCTTTCTATAAGAGAGAGAGAGACAGACAGAGAAACATGCGACGCCGCACAGCTTACAATAGCAAAAAGTGTCGTGACAACTTTTCGTAAGAATTTTTTCCGTCTAGCCCCCTTTCACAACGCGCGATAAGGAACTTCGTTCCAAAATTAAAAATTTAATCAAACATCAGAAAAAGCCGTTTTTGTATGTAGTTTACATAGATATAGGACTACACAACAAAACAGCTTTTTTTGATGTTGGCTGGGAAAGAATCGTCTGCACCAGACCGACATCAAAAATATTGAAATTGAGTATCTTAAATAGTGATTCCCTCTGTTTTCGATTCTTGACACATTCCATCGACAAATGTTGGACGTCTTCTACTCTGTTACATATACTACAATTTGGTGAACTTACTTTTTTCATCATATATGCAAATTTGTTTGACGGAATGTGTCCAGATCGAAGTCTAAGTCTAAGTAAAACTAACTTAATATAATTTCTATTTAGTTTTGCGTTAAAAAACCACGGTATACGAGGAGTTTCTGACTGCATTGTTCAAAACGCCAAGTTGCTATGGGGATTTGTCAAAGTAGTCCCACAAATTGACGTTCTTTCCTTGATTCTAAACGAATCACATTATTGTCAACAATATATTTCCCATTATATCTGGACACCAAATTGTACTCATCTAAGAATCTTATCTATTTACTAACTTCAGCTGCTGCTGTTAATTGTATTGATGCTTTGTTCCAAGCTTCTTCTGGGCGTAGACCAGATGACATATATTCTTGGAGACTCGTAACGCTTGCGGACACTTTGCTACAAATTAGTAATACATATTAAATATCAGCTACGCCCGTGGCTCGCTTTATTGTAGTTGATACACCTGACAACCATCTAAAAGTTATTTTTATTCAGTAATATACACATTTCTATGTCTATACCATTTTCGAAGTTGATACTTCCTTTAGTTTGTTCATTGATAATCCCACGGTAACTATGCTTGTGTCAATCCTGATAATATAGTATCTGTGAGCCAAATTTCATACAAATCCGTTCAGCCGTTTTTGTAACAAAGATCCAAACGCCTAAACAACTACTCAAAAGACCAGCATAGAATTTCCAGGTTCTTTTATATTTACAGTTTTTAAATACTCTCGGACGATACTCAACAAAATATAATACATTTGCTTACCCTTTAGCAACTCTCTGAAAACATTGAAGTATTCCTTCAAGGGAACCATCCCAGTTTGTAGCGGGTGATTCATCAGCGAGGTAAGTCATCGAGGGACTCAGCTGTTGACCTTTTTTAGCTTGATCCCAAGCCTTAACCAAGGACCTGAAGAATATAATTGGTGCAAATAGTATTTAAAGATAATATTAATCATTAAAATATGTTAAAACATTTTTGGAATAAGATAACCTCTTTCTTCTTATTTGGCCTATCAAACCCAATGCTTATGTAAATAAATAGTACTAGAGCGATCCCTTTTCTATAACTTCATTCACCACCCCCTATTTGTCTGACAGGTAATCGGCTTTCTGATACCTGCCTGACTGGGAAGTTCCATGAAGAGATGGTAATGTATAGTGATCCACTAAGACCTCATCGGTCACCGACCTCAATTTGTATGACGGGTTACGAGAACTCTAGCAAAACGAGCCATTATGTCGGCATGGCAATGCTCCGTCGCAAGCGCGCACAAGAGTCTAGACCGTGCCGACTGCCGTCCTCTTCAAGGCTGCTCAACATGGACGCACAGGTTTCTTACCTCTTATCTTAGTTGTCATGACGCTATTACTGTAAATACATATTTGCTACGACAAAAAGATGTTAATACTAAATATTATGTAACTACGTACCTAGCAACCTGCAATAGTAGCACCGTGTTTTCTCCTTCATATGTACAAGCAGCAGTGGACACTCCGTAGAGATGAGGGAGAGCAGAAGACAACATGTATCCATGGCCACCACAAGCAAGACGACACTTTTCCACAAGAGCCGTACAGTCCGAAGAACTCACGACTTTTAAAGCACAGGCCAATACATGAAGCTAAAAAAGATATTACCTAGATTCAGATTCTTTACGATAACAAATTTTCGGTTACTTGCTAACAAAAACGAGTAAAGTAAAAAATGTTATAGTCAATAAAAAGTAGATCCTTAAGAAACACGATTCTAAACGTTATTAATGTCTTCACCTTTATTGAATGCCAATTTAAACTGACTAAACAATTTTTTTTCGGATTGTCTATTACTGTTGGCCCTAGCGGCCTTGACAGCGTCACCGGTGGAGGGGGCCGGGTCAGGAGACCTCAGCCGGTAAAAGATAGACAGCCCGCGTGGGGCTCAAGTTGAATCCGTCCCAAAAGTTGAAAGTTGGTGTTGTGTCGGGCATTTCGAAACAAGGGACCTCGTCTTCGCCGGCGGAGATGCTGCATCATGTGTGACTGTTGTCGTGTTCTGTTTGTGGATGGGTTGTTAGCTGTTGTGACGCTATCGTCTCGGTCTTGTTGGTATGTCACCGCTACGTATGTAAATGGCGGCCTGTCTGACGAGAGGGTTCGGATGGGATAGGGCTTTCTCGAAAAAGCTCTTGGAGAGCTTTTTCATGTATCTGACTAAACAAATCCTGCCCAAATACTATATACTACACAGAAATATTCTGGCCACCGCGATGTAGAAATGACAATTACTATCTTACTGCCATCTAGTATGGCGGCGTCAAACTACATATGTATAAAAATAGTTTCTACAGCGCGCAACGATAGTATTGAGAATTTTTAGGAAGTTAATTCTTACCTCTGGCAATCTATCCAGTTGCCCTTTACGAAGGGCCGTATTTATGGTTACATACAAATTATAAAGCCAGCGAACTGTGAAGTGAAAAGCGTGGGTCGTTGCAATCGCTATCATTAATTTGTGTTGCTGCGTCACGTAGTCCAAAATTTGGGGCTCTGGCTCACTGCAAAGTAAAGATGTTGATAATTTATTGTATCCACTATTTAGAGAATATAGATGAAAGGATGTCTAATTTTTCTAATCCTGAAGACTTCGGAGATAGAATCTCTTTAAAGTATAAGCCTAAATTAACTAAAGTTTTCTTCTTAGCACTATCCCGGTGCTGGGTAATAACCGTCTGCTTATTACTCTTATCTGAATTTGGCGGGTTACTGTGTAGTTCTAACATGCTGACAAACGCTCAGACCGAAACAGATGTTTGTAAGATTAATACAAACATTCGCCCCGAACGGGAATTGAACCCGCGACCATCGAGGCTCAAAAGCAGCTCACAGCATGCCACGACTTAAACAGGACACAACATACACGATTATCTAAAGTATAAACCTTAAAGTAGCGTTTCAGAACTGCCGAAAAGTCAGAAAGTTTAAAAAGATAAAAACTATGTACTTAGCACTCCAACATTTAAAGTTACTTCAAGTGAACAGCACTATAAATATGTAATAAAAGTATTTACTTCGGTATTGGTTGTGACTGTCTCCTTATAGCAGAGTAGCGCATAGCAATGGTCACAGCTTTAGCAAGGTACTGGGACACCGTGTTAACAATCGTCACACGGACGTAAACCATCGTACCGTATGCGAGCTTGCTGTTCGGTGCGGCTTTAAATGTACCATCCTGAAATTTTGTGTTTAATTATTGTTTTAATTCTATCTAAATTTGAACTAAGGTTCGTAAGGCCTAGACATGCGCCAAATCGCTCCGTATCGATTCTATTTCGCAAGTCTGTCGAAAGCTGTTACCAATTTCCATACGTTTAGGAATTATCTAATTTCCTTATCGACAATTAAATGTGACTTTGTCTAGGCCCCATTGGTCTTTCTTTTTAGTAGACTCATTTCTTTCCACCTTAACTACCACGAAAATTAAAATAAAATCATGGTTTATAGATATAACTACAGTTGTCTTCTATTTACCTTTAATACTTGTGCATTCTTCATCAGCATTCTATCTCGTGGAATTCTAACATTATCGAAACCAAGGAATCCATTATTGACTGTGTTAAAACCAAGCTTAGGTCCGATCTCTCCCAGTTTTATGCCTGGTAGAGGCATGTGGGTTTCTTCGTCTCTGAGTTGTACCATGAACGGCTGGATGCCGTAATTCTTGTCTTTTATATACAATTGTGCCATAATAATGGCGTAGTTTGCTGTATGTGCCACTACAAAAACGAATACATTTTATCAGCAGGTACATTCAGCTTCTGCATAGCCTAGGACTACAGATTTTTAGATTAATAAATTGGGAAGCGTGTTTATAAAACATTCAGGCAGCATAATCATCAAGAACCTGTCTATGGAACGGATTACTTGTGTCTCAGAGAAAAAAAAGACATCGGTCAAATAGTTTCCCCTCTTCCCGTCAATCATGCACTTAATGGAATGACTTTACCGTTACTTCTATTATAAATTCAACTTATATTAGTAAGCGATATAGATGAAGACCAAGCTGTGCTTGAAAAACGTCAGCGCGTAGCATTAATAAATTATTTACGAAATTGGAAAAACTACATTTTCTAATGATGATTGATGAATTTCTGATGATTATCTTGTAAAACAAAATACTACTCACAGCCTCCAGGCCACCATTTATAAGCAGTAAGTGTAGGACTATGTAGGATAAACTCTTCTGTATTAACATCGTACGTTGCTCGCGTTTCTAAGCCACGGAGGAAAGTGCCATGACCTAACTCAGTCTAAAAACGAAATAGTTTAATATATATGAAAATATCCAATCCAATCTTGCTCATCCATTCTGGTAATCTAGTAAAACGCTGTGGATTTTGTTTGAGTAAATAAATATGGCGGAGAGAATTTTAATGCGGAGTAATGCGTAAAATTAGTGCAACCACAGAAACAATTTGTCTCTGAGATGTTTACTTTTATTTTATGGCGGTAAGGCTTAAACGCCCGCTGGGCTAGCTACACCGTACAGCGGTGAAAAATCGTAACTTGTCAGCAGCATTTCGATATCAGCCAACGGGTAACCAGTTGCATCTAGTAATTAGGTTAGTTAGGGTGGTTAGTGCAATTTGCCTTCTGTAACGGTATTAGCCGCTCTCACATTTAGATTACTTCTATTTGCGATCAGGTGGAATAGAGTCATCTGACCCAGCAGAATAAGAATAATTACACGGGCGTAGTCAGCATTTGGCTTAAGGGAGGGCAAAATCTTAATTTAAGGCACAGAGGGGGCAAAATTAGTATTTTTTTCAATAGTTGTCACTTAAAATGTTCAAAATAACTAATCTTCTTGTATTTCTGTTTTATCAAAGGTCAGGGGGATGTAGCTGTCCCGCTTGCTTCTACCTCGCCCATGAAAATAAATGATTCCAAATAATACCTGAGCGTAAGTTCCAATAATGTTATAGTTATTGGCTCTTTCCAGCCAATACGCTCTTTGCTCATCGTTGGCCTGGCCGATGATGGCGATGATGAACATTCCGGTGTGAAGCATGAATGGCGAATTATCTTTAAGAATTGCAGCTGGGATCGAATTTCTTAAGTGTATCCTGAAACATTACAATCGCCTTTAAAATAAATGGGTTAGCGGATATTAATTGTCAAAGCCTTTGTTTTTTTCTGTATACAGACGTTGTTTTTTTAGGTTTCCGTAGCCAAATGGCATAAAAGGAAACTTAGTCATTTTACTCGGAGACTGTTGGTTCTATCTACACGGAAAAAATCAGGTTATAGAACATCAAATGAACTTTCAACCACATTTGAAGAAGTTTGATCTACAAATTTGAGAGTTTATATAAGTTGTATCCATAACTTTGCTTTTCATATTACTTTTGATAATTACTATGAAATTACCAACTTAATTTTGCGGTCGAATTTGATTTTTTTCGTTATTATTTTTAAAGTTCCTAAGATTCATCATCAAGCTACGCAAACTTTTATGACAATTATTTTAATTATTTAAGTCTAAATAAACGCTACACACTCAACGGCCCCCATTAGGATACTAATATCCTGTGTCGGGGTCCGGAAACATTCACAATGACAAGGACAAAAAAGTCTGCTAAAAATTCTGACCTTTTTGACGACGTTGTGTATATGCTACCAACCTGACTTGTTCTTCAAAAGGTATACTCCTATCAATATGAGCTTCCATTGCCCGATACAACATGACAGACTTCCTGACAGCATTGTCGAACTTTTCCTTATGACTAAGATAATCTTCTGAAACTTCATCTCGGATACCTTTTATGGTTAATATTTTTTCCTCTGAAAGACAAAAAATAAAAATAAATATCTTATAGGGATGTAAAATTGTATCAGGTAATAACAATATTGTTTTAAAGTAAAAATCAGCCATTGATTAGACGTTATGATGAGAAATCATTTTTTTTTTATTTGGAAAGTAGGGCAGATGACTCTACTCCACCTGATGATAAGTGGAAATAAAGTCCAAACGCGAAGGCGGCTAACAGAGCTGCGGAATGCAACCGTGTTAGCCGCCTTCGCCCTGCCTACCCGCAAGGTGCCTCTTCACGCCTCGTTTGAAGGAGCCCAGATTGTAGGAAGGAAGGAACACGTGAGCCGGCAATGAGTTCTACTTTTTGTAAGTACAATTATACGAACATTGTTTTTCATTATCTGCTGTCCTTACATGCTTTTCTGAAAGCCCCCAGTAAACACCTAATTGTTTAATACACTTCGTATCTTAAGATAAAAAAGATAAGATAAGTACTTTAAAAGTATCGACTCATTTGCTTTTTGCTTTGTGGAAATATTAAACAGGAATTATTTATAGCTAGCTATATATAAAATAATTCTTATATACTTGGTCATATAAAACTGTGGTGCAGTGGCGGATTTACAAATTTTCAAGGTATAGGTTGTAAGATTTTTGCCGCCCCTGCCTCTGATTGACAGTGAGAAGAGGGAAATACATTTGCTACAATTTCACTGTTTTCACTCATACAAAGTGTGGGTGGAGGGCGTAGAGGACAATTACTGGTTGGGTACAATGACAAGTGAGAGGGGATAGTCATCGGCGAATTTGTTGTAGATTTCTACCCGGAACATCAGAAAACCGTCAAAGATAAATCTTTTTCATTTCTATAAGGTAGAAAAAAAATTGAGTCTCCAAATTTGCCGCTCCGAAAATCTGCTGTCCTAAGTCCAAGACCACTGGTAAATCCGCCTCTGATGTGTTGTATCATTATTATTCATAATACCTAGGACCTTCTTGAAAGTATCAGAGGGTTGTCAAAAGCAAATTTAAAAATTTCCAATATTTAATTTTTTCAGCTTTAGGTAATCATAAGTAGATTGGATAAACGTCGGACATTATCTCTTTTCTTTTGCATTTAAATAACCCTTATTGATCTGAATCACACTACATCAGATCTAAATCCGAACAAAACTCGAGAGATTCGTAATTTGCCGTTATTTTAGATTTCATAAATATACAATTTCATACCATTTTAATGTAACTGTAAAAAAATCGCAATTTAAAAACAATTAATACAGATTCTACTATTGCTATAAATTTTTAAAAGGCGATTTTAATATTACATTTCTTATCATAATTAGAGGTTATAGCATCATAAATTGTATCAAAAACTAAAGAAGATAATTTTTAAAAAATCTCACCAAGATCCCGTCGCTTTTTAGTATAATCCGCTCCATCGTCTAACAAGTTAGTTAACTCTTCAATATTAAAATTACATTTATCTCTTTCCCTCTGCAAGTCTTCGTTCACTCTCCCCGGCGCCATTTCACTTTCACTGCACAAAACAAGTGAGTTCCTTGACAATCTAGTTTTAACTGATAAATTTTATAGCAACAAATGCTATACACTTTACTTTTTAAAATAATTATATCACGTTATCAATGATACGAGTATGATGTTCGTGATTCAAGGTTACCAAGTCCTATCGTCGTCACAATTCAATGTTTATTATGAACGTTTTTCTTATTAGCTAGATAGCCTATTAAGCTTTGGCTTCCAGTATTTTCGTCTCACTCGTGCGTTCATTGATCTCGCTCATAAATTTATGAGCTACTACGTTCTTTAATACGAAAAAAGCGTTCGCGTATTATATGCACTTAAAGGTAGCATGAAATACAAAGAAAATAGTTTCAATTTAGCTTTTCTAAATTCATCGGTGACGTACTCATACGCTTTTCTCAAAATGTCCGTTAACACAACTGGGTTTGTGTTTCAAGTTCTTAGAGTATCAATTAAACCTAAACTCGAGCAACGGAATGTTCTTTAAAATTGTTATTCCTAAATACTTCTTGGTGATTCGATCGATGCGCGCAGTTGAAGAGAAGTGAAAACTTGTTTCTTTTTTCCATTTCGTTTCGCGTAATTTCTGTTTTAAAATTAATCAGTTATAAATAAATCGCCTAAACGAACTAACCAGTATGTTAAACAGACCTTTATTTACAGCTGTAGAGGTGACTAAACTCAGACGTCCAAAGTCCACGTCTTGTAATTGTCCTTAAAAATCGCTCATCAACTCCGAATATAGTACAAAAAAACTCATATATGCGTGTCATTAATGTAAACAAAATTGGTATTAATAATTAAACATACTAAATGTTTTATTAGTATATTGTTTGAATGCTAAGAGTGTACGTTTATAGTAACCAACGTCCACAGTCACGCTCGATTATTGTAATACTAAATGTACGGAGTCTTCATAATTATACTGTGATCGCACTACATAAGCAAAGTTGGAATATAAAGTCAAGTAAAATACCAGTCAAGTGCGTTGTGGACCACGCACAGCCGAAAGTAAAGAGTTCCGCAGCTCGATGATGAAGAAGATTAAAGAGTTTAAAAATAATAAGGAATTAAAATTGATCGCAAAAATAAGTTGGTATTTTCATAGTAAACATTAAAAGTAATATGAAAAACAAGTTATGGGAACAACTTATGTATCTCTAAAATTTGTAGACCTATCTTCTTCAAACCAAATTGGTTGAAAGTTCATTTGATATTCCACAACCTCAAATTTTTCTAGAACTTTATATACTTACCATAGTTCAAAAGTTAGAAGGGTACACAATTTTTAGGACTTTAGGAGCTTATATCTCAACAATTACTGACTTAATGAAAAAAGGTAAAATCAAACCTCCTTATCATTTTGAAAGACCTATCCACAGATATATCACATGTTCCCATACGTGGAATTTTTTTTCAACTCTCAGTTACATGTATGGACTGATACCCCTAATTTTTATATATTTTAGGATTTCATTACAAAATCGTGGTGCGGTTCATAGAACACCTCTTTACTAAATTTCGTATAGATAGAGCCAACAGTCTCCGAGTATAAGGACTGTTGCATACTCACGGACGGACAGACGGACGGACGGACGGACGGACGGATGGACAGACTGACAGATGGACGGATGGACGGAGAGACGGACGGAGACGAACGGACGGATAGACGGACGCATAGACGGACGGACGGATAGTCGGACGGACGGACAGCGGACATGACGAAACTATAAGGGTTCCTTATTGCCATTTGACTACGGAACCCTAAAAACAATACGACTCACACGAGATGAATAGTTATGGTAATTGCTATTGTGTAAAGTTTTATTTTTAAATAAATTATTATATAAGGAGATTCAATAGGTATTTGCATTCCATCCCAGACATAAACTAAAAACTAAAATTCTTCTCCTTATCGTGTGCTTAGTGAACAACCTAGTGCCAGAGTTGATCAGGTCGCCCGTGTAGGCCACTGACTTGACTTTTTGACTATTAACAAGTTTATAACAGCCGGGACGGAGTTTTTACGTACCACGTTGAAATACCACTATACGATCACCCATCAATTGAGTGACAGCGACTAAAGTTGCTTAACTCACCGACCGCTTAGTGATCAGTGAGCGCACCGCGTTTCCGGTGTCGGATTGTGACGACCCCATCGCCCGCTGTTGGGATAGCCTCTGTCACAGCAGAGATTATTCCACCAGTGCAATCAGTCAGACTCGTGGTATGTCTTTTGTTGCAAGAGGCCGGCTAGGTAGGTACCACCGCAGTGTCAAATATTCTGCCGCCAAATAGTAGTGCTTAGGCATTACTGTGTTCCGGTTTGAAGGGCATTGTACGCTAGTGATATTACTGGGCGGACGAGATTTAAGTACTAATATCTCGAGTTTGGTAACGCGTGAGTGGACTAATGGTGCTGCAAGCGCTCATAGGCTACGGCAACCACTTACCACCACTGGGCCGTATGCTTGTTTGCCAACTTCTACGACGACTGACTGACTGACGACGTTGTGGCGCAGCGGTAGCGAACCTGCCTTAAACGCCACAGGTCGCGGGTTCGATTCCCGCACGGAGAATAATATGTTTGTATTGTTCATGCACGCATATTTTCCGGTCTGGGTGTTTGTCCTTGTCCTTGTATGTTTCCGGACCCCCGACACAGGGTATCACTATCCTAATGGGGGCCGTTGAGTGTGTACCGTTTATTTATTATTTATTTATTCTAACATAAAAAAAAACCTGGCGGTGAGTGTACGTGATCAATAAATTTGTTAAAGTTTTGCTTGAAGTGTTTTAAAACCTATAGTCAAAAACTCATTAAAATTTATTGAATGTTTTTTTACACATAATAGCAATTGATTTTAAATGATTTTGAACACTACGTTTTAGCTTTTATAGATATGACTATGTCTGTCTTCTTAATATTTTTGTTGGACATAATTTTTCGGTAACTCGGTGTCGATTTTAGTTTTTTTTATTATTATTACACTAAACGTGCGATTAAAATATGAACTTTGAGTGATAAAGTCACAATGTCAACAACACAACAATGAAAAAACTTGAATTTTTTATCGATCTTTATTGACATAATCCACCACAGTTATCTATTCTTATCTATAAACCAAAATAAAATTTTCGGAGCGCTGCCTCCATCTCCGATGACGTCCTTAGCCGTGGTTCGGCTTCGCAGGAGGCACCTAAGGACGGAATCAAATTTGAGCCCCGTGAGGGCTGTCCCTTTATCACGGCTGAGTCTCAGTACTCGCAAGGTGACGCTGTCAAGGCCAGTAGGGCCAACAGCAACACACATTCCGAAAAAAAAAAAAAAAAAAAAATTATAATATATAATTAACATTTTTTTGTTATGGCCAATAAAAAAACCTGTTTTGCACATGAAATAGTCTGTTTTATTTTCGTAACAGTTTTTCCTTTAAATAGTTACATATCGTCGCTTAGGTAACAATTACAAAAGGTAAACAAAAGGTTTGTTTTTAAAAAATTTAAACCCTTAACAGGGTGAAAGGGTGCTTAAAAATTTGTATGTAAATCCGTCATTTTTAGAAGTAGAAGGATGAAACTTTTAAGTTAAAAATGGAGATGAGTAAACATGTATTTTACCGTTTTCTAAAATTCCACCCCTGAAAGATTGAAATGTGAATTCAAAGTTTCTAATAAAATCGTTACTCACGAGGGCGAAACTGGTATATTTGTATAAAAATTAGATTGTCTTAAAATTCGGTTCCCGCTTTAGGCTAAAGAGTTCAACGGATACAAATCTTCTCTACATTTGGTAAAAATACAGGATACCCTGATTATTTTGAAAGCCTCTGGGGCTCATTCAAGAATGAAATGCTACATTTATAATGTTACAATAATATTTATAAAGTTATTAACTATATATACGATCTATATTTGTGAACGTAAATAAAACATTTTTAACTATATTTTTATTGTTTGAGAGTTTGTTCACAAATTGAACATGTCATCATTATATATACACACTTACATGCGAAGCTTAAAACAAAGAAAAGTAACTATCGACTTTCTTTTTAGATATAATTATTATATATTATATTATAATTAATTTTAAGCCTTCTCACTGTACACCTCCTCCACCGCTTCTCATGTTCATCTCCTCCATCTAAAGGTTGCCTGGAAGAGATCGCTGACTTAGCGATAAGGCCGCCTTTTGTACATTTTAGAAATTTGTAATTTACTTTTTGTTTATCTTTGTGGTGTGCAAATAAAGTATATTTATTATTATTATTATTATCTTCTCGGTAGAATCAACCTTGCGAACCATCGGTAGCGTTTTACGATTAAATGTACTGTAAGTACTTTTAAAATTCTACTTGAATAAAAATAATTCTGATGTAATTCACATTTAATTTTTTTATACTGTTCAGGAACTCACGGTGCTTATATTAAAAAAAACAACCTTTAATCTAAATGCTACAATTAATAAAAAAAATACCCCATCACACGATTATCGGCAAAAATAACATATTAATCGACTTTTATCAATAAATTTTACCACGCTGAAGTAATCTTATCCTGAGTGAAAACTCAGCAAGATGAGTATTTATAACCGATAAGAACCTGTACTTCGCACTCGCTAAATAAAATAAATATAAAAGCTACACACTCAAAGGCGTCCATTAGGATAGTGATATCCTGTGTCGGGGTTCCTGAAACATACACAATAATAAGGAAAAAAACACCCAGACCGGAATATATGCTTGTATATAGTCACTACATGAAAAAATGTATATAGTCACTACTCGCTAAATACTACAGATTTTTTTAGTAACTATAATATTCCTACTTCTGTTATTTATTGTGCAACATTCTTTTAACATTTGTCATAGACTTATATATGTATACATATACAATGGCAGGCCCTTTCATACAAACAAAATGTCCAAGGATTTGCCGGTGATCCTTCTTAAATTCACATCATCGCAACGAAACGAATCGATTTTTTTTTATTAATTTTAAAGACATGTTCAAAAATGTGTCACGCAACATGTCAGGCAGTTTTGGTATGCAATAGTTTTTTAAACCCTACACACTCAACGGCTCCCATTAGTATAGTGATATCCTGTGCCGGGTGTCCGGAAACACACAAAGACAAAGACAATAACACTCAGACCACAAAACATGGCTGTATGGTCAATACAAACATCTGCTCCGAGTCAAACCCGCCAATTGTGGCGCTTAAGGCAGGTTCACTACCGCTGCGCCACAACGTCGTCAATGCGGTAAATTCGATTATTTTGGAAGCTTGTTACTAACTTCGTTTTGTTTTGACTAAATCTTTAGACAGTTTTTCTGTATGAAAGGTCCGGTCCTTAGTTTTATAGTAAATCAATGCCTTTTGTGTTTTTAAATCTGGGTAAGTAAAACTAACTTTTTTATCTTTTTTTTATTCACATCTTAAAAATTATACATTAATAACTTAGACGAAGACGGCAACCCGTGGTAAGACATGGCTGTAGAGAGAGCGCGATAGCATAATATTTGTGCACAAGTGATATAATTATAAATACGCAGTTATAGATAATTGTACGAAACTCCTCTTCAACGGCTAAGTTATATTTAGCTATATTTTCACTATCTATACTAAAACATAATGAAAAACTAATTAATCAGTCGACCCTTTCCCAGGTAAAAGATACATACCACATATAAACATAGATATAGAGGCAACACTAGATTGCGCATCGTTGTTTCATAAAATGAAATAGTGTTTTAAATTGAAGGGCCATATAACAAGTGGCTGGGAACAAAATAATACTATCGTACGCATGTCCTACAAAAGCAATTTTAAAAAAATTGTTTGGACGGGGGACTCCAATCACACCATTCTTTACGTTTTTTTTTTCAAAGTAATTCAAAATGAAATCTGTATATTTCAATAGGTTATATGATAAAAAGAGAAAGGAACGGACAGAGAGAGATAGAGCGAGAGTTGCGCACCCGGCTGCGCACTCACTTGCTCAAGTGCTCATTTGCTTGCAGTACACTCGATACACACACGCACACACACACGGCATACGGCAATTCATTACGTGACGATTTCTTGACCCGTAGGCAGCGGAAAGGTTCGTTCCAAAAATTGTAAGTAACTTCATAGGGCCGCTAGTTCATTCTTCAGTTACAATATATGGGATGCACTATCTATTATTTTCTATATCTACGAAAAAAAAATTAAACGCACATTAAACTAAATAATTAATGAAGATGGCAGTGCTGTTTTAAACGATTATAGTTTCGTTTTCAGCCGAGGTTTGATATATTTATGAAAACTTTGATCGACGGGCTCCTTATTCAGTGGGTTCTTTTGAACTTCTTCCATAAGCCGTTCGTACACACGACCGTCGTAAGAGCCGAGTGTGGAATGTAGGATCTGAAAATTTAGAAATAATCATTATTTTTATATTTCTTTGATTAACTACTAAAAGTTCTTTTTTATTATTAGGGTCCTTTAGCCAAATGGCAAAAACGGAACTCTTATAGTTCTATACGAAATTCATTAAGTAGGCGTATTTTATGAACCGGTGCAGAGTTATGTAGCGAAATAGTAAAATATTTATAAGTTAAGGTTAGCAGTCCATGCATGTACCTAACTGAAGTTTGAAAAAAAAATTAGCGAACGGCAACGTATGAGGTATCTTTGAATCGTTTAAAAAAAAATTTTTCGCCCAAAGAATCGGTATTGCGATTCAGTGATTCAGTGAGTAATTGCAGCTAGCATTCCCTGTGGACATAATTTGTACAATTATAATTATTTGTAAATATTATGCATTCAAAAACTTAGGTTATACGTTTGTATAAAGCGATATATTACTATGCCCGCAGGGAAATATGACATCTCGTCCGAGGACCCGCCTTTTTTTATTCGATAAGTAGGGTAGATATCTATTCTCCAACTGATGGTAGTAAAGTCCAAACGTGAAGGCGGCTAATACAGCTGCGGAAGGCAACCACGTTAGCCACCCTCACCCTGCCTACCCGCAAGATGCCTTTTCACGCCCCGTTCATACATCTAACAAGAAACTAATTATTAGAATATATTATATCATAGTGTACCTCATCCCTTAGATCAAACGCGTCGATGAGTCCCACAGCGTTAGGTCTGATTTTCTCCAAAAGTTCTTCATAACGCCTTTGGAGAAGATCGATATCATTTTCAGATATAGACGAATACTAAAAAAAATGTTTTAATTAATTTGATGGTGGTACGCCTTTTATTAAACACACACGAACTTTTCTCACACAAGAAAATATAAAATGGCTTTACCCGCAGAAGATCACCAGTTCTTTCCAACGCCCAGTATACTAAGTATAACATGGCCAACTGCTTCAGAACACTCTTAACGTTATCGCTTGAACACTCAGTTAATCTTAGAACTTCGTTCCAATAAGTGTCTAATAGTACTAGACGACAGTGTGCCTGAAAAAATAATTTCTTATTAGTCCATTGAAATGTTACATTTTTTAGGCCTTACCTTGCGTTTTTAGAGGACGCAATTTTATTTTTTTAATGTGTAGGGGTGTGTAAAGCTAAAACCAAGTTTGTGGCGTCGCCACCCTTGTCCCACGGGCGCCATCTTGAAAATAGGGATTGAAATGGTTTTTACGATATATCTCTTAAACTATTTATCTTATAAAAAAAAATTGTTAACATTTTTTCAACACGTATAATATATGTATAATAAGGAGTAGTGAAAAATAGTACTCATTTCGAAGCGCTGTAAAACCTTAGCTATTGACTTAATGAAAAAATGTTGCGTATAAAAGTTGTTCCTCAAAAAACAATATAGAAAAATGGTCTTATATCATTTTTTCGTAAAATGATAAAAAAAAGTTATATCGAAAAATATTTTTCACACACTACGCAGCCCTACGAGAGAGTACACATAT
This sequence comes from Hestina assimilis, assembly GCA_023373885.1. NCBI lineage: Eukaryota > Metazoa > Arthropoda > Insecta > Lepidoptera > Nymphalidae > Hestina > Hestina assimilis. The sequence continues at coordinate 3,682,434 of CM041740.1, read as the reverse complement.
ACACTGAATATTACTTATCCTTAAAGAAAACCTTATCTATTATCGCTGTATCTAAACCATTTATTGGTACTGATGGCTGAAAAGGTTAAGTTCTGCTGTATGTTTGTTTAAGATTCCTTTATGTTTGTATTATGTATAGATAACAGTATCAAATAGAATATTTCATATAACAATATCACGAATGATATATGATTTTTATTATAATCAATATAATTACTTATTAGATAGATAAGATATTTTGTTATATCATAATTGATGATAAATTCCTTTATAAAACTATTGATAAACAAACAAAAAATTATGTAACATATGTAAAACATAAATGTATAACTGTATCTATGTATTTTAGAAACATTAGATTATTACAGGAAATCCTTCGAATTTTGTATTACTGAAGGTAAACAAGCATAAGGCTGTGTTTAACAGAAAGTATTCACTAAAATTATGTGAAATTGTCATGACAGTTGGCAGACAAAAATATGGTCCACCTGATAGTAAGCAGTCACCGCGACCTATGTTCGTTTGCGACACTTAAAGTAACACTGCGCGTTATCAAACCAAGGGATAGTAGGAAATGGATGAGTAGGAAAAAGTACAGGAACAGGAGGATTGGAGATTAGGCTTCCGGCCCTCACTCATCACACTCACGAAACGCAACGCCGATCTTCTGTAGGAGAGTAATACTTCTTCAGTGAAGATAGCCCATTTGTGCTGGGACGACCTCTATCTTTACCTTTTCTATTTAGACATTCGCCGTTTTTATTTTAATTCTAACCCTTCATTTATAGACGTTTATCCTTCAATTTATATCAATTCTAATTTATATTAAAGAGGCCACAGCATATTATAGAGACCGAGAGATATTATAGTGGCATGGGGACTGTGGTCTAGCCGATCAATTTATACCACTTATTTAGTAGTAGACGAGTCATGCTCGCCTTGGATTGGCAACGTGCTTAAAGTATCCTGCGCGTTCATTGATTGCGGTATTCTTGTTTGCCATTCTTACAGCCTGGGGTCCTTCAAAAGAGCATCCGTAGAGGCACCTTGCAGGGCGAGGCTGGCTAGTACAGTTCGCTTTCTGCAATCATATTAGCCACCTTCGCGTGTGGATTCCACTTCCACTTACCATCAGATGGAGTAGAGACTTTTGCCCTCCGGCGATATTTAACAAAAAAACCATTCATGTCACCACCATGCCACCAGTCATGGTATTAGTCGGAATAAAAATGTAATTAAAGGCAAACCTCTGCGGCATTCACAAGCTGAACGGTTGTCATTAGCCAAGCGTCCTCGTAATCCATTCCGGATTTCATTCGATCTCTTATACTTCTTACGCATTGGGTGATTTTTCTGGAAAAATATATTTATAAATTAATTATATTAAATAATTAACCTCAATGGCCACCAGAACTACGCAAAACCAATAAAATTTTAACCATTTGCGATACATTAATTAAGTAGTTTAATATGGTTGACGAATTATTAAATTACGAAAATTTAAAAGCATAAAATATAAAAATTTTAAAAACGACTCAAAATTAAAAAGTCTACAATAGAAGTTGTAGGCTATAATGTGTTCTACTTAATACTGATTTTCGACATTAATTCCGGTTTTCTATTTTTCTAAAAAAATATATTATTTGGTCCGATCTCGGATTTACGTTTCTCGATCGATTACATATAAGATCGATTAGCATTACAAGAATTTTTAGGATGTTTTGATAAGCCGCTTATTCATTTAATATTAATTGTCAACAAAATGCCCCTTTGACCTTTCATATTCCGATAATTTGGCAAAATTATCAATAAAGATAAAATTCATTAAGCACTAATTCCGATGATAAAGCTTTTTGTTTGTTTATGTGAAAATATTTGAAACTAATTAATTGCATTTATATCAGCTAAATGACGCAATCGTTTTTGGCCCAAAAGGTACCATTATCCGTCGGTCTCGTCGGTCACTGAGCTGTAACCGTAATAGGTAAAAAGTTGCTCAAAGAAACAACGAAAATACGAAACTAAAAATGAAATATAAAAATAAAGCGGCCCCAGTACAAGAAACTTGATATTTTTTACTTTTTTTGCTGTATCTAATGAACAATAGATGAATGATGTAATATATAAATAGTTGGAATTTTCCTAAATTGTGTATTTCTATAGACGCTATAATAATAAGTAATAGAAACAAATTTATTCTTTTGTGTCTGCCTCCGGTAGCCTCACTTGAAATTATGGGTAATAAAGAAACCTCGGTGTTAATAATTTTGAAGATTATATTATTTTATGAAACTGTAAGTTAGGCTATCTAAGATTTTACAAAACGTATCGATTTAGTACAATATTGACTAATTATTGTGACTTTGTGAGTATTTGGTGTTTTTTATGTCTTCTCATATTAAAAACTAACATATAGATATTTCATTAAGTACCAATTGTAGTAGAAGAATATTGTGATCAACCGGCAACCGTTGAGGCGTTATGTATTTAGTATGTTGAGTTGACATGAGTTTGATCAACGTTCGAGAAACCAGGCGTTATTAGTGTAACACATGTAATAATCCGCAATTAAATAAAAATATGAAACTTGTTTAGATTATATATATTAAATATAAACTACAAAAACATTAGCCTATTAAGAGATGCTCACTCTGACTGAGCTTACTGCACTCAGTGATCGGTAAATGATGAGCAAGTTAAGTACCTTTAAAGGCGTCGGGATGTGACGACCCCATCGCCCGCTGTTGGGATAACCTCTGTCACAACAGAGATTATTCCACCAGTGCAATCAGTCACACTGGTGGTAGGTCTTTGTTGCAAGGGGCCGGCTAGGTAGGTACCACCGCAGTGTCCAATATTCTGCCACCAAATAGTAGTGCTTAGGCACTGTGGTGGTGTGGTGAAATTACTGGGCGGACGAGATTTAAGAACTAATATCTCGAGGTTGGCAACGCGTGAGTGGCACCTACTAATGGTGCTGCAAGCAAACTAAGGCTGCGGCAGACACTTACCATCAGGTGGGCCGTATGCTTGTTTGCCAACTTCTAACATAAAAAAAACCTTTATGTGCGGTCAGTCAACAGATGGGTGATCGCTTGACGGTATTTCAACTGAGGGTCTCCGTGCTTCGGAGGGATAGTAGAAACTGTACCAACGTTCCGGCTGTGTCAATTTGATTATGAGTCAAGTCACGTCAAAGCAATTCTGACACTACATTGGCCAGTAACAGACTATAAGAAGAAGCCTATTGATCTGTTCTGGGAAATTTAAGAGTATATCTTACCCTGCAGCAACAGCTTGGAATGATTTAATGATGCCTTCAGGAGAACTGTCCCAATGCACCTTTTCGTTTGTGAAATGACGATTTATATATACAACTGTTGGTGTTATTGTCTTCCCTGTCTCCGCTTGTTCCCATGTTTTCACTAAAAACCTAGAGCAGAAATCATATAAGTTAAAATTTGATATCGCTATAGACTTTACTAAATACTATAGACAGGCCCTTTCATTCAGACAAAATGCCACAAAAACTCGCTGGTGCTCCTTCGTCAGTTCAACATCAAAGCAAAGATTAGAAGCCAGTCAGAAGCTTGCAACATAATCGAATAAATTTAGGGGTAAACTCCGTTTCGTTCCATATTTGTTGAATTATGCCTCAATAGCTCAATGGTAGAAGGGCCGACTTCGCTTCGTTACCGCGAGAATCGAGGGCTCGATCCTGATCTCCTTGAGCTATTGTCATACCCACTCCTAGCGCATATATATGTAATGCCTTGAAAAAGCACTGCTAATATTGTTTAAAAAAAAACGAAAGAGCACCAGCGAGTCTTTGCCATTTTGTTTGTATGGAAAGGCCTTTCTTCATATAAAGAGTCTATGTTCTGGCTATGGTTGAAGAATATTTCTTCGTTTTAAAGCTTACCTAGCAGTCTGCAGCAGCATCACTGTATAATCACCCTCATACGTCCTAGTGGCGGTAACAAAGGCGTATAGATACGGTAGGTTGGATGAGAGCATATACCCGTGCCCCCCACAGGCGAAGCGACACTGCTCAATATAAGCAGCAGCATCGGATGTACTCACCGCCTTGAGACAGCTTGATAGTGCGTGGAGCTGAACAAAAACCGTTTGGATTTTTTAAAGTGAATAATTTGGCAAGAAAGCACATGACGCACTTGATGGTAATCGGTTGTCGAAGCCTATGAACAAAACCACTCATTTCTAGATGGCAATAATGCGTTGCCAACCTCGAGACATTGTTTCTTACAGACACCGTAATGCTTTGCTCTAGAATATCCAACACTTGGTTGGTAACTACTTAGCCGACCTATTGCAATGGAAGGCTTACCACCAGTAGAACCTATTTCTATACCACGATGTTATGAGATATCGATGCTACATGGAAACTTGATATTCTAAATCAATTTGAAAAATAAATCTGAATAGGGGTCATAATGAAAATGAAGTCTCCCACAACCACTTGGTGGAACCAACTTCTGCCGGCGGTCTTTCCGAACCGATTCGACCTGGGAACCTTCAAGAGAAGAGCCTATTCTTTCCTTAAAGGTTGGCAACGCACCTGCATGCCCCTTGGTGTTGCAGATGTTCATAAAAAAACATAAATGCCCCTTCATTATGTACTGTTGGTGAGAAAAAAAGGCAAAAACCTTCAAGACTTAAGAATCTCCTTGCTCATATCGTGTGGTTAATGGACAACCTATAATCAAATTTATATTCTTATCACCTCTGGCAAATTGTCAACGTTTCCCTTTCTTAAGTCCGCCTGCACAGCAGCAAAGGAGCTCCAAAGCCAGGCTGCAGTCAGCTGCAAGGCGTGTGCAGTAGCGATACAGATGAACAGCTTGTGTTGCTGCGTGGGGTAGTCCAAAATCTGAGGTTCTGGTGAGCTGGTAATTGGTATACATTTTTATTTTACACCGTTTTCTATGTTTTATTATAAACTTGCATCTACCCGCGAATTCGTCCCTGACGACATTAAAATTGGCTCCGGTAGAAAATGAGGCATTTGTAAGTAAATAATGTTCCATAATACATCTGTACCCAATTTCAAGTAAATATAGTGATAATCCCACATGAACTTAACATTATTTTTCGGGATAAAAGGTATCCTGTGTGTTAATCGAGATAAAAAGCTATCTGCATGCTAAATTGATGTTAAACAGGAGTTTCTAATTACCCAAATTCATCAGAGTGATGGTAATTTTTGGTCGAGTGTATTGATGTACGTACCTATGTATGTCTAATATTTTACAAACTATCCACATTCAGAGTGGATGTATTTATCCTTAAATTTTTAAATATTATTATTGTGAAATAAACATAAATGGCGATAAAATATGTGGCAGTCAGATATATTGAGTTTTTAAAAATTAAATATCTCTTTTTTGTCCGACGGCAGACTCGCTAATCAATACGCCACTACGATATCCCTAAATATTAATCTCAACGAAAACAAATAAAACGTAGTTTGAAATAACATACCCCGGTCTTAGTTCAGACTGTTTTCTTACAGCTGAATATCGTACGGCGATGGTTACAGCTTTAGCGAGATTGAAAGACGCCTCCCCAACTAGCTGAACCCTTACAAACACCATTGTTCCATACGTCAGCTTTCCATGCCTCGCTACTTTAACATACGTCCCGTCCTGAAATAGTATTCACCTCATCTAGATTACAAAATACTCAGCTATTTAGTAAAGAGCTTAAAAATATATTTTTCACTAGCTACAGCACGCAGCTTCTAGAAAAGTTCAACCTTCAGCCCGCGAGAATAGTTACTTTAACCTATAGGCACATTTAACAAAAATGATTAGTTTCCCATATAAACTTACATACCCTATCAAAGCCCCTTTTGTTATAGCGACAAATTAAATACTATAATTACAATTTAAATAACGTGCTCATTTTTAAGTACTAGAAAATAGTCAGCATCTTTTGGGTGCAAGGCAAGGCAATAAAAAATGATAAGTCATAATCGTGTAGATATTCTAGAATTCAACTCATACAGTTAAATGTTTTTATACCTAATGCGATGGTATGAATGAATTCTGAAACTAAATAGTTAGAGAGAAAGATACTTAATGAATTTCCCGCAATTGTGTTGTTAGAATTGATCACTACCTTTAATACTTGAGCATTCTTCATCATCATGTTAGTCCTAGGTATTCGAAAATTATCGAATCCAAGGAAACCATTATCCGCTGTATTGAAACCCATTTTAGGTCCTATATCTCCAACTTTTATTCCAGGTAAAGGCATGTGGGTCTCTAAATCTCTGATCTGAACAATAAATGGATGAGTGCCCTCGCATTTTCCTTTAGTGTACAATTGGGCTACTACTATACAATGATTTGCAGTTCTACCAACTGAAAACAAATAATACAAATATCAAACACATTGTTAAACCTGTTTAAAGTAGTAGAACTCTTGATACATTCAACATCTATAGACGAGACAGTTCGACAGGGCACGTTGTGCCTTTAAACAGAATATTGACTAACAGTGGAGCTATCCGTAGTGAAGGTATTCGTACTGTTTATCGCTACTCTTGAGAAGTACTTGAGAAGTATGAGCGCTAGAGCCCAAAAACCTAACTCACAAGGCTCTAACTGCTTTCCATCAAAGAGGGTATATACTTGCCTCCTTTGCAGTAAAAAAACAAGCTGTCTACCAATAGTGTACTCTTTCAATTACTTTCGGACAAAATTAATAGTAGACTTCATGAGAATCGATAATATAGAATTGCCAATGATCTATATGATAATCTAATTTAAATGGAATTCTTATAAAAGTCCATTACATTGTCTAAGAAAGATGTGACAAAACTACTTACGCCCCCCAGCCCACCACTTATATGAAGTAAGAGTTGGACTATGTAGAACAAATTCTTCAGTTTCAGGATCATAGGTGGCCGTTGTTTCCAACCCACGGATAAAAGTCCCGTGACCGAGCTCGGTCTACAAAGCAAACGCAAGCTATTCAAAACTGTAATATTAGCTATAATAATATTAGAAAGTTTGTGAAAATGAATGTACATCTTCATAAGCTTTCACATTAATTATATAAAATTAAACCAATATCTTAAATTAAAATTTAGCATTTACAACTAATTAAACTAATACGATGAACTCTGACTAAACACTTTTGAAGTTTCCAATAAAATGGTTATTACGGCGAAAACCCGGTGGTCTGTTATTTCTTTGAATCCGCGAGACGTGGGAACGTAACACGTTCATAATATTAGTAGGAAAATGCTATTATTATGATTAATGAATGAATGTTTTTTTTTCTATATTTATTACTGTTGGCCTTGGCAGCATCACAGACAGATTGTTTAGATAGCTGGATGGGTTGATATTTGTTACTCTTTCACACAAAAGCAACTGAATGGTTTTGAATGAAATTTAGCACACTCATAACTACTACCTTTACTAACTATTACCTTTATTAACACACATAATTCTTTGAACACGGACAAAAAATGGGCACAGCTAGTATTTTTTTAAAACAATAGTTATTATTACTATTTTTAGGGTCCGACCGAAACTGGTTTTTCAGCCGAAACCGAAACCGAACTTTCGGCCTACCTCTCAGTTTCGGCCGAAACCGAAACCGAAACCGAAACTTTAAAAAATATTAAAAATTACGTTTTTACTGAAATTTTTTTATTGAATTTCAAGTTTTTTTAACATTTATTTGCATGTATACATTAGTAGTCAACTAATTATGAACGGAAAATAATTTGGTTAAATATTTTAAAAGTTTAATTTTATGAGATACTATTTGTTATAAAGTGTACTGTTCAATGGTGTGTACTTTTTTGAAGCTAAGAATATTTAATGGTGGTTTATTTAAAATCTCTCTCATCGAAATTGCTCATTTACTGGCTGACTATCTAATTAGGGATAGCAAGAGTTAGTGTTTTATTTTCGATTTTTTAAAAATAAACCTGAAATACAAAGGCTGCAATTTTAGATTGGACTGCCAATAGCCTAGGCTTGAATTCTTTGGAACATTTGGACGCAAATAGGCAATACCATGTCAACCCACAAAATTGGAAAAACCGAGTTATATTTGCCGAAGTGTTGGTAAATGGCAGAAGAGCATTTTTTTTTATATTTGTAGGGTTTTAAGCTTTAAAACTTCTAAAAAAGCCATTATTTAATCATTCAATTTATGTATTATGTTAAACGTTTTGGGTTATATTATTATATACGAAATACGCAGTTTGTATACTTATTTTCTGTGAAAATAAGTAAAATAACTTAAATAAATATGAAATTGCCAAAAATTTGAACAATACATAAAAAAATCATATAAAGCAAGTTGTTTAAAATTTTCAAACGCGTTTTCTCGAAATGACATTCTTGTGGGTTGACATGGTATTGCTTATTTGCGTCCATCTGTGGTACAAATAACTGCAAATTTAAACCAACTCTATAGTAGTTACAAAGACGCCTGGAAGAAATTCACTAACGAAACTTGTCATTATTTAATACAGTCGATGCCGCGCCGATGTCGATATGGCTATAGCTAATAATGGCAATCACATTTAATGTTAATTTTTAATAGAAAACGTTGCTTTTTAGATGAATTTTGATTATAAATGTACATTTTTTTTTTCCATTACATTCTGCGTTCATTATTTCTAATATTTTCTCAAGTGTCCCTAATTACTTGTCCAGACTTATGTTAGCACCAAGGAGCAGTAAGTTGAATTTTAATTGTTGTTATTTTTAATTACAATCCATTCTAAAATTTTAATAATTCTATTAAGAAAACATTGGTTAAAAGACTTGAGCATTTAACATTAAAAAACGTAATAAAGACTTCATGTAAACTGAAGTTACGGAAAATATAAATAAATGTTACTCCTGTTATACCAATGTCCCTAATTAGTTGACCACCACTGTATACAATATAGACAGTTAAATAGAGTTAAATGAAATAAAAACTAAAAATTCATTAAAATCATAATTTTTTTTTGTCATGAATATTTTAAAGATCAATCTAATACTAAATTCTGAAGATTTTTTGGCCGCGTCAGCTTGCGGTCACGAGCTGGCTGCGAAGTTTACCGAACAACGCACGAAAACTCACGAACAATCTAGTATCGGCGGGGCCGAAAGTTTCGGCTATATTTTGGCCGAAACCGAAACTAAAGCCGAAACTAGATTTTTGGCCGAAACTGGCCGAAACCGAAACCGAAACTGAAATTTCGGTCGGTCACTACTATTTTTATATAAATTACCTGTGCGTAAGCTCCAAGAATCTGCATGTCCAAAGCTTTTGGTAACCAAGTCGCCTGCTGCTCAGGGGTGCACTGTCCCATTATGGTGGGTACAAACATACCAAGATGCAGCATGAATGGTGATATGTCTTTGAAAAATGCATCTGCAGTGCGTCTTAAGACTGGACTTCTGCAATTATAATAAAAAGGTAATTGTAAAATACAAAATATTACTATAAAAGCTTTTTATTCGAATTCGTTAGAAATAACTTATCTGTACTAATCTCAGACGACCTTTGGATTGAAGATGAGATGTGAATTTAAAGTGGCTGGATGACCGAGCTTTGATCGGTATTTTTTATTGGGTAAATCCTGTTTCTTGGAAATTATATGAATTACATAATGATGAAATATAAATAATATTTTTCTATCTTACCGACATAATAATAAAAATACATGAAATGGTTATTTTAATGACACGGTTTCAATTGCTTGAAAACACGGATAAAACGACAGTTTCTGAGAATTAATCCTAGCTAGATCGATTTATAGCAGTTATTTAAAGTGCGTAAAAACATCTTTACGACCGTCATCAATAATACTTATGACGTCTATATACGATATACGATTTTAAAGATTCGCCAATTCTTTCCTTTACCACACGGCTAAAAAGTGGAATTCATTATCGGCTCACGTGTTGCACTATAAAATCTAGAGTCCTTTTAACGAGGCGTGAAGACTTGAGGCAGGGTGAGGATGACAAGTGCAATTTGCCTTCTGGAACTGCAAGCCGCCTTGGCGTTTGCACATCACCATCATACCACATACTTTACCATCAGGTGGAGTTAAGTAATTTATGCACCGGTATGAAAAGATACCGACTTCAAAACTAAAAAGCCAGAAATAAATATTTTCAACAGAATGTTGTCTTTAGAAGTCGGTGCTAAGTAAAATATGTATATAAAATATCGGTACCAAAAGCAATTAATTAAAAAAAATATTCTGTATAAAATTATTTATTAATTATTTCTTGCTTTTAAGTTTTTTTTTTTAAGAATATTAGCAATGGTTTTTCAATGCATTACTAATATTTCTATTGCCCTCAAAATAAGATCCAAGCTTGCGACTGCCCAGTGGGGTCAGGATCGAACCCTGAACTCTCGCGTTAACACAGCGAATTCGGCCCTTCTACCGTTGAGCTATTGAGATTTGAAGTCGATAATTTTTTATTATTATTATTTTTATACTTTTAGGTCACAAGTTGTGTTGCAATAATCGATTAAAGATAGCTTGTGACTAACTTCGTTTCGTTGCGTTAGTGTGAATTTACGAAGGAGCACCAGCGAATCTTTGGACATTTTCTTAGTATGGAGGGTCCTTCTATCCATCTATAATAAGTCTATGTGGTTGGCTCTTTTTGTGGACTCATAGAAATGTGTCGAGTGGACGGCAAAAATTGAACCAATGTTAAGTTAGGCTTAATATTTTTTCGATATACCTGTTCAAAAAAGGTCTCTGTTCGAGGCAAACCACTTTTAAAATAGAAATTTAACTTAATATTACTTTATTGTCGTCATTGTTCGTTAACTATACATATGGTTAAAAATCTTTCAATAATTATTATAATTTATGTACCAAGGGGTCACGCTCTCGCATAGCAAGTGGGCACGTAAAAACGTGGGTGGTTATTGTATGACTGAAATTTACTAAATTATTCCATATATATTATACATAAGGTAGGTTAAGCAACTTTAGGCGCGTTCAGTCACTAGATGGGTGATCGCATAGTGGTATTTCAACCGAGCGTCCCCGTGCTTCGGAGGGCACGTAAAAAGTCGGTCCCGGCTGTTGAAAATTTTACAACAGTCGATAAGTCAAGTCAGAGGCCTACGGGCGACCTGAACAACTCTGACACTAGGTTTACCACTAACCACTCGATAAGAAGAAGAAGAAGAATGAATAGGTAAGGTAGAGTTTAGTGTCAGCGATACGTCGGTTGTCCTTTTCCAAAAAAATAATCACATTAAACTTACGCAAAATTTTCAATGCCAGTTATTTCAAGCAAATCATTCTTGACAATATCAGAGTAGATGCAAGATTTACGAACGGCATTCTCATATCGTTCCCGTGCGTCGAGATATTCTTCTGGTACATCGTCCAATGAAGCGCCCCCATTCAGTGCAGCGTCCTCTATAATGTAATTCAACTGAATTGAATAGCGATTGTTCAGTAATCTACTGAATTAATACGTACGATGAGTAAGCTACAGACAGAGTTAAATACTTACTATTTCATCAAGTTTATTTCTTTATATAGTAAATAAATGTGTATTTACTTTCTATTTTGCTTAAGAAATCGTTATAATGATTTAACTAAAGGTCTTGTATTTAAAGTTGAGGATTCAAAATCAATTCAAAATGTAATACACCAAGAAATTGAGTTTTCACAATATGTTTTTCATTTATGAATAAATTCCTATCTCCTTAAATTATCACAATAAAAGATTGTTTCTTTGAATAAAATCAAACCAAACCAATAAATTATTCAGTACATTCTAATTTCATTCCAAGAATGAACAGGAATTAGGCAATTATTAACAGAAATAGTTGGTATTATAAACGGATATAAATGATAGTAGACTAACTATTTGTGAACAATATGTTATTGTATAGAAGTACGCTAAATAACTACAATAATTTGAAAAACTATTTTTAACAAACGAATAAATAAATAAAGCGTTAAAAACTTACCGATTTTCTTCCGTTCCTCAGTTTTTTCTTTTCCACCATCAATAATATAGGTAACTTCTTGTATGTTAAAATTACATTTAAGTCTCTCTTTAGCGAGATCTTCGTTGATTTTATTTAAAGCCATAACAAATAAGCTGCTCTCCTCGACGAATAAAGCCAAACTGTTTTAGCGGTCGCGACTCCCGATGTATTTTTCGTTTGTTCGTAAATGTAAAATTTAATGCTACGGCAACATTATCGGTTTATCCAAGAAAATATTCTTGTTATCAGTATTCGGACTGCAGTATTTTTGCATAGTACCAAAATGCATATTATTTAATGACCTTTATCGGATACGTATTTGTACGCAATTGCCATCAAGAAAATAATTATGAAAGTCATTGATATCATCAAGTAGATAAACTTAGCCAAAGATATTTAAAAAAAAAGTTTCTTATTTCTAGACACTTAACGAGCCTCTATTTCACGTGATTCCTAATTTTGCATCAATTTGCATAATCACTATGACCACGTACTTCGTACCGGAATAATGCGATTTTTTTGCTAATATTGTTTGTCAAAATTTGTGAAATGTTTTTGCTCACATACGTCAGAACGTCATGTAGAAAAAAAACTTATCCAAACATTTAAAGAATAATACGACTATAAGTAGCAAGGCACGGCCTTATGTATGGTATATTCTCCGTAACATCAGTGCCATCACCACCGGAGATAAGCTGCCCTAAAAAGGTATCATCAAATTATGGATGTGTGATAAGCCAATTATAGATAACATGTTGAGGGTTGAGAACAAAAAAATACAATCTGCGTAAACGTAGTGGGTAATATAGGTCTACACATTTTATAATGCCTAAATGTAATAATGTTTTGTCTCCGCTAATTTATCGACTACAGTCAACCAATCAATGCTGCTTCAATCTTCATGTCGATATTCCGTGTGAGGACAGTAATACACGTTCCCTACCGAGCTGACACATTCATGTTGAAAAACCAATTCTACTATTACATACCTTAATATTTCGTCATGATGAACTTTTGAATATAATTTCCTACTGGTGATAGGCATTTTAGTGCGAAAGATCGGCTAGGTATACACCACTGCATTGTCATATTCTGCCGCAAAGCAGTAGTAAGCAGTAACCAATACCTCGAGGTTAGCAACGCGTGAGTGACACTAATGAATAGAGTTGCAAGCTAGTAGGCTACGACAACCGCTTACTATCAGGTGAGTCGTATCCTTGCTTGCTAATTTAGTAACATTAAAAAATATATCTTTGCTCGACTATCATTTCCGGAAACCTTGACTATTCATGGTAATATTTGGCGTGATTGCGCACTTTTTTGAACATTTACAATTTATATTAAAAACTTACTAGTAGACCTGACCACTCATTGTTGTGGCAACAAACGATTCGGCTTGACTTTTCCCGAGAGTTTCAACAATTATCGTCATATATCATTCAATTTACACAAAACCTTAACAAACCTAAGACACGTATGAAACGCTTTACTTCCTCGTTCCTGAAACGCACCCCAAAGGTCTGGAATACTCTCCTGACCACCTACAATGTACGTACCTTCGAATCAACATTGAATAGGTATCTTCTAGGCAAGCGCGCTTCATCTTAGAATTTATAATCACTTTACGTTAGAGGTGATAAGAGTCAAGACCTGGCTTACATATTTTAAAATAATGTACACCTTTCTTTCCGTCCCGTAAATTAATGTACACGTTTCATTACGTTCAGTAGTTTGTAGTATTTAAAATATATTTATTAGTAGTAGTAGAGCCATGCTGCTCGACCGGGAAATTAATACCCTTTCATAGAAAATCGGTGTGAAGTAACAGATTACTGTTGCGTGAAGCGCCGGAGGCCTAACCTCCCACCTCCTCTGTTCCATTCCTTTTTTCCCTTCTGATGCCTTCCCTCCTATCCCTTTACTTGGGCTTGGCACTTCAAGTATCGCAAGCGTTTACAGGTTTCGATGACTGCTTACCATCAGGTGGACCGTATGCTTGTTTGCCAACCGTAACGAAAAAAAAAATTGTAACGTTGTATAACCGGTTCAGTAAATACATTTTAAATTAAAATTAATAAATTCAACCTTGAATACCCACGTAGACTTTTTACGTAAAATAAAGGCAATTTTAAAATTAAAGATATTACTTAAAAATATCCATCAATATATAAATGTATAAAGTCCTTGAGATGAGTTCGTATCAGTAGCAAGTATAGTTGGACTAGACCTCATACTGAGACATCACGGAGATACGGACCTCACTAAACTGGTTACAAAGACTCACGATATCGTATCGTATAGCCCGCTGACAGACGAATGGACGGACGGACAGCGGATGCTTAGTAATAGGGTCTCGTTGGAGCCCTTCGGGTACGAAACCGTGAAAGTACTACACGATTGTACAACCTGACAATCACACTGACAACGATATTTAGTTCAATTCGGTTTCGTTCAATTGAATTTTTTTCAAAATAATTATGGCTTACATACTATAATTTTGGATGTTATAGAGCCTTGATGTGTCGGATTATATCTTCTTCTTCGTGTGCCTGTTCCTAAGTGCCTGCACGGCTGTATTGACTCCACTTTCTCCATACAACTTTGTCTTTGAATTTTTTCAGGGCAGTCGGAATATTGAGTCCCATATTGTGTCAAACCAACGGGTAGATTATCGACATCTTGATCTTTTGCCCTCGATCTCTCCTACCACAACCACAGCTTAGTCAGAATATATAGGTCGGCCCAAGTGAGGAAATACCTAGTATGTACAAACATACATAAACTAAAAATTCTAATTACTAAAATTCATAAAACTAGTAGCTCTTTTATAAGTAAATGTATACGTTTCTAAAATAGGATTCCAGAAAGTGTTTAAAAACTTTCTATTAATTCATTTAAAAAAAAACTAACTACTAACTACCTACTTGTGTGGTAAATTAATGAGTATACTTGTATTGAGGACACACCACACAAACACCATTTCTTCCACACGCATGAGATCTTTCTATGCTTTTCGCCGATTCTTCTTAGGTAGAGCTTTAATTTTGGAGCCGATGGTAGAATTTGACTTTTAACAAATAAGTGTAGTAACGTTTTACGTTAAAACGCTTTCAACAATCAATTATATAGCGCCATGTGTAGGCAGTGCCGGCCCAGCTAGGTCGCAAGGGTCTCCACATTCGCAAGGTGCCATACGTCAAAGCGCTACACGCACCAGCGTAACTTAACAAACAATTTAAATTTATTATTGTTATCATTTAAAATTAATACTTATCTCTATCTATTTGAAGAAAAAATCATTATCAATATTATAATAGCGATTCTTCTTCTTCCTAGCATTATTACCGGTGTTTACCCAGGGTTTGCTTATACGCTTCAACCACGGTGGTCGTGGCCTTGCCATACAATTCATTGTCTTTTTTTAAACAGAAACGTTGTTGTTCCCCTTTTACGGGCTTGATCTACGTGTTTCTGACATCTGTACATTTAAAAAATCTTATAATATATAAATCACAGTTTATATTTTAAAAATTAGGGAAATGGCCATCATTTGTCAAAATTGTAAGGTGTTAAACAAAGACATTAAAAGTATAATACTAATACACAGGACATAGCGAACAAAATCGTAATCCAATACGTATGTCCTAGTCAAAAACATTAAATGTATATCTTTGAATCTCTTTGGTATTCAAATACATCGGTGAATCTCCGGGATACTGCGATTGTGAAAAAATGCCACAATTGTTCCCACCACCAGATCCATTAAGCTCATTAATGTCTGAGATGGTAAATAATTCTAAACACTCCTTGGGCGACATTAAAGAAAATGACAGTTCTTCTCAAATGACATCATTTGTTGAATATACAGCATGGCATATTGTACATGACAATCCCTGCCCTCTTTCAAATATATCATAATAATTGTTGATAACATTAGGAACAGATACAAGGGCAACTTCTTTATCTAGTAGGAGTGCTGTTACTGCTACTAGACGCAGATCATTTATATACTGTTACGGGCTGGGGTTCGCGGATTTGGAAATAAACACCTGATGGCTCTAAATAAGACTTTATACAGATCTAGATTACATAACAGAACTTCACAAATCACAGGTCAATCACAGTCGAAAAGAATAGCCGAGGTCACTAATTATCGCACTTGTTCACTGGTATCACTTGTAGTTTCTTCGCTCGTTGCTCAGAACTGAATGAATCAGTCGACGCGCCAAGCCGCTTATATAACGCGGAACACGGGTTCGAGAAAGTTCCGTCCGCGGAACACTATACTACATCTTTCGAGAAAACATCTTTCTAGAACCCACGAGTCGTCAAGGAAATAAACAGAGAGAGTAGTAAGCAATTTTGAACCTTATGTGATAAGGTGATAAGGTTCTCCGTAACAGTACAAATTTATTTTAATGGGCAATGCATATGCGAAAGTTGATAGCTATTTTGCTCACAAGCCACCAGTAAAGTGATCCATTGTCCAAGACCTGCAAGGGTTTTTTCATCAGAACAACAATTTTGTCAAATTTTTGAAAATTGTAGATCTGACAAAAGCAAGTTTTTTGTTGACGACAATACTGAGATAAGTGTCTCCGACATAATCATTAAAGCATTAAATTGATACCCAAAAAGACTTATGTAAATATATAGGTAGATGTAGGTTATACAAACTGCACCAAGTCAACAACTAGAGTTCTATGTATATTATTTTTTTTTTACTTTATAAAACAATTCCTTTTTAAGCCCATAACTATGCTCCGATTCCATTCCTTGGGCTATTGTCATACCCACTACTTATTATTATTACTTATTTTAAAAGGCAATATTATTATTTATAATAATATTAATAATTAGAGCAGAATATTAGTATTGACTTGAAAAAGTAATGCTAATTCTTTTAAGCTATTGCATATCTTTTATCGCGGGCTTTGAGCGCGGCGACCGAATCAAGAAATTCCGTAAAGAAAATAAAACCTAACACTCCCCACTCCGCCTACCATGTAGCTCAGGCGAGCGTTCGCTTAACGTGTATGTATATGGTACGACTGTACGAAGCTCCGAAATCTGACGAATACGTGTTATTTAATTTATTAATTATTAATATATTTGTAGACTTTATTTACTGTCTTTGCCTTTATTGAATTCCAATTTGAACTGTATAAACGATATTATATTTTTTTTCGGACTGTCTATTACTGTTGGCCCTAATGGCCTTGACAGCGTCACTGGTGGGGGAGAATAAACGAACCCTGCTTAAATACTATATCCTAAACTAAAATATTCTGGCCACCGCGATGTAGAAATGACAATTTCTATCTTACTGCCATCTAGTATGGCAGCGTCAAAACACATATGTATAATTACTAATTAGTAGTAAATAGTTTCTACAATATTATTAATGTTATTATTATAAATTAATTTATTATTATTTAAGCTTTATTATTTTATTTATTATAAACTAGCGACCCGCCCCGACTTCGTCCGGGTGCATAGTAAATTGTTCCGTTTATCCCGATACCGTGGGAGTTTTAATTCCGTTCTTGGTTCTTCCACTTATAAACTAGCTACCTGTATACAAACATTAAGTAATACATTTTTTCCATACGAACTTCCCTACCCGTCGATTCCATACAAACCTGGTATTTACTGTTAAATTTAAAATTTACTTCATATTTAATATTTTCTGTCATAAGAACCTTCTCCTGACAATAACAAACACAACAAAAAAATTAGTGAAATCGGTCCAGCCGTTCACGCGTGATGGCGTGACCAAAGGATATAGGGATTCATTTTTATATATATAGAAGATTATTATTCAAAAAAATATTTAAATAAATTAATAATAATAATTAATTTTAAAAAATGCTATGCAATAGCTTTACCGCGGCAGTCCCCGAGTGCCACAGGTTTTTATTTTTTAAAACACATTTATCTAAAAAGAGCCTATATTAAAATATTATATCAGTTCCAAGAAAGAAGGAAAAATAAAACAAAACTTATTCTATAAAACATTTTTTTTTATATAACACCAGCTAACTATACGAACTACCAAAAATACCACTGAAAATTATCCACGATCATCACTTGAAAAACAATTATTTTATCACAACTTTCCCTGCATGAACGGCTTGAGGTACTTATGGAAAGTGTAGTTGACTGGCTCAGAATTCAATGGACTCTTAAGTGCTACCTCCATCAATCTTTCATACACGCGACCATCGTAGGAGCCGAGCGTTGATTGTAAGATCTATAAGTTCACAAAAGGAATTGATATAATTTATGAAAGTTTGTACGGAAAAGAAGTGCAGAAGTTAACATTTATGTTTAATTTCTTTATCTGAAATACACATTCTGTGAAAATTTCAACTCTCTACCCAGCTTTCTCTTAACCGTGATCGGTTCGTGAGATACAGCCCGCTGACAGACAGACGGACAGCGGAGGATTAGTAATAGAATTTCGTTGGCATTCTTTGGTACGGAACTACCTTTAAACTATCTTTAATAATAAACCTACGAAAATGTATCTTCTTAAAATACGTCATATGTATAAACAATTTTAGTCTATTACTTGAACTTATGTATAGTCAATACATACCTCGTCCGTTAAATCAAATGCATCAACTAAACCAACAGCGTTCGGACGCAACTTTGTCAATGTGTCCTCATACCATTCTTGCAGTCTACCAACGTCATCCGATGTTATAGTAGTGTACTGCAATCATTCTTATTATTAATAGCACTGCCTAAGCCGTTAATTGCTTTCTGATAATCCCAACGGAACTTAAAATTTTTCCGAGATAAAAAGTATTCTATATATACAAAGCGACTGCCCTTAGGTAAACTATTGAATCTAAAAAGTTATTTTTTTAATTTCGGTTTTAAGCTTAGCATACTTTAGTGTGTGTAGAAAAAGCTATAATAATTAGTCATAGTTTTTTTTTTTTGTAATTGAATAATATCGAAACGTAACACTTAATGACAAAGCTATCCATAAAATTAACTTATAATATAAGCTCTAATATAAGCACTTTTCACTTTCGATAGTTTACATAGAGACAATCGAAAGAAATCCAAATTGTAATTTTAAGCCGTATGTAAGCCGTGAGATTGATAATATTAATTGGATCGAAACCTACCTGAAGCAAATCACTCAGTTTTTCCAAAGCCCAATAAACTGAATACAGTTCCAGTAACTGGTTCATAACTACTCTCAACTCTGGGGCCAATGACTCTGTATTGTTCTTCATTTCTTCGTGAAACGTCGCTAATATAATAACACGGCAATGTGCCTGTGAAATAGAAAAAACTAGTTCGAATAATGATTAAGTACTTTCAAGTCGACAATTTTCACTTGTTTTCAGGAGCTTTCTTTAAAATGTTTCTAGTAAAACCAAAGTATGTAAACCAAAAAAATTATTATGTAGCTATGAATATTAGAATAACGCGTGCCGGAGTTTTAATTTTTCGCTATATTTATATTTTTAGACTTACAGCCATGCTCCTCCCAGCACAAAGGGACCGGCTAAAGTAACGGTGTACTGTTGCATTTCATACGATGAGTGAGAGCACCGGAGGCCCAATCTCCCACCCCGCCTGCTTCCCCTTCCCTGCTTTTTTCCTTTCAGTCTGTCTCTCCTACCCCTTTCGTATCGCGAGCGTTTATAGGTTGCGGTAACTGCTTACCATCAGGCGGACCGTATGCTTCTTTGTAGGGTATGCAGATACAACGTCAGTTGAAATATAATGTTTGTACGTGACACTGTGTTATACTTCCTATTATATATATCCAAATTATTAATACATAACAGTGGCGACGAGCGATAAACTTGATTTTAGGAGTTACGTGCGTGTGAATAAAAGAATAAAAAAGTTATTAAAATGTCAATCGGCAAGTTAAATGAGTTCGATCTAAGTAGCGGGGCGTGGCCGTCGTATGTGGATAGACTAGAAATGTATTTCAAAGTCAACAAGATTGATTGTCATGAAATTCAAAAAAACATGATCTGGTTGTAGGATAGCATAGAATTACCTCAGCCGCAGAAACCAACTGAACTGAGCACATATTCCAGGCATCCTCAAACGATGTACCCGCAGCTACCTTTTTTGCATATTTTCGACGCATGAAGAAATCTTTCTGAAATATATATTTCCAAGTTGTAGCAAGAGGATTATAGAAACAAATTAAAACCAACAAAAAAAACTCACAAATAAGACAAAATTATTTGAACACAAAAGAAAGAAAAGTAAAAAAATATATATTATAAAATATTATAAATAAAAAAAAAAAGTAAGAAGCTTTAAAAAAGCCGAGGTTTATTGAGAAAAAAAAACAGTCACGGAAATACAAATAGTACTCGTATATAAGACACATAATGGATTAATTTAAAATATTTATAACATTCTTCATTTCTGTCTTATAGTGATAGATTCGATATTCGGCGTTTCTAATTATACAGTTTTTCAATTGAACAGATTACTAAACCTCAGATTACTAAAAATATAGAAATAGTATCGTATGTTCTCTACGACTCTAAATAGCGCAAAAGCTCAATCAATAAGAGAATATTATTTCCTCCTACAGTTATTAAGTGACTTTTATATCCTTGGTATATCAGGCTAAGTTTTTCTGTCAAGCATCAACATCATTTCGTGAATTAAATTCATCATATCATGAATCAAATTCACTTTTTCATTAATCAAATTCGTGAATTGATGAATCAAATTGTTCATTTCATGAATCAAATTCAAAATTTGATTAATCAAATTCATGATTTCATAAATCAAATTCATTATTTCATTAATCAAATTCATGATTTCACGAATCAAATTCATCATTTCATGAATTTGTCATGTTTTTTCATGTCTTTGATAATTACATACTTTTATTACTCAAGCAAATTTATCTCCATAATTTCGTGGTAGCTGGATGCCTTTATTGTAATGAGTTTGGTGAGGCAAACAGTATTTCCCCGCCAGTGCTTGATAGAATTAACTTGATGTCCAATATCGAACGACTAGGATGTAAGGCCGTTTGTGTGATCAAAACGGTTTAAGGTGGATTTATTATGGTTGGATCCGTACTCACCTCATAGCTACGACTTGGAATCCATATACAATACTCTCAACAGAATTAGTCCACTTCTGCATAGAATTTCTACTGCTGGTTATTTTCAAGTATTCAACAGTCGGCGTCAATTTTACGCTGTCTATGTTCTGCCACGTTTTTGCCAAGAACCTATAGTTAAATATATTATGTAAAATTTTCAAAATTTTGATAATTTTTTAAATATTTTTACTGTTTTATTAAAGTGTTTGAGCGAATTCGGGATTAAGTTACACGACATTTTTGCCCTTGTATGTTAAATCAAAAATTTATAATAAATAAATAAACGCTGCACAGTCAACGGCCCCCGTTAGGAGTCCTGTGTCGGGGGTCCGGAAGCATATAAGGACAAGGACAAATACACCCAAAAGTTACCCTATACAATAAAAAATAATCACGTTCATTATTCCTCTTGATATCCGCCTTACCAACAGGCCTATACAATTAATTAGCAATTAACGGAAATCATTAAAATAGTTTTTAAATTTTATTGACCTATCCCAGAGCCAAGTGGCCTAAAGTCGACATTTGTATGTCTATGGTTTGTTCAAACAGAACATTGAAGTTGGATTCAAAATATCTACTAATATTAGATAAGATTTGAGACTTGAGCTTAAGCTTTAAACGCTATAATAAGCTGTTATTTTACTTAACGATCCTTCCTTTTATTCTTTTTCCTGTTGCTATTTATTTTGCAACAAAATTTTGGCTGTAAAAAATTTACTCTTGACAGATAAGACAAAGTTTTTTTTAAAATATATTTTCTTTTTTTTTGAAATTGCAAAGGCTAAAAACATTCCTCTATTTCCAGATTGCACCAGAGCTTCAAGGTCATCACAGTTAACAATCATATCACAGCGCATTTCCAAATTGTATCTGTGTACGTTGAACTGTGAACATTCGAATAAGAGATGTTGTATAGTTTCAGGCGATTATGTCTGTCTCACCTTGCGGTCTGCAGTAATAGTACAGTATTGTCCCCTTCATACGTGCAAGCGGCTGTGACCATACCATATGTGTTGGGCAAGTTCGATGAGTTCAAGAATCCATGACCGCCACACGCAAGCCGGCAGCGTTCCACATACATAGCGGAGTCTGATGTAGCCACTGCTTTTAAGCAGCAAGCAAGAGCGTGAAGCTGAAGTACCGATACAATTACTATTTAACAATATAGTAATGACGTTGGTAACCCGAAATATACTCGGAACAAAATTAAATGAAAACGGGAAAAAACTTCATTTTCTCTTATAAAGAATAAGATAAAATGAAGTTTATTAACGTTGGGACGTGACGACCCCATCACCCGCTTTTGGTATAATCTTTATCACAGCAGAGATTTTTTCAGAAGAGTATTTCGTTGCAAAGGGCCAGCTAGGTAGACACCACCGCAATGTCAAATATTCTGCCTTAAAGCATTAGAGTCTTTGGCGTTACAGTGTTTCGGTTTGAAGGGCACTCTATGCTAATGAAATTACTGGGCAAACGAGATTTAAGAACCAATATCTCGAAGTTGGTAACGCGTGAGTGACACCTACAAATGGTGTTGCAAGCGCTCATAGGCTACGGGAACTGCTTACCATCAGGTGGGCCGTATGCTTGCTTGCCAACTTAGTAACATAAAAAATAAGTTGATATTTGGACAATCTCCAGGTCCCCCTGCCTTTATGCAGCACTCTTCTTACATTCTGCGTAACGTGTAAATTGTATAAATATTTAGATTTCGTTTAATAATTTTACTAAACACTAATTTGCCATAATTTTCCTTTATTTTGTAAAGCCAGTTTAAATTTGTTTAATAACTCACCAATCGCTAGATTAGCAACTTTGAATGAAATTTAGGAAAGGAAAGAAACTTATACTAAAAATCTTATAGCTTCCACACACACACATAATTTGTCATTGCAACATACATATACATATATATACATACATAGATATATACATACATACATTAGCTTACCTCTGGTAATCTCTCGAAATTACCGCCAAGAAGTTGTTCGTTAATAGTGTTAAATGTATCCCACAGCTTATTGGCAGTTATTCGTAATGCGTGACAAGCTGCTACGGCAATGAAAAGTTTATGTTGTTGCGTTAAATAGTCGAGAATCTGGCTTTCTGGTTCACTGAAAGATAATTCATTCATTCTGTTACAGATAATGCGATGTTTCGTCATTAATTCAAGATGCAAATGATGATTAAGAGACAGAGTTTGATTTCACTTTCAAAACTTGACACGGATAAATTCGTGTGCAATAAAGTATGTAATTCTATAAGTACGCCAGATGGTAATGCGAAAATAAGCGTTCTCACATAATGCTGATGTAATTTACATATAAAACTCTTCTTCCTATGAGAAAATGTATAAAATTAGTATATATAATGTATTTGCATACTCAGCCTTCCTCTGCGATTGTCTGCGTACAGCGGAATATCGAACCGCTATAGTTACTGCTTTACTCAAAAAATTTATCATATCGAAAACGATCACAACTCTCACAAATACCATCGCACCATAATTAAGTTTGCTGTCGCCAAATCTGACATACGTGCCATCCTGTAAGTTCAGAAGAAAAAGAAAACATTACAATGGGAATTTTTAATTTCTTGTACACTATTTACTTTTTAAAGGTAGTTATTAAATCTTTAATTACATCGGTGTGAAGAACATGTAAACACCTCTTGGTACACAATAAGTAATTTGGATTTTTTTTTTTTATGTTACAAGTTGGCAAACAAGCATACGGCCCACCTGATGGTAAGTGGTTGCCGTAGCCTATGAGCGCTTGCAGCACCATTAGTAGGCGCCACTCACGCGTTGCCAACCTCGAGATATTAGTTCTTAAATCTCCTCTGCCCAGTAATTTCACTAGCGTACAGTGCCCTTCAAACCGGAACACAGTAATGCCTAAGCACTACTATTTGGCGGCAGAATATTGGACACTGCGGTGGTACCTACCTAGCCGGCCTCTTGCAACAAAAGACCTACCACCAGTGTGACTGATTGCACTGGTGGAATAATCTCTGCTGTGACAGAGGTTATCCCAACAGCGGGCGATGGGGTCGTCACATCCCGACGCCGGTAAAAGAGGTATGTGAGCGCCATGTTATCGTAGTATGTCTATAACGAACTGTTATTAAAGCGCTTAAATCCAAAATTGTTACCCCTGTCTGTCCCCTTCCTTTCTTCTCCATCTCTCTTCTCTCCTATCAACTCCCTCCCCAGCTTTGGTATAAAAGCTATAACAATTGCTTTCCATCCAATAATTTTCTATATATTCTTTGGCACCTTAGTGATTTTATATAAAGAAGAACTATGATTTACCAAGAATGTTGTTTACCTCCAAAACTTGTGCATGTTTCATCAACATTTGATTCCTAGGTATTCTAAAATTATCAAATCCAAGAAAGCCATTATTAACTGCATTAAGGCTTAGCTTCGTTCCATTCTCACCAACTTTGATTCCGGGTAGAGGCATGTGGGTTTCTTCATCTCTCACTTGAACCACGAATGAATGAATGCCATGGCATTTTCCTTTTGAATGCAACTGTGCTACTACGATGCAATAGTTTGCCGTTTGCCCAACTGAAATATTTGTAATTTTACAATAATACAACAACAGAAAAGCGGCGGATTTATAAATTCTCAAGGTATAGGCTGTAACTTTTCATGTCCCAGATTACTTTTACAATCCAACGAAAAGGCGATTACTGATTGGCGGGCGGCGATCTAGCTGCTTTACTATAGAATACGGAAGTTTGGTACTCGGAATGTATAATGATAAGTGAGAGGGGAAAGCCATCGGCAAATTTGATGGCAGATTTCAGACCAGTAAAACATCAAATAACCGTCACGCAGAAATCTATGTATGAGGAAGAAAAAAATTATTTGGTCTCCAAATTTGCCGTCCCAAAAATCTGCCACCCTAGGCTCAAGCCTACTCAGCCTGCTGGTAAATCCGCCACTGAATATAATAACTGGATCATTGGTTTTTGATACTATTATTTTTTCTCATCATAAAAGATTTTATTTAGCAATTTAAACACTCACTTCCACCGGGCCACCACTTGTACGAGGTGAGTGTGGGACTGTGTAGTACAAATTCTTTTGTGCTGGGATCATATGTAGCTGTTGTCTCCAAACCACGGATGAACGTCCCATGTCCTAATTCAGTCTAAAAATTTGAAACATCATTTAAAAATATAGGTATAGGTAAAATATTAGGCGGTCTTTACACGTTCAATCAATACAGATGATTGCACAATACTATTGAACGTGTGGGATTGGTATGGAAAGATTGTGCAATGATTGAATAAAGGATTAGACTATCTAAAATTTGATTGCCCACTATTTTGATTTCACCATGTAGGCTTAATATTGCATGACATTTTTTGCCACGACGACAGGTCTACTCAATTCGTCTCTGGTAAAAATCGCCATTATATCGACAAGCCAAGAAAAAATAATAATCCTAAGTAAAAAATATGACCATTTTTATAGTAGGTAACTTTTATTCGGTTTATTTATAAAGTCAACAACTTTTCGCTACGAGTGATGGTTACCGACATGGAAGCGAAAAACTAAAAAAAGTTGAAACTAAAGGGTTGCGCAGCTTGGTTATGAAGAATCTTAAGGACTTTAAAAATAATAACGAATATAAATCGACCGCAAAAATAAGTTGGTAATATCATAGTAATTATTAAAAGTAATATGAAAAACAAAGTTATGGGAAAAACTTATATATCTCTTAAATTTATAGACCTATCTTCTTCAAACCAAATGTGAATGAAATTTCGTGCGGTATTCTGCAAGCTCTAATTTTTCCAGAATTTTAAATTCCATAGTTCAAAAGTTAGAGGGGGAGACATAATTTTTACGACTTTAGGAGCTAATATCTCAACAACTACTGGCTGAATGAAAAAAGCCAAAATCAAACCTCCTTATCATTTTGAAAGACCTATCCAAAAATATCTCACACATTGCCATACGTTGAAATTTTTTTCAATCGTCGGTTACATGTATGGACTGCTACCCTTAATTCTTATATATTTTAAGATTTTATTACAAAATCGTGGTGCGGTTCATAGAATACACCTATTTAGTAAATTTCATATAGATAGAGTCAATGGTCTCCGAGTAAAATGACTGTGACATACGGACGGACGGACAGACGAACAGACGGACGGACGGACAGACGGACATGACGAAACTAAGGGTTCCGTTTGTCATTTGGCTACGGAACCCTAAAGAGGGGACTTCTTTAAAGGGCCACCTTTTTCATACGATTGTTCTCTATTTATATATAGTTTAAAGTATGAATATTGTCATTGTTGGCTACCTTAGACAAATAAAGGTCTAATTTGGCTACATACTTGAGCATAACTGCCAATTATGTTGCAGTTCCAAGCCCTCGCAAGCCATTGAGCCTGCTGCTCCTCAGTGCCCTGGTTAATGATAGCTGGTATAAACATTATGTAATGGAGTCCTAATGGTGAACCTTCACTCATTGCTGAAGAACGAAGAAGATTTGCTACGACGCTCCTGAAACAAGAATATCAAACTTCAATATCAGTAGTACCTAGAGCCACGGGCCAGCTCGACCAGGGAAGTAGAACACACCAAAGAAAAACGGCGTAAAGTAACAGTATCAGTACTGTTGCGTTTGGTGCGAGAAGTGAGAGCGCCGGAGGCCCAATCTCTCATCTCTGTTCCCTTCTTATCCTATTCCTTCTATCCCTTGAGTTGGTAAAGCGCATGTATCCCAATTCCGCGCATGTATCTTCAAGTATCCCAAGCGTTCTTAGGTTGCCATGGCTGCTTACCATCAGGCAGAACGTAGGTAAGCTTGTTTGCCAACCGTCAACATAAAAAAAATGTTAAAAATCATCCTTATATTGTGGATGATGCCTCATGCACAGCATATTCGGTGCTATATTTCGCTTTATGAAGACCTTTTTGCCTTGCCTAAGCTAAGCTTTTCAAAACTGGTTAATATGTTACCCTAATATCTGTAATAGTCATTTTTTTTTTGCAATTGAAAATTTACATTTTAATTTTGCGTTTTTATAATTTAAATTCCCTTAAAAGTATAAAAACTAGCTATATAAAACAAAAAAAAAATATTTTCAGTAACGACATCATTTATAATAACTAAATGCTTACATAAAAGTGCTAGGCAGCTAGCATGATCTACCTTCGAAATTCAGTTCAGTTGTTCCGAGAGAGAGAGGTACTCAAGCGACCAGAACAACATAGATTAACCACTAACCACTCGAGATACAATTTTTGAAATAATTTTATACTTTATTCAATTTTCGTGCAAATTTTAAAAAGTCAAAACGCCCACGAATTTGAAAAACATCAGACCTCGTCACTCATTCCATGAGAAACTGTCCTCTTATCACGGCCAAATCTTGGTTGACGCCTTAGATTAAGACAATATACGTACAAAAAAAAGTAACAATTGGTTTTCGTATTACGTAGGTACCTATTTTTAGCACGATATTACCATTATATGCTAAATAGCCGACAAAATAAACAAAATAGTATAATACGACGATGTTGTGGTGCAGCGGTAGCGAACCTCTCTTAAGCGCCACAGCAGATGTTTGTATTTACCAGACAGCCATGTTTTCCAGTTTGGGTGTGTTTGTCCTTGTCATTGAATATGTTTCCGGACCCCCGCCCAGGACATAGCTATCCTAATGGGGGCCGTTGAGTGTAAAGCGTTTATTTATTTAAAAAATATCGTGCCCGTATCGTGCATATTCAAATACAACAAAATAATTACGTAAACGTGCACAATATAGTGTGCTAAGTCAATTTTTTTTTCCTAACACTCTTTTTTTCAAGACATTACTAATATTCCTATTGCTCCTCCAAATAAGCTCGAAGCTTGCGCTAGGAGTGGGTACGACATTAGCCCAAGGGGTCAGGACCGAACCGGTATCTCTCGCGTATTGAGGCTTCAAATTATATAATTATATTACACACTACTTTATAAGCAAATACTATTGATAAGATTAAGGTTATATGTAAATACATTGTTAAGGTTCAACACGGTATATTCAATTGTGTTTCAATTTAAAGAAACTACTAACGTTGTAGCTTGCTGGTAGCGAGCACTGGTCTCTGTGTCTGATAATAATTGTTAAAACTCTTGATATGTGCTCTTATCTAATGAGTTACTGATTCGCCGTTTACGTTGCGCAGGTCAGATAGCAATCACTCTGTGTAACTAGTAACCTGTCAAATCAAGATAAGAGTATAGGCAGACCCTTGGCAAATGCCGGGAATAATGCTAGGAGGAAGAATTATTATTATTATATTATTTCATGACGGTTCGCAAGCAAGCATACGGTCCGCCTAATGGTAAGCAGTCACTGCAACCTATGATCGCTTGCGATACTTGAAGTATCACATGCACATTACCAACCCAAGGAACAAGAAGGGAAAAAAGGAAGGGAATAGAGGTGTGGGAGATTGGGCCTCCGGCGCTCTTATTCATCGCACGAGAAGCAACAGTAGTTATTTTACGCCGATTTTCTGTGAAAGGCTAGTACATCCCCGATCGAGGCGGCCCACTTGTGCTGGGAGAAGCATGGGTCAAAATCAAATCAAAATTATTAAATCAAAATTATTTTTATTCAAGTAGACTTTTAAAAAGTACTTTTGAATAGTCAAACGCTACCGACGGTTCGGAAGGTTGATTCTATCGAGAAGAACCGACAAGAAACTCGACAGTTACTCTTTTCAAATATATGTTTTTTACAATTGTATTCTTTCATATAAAATTTGGTTCTTGAATGAGATCCAGCAATATTAAGAGTCCCAAGCAATTTTATCGGAAAAATATTCCTCTAACGAATAATAGGCTTTATTGATAAGTTTATTTTTATATACATTTGGAACTTGCTTGTTGGCAGTTCTAATAAGCAATCTGGAATTTTGTTGAAAATGCGAATACCTAGCCCCTTAAAAGAATTACTGACTTTACGCAGATGAAAGCTAGGATTACAAAGTTTATTTTTGTTTCTAGTGTTAATTGAATGTACATCGCTATTTTTGCTAAAAGAGTTTAAATTATTCCTAATATATAAGAGGTTAGAATAAATAAATTGTGACACCACAGTCATTATGCCTATATCCTTAAAAACATCTCTTAGAGAGGCCCGCGCTCCTAAATTATAAATTGCCCGAATTAGCCTTTTTTGAAGAATAAAAATAGTATTAATGTCAGCCGCCTTTCCCCAAAGAAGGATACCGTATGACATAATACTATGAAAATAACTGAAATATACGATTCTCGCTGTTTCTACGTCAGTTAGTTGTCTGACCTTCCTCATAGCATAAGCAGCGGAGCTGAGCCTACTCGCTAGAGATGACAAATGAGCGTTCCACTGTAGCTTGGAATCCAAAGTTATGCCTAGAAATTTAGTTGTGTCAACTAGACTTAAGCTTTCACTATTCATTTTCAAATTTGGACTAATTTGTTTAACATTAGGCATCGAAAAGTTCACACATTTAGTCTTCTTTGCGTTAAGAACTAAATTATTCATGGTAAACCAATGTTGAGCACGTGACAACGTATTATTTACTTCGTCATAATTTTTTAAATTCCTGTCAACCTTAAAATTAATGAAGTGTCATCGGCAAATAACACAATATCACACAGCTCTTTTAAAAAATATGGAAGGTCGTTAATATATATTAAGAACAGAAAAGGACCTAAAATGGAACCCTGTGGAACACCCATTTGCACGGAAGAGCCGGAAGACATCACTACCATACAAGAATATTATGTAATTAAAATACCTCTTATATAAGAACTTCCTTGATTGGAAAATATATTTAATACCTACGTACATTGTAAATATTAATCTGTAAAATTACTCATTTTTATTGCCTACATATGAAGTTCTAAAGGCAGTAAAAATGTTATAAGTATATGCATATATAAATGCAATGCATGCAATGCAATTTATAAATGCATATGGTCAAGCAGAACTACCTGCTATAATTAGTTTCTTGCTAATGCGTTACGTCATTTAGGAAGCCTATACACCTTCAATATTATTGCGCAATCTTTCAATACTAAACCCACATTTTCAATAGTTTTGTTTAATCACCAGTAGTTATTGCAGAATAATATTGTGACCGCCTAAAGCATTGCAAAACTAAGAATACCATCAAGAGGGAGATCATATTAAAATTACCATTAGAAAGGATCCCAATTTAAACACTGTCGATAAATGGTCATAAATGTTGCCAAACCAAAAAGCACGCTTTGCCAACATAAATAGATAAGCGCTACATACTCAATGCTTTTCCAAGCATTACTAATATTCCTATTTCCCGTCCACATAAGCACGACAATAGCCCTGAGGATCGAACCCGCGACTCTCGCGTTAACGGAGTGAAGTCAGCCTTTCTACCGTTGAGCTGTGGAGGGTATGACGTGAGAAATGCCCCCAACACAACGGGAGGATCCTCCGACCAGGTGGGTGATATTGCCTGGCGGGTCGAAGCCCAACGACTTACGTTGGAAAGTTGTATATATAGCTCAAGAGCGTAGGAAACTTTGATAGCGCGATTTAGGATGGTGACGATCATTGGTCTTCCATATCGTTGCGTAGTATGCCCTGTAGGTGTCGTTGTAGCTTGATGCGACATTGTGACAATCTTGTCTTTTCTTTCGCATTACTTCGTGTTGCGTGTAGATGTCGCTACATCACTCCCATCCCGAGACCGGAGGTCGATGAGAAGCTTGAAGAGTCTTGAGTGCTTGCCAATGCCAGTGGATATGGTTCCAGTGAGTCGGAACCAGCTGTCGCGTAGTTCACGGTGAGTCAGAACTGTGTGCGGTGAGTTGCTGCTACACGTGCTCCTGTGAGTCGAAGTGATGGCGTGTAGTGGATGAGTGTACGATGCTGCTACACGTGCGCTCCAGTGAGGCTGGCTGCTGCATCGACCAGGAGAGAATGGCTCTGCCAGATGACCGGCCGAAGTGCAGTGTGCTGTGCCAATCGCTGATGAAGCCGAGAGCGTTGACCAGGCCTGCTCGTTCGCTGCATGCTTGTGGTCAGGGTACCCGAAGAGGCTGAGTGTTTCTGGCTGGCGGTATGCGTTGCTAGACTGATTGCTTGATTGCTTGGTGAAGGGGTCTGGGGATGATGTATGATACCTAATGCCACTACAAGGGCTGCGAAGGTTGGATGTTCTGAGGGTTCACCAAGTGGAAGGTGAAGATCACGTCGGGTGTCATCACTGTGGAGGTGAAGACGTGAGGAACGTATCCAACACGAAGGGGAGGATCCTCCTACCAGGCGGGTGATATTGCCTGGCGGGTCGAAGCCCTAGGCCGAAGACCTACGACTTATGTTGGAAAGTTGTATATGTAACTCAAGAGCGTAGGAAACTTTGATAGCGCGATTTAAGATCGTGACGATCATTGGTCTTCCATATCGTTGCGTAGTAGCCCTGTAGGTGTCGTTGTAGCTTGATGCGAGATGTGACAATCTTGTCTTTTCTTTCGCGTTACCTCGTGTTGCGTGTAGATGTCGCTACAGAGCTATTGAGGCTTTATGAAAGATTGCCTGATTAAAGCAATAAGCAGCGTTCTAAAGCATCAAAAGAGACGTCAATGTGCGCTATTTACTGACATGAGAAATAGACGAATGGACATCAAGAAGACAAGGGAAAGGCTCTGAGCCGCCGGCCCTCACATTCTCTATGCAGGGCCGTCTTAATCCATATTGCGGCTCTTAAGGACAAAAAAGTGGCTAAACTACGTAAATGCACTGATATAAAGTACATAAATATGACTTCAAAAAAGAGTACATTCTATGTTCGGCTGTGTGTATGTTTTTTTTTGGATGTTCACCGATTCCTCCGTCAGTTGTGAACTGATTTTGATTTCTTTTTTCATGATGGAATATTATTATTTTATGAATAACCTTTTTTGTACCTCTTTGGATAAAAAGTAAACGTCCTTCATAGTAGGTAGTAATAACTCCGGCGAGTTAAGATGAGACCTGGCTTTTATGACGTTTGAAAAGTACCTACTGTATGGAAAAAAAGTTTTGTTTATATTCTTATTTTTTTACAAAAAACATTTCATATTTAATCTCATGAGTTTTTTTTAAAAGTTATCTTAAATTTTATGTAGTATTCATTACTAAGACAATATTTCACAATTCAAATGTTCACAACTATTAATATGACATTTAGCTTCAGTTTTAAGGGATATTGATAATATGTTATTTTTTATTATTCGGTAGCATAAATATTGTAATAATTTTAAATAAAAAAATATACATTCAACCCACTACCTTATATATAGGATTCATTAAAAAAAGTATGAAATGTATTTCGTAAAAATAAAATACAATCGTGATTGTATTCTAAAATATTTATGCCATCGAATATAAAATACATGTTATATATTTAATACTGGATCTTCATATCATATTGATAGTAATAACATCTGAATTGCGAAATATTTTCCTAGTACATCAATACTACTTAAAATTTACGATAAATTTTTAAAAATGTTAAAAGATTAAGTATAAAATATTTTTGGAACAAAAACAAAACCTTTTTTGCATGCAGTACGTTTCATAAACGTCACCAAGCCAGGTCTCATGTTAACCCACCGGAATTATATATATTTACAAAACGTATCTTAAACGACTATACATATTATAAATTTTCCTTACATATAATTAATAAAATTAAAATGTCTGCTTGTATGTTTTAAGTAATAACTATATACACGTATACACGGCATAAGACCAAATAACATTTTTTTTTTTTTTATTACGGCTAATCTGGTAAATGTGGTAAGCTGGTATTATAGCGAGTAACTGGCCAAAGTTAAAGCGTATTTACGAAGACAATTTTGAAATTTTGTTAGTAAGGACCGGCATCCTTAGTTTATAGTAAATCTATGCTAAACATTGTTTCATACACCACGCAAGCGAAGCACAGTTAGAATTTTAACGTAATTATAAAACTTACCTGTAATTATTCAATGTTGTTTTCCCGTCTTCTATCGTGCGACGAAACAAGTTGAACGCAATTACAGATTCCTTAATAGAGTTTTCGTATTTCTCCTTGTGACTCAGGTATTCATCCGGCACACCCTCGACCTCATACATTTCACTTAAAAAGATATCCTCTGAAATATGTGGTTAAAGACTTTATTTCTCATAAGAACTTTACATAGTTCACTTATAATGAGCTTAAAACTAATATTATATAATATATATATTTTTTGTTTCTGGAGTTGAGGTCTATGTAATTTTTTTTTATTATCATTAAGATTTACATTTAGATTATTTCAAAATCAAAGCATGCATACCTATAGTTAGTTTAGTTATACACATACACACATACATACACACATACATACACACATATACACATATACATATAAGTATAAGATTAAATAATTTAGTTTTTTTGTATAATAATTTTGTTGGCATTAAATAGGGATAATGAAACAATGTTTTAATTATTTTGTTCTGAGTTCTTTGTAGTTGGCTTAGGTAACATTCAGCAGCCGATCCCCATATTTCCATAAGATATTCTAAATCTGATTTTACTAGAGAATTATAAACGCAGTTATCATTCATTTTGATTTGTAACGTAATATTATGTATTTTCTATGTGACTAAATTGCATAAACTTTACCGACTCCGTGTCTATGCTTAATTGGGAAGCAAACATTTGCCCCATCTGATGCTAAGCAGTTGCTGTAGCTTATGAGCTCTTGAAGTTTTATACTGTGTTGCTCGGGCGTTGCCAAGAGAGATATTATTATTATTATTCGAGATATATTATTAGATTCCTTAAATTTACTTTGCCCAGTATTTCACTAGCTACAGAGTCCTTCAAACCTAAATACAGTTATGCAAAATACTTACAATGCTGCTTTACGGTAGAATATCTGACACTGCGATGGTACCTACGTAGCCGGCTTCTTGCAATAAAAGGCCTACCACCTAAACTTAAATAACCTAGCTAAATAAACTAGCTACTAATAATGTACAACTACCATCTGCCCAGGACTTCGTCCGCGGTGACCTTAGAATTGGCTCCAGAGACAAATGAATCATTTGTAAGTTACAATGTTAATGAAATTGAATTTTAGCTGAAAACGTTCTATAGCATCTTTTTTGGGCAATCCCACAGGAACCGAGGGTTTTGCTGGGATAAAAACGTATCTAATATGTTAATCCAGATAAAAAGCTATCTGTGAGCTGAATTTCAACCCAATCCGTTAAGCCGTATGTGTGGTTCAGTAAGAAACTAATTAACATAATTGCAGTATGTTTTTGATATAGTTTTTTCTGCGCCGCTTGGAAAACCAGGGTCCGCGGTCTTCTAGCTAAGGCTGTTCGGGGAGTAGATATAGGTGTGCGTGACTTGAGAAAGCTGAGATCTTCTCCTCTGTCCTCATACACCACGACCTCATATTTTTCAGAGGCTTCTAGGCACCCTGGGTTGGTAACCTTCCACTCTATCTTTTAACAGTCCCACCGACATGGTATCGACGCTTATTTTATTATAACTCTTATTTTATTTTATTAAAACAATTTTGTATTTTACGTAGTTGAAAAATTATAAAATATTTTTTTTATATATTGATAGTGATCGTTTTTACTACATTTTTTTACTACAAAACATACAAAAAAACATCTCCAAGTCGGTAATCGATTTAAAAGTACCTGGCTGATGTTTCATTATAGAAGATATAAAAACTTAATATAATAATAACAGACAATCAATTTCTAAAAAAATATTATCAAAAAATGTTTGTTTGCGTATCTATCTGCATGAACGCGCATCACGCCAAAAAACTGTATGAAATTGGATGCGGTTTTCACAGCTGTATTGTTGCAGGTCCAACTTAAAACTAGCACATATTTTTTTCTACGCAGACGAGATAGATGTTACTAGGTACTTATAATAAAATAATTATCTGTCAAGTGCGTTGTTGACCACGCACAGTCGAAACTAAAGGGTTCCGCAGCTTGATGTTGAGAAATATAATATAGGATTTAAAAATAATAACGAATTAAATCGACCGCAAAATGAAGTTGGTAATTTCATAGTAATTATTAAAAGTAATATGAAAAACAAAGTTATGGGAACAACTTATGTGTATCTAAGATTTATAGACCTATGTTCTTTATAAACCAAATGTGGTTGAAAGTTCTTTTGATGTCCTACAACCTCAAATTTATCTAGAATTTTAAATCCCATAGTTCAAAAGTTAGAGGGGGGGACACAATTTTTATGACTTTAGGAGCTAAAATCTCAACAACTACTCACTTAATTAAAAAAAGCCAAAATCAAACCTCCTTATCATTTTGTAAGACCTATCCAATGATATCTCACACGTTGACATACGTTGATTTTTTTTTAACACTCAGTAACATGTATGGACTGCTACCCTTAATTCTTATAATATATCTTAAGATTTCATTACAGAATCGTTGTGCGGTTCATAGAATACACCTATTTACTAAATTTCGTATAGATAGAGCCAACAGTCTCAGAGTAAAACGAATGTGACATACGGACGGACGGACGGACAGAAGGACATGACGAAACTATAAGGGTTCCGTTTTTGCCATTTGGCTGCGGAACCCTAAAAACGAATTTTATTATTATGACATAAATAGTAAATAAGTAATTTCACTCGCCAAACGCCACCAAGATACCTAATCAAACTCTCTATAATATAAAAATAAATACCTCGTTCTTTCCTCTCTTTAGTTTTCTCAGCCCTCCATCGATTATGTTGGTTAAATCTCGTATGTTAAAAGTACATTTTTCCCTCTCTTTTAGGAGGTCTTTGTTTATTTTTGTCATTGTCAATATAGATCTACTGTAACGCGATGTAAACGACGCGCGTCGATTGAGGTTTGCCGCTCACTGCTGATACCGATTGTAGAAGCCCGAGTGCACACTGATCCCTACCACTATAATGTATAATGACCGCTTACGCTTACTTGCTCTTTTCACATATACTTGATTGGGTGATCGGCCTAAACCTTTATAAACATTTTAATCAACTACTGAACCATACGCAGAATGAATTAAGAATTTTTGTGCATAAACATGGGCGTAGGTTTTTCGGGTTCAAAGTTCAAACCCCAGTGTATCCAAATTATACAAATAATATTCACAGGTTTCTCAGTGCAACAATTAATCGTTTCAAGATTTGTGTTACATGTATTTTGCTTTGTTTCCAGAATATATATATAATATAGTTTTGCCGTAAAACATTTACTTCGCTGTCACTATCTGATATAAGTATTTCCTGTTCCCGTGGGAGCTTCGGGACACAAAATATTTATAAACACTCTTGGTCAAAAATTTAACAACTTGTCACAATTTAAAGTCAATCCATCGGCCACTTTTCGAATTTTTAAGAATACAAATTAAATTTTGATAAATTAAAAAATTGGTAACGGTGGAATACCCCTAGCCGTATTGTCCACCCAAAAGTTACTGCAGCTAAGATAAGTAAATATGATCATGAATCGAGGATGTTTGTTACTCTTTTACGGAGAAACGGCTGAACGGATTTGGGTGAAATTTGGCAAAAATATAGTTTATTATCAGCATTAATAGGGTACTGTTTATAGAAGTGTCTACGGAAAATATTAGGTTCCTGGTGCATTATATCGATCGATAAAAAACAATATAAAACATTGTTTACTCACATGTATCATTTCTCTCTGTACCATATTCTAGTAAATGCGGATGAAGTCGCGGCCACAACTAGTCGTAAATATAAATGCTAAATAACAATAGTTTATATTGAAAACTTGCGCTTTGGTAAAGTGGATCGCATTATCGAACGCTTACTTTATTCCCTTTAAGGGTTCCTAAGCAAATGGCAATAATTTCATTTTTGGCGGATTCGTCATGTCAGTCTGTCCGTCCATATGTCACAGTCATTTTATTCGGATATTGTTGGCTCTATCTTTTATTTTTAAGGGTAGCAGTCCATACGTGTAACTAAGAGTTGAAAAAAATCAACGTATAGCAACGTTTGAGATATTTTTAGACAGGTCTTCAAAAACATAAGGTTTGATTTTGCTTTTTCCGAGTCAGTAGAAGAAGAAGTCATAAAGTCATAAAAATTGTGTCCTAGCTAAATTTTAAACTATGGGATTTAAAATTCTAGAAAAATTGGAGGTAAACATCAAACGAACTTTTAACCACATTTGGTTTGAAGAAGATTGGTCTACAAATTTTAGAGATACAAGTTGTTTCTACAATTTCTGATCTGACTCGTACACTGGGTTACTATATCCAATACTCATGTCTACAATGGTCTAGTATATGCCCACAGCATCACTGGCACACAAGCGCTCGTCCTACGAATTTCCGCATCCCTCTTACCAGTTTTGCGAACATATTCAACTTTTGTCCATCATTAGAGAAGCCCCAGGTATGACTGAACCACGGACCTCGGTCCAGTAAAAGGGGCAATTACCTTTTCGTCGCTCTCTTATTATAAAAATGCTTTAAGGATTATTATATGCAGAGATAAAGATGACAATGTTTCTTGTAATTACTATGAAATTACCAACTTAATTTTGCGGTCGATTTTAGTTCGTTATTATTTTTTAAAGTCCTTAAGATTCTTTACCATCAAGTTGCGGAACCCTTTAGTTTCGACTGCGTGGCCAACAACGCACTTGACTGATAATAATTATTAAAAATTACGCTATACATATAAATTACGCTTTGCTGAATCATTGCTTCCCAACCTCTAACCAAACCCAAAGTAGCGTTAAGAAGTGCACCTATTCTCCATTATAGCGTCTACCTTACCCAAAGGGGCAACCTTTGGTTAAGGAACTTTGGGTAATAAAGCTCGTCAATCTGTCCGTCTGTCAGACGTCTGTATTTCAAGAACCGTAAAGCTAGAGTTGAAATTTTCACAGAATATCTCATAATTTCAGTTGCCGCTACAACAATAACTAAAAAAATAAAATTGAAAAATAAGAAGAGTCCATAAAAGAAACTTGATATTTTTATATTCTACGGTGGTACGGAACCCTTTATGTGCGAGTCCGACACAAACCTCACCGGTTTTTTTTATAGAAGGGATATCGAAGGGGTAAAATTAAAGTCAACATTGTACCCAAAAATTTATTGGATCATTTTTATAATATTTAAACTATAAAGTTCACTTCTTGGCGGTGACGGCGGCCTCGTCCTCGCGGGCGAAGGTCTGCAGCAGCTCCTCCTTCTTGGCGGCGATGCGCTCCTCGCGCCGCTTGCGAGCCTCCTTCACCCTGTTGCGGCGAGCTTCGGCCTGGTCACTGAGGAATAACACGACACATATTAACTTAAGCACTGTTATGTACAACGACTTTGTAGAACACATTATACATATATAATACAAAAAGTGTCGCGACTTATTATGTCTGAATATTATAGCTACGCTACAATAAGTGTTTTTTTATTTTAAAAATGTAATTCAAATGCCGCCGCTAGAAAATGGTCTTTATTTGTATCTTGGTATTAATCCTTAACAAAATACCTTTATAATAACTTTTTCAGTTATTAAATTCGGACATTCAATTCGAAAGATATCACGATTTTAAAAATGTTAAGGGTTTTTGTGTGTCTGTGTGTGTGTATGTGTGTGTGTGTATCTGTGTGTGTGTATCTGTGTGTGTGTGTGTGTGTGTGCGTGTGTCTGTGTGCGTGTGTGTGTGCGTGAGTGTGTGCGTGAGTGTGTGCGTGAGTGTGTGTGTGTGTGCGTGTGTGTGTGCGTGTGTGTGTGTGTGCGTGTGTGTGTGTGTGTGTGTAATAAATTTTTTTTTTAAATACCCGTGCGAATCCGGGGCCGGCCGCTAGTCTTTTATAAAACCGGTGATAAAATAATTTGTTGTCTAGAAAAGGACATGTGATATAGAATAATACTTCTAATAAAAAAGAGAGTCTTTTGTATACAAATTACACGCTACAGGCATAATTAAAAGTTAAATGGTTATTATATACAGTAAATGGTAAAAAGCACATGCCAGCTGCAAAAAGTAAATAAAAGTCATTGTTCTAATAATTATAGTAATTAAAATCACATTTACATTGAATAATATTTTCAATAATGCAATAACAATGCAAGATATTTACATTTACGACAATTATTTATTTGTTTTTTACGCGCACTGAGAAATATATTACTTTTTCAAATCATCTCTAACTATAATGCTGGAGAGCTAGCAGATCATCCGACCAATCTTTTTCTCACAACAATAAGATTTATTTTTAAATGCTTCATTTTGGACAATTCAGAAAGTACCATTCTGGCAGACGTCTCACAGTTGCGTGACGAATTTAAATACATTAAAATTTAGTGACTGGGCTACAAAAGGCTTGTACAAAAGTAGAGATAGATTGTATGAATTGTATGAAATGAAACAATACAACCATGATTTATCTTTCATAAATTATGTTAGGAAATATTCTAAAACTTTCAAAAATGCTTGTATTTACGCGAAGGCAATGCATATTAAAAACAAAATTATGAACTCAAGAGATCCAGTTAAAAGTACTTGGAATGTAATCTCTAGCATTTCAGGCAAAATAAAAAAATGAAATGCCAAATGAATTAATAATTAACAATGTGAAAATAATTTCGAATTCAGACATTGCAAATACCTTCGATAAATTTTTTTCTAATATCCCAGTAGAAATAACTAGTGCTCTATCTTCCTCACCTGCTAATGCTTTGACTTTGCTTCGGGATAGTGTTTCAGAGTGCAATGTCCTATTTAAATTCAACTGCATATTTCCCAATGATATAATTAAAACTTTTAAATCCCTTAATAATAAAAGAACCGGTGATTTATGGATGTTTCTGGTAAATTTAATTAGCAATGTCATTTATGATATTGCACCTGCCTTAGCTTTTATTTTTAATAAATGTTTAGAATGTGGCACCTTCCCGGATTTAATGAAACATGGAAAAGTTCTACCTCTATTTAAGTCTGGCAATAGAAATGACCTCAGTAATTATAGACCAGTCTCAATTTTACCTTCTTTAAGTAAAATCTATGAAAAAATTATATTAAATCAATTATTGAAATTTTTCAATGACAACAATATCTTACATAACCAACAATACGGTTTCACCAAAGGAAAGTCAACGACTGATGCAGGTGTAGCGCTTTTAAAACATATTTACGATGCCTGGGAGGGGTCACAGAATGCAATAGGCGTTTTTTGTGACCTTTCTAAGGCTTTCGATTGTGTGGAACACAGAAGCCTTCTCAGTAAACTTAACTTTTACGTGTGTCAGGGTAAATCTCTAGAAATTCTAAAATCATATTTGACTGGCAGAATTCAAAAGGTTTCAGTTAACGGAGTGATGTCATCCGGCTCTTCCGTGCAAATGGGTGTTCCACGGGGTTCCATCTTGGGCCCTTTTTTGTTTTTAATATATATTAACGACCTTCCATATTTTTAAAAGAGCTGTGTGATATTGTGTTATTTGCCGATGACACTTCGTTAATTTTGAAGGTTGACAGAAATTTAAAAAATTATGACGAGGTAAATAATACGTTGTCACGCTCAACATTGGTTTACCATGAATAATTTAGTTCTTAACGCAAAGAAGACTAAATGTGTAAACTTTTCGATGCCTAAATACGTTGTCACGTGCTCAACATTGGTTTACCATGAATAATTTAGTTCTTAACGCAAAGAAGACTAAATGTGTAAACTTTTCGATGCCTAATGTTCAACAAATAAGTCCAAATTTGAAAATGAACTGTGAAAGCTTAACTCTAGTTGACACAACTAAATTTCTAGGCATAACTTTGGATTCCAAGCTCCAGTGGAACGCTCATTTGTCATCTCTAGCGGGTAGGTTTCAGCCCGCTGCGTATGCTATAAGGAAGGTCAGACAACTAACTGACGTAGAAACAGCGAGAATCGTATATTTCAGTTATTTTCATAGTATTATGTCATACGGTATCCTTCTTTGGGGAAAGGCGGCTGACATTAATACTATTTTTATTCTTCAAAAAGGGTAATTCGGGCAATTTATAATTTAGGAGCGCGGGCCTCCTAAGAGATGTTTTTATGATATAGGTATAATGACTGTGGTGTCACAATTTATTTATTCTAACCTCTTATATATTAGGAATAATTTAAAGTCTTTTAGCAAAAAATAGTGATATACATTCAGTTAACACTAGAAACAAAAATAAACTTTGTAATCCTAGCTTTCGTCTGCGTAAAGTCAGTAATTCTTTTAAGGCTAGGTATTCGCATTTTTAACAAAATTCTGATTGCTTATTGGAACTGCCAGTAAGCAAGTTCCAAATGTACATAAAAATAAACTTATCAATAAAGCCTATTACTCGTTAGAAGAATATTTTTCTGATAAAAATGCTTGGGACTCTTAATATTGCTGGATCTCATTCAAGAACCAAATTTTATATTAAAAATACAATTGTAAAAACATATATTTGAAAAGAGTAACTGTCGAGTTTCTTGTCGGTTCTTCTCGATAGAATCTACCTTCCGAACCGTCGGTAGCGCTTGACTATTCAAAAGTACTTTTTAAAAGTCTACTTGAATAAAAATAATTTTGATTTTGATTTTTGTTTTTGATTTTGAAATATTATGTAATTTAAATAATACTTTCTGTGCCCGCGGCTCCGCTCGTGTTTATAGTTTTTTGAATAACCCACCCAACAGTTTGAACCCAACGGAGACAAAAAGTATCTTATGTGTTAATCTAAACAATAAGCTATGTTTATTTCTTTCCTTGGCTAAGAATAATTTACAAATAAAACATACTTGCGTCAGCCAGCTATTTTATAATCTAAAATTTTACGCCAGGCATACATACCATACAGTACCATGTATACACATTTGTTTAGTTTCTATTATTTTATGTTCTTGTGTTTTGTTGTTATGTTTATATTAATGTGTAATCTTATATCGATCCATATAATTGATCAGTATGTATCAATTACCAGTTCTATGGGAATAACAATCAAGCCAAGCTGTCAAAATTATCACCCTAAATTCGACAAGGTATAGGCCACTAGTTCCTCTGTAAAGCCTGCCTACATACCTTAACATCTTAGTCCTAGCCTTCTCCGCCTTCTTCCTGTGGATGTACTCCATGAGCACACGCTTGTTCTTGAACACATTACCCTTCGCCTTCATGTACAGGGCATGGTAGAGATGCCTATCTATCTTCTTTGCTGTTCTGTATTTGAGGAGCAGCTTTCGAAGTACTCTTTGCCTTTGAACCCATAGTTCCTGAAGATTTAAATTATACAGTTTTATTTAAAGGCAGCTGCAGACCAGACACAATTGTCTGTTCAATGGTGAGCTGATTGATAATTAGTGCAATTTTATTTGTATAACAATAGCATATTTTTCTTTAATTTTGTATTAATTTTGATTAGGAAATTAATACTCCAAAACGGGTTTGCTACTATTGACATATTTTGAATATACCCATAGATTCAGGCGACATTACTGCGCTTATTTTCCTGACATATTTTACTATGAGTAAGACAAAACTCCTTAAACTCATTGTTGAAAGATATGATGCAGTTTCAACAAGGGTGAAGGATATTATAAATATTAAAGAAAAACTTAAATTTAAAAATACAGATTTAAATACATATACACAAGACTTACTTTTTGAGGCATACGCGCGTTGGCTGTACCTCTTCTTTTACCAAAGCCACAGTGACGACCTTTTCTCCTTGCCTCTGTGTTCTTACGAACGCGGGCGCGCGAATGTACGGCAACTGGCTTCTTGATGACGAGACCATCCTTTATCATTTTACGGATGTTCTGTCCTGAAAGATTTATTTGAATGCTCATAAAACAATTGCGCGAGGCCAGCTAGGTAGGTAAAACCACAGTTTCAGTTATTCTACCATAAACCCGTATATTGCATTTCAGTTTGAAGGGCACAGTAACTAGTGAAATTACTGAATTAAGGATTTTTAAAAACCAATATCTTGTGGTTGGCAATGCATGAGTGATACCTATAAATGAATGGTGTGGCAAATGCTCATAGGCTATGAGAAACCTTTCCATCAAGTGTTTCGTACACTTTAAAGCAATACAATAATTTATAATAAGTATAATCAAAAACTTAGTCAATAATTTATATTTGATATAATAATTAAAGACTATTCAATTGTTCTATTTCAAGTCAAATTAAGTAGAGGGATACCTTGATTGGGGTCAATGGCACAACAGGAAGCTATTTATCTAAGAATTTAAATTGAGTGGGGTTGTGATGCCATCTTGATATTGACATTTTGAAGGTGAGCAAATTTACTTAAATTATTTTGTTCGTCAATGGAGGTAGTTGTAGACTTTTTGAGGTGAAGTCAGATTGATGCC
This sequence comes from Hestina assimilis, assembly GCA_023373885.1. Taxonomy (NCBI): domain Eukaryota; kingdom Metazoa; phylum Arthropoda; class Insecta; order Lepidoptera; family Nymphalidae; genus Hestina; species Hestina assimilis. Next base: position 3,638,884 of record CM041740.1, on the reverse strand, counting down.
ACAAACCTAATTGAACATAATATGAGATTCCATTCTTTTGTGACAAGGATTATATCCATAAAGTGCAGTTTGTTTTGTGCTTACTTATCACCCAACTGGGTGCCAGTGCAGTTTGTTTTGTGCTTACTTATCACCCAACTGGGTGCCAGTGCAGTTTGTTTTGTGCTTACTTATCACCCAACTGGGTGCCAGTGCAGTTTGTTTTGTGCTTACTTATCACCCAACTAGTGCTAACGATGTTGACGTCCATTCCCCAACATATATTTTTATATAAATTATCCTGTTTTAAATACCATGCTATAGTATAATAACAAATTACCAAGAAGAGGTGGCACACATGTTTACAAGCATAGAAAAAATGAAGGCAACGGTTACTGCCTGAGATAAGAGATAGGAGTGATGAAAGATAATATTATTTATGAACTCATTGGTATGGATTAACTAAGGTTGAAAATGTAGGCTTTTCACTTTCAAAGCGAAAAACAAATATTGTGAAGAAATCTGCATCAAGAAATCTGATACATATACCATCAAGGTAGTTTGTGTTAGATATGTAACATATTTCATGACACACACACTAAGTACGGTGGACCTTTATTTTTGAATGAAGTTCCTAATCCTTCTCGATAACAGGAGAGGAAGCTCCTAGCGAACGGTGGTCATTTAGAGGCCATGGTGGAATTATGTTAATATAATATCAGTTACAGAAACATGTTTTACATATTTGTGAGAAACGATGCTTCATTCTAAAATTTGGTGATTTACTTACGGGAGTTAGTGTTGGCGATTTCATTGATCTCATTTGGATCCAACCACACCTTCTTTTTACCGCATCGCATAACAGAGGCTGCAAGCCTCTTCTGCAGTTTTAAGGAACTGAAATTCGAAAAATATTTTTGTTAACCACATGGCTGCTAAAGCCGAACTTGCTGTCAATCACATTTTTCTTGATTCAAACACTTTTTCTAAATAAATCAATATTTTACGATATCATAACTATTATAATAATATAAGAATGCAAAAAGTTAACGGAAAAATTATAAATATCCTTCATAATTTCCTAAACTAACCTCATCGTGACACGGTGAGATCCAACGCATACAAGAAAGAAATATGGCGCCTTTGTAAAAGATAGATAACCTATCAGTGTGACCAGCTTCAAATTAGAGATACTTCGGTTAAAAAACTGCCAAAATATATTAAAAAATTAAAATTATCAGTTTCCTTATAATTTTATATGTTACAATTAAGTTCAAAGTAAAATATTTAACTTTAAAATTAAAAATATTTAACATTAAATTGTACAATCATATTAACATCATATTATACAACTGGGAGTCTTTAAAATGTGGGCAGCTGTTTCAAGAACCGGGGACATAAAATAAACATTATGATAATAAAATTTAAATGTACAATTATGTAATTAGTGAAAACAAAGAAATTGATAACTTTTTTGTTTATCTGTATGTGTATTTCTCAATTCAATTCAATTCTTATGTTAATGGCTTTCAGTTGTGCCAACTGAGCACAGATTATTTCGCCAATGTCACGTAGAATGGAGAAGACACGAAGGAGATTGTTCGGTGACAATGATGAATTTGCATCCACGATTTAATAATGCACTCAGGAAAAATAGGGGTGATTTCTTTTGTTAATCCTTAACCTAAAACAACACAAATATAAAATTTATCTCTATGATTAGTAGGGAGACAACAATGTTAGTAAAATGTATACTTATAAAATATATGAATACAGACGAATACGAAAAAGATCACAATTTAATTTTATTACATTTAATGAACTTGCACAAGAACGAACATAAAGGACGGCTAAATACGGACGCTAACAAACATTCAACATTTATAGGGCGAGGGACTTTATGGGGAGGACATCATAGGCAGAGTAAAGGAGTTTAGGACAATTAAAAAAGATATGTGATATAGTGCCATCGTCTAGGCCACATTCGCAGAGAGAGTGGTCTCGCACCTTAATTTTGGTCAGGTGTACAGGAGTACATGAGTGACCAAGACGCAATCGACAAATTGTGGATGTAATCCAACGATCTGCATATTTAGGAAAAAAACCCAAGGGCGTCTTGGAATTTCTGGTTGGATATTAGCATAGTATTTACCTTTTACAGTCGCGGATTCGACCCAGTATGAGGACCAGGACTTATCCATACGAGTTTTCGCCACAGTACGAAGATCCTGAGCAGAGATTTTATAGTGATCTAGTGATCCAAACGTTATAGCTGATTTAGCGCAAGAGTCTACGGTCTCATTACCGGCGATCCCAGAATGGCTGGGGATCCATACGAGAGACACACACATACCTTTTTGATATGTGTATTTCTCATCCTTATTCTTACGAATGAAAGAAAGATGGGGAAGTTTACCGACTGGAGACGGACAGCCAAGTTTCATAACGACTGGAGGGAGATAATAATTTTTTTGTATTATTTTTTTAAATATAGTAGAGGAGCCCCACAAACGGTTGCAAAGCTAGCGCTAACGGAAGTAAGGAAGTAAATTCTTACTCTACGTGCGAAGTTTTACTTCTTTTTTTGTTGGAGCTAATTTGCAGAAGGTGATGATCTTTCCTTAAAATATTAGAAATTTCCTTGAAATTTCATTAACGAAATCCACTACCCATTGTACTCCATCACAGATAATATAATGTCATCTATGTCGATGGGAGTTTGATATGATGTATAAGAGTATTTATATTCTGTGGATAGACAGTGGACACTGGACAGTGGACCTAGTTTAGAGTGTATAATCTATGCCAGTCTACTGAAAGATCAACGAGAAAAAAATGATCGATTGCTATTGGTCCTTGCCTAAAAGAGTCGTCATGGCTTCTACTTTTTTCTTTCGTTTCACTCTTTACGCTATCTGTCTCGCTCTTTCGGCTCTTTTATTATGAGTAAATATTTATTTTATCTCCAATTCTCCATCTTGTTTTTGCTAATTTTTTTACAAATTAATCTTCTAGTTTGCGATAAAATTACGAAGTTATTATCCTCATTTATTATTTATAGTTTATATATATCGTCTAATATATATTATTAAACATGCATTGTAAAATAAACAATCATGGCTAGGCATATAAAGTGTAAAGAGAAATAAAATGTATCTGGGCCTGTGACGAAAAGATTTCCAAGAAGTGATTGTAAAAGAAATTTTGATAATTTTGCATTTTCATTGAAGAAATCTCGCTAAGTTTGTTGTATACAAATTTCGTTATGACCTAACCTATTTTTAAAACAATTCATATAACTTCGTTACTGAAAGCAATTAACTAGCTCTATTCATATTTCATTATTATTTAATTACGATAAATAAAATATGATTATGTAACGAAAATCACAAAACTCATATTTACTTATTTTATTATAAGAGAAATTAAAATATTTTAGGGTCCTACGTTATATTATACTTAATACGAAAATGTTTCTTTTGCATTAAATTTTTGAGCTAGCATTTGAAATTATTCCCTGAATTCAAAGGTTTATCAATAACTTAAATTTAAAATCTAAGAGTAAATAAAATCCCTTGTCTTATTTTCTAGATATTCATCATAATGTCTGGATAACATAATACAGAAATTTTAAATAGTTTTATTATTCTTACAATTGTACATTGTACTGAGCTTATGTATTTTAAAACATAAAATACTTAAGAATTTCAATGGTGATAGAAGTTTATTATATTATGGTAGGTGTCAGTTTATATAGCAGATGATTTTCTTATAAAACAACAACCTTATTACGATTTTCAGATTAGTTCAGCGATAGGTTAAAAAACACAGCTTACACAAATTATAGTTTATTAATATTCTTCAAACTTATATTACTTAATTGCTACAAAATGACCGGTCGCACCGAAGTAAGGCTAGCGAGCAAGTGTCCGGGTTGCGTTTTGATCTGTGGGAATCGACTCGTGGCTTCGAGTGCAGGGATGGACTCGTAACAACCTATATTATAACATTGTACAATTTAATACTAACAATATTTACAAATAATTAAAACTACAAATTATGTCCACAGCAAATGGTAGCAAAAATACTAGCTCACAAGCTGCATTACATTAACAGTATATACTTTTGTTTCCAGGTGCAGGAATGGATAAAAGTAACAGGAAAGGAACATTTGGCACACTTACCAACTGAGAGATTACACTAAAATAAGTTTATGAGCGGTAATATTAAAGACTGATTTGAAAAAAAGAATGCTATACCATCTCTGTTGCTCAATGCTCCATCCTAATCAGATGAGATGAAATTATAATACAGTTATATTAAAATATTATACCAATTCCATTTGAATAAAATTTTGGTTCGATTCGTTTACATTTATTTACCATAACAATATCTCAATTTATTACTGATTTTGTTTTAGTGGTAAATTGAAATTAAAATAACGACCTTAATTTCTTATTAAACATTAACCACTATAACAAAATCAGTAATAAATAATAACCCCAAAAAAGTTTTGGAAAGCTAACCGCCCATAACTATCGATGGAATATTCATCGATATCGATAATTTTTTATCGACATAGCACATCACTAATCTCTATGCTTTATTGTAATGTTGGTAGAATTGATTGTTTTTTTGATAGTTGGTAAGAGAGCGATTCTTTAGGCTGACTATTCACGATAGTTATATTGAATCTATGGGACTTCAGTCTCTTACTTATTTGCTCTGTGATCTATGCCACAGAGCATATAAGTAAGAGACTTAACTCCCATAGATTGACGTGACCATAGTAAAATATAAATTCTTGTGGCACGTTCTCTACCAACTATTAAAAAAACATTCAATTCTACCAACATTACAATATAGCAGATTAGTGACGTGCTATGTCGATAAATAATACGATCGATAGTGGTGTCCACTCCGCTATTATTGTATATTAGGTTACTGATTATTATTTATTACTGATCTTTGGTAGTGGTTAATGTGTATAAAAATGTAGGATGTTATTTTGTTTTCAATTTACCACTAAACCAAAATCAGTAAATAATTGTTATGTTGATAAATAAATCGAATCGAATCAAACTATAATTTTATTAAAATAGAATTAGACGAAAATGTAACAATAGTGTCAAGATAACTAAGAATTAATATGGATTAGAACAAAATATTTTGCGATTATTATTTATATACAAATGTGTATATATCATGAGATCTAATTGAAACTCTCTTTTATCCATCGATTTCTGGCATCTGAAAGAAAATGGAAAAATGTAAGAAATACTATACTTACTAATAATAAAAAAGAGGAAATACATATGATACATTATTATATATTTTTCTCTGTAACCCTTTTATACCTCTTCTTCTTTAACATGACTGGAGTGAAGACTAACAAAATTAACAGAAAAAAATAGTCGAACAGTTGTATCATAATTTGCTTATTATATATCTTATATATTCTTATTATATCTTTATTTGTCAAATTTGGTTACATATCAAAAGGGAAATTATTTTATTATAAATGTTTAATATGAAAGTTATATCAAAGTATAGAAGGTATTTTCAAATAAATGTTCACCTTTTTGTTATATATAGCCTTTCTTTAAATTCAAGAAACTATATGTTTAATTCAAAGAGATTTAGGTATAATATGAATTGGCTATTCAGCCATAATCTCATCTGTAACCCTTTGATATCTGATTATGGTGGAGCATTGTGTAACAGATATGGTTTAGCTTCTCTTTTTTAAATCAGTCTTAAAATGTTTAACACACATTAACTTATTTTGGTGCACTCTCTGCATCTGGAAAAAAGCATTGATTATTGTATTTTTACAGTTAAACCTTTTTTGTATGGTTGCAGAATTTTCCTAAAAAAATGTTGTTTTTATTAAAAAATCATCTACTATACAAACAGACACATATATCATAATATAATAAATTACTATTACAATTTATAAGTATTTTATGTTTTAAATATATTAGTACAGTAAAATTAATATAAGTAATTAATGTAATATTAGAACTATTTGAAACTTACATGTTATTCAGAGATTTATGTTTAATATGTATAAAACAAAGCAAAGGTTTTTATTTAAAATTACTTTTAAATTTAAGTTTTTGGTAAGCCTTTGAATTTAATTAACAATTCCTAATGCCAGCTCACTAATTTAAGATGTCTAATACCTAATGCAAAAATAATCGTTTTGTTTAAGATATAATAATAGGTAGGACCACAAAAATTTAAAATTTCTCTTTAAAAATTAAGTTATTATGAGTTTTGTGATTGTCGTTAAATAATAAAATCTTCAATGAATTAAATAATAATGAAATATGTAATAGAGCTACTTAATTATTTTCTTAGATAGGTTAGGTTAGGGCATAATGATATTTTGTATACAGAAAACTTACCGAACTTTTTTCAATTAAAATGTGAAATAATCACATTATTTCATAAAATACCTTGTTGGAAAATCTTTTCTTTTACGTCTTAAGCCTACATGTTTCACATTTTTCATTAACCATGTTTACAAACGTAATAATATATTATACAATAAATAAATAGCAATTAAAAGACACATATGGACAGATATAATAACTTCTTATTTTTATCACAAACTAGTAGAACACAATTTATATTTCATAACAACAGCAAGTCATTAAAAACAAGATGGAGAATTGAACTGATTGTGATTACTTATTACTGAAGATAAAAATTAAAATAAATATTATTTATAGTAAAAGAGCGAGACAAATAGCGTAAAGAGTGAAACGAATGAAGAAGTGTCAGACGCCATTAGAAAAGCTCCATGTCTCCATAGATCGTTTTTTTCTGTGAAATTTCAATAGACTGATCTATGCAGTGGACTGTGGAGTTGTGGACTTGCCAAATGACAATTGACATTGACAGAAAATCGCAGATTTTGATTTTCCATCTCAAATTGTTGTTTACGAATTTCATATTTGTTATTTTGTACATTTGTTACTACTTAATAAGATAATAATATCACAATCTAAATAATAAATCATATTATAGTATTTTCACTCACTTAGTAGCTATAAGCTTACTGCTAATTACAAGTTAACTAGCTTGTATCAAAATATATCATTTTTTAAAATAATTATTTCGTAGACAATAACAATGATTGTAAAATTAACTGATAGGCATAGAATTATACTTCTATGCTGATAGAATTTTTTTTTTATCGGTGCAGACCAATGACCCAAAGATTTATTTACTGGGGCGTAAATTGCTGACCAAATTCGCTTTTCGCTAAAACGTCCCATTTGGTAAATTCAAACTGGTTTGTTTGGATTCAAGACAAGTTTTCTCTTCACTGATTCACAAGTCACAACCACACGAATTAGAATTACGGAATCAGTCAGTCAGTCGTTGTTTGGACGCAGTGTGGTGACGTTGCGTTGTGATTTTTTACTCTCGCGCTGTAATTATTAACAAAAAATGTCTACAAAAGTAAATCCCGATTTACAAAAAGAAAGGGATCAATGTACCTTTGTCGTTACGGAATTAACGAATTTGATTGATGGAGGTGTTGAGAAAACTGAGGAAAGAAAGAAAAGAGGTAATTATATTATGCATTAACATTATATTTATGTATTGTGTAATTTTTTTTTCTAATTGTTCTTTTGTACATTTTGGCTTAAATTTTATAATAGGTAGTAAGTTTTTTCTTTGTCTATTTTAAAAGAGATAACATTGTTTGATTGCATTATTGTGCAGCTTTTTAAAGAATAATTATTATTAATTCTTAAAATAAATATTTTCTAATTTATTGTAAAAGTTTTTTATTTTAATTTTTTTAGTACAATGTTGTTTTTTTTAAATAAAATATTAAAGTTTAAATTTCTTTCATTTTTTCTTATTTACGTATCATCATTTAATGGTACTTGACGAATATAGTTCAGAGTTTATTAACTTATCAAATATTGATAACAAAGTACATATATTTATATATCAATGTTGTTGTGATTAAGTATAATAAAAAAATAAGGTCAGACTTCACATCTCACAATAAGAAAGGTTTTCCTAATCTCTCAATTAACCTTTTATAATGTGTGGATGGTCAGCTGATTTGTGTTCACATATCATTCCATCAGCATAACCTTTTAATTGTTCTGTTATAGTTGACTGACACATAGCTGACCTAACTAACCTACACTGTCTCTGATAGTAGTCATAACAATAAATTTGAAATGTATAGAGGATCTTTTACACCATTTTTTATAAGAGATAGTAATTTACTGTATAATATGACAGGAAAAGAGTACTCTTTAATAGGTGGAAAATTAATCATTAAATTTATTTATAAATATTATTAATTACCTTAATGCCTATATTTATTTTAGGCAAACGGGAAACAACAGAACAACATATTTATATAATCTTTGCAGTATTATTAAATTACAAAAAAAAAAAAACAATTATCCCACATGAAAAATAGTTTGCCACCAATCTTTATTTACTTGTTTTTGTAATTAGATTAAAAATTTGTATCGCCTGTCCCTATTAACAAGGTCAGATGTGCAATTTTCCCATTTTCCACTAATCAGTCTTTAAAAACCTTATCTTTGGGATACTACATTAAAAATAGTAACCTGTCTATTAATTTTCATAAGTCTTTTGTATAATCTCTCTCATTACTCCTTACTAATATTATAAATGCGAAAGTAACTATGTCTCTCTGTCTGTCTGTCGCGATTTCACGCCAAAATTACTGAACCGATTTCAATGAAATTTGGTACACAGATAGTCTACAGCCTGACAAAAGACATAGGCTACTGTTTAAAGCGAAAAAAAGTTTGTAAGGGGTTGGAAGGGGGGGATGAAAAGTTGTATGGATGTATCAATTTTAGAGCTAGAAGCTTGAAACTTATTTTTTGGCTGTTAATTCGATATAATTTTTACCGGCGTCGGGATGTGACGACCCCATCGCCCGCTGTTGGGATAACCTCTGTCACAGCAGAGATTATTCCACCAGTGCAATCAGTCTTTTGTTGCAAGAGGCCGGCTAGGTAGGTACGACCGCAGTGTCAAATATTCTGCCGCCAAATAGTAGTGCTTACTGCTTAGGCATTACTGTGTTCCGGTTGGAAGGGCACTGTACGCTAGTGAAATTACTGGGCAGACGAGATTTAAGAACCAATATCTCGAGGTTGGCAACGCGTGAGTGGCACCTACTAATGGTGCTGCAAGCACTCATAGGCTACGGCAACCACGTACCATCAGGTGGGCCGTATGCTTGTTTGCCAACTTTTAATATTAAAAAAATAATAATAATAATAATATGACATTCAAAGTTTTACAAGTTTTACTGTTTAGGGTGTAAAACAACAATAGGGAATAGGGAATGATGGTTTTTATGGAAATATGTAAGCTTTATGTGATTTTTTTACACGCAGGCAAAACCGCTTGCTGAAGCTAGTAAAAATATAGGAAAAATTCACTTTTAAGTTGTTAATTTGAGACCCAAAAATATTGATATGAAATGAAAAAATAATAAAACAGCAATTTGAAATTTAGTAAAAATAAAAGATTAATTATACGTATTATTATAGCTAATAAGTAATTAGTGAAATCTGTTTATAGAGGAGATGGTGCTTAATGAAAACATTCACAATGATCCTGTACCATCAGTGTATTTAAGTCACAAGGAAAAATATGAGCTAGCTGTGAAAAAAGCTTGCCTGTTGTTCAAGATGATACGAAGACTACAGGAAGAGGAAAACGCTGGAATGGAAAATTACTTGTATGTACTATTTACATGTCTAGAACATTTCAAAACAATTGGTGATTTATTACAAGCGCTATTTTACCCTATTTTTTACCTCAAACATAGCTGTATAACTATATCTCTAAGCTGACAAATGTAATGTGATTATTTTTGAAAAGAGTAACTGTAGAGTTTCTTGCCGTTTCTTCTCTGCAGAATCTACCTTCCGAATCGGCGGTAGCTTCACTTAGGCGGACATAACAGACTGTATATTTGACGATTCAAAAGCGCTAAAAAGCCTATTTGAATAAAGAATATTTTGAGTTTGAGTTTGAGTTTGACAAATGGTAGGTAGTCAGGTGGAAGAGGAAAAGAAGTCGATAGACGGGTCGGCAATTCTAACTCTCACTCTTCAAACGAAACATAACAGTATGAAAAGAGATTGATACTCTGTAAGAAGTTAGGGTAACGTCCATTATTTACTTACGTCAAAGATTTTGTCGAAATTTTCGAAACTCTATGTATTATAATTGTCGTATTTTGACCCCAAGATTTTTCAAAATACGTATTTTTAGTGATTTTGGAAAATACGTAAATCTGAGGTTTAATGCGTTCGATTTATTTTTAAAAAATACGGTTTACTTCCGCGACTCCCTCTTGAGATTGGGTGATATTCTGCTCGACACCATCCTTCCTCTAAATGTCTCTCGTAATGAATACATGCCCAATACTACCTCCTTGTCCAAACTGCATAACAAAAAAGAAAAAAATGATTAAAATTAATATTTTTACCCTACTTTATAGGTTGATAGAGATGTACTCAGAGAATTGACCGATATGTGTACCAGATTCTAAAGTCCATTATAGATTGTCATTATCTTACTAATTATTAGATAAAGTTGAATGTAAAATTATTGATAAGCGTAGTCATCAATCACGTCAAAAGATCACCAAACATTGTTTGTGAAACTTTTTTCAAATAACTTTTGCATCCTCATATACATGGGACAAAATCTACCTTTTTGATCCCATCATCATCATCATCAGCAGCCTGTCTTCACCCACTGGGTTTATTCCTCTCTTTAATGTCGCCTTTCAACTTGATCCTGTGCCCGCCTCATCCAGGTTCGACCCATAACTTTGGCGATATCGTCCACCCATCTCGCCACTTGACGTCCGACGCTTCGTTTGCTAGTTCTAGGGCACCACCTTCAGCGCCTTACTCCATCTGTTATCACCACACCTCGCCAAGTGTCTTGCTTAGTTCTATTTCAATTTCATCACACGAAATCCGATGTCTTGAAATTTGGTTTTTAAATTTTTCGGATCTTCTTTTTGATCCCTTACAATTGAAAAATTCACAACTTCTTTGAGGTAGGTAAAATTCTTTAAAAAAAATATATTTTAAAATGTTAGGATCCTTTCTTTAAAATTATTTACTCTTATTTTATTTTACTCAAAGATACGAATTTAGACACCCTCAGTTTTTCTAAAATTGCAACATATTAATAACACATGCATAATATCTGTCTATAACCTCGTAATGACGACACAGTTACAACTTAGTAACAATTATACATCACCGTAGCGAAGGATGTAGAAAACACTAAAACGTTTTTATACAAATTGATTTTTATTTTATTCATATTATTCGAAACAAGTCTGTATTGGGCGTAATTTAACTTAAACTAAAGTTATTAGTCATGTTCCAAAAATATTATGTTTAAACTTTTATTACTCTGCGTCTGCTTAACTCACGCCAAATCTTAGTTGATCTAGCGATTCGTGGGAAAGTACGAAATAAGATTTACAAACAAAAAAACTCTTGTAAAATTTTGATCCATAACTTATTTTTACAATGGGCTAGCTTCGATTACGAAATTTATTTTTATTTTAAATAATATATAGCTGTATTTTAGATTGAATAGAGTGTAAGAACAACGCTGCTCTGTTCGTTTAAGACCATCTATAATGCTTTTATAATGTACATAATAATTATGTCTAAACGACGTAAAGCAATTGATGCTCGCAACAACTTACTCGTGCTAATCTATGCTGCATCTTATGATGACGTCCTTAGCCGTGGTTCGGCTTCGCAGGAGGCACCCAGGACGGAACCAAATTTAACATTTCTACTAAGTGAAATTTGTATTTTTGCCAACCACGGGTCAGGGGAGAGGATGAGAAGGGAAAAGGAATGGGAACAGAGTGGGTGTAGATGTTTTTTTTTTAAGGACTCAAGAAAAATTCTTCGACATGTTGGCCTCCTATTAATCTCTAAGATACTTTGTTGGATCTGTTCCAATTTACAGTTATATTTAAGTTGTATGTGGACTTTAAACTATTTATTAATTAACTTCAGTATACCTACAATTTGTTAGGAAGACTTTTTTTAACGGTTACCATAGTGTAGATAAGCCCCGGGTAGGCAACTAATCCCATACGGTGTCTGGTCAAAAGGACGATACAGGTTGTTATCACGACCATCTCTCCGGTCGAGGCCTCTGGATGAGAGTTATCACCGGTACTAGGGAAGATTATGGAAGTGGAAAACCCGGCTATCGGTCTTCTTCATCCTAGCATTATTCCCGGTATTTTATTTTACCCAGGGTCTGCTTATTACTCTTATCGGGATTTGACAGGTTAAATAAAATAAAATAAAAATGAATCAGTCCTTAAATCATCTACTAAGTGGAATTCCAAAATATGTATCTTTAATTATATTGAGATCGTAAAATTGACTGTTGAATGTTGTATGGTACTTTTCACCTATTTAATTACTAAATGTCCCCGCGGCTCTTTTCGCTAAAACCAAGATTTTTCCGGGATAAAAAGTATCCTATACGTTATTTCAGGCAATAAGCAATGTGTGTACCAATTTTTAGGCAAATCTGTTCAGTACTTTTTGCTTGAAAGAGTAACGAACATCCATTCATCTAAACTTTTACATTTATATTTTATTAGTTGGATTAGATTGAAATCCATTTCTAAATAGAGCAATGATAATTATATGTGTATTTCAATTCTCAGGGCAGTCCTCGGTGGCTATTTAGGGTCAGCGATATTGGGCGATGGATCTCCTCTAACACTGCATTATGTTATGTTTATACCGACAATAATGGGCCAGGGAACTGTGGAACAACAAGCGTACTGGATCGGTAGAGCATTCAATCTTGATATCATTGGGACTTATGCACAGGTGAGCCTTTTATCACTCAATGACTCTCTCATTCACCAAATGTGTAAAAATTTACGCCCGATTGACGATTGAAATTATGGTCATTAAGAACGGACTTTATGATATTAAAATAGCCTCAATAGCCCACAGATTAAAGTGCCCACTTCGCTCCGTTAACCCGAGAGTAGCGGGTTCGATCGATCCTTTGGACTATTGTCATACCCGCTCTTAGCACAAGCTACGGGTTTATTTGGAAGGGGCAATAAGAGCATCACTACATAGTATAAAACAAAGTCGCTTTCTCTGTCCCTATATCCCTATGTATGCTTAAATCTTTAAAACTACGCAACGGATTTTGATGCGGTTTTTTTTAATAGATAGAGTGATTGAAGAGGAAGGTTTATATGTATAAAATGACATCCATTAAATAGTGGAGAAATACTGTTATTTTTGAGGTTTCTAATGTGATGTCGTAAATAATTACAACAAACGCAGGCTGAACCCTACGAGATTTATCGAAGTAATATATTGTATACCCGTGCGAAGCCGGAGCGGGCCGCTAGTAATAAATATAGTGATGAAACTTTAAAAACGCGTTGCTAATATTTAAAAACAAATTTAGTTCCATTAAAAATGAACCACTGATAGACAATTGTTGCCATGGTTACCATGGCTATATGGCAAATTTACATTAACATGGGTGAAAGCTAAGGCATAAGTTATCTTATTAAGTAAATTCGAAATTTATTCAATTTGCCATTGTTATATTATCTCGATGAAACCAATGAACCGGTGTTTATTTAGTTTCGACAGAGTGATAGCATGCATATATACATAACATTGGCGATATCGAAATGGAAAATAACTATAAATGACAGACATAAAATTCAAAATTAAAATAATTGAGTCGTGTTATTTTTTTCGTCAGAAACACGACCAATGTAGATAACAGAATATACTAATACAAACATCTAAGTAGCAATTTAACGACCTTGTGGCGCAGCCGTAGCGAACCTGCCTTAAGCGCCAATGTTCGCGGGTTTGATTCCCGCTCCGAGCAAATGTTTGTATTGACCATACAGGCATTTTTTCCGGTATGGGTGTGTTTGTCCTTGTCATTGTGAATGAATCCTCCGACACAGGATATAGCTATCCTTATGGCGGCCTTTGAGTGTGTAGCGATTATTTATTTTTATCTTATTTAATTGGACCCCCGAGCTTTTATACAGATATTTATAAGAAACATCTGCTCTGAGCGTGAATCGAACCCGCGATCGTCGAGGCTTAAAGCAGGCTCGCTACCAGCGCTCCTCAACAGTCTGCATTTTTTTTTTAAAATAAAACTAATGCTACGTAACAACTTATGTATGATGATATGTTTGCGGTTGAAGTGCGGTTTAGTCGATATGCATTTCTTAGATTTCTTTCAAGACAGCCTTTTCCTTCATTACCAAACAGGAAGACGTTGCAAAATAAATTATCACTTGTCATTACTCGGAGGAAAATTTATTTATTATGTACATTATTTAACCATTCAGGCATTAATGGTTTCGATTTAACAGTTGCTTTCTAATTATTTAATTATCTGCTTTGGAGATAGTATTTACAATGAGGACCACTAAAAGGCGGCGTAATTTCAGAGTTCCGAAATCTTGGTTGTAACCAAATAAAAAAAAATGGATTTTGTTGATTTCAATCCGATTTTCGAAGTCTTTCAGATGTCGGGAAAATATTAAGGAATTTTAATAATAATATTAACTACATACTAAGCTCGATGTTTCCTTGAAATTATACGCACGTGTTACTTAAATCAGTTTTTCTATCTTATATAGGTATATATAGATATTTGTATAATGTAGTAGTAGTGTAAACTACATTATACGTCATATTTATGGTAGTTTACATAAGCATTACAAGATACTAGATAGATACTAAAAGGTAGACATTTTCAGACATTTTTGCCACCCACAGACAGACACCCGACTCCCTTACTTACAAATCTTTGGTCTTTTCTATGTTAATAAGTTGACAAGCAAGCATACGGCCTACCTGATGGTAAGCGGTTGTCGTAACCTATGAGCGCGCGCAACACGATTAGTAGGTGCCACAGACGATTTGCCAACTTCGAGATATTGGTTCTTGAATCTTCTTTGCCAGTAATATCACTAGCCTACAGTGCCCTTCAAACCAACACAAAACACGGAACACAGTAATGCCAAAGACACTACTGCTTTGCGATACAATATTTGACACTGCGATGGTACCTACCTAGCCGACCTCTTGCATCAAAAGACCTACCACCAGTGTGACTGATTGCACTGTTGGAATAATCTCTGCTGTGACAGAGATTATCCCAACAGCGGGCGATGGTGTCGTCAAGGTTCCACGCCTTTGGTCTGCAATCAAGCCACTACAAACTTATAGAGAAAAGGCACAAACTCTTTTCTTTTATATTTTTTATTAATTTATTCAATAAATTTATTATTTGATACAGACAGAGTTAGGACATGGGACGTTCATCCGTGGCTTGGAGACAACGGCTACTTACGACCCTAGCACCAAGGAGTTTGTCCTGCACAGTCCCACACTCACCTCGTACAAGTGGTGGCCCGGTGGACGTGAGTATATTATAAATAAAGTTCATACTTTAAACGCTTCAGTTCGTCTATTTATTACGGCTAATATCGGTAATTAAATTAATTTAAATCCTCAAAAGCTCAGCAGCTCCACACTGTCATTGAAGACTTGGGAGTTCGATCCTTACCCCCTTGTGCTATTGTCATACCTACTCTTAGCTCAAGCTAAAAGCTTATTTGGAGGGCAATAGGTGTATAAGTAATGAATGTAAAAAGCATTGTTAATATTCTTTAAAATAATTACGTAGAATATAAAAGAGTGCGCATACTTTTCTATATCTGTTATATTCCTCCTTTTCTAAGCACTCAGACCCTACTTGTTTTTCACCTTTCGTGAAATGTGGACCAAGAAATAAATTTGGGAGAGGTCAGAGATTTCAATTATCTAGAAGTCTGGTTTTCATTCGCTCTTGCAATGTTACATTTAAGTCATACATAATGGGAAAAGTAACAACAAAAAAGTGTTGTTTCTAGCTTTAGTGCGGAAATCATGACCCCCAGGTGTACCTTTCTCCCCCCTAGATCCGCATCCTTATTCTTGTTATAATAATAATATACTAAAAAAATATCATTAAAAATTCAAAATATGAACATTGGATAATAATAATATTAAAATAGCAATATTATGTGATTTATACCTTGTGATTATTCAAAACTAACAATCTGGTGTAAATCGCTAGAAATATGTCATTAATCTTTTTATACTGTACTAATCAATAACTGTTATCATTTTTGATAAAAAAATATTTAAAAACAAAAACACACTAATACACACATTAATACACCTACCAGCGCCCGCCCCGACTTCGTCCGGCTACATAGTAAAATTTTATTTCGTTGATCCCGTAGGAGATTTCATTCCGTTCTTGGGTCTCCTACCTATTAAATCCTGGATACAAACATTAGGTCTTCTTCTTGCCCTTATACCACCTAAGTGGGGTCGGCACAGCACGTCTTCGTCTTCCATTCTTTTCTATCATTCGTCATCTCTACACTCACTCCCTTTCTACGCATATCTTCTACCACACATTTCATCCAGGTCTTTTTCGGGCGTCCTTTCTTCACGCTACCACTCACTTTCAAATCCATCGCTCTTTTGGTCACATGTCTTTCATCTCTTCGCATAACATGCCCATACCAGGATAGTCTTCCACTCCTTAATTTTTCAATCACTAGCGCTACTTTCAAACTTCCCTTACATACATACTCATTTCATTTCATTCATTTTTGTTTGTTGCATACAAACATTAGGTAATGCATTTTTTCCCATGCAAACTCCCCGATTCCGAATCTAATTAAACACATACAAAAATATAACCGACAATTACAAACACAACAAAAAACAATTATCCAATTTGGTGCATTCCTTCTGAAATTATTCGTTAACATACATTTCGACAAAATTTTAAATTGTATATGAATAGTATAAAAGCACTTGCTCCTGACTCCGTCTGTGTGATCTCTATTCAGAATTCCGTTTCCGTTCAGCGGTTTGAAGCGCTGGTTCTGTAACGGAGTTTATAGATGTCTGGAACCCCCTTTGTTATATCTGAATGAGGTATGAGACCCTATTATTGTACAACGTGTACATAATAATTGGTTGGCACCGTTGTGGCGTTGTGGGTAGCGAGTCTGCCTTTAGTCTCGACGGTTGCGGGTTCGATTCCCGCTCGGGCAGATGTTTGTTAAAATTTCTGTCTCGGTCTGGGCGTTTGTCCGTGTGGGTCTCCCCACCGTGCCTCGGAGAGCACGTTAAGCGTAATAATCGTTAACTCTTGATAAGTAAATTGCTCTTATCCAATGAGTTACTGGTTCGCCCTTAGGGTTGCGGAGGTCAGATGGCAATCGCTCTGTGTAAAAACTAGTAACCTGTCAAATCCGGATAAGAGTACTATGCAGACCCTGGGTACATAAAAATACCGGGAATAATGCTAGGATGAAGAACAATAATTGGTTGGGTAGTTACGGCATGAAATCCAAGAAATCAAACTGAAACGATTTAACGGCAGTAAAGCTGTGCTCTTCCCAGCTCGACCGCAAAAGATTTTTTTTTTTTTTTTATGTTACAAGTTGTCAAAAACGCATACGGTCCACCTGATGGTAAGTGGGTACCGTAGCCTAAGAGCGCTTGCAGCACCATTAGTAGGTGCGACTCACGCGTTGCCAACCTCGAGATATTAGTTTTTAAATCTCCTCTGCCCAGTAATTTCACTAGCGTACAGTGCCCTTCAAACCGGAACACAGTAATGCCTAAGCACTACTATTTGGCGGCAGAATATTTGACACTGCGGTGGTACCTATCTAGCCGGCCTCTTGCAACAAAAGACCTACCACCAGTATGACTGATTGTACTGGTGGAATAATCTCTGCTGTGACAGAGGTTATCCCAACAGCGGGCGATGGTCGTCACATTCCGACGCCGGTACTACTACCCTCTCACAGCAAATCGGCGTAAAATAACAGTATCAATAGGTGCTGAAGCGTTTCGTGCGATGAGTGAGAGCGTCTTCCTGTTTTTTTTTTTATATATAAACGGCGGAGGGCAAATAACTCCACTCCACCTGATGGTAAGTGGAAGTGGAGTCCACACGCGAAGGTGGCTAATATGGTTGCAGAAGGTGAACTGTACTAGCCATCCTCGCCCTGCCTACCCGCAAGGTGCCTCGTCACGCCTTGTTTGAAGGACCCCAGGTTGTAACAATGAGGGAACACGTGTGCCGGTAAAGCATTCCATTTTTTTGAAGTGCGACAAAGAAAAGAGTTGGCAAACTGTTTTCCCTTCTCGTCCCTTCCCTATTGATAGGATGACAAGAATACGTATATACGATACGTGACTAAACAAAATATTGCACTTACACGTGAAACAATTAAACGTTTTCCTTAACATCAAACATATAATTATGAAAATACTGCATATAAGCATGACTAATAACAATATTTTGATAAGGCCCATCCTGCTTTTAACCGACTTTAATAAAAGTGATTAAATATTCGACGCGCATTCTATTATGCGTGTATATTGATTTTGTGGAAATGGCTTAGAAAAAGATAGTTTTAGCAAAGCAATCGCTTGAATGTATTTGTAACTTTTGAAATTGAAAAATGCTTTTGTGCCGGACATATACAGATAGATCATGTTGTAAATCATCCAACCGAAGCCTGAAGATGAGTCCAAATTGACCCAAATTCGTTCATCAGAAAAACCAGCGACTTTCCTTTTGAAATACTTCGAAGAAGAAAATTTTCCCATTTCAGTGTTTTGTCTTTCGTTCAGTGATTTTTTTTCGGCGTATGTATTGCTGTTGGCCCTAATGTGGCAACTTCACCGGATAGAGTGAGTACTGAGAGGCCTCCTTCTGCGAGGCCGAACTACGGCGTAGGACACCACCGGGAATAGAGAGCTCGTTCTATGAGTGCGAGCGCTAAAAGCCAAAACTCTGACCTCGGCCGTCTCTTTCCTCACCCCTCGTTCCTTAGATTGAACAAGTGCTAATGATATTTTTGAGTTTAATAGCGTTTCTAGGCTACGGTGATTATGAGATGAGCATGAGCGTGTGCCAATTGGTATATATAAAAGTAATTAAATACACTCTAAAAACGACGACGATGAGGCGCAACGGTAGCGAACCTGCCTTAAGCGCCACAGGTCTTGGGTTAGATTTCCGCACGGAACACATGTTTGTATTAACCATACTAGTAGGGGAGCCCAAGCGGGGATTTCGGGATTTACTAAAGCGCGACAGATTAATATACAGGAGGATACCTTGTACCCGGTTAAGTACCTCCATAAAACATGAGGCCCATATATAAGGCCGCCCGTAAAGGATACAGGATCTGATTAGTAAAAAAAAATTGACCATCAGAAATTCTCGAGCGCGTCAGATTAAGGTAGGGTGAGTTAATTACATCCTAAAAGTGTATATTCCACTAATCTGACAATTTGAGAGTGACGTAAAAAAAGGGGAGGGCAAAAAGTTGTAAAAAAAAACGTCATCTCGACATTCTCGAGCGTAGCTAAATTTTTTTTATTTTGAAGGAAATAATTCAAGAATAATGAAAAATATATAATCTGATGATTTCCGCAAGCCGAAATAACAAAAATTCGTCAATAAAGTTAAATGCGTGCAGTTGCGTGATGCCTACATTTCCTTCTCCGCGTTTCTATTCCTCTCTCACTCTTTCTCTATCTATTACTCTCTCACTCCGTCCCCACTCTGGTTTCTGCTGCCATGACGCCATCACAGCTGATCATAAAGACTCGTGGTATACTGTTTACAACGTGTTTGCAACGTTTTGCTATTTTGATATTATTTGTGTGAATTCAAGTTTATAAATATTTAATATGAGTGATATTAATTTGAAATGTGTATTTAGTGGTACCCTACAAAAAACAATTAAATTTTCGGTAGAAACATTAAAAAAATGTGTAAATATTTTGGAATATCGTCGTATTTCCTGATCTTTTCAATTAATTAAGTTTAATGATTTAAAAGAATAGAAAAAATTTTTTTGACTTCCCGCTAAGAAAAATTAAAATTTTTAATATTAGTTCTTTGAACTCAGCGAGCTCAAAATATCACATAAATTATATTTTGAGCTCAAAAATATCATAAGTACAATTTTAAGCGCCCAGGAATGGAATTAGCGGGAAGTTGCAGGGATGGCCTTTAAGGTAAACCGTTTTTCTAATTTTTTTGTCAGATCAGGCGAATCCCTCTAGATAATCGTCAGATTATGAGACAGTATGTTTAGAACATAAAAATGAACCACATATATCTTAATCTGACGCGCTTGAGTATTTCAAAATGGCGAATTTTTTTGCACATTATGAAAATGACCGCGAGTTTGCGTCCCATCGAAATCGTCAGAGTAGTGAATGAGAGGTTTTTTTTGGTGCACTTAACACTCCCTTAGAAAATCTGACGCGCTCGATGAATTTTTTTCATTTTCAACCCTTAAATACAACCACTCGCATCATGCAAACGATCAGATTAACATACGTGCATTATTAAAAATACGTAGGGCATTTATGCTATCAATATCTGACGCGCTCGAGGATGTCCATGCAACAGTTTTTTTATTACATATTTAAAAATCTATAGCCGCTTCCCCCACCGATGTAAAGGTATATATCATATAACATTTTTTCTTCTTATCATCTAAGCTTTGCATCCCAATAGGTCTCTACAACGCTCGAGTAAATCCCCATTTAGCATCGTGGGCTCCCCTACTATACAGGCATGTTTTCCGTTCTGGGTGTGTTTGTCCTTGTCATTGTGTATGTTTCCGGAACCTCGACACTAGATATTATTATCTTAATGGGTGCCGTTGAGTGTGTAGCGTTTATTGGAACGAAGTTCCTTATCCAGCGTTGCGAAAGGGGGCTAGACGGAAAAAATTTGTAACGACGAATTTGTACAAAAGTTGTAACGACACTTTTTGCTATAGTTGTAAGCCGTGCGGCGTGGGCGTGTTTCTCTGTCTGTCTCTTTCTCTCAGAGAAAGCAAGCCAGTTATTTTCGTTTCGTCTTTCTATTTCGCATTGAACAGTGTGGTGTCGGGACGATTATTAAAATAAAAAATTAATTAGGTTTTAATAATTAAATTAATTAATTAATTTTATTAATAAAATTTTATTACAATTCCTTCACTAATTAATCGAAAAGAACTTCGTTCCATCCGGGTGTCCCTTGACACTTCTCAAGTTTTTATTTTTATTTTATTTATTTAAAAAAACATTATCCACATTCAGAAGCCATAGGATTAAATAACATTTCACCGCATAGAATTTAAAACTGATTTTAGCAAAAACCTTGATCTGTCTAATACGCGTGACCTATACATATAAGTTGTATAATAAATCAACCATTGTTGCAAGTCACTTTGGTTGTTATGTAAATAAATTTATTATGATTCTGTTTGACACTATTAGTTTTGCAGTAGTTGAGCCATACACCTCCTAATGCTGATGATAGCACAAATGGGTCGGCTTGATCGAGGATGTACCACCACAGAACATTGGCGTAAAGAAACAGTATCTTGTAGTAGTAGTATTGAGTTTCGTGCAATGAATGAGAGCGCTGGAGACCCAATCTCACCCTTCTCATCTCTTCCCTACAATCCATACGTCATCGTGACTCGAACAGTGGGCCCATTCTTCCACCAAGACGTCGTAAGCACGGCGCGCAACTTTGAGCTGAAGACCTTCGCGCACACATGGCATAACAAGAGGATACACATTGAAACGTAGCTGTATCAGTATAGCTTGCTGCCGACGCCGAGTACCGTAACTGTGGTGTCACGCCCCATAAGGGGAGATGTGCATTCCGATCAGGGACTGGAATATATAGTCAAGAAGTGCACGCTTGGGGAAAGAGCCCTCGCAAGTACCCCGTGCATCTCCCGTGATTAGCTCCGTATACCGAGAGGTAGGTAGGAGCATGGGATGGCGGTGGGTTTGTCTTCCCTACTATCCTTTGGATTGGCAACGCGCATGTGGTACTTCAAATATAGCGTTCATAGGTTGCGGTGACTGCTTAACATCAGGCGGACTTTATGCTTCTTTGCCAACAGACATGACATGTAAAAATCCCTGCTCTTAACAAAATGGAATTCTAATGATTAATCAGCCGGCCGTCTTTTTGCGAATAAACTCAATCTAAATTTGTATTTTATTATTTATTTATTATTGTATTTTGCTTTGACGATTGCGTGAACATACAATAGTATCTAATGATGGTCTAAAGCTATCTTGCTTGTGGTTCATATAAGACCGCTAAGCGCTAACCCCCTTTCTCTTAACTATATTTTTTTTTTCCGGAATGTTATTGCTGTTGGCCCTACTGGCCTTGACAGCGTCACCGGGCGGGGGGCCGAGTACAGAGACTCGGCCGTGATAAAGGGACAGCCCTCACGGGGCTCAAATTTGATTCCGTCCTTAGGGTGCCTCCTGCGAAGCCGAACTACGGCTAAGGACGTCATCGGAGATGGAAGCTGCGCTCCGAGCGCATTCTATACGATAGACTTACCCGACGGTGTGAGCGCGACGCGACGTGCGAAACAAAGGACCTCGTCCTCGCCGGCGAGGACGGTGTTGTGTGCGTGTCTGTGCTGTGTAAGGAGCATTTTCTAATGTAATCCTATCGTCAGGGTCTTGCAGGACGTGCTTAGGACGCCTTACTTTTGTCGGTTGGTTATCTTAACTAGATGCGCTCTCTAATTGGTAAACAATCGGTGGCTTTGTAGAGGCGTGCTCAGTGAGGAGATGATTTGTTTCTTTATTTATTTTTATTTATACACTTTATTGTACACCACATAAAAATACACAATCTCAAGAAGAGGAGAAAAAAATACACACAATATGGGAGTACAAATGGCGGCCTTATCGCTTAAAAGCGATCTCTCCCAGGCAACCTTTGGGAAAGGAGAATTGTCGTTATATAATTAGGCAGGTCGTGCCGGTATAATAGACATACATACCAATAGTACACTAATACATAGACTTGCTTACATACATAATAATATTCAATAGATATTCAATAATAAACTAATAAATAATTATACGATAAACATAAAAAATAATAAAGAAAATAATATAAATAAATAAACTATATAATATTAGGTGATAATATATGAGCCGTCTTATTCAGTCTCTGCTAGATAAAGTTTTTTAAAAGAATCTAAAGTTTTTGATTGCCGTATTGCTAAAGGCAGAGTATTCCACAATAATATAGCACTTACTGTGAAGGAGTGCGTAAAGAAATTAGTATGATGTAGGGGCACTTTTAGAGTATATTGCCTGATACTTCGTAAATCTGTTCGTGACTCTATGAATTCAAATTTTTCTTTGAGGTATACCGGGGTATTTGGGTTAAATAATACACAGTACAGAAGAGACAATATATGTGAATCCCGGCGACGACGTATAGGAAGCCACTTGAGCTTACGACGAAATTCAGAAATATGGTCATACTTGCGCAAGCCAATATAAACCGTATGGAAAGATTTTGAAGTCGCTCAAGTTTATTGAGTTGACACTCGGTTAGATTAACATAGCTTGCGTCAGCATAGTCGAAGATAGGAAGTAGAAGAGAATGTGCTAAGATAATTTTGGTAGGAATCGGTAAGAAAAATCGTAATCGGCGTAACGAGCGCAGTGCAATATATGTTTTCTTGCTAATCTCCTTCATGTGAACAGACCACGACAGTGTCTGATCTAAATATATTCCAAGGTCTTTAACCATGGAATTATATGGTATTATGACATTATCATAAATAATTGGAGAAATATTCTGCCATTCAACCCTCGAGGTCATACTAGGACTACCTATTACAATAACTTGCGTTTTTGAAGGATTTATTTTTAGACCATACTTCATACTCCAACAGCAGATAGAAGCTAGATCATTATTAACTTCCGAAATGGCGGAAGGTAAATTTTCGAGAGTTGAATGACGATATATTTGGACATCATCTGCATACATGTGATAGAGAAGAAGAAATATTGTGAGTGATAGAATTAATGAAAATCGCGAATAGTAAAGGAGACAACACGCCACCTTGAGGTACCCCTGCCGAGATATCACGCCAGGACGAGTAGCTTTCGTCACTACGAATACGTTGACGTCGGCCAAAGAGGTAGCTCTGAAACCATTCTAGCACTGATGGAGATATGTTAATAGAACGCAGAATACTCAACAATATTGCATGATCAACGGTGTTAAAAGCATTGCTGAAATCGAGCAAAGTCAAAATTGTGAGTTGTTTATTATCCATTGCCCATCTAATATCGTCGGTAACCTTGACTAGCGCTGAAACCGTACTATGACCAGGACGAAAGCCGGACTGGAAAGTACTGAGAAGGGAGTGTTTGTTAAGGAAATGAGACAATTGCTGGTAAACTAGCTTTTCAAGAATTTTGGAAAGGAATGGTAAGATGGATATAGGACGGAAATCAGTATTGCTTTTAGGATTAATTTTCTTAGGAAGAGGAATAATATGTGCTTTTTTCCAATCATCAGGAAATTTGCCAAATGATATGGAGAGATTTAGGATGTGGGTTAATATAGGACAGATTACATCTATGATAGGAACGATCATTTTCCGGCTTACAGTATCAAAACCAACGGCATTCGAAGAGATGGACAATACGCTCTTCTTAACATCACATTCAGTGAAAGAATCAAAAATAAACGGCATATAGTCTGGAGTTGAAATATTAGAAAGAATTTCAAGTGTTCGTGCTTTATTAACACCATGAATTGTGTCAAAACAGGAAAAGTGTTTATTGAGATCTTCGATGTCAATATTTACAGAAGTTGAATTACCAACTCCAAGGGACTTTAGAAATTGATGATTTACCAACTTCAAGGGACTTTAGAAATTTCCAAGTTTTTAATGGATTGCCATTATCAATTGATTGGTGAACGTGGCGACGTTGTGCATCTCTACACAGTGTATTGCAGCGATTCCGCACTTTATGATATTTCTCACGGTTTTCATCGCAATTATTTAATTTAAACTTATATTTAGCTCGATTCTTCTTCTTAATTAAGGTCTTCAGATCGTCACTCAACCAGGGAGCTGGGAGTTGTTTAATTCTTACTGGCCTCACGGGTGCATGAACGTCATAAAGTTGTGTTATCAAATTAGTGAACAACTCAACTTTACCATCAATCGTGTCAGCATTGACAACAGAGGCCCAATCCATGTGCGTGGCATCTTCATAAAGACGATTTCTATCGATTCCACCAAAATTACGCTGCAGAAATATTTTTGGTTTGGCTTTGGGAGGACGGACCTTGTAAGAGAGATAAATCAAATCATGATATGAAAATGCATCTGCAGGATATTGACCATGCTTCAAGACAGATTCAGGAGAAGAAACCAATATAAGGCCGAGAAGGGAAGGATTACTGCCAGGAAAATTGTGCGTGGGTGCAAGGGGCAAAATATGCAAATTACAAGACTCTGCTATAGTGATAAGTTTTTTGCTGCGGAGGTCATCTTTTTTTAAACAGGTGTTAAAATCACCCATTATAATGGAATGGTCATATAAAGGAATTAAATTTGCTAATGAGTTTTCGAATGTGTCAAAATAATTATAGATAGTTGGAGGACAATAAAATACACCAAGAAGAATTTTCGTATGCGATAGTATTACTTCAATAATAAGATGTTCAGCCGCATTGGATGCAGGTGGTCGAGTAGACAAACTAACAATATTAAAAGGAATGAAGGAGCGTAAGTAGATTCTTTCACCTCTTATTACTGTTTATATCGTACAATGGTTGGTGGGAGGCATACACACACTACAACTTAAGTCAGTCTATGGAATGGTGACCATGTAGTGCAATTTTAACTAAGCTGCTCCATATTCCAGAGTAAAACGGTCCCGGCTGTTTAGAATTTGCTAATAGTCCATTAATCAAGTTAAAAGCCTGACATCCTAAAACTTTGATACTTTAGCTATTTGAGGATATATCCAAAAAAAAAAAGTTAATCATATTCGGCAAAAACAGCTTACTCAAAAGAAAAAAGAACCTCATTTTTAGTAGGTATTAGTTTTTAATACATTGATGTCGGGAAAATAATATTATGTTATTTTATGATATTTTGCGTACAAAGTTCAGTAGATTTAATCTTATATTTTACATTTATAAATATTTGTATAAAACATTTATAACTATAAAAAATAGTCATTTCCACTAGTAGTGGGCCAAGGCTCAAATTACCAGTGTTCAGGGCTCCAGAGTTAAGAACCTCCTCACTATTTGTGCTGTTTGTAATAATGTTGCCTTTTGTAGTTTTGCTTTGATCCGACTATATAATGAAATCCTCTTAAGATGTTGATCGAGTTTTTTTGGTATAAGACATTGAGACATGCCACATGTCAGTAATCTCATGAGCAAAATCTTAATATTTGCTTATATTTTTTATTATTTTTTAAGTAAAGTAATATTCATAATTTTATTTAATATTCTGGCTACACCTGAAATCAACAATAGCTGAATGACATGCCTTTTTATGCACGGCTTTTATTACATATAATAATTTAAAATAAATGCTTGCACTAAAAAAAGGTTCTAATTGGTTTATTTTTTTATTGTATAATTTTTTTTGTTTGTTTGTTTAGGTATGTCCATAATAAAAAATAATATAATCAACCTCATACGCTAATCTTAACTTAACAAAGATTTTTTTGAAATTGAATATTGCTTTGATTTCTTATTTGTGTTAATTAACTCTGTTATTAAACGGAGATAATTAACACAAATAATTATTGAAGAAAAATTTTTATTTTTATTTTACTGTTATGGAATTTAGATAATTAATATGTCGAAAAATGTACTAAAATTTGCAAATAAAGCTTTTTGTATTTGTTTAATTACAAGGTAACTAATAAAATGGAATAAGTCCTCGGTATGTGATGACCCCATCACCCGCTGTTGGGATAACCTCTATCACAGTAGAGATTACTCCACCAGTGCAATCAGTCAAACTGGTGGTAGGTCTTTTGTTGCAAGAGGTCAACTAGATAGTTACCACCCACCGTCTTTGACATTACTGTGTTTCGGTTTGCAGGAAACTGAAGGCTAGTGAAATTACTGGGCAAAGGAGTTTTAATAACCAATATCTCAGGATTGGCAAAGCGTGACAGGCACCTCGTAATCAGGTGGGCCGTATACTTGCTTGCCAACTTTGTAACTATAAAAAAAAGTAAGACTCCACGTTCAAGAGTTTAGAGCGAAGTTATAAATAATACGCGAAAAAAAAAACTATCTATGAAGTATAAAAACTTGACTAATTTATAATGTTATAATCTTACGTAAGACATAAAAAAACGCGTAATGATGACGATGATGGTTACGTATGAATATAATCTTAATATTTTGTTAAACATATTTTAAATCAATTTCATTACATTAAGTACAATGATTTTCAATAATTTTAATATTTACATTTATTAAATATGAGGAAAAAATTACTATTTACATATTATTCGAATCAAAACGATTATTGAAATCTGGAAATCTTTATTTTACGTACTACTTTTTATTTTACAAATCACCTTCTGAGAAACAATCAATGACAATGCGTAATGCTACTAATTAATATTTACAATATCACTGATTGTATCTAGTTAAGTTACAATTTAACTGATATTGTATTTACAATCGACTTTTTACAATAAATCGGTTAAATTGTATTGTAACTAATAAATAAACGCTACACACTCAACGGCCCCCAATAGGATAATTATATCCTGTGTCGGGGGTCCGAAAACATTCACAATGACAAGGACAAACACAACCAGACCGGAAAACATGCCTGTACGATTAATACAAATATCTGCTCCGAGCGGGAATCGAACCCGCAACCGTCGAGGCTTAAGGCAGACTCGCTACCCACAACGCCACAACGGTGTCAAAAAATTTAAATTTCGTGTAATAAAATTTAAATTTCGCTAATTTTTAAATAATGAAGGCTGCACACTCAACGGCCCCCATTAGGATAGTGATAGCCTGTGTCGGGGGTCCGGAAACACATACAAGGACATGGACAAATACACCCAGACCGGAAAATATGCTTGAATGGTCAATACAAACATATTATGCTCCGAGCTGAAATCGAACCCGCGACCTGTGGTTTTTAAGGCAGGTTCGCTACCGCTGCGTCACAACGTCCTCATATTTTTTTTAAAGAATATTAGCAGTACATGTTTTCATTACTAATATTCCTATTGCCCCTCCAAATAAGCTCGTAGCTTACGCTAGGAGTGGGTACGACAATAGCCCGAGGGGGTCAGGATCGAACCCGTGACTCTCGCGTTAACGGAGCGCAGCCGGCCCTTCTACCGTTGAGCCATTGAGGCTTCGACTACACTGCGACCGTGATATTTGCATAAAATTCATAACTAAAACTCAAAATGTATTATTTCCAGTGGCACATACAGCCAACTATTGCATTATAATGGCCCAGCTATACACCAAAGGGAAATGCCACGGCATCCATTCGTTCATCGTCCAACTCCGCGACGAGGAAACTCACATGCCACTACCTGGGATCAAGGTTGGCGAGATTGGCGCCAAGCTTGGCATGAACGGCACCAACAACGGCTTCCTTGGTTTCGAGCATTACCGGATACCCAGGGATCATATGCTGATGAAGAATTCGAAGGTCTTAGAGGTTAGTTGTAAAATAATAAACGCAACAACTCTCACACCAACCCTCATTAAGATAGTTATATCCTGTTTCGGGGGTCCGGAAACATACACAAAGACAAGGAAAAATACACACAGACCGTAGTTTATGCTTGCATGGTGAATACAAACATCTGCTCCGAGCTGGAGTCGAACCCGCGACCTGTGGCGTTTAAGGCACGTTTGCTACCGCTTCGCCACATCGTCGTCTAGTGTAGTATTTAAATCAAAATATTTAGTCTCAAGACTTGATACTGCTCAGTGAGCATGTAACTTGAATTGCAAATATTTTAATTAAAATTTACTTTGTGCATTTACCTCGATCTTTTAATCTTTAGGTATTAAAAAACTACGAAAATACAACATACACTAGCAGATTATTAACTTTTGTACAAAGTTCAAGATCATTTTTAATAATACCAAATAATAATTACATATATATTTATACTACCTTCTGCCAGGGGCTTCGCCTTACGATTTTAATACAAACTCAAGCTGGTTCCATTTTCAAATTTAATTTTTTGGAGGTATATAATAATCAATTAGTAGTAAGTAAAAAATCAATATTATATGATAAATACTTTTAAAAAAATAACCATAAAACCTTCTCCTGTATATATTGTTTTTTTTTTTATTTCATGACGGTCAGCAAACTAGCATACGGTCCGTCTGGTGGTAAGCAGTCATCGCAACCTATGAACGCGCGCGATACTTGAAGTATGCGCGTTGACAAAGAACAAAAAGGATGGGATAAGACGGGAAAAAGAAAAGGAATAGAGGGGTGGGAGATTGTGCCTTCAGCGCTCTCACTCATCGGACGAAACGCAATAGTACACAGCTACTTTTTTATGTTACAATTTGGCAAACAAGCGTATGGCCCCTCTGATGATAAGTGGGTGCCGTAGCCTATGAGCGCTTGCAGCACCATTAGTAGGAGCCACTCACGCGTCGCCCAGTAATTTCACTAGCGTAGTGCCCTTCAAACCACAACACAGTAATTCCTAAGCACTACTATTTTGCGGCAGAATATTTGGACGCAAATAAGCAATACCATGTCAACCCACAAAATTGAAAAAACTGAGTTATACATGCAGAAGTGTTGCTAAATGGCTGAAGAATATTTTTCTTTAATATTTGTCGGGTTTTAAGGTTTTAAACTTCTAAAAAAGCCATTTTTTCAATCATGCAATTTATGTATTTTTAAACGTTTCGGGTTATATTATATACGAAATATGTAGTTTGTATACTTATTTTTGTGAAAATAAGTAAAATAATTTACATAAATCTGAAATTGCCAAAAGTTTGACCAATTAGTAAAAAAAAATCATATCAAGCAAGTTGTTCAAAATTTTCAAACGCGTTTTTCTCGAAATGACATTCGTGTGGGTTGACATGGTATTGCTTATTTGCGTCCATTTGACACTGCGGTTTTACCTACCTAGCCGGCCTCTTGCGCCAAAAGACAGATCACCAGTCTGACTGAGTGCACTGGTGAAAAAATCTCTACTGTGACAGAGGTTATCCCAACAGCGGGCGATGGGGTCGTCACGTCCCGACGACCCCATCGCCATCTTTACGCCGGAGGTAGTAGTTCTCTGGTCGGGCCGTTCCATTTGTTCTAGGAGAAGTATGATTCTACTACTTCTGCTTTACCTTTCCCCCCAGGACGGTACATACGTGAACGCGCCAAGTTCGAAGCTAGCGTACGGTACGATGATGTTCGTACGAGTGATGCTCGTCAACGACATGTGTAGGTACATGGCGAAGGCTGTCACCATTGCGATGAGATACTCCGCCGTCAGGAGACAGTCTCAACCGAAACCTAAGTATGTACAATATTTTTATATTTTATTTTCTTTTTAGTCTGTTTATGGTAACCGCCAGCAAAACCATTCATTTTTTTGTTCCTAAATCTCTTTGGTCCAATAATTTCACTAGCTACAATGTCCTTCGAACCGAAACCCAGTGATGTAAAACACAAGACAGTAGGCCATACGGTAGAATATTTGACACTACAGTGGTGGTGGTAAAATGCCTACTACCGATAAATGGAATTAAAAGATTTTAAATTGTGTTTAAAATTTGGCCTCTGAAGTTAACTAAGTGAGGAACTTTTGAAAATTGGAACAAACTCGAAAACGGATTGCCAAACACTATGGAAAAACATCTAAATTCTTCGAGTCTTTATTTGTAATATGAAAAAATCTGGTGGACGCTTTAAAATACTTAAGTTTTCTTAATTTGTATTTTAAAAACCCCAAAACAACTTTATATTTTATCTTGGTTGAACCTCCAAAGTACTTTAACTTAAGTAGATCTTAGTCGGGGACAATTATTTTACAAGTCCCAAAAGTACTTATCCTGAGCCCAAAAAGAATATTTTCCATAACATTTGGAGTGGTGGTAGTCACAATGAAGTGGGTTACGACAACCACCTTGCCTAAAATATATCATACAATCACCAGTGAACCGGAACCACAGATTCTGGACTATCTGACTCAGCAGCACAAGCTCCTGATCGGCGTCGCGACTATACACGCCTTCCGCATGAGCGCCGACTGGCTCTGGCTCATGTACAACAACGTCACCGCGGAACTGGAGGCCGGGGACATGGAGCGATTACCTGAGGTAATATACCGTTATATTCTGCAATACCTTTTTTATACTAAGTTGGCAAGCAAGCATACGGCCCAGCTGATGGTAATCTATTGTCGTAGCTTATAAGCGCTTGCAACACCATTCGTAGTTTGTTGAGCGCCTTGCGGTATCTAGCCTACTCTAAATCTATTGTCAGAAAGATTGCGGTATCTAGCCTACTCTAAATCTATTGTCAGACGGATTGCGGTATCTAGCCTACTCTAAATCTATTGTCAGACGGATTGCGGTATCTAGCCTACTCTAAATCTATTGTCAGACGGATTGCGGTATCTAGCCTACTCTAAATCTATAGTCAGACGGATTGTGGTATCTAGCCTGCTCTAAATCTATTGTCAGACGGATTGCGGTATCTAGCTTACTCTAAATCTTTGATCGTGGTTGTTTGCCCGGTCAGTTGCACGCGCTGTCGTGCTGTCTGAAGGCGGCGAGCACAGCGGATGCCGCGGAGGCGGTAGAGCGCTGTCGGCTCGCGTGTGGCGGCCACGGCTACATGCTGTCCTCCAACCTGCCGCTCACGTACGGGCTCGTCACCGCCGCCTGCACTTACGAGGGAGAAAACACAGTCATGTTGTTGCAGACAGCCAGGTAAATACACACATACACACGCATACATACATACATACATACACACGTTGTCTGCTGGTGTGTAGCTGGCACTCGTACATACTGGTTACCACTGCCTGCACCTACGAGGTGAACAGCGTTATGCCGCTGCCGACGACCAGGTATTTTATGATGTGTAACTACTCTGGCCTTTCTCCAATTTGTGGAAGTGATTTCGTTAAAAAGCCCGGAGATACGGAAAAGGAAGTGTGCGCTATTTGATTTAACCAATGAGCGCGCGTTTCATGGGATTAATTG
Source organism: Hestina assimilis (assembly GCA_023373885.1). NCBI lineage: Eukaryota > Metazoa > Arthropoda > Insecta > Lepidoptera > Nymphalidae > Hestina > Hestina assimilis. Next base: position 3,606,640 of record CM041740.1, on the reverse strand, counting down.
AAGAGATATATAGAAAAAAATGTATATATCTATGTTTTAATATTTTTTATGTTTTTGTATTATATTTTTGTTAATTTCTTTATATTGTGACGTGTGTGTGTGTATGTCTGATAATCCATATAGTTGCTACGATTTTTTTAATTGCACCTAATTGAATTATATGCAATTTTTATTTTTTTTAATATTACTATTTTTAACAGGTTTCTAGTGAAGGCTTGGCAGACAGCTGCCGCAGGGAACAGCTTAACACCCACCGTGGCCTATCTCGGCGAGGTGCGCGCCGGGCGAAGGTCGCCCCCATGGGAGAACACCATCGAGGGAATCGTCACCGGCTTCCAAAGAGTCGCTGCTGGGTAAGACCTTACAAGAAAAACTAGGGTACTGCATAGCAACCGTCCTAGCCGCAGCTAGTCATATTTCTGGAAAATCGCCCTCCCTGGTGTGACGTCACATAATTTTTCTAATTTTACATCAAGAATTTATAAAATTAAAACACCGGTTCCGCAATTAGTTAGTAACATTTTTAAGTTGTTCAAATGTGGCGTTAACTTAAAATTACTTAGATAAATTAGATTTTGTAATGTGACGTCACAAAACTTGATCCTCTTCGACCTCCCCTTTTTAAAATCAAATTAATTAATTTTTAATTGAACATATTATATTCTCAATGGGTGGGTCTATACTATATAAGGCCCTGCCCTCATTGGCAAGGAATTTTAAATTTTAATATTTAAAATGTAAATAAAACTTAAAAGCTTAGCAATCAGTTTAAAATTACACTCATAACGTAATATGAATGATTGATATGATGAATGATACTTTATTTGCTTATAAAATAAGCCTAATATACCAAAGCACCGTTTCGACACCGTTGTGGCGTTGTGGGTAGCGAATCTGCCTTTAGTCTCGAGGGTTGCGGGTTCGATTCCCGCTCGGGCAGATGTTTGTTAAAAATGTCTGTCCCGGTCTGGGCGTTTGTCCGTGTGGGTTTCCCCACCGTGCCTCGGAGAGCACGTTAAGCTGTGGGTCCGGTTATTATCAATAACATCTGATAATAATCGTTAACTCTTGATAAGTAAATTGCTCTTATCCAATGAGTTACTGGCTCGCCCTTAGGGTTGCGGAGGTCAGATGGCAATCGCTCCGTGTAAAAAGTAGTAACCTGTCAAATCCGGATAAGAGTAATAAGCAGACCCTGGGTACATAAAATACCGGGAATAATGCTAGGATGAAGAAGAACGTAATATGCCAAAGCATGCCGCGTCAATCAATCATGATCGCTGAAATTTTAAATTATTTTCATAGCCCATCTCGTGCCGTCAATACGCGCGGGACCTTATTTCCAAATTTTTCTTATTTGTAGAAACATATTTCTAAAGTCCAAACAAAGCAGCGTATAGTTCTCTCAATTTAAAATGAACAAAAATGGCCGCTTCTGCGCAGGTACAATCATGGACACAAATGTTTGACAAAAATATTGATTTCGTCTTATTTAAATAGATTTTTATAAAGTGGGAAAACGGAATTAAGTATATAATATAGTTACGGTTTCATCTAAATTCAATTAATTATTTATACATTATCGTTATTCTATATATTATGTGTATATAAAAACAATAGTTAATGTACATTTTTAATCACTGTCACTTATTGGGATAACACCGTATCTTGAAATAAAATTAAATGTTCACACACTTGACAAATATAATATATATTTTTATTTAATTTTTAATAATTTATTTTTAAAAACCTAAAACAATCGTGAACGAGAGTACCAAAAGGGTCTAGCGCCGCCGCGTTGCTATAGTTACGCGGCCCCCTTCATACCGCATTCGGTGGAGACCCAAAAATGTGTTACTGCTCATGGTTCAATTTATATTGAGAGAGTTATACAGATGCTAAAAATAAAAGCTGAAAAATATTCAATAATTGGACGCAAATAAGCAATACCATGTCAACCCACACGAATCTTATTTCGAGAAAAACGCGTTTGAAAATTTTGAACAACTTGCTTTATATGAATTTTTTTATGTATTGGTCAAGGTTTTGGTAATGTGAGATTTATGTAAGTTATTTAACTTATTTTCACAAGAAATAAGTATACAAACTGCATATTTCCTATATAATATAACCCAAAACGTTTAAAAATATATAAATTGCATGATTGAAAAAATGGCTTCTGTACAAGTTTTAAAGCTTAAAACCCTACAAATATTAAAGAAAAATGTCCTTCAGCCATTTACCAACACTTCTGCATATATAACTCAGTTTTTTCAATTTTGTGGGTTGACATGGTATTGCTTATTTGCGTCCAATTAGCAATTCATTTTTTTTATACAGGAAAATAGGTTTATGCGTTGCGCAAATTGAAAAGCGTCAAAAGAACGGGATGAGCTACGAAGACGCTTGGAACATGACCTCCGTACAGCTGACCTCCGCTTCAGAGGTACCTTTTTTTATTAAGAATATTAGCAAAGCTTTTTGAAGGCATTATTAATGTTCCTATTGCCCCTTCAAAGCTAGAAGCTTCCGCTAAGAGTAGGTACGACAATAGCCCAAGGGGTCAGGGTCGAACTCGCGACTCTACCGTTGGGTTATTGAGGCTTCATTATTGAAAGGATATAACACAGAAAAGCTTACCTAGCTTACCATTTGCCTCAACGGTCGTGGGTTCGATTCCCGCTCGGGGTAGATGTTATTAATGATCTTAAAAATATCTTCGTCGGTCTGGGCATTGTCCTTGTAGTTCTCCCCACCGTGCCTCGAAGAGCACGTTAAGCCGGATAAGAGTAATAAGCAGATCCTGGGTAAATACCGGGAATAATGCTAGGAGGAAAAAAGAAACAGTTGTATGGCCGGTACAAACATTTACCCTGAGTGGGAATCGAACCCGCCCGCTCTGAACACCACAAAACTAGTTATCCGATCCGATCATAACGACTTCTTTATTTATATATCATTTTTATGGTTCCGTACCCAAAGGGTACAAACGGAACCCAAAGCCTTCAATGTCCGTCCGGACTGTATCTCACGAACCGTAATAGGTAGATTGAAATTTTCAATTGTGTACTTTGTTTATACAGTTTTTATTGTATATCTATGGCCAGTACAATAACAAATTAAAAAAAAATAAGTGTATCTACATACAATAAACTTGATATCTTTGGTACGGAACCTTTCATGTTCGAGTCCGATACACACTTAGCTTTACTTATTACATCTCAATTCCCAGGCCCACTGCCGCGCGATACTGCTATCGACGTACTACAAGGAGACAGAGAAGCAGGTCCAGGCGACGTCTCCAGCGCTGCGGCAGGTCCTGCTGCAGCTGGTGGACCTGTACGTGGTGTACTGGGCCCTGCAGAGGATCGGGGACCTGCTCAGGGTGACTCATTTGATTCTATACTAATCCCAGCAGGATTGGCAGACGTTGTACTCGAAAAAAAATCTAGACCCGATTGTGAATCTGAATCATTCTAGAATACACTGGAACAGACAAAATTTTTTATCAAAATTGGTTTAGTTTTTTTTTTGAAGTTATACTTCTTTATGCGCGTTAGGGAAAAATGATGAGAGTAAATTGTGACGATGCGCGCGCACACCGTCACAAAAACCGACACCCTGAAGTTAGCTATAGTCAACATTTTTTTGTGATATTTAAATAAACTTTATTTAAGATAATGCGTTATAATAAAACTTTCAATGTATTAAAAACCTTTTTTCTATGGTTAGTGTAGTTTTTTCTACAAACGTAGAATAAGGCGAAAGATAAAATTTTTGAAAAGATTTTTATCTTGTTACGCTAAAGAAGTATAACTTCTAACGCGTGTACATAAGTACACACACACTTTTTTAAATATAAGTGGGGGCAAACGGGCAGGAGCCTCACCTGATGCTAAGCGATCACCGCCGCCCATGAACATCTGCAACACCAGAAGGCATGCAGGCGCGTTGCCGACCTTTAAGGAAAGAACACGCTATAATAACTCAGTTACATACACGCGGACAAAAGATTTATATATATATTAAGAGTAGTTAGATCAAAAGCAAAAGAAACGCTCAAATCGAGACAGATATTTTGGCAATATAAATCTGCCCCGAACGGGGACCGAACCCGCGACCGTCGAATCTTACAGTCACACAAAAGTCGTCAAAAATTGTTATTGTGTATATTTTACAGTTTACATCGATATCGGAAAGGGATATCGAGCAGTTGCAGAGTTGGTACGAAGATCTGCTCATCAAGCTAAGACCTAATGCTGTTGGGCTTGTTGATGCCTTTGATATTAGGGATGAGGTGAGAATTTTGTTTTTTACCGATTTTGGAGGGCGGTTTCATTTTTTTAATATAATTTAAGGCTGCGGAGGCAAAGGAATAGACTCCGTAAAGTATAAAAGCAAACCCATTAATATCAATATTTATTTAAAATTAAACTATGTACAAAGAATTAACACAAGTGCCATGACTATGTTTTATCGATCTTGCACTAGAAATACTCTTAAGCTATCAATCGACTACCTCATGCCACTCTTTGCCACACCTTGCCACACTATACCATGCCACACTGCCAACCCAAATTATGCCACACATTGCCACCCCAACCCATAACACTGCACAACCCACCGCACCCCAAAAAACCAAAGAACCCGAGGTCACGCTTTTCTGTTTACGCTTTCCGATAACGCTTCTTTGCCGACTCTCTCTTCTACGCCAGAAACCGCAAATTTTGGATGAAATAGATGTTAAGTGTGTAACAATTATTTTATTTATTTATTTTTGTTATAAATTCTTATCTTATCTACTCAGATCCTCAATTCAACCCTCGGGTCCTACGACGGTCGTTGCTACGAACGTCTGATGGAGGAGGCCATGAAGAGTCCTCTGAACGCCGAACCGGTTAACAAAAGCTTCCACGACTACCTTAAACCACTAATGCAGGGAAAACTATAACTTGCAATATTTTAATTTACAAAACAGCTAACGAATCTGTACACTCAAAATGAGCACAATTTTGTGCTCATTTTTCTTATGACAAACATATTATTTGAGTACTTAAGAGTCTTACGTTGTTAGCCGTTTTGATGATTGAAATATTTAGTTATATCTTATTTTAATCAGTCTGATATTGCAATATGTTGTGCCAAAAGACATCTATCATAATAATAATAATAATATAAACACATTTTATCCTATTACCAAATAAATTAAATAATAACTAAAGCGCCATTTGATAGCATTAAAACTTTGTATCGCGCGCTTTTTGATATTTTAGCATTATCAATTTTCTTCGTTTGAAATAAAAACAAAAAAGAAACGCTTATAATCCTGAAAATTATATTTCGAATAAATTAAACAATTCCTATAAAATAGTTGTATGGACCTGTCCCATAAAAAAATTTATCAAAGATTCATCCTTCATACATTAAATGAAACTAAGTCAGTCACAAGCTTGCAACACAATAGAATAAAGTTATCGTGTGACTAACTTCGTTTCGTTGCGCTACTGTTGAATTTACCTGCAAATCTTTGAACATTCTTTCTTTATGAATTCAATCCTTTTAGTCTTTTTTTTTTTTTTTTTTTATGTAAGAGGGGGCAAACGGGCAGGAGGCTTACCTGATGTTAAGCAATCACCGCCGCCCATGAACATCTGCAACACCAGAAGGCATGCAGGCGCGTTGCCGACCTTTAAGGAAAGAATACGCTCTTCTCTTGAAGGTTCCCAAGTCGTATCGGTTCGGGAAGACCGCCGGCGGAAGTTGATTCCACAGAGTGGTTGTGCGAGGAAGAAAATGTCTTCTAAATCGCGCTGTTGTGGATTTCCAGACATCGAGGTGGTAGGGATCGAGGTGGTAGGGATGGAATTTAGAGTTTTGTCGCGATGTCCGATGGTGAAATTCAGCCGGCGGGATCAATCCAAACAATTCCTCAGAACATTCCCCGTGATATATGCGATAGAAGATGCAGAGTGATCCGACATCTCTACGCAATGCCAAAGGATCAAGCCGACCGGAAAGGGCTTGATCGTCGACAATTCGAGCCGCTCTACGTTGGATGCGGTCCATTGGAAGTAGCTGGTACTGGGGAGCTCCCGCCCAGAGGTGAGAGCAGTACTCCACGTGCGGTCGAATTTTTTGACAAACAACATATTGAAATATCAGCAGTAATAATATAATAAATGGTGCCTTCAATGAAATATATACTCATATAAGGCTGGTGGTAAAAGATTTATTTGACCTCATAAAATGACAATTTTTATTAAAAAAGCTCGAAGCTTTTTCAAACTATAAAAATCTATTGAAAATAGACATTTGATTGGTTTAGTAGTTTCATTTTTATACTTGAATCTAAGACCGATGTATAGATTTATATTTAAAAAATATATTTTTTTAATATACAATCAAAATATAATATAAGATTTATTTTTATACATTTTAAATGGTTTTGGTGGTGGCTATGACATTCCAAATGATTAATAAAGAGATTGAGCAGTATTATAATTGTTCACAATAATATGTAAACTTCATGAGATTGGTAAATGTGTTATTCTTTTATAAAGTTAAATAAAAATTTTCAATACGTTTATATTGTTTTATTGTCATATTAATTACCCCAAATAAGATAAACCGTTCGAAAAAGGAAGCATTAAATTTTGTTATTGATTCAAGTTAGATATCACTCTTGACTCTCTTCTTAATAACATTATTCCCGATATTATACGAGTATTTACTCAGGGTCTGCTTATTACTCTTATCCAGATTTGACAGGTTACTAGTTCTTACACAGAGCAATTGACATCTGACCACCGTAACCTTAAGGTTGAATCCAATAACTCATTGAGAACCAATAAGAGCAATTTACTTATCAAGAGTTAACAATTATTATCAGATGTTTTGTGATATCAGACTATCTCAAAAAAGTCCATGATCTTATCATTACATTACAGATGATTTTGTCTTGAATTTCTTTGGGGTTGGATATTGTTTTCTTTCTGGATTGTAAAAGCTATGTTTCATCTACAGTTACGAATCCACACAAAAAGTTAACAACTTCTTATGGAGTTGCTGCAACACCAGCCTGCAACATAATCGAATAAATTTAGCGTTGGACATACTTAGTTTTGTATAGGAAAACGAAACGAGAATCGATATTTCATTTTCAATATAAGTTTTTAGAGGATTTTTACGGATCGATTTTTTCCACATCTAGAGAGATTTCTAAAACTGCCTAGGGGGTTTAAATTATGTTGAACGGCAACACTGAGCACGAGCGAAATTTTGGACATTTTGTTCGGTATGGAAGGGCCGGTCCCTTTTACCGCTAAGGCCGGTTCTTAGTTTTATATAAGTCAATAATTAAAAATCTTCTCACATCTGGCAGCACTCCAGCACTTAATCAATACTTCATAAGCAGTTGTCAGTTTGACAGTTGACTTTATTTTCAATTTCCCTATCTTTTGTATGAAAACTAAGTAATTAATTATTTATTAATTTCTGAATGTAACGGATTACTTAAATATTATGCCTAATTCAAATAAAGTATGTCGTGCATGCCTATGCACTAAGGACTCTTTTAAATATGCGATAGACGATAATATATCAGCTGAGAAATATTTCTTTTGCACATCAGTTGAGGTAATTTTATTTTGAATTATTTTCCTTTAAAGAAATTAAACATCATCTAAATAATATATTGTAATTTCAGATAGATAAAGATGAAAATCTACCAAAAACGCTGTGCAATATTTGTTATGATTTATTAACAAAGCTAAGCGAATTTAAATACACTTGCATTCAATCAAATAAAATTTTATTAGGTTGTAAATCAATAAAAACTGAACATGAAATAGTACTTAATGATGGTAATGATGAAGAAGTAAATCAAACTAATATTTATTCTGATCCTGGATTGGAAAATGCGGATTTTAAAAATGAATCTAGTCAAAAAGATCTCGTTTATGAAAACAAGTATGATTACGACGTAACTGTTAAACAGGAAGAGATTACAGACATTAATGGAACTGGTAAACTAAAATGATACCTCTTTTTTTATTTATATCTATAGCTACAGTATTCACAACTATTTACTATGGTCTAATTATTACTGATATATGCTGGGATTTGTGACAGCTTTTTTTATCTAGTATTTTTTTTTCTTAAAGAATATTACCAATGTCTTCCAAATAAGCTAGAACTTGCATTAGGAGTGTGTATGACAATAACCCAAGGGAGCTAGGATCGAACCTGCTACTAGTTGAATGAGTGGAGTCGGCCCTTTAACCATTGAAGCATTAAATTTTATTATAAAATTGTTGGTTTCCTATAAACTTTCTGATGACCTGACTAAATGCTCCATAGAAAGAAGCTCCTCAAAATATGAAATCTAAGTCCCCATAATCACTTCATCCTGAAGGTTTTTAAAATTCCATATCCAAAAATGCTAATGGAACTCTATTACTAAGCCACCGCTGTCCATCGGCTTAAGTTGGTAAGTGGACTATATCTCAAAAATATAATTGTTAAATTTTCTTACAATTTTTTTGTTTCTACTACAACAATAAAACTGACGACGTTGTGGCGCAGCAGTAGCGAACTTGCTTTAAACGCCACAGGTCGCGGGTTCGATTCCCGCATGGAGAATAATATGTTTGTATTGACCATGCACGCATATTTTCCAGTCTGGGTGTTTGCCCTTGTCCTTGTATGTTTCCAGACCCCCGACACAGGATATAACTATCCTAATGGGGGCCGTTGAGTGTGTACCGTTTATTTATAATAAAAAATAGAAATACAAATACTAAAAAAAAAATGGAGTATGCTTATCTAGAATGAACATTTCATGATGAATATTTCATGAACTATAAAAGATAAATAGTTAGATCTTCATAGATTGTGTCACTCTGTGGACGCTATATTAAATAATAATAGTAATAATAATATCCTTTATTGCATTCTAAGTTGATACAGGCAATTATAATAAAAACAAAAAAACGAAATAACATTAACAACTTTGCAAAAGGTTCACAAGCCCAGCTAAATGCCGCAGTGTCGCTTCACAGCTCCACGTGGCGCTGATTTCAAGCTTGTACCTATTTTAAGTATGCGCTGTATAATTATTATTTTAATGTCTAACTTAAATAAAATACTATAGATTTTATATGCTACAATTAAAAAGGAAAAATAAAGTAATAATAATATTATACGAATTAAATATGAACATGAATAACACCCAAATCTCTTTGCATATTGTTCAAGTAGATCAATATTAAATCGGGATGTTGCTTGTGCTTGAGGAAATACCAATAAGAATGATTGTATAACGATAATCAAATGAGTTACTTTTATTTATATGTATAATAATTATATAATTACAAAATTAAAGGGGTGCCTATTGTCTACACAAGGAACTTGAAATATATTAATTTGTGAAAAACAATTACCTACAACAATAACTATAGAAGACATTTTTAAATTGACATTAATTTTTTCTAGTTTTTGATATACCGCCTATTGAAGAAACTCCTGAACCAGAAAAGAAAAATAAAGAACCCAAAAGGTACCAGAAATGTTTAAAATTTGGTGATTTTTGTTTATTTATATTTGGACGCAAATAAGCAATATCATGTCAACCCACACAAATGTCATTTTGAGAAAAACACGTTTCAAAATTTTGAACAACTTGCTTTATATGATATTTTTTATGTATTGGTCAAGTTTTTGGCAATTTCAGATTTATGTAAGTTATTTTACTTATTTTCACAAAAAATAAGTATACAAATTGCATATTTCGTATATAATATAACCCAAAACGTTTAACATAATACATAAATTGCATGATCAAAAAATGGCCTTTTTAGAAGTTGTAAACCTTAAAACCCTACAAATATTAAAGAAAAATGTTCTTCGGCCATTTACCAACACTTCTGCATATATAACTCAGTTTTTTCAATTTTGTGGGTTGACATGGTATTGCTTATTTGCGTCCATTTATGACAAAATAGTAATAAACAAATATTATTATATACTAGCAACTGACTGCATCTTCGTCTGTTGTGACACCCAAATCTGCTCACCCGTTTTTACTTAATTGAGTAACAAACATTTAAATATATAAAATAAGATTTTCATTTCAGAAAGAAAGTTGCACCAAAAAAGAAACTACACACATGTGAGAAATGCAAAAAAAAATTCTTTTCTGCTGAACGTTTTGAAGCTCATAAGTCTTCACACCAAGAAAAAGACGTAAGTCAAACAATATTAAATATTTTTTAGTATTATAAAGGTTGAAGTTCTTTGATTGTTTGGTTGAATGTGGTAATCTGGAAGTACAGGTCGGATTAGAAAGATTCTTTTTGCATTTGATAGCTCATTTCTTGGTCAAAGCAATATATTAACATCACTAGACAACCCCTAGAAGCCAAGCAAACAGAAAGAAAGCCTGATGATGATTTAAAAGCCGAGATGGCCCAATGGATCGAAAACATAGACTTTAACCGATAGGTCGTAGTTTCAAATCTGGGCAAGCACTTTTGAGTTTTCAAGTGCAAAATTTGTATTTCAAATTTATCTAGTGCTTAATAGTAAAGCAAAATGTGATGAAACCTGAATGTCGTAAAAGAAATTGTAAGACATATATGTGATGGTCGTAGGGCTTAAGAAGCCCGCCTGGTTGGCTACCACCATACATACATTCTTTACCAGCACACGTGTTCCCTCATTCTTACAACCTGGGGTCCTTCAAACGAGGCGTGAAGAGGCACCTTGCGGGGCGAGGATGGCTAGTACAGTTCGCCTTCTGCAACCATATTAGCCACCTTCGCGTGTGGACTCCACTTCCACTTACCATCAGGTGGAGTAGAGTAATTTGCCCTACGGCGTTATTTAAAAAAAAAAAAATACAAGTGGTGCAGATGGTACACAATTATTAACTAAAGAATAAGTGGTGGTGGTCAATAAGTGGTGCAGATGGTACACAATTATTAACTAAAGAATCCAGAATCAATATTTAATTTAATGAAGGTATTTTTTTTCCTTTAGAAGGCGACCACATGTATACCATGTAACAAAACATTTACGACATCGAGTGCCCTAAATCGGCATAACAGGAATTGGCATGTCAGAATCAGTCTGAAAAGTGTTAAATGCCGTTATTGTGGCAAAATCTCCAAGAATCGTGAAACTTTGCACGCGCATGAAAGGCTACATCGTAAGAGGAGGAAGTTCATCTGTAACATCTGTGGCAAAACCTGCTCCAGTTCTAACAATATGGAGGTAAATAAATCTATATTTATACGAATAAATAAAATTGAAGTGTCTGCATATACGGTACTACGTATACGGTACGGTACGGTAAAGTGTATACGGTACATACATAAAATATCTATTTTTGAAATTTTTGTGTGTCTGTTTGTTCCGGCTAATCTCTGAATTGGCTGGACTGATTTTAACGCGCTATAGCTTTCACACACACGAAGACAATGAAAACACATCCTGACCGGAACACAAGCCTGGTTAATACAGACATCTACGAGCGGAATCGAACTGGCGATCTGTGGCGCTTAAGACTGTTATCGGGATTTGACAGGTTACTAATTTTTACACAGAGCGATTGTCATCGGTGAGCGCGAACCAGTAACTCATTTTATAAGAGCAAATTTTGTCTTAATTAAGGGTTCTAAAGATTCTTCGTCATCAAGCCACCACGCCCTTAACAGGTAATTATTTTTTAATATGGACTATTAAATACTTATTTTTTATATTTCCAGAGTCACTTGGAAACCCATAAAGAGAACAGAGAACGTGACTGCACATGCGAACATTGCGGAAAGAAGTTCTTCACAAAGAAATGCCTCAATTCCCACATAACCCGGTGTCACACGGACAGGAGGTTCATCTGTCAGATCTGCAGCTACCCGTTCACTGACAAGTACAACCTGTCGAAACACCTGCAGAAGCACGAGGGTAAGAAGTTCTATACCTGCAATGTTTGTGGTAGATCGTTCAGTACCCATCAAGTGTACGTTGAACATCTAAGGATACATTCCGGGGAGAGACCGTTCTCATGCAACTACTGTTCGAAGAAATTTATATCGAAGAAGAGACTGGTTGATCATCATCGTACTCATACTGGTGAGAAACCGCATAGATGTCCTGTGTGCGAGCATCGTTTCACACAGAGAGGGACTCTAACTCGTCATATGAAAATTCATGATAAATAATTATGTCAGCTGTTTCGGATTTTTTCGGTTGCACGTATTTGCCCTGAGGTTGGTTATTGCTCCTGTCCGGATTTGACAGGTTACTAGTTTTTATACAGAGCGATTGCCATCCGACCTCCGCAACCTTACTTATCAAGAGTTTACGATTATTATCAGATGTTATGTGATAAAAACCGGGACCGACAGCTTAACGTGCTCTGCACGGTATTTGTATGATCAATGCAAACATCTGCCCGAGCGGGTATCCAACCCAACAGTCGAGGCTAAAGGCAGACTCGCTACCCACAACGCCACAACGGTGTCTGGTGGTCACGGTGGATTATTTTTCTGGTTGTGTATTGCTATTGGCCCTATTGACCTTGAAAGCATCACTGAACGGGAATGTCAGAGTACTGAGACCCGACCATAAGGCATTTGTGGGGGGTCTCATGGTCGACGATGACGTTATTGGGAATGGAGGTTGCGCTCCGAGCGCTTTCTATTTGTTATGTCAAGACGGTTGACAAACAAGCATACGGTCCGCCCGATGGTAAGCAGTCACCGGCATCTGTAAACGCGAGCGATACTTGAAGTATAACATGCACTTTGCCAACCCGAGGGGTAGGACGGAAGGGGTTAGAACGGAAACAAGGGAACATTGGGGGGGAGATCGGGTCTCCGGCGTTCTTACTCATTACACGAAAGACAAAATTGCTGATATTGTTACTTTATGTTAATTTTCTGTGAAAGGGTAGTAATTCCCCGGTCGAGACGTCCCATTTATGCTGCGAGGGTTATCGATAGACTCGCCTGACGGTGTCAACTTGTCGCAACGTGCGAAACAAGAGACCTCGTCTTCGTAGGCGAAGACGGTGTTGTGTTCTTGTCTGTGTGAATAGGGCATTGTCTAACGTTATCTTATCGATTTGAAAAGGGGGAGGTATATATAGGAGGTAGGTGAAAGTTTTTGTGTCATGCCTTTTCCACTTGTGAAAAAATTTCGATGAATTGATTCTTAGTTGATATTTATACGATGATCTCATCTGAAATTAATCATGATCTGATCAAGAGTCCCGAGAAATATTTATTTATTTATAAAACAGAATTCAGAATATGAGCGAATTAAGCTCGGTAAACGTATTTTATTTTTGTATATATAATTATATTTTATTTATGTTGCCACACGTAAAAAAGAAATATCTTTATTGCGGCGCGCAAGCGTGTAATAGCTCAGAGTATTATTAATTTATTATTGTTATATAATTATGTATTTAATGAGACATAGAATAATAAGAAAATCTGTTTGCCTTTGTCTGTAATAAAATTTCAAGCTAAGAAGTCTTTTATTGCCTGAATATCTCTTATAAAACCCAATCATGATTGGCACTATCCATATATCTAGTCAGTAGTCACACGAATATCATCATTTTTAACCCCTCCCCCGTACATGTTACATCACATTGTTGCAATTTTACATCTTGAAATTGTTAATGAGGTAAAACGGTTAAAGTTTAGCGTTTAAATACTTACATATTACCTTGTTATATTTTGAAATATGTCATTACGAAACTCTCCCTGTTGTGTGACGTAATGTATAGATGTCCCCTTGATAACAAAATGTTTTCATAACGAGAGAACGTACAGTCGTACACCCGCCAGAATAGAACGCACATTCAAATACACGTTTTCCCTATAATTATAAATAAGTAAACCCTATACAAACGACGGCTCCATTAGGTCCACAAACTCAAGCCTCAACAGCTCAGCGGTAGAAGGGCTGACACCGCTCCATTTACGCGACAGTTGCGGGTTCGATCCTGACACCCTTGGCCTATTGTCGTATCCACGAGCAATTTACGAGCTTATCTAGAAGAGCAATAATGCCTTGAAAAAGTATTGCAAAACAAACCGGAACAAGTGTTTTTATTATTAGTATGTGTCGGTGAGGCGCACGGGGGACAACGCCATCAGTTCCTCCAGGGTGAGGGCAACACCATTAGCTCTCCCCGGGAGAGGCTCAGGTAAGCGATGTGCTTGAGAGGTCCCGGAGTGCGTTCCAAAGGATTCCCGGGGCCTCTCGCACAAAAAAAAAAAAAAACCATTGTATTACAAAGGTCGGCATATTCAAATAATAAACAAAAAGAAGGCTATTTTAAAGTTTTTATTCAATTATTAATATATGCTGTGGCATTTGAACTTTGAAGCATAGACAATTTTGTGAGATATTTACATCGCATAAAATATACATAATATATGTAATAGTACTTACAATTCCGTAAACTTTATTTAATAACATTTATCAGTGTGTATTTAATTATAATTTTCTTAAAAATTTAAACCAGTTAAATTAAGCTGGTTCTCAAAAGACGGACATATTTTTTAACCTAATATTTCTTTATTTTAACGATAATAATGTAAAAAAATTACAAATCAATTTATTATTAATACAATAACTTTGTACAATTTCATAATAATATTATGACATAATTCTAACGAAATGATTTATAATCACTTATTGTAATAATAACATTTATATTATGTTATAACTTGGAAGAAACATTAAGAGAAATATACAACACACATGCACTAACCATTATTATTTTTTTTACTATTATATGCCCGCAAACTTCGTCCACGATTACCTTAGATTTGTGTTCAGAGAGAAATGAAACATTTGGAGAAATAAGAAAAATAGGTGCGATGTACCAATGCGGGATGCGGTGGACGTGTTCCCCGGTGGTGAGCCTTGAGGAGTTGAGGGCGTCTCTTCTTGCGTCGATCGGGGGAATGATCAACGCAACGTTCGCCGGCATTGACGATCGCCTCTTGCCGGCGAGGACCGTTCGTCCTCCTCTAGCGGCGAGCAAGAGACGGCAGATTTGCCCTCTTTATCCGCTTTGCCGGTCAGGGCCGGTTCGCCTGTCCTGACTCTTACGAAGAGGACGGTTTCGAGGGCCAATAATAAAGCGCCTGCCCCAAACCCTGTCGTCGTGTGTGCCGGTCGCCACGTCTTCCCAGCCCCCGGCGCTTCCTGCGGATCCAGTGGCAGGGCCTTCGGGGGAGGGATCGTGGTCGATCGTCCTCCGTGAAAAGGGAAAGGGTAAGGGCAAGAAGTCCTCCCCTCTGGATTACCAAAGAGGAGGCATCAAAGGCTGCACCTTCCAAGGCCGCACAACTCAAGCCTAAGCTCCCCGCCCCGCACAAATCCATAGCAATCGCTATGAATTTGTTGCTGTGCGCGGGGTTACCTTCGCGCAGGCCTTGACGAAGGTTCAACAAGCGGTGGTGCTTACCCAACTTGTGATTGGCCCGGGCATGACCATACGTCGGTCTGCGACGGATGGGGGCATGTTGGAGCTGCCCACTGGGACTTACGCCGGCGGATACGCCACATCCTCAGCGATATGGTGGCGGTGTCCCTGCCGTCAGATAGGGGCACCCTGAGATTGACCGGGCTGGACGACTCGGTAACACCTTCGGGAGTTGTCGAGGCGGTCGCACGTGTTTGTGGCTGCCCGTTAGAGTCAGTGAGGATCGGGGAGATTGCCGAAGGTGTCGGGCGAATGGGTGCAGCCATGAAGCCGAGAAGCGCCCTCTTAGGTCCTTCCGGTGCAAGGGCATCGGCCATACAAGGCCCACATGGCCATCTGATGTTGAGAGAAAGCCATTGCTATCGCTGCGGTGGCGAAGGTCACCTTGCGCGTGGCTGCAGCAGACCAATGTGATGCCCGTTTTGCGCGGACGCAGGGTGTCCTTCGGAACACGTTATGGGTGGGAAAAATTGTTCCCCACCCACAACAAAGGTCACGGTAGAATGCACGAGCGATCCCGTGGCGTCCCAATTATGGGTAGGGATCTGCAGTGTTTTAGTGGGTATTACCACCTGCACAACAGGTGGTCGAGTCCCACTACCAATCACTGGCGTGTTCGGAGGGGCACGTTACGTGGTGTGCGTAAAAGCATTTCTCTGGGTCAACAACAAAAAAAAGGGAAATTATTGTGCCTGTTGCCGAAGGCGGGTCGTCCTCCGGACTAGCCTTCCGCATACAGGCCAATTGTTAGTCTGAGTAAGATGGGCAAACTGTTTGAGATAATTCTTTCTACCTGTCTCTCTCACCATACAAAAGAGGTAGGACTAAGTCTCTCATAGGCTCAGTTCAGGTTCAGGGCGGGCCAGTCTACAACGGACGCTAAACTTGCATGCAGTAAACAAGGGGAGGTTGGGGGTCGTACTTCTAGCCGTCTCGTTGGATGTAGCTAACGCCTTCAATATGCTGCCGTTTGAGAATTTACCAGAGGCACTTCGATGTCACGAGGTAGGCACCTATCTCCGACGCGTGTTGGATGCAACCTAGAGAACAGGCAGGTGTTGTGGAAAGGGGCTCATGGGAAGGTCGGTCGGCAACGTGTTGTCTGCGGGGTTCCACAGGGGTCCACCCTCGGAACGGTCTTGTGGAGCCTTGGTTTCGACTGGCTGCTAAGGCGTTCGCTCCTCCTTGGATGGGTGTCATCGCCTATGCTGATGACCCCTCGTCACAGCCCGGGGGATAACCTACGAGGAGCCGGCATGAATAACCAGTCGGCGTCAACCTGGTCGTCGTCCGAATGGGGATGCTAGGCTTGAAGGTCTCTGTATCCAAGACGGAGGCCATCCTGTTTCAAGATCCAGGCAAGGCAACGACCTCCCGCAACGACTGCCTGCATATCCAGGGGAGAATGGTGGAGATTCGGGTCCAGATGAAGTATTTGGGTCTAGCCCTGTATGATAGCTAGACGTTCCGTGTCCACAGTACCCAGATTGCTCCGAAGCTGATCAACGCCGCCGCGGCCCTCTGCAGGCTTTTACCGAACGTCGGAGCCCCGCGATATCCGTGACGGCGTCTCTACGTTGTGAGGTTCATGGCACTGTACGGTGCTCTCGTTTGGGTGGACGCCCTCCCTACTGCAAACGGGATAAGGCCCCGCATCAATCGCGCAAAATCACAATCGTCAAATAGCGTCAATCCAACCTTGGAGCTCTAGGCGGAAATGCTCATTGAGATTTATCAGTTTGTTTGTGAGGTCAAAAGTGACACGGCATCCTGACGTCCATCCATCCAGGCTGACCTGCTGCTGTAAGTACCTTTGTCAGGTTGCGCGTCGGGAAGTGTCGCCTAGATGCCATGAGGGTGATGCGTCCGTGGACATAACGCATCATACTTTTGCGGAATGCGCCGCATGGGCTTCCCAGCGACATGCCCTTATGGCGTTGTGGATGGAGATCTCACGTTGCCGAGCGAGGTGAGGGCCATGCTCCGAGATTTGTGGTCATGGTCTGCCATGGTCTTCTGCGACCATCGTCACGCTGAAAGAGGCCGCGGAGGACGATGCCCACGCGGACCCGATCCGAAGAGAAAGGCCTGGAACAGGAGACGTCGTTTTGCGCGCCAGCTTGTGAGAAGCTACGGCGGTGCATTTAGCCTCTTCGCACGTCATCAGCGTGGAAGAGGGTGCTCTGTTATACCCGGGGCATACTTTCGGCGACGGTTTTCAACACAAAAAAACGACTCAATCGTTACAGAAAATAGTAGATCCACCCACTTACAAATGAGTCATTTCTCTGTAGCGCCAATTCTAAGGTCACTGCGGACGCAGTGTGGAAAAAAAATTGACAAACATAGAACAAACAGAAACGTCTGTCTTAGTTTTCTAGACTCACTTTTAGAAAAAATTTACTAATAAAAAATTCCAACAATAGATTTTTTACGTTAAGTTGGATTTTTATAAAGATAATTAACATAATTTCTTCATATAACCCGTCCACGAACAACTATTAAACCATTACATGGCCATGAGTAAGCATGGCCTCAGGCTTTCATTGTAGATCTTCATAGACTTTACCAAGATAAAATCAGTTCATCCTGTGAAAGCTGCCCTATTTTCAAGGGTCTCAGTACATGTCCACCTTCGGTGACCCTGTCAAGGCCAATAGGACCAACACCAATACACAATCAGAAAAATAAGATCCTCACTGCCCCTCGCAAGACTTCTTCATTGCCATATACATCATATGCCTAATAATAACATTTCTTGCACTTTAGAGATCATTATACACAAAGACAAACCTAAACATAACAATTGTAACATCCAATTATAGTGTAACTATTTACTTAATGTCTCGGCAACCATCCCATTGCTAAATAATTTTAATTTCTATGTCCATCAATTATTTCGGTAATAAAAGCTTAATGCACCAAGGTCCTAATTTATACAAGAAACTTTCTCAAGATATTATAAACGTAAAATCTATGTCTACTTTTAAAAGACTGCTTAAGTTTAAAACCTTAAATTCAAACGAAATTTCATGACATTTCCAGTTACGCTTGCTCTGTGTTTCTTTGTGTTATACAACATTTTTTTTATTACCCTCAGTTATTACTTTTTATATACATTTAAAGTGCACTGGCCGTGTATTAATTTTAATTTTTTTTTATGTACCTACACATTTCTCCTAAGTGAATTGTTATTCTTGTGAGACTTGCTAATAAAGATCTCAAACGATATTAGATTTATTGTGTATTATTTGAATATATGAATGAAGAACTTTATTGTTGTTTTGTTAAAAATGTTGTTTTATTCAGTTAAAAAAGTATTAACTTTATATATTTCTTAGTCGATTGAGAGTGTTCAGTCTTTAACAAGTCTAAATGGCAACTGATAGAAATCCAACGACTGATGAAACTCGAGAATTGACGAGGGATATAAATACAAGACCGTCAGTATCCGTGGGGCAGTTATGTGTGCCACTGCGCGTAGGCGACGGGGAGGGGGGGCGTGTGCTCGGCGGGGGCGAGCGGCGCCCGCATGAGGCTCTGCTCGTCCGCCTTCCCGTGCCCCTTCATGTGCCTGTTGAGTGCGCACTTCTGTATGAAGGCCTGGTTGCAGAGCTGGCACTTGTGCGGCTTCTCCCCGGTGTGGATCATCCGGTGGTTCCTGAGGTCCTTCCGGGCCATGAACTTCTTGGGGCACAGGTCACACTCGTATGGACGCTCACCTGCATTTCAATGGAAATTTAATTCACTATTTATTATGACTATATTACAAAATTTTTGTACTCTCACAAAATATTGGCTTGTGAAAATTAGTATTCTTTATTGTTGTATTTCGTAAAATGGATGGAAGTGCCGGAGCCCAAATTCCTATATTTTTATGTCATTCCTTTATATTCTCTCCTATTGCTTGGGTCGATAACTGTGACATATGCCTACAATGCTGTTAAAAATGTTCATACGTCATGGGATCACATATCACCGATGAGACACATGTTTGGCACTGGTTGACATTGTATAGAAAATAATAATAATAATTTACTATAATATGAAAACTTCAAACAAAGTTTGTTATTTATTTTTGTAATAAGTAAATAAACATTACCAGTATGTGTCCTCATGTGAATCGATTGGAAACTTCTACTTTTAAATGTTTTATCACAGAGCTGGCACGAGAAAGGCTTCTCGGCGGAATGCGACCTCATATGCTTCACGAGGTCAGCCTGAAAATTTATTTATTTTTATTAAATATTTATATATTAAATATTTATATATTAAATATTTATATATTAATTATTTATATATTAATTATTTATATATTAAATAATTGTAAAATATTAAATTTAGGTATAACGAGTCAGTAATATAATGTATAAACACACATGCCTATATATATAGTCAATAAAAAGATATGCCTCGATCGGGACTTTTTTTATTTCATGATGGTTGGCAAACTAGCATACGGTCTGCCTGACGGTAAGCTGTCATCGCAACCTATGAACGCTTGCGATACTTCAAGAATCACATGCGCGTTGCCAACCCAAGGACTTTACTTTCTACTTTACGGGAAAGGAAAAAGGAAGGGAATAGAGAGGGAGATTGGGCCTCCGGCGGTCTCATTCATCGCAAGAAACGCAACAGTACCTACTCTTACTGTTGCTCGACGCCGATTTTATGTGAGAGGGTAGTACTTACCTGGTCGAGCCGGCCCGTTTGTGCTGGAAGAAGCGTGGCTCTACTACCATAAAGATCTAAACCATGGCCAATGGCGTTAAGACAGGTTCGGTACTGTTTGAACACAACGGTCGTTAATAATTTCATTTTTCAGTCTGACAGATATATGGACGTAAATAAGCAATACCATGTCAACCCACAACATTGAAAAAACTGAGTTATATATGCAAAAGTGGTGGTAAATGGCTGAAGAACATTTTTCTTTAATATTTGTAGGGTTTTAAGCGTTAAAACTTCTAAAAAGCCAATGTATAATTTTAACCGTTTTGGGTTATATTATATACGAAATATGCAGTATGCTTATTTTATGTAAAAATTAGTAAAATAACTTACATACATCTTGAAATTGCCAAAAACTTGACAAATGCATTTAAAAAAATCATATAAAGCAAGTTGTTCAAAATTTTCACTCGTTTTTCTCGAAATGACATTCGTGTGGGTTGACATGGTATTGCTTATTTGCGTCCATAACTTAAAACACTTTTGACACTTGTATATTGCTACTACGGTAGTTATGGCAGAACTTCTACGGTAGTAAAGCCTTGCTTCTCCTATCTACTACCCTCTCACAGAAAATCGGCCTATAAATGTACTGTTGCATTACGGCGACGAGAGAATGCCGGAGACCCAATTTCCCACCCCTCTATTCCCTTCCTTTTTTCCTCTCTCATATATTAAATCCAAAGTAACGTATATGGACTGACCTTTATATAGAATCGCATTTCACACATAGTACACGCATAGTTCTTGATACCCGTGTGACGTATTAGATGTATTTTCAAGTTCCCGGGCTGAGCAAACTTCTTCCCGCACTGAGAACAGCTGTAGTTCTTCTGGTTGTTGTGAGTTTCCAGATGCATCTGACAATGGAAATATTAATGCTGTAAATATTATTTTATAATTAAAAAAAAAAATGTGAAATATTATTATATGAAATTATTAATAATTATGTAACTCCAATATAAATAATGTAAAAGTTATATACATACCATTATCATCAATGTTGATGAGTCAACAGATTTTTAAGAGCTGACAAACCTTTGATACGTTGACCCAGTGTACGACTTGCAGTGTAACCGGTGACAACCTAGAGTCTGATTTATTAATATATAATTTCATTGTTCCCAGCTGTATCTCCACACGTAGTGCACCAAATCTTTGGCACAAACCTTTAGATTGTAAGCCTGGACGAACTTAGCGTCACACATGTGACACTGGTGTTTCTTGATGCCGGCATGTATCAGTTCGTGGTTTTTGAGTACGTTCAAGTATGCGAAGCTTTTCCCACAGGTCAGGCATTGATATTTGCGTACCGCTGTGTGTATTCGCACGTGGCTGCTGAGACTCCGCAGAGACAGGAACGTCTTGTCGCAGTGTTTGCACTTAATGTCAGGCTGGAATTTATAATTACCTTATTAGATGTGACGGCCCCCAGAAGCAAACAAAGTTATCAGACCGGACTGGATCCGATTTAAGCAAACTAATGAGATTTGAGAAAGCAAAGTGAAGCGAGCAATTATGATTTTACCTTCTTTCCGAAGTGGCCTCGCATGTGAGCTTCGAAATTTTCATATTTCTGGAAACTTTTGCCACATTTCATGCACTTCATCCGTTCTCGTCTTCGTTTCGGGCCGTCTGGATCCTTCGGTGGGCGACCGGGACCTCGTCTTCTTCGCCTTGACAGGATCTGACTGTATAATAAATTAATTATATATGTATTATTAATAATTTTTTTACATTAATATTTGTATGAAAGATAAGTCATGTTGAATGAATATCCAATTTAGTAAAAAAAAAATCTCAACCCCATAAGCAGTGTATTTAGAACAAAAGGGGCAACAAGAATATTGGTTAATGGTAAATTTTGAAAAAAAAAAAAATAAGTCAAACTATTTTAAGGTATATAACCCCATTACTAAGTGTCTAACCTTCTGTCTATTACAATTATAAAGGACTGGACTTTATGAACTATAAAAGGTAATTTATATATATATACAAGAAGTAAAAATTCTCATACAAGTTTTGTGATAAAATAAAGCATAGTTATCATTTATTTTATAATACCCAAAAAAGACCCAGTTGTTGATAACAATATCCAAAAAGACCCAGTAAAAAATTATGCTTGCCTTATAAGAATAGCATCAGCTGATGGCTTTTCAGAGATATCCATATTTTCACTGCTATCAACAGACATATTGTTTTCATGCATCTTGACTTCCTCTCCGAGTTCAGTTATACTAACTTCAACAATTTCATTACCATCACTAGGCTGGTCGATTTTTGTCTGTATGTTCTATAAATGCACATAAATCACTACATTAGCAAATGGATTTCAATATTAACAAAGGCCGATTTCAGATTAGTATTTTGTTTTTGTGTATAGGATTGTTTCATAGGGTCTTACAAGCGCGGTTTCGTTCGCGCTTCAAAAACCCGAACAAGCTTATTGTAGCGTATGCGCTTGAAGCAATGGTGGCAAGTGTCAATAGCATATTATACTAAAATTGTAAAGTTGCGCGCCAATACGCGCTTTGAAAAATGGGATTAATTACTGATAATACAATACATCTGCTATAATACTATACATCTGCTATAATACAATACATCTGCACCGAGCGGGAATCGAACTTGCGACCGTTGAGACCAAAGGCAGGCTCGCTACCAACACGCCACAACGTCATATTATTTATTAGTCGATTATACGCTCGTATAAAACGCTAGTCTAAAAGCGCCTAAAAAATATCACAAAATTGAGAAATGTTATAGTTAATTATTAAACAATTAATGTTCACCTGTAATCGACACTGCTGTTTTAATATAACATTTGACCTTACAACAACTTGTTTGAAATAGTACAGCTTGTTCAAGAGATCCAAACATGTCTGACAAATCAGTTTCGGAAGCGCATCAGTATCTGAAATCTATAATAAATTTAATTATTTAATTTATATTTTTTATGCATGTATAAGCCCCAACAGCTCAACTTGTTTTTTAACTTAACAAGTTGGCAAACAAGCATACAGCCTACTTGATGGTAATTGGTTGCCGTAGCCTATGAGCACTTGCAGCACCATTAGTAATTGTCACACACACGTTGCCGTCCTCGAGATATTGGTTCTTAAACCTCCTCTGCCCAATAATTTCACTAGCCTACAGTGCCCTTTAAACCGGAACACAGTTATGTTTAGGCATAACTTAGGCACTACTGTTTGGTGGTAGAATATTTGACAATACGGTGGTACCTTCCTAACCAGCCTCTTGGAAAAAAAGATCTAACACCAGTACAATTGTTTAACTATTATGTCTACTGCTTGGGCAGTGAATGTGTTAACTTATTTTCCCATTCCCTGCCAATTATCCCTTTGATTATAAGATAAGGTATGTAAAAAAAACTACAAACTAGGTGTAATTACAGTCTAAACTGGCGCAATACCTAGGTTGTACAAAAAATATAATTACTCTACAACTAAATTATATACCATATTTTCTTATTGCATAGAAGACAATGAACTAATTGATATATTCCTATCAGACATCAAAATAGAGTTATCATTGAAATACTATTTTTATTTTACATGTTCAAACTTTAGAAACTATGTTGTGAGGTAGATTAAAAAAAAATACTCAAATAAAATCCAAATACCTGTTCTCTAATTATATCAAATTATAAATAAGCTATCGTATTATTATAAACAATTTTATACAATACATGCCGATGTTTACTAGCTTTAAGTAATGCATTATATAGCTAAAAGAGGTAGGTATCATATCGTTATGAGTTACAACTTCAATTAAACTGATAGAAAAATAAAATTATTTAGTTTTGGTGCATTTTTTTAAATATTATTACAAGAAAATTACTTATTACATTACTGTAATATTATTACCGGAAAATGATAACAATATTGTTAAAATATAAACATTTTATTTCTGTACTATATCTGTGTGTAATACAGTGCGTACGTACCTCTACAGAAGTGCAGTACTTAAATACTCCAGCGGAACAAGCAGTAAATAACTCTTTAAGAGGGCCGGCATCGGATAGACAGGCTCGACATATTTTCTTAAAATCTAATATGTGAGCCATAATAACTTCTGTTTATAAAATAACAGAGATCAGAGAACATTGATTATTGATGACAAAAACAGGGATCAATCAAACAAACAAATCGCTATTCGCCACAGAGTAATTCGCAATCCACATTGCACAGTACACACAGAGTAAGTCCATAGACTAAATACCAAGCTATACAGACAAAGGCAGAGCTATGTTTACAAAGTTGAGAAACTAGTTTGGTATCTTCCATTGATTTCTAAATCTGGAAAGATTCTTAAAAAGGAAGATTAAAGGAGTGGCAAGAAATTATTAGTAAAATAATTAAAATGAAAATACATTAAGATTTATATCAGTTCAGTCGCTATAGTTTTATTTTGGTAACACATGCATACAATGGTATTATTTAGTTTCCAACCACTTATTCTGGTACTGCTTCAATTTTTATCTTACTTAATTTCATTTAAAATGGTCCAAGATTTATTTATTACACCACATAGATCCTATATTCAGTTGCTTAGAGATCATTAGTCCTTTCATTGGTGTCTTGGACACAATATCGCTGTGATATATAATTTTATTATTTGTGCAACTATGCTAATAATAAATATATATAATAGATACGATTATAATAATACGAGTTCTTAAGTACAGACATCTGCAGACAAATCGAGCGCCTACTAAATTAGACATTATACTTTCTGGTTATCCTAAAATACTTATTATATATAAACCTTCCTGTTGAAACACTCTATTTATTGCTGAAAACTCTATTATAATTATAATAATACTTTAGTTTGTGGGTTGTAGCTTGTTAAAGTTGGAAAGCTTTCGTTTACTCCAAATCCTTGTTAATATGGAGAGGCGACTTTATTATACTTTTAATGAAATTAAAAGACTGATGCTAGGTTATTGCAAGAAGCTGCCTGGGTAGATGGCATCGCAGTGTCAGATATTCTACGGCAAAGCAGTGTTTTTCATTATCATCAGTTTCGATTTGAAGGAGACTGTAGCCCGTGAAATTACTGGGGAATGAGATTTAACAACCAATATCTCGAGGTTGGCAAAGCATGAGTGACACCCAAAAATGAATACTGTTACAAGAGCTCATAGGCTAGGTACGACAATCGCTTACCGTATATAATTATGGTGGGTTGTAGAATTGCTAGCCAATCTAACATAAAAATGTATTTAATATAATGTAGGTTACTTGATGAACCAATGCTTTATATCCTCTTGAAACTATTGATAAATTGAAGAGCTTAGGCCATTTAACAAGGACCTCTAATCTAAAGCATAATAATATAGCACTCTTGAATGTTGATTATCGTTATGTAGGACATCATATCTTATCTCAATGTATAAGTGCTTTATTTAATATGATATTATCATGTCATCTAGTAATCCAGTATGAGAATTCTCATTTTAAAAAAATTGATAAAGTACATCTGACCACGCACAGTGAAAAGATTCTGGAATCGAGTTTTTATTCAAGCTACATACGTACACATTAGTAAAATTATAAAAATAGTTCTTTCCAACCGAAAATGTCTTTTTTATGGAGTTTTTTGTTAAAATAAATCTTTGACGAAGAAAAAGGTAGCAAATAGGTACTGAATATTTTGTAGCTTTGTGTAAAATCTTTGTTATTTTATACAAAGCTACAATATATTTACTTGACGATCTTGACGATCTTCATTGTTGTGGCGCAGCGGTAGCGGACCAGCCTTAAGCGCCAGAGGTCGCGGGTTCGATTCCCGCTCCGAGCAGATGTTTGTATTGCCCATACAGCCATGTTTCCAGTCTGGGTGTGTTTGTCCTTGAGTATGTACCGTTTATTTATTATAATAGTTTGATGCAGCATATTCCTTTAGTATACATTGTAACTAGTTATAGTGTTTTTAATGTCTACAAAACTTACTTTTAATATATCTTCAACTACAGTCTTGAAAGACTATTCAAGCTACATCTTACTAGCACAAATATACCTATATACCTATTTGAATATATTACGTAAAGAAGGCTGATAAAGTTTAACCTGAACAAAAAATTATACCTACTTTATTACATTTAAAAAAAATACCTACTTCAAAACTATAAAGTAAAAAAATATATTTACAGACACTCTATAGAGCCTCCTCTATTTCTCCAATAATGATAATAGGCTTCAGACCCTGACCATATTAAAATGGGAACAACTTCAAAATATACCCTTCCAATAAAGAAAAAAGAATAATCAAAACCAGTTCACTAAAATTCCTAACCTGTAGATATAATATTATTCGATAAGATGCTCCGACGAAAATGTTAATTCAATGTAAGCTTCACATGAAACCTGTTAAATGAAGCGTTATAATAATATGATGACGCTATAACTGTACGTTGACACGAATTAATAGTACGGCATAATATTAGGAGGCTCGAGTTAGAGCTATCACTATCAGCTGCTAACGTCAAGCTCTGAACTCAGTAGTGTTTAGTGTTTTATGATAAGTTTTTAGGTTAAGTTTAAAATAAATCACTTATTTTACCATTTATAATAGTATATTAATATATATGGCCATTGTGAAGATATGTGCAAACTAATACGGGTAAATATGTCGAATTTTATTTAATAAATACGAAAACTCAACAAGGAATAATTATTAGATATACAATATTGTGCATTATAGAATATTTATCTACGTTTCATGTGGCAAAGCGAATCACTACACTGATAAGAATAACAATAGCAACAATTGAATGAACTGAACATTTTCAGTTATAATCTAGCAGCCGGAGAGTTAAACGAGTGTCTGCGTTGTAATATTTGTTTACAAACATTGAACAATATGAACGGAAATATGGACGAAGTGCCTATAATAAACGCCCCGTCTACTGAACGATTGCAAAAGTTAAGTGATTTTTTTAATAATATATTTGGATGTCAACCTGATTTTTTTGCAAGAGTACCTGGTCGAGTCAATTTAATTGGCGAACATATTGATTATTGCGGCTATCCTGTGTTGCCCATGGCCTTGGAACAAGACATTATTGTAGCGGCGGGTTTTCTAAATGAACATAAACTTTATGTCCGTAACACGAATTGTAAATATGATAAGCAAGATTTCGAAATAAAACCTTATAGTGAAATAAAAATTGATGCAGATTCGGATGGGAAGCCATTTTGGTATAACTACGTTCTTTGTGGAATCAAAGGAGCGTTAGAACATTTGAATAATAAAGTTTCTAGTGGTCTAAGGATTTGTATCGATGGTAATATTCCTCCAGCATCTGGTTTATCGAGTTCTTCAGCTCTGGTCAGTGCATCGTGCTTAGCATTTTTATACGCTCAAAACGCCGTTTTAAACAAAACTGAAATCGCTTCACTTTGCGCTAGATGTGAAAGATACATCGGAACACAAGGTGGTGGTATGGATCAAGCTATAGCATTTTTAGCAGAAAAATATTGCGCGCAATATATATCGTGGAATCCATTAAAGGCAACAAAAGTCGTTCTGCCTGAAGAAGCATCTTTTGTGGTAGCCCACAGCTTAGCAGAAGTAAACAAAGCTGCTACTAACGACTATAATAGAAGAGTTATAGAATGTAGACTTGCTGCTAAAATTTTAGCTTTAGATTCGAACACGAAAAATGATCACACAATTGTTCTGCTATGTCAAGTACAGAAAACACTAAATAAAAATTTAGAGGATATGATAAACCTCGTAAATGAACGATTACCAAAAAAAACATATAGAAAAAATGAAATATGTGAAATTTTAAATATTACCTCGGATGAAATGGATAATTATTATTTGACACCAAATACGAAGCATTTAAAAGAATTTAAGCTAAAACAAAGAGCTTTGCATGTATATGGAGAAGCTATGAGAGTAGAGGCATTTCGTAAGACCTGCGCCCAGTCTACGACGAATGGTAAAACTAATGGATCTACTTATGAAATGTCGGATGGTGATAATCAAGGGATTTTGGCTACTCTAGGAGAACTTATGTCTAGCAGTCATGAAAGCTTAAAAGAACTGTACGAATGCTCTCATGAAAATTTGGACCGATTGGTAGATATATCCAAAGAGCTAAATATACATTCGAGGCTTACGGGTGCCGGATGGGGTGGATGTATAGTTGCTTTATGCCCAAAAGATAAAGTTTCGGAATATATTGATAAGTTAGAAGATGAATTTTATGTTAAACATTGTAATAAAGAGAAAGGAAAATCTAAATCTTACGTATTTGCTACTACTCCTAATTACGGTGCTGTTATTTACCTACACAAAAAATAATATTCAATTTTTTTTTTATTATAAGTTTAATCATTCTTGTCATTAATATTTCTTAGTTACCTTTTATAGTAGACCTCTTAAAAATTCGGGTCCAATTGTTTGATAATTTTAAGTATTGTACTGCATTTAACACAGCATTTGTATCGTCATATAAAAGTCACTGTTAATGTGAGTGATGTAACGTTTTTACTGTATTATTATATATAATTTTAAGTTCATTATTTATGCGAAAGTATTATATTATCAATTTTATAATTATAACATTCGCATTTATTATCATAATTATTTTTAATATAATCAAGGTGCCTTTTATTAAGCATTGTAGTAATTTATTGTGTAGCCTATAATTATAATAAAATTTTTCAGATAATATGTTTTATTTTTAAATATTTCCGAAATGCTATAATTATCTTTATTTAATAATGCATATCTGGGAGATATAACCGAAATAATTAAAAAAACAACGAAACGTATATATGCGATAAATATAAGCACGTTGGTAATAAGCAGCAAGTAACATAAGCATATAATAAATTAATGTCACAATATTAGTATAAAATTCATGCTTTCGAGCTTATTGTAACCATCTATTAATAGCATGCACTGCGCTGGCTTCCTGGACCATACTCCCGTCCCTTTCATAGAATCACTCCTGACTCCTCACATAAATGATAAAATACAAGTAATACATAAATACACATCAAGTCTTAAATTGGATTGTAATGAAAATTTATTTAATTAATATAAAATCTGTGGCACTCGGGGACTGCCGCGGTAAAGCTATTGCATAGTAAGCAACTTCGTAACTATCAATAGATTTTTTTGGAACTATAACTTTATAGAATAATCGCCTTAATTTTCTTTGAATTAAAGACGAAAATCCTTTGCATATATAAGAATTATATATAAAGGTTATATATATATATATATATATATATATATATATATATATATAGTATAAAGGTTATATACTGAGGTATTTGATATAATTTTTCTTGTGCAAACCTAACACTCCCCGTGTTAGGTTTTATTTTCGTTACGGAATTTCTTGATTTGATCACCACGCTCAAAGCCTGTGATAAAAGCTATGCAATAGCTTAAAATACCATTTAACCAGAGCATTAAACAGTCTAGGGTGCACAATACATCCTAGACCTAGACTATATCTATATGTACACTTAAGTTTTTTCAAAGAGAATAAAAAGTACTTTACTTTCTTTTCTCCATGGTTGTTGACATTGTATAATAATTTTATGTTTACGTCAAAATAACCAAATGTCAATTCGCCTGTCGTCATGTCCGTCAAACGTAACAAATGGCAATTCAAAATCTAAGTCGAAATATTTGATTTCGTGTAAATTCTTCTAGTAATTACTAGGTAAAATATTTTTTTCATATTTCATTATCGAGATTTAACATATTATCTTTTAAAAAATTAAAAGTTACTTTACTCTATAAATAGGATTTATATTCAATATTGGTAAGAATTTTGTTTAATTTAATTTTTTCACGTTTTGATTTAATTTATCTAACCTGTTCACTTTTCTTATACATATTTTATAGCTTACTAAGGAATTGCAGCTATGGGTTTGACTAAGGTATTTTATAAGTACAATTTTACGACTCGTAATATGTTTTAAAGGTTATGCTGTAATAATATTATTCTTGACGCAACTGTAAATAAAAGCAATAAATTGTGGTTGTGTATAAATAAACGAATATAATGTACTGTTTACTACTAAAATTGAAATCATAAAAATTGTAAGCCTACCATCATACATTTTGCAGCAACCATCTCCAAAAATATTCCTATTGACCCTCAAACTGAGCATGTAGTATGTGCTAGAGGTGGGTGCGACAATAGCCCAAATGTGATCAAACCTGCAATACACGCATCATCTATTGAGGCTTCTAATATTCTGTCTGAGGGCTTACTTCCAGACATTTCATGCCAATAACAGCCAGTTTCTATTACTAACAATATAAAAATACCTCTTATGATATTTATACATATTATAATTGTTATTGTAACTTTGTCATGTAAATATTTTATCATTTTAATATCCTGATTGATTTTTTTTTGTATACTTACATTTTAAAAAAAAGTTCGACCTCTTTTATAATATTCTCTGATATGATTTATGATAATAACTATATAGCTCTTACAAAATAATTGTGTAAAATATTATTTTGTATATTGAATTTTAGGAAAATATTGAGGCAGGCCAGGAAATTAAACCATCTCAAGTAACCACTGCCAAGAAAAGAAGGTTGAGAAGAAAAAAATTAAGAGCTGCAAGGGCATTAACAAATATAAAAAACACTGAATATAATAATACAAAGACGTCACACAAAACACATTTCAAAAGTGTAATTAATATTGTGCCAATAACTCCAAAAGTCGTTCTTGATCATTGCGATAATCAAAATATTCCGGAAGTTTCAATAAACGATTTTATCAGAGAAGTTAAAATACGCAGAATGTCTTCAAAAGAAATAAAATCAAGAGATGAAATAATAGCAGCAAGAGAAGCAAAAAAGTTGGCAAAGCAGAAGGCTAAGTTGCAAAATACTGAAAGTAAAGACAATGCTCCTGTAAAAGAGATCCATCCAACCACTGCCAGTGAACCTCTAAAAGAGAAGGTAGAAAATGTAACTAAGAATAAAGCAAATCTTTCTAAACAAACTCTCCCAACATCTGACAAGCCTAGCACATCTTCAGGTGAAAAAGTATCATCGCCTAAAAGTAAAGATGAAGTTGACAGAGCTGTCATTAAAAATGAAATTATAGAAATAGATAAATCTAAGGAGATTATTAAAGCTGAAAGAGCTGCAAAAAAAGCAGCTAAAGAGGCGAAAAAGAAAACTTTAGATAGTAGTGGTGACAAAGAATGTAATGAAAATAAAGAAAAAGTTAAAGATATAAATGAAAAGTTAGATAAAGATTTAACTATAAATGATGTAGTAACAACATTGAAAGATATCGTGAATGTCGCAAAAGAAGTACAAGCGGTTACAGATAAAGTTATAGCTATCGACCTTGGAGCTAAGAAGGTAAGGCTTAACACCAGTATTTCAAAAACGTAAAGATAATTGACATAATAAATTGTAACTTAAATTTTTTTATTTGTTTAATTTAATTTTACTAATAATATTAATGCTAAATATTAACCGATTTTAGCATAAATTCTATTTAATTTTCATATAAATAAACCATTCTATTTTAAACTAAGTTAGTAGGGCTGGCTAAAAATGTATTTTAAATGAGTAGCACTTTGTATTAATATTGTGATAATTATAATTTTTTCAAAATAATTAAAAAATGTTGAATAGGTTGAAGAACTAACGAAGAGCAAAGCAGAGTTGAAAGCAGAAAGACGTGCAAAGCAAGAAGCGCAAAGAGCGGCCAAACAAGCTGCACTACAGCAGAAAACTGAGGTGAAAGCAGAACAACCGAAAAAAGAAGTTGCTGAATCCACTGAGGTAATAATTACTAATCTACCACTAAAGAAGTTGATGTACAATGATGTAGCTGTGAAAGCATTGTTTATTATAAAATCCATTTTTATTATTTTCCTAAACTTTCAGGGGAAGTCACCAAAGCCGAAGACAGTAGATAAAACCAAATCAAAACCTCAGGGAATGCAGAAGATGAATTGGTTCCAACACTTGTATACAGAACACGACAAAGAATCGCTGAAGCAAATGGCAATTAACTCAAAGTAAATGTCCTCTACTTTTATATTTACATTTTGCACATTTTAACCTTATTTTTTACCAATTAATGTGGCAAATAAACATGACTTGCCACCTGTCTAAAATAAATCTATATACAATGGTGTTGAAGTTGTCAGTATGTTAGTACTATATTTTGTTAATTATTAGATATGAAATTGATATCTTTTCTGTCCCTTTTTTTTTTTTTTTTTTTTTTTTTTTTTTATGTTAGAAGTTGGCAAACAAGCATACGGCCCACCTGATGGTAAGTGGCTGCCGCAGCCTATGAGCGCTTGCAGCACCATTAGTAGGTGCCACTCGCGCGTTGCCAACCTCGAGATATTAGTTCTTAAATCTCGTTCGCCCAGTAATTTCACTAGCGTACAATGCCCTTCAAACTGGAACACAGTAGTGCCTAAGCACTACTATTTGGCGGCAGAATATTGGACACTGCGGTGGTACCTACCTAGCCGGCCTCTTGCAACAAAAGACCTACCACCAGTGTGACTGATTGCACTGGTGGAATAATCTCTGCTGTGACAGAGGTTATCCCAACAGCGGGCGATGGGGTCGTCACATCCCGACGCCGGTAAAATCCCTAAATAGACTACTTCATAGATTTCCGCTTGGAGCAGATGTTTGTATTAACGATACGTGCATGTTTTCTGGTCTGGGCGTGTTTGTCCTTGTCCATGAGTATGTTTCCGGACCCCCGACAAGTCAACCCACAAAATCGAAAAAACTGAGTTAATATGCAGAAGTGTCGGTAAATGGCTGAAGAACATTATTCTTTAATATTTGTAGGGTTTTAAGCTTTAAAACTTCAAAAAAGGCATTTTTTAATCATGCAATTTATGTATTATGTTAAACGTTTTGGGTTATATTATATACGAAATATGCAGTTTGATTACTTATTTTTTGTGAAAATAAGTAAAATAACTTACATAAAACTGAAATTGCCAAAAACTTGACCAATACATTAAAAAAATCATATAAAGCAAGTTGTTCAAAATTTTCAAACGCGTTTTTCTCGAAATGACATTCGTGTGGGTTGACATAGTATTGATTATTTTTGCGTCCAACTATCCTAATGGGGGCCATTGAGTGTGTAGTTCTTATTATTTTAATAGTAAATAACGTTTAATTTAAGTTAAATATTTTCTTTTAGCTTACATCCTGCGGTTATCAAACTAGGCGTACAGCTCGCGTCGCACGTCGTGACCGGATCTAATGCCAGATGTATTGCATTATTAGATGCACTGAAAAAGGTAATTTAATTATTACTATTATTCTTTGGTTAAATATTATTTTATTTTGCGACTTCAAGGAGAAGAAGGTTATCAATTTAAAATAGGATGGCTAAACTAATTTGATTTTTTTTTCTGTCTTTTGGTATACTGCCGAGGTGGGTATTTTCAGATTTTATAGGCACACCTACTGTGATAAGGGTGCTTTTTTGTAGCTTGTGCATTTGTTTTGGAAAAGCAAGCATTTGTTGAAGTGGAACTGATGATGATGACCACAAATGGTCACCAGTACTACTCAAAAGTACCTAATAAATATTTCACGGGGTGTGATTCAATTAGGTAGTTTAATATGGTTGACGAATTATTATTTTTAACTTAAAAATGTAAAATATTTCGTTTTTATCCATTATTATCTATCTATATGACGACTTTGTGGCACAGCGGTAGCGAACATGCCTTAAACGCCACGGGTCTCGGGTTCCATTCCCGCTCGGAGCAGATGTTTGACCTACATGGTCAAACATCTGCTCCTGTTTTCCAGTCAGGGTATTTTTGTTCTTGTTTTTGTATGTGTTTCCGGACCCCCGACACATGATATCACTATCCTAACATCCTATTTGGAATGTAATTGTCTATAAAGATGGTGAGGGACTTCAGCCTGCCCGCTCGGACGGAGTTCGCGCGGGGCTTGGAGGCGCAGCTGGCGGCCAGCGTGGACTTCCTGTGGGCCGTGCGGCCGCCCGCCGCCTCGCAGACCAACGCGCTCAAGCACTTCCGGCACCAGCTCACGCAGCTGCCCAACAACGTTGACGAGTTCGATGTGAGTATACTACACTAAATATTTGGCGCGTCGACTATCTTCGTTTCTTTTCGGATGCTTCACGGCCTGTCTAGGGTCAGTCTCAGACTTGATTATCGACTTTTACCAAATTGATAACAGCCGGCCCCGACTTTTTACGTGCTCTCCAAAGGAATAGTATTAACATATGACAATGTTGTGCACTATGAGATGCTGGAGACAGTTATAGGATACTTTTTGTAGTGAAAAGGGCGAACCAGTAGATAATAAACCTTACACACGCAAAGGCCCCCATGAGGATAGTTATGTCTTGTGTCGGGGATCCGGAAACATACACAATGACAAGGACAAACAAACTCAGACCGGAAAACATGCATGTATGTATGGTCAATACAAACATCTGCTCCGAGTGAGAATCGAACCCGTCTGCGCTTAAGGCAGGTTCGCTACCGCCGAGCCACAACGTCATCAAAGGTGTGTATTGTTTTTTTTTTCTTCAGGCAAAGAAGCAACTCCAGGAAGAAATAGATAGATACATCCGTGAACAAATCGACATGGCGGGCGAGGCGATCAGCATTGCGGTGCGCAACAAAATATCTACCAACGACAACATACTCACATATGGATGGTTTGTTTTTAATGGATATTTAACAGTTTTTACCTGTTATTTTTATTTTAGGCAAAAATTAATTTGCTGACACCGTTGTGGCGTTGTGGGTAGCGTGTCTGCCTTTAGTCTCGACGGTTGCGGGTTCGATTCCCGCTCGGGCAGATGATTGTTAAATTTCTGTCTCGGTCTGGGCGTTTGTCTGTGGGTCTTCCCACCGTGCCTCGGAGAGCACGTTAAGCTGTCGGTCCCGGTTGTTATCACATCATAACATCTGATAATAATCGTTAACTCTTGACAAGTAAATTGCTCTTATCCAATGAGTTACTGGTTCGCCCTTAGGGTTGCGGAGGTCAGATGGCAATCGCTCCGTGTAAAAACTAGTAACCCGTCAAATCCGGATAAGAGTAATAAGCAGACCCTGGGTAAAAATAAAATTCTGGGAATAATTCTAGGACGAAGAAGAAGCAAAAATAATTTGCTGTCAGCTAATGTTATGAAATTAAAAAAGTCTATAAAAACCATTATCTTTCCTTTTGAAGTTTGTTTGAAATTAAGATAATGCATATATTTTCCCGTAAGTCAGTCATTAACCAAGCGTATCCTAAAATTCCCGTTTCTGTAGTTGGTTATAAAATCCGTTATTTCCATGTTATCATCACCAATTCAGCATAACGTTTAATTATTTGTTTTCTGTTCATCATTAATCGATCGTCACATTAAATCCATTGTTGCCCAGTCCCTCGCTAATCGTAAAATCTGTTTTTATTTTGACACTGCGGTGTATGCTTAGTAAGCATACGGCCCATCTGATGGTAAGTGGTTGCCGTAGCCTATGAGCGCTTGCAGCGCCATCAGTAGGTGCCACTCACGCGTTGCCAACCTCGAGATATTAGTTCTTATATCTCATCTGCCCAGTAATTTCACTAGGGTACTGTACCCAGTGAAATTACTCAAACCGGAACACAGTAATGACTGGTGGCAGAATATTTGACACTGCGATGGTACCTTGGTATGATGGCCTCTAGTAACAAAAGACCTACCAGCAGTGTGACTGTTGCCCAGCTCGTCGCTGATCGAGCGCATCCTGTGCGACGCGCACGCGGCGGGCGCGCAGTTCCGCGCGGTGGTGGTGGGCACGCGGCAGCGCGGCGCGCGCGAGATGCTGCGGCGGCTGCTCGCGCGCGGCGTGCGCTGCTCCTACGCGGACATCTCCGCGCTCGGACACCTCATGCTGCACGTTAGTTACTAACCTAACCTACCACTTCTATTGTATTATGACGATATTTTTTCTTCCAACTACCTTTTTTTAACGAAATTCGAACGCACTTAGAAGTAATGTTTCCAAGTTAGTCAATATTTGATAAAAAGTATTTTATTGTTTTATTGTTTTTATTATTAAAAGTATTCTGTCTTAAACCAAATTGATAGCATTATAAGAGTAA
The DNA here is from genome assembly GCA_023373885.1 of Hestina assimilis. Classification (NCBI taxonomy): domain Eukaryota; kingdom Metazoa; phylum Arthropoda; class Insecta; order Lepidoptera; family Nymphalidae; genus Hestina; species Hestina assimilis. The sequence goes on along the minus strand of CM041740.1, from coordinate 3,570,249 downwards.
CTTAAAACTATACACATTAATTACATTATTAAAATAACTTAAAACTATATTCCCAATCTATATAAATAAAATAGAATCTTTGAAATATATGTACGCGCATAGTTTCAGAAGACCCAAAACGAGATTAAAACTCCCACGGTTATGATATCAACTGAATATAATTTGACTATGTACCCAGACGAAGTCGGAACGAGCCGCTAGTATATTATTTCAGACGCTCATAACCGGTTGCGCTCAATGATCTGTAAACGATCGGAGGGTTAAAAAACTTTAGGTGCGGTCAGTCACTAGATGGGTGATCACAAAGTGGTATTTCAACAGAGCATCTCCGTGCTTCGGAGGGCACGTAAAAAGTCAGTTCCGGCTGCTATCAATTTGATAATAGTCGAAGAGTCAAGTTAGAGGTCTATACGGGCGACCTGAACCACTCGATAAGAAGCTAGTATTTATACAGGTGAACAAGGTGGTGGTGGGCGCGGCGTCGCTGCTGGCGAACGGCGCGGTGCTGGCGCCGGCCGGCACTCTGCTGCTGGCGCTGGCGGCGCGCGCACGCAACGTGCCGCTGCTCGTCGCGTGCGAGACGCACAAGTTCGCCGACACCGTGCTCACCGACTCCTTCGTCTACAACGAGATCGGTACAGTCATTGTTTAAGGATATCGCACCTTTAGAACGAAAACAACTTATAATGCAATTTTTTAGGAATTAACAAAATAAGTTTTTAAATATTGATAGCTGCACAATCTTTCATATTTTCTGGGTTTTTTTTGCACGCGTTTTGTTGTACTGTGTGGACTGTGTGTGTGCTCGCTAGTAGCGTTGCGCGGTGACTGGGAACTGGGAAGGGTGACCTGCGTGCGTTTGCTGCTCAGGGCTGACCGAGCTATCTAACTTTATTCTTCACAACTATATATAATTATATAAATCTTTTTATCATACACAATATATTTAAAATTAAATGTTATCCTTCCAATACCTACCACCAAGCATACCCACTTGATGGTAACCGGTTGTCGTAGCCTTTGAGCGCGCCCAACACTATTTGTAGGTGTCACTCACGCGTTGCCAACGATAGATATTGGTTTTTAAATTTCCTCTGTCCGATAATTTCACTAGCTACAGTATCCGACCGAAACAGTAATGCCTAAAAATATCTTTGCTGAAGAATGTTTTATTAATATTGCGCTCTAAAACTTTTCACTCAATGTATTAAGTAGTAGTTGTATTAAAAAGTTTTTTTTTTTAATTTATAGGTGATCCAGACGACCTTATTGATAAAACAGACGATAATTCGCCAATAAAGGACTGGCGCTCAAATCCGAATCTGTCACTTTTGAATCTGACGTATGACGTCACACCCTCTAGCCTCGTCACCGCAGTGGTCACGGAATTGGCCATACTGCCCTGCACAAGCGCTCCGGTCGTACTACGTTTTAAGTTATCTGAATATGGACTATAAATGTGCACAAAAGTAAATATTTGTTATATTTATAACTAATTTAAGTTTTAATTAAAATAAATCACTGCCACCTATCTTAGCCATCAGTGCTACTTAACTTTTTAATAACATTTTCCACTCCTACTCTCAGACGATCCACCAAGCCATTCAAGATACTGAATTTGCCAAAAAAAAAAAGATTCATTACATAGTGGAAAACAAAGCAACTTTAAGTGTAGTTGGCTAGGTACTTATATATATTTATCTAAAAAAAAATATTATGAACTTCAAAAATGCTTGAAAGTTCAGAACTCTGTAATAACTATTGTGACTACTGTCTGGACAGTGAATAGGTTATGGAACAATAATAATAATAAATGTTATAAGTAAGTTACAGAACAGATTTATTTTGGCAGTGTTTGAGAGCACTTGGTACTATAGTGGCAGTAGTAACGTAACAATTAAAAAAAGAAAAATGTGAATAACATCAATTTTATTTTGATGCTCAAAATTGTAATTTATTTTCTATTATTGTATATAATTTATTTGTAAGTTCTCAAATGGAAATAAAACCATATTTTCTATATCAAAACTGTTTGCATTATTTACTTTACAATATAGAACACATCTTTTTTCAGTCACATTATTTATTACAACCAATAAATTAAATGGTATAGTTTATAAAATTGGTTTAGTAACCACCCTCTTAGTTTGAAAAATCTTCAGACATGAAATCCTTCTTTCATAATTTTTATCCATATCTCACCAGTTAGATGGTGCACCATGTATAGACTACTACTACTTTTAATATTTATCGTAATTTCATACATTAATTACAGTCAACCAATTAAATAAAATTCCAAATTTCAATCATTATAAATGAAGACAGCAAACAGTCAATCAAACAGGAAATTTTATTGTGCTATTTTGCCATTTAAATATTTGTAAAGGTTGAAATTAATGAAACATAATTTTATAAATTATTATAATTTTATTCTCAACTTAATTTGAGACACAAACACACATTTCACTCTACACTGTAAATAAATTTTAATATTTATTCATTTCATAATAACAGCATAGCTTTGAGTAAAATAATTATAAAATTAATCTTTGTGTGGATGTTCTGGCTTATGGATAGAGAAATCTAGTCTAACATAAATTATAACACATAAAAATAGAGCGTATAAGAATCCAACAACTAATAATGGTTCCTGAAGCATTAATAGGCGAGGGAATGTGTAACGAATCTGGAAATCTTGGATATGGTTTTCCACAACATTTCTCTTTGTGAAGGCTATCACTGGGCGACCCTTTGTGTCTAAGTAAGTGTAGTGCAAACTGTCAGGAAGCCGTGTTACTGGGAATGGGAAGTTCACCTTAATGCTTGTTGATCCTTCAGGTAAAATAATCTTTGTTACCAACTCATCAACTTGCATATCATCAAATACATGATCAATGATTCTCATTTTAAGTATATATTCATTACCAGTGTGATACAGGTACTCATAACTTGGAACATTGTACCCCATAGTGTAGTGGGACCGCCAACCACCAAACAGAGGGTATCGTGGCCTCAGATCTAATTCTACAGCATCCTTCTTTACCTTCATGTTGGATGTAGAGATGTTACCATTGCTATCACGGTAGTATACATCTGATGCTGAGGCTGGAAGCAATGTTTTGTAAGAGCGCACACTGGCAGGCCCACTGTGATGGTCTTGTTGATAATCATGCCTAGAGAAAGGTCCTTTCAATTTAGCACCTGAGTGCTCAACTTCAACAGTTTCCTCGATAGCGATGTTACCCCAATGAGAGACCTCAATCAGTCTTTCTAAACGAGTAACAGTCAAAAATGGTGAATTATTCTTATAATGTATACTCAACTCTTTTTCAGTGAATGGTGCAATATTCGAATATGCTCCATATGCAATACTACCATCTTGTTGGATGAATGGTTTTACTTTTGTAAAGGATTCAACTGACTTTGTATTTAAAAGAACATTCGTTTTTTGAGAAATCACATTGTATGGAGAGAAGAAGTATAAATTACCACTATATTTGACTAACTGGTCTTCTTGTTGTGTAATTTCAGAAGGGAATGGCTGCAAAGCTTTGCTATACACTGATTCTATTGTTATAACGGCCGATGATCCAGCATTGATAGTGTCCTTTAACTCAACACGCCAAAACTTGATTTGTTCACGACCTTTTACAGTCGTCTCTACAAGGCGCAGATCTTTGTTATTACTATCTTTAGCACCGATGAAAGCTAATTTACTTTTACCTTCACCTTCAACTGATATTAAGAAATATTTTACCGGCACCTTACCCGTGTTTTCTAGGGTTACTTTGGATGTTATTTTTGCGAGTTGTGACGATATATCGATCGATCGGTCGACATTTTTTATTTTTATATCGCTAGAAATAGTGTCAACATTAACACCATCGCATTTATATGCGATGTATAAGAAGAATAAAACGCAAAACTTTATTTTAGACATCGCTGGTATAATTTTCTTTTGACATTTGACAAATTAATTCAACGCATTTGACGGAAGTACACGCCAGCAATCAAACAGGAAACACGTATCCAGTAACTTTTGTTACCTACCTTAAAAATTATACAATTTTAAAAAAATACATCATAAAGTGCGATCTGGTATAGTGCCCGTGTACTGTTTCGGAAATTACCAAATACGATTTAATTAATATTTAGCATATTCAAATTATGCTTCAGGCGATATCATATAACAAACGATCAATATTTTTGATAGAACAATGAAGAAACGTTAACGAACATCAATATGTGCTATAATTGATTAATTTTCCTGCCTCATTTTTAATATTACTTTTGCACAAGCACCATTTTTTACTTACTAATTTCAATATATGCGATAGAATATCTTTTGTCTTTCATGTCTCTGCTCAGATGTTGTGGATATGGGAAAACTTCATTGCCTAATGCAATGAGTTATGACTCTATGACCCTAATGCATAATGGCAGTATGTCAATTGTATATTGTCTGTCGTAGTTTGGATTGTGATCAAGAGCTCAAGACGTGATTTCATGATTTGTTGATAACATTCGTGGTATTTGATATTTTATTAAAAAAAAAATTTACACTCAGTGCTTTTTGAAGTAATATTTCAGAACTAAATAATACATCAGTAAAACAGTAGTACTCACAGAACTGTTAAAATGTTTAAAGTATTAGTTCGTGTTATTTTTGGGTTACTTGGTAAGTAATCATAAAATTCCATAATAACTATTATTCATGCTACATCTGTTTCACAGAAATTTTATATGCAATATTGTTTCAGTTATAAACTTGGCAATAACTTCTTGTGAAGGATTCGGCAGAACATCAAAATATCAAAGTAGACATCAAGAAAAGACTCGACCACAATCGTCGGCTCAGGCAACTGCAGCACTTCCAAACCAAACTCCTCGTCGGGGCTTGGGTATATCAGCATGGGGCCTTGTTACACTCATTGTTTCATTAATCTTAGCTATTGCTGGATTATATTATTTTTCTATCTGTTATCCAATTATTTGTCAAAAGAATAGAAAATATGATATGATCGGACTGACCTCTGTAGCTTGACTTTTATTCTCAATTAAAATCATTAGACAAGATATTTGAATATCAAACACATATCAGTGTAATTGCAAATGTAATTAAGATAGAAATAGCAGCTGAACAACCTTAATATCTAGTGTAAGGTAATATGTTGTTTGATAAAATATTACCGATCTACCATTTTAAAGAATGTTAGCCAGAAAAAGATTGAATAGAGGTTGTGAATTATAATTAACTAGGAATTGTGTTTAGAGATATTTAAACTCAAAATATGTGCTGCTATGGTCTAATAGTGTAATGTACATACATTAGTATGGTACACAAAAAGATTAAAATTATTAAGACTGCTTCGGACCAATATAATATAAAAGACTTCGATATTTTGAATATTAAAATATTAGTTTTAAAAATGTTATTATTAGTGGTGCCATAGAAAAGAAGTACTAAACAAATTTATCTCAAATTTTTTTTGTAAGATTTTCTTTATTGAGACAATCATTTATTATTCTCGAAATCCATAATAATAGTTTCGGACAAATGTTAACTCTATTGAGTTATGACATTTAGGTATATAAAATTGAGTAGATTTTCTATAAAGAGCAAAATCTGCCATTATATTATAATATATTACTTATGTAATACTCCAGTGAATATGATTATTATTGTGAATATACAGATAAGAAGAAAAGGTCTGTTGTATCTTATTATATTATATGGACAGGCCCTTCCATGCTAACAAAATGTCAAAGACTCACTGGTGCTACTGAAACATTAATGCAACGCAAAATTAGTCATTTTTAGTTTCATTGAATTTATGAAGCAGTAGCACCAGTGAATCTTTGGACTTTTTTATTCTATGGAAGTATGTATTTTTGGTATAAATTATATTAAATGAAATAAATTACGAGGTGCCTTTTTCAAATACTTATTTTAAAGCTTTTAGCTTATATTAGGATAATTTAATCATTTATAGAACATACTAGCATATCATGTATGATTTGAAATATATTCAAAGTTATTTTTTAATCAGTATTACCTCAACAATATTAATTATGTATGTATTGATGTAAGAATTTTGACTTATTATTATTTTAAGAATGATTTTTTAAATTAGTTGCTCAATATTAAAATAGATATCATAAATGCGTTTTTATTTCTGACCTTAAAAACTTTCTCAATAACTAGGTTGAAATAAGTTTGGTAATCCTTAGCACTTTGTTACAAAATTAGATTATAAAATAAATATCTGATTTTATTTGACTTTTTAAGAACCATCAGTAGAGTGGTAGAACATTATTTTTAAACCTTATGAGGTTCAATATTTTGGAAATTATACGTTCAGTTTGTAGTGTTGATTATAAAAATGCATAAGTAGCAGTCGCTGGACAATGAAAGTAGCGTAAATCCTTTAATGTTGCCTTTTTTGTGGTCATAGCGACTTACAATTATTGTATATACATAATATGATACCCCAGCATATTTGAATAAATAAAAATTGGATGATCGTTCTGGGTTTGATTCCAGCCATTAATTTACATTGACCACACATCGTTCATACATCTATTTCGGTTATATAGTTGTGTTTATGCTTTATTTTACCCGTGTGTAGTTTATAAACATTTATATTCCGAAGAAATAAGATCTTTCCAATTCAAAGTAAAAAAAAAGCATATCACTTATTTGTTGAAAGTCATATTCTACCACCGGCTCCAAATTTAAACCTCCACCCTAGAAGAGCCGGCGAAACAAACTCGGAGGGTTATATATTTTTTTTACTGTCAAAGTAATTTACATATTCTGTTTACTGAAAAGCCTGGAGTGACAGTCTCATTCCCAAGGTGTGTTGTGGAGGACAATAGCAAAAGCTACCAATCAAGGGTAAGAGGCTAGCTTAAAATAAACAAATTTTTATGTTATTGTAGGTGATTTATTTTCTTAATAAACTTATTCTGGCTGCACCGAACATGAAATTTAAATATATGGAAGATGTGCCACCAGATTATTTATTGTAAAAGCTTTTATAAAAAATGTTAAATATGTATTATAAACTGCAATTTTATTTATCAAACATTATGAAAGCATATATGAAAGTTACATTTAATATTATAAATACACAGAAATTATTTTATTTATTATCTTTATATTCTATTGAAATGGCAGTCTTTAAACAAATCCATAAAAAATCACAAAAATATTTTACGTCTACAAGTAAATATTAATGACTTAACATAGACATATTAGGCGTACCGAGACTTGGAATATGTGGAGGTCATGGGGGCCCCCAGACCTTGACCAACTTTGACAATAGGCTCTTCTAGTCAAAAGATTAACTATTAAAAGTCAATTTTAATTTAAGTACAAAAACAATATTATGTTCATAAATTCATTCCTTAGGCGGCCCATAGCTTCAATATTATTCACAATAAAATGTAAGCTTGTCTTATTCTTTATTGCATTGTTGAATAATCTTTCAGTAGTAACCCCACCTGATCAATAATATTGTGCAAAAGTATTGCACAATATAAGTATTGGACATTACTGATGTATCCACCTTAGACACTTAATCTGAGAAATGCACAAATACTATTCTGTGGCACCTGTGTATGTGCAATTTTGTGGATTTAAAATTATTGTCACCAAAAAGCTAATTTCTCTCTTTGTAGAAAGGTTTAAGTTATGTGTCTATTAAAGCAATTTTGGAAATAATTACAAACATGTGCATTGCATTTTCCCAAAAATACGATTTTGGCACTTTATACACACCAAATTTATTTTGAACTATTTCACTAAAAGAAGTAATTTTCTCCACTCTGTCAAATGCTGGGTACGCCCACGTAGATATACTTATGTGATGATAGAGATATGTAGTATTATTAGACAAATTTATATACAATCATAGACTTACTTTATATGATGAACCGGCCCTTACAGACAAAAAATGTATGACTCGCTCGTGCCTATTTTTGAAATCAACTTTAACACACAGGAACGAAGCTGGTCACAAACAAAAAAGAAGCTAATAATAATAATAAAAATATTATAAAGTTGGAGGGAAGGAATGGGAAGGGAATAAATTTGGGGAAAAGAGGGCAGTACTTCCCCCGTTCGAGCAGGAACATTTGATGGCGGAACATTACATGGAGGAGCATGGCTCTACTAAACGATACATTCTTTGCCCAATAATTCAGTTATGTTGTCCAAATGATGACTGATTATCAAGTTGGTGTTAAAATTTTACGAAGAGGCACCAATGAGTCTAACACTTTGTATGAAAAGGCCTGTCCATAATATACAGTAAATCTATATATCAGTATAAAAACATTACAACAACATACAAAACTATGGAATTTCACTGGAATCTAAAGATTTATAGAAATGCCTATTAAAGAAATAAAATCAAATAGAAAACTAACATTTTCTCATTATTATTCGCACAACGTACCTATTAAAAAATTGTAACTTATAATATAAATCCTTCAGAACACATGTATAACACAAGTTCACTTCACAATGACACTTATAGTTCATCTTTCTCGAGGTCAACATCAGATAGATCTATGTCCTCCTCTTGGGGCAGTTCTCCGTCCTTGCCGTCCCACGGGTCTGTTGTGACGATCTTTGGCATCTCCGCACCCCGGACTGGGGCTGTCTGGCCACGACCAAAGGATAAGTCCCTGCAATGAAAATATTTTGACATTATTAATTTTTCCAGATGTTTTGGTTTTATTTAATTACTAGCTATTTTTTATTATTTATATTTAGGCTTTTTACAAATAACACATATGCATATAAATATTTTAAATAAGCTTATTTGCAATATTTCCATACAATTTGCGGACGACGTTGCGGCGCAGCGGTAGCGAACCTGCCTTAAACGCCACAGGTCGCGGGTTCGATTCCCGCTCGGAGCATAATATGTTTGTATTGTCCATGCAAGCATATTTTCCGGTCTGGGTGTATTTGTCGTTGTCATTGTGAATGTTTCCGGACCCCCGACACAGGATATTACTATCCTAATGGGGGCCGTTGAGTGTGCAGCGTTTATTTATTTATTTAATTGTTCATACACTTTATTCATATTGTTATTATACACCCGTGGGTGTTGATTTCTTTATATCTAATCAATAACCTAAAAATTAGGTTTCAAGCCAACTTTTCATCCCCTATTTCAACAACTTTTCGCTTTAAAAATAGTCTATGTGCTTTCTCAGGCTATCTTTGTAACAAATTTCATTTAAAATCGGTTCAGCAGTTTTGGCTTGAAAGAGAGACAGGACAGGACACGGAAGAGTTGCTTTCGCATTTATAGTATTAGTAAGGATAAGGATTCATGTATGTATAGTTTTTTAGAATATTCCAATATTCTTTGGATAACCAAAGATTAATACCAAAATTGTTAAATATGCAAACAATTTTTGCTAATTGAAATAAAAATGATACCTTAAGAATTCATTAATTCCAGTTTCTGAGAAGGATCCTCTCAGCGTGGAGAACTTGAGTTTCTTAGCGTTAACAACTGCCATCGCTGGGTAGCCGAAGCCTCCAAGCTCAAGTGACTCTTCCAGCGCTAACTGAGCACCGGCCTCTGCCCAGACCCATCTGTAGAATAAATGTAATTAGTATAAATAAAGTTGTATTCCTAAAATAATCTTTAGAACAGATCTAGTGTGGAGGGATGACAGCTCCCATTGACCCATGAACAACCTATACATTGGCATCTATTACCTGTATGAATATTGACCTACTATTTCATTTTTATATTTTTATGATGAAACTATTTTTGATTTTATACAATCTAGAAAACATTTAAACATTCCATTATTTTTTTTTAAATAAAAATGTATGTTGCAAGCTCTTGTATAAAATGATGGTCACAAATTAGGCGCAACTTATCATTTTAAATACGTAGGCTGAGAAATGCATGAATATAATTCATTTTAAATTATTTAAGTAACTATGAGAAATTACAATTTTATTTTTTTATTTTAAAAGGAAGGCAAATGATTCTTCTCCACCTGATGGTAAGTGGCATTAAAGTCTAATACCGAAGGCGGCTAATACAGTTGCGGATGGCAGCTGTTTCAGCCACCCTCGCCCTGCCTACCCACAAGATACTTCACGCCTCCTTTGAAAGAGCGCAGATTATAGGAAACAGGGAACACGTGTGCCGGAAATGAGTTCCACTTTTTAGAAGTACGACAAAGAAAATAATTTGCGAACTTCTTTGTTCACGAAGGAATTGATGCCACAGTTAGTCGATGACTTTGGAGACCACAAGTTTTGCCTCCCTGAGCCAAACGCTGGGTATGCCCATATAAAAATAAAAAAATTGAAGACTACAGTTTTATAAGGCAGAAAAATGTATGTATCGGAGCACTCACCCCCACATCTTCGCCTTGTACTTGTCCCCGAGGCGAGTGAGTATCTTGATGTATCCGTTCCTGCACGCCGCGTCGCAGTCCAGGATGTGCGGGAGAATGGATACGACGCAAAGCGGCTTCTCACTGCACTCCTTCACTGTATTCTCGCTTACCACCTGCGTATATATCATTTTGTTTTTATATTATCTTTCAGCCGAAACAGATGTTTATAACATCGCTACCGAGCTGGAATCAAACCCGCGGCCGTCGAGGCTCAAAGTAGACTACCAGCCACGCCACAACGGTAGTATAGTAAATATTAATAATTATATTCACCATGTTTAAAGTTTAATTTATTGAGCAAGATCGTCGTAAAACAATGTAAACCAGGAGGTAATAACATTTTTTTTATTAGATATAACTAAAAATAAAACTTATATATTTTGAACTGCTGTTTTTTTTTTAACACCTCAACAACTACTCATTATTAGAAACAACAAACGAAATATTAACAATAACGAATTGATAAATACAATAAAATAATAAACAAACATTTTGACGACGTTGTGGCGCAGCGGTAGCGAACCTGCCTTAAACGCCACAGGTCGCGGGTTCGATTCCCGCTCGGAGCATAATATGTTTGTATTGACCATGCAAGCATATTTTCCGGTCTGGGTGTATTTGTCCTTGTCATTGTGAATGTTTCCGGACCCCCGACACAGGATATTACTATCCTAATGGGGGCCGTTGAGTGTGCAGCGTTTATTTATTATTTATTAAACATAAATAAATCAACAATCATTAAACAAAAACAAATGCTATTGTGATTCTAAACACAATACCAATCAGAAAAAAACGAGATGGCAAGCGAAACGGTTTCAATACGAGCTCCCCGTAACATGGAAAACAACGTGATAGAGACTTCCGAAGTTATTGCATACGAGAGAAAAGGACAGAGATATTAATTAATCATGTGAAGTAGATCGATCAGGATACTTAGTAAAGGTCAGATTATCATAGATTTTATTTATAATTCTTAATAAGGTGGCTGAAGCTGATTTATAGGCTATCACGATGCTCATAGACGGGTGCGATCACTGATCGGTAAACGATCCATTGGTTAAGCAACTTTAAGCGCAGTCAGTCACTGGAATGGTGATCGCATAGTGGTATTTTAACAGATCGTCTCCGTGCTTACTCCGTACTGAGGACGACTAAAGTCGGTCCCGGCTGGTATAAATTTGATAATACTGACTGACTTGACTGTTCGTCAAGAGGCCTATATGGGCGACCTGAACAACTCAGACACTGGGTTGGCCACAAACCACTCCATAAGATGAAGGAGATTACATAAGCGTGAAAAGGACAGAGATATAATTAATCGTGTGAAGTAGCTCGATCAGGAAACTTAGTACAAGTCAGATTATTATAGATTTTATTTCTAATTCTTAATAATGTCCAACAGAAAGTTGTATTTTTCTAAAGCTCTAAGAAATGACTACCCTTTCACAGAAAATCGGCATAAAGTAACAGTATCAGTACTTTTGGGTTTTGCGCAATGAGTGAGAGGGCTGGAGGTAAGCGTCCAGAGATTAGAATCTCTGACCCCGTGTTCCCTTTCATTCATTCTCCTCTATCCCTTGAATTAGCAACACTTATGTCATAATTCAAGTATCACAAGCTGCCTCCTATCAGGCGGACCACATTAAAAAACATTATACATTTAAATAGTAATTTCTTATGTTATATATAGCTTCCTATTTACCTGAACGATCTCTGGTGCGGGAACATTCTCAGCGAGCTTCTCCATGGCCCAGCTGACAATGTCACTGGAGGTCCTGCCTCCGTTGTAGTCCTCTACTGAGTCGCTGGTCTTCTTGCCAGCGTGGAAGTACTTGATGGTCGGGTACCCTTGGACTTGGTAGCGGGATGACATCACTGTGTGAACTGTAGCGTCCAGTGCACCGACTTTTATCTGGTGGAAAATTTTTTTTTCTTAGTTGGCTCCATGACTTCAATTTGACAACCTTGTTAAATAATTAAAGTATGATTGGTTTAGCCATAATGTCAAAAATCATCATACTATATTCTATATATAATATGTTAAAATATTAAATTTTTGCAATAAACTGAAATCACAATAAAAAAAAAATTCATTTTAAAGTAAATTACATACGAAAAAGCCTTTACATATTTTACAGCAAAAATAAATTAAAAAATTATTTAACAGGTTGGCTGTGAAAACATGTTTCTATAATAATTTAAAATCATTTGCAATATTGTTAAATATTTTATGTTGAAACGAAATTATAGTCTATAAAATTTTGTCAATAAAAACTGAACTGTGTACTGTGGTATTGCAAATAATTTGTTTTTTTTTTTTCAAAATTGTTTCAACACAATATCAAATATTACTAGAAATATCTTACTCTTAACCATTTTTGTTACTTTCAGTGTCAATATTTTAAAATATAACAATATATGAAGAGTACAGGAAAAAACAGTATTCAGAGACATTGGCTAATTAAATTTTTAATATACATTAATTATGTCAAAAATTTTGCAAGGAATGATCAAGTTTGAGATGCAATGGAACACTTGAAACTAAGTCTTAGTAAGATTTTACTAACACCTATTATACCTATATTCTGTACACTTTATATGTGATTTGTAATTAATAATGATTACCTTGCCCTTGAGTTCAGTAGCGGCTTTAGCCCAATGTGGCTCAAGATTCTTACAGTGGCCGCACCAAGGAGCATAGAACTCAACAAGCCACATATCGTCACTGTCCAAAACCAACTCCTTGAAATTGCTGTCCGTGAGAGTGATGACATCAGACTGAAAAACAAAAGTATTTTAAGTTGCCTTATACTTGTAATGAACAAAATATGTATGTGCTCTAGTTTAAGTTAGTTTAGTTGCTTTAGCCTTAGGTTATTGTTATGTTTATATATTTATTTTTGTAAATTTATTATATTTTTTACAAATGTAATAATTAGAATATAAAATTTGACATAACATTGTGAGATATTTTTAAAGAACAAGCCAATATATACAGTTGGTGAACATAAAATCATTTTTTTATTAGAATGTAAGAAAAGTGTCAATAAAAAATGGCGTACTCGTAATAGTGATTTGTAATAAAATAATGGTTTTGAGTTTGATTTTTATTTTTCTGTTACTTTTATGACATATTTTTAAATATCTATAAGAATGAATCTAAAACATTTTTTTTATAGTACCAACGAAATATAATGTTGTATGGCTTTTAATCATTAAAGTTATCCTTATCAACCAATAAAATTTGAAAATTCGGTTTTGAATTTGAATTGCTCAACGGTGGAAGGGCCGACTCCAGTCCGTTAACGGGAGAGTTGTAGTTTCGATCCTGACCCTATTGGGCTATTGTCGTACCTAGCGCAAGCTACGATCTTCCTAACGCTCCCCGCGTTAGGAATATTAGTAATGCCTTGAAAAAGCAAAGCTAATATTCCTTGAAAAAAAAATCAATTTAAATAATATGGTCCAGAAAACAACATTGTAACATTACATTAGGTATATTTAAAACAAAGGTTGAAACAAAGGTTGGAAAACAAAGCCCATTATTTGCATTGTGTCAATTGCCAAATTTAATTTTATGTTTATTTATAGATATATATACCTCAAATTGCGTTCTTAAGTTTTACTTTTGGAGTGAAATATAGAATCTTTGAACATATTTATTCTTATCTACGCATATTATAATATAGAGACGCAAAGAAAAAAACAGTTCAGCTTGTCTTGTCTGTTTGTCAATGGAATTTTTTATATATGTTTTATAAAAATCGATATATTTAAGAATGATTACGGTCGAATTTAGTCTGAGGTAAAAACTAGTAGATATAAATATACATATTTATGTCTGATTGTGGTTTAATTTGTAAAAATATGATTTTTGAGTTATGTCTCTACTGCATATCATCACAGCGATATAACAACATTATACATCAGGTTTTAAAATAAAACGCTACACACTCAACGCTACACACTCAACGGCCCCCATTAGGATAATTATATCCTGTGTCGGGGTCCGGAAACATTCACAATGACAAGGACAAACACAACCAGACCGGAAAACATGCCTGTACGAATAATACAAACATCTGCTCCGAGCGAGAATCGAACCCGCAACCGTCGAGGCTTAAGGCAGACTCGCTACCCACAACGCCACAACGGTGTCAAATGTACAATAAATTTAAATAATCATACACATTTAAAACAAAAAATTTCATCAAAATCAGTCCAATTGTTTTCAGACGATTCTCAAAATCGAGAAATCGTTAATTCAGCCTAAAGAATATTCTACAATTTTTTTGAATAAGCGAGGTCATTTCCAAAGGTCAAACTGACGTGTCCATTATGATACGAACTCTCTAGAAATGAGAGTAACGCGTAGGAGTTTGTAGGCGATGCTGTATATTTAACGCCTACTAACTATTGCCTATATTAATATGAAGAATGAATTTAGATTTAAACAGATTCCATATAAAATCTGTTTAAAATATTTCCATAAATAAGCCCTATGCTAAGTAAGGTACATGTATAAATTAATTATCTAAAATTGTATGGGAATGAAAATTGTATGTACTTAACTGCCTGAGATTATTTTCTAGAAATTCTGATTAAAAATACAATGTAGATAAGAGATCATCAACCTCAATTAGTAGACACTAGATAAATAAATATCAACAAACTCTGTCAACACAATGTTTGTTTAATATATTTCATCTGAAACGCGGAGGCTAGATTTTAGAATTTGGGGGCATTATTTTTCCAGATACAAACTCCTTAAAGCAGTTAATTAACTTTAAGAGATTTTTACAACAGTTATATGCATCATTGCATAAAAAGAGATAAAAAGTTGTGCTTGTTCTTATGTACATCGGAATGCCGACAAAGGATATCACTATCCTAATTTTGGCCGATGAGTGTGAATAATAAAAAATAGCAGCCCTAATTTAAGTTGCATATATTTAAGAACTCAATATATATGCCTTTCAGTTATAATAACTATACAATAAATATTGCATTTTTTATTTATAAGTATTAAAAAGAATTAATTAATATAAAAATATAGATATTAACTAAATGCTTCAATTAAAAATCATTGTAAAAGAAATGACATTTACTTTATCATTATTCCCGTAAACCCAAAATAACAAGTTATTTCAAAGTAATTAATTCAAGTATAAACGATTGTTAAATTGTTTTACCTTAACTTCAATAAATTAATGAACGATTTATAAAAATAATTATATTGCTCTAGTATACATTATACAAATAATACACTTTTTGTTAATAGAAAATATTATCCGTTTAATTTTTTTTTTTCTAAAGTCAATTTCTCTTTTGTAATGAAGATTTGTTTGATTTTATTATTTTTGGTAAAACATTATTAAGTATTTGTCCATTAAATAATTGCTCTTGTAATGCCTTAAATCTGATATTTCTTAAAGCTGCTGTTATATACGGCTGAGCAATTTGCCTCTTTTGACCCATTCGTCCTGACAGGCTTCCAAGGTATAATATGACCATATATTTTCTTACTTTTACGCTAATTAAACAAGTATTTGTATTACAATAAAATTACATAATAAAAAAAGACACTGACTGTTGGCATCAGTTTTAACTGACACAACAGGTACTTCCTTTTTTTTATGTGGGGGCAAATAAATAGGCAGGAAGCTCTCCTGATGTTAAGCGATAATCTATTACAATATCTGTGTGAAAATTACATCCTTGCATCTTAAAACATGATTATCATATCTACATTTTTTATTAGAAATATTCATGGAAATATTAGTTTATCTAAAGACTTATTTCTTTGTTTGTTATACTTAATTTTATTTGTTATACATTTTTTTTTTTGTTTTTTTTTTTTTTTGCAGCTTAATAGAAAGCTTAAAGAATGTTATTTTTTAGCTAGCCAGCATTATATGACTTTAAAATCATACCAAGCTTTTTAAGAAAATTTACCTTGTCTGATGAACTACTGGGTTTCTTTCCAAGGTTGTCATAAGCTTTCTCTTTAGCGGATTTGAGAGCAGCATCAACAAAAGCCTCTGCAGTTCTCTGTCCTTGGTATGGAGTATGCTTGCTTCCTGTAAAGATCTTGATGGTGGGAAAACCTGACACTCCATATTTCTTAGCAAAATCTTTATACTGGTCTGCATCAACAGCTCCTACTTTTGCAATGCCCTTAAAATTGAAAAAAAAATACATTGTCAAAACAAGAGCTTAAGAGACAAAAACTACATGTTTTAAAATAAAAATAGAGAATTCATCAAAACCCTTTTATTACCTTTAATGCTCTAGCAGCTTTCTTATATTCGGGAACCAGATTTTTGCAGTGACCGCACCATGGAGCAAAAAATTCAACGATCCACACTTCGTCACCATTTGCAACTAATCTATCAAAATTACTTGGGGTAAGTTCTACCACATCCGATGAAGAATCATACAGGGCATATGAACCCGTTACCAATAAAATCACACCTGAAAGAATAATAGGTACATTTTAATCATGAAATTGTGTGTTATCAAAAAGACCGGCGTTTAACTAAGACCCATCACACATGGAACATTTCACACTTATTACATGTTTTTAAACTTACCTAATAAGCGTGAACGCAACATTTTAGATTAGATTATACGACCTTATAATTAGAATATAAACTTTTCTAAATAAAATGAGATCTTTACGTTATACCGTCAGCTATATTTAACGAATAATGAAATGAGAAACAAACACGTCAATTCTTTTTGCCAAAATGATCACAGACAAGATACTAATATTGTCAATGGATTTCGTGGTTTTTGATGATTGGTTAAATTAATTTTCCCGCTGCTTGACCTTTATATTTTATAGTTGGACGCAAATAAGCAATACCATGTCAACCCGCACGAATGTCATATATATATCTTTTTTTAAATGTATTATTCTTATTTTTTATTAAATTTATTAATAGAAAATTTCTGAACGCTTTCTGGGATCCTATTGTGAAACTGTATACAGTTACCTTTAAAAGAGTTACTAATTTTATGCAGTCTAGTAGTTATAGTAATAATAATAATAATAATAATACTTTATTGTATACCATGACATTGACAAAAAGAAAAACAAAAACAAAAACCATATAAATATAGCATAAATGGTACAATCAGGCGGCCTTATTGCTAAAAAGCAATTTCTACCAGACAACCTGAGCGCATAGGAAAAAAATATATATATATGTGATAAGTAGGTGGTAAGTATTATAGATTATATATTAGACAAATTATATATATATATATATGTAAATGATATCATAGATATAGATATAAATATATATAAATAAATAAAATAAATTAATAAAAAACCATACCATATGACCATACAAGCATGTTTTCCGGTCTGGGTGTGTTTGTCCTTGTGAATGTGTATGTTTCCGGACCCCCGACAACGGATATAACTATCCTAATGGGAGCTGCTTAGTGTGTAGCGTTTATTTAATCTAATATGACGATATTTTACTTGTCGACCGACTTGTCGAAGTTGGTATTTATTTTTTGGAGGTCGGCTTGCAGCACTTTACATTTATGCCTAAAACAAACGATCACGATTAAAAAATTTCTACGAAAAGTTCCTATAAAACCATCACCTACTTATGTCTGCATAATTGTACATTCAGGTATTAGCAAAGTGCTTGCTGCATTCGTATCGCTTAAAGGCTAAGATGTTAGTAGCTTGTCATCTCTACAGTGAACATCTTAACAGTAGCTTCCTTGCAAATATTAAATTATGTTTAAAAATGGAGTAAATTCGGCACATTGGAACTAACTAATGGCCTAAAAACGCCCCCTAATGCCGGCACTGTGTTTATATTATTGAGTTAAATAGCAAACTTAAATTTCTTATTTCGCTGAGCCTTAGACGATATATTTACTTTATTTATTATTATTATTATGGTCTAAGCACTGACCACAATTATTATCATAGATTTAGAAAAATAATCGAAAACATAACAATGGCAATTCATCACTATTAATTTTAATCTTTGATTCTTTGGTGTATTTCTTATCTGTAATTCACTGTCCTTAAAGTTTTGAACCTTGGTAAAATAAACAATAAAATATGCTTTGAATACTTTATTGGTTAAATTATTATAAGTAATTAAAATAAAATGTAATAATTTAAGAGCATCTATAATGTTAAGAAGTACAGTTTTCAAATTTGGTTTTAAAGGTTCGTGTGTTTACTTTTTAGTGATTGACAGGTTATATTTACGCCTTGTACGAATATAATTTGTTATTTTTGGAATAGACAGGTCAATTTAGGCGGGAAATTGTTGAAGCGTGTATTGTGAGTTGTTTCCAATTTCTGGCGCCCTTTTAAGTTTTTTAACGTCTGTATTTATTACAGTGGGTAAACATTTCCACATAATGTCCGCTTCTAATTCGAAACCCTTTACTGTTCTCGTGGAGGGTAATATTGGAAGTGGTAAAACAACATTTTTGGAACATTTTCAACAATTTGAAGATATCACCTTGTTGACCGAGCCTGTGGAAGAATGGCGAAACCTAAGAGGATGGAATCTTTTAGTAAGTCATAAGTAATGTTATCAATAATATGATGTAATGTCATGAAATAATGTCTACATCAACGTTTCCATTTTAGGATTTAATGTACAAAGACCCTGCGAAATGGGCAATGACCTTTCAAGCGTATGTTTCAATGACTATGTTAGACATGCATCGCCGGCCTACATCTACACCAGTGAAGCTGATGGAACGATCACTATTCAGTGCTAGATATTGCTTTGTGGAACACATGATGAGGAACGGTACCCTTCATCCTGCCCAGTTTGCTGTTCTCGATGAGTGGTTTAGGTTTATCCAACGAGAAATACCAATTGATACAGATCTTATTGGTAAGTATTACGAAAGTGCCTAAATTAAGATTATTTTCGTGGGGTTGGATTGCATTCGACAGTGCAGTTGTAACTTGCTCAAATGCACCAATAAATTATGTTAAAAGGCAAAAAAATACATATGGGGATTAAAGTCATGACAGATAAAATTTTTTTATGTTACTAATTTGGCAAGCAAGTTGCAAACCATTTTTAGCAATCACTCACGTTGCCTTGTAAATCAGTGTCCGTTAAACCAAAACAGCATTCTGCTTTATGTTAGGATAACTGACGCTGTGGTGGTATCCACTTACCTAGCCAGCCTCTTGCAATAAAATCCTTACCACCAATAAATAATACCTATAAAACATTTCATATTATTTTCATAGTCTATCTCAAGACAACACCATCAGTAGTGTATGAAAGAATCAAGAAGAGAGCCCGTTCGGAGGAACAGTGTGTGCCGTTATCTTATATAGAAGAGTTGCATAAATTACATGAAGATTGGCTGGTTAATAGAACATTTGCAGAGTGTCCTGCACCTGTAAGTAATAAAAATAAAGCTAGTAATTCAAAATAGTTTCATAAGCTATTTTGTTTTCATATCATTTTTTAGTAGTTGCCCTCAGATTTGTCTGTGTGAAAACCAATTACCAGAGGCCCAATCTCTCTCCCCCTCTGTTTATAACTGTTTTTGTGAGAAACAAATGCCTATGTCTGTCTCCAAGATCAGGTCTACCTGATTGAAAGCAGTTACATATTGTAATCTATGTATAGGCTTTACACCTGAAGCTATGAATATAGTGTGCCTACTTGAAGTAAAATGTAAGTATTAGTAGTTTTTAAGTATCTAAGTATGGGTGAAGTTAGAGGACTGAGAAGGACTGCTGTGCTATGATTTTGGCTGTAGAATTTTAGAAGAACAGTAACTGAATGTTCAATGTATTGAATATATAAGCCATAAGTGCTTACACAAAATTGGTATAAAATCTTAAGTCAATCAAGTTTCCCAAGTCAAAATTTAACAAAGAAATTGAATTTATTTAAATAAAAATTATTTTGAGAATAATCACTATCTTCTTTAAAATAATTAAAAATCAATTTATAGTGTATATAATAGGTTCTATTAATATAATTTTCAGGTTCTTATGATTGATGCAGACTTAGACTTATCAAAAATTACCGAGGAGTATAAGAAGAGTGAACATCAAATATTGAGACGGGCAGTTGATGTTGTGATGCAATCACCTAACAAGTTGAGTCCAAAGAAACCTATTACCGGATCTGCGATAAAAATAGTGCCCCAAATAAGACTTTAATGTAAGACTAGTTATATTTTAACAGCTTTATTTATTTTAGAAAAACGATTTTTGTATTTTTGTGTATTTTTGCTTAGCTTACACACTGTGTTGAGGCTATCTATAGATAAACCATCTTAAACAAATAATGCAATAATGAGGCCAATTTTGAAAGATTTAATAATTAATAATAGCATACAAATTGGATTTAAAAAAAAATTATAATAATTTAAAACATTCCCAGTCTGCTGAACTGTTTAACTGTTTTGTGTACTGTCTGGAATTGATAAAATAACTTGGCAACAACAATAAAATTTCATTATAATTATATAAGTCTAGTCATAAAACCCGCTACTGCTTTCTGCAGATACAAATCTGCAATTAAATTGGGCTAGTTCAATCTTATAATTCATTTAGACTTAAGAAGCGGGTTCCAATATTTCGCCCTAATTCCCCTTTATTTATTATGGTATTCTATAGATAGTTTCAATGGAAAACATTTATTTTTAATTCCATATTTTTAAACTGATTCATATCAAAAATATTTCTAAAAAAAATGTTCAAAAATATCAATATGGCTTAGCTATATTTTTAATATTAGTTTTCATTTCTTTAAATTTTATAAGAAAAAATTGGTATATTATTACAAAAAAAAATTGTATGACAACCTTTTGCATAAAGTGATTAAAAGCAGCTTTAAAAAAGCTTTTGCAAAAACTTTGCATTAAATCAATGCATTATGTTTGTGGACTCAAAAGGGAAATATTAAATTAAATTTCCCTTAATTGTATACTTAAGTTCAGATTTAAATTTTGTCACTGGATTATTAAAGAGTATTTTAAATTTCTAATACAAAATACTACTTATATAAATACAAAATGAAATCAGCTTTGAATAGATCAATAAAACATGCAGAACATTCCTTCTATATGATGTATCTGATTGGGCCCATGAGTTACACATGCTAACATAGACTTACATCATTTTATATGCTATGGACCAGCCTTTTCATACAGAAAATATATCGTAGACTCATTGATGCTCCTTCGTATATTTAACAACAATGCTAATGAATAAATAAACCTGTTTGATATTCGGTCGTTTGCGACATAATACCTAATGAATGTGGGTTGGTGTTGAATTTACAAAGGAGCACCAATAAGTATATATAATATATATATGACATTTTGTCTTTATGAAAAAACTAGGCCATAGTATATATTAAGTCTGCATACTAAATATATCATAATGTTGTTGAATAGAATCTCTTCTCATGGCGTATCCTGCCTTCAAAACTATATCCCATTTATTAATATTTTATTGTTGTAAAAGCCTCATTCTTAAACTAAATCTTATAATGTAACTAAATGCCTTAAAAATAGTTAATTACAAAAAATGTTGTTATAATATTAGATAATGCTTAAATTTTAACTTGCAAATAATAATTACTACATGTAAATTATGTTTGAAAAATCACAAAAACTTTTTATAAGTTAGTTTATGTCTTAAATTAGACAAAAAATACTAATTGTGAATTCAAAAGTATTATTAGAATTGATTTACACTTAAGAAAGTTTCATAATTCTGTAATCATTACTTTTTGATTATCTTGAATTATGTTTATCAACACTGACCAGCTTTTCGGTGGATCATCGTATGCTTAAGGATGCTTTCGCATGCTTGCGCATCACTACGCATGCATAAGAGTGCGTAAGCGTGTTTAAGCGTGCATACAGTTGCTATAAGATGCTGTAGTATTTTATATTGGTATAAATGCCGCAGTAGGAATTTGGCCTGAATTACATTTATCAGCATCGCCCAGCATTTATTTATCTGGATTATTGTGGGCATTTGAGGATGCTTTCGTACGCTTGCCGCAGCACGCGTAATATTGCTTCAGCACACTTTGATGGCTGCTTAGTACTAACGTGTATCAAGTGTTACACTTATAAGCTTTTTAACATACAAAAATGCGAAATCCGATTCGATGCTCAAATGAAATTTGATGCATACACATCTTGATACAAAATAGCTATTTTCTAGAGAATGCTGATATATGTAACTGAGTCCTAATCAGGTGAACACAATTTGTGCTATATAAGAAAATATATACATAATCACAGGGTTACTAACAATTTTAAATGTTAGAAAAATAGTAATAAATCTCAGTGATGTCCATTAGAACTATTAAAGAAGAGGTGCCGTGGATCTAGGGGTGGTGGTGTTTGGGGTAATGGTAACAAAATAATCACAGTAAATACAACAGAATTATTTTTAAAGAACTTTGGTTATTACTTAAATTTTACATAGCAAAAGTTGTATGAATGAAACCCAAAGTTCTGGGTAATTAATGATGTCTGAGTTTATTTCTTTTATATTTTAATTATCCCTTGTATAAAAATTCAAAGAATATGTTTGATGTAAAATTTCGGAGATATGTTGGACTCTGAACACAAACCAAATGTAACTCTAGATCCGCGTCTGCGTATAGGATAAATTACCAAATATCCATTTAGTTTTTTGTAAAGATTTGCATTTTATAATAAAACAATAGTATAACTCGCGCAATATAAGTTGAACTATGCGTAGTGACACAATTTTTGGATCTCAACCGACATGCGGAATGAAGGGGGGCGCGTAACTATAGTAACGCGGCGACGCTACTATAGTTACGCACCCCCCTTCATTCCGCACCAACCACTCAGTCGCATTCTTTTAAATTAAATTATTAAAAATTAAATTAAAATATAAATTATTTTTGTCAAGTGCCATGCCATTTTGGTTCAACTTATATTGAGCGAACTATACTGTGTAAATTTTTTAGAATAGAAGAGTTTGTTTTTGTAATAAATTGTGTAAGATTTTTTTTTTTTAAATCTTGAGTGATTATTAATTATAGTCTAAACAATCATATGAATAAATTCCTTTATAAAATGCATTTATATATTTAAATTATTCTAATATTGATTGAACTGTACCAGTGTAACAAAATATAAAAAAAAACTACTAATTAAATATTGTCGCCGACAAAAAAAACTAAAACAAACGAATATTTTTGTAATGTTATGTTCTGTATTCGAATAAATCATAAAGTGAATAAGGCAGCTGTTTCTTTTTATTGGACCCTTTCATTAGCGGTTTTTATGGTTCCATGGCCAAATGGCAAAGCGGAATCTTTATAAGCTAATCTCAGTATTAGAACAAAACAATATAATTTAAAATAAAAATACAAAATGGAATTCTTAAAAGAACTATCAATTGGTAAAAATTGAAGGAAAAATTATCGCCGCCAAATTAGTTGCTAGAACTAAAAATTAAAATAAATTGTTCCCACTAATCGTGTTCGGCGGCGCATCAATGTTAAACACTTATTTTACACATGAAAGAAAAACTCCATATAATAGATCTAAGTGTCTGTTTGCAATATATGTATGTATTTGTATATATATAAAACATGAAGAGTGCCAAGATACAAAAAATTACAGGCTTTCGATTTTAAACAGATTTTAGAAGTATGATGAGCTTAGAATAGAATCCCATATGGTATATTATTATTATGAATGAAAGATTTTTGATGTAGTCATAGTTATTATAATCTGGATGAAATCTTTTTCACTCAAAAAGCGAGAGTAAAAATTATAAATGACAATCGTCAATATAATAAATTATCAATTCAAAATTCAGAATCTCCAAAAATATAATTTTATGCTGTTTTATTATTCACATCTAGCAACATGAATAATCTGTCATAGTTATATTTTCATATTTTGTAATTTGTCATTCTCAGGTGTTTACATGCCGATAATAGTTTATTTAGGTCAAAATTATAATTAAATTATTAATTAATTATTTATAAATTATATTTAAATAAATATTTTATTTTGTTGTCGTTAATATTTAATGTTACAACGTTATTTGTGATGCATTCTTGTTGCGGTAATGATTTTACAAATTCGGCTTTAAGTGAAGTTCTATCGCGTAATGTAGAACAAATTGTTAATTTAGTGTATTCTGAGAATAGTTTTGCTCGTGTTTCTATCGTAACACTCGTAATTGGTGTTGCTGTAATCGTGGTAACTCGCAGAATCGGTGCTAATTTTTTTACAATATCATAGTTCGTATTAACAGAAAGTAAAAGTAATGAGAGTGATTATTATACTTCAGTGAGCCCTGCGTTTTAAAGGTATGTACTTCTAATATAGAATTAAATTTTTAAAACTTTTTCATATATTTAGGGATGTGTTTTCAAAGCGTCACTACCCAACTGCACTAGAAAGGGTAATTTTTAATTATCTTTCAAAATTATGAAACCAAGAAACTTTTGTTTCATAATTAATATTATAATTTTTAATTTCAAACTACCATATTTTATAAACCTAACTTAGTACTAAGTTCCTTTCTAAACACTTAAATCTATGGATTTCAACTGCTTAGAAATGCCCTTATATACTGGATTATTTTAAAATTTCAACATATTTTTTAATATTTCTTAACTTTCAAGAGCTAG
Source organism: Hestina assimilis (assembly GCA_023373885.1). NCBI lineage: Eukaryota > Metazoa > Arthropoda > Insecta > Lepidoptera > Nymphalidae > Hestina > Hestina assimilis. The sequence continues at coordinate 3,545,134 of CM041740.1, read as the reverse complement.
TGCTTTTGGTAAACTTTATCGAAGACCTGTTGCTTTGGTCTAAACAGTTTAGTGGTGAGCCTGCTTACGCCTTCTCACTACGTTCTAACACACAGCACAGCAGATTTGCTTATAGCCCCTAATGACTGATTGGCTATACAAACCATTCCAAAATTCAAATATTTTACTATTGTATTCACTATTTCTCTATTCGGTTAACATTATAAGGGTCATAATAAAATTGTTATGATTTCTGTTCCACTATCTACTTCCAGCAATACAAGGCATTAATACACTATTGCTTAAAATTTACTAAAAATTCTAAAAGCAAAACTATACGAGAGATTCATAGAGTGTCTAATTATCTTAAAACTGTGACATTGTACGAATATTGTCAAGATGTTATAATACTGTTTTTGTAAACACTTTTCTCATCTTATTTATTAATATTTTGGATAGAGAATGTTAATTTGGTAATTTTGCTTGTTTATTTGCTATGGTTGAATAAAAATTAAAAAAATATTAGTAAATTAAATTGTTTAAAAAGAATTCAGTTATCTGTTGACGCTATTCCCAAGCGGAAGATGTAATAATTTTTTAATTAAAGTGTTATACTATACTAGCGGCCTGCTCCGGCTTCGCACGGGTATAAAATATATAGCCTATGTCATTCACTGCAAAAATGATTAAAATCGATCCAGTAGTTTTGATTTATTCATTACTGTTATTTTGATAAATCTCGTAGTGTTCAGCCTGCCTTTGTTGCAATGTAAGCGGAAAAAATTTAATTATTTACGACATCACATTAGAAACCTCAAAAATAAGAGTATTTCTCCATTATTTAATGGATGTTATTATACATATAAACCTTCCTCTTTAATCACTCTATCTATTAAAAAAACCACATCAAAATCCGTTGCGTAGTTTTAAAGATTAAAGCGAACATAGGGATATGGGGACAGAAAAAGCGACTTTATACTATGTAGTGATGGGATAAATTATTTATACACATACGAAAATTTATATTGGAACAATGTGGTAGTGCCATTTTTATATTCATATAAATTATTTAGCAGTATAGAAAATAACAAAGCATAAAGAGTTTCCATTTCACTTAGCCGTCTAAGAAAGAATGTTTTTTAAGTTGGTAAAAATTAGAAATAAATCAATTTCAAAATCATTTCAAAAAATCATTAAGTGTCTAAACACCAACAAAACAATGCGACGCTAATAGCTATATGGGTCAGGGGTCGGTAAATATATCAGTGGGCATAGTAGCTTTAGGCGCGGTCAGTCTATGGATGGGTGAGCGTCGGGAGTTACGTAAAAATTCTATCTCAGCTGTTATCAATTTGATAACAGACATTATGTCAAGACAGAGGCCCACATGGGCGACTTGAACAACTCTCGCCACTAAGTTGGCTCTTTGCCACACAATAGCAAGAAGTAAAAGCATTCTAAGGTAACAGATTAGATGCATTAAAAATAATTTCATAATTTTTTTAATTTTGCTAAGTTGGCAGGCAAGCATACGGCCCACCGGATGGTAAGCGGTTGCCGTAGCTTATGAGCGCTTGCAACACCATTTGTAGGTGTCACTCACGCGTTTCCAACCTCGAGATATTGGTTCTAAAATCTCCTTTGCCCAGTAATTTCACTAGCTTGCAGTGCCCTGCCAAAGACCCATTACTGCTTAGTTAGCGGTAGAATATTTTTGACACTGCGGCGGTACCTACCTAGCCGGTCTCTTACAACAAAAGACCTATCACCAGTAAGATCCTATGGAAAATCTTACAAATCTCTGATACATTTTTGAACCTAATTTTTTAAAACATAAAAGAAAATTTAAGAGTAAGTAAGCGAGTTATACGTTATATATTATATCGATATTGGTAACATAAGAGTATGTATCAGTTATCTAAGTCTTAACGAGAGTGAATGGATCATGATGTCCGGCACTAGCTTACCTCGTCGCCCACGTTACCTCATTCGATCCACCATTTCACTTTCCTAAGCAGAAAGCGTAAACTATCGTTCTGTTTTAGTTCAATATTTTATATACGTATATCTATCTTGTTATTGTGGAATTTCTGATTTAGTTTCATACTAGATGTGACCGCGGCTTCAGTCGCATGGTCTATAGAATTATGTATTTTTTTATTACGCGGAAACCTAATTATTTTTCTGAAATCAAAGTGCCCAAGTTACTCTTTATAATATTCGCTATCTGCCAGTTAAAGCCGTGTTAAATTCGGTCCAGCCATTTCGGAGATTAACCGAATCAAACAGAGTGAAAGGCATTTTTTTGTTAAAAGTTGTCATTTTCATACTAGAGACTTATAGAGATTCATATATTTATTCATTTAGCCTATAGATTAACTACTTATCCTGTTAGTTAACCCTTAATAGACAGTGAGGCATTAATGTAAGTTTTTCTTTTGTCTCTCGACGGCCGGTCTTCTCGCACTAATCAAATTATCAGCAACTAGCTATTTCCCGTAGCTTCGTCTGCGTGAATAATGATCGTCGACAATGATCGCACCTTTATTACTCTACAAATGTTACAAAATTTTACCCCATATTTCAACCACTTTAGTTCTGTTTTTGAGACAGAAAGTAACCGTCTCCATGCACCCATTTACCTCAGTACCAAAATTTATAATTAACTGAAAACGTAACAAACAAACTCACCTTTGCAGTTAGATAGGCTATTTGAGTTTTGGCATAAACGTGCTATTTGGCTGTCCTATACTCGCAGAACTTCACACCTACAGCGTTATATTCAACGTAAGAGTATATTATATTCTTTGCCTATGGTGAAGTAGGAATTTTTAATGAGTTATGTTTGATAAGTGAGAGAGTCGGAGGTCAAGTTTTATATGATCTACCTCACCATGTTTTTCCTCTTATCCTTCGACCCTTTGACGCAACACGCATGAGGCGTGATCAGGAGTCGTACGTGCTTGCTACTGTTTTATCATTAAAAAAATTGATACATTTAAAATATCTCCATTGACTTGTATGGGACGAAATATATAACAATTTTTTCACTGGTGGTAGGTCTTTGGTTGCAAGAGGCCGGCTAGGTAGGTACCACCGCAATGTCAAATATTCTACCGCCAAATAGTAGTGCTTAGGCATTACTGTGTTCCGGTTTGAAGGGCACTGTACGCTAGTGAAATTACTGGGCAGACGAGATTTAAGAACCAATATCTCGAGGTTGGCAACGCGTGAGTGGCACCTACTAATGGTGCTGCAAGCGCTCATAGGCTACGGCAACCACTTACCATCAGGTGGGCCGTATGCTTGTTTGCCAACTTTTAACATAAAAAAAAAAAAACAATTTCTCTCTGCTATTATGTCTTGGTGTTTTTTCGTTGTTTTTACTCAGGTCATATCTATTTATTACCCGAGACGAAATTTTAAGTATAGCATAACACTTACGTTTTTATATTGAATAACGAATTTGACTTTGAAATGAAACGAAGACAAGAATAAAAACCAGTCCGGTTCTTTATCACAAGAATCACAACACAACCCTCACGGTGGTCTTAAGAATTGTAAGTTTTTAATTCTACTTCTATACTACAAGATTTTTTGTAACTTATTTTTTAGAGTTCCGTATATAAAGGTAACAATAAAATCAATAAGCAATCTCAATCCATGTTTTAGAAATAGGAAAAAGTGTTCCAATACCCTCTATTTAAAATAAACGTCCTAATATTAATCTAAAAATCGATTAAAGTCCGAAGATCTGATATTGAAATCAACCGTTAGTAAGGGGCCGTCCATTAATCACGTGATGTTTTTAGTAGCATTTTTAAATCACACAGCCCCCATTTGATAATATGTGAAGAGGTTTAAGACGTAAAAGTCACGTGTATATTTTATTACCTACAAAGAAGTTCTCGGACCACGGATTGGCAAGACTTTCTTCAAGATTAATAACTGAAGCATCTTGCAAGTCGAAGATCAACGGTTTCATCAACCCGCCCCACATTACGCGCTGCTTTTCGGTTTAGAAATCGCGCGTTGACAAAAAAAAAATACACGTGATATTATATTTACTGCAACCCTCCTTGTGAAGTTTCGTGATTTTTGCTAAACCTCCTCCCAACCCTTTCAAGTCTCACGTGATTAGTGGACGGTCCCTAAACATTACCCAACTACCCGATTAATGGACGGTCCTTAAACAGTACCCAACTCTCGTCTCTTAATTACCATACTGACAAATTTTCGTTACAAACAAAATACGTTTAGCTGTGGCCAAGTTGGATCTCCATAGAACGAAAAAAAAAACGGAATTTAAGAATTTATTTTTGTTTTCCGGAACACTAATCGCTCGACCGACTCACGCTTGACCATCCAGCATACTTCTATATCAGTTTTATGACTATAAAGATAAAATTTTATGTCACTTGCCTCTAGGATCTGGGTCTCTGGAGGTTAGATTTTATTGGCAGACGTATTTAACTATTTTTATTTTTAAATTCTAAATTTCGCAAGTTATGGTAATATGATTGCAAGAATAACTTCGCTACATACATACATATATGTATACCTGTAACTTGCTTGGATAAAATATTTCTCTCAGATATTTTGTTTACAAATCCAAACGATTGAAATGATGTTTTCTGAAATTTCTTTGGAACCTATCTATCCTTACCTGGTATCTTAAAAAACATTTTTCCAAACCAGTTTATAAATGAAGGATATCTTATGTTAAAAACAATAAATACAACCCAGTTGAGAACCTCCTCTATTGTCTGCAGTCGGTTAGAAATATATCTGACCTTTATCGTTTAGATTTCATAAGTTATTTTGTGATAAAATAAGAAAATTTTGTATTCTTGGGCCAGAGGAGTGCCAGATACCCATTCCAGCTTTGGTTTCTACCCATATATGTGTTTAATTACAATTATGTACAACTAATTGCTCAATTAAAACTCATAGTATTTTAATGTTTGTTAATAAAATTTAGTGAGTTTATAATGTACAGCGCGAAATGTCCGAAGCGTGTTTTTAATAAGTTATTCCGAGAATCGTGAACAACACGCATCTGACATACTTCTCCCATTCACTGATGATAACAATGTAATCGAAATGATAAGTTCCATTAAAAAAAAAACGTCGTAATTTTACCTATTTTGTGCAGATTAACAGAATTACCAACTGTTGAGTTACATTTTATATTATACTAGCATCCGCTCGCGACGTCGTCCGTGACGTTATAATTGAATTCAGAGATAAATTAATCATTTATAATGTAAGTAATGTTGTCGATATGGTGCATAACTTTTCCGGAACAAAAATCCTACGTGTAAATCCAGGTAACAATCTATATCTATGACAAATTTCATCCTAATCCGTTCATCCGTTTTTTCGTTATTGAGTAACAAACATCTAAACATTTATACAGGAACACATGTCTGTATGGTAAATATATACATGCCCTGAGCGTTCGCTTTGAAGGCAGGTTCGCTACATCTGCACCACGGCGTCGTCAAAACAAATCATCAAGAATTACACCCTTTCTTTTAATGATGGTTAAACTATTAATAAACCCGCTATCATTGCTGCTTATGTTTTTGATAACCTTTATAACATCTACGTAATGACGTTCACATTGTGGAGCGTTCTGAGGAAATATATATATATATATATATACACTAGAGTCGAGAAACTATAACTTTCTTCAAGGGTAGTCGAGTAAGTGAAAGGTAAATATAGAATGAAAAGTCGGCTTCTAACTTTTTATCAGCACCCGGGAAATCCGAAGCCCGCCTTATCATCAAAGATTATTCAATCGAAACTTGATTGAAGAATTTTATTTCGTTTCGTCGTGATTTACGTTATCATAAATCTTGCTGCTCTACATGACGAGATATCGTTAAATCGTTCATAATATTGTTTACATTTGTTTAAAATTTAATTTTTAGGGTATTTTTTTTTTCAGAATCGAAAAAAAGTTTTAGTAATTATTGCTACTTTTTGAAGTCATAAATGTGCGTTAGATTTTAAGTTACTTTAAATTGAGTTGGGGATTGAGGTATTTTGTTTCTTTCACTTTTGACAAGTTTTATTATCGTTTTTATAAATCTTTTCATTATTTATCCCACTTATAACGATGCGTGCGATTGCTAATAAGCAGCTAATATACATACTTTACAACTCTATCATTGTGTGTGTTTCGAAACCCCTGCACAGGATATTACTTATCCTAACGGGGCCCGTTGAGTGTGAAGCGGTTATTTCATTTTATTTATAAAAATGAATTTAAAACCGAAACCCTAATAGCAATTTAAACGAAATATCCTTTGACCTTTACACTAACATTGGCACTATTCCAGAAGGTCTCACATTAACTTTGTCGTCGTCCTCTCCCGAAATTACTACATAAACAAAAAACCACTTCAATCAATCAATATCAATATAGCGAACACAATCACGATTTTAACGAAAGGACATTATCAATTCGTCATTTACAATTTATATAATGTCAATTTGTTTCAATTACGATAGATTTTCTTTATTTACATCTGCCTTTAATTATAATGTCGAATAAATTTATTTTTTACATACAAGCTACTGGTCGGAGCTATATTTGCAATGATAAGTATGGTTTTTTTGGAACGAAGTTCCTTATCGCGCGTTGTGAAAGGGGGCTAGACGGAAAAATTCTTACGAAAAGTTGTCACGACACTTTTGCTATAGTAAGCTATTGTAAGCTGTGCGGCGTCGCATGTTTCTCTGTCTGTCTCTCTCTCTTATAGAAAGCAAGCCAGATATTTTCATTTCTATTTCGCATTCAACAGTGTGGTGTCGCGACGATTATTTTTGTTGAGTGTATACAGGTTTTTTGTAAATAATAAATAATGTTAATAATAAAAAAATATTATTATAACTTAAAAAAATAAAATTTTATTACAATTCCTTCACTAATTAATCGAAAACTTCGTTCCATCCGGGTGTCCCTTGACACCTCTCAAGTTTTTTATTTATTCTACCTGAGGGTTTAAAGAAACACATATATCCATTGTAATGTAAGATTCATAGCATGACGATTTTGTGGTGCAGCGGTAGCGAACCAGCCTTAAGCGCCACAGGTCGCGGGTTCGATTCCCGCTCGGAGCAAAAGGTTTTATTTACCATACAGGTATGTTTTCCGGTTTGGGTGTATTTGTCCTTGTCATTGTGTATGTCCCCGACACAGGATAACTATCTTAATGGGGGCCGTTGAGTCTTCTTCATCCTAGCATTATTCTAGCATAGTATTTTTATGTACCCAGGGTCTGCTTATTACTTTTATCCGGATTTGACAGGTTACTAGTTTTTACACGGAGCGATTGCCATCTGACTTCCGCAACCCTAAGGGCGAACCAGTAATTCATTGGATAAGAGCAATTTACTTATCAAGAGTTAACGATTATTATCAGATGTTATTGATAATAACCGGGACCGACAGCTTAACGTGCTCTCCGAGGCACGGTGGGGAGACCCACATGGACAAACGCCCAGACTGAGACAGAAATTTTAACAAACATCTGCCCTAGCGGGAATCGAACCCGCAACCGTCGAGACTAAAGGCAGACTAGCGAGTGGGTAGCAGCGACCCACAACGCCACAACGGTGTCAATGGGGGCCGTTGAGTGTGTAGCGTTTATTATTATTATAGCTATCACAAAACTCTTTTTTGATAATATTTTTAAAGTATTAAAATAATACTAACATGATAAGATTAATAAATAGGCTTTACCGCTCCGGCTCTCTAAACGATACTATCAAAAGAGCCTGCCATCATGGACGTTCTTGCTCTTATTGAGCCATATAGAGTCGAGATGATGGTCTTCTTCTTACCGAGTAGTTAGTGGCCAACCTAGTGTCAGAGTCCTTCAAGTCGCCCGTAGGCCTCTGACTTGACTTGTCGACTGTTGTCAAATTTTCAACAGCCGGGACTGATTTTTTACGTGCCCTCCGAAGCACGGAGACGCTCGGTTGAAATACCACTATGCGATCACCCATCTAGTGACTGACCGCGCCTAAAGTTGCTTAACCTCATGATCGTTTATGAGCTCACTCGGCTATGAGCGTCTCCGAGATGATGCTAAGAGACCTGATGGTTTGACGTTGGTTACCTGGGAAAGGTGAAGAGCTCTTTTGTGGGACGCCTTCCCAGAGTTGGTGTTACGGGTGGGCGCTGAATTCAGTGAACGGCGTAAGTATTCGTCACTAATTCCAAATTATATCTTTATGCCGTTTGCATTAGAAAAACTTGAGCTATGGAGCTTTAGTGTTAAGCAATTTTTAAAAGATCTTACACCCCATCTTATGGATCACAGGTGAAAGGAGGGTTGATTCATTTTTCTCCCAAAGAATTGGGATTGCGATTCAGTAGGGAAATTTCTAGCATTCTTCTCACCATTCCTCGTGGCTATGATTGTTTTTTTTGTAAATAATATAGTTAGTTTTGAGTTATACAACGTAAAAGACGTTGTATAACTATCACATCTCTACAAATTTGCAACGGTCTCAAGTTTTCCATTCAAGTTAAGATTAAATAAAGATTATTTACTTTTTGCGCCCTTCGATATTTATAGTTATTTCTTCGAACATTCATTATATCTGATAAATAAAGTTACTTTACGGAAATCGAGAACAATGTATCTACGACCCCATATTAATTGCAAAAAAGTATATAACTCCGCTGACCCATCACGTACGTTCGAAAAAAAGACAAATGCAACACTGGTTTTGTATCGAAATGATCTGTTTCAGAGTCATTTGGACGGATTTAAATAAGGCAAAAACATCAGCTGGCTAACAAAGATTTATTTACATATTGTAAGGTATTACCAATACACAGTAAGATTAAGATGTCTATATTAAAAGACGAATACCGAAACATAAAATTATTAAATGTACAAAAAAGAGATGAACGGCTACGACACTTGACTAACATGCCTATGTTTAAAGTGCCTAGATATCACAATAAATACGGGACTAGAACTTGTAATTTCATGTTACCTGACATAATAAATGATCTCCCTCCTGATATACAAAATAAATATCTTAATTGCCCTAAGCATCATCATAACATACTAAAAAAATACTTTACAAACCTAAGTGTTTGATTGAAATAATTATAATATTAACTTCGAATATTTTTGTTGCATGGAACTCACTATTCACATTAAAACCAAATTAGGTTTAAGTCGGATAGGCATAAGTTGTTATATGTATTGTTATTCTTGTTTTGGTCAATAAATAAAAAAAAAAAAAAATCATTTTGTATCATTACTGTTTTTATTGTGATTATAAGATAATAACTTTTATTAAATGAACACACTCACCGGCCATGTGCACACTCAACGGCCGCCATTAGGATAGTGATATCCTGTGTCGTGGGTCCGGAAACACATACAAGGACAAGGACAAATACAACCAGACCGGAAAATATGCTTGCATGGTCAATACAAACATATGATGCTCCGAGCGGGAATCGAACCCGCAACCTGTGGCGTTTAAGGCAGGTTCGTTACCGCTGCGCCACAACGTCGTCAATTTATTCCATTTACAATATTTATTTGTACATAGAGATATGAGTGTATAAAAAAACCTTGTGCCTTTGATAAAAATGCAGGATACTTCGGGTGGGCGAGTGATTTTGCTTGCTGTTTATGTAAGGAAGTTGTATATTATATAATCCTAGCAGAGAAAACTTCGATCCTGTATTTAAACGCAATTAAGATGTCGCTACTTATTAATTAATAGGAATTATTTAATTTAATTACGTTAAGCAACAGGAAAGCCTGCATGTTTTTATTTCATGATAACCTATGAACGCTTGCGATACTTGAGGTATCACATGCGCGTTGTCAATCTTAGGGATAGGATAAGGAAGGAACATACGGGGTGGGAGATTGGGAATCTGGCGCTCTTGCTCATCGCAATAAACGCAACAGTACTGATACTGTTACTTTACGCCGATTTTCTGTGAGAGGGTAGTACTTCCTCGGACGAGCTGGCTCATTTGTACTGGGAGCATAGCTCTACTGCTCGAAGTAACAGGTTGGTAATTTTTGAAACGTAGTTCCTTATCCCGCGTTGCGAAAGGGGCTAGACGGAAAAAATTAAGACCAAAAGTTGTAACGACACTTTTTGCTATAGTTGTAAGCCGTGCGGCGTGCGCGTGTTTCTCTGTCTGTCTCTCTCTCTCTCTCATAGAAAGCAAGCCTGTTATTTTCGTTTCGTCTTTCTATTTCCCATTGAACAGTGTGGTGTCGCGACGATTATTTCTGTTGAGTGTATATAGGTTTTTTGTACATAATAAATAAATAAAAATATATATATTATAACTTAAAAATAATTATTACAATTACTTCACTAATTAATCGAAAGGAACTTCGTTCCATCCGGGTGTCCCTTGACACCTCCTCTCAAGTTTTTTTAAATATGTTATGTGCTTTACCCATATTTGTAGGATATATCTACCATAGAGATAAAATGCTGATCAGTTTCAACTGTTTTATATTCAACATTAATATTAACAGTGGACACTGCGTCATTCCTTAATATTTGAATCGCAAAAATCCGATCTCCTACCTACACGTATTGACTTTCATGAAACGTTTTTAAATTCGAATTTATACTAACAGATTCTCATGCTTACATCGTTCATGTATAACAAATGGTCACGGAGTTTAGTTTTCAATTTGTATTTTTAGTTTATGTAAACTTGATAACATTGTAACAATGTAAAACGAGGTAGAAAATATCCTTCATATAAGTAGGTTTCCTAAAATAAACACTCCTCGCCGGCGAGGACGAGGTCCTTTGTTTCGCACGTCGCGTCGCGCTCACACCGTCGGGTGAGTCTATCGTATAGAATGCGCTCGGAGCGCTGCTTCCATCTCCGATGACGTCCTTAGCCGTGGTTCGGCTTCGCAGGAGGCACCCTAAGGACGGAATCAAATTTGAGCCCCGTGAGGGCTGTCCCTTTATCACGGCTGAGTCTCAGTACTCGGCCCCCGCCCGGTGACGCTGTCAAGGCCAGTAGGGCCAACAGCAATACACATTCCGAAAAAAAAAAAAAAAAATAAACACTAGGAATTCCACATGCTCAACAGCACTTATAAGGATACTTATATCCTTGTAAGGGGTTCGTGAACCCACAAACACATGAACCACCCAGACCGGACTATATATCGGGCCCGCGATTCAGTGGTGGTTGGCAGATTCGCAACCAGGCCGTGATTGGTCGCCGTGTATCATAAACTATCAAACAAAGGCAAAGACAAAACTGTTTACAGCCTTTTTTTGTATGTTTGTCACCTTTAAGGGTTCCGTAGCCAAATGACAAAAACGGTTTTAGGAGGTATTGACAAGCTTTAGTCTTGATAAAATTTGAAATTTTCAATAATAATGATGGTTGAATTTAATACACTAGAAGACCACTAGTCTATATAAAGAACTTGCGTAATAGATTGTGGTAAAAACTTTTTGAATAATATTTTAGCTTGTTTTTCTTCTCAAAACCATATGAATATCATTATAATGGGGTCGGTTCAGAATAATGTTTTCGTATGAATTTCAAAGTAGTCGTTTGAAGTTCAAGGAGAACGTGTTTCGGTCAAGACGGTATAATTTGTAATATATTATATATTTACTGTATTTCATTTGAAGGATAAGCCAGACTACATTATCATTTATATCGTTTTTTTAACAGTTATCTAAGAGATATATTTCATTAAAAATACAATCGTCTATTTCGAAGTGTCTCTTATTTTTTGGATTCCTTAGCTTAATAACAAAAGCGAAAATCTTATAGTTTCGTCATGTCCGTCAGTCCGTGTGAGCGGCCATATGTCACAATCATTGTACAGTCATAGTTTTTTTTCATTCAATCAGGAGTTGGTACCGAATCGATTTCAGGCCTCGAAATTAAATTTGCTCATATTTCATGTTGAACCTAATCTTTGATTGTTATGAGATGAGATGAGATGCTTATATTGACCATACAGGCATGTTTTCCGGTCTGGGTGTGTTTGTCCTTGTCCTCGTGTATGTTTCCGGACCCCTGAAACAAGATATAATTATGTGTGTGTAGCGTGTATTTATTTATTATGTCAGTTACGGAGAAAAAAGTGTATCAACTAATCTCCTAAGTGTATCAAGGACTCAATAATTCAAAGTACTTCTAAATTGAATACTATATAACTAGTTATCAAATTTTATAAGGGTTGCATCAACACTGGTAGTTATTGTGCAAGTAGACACTGAGATCCGCTCAGTCTGTAAGTGACTATACACAATTGTTTTCGTTTTTTTCAAACCCAGCTATCCGCTGCGTTGTATAAAAACAGTAATATAAGGTGTGTCTTTGACCACACTATGTAATGCCGGGCAATGTAAAAAGTGGTATAGTGTTCGCATACCATGATAACTCGTCTAATACGAGTAAGGTGGTAATAATTCTACAGATCTTGCGTCGTAAATACGACGAGGTCCGTTTATATATCACGGTTGTCAAACATCAGTGGCATATAATTTTGTCTAAAAATCAAACAATTTTATTTACAGCAAAAATAAAGTTTTTAAATTAATCATCACTACATAGTATAAAAAATGTCGCTGTCCCTATATCCCTTTGTATGCTTAAATCTTTAAAACTACGCAACGGATTTTGATGCGGTTTTTTTTAATAGATAGAGTGATTGAAGAAGAAGGTTCATATGTATAATAACATCCATTAAATAGTGGAGAAATATTATTATTTTTGAGGTTTCTAATGTGATGTCGTAAATAATAATGACAATATATATATATATATATATAGTATAATAGTAATGACATAGGCTATATATTTTATACCCGTGTGAAGCCGGAGAGGGCCGCTAGTTACTTAATACTTTTAATACGTGAAACAACTACTAAATCTTTTCTGAGAATTTGAAATGACAATTATATCTAATAACAGCCTAATGTTACAACAGTAACAGCACAATGACAGTGTCACAGCCGGTCAAAGGACTCATATCCTGATAAAGATTAGAATTATAAGCCTATCCATCCATCACGCTGTTTCACTGGCGGGTATACTGTATTCAAGATATTATGCCGGTTTTCTTCATCGCAAACAACTACACAAATCCGAAAGACAAATCAAGGACTTTATAACTCAAAGCAAAGCAAATTTTTAACCCTTACCTTGGTGTAATTAATGTGCTCGATGCTTTTACGATTAAATACATTTAAATTACTTTAATAATAACAGCTTTATGGGTTCATTAATTACACTGTTGACAAACAACATACATAAAATTCAAAAATAAAAATAAAATCGGATGATATAAATGGGCCTTAGATCCTATTTAAACTCCCATGTTTCAAACAAAAAACTGTTTAAATCGTTGCACTGTATCCCTGTTTGCGTTCATTATGATTTTTTACACAATTTGTCTGTCTGTATCGGTAGTTGGAATACCATGTAAGGAAAGGTGAATGTTCCACGTCTATATATGACACAGGTTCTCAAACTTATTTCATTCTTTGATTAATTATCAATAAATTTTCAGCGCGTAATCTTTTTTTTAAATTTACCACTTCTTAAAAACCACAATGACATTCATTACATTAATTAATTTAATTAAAACGGTCACTTTAGTTAATTTCATTTATTTAACACACACTACACTGTGTACACTTTAATTAGATTTTCTGGTCTGGAGTTTAAATTGACATTCTGAACGAGACTTTTTTACCTGTGAGAGCAATTAAAACGCAACTTTGTAATAATAAGACTATCTTTTATTCAAATGAAAATAAACTATCAATTTTAATTTTGAAACTAATCTAATGTGCCATTGCCCACAAGGTGGCGTTATCGTGCCCTTTGAGAAACATTGATCTATGCGGTTACGGTTCTAGGACTAGTCGACAGGTGCATTATGTATGTACTTGTTTTTCAAACGATTGAAGTATGGTCCTAGTTGTTTAATTAAATGCTTTTGTTGGTTTAGTGAACTTTCCCATTGATTTAATCATAAATCAATTCTTACAATTGACGTTTCTAAATTAAAAGCATTTCATCGGTTTTACCGGCGTCGGGATGTGACGACCCCATCGCCCGCTGTTGGGATAACCTCTGTCACAGTAGAGATTATTCCACCAGTGCAGTCAGTCACACTGGTGGTAGGTCTTTTGTTGCAAGAGGCCGGCTAGGTAGGTACCACCGCAGTGTCAAATATTCTGCGGCCAAATAGTAGTGCTTAGGCATTACTGTGTTCCGGTTTGAAGGGCACTGTACGCTAGTGAAATTACTGGGCAGACGAGATTTAAGAACCAATATCTCGAGGTTGGCAACGCGTGAGTGGCACGTACTAATGGTGCTGCAAGCGCTCATAGGCTACGGCAACCACTTACAATCAGGTGGGTCGTATGCTTGTTTGCCAACTTTTAACATAAAAAAAAAAACTTAGTCGACAGGTCAGGACTTCCATAGTAACAAATTGTCCATTCTGCTTCCTTCCTTCTTCCCTTCTCATTGCCAACCAAAGGGATGGGCCCTTTTGTTGGCAACGCGCATGTGATACTTCAAGTCTCTCAAACATTCATAGGTTGCCGTGACTGCTCACCATCAGGCAACCGTGTATTAGTTTTTCAACCGTCATGAAATACGAAAAAAAAAACGCTTGTCGCCAGATATCGGCAACCAAAAACACTTAAATAGATAGGTTCAGTACACTACAAGTGTCAATTGTGACTTTCTTTAGTATTAATGTCAAACTAACATTGTTATATTGTTTGTACAACAAATGCGATAGCACTATCTTGTTTGCTTTCATACTCTATTATAATAAGTTTATATAATATATTATTTAATAAATATTATTACCTAACATTATAAAATTATATTCACGATATAATAAAGTGTTCTTATTATACCTATTTACGTTATAATTTACAAGCTTTTGCCCGGGCTCGCTTACATTAATGTGGTTTTTATGCCGGGCGAACGTATAAATTGTAAAAGTCATATTTGTATACTTAACAGTTGTTTTTTCTGATTTTTTTACAGTTATTGTGAGCATTTAGGAAGTTCTTTGTCCATGGACCCCATAAACAATTTGGTGATGATAGGTCATAGGCAGCGAAATTAAGAGTTAGACAAAGATCATTGCATTGAAATTGTTTTTAAGCATCTAAACTTTTTCGTTTCATTAAGCAGGCTCTGTGCTTCATAAAACAACATATCGACTTCAACCGTCTAGACCCTAAGGCATACACTAAAATTATGTAGATTCACTAATCGCACGTAATCCATATTGAGGGATCCTTGTTGATATGCATCCAAAATTTATATGACGACCCCGTAGAGTAAACTATAAAACAATCCCAGCTGGGTCATGCTTTCAAAGCCAGTAGGGCATACAGCAAGCAACACACTCAGAAAAAGACCTATATTTTTTTAAATGGCGTATAAAATTTTTCCGGGGTCGGGATATGACGACCCCATCGCCCGCTGTTGGCATAACCTCTGTCACAGCAGAGATTATTCCACCAGTGCAATTAGTAGTAGTTGAGGCCGGCTAGGTAGGTACCACCGCAGTGTCAAATATTCTGCCGCCAAATAGTGGTACTTAGGCATTACTGTGTTCCGGTTTGAAGGGCACTGTAGGCTAATGAAATTACTGGGCAGAGGAGATTTAAGAACTAATATCTCGAGGTTGGCAACGCGTGAGTGACATCTACTGATGGTGCTGTAACCGCCCATAGGCTACGGCAACCACTTACCATCATGTGGGCCGTATGCTAGTTTGCCAACTTGTAATATAAAAAAGGGCAATTTTCGTGTAGATATTTGTATTTCCTCACCGCAGTGTCGAATAAACTCTTTAGCAATTTGATCAAATATTCGGTATATATTAAGGTTTGTCCATATTCAGAAATTCGCAAGCGGTCTCAGCGGTATCCTGTAATACTTCAATTATACCTCTTATGTTCGACGTTTTGGCAGATTTACATCCAATGTGGTCACGAACAGGCCCTAGCAACGGTATGACCCACTTTAAACCGAGCTTCTCTTGTATGAATATAATATATTTATACTAGCCGCCCTCTCCGGCTTCGCACGGGTATAAAATATATAGCCCGTGTCATTATAATTATACATATAAATCTTCCTCTTCAATAACTCTATCTATTAAAAAACCGCATCAAAATCCGTTGCGTAGTTTTAGAGATTTAAACATACATAGGGACAGAGAAAGCGACTTTGTTTTATACTATGTAGTGATTCAACAGTCGTGAAATATTTTTAACTTATCATAAATGAATGGATTTAAAAGTGCGATGACCGTTATGGCGTGCTTGTGGCGAGTCTGTTTTGGGCATTGACGGTCTCGGGTTCGATTTCTGAGCAGATGTTTGTTATAAATATCTGTTTCGGTCCTCGTGGTTCCCCCAACAGTACATTGGAGAGCACGTTAAACTTTTGGGCCCGGTTGTATCAACATTTCACAATAATCGTTAACTCTTGATAGGTTACTTCCTCTTATCCAAAAAGTTATTGGTTCGCCCTTTGAGTTGCGGAGGTCAGAGGGCAATCGCTATGTGTAAAAACTAGTAACCCATCAAACCAGGATAAGAGATGTTTACCACCAAGGCACTTACCAAGCAGAAAGTATGCTTGTTGGCAACCGTCGTGAATAAAAAGTAGGTTTCTAAAGATGTTTTCCTTTATCGTAAAACAGGAGACGAAAAAGACGATATAAAACAAAAATTAAGCACTTGAAAACTAAGAGGCGCTTGCTCTGGATTTAAACTCGCGAATTTCGGTTAAAGTCTACGTTTTCTATGGCATCCATATTGAGATGAAAGTGAAACTAGATTTTTAAGTTGTAACTCAAATAAAAAATCAATATAGACAGCCTATGACAGGGATATAAATTGATTAATCTTGTCCAAGCAACCTGTGTTCAAATCATTGAAGTTTTTCTAAAAAGTTACTTAAATAAACAATAATTAAATAAATAAACGCTGCACACTCAACGGCCCCCATTAGAATAATGATATCCTGTGCCGGGGGTTCGGAAACACATACAAGGACATACATAAATACATACATAAATACAAACATATTATGCTCCCAGCGGGAATCGAACCCGCGACCTGTGGGGTTTAAGGCACCTTTGCTACCGCTGCGCCACAACGTCGTCACTTTCTTATTGTATTCTAAGGAATTACATTAACAGTATAAATAGTGTTAATCAATAGTTACAAGAAAACACCGGCCAAAGACGTGTCGGACTCGCACATAAATGGTTCCGTACCATCGTAGAATAAGTTTTATATTTAGCATGAACTTTAATATACACGCTAGAAAAAAAACGAAATCAATAATTTAATGGTTCAGATATCATTAAGAATTCCCCATTATTGTAAATAACTTTCAAAACAGTCGACTAAATTATTCATATTATTTTTATTGGCAAACAGCGATTTCTTATACATATATTCATGCTTATATAGAATCGTTCTATATGACAAGCAATATCTTACAGAAATATAAAATAATCTATAAAACACAAGTCTTAGAGTTTTTACACACCGGGCGTTTTCGGCGATCACGTTGTTGGTCGTTTTCATGGGGGTAGAGACGTAGCTCTTTATCACGGCTGAGTCTCTGTACTCGGCCCCCCGCCCAGTGACGCTGTCAAGGCCAGTAGGGCCACCAGCAATACACATTCCGAAAAAGAGACGTAGCGGCAGAGGGTAAATCTCAGGTTCCTTAATTGGACGTTGCTAAATGCTGGGAAATGCCCAAATATAATATACGGGTCCGGCAGACGTTGTCCTGCCCCCAAAAAATCTGAGACCCAATAATAGCAGTGCCCCCTAGCTGAGTCTAATTGTGAAAATAAGTGACACTGGTGAAAATTATTGAATTACTAATATCGCTATTTTAAAATGGGGGTTGATGGTAGAAGGGTGAAAATTTAGGGTTGTATGTATTTTTTAATGACACATCATAAAAAAATAAAAATAAAAAATTTAGTCCAAAAAAGAAAAATAAAAATGTTGGGTCGACCACCCTTATCACTTAGGGGTATAAAAAATAGATGTTGACCAATTGTCATACCTACCCGGTATGCACACAAAATTTCATCAAAATCGGTGTAACCGTTTCGGAGGAGTATGGTAACTACCAACTAACATTGTGACGCGAGAATTATATATATAAGATTTTCGACTGTTCAAGTAATAACAATTTACCCACTTGCCCTAAAACTAGGATTTTGCAACCCCACGATTGACGATCGACCGATCGAGGATAATGGCAGGCCCATTATCGCACGAAACACAATAGTTCTGTTACTTTACGCCGATTTTCAGCGAGAGGATAGCACTTCCCCAGTCGAGTAGGCTCATTTGTGGTGGAAGTAGCATGGCTTAAAGGCCGGCAACGCATTCTCGACCCCTTGGTGTTGTGGATGTTCATGGGCGATAGTTGCCACTTACCATCAGGTGGAGCTATCAGTTCGTTTGCCCCTATATGACATAAAAAAAAAAAAAATGTCTCTGCTACTACAAAGTTATCAACAGGCCTGTCTTTTTAAAGTGTTCATTGCAAACACGCACCTGGAGACGGCCTACCGTGTCTTTCCTTCCCACACGTCGACAGGAGACGTAAATAGAGTAGCTCAGGCTGCTGGATTCAAGCGAAACAATGTTTTTTTTAGTAGCATAATTTGGGAGACATCTGTCCTAATGTGGACTTGTTTTTCATGGCATATTTGTCTTGAGTAGTGTCATCCCCATTTTTATTGTCTAGGGCTGCGTCTTGCTAGACGATAACCATCCACCTGGTCGGAGGATCCTCCCTTTGTATTGACATGATAGAGATAAAATAATGAACACTTCATATATAATTTGAGACTGGTGGTGCAGAAGTAGCATACCTACTTTAAGCTCCGATGGTTCAGGGCTCAATTTCCGCTTTGGACAGATGTTTGTATTGACCATACAGGTAGCGCTTAATACATATTCACATCTTGTACGATATTTTTGGGTGTCATTAAAATGAAATTGATATCTTAAGCCCCAGTGACCGGATTTTCAAGTATCAGGTAATACTGCGTTATGTTAAACAAAGAATCCTTTGCAAAAAAATTGCAATAGAGTTTTTGCATAAAAACCCATATCATTAATGTCCATCTCGTTCCAAATGAGAAGATAATAGCAGTGTGAATGTTATTGCTTTATTCGTGGCATTATATATTTTGTTCTTTACCTAATTTAAATTGATATATTATTTTGTAATAATTTGTATATTTATGTAAATTTCATTAGAGATAACACCGTTTCTATTCGCTTGTCTTGAAAAGTGAAGTTGACTGTATGTCAAAGATTTCAATATCAATTATAAAGGTACATAGTCTACAAAAGACTGTACTTAAGCATGGTCTAAAATCTTATCTCCAGGAGTGATTAAAGGTAATTCTTCTAGAGCGGTCAGCTTGCGTATCATTGGTAGTGACGTAAGTGAGCGGCGTGATTCGACCAGGCTTTTTGGCGGGCCCCCCACCAGCTATTTGTTTACAAGAGCCGACGCCACACGCCGGCACTCCGCTCTGACAATCAAGCGAGGCGCGACGCACCGAACGCCATCGGTGTCGTACACTCTACCGATTGATAAGTGATCCTTGCCAGTGCTACCTGTCGATATCTGCTAACGAAGGATCCATCGCAGCCTTCCGAGGAAGAAAGATATATATGAGTTTTACTCGTTAAGTGCTTAAGTACCAGTTATCCGCCGAAATCTATCGTAAGTGTTCTCTGTATGATTTTGACTAGCTATTTCGGATTTAATAGACTTACATCACGTAACGGAATGTATGCAAATATTCCATTTCAAAACCAGCTTAAAATAAACTTTACATTAACATTAAAAAAATTGAATTCACGATCTCATGCTACTTGGTAACTTTTGCGTTAAGTTACCATAAGTTTTCTAACCGTGTGTATCAAGTTTAAGTTAATCGATGTTGTATTTGTACAGTGCGATTGCTTAGATATTGCGTGTAACGATTTTCCGTTTTATTTTCGCTCACGTGTTTCTAAATCGAATGTTGGTTTAATTAAAAAAATGTAACGTAATTATAAGCCTTATTATCAAAGCCTTCGAAATAATTTTTGATGGAATTTATATATAAATTTAAAGCAAGCAATTCATTTGTGAAGGTCATAATTTTATGTCATTTGCGTTCCATTTCGAAACTAAACCGGTTAAGATGTTTTCTGTAATAAAATTAACATATCGCCGACAGGGATCGACGTGATCAGTGATATTAGGGAATAATCGTTAAATATAAAAACCACGAAATAAATATAAGTAATTTAGTTTGTTATCTAAAATGGTGCTTAGTTTAACTGTCACGATGGAAAAGATAACAGTGTGTAAATAAAATGAAAACGACCGATTTACAATAACTAAGAGGTTGATCACATTGCCTTTATTAATTTCTATGATTAGTGAGTAAATGTTTACATAATAATAAGATTAGATAGTAAAAATTAAATAATATCACACGAGCAATTGAAACCTCTCCAGCATAACATAAATTAGGTTTTATTTTTGTTGAAACGAGAATTTAAATTTATTATATTATTTGTGAACTATCTATGCCCACGGCTCCGCCTGTGTGGTCTATAGAATTATTGTTTAGTTTTTTTTTTATTCCGCAAAAGTTATTTCTTAAATAAAAGCCTTACTTACTCCTTATAACATAAGCTATGCCAGTAAAAGTCCCTTTAAAATCCGTCCAACCGTTTCGAACAATATCCGCAACAAACAAACAGACCTAAAATAATTTTTTTATACCTCATTTTCTTTTATAAAAAGCTGTTTTGATTTGACAAACACGAAGATCAATTAAATTTACTTTGTATAGATTAGATTTTAATTAATAACATAAATAATTTTAAGTATAATTTTTTAACTAATGGATGCGATATATGCGATCTGTATCAGTAAAAAGAGAAGACCTGACTGACTCATAAACGCCCAGCCGTAAACGTAAACATGTACTAAGAAAGAACTTTTTTCGAAACTTTTTTGAAATTCAAACTCTAAGGTGGAAAGGGGTTGAAAGTTTGTATGAGATGTCCGTCATTTTTGAACCATGAAACTTGGTTTTTTTGGCAACCAATTCAACATGTGTTTGAACATTTTCTAAAACTGCCACTCCTGCAATGAAATAGGGTTTAACGTTTGTATTAAAATAGTTACTCACGCGGGCGAAGCCGCTGGCAGAAGCTAGTCGATATTATGGCTGGTGTAGTCGCCCAAAAACTATCTGTTTATAAAAACTCGTCGCATGCACTGCGGCACGTAAAGAATAACAAAAAAACGTTCGTGTGTGGTATTTTTCATATGTAAATTAATATGTATTGTGGGGAAAAATATGCGTGTTTTTTTTTTGAATTTGAGTCAATTCAATACTTTATTTGTGAAATATCTGTACATATTATTTCCACCGTTAGGTTTAATTCAAGCAACTTACACATAATATTTTCATTAATTACTACAAAGCATACACAATTTTTTTAAACTGTATGAAAAGTATAAATTAATAGTACAAATATCAGTATAAAAAATTCAAAATTATTTTAAAATTTAATACTTATTCTAGTTTAATAGCCACTAATTAAATAAATTAAAAAATTAAAATAGCAACAAAAATTAAGTTATACAATAAAATGTCTGCATAATTAAATTAATTGTATGTATAGAGTATGTTTATATAGAGTGTATTGTTTCTAGTTATCTGAAAAATATTTCGATGCCTTTTTTGAATTGTTTTAAACATTATGTAATTTTTCTAATGAGTTAAACTTAAAACATCATTATTTAAAGCCATATTTAGTTTCAGTTCCCAAAAGCAATTTTGGGTGCCGATAATTTTGTGGCAACCAGAAAAATGTACACATTCTGTGAATATTTCAACTCTCTACCAATTCCTGGTGGTAGTGAGACACAGCCCGTTGACAGGCAGCGGAGGCTTAGTAATCAGGTTCCAATGACGCGATTTTTCCAAAGAATATTAGGAATGCTTCTTTCAAGACATTACTATTATTCCTATTGCACCTCCAAATAAGCTCGAAGCTTGTACTAGGAGTGTGGACAATAGCCTAAATGTATAAGGATCGAATATGCAAGTCTCGTGTTTATAAAAATACACTTAAACGAAGTCGTCTAAAAATAATGCAACTAGCCATTTCAATCCAGACTTTCGTCCTTTTCCTTGCCCTCCAGACGTTCGACCTTCTCGCCTTAGTGCCAGTATTGTTTGTAATAAACATTCATATTACAAGTACCACTGCAAGTTCAACCATAATACTAGTAATATAACCCTTTGTTGATCATTGTTAAAAACAACCTGTGACGTAATAAGTAGGTTATTTATTTTATCTATACAAAATAAAAGTTCTAAATCTATACAAATACTTTTAAATTAATTTTTAACCACCTTCAGGAAAAGGTGAATCTATCGACTAGTTTTTTTTAAATATTTGTTACCACGATATTCACTTATAGATCGATTTAGAAAAATCTTTTTGGTATGGTATGTGTATATATCTAGATTGCGATGATATGAGCAAGAAATAAATTCCTCAAAATATAAATCAAAATCAATCAGTTTAATCACATTGGTGATTAAACCAAATCTTATACAAAGTTTTATACAAAGACTTTGTGTTTTAGAGCTTTGGAGCTTCTTGGATTCGGAGACTAATAAGCCTACTCACTCATAACGCGATCTCGGAAACTCTACGCCCGATTAACTTCAAGTTTTTCATAATGGCTGTTTGAGATTTAGGCTCTTACTAAGAACGGATTTTACCATTGCTGGACGATTGTTATTTTAACCGTTGCTATGGTAACCAGAGTTGTATCAACACGGGTGAGACCATGGACATAAACTAGTTTTTATATAAAACAGTCTAAGAAAGTTATATTCTAAAATTAACTGCGAACTTGGACGGTTCAGTTGTATCGTGTCTGATAACGACCACGGCTGGCTTATCGGTTAATGACCGTTGTTCATATGTAGTGTGTATTCTTATATAGAGAATCTCTTAAGACGATATAATTTGATTGTAGTGCACGGCAACTTACAAATTAATACACTAACCAACTATAATACACTAACCAACTTGGAAATTCTTGTGGCGTGCTGGTAGGAAGCCTGCTTTGAGCATCGACGGTCCCGGGTTCTATTCCCGCTCGTAGCAGAGGTTTGTTATAAATATCGGTTTTGGTCTGGGCGTTTGTCCTTAAGCGTACGTTAAGTCTGCTGTACTAAGTACGCTGTCGGTCCCGGTTGTTATCATACCCAATGATAATAATCATTTTCTTGATAAGGAACGTGCTCTTATTCAATGAGTTACTGATTCTACCTTAGGGTTGTCGAGGTCAGATGGCAATCGCTCTGTGTAAAAACTAGTAATCTGTCAAAACTGGATAAGAGTAATAAGCAGATACTAGACCAAATACCGGGATAGTGCTAGAAAGAACTAGAATACACTAACCAACTTCTAACATTATACATAGATAATGATTAGCTTTAAATTATTGGTTAATTAATTATTTTACTTTAAGGAACTTCTTATAACTATTATAGGTGCTACTTGACCTTAAAAGTCGGTATCACTTCCCCAATTAAGGCGAATTTAAAGACGATTAATATTTCAAATTCTGTTAAGTAGTTTAGGCTTTAGAAAGCGTGTCAAAATAATAGCCATACATTATTTATACAAATTATTTGTTTGACAGGAACATTGACAGACAGTACATTGATACAAGAAACGTGCAAAACCAAGTTTTCGGCTTTATAAAGTGTATATGTACTTTTTGGGGCAAGATATTCGCTTCTACAATAAAATTCCGCAGACAATTTTGAAACTTAAATCTTATTAAACATTGTTGACTAAATAAAGCCTTATTATTCCGTAAATGAATATTTTGTAGATAATGAAGCATATAATTAATGTTCGTTGAATATCATGCAGAATATAAAACTTAATTGTAAAGTTAGATAAATGTTATTTGAAAAGAGTAACTGTAGAGTCTCTTGCTGGTTCCTCTCTGCTGAATCTACCTTTCAAATCGGCTCTAGCTTCACTTATTCGGACGCAACAGACTATAAATATTACGATTCAAAAGTGTTTAAAGGCCTCTAAAGACTATTTTGAGTTTGAGTTATATAGACAAGATCCTCAAAACATTAGATACTTTTCTTCTACGGTAGTCCCGAAAAATTAATCTTTGAAGACGTAAAATAGAGTACTTAGATGCAATTAAACGCTACGCATATTATTATAGCTCGACGTTTGAGTAAGAAATAAAATTCATTTTAATACCTACGTATGATTTGGGATAGACGTTTTAATTTGCAAAATCTAATTAATAATAATGTGCTATAAATTAAAATGTTATGTTTCCGTTTATAAGTTAATAAATTTTTGTAAAAAAATATCGAATATAAAATGAAGGAGTTGAGCAATTAATATCAAATTGCCTAGAATTATAATAAATTAATATTATAATTCTGTTGATTTCTACATCGCACAACAAAATATTTGGCGAAAAAACGAAATTTAAATAATTTTGCGTGTTTAATATGTCTGAACTCGTCTTTTAACAGACACGATAGATTTTTACATCATGTTTTTGTCAACCACAGCGCTCCAATCAACTGTATTTAGGAAAATTTTCTGTATGTCTCTTTAAGATTTAAATATAGTAAATTACGCACCAAGAGGAAAAAAAATAGGACATTCTCACACGCGGATTTGGGTTGGGTGGACAATCGCGACAATCGCGACAATCGCGGGTGGCAATGTCCAATTTTTTTCTCGTGGTGTGTATATGATTTTTTTCCTAAAATGAAAAGTTCGCTTTTAGTCCCTGATACGAGGGATAAACATAGGGTTGCTAGGTTACCGGGAAGTAAAGTGAGTTGATTAGTTTCGTCATGTCGGGAGAGAATCGGGCACTTTTTTGATCTTTTCATCAAGGTAGGAAAAAGAATTATTTTCTATTTAAAAGTTGCTAGAAACGTGATTTTAACCATAAGATTTATCGCAGAGTACGATTTCGTTTTAATTACAAATTAATCACGCACTACGCAGTGATTTATGGATTAATATATGTTTCTTATTTAATGCGTGGATCCTCTATATGAAGTAGGTACCTTCTGCAGTTTCACTCCACTTAAATAAGAATACATGCCTGTTTCTTAAATCTTACCCCGAGCCGCTTTTCTTACGACTGGTACAAGCCGTGTATAAGTGCATTTATGAATTTGGACAATCCAAAAATATTCTTAAACATTTTTATATTCAGGGTCATATACCAAAAACACAAGACAGATATACATCCAGACCCTCTTTCAACATTATTAATTTAAGCTACAAGGGCTTAACGAACGAGTCCTTCAAGCGCAAAAAATGTTTATTAAGATAAGCAATAACCGCTATAAGTTTTTGGTAGTTCCTAATTGACGGTTTCAAACAAAAAAAGCACTAGCATTATAGTATTAGTATAAATTTATTTGCCAATTCCCTGGTTTATTCTTCTGTTTAGAAATTCAAATTGTAATAATTGCTCTAGGCCTAAGGTTTTTTTATATCCACATGATGGTAAACAGGTGGATTACTAACCCAAGAAAAAAACAAAGGGGACAGAGAGGGTGGGAGATTAGGCCTCCAGCTGTCTCGAACATCCCACAAAACGTAAAAGTAAGTAAGTAAGTAAGTAAACGCTGCACACTCAACGGCCCCCATTAGGATAGTAATATCCTGTGTCGGGGGTCCGGAAACATTCACAATGACAAGAACAAATACACCCAGACCGGAAAATATGCTTGCCTGGTCAATACAAACATATTATGCTCCGAGCGGGAATCGAACCCGGGACCTGTGGCGTTTAAGGCAGGTTCGCTACCGCTGCGCCACAACGTCGTCAATGTACCTACTGATACTGTTACTTGACGCCGATCTTCTTAGGAAGGGCCGTAGTTTTGCAGGGAGCGTACCCATATGTGCTGGGAGGAGCACAAATGCTTCGAACCGCTGGCGAAATAAAAGTGAGAGACGGACTAACAGACAGACATTCTCGTATTAAATAAATGTAATGACGTATGTGAATTCGTCGTTATGTAATTTGTTTTGTCTATTTATTTGATAGTATCCGTTAGTGTTCTCATTTCTTGCTCGGCTGTTGAATCAACACTGCTGGTTTCTGGAACGATGAAAGTAATTAGAGAAGTTTTCGCTTTCGTCTGACCAGTTCTCGGCTGCTTCTTGTTCTGACATAAATTTTCCTATTAATGTTGTTACTATGTGACGCCGTTCTCCGGTAAATACTACATTATCTCCTAAAGACGGTGAATGTTTCTGATACAGTCTTGTTAAGTAAAAGTTGTTATTTATAGTTTTCGAGATCTGCTCGATGTAGCAGCAATCGTACTGCTGCGTTTCGTTTCCCTATTTAAGCCTATTTTCCTCTTCTCAACTTAATTTCCAATCTTTAACTTTTTTGGCTTTGGTTACCACTTTAGTGGTTAAAAAAACAATTACGAACCTTATTTTAATAATATTGCTATAGACTTTATTTTAAAATCTTGTCGAATAATATCAGCATAAAAATGACTAATAGCATAAAAACCTTTACTAGTTTACGTGGTATGTAAAGGTACAAAGTTATTGTCCCCTCGTTCGTTACCCCTACGTGGTCGATGAATGACTAACGTAGATCCATATTTATAAGGGTTAATGTGGACAGGTTAATTGCTAATAAATAATTAAGTTAGAAATAAAGAGTATTCGTATTTATAGAAATCATAGGCATGAATTTTTGCTACAGGCTGTATAAGTATTTATCAAATTTAACGTAATATTAAATCTCATTTTTATATATATTTATTAGGCTAAAAATTGTCTTAGCACAGATAATCTCAGAATTGAAATGGGACCATAATTATACCTTTGCCTATAAAAAAGAATTAAAGAACACTGTTGAAACAATCATGTGACGGACTTCAACTGCCGAAGCTTTAACACATACATAAACGCAATGTGGACGCAGTAATCGAGGATAATTAGGTCCCATAATTTTTTGATTTCTATTATGTATCTACATCCACAGTCTTTCATCAGATCACCACAAAATCATGGTCCACCACTCTTTAAAGTATCATCATTCAAAGAAAATTAATCACGAAAATCGCGTACAAAAAAGATATCGTGTAATGTACGAAAAAATAGGACTTTTCCTAGAACGTGTAATAGACACAAAAATTCATTCACCAGAATTGAGTATTTCCTCCATTTTGAAGTATGTTAATAAAAGTGAATGAGATTGGTTTATTAAGTCGTTTGTCCTAGTTGATAGTTTAATTGATGGTAGTCCTACTTTAGTAAAATATCAAGTTGATACAGGTTGTTTTCTTATTGCTTTCTTGTTGGACAGTTAACGGTCGACATCCCTCTTGCAGCTTTACGCCCTAAGTATTGTGTAGAATTGTAACTTTTTTACGATCACGGTAATGCGCATTAAACTGTAACGCTGCTCGTTTTATGATATTATTTCGTTTTTCTTTTACTCGTTTTTGTATCGTCAATATTTCTAGAATTATAACATTAAACATAAAATACACATTTAAGTGTGTATTTTATGTTTTAATTATATCTCGTTCCATATTGTACTTATAGTATGTATTGGATTGTAGTGTGTATTGGATTTTTTTATACTGCGATAAACGGGTCCTTGAGTGGAGAACCGGCAAACGTAGCGTAGGAAGTCTTTAGAATGGGTGGAGTGATCTTCGCAAGAGCTGAATGTGAGTGGCCGTAGACCGTGCTCAGGGTTTACAGCTGGAGAAGCCGTACAACCCTGAGTTGCCACAAAAAGCAACTTGCAAAAATATACGGGCGCGGGGGTCTGATAGTAAGCGGTCAATAGTATTACAGGCGTCTGGTTGATTCTAGGTAGCGAAGGAGGAGAAAGGAGGACCACCCTTCTGGTGGGAGTTTGGGTTTCTGCTTCTCTCATTCTAGTACTGTTACAAATACCATCACTATAAAAGTATGAGTGTATTTATTTTATACGATAATTACTTTAGTAATTTTAAGCCTGAAAGTAAAAGTTTCGGCGTTTCAAACGAACGAAAGTAATCCAGCGTCGTACAAGTCCGTATTAGTTTCGCTCTCGGTTGCTTTGACTTGTTCCTCGCTTAGAGCCGGCTTTGTACTAGCTAACATTGCTATTTTTGCTTCTCGACTGATTGCTTTTAAAACATATATGTGGTTTTAGCGTAACGAATACGTTTCATATTTAAATAGCCTTTAGTCCGCGACTACGCACGCGTGGAATTTTGGTTTTACTTGGTACGGAACTGTCAAACGAAAATAGCACGCATATAAAACAAACAGATTTTAAAAAAGTGTTTGTTTTGAGTTCAGCTTGAGTCCCAATAAATTTCAATTCATAAAATTAAAATCATCAAGCGTAACCACACATAATGCACAAATGCTTTAGATAAAAATAATGCATAAATAGTATAAAATATAGATAACATAAGAAAGATAAGATAGATGAAAAGAATTCTCTTTCAATCGGCTATTTTTATACTCATATTTAAAAAGTATATTTAATTCATCTTTAAAAAAAAATCACACAACTTTTTGGTACTTCAAAAAGCTTAGTTTAAACGTCGAAGTGAACACGGATTTGAAGTGAAAATACTAAGATTTGCAACGTTTTACGTGGTACGACTGTATAAGTGTATGTGTATTTGCGATGTAAGCGAAACTTAAACAAATCAGAGTAGCGTAGAGAAATCACGAGGGAAATAAAATATTTAGTTGTGAGTAGTGCTAATAAACAACGTTCTTATGTTAATGCTATTACTTCTCTATGTACTTACGCTGGTTTTTATGCATGCTTATTAAAATACTTGTACATGAAGATTGTGGCGTGTTGGTAGCAAGGCTGCCTTTAGCTTCAATAATCAGACTTGTATTGATACTACTTTTTCGGTCTCCCTACAGCGCTCGTGGAGAACTCGTTAAGTTGCTGGTTCCGGTTATTATCATAGAACATCTGATAATAATCTTGATAGGTAACTCGGTCTTATCTATTCAGTCCCTGGTTTGGCCTTAGGGTTGCGGAGGTCAACCGCCAATTGTTCTGTGCTAAAACCAGTAACCTATCAAATTTAGGTAAGAGTAGATAGTGAAATGATCATAGAAGTCAAAAGTTTCATAGAAAATATTTAACTGTGGTTACCTTGTCAACTTTTACAAAAAGTCCAAATCCAAGAGGTTTATATAATTGTATCTTTAGTGCTCAAGTCTGACAACACGGTTGGCTAAAAAAGAGATAAAATCCCTTATTAAATAAATAACTATAAATTTGACTTTTGTAGTACAGTAAGCTTTTAGTACAGTATACTTACGATACGGACTATAATATAGAAACCGCTACAATCGAACTAAAACTTATTGAAAGAGAAATTGGGGTCATCAAAAAAAAAAAAAAACTGTAGCCCGCTGCCGAAGTAAAAGTGTTCCGAAAAATGTGAGTCGCAAAATTACATTGCGATTTCTTTGTAACGAGGTTACCTATGTGGGCCGAGTAACAGCTATCTGCTAGTATATTCTTTTATTTCGTTTAACATCCGGCAATGGTTCACGGTCAATGGTGTTTCGGCTGTCAAGACTTTTTTTTATCGTGCCTGCCAGTTCTATTAATGGCTTCACTCTATTACCGGCGTTTATTACTTTAAATAAATATCTTTATTAATTTGAATATTTTAAAACAATTTGATTAAATAATTATAGGTTTTAATCAGCTTTTATATTGAGATATTTCGTTTTGTATACTTAACCGCAGTCATTGTTGAAACAATTTCATTCTTTCCCGTTGACGTCTCAAGCCTAGGCTCAATGTCGCAGAAGGTTCCCTTGGGAGGGATTCAACGTAAGCTTCGCGTGGCGTGTAATTTTTTTCCGACCGGGTCTACTGAACCTGCTCCTCACCGGTGATGTTGTCAAGGCCACTGTGCAACAGAAATAGACACTCCGAAAAATGTTCCATTTAATAAATATGATAATCCTGTCGGCCAGTTCATGAAGGAGGATGATTTTCCGGCGTCGGGATGTGACGACCCCATCGCCCGCTGTTGGGATAACCTCTGTCACAGCAGGGATTATTCCACCAGTGCAATCAGTCACACTGGTGGTAGGTCTTTCGTTGCAAGAGGCCGGCTAGGTAGGTACCACCGCAGTGTCAAATATTCTGCCGCCAAATAGTATTGCTTAGGCACTACTGTGTTTCGGTTTGAAGGGCACTGTACGCTAGTGAAATTACTGGGCGGACGAGATTTAAGAACTAATATCTCGAGGTTGGCAACGCGTGAGTGGCATCTACTAATGGTACTGCAACCGCTCATAGGCTACGGCGACCACTAACCATCAGGTGGGCCGTATGCTTGTTTGCCAACTTCTAACATAAAAAAGGAGGATTATGAGAATTCGGCTTAATTTTTTCCTCCATTTTTCAACCAATTTATAGAAAACGATAAAAGAGATTATATTCCCAGTCTCATGGACCACTCTGCCTATTAGTGAAAACCGTATGAAAGTTCAGGGGAGTTTTTATAATATGTAGTCATGTATGTTATCAGAATGTTAAAAAAGGTTAAAATTTAAATCGTTAAATTTAATACGATTAATCGCGTTTCCAATAAATAACTACATACAACCTTTATAGCCAGTATCAGATGAAAATAAACCAAAGAAAATTCAGTAATTCCTTGTCATCGTAAATTTAGTCGTGTACAAGAATTAAAATAGCTTCCTTGGCATTTAATGTACATAATATTATTGGTTTCTTATGTACTTATAATATTTATATTAAGTGCAATTATGGAAATATTTTATTTTGTAAATATTATTGTCAATATTACATAATATAGGTATAGGGATAGATATACGTAAAAATTATTAAATAAAAAATATGTAGGTATATGTATCTTCTATACATATATATAAAAGGACTGACTGACATATTAACGCCCAGCCTAAACCTTGGACCTATTTAGCCGAATTTTTGTCACACTTGTGGTTTTTATTATGTAAAGGAGCACTAAGAAAGGATTTTGATAAAAGATTTTTTCTTTTGTGTCTGGTATTATTGGTGGTAGGCATTTGCAAGACAATCGCAGTGTTTTCTGTAGTGTAGTGTAGTGTAGTTTGTAAATATTCTGTCGTAAAGCAGTAGTGTGTTTGGTTTGAAGGGCACTGCAGCTAGTAAAATTACTAGGCAAAGGAGATTTAAGAACCAATATCTCGATGTTGGCAACGCGTCAGTGACACCTACAAATAAAGGGTGTTGCAAGCGCTCATAGTTTAACCGCTTACCATCAGGTGGCCCTTGCTTGCTAACTAAGTCACATATAAAAAAAAGCAATTTCCGAAGGTTTTTTTACACTTGGCATAATACGAGTATGGTTTTTTTCTGCACACACTGCGCTTACGCATAAGGCAACCTGATTTTTTTTACATATTAATGCTCAGTTCGAACCAGTTGTTTTGCCGTCATCCATAATTCAAACTATATGGTGCAGGATAGGATAAAAATTAAAAATCCTTTTGGCGACTTGCTCAAGGCTTCAATATTAACTCAGTACTCTATACCGTGCAAGCAAACCATTATCGTAATCATTCTGTCCTATCATATTTGCAAATGTGTCATTAACTTAACAATTTTCAAGTTAGTACATAATTATTTTGGCCTAGATCATACGATAGTTTAAATGAATAGAATTTACCTGTTACTTTATAGATAGATAGATAGATAGATAGATACTCTTTTATTGCACATCACACAGAAAGAAACAAACACTTAAAATATAAAAGGAAATAAAAATAAAAACATGATTGTACAATAAGGCGGTCTTATTGCTTAGTAGCGATTTCTTCCAGACAACCTTTGTTGAAGATATTGAGCAAGGAGATTGAGAAGTGAGGCTAAAAGAGAATGTAATAATGTTATGTTATGTTATTAAAGCATGTCTGTTTTGCTACGTATGTGTCTGTCCATAGCAGTGTCCGTACTATTGCTTTTTGTTCGATGATTGCGAGAACTAGAGAAAGATAGAGAAAAAAATAATAGTGCGTGAAGTCCCTCCGCGCGGGCAAAGTGAAACTTCGTAATGTGGAAATGAAAATAGGCTAAATATATAATACAGAACTCTTCAATATTTAATAGGTAATTAATCGTGATTACTTAAAATGTTTATTAAATATATAAATAAAGAATATAACGCGCATGTGCTTGGGATCTACCGATTTGCTCTCTTTCTCTCTTCTACTTTATACCTTTGTGTATCTTTCTTTCTCTCTCTCTCGTGCGTTAAACGTTTAACGCAACCTTGTTGGAAGTCGCATTAGAAGTTTCACTTCTAAAATAGAAGCCAAAAAACATATATTAAATATCACAAATATATTGAGTATGTGTTTTATGTTTAAGTTTTTAATTAATACAACGCACAAACACAGTGCACACATTCATCGCCCGCTGAAATCAGTAAGGCTTTACTAATAATAATGTTGTTTATAACTTTATCCATTTTGCCAATATGTATTTTTGTACCGTTATATTGATGCAATGAATATTCAAGAATACGAGTATTAATCATCATTAGATCTTAAACATAATGAAAAAAAATTAAAAGATATAGATTTTAATACTAAAAGAAACCAGACAAGACCTCATCGAAATGCAAAAGAAATGTATTAATGTTATGATTAATTTTGTTTTTGAAATATTGAAGTGAGTTCATCGCCTTTTGTGATCGATAACCTATAGTCGTGACTCGTGGCTTTAACTATAAGAAATTCTTCTAAAGGTGATAAAGGCTGACCTAAAGATTTGAACTTGAATTTGACAATGACTGCTTTCTGTTGTGTAATGTTACTTTATATCATTCAAATAGCGATAGTTTGAGCCATGAATTTTATAGCAGTTTGTAGAGCTTATTAAAATATATAGGTGTATTAAAAAGTAAAAAATAAACGCTACACACTGAAACTGTCCGGGGCTTCGGAAAACACGCAACTACAAGCACAAACATACACAGACAGAAACACATGCTCGTATGGGTCCCGAGTGGGAATTGAATCCGTGACCTGGTGCGATTGAGGCAGGTTCTCTACCGCTGCGCCACAACGCCATCATCTTGTCATAAACGACACAGGATATCACTATCCTAATGGAGGCCGTTGATTGTGTAGCGTTTATTTATGTATTTATAAATGATCGTATATTAGAGAATATTTATAGTCTTGTGAAACAGAAGGGAAAAATAAAGTATAATTCTTCATAAAAGCATAACATAATGTCAATTCCGACAATCGAATGTCACCACTCGTTTTAAAAATAAATAAATAAAATAACTGGCATTGTAAGTAACTGTCTAGTTGGCTGGCTTGCTAGCTGGGTGACTGGCTGGATGGCTAGCTAGCTGGCTTTGCTAGCTGCCTAGCATGGCATGGCTTGGCTTGGCTTGGCTTGGCTAGCTAGCTGGCATTGCTAGCTGCCTGGCATGGCTTGGCTTGGCTTGGCTTGGCTTGGCTTGGCTTGGCTTGGCTTGGCTTGGCTTGGCTTACCAACAACGTGGCGTTACCCGTTACACTTGCTTTAGTTTTGACATCTAAGCATTGCCTTGTTAAAGGTGTACTTACATAATACTCGTACGCACTCACAACCGGAACTTTATTTAAATATAAATTACAAAATATAAACATATAAATTTTTAAATTGAACCCCAATTTTTAATTCTTTTCGACGAAAACGGATCGCCGGTCTTATATATACTAAAAGTTGAGTGCGGGGTTGTTTATCTTAACACGGTTCAGTCCATTAGCCGCGCTCGCCAACTGTTGAGAGTGGACTTCAAAGCGTGTTGTTCATTTTATTGTACGTCGGAAGATGAAAAAGATTGCTTAAATGAAATGATTGAGGTATTACATCTCTTTGGGTGTTTGTACATAATAAAACATTTTCCATTACTAATGTTACATTTTTAATAATGGGTACAATCCGATATTTGATTTTCATTTCTATTTATTAACTGGATCTTATCGATGATATCAAAACAAAAATTGTCTTGGATAGAAGCATTAACCATTGCGTTATTTCACCAGGAACAATAGCGATAATGAAATTTAGTAATTTAATTTATCATATGCCAAAACAATAATAATTATGTACTTAGTTGTAAATTGTGTACAATTCACGACGAGGCCTATCATTGTAATATTTTGCGATATACTTTTCTGGATTAAATAGCAAAACCAATTTTTTGGAAGGTGATACTTTTTTATATATATTTCACCCAAACAAAGAAATAGAGAGTAACATTTAAAAAGGATTTTAAAGGTCCAGAATGGTACAAAAGGCATATTTCAACGTATATAGTATATAGTGTAGTCGCAGACAAAGTATATACACCTAAGATTTAGTTGAACTTTGAGGCGTCACATTTCATTTTTTTTGTATTAAAATAAGAATACGTATTTCAAGTAAGTGAACAATTATTTTGTAAGTATTGTTTTTTAGAACGCTAGTTGAGGATCTGCTTTCAAAGAGGCTCTTACAGCTGGCCCTCACCCACTTAATTCAGCGCGCGCGTGTTTTGTTTATTAATTAAGTATCTCCAATCTGCAGACTCTTCGCTGTATCAATATATATTCAAAGTAAACACTATACTGATTGATTAATTTGAAGCTATTTAATGTGGATAGATTACTACGTGCTTTTGGTGTAATTGTTTAGTACGTGCTTTTGGTGTAATTGTTTTTTTTATTATAAAGAATATTAGCTATGGCAATATTCAAGGCGTTACTAATATTCCTATTGCCCCTCCAAATAAGCTCGAAGCTTGCGCTAGGAGTGGGTACGACAATAGCCCAAATCCTTTCTACCATTGAGTTATTGAGGCTTCATTTGATAGAGTTATTTAAAATCTTTAGATTCTTAATAATCGTCGTGATTTTTTGGTATTGAAAACCCAAAATAATAAAATAAAAAATAGTCTATTTTTCATAATAATCGAACTAAAATTCGTTAATTAATTAAATTTCTGTGTTAAAATGAAATTAAAACATCTTAATAACATCAAGTAACAAGTACCAATTATCGATTCTGTTGATCGTCAACATTCGTACGTTGAACCTTAAGTAGTGTGTATTCTCGAACGGATAATGGAAACAGCTTTGTTGGTCACACAATGCTTGCAGACTTAAAAAGTTGTACGTCAAGATTTCTCCACTTGAATTCAGGCGATCGTTGTATGCAAATCCCACACGAAGGCGTCACCGATACGATAACATTATTAGCACCCGCCCCTATCGGCCGAATTTCATGACAGTTGCGCTATCACTTTCACCGGCACTCTGATCGGGGACAATACGATTAAACAACTGATACAGGAAAGTATTTAAAATAAACTTCTAGCCGACTAACTAGACGGAATTGATAAACGCTTACACTCTCCGGCGCCATTAGGATAGTAATATCCTAAGACCGGAACATATGCCTGTAGCCCATACAGGCATGTGTTCGTGTCGGGGGTCCGGAAACATACACAATGACAAGGATAAATACACCCAGACTGGAAAACATGAACAAATGTATGGTCAATACAAACATCAGCTCTGAGCGGGAATAGAACCCGTGACCTGTTGCGCTTAAAGCAGGTTCGCTACCGCTGCGCCACAACGTCGGCAATACAATCGATAGTTTTAAGTTGATACTAAGTTTCCGTCTAATGTTTTCCCATTCCAATTACTAACCATTATTGACTCAAAATTTTTAATAAACACGAGGGTACTATGGTATATTTTCTATATTTAAATGAATATTACCTTCAAAGATGACATCTGTTTCATCATTACCGATGCTTGTTAAACGGTTGCGGGCTGGGCGTATCGTTTCTTCATTTACACGTTCCACTTTGTCCAATAAGTGGAGGTGAGTGGTGTCAAATTGGCAGAACTAGTGATTTGTGGAATGACCTTGCTCCGTCAACTCATACATTATTTCGGCGTAGTTTTCCATGGTCAACTTGAAATAGCTACCTGTGTGAAGATTTTAAATAATTTAATAATTGTTATATATATTTTTAGTTATTGATTACCAGTGGCGGATTTACAAATTTTCAAGGTAAGGCTATAAGATTTTTTGGCGCCCTTGCCTCTACAATTGTCATGTGCCAGATTATTTTTACAATCCAACAAAAGCCCGATTACTGGTTTGGGGGCGACGAACTAGCTGTTTTACTCTAGAATACGCAACTTTGATACTCGGAATGTACAATGACAAGTGAGATGGGAAGTCATCGGCAAATTTATTGCAGATTTCTAACTGTAAAACATCAGAAGACCGTCATGCAGAAATCTTTTTGAATTGTATGAGGTAGCAAAAAAAAAACGGTCCCCAAGCCGCCCCAAAAATCTTCTGCTCTGGGCTCAAGCCTACTCAGCCTGCGGGTAAATCCGCCACTGTATACTATTACATATTACTAGATCTATCTGTGACTAGATGTGGAAAGTAAAACTTACAAACAATAGCTATATGATACGTTCTAGGCGTATGAGATCAACAATGCCAAGGCTCGATTATGTCATATTGCGCAAACCAATTTATCGAAGGAAAACTTATCCGTTTATAGGATACGATTAGCAAACCTTCACGAAAATTACTACAACAGTTCTTAAAAGTACATGCACTTAATTTGCGTTTTAACCGATGACTTTGACCCCGGAAGCCCTATCCCTTCTGGTCCGTTCCCTTTTCTCCTCTTAGGTGGTAATGCCTGGGGGCTGAAGAAGATTGGATGCGATCGTTGCTTTCTATTAGGGCAGTGGTATGCTGTTTTTATCTTTTTATATTAAAAAGGTTACGACCCGCCTGATTGTAAGCGGTAGCCGTAGCATATAGATGCTTGTAATACCAACAGCATTAGAAATGTGTTCCAAATCTAAGTGAAAAAGCTAAAGATGAAATGAGATTTGGGCAACAGTGCTGTTACTCCACATCGATAGTCTTTGTTAGTTTATCGAAGAATATTTCGGTATTTAATATCGCGTATTTTGCTATCTTCAGCGTCACCTTCTACAGTAAATCTTTTGCGCATGAAGATCATTTATCTTAAGTCAGCGACGGAACACCGTAGGGCGTCGCCTGTCAAGAGTTGGTTTATGTAGACACACCTCTTTACGAAGGATTTGTTTCATGGGAATGTCTTTGTGACTGAATTATTCGCGTTAATCTCTCCTTTATTTATTTTTTCTTCTTCCTTATTAAGTTTCAATTCGAAGTCATTGCGCGTTGCATTTTATTTATTCTCTAGGTATAAGGATTTGTATCTTGTATCCAATGCTGCTCTTTCTTTATTACGTGTTTTATCTGAATTATACGATGGAAATTTTATTATAAAATATTTTAAGATATATTTTCTTTTATTTTATTTTGCAATATTTTTATATTTCTGATGTTATTTATTGCCTTAACTTTTTAAGTCGAGTTTGATAATAGAAGATATTTCAAATGAAAAAAATATTTTGT
Organism: Hestina assimilis; assembly: GCA_023373885.1. Taxonomy (NCBI): domain Eukaryota; kingdom Metazoa; phylum Arthropoda; class Insecta; order Lepidoptera; family Nymphalidae; genus Hestina; species Hestina assimilis. The sequence continues at coordinate 3,507,456 of CM041740.1, read as the reverse complement.
GTAGTAATTTTGGTTAATAGTAGAAGAATTATAGAAATTCAAGTTTCCTTTTACGGATCTGCGTGTAATAAGTTTTCATTTGTCGAAGTTTATTCACTTGTAAATTTATATTATTATTAATAATGTTACATAAGGAATTCAGGATCAGGTATTTGCAAAGCAATAGCAGTTTAGATATTTATGTACATTATTTAACATGTCAAGTTTGACATTGTTATCAATCGAATCTAGTATTACGTAGAGATAACAACTGTAATCCTGAATGCAAATTGTTGATCAATTAATTACATCTGAATTTGAAGTGGCTAGGTTGTTGCTATTGCTAGATTCGTAACCACCAGCACTGGAAATAATTACAAATATGAAGGCAATCACGCGATTTATACATAAAATGCTACCTCTAATCAAGTTTTGTATCGCAAGTTACAGACTAAAGGAAATTGCTTCGGGCGATATTTTGAATGTTACGTTTGAAATTGTATATTTATACGTCTTAATTAATTTTGATGACTATGTAAATATTATAAGCGTTAAATGCTACCGTAATATAAAACTGTTATATTTAATGAAACAGGAAATGCCTGAATTGATGACTGATTGAGACAATGTACATGAAGTTTTTGTTTTATTTTACTAATATGATTTTATTTACGAAATAAATCTAAAAGATAATTAGGATGTTGGGCTTTATAAATGGAAATATGTTGATAGAATATCAACTCAATATTACATAACCTAGCTGATAAAGTAAATGTGTCAGTGTATCTGATTGTCGCACTGTCCTCGTCATACATTTCAGTATCTGTGTCGCACCGAGAACTAATAAAATATGGAAATTACAATCATTATATTGTTAGCGTATTACATAATCTGAACTGATAAACTTCGGCTAGATCACGACAATTTGCATTTTTTTTGTGGAAATCTGTACTAATCTTTATGATATAATGTTATTGTAATTATAATTTTTATCATGGAGTCCTATGGGTTCCTATGTTATATTTTTTAGGGTTATGGTAGTGGCGAAGTTGCGAGCGAGCTTGTAATAGGTATTCGGTATGTAGGTACTTGTTAGTGAATTGCATAAATCTGTCTCTATCCCGTGGCGGACCTCGATTAGAATCGTTTTATCCTATTTCTAAGACATCTGCACGATCTGATCAAGGAAATTTTAAACGCTGATTGATTCTTAATTAAACGTCCGTTCGAAATATTTAGTTTTCAATTTCATTGTGTAATGTTTATTAATGAACTGAATGGTTTGTTCATCGTCTTTTCCCAGAAGGTTTCTGTGAGTCTTTTGACATGTTTTTCTCTTTTTATGTGCAGTTTCTGATTTATTATATGTTTGGTTGGTTTTTTTAAGGTTTTGTGCGTGGACCTAAAAAGATACTGCAAACAGATTTTCAATTACAATACCGATACGATCGACAGACAATTTTTATTTTTATTTTAAACTTAGATTCCATTTAAGATTATCTTTAGTTGCAAGCAAAAAAATTAATGGTTCTGACATTACCTTTTAATGTTTCTAAATCTTTTAGAAACCTGAAAAGTTATTTATCAATCTTAAGATATTGTCGTTTGGATAATTTACATAAAGAGCCACTTCATTTGTTTATGTATTCCTTGTTTGCGGCAAATCAGCAAATATGTCTTACGCTGAAATTTAAATCTAAAAAAAATCATAACTGGGTCGTTCTTTGGTTTAGTGAGTAATATATCAACGTTTAGAGCTAATCAGATTGCATACATCAAATAAAAACATTCGGTTATTCGGGTCGAATACCCGAATAACCGAATGTTTTTATTTAACAACATTATCCGCTAGTATACATACATTTCTCTCGATAGCTTATCATTAATAACTAAATCCTATTTAAATTAAATACTTTATGTTATAACTGGTAATTTTAGCTGCTTGCAATATTTTAAATGCTTTTATCTTATAGATCTGTTCAATTTACTTTGTTTTGATGGTAAATTAACTATTTCAAAAATGTTATGAAATGATCCTTGCATTATAGTAATACTCGCTTTTAATATCCGACAGAGTAAACGAACGAGTTCACATAAAAACTTGTTATTGTCAAAATTTTAATTAATTAATGAGCAACCCTACTGAAAAGTTAAAATAATTCTGAGAAAGATAAGAAACATGAAGTTCTTATCGTTGATCATGAGACGAAAAAAAAAACAATTTACACGCAACTCAAGAACTGGTCCTAACATGTGGTACTATAAATTTGGGTCGCACACCACTTCGATAATATGCAGTACACATGTATTAAAAAAATTATTGCCAAGGTTACTGGTGTCAAGATGATTTTTAATTTTAATAAGACCAATTTCAGGGTCGTTGATAACTATCTATTGGTTCTCACTAAAAATATCAAATTCAACGATATTTTTGAAATATTTTTAGTAAGATATATAAAAAGTAAAGTTGACTAATCGGATACTTAGTCAAGTTATTTTTTATAAGAGCTATTATATTTCTAATTTATTGCTGAATGAGCTATTATTGCTGAATGTATTTTTACTTCGATTGCTAACTGTTAAATTAATCCGAAACGTTAAACCCTATCACGGACTATACCAATCATTGTAAAGCATTAAGCAGCTCCTGGGGTCTTTATTAGTCTTTATCATCATGGAATGCAATTGAAGTTTATTGCTTGCATGCCCATTAATGTAACGGACTGAATAATGATATATCGTTACCAATGAACTTTATCAGATTTAATGCAGCAATTATTGTAAGTAGTTTTTTTTCTCTGGCCAGATGCAACATGACAGATTTATAGTATTTTCGTATGTTAACCGTTTTATTTATTGTTTTGCAAAATTCTTACAATTTATTATTATCTAGATGTTGAGTTCAGTTGACATGCTTTTAAATTTAAGCTTTAGATGTATTTATGTCCTGACTAATATTATAAATTCGAAAGTGACGTTGTTTTTTGTATTGATATAGATGGGACCATGAAGACGGTTAAGGGTGGGCTAATTTTTGTCCCAAAACATAAGGTAAAATAGGGGATATAACTTTCCATCAAGCACCGATAATTTCTGTTGTAATAAAGGTGGCTAAGTCGCCCGTATGAAATAACTATACTTCAGAAAAGGATGCTACGGCTGTGCTCGACTTAACTGATTTATTGATATCAGCTCGATATACCCAACATTCGCACCATGCGCTTTTAATCATCTTTCATAATGCGCACTGCCAGGGAGTGGAATGCTCTTCCGGCGTCTATATTCCGGAAAACATACAACCAGAACCTCTTCAAGGTGTGTGCAAAGGCTTGTTATCAGTAAGCTTCGCTCCACCGTAGACCTCATATGCCTTCACGCTCGATGGAGGTCTAGAAAGTACTCATTTTTAAATAAAAAAAAAAAAAAATTTTTACTAAATTCAACGTGCTAATGATAAAGATTTCTATTCTATCAAACCCGCTCAACCACCTTGACCAGGTTGTTGTTATTGATATCTTAAACACATATTTGCTGTTGATTTTATATCGACTGATATTTAAGATGAGCTATTTTCAGAGATGATCTCGAATATTTTGATAACGAGTTCAATAAACTAAGTCAGAACATAGCCATGAACAATAAATTCTGCCCATTTTTATGTTGCTTTTTATTGTAAGGAATAAAATTTCAAAGTATTGATAAATATCTGATGGCGATTTTTCATCTTTTCCAATCAAATCTTCCAATAATTTCATACTGTCTACAATAATTTCTTATCTTTATTTAAAACATTTACAAAATTTTAATGAACGTGAAATAAGAATACGACGATTATTTCTTTCGCCAAGAAAACGTTTTTCGAAACATGTTTGATTATACTTTAATTAAAAACAATGTTTTGAGTCTTTTTTTTCTGACTGAGCATGGCAGTTCCATTAAAATATTTTTCGTTCTTTTGTACCGTTAGTCTTTTATACGTCGAATGTCTTAAAATAACCAAGCTTGTTATTTGGTTTTGGTTCATACTATCGATTATCGTTATTGTAGCTTTGATTTTGTCGACGATTTCTGTGGAATCTGCGCAAATTTGTTATTTTAATTCGCATTTATATTGGCTTCCAAATGTACAAGTATCTGTAACTTAGCATGTGAATTTCAAAACAATTGCGGCTTAGGTGAACGTACCCAATTTTTGTTGTTGGTTGAGTTGAGAACCCCGTCGGTGACAACCATTAGTGTATGCCACTATCTAGTTTTTACGTAATTCAAAAATATGGCTACAAATCATTTTTTGCAGACAGAAAGTAAGAAAATAATAGCTTGACTTAAATTTGTGTTCATTAATGCGTGGTGCTTGCCTCGTTATGAACATAATTTACAAAAATAAATCTTTTTTTCTTTTATTCACATTGAAACTGAAACTGAAATATATTTCATCTGTATTGATTACGTGACATAAGCTTAAGACAAACCGCCCCAACCGCCTCTACGACCAATTGTATATATTATAGTGGTATTTTCAAAAATCCCTAAACCCTCTGAGTACGTCACGTAATATGGGCACGTTTATCTTCTTCGTCTTTTTGCATACTGATTCGCATAATATACATATTTTAATAAACGTCGACGTCAAAAATATTTTTATTCGATATCTCGCTCAATCGTTGGTCATTTTGGAATGTCACTGAATCGTAGGTGAGGACAGGAGTCCGAGCATATCGCTTCCTGCCTCGTGTATTCTTTTATCTGATTCACGCTACACGATCTTTTAATATAAATTAATCATCTTTTTATAAGCGTTTTGTCGAAAGGTAGTTTATTCAATCGTGCCAATAGATCCTGCGTCGTCTCGTGTGATTCATCGCCTCTCAAACGCTATAGAAGTTTAAATAAATCATCAATGATTGCGCTGTATTGTTGATGCGAGCGCGGTTTGCGGTTGTTGCTTGCGTGCTTGACTTTCATACAACATTGTCCAATTAAATCGTGTCTCGCCGCAGTCGCCGCCTGCGTCCTCGCCCCTCCATGAACATGCTCCTCTCAGACTCGCGATCGGATTGATTACCCGGACACCGGTTTTGTTTTTATTAACATTGCACTTAAGTTTAATTCTATGTTTAACTTATCCAGCTCAATAATTATGTGTTTGACATTGTGAGCCGGTATCACAGTCCAATTAACGTTATCATTGTATACTCGTGAGACGAAAGAGAAAGTTAATTAAAAACCAGAGATTATACTAATATAAGACCGTTCATCATTTTACTTTCCAACTTTTTTTTTATTTATCATATTTTTATGACTGAATAAATATAAAATTTAAATTTGGCAGGTGATCAAGATTTTCTTTTTAAATTTTGACGTCGGCTCTTAGAATTTCAGTCGCGATTGGGGCCATTTTTGTGTATGTCTTCTATTATGATAGATAGGCTATGTTTAAGGTTGTTAGGCCAGTAACCCGCATCACAAGTGGCCGGTCTATATAGCTCGTCCGTTATCATTATTGCGATAGGGTTTCGATTATAGTCGGAACATTGTGCAAGTTACGTTCTTATCTGGGAATGCAGTTACCAATGCGTCTCGTTTATCTTCAGTCGTAAAAAAAATACATCTCCGTGCACTATTCTCGCATGTTTTACTTATTTAATCGTTGGTAATTACTGTTATCGTAAATTAGTTAACATTTTGGAACTGGTCTACTGAGTGTAGTACGTTTGCGTGTGTCGTCGTCGGTGGTCATCGTCCTCATTGGTGAGTACTGCGACTGCAGTTAGCTGAATGAATTCGCGTTAATATTATCTTTATTATTACCAATATCCTTATCGTTTATCAGACGCAGGATTTTCCGATATCAATTATATAATTTATATGATTTTAAATTATCTCCTATCATCTCCCCTTTTTTTGGTAGCGTTTGATTATAAAACAATAAAATATCGAAAATTGAGTTTCATATGAAATTCAAATTGGGTTTAAGTTTTAAGATTGAAATACTAAAATGGTTTGCGCCGATACGAAAGAGAACCCTCTGAGGAGGGCCGCGCAGATAGCTTTGGTCGTATGTAACTGCGTGTCGTACAAAAAATGGATAGGCGGCCAATAAAAACCCCGTGGGGAGAAGTTGAGGGGCGGGTGCAGCGGGTGCAGTGTGCTTCTCTGTGGCGCGACTGTAATTGCACGCAACAGTCTCTCTGTGCCGGGCTGGGTGCGCGCACGCAGACTTATCATCCCTAAAAATTGCAATTGAAACAAGTTATTCTTGAGTATGCACTTCGCTACATCTATCGCGCACCCTTTTATGTCTATTTTTAATTTGTTTCTTATATCGACTCTATTGTCTATGAGGTTGTGCTAAACTTTATTCCCCGCGGTCTGATAGGGCGGATAAATCTAAGAAAAAGCTGGACAATTTCGGCTTAAATTATGACGTGAGTCCAGCCGATAGTGTTTTAGTGGATTAATAAATGGTAGATGTATAAATGGTTTCTTTTTATTGTCGCAGGGCACCTGCGGTTCAAATTGTCACTGCGGGCGAGGCGGCAAATTCCAACGGCCCGCCGCCACAGAACGGCGCTATGAAAGGCGTAGAGGCCACACCAGAAGAACAGGAACGGTTAGCAACGGGAAATAATAATGGATCTCTCGATTGCAAACTACCAACCCCTGAGCAAGATAGGCCAAGAACAGCATTTCATTCCACTAGAGTTTTTATGCTGGTGTTTCTATCAGGATGGGTTTTGCAAGGCATGTTTCTCACATATTTCGTGAGCGTGACAACGACAGTCGAAAAGTTGTTTAAAGTTGAATCAAAGACGACGGGGACATTGTTGGCTGCGACGGAAATCGGACAAATCTGCACGGCATTATTTCTGACATATCTGGCTGGTCGAGGCCACAGACCGAGATGGATAGCGTGTATGATGCTCGTTCTCGCGGTCGGTGTGATCGGTTGCGTGGTACCGCACGTGCAATACGGGACAGCCTTAATGGACGTACATTTAGATTCTCATCGAGCTGGTGCCGCACCTGTGTGTTCGTCTGACGAGAATACGACATTCATCACATGTGACGAAGCTCATGCTAAGAGCAGAGCCACACGGTCGTCTATCACAGCGGTGGTGATACCTTGGTTATTCGTGTGTCTCCTCGTCGTCGGTGTGGGGCAGACCGGTATAGCCACGCTAGGAATACCTTACGTCGACGACAACGTGGGCAGTAGACAGTCGCCATTATACATGGGTGAGTCTTTTAATGAGCTTTAATGTTTTGTATGAAAAATTGCATATATCACAAAAAATAAAAACAGTATATATTTTTAGTAACAATCCTTATTGCGTTAATTTAACATTTTTATTAAATTTTAAGATTCAAAGGTTCTTGATTAATTAGTTTCCAATTTGAGCTCGTTTGAAAGCTAACATAAGTAGAGATCTTTGCCGTTACAGAAAATATCATTCTTTATATTTTAGCTTTTGTCCGCGGCTTTGATCGCAAGGATTACGTTTCATAATGAGACAATTTTGTAAATGCAATTGAAATAAATGGTTCCTGATACAAATGTTCATCCTGTTTCAGCTTTTTTTTTACGCCAAAATTTCTCAAAATAATTTCTGTTATTTACAGAGTTTGTACACAGTACAGTACCTTCGTATTTATAATATTACTTTTGAATATTTTATGGTCAATTTCTAATTCTTTTACCAAAACTCACTACAATTTTATTTATTTATTTATTTATTACATGGAAAACTTACAGCTATAAAAACATATAGTATATATTAACTTAATTAGATAACAGTAAGCCAATAACAAGTATTCGCTTATATTACTTTAAATTGGTTTTACGTCTAAAGTTACTTTCGTACCGTACCGATCAACCGTATCATTTTAAAGTTAAAATGATACGGTTGATCAATTAATATTATTAAATATTTAAAATAACTAATGAAGTGTGCGTGAAAGAATTTTAAATCGCGAGACGTGATCTTCTCCTTCCGAAACGCTTTAAATCTTACTGAAGATAATATAAGATACTGTGCGGAGATTCTTCTATATTTATATTTTATTTGCTCCGATTATATATTTAATAATTATAATGTATATTAAGTTACGAAACCTAAGGGTCGTGTTTTTTTATACCGTTTTGACCTATCGCAAAGCTCAACCCTTCTCCGCGGGCGGATTCTAAAAAGGGGGTCCGAAATTTTTTGTTCAAGTATTTCTATATAATATATGCACGCCCTGGCAGGATATTTTTTTTATATAATAATAAACGCTACATACTCAACGTTCCCTATAGTAGGCTAGTGATATCTTGTGTCAGGGATCCGAAAAAATACATATTAACAAGGACAAATATATATAGATCCTAAAACATGCCCGTATGGTCAATACAAAAATCTACTTCGAGCGGGAATCGAACCCGCGACGTGTGGTGCATAAGGCAGGTTCGCTACTGCTGCGCCATAACGTCGTCAATTTTTATTTTTATACAAATAAAAATAAAACTTAGAGGCGTGATAAATTTTAATTTACACAGACTCAATGTGCCACGGGTTAATCAATCATCATCGTTGAAATTTGAACTACGACTCTTGTGGCGTGTTAGTAACGAGGCTGCCTTTAGCGTCAACGGTTGCGGGTTCGATTCCCGCCCGGTGGATGTTTGTATTCATCTTACAAATATCTATTTCGGTCTGGGCGTTTCCCACCGTGCCGCGGAGAGCACGTTAAGCATGCCGTGCATGAGCGCAGGATTCAAGTCATTTCTTCTTAATGCTGCTTAACCTTTAATTGTCGACGTTGTGGCGCAACGGTAGCGATCCTGCCTTACACGCCACAGGTCGCGAGTTCGATTCCCGCTCGGAGCATAATATGTTTGCTTTGACCATGCACGCATATTTTCCGGTCTGGGTGTATTTGTCCTTGTCCTCGTATGTGTTTCCGGACCCCCGACACAGGATATCACTATCCTAATGGGGCCGTTGAGTGTGCAACGTATACAACGAGTTACTGGTTTGCTCTTAGGGTTGTGGAGATCAGATGGCAATCTGTGTAACAGCTAGTAGCCTGTAAAATCCGGATAAGAGTATAATCCGGATATAAGCAGATTCTGGGTAAGAACCAGTAATAATGCTAGGAAGAAGAAGAAGATGAAGAAGTTTTAAGTTTAATTTTTTTATCATATAAAATCCCGTGCCGTGCCGTGCCGCCAATGAGCGCAGGATTTAAGTTATGTCTTCTTAATGCTGTCTAAATTTAACAGCTTATGATGTTTCTACGATAAAGACAAGACCAGTAACATCTTAAGCTGTTGGTCGGTCTCGCGGATGTACACTAAGGAATCTTTCAGACCCCGGACGGCTGTCTTTTTTCGACGGTCTTAGTACTTTTGGTCAGACTTATACGACATTTAAATGTGACTAACTTTCTAAACATTTTTTTGAGTATATTGCTGTTGGCTCTAATGGCCTTAATTACGTCACGTGGAGGACCAAGTACTCACGCCGTCGTGATTTCCAAACAAGAAACATCATAACTATCATTGTTTGGATTGATCCCGCCGGTAGAATTTCACCATCGGACATCGCGACAAAACTCTAAATTCCATCCACACCACCTCGATGTCTGGAAATCCACAACAGCGCGATTTAGAAGACATTTTCTTCCTCGCACAACCACTCTGTGGAATCAACTTCCGCCGGCGGTCTTTCCGAACCGATACGACTTGGGAACCTTCAAGAGAAGAGCGTATTCTTTCCTTAAAGGTCGGCAACGCGCCTGCATGCCTTCTGGTGTTGCAGATGGGCGGCGGTGATCACTTAACATCAGGTGAGCCTCCTGACCGTTTGCCCCCTCTACCATAAAAAAAAAAAAAAAAAAACTAGTTGACAAATCTTTTGATATATCCTAAAAATACCCCATGAGGTAGTAAGGTTATAAAAGCAAAATAATCATTTGCTTTTAATTCTATGACCTACTTAATATTGTTAAATTCTAAAAACTTTATCCATATTGGTTATTTGAGGATATATTTCTTAGCTAAGCTAGGTTTGTATTTTTTGTTGCAACTTTTTCCTCGTCAGTACGTCATGAATATAAACACCACGAAATAAAAAGATTTATAGTTTCGCTATAGACGATTATCATTGCGTTGTAAAGATTGGTTTAATGTATAGGTGATAATGCAAACCGATCAATGTAGAGCAATATGTATCGAGAATTATTCTTCAAAAATCTTATAATATCAATTAGTAGTGGATTCTGCTATGTATTTCAATAAATAAGCGCTTAAGATTATAATTGGACGAAAATAAGCAATGCCATGTCAACCCACAAAATTGAAAAAAATGAGTTATATATGCAGAAGTGTTGTAAATGACTGAAGAACATTTTTCTTTAATATTTGTAGGGTATTAAGTTTTAAAACTTTAAAAAGAGCCATTTTTTTAATCATGAAATTTATGTATTATGTTAAACGTTTTAGGTTATATTATATACGAAATATGCAGTTTGTATACTTATTTTTTGTGAAAATATGTAAATAACATAGATAAATCTGAAATTGCCAAAAACTTGACCAATACATTTAAAAAAATCATATAAAGCAAGTTGTTCAAAATTTTCAAACGCGTTTTTCTCGAAATGACATTCGTGTGGGTTGATATGGTATTGCTTATTTGCGTCCAATTATGTACATAGACTTACTAAATACTATAGACAAGCATATAAACAAAATGTCAACGCTTTGGCGCAGCGGTAGTGAACCTGCCTTAAACGGCACGGGTCGGGTGCTCGATTCCCGCTCGGAACAGATGTTTGTATTGACCATACAGGCATATATTCCTGTCTGGGCGTGCTTATCCTCGTCCTTGTGTATGTTTCCGGACCGCAGCACAGGACTTCACGATCCTAATGGGGGCCGTTGAGTTTATAGCGTTTATTATTATTATAAAAATTTCGCAAAAAAAGTACAGACGATTAAAAACCGATATGACACATTTAGTAGGTTTATGACAATTTCTCCAGTTTTTTTCTGTTCTCAGTGTAAGACCGAGGGGAATATTTTTACGCTATGCTTGCGATGATAATTTTTCTCGACTGGACAAACCCGTTTTAAGCCAGGACGTGAACAATGGTACACGAACGTCGGTACCGGCTATCAATATTTTTCTATATTGATTTTCGTACTTGTATCAACCACGGTAAATAATATATATTTTTTTTTAAAATTAATAAACGCTACACACTCAACGGCCCCCATTAGGATAATTATATCCTGTGTCGGGGGTTCGGAAACATTCACAATGACAAGGACAAACACCCAGACCGGAAAACATGCCTGTACGATTAATACAAACATCTGCACCGAGCGAGAATCGAACCCGCAACCGTCGAGGCTAAAGGCAGACTCGCTACCCACAACGCCACAACGGTGTCTAAGTCTGTCTACGGTATAAAAAGATCTATTACTTTTATAATAAAAGTGAGCCATCGCGTGACGCGTAGCAGTTGTGAAACATGAAAATTGTTTTATATTCATAATATGCAAAATTTATGAAAGGAAAAGCTTTAAAACGTATTGTTGCACACACGGTAGGAACAATGTTTCTGTCGCTATTCAACAATTAATTAAAAAGTTTCGTTTAAGTCTTGCGAAAAAGTTATTGCCGCAATAATAAAATAATAATACCTAAATAGGCACTTATAGGCTCCACCAATTGCCACCACTGTATGTAAGAGATTTAATAAAAAAAAAATTGTCTTCCGTCAAATTTACGAAAATTTGTCGCACAATATAACCCACGTTGACTCGACTGGGAATTCTTCCAATGAGTCCAATAATAACTGTTTCTCCAATATTACGGTAGTAGAGCCATGCATTTCTCGGCACAAAAATACCCTCTCGAAAGGGGAAGTATTACCCTCTCAAATAAAATCGGCGTCAAGTAACAGTATCATAAGGTACTGCTGCGTTTCGTATGATGAGTGAGAGCGCCGGAGGCCCAATATCCCACCCCCTCTGTGCCCTTCCCTTTCCTTCCCTTCTCATCCTTTCCCTCCTGTTCCTTAGGTTGGCTACGCGCTTGTGATACTTCAAGTATCGCAAGCGTTCATAGGTTGCGGTGACTGCTTACTAAAAAAATTACTATACCTAAGTAAACGATCCTTCGGTTTCCTCCCTTTTAAAATTGCCATTAAGAAGTTTAAGCACACACAAAAACCTCTTAAACAGCTAGGCATCAATACTTTGGTTAATTTAATCATTAATATATCGTATTGTAATCATATAAATGCAATAATTATGATAATGTTTGCGTTTGGCATATAATTGCTAATACAAAATTGCAGTAGCATAAGTACGTACGAGTAATGCATGGTTTATATGTGCCAAGCTACTGCGCTGCAACGTCTATAATGAGATAAGGCACGGCTATAGTTCAAGCGAATTATTATTAAACTAGCGGCCTGTTCTGGCTTCGCACGGGTATAAAATATATAGCCTATGTCATTCATTGAAAAAATGATTAAAATCGATCCAGTAGTTTTAATTTATTCATTACTGCCCGTGGCCCGCACGATTATTTACGACATCACATTAGAAACCTCAAAAATAACAGTATTTCTCCACTATTTAATGGATGTTATTATACCTATAAACCTTCCTCTTTAATCACTCTATCTATTAAAAAAACCGCATCAAAATCCGTTGCGTAGTTTTAAAGATCTAAGCATACATAGGGACAGAGAAAGCGACTTCGTTTTATACTATGTAGTGATTAAGATAATAAGCAAATGTATCAAAATAACCAGTTCATATCGAATTCTTACAGTATGTTTTATCTGATTGTATAAATGGATAAAAAAAACTATTTAATTGTCATTTGCTATAGTGAACGCATCGCTTTTTAAATAATAATAATAATAATAATAATAAACGCCTGCACACTCAACGGCCCCCATTAGGATAGTGATATCCTGTGTCGGGGTCCGGAAACATATACAAGGACAAGGACAAATACACCCAGACCGGAAAATTTGCTTGCATGGTCAATACAAACACACTATGCTCCGAGCGGGAATCGAACCCGCGACCTGTGGCGTTTAAGGCAGGTTCGCTACCGCTGCGCCACAACGTCGTCTTGTTTTCTTTCTGTTGGTGTAGGAAGTTTAGTTTTTTTAGGTCGTACCAGTATTCTTGATCTTTCGCACCGTAGTTAAAGAATCACCTCAAAAATCGGCGTCATAATGTTTTGTCGTGATCCTGCTTCGTGGATCGTTTTGTGTTTTGTTTTTCCCACGTAATTCCGCTATTAATGGGACCTAAACTTTATCACCGTAGAACTCGATGACCTCGTAACGAATTTATTATGGTAGTTAAGAATGGGATACCTATTTTTGGATTTATAAATGATTATAATTTTTTTATAGGAAACAGCTGAATTTTATAAACTTGCCTGTCACTAACTCGTATGAAAATTAAGTTATATATAATTAAGGGTTATGCTTTTACTATTTGGCTACGGAACCCTAAAAATTCAATCGAAGTGTTATACATATCAAAAATGTTATAAAATATACATTGAAATCTTTCAATGCAATATGCATCCTTATCTGAGTGAATTATTTTCTGATGATCTAATAGTAAACGTAAGCATTATATATTATACTTGACCCGTAAGACCCGGTTCTCGCCTTATCGCTGTGTTATACGAACATTTCAATACCGTCGATTTCTTTGTAATATTTCGCTTTCGGACTGCTTGATTATTATGTGTCTGGTATTTTAAGTCCTAAACGAATCACACTAGTAGTAGGTATTTGTTGCAAGAGGCCAGCTAGGTAGGTGCCACCGCAGTGTCAAATATACTACCGCAAAGCATTACTGTCTTTGGCATTATTGTGTTCCAGTTTGAAGGGAACTAAAGGCTAGTGAAATTACTGGGCAAAGGAGATTTAAGAACCAATATCTCGAGGTTGGAAACGCGTGAGTGACACCTACTAATGGGGTTTGCAAGCGCTCAAAGACTACGGCAACCACTTACCATCAGATGGGCCGTATGCTTACTTGCCAACTTATTATGTTATTATTTAAGTTATGACTATATACTTTTGTGGCATACTGTTGTTCGGGCGGGAGTAACCACAATGAAGAGAGAAGAAGCTAAGGCTGTGAGATCCTTAGAACATAACAAACAGATTAAGCTCGTATTCGAACTTAAAAAGTCTATTGATATGACCAAATTTAATAAGGATTTCAAACTCAAACTTAACAACAAACAAACAACAAACTTTACTTATCAAGAGCTAACGATTATTATCAGATGTTATGTGATAACAATCGGGACTGGCAGCTTAACGTGCTCTCCAAGGCACGGCGTGGAGACCCACAACGATAAACGCCCAGACTGAAACAGATATTTGTAAGGTCAATGCAAACATCTGCCCGAGAGAGAGAGAGAGAGAATCGAACTCGCAACCGTCGAGGCTACTCACGAATCGATGACATTATTATTTCTAAAGTAAAATTAAATTCTAGACAGGAGTAAAGGATCGTTTTGTATTTGAGACGAGGACAAAGGGTTGTGTAACGCGCGTTTATGATTCAAAGCAGATTAAGTTAGCGTGTGCTGGGCGTGCGTCTGTCAGCTTACGAAATATGTCGGATGCGATGTGTGCATCCATGCCCTATTTTCATACGATATGGTTGACAAATAATAGATAATGCACTATTACATATCGTACCTGAATTATAAATTTAATAATACGCGTTATCATAAAAAGTTGATAAGCTATCGATTGCTATATGATCTCTGTATTTAAAGAATTGTACTTTAATCGTTATGTTGCATAATTAAGGATCGATATTTTATTATAAAATAGTAAATATAATTTTATATATTATTATTGGGAACTTAGATAAAAGGTGATATTAAACTTTTATTCCAAACAAATATTGCAACGTTTCGTTGGTTTATTTTCCAACTTCATCAGGCAATGTTTCTAGGTTATCGACATGTTCTATCTATTACATTGTTTTGATTTACTTATTAAAATATATTTCTTAGTGAAAATATATTTCTAAAGTAGTCAACAAAAGTATGTTCTTATTTGTATGTGTTGTGTTTTTCTTAACAAAAGTGTTCTTATTTTATAAACTGACTAGCGGCCCGCCCCGGCTTCGCACGGGTATAAAATATATAGCCTATGTCATTCACTGAAAAAATGATTAAAATCGATCCATTAGTTTTGATTTATTCATTACTGCCCGTGGCCCGCACGCGTTAAATGTAATTATTTACGTCATCACATTAGAAACCACAATTTTTTTTTCTCCACTATTTAATGGATTTTATTTTACATATAAAGCTTCCCCTTCAATCACTATATCTATTAAAAAAAACCGCATCAAAATCCGTTGCGTAGTTTTAAAGATTTTAGCATACATAGGGACCGAGAAAGCGACTTTGTTTTATACTATGTAGTGATGATGATGATGAAATAGAAAAACTCTTTTGACAATATTTAAAGCAATCCACAATCTTTATAGTGTATACCAATACCATATTATTGCACGAAAGAATTCTTTCAAATGAATTTAAAGTTACAAAGAAATAAATGCACAAATTTAAGAAAGGCAATCAATTTCAACCACATAAGGTAAAGGGTAAAAGTAATAAGACTCCAGTTATGGCTTTTAGTAAAACTCGATTCGAGGAGTTTTTCTCAGAAATCGCTGACAAAATCATCACATAATGGAACCACAATTTTTTTGAGCTTTTCAATGTATTTCTCAAAATTGGTTCAAACTTCCTCTCTAGTGTCAAGTTGAGGTTAAAAGTCAGTTAAAAATATAGTGTTTTGGCATTGAATTTTCTATAAACTAAGGACCAGGGCCTTCCATTCTGAAAAAAGTATTAAAGATTCGCTGACGGCGCGCCAAATTTCAACAAAACTAAGTTTGTCACACTCTAAATGTATTCAATGAAGCTTATAGCGCTAAATTGAGTTTATTGCAAGCCTGTGACTTCGTTTCGTTGAATTAATATTTATTTCGAGCATCAGAGAATTTTTGGACACTTTGTTAATATGGAAGGGCATATCCACATACCATTTAGAACGAAAACGCCACAATTAAAAAAAATCTAAAATTTAGTTCGAGTTCATATTCGAGCGTAAAATATGACTGATGTAAAAAAACCAAGAAAATATACGAAAATTGTGCATGTTGGCCAAAAAATTGCTTTTTGAGTTACTTTGTTTTCCTAAAGGTGCGATATAATAATTCTCTGTATTTTTTTCCCTTTTGTCAGCCCTGTTATAGTGCGTATTTGTGTCAGTGGGACGTGAGGACGGGACGCGACCACTTCAGCTCATGTTGTCCATTTTGTTCGGTATTTTAAGATCGAGAAAATTCTCAACTCTCTCACTTGTCGCGCCATTTTTATTTTAACGATTTTCGTATTCCTTTTACGCTTTCGACTTTTAGGTCGTTTTTGTATTCAAGAATACATTGACAAGTGTTTATTTAATTCTTTTAACAGTAAGATTTATTCTGTCTGTAAATGAATTGATTAACATTTTAGTTTCGCAATTTCCGAAACGTTAATATATAAGGCTAACGTATACTAGTTCGTTTACCCCATTCGTGAATCAGTCAACTTCTAAGAAGTCCGTTTGGTCCAGATAATGCGTTAAGGAAAATATGCTCGGCCAATTATTAATATCTAACATCGTATCTAAGAAAATAGATAACAATCATTAAGAAGATCAAAGAGACTTGTTTTAAATAGCGTGCAAGTTGGACTATATTGTTGCAGACGATTTAATATATATTTATCCGTTAGGCGTTTATACTATACTAGCGGCCCGGTCCGGCTTCGCACGGGTATAAAATATATAGCCTATGTCATTCACTGAAGAAATGATTAAAATCGATCCAGTAGTTTTGATTTATTCATTACTGCCCGTGGCCTGCACGCGTTAAATGTAATTATTTACGACATCACATTAGAAATCTTACATTTTTTTTTCTCCGCTATTTTTATACATATTAACCTTTCTCTTCAATCACTCTATCTATTAACAAAAACTGCATCAAAATCCGTTGCGTAGTGTTAAAGATTTAAGCATACATAGGGACAGAGAAAGCGACTTTGTTTTATACTATGTAGTTATTAACTATTTAGGACATCTATGCTTTTAAAATAGTGCCACAATTCTCTGAGAATATTCTGCCTAAATTTCGAAGATAGAGATATGTTTTACAGTTTACCTGGAGTACTCTTGTCTTGAGAGAGTTTTTGAAATTACATCCGTATTTCCTAAAGCAGTGTACGGGGAACTATAACACAGGGGTCTGTTATGTGGTCGGCTTTTTACGCAACAGTCGTTTAAATAAGCGCGTAAAACCGCAGGGCATGTTTTGTATCAAAAGAATAACCGTTTGTTTAACAGTTGTAGTTTAAATAATTACCAGTCAAGTGCGTTGTGGACCATAGTCGAAACTAAATGGTTCCGCAGCTGGATGATTTAGAAACTTAAGGACTGAAATAAGTTGGTAATTTCATAGTAATAATTAAAAGTAATATGAAAAACAAAGTTATGAGAAAACTTATATATCTCTAAAATTTTTAGCCCTATCTTCTTCAATATAAATATAGTTGAAAGTTCTATTGATGTTCTTAAATGACTGTGACATACGGAAGGACGGACAAGCGGACGGACATGACGAAATTATTAGAATTGGGTTCCGTTATTCGTGTTTAATGTGTTATTTTTTTTTGCAAGTGCAATACACTTGTGCAATTTTTTTGTCTTATCGTGTTACATGTCATTTGCGGTATTTGGCATAGGTCAGTTTCCCACTATGCCTAGATTAGATTACGATACGATTAGAATCGATAGTCAGATATGTCGCGAATATTGCATGTGTTACAATTTCGAGTGTAGACTTTTTTAGGTTATCAATTGATCTGCTTTTTTTGTGCGCAGTTTTGAATCGATTTTTGTAGTATAAGTCATGCGGATCTGAACATGGAACCTGGAGATAAAGATGAAAAATCGTCAAAATTTAAGAGTTTTATGTACTCATGCCATAGAGCATACTTATTTTATGTCATGGTGGTTGGCAAACAAGTATACGATCCGCCTGATGGTAAGAAGTCACCGCAACCTATGAACGCTTGCGATACTTGAAGTATCATATGCGCGGTTACGGTGATTTTCTGTGAGATGTAGTACCTCCTCGGTCGAGACCCATTTGTACTGCGGGGAGCGTGGCTCTGCAACCTTTTAAAAGTTTGAAGTCGGTCATTATAGTAAAACAGTGTTTATATTATCTTTATCTTCATATTAAAGAAAAACTACTTGAGTTTTTTACTAATATATAGAATTTTACATTTGCATTAAATAACACTAAATATTATGATTAAGTCAATTGTTGACATATTACCATGCTCAGAATTCTTGGTCAAATTTTTTCACTCGTTACAAGAATATTTATGTGATAATAAATCATTAAATTAATATGAATAAATTGATTTTATATCGGAATTTAGTCTGTGACTGAACATAACCGTTTATCTTTTAAATATAAAGGTTAACTATCGAATTTCCAATCTGCTCTTTCCGTCATTTCGAAGCGCTTGAAGATTTAAAAGTACAAAAGAAGCGCTTGAAGATTTAAAAGTACAAAAGTAAATGATTTTTTGCAATAGTGTTGATTCGAATGATAGGAAAGACTTCTCAGGAAAGTCCTTTGATATGAGACTTGAGACCAGTTTGTCCTCAGACTCAAGGGAGTCACAGCACACTGGGCTTCATTTAACTCATCATTTTCCCGAATCTTACGAAGACTATAAAAAATACAAAAAACAAATTCTATATTTAAAGTTTTCAAAACTATTTGTTATGGATCATAGATCGCTATAAAGTCTATCGTCGCATGCGCAGGTGCTTTCAAACTATACTCATTCACCTACGGTAAGAGTATTAGTCATACATGCTAAAAATATACATCGTCTAGTTCATTGAACTTTTCAATGCTGTACCGGCGATTTTTTAAAACTTTTTCGCATAGCCTATGCGAATCGAGGATATTGTTGTTTGGTGTTACATACATATAACTACTAAGGTACAATATTGTTGGTTAAAAACCTGATCGAGTGTGTGTCCGATCACGCACCGCTAAGGATTCCGTTGTAAGGATGAACAAACGGCTATGAGAAAATTCAAAGCGAATAAATAATCTATACATATATATAAAAGGAGATCACCTGACTGACATATTAACGACCAGCCTAGACCCTTGGACCTAGAAAGTAGATTTTTACAGATGTTTTTAAAACGTAAACGAGCACTAAGAAAGGATTTTTCGAAATTCAACCTTTAAGGGCGTGAAAAGGGAAGTGGCAGTTTGTATGGGATGTCATTTTTGAACACTTAAAGATGAAGAAACACGTGTTTTAATATCTATTATATTTAGCATATAGCAACATATTAGCGCATGTATAGCTTTCATTTTTTTGGTCGCATAAATAAGTTTGTATTTCATTGAAATAAAGTTAAAAACAAAGTTATATCTTCGGTTGCTAACCACTTAAAAATCAGGCTAGGTTTTCATTTCGTGGTTACGTTAAGTTGTTTTTTTTTTTTCAGAGTTTTCCATCGTGCGATTTCTTGACTGCTTTGCTTATATTAGATTCTTATTGTTTGACGCTATATTTTTATTCCCGCAACTTCACCAGCAATAAATAGTATATTTGTTGGTTTTATATTATTTCCTTGGCTCGTGAAATCACACACGATCTCAGTCACCTGTTTGTCCAAATCACTATAGTTTTTGTATGCATTTTAATTTCCCGAACATTGTCTTGTAATTTTGAAATTCTACAATACTCGGAGGAGTTTGCTTTTTTGCTAAGATAAAATAAAATAGTATAGTATTAATAGCGTAAATAATAAAATTAAACGTTACTAGTATTTTGCGTTGCGTTTTGTTTTTAAGATAACATGTATTTTCTCTAGAGACATTCAGCTTGAAATATCAGTCCGCCAGTGAGTCACTATCCAAATAAATAAATAAAAATTGAAGCCGTAAAAATGTATATAATAGTATTGCATATAATAGACCTTTTGTATGTCTATCTATGTATATAATAGACCGCTTATTACAAGAGACCGGCTAGGTAGGTGCCACTGCAGTGTCAAATATTCTACCGCAAAGCAGTAGTGTGTTTTGCATTACTGTGTTTCGGTTTGCCAACTTATTCAAATTTAAAAAAAAATCAGACATTTTAAAGTTCTTTCCCCCTTCAGTCATTTTTAAATTTAAGTTCTTTAAGTAAATAAACTAAATAAAAAATAGCTGAGATTCAAATACAAGCGGAAAAAGTTGTAAGGATCTTATTATGACTGATACTGATACCAAATCAGTGTGAACCCGCAACCATCAAAAGCACCAACGAGTCGATCATGTAGTTCGACGGATGTCGGTCGCCAGATGAAAATAAACTAAAATTATTTCAACGTGCACGTTTCAAAGGAGCTTAGCGTGTAAAAATGTATATTTCTCGTATGCTGTGTTACGCCTGCAAACGAGATCCGTATAAAACTTTAATGGCTTGTTTCGTAATTTTTGTACCATCGAAATGTACCATGTGTTAATTCGGAGATATAGTACTTAACTTTAATGATGCCTCGAAACCGGTAAACACAGTGCATCGTGCAACGGCGAGATTTAAGGACCCTGGATATATTTTTAATTAATGAAAAAACTGCGCCTGTGGAAGTTTTGGGCGATGTTATTTCAGATATTTTCGGTTATGTTTTAAGAGTACTTAAGATTAAATGCTATATTAAGCCGACTTTGACAAACGGTCCCCGTCGGTCCATTATTCATTTCGGGTACGTACGATGATAACACGATTGTATATTCTTTTCGAAGTACGTGTACGCTGCATGACCGATTCAATTTTTGGCAAGCTTTGTCGTCGATTTCTCCGAAAGATTACATTTGGGACCTAAGTACTTGATTGTTTTTCGGTCACTCACCCTTCGGTGTATATTATTTTTTATTATAACTTTCAATTTAACTCGTAAAACTAGGACAGCCTTTTATTCGGTCGTTGAACTCGCTGGTTAATCGTGGTTTTTTAATTTAACAATTACATCTTTAGACAGAAAGATCCTAAATCTCACAAGTGTAGCTATTCGAGTAATCCTAACTAATATTATAAATCAAAAGTGAGTTTGTTTGTTTCTTTGTGAGTCTTCCACGCGTGAGCCGCTGAACAAATTATGGTAGATTTTAGTAGAGATATAAATGGGATCATTTAGTTTTTTAACCCTTATAGGCTACTTTTGGCCGCGTAATAAAAATAAGAATTTGTATGGGGAACCAAATATTTGTATATTGAATTAAAGGTGCTTATTAAAAATCGATATTTACGCGTGCACGGCCGCGGCGTAAAACAAGTATTTTATAATTGCTTAGAGATGCCTAGGACAGACATTACTTGGAGATGATTTTACGCTGATCATTAAACGTTCTACAATTAGCCATCCTATAGCTCATACTTTAATTGAGATTATATTTCATAACGCGTTCTAGTATTCAGTTAAATTTGCATAATATCTACCTCAGGGTTCGCCATTAAAGCTATTAATATTTAAGTCGTTACTCCAATAATGACTTTCCATGAATTTAACTCATTCTTGGCTGCCGGCGACAGAATTGACGCGTCGCATATTTTGCTCTCTTTTGATGTCTCTGAGTGCAAATAGTTTTCCTGTTTTGAATTAAATATGCGTTGTATCATGATCTCTATTTTAATTACGGCACTAGTGCCGTAACTTTACGATGTTGGAGAATTCAAATCGTGTTAATATTGAGTAAGTAATTAATATCTAGAGTAGGTAAGTTATAGAAGAATTATAAGAACTTTCATCAATCTACGTACATACGAATTCACCTTTTCAATATAATATAAAAATAGAAAAGTTATAAAAAATCTAAGTATACTCATATTAATGCCAGTTTTTTTATCATTACCACGTTTCACACTGGTTTTTAGATAAGTACTTTGTATGAGTAATGATTCAATTGTGCAATGTCAACTGGTGACTTTTTTTGTCAGTTCAGTCATAATGCAAAAAAAATTGATACCACAAAATTGACAAAGAAGCGTGTGATCCGTCTGATGGTAAGCGGTGACCGTAGCCTATTGACCACAGCAGCTAAAGACGAATACAAACAGAAATACAAACTTGTTGCTTACACAAGGGAAGGAGGAGACAAAGAGGGAAAAGTTCACATGTTCTGCTATCATAAGCATGTGATAAATCAAAGGCTCGAAGGTCTATAAGAATTGAAGAAGGCCGTAATTTGCCTGCCATGCAATTCATGTTGCAGAGTAGTTCTTACCTGGTTATAAAACTCTATGGCGGAAACAGCAAGGCTAAACTGTTGCTCATACACCTACTTTATGCAGATATTTTACTGGTCATGCAGATATTTCTATAAAGATCATGATATTTCTTCTGATATTGTTTTTTTAAGTTTGCGCTTGTATGTATTTACACACTCCTCTACTCACCACACACACACACTACCTCAGGATATATCGTTTTGTGGAGTGTAGTGTGAAGCATAAGTTGTTTAATTGAAGAAGAAGCTATTTATTTATTTATCTTGTTCACAGCTATTACTATCGGGACAAGAGTGATTGGACCGGCACTCGGGTTTCTACTAGGAGCGCTTTGCACCAGAGTGTACGTGGACCCTTTCATTGACCCCGGATACGAATTTAGCGATCCGAGATGGGTTGGAGCCTGGTGGCTAGGTAAGTAAACTAATATTAATTACATAATATTCGTAATTCTACCAAAAGATTCGTTTGGTGTGATTTTGAAAAAAAAAAAAGATCTAAACTGATTACTTCGTATTTCATAATCTTCTTATAGTGCCGTCTCCTATCGGAGGTTGGCAACCATTAAGGCTATTTGAAGTTTGGAAGCTGCTGCTCGGAACAAAGATCGGGTACTTTTCCCGAACCATTGGCGTAAGTTTTTAGCCAGGACGTTCTTCTACGGCCAGGTGGTCTTCTGCCGGCTATCTTCCCTTGTATAATAAGCTGTAGGAGGTCGTATTTCGTGTTCCTCATTATATGGCCAAAATACTCCAGTTTCCGTACTTTTATGGTTTTCAGCACTTCAAGTTCCTTTCCTAAGCGATCCAATACAGCCTTGTTCTTCACCCGCTGAACCCACCATATTTCATAGTATGTTCATGTTATAAAGTTGACACCGTTGTGGCGTTGTGGGTAGCGAGTCTGCCTTTAGTCTCGACGGTTGCGGGTTCGATTCCCGCTCGGGCAGATGTTTGTTAGAATTTCTGTCTCGGTCTGGGCGTTTGTCCGTGTGGGTCTCCTCACCGTGCCTCGGAGAGCACGTTAAACTGTCGGTCCCGGTTATTATCAATAACATCTGATAATAATCGTTAACTCTTGATAAGTAAATTGCTCTTATACTTAAGAGTTATTGGTTCGCCCTTAGGGTTGCGGAGGTCAGATGGCAATCGCTCTGTGTAAAAACTAGTAACCTGTCAAATCCGGATAAGAGTAATAAGCAGACCCTGGGTACATAAAAATACCGGGAATAATGCTAGGATGAAGAAGATGAAGAAGTTCATGTTATAAAGTAAGATTGACTTGTAGACAATGTTCCAGTCGTGATTGACTGAAATTGTAACGTATTAAATACATTCAGTTATTATATAAGTTTAACGAAAAACTAAATATAATAAAAAGTAAAAGTAATCGTTTCGTAAAACAAAACATAATGAAGGCCGTGTTAAGAGAAAGCTAATATGTTTTGTGGCTTCGTAAACAATACTAAGAAATTTTCTAAAGGCAAAAACATTTTGTTTTCGTATAAAGTTGACGTGGCAGTGGATAGAAAAACACAAGGTCATAAGTTCAAATCTAGTCAAGAACCAAAAATTTTCGAATATTTAATGAGTGCTTTGAATTCATCTTGTGTTTTGCCTTAAAGTAAAATATCGTGTGGGTACATATTATAACAGTATATCTGTTAACCCACGCTCTAGAAGGGGACTAATTTATTTTTCCCAGCAGTGGGATAATAAAAAGCGGTTACCATACTATGTAATTACGAAAGCTGAATTTAAAGACCTTTAAACGTAGTTAGAATTTGTAGCAGTTTTTTTAAATTATATTTCCGATCGTAAATTATTTTTATCTTTCTTATTTTCTTTAAGTCGTTTTAAGACAATAGTGGCGAATTATAATGTTTAATAGCTATTTTTATATAAGAAAAGTGTTTAACTAGTGTTTCTTTATCCGTTACGTATGACCGCACCTTAAGATTATTCTTTACTTTTTTTCAATTATCGTATTATGGTTGTTGGTGTTGGCGTAATTATTATCTGAATTGTTTTGTTCCAATCATACAATGCACATCGCTGCACGCAAGTTAATGCATTAACGAATAACGATAATAAGCAATCAAACTTTGTGAATAACCGACACACTTTAATAAGGTGTACTAGGCGTATGCGTAACAACAAAGTAATTGAGATTAGCTTTATATTCGTCAAAGCTTCACATCCTGAATGTTATTGCCGGCACGATCGTATAGAATTAGAGAGAGGCCGTGTAATGTTCTATTGTTATATTCACTCACTGTTTTAAAACTGGAATTCCTTCATACATCGCGGAACTGTCAGCTACCGTTACTCCAACATTGGTGCAGATTTGCGCGCAAAATCCACGAAGAAAGCGCGCACGTGACGGTACTCCTAATCGGATGCGTGCATATCGCTACCGAGCTAAATTTGCAACTAACACTTAACAATCGAGTCCTTGTTACCTTTAGGGCACGGTTCGGATTCCCTCGATATTTAGTTTAGAATATGCTCTGTCACGGTAGAAAACTGCGTCAAGCGTGCCTCGACTAGTAATAAACACAATTCGCAAATACTCATGGTATGGTTTCCGCGTATTTCCTTATTGTTCGAGTGCTGTATGCTCATGAATGGAGCATGGAATTTAAATAAGCTTTTTAATGGTTACTTTATTTAAGTGACTGCCGCTTTTACTATTTCTCATATTGATAAATTGTTGAATACGTTTCCGCCTTGAGAAACATTTCAAATAAATTATAAAGTAGCTATTAGCCTGTTAATGTCCCACAGTTCAAAGGCCTTATCTCCTGTTACGGGGACGGATTAGTAGCAAAATCTGCCACGATTCTCCACGATTTTAGAATTTCTTCCAAGACAATGTTTTTAATTACATTTGTACATGTTGTTAGAATAGAATCCGTAAATCTAATGATTTGTTGATTTAGGAGCGACGTGAGCAAACGATGCGTACTCTGCTATGTTATGAAATATTTCAATTGATTCGATTATTACTAATATTGATAACACGATCTCAATAGGAAAATCAACTTGTTCAATATAAGCTATGTTAACGTTTGGACCAAAGTTGGTTTTGACTACTACTTTGACTACTCAAATGATGTACGCATTGACTAGAAGTAATGAGGGCATTTTTCACATAGCTTTCGCTTTTTCTCACGGAAAACGCCGTCCGTACTGCCTGCGTCGTCACGCTGCCGGCGCACGCTCCGAATTATATAACGCATTACATCACGCCGCGTCACCAAGACTAAAATAAGCGTTCTATCCACACGGTCACGGCCAAGGCTGCGCGCCTTGTTGCCGACAATTATGCCATCGACGTCCGTAATGAGGATTTAGTGGGTGGACACGCGATCGCCGTCTTACATACTTTTACTTTTAAACCGGTTCCGTGTTGACCTTCGTCTCCTCGCTCTATGTCAAGAAGCAAGACTCTTTTCTGGTTCGAAGGGAACTACCGAGTATACTCACTGTTCATTATTCATCAACGAGTTAATGTTGATTACGTCCTAAGCATAGAATAATAACGACCAGGAGGTATCTTTCAAAAAGTATAAAATTACAAATGTAAGTGTTAATGACTTATGTGTGCTTACTTTTAAGTTTAATTTTTAGCATAAGCCGCAATAATGTCTACTACTAATGTAGAATTTTGCCTTCAAAATACTAAAGGTATTTAAAGGCGAATGTACCATAAGTTGATACATACTTAATCGATTATTTTAAATTTTGTTGTGTCGTATCCACAAGGTTTTTTCTCTATACTGTAATACCTAAAATCGATAGGTATATACAACCATAATAAAACGAAACAATTTCTTTGTGTACCCAACATTTCAATGTGAGATAAAATTTTATGTTTTTAAAAAGTTCAGAAAAGTTCTTCATCAGAGTCAAACAGAAAAATACAAAGACGTACAAAGAAAGTGACAATAAATTACAAACATTTCATAATGTGGACAATTAATATACAAGAAAACAATAGAACTAAAGCAACTAAATCGGAGAATTTCAACATAGCTGACGTCCATTGGAAATTTCGCAACGTATTGCAGAAGATTCAATAGTAGAAAAATAATGTGATTTTTCATATTATATCATGTAAATTGTATTAATTATTGAAAAATTCGTAAGCTTCACTCGTAATTTATTGACTTTAGAAACTAAAATCGCATAGTTTAGTGCCAGTTCAGATTTGACAGATTGAACCCAAACGATTTAGAATTTTAGTAACCTTTAAAAGTTTAGCTCTCTTTCAAATAACCGGCCCTTGCTGTCCTCAACCTAAATTAACTACTATACATTTCCTGATCAAAAGCTTATCACTTCCTTTAACCGTCTAGCGAATGGTTCAGTAATCGATAGTTTAGTTCATAATTCAATTCGTATTTGTACTCATGTACGTCTACTGAACGCCCTTGACCGAACGTCGACCGGGCGACCTTGTAAAACGTAAATGTTGTCTCTTTAGATTTATCATCAGAATGAATGTTACGGATTATATCATGTTAATTATTTACCGATTCTATTTATAAAATTACCATTTTCTCATAGTTTGGCCTAACGAGGTGGTACAGTATAGGTCACGGGCTTAAATCCGGACAAACGCCTTTGGAGCCACTTCATATTAAACATCTTCTAGTAGACGGCTGTATTTGGCCAGACTTATTTTTCTATTTGGAAATATTACTAATTTGCTATTCACACCTTAGTTTGTGAGTCAAAAAATCTCAAGTTCTGCGTATTTAGGTTTCGTTGTAATTGTCGTGTGATGAAAACCGACAAGGGGACGTATTTTGCTATATGCATAGCTTGTCTTATCTATGCGAATATAGTAATTCATAGCCTTGGGAATAGTTATTCTTTACATTGTTTTGGACGGATACATCTTCGCCTCTTGAAATATTTCAAAAGTTGAATTTGTGAGTCGAAATGTTCTTCTTATCAGAAGATAATTTTTTTGCCCAGCTATAGGATATTATTATGGACGACCTTACATTACCAAGTGTTTTTTTATTTTTAATATTAGTCCGTTAAAATTCGTTACTAGGTAGAGGAAGTGCTATAAAAAAATTGTATTTCCGTTTTGTCAAACCACAAACATGTAATTAAGTATTCTGGTAGCGAACTGTGCTCGTGGTTTTTTATTTTACCATAAGGCGTGATATAGAAAGAATATTTTTTATTATTTAAACGGCATTTTAAATACTATTCATTTTTTGATCCTGCTACGTTATATTTGTAGTATTTTATAAGTAATTTTCGAAGAGCTAGAGCTTTAAGATGAACTTAAAATTCTTCTTCTTCTTCTTTATGTGCCTCTTCAATCCTGAAGGTTGGCCGTTAGCATCTTGAAAGCCTCTCTGTTTGTTGCCAAGTGAAACAGCTGTTCTACAGAGGTGATTCCGGTCCATTCTCGAATGTTCCTTAACCAGGATTTTTTCCTACGTCCAGCGCGCCTTTTTCCCTCAACTTTGCCCATCATAATCAGTTGCAACAACGAGTATCTATCGTGCCTAAGCACGTGGCCGAGGTACTTGATCTTGTGTTTTTTCACGGTGTGCATAAGCTTCCGGGTCATCTTGACGCGCTGTAGGACGGTTTCATTCTTCACTTTATCGACCCATCGTATGCGAAGCATGCGGCGGTAGCACCACATATCGAACGCTTCCAGTCTTTTTCTGGTGTCTTCTTTTATGGTCCATGCTTCACAACCGTACATTACAACGGGCCAGATGTAGCAGAAAAGAATCCTAACTCGAAGCATTATGTCTATTTGACGACAACACAGAACTTTCTTCATTTTAATAAATTTAAAATTGGTTCTATTATATTTTGTACAAAATTATTTAAAAAAAGTTAGTAACCATTTTTTTGTTTTCTTCTTATTGCTCCCTTTACGTGTGTAGGTCATGTGCTGAGCATTTACTGGAATTAAAGAGCATGTGACATGCATGGGACAAATATAAACATTAACCTTTTCCTAGCCGGTTAAAACAAACATTTTTGCTTTATAACGAATAACCTTACATTGATTTCTGAAATCGTCTTTAGTCATTAGACCATTTATTACATTGGCTAGGTCATGCAACTCAGTAACACCTTAATTGGCATAATTATTTTCCATTCTTATGATTTGCGCAAACTCATGTCCGACTCATGTTTGATTATCAACTTTACACCTTTTTTTCAGACACAATCGTATTGATCTTTTGAATCTATTTGATGAAGTAATTATTCTATCGGCAATAATTAATGTGAAGTAGTAAAATCAAATCTAACCTCGTTTTTTTATATACGATTATATTTCTTCTCAACTTAGCTTTGTATCTAATACTGTTATCACGAATTAGTGCGAATTTTCTATAAAGTTAGTGTCAGATTTATGTACGTTTTCTTTTGTATATAACTAGCGGTCCACTCCGGCTTCGCACAGGTATAAAATATATAGCCTATGTCATTCACTGGAAAAATTATTAAAATTGATCCAGTAGTTTTGATTTATTCATTACTGCCCGTGGCCCGCACGCGTTATTATTTATGACATCACATTAGAAACCTCAAAAATTATTTTTTTTTTCTCCACTATTTAATGGATACATATAAACCTTCGTCTTCAATCACTCGATCTATTAAAAAAAACCGCATCAAAATCCGTTGCGTAGTTTTAAAGATTTAAGCATACATAGGTATATAGGGACAGAGAAAGCGACTTTAATTTACACCATGTAGTGATTTTTTTAAAATTTTAATCGGTCTAAAATAATTTTTGTTTTTTTTTGTCTTCAAATGAACATTATATTACTCCGTGATTGAACACCTCCGTGGTTTGAAATTTTTTGCGATCAAAAGTATCCCTATATCCTTCTCCGAGGCTCAACCAATCTCATATCACACTGTATCTTCTCATAGTTAATTTCATCAAGATTCGATAAAGTTAATTAGGCCTCTTAGAAAATATTCTGTTTTAAATGTTAAATCCCACTTTTCGTCGGCTTTCTTTTCTTCCTGCCGACTTGCCTAACTCTTGGATTGACTTAGACCTTGCTAGTGTCCATAGACTACATATCATCAGACAGGCCGTAAGCTATCATTTAGAAATCCACATTTTCATATTCAGGACAGTGATTATTCGAAAAGCGATATAACATATAATTATAGATTGAAATTTGAAATCTGTTTAAGTATATAACTGTAGCCCTTACATAATATCTAGCGGTTCTTTTACGAAATTCGTCCTTATTTTTACATCATCAGTGCTTTCTTATAATATGAAACTAGTTATTAAAAAATATCTAACCCTCTCTCTCTCCTTTCTTTCTCTCTCACTTCTTTTTCTCTTCACTTCCCTCTTTTTGAATTTATTTTCCGTTTGAAAAATTTAAATTTGACAGGGATGAAGCTCGCGTATATATTACGCCCAAGGTTTTATTGTTTTTCTTATACCAGAATACAGCCCTGGAACATAATTTGTAACATAGTAAACCGGTATATAAGATAAAATCTTTTGCCCTGAGATGAACCTTCGAAAAAATGAAGTAGGGTATTTTAAAAAATAAACAACTATGTCGACATTACAAATTTCATTATATTTGTTTTTATTTTTTGTTCTCATGGTGTGATATCATCAGTCATTTCGGCGTAGTGTGACTGAACCAGTTTTGTTATTGGTAGTGCCTTTAGTGCGGAGTAATTTAATACAGATATTTTTCGTTCTGAGTGTTGTCCTTGAGGGTTTCTCCACCGTGCTGAATACAGCACCTAACTAACTCTCCCAACTTTTATCACAAATCAGCTTACTCGAAATAATCGAATATTGGCGAAAAAATTAATTCGAACTTAAATTGTTTCATGATCGCTTTAAAATTCGATGTTGAATCTGGAATCATTGTTATAGCTGACGTTAACGAAATTTCTATATATTGTTGATAAAAATTTAAAGCAAGACCTTTCTGTTTTCGACTTAAATATCCTTCTTCGACCAGGGTAGGAGTACTGTTTTACAGAATGCTACCTATTACTCGGGTTGCCACCCGTACTTTATAGTAAAGTATTGTACGTTATTTCAGGTACTCTATACCTTAAGAGAACTTGTTTTTCTTGATTTGATTTTTCCGGGTTTTCCGAAATTATTTACTACACAGAAATAAAGGTAATATCTGCTTCATAAAAGCTTGTAATGTCTATTTCTGCGACATCAGTATTCACAGAGAGCTTTTTCTGTGGTGAAATGGCGAGACGAAAGAAACAAGCTTCTCTGAACATGATAGAAAAATCATTATTTATATTTAATAAGCCTTCCCAAAACTAATAAAAATATGTTTTTAAATATAATAAAAAAAATCAATGATACTTTATATTGACACTATACACTTTTTTATTGCCTGTAAACGCCATTGTACTTTAATTCTAAGAAAACATAGTGGCAACCCTACCTATTACCTAGACTGCTTCTTTCGAAGACTACTTCCCCTCATGCTACCTGATGTACTATATGGTATTATATCAGGTATTGCAAGTATACATAGGCTACATGTTACTAGTATATCGTCGTTGCAAATTTAAAATCTATGTGACAATTTTGTCATAAACGAGTTATTTATATATTTTAAAAGCAATTTTGTATACCTACACATTGCAAAAGCTCCTATGTGAATATCTTAATTCATTTTTAAAGTATTCGCTAATTAAAAAAATTAAGATTTTTTATCCTATGTGCAGAAAAAATTAAATGTATAAATATATATGCTAAATGATACATTATATAAGACAATCTTTATTTCAATATATTATAATTCCTTTATACTTAATTATACCTAAAAAATCAAGAACGTTTTTTAGATTTTTTCAGGAAACTGGTTTTTTCGTTTTTTCGAAAAGTTACTTTTTACACATAGGAGATTTTAAATTTGCAACGACGATATGTTCTCTAAAATAATGCGTTGAAATTTCAGGTATGGTGTTCATAGCGGGATTTATCGTGATCTTGTCGGCGCTGATGTTCTTCTTCCCGCGTCAGATCAAGCAGAGTCCGTTACCGCCGCCGCCTAAGAAGAGCAAGGAGAAGACTGAGTCGTTCTTAAAAGGTAATAAATTGCTTTACATATATATATATATATATATATATATATACTAGCGGGCCCGGCAGACGTCGTCCTGCCCCAAAAAAAATCTGGGACCCGATAGCAGCGCCCTCTACTCCAGTCTAAAAGTGACACCGGCTTAAATTGTTGAGTTACTAATATGGCTATTAAAAATAGGGTTGATGGTAGAAGGGTGAAAATTTAGGGTCGTATGTATTTTCAATGCCACATAATAAAAAATATTTAAAAAAATCCAAAAAGAAATAAAAATTTGGGCTGGATACCCCTTATCATTAAGGGGTTTGAAAAATAGATAGTAGCCGATTCTCAGACTTACTGAATATGCATAAAAATTTCATAAGAACCGGTCAAGCCGTTTCGGAGGAGTATGGAAACGAACACTGTGACATGTTACTAATATTCCTATTTGGAGGGGTCAAATAAGCTCGAAGCAGGTGCTAAGAGTGGGTACGACAATAGCCCAAGAGGGTCAGGATCCAATACGCGACTCTCGCGTTATCGGGTCGGAGTCGGCCCTTCTACCGTTGAGCTATTGAGGCTTCGTCATAATTAATTCGTAATCATTAATCATTAACGAATTATTTATCTTATTTTTGTTTTTGTATATGATAAGTTTTCACTGTCATAGAACCTATTTGATTAAGAATTCTAGATTAAATTTTAATGAGATGCATATGAGATATATTTTTCATAAAAAAGTTGATAGTGATAATGGCATGTTTGTCACGCTATGTATATAAGGCCTTATCACACTGACGAATTGCGAATTCAAAGCCAAGCAAGGCGACACAGGTCGTCGGCAGTTACACAGCGAGCGCGCGGCGAACACGGGAGCACAACAGGCTCGCTCCGAATATTGCTGTCGACCTCATATTGTGCTCGTGTTAAATAACGTGATTAAAAAATAGAAATAACTGTCCCTCTTCACTTTAACCGGTACGCGCAAATAAACATTGAAATAATCGAAATTACAACTCAGTTGTAATAACATTCGCTCGTAAATATATTTTTAAATTAAGCTTGGTTTTTTTTGGATAATGTTTGGATTGAGCTTGTTTATACATGTGAAATAATAATAATGGCGTGCACTGTGCTATATTGTTTAAGCCGAGCGGGTGTTTTGGTACAGAATAATAATTTCGTCAGAATCCATATCTGTTACTAAGTGTTCCAAACGCGGATACCAAGCTTCGAAGTCGGCATCTTCACGTATTCGCCGAGCGCTAGCTACGAACTCGCTTAGTACTCGCTTCGCATTGAACTCCCAGTGTGATAAGGTCCTTAAAAGCAGTTCTTTGGATCTATTAGGATAATGGTTGTTATTGTGTATTAAGATAAACAAGCCGTACTTTATATAAAATGAATAAAATTCTCAATAGTGAATATAATTTGTCAATATTAAATTTTTATATTAGAATTTTTGGTATTAGGTATTATAAAGAAAATACTATGTTTTTTTATATCGGCAAACAAGCATTCGTTCAACTGATGATAAGTGGTCACCATAACCTATGAACGCTTGCGTCACTTAAAATATCTCATGTACGTTGCCAACCCAAGGAATAAAAGGGAAGGAATAAAAAGGGAACAGGGGGTTGGGAAATTGGGCCTCCGACGATGCCACTCATCCCACGAAACAAAACAGTACCGTTACTTTACGTATTTATTTTGGCTCGACTCAGGAAGTCTAGTACTTCCTCGGTCGAGCCGGCCCATTTATGCTGATCATAACGAATCGATCAGTTCTATCGTTAAGAGTTTTTTTTATTTATTTTTCATTTAACTAAGTTGGCAAATAAAGCATACGGCCCTACTGATGGTAATCGGTTGCCGTATCCTATGACCGCTTGCAACACCATTATAAGATGCCACTCACGCGTTGCCAACCTCGAGATATCGGTACGTAAACGGTGGTACCTACCTAGTTCACCTACTTGCAACAAAAGACCTACCGCCTGTATGACTGATTTTACTGGTGGAATAATCTCTGCTGTGGTCGAGATTATTCCACCAGCGGGTGATGGTGTCGTCACGTCCCGACGCCTTAATCTCTACAAGCAATGATTTATATCCAAAATCTTTGTTTCCAGATTTCTTCGCGACGATAAAACGGCAGATCACTAACGACATTCTAATGTGGCGTACAGCGTCGTCGGTCCTTCATCTGATGCCCATCAGCGGAGTGTACTCCTTCCTGCCTAAATACTTGGAAAAGCAGTTCCGCTTGCCAACGCACGATGCCAATCTTGTCTCGGGTGAGGTACTAGAATTACCGTTTGTATTGGTAAACAACTTTTTATTTTAATCTAGAAGTATAAATGAGTGACGAAACAATGTGAAATATGTGTTCAACTGATAAAAGACGTAGCCGTGTCACTGCCGTGGCTGTCAATACGGGACTCGCTGAAAATCAGTGTTAGGGCCACAGCGTCTTAACGAATACTGAGCGAGCGTCCGATTGACATGGAATGCACTGTTGCATCGTACCATGTTCACAGTTTTGCGTTCAGTCGTATGTATTATGTTGTAGTGTTTTTTTTTAAATATTTTATTTGTTTTGAAATTTATTTTTATGTTAATTATTATTATTGTTTTATTTTTTTAAATTATTTTTATACATACCGCTAGCATTAAATCATTGTACTGTAAACTAACGTAATGTAACAGTGTTTTGCTGTGTCAATAAAGTTTTTATTATTATTATTATTATTAAAAGTATTTATTCCTTGGTAAAAGAGTAAATTACTTAATACAGTCGTTTTAATTTGAGGTATTTTCTTGTGAACTCGCGCAATTTTTTAGGACTCTTCAATTAATTTGCTTCTTATGAGAAATGATAATTACGAGTATTTGGGAACAATTGCTGCCGTATACGTGAATAAGTTATAAAGTTAAATAAATAATAAATATATTTTTTTTCGTGAAAATGGTATCAAACAGGATACATATAGTCAGGGTTTTTTAAAAATTTTTTGTGCGGGCACGCGCTTTCCCTGAGGAAATTTCGACAATATCGACAAAATAGCCATAAAAAAAATAAACAATTTGAAAAAAATAAAAAATCGTATATTTGGCTACAATTAATATTATGTATGTAATGTATTGTATAAAAATTATGGTCTTACAACTTTCGAGAATTTGCGTGTCCCCAAAGAACATGTGCCAAAAAAGGCGTGTAATAATAATATATATATCCTATGGAAAGATACGTCACACGCTAACTACGTTTGGGTCATGTTGCATGCTTGTGAGTTCGTTACTTTGCGTTGGTGTTGAATTTACGAAGAAGCACCAGTGATTCTTTGACATTTTACTCGTATGTGAGGGTCTGTCCAGTGTCCATATATATATAGTAAGTCTATCGTCGGTCGATATTATTTTGTCTTTACGATCAGCCAAGTGAATTTGCCATTTCTATTTCAGGTCTGGGTGGTATACTGGTGATGGGGCTGGGTATAATCACGTCAGGGGTGGTGATCCTCAAGCTGGTGCCGACGGCGCGTCAGGTGGCAGCCTGGACGGCCGCCACAGCGGCTATATATAGCGCTGGTGAGCTACTAGATTTTTACTTTAAAACATTTAAATTGAGGAATTTTGTCTAATAATTTTCCATTACGTCAAACATCTCTCATTTTCATTATAACAGTTCATCCCAGCACAAGTGGGCCGGCTCGACCCCCCTGTCGAATATACTGTAATTTCTTGTACTGAACACCGGCGTAAAGTAACAGTACCATCAGGAGGTACCATCCCCCCTCTTCCATCCTACCCCTAGCGTTGGCAACGCGCATGTGATATTTCATGTATAACCTTTCATAGATTACTTATCATCAGGCGGACCGTATGCTTGTTTACTAACTGTCATAATATAAAAAAAAAATGGTCGACATGGGAACTCACTCACCACCACCACCTCCTTCTCCACCTCGGCTCTTTGTCGATTGCGCGATAATCTTCCGCAATTATGATGAGCAAAGCAATTGAATTGCGTGTGTCAGGTATGGTGGTGCTGATGTTCGTGAGCTGCCCCGAGGAGAGCTACCGCGCGCTGTCGGCCGCCGACGTGGGCAACCTGTCGTGCAGCGCGGCGTGCCACTGCCACGGCGCGCCCTACGCGCCCGTCTGCGGACAGGTTCGTACGGCCTCTAACCACTCCTTGTGTGTCCGTTATGGGCCAGAAACCGAGAGAGGGCCGATCCTGAACGACAAAGAAGGCGGTGGCTTCGATCACCTGCCCCTATACCCGGGGCTATATAAATAAGGCATGCCCTCGGGTCGTGGACGCGCAGAGTGGGGTACCTGTGATGAGCGGCCCTGTGGAGGAAGGCAGCCGGTGTGGTCCCGACTGCCGT
This sequence comes from Hestina assimilis, assembly GCA_023373885.1. Taxonomy (NCBI): domain Eukaryota; kingdom Metazoa; phylum Arthropoda; class Insecta; order Lepidoptera; family Nymphalidae; genus Hestina; species Hestina assimilis. Next base: position 3,471,574 of record CM041740.1, on the reverse strand, counting down.
ACGTTTGCATGGGAAGCGCTGGGGGTTTTTACCATCTCGACCCCCCGAGACCGAGCTCCGTTACGGAGCACCGTGATTGTCAGGTCGCGTTGTTATGTTCTGCGAGAGTTCCCGTAACCTGACTAATACACAGAGGTCGGCCACCGAGGAGGTTTTAGTGGGTCCCCATGACTTTTCCACCTTGTCATGAAACCCCAAATAGCCCGGTTCTCCTCCCCAGGACGCCAGGTATCTAGTAGTAGATTTCCTCCCCGACAGCAAAAAAAAAGACCTTTAATCACTACCACTACATAGTATAAAACAAAGTCGCTTTCTCTGTCCCTATGTATGCTTAAATTTTTAAAACTACTCAATGGTATTTGCGGTTTTTTTATAGATAGAGTGATTGAAGAGGAAGGTTTTTATGTATAATAACATCCATTAAATAGTGGATAAAAAAAAATTGAGGTTTGCTGTAATGAATAAATCAAAACTACTGGCTCGATTTTAATCATTTTTTCAGTGAACGACATAGGCTATATATTTTATACCCGTGCAAAGTCGGAGGGGGTCGCCAGTATATAATATTCTAGAGGCTCTGTCTTTGCGTTAAATAATTTTTGAAGTTTATCCGGGGGTCCGGAAACATATACATGGACCAATAAACATGACTGTATGGTCAATACAAACATCTGCTCCGAGCATGAATTGAACGCGCGACCTGTGGCGCTTAAGGCAGGTTCGCTACTCCTGCACCACAACGTCGTCAAAAAGTCCAAAACTGATTGTACGAAAAAAAATCCATATACATAATAATCAAAAAATCAAGAGGACGGATTGAGAAATGCGACTTGTTGAATAGCTGGGACAGACATACGAAACCATTTTTGCCTAAGCTTTCATCTTCACGCTCACTCAGTTAATACGCGAAGAGAAATTTTTGTACAGCTTTTTAAAAAAAAAAATACGCTTCCGGAGGATAGTGAGCTTGTCACTAAAAAGTCAGTCAGCTCAAAAATAAGTGTACACAAAGTAAAAAAATCGTCCACTTTCTTATCTTCTTAAATTTGGATCAGCTAAAGAGATAAGTTATTTCATATGGTATCAATATTTTTTCACAGGATCTCTACACGTACCAGTCGCCATGTCAAGCCGGTTGTCTGTCCAGTATGCAGTTGGACAACAGCACGTGGCTGTACTATAACTGTTCGTGTGTCAACGGAACTCTGCAGGGCGACAAAGCTTTTAATACGTAAGATTATACTGTAATTATTTATTTAGACGGATTCCGTAAAAACAAATCCTAATAATGACCTTGTCGCCGCAATTGTGACTTATGAGCCACGTTCGGTGCGAGCATGGATTAGTATCGTTTATTCACTTTACTTACCATTGCTGTATAAGCTGTTCTATATCGGAAGTGGTTCAAGAGCACGTAGCAATGTAATGTGCAACTTAAGGTATCGTCGTGCTTTGCGTTTGTAGTAATGATAGCATGAGTAGGAGAAATGTAACGACATAATTTAAATATTTCTGTTACCCTAAAATTAATTACGCATAATGATTACGCATAGTTGAATTTAGCACGGATTCGATTTCACAAAATTATGAGAAATACGCGGTTCGCAAAGAATAAAATAACTGCGCCGTGATGCCTGTAAAAATTATCGGTGCCGACTTTATATTTGCCCTTCGAAGCAAGCCACTCTAATGAATTATTAAGGTTTACGTATTTATAAATTGACCGCACTCAGAGCTAAAGTCCCATCACGTGAAGCTATAAATTTAGTAAATAAAGAACTTCCAATATGTTACTTGGCGACAATGCAATCAACAATAATTATTACAAAATAAATCAACTCAAAGTAACATAAGAGCAATAAGGAACTATTTAGCAACTGTATTTGGTCGGGTAATATTTTGTGGTACAGCGACGCGTTTCACCCATGGTACGTAAACATTTGGGTCGACATATTGAAATAAGTTCATGCTCGTGTGTTGGGCTCGTTTTTCGTTATTGTTGAATTTATTATTTTTAATCAGTTGAATATTTTTACTAAATTATTCTTACTTTTAATTGGTGCGATGTGGTATTTCTGTTATTTGATCCAAATGTTACCAGCCCCTGAATTTTGTTTTAACAAAATTGATAGCTTCTCGTGGCGGGTGCTATTCTCAACGAGCGTAGTTGGATATGAGTATCCCGGCGTCGGGATGTGACGACCCCATCGCCCGCTTTTGGGATAACCTCTGTCACAGCAGAGATTATTCCACCAGTGCAATCAGTCACACTAGTGGTAGGTCTTTTGTTGCAAGAGGCCGGCTAGGTAGGTACCACCGCAGTGTCAAATATTCTGCCGCCAAATAGTAGTCCTTAGGCACTACTGTGTTCCGGTTTGAAGAGCAATGTACGCTAGTGAAATTACTGGGTGGACGAGATTTAAGAACTAATATCTCGAGGTTGGCAACGCGTGAGAGACACCTACTAATGGTGCTGCAAGCGCTCATAGGCTACGGCAACCACTTACCATCAGGTGGACCGTATGCTTGATTGCCAACTTCTAACATAAAAAAAAACGAGTTCTGACGATAATAACTTACAGTATCGAGCGATACGACATATCGGACGTGCCCGACGACTTCACGACGAGCGGGTTCGCCGTGAGCGGCGAGTGCGGCGGCGCGTGCTACCAGATCTACGCGTTCATCGCGATCTTCGCGGCCGTCATGTTCGTGCACGCCAGCGGGGAGGTCGGCGCCGTGCTGCTCATCATACGCTGCACCGACAAACATGGTGAGTATGACCTGCCCTGTCGGCCCTGCAGGCCTTGACAGCGTCACTGGATGGGTGGGCCGTAAAAAGGGGTGTTTGAGAGTAAAACTGATACTTCAATTATTTGTTTTTTGTTTGCAATGATAGTACTTCTCCATCCGAATTCGCCCATTCAGGCTGAAAATAGTATCACACATATACAGTATGCAAAGACTACCATTAGGACTACCCATATTCATAGGCGAGTGATCGGTAAACGATCGGTAGGTTAAGCAACGTTAGGCGCGGTCAGTCACTAGATGGGTGATCGCATAATGGTTTTCAACCTGAACAACGCTGACACTAGGTTGGCCACTAACTCGATAAGAATAAGAAGAACTACCAAGACAAGGATACATGTCTAAAGATATATCCCCTGAGCGGGAATAAAACCCTCAACCACTAAACAGATTTGACAATATCGTTTCATGTAAACAGTCGCCGTCGTTTTTTTAGTCTGTTATCGTTTCCAGACAAGGCGATGGCGATGGGCGTGATCCAGTTCGCCATCGGCGTGTTCGGGAACGTGCCGTGCCCGATCGTGTTCGGCGCCGCCGTGGACGCGGCGTGCCGCCTGCGCGACTCCGCGTGCGGGCTCGTGGGCGCGTGCGCGTCCTACGACAGCGACAGCCTGCGGCACTTCTACCTCGGTGAGTGCGACGCACGGCAGGCGGCGGTGTCCGGCGTCCTGGGGAGGGGAACCGGCGGAAACCTCATGGGGACCCACTAAAACCTCCTCGGTGGCCGACCTCTGTGTGTTTGTAAGGTTGCGCGAACTCGCGCAGAACAAACCAACGCGACCTGACAATCACAATCCTCCAATTGGTAGCGGAGCTCGGTCCCGAGGGGTATCGAAAGAAAGCTATATGTGGCCATACACCGCCATAAACTGTAACTGACCGCCATTTTACCCGACACAACGCTACACACATCGACAGACAGCGATATGAAGCGCCATTCACCGCCATAAACTGTAACTGACCGCCATTTTACCCGACACAACGCTACACACATCGACCGACAGCGATATATAGCGATACACCGCCATAAATTGTAACAGACTGCCATTTTACCGGAAACAACGCGATACACATCGACAGACAGCGATAATTAGCGATACAACGCCATAAACGATACAACGCTCCATTGTGACGCAGCGGTAGCGCACCCGTCTAAAGCACCACAGATCGCGGGTTTGATACCCGCTCGGAGCAGATGTTTGTATTGACCATACAGGCATGTTTTCGGTGTGGGTGTGGTTGTATGTTTCCGGACTGCCGGTACAGGATATAGCTATCCTAATGGGGGTCGTTGAGTGTGTACCGTTTTATTTTTATTTTTTAAAGTTGCGAGTTCTAGCCTGATCCTCTTGGGCTATTGTCGCACCCATTCCTAGCGCAAGCTCCGAGCTTATTTGAAGGGACAACGGGAGCATTAGTAATGACTAAAAAAGTATTACTACCGCGACACATCACGACACTTATCCAGATCTAGATAACAAGTGACACACGAAATACTCATCTTGAAAGAAGACACTTGTGGTTTTATATGAATCTAGACACAAAAGCGACAACCCACAAAAATTACTAAATAGCCAACTAGTCATTTACCAATTACTTATCAGTATTATTAATATGATTATATATAATTTGAGCACCGCCTATCATAATTTAACTTTATTGCAATATTATAATGATAAACTTAATTGCAGGTCTGTCAGCCAGTCTAATGTTCCTCGCGTTCATAATGGACATGCTCGTGTGGAGTCGCGCGGGACGCATCGACATGAACCCCGCCGACCGCCCCCCCGACTGCGACCCGCTCCCCTCCGACACGCCGCTCTGAGCCCCTTCTACCACCCCCGCTCTCCCCCTCGACCACACTGGAGTGCATTTTCTTCCCCCCCGCGGTCGTGCGCTCCTCCTCTCTTTGACTGCGCACGCGCGCTAAAACAGTCAATCATCGCATGAGTATGAAATACTGTCTTCATTAGTGTCTATCATCACAAGTGATAATTATCATCGTCACAGCTATATTGAATAGTAATTGTATTTATATTTTCAAAATGCCTTCAAACTTTTGTATTCGATAGATATACGTTGCAATCGATATGGCGTTCGGAAGGAATTTACGAATATCGTAATACTTATTTACATGTTTTGTCGTTGAATTTTACATTTTTTTCGTTTTATATTTAAATATATACTTAGAAAATTATACTTTTTCGATGAAATAAAAAAATCATAATAATTAAAATAGGTACCTAGCACGCTTTGCAGTGCGGACGAGAGAGAAAAACAACACACGATTTTTTTTATTAATTTTCCGATATTTTATATTTAATTATGACTGAACAATTGTATAATTTTATTGCATTTTATTATTTATACATTAAATACAATTAGTATATTGTTTTAATTTGTGCTCAATTTTATGAAATAAAATGAATTTGCATAATAATTTTAATGGCTCGAAAGTATTTTATATTTCTTTCTTATCTGCAATTATTACTATTTTATCGTGTAAATAGTATAATATTTCTTAAAATAATTAATTTTATAGGAGGGAATTAAGGTCTGGTTTTAACCGCGAAGTCCCGAAACGTATAGTTTTAATGTAATAACGATATTGTACATTTTTTTTTCTACAAAGAAATCACATTAGTGGGACTGAGTTTTAAACTTTGTGTCCACTGCCTTAAAACAGATAAAATATGCATTTTTAAATAAACCTTTATACACACTTGATTCATGATAATGCAGTGGTCACATAGTTTTACATTTTTTTTTCGATTATTGCGAATTATATGGCTAGTGATTAGAATTTTATATTAGATAAGTGCAAGTTTTTATACAAATTACTGCTAAATATATGTTATGTAAATATATTAAAAACAATTGAACAATGAAATAATCACCTAATAATTAGTATAATTTAGGCATCTGTTATTAATTGTGTTAGCGAGTGTTTTATTTTTAAATATTTATATCGATTTTTAACATCACAACGATAAGTGGTTTTTATATATAATTATTGAATATTTTTGCAATAATAATTTAAAGTGCCTATTATATTCATGTGCCCGATTTTTATATTGTGGCAACCCTACATAATAGAATATTTTTAAAAAGTTGTCGTTGATTTTAGTTATACGACATTTTTGTAGAATAATAATGTTTGAATTATTCCTTATATATAAATGACTTTTCTTTTGCTATATATTATATGTTATATTATTACTCTTTTTATATTTATAATTATATAAAAGTTAATTATGGCAAGCTATAGTTACAAATTTTGCAATATTATTATATATTACCTTTCTCATAATAATGGAAGGGCTAATAAGGCTGGGTCATGTGTAAAATTATTAGTAAAAATAGGTTATAGGTTAATGAGGAAATGTTAAAAAAGTTTTTATTGTCTGTGATTTTTATCACACAAAGATATTATATTATATTTTTTTTTTCATCATTTACTAGTAAGTACATTTCCTAGTGCAATATAAAATAGGCGCATTTAAAAATATAGTGTAAATGGTCTGTTCCAAAATAGGTGTCAAGTCGACTCCGAAAACTAACGTTTTTTTTCATGTTAAGAAATTGGCTGGAAAAATGAGATTGGCGTAGTTTAATTATTTGATGTCCGACATGTTATGGAACAGATATTAATTACGAACGTCACTGCCAAAAAAAACGCGGGAAAACAATTTTTATATCCGAAATAGTTTTTACAATAGCCAACAAAAGTTAACATTGTCTATGTACATATACTACATAATATACATATAAACATATTTTTCCTAACACTTATAAAATGTGCATTATATCCGTGCAATGTTTTTAACAAAAATTAATTTAAATATATATTTTTTAAAATCTAAAATTTTAATTGTAGATGCGATCGAATTTTACTTTTTAATTATTGTATAGAATAATTTTACTGCATTTTTATATTCAATAACTAGGCGCGTGGTGCTAAAGTTGATCAGCGGAATATGTACTATATTATTGACTTTTTTATTTTGCTTTTTTGGGGACGCCATTTTGTTTTTGTAGATAAAATTAACAAACAAATTAGCTGTCTAAATTTTATCATCCCATTCAAAATAAAAAATATGTAATAAATAAATTTATCCTCACACTACCCTGTAATTGTTAACAAATAAAAAAATCTTAACGAAATGACTATACATCATATTTTTACAAATTACATCATATTTTTTTATGTCAGCATTATAAATATGCATTATAAATATGGTATATGCACAATAATTGTAATCTGTGGGACAAAATTTTTGTACCATTTTCTCTTCAAAGACAGTTCATAAACATAGACGTCCCTAAGGCTTGTAAAAAAAGCAGTATTAAAGTTGTTTTTATAGCTATATTGTAACTTACGCCATTTAATTAATACTGTTTGCTAATTTATATACATATTTAGGACAAATTTTACCTATATCTTCTACATATATTATTCTTATTATATTCTCTTATATTCATTGGCGTACGCAGCGAAAGGGTTCATATTTACACGCGAAAATAATAGATTCCTCTACCTTCTAGACTTAAAATAAGGAAATCTAAAACCGGTCAAGTGTGTCTCGGACTCGAACCATACGGTCCAACTTTCAAAACAAAAAAAACTCAATTCTCTGCTTATTATGGTTCTTGATAGCGGAGGCCTAGTAATAGGGTTTTGTTGTCTTAATTTGGGTACGGAACTCTAAAAATCAACCATGCTTGTTTGAAATAACTAGTTAAAGTAACCTTCGTTGCCCCGAACAAAAAAAAAACTATAGTTTATCAGTCCGACCCTTAAATAAAATCCTGCGTACGCGTGTAGCGTAGATAAATTTGTTGTTTGTTGCTGTCGTGTGGCTTAGGAATCATAATATATCTTCATAGTAATGAACACAATTAACTAGTCTATCATTTAGTGCTAACGTATACCTCGTCATAGATGTACCGTACGTACGTACAGTAACATTAAATTGACAAAATTATCTTTGATATCGACTTCCGTTCTCTATGATTTTTAAGTGATTTTTTTTTTTAATTTTATTATTTTTTTTTTACATTGCTATACTTAAAGATTAGTGCCGAAACAAATTTTAAGTACATTTTTTTCGATGTACCTACGCAGTTAGTACAATTGCATTACGACGGATTTTATTCAGTCAATTAAAAAGTATCTCTAGCTTGGTAAAAGTGTGCAGCGTGGCATCAAAAATTAATTTTTAGTACGTATATTTTAATTTAGCTTGGTCTAGCGTCTCTTTCACACGTGGCAAGATGGAAAGAGATAGTTGTATTAAATTAGGGAATGGAAGTCGAAATCGTTAAAATATTATCTATTTAGATTTGTAAATGATGAATATGGTATTCAATTTGATTATTCAATGTACATCACAAAGAGATGTTTATCCTTAAGTATATGTATGGGCATACGAGTAGTTTAAAAGTTTTTAATATCTTTATAGAGATTTGCCATAAATTGTGTTAAGAACAGCTTTGATAATTGAATATAGATATATTCACAGATTTAGAGTAGGAAATATTATTGTTTGTGTTTTTTAATGTTATAATTATTTAATATATTAACGCCTTTAGTACCGTGTATGCTCATACGATTTTAACATAAGATAGTGTAATTTTTAGTTATAAAATTGTACCAAAATATCACAAAGAAATGTTTAGGTGAATTACAATTTACTTAGCGAATATGTACGCGTTTGTCATAGACCTTCTATTGACAATAGACGGGCCCTTTTACACAGACAAAATGTCAAAGAATCGCTGGTGCCTTTTCATGAATTCAACACCAACGCACGCTAACTTCATTCTGTATGACGTGTACAGTGAAGTTGGCTTGTGGCTAACTTCATGATGAGACCAGTAAGATATTTGTCTATATGTAAGCTTTTGTCTATAGTTTATAGTAAGTTTATGACGTTTGTACTCGTATTTTTTCACAGTTTAAGTAGTGATAAGTTTTAAAAGGATTTGTTTGGAATGTATGTCCATTTTAATCATATAATACGAAATCTGGTCATGATTCCGGTACAGCTTTGTAATTTTGTAACATCGATGTATCATTAGATTTGTTACTGTGACATTAGTCACGTATTTTTTTATTATTTGTAAATAAAAACTTTATTGAGATATATTTTTTGTTTTCCTCCATTATTCCAAACCGCAAAGATATAATAGAGTGATAACAGGTAAAGTGACTAACTTCAACAAAAACATGGCTCCTTGTTATTTTTATGTGGTATTTTTATAAAAAGTAAACTATTTAAGTATTTTTGATTTCAATTGTAATATTTATTTAAAAAAAAAGAACTTATTTACTAAAGGGCCGGATCGACCGGGGAAGTACTACCCTCTAAGTTCTCAAAGTACATCGGTGTCAAGTAACGGTATCATTAGGTACTGTTGCGTTTCGTGCCATGAGTGAGAACGCTGTAGGCAAAATCTCCCACCCCCTCTGTTCCCTTCCTTTTTTCCCTTCTCATCCTGTCCCCCCTGTTCCTTGGGTTGGCAACGCGCTTGTAATACTTCATGTATTGCGCGCGTTCATAGGTTGCGTTGACTGCTCACCATCAGGCGGACCGTATACTTGTTTGCCAACCCTCATAACATAAAAAAACTTCTATATGATAAATGATTGTTAATGAAAGATGATGTCACAAAATTTTTGTCTTCCGTCCCGGCTTCGCACGGGTGGAGATAAGATTTTTATATTTTTGTTGATATTATTATTTATTTTATTGAAGACAGGATCTTTAATATTGTAGAACATACTTTCGTTCTATCATCAATAGATGCCGCAGCCCCTGCGACGAAATACGTTTTAGGGCACTTTTTACACCTTGGATTACGTTAGTTAAGTTTTAGTAAGGATCCCAACTCTTTTCTTGCAATAAATATAGCCTATGTTACTCAGGGTGAATGTAGCTTTCCAATGGTGAAAGAATTTTTGAAATCGGCATAGTAGTTTTTGAGTTTATTCATTACAAACATACACACTAAAATACAAATCTTTATAATAGTATAGTAGATAAGTTATATCTTTATAATAGTATAGAATAATAACAAGTGGCTTACTATTGACTTTTATTGTTATTGAAATGACGGCCTAAACTGAGCTGGATCGCAATTTCATACCATGACATATATTGTCATGCTCATATTAAATCTGAATGGGTTTACTGTAAGAATTCGGTTCGAAATGTTAAGCCCGCGGATAATTTTAACGCTTATACATACAATACTGTTTTATTATAGTAAATAAAAGTGTTGATAATAACGAAAACCTCCATTTTAAATATTTATCTTCTTTGATATTCATAGATAATAAATTAAAAGCGATTAATTATTATTAATAAATAATAAAGTAAAAAATCCATTAGATAAACGATAAAAAGTTTTTATGTATATTTTAAGGCATCACAGTATACTTTAAAATCTCATTAATTATAAGAAGAGGCATAAGCGGCAGCGGCGGAGTTGAGGAATGTTTGAGCGCGTTTTGATGTCTTCGAGCCATTGCCTCCAACTGCGTTATTGCAACTGAAAAAAGAGTGCAATGCCTAAATGAATCATGCATATCTTATTCTAAAAGTTTGACTCTATTATGGTATACATTTAATATTATTTGATTAGATTTTATATAGCCCAGTAAATAGAAAACTTAGACTTTAACCTAAAGTACAAGACGTTACAAGTAATTAATTTGGGTTTAAAATTTGTCTCGGACTTATTTTACGGTGTAGAAAAACATTGTGAGGCAACCTGTGTCTTTCAGAAAAGTCTACAAATTGTATATCAATAAGTATACTAATTGTCTACTATATCAATAAGTATACTAATTGTGTACTCTCCAATCTGCAATTGTATATTCTCCAATTTGCAGTGAAGTAGCATGTGGATAAGCTACTAATCTCTCCTTAACAGGATATAAAGTATTTTCTTTTCTTTATTATTACCTTTGTTATCACCACAGCTATTCCATTGGTATAAGACACTTTCAAATTAAAATCTTAACATTATCATATCATATATATATATCTGTGTAAAAACTTTCAACCCGTCGAATAAGTGTAATACGCAGGTTTTGGTAGAAATACCGGGAATAATGCTTGGAAAGAGAGAGAGAGTAATATTACGTACTTGTTACCATCACATTCGTTACTTTCACTGGAACTGCTACTGCTACTGCTGCTGCTGTTGCTATTGTTGTTGTTGTTGTTGTTACCACCACTTGCTCCTGTATTCGCTCCCCCGTTGCCTTTACCTCCGCTTGCACCAGTTGAACCTACTCCACGCCTTATTCGTTTTGCTAATAAAAAATAATTGTGTTTGAAAAAAAAATCAGCTACTGTCATAGAGTCGTGTTGCTTTTAGCAACAAGCATCTTAGAGCCTAAGTATGGCAGCACGGCGGGGCAAGTGATTTTTGATAGAGGCTAAACGTATGTATTTGCGTCACCGACATGTTTCGTGTGATGTGGTGCGTCAGATTGGCGCCGCGCGTGCATGTTGGACTCTTTGGATTTTACCGGACTAATCTTAATAATTTCAATTTACAAATTTATGTAATTTAAATCATTCATACTATACTTCATAAAAAATACAGTGGCTTCAAAGTTTCTATGACTGTCTATTTTTTTAAATACAACTTATTTTCGTATCAAAAACTAATTATTAAAGATAAGAAAACTTACCAGGCAATGCGAAAGCGCTACTCACAAACAAAACAAGCAAAACAATGGAGAATAGCTTCGTCATTATTGTGTTTCTGTGGCGGAATATTATCAGACCAACCTTATATAGCCACTGGTCCCATGTGACAGGATGAACGGTGGAACGTCACTAATTTTACTTTTCGGTATGAAACGAAGGTCGTGGAAGTACACGGTTTCGCTAATTTAATTTAACTGACAATTATTCAACTAAATAAAATCATTTTGTTGTCTGTTTTGATATGAAAATTATCTTTGCATTGTAATTGGTTTTACCTTGTAATTTTTTTGTGTTGTTTTCTATTTTTTCTGGAATCAGCCAACATTACATCAACAAAAGGATCTAAGTATGAGCAATAATTTATTTCAGGTTACTTTGAAATTTATGTGACGTATTCTTTATACACTTTAAAAGGATTCTTAGATAAACATTTTAATTTAAAAAAAAATTAGCTAAGCTAAATATTTGATGTTTTTCCTTTTGGAGATTCGGTAATAATCGGTTTCAGCTTCCAATTCTAATGTTAAATATCAGAAAAGATTTGATATTTTTAAAAATATTAAATCTTATTTGTGTAACTAATGTCTTTCAATGCAATTTTCATTTATTGCTAATTCAACACCCTTACATAAAAAATCGTTAATACTTACTTATTATTATATATTATAGAAAAAGGGACGGGTGACGCATGTAATTTTCCTAGTATTGTGAATGGTAAGTTAATGTTTTGAATTAGAATGAAAGTGATAGTCGTCTTGCTTCAGTTACGCCCTTCATTAATTTAGATACAATTTAAGCCACTCTGTCTCATAACACTGGCTATACAGTCGGCTTCACTTACTTTTAAAGTACTTTTACTTTTAAAGTAGAATATTTTTTATCAATAAACTATCGACAATATGTCAGTGAAGAGGGGATAGATAAACAGTACAACTTCCATAGATTCCCTAGCTAGCCACCGTTAATATGTGGTACATTTAACATTACATTGTATATGATAATGGAAATTATAGTGAACCAGGGTTTATAAAATTGTAACGGGTTACAATGAGGTTATTTTCGAAAACATAATCGGGCTCGTTAAAATGTTTAAGTTTCGGCGTAATGTTTTTTAATTATTTTTTGTCTATTTCAATTTTCTTCTGCTGTCCTCTGCTGTTCTCGTCCTTACCTTATTAAGGTGTAAGGTCATCAGTCTGTCGAGCATGGAGTATGGTATGGTATACACTGACCGAAGGGCGCAGTTTGAAATCCGGGCAAGCCCCTCGTGCTTAACGGTGAAGAAAACATGAGGAAACCTGTATTTCGTGATTGAAATGATATGACATGTATGATGGTGCCAGTTAAATGTCCCACCTGGTTAGTACGTTGATGAAAAACTGGTAAAGTCGTAAGTAGCGTTTCGAGGTCAACCTGTTGTATCCTTAAAGGCGGCAACACATCTGCATGCCCTCTGGTGTTGCAAATGTTCATGTACGGCGGTAATCGCTTAACATCAAATAAGCCTCCTGCCCGTTTTCCCCGTTTGATAGTAATTTCATTAAAAATCATCACTAATTTAATTGAAAGAGTTACGAAGCATTATTTTCTGTATGTTTTTCCTTTTACATATTTTAATATTATGTAAAGTGTCTGAAGTAATTGTATATTATTACTAAGAAACGATTTTATGATAAATAAATAAGCAAATAGATTTTATCTAAGATAAATTATTATAAAATATATTTTCCTCAAGAAAAAAATACCTAACCTATAATTGTCGTTGTTTAAAAATTGTTAAATCTGTGTCATTACAGTACACTATTTTTGCTAAATTTATAAAATGTCACGATTTACTGAATTCGCTTTACTTTAGTATCTCCATTCATCGAGCCGATTTAGTTTCGCTTCACTTGCATAGATAAAAACAACTTTTAAGAATTAAATATAGCAGCTGTATACTTTAAATAGTGCTAATTACTAACTGTGAAATAAACAGGCTAAAAAGAAATTCTGTTATAAAAGCTGTTTGTCTTAAAAACCATGTTAATAGCTAGGCTTAATAAATACTATGGTACCTTCTACACAGTACAAAATGTGAAAGTGTCGCTGGTGCTCCATAAGAAATTCAAGAACGCAACGGCACGAAGTTAGTCATACTCAAACTTTGGTATTGTTGCAAGCCCTATGCTGGTATCCTTAAGAAAAAATAATGATTTATTTTCTTTATTTGAGATTGAGTAGCCTGATTAAATCATCATAAATACTTAAAATCATAGTACATAATAATGAATTAGAAGTTACATATTTAGCAATTACAAAAAAACAATATATTAAAAACGGATAGGACATTTTCACACACTATGAAAATATGCGATGTTTTATCATCACTACATAGTATAAAGTGGCTTTCTCTGTCCATAGGTATGCTAAAGTCTTTAAATCTACGCAACGGATTTTGATGCGGTTTTTTAATAGATAGAGTGATTAAAAAGGAAAGTTTCTATGTATATTAAAATTCATTAAATAGTGGAGAATTTTTTTTTTTTGAGGTTTCTAATGTGATGGCGTAAATAATTACATTTAAAGCGTGCGGGCCGCGGGCAGTAATGAATAAATCAAAACTACCGGATCGATTTTCATCATTTTTTCAGTGAATGACATAGGCTATATATTTTATACCCGTGCGAAGCCGGAGCGGGCCGCTAGTCAAGTATAAATTATAGTAGTATAAATTTGCTTGAATAAATTATCTCAATAAATTTCTTCTTATTTCAAATTAAAATATGTATTATTAATAGGTAGTTTTAAAAATAAAATTTTAGTTTATTGAGTGGCTACTTTAGGGTTGTATATACTCTAAGGTTGGATAATGGATGGAGGAACAAGGATCGAGAGATGGAGGATTCATCTTGATTATAATAAAAAATATTGAAGAATGAAATACCGTTTTGAAAAAATAGCTGTTATTATTTATATATAAGTAATATGGTTAACAACATTGTAAAATGTTAGATCTATATCACATTGTGCTTGTATTGCTTGCTAAGAGCTTGATGAAAACGGATGTTTTTGAGCGGTTTAGCGTCTGAAACAAAAGAGATTTAATTTTAATAATGATGACGTGACAATGAATAAAATGGAGTAAGGAATTATCTTCTAATTATTATTTATGTAATATATAACATTCTCGTGTCCCAGTTACTAATTTTTTTGGACAATTTTTTATTTTTATTTTCTTATGACGTGGCATATAACCCTGAAAATACATACAACGCGGAATTTTTACCCTTTTTTTAAATAGTGATATTACTAAATTCACAGGTGTCACTTCTGTTCACAATTAGACTGAGTTTAAAAAAAGCCTTTAAAGTACTCTATTAATTATATGTAATACTATTTTAACGTATATTTTGATTCGTAAAGTATTTGAAATTATCCATTTATTTCTCTGAAACTATAATAATTATCATAGTTATAGACACGTATATTTGTATTAAGTATAACATACAGGCTGTTTTGGTCTGGGTGTGGTTGCCGTTGAGTGTGTAGCGTTTATTTACCTTTATATATATATAATTCTACTGTACGTGTGTATGTCACTGAACTCCTCCTAAACGGCTGGACTGATTTGAATGTTTTTTTGTGCGTGTTCCAGTTGATTCGAGAATGGCTTAGATTCACAATTGGACTCAGTGGGTGGCGCAATTATCGAGTCACATTTTTTTTGGGCAGGGCAACGTCTGCCGGGGCCCTCAATTTATAATTTAACTACAATATATTTTAATCTGCAATTCAATAGTTTTTTGAAATAAGTATAATATTATTATTTTGGCTAACTCACCCGTATCCACCTTTGTGTCCGTAGCCACCGCTGCTGGCGCTCGCACTAGAACTAGCTTGGGCGTTCGCACTGCTGCCGCCGTAACCGCCACCATGTCCACCATGCCCGCCACCACCATGTCCACCGTGACCGCCGCCAAGACCACCGCCGTTGCCACCACCGAGTCCACCGCCACCGCCACCGCCGTTTCCTCCGCCAAGTCCACCGCCACCGCCATGACCACCGCCAAGGCTACCGCCGCCACCGTGACCACCGCCGTTGCCACCACCGAGTCCACCGCCACCGCCACCGCCGTTTCCTCCGCCAAGTCCACCGCCACCGCCATGACCACCGCCAAGGCTACCGCCGCCACCGTGACCACCGCCAAGTCCACCGCCGCCGCCATTTCCGCCTCCGAGTCCGCCACCACCGCTTCCACCGTGGCCACCGCCAAGTCCGCCGCCACCACCGCCGTTTCCTCCACCCAGTCCGCCTCCATGCCCTCCGCCTCCGCCTAGTCCGCCGCCAAATCCACCGCCTCCACCTCCGCCAAAGCCACCTCCGCTACCGCCGCCATGGCCACCTCCGCCTCCAAATCCACCACCGCCACCACCGCCACTGCCGCCGCTACCGTAACCTGAAAAATATCACATTTATGTTATACTTACCAACCTAGAACCAGAGGTTTCTAATTAAATTTGCTATGGCAAAATATTTGTACCCATAACATAATTACGTGTAGTTATGAATGTGTATCGCATTACCTGGTGCTGCATGTACACACGCAATGACCCCGAGGGCCACACAAGCTATCGCGAACCTTGCCATCTTAGAACTGTGCCCACCAACATCCTGCGGCAGCTTATATACGAAACTGATTATGTCATGATCAGAAAAAATATTTACAATGCTCTTCACTTGTAGGTTTTTTGTACTGATTTCATTAAGTACCTCGACACTGACCAATAGGCGATTCGGTAGAGGAAATAAGTTATATGTAATTAGTTTTAAGTATCAGGGTTTTTTTTATTCATATAGCAACAATAATTACGACCTCTAAGTAAATAAATAATAAATCACGTTTCAGCACGATCGAAACGTAAGTTAGCCGTAATAAATATTTAACAATAATATAATTTATTATGCGAGTATTTTATCTATAATTAATAGATCTAAGAAACCGTAAAATAGTCTAGAATTTTATAAATACAATTGACACTTGCGGATAAAAATCTGACAATATATTTAATACAATAAGTTACAAAGTAAATTAACAGATAATTGCTAGATTTTATCTGTGATAGGTCTCCTTGTAAGCACTAATAATTATATTTTCTGCCACTGTGTTATTCCAGACACAGTGGCCTTTGATTGTATCGACAAACTCGACAATATAACAAAAGTAACGGGTTTGACAATTTTTTTAAATAATTTCAAATTAGATTTCATAACGATAAATAAATCTGTACCAATATTACAAAGCTGAAGAGTTTGTTTGTTTTAAGGCGCTAATCTTCTTTTCGCGATGAATAGTAAATTTATCGGGAAATACGCTATATTATAACACCACGCTACGACCTATAGAAGCGGAGATTCAATGATAAATGTGACAAAAACGGGAAGAAAATAATATTTTTTTCCGTAAAAGGTATATTATACAAGTATATAGCTCTCAAAAGGTATATTATACCTTTTGAGAGCTCCCGGTGTGCTGCGTAAACAGTTAAAGTTATGGGAATTTGATGTATGATGGACTTGTCCCTCTTCAAAAGTTCTAAAATAAGCTCGCCTCAGCATAAGTCTATATATTAAGGTTGACTCAATATAATCTTTTTTATTGGTATCAAATTTGTTCTATAACATCACGGTATGTACACAGTAACCATAAACGCGAGTGAAACCGCGGGCACGGCTAGTGTTTTATATAATTTTGAAAAGTGAAGTATTGTAGATCCTTTATTTTAAAATTAAGTAACCAAATTAGTATTATATACTTTATGAAAAATATGTTTACATATTTGAGTACTGTTCCAGTTGTGATGCTACATTTTATCATATAGAAAAATTTATTATTAAACTAAAATATTTTTTTTTGACACTGCCATCTGGTGGAAGGGCGATGTGCAAGTGAGACAGCAATACGTCAACGACAAATGGAATAGACAGAGAAGGACGACAGGGTTGTTCCTCTCATATGTTTATTGGGATTTGAATCAGGTAAGTACTCAATAAGCGTTTCAATAGTAGGTAAAACGCCACTATTAAATAAAAATTTTCTACTAGAGCTTTGCTGTTTCAGAACGAATGGGTTGGCTCGACCGGGACACTCGAAAACAGAATATCGTCGTGAAGTAGCCGTGTCTATAATATTGTTGTCTTTTGATCAAAGAGGGTCAGAAGCCCAAATTCTTTCTTCTTAACTTAACTAACTTAACTTTAACTTTCTTCAGGTGGTAATGTACAATGGCATTTGGTGTTACATGTCAGTCAGTACGTCAGGTACAATTTTTTTGGCACCTTTCTCCCGGTCACATTTTTTTTTTTTTAATAAAAATCTCGAGAAAACCTAAGTAAAGTATGGGCGGATAGCTATACTGAATGTATATAGTGTAGTGACGTACTAAATATTTTGCTTAAACGATTATCAGATAATATACACTGTTTATTATTCTTAGAAATACGAAGTACATTCGCTGACTAGGAAATATAATAAACTTAATATACCCTCTGTCATGTTGAATTGAGGAAAATTTTGTTTTAAATTTTTATTCGTGCTTTATATTTTTTAGAGCATTATGATATCATAGGTTTTATATTTACTTATAATTCACATTACAAGTGTTAAATAAATTCAGTGGAAATTCCAATTATGATTAAATTATTTAAATTAGAGTTCTTTCCAGCTTTATATAGCGACGAGCTTCTGCCAGCGGCTTAATATAAAGTATAAACTTTCAACCTTCATTTCACCTCTTCAGTTGTAGAATTTTGGAAAATGTTAAAACATATCTTAATTATTCGCCAAAAAACACAGTCAAAAAACGAGACCGGTTGCGACCGCGAACGTAACCCACTCACCCTAATGAACGACCTCCGATGAGTCTGAAACTAGTCGGTACCTAATCCGATTGAACGTGAGTGTGAGCCGTTTCAATTTTACATTAAGTTAGAGTAAAAAAATTAGGAAAAAAATATTTCAAGTTAAGGCCAGGCGTTGATATGCCATGTATCGGATTGATTTTTCAAACATGTGTCCTCCAAGGTTCAGGTCTCTACGATCAGCCGTTTAGGCTGTGCGTTGATCCGTCAGTCATTAAGGACAAAGTGTTTTATATATATAATATGTTTTAAAGAAATATTAAAGAAAATAGTGTTAATGTAGAAACCCTAACTAATGTTAATGTGAATTTGACTTTATTTGTTTGTTGCCTCATTAAAAATCGTTATTCACGCGGGCGAAGACGCTAGCAGAAGCGAATAACTTTATATTGCTAAGTGTATTATAATTATTACGTAAGACATAAGTAAAAACTAATCACGTACGAGTACCGAGGATAAAAAACTGAATATATCATTTATAAAAAAATAATTAATATTTTTATTACATACTAGCTACGCTTCGCGGCTTCGCTCGCGTTGTGAGACGATTATTCTTTAATGCACTTAACCATAATTCTTTTTCTACAATGAAAGTAGTCTCCTTATAACATCTGCAATCCGCCATTGAATGTCCCGTTAAAATCGGTCCAGCCGTTTCAGAAATTAGATGGAACAAACAGACAGACTGATAGACAAAAATTTAAAAAAAAGATATAAGTATCAATCATATATAAAAAAACAATAGTGTTTAAAGACGGACTGACGTACTTTTAGTGACGAAATATAGATAGGTCGACTGGTTAGTAGTGAAATTGTAAAAAAACACACCTTTTATTGCCCACCATCACACAAGGAGAAGGAAGATACATAAAAAGGTGATGCCAGTACAAAAATACAATATTTTATAAAATTAAATTGTTGCCATGAATAAAAATTTATATTCCAACAAATAGACGGATTGACGAAAAACATTTCTAAATAAAAATGGGGGGAAAGGAATGAATTTGTAGCTTAGTTGTACGTGTTAGGGCAGTCATATCCGGTCATTCATTAATTTTTAAGTTGGTTCAAGTATTTGGGTCGATTATAATTTTTTTTAAATATAAAATACATCCACGTCTTATAAAGTACATCCACGGAACCAATAAAACTTTACGCACACGTTTTTTATTATATTGTATACGTGTAGTCTGAATTGTTTTTGTATTTATTGATCTTTGAGATAATGGAAATACGTTCAAGCGAATACTCGGAAACGAATGGAGTTCTTGTTATTAAAACGTTTACAGCTGAGACCTTGTTTGTTTTGTTTATTAAATGTTTTTACTGTCTGGTAAAATGCTATAATGGTTTATATATTACTAGCGGGCCCGACAGACGTTGCCCTGCGCCGAAAAAAAAAATCTGAGACCCGATACCCAGTAGGGGTACCTCCTGGGTCCAATTGTGAATCTGAACCATTCTCGAATCGACAGGAACACACACACACAAAAATTCATCAAAATCGGTCCAACCGTTTAGGAAGAGTTCAGTGACATACACACGTACAGTTGAATTATATATATATAATCTTCCTCTTTTTCGCATTATTCCCGTATTGTACGATTTATATATGGTCTCCTTATTACTCTTATCCGGATTTGACAGGTTACTAGTTTTTATACAGAGCGATTGTCATTTGACCTCCGTAACTTATTGGATAACAGCAAATTACTTATCAAGAGTTAACGATCATTATCAGATGATAACAACCGGGACCGACAGCTTAACGTGGTCTCTCCTTTATCGCAGTATACAAATAAGTGTTTCCCCTTACACGCTTTCATTCCCTATTTCACCCCCTTCATTTCAAAAACGCCTAACACTAAATATATCTATAGTCCTACCTATATCCATGCCGTAGTCGGTTCAGCCGTCATATTTTTTCAGAGATTTTAAGACTTCAAATAAAATATAGGAAAACATTTATCTGTAGGTACTTAATAAATGTGGAAATTCTTCTCTGCCCTGTGTATTGTATACTTAAGTTTATATTGCTCCTTATTTTAACTGGACGTAGCTTAAAATATTTTTAACTGCAGACACTAATAATATAGTTATACCATAACTAGCCGAAACTAGTCCTCAGACTAGGTGGAGCGATGATCTTCGTAGGGTTGCTGGCAAGAACTGGATGAGAGACGCCGAGGATCTTGCTCAGTGGCGTGCATTTGGAGAGGCCTATGTCCAGCAGTGGACAGCGAAGAGCTGATGATGATGATGATGATAGCTAGCCCTCGACTTCGTCCAAATATACGGTTTGAGATCATTTATTTCCCATAAGAAATACAATTTCACTTATATGAGAAAGAAAATACATTTAAAAGACTTACATAAGTTACAATAGTTGGGTAATATCGTCCACTAAGTCACTACAACAATAAAAAGTTAAGTAACGTACAAGAATAAAAAGTTGTCATCTAGAAACTAAACATAAAAACTGAATAGAAAAAACAATGAGGGTAATTTTAACAAAATAAAGTAATACATACGTAATAAGCGCAACTGGAAGTGGCTAAAAGAGTTGGTGAGGAATGGTAATAAAGTTTGATTTATTTATTTATTTTGTTGTTTTTTTTTGTAATATAATGATATGTATATATATATATATATATATATATACATATAAACAAATAAATTTTTTAAATAAACGCTACACACTCAACGGCCCCCATTAGGATAATTATATCCTGTGTCGGGGTCCGGAAACATTCACAATGACAAGGACAAACACAACCAGACCGGAAAACATGCCTGTACGATTAATACAAACATCTGCTCCGAGCGGGAATCGAACCCGCAACCGTCGAGGCTTAAGGCAGACTCGCTACCCACAACGCCACAACGGTGTATATATATATATATATATATATATGTATATATGTATATATAATATTATTATTATTTTATATGTATACAAACACTCACATACATACATACATATATATATTTTTTTTTTTTGAATTTCGTGTTCTTTGTGAAAGTTATCTGTGTGTGTATATCTTTATTTAGTATTTTACGTTCTAATATACATGTAAAGTAAGAATATGTTTGAATATGTTGATCAACGTACGAGAAACCGGGGTTTAGTCTAAGGTTTAAATAAATACGACATATATTTATGTATTGTTTTTTATTATATTTTAACATTTTCTATACGAAATCAATTACCCTTTTTATTTCCATTGTACAAGTTAATGATGTCCAGTTTATTATCTGAAAAAAAAAAACAAATGAATGATTTATTTAAGGTATAGTTATAGTGATTTTTGTAACAAGGCTTAGAATTTTAGATTTCTATTACATTTTTAATTTTACTGTTGTCGTATATTTAGTATTAGGTACACTAAAAATCCATAGTGTAGTCAACAGTGTTTTATATATCGAAATAAAACTATTTTGAACTTGATGTCTTGACTATAAATAACTGACCGGGTGAAAAGAGGCGCGGATTAAAAAAGGCGCCCGACACGGGGGAACGAGCTCTTACAGTTTAGACGGCCGAAGTTAGTTATTGTTATTATCAAAAGTAAAAATTAAATACGTAAGAAATATACCATAATTTTTAAAGATGATGTCAACCGATATCAACCGCGCCCGCGACCGAAACCACCTCCACCGCCGAATCCACCGCCACCGCCGAATCCGCCGCCGCCACCGAATCCACCGCCACCACCGAATCCACCGCCACCGCCTCCGCCAAATCCTCCTCCTTTACCAAATCCTCCACCACCGCCAAATCCACCGCCGCCTCCAAAACCACCACCACCACCAAATCCACCACCGCGACCTCCAAATCTAGGCACTAAAAACAAAATAGAAATGTAAACACCTGATTTCTCACAAATATAAAAAAGTGTGTGTACTTATGCACATGCGTTAGAAGTTATACTTCTTTGGCGTAACACGATAAAAATCTTTTAAAAAAATTTATCTTTCGCCTTATTCTACGTTTGTAGAAAAAACGACACTAACAAAAAAGGTATTTAATACATTGAAAGTTTTATATCACATAAAAAAAAAGTTGACTATAGCTAACTTCAGGGTGTCGGTTTTATGTGACGGTGTGCGCGCGCATCGTAAAAATTTACTCTCATCATTTTTCCCTAACGGGCCAAAAGAAGTATAACTTCAAAAATTACCAATACCGCTGTAAGCACTATTACTACGTGAGATACTGAAACATACCCGGTGACGATTGGACACAGGCTATGACAACCAGCACTAAGCAAATTAATACTATCTTGGCCATTTTTCGTCTGTGTCGTTATGAATTTTTTCGGTGGCTTATATAGTTATTTCATGATCAAATAAGTTAGCCACTTAGCCGCTCTTCACGATTGTGTAAATTTGTAGTGCTAATTTTGTTAAAACCACGAGTTTTTCCATTAGTCATGATTTGCTTATTGTAAAAAGAACCTGAATCAGTTTTACGTTTCAAAGTATTCTAGTTTTTTGTGGTAATTCTTAAAAGGAGCCTCCTTCTGTTAAGTTGCCTTTTCTCAATTCGTATGTATCTCTATAGTTTTATTTATTAGGTAGGCAAAAAATCTTTTGACGAATTATCAGTAAGGTATTTCTACCATATTAATAACAATTTTTATTATTTCTTTAAAGAAATTAAATTTCTATTCATTTTTATTTAAGTCTGGTAAGTTGTTATATATTTTAATAGACATTACAAATGTTAATTTTTAAGTGTAGTTTTAGTCGAAACGTTGGTAAGTTTAATCTATTTTAATTACGTAAACTATAGGTTTTTGTTCTTTTTTAGTGTAAAATGTTTATATTTGTGAACAAATTTACAGATCTCTAAAATATACGGATGAAAACGACGTAATTCAAAAAGCAATTTTTTGGCAATCAACAAAATAACTTTTAAAATATTGACACCTGCACAATCGTTCGTACATTATGTTTTCTTGATTATTTACGTCAGTTATTTACCCTCGAATATGGCTATGTTTAGACTATTGTTACATTGAAAATTTTCGTTTTTTTTTAATTTTGACATTTTCGTTCTAAAGGTGCAATATATGCATGGCTAAGTTGAAATTTGTAATTCTTTAAAGTAGGGTTTACAGCTGTCGGTGTCTTTTAGGTTTACTTTAATACTCAATAATCTTTTTTGGAGGATAAAAAGTGTCCAAGGAGTCCAGAACGAGCATATTATAACGAAATTATTTAAAAAAAATCATAATAATTTTATAATCATAGGCCTTATAGGACTAACAAAGGAAAATGTACACCTATAACGCATAATTTATCAATCCTGTATATTAATTGTCCTAAAAAATTGTCGGAAATTTATAGTGTTTTTAACAGCTACTCGCAGCTTCGGCAGAAAAGTATTGACATTATTCAATTTAATAATAACCAATGTTTGTATCGAAGATATTTTAAATCTTCAAGTTTATTCATTTTGATTTTATTTATATGTTATTATTATCATCATATAGTATAAAACAAAGTCGCTTTCTCTGTCCCTATGTATGCTTAAATCTTTAAAACTACGCAACGGATTTTGATGCGGTTTTTTTAATAGATAGAGTGATTGAAGAGGAAGGTTTATATGTGTAAAAATAGTGGAGAACAAAAATAAATTTGGTTGAGGTTTCTAATGTGATGTCGTAAATCATTACATTTAACGCGTGCGGGCCACGGGCAGTAATGAATAAATCAAAACTACTGGATCGATTTTAACCATTTTTTTAGTGAATAACATAGGCTATATATTTTTATACCCGTCCGAAGCCGGAGCGGGCCCCTAGTTTTGATTAAATTGTGCTGTGAAATAATTTAAAATTCATTAATATTATATAAATAAAAAAAAAACACTTCTCTATTTATTTTAACATAATTATTATGCATGGTTTATTGTGCTAAAGCTACTTTTACTTGGTCGTGAGTCTGAAGTTAGCCACGAGTCCAGTCCTATTCTTGTTTGAAAAGCATTCTTATAAATGTATGATGACATGAAGATACAATTGAAATGGGGTCCGTAAATAAAACAGAAGGATTCTTTCCTGGTTCTGTACTTCTATGGTTTTCGGGAGGTCGTTTATATAAATAAGGAATAAAAGGCACCCAATAACACTTCCTTGAAGGATTGAAGCTTTAATTATTTTTTTATCTAACCCTATTTTTTTTTGTGTGAGAAGGGGCAAACGGGCAGGAGGCTCACCAGGATGTTAAGCGATCACCGCCGCCCATGAACATCTGCAACACCAGAAGGCATGCAGGCGCGTTGCCGACCTTTAAGGAAAGAATACGCTCTTCTCTTGAAGGTTCCCAAGTCGTATCGGTTCGGAAAGACCGCCGGCGGAAGTTGATTCCACAGGGTGGTTGTGCGAGGAAGAAAATGTCTTCTAAACCGCGCTGTTGTGGATTTCCAGTCATCGAGGTGGTATGGATGGAACTTAGAGTTTTGTCTTGATGTCTGATGGTGAAATTCTACTGGTGGGATCAATCCAAATAATTCCTCAGAACATTCCCCGTGATATATGCGATAGAAGATGCAGAGTGATCCGACGCAATGCGCACTACGCAATGCCAAAGGATCAAGCCGATCAGAAAGAGCTTGATCGTCGACAATTCGAGGCGCTCTACGTTGGATGCGGTCAATTGGAAGTAGCTGGTACTGGGGAACACCCACCCAGAGGTGGGAGCAGTAATCCACGTACGGTCGAATTTGCGCCTTGTAAAGCTGTAGGCGATGAGCCGACGTGAAGTAGTGCCTCGCCTTGCTGAGCACATGAAGCTTTTTAGAGGCCAATTTGACCTTTCCTTCCAACTGACCGCGGAACTGAACGACGCTCGAAATGTCGACACCAAGTATTCCGATACTAGCTGTGGCAGCCAGAGGAGTGTTCTCAAAACGAGGATATAGGACAAATGGTGATTTTTAGCGGGTCAATGTAGTCTCGACTTCAGACACAAACTTGCATTTCATTCAGTATATTTTGTAGTTTATTTTGTCAATGTGTTATTGAACGCTTCGTAGTTATCTATTATGTTTTTATTAAATCTGATTATGTCATTCCCATTACATTTACTTAGGTTATAATTAAGTATTTTTATGTTTTTATTATTGTATAATCTTTTATTTTGTATACCAGATATTTTTTTTATTAAGAGCCGTAACACAATGTGACAGTATAACTATGCCACTGGTCCGAGAAGCCTACCTCTTTCACCGATGTCTACCTACCTCAGTTCCGGATTAATAATAGTAGCAAGAGTAGCAATGGCTACGGGCCTCGCATGAAAAGAGGCGCCGCGTAACCGAACTCACCCACATATAACAATTACAAAATAGTAACTCATAGATGGCAAATAAACATAATTATTGAGTATTGATTTTACGTACACATATTACTTTGATCCAGACTAGGGTTACCACCATATTAAATAATAAAATAATTTTTTTTTTAATTAAATTGATCAAACATTTATAAATTGGTCAAAATAAAGTGTCATTGGTTTTTATTTAGCGTTATGTTTAAAAACATGTTTTTTTTTTTTAATTTGGCAAAGTTATCAAATAAGAGTAATTACATTTGTATAAGGTTCAGGGAAGCTTAGTTTCTTTCTTTGGCCATTTCATCACAGAAAAAGTGCTCTGTGAATGCGTATGTCGCAGGAATAGACATTAAAAGTGATATTACTTTACATAAGTAGTCTTATTGCCTCTATTTTTGTAGTAAACGATTCCGAAAAACCCAGAGATATCATATCAAGCAAAATAAAGTATTTTAATAATAATAATAATAATAATAAACTTTATTGATGACTATTTACACTGCTAACAATAAGAGAACAAAAAAACAACAGAAAAAGTACATAAAATAAACAAAACACTGAATTAACAACATACAAATAAAAAAAAATAAAAAAAACCAGTAATAATCCTAAAATTAAAAGCAAAAAATAATATAAATATACACTGTATGCACATTTTCGTGCACTTTATTAAACTATAGAGTACAATTGACCGAAATAACGTACAATACTTTATTGTAAAGTACGGATGGCAACCCTAATCCAGACCCATAGCAGATCAAGGGCCCCGGGGATAAAAATTGCTACGGGCCCCGCGTTTACTTAATCCGGCACTGACCTACCTACTTTGCTATAATTAAAATTTGTAAATAGTAGATCTAGGTAAGCTTGGACATACCTTCTTTATTTAAGAATAGATTTTAATTTTCCATTTAGATTATGTATATAAAAAAATGTACGGACTTCATAAAAGCAAAAAAATAATATATTCACCAGAAATCGGTGATAAATATCAAAAATATCGACAAAAAAGGCACAAACTTCTAAAGAAAATATTCATTTTTTGCTTTTTTGTTTTAAGGTATTTCTTAAAATGGTATGGTTCTATGAAAATTGTTATTTACGTTTAGCAATCAAAGATTAATTATATACTATGAACTGGGGCTTACCATAAACTCTTATTGCGATTCAAATAACGACTTAAACTGAGCTACATCGCTATTTCGTACCATGACATACTCGCATAATTATATTGTTACGGAGAATCTTATCACCGGGTCATAAGGTTTAAAATCACTTGCTACTCTCTCTGTTTATTTCGTTAACGTCGCGTGGGTTCTAGAAAGATGTATTCTCGGAACATGTAGTACAGCGTTCCGCGGACGGAAGTTTCTCGAACCCGTGTTCCGCGTTATACAAGTGGCCCGTCGCGACGACTGAGTTATTCGTTCTGAGCAACGAGCGAAGAAACTAGAAGATAATACCAGTGAACAATTGCGATAATTAGTAACCTCGGCTATTCTTTTGGACTTCTGATTGACCTGTGATTTGTGAAGTTCTGTTGTGTGGTGTAGAAGATTCTAATAACGTCTTATCATCATTAGCAATCAGGTGTTTTTTTCCAAATCCGCGAACCCCAGCCCGTAACAATATTTATACGTCATGCTCATTTAAAATCTGAATCGATTTACTGACAGAATTGAATTGGGTTGGATTATTTTGACGTCATTGGAATCGCATAATGGTAAGCCCCCTGGCCTTTCCATACAAACAAAATGTCATAGACTCGTTGGTGACCCCTCGTAATTCAACATCAACCCACGCTAACTTCATTCAGTTATGTTTTGCAAATAATATCAAATGAATGTCACGCGCGTGTGACTAACTTGTTTGCGTTAATGTTTTGTTGTTTATGCGTTTATTTATTTTTTGTTAACCTAACAGTTACTGACCCTAAAAGCCTAACAGTTACTGACAGCGCCAGCGTAACCGGGCGGGAGGGTATAGTATTGAGACCCAGCCTTCAAAAATTTACCGCTCTCGCGGGGACTCCTTCCCTAAGGAGCTTTTTACGAGGTTAGACCACGGTTTAGGGCAAGGACCCGGCGGTTTACCCGGCGTCGGGATGTGACGACCCCATCGCCCGCTGTTGGGATAACCTCTGTCACAGCAGAGATTATTCCACCAGTGCAGTCACATAGGTGGTAGGTCTTTTGTTGCAAGAGGCCGGCTAGAAGATACCACCGCAAAGTCAAATATTCTACCGCCAAATAGTAGTGCTTAGGCATTACTGTGTTCCGGTTTGAAGGGCACTGTACGCTAGTGAAATTACTCGTCAGAGGAGATTTAAGTACTAATATCTCGAGGTTGGCAACGTGTTAGTGGCACCTACTAATGGTGCTGCAAGCGCTCATAGGCGACGTCCCACTACAGTCAGGCTCAGAGTCCCACACCTCCTGCGCCATTGCATCCGTTCCGGCACTCGAGTGACTAACTGCAAGTTGTTTTTTTTTTTATAAAGTTGTTTTGACAACATTACACTATTTACATGACTCATTTTATGACGCATATTACTTGGTGGTAAGCATGGGTAATTGTTTTAATAACAAATAAAAGGTAATAGTTTTTATTTTGTTAGTGGAATTTTTTTCAAAGAACGTAGGTACATTGCTATATCTAGGGTTGCCACTGCTTTTCTTCGAATTAAAGGATATTGGTGATTACAGGCAAGATAGAAAAGTACATAGTGCCAAAATAAAGTATCATTGGTTTCTCTCTAGTATTATATTTAAAAACATATTTTGTATGGTTTCAACATGGTTTAACAAATTTCGTCTCGCCAGAACAAGCTGCCTGTTAATGTTGATGTCGCAGGACTTTATAACACGAACCAAATATAATACCGAAAAACACCAACCAAACCAAAAAATAAAGTATTTTCACGTACTTTGTTGTCCTCGTAAAGTATAGAGTACAATTACCCGAAATCACGTACAATACTTTATTATAAAGTGCAGGTGGCAACCCTAGCCATATCGCATGGCGGCTGTTAAAATTTAGACAGGCGGGAGCGTGCCAAGCTAAGTTCAGCTAACAGAACTTAATGTTAAGTTTATTGTTAAGTCACAGAAAAATGTTAGGTTCCCGTGGGATAGACAAAAAACGATCTACATGATACTACAGAAATA
The DNA here is from genome assembly GCA_023373885.1 of Hestina assimilis. Lineage (NCBI taxonomy): Eukaryota > Metazoa > Arthropoda > Insecta > Lepidoptera > Nymphalidae > Hestina > Hestina assimilis. The sequence goes on along the minus strand of CM041740.1, from coordinate 3,442,628 downwards.
GGTGGGACTTTGAACAAGAACTTAGGCCAAAAAGAAACGTGAAGATGGGCAATTGTTTTTATTAGGAAACATTGCAATAAAGACGACCGTTGTGGCGTGCTGGTGAGCAAGCCTTGAGCCACGAGGGTCGCGGGTTCGATTCGCACTTGGAACAGATGTTTGTTATAAATAACTTTTTGCCCCCACTATGGTTTCCCCACCGCGCCTCGGGAGCACGTCACAACGTCTGATAATCGTTTACTCACTATAGGTAATTGGTAACATATTATATTATTATTTTTTCTTTTGTCCGGGTGTTTGTCCTTGTGGGTCTCTCCACCGTGCCTCGGAGAGCACGCTAAGCTATCGGTTCCGGTTGTTATCACATAATATCTGATAATAGTTGGTAACTTTTGATAAGTAATTTGCTCCTAGCCAATGAGTTACTGGTTCGCCCTTAGGGTTGCGGAGGTCAGATGTCAATCGCTCCGTGTAAAAACTAGTAACCTGTCAAATCCGGATAGATGTAATAAGCAGACTTTGGGTAATTAAAATACCGGGAATAATGCTAGGACGAAGAATTATTTTTTCTTTTGTATGCGTTTGTTAAATATGTAAGTTACATAGGGTACAATGGGATTAATATGTGCTTTTATAACAAAAATAAGAAAAATAGGAAAAAATCTACCTATCTAAATCAAAATTAACTATATAATATATTTAATTATTTACTTATTATATTTGTGGTATCAAATAAAATAACGGTTTGGTAGTAGGTATTCTGTATTTTGTTTTTGTTGTCATGCTTTTTTTTATAACCGGAAGTTGTTCTTAATCATATTTCTGGTGTTGATTGAAAGGGCTTGCCATCAACTTTTAGTAAAAACTCTATTCAGTTTTACAGTAAATCGATTCAAATTTTTTATGAGCATGACGTATAAATATGTCATAATACGATATAACAGTACTCAGTTTTTGGCATGTTTTTGGTCTTCATTCGAATCGCAATAAAAGTTAATGGTAAGCCCCCTCAGTTATTGAGCAGTCGTCCATGTTCGGGTGAATCATTGTCGTTTTAGCGTCTGAAAATAAAAAGGAAAAAAATGTATACTTAGTTGTAACATCTCAAAGTCAAACTCAAAATATTCTTTATTCAAATAGGCTTTTAAGCACTTTTGAATCGTCAAATATACAGTCTGTTATGTCCGCCTAAGTGAAGCTGCCGCCAATTCGGAAGGTAGATTCTGCAGAGAAGAAACGGCAAGAAACTCTACAATTACACTTTTCAAAAATAATGACATTACATTTGTCAAATGTACAATTAAGCTATATATCCCGCATGAACTCAACGTATATTAATTCCATGCCACATTATCTGCAATATATTCATTAACGGAATAATAAGCTTTATTTAGTAAACACCGTTTAATATAAGATTTAAATTTCAAGAGTGGTAGATTCAAAATTGCGGAATTTTATTATAGAAGCGAATACCTTGCCCCAAAAAGAACATACTCACTTTGTGAAGCCGAAAACTTGGTGTAACAAGTTTATCTTTTCTTCTTGTGTTAAAGCAGTGTCTGTCACTGTTTGTGTCAAACAAATCAATATTTTTATGAATATAAAGGATATTGCTAAGGATATACTGCGAAGCAACCGTTAGTATGCCTGCCTTAGTAAACACATCCCGAAGAGAGTCTCTAGCTTGAAGATTATATCAATCGTTATATTATAATATGACGATTGTTTTAGCGCAATTGTAGCTAACCTGCTTTACGCCAATGGTCGCGGGCTTGACTCCTCACGAAATGCGTGTTACAAACTAGTTGTGCTTGTTTGTATGTGGTTCAGACCCGCGACTATTTCCTAATGGGCCATTGAGTGTAGAGTATTACGTCGACGCCGTCGTATAAGTATACACCTTGTACTGGGTACTGTGAACTCTATTTTTATATATATAGATTATTTTGTTCTGTTAAATTCTTCTGTAAACTTGTAAGTCTAATACCGCTTAAGAAATAAAACAATATAAAATAGATTGCTTACCCGTATCCTTTGTGATGGCCGCTGCTTCTCCCATGACCGAATCCACTGCCACCACCGGATCCACCGCTACTTCCACCCCCGGATCCACCACCGGAACCACCGCCAGAGCCCCCACCGGATCCACCGCCAGAACCACCACCGGATCCACCGCCGGAACCACCGCCAGATCCACCGCCAGAACCACCGCCAGATCCACCGCCGGAACCACCACCGGATCCACCTCCGGAACCACCACCGGATCCACCGCCGGAACCACCACCAGTTCCACCGCCGGTTCCAGGGCCTGACTCAAACCTGACACCACGATAACCTAAAAAATAAGGTTTTATTTAATATTTGTTTTTTTTGTTACAATTATTTAGTCTTCTACTTAAATGTTAGCAAAAATTAAATACCAGGCGCTGCTTGAACTAGGGCCATAAGCCCAAGAGCCACACAAACGATTACTAGTTTCGCCATCTCAAGACTATGGACACCAGCTACTTTTTCAAGTTTATATACAAAATATTACGTCATGATTGTACCAAATATTTACAATACTAGTTGCTTCTTGTTATATTTTTTTAATGTTGTTTTGACAAATTTTAATTTACATATCAGTGAATAATGTTTTTAAAGATGTTGTTGTTCACCAGTCTTATGTCATTACTTTATCTTATCATTTTGTTTTTGTCAATTTATAATTTACAGATGTCAGTGGCTGCCAAAGCAGACTAACCTAAATAAACTTCAAAATTCAGGAGATTTCCTATTTTTTGGCATTTTTTTTATTTCATGACGGTTGTCAAACAAGCATACGGTCCGCCTGATGGTAAGCAGTCACCGCAACATATGAACGCTTGCGATACTTGAAGAATCACAAGCGTGTTGCCAACCCAAGGAAGAGGAGGGAATGGGGGAAAAAAGGAAGGGAACAGATGGGGTGGGAGATTGGGCCTCCGGCGCTCTCAAACTTTGGTTTTAAACTTTTAATGTTAAAAATAACCAGATTCCCGCTCATGTACCCTAGAGATACTGAAAGGAAGGATGTCCTTCTTCATAGCTAAATAAGAGTAAAATCAACAATGTGATAACTACAACAACAACAACAAAATAACAAATGGTGATAAGTCAACAAGTTCGTCCCTGCTTTTGTTGACATTTTACCTTGTAAGTGGTGTTGAAATGTGTTGCAAATCTAATTCTTCTCATCTTAGAGGGATTCCTCGCATACGGGGAAAAATGTCAGACAATTCGTCGTTGTCGGTGTTCTTATGGCAAATCAATCCGTTTATTTGGCAAGGCGTTCCCATTTTCCTTCTGTACCACCTAATATTTGCTTGCAACCCACGAGTGGATTATATTATGTGGTGTATCAAACCGTTCTTGCTTATACGACCTAAAGGACGTATGTGTTGCCACCATCTGATGCTTTGTAAGTTGCATTCTATGAACCGCTATAGAATTTATTTTTGAAATGATAAAATCTATAAAAATCAGCAGTCCGTACATGTTAAATAGTGTAGCGTATGGCAAAGTGTGAGCCATCTTTGGATAGGACTGTAAAAATAATAAGGAGATTTGATTTTTACTTGCTTTATTAAATGAGTAGTTGTTGAGGTATTAGCTCTTAAAGTCATAAAAATTGTGTCCCTTTAACTAACTGTAACTTTTGAACAATGGTGCTCTAAGTTCTGGAAAAAAATTGAGGTTGTAGAACATGAAACAAATCTTCTTTTGAAGAGGGAGTATAAGTCCACAAATTTTTAAGATATATAAGTTTTTCCTTAACTTTGTTTTTCCTAATACTTCTAATAATTACTATGACAAACTTATTTTTTGCAGTCGATTTTCATTCGTTCATATTTAAAGTTCTAAAGTTACCGTACTTGACCGGTAATTATTCTTTATTTTTATTATTTTGTTGATGCTCTTATTTATAATATTCGGTAAGGTCAATAATAACTTTTTGTTTTTGTGGTAAGAAATAAAATAACATTTTGATAATAAGTATTCTGTATTTTGATTTTATTAGGATTTCAACAGCTGGAAAATTATTTTAAGTCACACTGACTTTGCTGATTGTGCCGTAGATTTTTTCGTGTGTTGAATTTTGAAGTTGGTGAAAAATTGTTATTCTGAATTATTTGAGCATCGGTCCAAATTTAGATGTATCACTGTCGTTCTGAAATTTTAGTGTCTGAAAAAAAGGAGAAAATTATACAAATAATTATACTACGAAACCTTATAGTTGGACGATCAGATTGGTAGCAAACCTGCCTTAAGCTTCAATGGTCACAATGATATAGAGCTCTGCTTTTTATGGCGCTAAATAACAAAGTATTTAAGATTTAAGCAGCACAGAACGATGGATTGGGAACTAAATATTTAAATAATACCATTGTACACATACGCTACAAAAACATTGAATGTCGTTGGTTAATTTCCCAGGCTAGGGCGTCCTTACCCATTGCGAGTCTTTGTGGAATTAGTTTTGATGGTGATACTTGACTAGAAATACTGTTCTTGTAAAAATATAATTTTAGAATTTTGAGATTGTTTATTTGAAATTAGTGACACTAAATCCAAAATTTTGTTGAGTCTCAACTCTTGTAGGTCGGGCGCCATCTTGTTAAAGGAGTGCAAATGGTTTTAAAGTTCTATGGGACAAACTGTTAGGCACACAAAAAATTTGTTCTAGTGCGCGAGGCCTCACGAGAGCCCTGGTGGTTGCCCGACTCGCCACCCCCTGCTACTGTTCTTAGGGCGGTTTCTGACCAGGGTTTTATACGAGTGTATAACCTCCTTGTATGAAGCCCGTATATTTTAATTTTTTATCAATTTCAATACAAAGGGCCAGCACTTCATAAAAATCTCAGGTCTTAGTTTGGTTTTACTAGTATTTTTGTCTTCTTTGTTTTTGTCTTGCTACCGGATATCCGGCGCTGGCTACGCGGTAAACGGAACGTGTGGAAGGCACTGATGGGAGCCATTGAGTCAGTAGCAGTAATTATTATTATTATAAATTATAAGTATAATCATATAATCTATACAAATAAATAAGCTTGAAGTGTCTGGTTGTAGTTCCAAATTAACAGCTTTTCAGTAAATGCATATACGGTAAAATCAATTATAAAAAAATCTATTATTAAATTTATTGTCTGTCTGCCTATTTGTTCGGGCTAATCCCTAAAACGGCTGTACCGATTTTAACTGGACTTTCACTGGCAAATAACTGATGTTATAAGAAGTAACTTGGCTACTTTTGTTTAAGAAAAACAGTTTACGCGCAATAATGAAAAATCGGTACACCATGCGAGCGAAGTCGCGGGCGCAGCTAGTAAATAAATATAATAATTAATCTCTTCAGATTAGTAGTACTAAATAGTATTTGTCATTGAAACTTGTGAGTGGAAAACTACAATAAAACAAAAATGTTGCTTACCCGTATCCACCTTTATGGCCACCGCTACCTCCATGACCACCACCGCTTCCACCACCACCGCCAGATCCACCGCCGGATCCACCACCTCCTCCGTGGCCATGTCCACCGCCACCACCGGTTCCACCACCTTCTCCGTGGCCATGTCCACCGCCACCACCCTCGCCGTGGTCTTGCCCACCTCCATGGCCTGAATCATGACCGCTGCCGCCATAACCTTAAAAAGAGAAATTTAATTTAATAGTTGTATTAGGGTTCTTTACTCCAACTCCTCATAAAGGAAACTTGATATTTTCGACATATTGTGTATTTCTAAGGCCACTATTACAACAAATAATAAAAACAAATTTAATCTCAAAATCTAAGGGGGTTCCCAAACAAGAAATATTTTTTACAGTGGTACGGAATCCTATGTGTGCGAGACCAACGCGCACTTGGCCTGTTTTTATTTTATGTTTTAATATAGTTCTTTCAATTTAAAATTAACCAAAATGGCCGCTTCTTTGCAGGTATAATCATCGACAACAATGTTAGACAAAAATATTGATTTCGTCTTATTTAAATAGACTTTTTATTAATGGAAAAACGGATTTAGTATATACCAAATAAAGCTATTGTTTCTTCTAAATTCAATTCATTATTTATCCATTAATGTTAATAATTACTTTAATAGAATAAAACAAATAAATAGTATATAAAAAAATAGTTAATGTACATTTTTAATGATTACATATGTATATACACTGTCACTTATTGGGATGACACCTTATCTTGACAAAAATAATTTATATTTTTAACACAGGCTGCTCTGCAACCTAGCAAGGAGAACAGAAACTCATTTTGTTTTTGTATTTTGTTCTTAAGTTAAATAAAGATTATTATTATTATTTTAATTTAATTTTTAATATTTTATTTTTACAGAACTATAACGATCGTGATCAAGTGTACTAATCGGGTCTAGCGTAGTCGCGTTGCTATAGTTACGCGGCCCCCTTCATACCGCATACGGTTCAGACCCAAAAATGTGTTACTGCGCATGGTTCAATTTATATTGAAAGAGTTATACCAAAAATTACGTACCAGGCGTTGCTTGAGCTAAGGCCAGAAGCCCAAGGGCCACACAAACAATTACGAGTTTCGCCATCTCAAGACTATGAGCATCAGCTACTTGTCCCAGTTTATATACGAAAAATATTTCGTCATAATTAAATTTGTTATTTACAATGCTCTTCGCGATTTATCGTTGTTTTTTCGACTTCATTTAGAAGAAACTAGCGGCCCGCTCCGGCTTCTCACGGGTATAAAATATATAGCCTATGTCATTCACTGAAAAAATTATTAAAATCGATCCAGTAGTTTTGATATATTCATTACTGCCCGTGGCCCGCACGCGTTAAATGTAATTATTTACGACATCACATTAGAAACCTCAAATTTTTTTCTCCACTATTTTTATACATATTTCCTCTTTTCAATCACTTTATCTATTAAAAACCGCATCAAAATCCGTTGCGTACTTTTAAAGATTTAAGCATACATAGGGACAGAGAAAGCGACTTTGTTTTATACTATGTAGTGATTAAAATAAAAGATTGAAAAAAAAACGAGATTCTTAGGCAGCTTTTTTGTTAATTTTTATTCTTTTACTTTAAATGGATAGTTCTTGTATATATTTAATTTGTGCAGCTCGGAAAGGGCCCTAAAAAACTTTGTAAAGAAAATCGGCATTTTATTACTTACAACCAATATTAGAACATAATATTTACAATTCAAAACTTCAAACTTTAGAACATCGTCATGTGTAAGTTTACCTTCAAATATATTAGAAAAGATGTTGCTTGTCGGTCGGTATACTTTTAGATATACGAGTATTTCGAAGAATATGATCAAAAACTTGTTAATTTGGTGCCTCCGTCACCCTTTTATTACTGAAGCACCCCTTGGGTCTGCACCCTTGCGATGCCTCAAATTGTAGGTATTATAATAATATACGTATGAAACGTTTTGCTTCTTCGTTGTCTCCAAAGGTCTGGAATACCGTCTTCTCTATCCCTAGTGTAGGTACTTTCATATCGGAAAGTATGCTCCACCTTAGGTTGTATAATCGCCGGAACGTTACTTGCCTAGGTTTTGACGTATTCATTATGATGGCCACTTGTCATTGGTGCGGGAGTGAGGCTCCATGCGTGGGGCATGGGACTTCTAACGACTCAAGACAAGTTACTTGACGGATGCTATATTAGGAAGCTTACCATTAACTCTTATTGCGATTCAAATGATTATCAAAAACATGTCGAAAAATTAGTTACATCGTTGTTTCGTATCATGACATTATTATTTATACGTCATGCTCATATAAAATAAGAATCGATTTACTGTGAAAATTGAATAGAATTGTTACTAAAAGTTAATGGTAAGTCCGCAGGTATGATAACAGCTAAGCGCCAGCCTACATATTTAAGTTAAGATGGAAAAATTTATATGATACGATTCGTAATAATATATTTGATTTTAAATAATTTAAACCCAAATGTTCTATAAAGGTGTAATTAAAATTAAATATTGTTAATCGTATTTTTTTTGTTGCTACAAAAACGAATTCAATGGAATTTTGTTATTAATTTTTATATTATAATTATGAACAATTTTCCTTATTAATTTCGAGGATCATATGACGAAACTAGTATGAATTAAATAGTCGATCTTAATTTTATTCATTTATATAGCCTCAAGGTTATTGTTATGTACTTTAACACTTAGCATTAATTATAAAAGCCACAACACTAAAATGCAGATAAGTGTGAAATCCTATTTTTTAATCAAGTTGCAAGAAAACATAGATATATTAAAAGCTTAATTTTTGGCGGTAAAATTTTGAATGTAAATAAATAAATAATAAATAAACGCAACACACTCAACGGCCCCCATTAGGACAGTAATATCCTGTGTCGGGGATCCGGAAACATTCACAATGACAAGGACAAATACACCCAGACCGGAAAATATGCTTGCATGTTCAATACAAACATATTATGCTCCGAGCGGGAATCGAACCCGTGACCTGTGGCGTTTAAGGCAGGTTCGCTACCGCTGCGCCACAAAGTCGTATATAAACTAGTATGAATCATTGTTTTTTTTTTAAGTATGTGGATTTGAGGGTGTCTTATATTACAACCAATATTATAACATAACACGGGGAATAGTGGTAAGGTTGGTAACTGCCATTTCCTCGCAGAATCACAATACAGAGTCCTTGAGGAAAAAATAAACCATCCTTTCTGTCCTCTGTGGAGGTAATGATTGTTTGGATGGTTTTATAGGCATCGGGATGTGACGACCCCATCGCCCGCTGTTGGGATAACCTCTGTCACAACAGAGATTATTCCACCAGTGCAATCAGTCATACTGGTGGTAGGTCTCTTGTTGCAAGAGGCCGGCTAGGTAGGTACCACCGCAGTGTCCAATATTCTACCGCCAAATAGTAGTGTTTAGGCACTACTGTGTTCCGGTTTGAAGGGCATTGTACGCTAGTGAAATTACTGGGCGAACGAGATTTAAGAACTAATATCTCGAGGTTGGCAACGCGTGAGTGGCACCTACTAATGGTGCTGCAAGCGCTCATAGGCTGCGGCAGCCACTTACCATCAGGTGGGCCGTATGCTTGTTTGCCAACTTCTAACATAAAAAAAAAAATGAAATAAAAAAATTGTTTTTACTAGCCAAATGGCAAAAACGGAACCTTATAGTTTCGTCAGATCCATATGTCACATTCAATTTAATCAGAGTCTACTAGCTCTATCTATATGAAATTTGGTAAATAGGTGTATTCCATGAACTCCTACAGGGTTTTGTAGTGAAATAACAAAATATTTAAAAACTAAGGGTAGCAAGTGAGGGTTGAAAAAAAATTCAGCGTATGGAAATGTATGGGATATCCTTGAATAAGTCTTTAAATATGATAACATGATTTTATTTAGACTTTTTTGATTAAGTCAGTAGTTGTTAAGATATTAGCTCAGTCATAAAAATTGTGTAGCCCCTTCTAACTTTGGAACTACGATTTAAAATTCTGAAAAAATTGGAGGTTGTAGAACATTAAAAGAACTTTTAACGATAATTATTTTGAAGAAGATATTTTAAGAAATTTTATAGATATATACATTGATGCCATAACTTTATATTTTCATATTATTTTTAATAATTACTAAGAAATTACAAACTTATATTTGCTTTTAATTCGTTAATCAAGATTCTTCACGATTCCACCACAGACTTGATTGGTATTTTTAAAAAATATATATAAATAACGGCCCGCTCCGGCTTCGCACGGGTATAAAATATATAGCCTATGTCATTCACTGAAAAAGGATTAAAATCGATCCAGTAGTTTTGATTTATACATTACTGCCCGTGGCCCGCCCGCGTTAAATGTAATTATTTACGACATCATATTAGAAAAAAATTTTTTTTTGGACTATTACTCCACTATTAATGGATATTATTTTACATATAAACCTTCCTCTTTAATTACTCTATCTATTTAAAAAAAACGCATAAAAATCTGTTGCGTAGTTTTACAGATTTATTTTGCTTACATAGGGACAGAGAAAGCGACTTTGTTTTATACTATATAGTGATAGTGACAAGAAAAATAAAGAACATTACTCACAGATAATGAATAATTTGCTCTTTATTACTGCGTTTAAAATATGATACATAAAAGATTATAATGTTGTTTGTTACCGTTTTAGTGGTCAGACGTTTTCATATTGTTTACTTTTTGTGCAAATCACGATACCAATCTTTGACCGAGCACAGCGAATTCGGAGTCACCCTGAACAATCTCGCGATTATGTTTTTATATACGAGTCTAATACCTAACAGCTTATCATATCTTAATTAAAATTCGTTGATCAGGTTGGTTCAAATTAATTTGGTATTACGTTAGTCAGCATAATAATTGTTAATCAAATAGAATAATATGTACTGTAATTGTAGTAAAACAAATATGTCAATTCAATAATAATAGTAAATTAATTTGGTATTAAGTTAGTCTGCATAATAATTGTTAATAAAATAGAAAAATATGAACCGTAAATGTATTAATGCACGAAATAAAGATAAATAAATTTAATAATAAATAAACTGTGTAAATTTCATAAAAATAATTAATGTTAAAATATTTGTGAAAATTAGTAATAAATAACAAAATAATAATTTAAATGAAATCTGATGTATCAGAAATAAAGGCTATTTGAATTTGAATTAGGTTTATTTATTTTTATTTATTTATTTATTTCTCAAACAAAAAGGTTGGTTAATATATATTACGAAGTTACTGCTTATATAATCTTAGTCGGCAATGAAGTTTTAAAGATACAGGCCTTCGAGAACTTTAGAAAAGTTTATGAAGTCATGGGAAATGTTAAGCGAAAATAACTCACCTTTTTTTTTTTCTTCGTAGCGATATAAATAATAATTTTCCTATTTTTTATTAAAACCGGTACATCAAGCATTATCTCAGCTCAAAGATGAATTACTAGATATTTTTAGAGGTCGTTTTTTTATTTGAGGTACTTTATTTAATATAATGATGGTTGTAAACAAGTATAAATTTCATCTTTAGGTAAGCTGGCAATCTAGCCTTTGAAGTATTAACGCTTGTGATTCTAGTAGTAGTGGTGTGATGTACGTGTTTCGGATCCCAACAAAACTGGGCAAAATAGACAGAAAGGAACGGTGGGAGCTTGGGTCTTCGGCACTCACACGTACATTAATAGAAAACTCTACAATATGCAGAGTATGTCCGTACTCTGTGAGACAGTTATACTTTTCTGATAGAGATCAATAATTTGATGATTACTGATTAGACTTAGTACAGCAACGCTTGTAGTGAGGCTGGTTTTTTATTTCATTTTAAGCACTTTAAAGTGCTGTTGTATGAAGAATACGCTCGTTTATTATAGAGTACTAAAATGATTGCTGTTAACTAAAATCTTTCTTTTTGTTTGATTGTTGTAGTACCATGGGAGACGGCGGTGAACTAAACGTCGGTGAATAAATAAATAAATAAACGCTACACACTCAACGGCCCCCATTAGGATAATTATGTCCTGTGTCGGGGGTCCGGAAACATTCACAATGACAAGGACAAACAGAACCAGACCGGAAAACATGCCTGTACGATTAATACAAACATCTGCTCCGAGCGGGAATCGAACCCGCAACCGTCGAGGCTTAAGGCAGACTCGCTACCCACAACGCCACAACGGTGTCGAACTAGCTGAGTTCACGATTTATCTTTCTAATTTAAGCTTTTGAATAGTGGGATTTAAAATTCTGGAAAAAATTTGATATCCTAGAACGTCAAAAGAACTTTAATGAATAATTGATATCATGAAGATGGGAATTTCTCTATGTAAATTTTTCTGTATGTAAATTTTTTCCATAACTGTGTTTTTTCATATTATTTTTAATAATGACTATGAAATTACCAGCGTATTTTTGCGGTCGATTTTAATTCGTTATTATTTTTAAAGTCTTTAAGATTCTGTATCATCAAGCTGCGGAATCCTTTTGTTTTGACTGTGCGTGGTCCACAACGCATTTGACTGATATTTTTTTTGAATCTACATATGTTTATGCGTGTATGTATCGTAATGTATACAAGGTACTGTCTATCGTGATTTTGTTTTGTTTCATACGCCTGAATTTCAGCTGAAAGTGAAATTATATAAATAAGTGAATTTCTATAAGTGGTATACGAATAGGCATCGAAAATTCTAATCTACTAAATTACTATACAAATGTGAAAAAAAAGTTCTAACAAAACAATTAATGGAAAAATATTCGTTACGAAAACAAGCTAATGATTAATTTGTCGAATTTTATATTATACATTATATTATGTACCTGTGTGTATGTACCTACCACCAAAAATTTTAAATTATGCAGAGTTTTTGCAAAATATGTAAAATGCTCGTGGTGAGGAAAACCAGTAATTACTGCATTATTTTATTTTACGAAATATTGTATTCTTTAATCTTTCAACCTTAAAGAGTAAAGATAAGTTAATTATATTCATGGAATAAACTAACTACCGCAGTAATTGCTTATGTACAGCAAACTTATTTCTATTAAATACGTATTTATACATTTTTATTTGTGTACTAGCGTTTATCTTAACGATGTTGTAGCCGCAGCGGGAGCGTTCCTAAAGCGCCACAGGTCACAGATGTTTGTATTGACCATGAGGACCATGGCATGTGTTCTGTTTTGGGAGAGTTTGCCCTTGTCATTGTGTGTGTTTCCCCTCAGGAACAGAGGTTTGTATTGACCATACAGACATGTTTTCCGGTCTGGGTGTCGTTGTCCTTGCATTGTGTATGTTTTCGGATCCCCGACACAGAATATAACTATCGTAATGGAGGCCGTTTAGTGTGTTGTGTTATGTCGTTTTTTATACTATAGCGGCAATCAAAGGCACGGCTCGCTTGCTGGTGATTGATCATCTCCGTCTATGAACGCTTGCAATACCGGAGGATTAACATTTGTTTTGCTGACCCTTTAAAAAAAATCTTCTGGAAAAATTTAAGGTTGTTGAACATGAAAAGAACTTTCTACTGTATTTATTTTGAAGAAGATATAATGTCTATAAATTTAATATACAAGCCTCAATAGCTCAACGGTAGAAGGGTCGACTTCGCTCCGTTAACGCGAGAGTCGAGGGTTCGATCCTGATCCCCTTGGGCTATTGTCGTACCTGCCTTTAAAAGCATATATATATATATATATATATATATATACCTAAGTGTTTCCTATACCTTTGTTTTTTTTTTCATATATTTTTTTAATAAATACTATGAAATAATTTTTTATTTTACGACATAAATGTTCTTCAACATCAAGCTGCGGGACCCTTTAGCTTCCTCTGTGCATGGTCCATAACGCACTTGACCGGTAATTTATTGACGTAAAACCCCGATATGCTAAATCTATGGATACAGTATATCTTAAATATACTAGCTGTACCCGCAGCTTCGCTCGCATGGTCTATATAGTTATTGTTTAGTTAAAAAAAAAACGAACAATTCTTTCGCTCTATTATTATGTTGTTTTTCCCATGGGGGTAGTACGGAAGGAGCAAGGGGGAGCAGCTACGCCCCCTCCCGGGCCTTGGGAAATACTAAAAAATGCATGAATATAAAGTATTTTGGAACTATTTAACCAATAACTATTGACGACTATAGTCATTTTGCTCCCCTTTGGACCCTAAAATAAGCATTTTTGCCCTCCCTAGGCCAAATGCAGGCTACGCCCTCTTCTTCTTCTTATTGCTTGGCGTCTATGGATCACATCGTGATGTTATATTACCTCAAGAACCGATCCGACCCGGAATCCGTTCCAGAAATTAGCGCGTTCAACAAAACAAACAAACAACCTCGTCAGCTTTATAATATTGGTATATACAGTGTTTATGATCAAAAACAAACCTTGACCTATTCAACAAAATATATAAATTATATTATCACACATTGTAGAGACGCGTTTAGATGCAATGTATTAGAAGCTCTAGACGTAAACAACAATCATTTTGTATTTATAGTTAACAAGTTGTGCCCGCGGCTTCATGCGCTTGCATAACGATTTTTAAAGAGTTTATTGTAACAGAAATAAGTGGTTGGTAAGTAGAGACGTGCTTCTTCAAGCGCAAAGGATCGGGGAGTATGGGGGATACTATCCTCTCACAGAAAATCGGCATAAAGTACGTTCAGACTCTCATAGCCGGGTGCGCTCGCTGATCAGTTAATGATCGGTGGGTTAAGCAATTCTAAGTGCGGTCATTGAGTAGACGGGTGATGGTATATCAGAGCGTCTCCGTGCATCGGAGGGCAAGTAAATAGACCGCCTTTTTCTTTTTTTGAAAACCGGCGTCGGGATGTGACGACCCCATCGCCCGCTGTTGGGATAACCTCTGTCATAGCAGAGATTATTCCATCAGTGCAATCAGTCACACTAGTGGTAGGTCTTTTATTGCAAGAGGCCGGCTGGGTAGGTACCACCGCAGTGTCAAATACTCTGCCGCCAAATAGTAATGCTTAGGCATTACTGTGTTCCGGTTTGAAGGGCACTGTACGCTAGTGAAATAACTGGGCAGACGAGATTTCAGAACCAATATCTCGAGGTTGGCAACACGTGAGTGGCACTTCCTAAAGGTGCTGTAACCGCTCATAGGCTACGGCAACCACTTACCATCAGGTGGGCTGTATGCTTGTTTGCCAACTTGTAACATAAAAAAAGTCTATAAGTCAAGTCAGAGGCCTATACGGGCGACATGAACAACTCTGACACTAGGTTGGCCACTTACCACTCGCTAAGAAGAAAAAGAAGTCGTAAAGTAACAGTAGGTACTGTTGCTCTCAATTTAATCAATATTTATAATATATAATCAATCTCCCACCCCTCTGTTCCTTTCATCCTTCTCACCCCCCCTCTGTTCCTTTCATCCTTCTCACCCCCCCTCCCTCCTATCCCTGGGGTTGGCGCCATGTGATACTTCAAGTATCACGCACGTTGATAGGCCGCAGTGACTGTTTACCACTAGCCGGTCTGTATCCTTATTTGCCAGCTGTCATGAAAAAAAAATTGATATTTCATCCATATTTAAACCTCTTCAAGGCTTTTTTTTTCGCGACAGAACGTAGCCTATGTCCTTTTCCAAGGTATAGTCTGTCTGTACCGAATGTCATCAAAATAGTTTCTGTGGGTTAGGCGTGAAAGCGTAGTTTCTTTCGCATTTATAATAATAAATTAGTAGAGATTATTATCAAATCCAATTAAATAAATAAAAATAAATAATTTTGTTTTTTAAAAACATAATGAAAAATAAAAAAAAAAAAACTAAAAACAATTCTCTAATTCAGGGATCTGTCAGTACATTACAGTGTAGTCGCCGGGAAAAAGTTTTAATATATTACAATGTAACTCTAAATACCTGAATACCTATTATCATATGATTGGATCACTAAGGAAATCTAACAAAGGATTACAATTAAACACTCCGTACGATAACCGCCATTGTCAAGAATAAAAAAGATCGTCAGTTTCGGTCTGAGGTAGACAAAAAGCGGGCGTATTTTTTACAGTTTATAAAACGCCAAGTTAAAATACCAAGTACCTATTACATTTAGATACGATGCTACATTTTTTTATTAAATGTATTTTTATTTGGTTAATAGATTACTCATAACAATGCGCAATTTGGATTGAATTGCACATTTTTACGCATTAAACTTTAAAATATTAATATTAATGATCGTTCTAAATTAAAGTAAGGCGTGAATGCACGTCCTACAAGACCGATGTTAAATACACATTAAACAATGCTGACAATAGACAATGCTCTTCGATTGTATGGAATACATCCCAGACACACACACAATATCATCTTCGCTGGTGAAAACGACGTCCGTAGTTTCATACGTTGCGTATACAAGCCTCAATAGACTTCGACTCGCTCCGTTAACGCGAGAGTCGAGGGTTCGATCCTGACCCCCTTGGGCTATTGTCGTACCCACTCCTAGCGCAAGCTTCGAGCTTATTTGAGGGGCAATAGGAATATTAGTAATGCCTTGAAAAATCATTGCTAATATTCTTAAAAAAAAAAATACCCTCACACCTTCGAACGAGCTGAATGCGCTCTCTGAGCGCATTTTTTGATGAACTTCCTGCATTTAGGATGAAGACCTTAGTCAGGGTTCGGCCTCATAGAAGACACCGGCTGTCTTTTTTCTCGGCTGGGTTATAAACAAGGAATTATAATTTAAACTAACTAAAGTAAATAAACGCTACACTCAACGGCTCCCATTAAGTTAGTTATATCCTGTGTCGTGGGTCCGAAAAAATACACATCGACAAGGACAAAGACACCTAGACTGGAACGCATATCGATATGGTCAATACAAACATCTTCTCCGAGCGGGAATCGAACCCGCGACCTATGGCGCTTAAGGCAGGTTCGCTACCGCTGAGCCACAACTGGCTACATAAATTGTATTTTTCTTAAATAACATGTTTTACTAATGGGGTATTGAATAGTGGCAGGATTTACGTTTTTGCTACATTTATCAGATGATTCTTATCGGACTGGAAATGAATTATATTTTTTCTAATATGAGTAATGGAGATTTCCAAGTGTTATTAAATGATAATAATATGTTTTAATATATTGTGAGAATTGCATTCATTGTCATGTTAATCACGAATGACTTTAAGTCATAAAGGTTCACGGCTACAAATGTTTTATTTATCTTCTCTTCAGCCAGGATATTGATTAAAAGTATTAAAAAATGGCACAGATTTGAGTATATTTTTAATTGAGTTAAAACAAAGTCGAGTGTATGTCATTTTGCTGTCGATTGTAAATGCATGTTGAGCATTTTTTTGAGATCATGTTTTGTTTGTGTTCTCATATAGCCAGTTTACAAATTTTCAATGTATAGGCTATAAGGTTTTTTTTTTTAAATAACGCTGGAGGGCAAATGACTCTACTCCATCTGATGGTAAGGGAAAGTAGAGTCCACACGCGAAGGTGGCTAATACGGTTGCAGAAGGCGAACTGTACTAGCCATCTCTTCACGCCTCGTTTGAAGGACCCCAGGTTGTAAGAATGAGGGAACACGTGTGCTGGTAAAGAATTCCATTTTTTTGACGTGCGACAAAGAAAAGAATTGGCAAACTTCTTTGTTCACGATGGAATTGATGCCACAGTTAGTCGGTGACATCGGAGACCGGCACGCGTAGTTCTTGAATAGAAGGGGAGGGAGGGATAAGGAAAATAATTCACCTGAACACTCGCCATGGTATAGTCTAAAGAAAGCGCTGAGGGCGGCAATCTCGCGACGCAGTTGTAGAGGTTCGAGAGTGTTAGAGACCTCCGAATCACCAATAATTCGAACGGCGCGTCGTTGCAACCGATCCAGGGCATCAAGCAAGTACTTAGCGGAGCCATCCCAGAGGTGCGAGCAATATTCAACGCAAGACCGTACCTGCATTTTATACAGCAGGCACAGGTCTTTGCCCCTTGCCCGTCTTGCCTTGACGAACGAGCTGTTTGACTCTAGAATACTGAATATCGACGTTTGCGACTCGAACAATTTATTGCCAAATTTGTTGCATTTCCACCTGTAAAACATCAGAAAACCGTCATGCAGAAGTCTTTTTGATTTTTATGAGGTAGCAAAAAAAAAATTCGGTCCCCAAATTTGCTGCCCTAGGCTCAAGCCTACTCAGCCTGCTGGTAAATCCACCACTGCATATAGATTTGATCAGAAATTCGAAGACTCAGAAAAACTTACTTAAAGTCTTTATCTTAGCATTATTCTCGGTGTTATCCCAGGGTCTGCTCTACTCTTATACTCTTAACCTGATTTGGCATCTGATAGGAGCAAATTACCTTTCAAGAGCTAGCGATTAATATCAGATTTTATGGTAACAACCGGGACCGACAGCTTAACGTGCTCTCCGTCTCCAGAACAAACGCTCAGACCGAAACAGATTGTTCGCGCCTAATGCACTACGACGACAGCGGGGTATCGGCGGGACGAGGAAGGGGGACCGAACGACTCACTGCCTTCATACCGCACGCATAGCAAGCGACAACGACATCTCTCAAAGTACATAAGTGTAATGTTGTAGTATTTTTCGGCGTATTAAATAATTGAAAGAATATTATTCTATTATTCTACAACAACTACGCATCCTTCCAAACACAGATGTTTATAACAAACATCTGCTCCGAGCGGGATCCATGACAATTTCTTCATGATGATGAGTGGATAGATTAACTGGTACTAGCTTCTTAAAGCCTCTAGCAGTATCCTTACTGTTACTTTTCGCTCGATCAATCACTGTCAAAATCAATCGCTTACTGTTGATTTTTCTACTTCTTTCTTTTCCTACCACTCCTCTTTTCCTTGGATCATCAAAACATTGACGATATTAGTTTTAAAAATGCTATAAGTAGGCTATTATGAACAATAAGGTTTGTTTACCACCTATAAAAAAACTAAATTCCGTTCCACATTTTGACGATCATGAACGATGGAAAATATTTTATGTTTATGAACAATATCTCAAAGACGTAAACAAAACGTTATTTTCATTGTTTCTAAGCTATAACCGTCCTCATCCGAGTAAAAAACTTGTAATTAGACTCTAAAACAAAATCGACAAATGACTGTTGCCCAACTCATAACACAAAAACAATCTAGATGTCAATGACCGCGAATAATTAGATCTAATACTTTAAGGAAGTTTTGACGAACGCTGTGGCGTGCTGGTAATTAGCCTACTTTGAGACTCGACGGTCGCGGATTCTGTTCCCGCTCGGAGCAGACGTTTAGATACTGTAGCAATACAAATAGTAAATTACGAACCTAGGGGAGAAAATTACATTCTAACCCGTGGATTGACAATCGCGGGTGGCAATGTCCTATATTTCTCTCGTGGTGCTTATACGATTTTTTCCTACGATGAAAAATTCGCTTTTAGTTCCTAGTACGAGGGATAAACATATAGTTTTTTATTCTTTTTATTTAATAAAATATTAGCATTGCTTTTTTAAGGCATTATTAATATTAGGTTAGGTTGCTAGGTTACCGGGAGAAAAATGAGTTAATTAGTGTCTTCTTGCCGGGAGAGAATTGGGCATTTTTCTCTCTCGTACCAGGAGTAAAGCGATCTTTTCATCAAGGTAAAAACAAATTCCAATGAAAATTTTGCTAGACTTCTTATAATTATTTACAATTTATTCTAAGTATTCTTACTCTGAATTAAATAAATAAAGTCTTATAAAAAAGGTAGCAAGTGTTTCCCCGTACATATAGAGGTCGCGTAACTTTGTGAAAAAGTCATTATCAAAATCAAGTTATTCCCCGAGCCCAAAGACGTTAACCATTGCACTGATCCGGCACCGGATACCGGATGAAACTATTATAATTATTATTATGTGAAATATTAAGAAGTCTGAGTATGAAGTGTCATCACCTTAAGAACAAGCTCAATTACTGAATTTTATCACTATTCAGGGCATTTCATATCTTTTTAAAATACATATTTCAATTCGAAGACTATTTATTGTGACTTTTTTTATGTTAGAGGGTGCAAACGGGCAGGAAGCTTACCTGAAGTTAAGCGATTACCGCCGCCAATGAGCATCTGCAACACCAGGGGGCAAGCAGGTGCGTAGCCGACAGCCAGTTTAAGAAATGCTAATGAATAATGAAAGAAATGCGAATCCCGTTCCGGGCGAATGTTTGTATTGACCATATTGACATGCGTTCATGGGTTTATTTATTTATTGCCGACAGTTTCTAGTTAGTTTAAAATTTCGTATATAGTTCACTTATAGGATTTTTTTAAACATGTGTGTAAATACACACTATATGTTATTTAAAAAAGATAGATGACAAACAGTATTACATAATATAATCAACGGACACCGGCAGTTATGGTAATGGAAACTTGCACCTTTTTCGTATATCTTATTTAATAAATCTATTTGTACCAAATAAACGCCGTGTCATATTTCGTGAGCAAAGTTAACGTTTTTAGAGTTTGTACAGATAATTATATTGGGCAAAACCTGTATAGTTGGAAAATATAATGATAATTATTGATGTAAACTGTTTGTTGCGAAGATAATGGGTAATTAGCCGATTTCAAAAATGAGGAGGTTATCTATCCAGGGCCGGATTAAGAGGTATGGAGGCCTTGGGGCAGCAAAGCAGTGGAGGCCCCATGGCTCCAAAAAGTCGAGTTTTTCAACAAATAATTAATCGGAAACAAGCATTATCTGATATAAAATTTTAGTAGGTAAAGGTAAAACTGCAAAAAAAAATATAATGAAAATATGTTTACTTGTGTTTACTAATTTTTTTGGAAGTCTCTATTGCAGGGCCCCTCTTTTGTGGAGGCTCTCTACTAATATAATATTATAAATGTGAAAGTTTGTGGAGATGGCCATCCATATGTTTGTTAATCTTTCACGCAAAAACTACAGGACAGATTTGAATGAAATTTCGGGAATCAAAAAACTACACAAAGCGAGCGGCACAGCACAACAAGTGTCTCATTTCTAAACATATCTTCTATAAATAATAATCATTGAAAGTTCTTTTCATGTTCTACTACCCTTAATTTTTTTATTTCGTCTAAATAGAGCCAAAAGTCATCTAGTCAAATGACTCTGACATACGGACGGACAGACGGACAGACGGACATGAATGTTTCGGAAGCGTTTCGTGTCACTAGTAGCCGTGGGAGATGGCGTAACATCGTGAGGCTGAACTCATGATAGGTCACCACAACATTGAGATGCTCATAGCCGAGTGCACACACTGATCGGTAATCGATCGGTGGGTTAAGCAACTTAAGCACGGTCAGTCACTAGATGGGTGATGGCATTGTGGTGATGGAATTTCATCTGAGCGTCTCCGTGCTTCGGAGGGCACGTAAAAGTCGGTCCCGGCTGTTATCAATTTGACAACAGTGAAAAAGTCAAGTCAGAGGCCTACGGGCGACCTTAACGACTCTGACAATAGGTTGGCCACTAATCACTCGATAAGAAGAAGACCCCAGCATTGGGGTAGCGACGCAAGGAGAAGAACTTGGGCATGGCAGAAATTGTTTTATGCAAAATAAAATAAAAAAGTTCAAACCATGCTTGTTGCTTGGTAAAAGATGATTAAATCAAACGAAAAAATCAAACAAAAAACGTGAAGAACTGGTCTCAAGTGTTTTGTCTGTTTTATATATAAATTGCCAATGACATAATGTGTGTTTATATAAAAATCAAACCAATGTTTTGTTATTAAATTATGAAGATTTAGTTAGGTTTTATTATTTTATAAACATTATGTCATTGTTTTTCATTCTGTTGCATATGAATATTATTATGTATTATGTATTTAAGAATAATGTTTGAAGATAAATTCTTATGTATTGTATGTCATAATGTGAACACCGTAGTGACGTGTTGTGCATGTTGTGGGTTGCGCGTTCGATTCCCGCTTGGGGCAGATGTTTGGATTGGTCTAAAATATCTGTTTTTAGGTGTGGGTCGCCCCACCGTACCTCGGCGATCACATAATCATCATTGACTCTTGATACATAATTTGCTCTTATGCAAAGAATTACTGGTTCCCTCTTAGGGTTACGGACGTCAGATGGCATTCGCTCTATGTAAAATCTAGTAAACAGTCAAGCCCGGATAAGAGCAGCAAATATAATATAAGCAGACCCGGATAAAAGCAGACCCTGGGTAAATAACGGGAATAATACTAGGAAGAAAAAGATTTAATGTCATAATGTGATAGCTTTTGTCGTTCACTTTTGGTTTCGACCAAAATTTATTTTGAAATATAATTCAATTATATTTAAAATAAATTTTGATTTTAAATATTTATTTTTTTATTATATTATTATTTTGATTTTATTATCTATATTTAGATTTTAAAAATAATTCAATATATTATATCATAGAGTAAATAATAAAGCTTATTATATCGATATGTTATTATTTATTAAGATGAACTAGATTTATTGATAGCGATATGTTTAATTATATATTATAGCTTATATATAATTAAACATATATATAGCTTATCTTATATAGCTTTTCTTATCTTAAGGGCAACCGCATTCTGCTTATACCTTGACACATATAAACACATGACACGCTACACACTCCACATCTCCTGATGTCATTTTATTGTAAAATTATCAAAAGAAAAGTTATAGCGCCTAAAGAATATCATTGTTATTTATAGGTCTACGCCAAAAGATATTTATTGTTGAGGAATTAATTTGCATTTCGTTACGTTTCTGTGCGTCTATTAGTTTACCAAATAGAGTTTGAAAACAATTTCATTTTGCACCTCTTTTTAAAATGGCGGCCGACCCACGGTCACACGACCCACGACCCACGACCACGGTCACGGCGGTCAAACTTGGATTTAGCGTCACATGTAGTTTGACATTCAAAAAATAAAACTGTGTCCTCAGACTTTTGTCCTCTAAGCCTTGCTCTAACATTTTAATCGAGTAAGTGCCTTTTCACACGTTCCGGTTGCCGGGTATCCGGTAGCGAAGTGTATGGGCATTTATGGCAGTTTTCACACGTACCGGCGTAATTTTGCTCGGCAAGTTGCCAGGTTCACGCCGGATTCACCACTGTGTGTACGAGGTTACTAGATTCAATATTGGGTCGGTGAAAACGAAATGAGCTATATACCGACATTTGGACAGTCGGCACCGGATACCCGACAACCGGCACGTGTGAAAAGGCACTAACTCTCTCAAATATCATAATGACATGTCATTGTTATTTATTGTATTTTTTCTTTTTTAATGGATACTTTTTTCCAATAAAGCTAATGAAATGAAAGTAATTGAATACTATTTCAGTTTTTTGTATAAAAAGTTCGTGATTTCGATATTTGTACCGAGAGTACTGAGTAGACGTATTGACGTATTTGATTTTAGTTTCTAGATTTACAGAGTAAAATGTAGTAATCTGCTAATTTCTTTTATATTGATAAGGATGTTTTGTATCCGGAGTTATTTATTATTAGCATATACAATTTTAAAATCAATTAAGAAATAAATAACACAACAGAATGCTATTGAATAACTTATACTTTATTAACTACAATTACGTAAATATACAATAACATTATAATCACAGTAATCGCTTGCTCATTGATTTCTTACTTTACTTATAATATATAATCATGATTCATGCGTCTTTATATAATAGGTAAAATAATTGCATTCATTTACATGAAATAATCATTAGTATCATCGCAATCCTTTATTCTACGATCATTGCAACTTTTTTTACGTTATTTACAATGTCTATTGTTATAGTCGAAGCTACTATTTTCGTTCTTAAAACTACTAAACTCTGAAGGGTCGTTATTTTCCATAACTACTAGCGCTAGCGCTTGCGGTGGCGGTGGCCTTAGCTGATGCGAATGCACCGCCGTGACCACCACAAGAACCAGACCCACAACCGCCACAAGTGCCTGATCCACATCCACTAGAGCCCCCATATCCTCCTGAACCACCGTGACTTCCACCGTGCCCTCCTCCATATCCTCCAGAACCACCGAAGCCACCAGATCCACTGTTTCCACCGCCAAGACCTCCGGAGCCACCGTGGCCACCTCCTGCTCCACCACCCAGTCCTCCTCCAAGACCAGCTCCAAATCCGCCACCAAGTCCAGCACCAAGACCACCGCCAAAGCCGCCGCCTAGTCCACCGCTTCCACTATTGCCACCACCATATCCACCGGCTCCACCATGTCCACTACCACCACCGCCTCCACTTCCGCCTCCAAAACCTCCACTGCCACCTCCATTGCCTCCACTTCCACCGCCGAAACCTCCGCTTCCACCTCCATTGCCTCCACTACCACCACCAAAGCCTCCAGATCCACTATGTCCTCCACCTAAGCCACCACCAGCGCCACCACCTAAACCACCGCCTGCACCACCGCCTAGACCACCACCTGCACCTTTTCCATTGCCACCGAATCCACCACTACCCCCACCAAACCCACCAGATCCTCCTATCCCGCCTGATCCACCGTGACCACCTCCAGATCCACCTCCAGATCCACTTCCAAAACCTCCGGAGCCCCCGCTACCACTTCCAAATCCACCTGATCCACCACTGCTTCCTCCAAATCCACCTGACCCACTAGTGCTTCCTCCAAATCCACCTGATCCACTGTGGCTTCCTCCATTACCTCCTGAACCACCAAAACCACCGCCATTTCCTCCTCCTGCTCCACCTCCAAGACCAGATCCACCGCCATATCCTCCAGAGCCTCCACTGCCGCCACTGTGGCTACCAGAACCACTATTTCCACCACCTAAGCCACCGCCAGCCCCTCCTCCAAGACCAGCCCCAGACCCGCCTCCAAATCCGGCGGATCCACCATATCCACCGCCTGACCCTCCAGAGCCGCCACTTCCACCTCCTAGGCCATTGCCACCTCCAGCCCCTCCTCCAAGACCACCGCCAGACCCGCCTCCGAATCCACCGGATCCACCATATCCACCGCCTGACCCTCCAGAGCCGCCACTTCCACCTCCTAGTCCACCACCATTGCCAGCTCCTGCACCTCCTCCAAATCCTCCAGATCCTCCGAGACCGCCGCCAGAACCACCGCCATTATTTCCGTAGCCTCCTTTGCCACCGGATCCTCCACCAGATCCAAATCCACCACCTGCACCACCTCCATAGCCACTTCCACTTCCTCCACTACTATAACCACCACCGCCGCCGTATCCTCCGTTATTAGTTGTACCAGTGAAAGCAAATCCACCAGATTTGCCATCATCTGATTTAGTATATATGGTTTTTTCTGATCCTCCTCCAAAACCACTTCCACCTGCACCACCTCCGGTACCTCCTCCAAGACCACCTCCGGCGCCTCCTCCAAGACCGCCTCCAGCTCCTCCTCCGTGACCACCTCCAGCGCCTCCTCCGAGACCGCCTCCAGCACCACCTCCTATACCACCGCCTATACCACCACCGGCGCCGAAGCCGCCTCCAAGATGGTTTAAGCCCTCGTGGACTTTGCCAAGTATGCCGTGAACACCTTTGCTTATGGTATCGAGGCCACCTCCTAGACCACCTCCTAGGCCACCACCGATACCGCCTCCACCGCCACCACCGCCGCCGCCTCCAATTCCGAAACCACCGCCTCCTCCGAATCCAAATCCACCACCACCACCGCCGCCTCCGCCACCACCGTAGCCTCTACGAACTCTTTCTGTAATTGACAAATTTTACATTTAAATAACTTTACAAAGCAAGTTCCATTAGGCTTAAATATGATTTGTTTTTGAATGAAATTGACATACAATAATTATTCAAAAAAGCTTACTAGCGGATGGTGAGGTGTTATATTGGCGTGTAATCTTATAATAATAACAAATTAAAGTAGGGTTTGAAATAGTAAAATTTTGTAAATTAATATATCATTTAGTTACACAATTTGTATGTAATTATTTAAACAAAATAGTTCTGTATAGTTAACAGAATTAAGTAAAAAAAAATATATAAGAAAATTAAGGTAATTTTAATATTTTCCTTATTCGTTATTAAACTTACCAGTAGCATTTGCGGAAGCCAATAAAATGGCGAATATTAAGTAAGACGTTCGTCCCATGGCTTTGTGAACGAGCGAACTTAACGTACTAACGACTGAAGCATTTTATCATCCTTTTATACATCTTTACTTATCATAATCAAAGCGATCTGAGTCAGTTCACGAGAACAACAATGTACGCATACCGGGAAAACTAATGCCCGTTTGAAATTCACTAACGCGCGTTTGTGGAATCGTTTCATTTATTGTTAAATTAGAAATAATTTTCCATTCCAGTTAAATTATATAACGAATATAGATTATGATTATTGTATTGTATATTTATCTTGAATTTATGTGACGTAAATATAATACGTAAGACTAAATATTTTTCTTTAAATCCGATGGTTGCAATGATTTTTTTATTTTGGATATTTTCATAAAATTAAGTTTGGTTCGGTTTTGGTTAATTTTTTTTGGTGTAACTGTTGTGTAACATTCTAATAGTAATAGTTTTTCATACTCATAGTAGTAGTATTAATGTCGAAATTATAATTATAATTTCGACATTAATTGAAGGAAGAAATCATAATTATTACAAATCAGGAATAATAAAAGGCTATTTTATTTTATTAATTAAGTCCAAAGATTACCCAACGAACTAACAAAAAACCATTATATAATATTATCTGTACGGACAAACATTCTCACAGCTTATGCTCGTCACGATCAATTTAGGGAACTTATTTTTTGCGACATGTTAGAAGAGCAGAAAGATAAAATCATGTCTGTGAGGAGGTATTTCCGAGGCTGAAGGTCAAGCCTTGGCGCAAACTCGCTTCATACACACAATCCTATAAAGTTATAATCCATACTAACAGTCTAATATAAGCAGCGCGATAGCAACAAAAATAAAACAATTTTTGAAACTTCTATAGCATTCAACCTTTTTTTTTTTTCGGAATGTGTATTGCTGTTGGCCCTGCTGGTTTTGACAGCGTCACCCAGGGGTTCCGAGTACAGAGACTCAGCCGAAGCTCTGTCTTTTGTAAGTGCATTTTATCTTAGAATCATTTTTAGGTAAGCTTAATAAACATGACTGCTACTCATCCTATTTATAACCCAATCGTTAGTGCGCATCTTTATAATGACCGATATAATTCACACTCTGAAGACAAATATAACATATTTTTGTCAAAATCTGTTATGTTTACAGGAACTGTTTAGCCAACAACTGTTTAGCCAACAACTGTTTATCCTAATTCTTGGGCAGTCTAGTCAAAATAAAAAAAATATAATGAGACATTGGAATGATGTAATAATATCGCTTATAGAATTAATCAGATGTTTTTTAAATGCGCTAATAGATGCTATTTATTTATGGAGTATGATCCTTAGAGTGGATAAATCCTTACTATAATCGATGGTGTTATTAAATACGGATAATCGCTTAGCAGGCTCGAATTGGATTACAATTGTAATTAAATATAATTATAGACTGTTATTTTATTATGATTATCGTTTAAAATATATTTGATATAAAACATGTATATAAAAATATTAATAAACGCCTTCGCGACTGGTAATAAGTAACATAAACCCAGTGAACTAAAATAGAAAAGATCACAAACGCTAAATATATGAATATAGATTTTTTGAATTCGATTAAAAGTAGAATTTAACGAAAGGAAAATTTGCAAATACATTTAATTATTATAATAAGACATTAAAATTTATCCGATGTCACAGCGCGATGAAACGTGCTTTATTCGGGATCTTAGGATTCCCAAGTAACAAGTTGAGACACTCGAATCCTGAAAGCAGTTTTTAAATCAGATGTTCTTAAACTTATTCCATCTACCATTTGAAAGAAAATTGTTTCTATAAACAGCACAGAAATATAATGAAGCTAAGTCATAGATGTTGTAGGAAAGTTTAAGAAACACTGTTTGAAACCATAAAAGGTTAAAGTATTTTACGAGAGTAGTAGATTTTAGTTCACACAGTTTTGTTCAGTTGGACCGTGGAGTGGATTTTTTTTATTAAAATTTAAAATTATAAATTTTATCTATTTTGACTATGATATTTTAAACATATTTTTGTGTTAGTTGTACACTGTATGTAAATGCAATTCTATTCACTTTTTTACGGTAATCGATTACGATGTTTTTTTTTAATGTTAAAAGTTGGCAAACAAGCATACGGCCCACCTGATGGCAAGTGGTTGTCGTAGCCTATGAGCGCTTGCAGCACCATTAGTAGGTGCCACTCACGGGTTGCCAACCTCGAGATATTGGTTCTTAAATCTCGTCTGCCAAGTAATTTCACTAGCGTACAGTGCCCTTAAAACTGGAACACAGTAATGCCTAAGCACTACTATTTGGCGGCAGAATATTTGACACTGCGGTGGTACCTACCTAGCCACGCCAAGACCTACCACCAGTGTGACTGATTGCACTAGTGGAATAATCTCTGCTGGGACAGAAGTTATCCCAACAGCGGGCGATTGGGTCATCACATCCCGACGCCTAGTATAATCTATATGTAATCAAGTTTTTTGGATTGTAGGTTTCATCATTGATGCTAAGTCATGAAAAAAGCCTGGAAGCGAAGTCAGTATAGCAGTGATGGTATTTTATTGATTTGAAAGAAAAATTATAAAAAACTATAAGTCAGGTATTATATTTTAGTCCGTAGTTTCCTTTACAATTATTTCTATATTCGATTCGCGCGTTAATTAACGCGCAATTTCGACTACCTGCTACTACCATTAATGCTGGCGGCTGGAGCTGGAGCCTTTAAAATATACTAGATTGAATTTTGTTAGTTTTTAAAATCATCTCAATATATTTTATTGATGCTCTACTTGCAATAGATTAATTATCATTTTTCACGAAAATTAGATTTTTCTATTATAGGACATAGATAAAAATGATGCACGCAATTCATTATTATATTAAAATAATATTATGTCTATTGTATTATTCCTTTACAAGGCACTGTATTCAATGCTGGTCACGATATTATGCGCATCTCGCTTCATAAAATAACCACATCCGGGATTACTTGGTTTAACTTTGATTTTATTTGAATTTTATTAAGTATTCAATAGACAGGAAAATAAATAATTCGATTCGATTGGTACAAAAAAAAAACAATATTGATATACCTACGAAAAAACGAGATATATTATAGTACATTCGAAGGTAGAAAAGTATATCGAACAATAGCGCGCAATTTCGAAATGATGTTTCGCTTGTAGTCTAGTCAAGGAAGGATTTTGGGGCCAAATTCGATAAGGATTCATAGATTTGTCTGAAGTTTTCAGTTTTGTCTGGAGTGTCAGTAGGAAATACCTCAAAATAAACCCATTTCCTTTTTTCTGAATTTATTAATTTTTGTCATTTAGGAGTAACTTCCACCCCTAAGATTAATTTCGGCGCCTCGACATAGGGTAGAATTTAAAGTAGAGCTACCTAAATTTTTACCGTCATTGACTGGACTTTTATTACGACGACTGGTTATACTGTGGTTAACCTTTCTTAAAAATTTAATTATGTTTAGTTTTAGTTGTCGATCTATTAAAATATAACAATGAACATAGCTCCTGAATTGGGTATCTTTAGAAATTTAAATTTAAAAAGGGTAACATTTTCTTGTGAGTTAGACGCTCCTTTGCTTTGGTGGGTTTAAATGTCGGTTCTTAAAGTGACAGCTAGTTTGCCGCGCTCCAAGGTTGTATCTTAAAGGTCGGCAACGCATCTGCACGCCCTTTTGTGATGTAGAAGTTCATGGGCATTTCTAACATAAATAAAATAGTGAATAGACAATTATCGTCTAGAAAATATAACTCATGACTCAATACTTTCATCGTAAACATATTTCGGAAATCCACATTACTTGTTTTAAGATGAATTGTACTTATCATAGATATTTAATTATCTCTCAGATAAGATAAATATTAATAGTTTTACGGGTTTTTTATTTAGATAAATTTGAAGTATTTACTTCTCTTATTATTTATCAAAATTTTCTAAACTCAATATATATCAAATAATCCAGAATATGTCTATGATAACTGGAAGTACTTTACGCATCACATATCTTCATTAATCTCTTTTAATAATAACCACCACCAATGTTTGTGTATTTAATCAATTATTAATTTATAAATAGGTCCCAAGCCTTTTAAAGGATAATAGGTCGCAAAAAATGATTTTCTTTCTAGCATTATTTCCGGTATTGGCACAGAGCGATTGCCATCTGACCTCCGCAAACCTAAGAGCGAACCAGTAACTCATTGGATACGAGCAAATAATATCAAAAGTTAACTATTATTATCACATGCTATGTGATATTAACCGGGACTGACAGATTAACGTGGGGAGGCATACAAGGCGATGCCAGATGAGATGCTAGATGCCGAGAGAGATCGGGAGAGAGGTTGGTAGAAGGCGGCGACGTCGATGACCTGATGCCACAAACCGTACAAGCCCCTAGCTCCTTAACACGGGGCTATATAAAAAACGTATGCCCTCGGGTCGAGGACGCGCAGAGTGGGGTACCTTTGCATCCGTGACGAGCGGCCTTGAAGAGGACGGCATGTCGTGTGTGCTTGTATGGGAAGGGCTGGGGGGCTTTACCATCTCGCCCCCCGTGACCGAGCTCAGCTACCAATTGGAGTGCCGTGATTGTCAGATCGCGTTGGTTTGTTCTGCGAGAGTTCCCGTAACCTGAAAAACACACTAAGGTCGGCCACCGAGAAGGTTCTAGTGGGGAAGCATACCAAGACAAATGCCCAGGCCGAAACACATATATTTTTTTATGATGATTACAAACATCTGACCTGAGTGGGGATCGTAGTCATGACCGTCAAGCCTAAAGGCAGGCTCGCTACCAATACGCCACATAGGCCGCCAGCTCGTAAAAAAATAACAAAATAAAAAATATAGTTAGGTATAGTGTTATTTAGAAATTGACTCTTATCAATAATAAATGTTCCATGCCTGTTGCGAAAATATGCTTGAACGGAACGTTTGAACTTCGTAATTAAATCACAATCTACTACAATATATTGTTGGTAAGCCTTTTATCCATAGTGTCAGTTATTCTACCGTAAAGCAGTATGTTTCGTTTTGAAAAGTACTGTAGCTAGTGAATTTACTGGGCAAATGTGATTTAAGGACCAATATCTTGAGGTTGGCAACGCCTGATTGACACCTGCAAATGTATGGTTTTGCAAGCACTCATAGGTTACGACAACCGGTTTCCCATTGACCCATCTGATGAGATGGGTTGTTTTCTTGTTTTCCAACTTAGTCACATAAAAAAGTTAGGGTCAAAATATCCTAATTAATAAACGCTTCAAAGGAGTTTGATTGCGTTGATTAAATTTTCAACAGCCTATATACATAAAAGTGTCAGTATGAGTAGGTACTGTTGTGTATCGTGCGATGAGGAAAAGGCCGGAGGCCCAATCTCCTGCTCTGGTTATTCCTCTCCTCCTCTACCTTGGGTTGACAACGCGCACGTGGCACAAAATATAAAAATAATAATAATAATAATAATAGGAAAATAACAAGGGCAAAACACAAAAGGTGGGTTATAGATAATATAATAAAAGTAGTATTAAGAAGTAATATATGAACATTCACTATCATTTTTTTTATTATTTCTAATTTTTTAAGATCAATACAGGTCACTAACTTAAGGCTAGAACAAATTAAAGGTAATAATAATGTGTAGAAAACATTTTATTCACGAGAAACATAGATGTGGGTCGAGGTAGATTTTGTTTGGAAAATTGTAGCTTTTTTCACTTTCATTTAGTAACAAGCTAAATTCACATTACAAAAGCATTTAATTAATTATAATTTAATAAATATTATGTTTAGATTTTCATCGCGTTTATGAATTTACTTGGAATTCATAATTGATATACGATGCTGGGAATTTAATAATTGTAAGAAGAATAGTTTGTTTTTCTATTGATTAGTGACGTTTTCATAATAAGTAGTGTAAAATCACTTATCTTACTAATATAATTAATGTGAAAGTTTTATTGCTTGGATGTTTAGATGTTTGGATGTTCGTTACTCAATCATGCAAAAACGGCTTAGCGGATTTCGATGAAATTTGTCATATATATAGATTGTTACCTGGATTTAAGCATGAGATACTTTGAATCCCGGAAAAATGTTCATTTCCCGAGGGATAAACTAAAATGAACACCAGCATTTCGATTTCGATAAGCTGGGTCTTATGATTTCCAGACTATTTTTTTTTTTAAGAATATTAGCAATGCTTTTTCAAGGCATTACTAATATTCCTATTGCCTCTCCAAATAAGCCCATAGCTTGCGCTAGGAGTGGGTACGACAATAGCCCAAGGGGGTCAGGATCGAACCCGCGAATCTCGCGTTAATGGAACGGAGTTGCCTCTTGTACCGTTGAGCTATTCAGACTTCACTAATTACTATTATTATTCAATCTAATGTTCTACCATAAAATGTAAACTGGACCGATTTTGATGGTTTTTAATATAGAAATAGATTAGATTTTGAATAAGCACGAAGGCCACAAAAACCAACCGTGAAGATGGTTAAATGGGGGAAGTTTGTATCGGGAAACATTTAGTTGTAATGCCATAAAGATGCCTTAATACAAAGCGTTATTTAAGCGAACGAAGCCACGGGGAGATGCTAGTAGATAATAATTAAGATAATTAATCAGATTAAGCGGAACTATTTATTTATAAATACAAATTATCTTTGTTATTTTCTTGGTTTGAAATAATACAACAAATTCTTCGAACAAAATTCCTCGATCTTCGACTTCAATAGCTTATATTGTTTATGTTATGTTCTGTATACTATTACGAGTAACTATTCAACGATATGTGTCAGGGTTTATCAGGGGTCTTACCATTAACTCTTATTGCGATTCAAATGACGACCTAAAACATGTCAAAAACTGAGTTACATCGTTAAAATTAAGAATCTCATGGACGAAGCCACACCCTGTTGCCGCTCTTGTATCCTTATTTCAAAGGAGATATGGCTATCTTAGTCTATTGCTTCGAAGCACTAATACGAGTAAAAGAAATAGATATATATAGGTTTGGTAATTTACTTTTTATTCAAGGTCAAGTCATGCTCATATAAAATTTGAATTGATTTACTATGAAAATGGAATAGAATTGTCAGTAAAAGTTAATTGTAAGCCCGCAGTTTCTAGCTTTATATACTAGTTCATGAAACGTTACTTATCTTGGGCTTAGCGTGTAAAAGTCAGAGGACGAATTTTTTTTGCATATTAAGAAGGAGGGATTGTTTTAGCGCTCTTTTGGGCAAACCATTAGTCGCATAGAAAAACGCGCGGAATAGCACACCAGCTGAAATTACCGTAGGATAAAATGAATAAAATAAATCAATGAACGCATCACACTCAACGGCTCCCATAAGGATTACATTACATCCTGTGTCGGGGGTCCGGAAACATACACATTGACAATTGGACAAGGACAAACACACCTAGACCGGGAAACATGCTTGTATGGTCAATACAAACTTCTGTTCGCAATGGGAATCGAACCCGCTATCTTTGGCGTTGAAGGCAAAAAAACTTCTGACCAATGTTTTTATTAATAATATATCTCAAACCAAGAAGATTCTCATAATAATGTAGTACCTACTCCTCAAAAAAATATGTATATATTTTAACTTGTTGATGTGTGTTAGAAGTGTGTACCCACTTGGCTGGTTTTTAAGTTAAACATGAAATATCAACAACTTACCTTAAGTTGTCGAGCATGGTTTTTTGTGTGAGATTTTTTTATCCTATCATTTCAATTTGTATTGACTCTTGTTTTTTCATAATGACAGATCACAACAGCATTTAATACGGATAATTTATTAAATAATTTTAATATAAAGCCTGTCTACTTGATTTAATTACTTGGTCAATAAAAAATTTTGATGTTACTTTAGGATATGGTCTATCAGCGTCCGCCTGACGGTAAGCATTCACCGCAACCTATGAACGCAGGCGATACTTGAAGTATCAAATGCGCGTTGACAAGCCAAGGGTAGGAGAGACACGATGAGAAGGAAAGAAGGACCAGAGCGGGTGGGAGTTTGGGCCTCCGGCGCTCTCATTGCACGAAACGCAACGGTACTGTTACTTTATGGCGATTTTCTGTGAGAGGGTAGTACTTCGCCGGTGCCGCCCATTTGTGCTGGCAGGAACATGACTCTATTTGACACTGTTGTGGCATTGTTTGTAGTGAGTCTGGCCTTTAGCCTCGACGGTTGCGGGTTCGATTCTTGCTCTGACAGATGTTTGCATTGATCTTACAAATATGTGTTTCGGTCTGAGCGTTTGTCCTTGTGATATGTGGGTTTCCCCACCGTGCTTCGGAGAGCACGTTAAACTGTCGGTCCCGGTTGTTATCATATAACACATGGTAATAATCGTTAACTTTTCTTTAGTAAATTGCTCTTATCCAATGAGTTACTGGTCAGATGGCAATGGCTCTGTTTAAAAACCAATAACCTGTCAAATCCGGACAAGAATAATAAGCAGACCCTGGAACCCAAAAAAAAATTGTAATAATGTTAGGAAGAAGATGAAGAACATGGCTCTACTATTTCTAAAACCTGTACTGTACCTGTCTAAAACCTGTACTGGTAACAGAAATTAACCATTTTAGTCGAAAGCTTTGAAGAATCACATACGATGGTTTTGAATGTCGCAGACATAAAAACGTTTTTGTTTAAAGCGAAAAGCAAAAACTGGTTAAGTGCATGTTGTTATATAAAACGCAGAGTAAACATTTTAAAAGTTGCTTAGTTACTTTTTTTAAGACTGTGTCAAGAAACGTTTTTGGCCTCTGTATTGAAATATGAATTATTCTCGTTTATAAAAGAAAATTCTAAAGACGTCTATAATTTTTCAGATTACTATAATTTTTTTAAAGTCTGAGTTTTAACTACTAAAATATGAATGATTTTATAAATATTCTTAAATATAAGATACGGGTTCTCAAAATTTAACTCCAAGATTTGAAGCTAAGTTATACTTTCTACGTTACTTGAATTCGCTAATGTGAATCATAAACTTGTACATGTACGATATAGGTAGATGTAAAACGAAATTATGGCTGGATTTTTCCATTTACATAAGGAACCCTCGAAGCGAATTTCGTCTTTGAAGATAACAATCGCCTTTTTTGACCGTCAAATCGTCTAAAGTTTTTTGTTTTTGTTTTCACAATGACTACTTCACATAAAAACAGAACGCAAAAAGAATTCGTAATTTTGTATGAAATTTGTGAATTTTTGGAGACTATTTAAATACCTCATATCATCATTGCGACTTTAAGACCTCTTATCTCTTTTAGAAAAATCGGTTTTTTATGCTAACCGATTTTATTTTTTGAAAATCTATCGAAAGCAAAAAATCTTACGACTAGGATGATGTTCGACGTTTCAGTCGTAATTTATTTACCAATTTCAAGATCTGCAATGTGCTTGCGAATTAAAGTTGGTACATAAAATATCTTACGTGCTATCCGTGTATTGCATTTGAATTAAGGGATAGGTACTGACTAAAGAAAATATCGGCATTAACCGTCTTAGCAAAGACCAGTGCACAGAAGAATATGATAGCCATATTGTGAAGCAAATTGAAGCACGCAAAGATAAAAAGAATGTCGTAATTAAAGCAAAAGGTTATGGTTATAACAATCGATGTTTAAAGTGTTTTGCTTGCCCAAAAGCTATTGGCTATTGCACCACAAATTAAAATGTAATTGACCTTGCTAAAACTTCATGGCTTATAACGTGATATCCAAAGATGTAACTATTTACGTGTGGCATGACGCAGGTGGTAATATTACTGCTGATGAATTAGATTACTGTCAACTAGAGCTGAATCCTGTTAATTGACTTTGATTTGGCGCCAAGGAAGAAAATGTGGCGGCATTGTGGAGTGCTAGCCTTACCGGTCGGGGTTTGTTATAAATATCTGTTTCGGTCTTGTCACCCAGCCTCGGAGACCACGTTAACCTGTAGGTCCCAGTCGTTATCATAACAATCGTTAGCTCTTGATAGCTCTTATGCAACGAGTTACTGGTTCACCCTTAGGGTCGCGAAGGTCATATGACAATCGTTCTGTGCCAAATCTATTAGCCTTATTCAAATCCGGATAAGAGTAATAAGCAGACCCCAGGTAAATATAATACCGGCAATAATGCTAGAAAGAAGAGGACTATAATATTATAGAACGTATATTTCGATTAGAATAATTTTGTTCTATAATCAAACATTTAATTTTAATAAGTTTAATTTTCCTTGAAAGTTCACGAGATTAAGTATAATTAGTTATAATGGTATATGACCTCGTATAGTAATGATTATTATAAATTGTAAATATTGTTTATCATAATTTACCTATACATATAAAATAGTATCGCTACAGATTTATTTATAAAGAGACAACGCAAAATCTAATACATAGGAAATCGAGATTGGAAATCTGAATTACTTCTTGTAATTATCTTGATTAAAACATAAGATACATTTTATCCCGGAAATGGTTCAGTTCCTGTGGGATAGACAAAAAACGAACTAGAAAAGGGTGAATTAGGAGATGAAAGTTCGTATTGGAAACTGTAAAATTGTATTGCAATAAAGGTGTCCCATTACAAAACGTTATTTACTTATTATATATTATATAATATGGGATTATTGGAATTGGAAATTACTTATTATATAATATGGGAATGTGACTTTGTTTGTATAGTCTGTTAAATGTAAGTTGAACCATGCGCATTACGTTTTTGGGTCTCAACCGTATGCGGTATGAAAGGGGCCGCGTAACTATAGCAACGCGGCGACGCTACACCCGATTAGTACACTTGCTCACGGTTTTTTTAGTTCTTTAAAAATAAATTATTAAATATTCATTTTAAATATAATTTGTTTTGGTCAGATGTGTAAACATTTAATTTTATTTGAGAAGATAAGGTATCATCCCAATAAGTGACAGTGATTAAAAATTTACATTAATTTTTTTTGTATATAAGTACCTTTTTTCTATACTATTTATTTGTTTTATTCTATTTAAGTAATTAATAACGAAAGTGAATAAATAATTAATTTAATTTAGAAGAAATAATAAGTATATTATATACCTTATTCCGTTTTCCCACTTTATAAAAAATCTATTTAAATAAGACGAAATCAATATTTTCATTTTTGTCCATGATTGTAACTGCGCAGGGCGATTTTGGTTCAACTTACATTTAAGGAACTATAACGCTTTCACACCTTAACTGTTCCCCTGAATCTGTCTAAATCTATCATCATGAAATTTGGCATACACGTCATCAAGAGTGCAATGAAGGTCATAGAGTATATTATTAAAATCATTAATTAGATCTGGCAGGTGTCACAATTTTCGATTTTTATTTCACTGACCAATTTTAAAAAATATATTTTTTGATTACTTTCATAAAAATAAGGTCTGTATGTGTAGTAGAATAACATTAGTCGGGTCAGTTGTAGGTAATTTAGTATTTATAGTTAAGTAGGTAGTAATAATATATTTATTGTCATTTTTCTTGAAAATAATGTTAATAGATATATTCATTATGTTTTTATAGTCTATGTACATTAAAAATTAAAATATAGAAAGGAATTAAAAAATAACTAATCTAATATGTAACATAATAGAATAGTTATTCTTTCAATGGAAAATAAGTCTGTCATGTTTTATTAGAAAGGTTTAAATTATTAAAATAATTTCCTAATTTTAAAGTGTTTTCTTTTATGAAAGATTTTTTAACACTGCAAGAACTGATGGACAAGAAACCTATTAAATAATGAGTTAAGCTTATGAAAGTTTAAAGAGTTTTCTAATTATGTTCTATACGGAATAAAGATGTATATAAGTTTCAATTAAAACACATTTATTTGTAATTCCAATTTATTGTTTATAACAAAAACTGAAAATAAAACATATGATCCAATCTATCACGAAAAGTTGTTTAACAACTAATATATTATTATATTTAAAAACATATTATTATGGCTTTCAATATGAGTATTACGCCATCTATTATCACTAAATTGAACTTGTATACGGCAACAAAAGATTCAATCGGTGCGCTAGTTATAAATGTACACGCTAGATGGCGTTAAACACATCTAAAAGAAGGTTTACATAGAGCATATGAGTGTACCTACATAGTCGTTTTACAATTTACTGTCTGTTCTGGGTGGTCCGTACGCCGTCGCATGACTGGTAGCGACACCTCCACGGCCAGTACTAAAAGCGTTGGCGATAGCAGTAGCGCCACCAGGGGCACCACCTGACCTTCCACCCCAGCCAAAGAACATCGGGAAATATGCCCCAGTTGGCATCCTGGGAAGGTAATCTTCACCTTCTTCTTCATCTTCATCTACTGGTTTCTTTACTTGCTTCTTCTTGATGACTCGTTTCTTCGGGGTAGGTACAGACTTCGGCACCTCTTCTGCCTCTGGTTCTGTCAACTCTGGTGTGATAACAGATTTGACTGTAGTAACGAGTTCTGTCTTTTCTGTTGGTTCAGCGATTTCTGTAGGTTCGGTGACAACTGGTAGTTCTGGTAATGCAGCAGGTTGTTCCGACAGAACTACTGGCTGTTCAGGCAACTGTTCGGTTTGTTCGGGTCCTTGCGGGTAATAGACTTCGTTCTGCTGTGGTTGATAACTTAACTCCGGTTGGGTTTGACGCCTTCTGTCCGGCAAATAATACTGGCTGGTTTGAGGCTGGTATCGTTCTTCAGGCTTGAACATGAAAGCCGCCATGCCAGCTCCGATGGCCCGTTGGTTATAATATGGGTTGTAGTAACGACTCATCGCCATGCCACCACGGGCACTGTCGCTTGAACCGTACGAAACTGTAAAAGGATATACATTTTACAAAATTTATTAGAAATAAAATAAATGCACAAAAATAATTATTGCACCAAATTATCATCACATTTGTAAAAAGGCTCAAATTATTATTAAGACATGATTTTTTTACTTGAGTCTATGTACTAATATAAATGGAAAATCAGTTGGTATGAACGAATAATTAATTTTCAATTTTGTCATTTAAACCGCATACATTTAAAACAATTTCATTATCATTAACTCACTTGTATCCACATTTGTTCCATAGTACGGATATGGATATCCTTTCGCCTCCCACAAGGCACACGCTAAGACGAGGAGTACGCAATGAATCTTCATTTTTCTCACAAATTTTACACTTGAATTCCCTTTGTATGACGAAGGGTGCTGTGCGGTATACTGCTGTCGAGCTATTGTTGGTAAGGAGTAGACGGCGCGTTATATAGTCCAGTCTGGCTTGTCTAATTGGGATGCAGGACACGCCAGCCGGCCTGTGCCCGCGCATGCCACCATCGTCACTTTACACGATTCGGCAGTGTTCTCCAACCGTTATGGGTAACTGGTCATCCTAGAGACGGTGAATGCTCGACACGTCTCCTATCTGGTGAAACGTTGAACTTTTTTGTTTTGGTAATGTTTTAGTTTTTTTCTGTTGATGACTCATAGTTGCATTTCGTTTTCTATCTATCTATATATTCGATCGACTTGTTAACAAATTCAAAGTTAAAAAACGAATTAGTATATTGTGTAGATTGGTTTGTAATTTTGGGTGAAATAGGTAATGAATTTTCTATTTGCGCGCCGTTCACGATAAACAAAAAATAAAATTTTGTCTGTATTTAAAATTTTCTCAAATAATATTTATATATTTATACTTTTTTTAAATCCCTAATCCATCTGACGATGTCTGAGTTTTGCCTTATAATTTGAAATAAAAAAAATATGCGTGAGTAATAGATTAACAATTTACATACGCATTTTTTAATTAAAAGTTTAAATTCACAAAGCCGTTTACCAATAGTCAATATAACATATAAAATAACTAAATATGCCACAGTTAAAATAAATATGTCCGAGTGACATATTTATTTAAAGTTAGTTGGCATTATAATCGTAGACAGAGGCCATTAAGTTACCGGGCGCCGCTCGCCTCAGCCTGTCTTCCTTTCTTAAATTTATACAATTAATAAGTCACAGAAAAATAATGTATACTCTTGTTTTTAACCCATCGTCTGTCCAGGCATTAAAAAAATAGTTAAACAATAATTTAATTGAGCCACATGGTTCAGCGGACAGGGAATGTGTCAACACGTGATGATAAAAGTAGGCAAATGTACGAAATTTGTATAAGGAGTTATTTCATGCTGTTCGACTATATTTGGTTATTTTTTTTTATTTATACCATATCAACTATGTATATACATAGATGCCCCCACAGATACCACAAACTAAGTATATGCCATTAATAAGTAAAAAAATGTATTATTTAGCTCTTTAATGTTGTTAAATTATTTTCTAAAAAACGAATTTTATTTAAATTATTTAATTTTTTCTCCTATTTATTTATTTATTTTATCATTAATGGTTTGAGGTTTAATTCCTAATATATTTAATATTATTATTATATTTATTTAGGGGGGATATATGGGGATTTTATTTTTATTATGTTGTACAAGATTAGGTGCTTATACTGTAATTAACAGCGCAGTAAAATCAAGAAAAATCTGTGCATATTTACAAGCTTTCGACTATAGGGTTTCTTGAATAATAATAAATTTTAAATAATAATCAGATATTTTATGAAATTTTTAATATATTTTTTATTTTAGTCGAAAATTGGTAAGAATGTGACTTTTACTTTTGATCTGTATATGATGGACAGTTGTCCGAATAGAATATGAAACTATGATGTCCAATAGTCCAATAGTGTAGAATTCTAAAGACAGATAAAACTTAAAAATAACTTAAGTAGAGCTTAAAAATAACTTAAATGCTTGCAGGAGATATGAGGAGAATGTTATGTTATCTTATTTTTCAAATACGAAGAAATATTTTCGTTTTAAGGCTGTAGATTGTAGAAACAGTCTTGTTATTCATATCTTTGGAAAATATTATGATATACAAATTAATTTTTGGTACCAATAAATTCAATATTGTATTATATGGTAAACATATGTCACTGAACCCCTACATGGCTGGATCGGTTTTGATGAAATTTTAGGTGTATGTTTGGGTGAGTCTTTAGATGGATACATGCACAATTAGACTCGATAGGTGATGCAGCAATCGGATGTCAGGTTTTTTATTTTATTTTTGAGCAAGAGTTCGGCTTAAAGGGCATTTAAGGCACCTAAATTACTGGTTAAAGGATATTTATATATCTTGACATATTGGTTCTTAAATCTTTTAAAGGTTGGCAACACGTCAGTGACATTGACACAAATTGCTGTTGTTGTTCTTGCAAGCGCTTATAGGCTACGACAACCGCTTACCATCAGGTAGGTCGTACTCTTGCCTTGCCAACTTTGTAAAATAAAACACTTAGATCAGATAGAGTTCACAGAGTAAGATTGAACCTACGATTGCATTTGTTACCCTTGAGATACTCAGGCCATTTAGATAAGAGATTTTATCAGCGCATGTTACCATAAATACATATAGTTCTCGCTAAGTAAATCAAACCCTACGTGGCTGTCAGTATTTCATTCATGGGGATTTATTGCGATAGCGCCACCGCCTCGCGCCTTTCCTAGAAACTTTACGATAAAAGCGAACAGAAATCACAATGACTAAGGAAATTATATTAAAATATCCCTACTTACTTATCCTTATTTTAAAATATTTAAAAGGCTTTATTTCGTCTATGATTTTTGTTTTTTATTTTCAGTCTTAAAAAGCTGTAGCTTTAAAATGGCGTCGATTGAGATATTCAATTTTTTAATCAACAAAAAGACTAATTCGCAATTTTACTTTGATTGACGAGTTTCATTATATTTACGTATGTAGAGTATACAATGCCTAAATTATTAAAGCCGTTACCGAAAAATTCATGTATTTCTTAAAATACAAGTATATATAATAGAAAGTGGTAACATAAGGTGGGACAAGCATATTATGACTATAGGAGATAAAATGTAGAAAGAATATGAAAGCGAAGTTTTGGTTCCAATTAAATTATACTGAGATAGTAATATCTCAATTTGTATTCTTTTTGGCCCTACAGGTCTTGTTAGCGTCACCAGGTGTGTGGGCAGAATACCGAGACCAGGGGTCTACCTTGAACTTTAAGTAATAATTCTGTTACGATCCAATTCAATTCAGGTAGTAAAACGACTCAGATTTTATATGAGCATGGAGTATAAATATATATGTCATGGTACAAAAGCGATGTAGCTCAAATTTAAGCTGTCGTCATCGTAATAA
This sequence comes from Hestina assimilis, assembly GCA_023373885.1. Taxonomy (NCBI): domain Eukaryota; kingdom Metazoa; phylum Arthropoda; class Insecta; order Lepidoptera; family Nymphalidae; genus Hestina; species Hestina assimilis. The sequence goes on along the minus strand of CM041740.1, from coordinate 3,400,657 downwards.
GAGTTCATGGTAAGTCCCCAGGTCGTGAAAAAAAGAGTAAGCGCTCCGAGCGCGTTCTACCCGATGGACGTACTCGACGGTGTGAGCACGTCGCTACGTCGAAAAAAAGCTTCGTCCTACCCGGCGGAGACTGCTACAGCACTGTCACTGTTACTTCACGTACATATTGATTCTGATATAATTATAAAACTAGTACATCCCCAGTTATAACAATATTAATAAAAGTATGTATATGTATTTAATTAATTAATAATCATTTACATGGAATATTTGGTTTTCTAGTATGTCTTCTTTATTCTTATTGAATGGTTAGTGGCAGAGTTGTTCAGATCGCCCGTATAGGCCTCTGACTTGACTTTTCGACTTTTTGTGAAATTGATAATACTGCTGAGACCGATTTTTTACGTGCCCTCGCAAGCACGCAGTCGCTCAATTGAAATACCATTTTACAAAAAAAATTGCTAAAACTACCGAGCTAGCTTAGAGTTGGTTGAATTAATCCTCCAATAAATAAATAAATAAATAAATAAACGCTACACACTCAACGGCCCCCATTAGGATAATTATATCCTGTGTCGGGGGTCCGGAAACATTGACAATGACAAGGACAAACAACCAGACCGGAAAACATGCCTGTACGATTAATACAAACATCTACTCCGAGCGGGAATCGAACCCGCAACCGTCGAGGCTTAAGGCAGACTCGCTACCCACAACGCCACAACGGTGTCAAAATAAAAACTAACATAAAATGTCGGTTATTCTTTCGATTACATAGACCAAGTTAGAATTTTAAATTAAGTCTATTTCCAGCCACAGAATTTTTTCTATACCTTAATCTCAACGACTCGTGTGTATTACTAAAATCGGCTGCATTGAATAGGTGTATTTTTTTATAAATACTCAAACAATTTGATTATTAAGTATTTCAAACACGACGCAGCTACCTAGCTTTGATACAATCCTTTTCTACCGCTGCGATAGGATCAGTGCCCACGGTATAAAGTGCCTCTAAGTGGTTATAACAGTCAAATTTGCGAGTTTGCACGTACTTTACATCTTACCGGAAACATTTATATGACCACCTGGTAACTTGACTCACCCATTTTGACCGTACGATATTATCTCTGTAAGATATTTATTGAGATCACGTAGGTTTTGTTTGATTTATTGTAATGCGAATGTGCAGTCTTTTTATAAAGTCCTATACTTAGGATAGCGATGGAGAGGTCTTCGTCCTTTTGTTTCTAGGCGAAATGATATGTACTTATATATAATAAATTACGTTGTTATTTCGAATAATTGTTTTATTTTCTTTTTAACGACAATATATGTAAAGTTGAAGTGAAATGTTCTATGAGACGAAATCCATTTTTGTCTAGACATTTTTGGTGTTTAATCTAACAGATAATATGGGGATAGAAATTTATTATTAGGTAGTTTCTGGCTATGGTTTCGACCGCGTAAAAAACGATATTCAATGAGGCATATTTCATGCAATATAGAAATGATTAATTCTTCAAATTTCACGCCGTATTTCACAGCCTTCAAGTTTTGTGTCCTTCCAAAAAGTAGCTTATAGCCGTCTCGGTGGGGAAATCAATCTATATCTATAGCTACACAGAGATGTATATCCCACTTTTACATTCATAATAACATTCTTTATTATATATAATTAGCCTCTGCCAGCGGCTTCGCCCACATGAATAACGATTGTAATACTAAATCAAGCCTTTATCAAACTGTCAATGTCATATTTATATCTAATCATCATCCCCTCTTTCAACCTCTCTCAACTCTTTTTACGCATTTCAATTGGTTCAGTAGCTTTGGCGTTAAAGCACGACAGACAGAGAGACAAAGTTACTTTTGCATTTATAATATTAGTAAGAATGATAAAAAGCTAAAATTGAAAACACGAACTTTTAACCAATGTCTAATGTACTTGAAACAGGCAAATAAGTAAGAAATAAACCTTAAAATAAAATACTGGAAACAGGTTGGATGTGGACATTGATATTCTAAGAATTATTCATGTCGATCGATCGTCTCGTAACAATAGGAAACAAAGGATAAACAATAGTTGGATTTGTTTATAGAGGGCAAAGGAGTCGCGACTTGCGGCCATTGTGATTTGTAATGCACGGCACTAGAGCTTAATCAGACACTGAATTTGGATTTTTTGAATTCCAAATGTTTATTTGTTTAGAGCTGTGATTTTTTAGTCTCTTTAATAAAAATATGAAGAGGTAATAACCGTTATGGCATGTCGGAAGCTTTTAGCTTCGATGTGCGATTAACGCTTGACGCAGATGTTTGTATTGATGCTCATAATGATGTTGTCTATAGGTAGTTATTTAAATAATAATTATACTAATAGCATAGTAACAAGTTATTCCCATGTTAAAAAAAAAATCACAAAAAACAAATGTGTTGGTTTAACCGGCAAAGTACTAAAACCTCCCAGATCGGCGTAAAGTAATAGTTAATTTATAAATATAATAATATAAATTAATACAAACGTTAATAGATTGCGTGACTTACTATCAGACGGACCGTATGCTTGTTTGCCAACCGTTATGATTTATAAAAAAATACGATTCTTCGTTTAAACAATAACTATATTCATTATATAGTCAAACGATAAAACCGAAATCAGAAATAAATGACATCACAACAAAAAGGCCACACATATGCCAAGAGCTCAACAATCGGAGCATATATATTTCAAATTATCAAATTTCCAAGAATTGCACGCATATTGTTACCTCTGTAGACATTCAGCCTGCGCCTCGCCTGTCAGATCGGCCGATACAACATCAAGATACGCTGATAACAGCTAAAGAGGTGCAGTGCAAGGACCTCATTGAACCACCGTTACTTGTGTTCCACTGTACCCTAGTGTTTATCGAGTTTATGTCTATGTTTTTTACGATACCGTTGTCTATAAGCTTAGTAGTATCCTCTGAACTGACACCTTGCGACATACTGATTTTTTAAATTATTTTTTTTATTGGTAGGTACTATTATGTTTGTGGATATGTCAAAAACAGTTGTACCTAACTTTTTTTCTCTTTTCTTTTGACCATTTTTTCCTCACGATTTGATAGCCCCATGATTTTTAATGGCTTTTTGGGTTTCACTTGCTTAGATCTATCGAAATGAATGTATTATCAAAATTTAAAAAAAATTGTTCATATTACGCCTATACTTAGTAACAAAATATCAAAAGATTGTATCAACAGCTTGGTAAAAAATTCTGAACAAACAAACATAATTATATTTTCTTACATACAATCATAAAAACGCCGTACAAAAGCTCCAAAACATCTACAAAAGCTCTAATATGATTTGAATCTTGGAAGATTGAGGTTTTGCTAAATGTCACGGAAAAAACATAACGGGAGCTTTTCTATAAATATATTTCATAAACTTAAAAGTGTCAACGGCAAGATGACGTCTGTCAAGGACGGAATCAAATTTGAGCTCCCGCAAGGGCTGTCTCTTTTTCACGGCTGGGTCTCAGTACGCCATCACCTGACGCTGTCAAAGCCAGTAGAACCAACAGCAATACACATTAAAAAAAAAAGAGAAGATGTTTAAACCAATCCTGACGTATTGGACTGTTTTCATATTAATTTGTAGTCCAGCCTTAAGGTTTTATTATTTTTTTTTTAAGTTAATCTATTACAAAATATCTTTAAATAGCAACAACTAATTTGATGAACAAAAATGTAGTAACGATTACGTGACTTGTCCGCAGTATACCTAATTGATAGGCTAAATAAAAGCCATTGTACTCACTATACGATTTTCTAATGAAATTACGCCAGAATCGTGTTCTTACTTCGGCGGCGTCACAGAAGCTATTGAATGCTATTCAAAAATCCGATATGTAAGTATTCAATATTCAAACGAAAGTTGACGTCAAGTCACCATCAGGTATAGGAATCTATCTTATGTTTATGTATTTTAGTTTTAGTAATTTTGTTCATATTTTCTATATTGTATATGGGGTACTGTATTATCCATGTGGATCTAGTTTTTGTCATATGCTTTGTTCTTATTATATTAAATTCTCATTTTATTGTCTACAGAGGTGATAAGAGGGCTATACCATTCAGATAATATTGTCGAAACGATGTTAGTCGTTTCGTTGCGTTTATGTCACGAAAGATCATCAGCCTAACTTTAATATTTTGCCCCTGTAGAAAGGCCTGTCCTGTTTTGATTTTGATTTTATGTTGTTTATGAAGAACGCTGGTTTATTTTTGATTAATTTATCTGATATATCATTGACAAGGGTAGCATTATTATCATTCTTTTCATCATTTACGTAGATGTGACGATAACCTACACCGTTTTGTAATTTACATGATTGTGATACTTTTTGTAATCTTTTTTTTAAATATTATAAGTTGGCAAACAAGCATACGGCCTGATGGTAAGTGGTTGCCGCAGCCTATGAGCATTTGCAGCACAATTTTTAGGTGCCACTCCCGCGTTGCCAACCTCGAGATATTAGTACTTAAATCTTCTCTGCCCAGTAATTTCACTAGCGTACAGTGCCCTGCAAACCGGAACACAGTAATGCCTTAGCACTACTATTTGGCGGCAGAATATTTGACACTGCGGTGGTGCCTACCTAGCCGGCCTCTTGCAACAAAAGGCCTACCACCAGTGTGACTGATTACACTGGTGGAATAATCTCCGCAGAGGTTATCCCGACAGCGGGTGATGGAGTCGTCATATCCCGAAGCCGGTATATTATCAAGTGTCATTATTGTCATTTTTTAAAGTATATATTAACCAAAGTTTTGTTAATATATTAACCAAAGTTTTGTTAATATATATATAATGTTGTATGATGTTTAACAAATCTTAACCACGTGTTAAAGTCTACAAATCGGGCGTTTTCCTGTTCTTTGTACTTGATATGTCCATTAGCATATACGCAGACGTGCCTAAGTTCACGATTGATATTGTTATTATTTGCTTCTAGATCACTACGTGTATCGCGTTGTAACGTTGTTCTATTCAATTTTTATCGGTTATCGTCTGGTGTTATTTTTTGCTCTGTGTTTGGCTTTTTATGTCAACACAGTGGAGATTGTGATCAGTAGTATTAATGAATTTTAAATTTCGTCCTTGTTATTATCCCTCTATATAATGTAGCGTGACTCTGTCGTAGCGTGATGTCACAGAACTTTAATTGCCATAAAAATGATTATAGTGAGTTAATCATACATCATTTTTGCGATACTGTTGTGGCATTGTTGTTGTTGGGGGTTTGATTTCAGCTCGGAGCAGTATTGATCCTATAAATATCTGTTTAGGTCTGGGCGTTTGTGCTGGTGGGTACCCCACAGTGTCTCGGAGAGCACGTTAAGCTGTCGGTCCCAGTTGCTATCACATAACATCTGATGATAATCGTTAACTTTTGAATAGTAAATTGCTCTTATTCAATGAGTTACCGCTTCGCCCTTATGGTTGCGGTGGTAAGCTCAATGGCTCTGTGTAAAAACTAGTAACCTGTCAAATCCGGACAACAGTAATAAGCAGACCCTGGGCAAATACCCGTATAGTACCGGGATTAAGGCTAGGAAGAAGAAGAATCATACATCATTTTTGCGTAACTTTAATTATTTACGCAGCGCATGCAAGCACGCAAGCAGCTCTGAAAAGAATATTTTTTTTCCTGTCTTTGCCACATTTTTCATTGATGCTCCGCTCCTATTGGTCGTAGCGTGATGTTATTAATATATATATAATATAATACAATTCAATACAATTTTTCAATTCAATTAGTAGTTCCTAAACAAACTCCTCAGCTTTATAATATTGTATTAAGTATAGATATAAGCAGGGTTATATAATATGTTACAAGCAGTTAGTATGATTCGTACATGAAAAGGTTGTTTTATGTATCAATTCTTTCTAAATTTTGACATGTATAACTGTCTAAGGATTAGACAGTGACTCTTTATTATTTACAAAAGAAAAATCGATCACGTCTCCAAACGATTGACATATTATGCGAACATTTTCAGAAACACCGGTGTTCTTTGTGTTGTGGCAGATAAAGTACCTTTTTATTGGACACTAGCTTTTGAGTGTGACTTCGTCAACGTAATGACAGTATTTTCATCATCATCATCAACATCATCATCATCATCATTACCATCATCATCATCATCATCATTATCATCATCATCATCATCATCATCATCATCATCATCATCATTATCATCATCATCGTCATCATCATCATCATCATCATCATCATCATCATTATGTCAGTCGAAGGACGTCTACTGGACATAGACCTCCCCCCACAGATCCACAATGCCCGGTCCTGCATCAACCGCAGCCAGTGGATTCCCGCGACCTGTGACCAGGTCATCAGTACATTGTGGAGTTCCTGCCCACGCTGCGCCTTCCGGTACGTGGTCGCAATTTTAAAATCTTTCCGCCCCAACGGCCATCGTTTCTACGAGCAATGTGCCCTAACCACTGCGACTTTAGTTTGGCGATTCGCAGGGCTATATCGGTGACTTTGGTTCTACTGAAAGAAAGTATTTTAGAATTCAAGAAATTGTCTTTCAACAACTTGCCGCTACTGTGCCTATAATCTTCGCAGATGGGCTAGAAGTAATTTGGTTTCGGATGGACGTGGATGGGAGCGTATGAAATACGAACAAACAAAGACACATACATTTTTATATATATATATAAAAATAAGCGCTTATCGTAAAAATGATTGTTGTCAGTAACGTGGGTATCCTTTGAAGCTGTTCGGTTTTAGTATTCATAAGGTCTTTCAAAGCTATATACAAGATTTGAATGTTCATGATGACCAAAAAAGTAAAAAACATGCTTTCAGTTGCTATAGGATGCAGTCGTATAACCTTTTGGTATATTTACGGAAGTAAGACTTTGTACATGAAATGGAAAGGTCAATAATATGTCCAATCTTCTGCATTTTTATAAACAAACAGAATATTTCTATTTATCAAATAATTAAATCGGATTATTTTTAATTTGTTCATTCTGATACGTACGCATACTAAAGCATCCGTCAGCACGAGTAAACATGCTTCAGCATCCGTAAGGATGCGTATGCATGCTTCAGCACACTTTAACGGCTGTGTGGTACTGTAACGTGTTATATCGAGTGTTACACTTATAAGCATTTAATACGGAAATATGCGAAATCCGAAAAGATGCTAATATATGTAATTCAGGCCTAAGTAGCAATTATATAATCGATTATAATTTTTGCTTTGCCATAATAAATCTTTGCGCCGTTGAATCACCGGCTGTCTGCCAATGATGCCTTATGACGCATTACATTATATCATACGACACATCACTTCCTGAGAATAATCTCGGAAATACCAGGACGGAAAATTTGAATCACGTAACGTTTTAATCAAGTAATTTATACTTTGAGATTATTTATTGAATTTGACCGTCAAATTTGATCAATTTATATTATTAATATTTAATACGTATGGAAATTTACAACCAATATTACAACATTACCTGGATGACCGAGCTATGCTCAGTATTTTTTGGTAAATCGTTTTTGTGAAATTGAAAACGACGTTGTGGCGCAATGATAGTGAACCTGCCTTAAGCGCCACAGGTTCGCCGGTTCGATTTCCGCTCGGAGCTGATGTTTGTATTGACCATACAGGCATGTGTTCCGTTCTGGGTGTGTTTGTCCTTGTTGTTGTGTATGTTTCCGGAGCCACGAAACAGGATATAAGTACCCTAATGGGGGCTATTGAGTTTGTAGCGTTTATATTAATTTATTTATTATATGTGTTTTTGTATGTGTAGTGTTTGTGTCTAACGAACAAGAAATGTAAGGCAGCTTTATTTAACGCAGCTTTATCTAAGCAAACGCGATGCTTCTCCTTTCAGATTGGACAATCAAACATGCTCCTATGCTGCTCCGAGCGGAAATATAACCCACGACCTATGTGTGGCGCTTAAGGGTTCGCTACCGCCGCGCCACAGCTTCAAATATAAGTACATTAATTAAGTATGTATTGAATTCAAATACAATGCCAATAGCATTTCGAGTTTTAATTTATATTATCATCAATATTGTACAATTAAGATGCGCAATGCGTCATCAGAATTTTTATTGTTATACAATAAAATAAATTCCAGAAGAGCAGCTGCAAATAATGATATTTGAATATCAATCCTGAGCGAGGTCGCGTCTGAACTCCGTTTAAAAAAATAGACCTTTTCGAATGCTGTCTTATAAATCGTCAACAGACAATGGGTCTACGCAATGAGCAATTAGATAATGAATATTTCATAGATTTTTTTACGTAATATATTTAAAATGCGCAGGTGTTTTTTTATGTATTTTGCATGTATATCAGTAATTATAAATAAATAAAGCACAGCAATTTCGTTAAATGTGACACAAATAATGATTTTTGTACAAGTTACGTATTTTTAAAGAGTTGGCATTTGTATAAACTCTGGGATTTTTTAAATAACAGAAATTACCTTTTGTTGGAAAAAACACGTTCATTGTTTTTTTATTCCTTTTAAAAAGATTTTTATAATGTGATTTAGTTGCACTGACTGTAAGCGGTTATTGTATAGCGTACAGTGTAGTACGCAGCCCCCTTAATTTGTAGTTGTCGCTCACGTGTTGCCAACGTCATGATATTGGTTCATAAATCTCCTTTGCCCAGTAATTTCATGAGCAACTGTCCTGTTTGACTCAGACTCTGAATATTAGACAGCAGTTTTTTTTTTTATGTTAGAAGTTGGCAAACAAGCATACGGCCCACCTGATGGTAAGTGGCTGCCGCAGCCTATGAGCGCTTGCAGAACCATTAGTAGGTGCCACTCACGCGTTGCCAACCTCGAGATATAAGTTCTTAAATCTCGTTCGCCCAGTAATTTCACTAGCGTACAATACCCTTCAAATCGGAACACAGTAGTGCCTAAACACTACTATTTGGCGGCAGAATATTGGACACTGCGGTGGTACCTACCTAGCCGGCCTCTTGCAACAAAAGACCTACCACCAGTACAGTACCAGTAGTTGGATTTCCTCATCATCATAATAATTATAACTACATATTTCATAACTGCAAAGGTCGTACTTCTTAGGGGTTAAGTTACTGCTAAATAATGTTTACTTGTTTATGTAATAAAGTATAAGGTTTGGTTTTTAATGGGTATATTTAAGTATAGTTCAAATAATATGCTAACTATATTTCCCCGGTGAAACCTCCTATCACTTATGGAGGCAATAAGTAATAAGATCTTTTGAAAATTCCTTTATACTAACGCTCCATGACTGCGACCTTTCGACGCAGACAATCGGTGCGATGGCCAGGCGCGTTCAATTGCTCGGCACGAATGCCCGCGGCCGTCACCTGGCGCAGAGATGAAGCTTGGTGGAGCCTGGTGAATTTTTAGTCAGTAGGAGTCGGACATAACCCCGGCAGCCTAGGCACCGGGGTATGCATGACTCCTCCACTTTTAAAAACATTAAAGTGTCCTTGTATAAGTGCTAGTGGACATCTATATCGTGTGTTTGTATTTTATTGAAATTCGTCCCCTAACGCCTACAAAAAAAGCCCTTAAAAGCCTACAAATATTAAAGAAAAATGTCCTTCAGCCATTTACCAACAATTCTGCATATATAACTCAGTTTTTTCAATTTTGTGGGTCGACATGGTATTGCTTATTTGCTTCCATTTTATCTATAAATATAAAAGCAGAATACCTGACTGGCATATTAACGCAATGCTCAGCAAACCCTTGGATCTAGAAATAATTTTTTTCTGATTTTTTTACAAGTGTTGTTTAACAAAGAAACACGTGTTTTAACATTTTTTAAATTCCTCGCTCTGCAGGTATATAATTAGGGTTCAAAGATTTTATTAAGATCGTTATTCACGCGGGCGAAGCCGCTGGCAGAAGCTAGTTAGGTATTTAATTAGTTGAATATACAACCAAACAGTTTATATATAAAAGATAAAAAAAATATATAATCTTCAGAATTAGCATCGAGTTTAAACATTAACATGAATCGATCGATGAGAACGAATTTTGCATACAAATATTTAATCGCGGTTTTATCTCGGCTGTAATTAATATTATACATAAAGGTTCTAAATCTTGTCATAGTTACATAGCATATATTATTAGTATCGTGTTTACGGAAGTTTTTGGATTTTATATTATTATTTGCAATTTATATGGACCTACAATGGTGTTAGAGGCATTTAATACGTAATTCAGCCCAACATTTACATAATAACTAGTGGGCCCGGCAGACATTGTCCAGCCCCGAAAAAAATCTGGGACTCCATAGCAGCGCCCTCTACCCGAGTCTAGAAGTGACACCGGTGAAAGTTGTTGATTTACTAATATGGCTATTAAAGAAATAGGTGTTAATGGTAGAAGAGTGAAAATTTAGACTTGTATGTATTTTTAATGCTACATCTTATAAATATAAAAATAAAAATAAATGTTCAAAAAATAAAATAAAAAATTTTGGGGTTCACAGACATTAATTTATTACATAAAAATCGGTCAAACCGTTTCGGAGGAGTATGGTAACTCACATTGTGACACGAGAATTTTATATATAAGAAGATTATACTCATTAGTCTTACAATATTCTATGGGCGGGCTCTTCCATATAAACAAAATGTAAAGACTCACTTGTGCCCCTTTGTAAGTTCAACATCAACGCAACGAAACGAAGTTAGTCACAGGCTAATTGCATTTGGTTATTTTATGCCTTAAAGGTCGGAAATATAAATATTCAAGGAAAGGCTTTAAGGTTTTTGCCGTCCTTACCTCTAAAATTGTCATGTAGATTATTTTTACAACCTAACAAAAGGCCGATTACTGGTTGCGGGGCGGCGAACTAGCTGTTTTATTCTAAAATATGGAAGTTGGCTACTCGGAATATACAATGACAAGTGAGAGAGGAAAGCCATCGACGAATTCGTTGCAGATTTTTACCTGAAAAACTATAGAAAATGGTCAAACAGTTTTTTTTTGATTTTTGTGAGGTAGCAAAAAAAAAATTCGGTACCCAAATTTGCCGCCCTAAAAATCTGCCGTCCTAGGCTCAAACCTACTCAGCCTGCTGGTACACCGCCACTGTATGCACAATGAAGTTAGCTTGCGAATAACTTTGTGTCGTTGCGTTGGTGTTGAATTTATAAAGAAGCACCAGTGAGTGTTTGAAATATTGTATGTATGGTGAGTCCATAGTATATATTATAGTTTATTGGCTTAAGTATATTATTTTAAATAATATTACTTAATCTTTTTCATGTTTGACATAGAAAAATTTACTCACGCTCTTTTTAATTTTTAAGGTTTTGCAATTTATTTAGTCTTATTTTAATTTTTTTTTTTGTATAAATAAATAAACGTTACACACTTAACGGCCCGCATTAGGATAGTTATATCCTGTATCCGGGGGTCCGCAAACATACACAATGACAAGGACACCCAGCCCGGAAAACATGCCTGTATACTCCGAGCGGGAATCGAACGCGCGACCTGTGGCGCTTAAGCCAGGTTCGCTACCGCTACGTCCCAACGTCGTGAATATTTTTTGTATGCCGACATAACATAAAAATTTGTATATTTTTTGTACTACGTCCATTTTAATAAAAATATATAACTATATGATTTTAAAATTTTTTGACCTCTTAGACTTCGGATTTATAGTAACTGTATGTGGCATTAAATCGTCGAGAGTTTGAAAAAATTAGTATTACGCATGCGCGTTTGTAAAGTTTTTTTGACACGTGTAGTTGATTTCCTACTATCACCGATACGTGCCTGTACAACACATAAAACCGGTGATTAAGTGTTTCGTTTTGTTTGTCGAGTTGAGAAAAATCGGCATAACAACAAATCAATGACATCTCACGCATGAAAATCGTTTGATAAGTTCCCCGAAGCTGTAACCGTATTCTAGGCATACGTACGAAATAAGTAATCGTTGATGGTGCGCGCGCGCCTCTAACGGTGGTGATCCTTCCAGCTTGCCGACTGATTGTATTCAAATATGGCGCGATCCTTATTTACACAGCGTGTTACTGTTCGTGATAATTAAATAGTTTAAACTTTTGTACAGTATTGCTATTTTCGATGCAGACGACTGTTGTGGCGCGTTTGTAGAGGGCTTTTTTGTTTTCGCTGAGAAATGCATTTACGCAAACCACTGCACGTAGTGTATTCATCAAGTACACAAGGCAGTGGTAGTGTGGTACTCGGCCGCCTGCTGGTAAAGTGGCAATACCCACCAAAACTCAGCGGAACCCTCATCGCCATAGTGGGACGTCATGGGTTGGTAGGGAGTTTGCTTTGAGCATCGATGGTCGCGTGGTTTGTTATAAATATCTGTTTCGGTCTGGGTTTCGGTTGTTATCATAGCACGTGATAATAATCGTTAACTATTGATAGGTAATTTTCTCTTATACAGTGAGTTACTGGTTCACCTTTAGGGATGACGAGGTCAGATGGCTATCGCTCTGTGTAAAAACTAGTGACCCGTCAAATCCGGATAAGAGTATAAGCAGACCCCGGGTAAATACCGGGAATAATACTACCAAGAAGAACAGCTATTTTCAATGAGACGGCTCGATAGGGGAAGTATTTATCTCTTGATACGTGAAGTAGTAGTAGCCGCACTGCTGTTGAATGGGACTCCAATAAGTCCAATTTCCAACTTCTTTATAAAGTATAAACTCCTTGTGTCAGCAAAGCGCACGTGACACTTTTGATGTTACATCTACAGGCTTTTTACAACCAGGTACTGCCTATGCTTGCTTGCCCTATTTTTGATACATAAAATCTTCGTAATTAATTATTTATGTTAAAGGGGGCAAACGGGGGGGAGGCTCACCTGATGTTAAGATTACCAATCAACAAACAATTGCAACAGCGTGAGAGGGCATGCTACCTGCATACATCCCCCCCCTTAGTTGCCCCCTTAGATATTGCCCCTTTTTAGGATACATTGGTAATGTGTTGTCTGATCTTGAAATGCGGCTGACGAGCAGTCACTTCACGAGTTTTTGACCAAAGTACGGTTGGTAACCAGGCGGGTATTTTAATCCCTACTTTGACATCTTTGTCAGATGATTCATTCAGCGTCATGATATTAGTTACACATGCGTTCGTGGTTAAATAGACCGATGCGGGATCTGCAGCAGTGACCACACCGCTAGCAGGTAAAGTTCTGTAGGGGAGATACTCCCTGTATTTTTCCTCCGTACGCGTTTTTCTACCAGCACCTCCTTATAATGTTGGCTGAAAACTTATTTTCGCCGTAGCAAGCACTCCATACGCAAGTGGAATATTTTCATATGCAAAGCTATAATTCATACGGATTTATTAACACAAAAGTCGGGTCCTGTATAGCCGAATGTGCGTGGTAGATTATTCGCAGCGCGTGCACATCTCATTGTCGTGTCTGCGCGCGTCTCGCTCTATGAATACCATTAGTGCATTTGGCACTTTTTTTAATCCATCATACATGCCGACTGTACTTCTTACAAAAAACGTTATAGAATTAACATTACTTTGTTATTCAGTAAGGCTGAATATTTAGCAGATGTATTTTGATACTAGTTAATAAATTTCAGAGACGGAAAAACAATAATGAAAACGAAATATTTTATTCAACGTCTACATGTATATGCCGGCGTCGGGACGTGACGACCCCATCGCCCGCTGTTGGGATAGCCTCTGTCACAGCAGAGATTATTCCACCAGTGCAATCAGTCACACTGGTGGTAGGTCTTTTGTTGCAAAGAGGCCGGCTAGGTAGGTACCACCCCAGTGTAAAATAATCTACCGTCAAACAGTAGTGCTTAGGCATTACTGTGTTCCGGTTTGAAGGGCACTGTAGGCTAGTGAAATAACTGGGCAAAAGAGATTTAAGAACCAATATCTCGACGTTGGCAACACGTGAGTGGCTCCTATTAATGGTACTGCAAGTGCTCATAGGCTGCGGCAACCGCTTGCCGTCAGGTGGGCCGTATTCTTGCTTGCCAACTTGTACCATAAAAAAAATCGATTCAAGTAGACTTTTAAAAAGTACTTTTGAATCGTCAAATGTTACCACCGGCTTGGAAGCTGTTGCTAGCGAGTATAGTTACACTTTTCAAATGTAGATTGGTGACTGGGAAACGCTTGTTAACACGCATGTACGGCTAAAGAAAACGCTGGTCTGAAACCACCATTACAATTTAGACTTGTGAATTATAGTGCAGTGCAGTACTCTTATGTTAATTCTCGGAATACATTTAGTTACAAATTTATTTGATTTGTCTGAGTATGTGATCACTAATATTCTCTTTGAGTTATACTAATGTAAGTTCTAAGTATCTCAAAAAAGGATTAAATAATGCATTGGCATTTTGGTATCGTAATTTATTAAAAGGAATATTAATAGACCATTGAAGTTAAGCAACTTTAGGTGCGGTCAGACAACGGATGGGTGACCACATAGTGGTATTTCAGCAGAGCGTCTCTGTGCTTCGGCGGGCACGTAAAAGTCGGTCCCGACTGTTAATTATTTAATAAGTCGACAAGTATAACTCTCACAATATAAATTATTTTTGTGAAATGAACACTTAATTTTATTTTAAGATAAGTTGTCAACCCAGTAAGTGACAGTGATTAAAAATGCACGTTAACTATTATTTTTTTTATATACCTTTTTCTTTATTATTTATATGTTTTATTCAATTTTTTTAAAGAATATTAGCAATGCTTTCTCAAGGCAATACTAACATTCCTATTAAGCTCGAAGCTTGCGCTAGGAGTGGGTACAACAATAGCCCAAGGGTTTCAGGATTGAACCCGCGACTCTCGCGTTAACGGAGAGAAGTCGGCCCTTTCACCGTTGAGCTATTGAGGCTTAAAAGCTTTAAGTAATTAATAACGATAATGAATGAATAAACTATTAAATTTAGAAGAAACAATAACTATATTATAAACTTAATTCCGTTTTCCCACTTTATAAAATATCTACTTAAATATGACGAAATCAATATTTTTGTCTAAGATTAAAAAGAACACGCCATAAAATTATAATTAAATTAAAAGGAATAATTGACGAAATAATGTGAAACTCTTAACAGTTTTGTATTTTGTAATGAAAACGATGTTTTTACTCTGTCAATTATCCCGGTACATTTAAAGTGAGGGGTCTGCTTGTTACTCACTAACCGGATTTGGCAGGTTACCTTTTTTTTACACAAAGCGATTGCAATCTAAGGTTTGCAATAATAAGGGTTAATGATTAACTATGAGTATCAGATTTTATATGGCAACAACCGGGACTGACGGGACAGGTCAAAGTGCTCTCTGAGGCACAGTGCGGAGACCCAAACGCCAGGACCAAAACAGATATTTGTAATATCAATAAAAATATCTGCCCCGAGTGGGAATAAAAGCCATGATCGTCGAGGTTAAAGGCAGGCTCGCCATCCACGCAACCTCCCGTCGTCCTACTGCTTGTAAACGAGAACAGCAAGGTTCTACTATACCGTGTTAAAATTATAATACCATCTTAGACACTTATCATGCTTGATTTTTATTTAATTTATTACCTTTTTATTATACAGGACTAATTCTCTACTAGTGCTCCTCCCATAACAAAATGAGGTATAATAAGAGTATCAGTACTGTTACGTTTTGTGCGATGAATATGAGCGCTGGACACCCGACCTTACATCACCTCTGTTCCCTTCCTTTTTTCCTTCTTATCTCTTCCCTCCTATCCCTAGGGTTGGCAAGATGCATGGCGTTCATAGTTCTTTTTTCTATGGTTCATAGGTTGCATACTAGTAGGCGTACGGCTGCTTGTTTGCCAACTATCATGACATTTTATTTTTAAATGTTTTTGACAACCCATACGGGGCTAGCTATTTATTTATAATATCTAATATATTTTGACACCGTTGTGGCGTTGTGGGTAGCGAGTCTGACTTAAGCCTCGACGGTTGCGGGTTCGATTCCCGCTCGGAGCAGATGTTTGTATTAATCGTAGATGCATGTTTTCCGGTCTGGTTGTGTTTGTCCTTGTCATTGTGAATGTTTCCGGACCCCCGACACAGGATATAATTATCCTAATGGGGGCCATTGAGTGTGTAGCGTTTATTTATTTATTTATTTATTATATATTTCTTTTGATCTGTGTCATTGTAAATTTATGCTCCAAATGAATCTGTTCAGTTAATGATATTTGTAACCAAATCAAAACCTGTTCGTTACTTAATAAGGATATTCAACTTTTCTTGTTACGTAACATAGTAGCTAGGCTTGTGTTACCGAATATGATACGAGAGTTTTATAACATTATTCTTAGTAGGTTTTGTACTTTTGTTTAAAAAGATATTGAGTTCTATGAAAAACATTGAAGTATTTAGCTGATTTAACGGGACTCAAACAATTTTTATTGATATATTTTCTAAAATAATAAACTATTTCTTTTATTTGTAAGCGGATGACGCTGCATCGCGGATACCTACTAGCTATGGCCACAATATGTACGAAAATTTTGCAATGAAGTATAACAATTATCAATGCAAGTTGACTTTAAAACACGTTTTTTTTAATGAGTTGGAATAAATGTTTTTTGGTAAAACTATAAATTCCATCGAAAATTTTTTAAAGCAAATCTAAAGCTTTAAAAAGTGCAGAAAATTAAAAAAAATATGTTCTTTCTAGGATTTAGGATCTTCTATAGTTATAAATAATTATATAAAATGTGGTTTATTCATTAAGTTATATTGAGACAGTAAGCTATTGAATTAAATATAGCTACACAATATAATTATAATATAAAAGTTATTATAAATCATGATCTAAGAACATAAGATTATAATTTAAAAAATTGGAAGGTAGAGGGCCAAGGTATGAAATGGATGGTAGAGAGAACAACATTTTAATTAGTAGTATAATATAACTATATAAATATTTATTTTTCTTAGATTTATTTTCCTCTGCAACAAAAAATTTTAAAACAATGACAAATCTTAAATGGCTACAGATTTATTTATGTTTATTGTAAAATGTACATCCAAAAACGTTATAACATAATTACAACTACATTGTATATTATTTTACTTGACTAGTTAGTAAATTATAATTATATACAATACAATAACTAAAAGTACATAAGCGATTACTCAAAATTTTTAGGGGGTGGTGGCCGATTTCAGCCTGTCGGCTGTGGTCGTATTTACAATTACTATACCAATGCACTGAACCCATAGTTCAGGTGCCTGTGGAAATATTTGTATAAAATATTTTTCAAAATGCTTAAAATTCAGAATAACGATCTCAGTATTATAATTTTACAATGCTACAATGACAAATGTAACTTTTTCATAAATACGCCCATATTAGACACAATACCAGAAAAGATTTATTATTATTGTATTGTATTTTAGATTTGGTTAATAAAATATAACAATTAATTAATATATCTTCGTTTCAGCGACTCGGGTGCCATCTTGTAAGTTGGTTTTTGAATTTGTCCTCGCTTGCCGGTTAACGGAAGGATTTTTGATATGCAGGACTGATTCCACCACAACTTCTTCTATAACTTGCTTAACGTTGTTGTCTGAAAACAATAAAAATAATTGCAATAAGAAAATTGTTAAACTGTCTTCTAAATCTATACATATATAATAAATGTGAAAGATTCGATGTTTGTTACTCTTTCACTCAAAAAACTACTGCACAGATTTGGATGAAATTTGTTACACACATAGCTTATTACCTGGATTAACACTTAGGATACTTTTTACAGCGGAAAAATATTGCGTTTCCGTGGGATTATCAAACAACTATAATAACGCAAGCGGAGCAGCGGGTATTGTTAGTATTAAAGAAAACGGTTATTTTTTTGTCTTCTTTGAGTTCATGCATCGCTAATAGCTTTAGTTTTTGCACAGATGTTGACTGTTGTTTTGGAACTAATTTTCTTATCGTGGGTTGGCGTAAGAGAGTAAGCCGGCAAAAAAACGTTTCTCACGTTGTTTGTTTTTTTAGGGTGGGGTGAGAAGGGGTGGCATGGGGTTAGATATGATACCAAATGATAGTGGGAAATTAAATGTAATGTAGAAATTTTGATACTGCCCCACGACACGTTTATTTATTTTGAAAACGTGAATGATTAATTTACCGTGACATGAGAATCATCAAATGCATCACTTATTACTCACTGAACTAGTTCGCGCTACCTATCGCATTAAATGCTATTATGTCGAACGATCGATAGCACATTGGCGCCATTTATTTATAGAATAGTTTTTACACTTTTTGTATGCAGCCTTGTTCCATCTACTTATAGACTAAAAAGTATTTTAGTTGCTACTTCAGGTAGAAAGCTATACAATTGTAGTTTCGATTGCAGTTTATTTGGATTTTTTTTTTTTTTATGTTGGCAAACAAGCATACGGCCCACCTGATGGTAAGTGGCTGCCGCAGCCAATGAGCGCTTGCAGCACCATTAGTAGGTGCCACTCGCGCGTTGCCAACCTCGAGATATTAGTTCTTAAATCTCGTTCGCCCAGTAATTTCACTAGCGTACAATGCCCTCCAAACCGGAACACAGTAGTGCCTAAGCACTACTATTTGGTGGTAGAATATTGGACACTGCGGTGGTACCTACCTAGCCGGCCTCTTGCAACAAAAGACCTACCACCAGTGTGACTGATTGCACTGGTGGAATAATCTCTGTTGTGACAGAGGTTATCCCAACAGCGGGCGATGGGGTCGTCACATCCCGACGCCTAAAAATAAAAGATTTATTTAAAAAGTTCGTAAGTTTGATTTACAACAATAATAACAGGTTTTATAAGAAACTAATTCTTTAACATTCAAATCATTGTAACATGTGAATATTAAAATTCAATTTTGTCTGGGATGGTGACTTAATGGAATAAAATGTGACTTTTATTTGGGAGAAAAAGATGATGTAAAATAACTTATAAAAAAAACTTTAAACATAATATAATTTAATATGTTTAGAGGCATAAGGAGCCTAAAAACGGCCGCATTGTACAACAATTTCATACGATACGCAAAATCAATTTAGATGTCTAATCTTAAAGCCAACTAAGGAGCTTGATATGCAGTGGTGGACGTGTAGCATCCAACCAGTGCCTTATAGAGAGTCACCGATCGTATGACCCCCGCATTGAGGCGGTGACCTTCCTCCCCTTCGAAGACCAAGCGCCCGTCGAAGCTAAGGCCATGTATTTGAGGTACCAACCCTCCAGGACATCCTATCCACCTCATATCTTATGTGGCAACTGAACTATTAATTCGAGTGTCGTTAGTGGATATAGGAGTCAACTATTTGCCATTAGGTTGACTTGGAGTTGTCATGTATGCGTGGATAAAGATGGCAATTCTTTGCCATGCGACAGAACGTATACTTATTTAGTAGAAGAACATAAATAAAATTTATTTATTTATCGGGCGTACGGAAAGTTTTAATGACTGAGGCTTAAAAATATGTATGAAATGAGTTATGACTCAGACAACGTGATGACAAGTTATAACGACTCTTAAATTAGTTGTTCAGGTACGTGCCTTACTATTATTGAATTTTTATTAGTCATTGTTAACAATGTATATTCACTGAATATGTAGTAACCTTTTTTTACTTTAAGGAAGTTGATAGTGTGTAAAGATTAAATGATATACTTAGCGTTAATATATCAAATTAATATATGAAAATAAAAACAAAAGACTCTTTTTATTTCGATATTTTAATAAGCTTAGTGCTTTTTAAATTTTCGTATTTGTTCTTTTTGTGAAGACACAATTGTAATTAAAATAAAATATGTATTAAATTAAACAAATTGTAGATAAAAAAAAACCTTAGGTTCATATCCATCATATGGTCTGTATTTATATTATTATTTAAATTTTTTTATTAAATTACAGTACAGCATGATCACTGATTTTATACTGTTTGTTAAATTTTCTTTTATTTTATGTTGAAATATCATCATAGGTTACACTTTATATTTCATGGTATCTAAAATGTAAATGTAACACTGGTTATCATGTTGGCTTCCTCCTACGTAAATAAATAAATAATATAAATACATCGTATTCCATTTTATATTATCAATTTACCGTAAGCAACGGGGACGAACTAAGTCATGTAATAAATTACAAGGTGTTAACTTTGTTTGAGGAAACAATATTATAGTCGTTTCGAAGAATGAATAAATGCCATGGCCATAATATTCATAATATATTTTCATTGCCATTCTGAGACATCGCTATTAGATAGGTCGCCTTATATAGCCGTGTTTGAAACATATGTCACATACTAGCTGTGACCGCGCCTCTGATTGAGTTATGTAGTTTTTTGACGATCCTGCGGGAACCCAAAATTTTTCCGGGATAAAAAGTATCCTTTATGTTAATCTAGTTAATAAGCTGTGTGTGTACCAAATTTCATCCGAATCTGTCGAGTAGTTTTTGCGTGATAGAGTAACAAAATCCATCCATCCATACAGACTTTCACATTTATAATATTAGTTAGATATATATAGACCTACTATAGTTCCCGCTATGAGAAGTTATAAATTTTCTAAACACACATTTTTTTATATTCAATTGAATATAAATAACAAGTTCAACAATAACAACTATAAACAATTATAACATCATCCACGTAAACAACACGAACAATTTGAAATGAACTTACGAATATAAACTTATTTCAAAATGTCAGGCTAAATTTTTACGTGCCATAAGTCAAACTCGTCCCTGTACCACAAAACATTAGATGACAGCTATTTATATTGGTAAAATACTACCCGACAAAGTAAAATTGCTAGTTAGTTTCTTATTACTCTTATGTTGCTTTGAGTTGATTTAATTTGGAATTACTGGATTATTGGACGCACCAATGACACCACGACACCAACGCAACAGAACGTACGTAACGTTAGTAAGTTCAGTACTAACTTCATCCGCTAATGTTGTTATATCTCTTTATAAATATTTCACATTTTGTTTGTATGAAGGGGCCGTTCCATAGGGCCATATTCATTAACTGAACTGGAAAATTACATATACATATAAAGATAATAATAAAAGTGGTAAACTTACCATTATTACCGAATTGTAGTTTAGATTGTGGTACAGCGAACACAAAGGCGATGCAAACAGCGAATACCACGAACAATAGACGCATAATGGTGACGGTGTGTGCTGGGTGGGGTAACGCGATGGTGACTCGTCTGTGGACGGTGAGCGAGTGTCAACTGTGTAGGATACATTCTATCTAGGACGCGATGGGCAATTCCGCAGCTCGTTTTCAAATGAAATTATTTTATTATCTACGACGAGTCTGCCTTAAGCCTCGATGGTTGCGGGTACGATTCCCGCTCGGAGCAGATGTTTGTATTAATCGTACAGGCATGTTTTCCGGTCTGGTTGTGTTTGTCCTTGTCATTGTGAATGTTTCCGGACCCCGACACAGGATATAATTATCCTAATGGGGGCCGTTGAGTGTGTAGCGTTTATTTATTTATTTATTTACAAATTGAGATAATTTTTTTATTAATATAAAAATATTGGTGAATATGTCGTAATAGTGGTTGCAAATATTATCTTATTACTGATATTTGATTATAAAAAGCCAGTATCGTCACTAGGTCCAAACTTGGTCATAACTTCATAAGTAATTTTATGAATAAAGCTTTTATAGGTAATTTTACAAATGCCAGTTGATGACTCACTGTTTGACTATACTTTCACAATTTCAAAAACTTTTTTGCTTTTATTAATTAAAGAATGGTATGGATGATAGTTTAAGTATTTAGCTAAAACTTATAAGGCGCGTAAGATATGTACATATATGGGGCCGACATGTAGACTTGCTATAAAGGCATGACAAAAACAGTAGATCAAAAAAATGTATCAAAATAAATTAGTCACACAGTTTTAAAATAGGATATTTAATAAAGATAGCTATTTTATATATTAAATAGTTATTAAAGTAATAAATAAAATAAACGTTATATTGTGACAAAATAATTATCACGTAAAACATTGCAGAATGGACCACTTACTTGCATAAGTTCTAGCGGTGGGTCAGAACTTGAGAGGTAAGTGCAAGTCGCTCGACTACTTCTGTTATGGTGACAAGCGAAGCGGTTAGCGATTAGCGTTGTATTAGTAGCGTTTTGACACAATCATTTGTCACTGACAATGTCACTTGGTAGTGACAACTAGATAGTGTAAGTAAGTAGTAGACATAGGAGTCAAAAACTGCAATCCAGTCAATGACGTGTAAAAAGCATAGACATATAAGAATAGACAGAGGAAATGGGAGTGATATGAGTTGAATCGGTAAAAGAGAATAATTTTGAATGCTTGTGGTTTCTATTTTTAGTCACGCTCGGCGAGTGAAGAGCGTGCGTTGGTGTCGTTTCGTGTTTGGTCCCTAGCCTAATTCAAGGATTATGATTCGTTTTGTTTTTATCGAATCATAACGGCCAATTTACACGATAGTCGATTTTAATACAAACTAAAACCCTTACGACCCTTTTTTCGCCCTTTCTCAGACTCTAAACTATCAGTGTAGCGTATTCATTTAAATCAGTACGTAGTTTTAGCGTGAAACCGCAACAGATAGACAGAGAGTCAGAGTTACTTTCGCATTTATAATATTAGTAAGTAAGTAAGGATTGTAAGAAATTTAAACGAATTGACGACATACGTTGAAGAGCCGGAGTCAGTCAGCCACGGTTTTCGTGACAGTCCACGTCGAGTAATGAACTGAAACAGACTACTATTGACGAGAGAATGTATAATATAAACTAGGCCATGACTTGCTCGCTTTCTTCTATTTACAATGTTATAAATATAAAACCAGATATTATTACTCAATGAGTATACATAACAATTACTAGAAGTTAATTAGTCTTACAGATAAACATGTAGTGCATAAATAAAAATTCAACTTTTGAATAAATAAATAAACGCTACATATTCAACGGCCCCCATTAGGATAGTAACATCCTGTGTCGGAAGTCCCGAACCCGCGACCTGTAGCGCTGCAGGCGCTGTTACCGCTACCTACGCCAAAACATCGTATAAAACTCAATATAAAACTAGTACCTACACGAACAAAAGTAGGAGATGGGCGTGAATTAGTTGCTTTATATAATATTTTTAGCATAAGAAAAGATTTGTCACCTCTTAAAAATGGCATTTGTAGCCGTTAAGTTGCGTACTGTTTAAAGGTAGAGATGATGAAAAACCGGTTCGAGCGCCGCTGCATTCAACAATAATAATTATGTCGGATGAAGAAATAAGTAAATGTTTTGGATGTTTTTCGGAAATTGGTGATAAAAAATATATGGTATGTCATTTATGTGAAAAGAGTTACGATTTGCCTTGTTGTGGGCTGTCGGAATCTCAATTTAAAAGACTATCAAAGGCAAATAAAAACTCTTGGAAATGCCCTAATTGCCAGGCTCGCCTCCGTTCGGGTGGCGATAATAGTAACACTCCTATACGTTCTAAAATTACTGATCCACCAGTCGAAAACTTGACCGACGGAACCCAGTCTACACAGGAATTGTTAACCTTTAAAAGTCAAGCGGAATTAGATTCTTACATCTCTAAAACAGTGAGTGACTCCATTCAAGCGAAATTTAATAAAATAATTTCGAGGGATTTAGATATCATAAAAAATGAGTTAACCTTACTGCGAGACATTCAACAATCTATTTCCTATATTTCTAATGAATTTGATGATTTAAAAAAAGACTATTCAACCATGAAGAATGAAATACAGCGATTGTCGGTCGAAAACGAAGGCTTAAAGAACACGGTACACGATTTAAGCTCACGCATTGGCATTCTTGAACAAAATTGTAGGGAGAACAACATCGAAATAAATGGAGTTCCAGAATATAAAGAAGAAAATCTTTTCGTAACGGTGAAACAACTCAGTCAAAGAATCTCTTATCCTATCAGTGAAAGCGAAATTGTTTCATGCTCTCGTGTTCGCAAATTAGACTCGTCCAATACTAGACCGAGAGCTATTATTGTTAAATTGCCTAATACTAGAATTCGTGACGGAATATTGGCTGCCGTTTCGAAATTTAACAAGGATAATCCCGAAGACAAGCTCAACTCTAAGCATCTCGGCTACGGAGGTAGTAAAACAGCTGTTTACGTATCGGAACACTTGTCACCATATTTTAAATTGTTACATGCCGAAACCAGAAAGTTGGCTCGTGAAAAGGGGTACAGGTTTATCTGGATAAAAAATGGCCGCATTTTAATACGAAAAAACGAAACTTCACCAGCTAGGCAAATAAAAAGTAAAGAGTCACTCAAACTAATAGAATGAAATCTTAAAGAACGAAAAAAAAAAACCCGTATACACATTTTTAAAATTCACAATTTATTATCAAAATTTTCGAGGTATGAGAACTAAGCTGGAACATATTAATATGGCTTGCTTAAGAAACAAATATGATGTCATTGTGGGTACTGAGACTTGGCTAAACAGCAATATTAGAGATTCTGAGATATTTGACGCTAGATACAATATCTACCGAAGAGATAGGTATGACACGTCACTTGCCGGCCTGGATGCTGGTGGAGTGTTAATTGCGGTCCTTAAAACATATGACTCAACTAGGATAGTTAACAGAAGTACATGTGAAGATCTCTGGGTTTCCATTAAAGTGCGTGATGGTATTAAAGTTAAATCAATTACAATAGTTGCAGTATATATTCAACCTCCCGTATCAAGTGAGTATTTACAGAACTTTTTGGACAGTGCAAGTGATGTTATGGACTCCACTGCAACTGACATTCTAGTGTTGGGTGATTTTAACTTAAGTTTCTTAGATTGGAGCTTTAACACAGAAAGCGAGTATACGTGCTACGACCCGAGTAACTTCCACTGTAAACTAGGTTATTCATTAGTTGATTTTATGTCATCTTATAATTTATTACAGTTAAATAATATCCGCAACAAAAATGATAAAGTTTTAGATTTAATACTGTGTAATTTTATGGGTCCTGTAGTTTGTAGAAGTCTAGATTATCTAAGTAAAGTTGATAGTTACCATCCTCCTTTAGAGATTAATTGTAAGTTCGACAGTTCTGCGATGTTAAAAGGCCATCAGTTTGCTACACACAATTTTAAAAAAGCTAATTATTTGAATGTTAATAATTTGTTAAGAGAAATCGATTGGCGTAACTTATTTAGTTGTTGTGAGGATGTCGATACAATGGTTGAGGTATTTTATACGAAATTAAATGAAATCATAAACTTATCGGTACCTAAGTGTAAAAAAAAGAATTATAAATATCCCATTTGGTTTTCCGGACCTCTTATTAAGATGTTGCATGAAAAAGAAAAAGTTAGACTAAAAGTAAAAATATACAATAATCCGCGAGATAAATTAGAATTTAAATTGTTAAGCAAACGAGTTAAAAAGCATATGAAAGTGTGTTACGCAGCATACATGGATAAAGTTGAAAATTCTTTAATTAAAAATCCGAAAAATTCTGGGCATTTGTAAAAGAACGGCGAGGTGGTAATTCCAACATTCCCTCTAGATTGTCATCTTCTGGTGAGGTTGCTAACAGCGGCAAAGATATAGCCGACTTATTCGCGCGTCACTTTTCAGCAGTATTTAGTCCTGAGCAGACTAACTCATATAATCTTTTGAGTTCCGAATTTCACAATACCGACTGTCTAAATCATTTTGTAGTTGTAGAAAAAGACATTCTGAGCCGTTTGAAATCGATTAATCCTCATAAGAGTGCTGGTCCAGATGGCATCCCATCAGTATTTATAAAAAGAGCTGCTTCATCGCTGACCTTACCTCTAACGTTAATTTTTAATAAATCTCTCTGTACAGGTACATTTCCTGAGGCTTGGAAGCGCGCCAATTTGGTCCCTATCTATAAAAGAGGAGCTATTTCAGAGGTTTCTAATTACAGACCAGTATCAATTTTGTCACACTTCGCTAAAATATTTGAATCTATGGTGTATCCAGTAATAGCGTGGCATTGTAAAAACATTTTGAGTGAAAAGCAGCATGGTTTTCGTAAACATAGGTCAACTTTATCAAATTTATTATGCTTCACTTCTGACATTACCAAGGCTGTTGACTCGCGCATCCAAGTTGACGCAGTATACACAGACTTCAGTAGTGCTTTTGACAAGGTTGATCATAATATATTGTTAAAGAAACTGGCAATTTACGGAGTGCATGGTATGTTATGGAATTGGTTTAGATCTTATCTAGAGAAGAGAATTTTACGCGTGGTAGCCGCAGGTTTCCATTCTGATCCAATTAAACCCACTTCTGGTGTTCCACAAGGATCCCATTTGGGACCTATCCTATTTCTAATATTCATTAACGACCTGACTCACTGTATTAAATTTAGCAATTTCTCATTGTTTGCTGACGACCTAAAAATCTATAAAGAAATCCGAATTATCGAGGATACTGAGCAGTTACAGAGTGACCTTAACGCAGTTAAGTCATGGTGTCATAACAATAACATGGCACTTAATAGTTCAAAATGTATGCATATAAAATATACACGCAACAAGCGCCTAATTCCATCTGTTTATACGATCGAATCTAACAAGTTACATGAAGTTAAAATCATTAAAGACCTAGGAATTTTAATAGACAATAAATTAAGTTTTATTGATCATATTGATGATATTGTAAAAAGAGCTGCTAAAATGTCAGGTTTTATCAAAAGGCATTGCTGTAAATTTAAACGTATTAGTACTATTATATTATTATTTAACGCATTGGTTCGCAGTCAACTAGTGTATGCCTCAACTATATGGAGTCCTCAATATAAAACTCATATATTACGGATTGAAAGAGTGCAGAGAAGCTTTACAAGGTATTTAGCATATAAAGATCGTAAAATTGGATTTACCTACAAGCAAAGATTAGACCTTTTCCAAATCTCTTCTTTGAATGATCGTAGAAAAATTGCTGATATGTCTGTTCTTCATAAAATAGTTAACGGAGATCTCGTTGTACCTGAACTATTATCGGAAGTTTCATTTTCAACTTCAATATCAAGGCCCAATTCACGAAGGACCTTCACAACAATTTCTACTAGGACTAATTTAGGTCGCCACTCACCGCTTAATCGTATGATGCGTGACTACAATAATTATGATTTATCTCACAATAGTATCGACATCTTCAATTCGAAACTCGACAAGTTTAAGAAATTAATTAAATCTGCTGTTACGTCCATTCCTAATGATGTTTTGGATTAAGATTTAGGTTATATATATATTTTTATTATTATTATAATTTTTTTTATATAGGTAGTATACTTTTTTCTTTAACTTTGTAACTTTAATTATTATTAACTTTTTTTTTTGTGTAATTCTTTTTTGTTAAATTTTATTCGTTGGTCTTCTTTATACTAATGTTGAGTTCACCTGTAATTGGGTTGTCACTGAGATAAAAAAACCATTGTCATTTATGTTATATAATCATTTTTGTGAACAAACCGTTGGTGTAACCTTAAATAAATAAAAAAAAAAAAAAAAAAAAAAGTTTAATTAATAAATATTTATTTATAAATTCCATGATACATCACTATTCAGTTAAAAAAACGGATCAAATGTCGGATATAGCCAGGTCCTCGTGTAAGGTAATGGTATGTTCTGAGGTTGGTAATTGTTGAAAATATCTGTGTTGATCCAATCTATATTCCTGGGATAAGTCATCAGACTTGTTGGTCCACTTAAAAGGTTATTCATTGGCCAAATGTTTGGATCCAATTGATTGGGCCAAGAGTTGGGTACAATATCCTTTGATTTGGTAGAAGAGGAGACTGATATGGAATCCGGATAAATCTTTACAAAGCCTTCCGCGACAGTACCATCTGATTCTTCCCGCCATTTGGAAACTCTTGGATACATTTTCATTTCTGATGTCATTTTGTCATTAGACTGTTTATTTTGTATCGATTTTAGGATTTTCTCTGTATGACCGAATGGTGGCAGGAAATTTATTCCTCCGATTGCAGTTACCCTGCCATTTCTATTCGTGACCTCTGCAATACTTGCCACCCCCATCCCTCCATAGCTGGTTATAGGTATTTTTGTTGTAGATAATTGCTGTGGTGGCTTGTTTTCTTTTATTTTATCTGAAAATATATTATGTTATATTATTTTTTTTTTTATTAGTCGAGAAGTATATTTAGTTTGTTATTGTGTAAGAAATTATTACAGAAAATTTAAAATAAAACAGGAATAAGGATAGTATCCGATCAAGGTATTTTTTTACTAGCTTTGCGCGCGCGGCTCCGCCCGCATCAATGTAGTTTTTTGATAACCCCGCGATAACTTAAAATTTTTCCTCCATATAAAGTTTTATATGTGCTTATCTAGGTTTTTAACTATGCGCCATATTTTGTCTAAACATTTTCAGTAGTTTTTGCATGAAACAAACATCCCTTCATTCTCACAAAATTTCACGTTTGTAATATAAGTACGATGAAAAAAGTGAATATTAAAACTCATTAAATTTAATATATTGTTTCGGACGACCTTTGTGGGGAAGCGAGGCTACCTTTAGACTAAACAGACTTAGGTCCGATTCCGGCTCGGAGTAGATAATTTTATTCATCTTACAAGCATCTGTCTGGGTCTGGGCCTTTGTCTCTGTGAGTCCTATCACACAACATCTGATGATAATCGTTGACTCTTGATAGATAATTTGCTCTTATCGAAAGAGTTACTGGTTCGGCCTTATGGTTGCAGAGAGAGAGCAGAGGAGATGGGAATCGCTCTGTATAAAAACTAGTAAGTAGCCTGTCAAATCCGCATACCCGATAAGAAAGCAGACCCTTGGTAAATACCGGGAATAATGCTAAGAACAAGATTAAAAATAACATACTGTTAGTAAAAAATTATGAAAAGTATATATTTACCTGCACAAATACATCCGTTAGTGAATAAAAAATAGAATGCAAACGCCAAAATGGATGTCATGGCGTGAAGCGAAATATAAAATGCAACGGTTCAGACGACGCTATGCTATATATTGTGACAAAAATTACATGTTTACGACAGCTATAAATCCTAACGGGATTTAATTTTCCATATGCATATATTAGAATTGATTTTAATACATTTATTGCTGTGACAATATTAGCCGTAATTGTGCTTATCCCGCGAGGCACAACATTAAAAAAAAAGATAGGCAAACATAGAGTCTGCCGAAAGAAGAGACTATGAAAATTATATTTTTTTTTAAAAGGAGGGCTGATTCGTTTTCCGCCCAAAGAATCGGGATTGTGATTCAGCAAGGAAAAGCAACTAGCATTCTTGCCACTATTCCCTTGGACATGATTTTTACAGTTGTAATTATTTGTAAATATAGACAGAAAAGAAAATATTAAATTAAAAATATGTTGTAATATTGGTTGTAAATATATTTAAAAAAATACAATTTAAAAAAAATCTTCCTACATTGAAATACAAGATCAAGGCGGAAAGTATGCAATCTTTAAATAAAAAGCGTAGGGTCAATATAACTAAGAATAATATAACGTTAATCATAATAACTGTTCTGAAACGCTATTGGAGTTATTTATATACTTTCGTATGGATTCTTTCAACTCTAACAGTAATTTTATTGCGATTACGCGAGATTAGCTGTTATCTGGTAAAAGATAGATGCTTTCGCTTTAAAACTTTGAGACATCAATAAATCATAAGACGACTACAAATTTTAATTCTAAATTAGAAACAGTGGCAATTGGGACTTTAACCTTATAACTTGGGTTCAAATACAACAATACAAGCAAGTTTTTATGACTTAAAAGATTACCAATTCAATGTCCTTTGTAGATATTATTGTTAATATTATTTATTTATTACATCATAAAAACGTTTACAATTTTTTAGATAATAGTCTCACAAAACCAAAGATAGTTTTAACAGCAAGATCATAATATTATTTACTCTTTAGGGCCATACGTAAATTGCGTCACACGTAAAGGGGGAGGGAGCGTCGACGAAGTGTGACAAGGGGTGGGATGGTTTCTAGGTTTCGTGACGTTATCGTGTTCGTGACGAAATCTTATATCTATATATATGTTGTGACGAAAATTCATATTGTCAGATTTATTACTGTTTAGATGACAGTATTGAACTTTTATCATTACACACCAGGATAATTGTGTTTTATTATTCAGATTTTTTTTGGACTTAATGTTGTTCTGGTGCTTTTCCGCACAGTTTTTCCTACAGTACATTAAACTGATAGGCTAGACTGCCGTAACGTAATATATGACGGTGGTACACTTTGGCTATGGATCTGTGGCTCTACCGCAATAAGAAAATAGCAATATTTGTTATTAAAGATTATCAACAGAATAAAATGAACAGTATTAAACTAACTTTTCATATTATCAATGATTTTTACTGTTGTTATTATATTATTTTTTTTTAGAAACTAATTTTACATCATAATGTTAAATAGTCTGAAAACTAAGCTAACTATTTAAAATGCAATGCAAATCAAACGGTAGTAGACTCATGCTGCTCTCAACACAAAAAAGCCGGCTCGATCGGGGAAGTATTATCCTCTCCCAGTAAATCGGAGTCAAGTGACAGCATCATTAGGTACTGTTGCGTTTCGTGCGATGAGTGAGAGCGCCGGAGGGCCAATCTCCCACCCCTCTTTTACTTTTCTTTTTTCCCTTCTCATCTCGTCCCTCCTGTTCCTTGGGTTAGCAACGCGCTTGTGATACTTCAAGTATCACAAGCGTTCATAGGTTGCGGTGACTGCTTACCTGCGGTGACATAAAAAAAAGTATGAAAGACATCAAAGAGAGCTCATCAAAAGATGACGCTTATAAGTAGCGCCATTTTGATTTAGTCCCCATGAAATATCTTGATACAATCAGCATTATATCAATCTATAACTAACTACTTGCACCTGTGGCTCCACTCGATTGGTCTACTGAATTATTGCTTCGTTTTAAAAGTTTCATGGAAACCCAAATCTTTTACTAAAAACAGTAGCTCTAAACTACTCCTTATAACATCTCCACCTGTCCAGCGGTTACGGAGACTAGTTGGAAGAATTAGATGGAAACATAGACAGACAGAAAAAAAATAATAATTTATTTGTTGACATATTTATGTTCTATACTTTCTGTATATAGTAGAAATCCTTTATTTGAACATTGCTAGACAACATTGCTCTTCAATTTTATTTATTTATATTTTCAACCAACTTTTGCCTAGAATTCGTTGAAAGTATTTTTAAGTTCTACCTTGAATTTTAAGCAATTAGAGAGGGACATAATGCTTAAGACTTCAGAAGTGTCTCATCAACTCATTATTTTTCTAAACTCACTTATAAATATGAGAGATATGTTTCTCCTTAATTGTATAAACAGTACCAATTAAATTATAAACATAAATAAAATTATATTGGGTTAAATAAATTAGTAATTCTAACGTAACTTTTAAAGTTTAATTTATTGCAGACTGAGGAAGACTTTGAATCTGTCACTGTAAATAGCTCATAGAAACCAGGGTGTACTGAGAGTAAGTCCCTCAGTTCTCTCCCTTTATTCCCCCTTGCTTTCCACAGGTATCTGTGATCAGAATTATGATCGTGACACTACTATTTTGGCAGGGGCCATAGTCTACAGTGACCGTTTACCATTACGGGGTCGTAAGCTTGTGTGTCACAATAATAATATTTTTTATTTATCTAGTTTACTAACTTTGAATGTCATATTTATTTATATCGAATCAACACCCTAAAAAATAAGTTTCAAGCTTTTAGCTCTAAAAATGACGATAATTCCATACAACTTTCATCCTCCCTATCAACCCCTTACAACCCTTTTATCGCATTCAAAAGTAGCCTATGTCCTTTCATAGGCTCTAGACTACCCTGTGAACCAAATTTTTTTTCAAATCGGTTCAGTAGTTTTGGCGTGAAAGCGCGACAGACAGATAGAGAGACAAATTCTATTTGTATTAATTATATATCTTTTTTTAATTAATAAAATATATGAAACTATGTATTAATTAACTATGTACAATTTATACTTTTACTATCCATCAGATGTATTAATATAACTTTTAATATTAATGTCTACTTAAAATTTGCACGCCATATGATTGTACAGCACATTTTAATTTAAGAACCATTTGTATCTACCATATTCTTGCAAATAAATTATTATTATTATTATAAAGGTACTTTCGCATTTGTAATATTACTAATAAGGACTAGTAAGGATTACAAAGTGTGGTGAAATAAATAATTAAGAAATTTTGGAAATTAAACGGCATAGCTTGATGTATTCGTGCAATCCTGTACATCTCACTGGTATACCCTGTGCGGAGACAAGCAGTGATCGCTACTGGCCGCTCGAAAGAAGTCCAAAACTTGTCTTTTTACAAATTAGTAATACCCTTTTTATTATGTTATACTGATTGCCTACAACTGCACTGTGCCTTATATATTTGATATGAGTATTATGTGATTAATTGATTACATTATTTTTATTTTACGAAATAAACAAAAAACATAATTATATCTTATAGGAATTTATTTAAATGGTAACTATAAATAATTATTATTAAATATAAAAGGATGAATTTATAAAAGATATTGAGATAAGTGGGAACCAGTCTTCTCAACATCTTTCTTACAAATCAAATCATACTTTCAACATTCAATAGAATCCAGTATTGATAGCATGAGATTGTGCTGCTTGTACTCCGGGACCATTGACACTGGTTGCTCCACTATGTTGAAGAGACCCACCCTGCTGCTGAACTGTTTGCGC
Source organism: Hestina assimilis (assembly GCA_023373885.1). Classification (NCBI taxonomy): domain Eukaryota; kingdom Metazoa; phylum Arthropoda; class Insecta; order Lepidoptera; family Nymphalidae; genus Hestina; species Hestina assimilis. The sequence goes on along the minus strand of CM041740.1, from coordinate 3,367,741 downwards.
AATACTTGATCTATAACCTCCAATGTCTTGAGTCGCGGATATCGCTGAGCCATAGTTGTTCAGACCACGGCCCTGAGCCAGAGAAACGGCCTGCCCATATCCTCCAGCATTTCCAACCGAAGAAACAGCTGTTCCATAACCTAAGCCGTTTGTGCTGGAACTGGCTACAGCAGATCCATAGCCTCGCAGATTTTGGGCAGAAGAAGTAGCAGATTGATAGCGCCCTAGTCCGTTATTGTGGACTGCGGAGACAGCTGATCCAAATCCGTTTAGTGATTGCGCTGATGATACAGCTGAACCGAAGTTACCGAAGTTTTGAGCTGATGATACAGCCGACCCGTAGTTCCTTGGAAAAGCGTTATTGTAGGCGTTTGGCTGATACCCGTGGTGTATGAAAGGTGCAGCATTGGCATAACCGATTCCTCTTGCAAAGGTATTCCCGTCAGCGGATCCGATACCAGCACCATAAGCAGTTGCGTCACCGCTTTGGAATGATGCACCGATGCCCGAAGATTGGCTTATGCCACCGATGTTGCTGCTGAATCCACTGCCGAATCCAAAAGCCACATTCGGAGCTCGTGCTGCACGCCATGTTGCCGTCGGTACCCCATTTACTGAAATAACAACAATTAATTTATTTTATTAAAATAGCTATAAATAAACTTAATATTGTAGAACTTTTGTTTTAAGGATACTTAATTATTAAATTTGAATATTAAAACAAGTAATAAAAAATATTTTTAATGGGATCTAAAAAATAAATATACTATAATTATCAGTTGAAGATTAAAGTATTCATTATAATTTTTTTATTGCGTCAACTTACGATAGAAAACTGGTGTAGCGTTGCTAAGTGCGAGGACAGAGACTACGAAGATAATTTTAGAGTTCATCTTATCTTTGGTTTGATTAGTCCTTTCGCCGATGTAATGGATACTTTGGAGTCATTTCTCAGAGCTTATATACTAGAAAGATGATACCCCCCACTTCGGACTGTAGGTCACAAAAATACGACCAAGCCATTGACACTATCATAAATTCATCTCATTTCATACGGTATATCTGATGTATCCCGATGGATATTCTATAAAATTAGCTAAATATTTTAGATTAATATGTAAAATAGATCGTAAATATGATTTTTTCGTAGCAATGATCTTATTTAAAGTGGATGTTCGAGTTCGCACTTGAGATAATTCTTGTTATGGTTTCACGCTGTAATAAGATTAATGTGAGAATTCGGCGGTTGCATGGATTATTTTAACGGATTTTTAACTTAATTAGATCGAATATGTGACGGTTAGCGAATTTCAATTCTATTATTTATTAGGTATTATCACATATCTGTAAAGTGATTCAGATTGCTATTTTTTATAAGTATAATTTTTTTACTATAAATCAAGCTTTGGTCGCATTTGTAATCGTGTGGAATTCATTTTTAATAAACAAAATAAATACATAAGTTCTAAAATTTATACCCCTTGGGAACTTAAATTATCATTATAAACTAAAATAGGTACATTTAAAAAAAAAATTCAAATGATGTTCAGTTTAATTCATAATACACAAATAGAGTTCAAATTATCGACGCCCTAATTTCTATGTATGTCAATATATCTTTTATTATACACCTGAAAGGTTTTTTTTATTATTACGATATTTCCTCGTAACATGTCAAAGTCTAAAGTAATAATAATAAGTAATATAATTTTATAGAACTTTCATTTCTTAATTTGTGCAAATTTTGTAAAAGCCATAAAAATGTACATTTGTCATAAACAAAAGTAGTTTAAGAATCATAATTAGTGATGAATACCAAATTTAAATCGCATTTTTATTATATATCTAGAATTGCATTTATTTTATTTTACACTAAAATTTTTATATCGTAAATTAATACGATAGAAAATCTAGATCTATATAGACTATGCTATTAAACAACTTTTAGAATCTTTATGTTGTGGAAATAAAATTTCAAATATTTGTCGATCTTATAAAAAACTACAACCAATGTTTACCGCTTTAGATACAGATACTCAAAAAAGTTTTTTGATGTAATTACAACCTTCTGTTTATAATATAAACTTAGCGGCTTTGTCCTAGTTAATAACAATTATTGTTAATAAGGCACCCATATCTTCTTCTTCTTTTTAGCATTATTTCCGGTATCATACGAGTATTTACCCAGGATAGAGTGTTTAAATAAATAAATAAACGCTACACACTCAACGGCCCCCATTAGGATAATTATATCCTGTGTCGGGGTCCGGAAACATTCACAATGACAAGGACAAACACAACCATACCGGAAAACATGTCTGTACGATTAATACAAACATCTGCTCCGAGCGGGAATCGAACCCGCAACCGTCGAGGCTTAAGGCAGACTCGCTACCCACAACGCCACAACGGTGTCTATTACTCTTGTTCGGATTTGACAGGTTACTAGTTTTTACACGGAGCGATTGCCTCCGAGATCTGACCTCCGTAACCCTAAGGGTGAACCAGTAACTAAGTGGATAAGCGCAATTTACTTATCAAGCGTTAACGATTATTATCAGATGTTATGTGATAACAACGGGGACCGACAGCTTAACGTGCTCACCGAGGCACGCTGGGGAGACCCACAAGGACAAACGCCCATACCAATCTATCAGGGAATATCAACACCTCAGGATTAATTTTGAAGTTTCATTCGATGAGTCAGAACGTAGGAGTCCCTACTTCCACTCCCTATCTTTATCGCCGATAAATGAATTTGACATTTTGAAAATAATAGCTTCATTAAAAAATACTAATTCAACAGGATATGATTTTTTAAATACGAAACTCATAAAGTTATGTGCTCCTCTATTGACAGTTCCTCTAACTCATCTAATTAACACCTCATTAACAGAAGGAAAGTTCCCGTCGCTTTTAAAGAAATCAATCGTAAAACCAATATTCAAAAAAGGTGATAGTAAAAATGTTGAAAATTATAGGCCCATAACACTTCTGCCTATACTTTCCAAAATATTTGAAAAGGTAATGTATAATAAAATATATAGCTTTCTTTGTTCATTTAACATACTAAAAAAATCACAATTTGGCTTTAAAAGAGGAAGCTCAACAGTTTTAGCATGTTTTTCACTTGTTAAACATATTACTGAATGCTTAAATAAACAAATCTACCCTCTATCCTTTTTTTTAGATATGACTAAGGCATTTGACTTTGTCTCTCATCCAATTTTACTAGATAAAATGAATAGATACGGTATTAGAGGAGAGGCTCTCGAATGGTTAAAAAGTTACTTGTCCAATCGCACTCAATGTGTCGAAATTGTAAAAGTTGTTAAAAATGAAAAAAAGATATTCCAATCTACCTATCAACATAATGCATATGGAGTACCTCAAGGCAGTATCTTGGGCCCTTTATTATTTCTTATGTATATAAATGATATGCCTGATGTTACTAATCATGACTGTATCTTATTCGCCGATGACACCACAATAACTATCAGCCAGAAAAATGTCAATGATACAAAAATTGAAGCTACTTTAACGTTAACAAAAATCGTAGAATGGCTCTTGCAAAACAACTTAAAAATAAATTTATCTAAAACGAATTTCATACAATTTCAAACTGCAAATAGCACTGTTTCGAAAATTGACATTACTTACGATAACTCGACCATTAATAACGTGGACTCAACTGTATTTTTAGGTATAACTTTAGACAAAAACTGTAACTGGAAAGAGCATATCTCTAAGTTGTGCAATAAATTGGATAAATTTATCTATGTATTAAAACGCATGTATCAAATAGCAACTGTTGAAACAGGTGTATTGGCTTATCATGGATATGTGGCCTCAAATCTTAGATATGGCCTAATCTTCTGGGGTAATTCTGTAGACGCACACCGAGCCTTTAAAATTCAAAAAAAATGTATAAAGATCGTTATGCGGTGTCGGTTACTTGGACAGTTGTAAGCCTTTGTTTAAATCTTTAAAGATACTACCACTTCCGTCACTTTATATTTTTGAAGTATGTGTTTTTGTAAGAAAACATTTATACCTCTTCAAAACTAATTCGGAAATGATATCACGAACAACAAGATATCCACAGAAGTTATATGTGCCGTTTAAAAAATTAGCACTTTATAAAAAAAATGTATACTGTATGGCAATCAAGATATACAATACATTACCTGATAACTTAAAAGATCTCACTATTCCAATGTTTAAAAAAAATTGTTTGAATTACTATTACAAAAAATGTATTATGATGTAAATGATTTTTTATTGTATGGTATTTAGAATATTAATAATTTTAAACTTAATTAAAATTGGCACATGTATTTAATATTTCAATAATTATTATTCTACTATTACATTATAAAATAATTTAAGGAATTAATTTAATTAAGGAAATATGATAGTTTTATTTTTGGATAATGTTGGTAAATAATATAGGTTAATAATTAGTTATATTGTTCACCAAAAATTGTATATTTGCACACCGCAAGGTAGAATATGTTTGGACTAAATCAATGTAAAATTCTGTGTACAACTTGAGAACCATATTCTAGCAAATAAAGAATTATTATTATTATTATTATTATTACACAAAGATTGCAAGCAATGGTACGGCTTGTCTTATAGTAAGTTGTCACCTTACCCTATAGGCTTTTACAATACCAGAATTATAAAAATTGCGTAACCAAACCAAAAATATGCCTATTCTGGGTATATGGAAAAGAACCGTTGGGTAAAATCTAACCCAATTGGGGTTACGATCTAGCCTCGTAGCCACCTCTGGTTTAGATTTTGGGTTTCTTTTACTCAAATAAATAGCGCTGCACACTCAAACGGCCCCCATTAGGATAGTAATATCCTGTGTCGGGGGTCGGGAAATACATACAAGGACAAGAATAAATACACCCAGACCGGAAAATATGCTTGCATAGTCAATACAAACATATATGCTCCGATCGGGAATCGAACCCGCGACCTGTGGAGCTTAAGGTAGGATCGCTACCGCTGCACAACATCGTCGTCAAAGAAAGAAACGCAAAGGTACGCATACTGATACTACTTGTCGATATTCTGCATCCTTGTACTCCCCAGTCGAGTTGATGGCTTGGTTCCTATAATAATCATCTATAACGTACGTAATCATAAATAACGTTAGTGACTTGAGTAAATTAAATAATAAAACTCCTTTGACAGATACAAAGAGTCTATGGGTAGTAATTAAATACTTCCGCAGATAAATTGAGCCATAAAACACTCGATTATTATTAAAAATTATACGTTGTTCATATCTTAATACTTAATTGATAAAGGTGAATAAACTGATGGAAACATTTTAATTGAATAAAATAGTTTTTTATATGATTATCTCAATTTGGTTGATTTTTTATGGGTTTGTTACGCGATGATTTCGTTGATTGGTAATTATAAATTAAAAGAAAAACATGATCTTAGATTGTATTGTTTTCTTTTGATGGTAAGTGGAAGTAGAGTACAAACACAAAGGAAGCTAAGGTCGCCTTTGCCCTGCCTACCCTCAAGATGCTATTGATTATACGCTGGCTAACTTCGAAACATGGCTGTCGAGCAGTCACTTAACGAGTTTTCCACCATTGTGGGGTGGTAGCTCATCAGGTAGTTTTTGAACCAATTTACCATGAGTAAACCAAGTTCTGTGGAGATATGAAGTTAATTCAGTAATGTGATAGTTCAAGTATGGCAACCCTTCATAGGTGGCGGTGACGGCTTATATATACATATACATATACATATACATATACATATACATATACATATACATATACATATACATATACATATACATATACATATACATATACATATACATATACATATACATATACATATACATATACATATACATATACATATACATATACATATACATATACATATATACATATACATATACATATACATATACATATACATATACATATACATATACATATACATATACATATACATATACATATACATATACATATACATATACATATACATATATATACATATACATATACATATACATATACATATACATATACATATACATATACATATACATATACATATACATATACATATATACATATACATATACATATACATATACATATACATATACATATACATATACATATACATATACATGTACATATACATATACATGTACATGTACATGTACATGTACATGTACATGTACATGTACATATACATATACATGTACATGTACATGTACATGTACATATACATATACATATACATATATATACATATACATATACATATACATATACATGTACATGTACATATACATATACATATACATATACATATACATATACATATACATATACATATACATGTACATGTACATGTACATATACATATACATATACATATACATATACATATACATATACATATACATATACATATACATATACATATACATATACATATACATATACATATACATATATATACATATACATATACATATACATATACATATACATATACATATACATATACATATACATATACATGTACATGTACATATACATATACATATACATATACATATACATATACATGTACATGTACATGTACATATACATATACATATACATATACATATACATATACATATACATATACATATACATATACATGTACATGTACATATACATATACACATGCGGTAAAAAATAAGGCTCCTGACAAAAAGATCGAAACTCCTCCAAGTAAAACTATTAATTTGACACGATAATTATATCCAGAGATATTGTCTTGAATTATAATAGTATAATTAAATTTATAGGCCGTTGAAATTTTTTTTAAATGCTTGTCGGCACAGCTGTTAAATACTTTATAACAATCCTATTACATATGGGAAAAATATTAATAATTCTTTAGTAAATCAAAAAGTACCGCAATAAATTTTGGCTATCAAACTATGGGCTATAAAAACTTGACTGAGTAAAATGTTGATATACAAAACTAGCGACCCGTCCTCACTTTGTTTTGGTTACGAGCTTTTTTGAAATCCAACTTCAACTATTATTATATTTAACTGGATATACCGTTGTGGAGTAGCAGTAGCGAATGTTCTTTAAACACCATTGATCGCGGGTTCAATTTTCGCTCAGGGACTTGTTTGTTTTTGTATTGACCATAGAGGCTTGCGTTCCGCTCTGCGTGGCTGTGCTAGTATATGTGTTTGCGGAGCCCAGACACAGAATATTACTATCCTAATGGAGACCGTTGTGTATGTAACGTTAATAATCAATAGTGTTCATAATGCATGCCAATTAATATTGACTTTTTATATGCAATCTTCAGTTACATTAATGCAATTTTCTTAGGGATCTGTAATTGCAAAAAATAATGTAGCCTACGTGGCTTTTGGTGGTTGTATTTAGGCGAAATATTTTTTGAAATCGTTTAAGCAGTTTTTTTTTTTTTTTTTTTTTTTATATCATATGGGGGCAAACGAGCAGATAGCTCCACCTGATGGTAAGTGGCAACTATCGCCCATGAACATCCACAACACCAAGGGGGTCGAGAATGCGTTGCCGGCCTTTGGGGAAAAGGTGTCTATATACTCGACGCTTGAAGACCTCTAAATCATATCGAGCAGGGAAGACTTCGGGAGGTAAACTATTCCAGAGTTTGCACGTACGTGGGAGGAAAGATCTTGATGCTCGCACGTTACATGCAAACCAAGCATCAAGGTGATGTGGATGGTATGAGGTCCTGCGGCGAAGGGTACGATGGTAAAAACGAGACGGTGGTACCATGTCAAAAAGTTCTTCAGAGCACTCCCCATGGTAGAGACGGTAGAAAACACACAGGAGCTGACGTCTCTCCGGACGCTTAGGGGTTCTAAGCCGTCTGTGAGTTTGGGATCATTTATAAGACGAACTGCTCGGCGTTTTCAGTTTTTCCATTACAAACAGACATACAAAAAACCAAATCTTTCCTCTTTATGATATTAAGTTTAGATTTAGATAAATTAACTTGATATGGTTAGAGATGATCAATAACCGGATTTAATTTATTATATTATGTTGTTATCTAAAATAATTAATAGTATGGAATGTATTTATAGTTTATACCTGGTAATTAATTTGTATATCGGATGTTTTTATTAAATGAATTAAATTATTGTTGTCTGTGATGGATTTTATTATATAACTAGTGATCACGACAGACGTTGGCAAGTCCCTTAAAAAAACCTGGGACCCCATATCACCCCTTAACTGAGTCTAATTGTGACCAGAAGTGACACCGGTGAAAATGCTTAAATTACTAACATAGCTATTAAAAATAGGGGTTGATGATAGAAGGGGTAAATTTTGGGTTGCATTTATTTATTAATAGCTCTTCATAAAAAAAATTGAAATAAAAAATATTTTAAGTTAAAAATAGATAACAACCTATTTTCAGACTTACTGAATAAAAATATAAAACTTCATCAAAATCAGTCAGCGGTTTCGGAGGACGATTGTAATTAAAACTGTAACACGAGAAATATATATATATTAGAGGACGTTCAAGTTTTTGTTATGATAAAAAAAGGAATAAAAAATAAAAAAATCTGCTTCTAACCATTACTTAACCATTTTTATTTAATTTTTATACATTATTATTATCACAGAATAAATATTTAATAATTAAATTAATCCTTATTCGATCTATCATATTCCCCATCGTAATCTTCGTAGGCTGGTCTGTTGTCATCATGAAAGTTATCATTAAAACCGAACGGTTTCTGAAAACCATAACCTCCTTGCCCGCCATAGTAATTCCCATTAAATTGGTTATTATTAGACCCGTAGCCGTTACCATGGTAACCTGGTCTGTTGTGACCATTGTAACCACTGTAACCATTGTAGCCGTTGTAACCGTGAGGGCGGCCATTATTGTATTGGTAGTTGTTTGGATAGCTTGTGCTGCCATATCCTCCCCCACCAGCACTTGATGATGACTGAGATTGACTTATACCAATATTTATTGGTGGATAGCCTTGGTAGCCTTGATAACCACCATAACCACCATGGTTATCGCTGTAGCCCTGGTTCCCGTAACCTCCTTGCTGACCGCCGCATAGCCCGAATTTGTGGCACAATTTGCTGATTAAATGTCGTGGTTGTGGGTTGTTTCCAGCATCTGTAAGAAAACCAACATAAAGTATAACCATCATAAAATCAAAACCATAAAGTTAAAAATCTGGACAAGTTTTTTCAGAACAGATTTCAGAAACTATTCGCATGCAGCTATCGCCAAGATCCCATTTCTTTGTTTTATGCTGCTATGTTGGCCTGCAAGCATACGACCCACCTGATGGTAAGCGGTTGTCGTATATGAGTGCTTGCAACACCATTCACTTTGTGTCACGAGTTGCTCGAGATATTGATTCTTAAACCTCCTTTGCCGAGTAATTTCTTAAGGCACAGTTCTACCAAACCGAAACACAGTAATGCTAAATACAGTACTGCTTTGAGGTAGAATATCTGACAGTGTGATGGTACCTCCAGCCGGCCTCTTACAATAAAAGGCCTAACACATGATTTTTTAATTATATTACTATATTTTATCAAAAAAAATATACATATGTACTAAAATAACAATCAATATAACACACAAAAAACAGCAGAAATCAATTACAAAATTAATCATAATTTAGGTACAACAGAACAGAATATTAAATTCAATCATAAATATCAACTAATTGCTACCTTCAGCGAAAACAGCGCCCATCAAGATAAAAAAATATGCCAATAAGTACTTCGCCATTTTTCTAAACTTTATCGAATGTAAATTTTTGCACGGTCAATAATTTTTTATACTATACACCGCGAGGTCAACTCCCACGTTAGAACATTGGGAGCCTAATTCTCAATTCCCACGGAAGTAATTTGGTGATATTGTTCCGAATTTAATACCCTTATATGGTGTAAGGAAGTTCCTTGTAGCTTATTTTGCATAACTAAAACAATATGCATATTAAAACGACTCGGAGATGGCAATTGAATTTTTACAATAACATTAATTTGTTATAAAAATAAGTTATGGATGTTTGTGTTTCGATTAAAGATTTTTGTATCTAACTGAGATGGCTAGAGAATATAGACTTCAACTGATGGTCGCGGGTTTGAATGCGGGCAAGGACCTCTAAGTTTTCAAGTGCTTAATTAATCATTCGAATTTATCTCGTTGTTAACGTTAAAAGAAAAAGAAATGTTAAACAACTTGCAGGTCGTGGAAAAATTATAAGATATGTATATATACGCCATTCCGTGAAGCAGCTTGGTGGATTATGCTCCCAATCCTTCTCCTTAACAGGCGAAGAGGCCTCTGCTCAGCAGTGGGACATCAGCAGGCTGTTACTTAATGTATTTTTTTACTTTACTTTTTAACTTAAGTTCGCCCAGTAGATATTAGATGTTTATATTTCCAGCTAAATGCGGACATATTTTTGTAACAAAATCCCATATGAAATCTGTCATTTTCTATTATTTTTTCCTCTCCCTTCCTTTTTCTTAAGTTGGCATCATGCGTATATGCCACCAAAGAATCGCTTAGCAGGGCAACTGTACGCTAATTTCATACATTTGTCATTCAAAACAGGCAAGAAGACAGACGTATTTTAAATTAAATATTATGTATGAAGAAAGGTGTAATATAACTGTTTTTATGAATAAATAAAACCTTATAATATCGCTCTTAGACGAATAACGTTTTGATTTAAATTAAATGTAATATAAAATTAGATACATCCGCCGTGTCTATAATTTACTCTACCGTAATTTATTCGTTTTAATAATGATCTGATTCTCGATAAATATTTATCTAAGAACAAATTTAATGATATTATAAAAAAGTGGTTTAATAGAATAACCGGTAAGTTGGTAATTTAGTCAAATATCAACGCGGGAACAGTAAATATCTTATGTCATAAATATAGAACACAATAAATGTCAGGATCCATTGCTAGTTGAATACTAAACGTCAATCTTGTTGGATTTTTTTTTCAATGACTAAAGTAAGGCACTAATAAAGAGTTGAACGAGTTCAATAAACTCTTGTAGAACTCGTGTTGATATATCAAAGAGTTTTTCTTGAAAAGCATTTGTGAATTTATTTGCGATATTTTTGTGTATTCTAAGTAATATTTTCGTGAAGAAAGGTTTTTACGTATCGTTTTTTTCATAGTTTCATAGTACACTTCGCACCACGGGAGAAAAGAATGATATTCTCACTCGTGGATTGTTCGCGATTATTGACATTCGCGGGTGGCAATATCCTAATTTCCTCTCGAGGTGAGTATACGTATTTTTCCTGTGATGAAAAGTTCACTTTAAGTCCCTGGAACGAGGGATAAACATACGGTAAAGTTTGTTAATTAGTGTCATCTTGCAGGGAGAGGATCGAGCTCTGTTCTCCCTCATACCAGGGACACCTCGTTATAGGGAACTTTTTACGTAGGTAGGAAAAAAAAATTAACAAATTATTTGTAAATATTTAAATAACTATATTTAAAAATAATTACAGTAATACAAATCATACCCATATAAAATGCTAGCTTTATTTCACCGCTTAATCGCAATTCTTTGGAGGATTCTTCGGGCGAAAAATCTGTTACTTGTGGAGGCAATGAACCGGAGGCAGTAGCATTAGGGCCAAATTTCGCTTGGGGCAGATGTCTGTGTTAGGGATATTACCAAACTTCGACCCTGATCCGGAAAACTGGCCTGACACTTTTAAAATATGTTTTAATACGAAGTCTAAGAACTTTTACATGTAAAGAAAATAATACGTTTTCTTTTATTATATCAAGCTGAAAGAAATTCCAATAAGACCTCCGCAACCCTAAGGGTGATCCAATAACTTAGCAAAGCAAATAAGAGCAAATGACATGTCCAGAGTTAACGGTTATTACTAGATGTTATGATAACAACTGGGACTGGGACTTAATGTGCTCTCCGAGGTACGGCGAGGAGTCATAAAATTTGTAAAAACAACTGCTTCGAGGAGTCGAGGCTCAAAGTAGGCTCGCTATCAGTACGCCACAGCGGTCGTCTTCCGGTTCCGAGTACGAACAGACAAATTTATTTATTATTATTATTTATTTATTTATTATATTATCCCTAATTCGTATTAACGTAAACCGTTAAGAAAATTATGATCTCCATAATTTATTATTCAGAGACTCTGTGTGGGCGAAAGCCGATTATATATATATACACGCAAATTTGATTTTACTCAAAGTATTTTTCGATAAAAATAATTCAATCTAAATAAACCTATCAAATTTTAATCCCAAAGGCTATTTTTATGCAGTATAAATAAGTTTCTTAAGCTTAAAACCGCTATAATAACTTTTATATTTATTATACGATTATTAATATCATAAGTTAGTATTACGAATATTTTGTTACGACAGAAATGATTAAGGAAATAAATTATTTCTAAATCCATAATTATCGAAAAAAAAATGTAGAAAAATTTAGGTTTTGTCAATATAACTAAGTGTTAAGTTATGAACTTGGATATTCTAACGGTTCGGAATTTTAGCACTTCTTTATACAATACTTTGCAATTTAATTGCTATTAACAAGAAAGTGGGATTATTAACATCTTTGTGGTATGTTTGGGTTGACTTTCCGAATAAAATAAAATTTTATGTTTTGTGTTAAAAACTAGCATTACCTGCTGTCAACACTAATGCTGTTTCGTGACGGTTGTTACGCGTGTAGGAATAGACGGAACAGGAGGACGGAAAGGAAGAAGAGGCAGGTGGGAATTTTGGCCTCCGTCCATGTCATTCGTCCAATGAAACTCAACTGATAGTGCTACTTAGCATTTATATCTCAGGTTCATGACAGCCAGGTTTATTCTTGTTAATGTTATAATAAATTATTATGAAAAATACCAAGAAACTTTCTCGGTATTTTTTTTATAACCCCACGGTAGCAAATGTCAGACGCGACGGTGGCTAATATGGTTGCAAAAGGCGAATGGCACTAGCCACCCTCGCCCTGCGCACCCGCAAGATACGTCTTCACGCCTAGTTTGAAGGACCAGGTTGTAAGAAGGAGGGAACACGAAAAAAAAAAGAGTAGAAAAGTAAATACAGCATATATTTTCATAATTTTATTCACAGAATATCGAACTCGAAAATTGATATTATACATAATTTACAAATATATATTCAAAATAAAAATAATATAAATTAATAAATATGTCGTTTCTCAATTGAATTGTAATTTTAATTTCCAACGAATTATAACTCAAAGAATTTTGGTTGAAATCTAAATAATAATTAATTTTATCATAGTAAGCTTTTTAGTATTGGTGTTCTCTATCTCTTTCCGTTCGACCTTGAAATAGAGATAGCAATAGCATCGCCTTTTACACTCTTGGCATTGCTGAATGCTGCATTTTTTTCTTTACTGCCATCACACGACTCACTAGACTCGTTAAGTTTATCTTGAAATTGTTGAAACAGACGCTCTGACTGGTCTACTTTTGCTTCATGCTTGTGGTACCGATAGGGTGCTGGTTGTTGCCAACGTGGCTGTGGTGGTAGCCAATATGGTGGTGGTGGTGGAGGTGGTGGATATAGGGGTGGTGGTGGTGGCGGTGGAAATAGCGGTGGTGGTGGAAAGAGCGGTGGTGGTGGCGGTGGGGGTGGAGGTGGAGGTTTAAAGTAATGGGGGGAGCGTTTTTGTCTTTCTATGACTTTGCCATCTGAAATCATAAAAGAGTAAAAGTTAATCATTATAATATATAATATAGTTTGTAGTCAAGTGTGTGGTTGACCACGCACAATGGAAACTGAAGGGTTCCGCAGCTTATTTATAAAGTTTTTTTTTTTTTTATATATTAAAACTTGGTAAAGTCGACCGCAAAAATGAGTTGGTAATGTCATAGTTATTGATAACATGTGAATTTGAAGTAATATGAAAAACAAAGTTATGGGGAAAAACCAATGCCTATCTCTATAAATTTAGAAAGACATAAAGAAAGATTTTTTTTAAACATGAGTGTTTTTTTTTACAATACATGGTAACTTTATAATTACAACAGTTTAAGGATTGTTTCAGTTGTAAAGACTGCGTTTTTGCCATTTGACTACGGAATCCTAATAACGGCACACGAAGTTTTAACGCTAACACTCACACTTACAGAAAATCGGTGTAAAGTAACACAGTATTGTTGCGTTTCGCGAGATGGGCGAGAGCGCCGGAGGCTCAATCGCCCAACGCCTCTGTTCTCTTCATTTATCACTTCTAATTCATTCCCTTAATCTCTTGGATTTGCAAGGCATGTGATACTTTAGGTATCGGTTTACAGGCTACGGTGACTGGTTAACATCAGACTGACCGTGTTTACTAATCGTCATGACATAAAAAAATTATATATTTGACGTAATTTACCGCCGATTTGTCATTCTTATATCTTGATATTTATTCGTCTACGGTATATATCCTCTATATACTATTATTGTAACAAGGAGAATCTGATGAGTGACACAAAAATAAGGATTATTATAGAGATTGAAACCAATATAACAATCCTGTAAAATCTTGTTCATTGTCACTGAAACTTGTTATTGTTATTTTGATACCTGAGATAATGGATCTGTCTCTCAAATTACTCGGAATTTTAAGTTCTAAAATAAAATCTCGAATTGTAATTGTTTAATAATTAAGCCTTGTAAATCTCAACATTTTTTAATATATTCGACTCCATATTGAAAAGTAAGAGGAGAGTAGAGTAGAACTTTAATTAAAAGATAAAGAATTATGTGTAAAAGGTTTTCCAAAGATTCTTATATTTTCTTTATAAATTAATCTAATAATAACCAACGCGCCTAAATTTAATTACTACAATTAATATCTATGATAATTTGAACTGTGGATAGACAAAATGATAAAATACAGGTTTTTGGTATTTGGTTATAGAAACAAAACATATAATTTACATATTAAATAAAAAATATTAGTTTTGCGAAATTTGGATGAACAAAAACTTACGTTCCAAACTTAAAGATGAGCAAAGGACAACAAAGGCCAAAGCAATTAGGACTGAACTGAGTCGAATCATTTTGATACTGTGATATCAATATAAACATCATACACTTTATATTCCAAATATAAAGGAATATATAACAACAGTACGAAGAAACGGATCCATCACAAATGTATGATAATAAATTGTATCTACAATCGCTACGTGTAAATTAATATTAGGTGATCTTTTCGAGCATTTCTTTACGTAATACTAGTTGGCGTTTGTTTATACCGGGACTAGGTATTTTCCCATGTACTGTATTTATATATAATTTTTAGCACTTGTATTTTTATATAATTTTTAGCACTTTTAAATCGTCCAATTTACAATGTATTGTTTAAATAAAGCTATTGTCGTAAGTAGATTCTGCGGGGAGGAAATGGCAAAAACTCCATTGTGACTTTTATCTTTATTAAAATTATCGTATTATAATATATATCCTGTATGAAACCCAACGTACATTCACTCCACGCTTCTTTGTCTTCTAAATTATGTCTCGACAAGGTAACATATTATATATATACATGTGTTTACTTCGGTACCTACATATACACCTACACATAATTATTTTAAAAATTGTTCATATCACATCTGTATTATATGTTTGATTTAATTTTTAAGTATATAGTCAATTTACTAAATACAAATTTCGTGGCTGCCAGTTCTGTATGTACAACACCTAATTTTAGAACCAAATAATTATCGATCAATGCGTTGTGGACCACGCACAGTCGAAACTAAAGGGTTACGCAGCTTGATGATGAAGGATCTTAAGGACTTTAAAACTAATAACCAATTAAAATTGACCGCAAAATAAGTTGATGCAAAGTTATGGGAAGAACTGATGTACCTCTAAAGTTTGTTGACCTATCTTCTTCAAAACAAATGTGGATAAGAGTTCATTTGATGTTCTACAAGCTCAAATTTTTCCAAAATTTTAAATACCATTCAAAAGTTAGAGGGGGGACACAATTTTTATGACTTTAAGAGCTAATATCTCAACAACTACTGACGTAATGAAGAAGTAATAATCAAACCGCCTTATCATTAAAAATCCTTTTAACACCGTCGTCGCCGGCGAGGACGAGGTCCTTTGTTTCGCACGTCGCGTCGCGCTCACACCGTCGGGTGAGTCTATCGTATAGAATGCGCTCGGAGCACTGCCTCCATCTCCGATGACGTCCTTAGCCGTGGTTCGGCTTCGCAGGAGGCATCCTAAGGAAGTAATCAAATTTGAGCCCCCGTGAGGGCTGTCCCTTTATCACGGCTGAGTCTCTGTACTCGGCCCCCTGCCCGGTGACGCTGTCAAGGCCAGTAGGGCCAACAGCAATACACATTCCGAAAAAAAAAACATTTTGCAATACCTATCCAAAGATATCTCACACGTTAGGTACCATAGATTGAAATATTTTTTTAACTCTAAGTTACATGTATGAACTGCTACCTTTCATTCTTATATATTTTAAGATTTCATTACAAAATCGTTGTGCGGTTCATAGAATACACGTATTTAGTAAATTTCGTGTTGGTAGAGCCTATGGTCTCCGAGTAAAATGACTGTGACATACGGACGGACGGACAGACGGACATGACGAAACTAACTATAAGGGTTCCGTTTTTGCCATTTGGCTACGGAACCCTAAAAAATGTTAATTCGTTTTTGTAATGCAGCCACCTATGTGCGCAATCACTGCGGTGACCGCTTAGCATTAGACGAGTACGCTTGTTTTCCATCATTTAAAAAAAAATCAGTATTTATATTTACATCTCCAGATTCCAATCCCGCAGTATTAGTACATTGTATTACCGTCACACGTCTTGAAGTTACAGTAACTTTATTGTTCAATGAGTGAGAGAGCTCGAAGCTCTAAGCCTCATCTGCCAGTTTCCACTGTTCTTTTTTTATGTGAGGGGGCAAACGGGCAGGAGGCTCACCTGATGTTAAGCGATCACCGCCGCCCATGAACATCTGCAACACCAGAAGGCATGCAGGCGCGTTGCCGACCTTTAAGGAAAGAATACGCTCTTCTCTTGAAGGTTCCCAAGTCGTATCGGTTCGGAAAGACTGCCGGCGGAAGTTGGCGGGAGTTGTTCATATCGTGCATCTGAAGTTTTACCACTCGTATGCCTATGCTACGGTATCTGCTTTACATATGACAAGCTAAACGCTTGTTTGTTTGTTGGTATAAAAAATAAATTTCTATAAAACAAGAAATTATTTACAAAGGTTCGCTAAAAAGCTAAAAGATAACATATTATAGGACAGTGGGGGTAACAGACTGAGCCCGGTATATTCAACGGTGTCCTGATCCATTTCGTTACTTTTCACTTGTTATGTGTTAGAGCTTAGAAAAGCCAGTAACTAATTCTGTTCAACGATTTATGTGTATAACGATTTTTAGTAATAAATATTTATTAAAACTGTTATTTTTAAAAAGTCTCCTTGCGTCTAATTCCTAAAAATAGTATACTATTAATTGGTTTTATTGATTTTTTTGCATAATGCTTTTATTTATCTTTTAAATTTATCTTAAAGCTGTATTTTATAATAATGATAGTGTTATTATTGAAAAATAAAATCTACGATATATGTAGTTTATAAAATTTTATATTATTTCTAAGGGATATCTTGAATAAAAACATAGTTCTTCAAATAGCATATATTGTTTTAGAACAAATAAATTATACATAACAAATATTAAACTCGATTAACCACCTATAGCTAAAGCAATCGCTGAACCACTGTAGCTCTTAGCATTACTTAGAGCGTAACCACCCTTCTGACAAGTACTGCATTCGGATTTTTCAGAGGCTTGTATACCTTGAGATGCCAGCTCAAGTGCTCCCTTTAGAGCTGACTGATGTTGACCCTGACCTTGGCTTAAATATCCAATCTGATCTCTTGAATAATCTTGCTTGTGTCCCGTAAATCCTACTCCATATGTACTTGCCCCGCTGTCTGAAGATTCTCGAGTGGAGCCAGCTGCTAATCCGTCATTATTTATTTTTCCACCAGTCTGGATGTTTGCACTACCAAAACCGTGATTAGCAGAATGTCTATACCCTTGCTTAGAAGATTCAGATACAAAACCATTTGACCCACTACCTACAGATCCATCTGCTAAGGCGCCATTATTCCCAAAAGATGAGCTCTGTGTATTTTCATTAGTATTGAACTGTCCAATTCCACTAAGCTGCGACTGTTGAGAATTAATCGATTTCTTTCCATCATATTGGTGGAAACCATGTCCAGACCCATAAGCACCTGACCCGCTTGCAGCAAATCCTTGAGTGGATCCAACGGTCAAGCCACCGCTCTTTTCAGAAGATGATATCTGTGTTTGAGAGCTAGTCAGTGAACCAGATGCAAATTGTTTATTAGCACCAAAATCTCCATTAAGTTGTGATTGTTGAGTATCAAGCGTTCCACTTTCACTCGGTTTATAGTTTGAACTACCAAAGCCGTGGCTATTAGAATAGCCATCCGCATGTCCAAAAGACCCAGATGCATAAGATTTTTGCCCAGTTTCTATTGATCCTTGGGAGGAAGAAGCAGTTAAGCCACCGTTATTTTCAGAAGATGATGTCTGAGATTGAGAATTAACCAATGCATCTGAATCAGATTCTTTGTTTTTACCAAACTCTGTACTAGATTGTGATTGCTGAGAATTAAGCGTTTCACTTTCACCAGTTTGATGGTTTGAACTACCAAAATTGTGACCCTTAGAATGGCCGTATGTATGTCCAGAAGATCCAGGTCCAAAACCATTCGAGTTGCTATTTACTAATCCTTGAGGGGAACCATTACTTTTACTAGAAGACAAATGAGAATTTCTAATTTCACTGGAATAAGATTTTCCACTTCCACCAAAGCCACCTACTTGGCTACCTTTTGGACTTTCAAATGCCTTATCTCCTTCTTTATGAATTGAATGATGGAATTCTCTATAGCTCTTTCTATAAGAACCCCCAAAAGAATCAGGGTTGCCAGCATGATACTCTGAACTGAAGCCTGAAGTCTTGCCGCCATCACCCAAATTTGATTGTTGACCAAAATCCTGTGATCCTGTAAATTGCTCTGATTTACTGAATTTTCCCGATCCAGTTCCCAAATTGCCATTATAATTCAGGGATTCAGCGGTATTTCCAAGCGATCCATGTCCATAACCAGCTAATTGACTTTCGCCCGAGCCAGCTCCTGTATGAACAACAAAACCAGAAGTTCTTCCAAATGGCTGGGAATTAGATTGAGGTTTTGAATCATAGTTGCCTGAACCCTGAGCTGAGCCCTTAAATTCAGAAGAATCGTCATCACAATCATCATCATCAGTTTCAGATGCAGCTAATGAAAATGCTGTGTTAGAAGCTGGTGCTGGTCCTTGAACTGATGCTGCAGCGCCGCTAAATGCTCCTCTTGGTATGTTATCACGCCCACGTGCTACGCCGCTCCAGTTGTGCGTATGATAGAAGAAAGGTGGAAAAGGAACGTAAGGTCCATCGTGAAACCGCGGTCCATAATGTGGAGATCTAATAACCCGGTAAAGTGTTCCATCTAAAACAAATGTAAATTGTAATTAGTTATTTTCAAAGTACACGAACTTAAGTTTATTTAAGAATTGATTGATTAATTAAACGGATGAACTTGAAATGTTCAACAAATATTAGACTGACGAAAATGATACATTAAATACAAAACATAAAATAATTTGACTACCTTCGTAAGGTGCAGCCTGTGCAATAAATATGCACGCTCCTAAAATTAAAACTGTTAACTTCACCATTTCGTTGTTACGTTTATTATGATCGAAAGTTTACCGAACATCTCAATATATAGTAATATTGAATTAGTTGTGACGTTTCTAAGAATATTATTCTGATATCATAGTTGTCCGAAAAGTGCTAAATGCTAGAACAAATATGGCGATCAGTTTGGGAAATTCACAACCACAACACAAAATTTTTATTACACTCACATATAATTTACCTGACAAATTTAACGATAATATATTAGCCATTGTTGTTAGGCCATTTATAGCAAATAGTTATAATAACATAATGTAAGATTTGTTTCCGAGGACTTTAGAAAGCTGTGCCCGTGCCTTGTACATAGATAGTCAGTGCGTTTTAGCACGTCCCAGTTGTATGTATCCGGCGCCGACCGTCCCGTATAATCTGTTAAATGTAAGTTGAACCCTGCGCAGTAACACGTTTTTGGGTCTCAACCGTATGCGGTATGAAGGGGGCAATTTTTAGTACACTCGCTCACGGTCGTTTTAGTTCTTTAATAATAAATTATTAAAAATTTCATTAAAATATAAATTAGTTTTATCAAGGGTTGTAACATTTATTTCAAGATAATGCCTCGACCACAATCTATTTTAAGGAGACGGGAGAGAATCATGGTATTAGACGTTTATAGTTATTTTTTAAAAGAAAATAATAATATAACTAATTCTCTGAATAATACTGAGGAAGTTACGAAGAAGTCTGTCTCACTATTAATAATGTACATTACCTTTTTTTTATATAGGTACCTTTTTCTATACTATTTATTTGTTTTATTCTATTTAAGTAATTAATAACGATAATAAATAAATAATTAATTGAATTTAGAAGAAATAATAACTATATTATATACTTAATTCCGTTTTCCCACTTTATAAAGAATCGATTTAAATTAGACAAAACCAATAGTTTTTTCTATATTATTATATAATATTGTTATAGTTATAATATTTATATCTCATTATGCATTCAACAGTAGGTACGTAGGTGAATCCGGCGTGCAACCGGCGACCGCTTGCCGAGCAAAATTACGCCGGTCTGTGTGAATGCTGCCATACATACCCATACATTTTGCTAACGTATACCCGGCGCTAGTTACCCAGCAACGTGTGAAAAGGCTCTTATTGTAGACATAGAGAGTTCGACTGTATTCGGTTATGATTCGTCTCTAATTCGGTCGGGTCGGGTCTTCGGGTGAAACCACTCCTTGGGGTTACCATTAACTCGTATTGCCATTCAAATGACGACGAAAACTGAGAATGACATATATATTTAAAAGTCATACTCATATAAAATAAAATTCTCAGAATTTAATTGGATTGATTTGGTCGCAATAAGGGTTAATGGTAAACCCCGTATTCCACCAACTAACTGCATCTTATCCCGCCCGCATTGTCTTTCATATTATCTTATTTTTCAAATTCGTTCAGTATTTCAAGAGAGTAGCGCGTTTAACTATACAAACAAACTCTTGTGCTTTATAATTTTGGTATAGATTTTAAAGTAATAAATAAATAAATAAAAACTGCACAATCATCAATAATAATAAAAATACGTATGTGTATTTTTTTAGAAAAGTAACTTTAACAATATAAATGCAATAATCACGGTTTAGTTGTTCTTATATTTTGATAAGACCACTGACGACCGTTGCGGCGAGTTAATAGCGATCCTGCCTGAAGTCTCTACGGTTGCGGGTTTGATTACTCGTCGGGGTATTCATGATCTCATAAATATCTGTCTCGGTCTGGACGTTTGTCCTTGTGCGTGTAACCACCGTGACTCGGAGAGCACATTAAGTTGTCGGTGTACATTAAGTTGTCGGTGTCTGTGTAAAAACCAGTAACGTCAAATCCAGATAAGAGTGATAAGCAGATCCTGGGCAAAAATACCGGTGTTAATTAATGCTACGAATAAGGATAAGATACTACATACTTTGTAAACCAAATCTAGTAAATTACTAAAACTCTCATATACATCTAACTTGTGCGTATTTTTACTACCTTTTATTATTTTATATCATTGTCATATCTAAGTATTAATTTATAATTTTAAAAATATTCATTTTGCTTGCACCAATCAATTGAAATAAGTATAGTAAGTAACAACTTATAATTGTTATCAGAGAAACCTTTATTAGATTATTACTTAAAAGTAATTAAAAAAGAGAAAGTTTTAAATATGTTCATGTTTTATTTCTTACTGCTTCAAAACAAATTCACTTTCTAAAAATAATAAACATCTAATAAATTATATTAATGAACACTAGCCCCTTGAATTGGCAACGGCTTTAGAGACACTGCTTCGACGCCCCCCTGTACTGATGCTTACACTCTTAGCGACATTAATGTTAAGTCCTGGAAGTTTCGATGCCAATCCATTTGAATTATGGCCAAACCCGGACCCTCCAAATCCATTGCCATGGCCAACTCCTCGACCGTTTCCAAATTGTGCTCCAGGGCGGCCAAAACCAGCATTGTTTCCAAATTGTGCTCCAGGGCGGCCAAAACCAGGATTGTTTCCAAACTGTGCTCCTGGGTGGCCAAAACCAGGATTGTTTCCAAATTGTGTTCCAGGGTGGTTAAATCCTCTGTCATGTCCAAATTCGCCTCCAGACTGCCCAAATCCTCTACCATGCCCAAAATCTGATTCATGGCGCCCGCGATCTGACCCTGAACCAAATGTGATCCTTTTTGGATAATTGTCACCTCCAAATGCCGTAGCACTGGCACTTGCTTGGCTGAATCCAGAAGAACGACGAGCTCGTAATCCTGTGGCCGAATAAATAAATGAAGTTATTAAATGTTTTATTTTCTTTTATTTATGGATAAATATGGATACATTATGGACAGGCTTTTTCATGCTAACGAAATATCCAAAGATTCGCAGGTGTTCCTTCTTAATTTCGCACTTACCCAACGAAGAGAAGTCAGTCACAAGCTTGCAACATAATCGATTGAAGTTAACGTGTTAGCGTTAGCGTGAAGTTCAGGAATTACAATTGGTTCTCCGAATCTTAGGAAATATTTTCGGTATGGAAGGGCTTAGTTTATAGTAAGTCAATGCTTTTATTACATTTCTTTTTATTTATATTACTGAAGATTTAATATATTTAAATGAAACATTAAGAAAATCTACTTTCACAATGTAATACAAATTACAAAATTTATTTATATTTGGTTTAAATATATTTATTGATTGACCCACCTGCGTCCGCGACAGCTAGACAAAACACGAACATAAATGCGAAAACTAAGTTAAGGCCAGTCATTTTCGATTTCTCGGCAACTGAACACTGTGGATAAAACCAAACATACTTCTTCAATTTATATCGTTGCTCTAATACTCACTTACTCGTGTTCTCTATATTATTTCTACAAACAATATACGTCATGGACAAATAAGCGCTGGGTTTTAGTGCTACCGCTAAATGTAACACCTCTTTTTGAGAGCGATATTGAATGTCACCTTCGCTAGTCAGTAAAAATAAATAAGATTTGATTGATAACGTCATAATTATTAGTATTAGTATTAAATTATTCGACTGAAAAACACCTAAGCTAAAGCTAATAATTTTAATATGACTGTGGGAATCCCAAAAAAGGCTGTTCGCAATAAATACCAACGGCACATCAGTGTACTTATTTGGAAGTCGTATCTCCAAAGGCAGTATGTATTAGAATCAGTTGAGGAAATTTTATAGCCTTACTAGCTGGTCCGGCAGACGTTGTCCTGCCCCGAAAAATCTGGGACCCGATAGCAGCGCCCTCTACCCGGTGAAAGTTTCTAATTGACTAATAAGGCTATTAAAAAGCAGGGGATGGTGATAAAATAGTAAAAATTTAGGGTCGTATGTATTTTTCAATGCCACATAATAAAAAAATAAAAATAAAAATTTTACCCAAAAAATAAAAATAAAAATTTTGGGACACACCTGGGTTTGAAAAATAGATAGTAGCCGATTCTCATACTTGCTGAATATGCATAAAAAAATCATAAGAATCGGTCAAGCCATTTCGGAGGAGTATGGGAACGAACATTGTGACACGAGAATTTTATATATTAGATATTAGATATATATTAGATTTATTATATTTAAAACAAATTTTAAGATACTGAGATTTCCTGGATATACTCTCGTGATTATAACTTACTAGATTAGTTAGAAAAATTGTTTTCGTAACATGAATGTGTTTTTATTATGCTTCTCAATTGTCATTCTACTTACTATCCTACATCTTACTAATATTATAAATGCGAAAGTTTGTGAGTATGGATGGACACCGTTGTGGCGTTGTGGGTAGCGAGTCTGCCTTAAGCCTCGACGGTTGCGGGTTCGATTCCCGCTCGGAGCAGATGTTTGTATTAATCGTACAGGCATGTTTTCCGGTCTGGTTGTGTTTGTCCTTGTCATTGTGAATGTTTCCGGACCCCTGACACAGGATATAATTATCCTAATGGGGGCCGTTGAGTGTGTAGCGTTGAGTTGAGTTGAGTTGAAGTATGGGTGTATGTTTGTTACTCTTTCACGCAAAAACTAATGAACGTATTTGGATGAAATTTGCAATACAGATAGTTTATAACTTGGATTAAAACATAGGATACTCTTTCTCCCGGAAAAGTGTTAGGTTCCCGTGGGATTAACAAAAAACGCACCACAAAGT
This sequence comes from Hestina assimilis, assembly GCA_023373885.1. NCBI lineage: Eukaryota > Metazoa > Arthropoda > Insecta > Lepidoptera > Nymphalidae > Hestina > Hestina assimilis. The sequence continues at coordinate 3,343,172 of CM041740.1, read as the reverse complement.
TTGGCATCCAGATAAATTATTATTATACAGACGATCGTAGCATATTATAAATGTAAACGGGATCTATATATTCCTATTTCGATAGAGATGCCGTATAAAATAAAACGTGCATCGCCGCGGGCAAAAGCTAGTTAACAATAATAAAATCGTATTTTCTTGATAGGAAAAATACTAGCAAAATCTTGTTGCTCCATTACTTTTCGATCCTTAATATAAAGTTTAGTCAGTAAAGTACAAGGATGAAAAACAGATTCGAAGTATGCATAAAGGTAATTTCTTTCAGACGGAGATGGCGCATACTGGTGCTAGAAACTTTATTCTCGGCAATTTTATTTCTTATATCTGTGTTCATAGCGAAGCCAGTATTCCTCAAACCGCTACAAGCGGTCCCCGAGGCACCTTTGACCTCAACTGATATATTAGCTTCGTTGAACAAGAGGAACATATTAGGATATGCACCAAATATTCATCCATATAATATGATTACGAATGCGGCTGCAAGCACGTTGGGTATAGGTAATTAGAAAATTAGATTTTGTAATTGTTTTCTATTTTATAAATATGTATCTCGGCATTTGTCCTTGTGGTTGTCGCCACCATGCATCGGAAAGCATGTTAACCTGTCGGTCCCGGTTGCTACTATAACATATGTTAATAAACGTTAACTCTTAATAGGTAATTAATTGGTTTTCTTCAATGAGTTACTGGTTGAACTGGTTCCCCTTAGAGTTGCAGAGATCAGATGGCAATCGCTCTGTCTAAAAACTAGTAACCTGTCAAGTCCAAAAAGAGCAGACTGGGTAAAATACCGGGATAATACCTGAAAGAGGAAAAAGAACAGTTGTGTTTCGATGGGGCCGACAGGCTTGTAAGGACCGCGCAAAAATAATGTACTAAAAAATAATTGTTTTTAAAGGTTGTATTCTGTCATAAACTGGAATTAAAAAGTTACTTATAAAATCTCGTTCTATAAGCTAATCATCTGGCAAATATAATCATTTTTTGTTGTTTCGGATGGCAAATTGCTTTTTTATGTCGTTTAAAAAGAGATCTTTAAATATAAATTACACACACATAGTAAATAGGTTTTTACATGTTATGCTTTAATGTTTGCAGATGTAATAAGCGCTTCGACTGAGGATGAACTTAACAACATATTATATGATCTTTCGCGGGGAACTCCTATAAACAGACCAGTCATTTGGGTCATTTGGAAACCAACAGTTCAGTATTTTACTACCCTTAAATTTATATATCCGAGTCTGCGAGAATGGTAGCTAAAAATCAATAAAGCATTTTGATTCACTGGTGGTAGGTCTTTTGTTGCAAGAGGCCGGCTAAGTAGGTACCACCGCAGTGTCAAATATTCTGCCGCCAAATAGTAGTGCTTAGGCATTACTGTTTTACGGTTTGAAGGGCACTTTAGGCTAGTGAAATTACTGGGCAAAGAAGATTTAAGAACTAATATCACGAGGTTGGCAACGCGTGAGTGGCAGTTACTAATGGTGCTGCAAGTGCTCATAGGCTACGGTAACTACTTACAATCAGGTGGGCCGTATGCTTGTTCGGCAACTTGTAAAATAAAAAAAAAAAATCAATTCAATTCTTAGGTTGGCTTCCAGCTTACCCAGTTTAGCACAGATAAGCCAATGTCACGTAAATTATGAAAGTTCTACTGTAGAAGAGCCATGCTTTTTCCATCACAAATGGGCCGGTTCGACGGTCGACCAGTATCTCTCTCAAAAAATTGGCATAAAATAACAGTTCTCTTGCGTTTTGTGCGATACGAGAGGGCGCCGGGGGCTCAATCTCCCACCCCTTTTATTCTGTTCCCCTCCTGTTTTCCTTCGGATCACTTCAACCCAAGGGGTAGGCAAATCTCAATTGATACTTCAAGTATAACAAGCGTGCATATGTTGCGGTGACTGCCTACCACGAGGCGGACCGTATGCTTGCTTGCCAACCGTCATGAAATAAAAAAACGTAAAAGACATTTTGATAATATAAAATAATCAATTACTTTTCACGTACCTGACTGAAAATATCTACTCTGAATTATCAATCCGTACTAGATTCTATTTCGAGCATCGTCGAGAGCTCATTAAGATTACAAAAAAAAGATGGTTATTTATATTGTACAAAAATTGTGCTGGTCAAGGATATCAAAGATATGTGTAGAATAGCTTTGATAAACAGTGTTTCAATTTACTAATTCCCTGCCTAGTTTTGCTTATGTAGATAAAAGTATACGTGTTTTTATGATACTATGCAGAATTGGCTTAGTATCACTAATGGCTTCTATAATAAAATTCCGCAGACAATTTTGAATCTACCACTTATGAAATTTAAATCTTATATTAAGCGGTGTTTACTAAATAAAGCTTATTATTCCGTTAATGAATATATTGCAGATAATGTGGCATGGAATTAATATACGTTGAGTTTCATGCGGGATATATATCTTAATTGTACATTTGACAAATGTAATGTGATTATTTTTGAAAAGAGTAGTAGAGTTTCTTGCCGTTTCTTCTCTGCAGAATCTACCTTCCGAATCGGCGGTAGCTTCACTTAGGCGGACATAGCAGACTGTATATTTGACGATTCAAAAGCGCTTAAAAGCCTATTTGAATAAAGAATATTTTGAGTTTGAGTTTGAGTTTAACGATGAAATTAATGTATATGCATTTAAAAATAAACGACTTAAGCATAATTCGAAAAAACTAACTTTTTGACTTTATTACCTATTAAAACTACTTCGAGTTTTAATAAATGTAACTAATACATTTAAATTTTAATATTCTAATGTTTCTATAATATACAGGTGAATAACTTCTGGAAATTCAGCATACACAGTACTGAACGAGCTAAATATGTAACGGGGTCGGAACACTCATCTCATAACCCCCACTTACGGAGTGGTGTGTTGGCTGTGCAGCTCGCGATCAGTCAAGCCATTATATTATCCCAAGCGAGAGAAACACCCCAATATGAAGTAAGTGCTATTTCTAGTGTAAAAGCCAACGGTCTCTTAAGATTTAAATCGATTCGATTCATAAAAATCTGAAGCACTTATCGCAAAACTACTTCGCTCAATCATCTGCACTGAAATACTCTGATAAGAGTATCATACAGGCAGAGATGATAAACCGACTAAATAAGATGTCCTGAGCACGTCCTACAAGACCATAAGTAGTAGTGCCTTAGGCATTACTCTGTTGCCTTAGGCATTTATGTGCGTATGCCCCTACAAGACGATAAGATCACATTAGACAATGCTCCATACACAGCACACACACAGACGCGACACCGATTTAGCAGGCGATGACGAGGTCCTTTGTTTGACACATCGTATCACGCTCACTCCTTCGGGTAAGTGCATCGAATGGAATGCGATAGAAAGAGAAATTCACGGTTAGGTCTCAGTACTCAGACCCCTCTCTGTGATGTTGTCAAGGCCAGTAGGGCCAACAACAATACGCATTCAAAAAAAAATCTTAAGATTCGATATATTTCTCTAGCGTGGTTTTTCTTTTATCAAGTATAAAAAGTCTTAAGACACGTGATACTGACCAAATCTAAACGTCTGAGAATTGGACTTGTATTTTCAAACACGTCGTCAGTTTCCATTCATACTACAGGAAGTACTAATCTTGTTTGTGCTTATAAAAAATAAATTACCTACTTTAGTTTCACGATTAATTTGTTGGCGAAAGTCCAATGGTAGTGTTTTTAAATTATAATTTCTCGGATTTTACAATTTCGCTGTGAAATATAAAGAATAAGACAAAACAGATAATGTAATCGTATACAACATTTTTTTTTCAATAAAAAAATATTTTAAAAATATAAGTTGCCGAAACCCGGGATTGAACCGGGGACCTTTAGATCTTCAGTCTAACGCTCTCCCAACTGAGCTATTTCGGCTTGATAATATTATATAAAATTATGCTGTGGTTTCCATTATACGATAACTAGTATGTTAAAAAAAATATTTTTACATTATTTTATATCTTTATATATAAATCTAGCAGCCTTACCTGTTGTCGTTGTTTAAAAAAAATTATTAAGAAATGTATTTAAATTTTCAGCTAAGTTTAACATCGATGCCAGTGTCTCCCTTGATGCAGCAGGAGCGTGTGCGCAAAGCTGTATCTGCTATACTACTATGCTTCACCCTGGCTTTATTGCCACCAGTTCTGGAGACAGAGTCGCTGGTGGTTTCGGAGACGATAAGCAGATTCAAAGTAAATAGGCGTAAATAAATAGCAAAATGTGTTTATTTATTTCAACTAAATATTGCTCACATATTTTCATAAGGATTTATCTTTATTGAGATTTAATGATGTGTAAAAAATTAATTGTCATAAATCAATAATATAATAATTTATTGTGAGGCGTGACGTCAGCGGCGTACAGACATAATAATAATAATAATAACAATAAACACCACACACTCAACGGTACCATTAGGATATAACTAATATCCTGTGTCGGGGGTCCGGAAACGTACACAATAACAAGGACAAACACACCCAGACCGGCAAACATGCCTGTATGGTCAATACAAACATGTGCTCCGAGCGGGATCGAACCCTGAACCTGACCATGAGACAGGTTTTCTACCACTGCGCCACATCGCCGGCAATAAAACCAACGATAACATTTGAACATAAACACTACACACTACACACTCAAATATTTCCATTAGGATAGATATCCAATGTCAGGAGGTCAGGAAACACAAACACAACCATAACCAGTTTCTGTCTTCTTCTTCCTAGCATTGTCTTTACTTTGCCCAGGGTCTGCTTATTGCTCTTATCCGGATTTGACAGGTTACTAGTTTTTACACGGAGCGATGGCTATCTGACCTCCGCATCCTAAGTGCAAATCAGCATCTTGTTAGATCAGAGCAATTAATTACTTATCAAGGCTTAACGATTATTACCAGATGCTATAATATAAACCGGGATCGACAGCTTAACGTGCTCTCTGAGGCAAGGTAGGGAGACCCACAAGGACAAGCGCCCAAACCGTGACAGATATTTATAAGATCATTAAAAAATTTACACGCCACAGCGTACATGTATTTGTATGGACAATGTACAGATTGAAACCGATCAGAGACTTAAGACAGGTTCACAGCCATTGTACCAAAAATGTCGCCATAACTAACTAGAATTAATGTCACTGTCAATGCTGAACTGACGGATGACGTCACCAGTACTTTGTCAACAGCGTTCTCTTCGAATACGTGGAGTGGAATATTCTGCAATATACACAGGATGGTTAACCTTCGCCTACTTGACAGCGCTGCCCAGCTGCCTACTCGCCAGCATCACTCTGATCCTCATATTTCGCTGGATTCATCTTCTGTTCATGTTGATATTGATCCTTTCTTACGTATCTGTTATGATTATGTTGGCTTTAATCATGGCTATGTTTCATAATGAATGTAGGTATACTTTTTTCATGTTACTAAGTTGGCAAGCGTACGGCCCACCTGATGGTAAGCGGTTGCCGTAGCCTATGAGCGCTTGCAACACCATAAGTAGGTGCCAGTCACGCGTTCATCACGCCAACTCGAGATATTGGTTCATAAATCTCCTTTGCCCAGTAATTTCACTAGCCTACAGTGCCCTTCAAACCGGACCACAGTAATGCATTAGACACTACTGCTTGGCGGTAGAGTATTTGACAATGCGGTGGTACCTACCTAGCCGACCTTTTGCAACAAAACACCTACCATCAGTGTGAGTGATTGCACTGCTGGTTATAAAGATTATATTTCAGTAAAGTATTGTTCACGATAGTCATAGTAATATTGATCCGAAAATCACGTACCTATGATTTCCAAGTCAAATGATATTCATTATTATGAAATAGATGGATTATATTTTTAACTGCTTTGATGATGTGACTTTACTTTGACAAATGTAACTTTTTTGCCTTCATTTTCAAGAGCCGCGACCCAAAATACTGCCTTAGCCTTTGAAATTATGGACGCCATGTTGCTATTGAAAGTATACTTCTCTCGATTGCAATTTTCAGCTAGTATAGCATGTATCTGGACCACTTTATTCACATTATTACAAACATTTCTTGCTGAGTTAATAGTTCATCATCAGATTGACTTGAAGCATGAAATACTGACTTTTCTCCTACATCTAATAATTCCGCCGCTAGGACTAATGCATGGACTTAATGAATTCGCTTTGTTGCAAACACAACGTACGTATAAAGGCACTTTATTGTTTTGTAACTTAAGTAATTAGGTGGCGTCGAATAGGATGCAAAAATGTTTCTGGGAAGAACTAGAGATGAAAAAGACAAAAACTACACTTATACTCCTTAACTGATGTTACGCAAAACAGTCTCCATGTTATCCAATCAAGGCAGTAATAGTAATATAACGGTGTGTTCCTATTTTCGGAAACAGTGGGATGGCTTGACCGGTGAAGTACTTCACACATAGTATCGACGTGAGATATGATAGCACTGTAGGGCTAAACATTATCTCCAAACAAGGTGTTTTTAAAAGTTAATATCATTTGGAAGAGTCACTATGGCCACTGCCTAAGAATTTTTGCAGTGACCTCTGATATCACTGTCATTTTCTACAATTATCATACAAGAAGTTAAAGGCGTCGGGATGTGACGACCCCATCGCCCGCTGTTGGGATAACCTCTGTCACAGCAGAGATTATTCCACCAGTGCAATCAGTCACACTGGCGGTAGGTTTTTTGTTGCAAGAGGCCGGCTAGGTTGGTACCACCGCAGTATCCAATATTCTGCCACCAAGTAATAGTGCTTAGGCACTACTGTGTTCCGGTTTGAAGGGCACTGTACGCTAGTGAAATTACTGGGCGAACGAGATTTAAGAACTAATATCTCGAGGTTGGCAACGCGAGAGTGGCACCTACTAATGGTGCTGCAAGTGCTCATAGGCTGCGGCAACCACTTACCATCAGGTGGGCCGTATGCTTGTTTGCCAACTTCTAACATAAAAAAAAAAAAAAGAAAAACAAGAATAAATATGTTTTCAGAGGAAAGCCGTTGGGAAGGGCAATATCTCATATATACAATAATATTATGGTGTTTTATGATTGTAATGTACTTTGGAATGTTAATGGTTTTGCAAAGAACGATAAAGCAAAGAGCAATTGGTGGAGCAGTTTCATGGAAATCTGTCATCTTTAGAGAAACTGAGGTCAGTAACATGATATTAATATATAACAATGAGAGACTTATGTTTACAATTTATAATCAAATAAAATCTAATCTAAAAATATTTTTATTCAATATAAAAATACATAGCATTTATTTATTGAAAATCAGATTCTATCACCGGCTCCAAAATTAAACTTCTACTGGAGAAAAACCGACAAAACAAAATCAAGGGTTTTTTTTTTATCCAATTTCTTTGCATTCATATATACTGAACGTTGATGCCAGTAAAGGTCTTCTTATTCAAAAGGTTTTGTGTCCGTAATATATTCACTTCAATTTTTTTTTATTTATTGATAAAAAGTTTCCGAGCACTTTCTGGTATCCTGGCATTAAGCATACATTTACCTTTATAAGAGTTTCTAGTTTTATGGAGTCTAGTAAGGTTTTGTGTACGTTTAATAGGATACCAATAGGCTTCGCCGTATAGAGAATCCAACTGGTTTGGAAAGAGAGAAATTACAAGAAGTAGACGAACTAGTAGCAAAAGCTATAAGCATGCGAAGCGTGACAAAGGTATCGGGAAACACTTAAATAAATAAATAAATAAACGTTGCACACTCAACGGCCCCCATTAGGATAGTAATATCCTGTGTCGGGGTCCGGAAACATTCACAATGACAAGTACAAACACACCTAGACCGGAAAATATGCCTACATGGTCAATACAAATATATTATGCTCCGAGCGGGAATCGAACCCGCGACTTATGGCGTTTAAGGCAGGTTCGCTACCGCTGCGCCACAACGTCGTCAGTCGTCGTCAACTTCTTCTTTTACTCAAAAGGTCTATTCTTCTTCTGCGTATCTTTTTGTGTTTATAATTATTCCCGGTGCTTACCCAGAGTCTGTATACTCTTATCCAGATTTGACAGGTTATTAGTTTTTAAACAGACCGATTCCCATCTGACCTCCGCAACCGAAAGGGCGAACTAGTAACTCATTGGATAAGAGCAAGTAACTACAGAGTGTTAAAAAATATTTTCAGAAGTTATGATAGCAACTCGTACCAACAGCTTAACAAAAACTGGTACCAAAAACTTAAAAACAAACGAAACAGCCCGATATAGATATTTTTAACAAACATCTGCTCAGAGCGATATGTAAATGTAATGTAGTATCTGTAAAAATTTTACTTTTAGTTTTTAATGCCAATGTCATTCAACTTTTTGTAATTTTTACAGTAAATAAACATTTTTTCTTTTTTTTTTTTTTTTTTCTTATTAAATAATTGAAATAAATATAATTTCGAAATGATTTTAGAGCATTATGGGCACTCAAGTTTTAAGCAATATTACATTAGATATATACAGAAATGAATTCACGTTGCTTTATTCAGAACCTATCCAAGAGAAAATGATAACTACTATTGAAGATTTATTAACAGGTTAATTAATTTCGTCACATTTTTTTATCCCCGTTAAAATTTTAGATGTGATAACAAATGCGGCTAGTAAATTAGGCGATTTTATTTTGATTTTTCATATATGTAGTCTTCCAAGGGAGTATTATCAGATTTTTTTATTTGTGTAGTCTTGCGCTTAGAATAATAATCATCAGTATTAGCGCATTACTCAAAAACCAGAGTGTTATGTTATCTGTACACACATACAAGGACAGGGACAAAGGCATGGTCAATACAAACACTATCCTAAGAGCGTGAATCGAACCCGGGACCTGTGGCGTTTAAGGCAGGTTCGCTACCGCTGCGCCACAATGTCGTCTTTTATTAAGACATCTCACAGAAAAGGGCCTAAGCATTGTTTTTACAACTTCCTGCTGTGTAGTCTGTAATCAACTTATAATTTGTGTATGTATTTACTTGGTAAAATTGTCGTGTAAAGAGTACTCATTTTGATTTTCAGGACTGACTTATCCCGATAAAGGCACCATAAATGTTCTCGGTCATGAATTAAAGCCGGGTCGTAGTCTAATCGCAACCCCCAATGTGATGGGATATTGTCATCGAAACGGTTGCCTTATTGATGATCTAACTGTCCAGGAACATATAACATTGTACTGTTATGTTAGTTTGAAATGGACATACTTAACCGCTTTAGTGTAGTACCATCGAATCTTGAGGTATTTGATTATTTTGGTTTATATGACTATGTGAAAGGAGAAGATCACGTCAGGTGTCACCACTGTGGTGGTGAGGCGAGTGATATTGCCTGGGGGGCCAAATCCCGATGACTTACGTTGGGAAGTTGTATTTTTTTTTATATAAACGCCGGAGGGCAAATAACTTCACTCCACCTGATGGTAAGTGGAAGTTTCGCACGTCGCGTCGCGCTCACACCGTCGGGTGAGTCTATCGTATAGAATGCGCTCGGAGCGCTCCATCTCCGATCACGTCCTTAGCCGTGGTTCGGCTTCGCAGGAGACCCTAAGGACGGAATAAAATTTGAGTCCCCGTGAGGGCTGTCCCTTTATCACGGCTGAGTCTCAGTACTCGGCCCCCGCCCGGTGACGCTGTCAAGCCCAGTAGGGCCAACAGCAATACACATTCCGAAAAAAAAAAAAAAAAAAAGGAAGTGGAGGCCACACGCGAAGGTGGCTAATACGGTTGCAGAAGGCGAACTGTACTAGCCATCCTCGCCCTGCCTACCCGCAAGGTGCCTCTTCATGCCTCGTTTGAAGGACCCCAGGTTGTAAGAATGAGGGAAGACGTGTGCCGGTAAAGCATTCCATTTTTTTGAAGTGCGACAAAGAAAAGAGTTGGCAAACTTCTTTGTTCGCGATGGCATTGATGCCACAGTTAGTCGGTGACTTCGGAGACCGGCACGCGTAGTTCTTGAATGGAAGGAGGAGGCAGGGATGAGGGAAAATAATTCCTCTGAACACTCGCCGTGGTATAGTCTATAGAAAGCGTTATCTATTGTAGATAGAAAATTCTGATAGCGCGATTTACAATCGTGACAATCATTGGTCGTCGATATCGTTGCGTAGTGTGCCATGTAGGTGTCGCTGTAACTTGATGCGAAATGTGACAATCTTGTCTTTCTATCGCTTTACGTCGTGTTGCGTGTAGATGTCGCTAAAACTACTTGTTTGTGTGTATTGTCGGTCTTTTAACAAAGGATTATAGTCGAATCTATGAAAGTACTATTCGATTTAAACGCTTCTATACTGCATTGCTTTTTTTTTTTAATATTAGCATTGTTTTTTCAAGGCATTACTTATATTATTTTTTCCACCTCCAAATAAACTCGGAGCTTGCGCTAGGAATAGGTACGATATTAGCCCAAGGGGGTCACGATCGAACCCTTAACGGAGCGGAGTCGACCCTTTTACGGTTGAGCTATTGAGGCTTCGAAATTAATTTCAATCTTTAATTATAAATTAAATCATCAGATTTATGTTCCAAATTTGACTTTATATTTTATATAAATAGATCGTCCTTGTTTATTTATTAAGACGATATTACCCATTGACCATATTTTAATAGCTTTAACTTGTAGGTGTACCATACTAGAGTTGCTGATGACAGAATCCAATGGAGACAGTTGGAGGAGGCCTATGCCAGAAGGCACACCGAACTGCAGGACATCTTATAACTCTTTCTTTCTCAAAAATTTCATATAAAACATTGTACTCAAATTTCGGAAAAAATGGCTTTATTATTATTATAACTTGTAGTTGTGTCTATGGAGCGAATCCAACGAGTTTGTTGCGGAGTACGAACATGTGCGTTCAAGACGTCTTCTACCTGAATGTGACTTGGAAGACGTCAAGCATGTACACGTTAGGAATTTGGATGTTTACTATCGAGCGCAGCTCTGCTGGCTGATAGCCATTCTACTAGAGCCTAGGGTTAGTTAAAGTTATTGGTAATTAGAATGTAATATTCATTTATATTAGAATTTCACCATCGGACATCGCGACAAAACTCTAAGTTCCATCCATACCACCTCGATGTCTGGAAATCCACAACAGCGCGATTTAGAAGACATTTTCTTCCTCGCACAACCACTCTGTGGAACCAACTTCCGCCAGCGGTCTTTCCGAACCAATACGACTTGGGAACCTTCAAGAAAAGAGCCTATTCTTTCCTTAAAGGTCGGCAACGCGCCTGCATGCCTTCTGGTGTTGCAGATGTTCATGGGCGGCGGTGATCACTTAACATCAGGTGAGCCTCCTGCCCGTTTGCCCCTCTTACATAAAAAAAAAAAAAAAAATTCATTGATATAGTCATACTGGTGGTAGGTCTTTTGTTGCAAGAGGCCGGCTAGGTAGGTTTCACCGCAGTGTCCAATATTCTGCCGCCAAATAGTAGTGCTTAGGCACTACTGTGTTCCGGTTTTAAGGGCATTGTACGCTAGTGAAATTACTGGGCGAACGAGATTTAAGAACTAATATCTCGAGGTTGGCAACGCGTGAGTGGCACCTACTAATGGTGCTGCAAGCGCTCATAGGCTACGGCAACCACATACCATCAGGTGGGCCGTATGCTTGTTTGCCAACTTCTAACATAAAAAAAAAAAAATTTATATAACCTGTGAATATTGTGCTTAAATTTTTTTATGACGTCATGGCGGTTGGCACACAACCATACGGTCCGCCCAATAGTAGTACCCGTAATCTATGAACGCTTGTAATACTTAAAATATGACAACCCAAGGGATAGGCCTCCAATATGTTGGGCGTCCGGCATTTCCCTTATCGCACGAAACGCAACAGTACTGATACTGTTACTTTACATCGATTTTCTGTAAGTACTTTCCCGGTCAAGACGACCCATTTGTGCTGGAGGGATCGTGGCTCTACTACTACTAAAATCATGGATTTTATTATTTTTTTTCTTTATAACACTTTCTTATATTTATTTATATGTATTTTAAGTATTTTTACTTTAAATTCAGTATTGACAGGGAATAAATACTATTTACAGGTTATTATTGTACCGTCTTTTACATCAGAGTCCACCTACAAAGCTGTTATTAGTGACAAAATTATGGTAAGACGAATCCCTTAATATTAAATTTAATTATTTAACCTTTATTGATTTTATTTCATAACTCTGAATTACTTTGTGACTGCGTCATGGTATGGAAATGATTCAGCTTTTAGGAAACTATTCGGGTTGTGAAAAGCGTGCAAGTTACTAAACTTAATCAACGGAATCGCGTTAAAGTTTCGTTGCAAAAACGCTTGTAGCGTGTTAATTATAGCAAATTTCAGCGCAATGTTGGATCATTCAACTTAAATACATTATGTATTTAGTGGCGGATTTACCAGCAGGCTGAGTAGACTTGAGCCTAGGGCGCCAAATTTTTGGGACACCAATTTTTAGGACCGATTTTTTTCTTCGGTTTTCTAATGTTTTACAGGTAGAAGTCTGCAACAAATTATCCGATGACTTTTCCCTGTCACAAGTCATTGTACATTTGAGTACATTCGAGTAGAAAACTTCCACATTCTAGAGTAAATAAGCTAGTTCGCGGCACCCAAATCAGTAATCGGCTTTTGCACCCTCTGCCCACACTTTGTATGATCGAAATGAGCGAAATTGAAAATAATGTATTTCCATCTTCTCATTATCAACCAGAGGCAAGGGTGGCAAAAATCTTACAGCCTATAACTTGAAAATTTGTAAATTCGCCACCGAATGTACTAGCTTCTACCCGTGACTTCTTTTGCGTAGAATTAGAAGTATTACTAGAATGTATGTATGTGTTATGTAAAACTTTTTCAATTTTCAGCGAAACAAAAGAAACCTGACTATTGTGAAGCTATGCCTAACTAGTATTTCTCTTGAGTATGCTGATCGTGTGTTTATATTCGACAATAGAATACTGGTCTTTGGTGGTACACCAGCGTACATGTTTTTTATTCACGGTAATATATTAAAAAAAAACATTTAAATAAACGCTTCACACTCAACGGGCCCCATTAGGATAGTTATAACCTATGTCGGGAGTCCAGAAACATACACAATGACAAGGAGAAACTATATTTTACATTTACTAAACAAAAAGTCCTTTATTATGTTAAGATCAAATTCCGGAATATCTGGGTATTCATGTCGCTCTCTAGTAGGCGATGCGATACCAATGGAGACTCATCGAGGAACTTAAAAGGAGGCACGATCCTCAGTAATGAGGGAGATAAGATTAAAAAGAAGTAGAGAACCTTTGGCTGGATTTGGCTCATACTTGTCAGGATATAATAAAATAAAAATATCAAAAACCTTAACTTTGGGCTTAGGATAACATTAAAATTGAATTTAAGAAAATTATAAATTAAATATATAATATCTTCTTGTTCCTAGCATTATTAGACGACGTTTTGGCGCGGTTGTATTGACCATACAGGCATGTTTTCATTCTTCATGTCATTGTTTATGTTTCCGGACCCCCGACACAGGATATAAGTATCCTAATGAAGACTGTTGAGTGTGTAGCGTTTATTTAATATTCCCTGTATTTTATTTTACCAAGGGTCTGCTTATTACTCTTATCCGGATTTGACAGGTTACTAGTTTTTACACAGAGCGATTGCCATCTGATCTTCGCAACCCAAAGGGCGAACCAGTAACTCAATGGATATGAGCAAATTACTCATCATTATTATCAGATGTTATATATGTGATAGCAACCGGGACCGACAGCTTAATGTCCTCATCGCGGCACGATGGGAAGATCCGCGACGACAAACGCCCAGACCGAAACAGATATTTGTAAGATGAATTCAACCACTGACCCGAGCGGGAATCGAAGCCGCAATCGTCGAGGCGAAAGGCAATTTGTACCAATCCGAAAACGGTGTCAATATAACAAAGCTATATAAAATATAGAAAATATTTTATAATAAATACTACCCAAGTCCTAGGACTTAGCCGATGTTTTTCATCTACAAGAAACCTAATAAAATCACCTTTCAGGTCGAGAATATCGAGTTCGTCTAACGTTTCGAAGCGGTGGTAAGTGCAATGAAGAAAATGTCAACGAATTGCTTCGTAGAACAGAAAAAGTTGGTGCCACTGTTAGGGCTCATCTGGGATCTCTCCTCATTCTGCGCCTGCCCGCACGGCCGACTGAAAATGTTGCTGGTATAGTCAAAGATATTACAGACAATAGCATCAGATATGGGATTATGTCTATGAATATAAGCGTTCCGGATTCTGAAGAAGTATGTAACAGGTGGGATAGATTTTAAATTATTGCTGTATTTTGATATTATTAGTAGCAATACAGATATGAAGTAATAGTATCTGTACTATTGTGCTTTGATGATTCAGAGCGCCAGAGACCCAAACCTTCTTTCCCACTTTTCCTTTCCTTATTTCTATTTCCAGAAGGGAGATTTCTTTCTACTCACTTCTCTTTCGCCACTATTCTTTATTACTAATATTGGAAGCCCGTTATAGGCTACAATGACCTCTGAGCGGACAATATTATTTTTTATCATCTTTGGCAAAATTTCCTGTCCCATGAATCATTTATCAGTATCATTATCTGTTGTGTATATTTTAAGAATAGGGAATGTGTTACTGATGTAAGATATTTGTAATTCTAATTATTCTAATTCAACCATACTTTTTGGTCCTTCCTTTTCTGAATCCATTAACATTTTTATTTTCTTCCTAATAGAGCGATTTACGAGTCCAGAGCTTCAGTACACGGTACCGCCGAAGAACATGAAATTACAAGAAGAGCACTTAATAATCTTTCTGGTAACTATAAAATTCTTATTATGATGAAATTTGAATACCGTGTTCTTTTTTAATATTTTAGGCAGTAGTGAGTTTTTCATTACAGTTTTTCAATCTAGAGGACTCAGTAGCTAGTGAATTTACTGGGCAAAAGGATTTTAAGAACCAATATCTCGAGGTTAACTCTGGTTAATGCGTCAGTAGTATCTACAAAGGAATGGTGTATGAACAAGCTCTCATAGGTTAGACAATCGCTTACAATCAGTTGGACCTTAAACTTAGTCTCATAAATAAAATGTCAAACTATGTTTTGAAACTTGCTTGCAACCCGTCTCATGCTAAATGGTGACTGTAACCTTGTGTACAGCAATAAATAACATTATTTTTTTAGCTTTAATTACTTATACTTTTCTTTCGTAGAACCAAGACCGTGGAAAAGACAAAGAAATGTATGCAACTTTTTGACTCATTTGAATTACATCGCGTGGAAATTCACCTCCTTCTATGCTCACTACAGATTCTTCTTAATCGTAACGGTAATTAAATATATTTCATCTATTATAAGTTTCACGAATAATCAAAAAATGAATTACTTCCAAATAAAATATGAGCGCGTACTTTCTCAAACTAGGTATAGATTTATCTTATTCTACTAATATAAGAATTTTGAAAGTTTGTATGTGTGGCTGCTTAGATTTTTGGATGTCTGTTACTCAATCACTCCAAAACGCCTGCACGGATTTGGATGGAATTTGGCAAAGATATAGTTACCTGGATTAAAATATAGGAACTATAGAATTTGAACTTCGAGACTGTAACTCTATACTCTTATGTCTATTAACTTTTCACGTATAAACTGAGAAGCTCGTGGCCGGGTGCGCTCACTGATCAGTAAGCGATCCGTGGGTTAAGCAACTAGGCACGGTCAGTCACTAGATGAGTGACTGCGTATTTCAACTGAGCGTCTCCGTGTTTCGGAGGGCACGTAAGAAGTCGATCCGGGCTGTTCAATTTGATAATAGTCGAAAGAGTTAAATCAGAGGCCTATACGACCTTAACAACTCTGACACTAGGTGAGGTTAGGAAACTTCGGAACCGATTTTGATGCATTATATAAAAATAGATGGTCATGAACAAGAACACGCCACTTTTTGTCCAAAGCAACGAAGCCGCAGGGCTAGCTAGTATTATACATATAAAATATAGCTAATGAAAGCAGTTGGGTCAGGTGTTGTCTTAACTGTGACTATTGTATTTTTTTAGGTCCTATCAGCGATCGTCACTGGTATATTTATTGGACTTTCCCTGTCCACGATTCTAGGAGATATAGAGAGAGACAAAGCTACAAAAACTATATTACATGGAGAGGTACTTATTTTATTCTTGTACTAAACATTAATATATTCTTTTCAATTAGGTCTAATCTTAAATTAGTTTACTTGGATATTCCATCATTTTTATGTATGTGTGTTTTTCCGACGATAAACTGCAAATTAAAAAAAATAAGTCATCTGTTAATAAATGTTACACAATCCATGGCCCCCATTCAAATATCCAAACCAAATAAATATATTATATAAATTATTGTTAATACAAACAACTCTCGAGCATTTTTTCACGACGATTGGCAAACAAGCATATGGTCCGCCTGATGATAAGCATTCACCGCAACCCAAGCAACAGGAGGGAGGGGGTGCGAAGGGATAAAATGGAAGGGAACAGATGGGGTGGGAGATTGGGCCTCCGTCGCTCTCACTCATCGCACATAACGCAACAGTACCTAAAGATAATACTGTTACTTGACCCCGATTTTCTATGAGAGGGTAATACTTCCCCGGTCGAGTCGGCCCTTTTGTGCTGAGAGAAGCATGGCTCTACTAGCGTAAAATACATACAAATACGCTAATACTAAACTTACTCTAGAGTATAAAGATTACATAACTAGTTTTATAATTTTAGATTTTAACAGTAGAGGCTCTAGAACAGAAGACCAATTTGATCCTGCGGTCGGATAACTCGAGCATTGCAAAATCTGTTGCTAACGCGTAAGTATTCATTGTAATAATTATAATATAATAATATAGTATACGCTTAAACCACATGAACTCTGTTTTCTGGTATGCATTATAAGATGTCACGCAGCAGCAAAAATAAAAAGAAAAAATGTCATTCATAACTAGTGATTTGTAAATGTAGACAATTCATTATTTTAGCTACGTCTTCTCGGAAACAAATGCGACAAAGAAAGAAGTGGAGAATATGCGTTACACAGCTCTTCTTTATCCAGAGGTGAGAAGGTATTTCTAATCAATAGTTATTTGAGAAGAACCGCTATAATAATTACATCATTTAATAAGCTGGACTAAGTAATATCCGTACCGGTCAGGGCGTTGTCTTTGTGGAAACTCCACTGTGCTTTGGAGAGCAAGTCCCTGATGTTGCAAACATAACATAACCTTTTTTAAGTTTTTCTGCTTGCCAAACAAGCATACGGTCCGCGTGATGGTAAGCAGTAACATCAACCTATGAACATTTGCGATAGACGAAGGAAGGGATGACACCGTTGTGGCGTTGTGGGTAGCGTGTCTGCCTTAAGTCTCGACGGTTGCGGGTTCGATTCCCGCTCGGGCAGATGTTTGTTAAAATTTCTGTCTCGGTCTGGGCGTTTGTCTTTGGGTCTCCCCACCGTGCCTCGGAGAGCACGTTAAGCTGTCGGTCCCGGTTGTTATCACATAACATCTGATAATAATCGTTAACTCTTGATAAGTAATTTGCTCTTATCCAATGAGTTACTGGTTCGCCCTTAGGGTTGCGGAGGTCAGATGGCAATCGCTCTGTGTAAAAACTAGTAACCTGTCAAATCCGGATAAGAGTAATAAGCAGACCCTGGGTAAAATAAAAATACCGGGAATAATGCTCGGATGAAGAAGGAAGGGATGAGAAAGGAAAAAAGAAAGAGAAGAGGGGGGTGGGAGTTTTGTCCTCCGGTGCTCTCACTCACCGCACAAAACGCAACAGTACAGTTACTTTATGCCAATTTTCTGAGAGACGGTAGTACTTCCCCGCTCAACTAACAAGGCACAGCGGTCATCTATCCCTAATTCTGTTTGTCCTAAAATGAAGTTGGTTATAAAAAAAATTAAAACTCTTGATGATGACAATTCGTGATGGTAACTATTTAACATTTTTCAGAGTCTCACCGAATATCTAGTTACAAGAGCTATTGATTCCCCACAACATTATGTCTACATGTTCGCGTATGGACTGGATGTCGCCTCCATTAAAGATACTCTTAGCGTAAATAAATATGTCCTTTTTTTATTCATAAAAGTATACCCCGCACTGGACATCGCAGCGTCGGCAGGCCTCCCACGAGGTGGCACGACGACATAAAAAGAGTCGTTGGAGACCGCTGGAAGCAAGCGGCACAAGATCGTTCCCGGTAGCAGCATTTGGGCGAGACCTATGTCCAGCAGTGGACGTCCATAGGTCGATGATGATGATGATAATGATACTACCGATAATGGGTGTGGCGTGCGCAGAGTCTAATAGGACTCTTAACGGGTCACTGTCAACTATACAAACACCTTACTAGTCTCGATGTAATGGCCCCCTTTGCAGAGGATGCCTGAGGAGGAGACTCCAACTCACGTCATGATAAAATGCCCAGCGGTGGCAGCGCACAGGTCTACACCTTGGGAAGCCGAACGCGCTCCGTGAAGCACTGAGAGAGCCGAAAGGCGTTTTGGTTTCTGACGGGAGCTGAGGTGGCTGTGCTGATCGCACCCAGCCTGCAGCTCTACCTCACGCACAATGGTCCAGTAGGGACTAAGTGCGGAAAAGAGAGCCAGCGAGCTCAGTGTTTGGTGTTTTACAACCGAAATATCCAAAATATATCATTAATATTTACTGGCTTCTCTGTACAGAAATTAATCATATTTTATTTTTATGTTATATGCACTTTGTTTTGTTTCCAGATTTTTTTTGGTATAATCATTACTTTTCGTTCCAGTAGAAGCCTCGAGATACAAAATATTTATAAAGTCTTGGATAAAAATGGAATAACTTGTCAAAATGTATCACTTTTCGTGTCCCCATCGGCCACCATTCGGAGTTTTGGAATTTTTAAAAAATATTTTTTTTTAACATATGGTACAGGTTCAGGTTCTCTACAGTCCTATGCATTATGACAACAGTGCAGCAGCCAGATCCTTAGCGAGGGCTTTTATGGCTCTGCTCCGACACTACACGGGGGCTTCAGACGCAACTATACAAGTGACCGACACTCCGCTTACATTGGATCTGCCTACTGTAAGAGTTATAATAAAATCCTGATTCATATTTTAAATGTGAATGCGAGTTTGATTATTATACTTTACTACTGAACTAGAAAATTGGTTGTCAATGGTAAAAAAGGGCTTAGATTCTAGAAATAATCTATATTAAAATACCTATAATTTTGAATCTGAACCTTGATGTAAACGATTGGATTCTATTGAAATGAATAATAAATAAATAAACGCTACAAACTCAACGGTCCCCATTAGGATAGTTATATCCTGTGCTGGGCCCCCGTAAACATACACCATGACAAGGATAAACACACCTAAACCGGAGAACATGCCTGTATGATCAATACAAACATCTGCTTTGAGCGGGAAATCCAAAAGCTACCGCTGTGGCACAACGTCGTCAAACTTAAAATCGCAACTGACGGTATTCGGTACACATTAGCAAACTATTAACAAGTCATGGACGTGATCTTGAGCTCGCTCGGGTATATCGTTTTTCGGATGTTTCTATACAAGATGTTCAATTTTCGACCTCTGTGAAACGATTCTGAGCAGCTGTCAGATGGATAAAAAGATTTATAATATAAAATATTTTAAAAAATCGCATAGTGCTCAAAGAAAAAGGAATATTTAATTTTATGCAATCCATTGTTTTTATCTCTATCTAATGTTTAATGAAATTTTGCAGTGGCTTAAGACAGCGTCTGATCCTCCAATATTCGTTCAATTTCTACTCATACTGACAATATCTCATATAACAATAATACCATCAAGAGAAAGCGGATTTATTCGACACACACAGGTAAAATGTTTATAAATTTTTTTCACGCCATGACGGTTCACAAACAAGCATACGGTCTGCCTGATGCTAAGCAATCACCGCAACCTATGAAAACTTGTGATACTTGAAGTATCACATGTGCGTTTCCAAGCAACCAAGAGATAGGAGATAAGGGATGACAAGGGAAAAAAGGAAGGGAACAGAAGGGCGGGAGATTGAGCCTCTGGCGCTCTCATCACAGGAAACGCAACAATACTTTGTTACTTTACGCCGCATGGCTCTATTATTTGTAAATAAAATAAACTTAAAAAAAAAAAAAAAATTTTAACAACTGAAGTAAGTAAAACTATTACTGGGGTAACTTAAATACTAGCATATGAGGCACCGACTTCTGTTGTACAAAAATATGTATTTTTGCTTTATAGTTTTTTTTTTTTTCTTATCTTTTAATATTTTGCTTTAATAACTTTTTGTGTATTTTACGCGGTATTATCGCCGCTCATGAATCGATCTTGAATTTTTAACCTGTTTCCATGGTTGTCTTTTAGAAATTTTTTTCGATGTTCTAAATAATGACTCGTAAATAAATAACGGAACTGTTCAAAGTATATCAGTTCAGATCTAATTACTTCCGATCACTCTATCCAAATTTTTATTATTAAAACGTGATGTCAGCTGTCGTTTTTAAAGTTACGTTCAAATATTGAAATATAATTTTTATCTTACAGTGTCATGCGATGAACTTCTCGCCGGCTCGCTACTGGATTACGCTGTTCTTTTGTGACTTCATCTTGTACTGTTTTTTAGTCGTTTTGATGACTGCCAGTATGGTTGTTATCATGGTTTTAGTGGCACCTAGAACATTTAATTACTTTGACCTGGGTAATATGTTTTTTTTTGTGACTAAGTTGGCAAGCAAGCATACGGCCCATCTGATGGTAAGCGGTTGTCGTAGCCTATGAGTCTCACTCTTGCGTTCCCAACCTCGTAATATAAGAGCTATTCATACCGTAAGATTACCACATTCTTATTTTTTTAATGCAACTATGTTATGATGCTATCGAAATGATCAAAGAGTTGTCGAAGAGTTATCGAAGAATATTTTTAAGGTACTGCTCGTCAGTGGCTTTTTGAGATCATCGTATAAACAGTTGCATGCATGATCGGCAGGGTAAGGGCGGCTAGTGCAGTTAGCCTTTAGCAACAGCTGTATAGCCGCCTTTGTGTTTATAATAATAATAAACGCTACACACTCAACCGCCCCCATTAGGATAGTTCTATCCTGTGTCGGGAGTCCGGAAACATACACAAAGACAAGGACAAACACACACAGACTGGAACACATGCCTTCATGGTCTTACTAGACTTTACTACCACTTACCATGAAATAATAACAAACTTGGTCACAAACATGGATCTAGAAAATAATTATGGTCATTTACAATAAGACCCCGCATGTTTTGCCCATCACGTGGCATTCAAGTATCATTAGTCAATCAGTCAAGTGTAGTAGTCATCTCCCGTGGCTATATAAAATGAGAGGTGTCAAGGGACACCCGGATGGAACGAAGTTCCTTTCGATTAATTAGTGAAGGAATTGTAATAAAATTTATATAATTATCTGTATATAATCTCTACTAACATAACTCCATCAGCAATATCCGGAACTTGTGCAGAAACACTGTCAGGATTCATTATTATTATTATTTTTTATTATTTATTATTTACAAAAACCTGTATACACTCAACAAAAATAATCGTCGCGACACCACACTGTTCAATGCGAAATAGAAATGAAAATATCTGGCTTGCTTTCTATAAGAGAGAGAGAGACAGACAGAGAAACATGCGACGCCGCACAGCTTACAATAGCTTACTATAGCAAAAAGTGTCGTGACAACTTTTCGTAAGAATTTTTTCCGTCTAGCCCCCTTTCACAACGCGCGATAAGGAACTTCGTTCCAAAACCTTTAATTTCAGCTGTGGTGCCAATCATGTTAACAGTTTACGG
Source organism: Hestina assimilis (assembly GCA_023373885.1). Classification (NCBI taxonomy): domain Eukaryota; kingdom Metazoa; phylum Arthropoda; class Insecta; order Lepidoptera; family Nymphalidae; genus Hestina; species Hestina assimilis. The sequence continues at coordinate 3,321,204 of CM041740.1, read as the reverse complement.
TATCGGTTGTATACCTCAAGCGTATTTATTCAGTTTGGGACCTCGGGCTGCCCTCAATACTATGACTTTTATGATGGTTAACATTGTTTTCGGTAATCATTATTCATTAATTATTCGGTAACTCCATATGTTTTTATACGTGCTGTTGGAGATTGATTGGTTGTTTTTTTTAGGGTTCCGTATCTAAAAGGTGCCAACGGAACCCTTTCACCAAGACTCCGCTGTTCGTCCGTCTGTATCTTAGAGGGCTGTGTCTCACGAACCGTAATAAGTAGAAAGTTGAGATTTACACAGAATGTTTATGAATAAATAAATGAACGCTGCATTGAACGGCCCCATTAGGATAGTGATATCCTGTGTCGGGGGTCCGGAAACGTATACAAATAACAAACACACCTAGACCGGAATCTGGTCCGAGCGGGAATCGAACCCGCGACCTGTAGCGCTTACGGCAGGTTTGCTGCCACTGCGCCACAACGTTGTTATCTCTAAATTGGCTGTAATAAATTATTCTATTATCCTTCTCAAACCTATTTATTTCTCTAGGTGAAACCACCGTGATAGCCAAGTTACTATATGGCAACGCCCTCGACTATGCCATGAATTTTATGGTACTTTCACCGCAATTCAATATGGCGTACGCATTTGTGAAAATCAAAAATATATTTTTATATAATAGCGAATGCATCGTTTTTCTTAGGAAAAATCTTTGCTCATCCAAAACCTTACACAAATGTTGCCGTGAGTATTATCCCCACAAATATTTTTGTTACCTGGTTACGTTATCAAGGCCAGTAGGCATGAGCGTAGTGAGGCAGAAGAAAGGGGGATAGCTGCAACCAGTCCCCTCCCCCCCCAGGATCTTGCCAAATACTCAGAAATACACAAATATGCCATTTGAACTATTTAAGTATAGAAGGAAATAGTCATTTTGCCTTCCCCTAGGCCAAAAGCTGGCTACGCCCATGCCAGTAAGGTAAACAGTAATACACATTCAGAAAAGATAAGAGTTTTTTTTTAAATCAATATATATCACGTTTACAATCTTCCTTAGCGCAAACTTGTAAAGATAATCGCTCAAAACAGCAGTAAATTTAAAGTATAACCGTTGATTTCGGCAGACCATTAGCGCGTCGCGGTGATGCCTCCTGGCGGGTTGACTAATTTGAAGAAGTTGACCTACTGATATTATAAATGTGAAAGTTTGTTTATTGGGACGTTTGTAAATCAATCACGTAAAAACGGGTTAACGGATTTGGATAAAAATTAGCACATACATATGTAGCTTATTATCTGGCCTAACATAAAAATACTTTTTATTCCAAAAGATTTTAGTTCCTGTGGAATTATCAGGACGCGGTATTCTTGTAATTTTGTATAGATGTTTATTTTGGAACATTATTAACCCTTGTGACGATTCTAAGGTCATCGCGGGCGAAGTCTTTCGCTTACTCTTACGCTTATTCTACTTTCTTACTCTTGTCTAAAGAGAAGTTTTTTTTCTTATTACATATCACGTTCCATATGATTATTATAGAACATTTTATTTTATGTAAAAATCTAAACGGCTCACACTCACGTATAATCGGTATAAGTACCGACTAGTTTCGGACTCATCGGAGGTCCTTCTTCAGGGTGAGTGGGTAACGCTCGCGGTCGCGACCCGTCTCGCACTCGAAGTGCGATTTTTACATTAAGTTAATAATGTCTCACGATAGTTTTAATAATATACTTTTATTTCATAGTGACTTATTTGATAATTTATTTTATTTTATTTTATAATTTATTTAATTAATGTCATTTTAGCTAAATGCGGCGTCCTGCAAGAATGCTTCTCCAGAAGATTTTACCTATCAAAAAATATAGGAGTTCTGATGGAAATGTTCGCTATATTATCCACCGCTGGTGTTTTTTTCTTTCTGCTATTGTTGTGGGAGTATAGGTACCTTCAAAGAATATGTACATTGGTGATGACGAAGTGGGTATATCCTAATAAACAATCATATGAAGTAGAAACATTGGGAGCTTTACTTGAAAGGGAAGATGCATTGAATAAGCAAGACGAACTTAAGAAGAAGAAAAGTTTGTTAAAACAGTTTTATTTTATTGATCCAATACATAGTTGTATTGTATTATTTTTTTTAATTAGCTAAAATGGCAAGCAAGCATATGTCCCACTTGATGGCAAACGGTTGTCATGAAATACTTACTTGGCCTCCTCAACGTTATTCTCCCACATCGCCTTGTCTCTGGCATTTTTTATCCAAGATTTTTTCCTGTTACAAATGAAATATTCTATAAAAATTTCAAAGACAGGTAGATAAAGTTTTCATATAACACATATATACAACTCTGAACACCCAACAGCAAAATTTAGCTGTAGATCGCCGCTTGATACTAGTTTGTGTATTTACATGTGTTTACTCGAAGTTTTTCTTCAATATTTGGCTTTAATAAAAATTAAGTTTCTTGTCTATATATAAAACTCACCTTGTTAAAGTTGATGTTTACATACGGCAGTAACGGTAGTATAGTCACGCTCGTCCCAGCACAAATGGGCCGACTCGACCGAGGAAGTATTACACTCTCACAGACAATCGGCGGAAAGTAACATTATCAATAGGTACTGTTGCGCTTCGTGCGACGAGAGATACTGCCGGAGGCCAAATTTCCCGCTCCCTCGGTATCCTTCTTTTTATTCCTTCTCTCTCATCCCTTCCCTCTTATCCCTTGGGTGGCAAGGCGCGTGTGACACTTCAAATATCACAGCATTCCTAGGTTGCGGTGACTGTTTACCATCAGGCGGATCTCATGCTTGCTTGCCAACCGTCATGAAATTCGAAATAACTTTATTTTTATAGAAGAAAAGGTGGCCACTTTCGGGGAATACATTCTTGCTTGTAATGTATCTCAGAGAAAATTTGGGAAGAGCAATATTCGAAACGCTTACTTTGGGGTGGGCAAAGGCGAAGCTTTAGCCATTGCTGGTCTTATAGATCATGGCAGGCTGAAACTATGTGAAATACTAGCTGGTATGAAGCTGATATTACCTCCAAAAAAAAAATTTGCCATGTAGGCATTATCATTAATATTTTCTCCTTTCAGGATATGATCTTACAAGTGAAGGTGAATTGTGGTGTTTATCAAAATGGCGATTAAATAGGAACCCTCATATGGTCAGTAACGCTAGTTATCTTTTTTGGTTAGAATTAAAGCTATGGGTTGCTGTTAGCTACTTTTTTTGCATCCATACCGCGGTTCTTTGTGGAGTAAGTGTTGGTGAATAACACTTGCTAGCAAAAATTTATATTTTGATGATAGTATATATTTTCGTACTAAGTTAAGTTGTCCAACTTTTTGAAACAATCCACATGTACGTAACATTATATACACTACATAACATTTGCAGATATTTAGTAGCATATGCTGTGCGAATGGATGATTGATAACTCTATATTATATTTTGTTAATTTATGTTACACGCGGTACGGATGCGGTTAGCAACATTCGACAATTATTAATAGTAAGTAGAATTTTAAGCTTGAGCAACTAGTGTCCCAAACATAAAGAATGTTATCTGATATGTTGCATTATGTTGCTCAGATAGAAATAAGTGCGGTGTAGATGTAATCTTAGATCCAAAAGTTGATCGAACGATCGTATTATTAAAAAATCATAATTATAATCATAGGCCTTACAGGACTTATAGTAATTACACTAAAAATGACGGAAAGTAATATTTTTTATTTATTGCAATTAAATTTAAAATATTCAAATTTATTCATTTTATTTTATTTTGAATTTTATTGATATGTCATTATTATTTTAATTCAATTCAGTTTGTCTGAAGTTAGTCCCGAGTCAAGTCCTATCCTTATTTGAAACGCACTATACTACAAAACATTAGACGACCGCGCTTTATATCGCAAAATACTATCGGACCAAGTAAAATTGCTAATTAGCTTCGTATTACTCTTAGATTAGAATAAGTTGATTGAATTTGAGTATTTTTGTTGATCGCTAAGGTAGTAGAAGTTCTTTATTTACAAAATGTATTGCTTCTCGTGGTGGGGGCTTAAATTAAAAATTTTAAGTCACAATTAATTCATAATTAATAGTACTATAGTAGAATTATTTAAGCAGAAGTTATAAAACCATGTTACTATCTAGTATGCTCGTCAAGTGACGCTAAGCTGTGATCACGACCCTCTCCCTCTCTGGATGTCGGTGTACCGGGCGCTGGAGATGATCGCCGAGTTGCGCGGCGTACCGAAGCGACACGTGAAGAAGGAAGTCATGAATTATATCGACGCACTAGGTAAGATGTTATCAGTGGTGTCCATAGTTTAAAGACAAGCGTCTCTATCAATCAACATGAGACCTATTTCAAACGTGAATCAAAAGAAGAGGAGGATCTATAGTGTAGCAAAAGGATGAGACAGACCAGCTTAGAGTTTATGCTTCTTTTCGAACGAAACAAACAGGACGAATAAGACATTACGGATACACAACTTCTCGCCGATATTTAACATGGCTGAGCCGGCATTCATACAGAAAATGACAAGGTCATAAATATCATACAGATAAACGGATAGTGATTAGACCCTAGACCCTAAAAACTTTTTCTTTTTCATTCATGTAAACTGCATTAAAAATTCAGGCTTAATTGAGTGAATCTATATGTTTTTTTTGGTTTGGAAAGTAGGGCATATTACTCTACGCTATCTGGTGGTTAGTGGCAGTAAAGTCCAGGCGCGCAGGCGGCCAATCCAGTTGCGAAAGGCAACCACGTTAGCCACCCTCGCCCTATCTACCAGCAAGATGCCTCTTCACGCCTCGTTTGAAGGAGCCCAGATTATAGGAAGGATGGAACACGTGTTAATTAATCTAACATACTTTTATCAGAATTGCATCCAAAAGTCAACACTGTTATCCGCTACCTCAACCTGAACGAACGAGCTCGGTTGCACTTCGCAGCTGCTACTGTTGGTGCTCCACCAGTTGTAATCCTGGAGGAATGCACCGCGTACCAGAAGTATTCAGTACGAAGAGCGATGTATAACATATTATATAACCTTAGAAAACGGGGACACGCAATTATTATAAGTTCTAGCAGGTACGTACATTTTGTTTAAGATATGTTTTCAATACCATTCTACTTGGTGCAGATAGTACTAAAAATAAATGATAAAGTTAGGTTATCACCCAATTAATGCTTCAATAGGGCCCGCCATCCTGATTAGAAGGTATCTGTCAAATTAACAATTAATTTGGTAACTATTTATACATGTGTTATAATCAATATACCTACATAATTTTCTTTTTTTCGTATTAGCAAAACTTGGCAATTTTTAAACTTTTTATCTGTCTGTCAGTTTGTTCCGGCTAATCGCTGATACGCCTGGAACAATTTTAAAGACTTTTACTGACAACTAGCTGCGGTTATAAAGGGTAACATATGTTACATTTTCATTTTAGAAAACGAATTACGGTTTCATGGGAAAAAGTCGGTACATTACGCGAGCGGAGCCACGGGTGCAACTAGTATTTTAAAGTAACAAAAAAAATTAAATTTTGAGAATCTTGAAAAAGTAGTTTAAAATTTTCGAAACAGTATTAAAAAAGCTACATGTCAACAGTGTTGAAAGTCAGTTGCCCGTTACAAACCGCCTGGCAATCCTGGTCGACGGTCGAATCTATGACATTGATCACGTGGACAAGTTAGTGGAGCGTTACAGCGAGAAAGGTTACACTGTGGTACTCCATCTTAAGAACGATGTGAACGTCCACAAGATGTTCTCTAAGTACTTTAAGAACTTTGTCATAAATGATGTATCCGAGGTTCGTATTACAATTTTAGATTATTGTAATTTAAGTTCTTCTTCATCAACAGATAAAGAAAATTTTATTCATGTTGTTAATACATACATTTAGAGATATTTTTACGTCACACGTAGCGCTCTAGAAGCTTTTTGTGCAAATTACTTCCAGCTAGAAAGATTTTTTTATGTCATGGCGGTTGGCAAACAAGCACACCACCGAAACCTATAAACGCGTGCCATACTTGCTTAAGTATCACTTGCTCTCTGCTCAAGGGATAGGAGGCAAGGGATATGAAGGGAAAAAGAAAGGAAACAGAGGGGGTTGGAAATCGGTTTTTACGTTTTTACGATTTTCTGTGAGAGGGTGGTACTTCCACGGACGAGCCGGTCTATTTGTGCTGGGAAGACCATGGCTTGCTTACTACATGTATGTATACATCTTCCCAACAATAGCCGTTGGACCAGAGCCCGTGGCTCGCCAGGCATTATCTGGTAGCACTAGTCTTCGATTTGAAGAGATATTAAGCCTTGATTCTATACAAGGTTTTGCCATACCTTTTTAACTTTGTGGAACCAACTTCCGTCGGCGGTTTTTCCGAACCGATATGACCTGGGAAATTTCAAGAGAAGAGTCCATTCTTTCTTTATAGGTCGGCAACGCTCCTGTATTCCCTCTTGCTTGTGCTCCGTTTGACCTCTCTTAAATAAAAATAAAAAACTTTTTCTTCAGATTTGTTTTTTTATATTTCTGATTCATTAAATAATGTAATAAAAACTATTAACAGGTACTAGTGAATGTTCAAATATTAGACATGGATTTGACCTGGTCGAGTATATTTGAGAAAATGGAAGATCTCAAAGATAACAATCATCAAATCTACTCGTATATCGTATCAGCAATACCGATAGACTATATTTACAACACAATACTAAGCCACGAAAGTGGGAAGCACTTTGCTGATGAACAAAAAACTTGGTTCTTCAGATATCTTTTCCCGCACACAGCAAAGGTCAAACCGACCAGACCAATGTTGGACAAATTGAAACCATTTGAAAAGAGGTTTCATATCACAAAGTTGAAAGAGCTACCTTGGTCTGTGATTTTCAACCGATAATTTTTCTTATAATTTATTTATATATTAGGCCTATGTCCAGCAGTGGACGTCCTTTGTCTGGTTTGATGATGATGATGATGGTGATGATGATGATGATGAATAAGTCATCAATTATTTCATTTCTTATCGATGAAGCTTTTAACTCTCGACACAAAAAGAGAGGTATTGTAAATTTAATATATAAAGTATCTGTATGTCTGTGGCATCGTATCTTCCAAACAGCTGAAATTATTCAAGAATGAATGCTTTCAGTCATTTGAACTTTGAAAACTATTTTCTATTTGATGATGTGATGATAATGGATGTCGTTTTTTTTAATTATAATATTAGTTATTAAATTACAAATTTAATATTTTTAAGTGATTTATTTTGTATTTTAATATAATATTCTTTTACTATGAGGAATAAAAGCTTAGTTATGTTCTAGAAGTATTATCGAAAGGTATTAAGTTGGTAAGAAGAGAGATTATATTTTAATTAAGCATGCGTTTGAAGCAATAAATTTACTTAATTTTGGGCTTGTGTATTATTTATATCCCATCAAACTCATGTAAAGCCATGAAGCTTAACAATTGCATTTGTCGTGGAATGTGGAGCTGTGTAAAATATTTACACAGGCTTCTTACGAGTAAACTCGCTCCACCGTTGACCTCAACTTCTGCTTTACGGGACAAAACATTGAATCGCAACCCGCCAGATAATATCATCAGACTGATGAGTCCTACCTTTGGACATCATACTTCACTTCTCCAAACGCATGTTATTCACTGGTGCGTGGATTGCATCTTTAAAAATTTTGAGCATCGGTTCTAAATCTTTATCTGTTTCCCTCCCGATGATAATGACAGAGAAATAAACCCTCCTATGTGTAGTTTTCTTTTAATTCGTTACAAAAATTATCATACACATTGATGGTTTTGTATTATTTCGATTGTTGTGTAATAAAATTTTACTGTCATTTTTATATGTACCAGTCACCGGCGTTAAGTGACAAGTGTCGCGTTTCGTACGGTGAGTGAGAGTGCCCTCACTGTTTTTTTATGTGAGCCTCTTGCCCGTTTGCCCGGGCAGGAGGCTCACATAAAAAAACAAAACCTCAGATCCGATTTAGGAAACACATGTAAGCCAATGATATTTATGAGATCATTTTTAATTTTTCATAATTAACCATGAAGAAATTTATTTATGTGCATATTTAATGCAAAAATATGGGTTTATAATTTGCACAGTTTGAGTCGTTGGAAAACAACATTGTTCTTAATAACATCTCTGTACATACAAATATTATTATTATCTACATCTTATTTGCTACAACGTTTTAAATGAGATAACGTTGCGATCATATGTAATTTTAACAAAATTAAAAACATATATATTTGCTTCTACTGCTACTCCCAAATTAGTACTAAATATTTTATGACGAAGTACAATGCATTTTCTTATATCATACACTAGCGGCCCGCTCCACCGTGCCTCGGAGAGCACGTTAAGCTGTCGGTCCCGGTTATTATCAATAACATCTGATAATAATCGTTAACTCTTGATAAGTAAATTGCTCTTATCCAATGAGTTACTGGTTCGCCCTTAGGGTGGTGGAGGTCAGATGGCAATCGCTCCGTGTAAAAACTGGTAACCTGTAAAATCCGGATAAGAGCAATACGCAGAACCTGGGTACATAAAATACCGGGAATAATGCTAGGATGAAGAAGACACTAGCGGCCCGCTCTGGCTTCGCACGGGTATTAAATATATAGCCTATGTAATTCACTGAAAAAATGATTAAAATCGATCCAGTAGTTTTGATTTATTAATTACTGCCCGTGGCCCGCACGCGTTAAATTTAATTATTTACGACATCACATTAGAAACTTCAAAAAAATTTTTTTTTTCTTTCTCCACTATTTTTATACAATAAACCTTCCTCTTCAAACACTCTATCTATTAAAAAAGCGCATCAAAATCCGTTGCGTAGTTTTAAAGATTTAAGCATACATAGGGACAGAGAAAGCGACTTTGTTTTATACTATGTATTTTGTTTTAGACTGAAACACCGTTCTCAGTATTTCAACATTCAAAAAAAACAACTTCATTGAATAAAAATCACCTCTCACTCTTTATTTGCGGTAAAATATAATATTCTATATATTACCAGCTTCAGCCAGCGGCCTCGCCGTCGTGAATAACGATTTTAAACTTAGAACCCCCATTTTAAACCTTCGGGGATGGAATTTTATAAAATGTTAAATTACTTACTTATTCCGGCGCTACAACCCTTTATGGGTCTTGGCCTCCTCAACGATTTTCTTCCAGATCACTCTGTCTGTGGCCTTTTTTCTCCCGGATGTTTTCTTGCCCATACTTTTCAAATCCTCCTCGATACAACCCATCCACTGCGTCCTGGGTCTTCCTCTGGGTCTCTTCTGTTGCGGAGTCCATTTCGTAATGATGTTAAATTACACGTTTATTTATCTTCATTTTAAACTTAAAAATAAAGTTACTGCTAGCCCTAGAAGCTTTGGTAGTATCATCAGGTGGCAAACAGATAACATGAAAATGGGAAACAGATACCGGCATGTTTTCCGGTCTGGGTGTGTTTATCCTTGTCACTGTATATATTTCCGGACTCCTCGACACAGGATATAACTATCCTAATGGGGGCCGTTGAGTGTGTAGCGCTTAAATAAATAAATTTAAAAATACTAACTTCTATGATAATAATGTACATACAGATTATAGCTATTGGCTTACAAATAAGTTAACTTACAGTGTTCAACGAGTACACTCTGCACTCGTTGCTACGTCATTAATTTTTATGTATCTACAAAAACATAAGTGGCACTGAAACGAATAGAAAATAAACATCGAAAGTATATAAAGCCTGTAACTTTTTTCACGAGAATTCATTTTATTTCGAAATTTCCAATAGTGCACATAATAATCGGAAATCTAGTAAAACGAAACTTCTACGTTTATGTATTATTTTGAATTTGATATTTAATTATTGATTTAGAATTTTTACAATAATGCGTATAATTATAGTAACTTTATTGGCGGTAGCAGGTGAGTTTTAATTGTTATCTTTTTGTAAACGATTTTTTGTAACAGTTAAATTCTCTGAATGGCAATTTTTTTACGTTACAAGCAACTAAGCATACGGGCCACTTGATGGTAAGCCTTTGCCGTAGCCTATGAGCGCTTGCGACACCATTAGTAGGTGCCACTCAAGCGTTGCCAATCTCGAGATATTAGTTCCTAAATCTCCTTTGCCCAGTAATTACATTAGCCTACAGTGCCCTTCAAACAGGAACAAAATAATGCTTAGGCACTACTGTTTGGCGGTAGAATATTTGGCTCTGCGGTGGTACCTACCTAACCCGCTTCTTGCAACAAAAGACATACCACCAGTGTGACTGATTGCACTGGTGGAATAATCTCTCCTATGACAAAGGTTATCCCAACAGCGGGCAATGGGGTCGACACTTCCCGACGCCGTAAAAATAATATAACGTTGATAAAACACGGATACTTATCAATTATTTTTTAATGATTTTTGTTATTAAATATATTTAACATTTTATAGATCATAATGTTATGGTATCTGCTATGTTTCTACGTATCGCCGATGACTTTAAGTTTTCAGAAGTCAATTTAAAAAGTTAACTTTAAGAACTTTTGTACCTGCCACGTCGAACAAGTATTACGTAATTTTAATTATAAGTTTAGTCGTTTTTAGGGTTCCGTAGCCAAATGGCAAAAACGGAACCCTTATAGTTTCGTCATGTCTGTCTGTCCGTCCGTCCGTCTGTCCGTCTGTCCGTCCATCCGTCCGCATGTCACAGTCATTTTACTCGGAGACCATTGACTGTATCTATATGACATTTATTAAATGGGTGTATTCTATGGACCGCACCACGATTTTGTAATACAATCTTAAAATATATTAGAATTAAAGGTAGCAGTCCATACATGTAACTGACGATTGAAAAAAAATTTCAACGTATGGCAATGTGTGAGATATTTATTTATTTATTCATTTATTTATTTATTTGATTTTTACCATTTTTTTGGATAGGTCTTTCAAAATGATAAGGAGGTTTGATTTTGGCTTTTTTCATTAAGCTAGTGGTTGTTGAGATATTAGCTCCTAAATTCGTAAAAATTATGTCTCCCCCTCTAACTTTTGAACTATGGGATTTAAAATTCTGAAAAAATTAGAGCTTGCACAATACCGCACGAACTTTCATCCACATTTGGTTTGAACAAGATAGGTCTATAAATTTAAGAGATATATAAGTTTTTCTCATAACTTTGTTTTTCATATAATTTTTAATAATCACTATGAAATAGCCAACTTATTTTTGCAGTCGATTTTAATTCGTTATTATTTTTAAAGTCCTTGAGATTCTTCATAACCAAGCTGCGGAACCCTTTAGTTTCAACTGTGCGTGGTCCACAACGCACTTGACTGATAATTTTTTATATCATGACGGTTGGCAAACAAACATATGGACCGCCTGATACTACTTACGTTCGTTGCCAATCCAAGGGGAAGGAGGGAAGGGGTGAAAACGGAAAAAGGAAGGGAGCAGAAGGGTGGAAAATTAGGCTTTCGATGCTCCCACTCATCGCACGAAACGCAACAGTACCTACTGATACTGTTACTTTACGGCGATTTTCTGTGGGAGAGGTACTACTTCTCCGGTCGAGCCGGCCCATTTGAGCTGAGCTGATGAGCTCTACTACTATTAAAAATTTAATTTCTTTTTTTAATTAAAATAGTATAAGTCATTTTGGAACCTACAATGCCGTCGTAAGTCATTTTTCCACACTAATATCTTTACTTTTTATTAATTTTCATGACTAAATAGCCGATCCTATCTCGGTAAAATTTAGTATGGAGATAGTTAAAACCTTGGAATATAACGTAGGATATTTTTTATTACTATAAAAATACTTTCTTCAAAACTAAATCTCAAAAATAATTTGTATTTTAATAACTATAACTCATATATAATAAATATATTTTTTGGCTTTTTTCTTCTTGTATAGGATAATACAGTACAAAAGTACAAAATTTGGACGCAAATAAGCTATACTATGTCAACCCACACGAATGTCATTTCGAGAAAAACGCGTTTGAAAATTTTGAACAACTTGCTTTATATGATTTTTTAAAATGTATTGGTCAAGTTTTTGGCAATTTCAGATTTATTTTTTGTTAAAATAAGTAAAATAACTTATATTTTCCTTATTTTCACAAAAAATAAGTATACAAACTGCATATTTCGTATATAAAATAACCCAAAACGTTTAATGTAATACATAAATTGCATGATTTCAAAAATGGCTTTTTTTAGAAGATATTACGGCTGTACACTTTGCTCGACTTGGTGGGGGCACTGCTGTACCGCCTACTTATATATTATAAGGTTATTGATTGATAGAACATAATTTTACTATCGTGTACAAAAAAACTATTGCACACCACCATTGTGACTGATTGCACTGGTGCGATAATCACTGCTGTGACAGATTATCCCAACCACGAGCATCACGTCCCGACACCTATCTGTAAGCTTATTTTATCAAATAAGGAAAATTTTTCAAATTATTTTTTATTTCTGTGACCAATAAAAAGATCTCCTCGATTTTTAAAGTCGGTTACAAATGAAGCAGAGATATATACTAAGTAATGTTATCCTTACTATTAAACATGTTATCATATCGTGTATTACAAAAATTTAAAAACAAGTAATTTATACGTATTTTATTATATGAAATTAATTCTGTATTATTAATCTATTCTTTAACTACCAAAACATCGTTACAATTAAAAATATCTATATTGTTTTGTTGTTTTGAATGCAAGTGGCTAATTAATATAGATAATAGGTAGAACTAGGAATGAGGGCATCGTCTTTTTAATTGTTTTTCAAAAGTAGCTTTTTTTTTTAATTTATTTATGTACCCAAAAACAAAGTCACAAAACAGTCAAGATACAATAAGTTAATGTGTACAATGGACAAACTTATCTCTTTAAGAGATCTCTACCAGTTATCCATAAACGTGGGAGAATTAAGTTAGGTAGAATTGCAGGCAGGTACTGGAAATAATATTGAATAAAATTAAGTAGATAAATAAATAAATACATACATACATATACGCTTATATAATACATACATACATACACATATACAAACAAACATACATACATACATAAATACAAACTTTATTATTGACATACAAATAAAAAAGGTTCGCTGCAGTTAAGGGTAATTTATAACTTGTTATCAAAAGAGGTTCTCTTTTATGTTTCTAAGTTGGGAAGCAAGCATACGACCCACCTGATGATAAAAGATTGTCACATCCTATGAGTGCTTGCAACACCATTCATTGCTGTCAGTGACGCGTTGCCAACCTCGAGATATTGGCTCTTAAAACATCACTTATATTACTTATGCGATAAATTATCCATTTGTGAACCAATTTGAGTACGCTTTTGTAGTAGACTCGTATATTTTTTTTGTGATGACCGATTTGTTCAAGGAATCCAGATATAAGAAACTAAATACTCAAAGTGTGAGAAGTAACCCGTAATCCTAATTGTTTTTAAGTCCTATATAACAGAAGTCGACACTTGCTTTTTATGATGTAAATCTCATTTGCCATCGGAACTTTATTACTAAGCCTCGGCTTTCCCTTAGTGCGTCTGTCAGTAGGCTGTATCTTACGAACTGTAATGGGTAGAGTTGAATTTTTTACTAAATTTTATTTAAAAAAAAGGATCTATATATTTTGACTTTTAAAAGCCTTTAAACACTGCCCCCTCATCTCCTTAAGAAATCTGGTCATTGTCGTAAATGTCTATATAACTATGTCAGTATCAGTGGAAAATGGAACTCTAAAATGCAGTCGAGAAAGACGTTGTTCGGATACTTAATGGTTCAGAAAAATAAGTTAATTCCCCATAATTTAAGCCTGTTGATTGTACTAAGAGTGGGTTTGACAACAGCCAAATAGGGTCAGGACTAACACTGTAAGTCTCGATTTAGATGTTGGCCCTTTACCGTTGAGCTATTATGGCTTACTAAGTATACTAAATTTGTTTCAGTTGTTACTAAAGGACAAGAGTGGTCTTATAATGGTGAGTTTAAATTGAAATAATTATTTAACAAAATAATTGTTTTTTTTTTAATTTAATTGGGGGCAAACGGGCAGGAGGCTTACCTGATGTTGAGTGATCACCGCCGCCCATGAACATCTGCAACACCAGAGGGCATGCAGGTGCGTTTCCGACCTTTAAGGAAAGAATACGCTTTTCTCTTGTAGCTTCCCAGTGGTATCGGTTCGGAAAGACCGCCGGCGGAAGTTGATTCCACAGAGTGGTTGTGCGAGGAAGAAAATGCGTTCTAAATCGCGATTCGGTTGGCTTACAGTTTGATCGCAATAAGCGCTTCAAAAGCTTGTTGATCGTATCGGTTTCAAAGTCTGTATGGACATCTGCGTCGCGGACGCACCACGGACCGCCCGCACATGAATCCTGCGTCCTCACTAGCTTAAAAGATTCTATAGTATTATTTTAAGTGGAAAATATGACTAAATTTAATTTAATTTACGATTTTGTCGATAGAGAGTACCATATAAATAACCAAAACACTAATCTATATAAATAATAATCTATATAAATTTAAAAATCTATTTAAAAACCTATATATTATTAAGAACCGTCATTAAAAAAGAGGACATCATTAAACTTCGTTATGTAATTTTTGATGAGTTTTAAAATAATTATTTTCACCAGATGAATCTGAATGGGCGGGTATTTGTACGACGGGAAAAAAACAGTCACCAATTAACATTGTTTCCAAAAACGCGGTGGTTGACATGAGAGGATCAATCATTAAAGGACCTTTATTCTTCAAAGGGTATACAAACGTGAGTGTGACTGCAGAGAATGATGGACATGCGTGTAAGTAGTTACTGAAAGAATAAAGTTAAATTCAAGAAGTCTACAATCCATCCAAAAAATAAACCATTATTGTGGTAAAATTAAAAAGTAAATTTCAACAAACATATTAATAAAAATAAACAACTAGTATTTATTTAAACGGTCCATATGCTTGTAATGATTTATTTGAAATCTTCAGTAAAATGGACAGCAGTTGCAGACCAGCCATATTCCACCGTATCGGGAGGACCTTTAAGAGGAATCTACAGGCTCACGCAATTTCATTTTCATTGGCTGTCTGAACATGCGATCGATGATTTTAAGTAAGCGTTATTTATATTAAGACAAAAATTTAGACCTACTAGGTTGGCAAAATCATGATTTTGGTATACCAAAAGACTGACAGAGGCAGAAAACTGTCTTACAGAATTGTGACACAAATGTGGCAAACGTTAGGGTCTATCTGATGGTCAACGATTGTATCACAAGTATAGCTGACCCATGGAAGCCATTGAAACAGAAGAGAAAGGAAAAGACAGTAAGGGTGGGAATTAAAGACACACCGAACCAAACACAATAGTACCTATCTCTACTTTACGTTGATATTATGTGTGAGGGTACTATTTTCCCTGTCGAGCTGGCCATCCAAAAGACCAAAAGACCGCGCTCACATAGTACATTTATTGAAGTTAAAGTAACGTTTCGGCGTCGGGATGTGACGACCCCATCGCCCGCTGTTGGGATAACCTCTGTCACAGCAGAGATTATTCCACCAGTGCAATGAGTCACACTGGTGGTAGGTCTTTTGTTGCAAGAGGCCGGCTAAGTAGGTATCACCGCAGTGTCCAATATTCTGCCGCCAAATAGTAGTGCTTAGGCATTACTGTGTTCCGGTTTGAAGGGTACTGTACGCTAGTGAACTTACTGGGCGGACGAGATTTAAGAACTAAAGTCTCGAGATTGGCAACGCGTGAGTGGCACCTACTAATGGTGCTGCAAGCGCTCTTAGGCTGCGGCAACAACTTACCATCAGGTGGGCCGTATGCTTGTTTGCCAACTTCTAACATAAATAAAAAAAAAAAAACGCTTGGCCTCTGTTTGGTGTTTCTTTACATGTTTACCTTTGCTTCACTCTTCTTTACTTAATTTCTTTGTGATATCATTCATCTGCATCGTAGATAATTCTTAGTGGATATTAACAACTAAAATAGGTGTGGATATAAAATGTTTTTGCACTGATTAGGATCGCTACTAATCTGTTTTATTTTTAGCTATAGCATTATTAATAATGAATTAATTGACACATCTATCCTTGTGAGTTCCAGCAGTGACGGTTAGGCTATGACAAGCTGAGAGACAATATATTTTCTTGCTAAATAAATAATACTTCCCTAGTACTCCAGGTCATAGTAAGACAACTAAGAAATTGCAAATTGGAAAAGATTGATTAATAATAAAATTATTATCGTTTAGATACACTATGGAGATCCATTTGGTCCATACGAAGGTAGGTCTTACAGAAGAGGAAGCATTACAACGCCCAGATGGACTTTTGGTTATTGGTATTCCTTGCCAGGTACACTTTTATATGAATTTATGATTACCAAGTTTTTAATGTTTTGATAAACAAATAAGTGTCAAATAATTAATTAATATTTAAAGATAATACTTCTACACCGTTTTGTTTTCTAAAAGAAGTACAATTTTTAACAGGCTTACAGCGATGAAGATAGCAAATATGCACTAAAAGAATTGACTCCTGCGGTGCCGAAACTTGTTACTAAAAATTCCAAGATCCCAGCTTATAACATTGATATTACGTAAGTGAAAAAATAAATGCTAACTTAAAAACAAATTTATATTAAGAAAAAAAATTAGACCTACTTGGTTGACGAAACCATGATTTTGGCATACCAAAAAACTGACAGAGACCGAAAACTGGCTTACAGAATTGTGCCACAAATGTGGCAAACGTTATGGTCCATCTGATGGTCAACGATTGTATCACAAGTATAGCTGCCCCATGGAAGCCATTGAAAGAGAAGGGAAAGGAAGAGACAGTAGGGGTGGGAATTAAAGACACACCAATACATCACAGTTACATACATAAATATAAAACCACGCCTGTGGTTTTATCTGTATTCATTTTGAATCAAACTGAGCTAAGGATAGCCTTGAGAGCCTTTATCAATTTCATCCAAGTACGTTAACATTATGAACGACTTATTGTGACCAATAATGCTTTTAATCCCTTTACTAGATAACACAATAAATTACAACACTGTAACTACTACGTCGGATTTCGATTGGTCCTTTTATATGCGGTACGGCAACAAGTTTCTGTATGGTGAAATATTGAAGTAACCATCAATGTGACGCTCCGTTAGAATTACATCTTTTTCAAATATTATCTTTCTAATCCAAAGTACTAAATAGGTTCGATACTTCGTCATGCGCCAACAAATATATTTTCAGCCAACAAAATGCAAATAATATTAGTGGCATAAAATTAAAATGTCCGTATCGATTACTATTACAAAGTGCCAGTGTGTCTATCTTTCTGTAATAGACAGTATATTTGTTTATAATTCGAAACAGCTGAACTAATTATTTAGGGAGTGATCTTAACTACTTTTTACCGCGTAAATACTTAGGCATAAATGAAGATGTAGATGCCGGTGATTGCAGCTAGTCTAAAGAGTATCTGTATTGGACATGTATCTGTAAGATTAGATAGTAAATTGGTCGAATCCCCTAAAAGAATTATATTATCACTACACTAGCGGCCCGCTCTGGCTTCGCACGGGTATAAAATATATAGCATATGTCATTCACTGAAAAAATGATAAAAAATCGATCAAGTAGTTTTGATTTATTCATTACTGCCCGTGGCCTGCACGCGTTAAATGTAATTATTTACGACATCACATTAGAAACCTCAAAAATAACAGTATTTTTCCACTATTTAATGGATGTTATAATACATATAAACCTTCCTCTTCAATCACTCTATCTATTAAAAACCGCATCAAAATCCGTTGCGTAGTTTTAAAGATTTAAGCACACATAGGGATATAGGGACAGACACAGAGAAATGACTTTGTTTTTGTTTTATACTATGTAGTGATGTTATGAATGAATACACAGCCTATCCGTTTGCGATAAACTCAATAACTACTGAACGGATTTTGACAGACAGAGTGATTCATAAGGAAGGATTTGGTAATTTGTTAAGGTTTTGTATAAATTGCTTGAAATATGACGGTAATCGTTGAAAATGCCGGAAAAAGTCAAGTCGAATCCTTTGTTGCCACAGCAACGAGTGGCCGCTGGCCGGGTCTGCTTGTAATATAATATATTAATAATAATAAACGCTACACACTCAACGGCCCCCATTAGGATAGTGATATCTTGTGTCGGAGGTCCGAAAAATACAAAAGGACAGTGACAAACACACCCAGACCGGAACACATGCCTGTGTGGTCAATACAAACATCGACGCTGAGTGGGAATCGAAACCACGACCTATGTTATAAATATATTACACCCTTATTTATATGACGACGTTGTGGCGCAGCGGTAGCGAACCTGCCTTAAACACCACAGGTCGCGGGTTCGATTCCCGCTCGGAGCATAATATGTTTGTATTGACCATGCAAGCATATTTTCCGGTCTGGGTGTATTTGTCCTTGTCATTGTGAATGTTTCCGGAACCCCGACACAGGATATTACTATCCTAATGGGGGCCGTTGAGTGTGTAGCGTTTATTTATTTATTATTATTATTTATATTTTGTTTAACATTTTCTTTATTTTCTACTAGACGCATATTCAGTTCGGATATGCAGTCTTTCTACACGTACTTCGGATCACTCACTACTCCACTGTGCGAGGAAGTGGTCACATGGATCTTCATGGATATTCCTATTAGAATATCTGATACACAAGTAAGTTTTTCCATGTAATCATAATATCGCCGGAACTTTTTGTATTGAACAATGTAAGAGTTAGCTTACGAGTATGATTATGAACAAGGAGCGGCAAATATATACGTACATAGCAGTTGTTCACAACTTCGATCCAGCATTAGAATTCTGCCAGTGGAGTGTTAAAAATTTCCTTCCAAAGCTTTTGTTTCTATTAATATGTACAATTGTACACTTTTGTATGACGAATAACATGATTACAAGGCCTATAAGATACGCTTATAAAATACCCACCTAGTTATATAGGACGAAAATATAATTAGTACATCAACAAATATTTATGTTTATAAATAGAAGAGCCATGTTCCCAGCAAAAATGGGCCAGCTCGACCGGGAAAGTACCCTCTCATAGAAAATCGGCGTAAAGTAACAGTATTGGTACTGTGACGTTTGTGCGTGAGTGAGAGCGCTGGAGGCCAAATCTACCAACGCTCTGTACCCTTCCCTCCTATACCTAAGGTTGGCAACGCGCATATGATACTTAAAGTATCACAAGCGTCCATAGGTTGTGGTGACTGCTTACCATCAGGCGAACTATATGATTGTTTGCCAACCGTCATGGCATAAAAAAAATGGGGAGCGATGTACACAGTAAAAACAACAATTTTATTTTCAATATAAACCATTCTGACCTATCAAATGCTTGATGGTAGCCAATCTGTCAATAAATATGATATTGCCTATGAATATTTCTACTAACACGTCATGAACGCTTTCCAACAGTTCTAAAACCGTAATAAAACTAATACCTTAGAATAACAGCCAAAAACTCAAAGCGTGTTATGCTTCACTATTAACATAAAATAATGAACAAAAAAATATTCTCCTGGCATATATAAGAAATTTATTTTAATTAGAATATAACAATGGACAGGCCACAGAGCTATATAAAATCAGAAAAGTTTATAAGACATACAAAATATAGCTTTAAAGTTTGAGCTGCGACACCATTTCTGGTAATGATTATAATTTGTTTTTTTTTTTAAATTCATTTTTATTCATTAATTACTACAACAAGTACTACTTGTAGTAGTACTCATGGGTTTGTCAGGAAACACTCAACAATAAAATTTACCTTTTTTTCCTTTCATAGTTTAAGCTCATCAGCAAAGTCGACGTGGGTGGAGTAAGCAATTTCAGAAGTCTTCAGCCCGTTAATAACCGCATTATCACACGCAGTAAGCCGTCTTGCGCTTCCCTGATGTCGTCAGCTAACGTTGCACTTCTTACGGACGTTCTCAACCGCACGGGCACTTTTAACGGCAAAGGATTCTGCTCAGCTGCTAACTTAATGAAAAACCTTTGGATCGATAGAATTGAGACCTGCCTCAATGATTACCAAAAGTTGGACATTACGGAGTAAACTTTTGTATTACCTATTTACATCGATTATTTTTTAAAGTTAACATTATATAAAATTATTTGTAGATATATGATATAGTTACATATATGGAAATATTATGTGCCTATTTATTTGTCTAATAAAACTGTTCGATTTCTTGTTTTTATTGAATGCATTGTCACTTATATTTATTTTAAGATTGATATTGTTAAAATTTTTGAAAAATGTCTAAATTTCATGTAAGTTAAATATAACGTTCAAATATTTAATTTCTCTTTATTTCTGTTTTACATTGTTTACATGTTCAACATAAAAATTATAAAAAAATCAGATTCTTTTTTTAAAGAATATTAGTAATGTAATTTTAAGTTTTCTTTTTTTTATTTTCTAACAAGTACTTTCAATAGTCATTCTTAATATTCTTATTTCCCCTCTAACTAAGCCTTCGGCTTTTGTCGTCGCACAAACTTGGAGCTTATTTGGAGGGGCAATAGGAATATAATTAACGCTTTGAAAAAAGCATTGCTAATATTGTTTTTTAAAAAATGCCTTATATCTAAAGCATTTTAACGACATAAAAACAGTGTTGATACCTTGATGTTCTTAGACTTTGAGAAGTTACGTTATATAGTAGTAGTAGACCCATTCTGCTCCCAGAACAAATGTAACAGAGTATTGTGGCGTTTTGTGCGGTAAGTGAGGGCACCGAAGGGCCAATCTCCCACCCCTCCTGTTGCCTTCCCTTTTTCCATGTTGCTCAGCTGAAAGAACATGTGGTGTGGATGCAACATAAGTCCCAAAAGCTTACAATTTCTGATTGGTGATCACTGTCACGTGACGTGTGTAAGTGTGACGTCTCGCGTAGCAAATCGATCTTATTTTTGTATGTCAGCTGTATTTTTTATGATTTAAAACGAAGTTGTTCTATTACACGATTAAGTTTTAATTTACAAATTAATACTGTATATATGCTCCAAAGAAAAGATAAACACGGAAAAGTTTAAAGCTTGCAAGAAGGCATATAATAACTAAATAAGTGTTCACTCCTTATTGTCAACATGTAGCAATATGCATTTTTTTGCCTTCATATCATGGTAGGCGCTTGACACTTACGTTCGTTAGTATTTAATTATTGTGGCTATCACCTGGTGATTCCTTTAATAAAAATGAGTGCTTTTTCTCGTTTGCTATCGTTTGCTTTAATGAAGCATCGGATAGCAATGAAATAATAATGAAATTTTGAGTGCCCCAATAAAATTTTTTAACAATAATAACCTACATAATATGTGAAAAATATTATAAAAATGACCTATATTTCAAATCCGGGCAAGCACCTTTGATATTTGAAGTGCTTAATATGTGTTTCATACTTTTTTTTCTGATTGTGTATTGCTGTTGGCCCTACCGGCCTTGATAGCGTCACCGGTCGGGGATGTCTGAGTACTGAGACCGAGAAAGGACAGCCTTCGCGGAGGCTCAAAGTGGATTTACTCCTATCGAAACCTGCATGTCTTCAATTCTAAGACATGTATATCCGCCAATTCTAGCAGAGGTCCTTCGCTGGTGGGGGTAGGGCTTAATAGCCCGCCTATTAGCTACCACCGTTAAAACCGTTGAAGTGACTGCTCGTCAGGCGCGTTTCTAGGTCAGCCAACGTATAACCAATTAACAAGTTGCATCTTAAAAGATAGGCAACGATCTGCATGCCCTCCGATGTTGCAGATGTTCTTGGGCGGCGGTAATCGCTTGATATCAGGTGAGCTTTCTGACCAATTGCCTATCTAACATAAAAAACTGTACAAATAAAACACGGCCTTATTGACCTGTAATTAGTATTCGAAGTACAATGAATATGCTTATACTATACATATTATATAACACTACCGTTATCGCATGAGATAATATCATTATTATATAATTCTATTAAAGTATATTGTCATATCATATAGTATTTTCCATTCATATTATCAATACCACACATACAAAAGCACATTATCTTTTATTCATTATTCTATTTAATCTCTAAGCAACTACGTCTACTTATTCATATAGTACTTTCTCATGGTATTAAGGGCCACGTTAATATTTTACCTTTCCCAGAATGTTTTGCAATATTTTTCACTACAATTACAATTAATAAAAATACATTTTTAACAGAAATCTGTAATAGTTGCGATCACGACAGCATACCGAAGGTTGGTCATATTTTTTTTTAAACTCTTATTAGCAATGCTCTTTCAAGTCATTACTAATATTTCTATTGCCCCGTGAAATAAGCTAGGCCATATAATCGGTAAAACCGACTATCCGGCCACTTTTGGAGTCGGCATATAATTGGCAATGGGAGCCGACTATCTGGCTTCTTACTTTCTATGTACTTCTCAATCAAGTTTATAGGGAAATCAGGAGGTATTACATTAAATAATAAGTACCCGCCAATTGAGTGCTGAACACTTAACATATGCTTAAAGATGTTTTCGTGTGCTTAAGCATGCTTTCAGTTGCTATAATTTTGATGGTGTCGTGTGTTATATTGGTATACTTACTGCAGGAGGAATTTGTATACGAAATGGAATGGTCGATAATAAGTCTAACCTTAGTTTTATTAACAAACAAAACTATACTTACTTACAAAGCAATTACATCTGCTTACCGTTATTTTGCCTGTTCTCTTGCATATTCACGCTTAAGCATCCGTAATCATGCAAACGCATGCTTGAGCACACTGACGGCTGTTTAATACCGTAACATGCTATATCGGGTGCTACACTAATAAGCTAAATAATTTAAAGCAAAAAAATACCGAAATACAAATCGACGCTTAAATGAGATTTGATGCGTAGACACCTTTATGCATAATAACTATTTTCTATAGAGATAATGCCGATCGTTGCGATCGTTCGATCGTTCATATATCAATATGAAATTCAGGCCTTAATCTCTTTGTCCCAGTAACTTCACTAGCTACAGTTTATCAAACCGAAACACAATAATGCAGAACACACCGCTGTGTGTGTAATGTGTGTACGTACACACACACACACACACACATTACTGTGTTTACTGTGGGTATTGTTTTATGCCAATCCAATTATTTTTGTTTTTGGGGTACACTTTGTAGATGAAACATATGCTCGGCACTCCCTATTGAAATGGAAGTTTTTTAGCGACTGGTATCATTATTCACGCACACTGAAAAAGCAGAATGTCGTGACGCGACAATATGACGTAGCTCTCACGCACACCAAAATAAGAAAGTTGGACTGTTTCATGTCGTTCTGTTGCAGCGCGACACTCTATCTAGACATAATTATATCTATAATCAAAACTTACATATAGTATACATACGAATAGAGACTGTACTCGTTGATTCGTCATTCTTGATTAAATATCTACTGAAACCATGAGTGGCACTGAATAAAAAATAAACATCAGAAATCTATAAAGCCTACATTTCTTTTCACAACAATTTAGTTAATTTCGAAATTTTTAATAGTGCACATTAAAATCAGAATTTTTTATCAAAACTAAGGTTTTTTTTTTAATTCTTATAGGATTTGGTATTTATTTTTTAAATAATGCGTATAATCATAGTAACTTTATTGGCTATAGCGGGTGAGTCTTAGTGTTATGTTGTCTTTTTTAAATATATTTTTTAAATGTTATAATAAATTATTAGCTACAATAGAATATAATTGTCTATTATATTTGAAATCCAGAACAAATTTTGTGTTTAATTATCACGGGGACTGGTGGCAAGAGTGCATTTCCCCGCTGAATCGCATCCCGATTCTTTGGATGAAAACCAAAATTGATAGAACTTGACCTAGCGTAATATTTTTTTTTTTTTTAAAAAAAGGAAAACCGACTTCAAAACTAAAAACCAAAAAAAATTCTTTTACAACAGAATTTAGTGCCTTATGTACTTTTTATTTTTATTTTAAATTTTATTTTCTAAATATTTTGTTATTATTTTTTATAGAGAAATTAATACGTTCCCTGTCCGCTGAACTCCAGTTGAATTCTTTTAATATTGTGTCTAGTGTCTGGACAGTGAATGGATTGATTACATATAGTTTAGTCATTTATAAAAGGATACTAGTTCCGATTAAAATTTATTTTTTAACTATATAAATATAAAACTAAATAATAAATAATTAAACGCTACACACTCAACGGCCCCCATTATGATAGCAGTATCCTGTGTCGGGGTCCCTAAACATACACAATAACAAGAACAAACAAACCCGGACCTGTGACAAGCCTGGTCGGTCAATACAAACATCATTCCACGAGCTTGTAAGCAGCTCAATTGAAATACTAAATTTTAATGATAACTTGTTGATGTCGATTAGTTAATTAAACTAACTCGAACCTACCCTTATTTCTTTGCATGTCAAGGCTCAAGTTAATTACGGAAAATAATTAAAAATACGATGCTCTACATTACCAGTACTGTTATCGATACTTATTCTCTAAAACAAAATCCGTATTTTTTTTATTTAACATATTTCTATTAAAACCTTAACGATGCAGCGGTAGGTAACCTCCTTTAAGAGCAGCTGTTTGTATTGACTATGTGTTACGGTCTGGGTGTGAATTTTCTTTGTGTTTTTGTTTTGTGTATGTTTCCGAACCCACGACACAGGATAAGATTATCCTAATGGGGTTTTATAGTTGTAGCGTCTATTATACATATTATTTAATGCTGTCGACACAAGAGAAAGAGAGGACAGAGAAATAGTATAAGAAAGGAATAGGGGTGTCATGTCACTCACACATCAAACGAAACGCAACAGTGTGAATAATATTGCTTAGCATCGATATTCTGTAAGAGGCTAAATGTTCTCCGTTATCTCTTCTATATTAAGTAACTTATATCTCCCTCTCCATTTCCGTTCACGTCGCTCGATCACAATTTTCGTAACGCTCTCGTCGCGCATTCACCAGCTTATACCCTAAGTCAAGCGTGCGTAAAGAAGTTTTAGTTCACGAAAATATCTGTGTGGTGTAGTATGTATTTAAAATTACAATTTTTTTTTAATAAATAAATAAACGCTACACACTCAGCGGCCCCCATTAGGATAGTTATATCCTTGGTCGGGGGTCTGGAAACATACACAATGACAAGAACAAACACACCCAGACCGGAAAACATGCCTGTATGGTCGATGCCAATACAAACATCTGCTCCGAGCGGGAATCGAAACCGCGACCTGTGGCGCTTAAGGCAGGTTCGCTACCACTGCGCCACAAGGTCGTAAAATTTATAGAATAAATTCTCATAAGAAAAAGTAACTCAAAAAAAATTCCATTAAACCAACTTCCTCTCATATCTATATTTTACCTTTTAAAAGACTTCAAGCATTTCTAATATCGTTCTCCTCGAATGAAGTGTGAAGGGGTGCCACTCGGTGACGCTGTCAAGGCCAGTAGGGCCAACAGCAAATATTTTAGGCGAATTAAGGTCTTATTCTTTATCCTAGAAGGCAAAAAAGTTGCGCTTTGGAATGCTTAACTGTTGCTTAATTACTAAATACATTTAATTAATTTGTTTCAGCTGTTTCTAATGGCCAAGAGTGGTCATATAATGGTAAGTTCTGTTTTAAAAACCTTTAATAAAAATGATTGATTGCATAACATTAAATTAGATTATGTATCATTATGTAGTAAATTGAAGTGATAAAAATGTATAAAAGACGTCAAAGTTTCGCGGTCACGTAAAACATAGAAAAGTAGGTAGATGTTAAACGTAGAATAGTTCTTTTCTTTATCCACTTATCTACAAAAAGGTTCATGGGTTTGATCATTACTTCATCTTAATGGATTCTTCAAAGTCAGTCAGTACTAAGCAAGTCCTGCAAGACCATGACGAAAGGATTACATTAGACCATGCTTCTTTCAGTAGCGTGTACTTCTCATGTAGAATGCGCTTGGAGCGCTGCCTTTATATCTCATGACGTCCTTAGCCTTAGTTCGACTTCGTAGGAGGCACAAAAGAATGAATCATATTTGAGGCCCCGTGTGGGCTATCCCTTTTTGACGGCTGGGTCTCTGTACTCTGCCCGCCTGTTCGGTGATGCTTTCAAGGCCAGTAAGGCAAACAGAAAAATTATTTACATGGAATTGATCTGATGGTCAAGCGTTTATTAGAGGATTGATACATTTCAAATAATTGGATGTATGAGGTATAAAAGATGAACTCAATTTTTCAATCCCGGTTGAAACCGAAATCGTCTTATAAAAGACTATTATATGTCACCCTCACAAATGTATCCTGCATGCATACTTTATAATTAGAAATTGTATTAAAATATATATATTAAATACGTATGTATGTAGTAAATTATTATTTTATAGCCGACAACATAATTATAATTAAATAAGATGAAGACTACATTAATATCTAAAGGCGTAATCTTTTAAAAAGTAAAACGAAAGTTAACCACCGTCACTGAAACCCCGGAAATCATTAAAGTAAGTTTTCTCTACCATTTCTATACTTTAAAATATTTTTTTCCTCAGATGAATCGACTTGGCCGGGTATTTGTACGACGGGAAAAAAACAGTCACCAATTAACATTGTTTCTAAAAACGCAGTGGTTGACTTGCGAGGATCAATCATTAAAGGACCTTTACTCTTCAGAGGGTACAAAAACGTGAAAGCGACGGCAGAGAACAATGGACATGCATGTAA
This sequence comes from Hestina assimilis, assembly GCA_023373885.1. Lineage (NCBI taxonomy): Eukaryota > Metazoa > Arthropoda > Insecta > Lepidoptera > Nymphalidae > Hestina > Hestina assimilis. Next base: position 3,294,295 of record CM041740.1, on the reverse strand, counting down.
GTAGTAATTGAATGAATATAGATAAAGTCAGGAAGGTTAAGAACTCGTCCAAAAAATAATGTATATGAACAAAATTCTCCCAGACTAAAGGATAGCTGGTAGAGATCTCTTAAAAAGATAAGTTTATTCTTCATGAACATTAACTTTTGTATTTTTATTTAAATGTATTTCTTTTTGGGCACGTAAATAAAAAAAAGTAAAAAATAAACCTATAAAAAATTATTATGCTAAAATTGATTTATTCTAAAGCAAATTTCAGCAGACATAGTAATAATAAATAACTATAAAATTATTTAAACGATCCAAATGCTAGTAATAATTTAAATATTTAGTGCAATGGACAGCAGTTCAAGACCAACCGAATTCCACTGTATCAGGAGGACCTTTAAGAGGAAGCTACAGGTTCACGCAATTTCATTTGCATTGGCAGTCTGAACATGCGATTGATGATTTAAAGTAAGCCTTATTTATATTACGAAAGAAATTTAGACCTTTAGGTTATGAGAAGTATGAAAACCAAAAGAATGACAGGGAAAACTAGCTTGTGACACAAATGTAGCATACCTTGTGATTCACCTGATGATTAACGGATGTGTTAGAGGTATTGCTAACCCATGGAAGGAATCGAAAGGGAAGAGGAAGAAAAAGAAAAAGAAATTAAAAGAGAGGGTGGGTATTAGAGACACATTCAGCAAACCAAATTTCAACTTTACGTTGATATTCTCTGTGAAGGTACTATTTTTCGTCTCGAGCTGTCACATCCAGTTGGGCCACGACTTATGCTACATATTAAAGTTCGAGTCATTGATAGATTAACCCCCGGTTTCTCGAACGTTGATCAAACTCATGCCAACTTAACATAGCAAATACAAAACGCTCATTGGTTGCCTGTTGATCATCGATTATCTTTAACCAATGAGCGTTCTATATTTGGTTTGTTAAGTTAACATGAATTCGATCAACGCTTGAGAAACCAGAGGAAAGTTAAAAAGAAAGTGCAAAATAGAAAAGATCGTTTTTGTATATAATTCTTATGGTATTAGGTACCCGTTGGAGATCCATTTGGTTCATACGAAGATAGGACTTACAGAAGCTGAAGCATTACAACGCCCAGATGGACTTTTGGTTATTGGAATTCCTTGTCAGGTATATCTTTATATAAATATACTAGCTGCCCGCTCCAGCTTCGCACGACTGTAAAATATATAGCCTATGTCATTCACTGAAATAATGATTAAAAACGATCCAGTAGTTTTGAATCATTCATTACTGCCCGTGGCCCGCACACGTTAAATGTATTTATTTACGATATCACATTAGAAACCTCAAAAAAAAATTTTTTCTCCACTATTTAATGGATGTTATTATACATATAAACCTTCCTCTTCAATCACTCTATCTAATAAAAAAAACCGCATCAAAATCCGTAGCGTAGTTTTACAGATTTAACCATACATAGGGACAGAGAAAGCGACTTTGTTTTATACTATGTAGTGATGAAAACAAAACTTTTAACGATTTGATAAACAAATTAGTGTGAAAGTTTGCGACACTGTTTGGATGGATTTTATTACTCTTTCACGGAAAAATTACTGGACAAATTTCGATAAAATTTGGTACACACATAGCTTATTACCTGGATTAGCATATAGCAGCCTGGATTAATAGGAAAAATGTTGGGTTCCCGTGGAGTCATCAAAAATTACATAACACGAGTGGCGCCGCGCGCCCAGCTAATAACACAAATATTTAAAGATATTATATTATAATACTTCTACACCATTTTTTATTCAAAAAGACGTACATTTTTAACAGGTTTATAGCGATGAAGATAGCAAATATGCACTAAAGGAATTAACTCCTGCGTTGGCGAAACTTGTTAGTAAAAATTCCAAGATCCCAGCTTATGAAATTGATATTACGTGAGTGAAAAATACATGCTAAATTAAATTATTTCGGACCAAAAAATGCCAATGATTTTAAAGTTATCCAATTAAAATGTCCATCATATACATTATTTTCATAAAGCGTCCGTGTGCCCATTTTTCTGTAACAGACAGTTGACTGTTTCATTATCATTATTGGTTTGTTTATATTTCGAAACATTTGAACTAATTTTGTTGTCAGCAAATATGTACTTAAGGAGTTATTGTAACTATTTTTTGACCCCATAAAAACTTAGATATAAATGAAGATGTTGTTTGATAATCTAAAGAATTAATTGACATAGGGCTTTACCAAAATTAATTCATAAATTGGTCAAAGCCTTTTGGTAAAATTGGAATATTATCACTAAATTATATCACAACAACAACTACAACAATAACAATACACAACTGATTGGATTTCCAAGTAATTTTCACAAATAGATAGTGATTCATAAGGAATGATTAAGGGATATAATTTGTTATGATTTTGTATAAAATGCTTGAAATATGATGGTAATTGTTGAAAATGCCGGAAAAATTCAAGCTTAATTCTTTGTTGCCATAGCAACGAGAGGCCGGGTCTGCTAGTAATATAATATATTACAGCCTTATTATGTTAAACTTTTTTTTACCAGACGTTTATTTAGTTCGAATATGCAGTCTTTCTACACGTACTTCGGATCACTAACTACTCCACAGTGTGATGAAGTGGTCACATGGATCTTTATGGATATTCCTGTCCGAATATCTGATACACAAGTAAGTTGTTTAATATATCAAAATAGTTAGCTTACGAGTATACTCAGGCAAAATAGCAAAATATAGAACGAATTGATCCAGCAAATGTCCGACCTAGGCTTTTATTTCTATTAATATGAGATATTGGCTCCTAAAGTCATAAAATTGTGTCCTCTGCCCCTCTAACATTTCTACTAAGGCATTTCAAATTCAGAGAAAATTGAGATTGTAGATCACTAAAAGAACTTTCAACCACATTTATTTAGAAGAGGATACAATTTTTAGAGACATAAGTTTTTCCTATTACTGTTTCTTCATATTATTTTTTAATAATTACTAGGAAATTACCAATTTATTTTTGCGGTTGATTTGAATTCGTTAATATTTCAAGTTCTAAAGATTCTCCCTCATGAGCTGAGAAACCCTTTAGTTTCCACGGATTTTTTTTGTATTTTGCAAATTACCATCACAGGCTTATCTTGTTTTATGGGCCAGGTAAAATATTCGTTCAAATAGAATAGTAAAATACTGATGACTTTACATTTTTTTATTTTCCTTAAATTGTATATAATATATTTAATGATATATTATATATCATAAAGGTGCAGATAAGCGTATGGCTGGTATGATAGTAAGCGGTAGCCGTAGCCTTACAGACGCATGCATTATAAACAGCTTTACAACCAAGTTGTTAACCCAACGGAAAGAAACGGAAAGAAGAAAGGGGGTTTGGACATCTGGAAATCCCTCTCGTCGAATGAAGCGCTAAAGTACGACACTGTTACTTGACAATATTCTGAGGGAGGGTCAAATTGGCCGCCCTTCATGCTGATAAATGCAAGGATCTACGAGCAGAATGATAACTTCTTTTGATCATAATTTCCTGACTAAATAATATCCCATGGCTACATCCCCCATTTCCCCGACGTCGGAATGTGACGGCCAGAATGCCCGCTGTTGGGATAACCTCTGTCACAGCAGAGATTATTCCACCAGTGCAATCAGTCACACTGGTGGTAGATCTTTTGTTGCAAGAGTGCTAATGGTGCTGCAAGCACTCATAGGCTACGGCAACCACTTACCATCAGGTGGGCCGTATGCTTGTTTGCCAACTTGTAACATAATAAAAATCCGTGTAACTGTTTTCGTTCAACGTTTAAGCATTAAGAAAGAAGCCTCAATAGCTCAACGGTAGAAGGGCAGACTTCGCTCTATTAACGCGAAAGTCGAGGGTGCAATCTTGACCGCCTTGGGCTATTGTCGTACCCACTCCTAGCACAACCTCGGAGATTATTTGGAGGGGCAATAGGAATATTAGTAATGCCTTGAAAAAGCATTGCTCATATTCTTTAAGTAAATAAAAACAAATTGTATATAGCCTTTCATGTATATAATTCAATTGCAATAATAAATAAACAACGTGATAATCACGATTCACGACAATAAACTGGAATCAAACGATAATCTTAATCTAATCAGAAATGATTTTATGATGTTGAATTATAATCATATCTCAATTTTATTGAGCTTTAAAAATGTCTTAATTAATCTTTCAATAAATATTATGATATTTCTCCAAACTCATGAGCGCTGCTCCTACGGCTCTAAAACCTAATACAACGAATACTTTAAAATAACAGCCGAAACTTGTAATTTTCACAACATATAATAATGAACAATAAAATATTCTCCTGATATCTATGAGAAAAAGCAGTGCGTGGAAGAAGTGGAACTTCGTAATAATAATAATAATAATAATCGTTTATTTCAATCACTAGGATCATAAATATTACAGAAATTAATTAATATACTTTGGATTTAAATATAATGATAAAATAGAAATAATATACTTATAATTATTTTATGGTAGTCAATAAGTGAACCGTACTGCAATGGTTCAAGTATTGACAGTCAAACCTATATGCAAACATCTTGAGAATTTTGTTGGAGCTGCTACGGACACTGCGCACCAGAGACGTACATCGTTTTCGCATGTAATGTGGAATTGAAAATAGGAAAGGGTAGAAATTGATTTTTAGAGAAATCATATTGTTTCTTTAAGACAATCTTCATTAACATTGCTTACAATTCATAATTGATCGGATCTTGAACGTTTAACGCGACAGTGCTTTCATACCCCCTGCATGGTAGGGTTAAACGTTTAACGCAACCTTGTTGGAAGTCGCGTTGGAAATTTCACTTTAATTATTCTCATTGCAATATAATTATGAACAGGCCACAGATCAATATAAAATCAGAAAATTTAGTAGACATACTTAATATGGGTTTAAATTTTAAGATGCCAAATAATTTCTAATAATAATCTATATTCATGTCTTTTAATTAAATTTAAAAAGAAATTTTTACTAGAATTAGCATTATATTACACGAAGGCGTAAGTATAAGTAGTTGCAAGTAGTAGTAATAAGTAGTATTAGTTGCGAAGACGCTAGAGATTCGTGGATTTTGGAAATCACAAAAAAAACAAAAAAAGGCTTACTTTTAAATTACTTGACGAATTTTTGTGTATTTTTTTATATCATGACGGCAAAAAAGCATAAGGTCCGCCTGATGGTAAGCAGTGACCGCAACCCATGAACGCATGCGATACTTTAAGTATCACATGAGCGTCGCCAACCCAATGGATACCAAAGAAGGAAGGAAAAGCGAAAAAGGAAAGGAGCAGAGGAGGTGAGAGATTGGGCCTCCAGCGCTCTCACTCATCGCACGAAACGCAACAGTACCTGTACTATTATGTGAGGGGGTAGGTTTTACTTCCTCGGTTGAACCTGCCCATTTGTGCTGGGAGAAGCTTGGTTCTACTAGTGTTGTATATACATTAAAAACAAGAACTAATAAAAATTTCCTTTTGACAGCTTAAGCTCATCAGCAAAGTCGACGTGGGTGGAATAAACAATTTCAGAAGTCTTCAGCCCGTTAACAACCGCATTATCACACGCAGTAAGCCGTCTTGCGCTTCCCTGATGTCGTCAGCTAACGTTGCACTTCTTACGGATGTTATAAATCGGACGTGCACTTTTAACGGCAAAGGATTCTGCTCAGCTGCTAACATAAAGAAAAACCTTTGGATCGAGAGAATTGAGAACTGCCTCAATGATTACCAAAAGAATATGGAGTGATATTTTGTTTTTAATTTTTTGACTGAGCTAAGTTATTTTATAATTTCGATAGAGTAATAAAGTCCGCTGTTTTTGTTTCCTATGTACATTGATTTGGTATTTTATATATTGATTTGTTTCGAAATTGTAAAGTTGACAATTAAATTCGGATTAAAATTATCAATTATTTGTCAGATTAAAATTGTAAAAATTTCCTAAAAATGTCTGTGAAAAATATGTGATGTAAATTAAATATAACGTACAACGATTTAATTTCTCTTTATTTCAGTTTTACATTGTCTACATATTTATACGTTTTCAGATTATTATTAGTATTATTTTATATATAAGTATTTTTAAAGAATATTAGAAATGCAATTTCAAGGCAATTCTTACTTCCTCTCCAACTAAGCGTCAAGTTTGTGCTAGGAGTGGGTACGACAATAGCCCAAGGGGATAGGATCGAACTTGTAACTCTCGCTTTAACCAAGTCGACCCTTATACTTGAGCTATTGAGGAGAGATTGATATACAAGTAAACAATGCCTCAATGTCTAAGGCATTTTAAGGAAATATAAACAGTGTTGATCCCGTGATTTTCTTAGACTATGAGAAGTTACGTTATACAGTAGCAGAGCAATGCTTCCCACGGCACCGACTTCGGCCAGATCCACCGGCGAAGTACTAACTTCTCACAGAAAATGCAATCAGTGAGAGCGTGGGATGCAAAATCTCCCACCCCGTTGTTCCCTTCCTTTTTTCCTTCTTTTCCCTCGGGTTGGCAACGTGCATGTGATACTTCAAGTACCGTGTGCGTTCATAGGTTGTTACTGTTTACCATCAGGGGAACCGTATGCTTGTTTGACAACCATCATGATATAATATATATATATCTCTCTGAAATCCTTGATGAAATTATCAAAAAATTTTAATTATATTTATTTTCTAGTATTTTAGTATGTAATGTGGTATTACGACCAACGTAAACAACAAGAAAATAATCTGTACCTATACAAAGTAAGAAACGACTTCAAAATATGGAGGTAATAGTGCAACAAGAAAAAAATAGCAAACACGTAATACTAATGTGTGTGTGAGTGGCAGCAAAAAAAAAACAGGCAATAAATATGTAGCGAACTTTAATAAACTCAAAATATTCTTTATTCAAATAAGTCTTTAAGCACTTTTGATAATAAAGTCATTTTATTCTTTATCAACCGGATATACGCATCCTGTATCTTTCGAAAATCGGTGATTGTAGTGATATAGAACAAAACTATACCACGACGAATCAAAGATTTAATTCAAGCGCTGTCAGTATTTATAGATATCAAATTCATTAAATAAATAAACGCTACACACTCAACGGCCGCCAAAATAGTGCTTAGGGTCTGAATACACACATGCAAGCACAAACCGCCAGAACGAAACAAATGCTTGTGTAGTCAATACAAACATTTATCCTGAACGAGAATCGAAGTCGCGACCATCGGCGCTAAAAGCAGGTTCATTATCATTGCGGAACCTAAGTCGTTTAAGTATTATGCGAGTATGCTAATTGACAATAAATCGCCGAATTATTACATAAATCATTTTTTTTTTAAACTTTTTAAGTGAGGTTCATAAATTATACATAATTTAAAAATCCCTGCTTTTTAAGTAAATAAACCCAAAATTATAAATAAATAATACAATAACCGAAATAATTTTGCGAAACCGTTCAAAAGTAACTCTAAAACACCGTGTACTAATAATGGGTATTATTTATTGGGTAAGTAGGTCCAATATCCAACCATTTTAGGCACACTTTGCAAATGCATATTATACATTGCTGAGTTCATTAAAAATTATTCAAAATCATTCATTTTAATAATACATTGTAGGTGTATGTGTTAAAAATGTATCGACGCATCGTTTTAATACGTGCATTTTAGCATGTAGTACTACGACCGTGACATGAGACGTGTGACCCCGGAGCCGGATTTTTAAAGCGTAAGGGTTGTCAATTTGTAAAAATTCTGTCTGTCTAAAAAAATGAGCTACATGTAATTGTTCTGTTGTGAGTTCTGTGACCCAGCCGTGAAAGATAGAACCCTCGCGTGGGCTCAAATATGATTCCGTGATTAACCACGTCTAATGACGTCATTAGAAATGGAGACAACATTCCGAGCGCATTCTAGTCGATGGACTCGCCCGAAATGTGAAACAAATCAAGAAGTAAAGTCTAGTCTTAATAAAAACAAATGTTCACATTTCTTTAGAATGTAGAAACCCTAAATATTGTTAAGTAATCCGTCCACTTGACATTGTGTTTGTGACCGCATTAAAAGATTTTTGTTGGTATCTACTTTCATTCAATACTACAGAAAGTTATATAATTTGAAGATGTTTCAAAAAATTAATATATCTGCGGGGATGCTAATAGTCAAGTGGACTCACTAGACGCGATAATGTATTTAGCAGTTTTAAGCGCAGTCAATCTATTAATGGGATTGCCGGTTCTTTTCCGCAGAATCTACCTACGGAATTGGGGGTATCTTCACTTAAACGAACACACCAAACTGTATATTTTGACTTGATTCAAAAGTACCTAAAGGCCTGTTTCGAATAGTGAATATTTTGAATTTGGCTATATAGGGGCTATATCCTGTGTAGGGGGTCCGGAAACATACACAAAGGACAAGGATAAACACGCCCAGACATGGTGAATACAAACATCTGCTCCGAGCGGGAATCGAACCCGCGACCTGTGGCGCTTAAGGCAGGTTCGCTATCGCTGCCCCACAACGTCGTCCTTATTTTAAAACTTAAAATTCCAATTACACTATACCATTACAAAATGGAAAACAAAAACGTAAGACAGTACAAAGTGGAGAGCCATCTTAGAGGAGGCCAAAACCCACAAAGGGTTAGAGTCCCATAAGAAGTAAGTAAGTACGTATAGCGTTAAGGACTGTTGTATCGCAAATTTTTTTAAACGAATATTAGCAATGCTTATTCAAGGCATTACTAATATTCCTATTGCCGCTCCATATAAGCTCGAAGCTTGCGCTAGGAGTGGGTACGACAACAGCCCAAGGGGGTCAGGATCGAACCATCGATTCTCGCGTTAACGTAGCGAAGTCAGGGCATCTAGCGTTGAGCTTTTGAGGCTTTAGTAGAGAATCAATGCATAACGCCAGCTCGATTCCTGCTTGCAACAGATGTTTTTAAAGATTAAAATTATTAAATACGTCATTTCCCGATCTGAGTGGTTGCGCTTGTATGTTTCCGGACTTATAAAACCCTGTCAATTAAATACTATCCTCATAGTGCTGTAGCGTTTATTTATGAAACCTTTTGTAGCTAAAGTATTGATTACCGATGTTGTTGTGATTTATTAATAATTGTATTCTACTTTTGCATTACCCTTACTGTTTTTTACTTATTAATTTGATATTAAAATATTGCGATATAAATAATAACATAAATGTAACTTAAAATTAACAGATACTTATTACACAATACGCTACACTATTAGGTATTATGACCTCAATCCAGCTTAATAAATGTTATGCAGAGTGACTCATTCTCTTATTACTTAAATGAAACCGGTCAAATGCTAAATTCGGTAAGCGGATATATTGAATAACAAATAATTATCAGTCAAGTGAAACTAAAGGGTTCCGCAGCCTTAAGTTGAAGGATCTTAAGGACTTTCAAAATAATAACGAATTATAATCGACTGTTAAATAAGTTGGTAATTTCATAGTAATTATTAAAAGTAATATGAAAAACATAGTTATGGGAACAACTTATATATTTGTAGACCTATCTTCTTCAAACCAAATGTGGTTGAAAGTTTATTTGATGTTCTACAACCTCAAAATTTTCTAGAATTTTAAATCCCTAAATTTCGTTTAGATAGAACAAACAGCCTCCGAGTAAAATGACTGTGACTTACGGACTGACGGACGGACAGACAGACAGACGGACGGACGCAAAGGCGGACGGACGGACGGACGGACAGACGGATGGACGGACGGACAGACGGACGGGCGGACAGACGGACATGACGAAACTATAAGAGTTCAGTTTTTGCCATTTGGCTACGAAACCCCAAAATTATCTATTAAATGGAAATTGGACAGATATTATCAAATGTCAATTGGATACAAAGAAAATGACAGGATATTAATAATACAAACAAACATTTTATGAGTGTTTTAGTAACCAAATGCACTGTTAAAAAAAGAATAGACGCTCATAACCGAGTGCACGGACTGTTCGCTAAACGAACGGTAGATTAACCAACTTTAGGCGCGGTCAGTCACTAGATGGGTGATCGTATAGTGGTATGTATTTCAATCGAGCTTCGGAGAGCACGTAAAAAGTCGGCTGTTGACAATTTGACAACAGTCGAAAAGTCAAGTCAGAGGCTTACGGGCGACCTGAAGAAATCTGACACTAGGTTGGCCACTAACCACTCGTTAAGAAGAAGAAGATTGTGGGGAAGAGGCATGGGGAAGGTAGCTGAGTTCCTGGACCTTGTAGAAAATGATTTTTTTTTTTTTATGTAAGAGGGGCAAACGGGCAGGAGGCTCACCTGATGTTAAGTGATCACCGCCGCCCATGAACATCTGCAACACCAGAAGGCATGCAGGCGCGTTGACGACCTTTAAGGAAAGAATAGGTTTTTCTCTTGAAGGTTCCCAAGTCGTATCGGTTCGGAAAGACCGCCGGCGGAAGTTGATTCCAAAGAGTGGTTCCAAAATTTCACTATTAACTATTCAAAAAAATAATCATTTCATTCCTAAGCATTTATTTTTGTTTCGTCTCCAATTCTAATATATAAACTCCATTGATACAAATAGATTGCCTTCAGAGAGTAATCACAAAATAAATACATTGAGAATTTCATATTAACTTGCTATAAAAAATAAATTGATCAAATAATAAAACAATAATAATAATAATAATTCGGCTAGGATGGTCCGACGGTTTCTCAACCTATAGTCCTGGCCCCCAGCCGTTTGGTCACCCTGCCGGGGCGTAATCCTCCGCCCGTTTATTTGTATGTATGTAATGTATATGTATGTTTATCTAGTATATTTATATATATTTACTTTTACTATTATTTTTAATATAAATATATATTTACTTGTATAACGGGCGTGAGTGAGTCTAAGAATAATAATAAACATTATACGCTCAACAGCCCCAATAAAAAAGTAGGTCGGTAGTTAGGTAGGTGTAGAGGTCACACACACGCAAACACAAGCACAACGATCCAGACCGAAAAATATGCCTGTATGGTCAATACACAACTGCCCCGAGCTGCAATACAATCGACCAATGGTGTTTAAGGCAGGTTTGCTACCGCTTGGCTACAATGGTCCTCAAATATTTTTTTATTTTTTATTTTACTAATTTCCCAAGTATTGTAGTACAAATTCTTTAAATAATTATACATTTTTTCATTTATTTATTTGGTCGATTAACGAATCTGATTAATTTTTAAATAATAAACATATAATCATAAACAAAACAATAAAAAATACTACCTGTACGTCCCATGTGTACAAACGTCTTATATTAAACACATTTGGTACGCGTGTGAACGTGGCACTACTACTGAATAGGATCGTAAATAGGCCACTTGGATTTCCCAACATCCTCTCAACATTTTCCTAAACTTGTAACGAACAATATAACTGTTATCTACATAAGGATCGTTATGAATATACAGCGAGATGCGTCGTAGAGGGGATATTCTTAGTGGCCAGGACGACGACTCAGGCTTAGATCAGTGGGTTTTCTGAAGGCTATGGTGCGTGCCGCATGCCAACATCTCAGCTGACCTCGTACGACCCTATTAATACGACTTACATCGCCAATCGGATATAGTACCGACTCAAACATGAAGTTTATCTACACGTGTTTCTGTCTATGTTTGGCTGCTGGTTTCGTAAGCCCAGCACCAGCCAATGGCTTCGTGTTTCCAGATGAACGGAGACAAGAGAAAACGTTGGAACCACTAACTCCACCGGTTCTCCCTGTTTTGGAACATTTAGAACGTGATCCAAGTACGCTCCTTCCGGGTGATCGTAGGGGTGTTTCAAGTCAACCGAAACCGAGGTTTGGATGGGGAAATAATGTAAATGTGAAGCCCTCTGGTAATGGAGGGTTAACAGCTAGTGTGAGCAGTAGTGGAAGTGGTGGTGGTATCAGTCATTCAGCTTCCCAATCCTTCTCGTTCGGTTTCAACCCTGGATTCAGTGCGTCACATTCAGCAAGCCAGGCGTCTTCCTTTAATGGTTTCGGAAGGTAAGTAATAAATATGTAGTTATCAAACTCAAATAGGAAAACAAATTGAGATAAGAATACATACGTGAATAAATTGTAATCCTATTTTTTTTGTCAATTAATTAATAATAATATCTTAACTGAGAAAATAAGCAATTTAAGAAATTCTAGGCATTTGGCATCTATTTCCTAATATTTTTTAAGATATTTATTTTATTTATTACAATTTTAGTCCAAACAAACAACTACACTGACATTACAATTGATATAAGCGAACTTCACAGCTTTTAAGATCGATTTTGAGAATAAAAATTCTATTAATATGTAATAAAAAATATTTTTCAGTGGATTTGGTGGTAGCCAAGCTAGTAGTCAAGCGGCATCCTTCAGCGGTGCCGGTGCATCGCAATCAGCGTCTTCCTCGGCAGCCTTGGCTGGAGGGCAGGGCAACTTTGCTGGTAGTCAAAGCGCTTCCTCTGCCTTCGGTTTCAACTCATTAAATGGATTCCAACCTGATGTGAGTATTATATTATTAAGTAAATTATAGTTAAGTAAATAACATTTTCTATTAAGGCCAGGTCGATCGCCAGTAGAATCCTTGGCTATATTTGGGTAAAACCGTTTTAATAAGACTAATTTTCGTATAGGAATAGGATTGAGATAAAAGGCATACGCCAGTTTTTGTCGCGAAAACAAAACTTGAAGGTTTGTGTTATAGGTGGTGAAAGTTCGTATGGCAACCAATTCTATGGCAATAAAGGTGGCTTATTAAGAATTTACGAGGGCAAAGCCACTGAGTAAAAGTTGTACCTAATAAACAAACGAAACATACGATCTACTCTAAGGATCATTATCCTGTGTCGGAGTTCCGAAAACAGACATTTATTTTTTTAATAACCTTCCTAACACACCTCTGTCGTGTAGGTTCTTCGGAGTGCGTATTTTATTCTTAAAATACAACGATCTTAAAAATATTTACATCGTATTTTATTAAAGTCAAGGTCATACTTTCATATCCTCTTTGGGGTAGGCCGTAACATATTTCGGACTTGGCATTTAATGTCCACCTTTTAAATATACTGATTCGTTTTTACCAACGTACATTGGTTTTCTTTTGTTTAACTATAGTTACTTAAATCTTTCCAAAACGTTATTTATTGAGGAATAGGAGGAAGGGCATAGAATCTTTCGACCAGGCGGATGTTATCGGCTGGTTAGCCACAGGCACCAATGGTTGATATTTCCTCCATATGTTTTATATAAACATTATAATTTGCTCAGAAAACTTCGACGGAGCGACGCAGGATCGTAAGCATGTGGTCTGCGGTGCAGTGCACTATGTAGCGTGTAGATGTCGCTGCAATTATATAAATAAACAGTAATATTTATTTTCTTTTTTTCTAGGCCTCATTCGGTGATGGTAATCTGGATATCAGACATCGTGGTGTTCCAAACTTTCCCTTCCCAAACTTCACGGGGAGAAGTAAGGGCATCGGTGCTGCTGCCTTTAAAACACGACCGCGATCAAAACAAAACGACGATTTTCTAGCCGTTTTAGTTTCGAATTAAATAGCTTTAAATAATCTTTTAAAAAATCCAAAGAATCAAATTGAGCTGGGCGCTGTACGCCAAATATTGCTTACTTTGTCTATCAAATTTTCTATTCGTTTTTTTCACGCCCTGGCGCGACTGTAGGGATAAAATTTTCTTTTATAATAATCTTGGTTTTTTAAAACTGCTATTTACTTATTTAAAAATGTATTTTGTTGTCAACGATGTGAGTAGGTACTATTTATAAGTAGGTAGATTTAACTTGTAAGTGATATTTATTTATGCAACTAAATTGGTATTTATTGAATTACTTAGTATTAAAGAGAGAATTAATAAATAAAATATTTTTATTACATGTGTGAATTATTTTATTTTAAGGTGGACAACTGAAAATAAGGTATTTCAAAGAAGCAGTAGCCCTTTTATTTTCGGCATGAATAGGCCGACTGGGCCGAGAAAATACTACCCTTATACTATGTATGTGTAGGTACCATACCATAGAGTATCTACGTGTAGTAGAAGTATCTAAATTACTTCGATTAGTTGTAGGAGTGTGAATCGCCCGAGACTCAAACCGCCATCTACGTTACCTGTCCTTGTCCATTTCCTTATCCTCATTTCGTCACCTCAAATTATTACGTCAGATGTCCAGTGAAGCTTCTGATGTAACAAGTGAATATATGTGATGGTGTTCGCTTACTATCAACGATTTTTAAGCCGTGTTTGTGGCAAGCCTGCTTTCCGCGATGCTTCTACTTATATAACAAAATAGATATATTTAATTCTGTATCTGGTGTAATTGAGTTTATCGGCGTAATCCGTTGAGAGGCTCACACACATGCGGAAGTAATATATAACTTTTTTTTTTAAATATATTATAACATTGTTTTAGTTGTTCATACATATCAGATACATATCAGATATTAAATCTGTTTTAATTCAACTCAACTGAGACATAGGTATGAATTCCAAATTTACACAAATGGGTGTTTACTCCTTTTAAAGAACTAAGCCGTCTGTAGTCAGCGTAACGCTCATGAAGCAGTTAAAGTTTTATGTAATTATCTAGTCTTTTTACGTTAATAAAGCGCTTTCAAGACTACAACTTATATATTTATTCTATTATATTTATATAGATATTGCCTTCATAAATGTGATTAACAGAAACCCCTATTAAACTCCAACCCTAGATATTATGGTTGCAGGCATAAAATAGTTATAGTATATTAACATTTTTTTTTGCTAACAAGGGTTTTTTTGTTAATTGAATAGTGGGGCTTTCGAGTAAAGGTAACCAGTTCTATATTTTATTAAATATTTAAGGTGAAACTGTTATTACTTTTAGTACAATTATATGAAATCCTTTTTAATTGTTATTTAAAAAAAACTAGGTTTTCAAATTTTTAATTTGCCACAATTTTCATGATTTCTCTTAAAGGAGTTGAAACATGTTAGTCTGTTAAATTCTTTTTGTAAAGCATTAAGTTTAGTGATAAGCAAGCCAGGTTAAGGCGTTATAAATTAAAAGCGTTTGATCAGTGAACGATTATTTATTTAAGCATTAGTTATTTATAAGCATGATGGTGAACGCATTTGAAGCAATAAATATTATAGCTTAAGCTGTTATACTTATTATCATAAGTGTTATTTGAAAGCGGCGTTTTAAGTGTTTTTGATACGAACACAAAAAACTAGCTAATAATAATTCATTTCTAGTATACTCCTTGTTATTATTAATGTTAATTTATTTGATAAAAGTCTAAGAGGAAGTACTTTGATTAGATTTTTAGGTAAAATGTATTTAATAAATACTAGAAATAAACGCTACACATTCAACAGCCCCCATTACGATAGTTATATCCTGTGTCGGGGTCCGGAAACATACATAATGACGAGGAAAAACACACCCAGACCGGAACACATGCCTGTATGGTCAATACAAACATTTGCTCCGAGCGAGAATAAAATGTGCGACCTGTGGCGCTTTGCTACCGTTCGCTACCGTTGCGCCACAACCTCGACATAATTACATAGATACAACGACACAAACAAGCATATTCAATAATTTAGTAAATAAATCCATATTAAATGAGATTAGTAATGAATTATAATTATTTAGTTTATGAAATAAATAATTAGTTTATGAAATATTTTAAATAGAGATCCATTTAAAACCCTACAGTTTGATATTTTTACCACATTTTTTGTAAGCATTCTCTTTGGTTAAGTATATGTTACAATCAAACTCAACAAGTTAAAATTACTTTTGACTGAAAAAAATCAGGCAAAACTAGTTTGGACCGCAGGCTTTCGACAATAAGACCTTGGACTGAAATTACATTCAAAAGTAATTTTGTTATTTTGCCCAATGGAGCTCGTTAAAAGTTGTTTTGACTGATTCCATCAAAATTAGTTTGGACTCTTTGCTTTTGTAACTAGTTTTCTAAAAATGCTATGCCAGAAGTCTTGCTCTATTGTCACCTAATTCAGGTTTATCTAATCTATATCTAAAGCCAGAATGGCTCTGCGTTTGATTGACCAACATCTTCCTAGTAATATTCTTGATATTGTACAAATATTTAACCAGGGTCTACTTATTACTCTTGACCTCTGCAACCCTAAGGGCGAACCAGTATCTCATTGGGTAAGAGCAATTTACTTATCACGAGTTAACGATTATTATCGCATAGATAACAACCGGGACCGACAGCTTAACATGCTCTCTGAGGCACAGTGGGGGGAGCCACGCGGACAAACGCCCATACCGAAATAGATATTTGTAAGATCAATGCAAACATCTGCTCAAGAGGGAATTGAACCCGCAACCCGCAACTTTTTTTGAGTTAAAAGTACTTTTGACTGGTTAAGAGTTTTCACTGCAACATATATGAATAATTTAATGTAATGTGGTATGTGATCTATGTAACTCATTGTTGGAGCCTCTAGCATGGGTCATTATGTTCTCTAATCTGTTTGTTGTTTCACGGATCATTGAGAATTCGGAAAGATCTGGGAGGTCTAATACTATGTGAGCAGATAGACGCTTGTAAACAGAATTAGTATCTTTTTTATTTCTCCTAGCCTCTTCATATTTCAATTGTTGTTTTAAAAATATTGACTGTTTTAACATCTCCTGGATGTTCTTGAAGCTTGTTGCCGCACCATCCATTGACTTGACTGCACTGTAATTAAAAAAATACTATAATAATTGTCACAGGAAAATTATAAATGCTGCCAAGTATAATGTTAAATAAATGCCTAAAAAATAAAACATTTGTAATAATTTAAATTTAAGCTATTTTATTATTATATGTGTCAAAAATTAAAACCAAAATCTAAAACTTGTGCATTTTTAGATGCTTTATTTGAATTTTCAAATGAATTTTATTACTTATTGCTTAATGTATTGCAGTGTGAAATATTCTACCGGACAACTGTATTGTAACAGTGGAACAGGTTTTATTGAAATTTGGCACAGATATAGATTGCTATCTAGATTAACACATAGGATTATCATGGAAAAATGTTAAATTCCCAATAAAAACGAATTTCAACCAACTATTTAGTTGTCTTACAATAAGTATGCCTTATTACAAAACATTACAACACAAAGCCACGCACTAGTATAAACATAATTGTAATATCTTCACTGGTGGTAGGTCTTTAGTTGCAAAAGGCCGGCTAGGTAGGTACCACCGCAGTGTCCAATATTCTGCCGCCAAATAGTAGTGCTTAGGCACTACTGTGTTCCGGTTTGAAGGGCATTGTACGCTAGTGAAATTACTGGGCGAACGAGATTTAAGAACTTATATCTCGAGGTTGGCAACGCGTGAGTGGCACCTACTAATGGTGCTGCAAGCGCTCATAGGCTGCGGCAGCCACTTACCATCAGGTGGGCCGTATGCTTGTTTGCCAACTTCTAACATAAAAAAATAAAAATAAAAATCATACCTCAAAGCATATTCTACATCATAACATCTGCCTTGTAATTCATGCTGTAGTTTTGTAACCTCTACTCTTCTCTCCACCATGGGTGGTAAAGCCTTTCTTACATGTTCCTGTAACCTATACAACGCTAGTGATGGTTCGTTCGCTACGATGTGCATGTTTTCTGATATACGTTCAGCAGCTATTAACAAGAGAAATAAGATAATGTACATAATATTCTCAACATCAAAATAATACGTTTAACTTAAAATGCCGAGTTCACTCCGTTAACGAGAGACTTGTGGATTCGATCCTGATGCGCTTGGGCTTTTATCGTAAGTACAACACAAGCTACGAGCTTATTTGAAGGTGCAATAGTAGTATTAGAAGTGAATTAAAAAGCATTGCTTTTACTTTAGTGTTTATTATTTACCTTTCTTAGCTTTCGATTCCAAATCTGCATCACCTTGATAGACGAACGCCATAACGCTAAATCTATAGAATAATCAGTGATTTTCTTAAAATGTAAACATAAGGCTTAAGTTTTAAATGAACTATTAAACATCAACAACGTTAAAAATGTAGAGGATTTTCTTAATTTGTAGAACACTACAATTTTATTTAAAAAAAAATAATTGTTTTTATAGGACGTTTCTTCAGAACTTTAGAAGTTTTTTGAATTTTAGAAACACAATTTCACAAAAATAACAAACAACAATAACGAAAATTGAATTGTCAAACATTTGACATGAACTGGGCTTCCAGCTGTAGCATCACAGGTTAGTACAAATATTTTGCATTGGCAAATTATGTATATACATTATACAATCAATCAATTATGTAGGTATAAATTATGTATATAAATTACTATAATTATAACTATTGGCATAAACGGTAAACTAAGACCACTGACCTCTATAGTATGGACTGCAGTCTATGTATTGTATTGAAATTTGTAAAACTTGAAGGATACATTGCTATTCTCTGTAATAGAGCATTAGCACCACCCTTGGATAAAAGATTTTCACACCACCAAATAGCTAGAACTACAGAAACTGAGTTAGTATGACCGCATTCAGCAGAATTGTGTGATTTTAGCAGAATAATATAATAAAAACTGCAATACAATATCAGCAGAATCATAGCATTTACACATTATCTAAGTTTATTTAAATTACGTTATTTACATTAAAAAAACCACAATTTTAGGGTTCTGTATATAAAAAAGGTAAGGGTTCTGCCCGTGTAATTTCGTCATATCCACCCGTCCTTTTGCCTGGTTTTACTGTCTATAATAATCCAGCTGTTCATCCTATAGCCCTGGCCTCCGGCCGTTTCATCGTTCAGCTGAGGTGTAATACTCTGGTAAGATGATTTAACAAGCGAGGCTACGCATTGATATCTGTACTTATGATATTTAATTTCTACAAATAAACCAAACAAACCGTTTTTAAAATAAAGTCGGTTCCCCAGAAGGAGGACCCACTATTGCATTGCGGGGGGGTTGATTTCTACGACTATCCCTAATGCGGATAACTCGAACTGACGCGTCCGTTTTTGTAAATGGGGACTGCGTACGCGCCACCCCCTATTTTTGTTTTAGATGTCAAACCGACTAAAGTAAGGCTAATATAATAAAATAAAAAGCCATAAAACAGTTCATGATTTTTAGGGTTTCGGTAATAAATATGTAAGCCGTGTCCAGTTGTTAAAGAGATGTATAACAATTTATATCACATATTATTTTTTTCATTTTAATTATTTTTAAATTCTGCAACACAATCAATGCAAACACAAATTAGGTAGGACAATACACAGTGCTAAAATCAAATAATCGATGGGCTACCTTGCGTTTCTTATCAATATGTCACATGTCATTATCACCTACTATTTTTCAAATTAGCTACGCTTTATTATTGTTTATTTATCAATTAAAATAATTATAATTTACTTTAACGAAGTGAAGGACGTCGCTCTAGATACAGCAGATAATTAGGTGATTATAGATACCACTCTAGGATTATCACTTTCAATAATCATGATTTTTTTTCGACGTATTAATCACTTCATTCAACGAGAAAAGCATTTTAAATTATAGTTCCGTTTGCTTCATATCTCTATAGATAACACAATCAGTATATTCAAACCATAGAATTGATTTGTACAATTATTATTATTTTTTGGTGTTTATTTTAAACAAGCAAGACATATTTATTTGCTGCTTTGGTGAAATATATATAACGACATTCAGTATATCCTTTTAATTTTTCTTGTCGATTAACGGTTAAATAATGATGGTAAGTAGTAAGTAGTTTGAAGTAAATATGTGTCCCAGTTGTGTGTGCTTACAGTAAAAATCGTTTATTTTACAGTCTTCAAGAGGAAATAGTATTTTAAGAAATGTGTTAAATCCTATGTTACCAATTAACATGTTACTGAGATTGTATTCAATATGTGTCTTGCTTGTGGATCTTGTATGGGTGGTCATGAACACAATATATGCTGTTTTACAAGCTACCTATGAGATCTTCAAACCACCTCCTTTGAAATCTGTAGAAGATGAAACAGTTATGGTAAGAAACAAAAATTTTACTGCTACCCACATTTATTACAAAGCTTAAAATGTTTTTTAAGTAATACATTTTTTTTGTGATTGTTGTAATAATAAATCATTTAAGAAGGTGAAGTAAAAAAGTTTTTCTACAATTTCTAAGACTACTGAAAGCTATACATATTATCATAATCTTTTCTAATATTTTATACAGGTTATAGGTTCTGGTAGGGGTGTAGGCCGAGAGATAGCAATACAACTTGCATTCCTGGGTGCGAAAGTTGTTTGTGTTGATAATGATGAGTCTAATAACACCAAGACCGTAGCATACATTAATCGCAAAGGAGGTACTGCTTTGGCGTTCACCAGTGATGTCACCAAGAAGGAAAATGTGGATTATTTGACTGAGGAAGTGAGGAAAGAAGTGGGTTTTATAAGCATGATGTTCTATTGTTGTGGCATCCCTAGTACGAGAGCTTTAATGACACAGCCTCCGCAGGATATACATGACACCTTAGACCTTACCCTGTCATCATATTTTTGGGTTGGTATTAATTTCCGTTAAAAGTATTAGCTTTAAAGTATCATCACAGTTGTTACGATCCACCTGCAGCTGCAGTCAAATGGAGTAATAAACCTATAACAAAAATGCATTTAACATACATATTTTAAGTGGAAAAGCATAGTGTTTAAATACCATTACTTTAAATAATATCATACATCTCCTTTGATTAGAATATATTTAATATATATTTAATATATTTAATTTATAGAATGTATTTGAATTATAATTTAGTGACAAAATTTAATATACAAAATTTAAAACATTTCCAGCTTATAGAAAATTTCTTGCCAGAAATGAAAGCCAGGAACCATGGCCATATTGTAGCTCTGACATCAGTTGCTGGTTTGAGTCACATCAAAGATCAAATGCCATTGAGTATTGCACAATTTGCTGTGCAGGGTCTTATGGAGTCACTCACAGAAGACCTTAGAATTCATAAGGTTAACGGAGTATTTGTGACTCTAATACATATTTATCCCTTCATTGTTGAAGATAGTTCAGATTTAAGACTGAAGTAAGTAATTTTTAATTCATTGTACATTGTACATTTTCATTCATAATTAAGAATTGTACTTTATTTGAGTAAATTCATTATCTTACTGGTACTACTGTACTGGTAAAAGCTAATGGTGCATCCACAGAGCAATTGCATTTTGTGGCGCAATGTTGCCAAGTGTTTTTAGCCAACATTAAATAAATGTTATTTGCTTTTAGGAATGTTGCCCAACATTTGGGAATAAGCAACATGTAGTACATTGCTAGAATATTGTAAACATATGCTGCAATAGCAAAAAGTGCTTCCAAATCTTAAAGTATATTACTGTGATGCGTATGTTGTTCCCTAAAATGTAACTGCAGTGTGTATGTGCCACAAATAAACAATTGTTACAAATTAAAAAAACTGATAAAGATTTGCCTTGTAAGCTGTAATCTTATCTAACACTAATGTCCAACAATATTATGTTGTTAAGGTCAAGAGCAGAAAAAATAAAAGTTATAACGAGTTCTTATCTAATAAAATACATTGTGATAACAGTGTCTAGCAACTAATTGCATTAAAATTGCATCTCAAGTAATAGCAAATCACTCAATGCTTGCTGTTAACGTTACCCCCATTTAAAATTTTATCAGATGTTCTCCCTGGTCAGTTTTGTCCAAACAAAGAAATCTAGAAAGACTGTTTTAATAATAAACATTACTTCGAATAATTTTTTATCAAAATTTTTATTATATATAATTTTATATAGGCCTATGATTTGACTTATTGTTATTTAGTTTTAAATTTTTTTATTAACCTCCACAGTGCGGAGAGACCTGGAAGACTTTAGGCTTTAGACTTTCGGAAACGTTATAAGCTATGAATGTTCAACCATGCTGTTTTTAATCATGAAATAATTATCTACATAAAATTAATTGTGTAATAATGTGCGGGATAGCGTTACTAAAAATGATTGAACAATATCATACTTAAATTAGATTAATAGTTATGTAGAATTAATAGTGTATAGCATTAATGTATAGAAATATTATCGGATAAGTTCATAAGATTAGGCAATTAAGTATGTGTAATAGTTATAGGATAGTAAATTACTTAATATAATATAATACTTATGTACATAATTAGTATAAATCGTAATATTGGGTATTAGTTATAAATTGTAAGACGCCAAATGTAGGCTGGTGATTGGTCAGCCAATCACGCACGAGTAATCATTAGTTAAAATGGCGGCCATGACGGAACGCCAGATGGAGGCACCTGATTGGTCGGTCAATCAGAGCATCAGAGCTAAGGTGGGAAGCATGTGTATAAATACGACGGTTCGTGAGTACACGGTATCAGTCGACTTCCGTCTTCAGATCATTAAACATTAAAATTCATTCAAGAGTTTTATTGTGAAATCCAGCGCCAAAAGATGTACTACCCTGTACATTAATGGTCCTTCAGAAGCGCGGATCTGAAGAACTCTTTGAAGAATCCCGAAGGAAGAAAAGACGGGATCGACGATCCAAGCCTACGTCGACGCAAGCCTCAACGTACTTGAAGAAAGTATAGAAGACCGGAGAGCGCATCTTACTAGTTGCCCGATCCAAGTCTACCTCGACGCAAGCCTTGAAGAAATTATAGAAGACCGGAAGACGCAGCTTACTAGTTGCCCGATTGAAACATATGTCGTCGCAAGCCTAAAGAAGCTATAGAACACCGGAGGGCGTAGCTTACTAGTTGCCCGAGTTACTAGCTGTGCGAACAAAACCTAGGACTCTGCGAACATTCGAAGGCGAAGATCAGAAGTGATATCATCGATTCATAAGAGAATTCGTCGAATTATAGAAGTTATCGAAGTATATAGAAGATTCATCGAATTATAGAAGATTTGAACGATGCCGATCACACGCCAAGAAAAGAATCGAAGAACACCTTCAGAACAAACTCCGACTACATCGGAGGGTACCACCGCTACCACGACAACCGACACTAGTACAGAAACAGGCACGACTTCTTCAGGTACAAGGACGGCTACGACGGAAGATACGGCGGCTACCTCCGCTACGACGGCGTCCTCTGCCGTTGCACCTGCGACAATCGAAAAACCGAACGCTGCGAATACGAACACGCCTTCTACAGCGCCGACAATTCCCGCCGACGCAGCACAGATGAATCCACCCACGACGACGGCGGTATCTATGATGAAGGAACGCACTCAAAATATAGAAACCTCAACAGTAAGGATGAAGCGAACCTTCAAAGAAACAAAACAGAAATCCGATGAAGCCCGCCGCATCGATCAAACCAATAGAAAAGGATCATCGACACATAGTAAAACAAAGGCCTACAGAATAGCCAAGGCAAAGGAGGAGTTGCTCCGTCTACAAGTCGAACTGGCCGCGGCCCGTCTCACCGCAATGGAAGCAGACGAAATCGACACAGACATAGAAGAACTAGACGAAGATGACGCCTCCGTCCACTCTAAAACCGATGCTAATAGAAGAGTAGACGTCTGGCTGAAAGAACAACCTCGCCCCATGCTAGCCATCACCGAGACACAACATTACCCTCTTATAGAGGAACCGGTGGTCGGCAGCACAAGGCAAAAGAATCACCATGAGGGGCGCGATAAACCTGATTCACCGGCGGGAGGAGCCCAGCCAGGCATAACAGAATTAGCCGAAGCGATCACACTTGCTGTCAAATCAGTTCAAAGACCCAAGTTCATCGAACTACCGATCTTCGGAGGATCACATCATGAATGGCTACCCTTTCGAGCCGCCTACTATGAAACCGCAAACATGCTTAGCTCAGTAGAAAATACTAATCGCCTACGTAGAAACCTGAAGGGTAAAGCAAAGGAAGCAGTAGAAGGACTTCTCATCACAAGCGCAAACCCTACAGTGATAATGGACACCCTAGAATCGAGATTTGGAAGACCAGGGTCCATAGCTATGGCAGAAATTGAGACACTACGGGGATTACCGCGACTCACAGAGTCACCACGAGACATCTGCATCTTTGCTACAAAAGTATCTAATGTAGTAGCAACGCTGAAGTCTCTGAGCTGTATACATTATATGTACAATCCAGAAGTATCGAAGACGATCATCGATAAGCTTACGCCGATACTGCGCTATCGATTTTACGACTTTTCAACGACCCAACCGAAGGAAGATCCTGACCTCTCGAAGATAGAAAAGTTTCTTAAGAAAGAAGCGGAACTATGCGGTCCTTACGCTTCACCCGAGCAAGTAACACAATACCAATCAGGCGTACAACAAAGGAAAATACAAAGGATTCACAACGTTGCAGAAAAATCATATACACCGA
Source organism: Hestina assimilis (assembly GCA_023373885.1). NCBI lineage: Eukaryota > Metazoa > Arthropoda > Insecta > Lepidoptera > Nymphalidae > Hestina > Hestina assimilis. The sequence continues at coordinate 3,269,815 of CM041740.1, read as the reverse complement.
GATGCCCTATATGCAACAAAGAGGGACACATTACATCGGAATGTGAACAATTCAAGAATCTAGACTCGAACGGGAAATGGGATATAGCGAAATCTAAATATCTATGCTTCAGATGTCTTCGTTATCGAAACAGAACACATAAATGCCGAACCAACGTGTGTGGGATCAACAACTGCAAGAGCTACCATCACAGAGTGCTTCATTATGATAAAACAGAGAAAAGAGAAAACGAGGAAGCGACAGAAGTCATTAACTCTGCGTGGACAATAAGAAAGAAGCAATCATACCTTAAAATTATCCCAGTCCAAGTAAAAGGTCCTAAAGGAACGGTCAACACCTACGCCTTGATGGATGATGGCTCGACGGTCACTCTAGTCGACGACGGTGTGGCTACACGAATAGGAGCAACAGGACCGATCGACCCACTAAACATAGAAACGATTAATGACTTAAAAACATCCGAATCGGCTTCAAGAAGAGTCAACATAAAACTAAGAGGTCTCAACGAACAGGAAGAGGAAATACAAGCGCGGACAGTAAGGAATTTACACGTCTCTTCGCAACAAGTACCGAAGAAGCTAGTAGATGAATGCGAACACCTGCAAAGCATTCGCGATTATCTAGTGTATGCTAATGTAAAACCACACGTGTTGATCGGTCAAGACAACTGGCATCTATTGATAACAACAGAAATCAAAAAAGGAAACAGGAACCAACCAGTCGCCTCTTTGACTCCACTGGGCTGGGTTCTACACGGGAGCCAAACTAGAACGATCGGACACAGCGTCGACTTCGTGTCACACGTCAGAGACAACGACGAAGACAACTTGGAGAGTCTCATCAAACAATACTTCGAGATGGACGCGCTCGGTATACAGCCAAAGAAACCGAAAGCTGACCCGGAAGAAAAGGCATTACGCATCCTAGAAAGAACAACGAACAAAATAGAAGAAGGAAGATTTGAAACCGGCCTTCTATGGCGTAAAGAAGACGTCACGTTTCCAGACAATTATTGTAACTCACTAAACCGCCTCCTCAATATAGAAAAGAAAATAGATAGAGACCCTAAGCTTAAGATAAAATATTATGAACAAATGGAAGCCCTCATCATGAAGGGATACGCAGAGCCCGCTCCTAAACAGAAGACACCAGGCAAGACGTGGTACCTACCGCATTTCGCAGTCATCAACCCAATGAAACCTGACAAGCTAAGAGTCGTACACGACGCAGCGGCAAAAACCAGGGAAGTAGCTCTCAACGATATGCTACTCAAAGGACCCGATCTACTACAGTCATTACTGGGAGTCGTGATGCGCTTCAGACAACATGAGATAGCAGTAACAGCAGATATTAAAGAAATGTTCATGCAAGTGAAGCTACGAGTCGAAGATAGAGACGCCCTTCGCTACCTATGGCGCGGAGACCGAAGAGACAACAAGCTTCCGGAGGAATACAGAATGACATCCTTGATATTCGGCGCATCTTGCTCCCCATCAACGGCGATCTACGTCAAGAATCTAAACGCCAAGCAACATGAACATAGTCACCCAGAAGCAGCAACCGCCATCATACAGAAACACTACGTCGATGACTACTTAGACAGCTTTAGAAGCCTAGAAGACGCAATTCGCGTCACGAAGAGCGTTTGTGACATACACTCTAAGGCCAGCTTTGAACTAAAGCAATGGAAATCAAACTCACGATGTCTGCTAAAGGCGCTAGGTGAAATTCAGCCTACGGAAGACGTGGAACTACACAGAACAGAAGAAAAGGCGGAGCGCGTACTAGGCGTTATATGGAAGACAAACACAGACGAGTTCACCTTCAATCTCGACTTGACTCGTATCGCACCGAAACTCATCACCGAGAAAACACCGACGAAAAGAGAAGCACTAAGAGTAGTCATGTCTCTCTTCGACCCACTGGGCTTTGCCTCACCCGTCACGATAAGAGCTAAACAGCTACTACAAGAGGTGTGGCGAAGAGGTATATCGTGGGACGACGAACTCGATAAAGATCTCGGAGAACAATGGCAAGATTGGTTGATTCACCTTAGAAACCTGAGCAACGTGACGATTCCGAGGAAATATCTCAAGTACAGCGACGCCACATCACTACAACTGCACGTATTTACGGATGCAAGTGAAGCGGCCTACGCGGCCGTCTTATTCTGGCGCGCAGTCACACCGAACGGTGAAATAAGCCTGTCTCTCATTATGGCTAAGGCGAAAGTAGCACCATTGAAACTAACATCGATTCCGAGATTAGAATTACAAGCAGCGGTCATGGGAGCTAGACTAGCCGAAATAGTTATCGAAGAACATGAAAGAAAACCGGACTGCAAAATAATATGGACAGACAGCAAGACGGTACTCTCTTGGGTACGGACCGGATCTCGGTCGTACAAGCCCTATGTTGCACATCGCCTAGCAGCAATAGAAGAAACTTCAAAGGTCAATGAATGGCGTTGGGTACCTACAAAACTAAACGTGGCAGACGACGCCACACGGAACGTTCCCGCAACATTCAACAAGGATCACCGTTGGTACAGGGGACCGGAGTTCCTCTATGAAAAGGAAGATGAATGGCCGACAGAAGCACTCGTAAGAGAAGAATTAGAACCATCCGGTGAAGAACGAGTAAACTACGTGACAGACGATAAAAAAGCAAAACTCGCAGAAGCATTACCTGATATATCTCGTTTCTCAAGTTGGGATAGACTCAGATATTCAACAGCAAGAGTCTTACACTTCATTCAGCTCTGCAGGGGTACAAAGCATAGCGTAAATTTCCGACGCGCTAAGAAAAATAAAGAAACCGACCCCACCTGGAAGAAAGTCAATAAACCGAGGATAACACAACAGCACACATCAAAACCTACAGCTCTCTCAGAAAAAAGGTTTCTCCCAGTCTCAGCAGAGAACCTTAAAAGAGCAGAAGAACTCCTGATGCGTTCATCACAGGAAAGATCATTCATGGAAGAAATAGAATCGTTAAAAAACAATAAAGCGATTCCTAAAGATAGCCGTCTCTATCAGTTAAGCGTAGAGTACAGAGACGAGACTATCAGACTCCGGAGCCGCATAGCAGCGACTGAAGATGTGACTGACCGCGTCAAGAGCCCTATAATACTCGACGGAGACGATCAGACCGTAAAGTTATGGGTCAAGGCCATACACATTCAACTCCATCACGCAGGAATAGAAGCCACAGTCAACGAATGCAGACAACAGTACTGGGTATTGCGCATACGTCCAGTCACAAGAATGGTTATAAAACGATGTTTGTTTTGTCGAATGAAGACTCAAGTACCACCGCATCCAAGAACCGGAAACCTACCAGCGTGTCGTCTAGCACATCATAAGAGACCCTTCACATACACCGGAGTAGATTATTTCGGACCATTGTCTGTAACCGTCGGGCGAACACGACAGAAAAGGTATGCAGTAATATTCACATGCCTTACCGTACGAGCCATTCACCTAGAGATAGCCGGCTCCCTAAACGCTGATTCAGCGGTGATGGCTCTGAGGAGAATGATAGCACGCCGAGGAAGCCCCACGGAAATATGGTCAGATAATGGTACAAACCTAAAAGCAGCCGACAGAGAACTCCGACAAGCAATAGACGAAGCGACAGCTGGGGAAGCAGCAAAACGAACTATCACCTGGAGATATATTCCCCCAGGAGCTCCGTTCATGGGCGGAGCCTGGGAAAGAGTGGTCCGTTCAGTGAAGACTGCACTCTCAGCGACTCTTCATGAACGACATCCGACGGAGGAAGTACTCTCAACCCTACTGACAGAGGTGGAGTACACGGTGAACAGTCGACCACTGACGCACGTGTCAGTAGACCTAGAAGACCCAGAAGCATTGACACCGAACCACTTCCTTCTTGGCGGACCCGGCCGAGTACCACAGCCAGGGACCTTCGATGACACGGACGTCATCTCCAAGTCAACGTGGCGCTCATCACAAAGATTAGCGGACATATTCTGGGAGCGCTGGGTGAAGGAATACCTACCGGAACTTCAACACCGGCGGGAGCCACGCGGGCGAGGACCCGGAGTAAAAGTCGACGACCTGGTGCAAGTAGTCGATGCGAATCTACCACGCAACGTATGGATCCGAGGCAGAGTCATCGCTACATATCCGGGGCCCGACAACATCACGCGCACAGTGGACGTGAAGACGAGAGGAGGAGTACTACGGAGACCAGTACGAAAACTTGTAGTCCTGCCCCTACGAGAAGAAGACGAAGCCGCACCACCGAACGAGGATGCGTCAAAGACGCACGGCGGGAGAGATGTGCGGGATAGCGTTACTAAAAATGATTGAACAATATCATACTTAAATTAGATTAATAGTTATGTAGAATTAATAGTGTATAGCATTAATGTATAGAAATATTATCGGATAAGTTCATAAGATTAGGCAATTAAGTATGTGTAATAGTTATAGGATAGTAAATTACTTAATATAATATAATACTTATGTACATAATTAGTATAAATCGTAATATTGGGTATTAGTTATAAATTGTAAGACGCCAAATGTAGGCTGGTGATTGGTCAGCCAATCACGCACGAGTAATCATTAGTTAAAATGGCGGCCATGACGGAACGCCAGATGGAGGCACCTGATTGGTCGGTCAATCAGAGCATCAGAGCTAAGGTGGGAAGCATGTGTATAAATACGACGGTTCGTGAGTACACGGTATCAGTCGACTTCCGTCTTCAGATCATTAAACATTAAAATTCACTCAAGAGTTTTATTGTGAAATCCAGCGCCAAAAGATGTACTACCCTGTACAAATAATTATAACATTTTAATCCTGTCATAATAATTTCGAATTATCAATAATTTATTTATTATGACTACATATATGTTATTCGCTTTTTTCAGAATACCTAGTTACTTTGGCACAATGACACCTCCGAGAGCCGCAAATTCAATATTAGAAAGTGTTCTACGTAACTACCCAGAAGCATCTGTCCCAAAACATTTACTTTTCATGGGCAACATTCTACGTATTCTTCCGAGAAAAGCAACAGTACTTATTAGAGATTTACTGGACACAGGTGTAGATTTTGCATGATCTGTTTTTAATAAAAAAATTTACTAGTATTTATTAAGGTTCAAGTAACAAATTATTTGTAAAAGAGGCTTCTGTATATTTTTTATATTTAAATTATTTCTTTTATTATTTAAATTGAGAAAAAGTAGTAATAATACATTGAGGCATTCTTTGGATTGTTCATGCCAACTTCATTTTTCTTTTTAATTTAAAAAGTAAACACGAAACAGCACAAATCCTATATATATAATGGCCACACCATTATATTATTTTAGGATCATTTTCTTTATAAATAGGTGTGATAAGTATACTATTATTGCAATACGTATATGCTACTTGATTAAATATATTTAGTTCATTCATAATCATAACCATTCAACATTTATGCGGTTGTAAATTTTTCATAAAAAAGCCAAAAAGGTCTTGTTCAAATGCTTTATTTCATACTAATTTAGTTTAAACTCAATTCAATTATTACTTCAGTGGCTCCTATTAGTGCTAATTATTTAAAATCAACTATTTTATAAATTTTAAGTTTTGTTCTGTAGTTTTGTTTGCTAGATTTATAAAATGATACATGTTCCTCTTTCTAAGAAATAACAATTTTATAATAATACAACAGTAAATAAGTTAAGAAAATCATAAACTTATTTAATACTATGGCCCTTCCACACATACACAATATCATAGACTCGTCGATTCCCTATCGTAAATTCAACACCAAGTCACCAACACAATGGAACGAAGTTCGTCATACACTAACTTCATTCGATATTCGGTTATGATTTGCACAACATACCAGAATGAAGTTAGCGTGTGTTGATGTTGAATTTACGAACGAGCACCAACGAGTTACGAGTCTGACAGAAAGTCTAAAAGTTTATTAAGAATTAACAATTATAATTTTAAATAAATAAAACAACAGTTTTAAAATAATAATTTATGTACCAGCTATAAAAATGTTGTTTGTTTTTTAATCTTTTGATAAATGTTTTAAGATAATATTATTATATGTTGCTGTATACCCATTGTACACCTTTACTAAGAAAATATTGTATGAGTCTTTTACAAAAAAAAAGAGCTATTTTTGTTTTCTTTGTTAGAAGTTTAAGCATTTGATGGTGCATTTATTATGTTATGTAAGATTAAGTAAATCCAATAGAGGCTGACCAAAAATCTTTAAATTTTATAAATATTTTTTAGTAATTTATCTCCTTGTTTCTTTAAAATAAATTTCTTAGATTTCCTTAAAATAATTAATCCAACAATTTTATTTCCTTACATTTAAATAACCTTTAATTATTCTTTAAAATTTTTCTGGATAAATCTGATCAAGTGTTTTTAGATAGATACTACTATACCTACAAAATCGTTATAATATTGTGAAACTGAAAAATACTTGTAGTGTTACCATAATGAAATTTTCGTCTTACTTTTTACCTTTAGAGAAGTGGCAATGTATAAATTGGTATGATAGGCTTAGGCATGATCTTTTGGCTTTACGAAGAATTAAAGATTTTATTGGGATTAATCCTGCCCGCTTAATATCTAAATATCGGACAACGCAACAAAATAATTTCATTTATACTACCACATGTTTGATAATCTACGAGAATGCTATTTTGGAAGCATTTTGTGCCTCATACAATCACTCTGTGGAATGAGCTGCCTTCGTGGCGATCTTTTTGAACCATATACTTACGAGTTTAGACTGTTTTCGATAAAATCCTAAGGCCCTGATACGACATGGAAACTTTCAAGAAAAGAGTAATTCTTTTCTTAAGAGGTCGGCAACGCATCTATATTTCTTCTGGTTTTGAAAATATGCTTTAAAAAAATCCATTCATCCATCCATCCATCCATCCATCTTAAAATTTTCGATCACAGTTCTCGAAATACTATTTAATTTTGTAGGTAACAATGGCGCAACTTTTTGCCATATGACAACATTAATACAATTGTCATCGTATTTACTTTCAATATTTTTGGTAGCGCTAACGCTGTTTTTTTGTTCGTGACTATTTCTGTGTTTTGCGTTTGGTAAAAATAAGAACTTTGCCGAAAATAAGTGTAGTGTTTTTGTCGTTGAGAATATTAATCGGTTCATAAAGTGGTATAGAAGATCGTGCCACTACTTCAAAGCTTTTCGAAGTAAGTTAGTTTATATTATCCTAGCATAGTCTGATACTAACAGTCGATCGATATTACAAAATTTCTCTATAATTTTTATTTTATTTCAATGTTATATGTAAATTAATAAATGAAAAACTTGACAATTAATCTTAAAGTAGAAAATAGTCGATTGTCTATGTGTTGAGATGTCGTAAATAGGTCAGTCTTGTTACAATTTTCAATAACTTATTATGTAGCGATAATTTTAACTTTCTTCTTGTGTAAAGGACAGGAAAGTTTTAAGTTGCAAGTATCTGTGTTTTTGAAGTTTACCATTCTACATTATTGACAAAAGTGTGATGATATATAAGTTATTCTGATACTAGTGTTGTATAACTTTTTTCTTTTTGTTTAGTTTTAATTATTTAATTTTTATTTATTTATTTTATGAAAACAGACAGTACTCTTATTAACATAGACAACATAAAACAGCCCTAAAAAAAAATAGTTTACAATGATTTATAAAAACATATTTAAGTTATTTTAAACAAATTATTTAATAATGATTATAGCCAGCATCTTTATTGTATTAGGAATGATTAGTTTTTTAACCTCATCATCTACTATTTCATCCCCTTCAGGTTTGATTCAGCGACTTAGGCATGAAAACATATCAGACAGCAGTCGAGAGGTGTTTTGCATTTTTCATATTAGTGTTATTATAATATAAACAAGTGAGGTGTGCTCTTGGTTTGTGGCGGGATGAGACTACCTCTACCTGACACAATGATCCTGTAGGGAATAGGTACTGAAAAGACAACCTGCAAATTAATGAAAGTTAAAAATAAGATTTGTTTTAAATAATTTTTTCCTACTAATACATATCAATCTTGCAACAAGTCTCTTATTCCTATTACAAAAGTAATAGAAGGTCGAATGTTTAAACATTTTTTTTTCATTGAAAATCAACTGCTAATCAAATACAGTATGTACAATATAATGAATTAATAATAATTAAGGAAGTACATTATTTAAAATATTTTTAGTGACCTATTTGTAACATTCTAAATTCTTTTTAACACACATTTATTAGCTGAACTTCTATGTATTTATCTGATGTAATCATTCAGCGTAAGTTTCACCATACTTACATTTACATACTTGTTGAAGTCCAATGACAATACAATATCATCGTGACTTAGTCCTAACTTCAGTACCAGGATATGATAAAAATTTTCATGTGTGTAAACATTACACATGTGTGTATTGTTAAACACAAACATCATCAAATCATAATTTTGAATACTGATGTTGAACACAGATGTTGAATATCTTTTGTTTTGTGTTCCTTTTTGTTTCCTAAGGGCACTATTTCATGGCACAAACTGTGATTTAATAAGTCAGGAACTAATTAAGTTCAAGTTAATTTATTTGTTAAAGTGTGGTACAACTTTGGTGTTACAAAAAATCTGCGTCATACATGTTATTGTTATTTATGGTACATAAAATAAGGATTTTTTTAAAACCAATTTATATTACATACTATGTTACATATTACTATGTATTGACTATAGAGTTTGTCGCACGACCGTCGTTTGGAGCCGATCTACGAAACCAATGAAATTTAAATAAATAAATAAATGCTACACATGCAACGGCCCCTATCACTATCCTAAGTGATATCCTGTGTCGGGGGTCTGGAAATGTATGTTTCCAGACAAGGACAAACACACCCAGACCGGAAAACATCCCTGTATGGTCAATATAAACATCTGCTGGAATCGAACCCTCGACGTGTGGCTCTTAAGAAAGGTTCGCTACAGCTGCGCCACAAGGTCGACATGAAATAGCTTAGATTTCCTGATCTCTTTTATATAACTATGGTAAAGTGTGTTAATAAGATAAAAAGAAAAAAATTATAAAAGAAATTGGCAACAAAAATTGACGCGGCCGAAGCTTCAAATAAAGTTTCTTATCATGAAATTTTTGTTAACAATGCAAATAATTTTCTTCCCGATGAATCGTAATAAAAATATATATTTACGAATAAAAATTCGATTAATGTCATTAGACGTTTATAAAAGCTGAGGAACTTCCATTTATCGTTTCGTTGATTAATAGCGTCTTAATGACATAAAGCGTTAGGTATCCGTAATTTATTGTTGATTGGAAACCGAGCGGCTTTATCTGTATTTGTGTTGTATCATCGTATTTCAATGAGTATTTAAACGACAAATGTGCTTTAGAATTTTTACAACATCAATGAAGATAATAACGACACCGTTGTTGAAGTGTGGGTAGCGGAGTCTGCCTTTTGGCAGATAATGTATTGATCTTACAAATGTCCTTGTGGGTCTCCCCATCGTGCCTCGGAGAACACGTGCAGCTGTCGGTCCCGGTTGTTAATTTATTTATTTATTTGGAGCAGTAAACAGTAACACTATATTTTGATAACATGTGTTGATTTGTTGAGAAAAAGTAACAATAATGTAACCCACAACACTATCCACATTTAACTTAAAGTAACAATAAATTACCGCTAAAGGGTTCTATCAAAATTACAATGTGCAGCAAAAGTAATTACTTAATAATAATACACCAAAATAGAAATTGTGTATTATAGTGAGAGTAATTTTGTGCAATTGATTTTTTAAATTTATAAATGGATCATGCAAAAACATCTACATCTATGAATTGTTTATTGTACTCCATTCGGCGCATGGGGGACCGAAGACCTGCGTTCGACCTTACTCGAGGTACTTAGTGCGTAGAGACGAGAAGAGATCCTGCACGAATTTTTCTTTTATTAACACATTGTTGTCACATATCATCTGATAATAATCGTTAACTCTTGATAAGTAAATTACTCTTATCCAATAAGTTACTGGTTCTACTTTAGGTAACGGAGGTCAGATGCCAATCGGTCTGTGACCTGAAGAAGAACTAGTAACCCTGTCAAATCCGGACAAGAGTAATAAACAGACCCTGGGTAAATACTCGTATAGAACCGGGAATAATGCTAGGAAAAAGAAAAAGAATTAAGATAATAATCGTAAGCTTCAATAGCTCAACGCTAAAAGAGCCCGCTTATCGTACCTAACCTTTTCTCTTTTCTTTATATTACTTGGAGAAATGCAGTTACGCATTCGAGCGCCGGGACGGGTGCAATGGCGCAGGAGGTGTGTGGACTCGGAGCTACCCTACCCACTAAAACTCCAAGGTCCCATCTAGCGCCATAGTGGGACGTCGCGGGAACACCGAAGCTTTCTACCGCGACAATTCAACAATCGTACCTAACCCTAGCGCAAGCTACGAGCTTATTTGGAGCGGCAATAGGAGTATCAGTAATGACTTGACAAAGCATTGCTAAAATTCTTTACGAAAGGAGAATATAATTATCATAAATATTAACTTTCTTCTCCATATAAACTTTAATGATGCCAAAGCAAACAGCTCCATATAGTTAGCGGACCATTTTCTGAAATTTGACCTCTAAAGTATATGGCCTAATTGGTCACTAATTGGTCAGTATATATGAATAATTGGTCAGCACTCTGACAAAAGTTACAAACATTTTAAAATTTTAAGTTCACAAAAAAATTTTGGCGGAGCATTTGAATCCTAGACACCAGATCTAAGGTGATTTAAATTGGTCACGTAATGGTCATAATTGGTCACTAGGTCACAGTAATTGGTCAGCCTTGTAACGATCAATATATCACAAAATATCCTCAAATTGGGGTAAAAATACCTTCAACACGATTATAGTGATACACATTTCGTACACAGTTCATACAAAGTCCATTCAAGGTTTTTTCATTTGCTAACACTCTGATCTTAATTGGTCACAATGTCACAGTAATTGGTCAGCCTTGGAACGTCCAATAAATCACAAGATATTCACACATTCGGTGTAAAAATAAATACCTTGCACACGATTTTAGTGATACACGGCTTGTACACGGATCATACAAAGTCCGTTCACAGTTTTTTTAACTGTTCACACTCTGGTCATAATTGATCACTAAGTCACAGTAATTGGTCAGCCTTGAGACGACCAATACATCACAAAGTATTGGCACACAGTGCATAAAAATATCTTTTACTGCATTATAGTCATACCTGGCTCGTAAACAGTTCATACAAACTTCATGCAAGGTTTTTTATGTGGTAACACTCTGATCTTAATTGGTCACTACGTCACAATAATTGGTCAGGCTTGGATAAATATTTATATCAGAGTTTATTCGCACATAGAGTAGAAAAATACCTCGCACAAGAATATAGTCATACACGGCCTGTACACGGTTAATACAAAGTCTTTTCAAGGTTTTTTAACTGGCCACACTCTGATCTTAATTGGTCACTAGGTTCCAGTAATTGGTCAGCCTTGGATAAATAATTGTATCAGAGTTTATTCGCACAAAGAGTATAAAATACCTCGTACACGAATATAGTCATACACGGCTTGTACACGGTTCATACAAAGTCTATTCAAGGTTTTTACCTGGTCACACTATGATCTTAATTGGTCACTAGGTCCCAGTAATTGGTCAGCCTTGGATAAATAATTGTATCAGAGTTTATTCGCATAAAGGGTATAAAAATACCTCGTACACGAATATAGTCATACACGGCTTGTACACGGTTCATACAAAGTCTATTCAAGGTTTTTAACTGGTCACAATTTGATCTTAATTGGTCACTAGGTCCCAGTAATTGGTCAGCCTTGGATAAATAATTGTATCAGAGTTTATTCACATAAAAAGTATAAAATACCTTGCACACGAATATAGTCATACACGGCTTGTACACGGTTTATACAAAGTCTATTCAAGGTTTTTTACCTGGTCACACTCTGATCTTAATTGGTCACTAGGTCCCAGTAATTGGTCAGCCTTGGATAAATAATTGTATCAGAGTTTATTCGCATAAAGAGTATAAAAATACCTCGTACACGAATATAGTCATACACGGCTTGTACACGGTTCATACAGAGTCTATTCAAGGTTTTTAACTGGCCACACTCTGATCTTAATTGGTCACTAGGTTCCAGTAATTGGTCAGGCTTGGATAAATAATTGTATCAGAGTTTATTAGCATAAAGAGTATAAAAATACCTCGTACACGAATATAGTCATACACGGCTTGTACACGGTTCATACAAAGTCTGTTCAAGGTTTTTTTAACTAGTCACACTCTGATCTTAATTGGTCACTAGGTCCCAGTAATTGGTCAGCCTTGGATAAATAATTGTATCAGAGTTTATTCGCATGAAGAGTATAAAATACCTCGTACACGAATATAGTCATACACGGCTTGTACACGGTTCATACAAAGTCTATTCAAGGTTTTTAACTGGTCACAATCTGATCTTAATTGGTCACTAGGTCCCAGTAATTGGTCAGCCTTGGATAAATAATTGTATCAGAGTTTATTCACATAAAAAGTATAAAATACCTCGCACACGAATATAGTCATACACGGCTTGTACACGGTTTATACAAAGTCTATTCAAGGTTTTTTACCTGGTCACACTCTGATCTTAATTGGTCACTAGGTCCCAGTAATTGGTCAGCCTTGGATAAATAATTGTATCAGAGTTTATTCACATAAAAAGTATAAAATACCTCGCACACGAATATAGTCATACACGGCTTGTACACGATTTATACAAAGTCTATTCAAGGTTTTTTACCTGGTCACACTCTGATCTTAATTGGTCACTAGGTCCCAGTAATTGGTCAGCCTTGGATAAATATTTATATCAGAGTTTATTCGCACATAGAGTAGAAAAATACGTCGCACAAGAATATAGTCATATATGGCTTGTACACGGTTCATACAAAGTCTATTCTAGGTGCTTTTAACTGGTCACACTCTGTTTATAATTGATCAATAAGTCACAGTAATTGGTCAGCCTTGAGACGATCAATACATCACAAGATACTCGCACATTGGGTGTAAAAATACCTTGCACAAAATTGCAGTCATACACGGCTCGTGCCCGGATCCTACAAAGTCCATTCAAGGTTTTTTTATTTAGTAATACGTTCATCATGAATTGTAACTTGGGCACAGTAACTGGTCAGCTTTGAATCGACCAATATATCACAAGATATCGGCACGTTAGGCGTAATCATACCTTGCACACCAATATGGTCATACACGCCTTGAACAAGGCTGACCAATTACTGTGACGTAGTGAACAGTTAAGATCAGAGTGCTACCAAACAAAACAACTTCGATGTATCTTTGTATGAACCGTGTACAAGCCGTGTATGACTATATTCTTGTGCGAGGTATTTTTATACTCTTTATGCGAATAAATTCTGATACAATTATTTATCCAAGCCTGACCCATTACTGGGACCTAGTGACCCATTAAGATCAAAGTGTGGCCAGTTAAAAAAACTTTGAATAGACTTTGTATGAACCGTGTACAGGCCGTGTATGACTATATTCTTGTGCGAGGTATTTTTATACTCTTTATGCTAATAAACTCTGATACAATTATTTATCCAAGCCTGACCAATTACTGGGACATAGTGACCAATTAAGATCAGAGTGTGGCCAGTTAAAAAAACATTGAATAAACTTTGTATGAACCGTGTACAAGCCGTGTATGACTATATTCTTGTGCGAGGTATTTTTCTACTCTATGTGCGAATAAACTCTGATATAAATATTTATCCAAGCCTGACCAATTACTGGGACCTAGTGACCAATTAAGATCAGAGTGTGGCCAGTTAAAAAACCTTGAATAGACTTTGTATGAACCGTGTACAAGCCGTGTATGACTATATTCGTGTACGAGGTATTTTTATACTCTTTATGCGTATAAATTCTGATACAATTATTTATCCAAGCCTGACCAATTACTGGGACCTAGTGACCCATTAAGATCAGAGTGTGGCCAGTTAAAAAAACTTTGAATAGACTTTGTATGAACCGTGTACAGGCCGTGTATGACTATATTCTTGTGCGAGGTATTTTTCTACTCTATGTGCGAATAAACTCTGATATAAATATTTATCCAAGCCTGACCAATTATTGTGACGTAGTGACCGATTAAGATCAGAGTGTAACTAGTTAAAAAAACCTTGAATAGACTTTGTATGAACCGTGTACAAGCCATGTATGACTATATTCGTGTACGAGGTATTTTTATACTCTTTATGCTAATAAACTCTGATACAATTATTTATCCAAGCCTGACCAATTACTGGGACCTAGTGACCCATTAAGATCAGAGTGTGGCCAGTTAAAAAACTTTGAATAGACTTTGTATGAACCGTGTAAAGGCCGTGTATGACTATATTCTTGTGCGAGGTATTTTTCTACTCTATGTGCGAATAAACTCTGATATCAATATTTATCCAAGCCTGACCAATTATTGTGACGTAGTGACCGATTAAGATCAGAGTGTAACTAGTTAAAAAAACCTTGAATAGACTTTGTATGAACCGTGTACAAGCCATGTATGACTATATTCGTGTACGAGGTATTTTTATACTCTTTATGCTAATAAACTCTGATACAATTATTTATCCAAGCCTGACCAATTACTGGGACCTAGTGACCAATTAAGATCAGAGTGTGACCAGTTAAAAAACCTTGAATAGACTTTGTATGAACCGTGTATAAGCCGTGTATGACTATATTCTTGTACGAGGTATTTTATACTCTTTATGCGAATAAACTCTGATACAATTATTTATCCAAGGCTGACCAATTACTGGGACCTAGTGACCAATTAAGATCAGAGTGTGACTAGTTAAAAAAACTTGAATAGACTTTGTATGAACCGTGTACAAGCCGTGTATGACTATATTCGTGTACGAGGTATTTTATACTCTTCATGCGAATAAACTCTGATACAATTATTTATCCAAGGCTGACCAATTACTGGGACCTAGTGACCAATTAAGATCAGAGTGTGACTAGTTAAAAAAACCTTGAACAGACTTTGTATGAACCGTGTACAAGCCGTGTATGACTATATTCGTGTACGAGGTATTTTTATACTCTTTATGCGAATAAACTCTGATACAATTATTTATCCAAGGCTGACCAATTACTGGGACCTAGTGACCAATTAAGATCAGAGTGTGACCAGGTAAAAAACCTTGAATAGACTTTGTATAAACCGTGTACAAGCCGTGTATGACTATATTCGTGTGCAAGGTATTTTATACTTTTTATGTGAATAAACTCTGATACAATTATTTATCCAAGGCTGACCAATTACTGGGACCTAGTGACCAATTAAGATCAAATTGTGACCAGTTAAAAAAACCTTGAATAGACTTTGTATGAACCGTGTACAAGCCGTGTATGACTATATTCGTGTACGAGGTATTTTTATACCCTTTATGCGAATAAACTCTGATACAATTATTTATCCAAGGCTGACCAATTACTGGGACCTAGTGACCAATTAAGATCAGAGTGTGACCAGGTAAAAAACCTTGAATAGACTTTGTATGAACCGTGTACAAGCCGTGTATGACTATATTCGTGTACGAGGTATTTTATACTCTTTGTGCGAATAAACTCTGATACAATTATTTATCCAAGGCTGACCAATTACTGGAACCTAGTGACCAATTAAGATCAGAGTGTGGCCAGTTAAAAAAACCTTGAAAAGACTTTGTATTAACCGTGTACAGGCCGTGTATGACTATATTCTTGTGCGAGGTATTTTTCTACTCTATGTGCGAATAAACTCTGATATAAATATTTATCCAAGCCTGACCAATTATTGTGACGTAGTGACCAATTAAGATCAGAGTGTTACCACATAAAAAACCTTGCATGAAGTTTGTATGAACTGTTTACGAGCCAGGTATGACTATAATGC
The DNA here is from genome assembly GCA_023373885.1 of Hestina assimilis. NCBI lineage: Eukaryota > Metazoa > Arthropoda > Insecta > Lepidoptera > Nymphalidae > Hestina > Hestina assimilis. The sequence goes on along the minus strand of CM041740.1, from coordinate 3,253,764 downwards.
AGTAAAAGATATTTTTATGCACTGTGTGCCAATACTTTGTGATGTATTGGTCGTCTCAAGGCTGACCAATTACTGTGACTTAGTGATCAATTATGACCAGAGTGTGAACAGTTAAAAAAACTGTGAACGGACTTTGTATGATCCGTGTACAAGCCGTGTATCACTAAAATCGTGTGCAAGGTATTTATTTTTACACCGAATGTGTGAATATCTTGTGATTTATTGGACGTTCCAAGGCTGACCAATTACTGTGACATTGTGACCAATTAAGATCAGAGTGTTAGCAAATGAAAAAACCTTGAATGGACTTTGTATGAACTGTGTACGAAATGTGTATCACTATAATCGTGTTGAAGGTATTTTTACCCCAATTTGAGGATATTTTGTGATATATTGATCGTTACAAGGCTGACCAATTACTGTGACCTAGTGACCAATTATGACCATTACGTGACCAATTTAAATCACCTTAGATCTGGTGTCTAGGATTCAAATGCTCCGCCAAAATTTTTTTGTGAACTTAAAATTTTAAAATGTTTGTAACTTTTGTCAGAGTGCTGACCAATTATTCATATATACTGACCAATTATGACCAATTAGTGACCAATTAGGCCATATACTTTAGAGGTCAAATTTCAGAAAATGGTCCGCTAACTATATGGAGCTAAAGCAAACCGCGCTTTTACGCAATAGTTTCCTATGTATGGCACCTAAAATATTTAATAAAATTCCAGACCGACTAAAGTCATTACGTAATAATTTATTTAAGACACACGTAAAAAGACTTTTGACTGGAAAATGCTATTACAGTTTAAATGGCTTTTTAAATGATGACATTGAATGAATATATTATATATCTTTATTAAATTTTATTTTCTGAGATTATTATCTGACATTGAATTATTTGAATTGTGTATATTTATTTTTAGTATTTAATAACAGTATCACATTTTCAATTCATTGTTAAAAAAAAATAAAATGTGGTGCCCCTTCTAAAATTATTGCACGCCAAGAAGGCAAAACATGATGATCTAAAAATTAATAATTTCTTGTAAAACCTTGTGTACTCATGTTTTTATTATTAAAGCTCGAAGTCCTGCGCCCGCAACATATGCTTAAAAAGGGGTCCTGAGTTTTCTGCCCACTTATTATTTATACATGGATTCCAAATAGTAATAGCAATTTTCAGTTGTTGAAGAGGTCATATGTATTTGTATTACTGGGTCATTAACAACTGCAGTATCGTTACATAACTCATGTTTTTGGAAGAGTTTTGTGACTACTTATCAGACAAGTCTTTAGCTTGTTAGCTACATGGTATAAAGAAGTAAATGCTGTAACCACTGTTACGTTATGTCTACAGATTCCTTAACTTCAATTGGATTTTGGAGCTAAATAATGCATTTACGCATACCACTGCACGTAGTGTGAAGTACACTAGGCAGTGGTAGTGTGGGACTCGGCCGCTTGTTAGTCTAGCGGCAATACCCACTAAAACTAAGCGCAACTCACATCGCTGTAGTGGGATGTCTACGCTTACCTAAACAACCATGACGAACTTCAATTGGACTACCTTGACCTTCCATAATTATATTATGAATGTGAAAGTTTGTTTGTTTGGATGTTAGTTGTTACACGGAAAAATTACTGAACGGATTTGGATGAAATTGAGAAAATAGTTTAATTCCTATTTCTCAAAAAACGAATGATAGGAAGTATCCAATTGCAAATTACATATTATTGTGTATTATGGCCGCGGTAATAGCTAGTACTATATTTAATAATCAAAGATAATTTAGTTAATATATCTTTATTTACGACGTTGTGGCGCAGCGGTAGGGAGCCTGCCTTAGGCGCCACAGGTTGCGGGTTCGATTCTCGTTGGGGAACATCTGCATGTTTGTAGTGACCATACAGGCATGTGTTCCAGTTATTGTGTATGTGTGGGGGTCCACACAGAGATGTTACTATCCTAATAGGGCCGTTGAGCGATTTTTTTAATTTTTTTATCAGTCTTCTTTTAAAAACATACAAAGACTTTTCTTGTGAATATACTAAGTACTTTGAGTCATTAAAAAGTTTTAAGTTAAAATACACTTTTAAATTAGTTCTGCACTTTAAAATCTTAGTGATATTTTTACCGGGGCAGGTGTGCCGGTATCGTTTCGAAAGGTGCGGTGGTTTTCCAACGTTAAATTTGAATAAGCCATTATTCGGGTTCTCCTCTTATTCCATTTCTCATCCGTTGAATATACACTTGAAAACTTTTTTACGGGCGTCGTCCCTTTAATTCAAATTATATTCGGTGTTCGTAATGGGTGTTTTTTTGTTGTATTTTGTTTTAAACCACTTTGATTCAAATGCATATAATTTTAAGGTTTTTTATGTATCTATCTAATACCTTTAAACGAGAAATTTTTGTATAATCCGAATCTCGGAATTCTCTATATAATCTGAATCTCGGAAACGGCCTCCTCCAATTTTCATGAAATTGAGTATGCTCCCTGAATACTTGCATGTTTCGGGGTCGATAAATCGGTCTTGCTAGGATTAATTTTTCGAAAGGTAATCCATGTACTACTTTTTAAAGAAGCAGATGTACCTTTTTGAGCTTTGGCAGTTCACTAATTCAATCTAGAACATATTACATTCTATTTCCTTGTATAATATTTCTTAAAAAAATCCCGTGTAAAAATATATATGAAATAGTGTTAGGTATATTTCTCAAAGTATTCTTTCTGCTGAATGGAAACGGGCTGTGGTAGGAAATTGTTCCTGTATAGAACGCGTCAATGTAATTACGCCTCAGCCGGTCTGCAAAGCTCATCCTATGTACGTCATCATTTATGAAATTCAAAATATAATACAATCTGGACTAGACACCACGAAAGATTAATTTTCAGAATCCTTTTAACCTCGCTCGCTTTTTTAGAAAATGCATTTGGGCTTTTTTAAACTTATTGTCTTTAAAAGTATGAGTCAATTTATATGTGTCGTTGACTCCACAGACGTTCTCCTGCAGCAGACATTTTCGGTGAGGTATAAAAAGAAAGCAGAGAAAAAATGCGCCACTTGTTGCATTATCTATAGAAATTGTCAATAACTTGATTCGCCAATTAAACTAAAAATGAAACACGTTTTGTATTGCAGCTCTCACATTATTGAGGAATAATTAATTTATTAGAAGTGAAGATATTCAAGGCGATATCACTTAGTAACTAAATCATAAAACTAAGTCAACAACCCTTCAAAGGGTTTTTGTTTAATCACGATTACGTAGCCTTGTTTGTTGAGCTTATTTTGTAAATGAAGCGACGGAGATCCGACAGCTTCCCTTCGGAATTTCTTTTGTATAATACAGATACAAAGTGAGACTAATTCAGACGTCATAAGCTTGATTGAGTGTTTAATTTTTTAAATGTAATGGCGGTTGGCAAATAAGCAATAACCTGATGGTAAGCGGTCATCACAATCTAGGAACGCTTGCGAGTTGTGATACCTCAAGTATTACATGCGCGTTGCCAACCTAAGGTATAGGAGAGAAGTAATAATAAAGGAAGGGTACAGAAGGGGTGAAGGATTGGGCCACTAGTGCTCTCACTCATCGCTGGAAACGCAACAGTACTGATACTGTTATTTTACCCTGATTTTTCTGTGAGGAGGTAGTACTTCTCCGATGGAGCCGGTCCATTTCTGCTAGGAGGACAACTTTACGGTTTTATTTATAAGTCGAATATTACGATGCAATAGAAATGTCTTATGTGGTGATAGTTCAGCGACGATATTAAAGTACGTAATGTTTATTATTTATTTTTATTTATAAAGAATATTAGCAATGCTTTTTCAGGGCATTACTAATATTCGTATTGCCCTTCCAAATAACCTCGAAGCTTGCGCTAGGAGTGGGTACGACAATAGTTCAAGAGGGTCAAAATCGAACCCACGACTCTCGCGTTAACGGCCCTTCTGCCGTTGAGCTATTGAGGCTTCAAATAATTGTATCGCAACCGTTTATAAGTAGACCCGTTTATAAGAAATATTTACTAGTATTGAGTAATTTCGATGACCATTCGTTGTCAGCATCAGCAGCACAGCGCCAAATGTTCCGGAGAAAATGCATAAGGTTTATTTAAAAAATACCCAAATCTCAATATCTCCGAAGTTCTACAATAGATCGTCACTATATTTAAGGCTCTTTTGACAGTGCATGTGATACCATAGAAATGACCAGCCTGATGGGAAATCTCGGAGATAAGAAATTTCATATTAATTGAGTGTACTTAAATTTATAAAATACTTTAATGACAGTTGAAAACTTTATTCAACGAAACTAATAATGGATTCTAGACAGTTTTGGGTTTGGGTTCATTTACAAAGCTTGGTTTCGGAGCATCAACTTCACTGGCAGCTTTAATTGTTCACACATGACTCGCGAAAATAACTTAAATGTTTTGTGGCGTAGGGCTTCATGGCTATAACTTTTATAATAACCAAGAATTGTACCTATCATTGTTTTGTTAGAGATCTATGTATGGGGCAAGGATGGCAAACTGGGATCGCATTTGATTGGACAATTTGGGATAACCATATAGTTTCTCGATCGCGAAAAGGAAAAAGTTCTATCCTTGATCTAAAATTGCAGTCCATGACCTCCTTTGGTGTTCTTTTTTTTTTTAATTTTTTTATGTTAAAAGTTGGCAAACAAGCATACGACCCACCTGATGGTAAGTGGTTGCCGTAGCCTATGAGCGCTTGCAGCACCATTAGTAGGTGCCACTCACGCGTTGCCAACCTCGAGATATTGGTTCTTAAATCTCGTCTGCCCAGTAATTTCACTAGCGTACAGTGCCCTTCAAACCGGAACACAGTAATGCCTAAGCACTACTATTTGGCGGCAGAATATTTGACACTGCGGTGGTACCTACCTAGCCGGCCTCTTGCAACAAAAGACCTACCACCAGTGTGACTGACTGCACTGGTGGAATAATCTCTGCTGTGACAGAGGTTATCCAAAAATTCTTCTTTCCCAACGTTCTTTTGAACATACAGGTTTTTAGGTGTCAAACAGCATAGTCTGCGCAAAACGTCCTTTCTATTCTCTTATTCATTTATCGATAATTTCTCATCTTAGCAAATCGACCACCCCAGTATAGGGGTTTTTTTTCGTATATAGTTAACATTGTGTTCCAAAGACGACTCATTGTTTCCACTTATTGAATCCTGTCAGTCCTCCGATGGTACAAAACTATAGGCTACAGAGAGATACTATAAAATAAATATTTTATTACACTGTAAACTTAGGGTAAAGTACAGATAATTCACACCACAAAAAATTGGATTTAAAGTAATCCGTAGTGCAATTTTCCGCGTCCATTAAAATTCCGCACTTTTTTTACTTATTTCGCCACTCGGAGCCAAAAGGTATACAATCTTTCATTTTTATTCGAGAATGTTTTGTCTGTTGACTCCCTTATACAATCCAATTGGGTAACGCTTGTGGGTAACGTACCTCTGTCAGTAATAAATTGTTTCGGGAAACATCCGTAAGATTAATAGTGGCATGACACGTGCTAAGTGAAAACAGCAGATCTTCGAATTTTAACGGTCATTCCCTGAGGCTCCATTGAATATTTTATCGTCTCTTTGGTTACATGTATTTTATCACAATGATATATTTTTAATGGCCCAATGGCTGGAGGGAATTCGGTTAATAGCATTGAACTGCGGTAGAATTTTTCGAGTGTATCTGCGTTTTGAGAGCCCAGGAGCGACGTTAAAAGCTTTTATGTTTTCCGGACAATGGTTGCAAAACATAACTGCTGGCATAAATAATGAATGTCGCTCTTCTAAACGTGGAAATGTGTTTTATTTTCTGCTTGATGATGTTATTTGGAACATTTTTTAGATGGATAAAATGCTATTTTTGTATTGTTCAATCGTAACTAAAGGTCAAGTATAAATTGTTTAAGTTTTTTTTACGTTACTAAGTTCGAAGCAAGCATACGATCCACCTGATGTTAAGCGGTTACCGTAGCCTATGAGCGCTTGAGCGCAACACCATTAGTAGGTGCCACTACACCCGTTGTCAACCTTAAGATGTTGGTTCTTAAATCTTTTTCCCAGTAATTTCACTAACCTACTGTGCCTTTCAAACCGGAACACAGTATTGCTAAAGACACTGAAAATATTTGACACTGTGGTGGTACCTGCCTAGCATCCCTCTTGCAACAAAAGACCCACTACCAGCGTGACTGATTGTACTGGTGGAATAATCTCTGCTGTGACAGAGGTTATCTCAACACGTCTCGACTTTGTATATGTACATACATATGTTTTTCTATCAGTGGCTGGGTTTTTATTATTTTGACACATTAGATATCTAGCTTCTTATTTTCTTAAGTAATACAGCATATTTACTTTTTGTAGGATGTTTTCTGTTTTTGGCACAGTCTATATATTTTTATAGGCTTTCATGCCAAAGTATCATAAATATATTTGCATGAATAGAATAACCAACTATTTACTAACTATTAATTACTTTGTTCCAAAAATATATGATGGAGCTTAAATTTCGTTTATGTGTTAATATTAGCTTCCTATTGTGTTTATAACAAGCTTTGTCTATTTACATTTCAATGCTTTTATACAGCATACGAATTCGAGTATATTTAAATTTCCATATATTATGCACATTTACAACCGTTGTGGCATATTGTTAGCAAGCTTGCCTTAAATCTCGAAGGTCGAGGGTTCGATTGCCGCTCGAGGTGGATATTTGTATTGATCTTAAAAATATGCTTCTCTGTATGGGCGTTTATCCCAGTCTCCCCATCGTACATAGGAGAGCACGTTACGCTGGCGGTCCAAATTGTTATCATAACATCTAATAATAATCGTTAACTCTTGATAGGTAATTTGCTCTTACCTAATGAGTTACTAGTTCGCCCTTAGGATTGTGGACGTCAACTGGCAAACGCTCTAGAAACTAGTAACTAGCAAGCAGACCCAGGGTAAAAATACCGAGATTAATGCTATGAAGAAGAAAGTTCTGGCTACAAATGTATTCAATTAATAACCTTTGAGCCTCAAGATTCATTAAGAAAACAACAATTTAGATACCGCTTGACATAAATATACAAATTACAACAGATCAACTGCTAGCAAAAAGTCCATTTATCTAAAACTGTAATTATGGAAGGCTTTAAGGCGTATTAAAACGGTACATTATCTAAATTTATTCAAAGATTCCGTAGGCCTTCTAAACGGGACGAATAAGGCTTAAAGTAATTGGTAAGAAATATGGGTGCCAGGTGGCTGTGGCGAGAACGATAAATAACATCTAAATAAACCCGTCGTAAAAGTTACACCGAATAATATGATCCTACCCTAAGACGGTTTCCCTCCGAACAATGTTAAAATTCACAAAGCGGTATCTCAGTAATTCATAGGATTGTTTTTGTTTTAACTTTTATTATATTCGAGTTGTGTGAAACAAAAGCATCGCGAGAACTCGGAGTCTAGTCGACAGATGGGCAGTGACGAAGCAAATGGGATTGACGTTCGTTTTGATTATTATTTTCTCTTTGATAAACGGATTGAAAAAGATAATTCTTCTTCAAAAGTGGACATAGAATGCTATCTTATATTAAAATTAAAACTAATTATTTTAATCTGTTAATTTGTAGTGTTAGTATTTAATGCTAGTCCGAACCTAAATAACACATAACCCAATTATTTCTAATTTTCATTTCGGAGATTATTTCTTCTGATTGCAGATTGAATGGCTGAATGTATCTTTATGTGGTTTTCACCAATATACCGACTGATTCATGAGAAAGGTTTAGGTGGTAATTTGTTAAGATTTTGTGGAAATTGATTGAAATATTAAGAAAGAAATCATTTATTTATTGGGAGATAGTATAGTATCCGAAATAACATTTTTTTTAAATACTAATATATGACGATCATTGTTAATAATGTCAGAGTCCTTACCGCCTTACCGGCCTTGACAGCGTCACCGGGCACAGCCGAGACATCCTTAGCGGAGGCACAAAGTCGAGTTGGCTTGATTTCATTCATAGGTCACCTCCTATGAGGCTGAACCACGACTATGGACGTCATTCGGAAAGCTCTGCTAGTGTCTTATGTAATTGGTATTCCAGAATGCGTAAGATTTACTTTTTTAATTATTTTCCAGACGAGCGTTTTATAAGCACGTATAAGCCCGTTTTTTACACGCGTATAGGCGCATACAGGTACGCCTTTCACCACACGCACAACTCGTACGAGCGTTGACGCGCTCATAGACTTACATAAACGCATAGCAAAGCTAAAGCGTTATAAATATGCTACTGACATGCAACTTTTGGACGCAAAATGAAGTGACTTGTAAGAGTGTATCACGAAACGATCTCGAAAAAAAAAGTGTCAATCGGAAACCGCCCTAACAAATAGATATTGTACCTACCTATACCTACTACCTACCAATAAATATCATTATAGTTACAAGTTTTTAATTAATTTTTGAAACGATTGTGTGAACAGTTCATTCAATCGCTGGAAGCCAAAAGGATATGTATTGAAAAAAAAAACAAATGATTTTTTCTGCCACAATAGAAATAGGCAATTTTCTTTACTTCTGTCTCAAGGGATTGTCCGAACAATGCTTTTTTATATATTTATACATCTTCGTAACTTTTATACCGTGGATGAAATGATGGATGATGGTATTAAAATAAAGGCTCTCCCCAAAGATCGTCCCAAACGGATTATTTCTCATTTGGGAAGTTCCAGTTCATATTAATCATTCTTGTTTGAGTGCAAAGTCTTGTCGCACGCACTTATAGTTTCATCTAGTCCATTCTAGGCCAACATATTTTGGTAATATAATATTAACAGTACAGCTTCTATGTGCTTTTAGAGTTACGTAGCCAAAAATGGAACCCTTATATATATTTTCTCATGTCCGTCTGTCCGTCCGTCCGTTCGTATGCCACAGTCATTTTATTCAGAGACTTGACTCTATACGACATTTAGTAAATAGGTGTATCCTATGAATCGTTTAACAATTTAAGGTTGTAGAACAGCTAAAGAACTTACAATCACAGTTAATTTGAAGAGATATCAAGTTTTTCCCATAACATTGTTTTTCATATTACTTTCAATTATTACTATAAAATACCAAGTTATTTTTGCGGTTGATTTTAATTCTTTATTATTTTTAATTTCCTTAAGATTCTTCATCATCAAGCTGCGGAACCATTTGGTTTACGTGGACTTTGCGTGGTCGATAACGCAGTTCCAGTCAACTGTTGACTGTTGTCAATTGATACTGTTACAATCAATAAAATGTGTGTTTGTTGTTCGTGAACTTTTGCATTATTGAAGCGTCGTGTCAATTTTTCAATAACTTTGAGCGAAACGATTCTGCAATTTCATTTTTAGCCATCGTAAAATGGTGATTTTTTTTACGTTTTTAGTCCTTTTTCAATTCAAATATTTGCAATGGATTCTAGACTAGATTATATTGATTCGCACCTGTCGAGTGCAGAAGCGCTATCGGATTCTGTTATCCCTGTACAAACTATATCTGATTTGACAGCCGAGTATTATTCAATCTGTATTATCATATTTACTTAAACTTTGCGTGTAATTTTTTATTTATTTATTTAATTTAGTAAGAACATGCCACCAATTTAAATAATTCTTTAAGAAATGGCTGTCTGTGTGTATTTGTGGTTCTTTTATTTGTAATCGTTATTATATTTAAATTCTTTAATTGTGATGTTCGTACCAAGATACATAGTTGACACCGTTGTGGCGTTGTCGGTAGCGAGTCTGCCTTTAGTCTCGACGGTTGCGGGTTCGATTCCCGCTCGGGCAGATGTTTGTTAAAATTTCTGTCTCGGTCTGGGCGTTTGTCCGTGTGGGTCTCCCCACCGTGCTTCGGAGAGCACGTTAAGCTGTCGGTCCCGGTTATTATCAATAAAATCTGATAATAGTCATTAGCCTTGGGCTATTGTCGTACCCACTCCTAGCACAAGCTTTGAGCTTATTTGGAGGGCAATAGGAATATTAGTAATGCCTTGAAAAAGCATTGCTAATATTATTTAAAAAAAAAAAAAAACTCTTGATAAGTAAATTGCTCTTATCCAATGAGTTACTGGTTCGCCCTTGGGGTTGCGGGGGTCAGATGGCAATCGCTCCGTGTAAAAACTAGTAGCCTGTCAAATCCGGATAAGAGTACTAAGCAGACCCTGGGTACATAAAATACCGGGAATAATGCTAGGATGAAGAAGTACCAAGATACATAGTCTGTGTATTTGTGGTTCCTTTATTAATAGTCTTCTTTAATTTTTCTGTTCGAATTGATTTAAAAATGACAAGAATCTCTCTTTGGGTCAAGCAGGTCTTTGTTTTCTTTTTTTGTGTGTGTTACGCTATATTGTGAACTTTTTTTTTTTTTATGTTAGAAGTTGGCAAACAAGCATACGGCCCACCTGATGTACCACACGGTAAGTGGATGCCGTAGCCTATGAGCGCTTGCAGCACCATTAGTAGGTGCCACTCACGCGTTGCCAACCTCGAGATATTAGTTCTTAAATCTCGTTCGCCCAGTAATTTCACTAGCGTACAATGCACTTCAAACCGGAACACAGTAGTGCCTAAGCACTACTATTTGGCGGCAGAATATTGGACACTGCGGTGGTACCTACCTAGCCGGCCTCTTGCAACAAAAGACCTACCACCAGTGAAACGTGTGATTGTGAACTAATTATAATGATTATTTATTATTGGATAAGCTATATTTTGAGGAAACAGGTATGCAGGAATCCTTTTCAATTTTGTGAGAGCCTGACGAAGGACTCTGGAGATAGGTTGAAACTTCTAGAAGAGTTCATGACCGACGTCACTCCATCCGAAATGTTTTCTTTACCTACGCGACTGAAGGTTGATGTCATTATAATTAATCTATATAATAAAACTTTTCAGGGATGGAATTTTAAATTTTAAAGTTTTGAATTTTGAAAAAAACCTTTCTTAGTGCTTAGTTAGTTAGCGTTTACGTTCTAAAACCAACATTTGTGAAAAAAATCACTTTCTAAGTCCAAGGGATAGTTTTCGGCTGAGCGTTGATACGTCAGTCGGGTCTTCTCTTTTTATTTGTTTATATACAAGTGTTATCAGTAAATAAATCAGAATTAGAGTGGACAGTTGGCTTGTTCATGGCTCATTTGCCCGCCATTGCCAGGCCGATACAGCTGTCAATGCGGGAGGTTGTAAATGGCACCGTTTATTTGCGCATAAAATTTTATGTTCTACAATGCATTGTGTTATGTTGAGTACCGGTTTTTTAATTATAATGTTTTATGTTTGTAAATATCATCAAATTATTATAAGATGTTTATTTTACCTCATATATTTTAAATATGTTCTATAAAAAGATAATTTGAGTTTTAACCGTCGAAATTGATTAATTTTAGGCACTATGTGCAATTTTTTTAAAATGAAGTGACAAAGGAAACTTGAAGGAAGGAAGGTCTCTTGTAAGTTCTTCTTTGCAAAATCTACTTCCCGAACCTTAGACCAATTCAAAAGTGCTGAAAGGCCTATTGAAATAAAAGAATATAATATATATAATTGAGGTCTAGTTTGAAGTTCTTTATCATGGCTTGGCGTAGGAGGATGAGCCAGAAAAAAAAAAACGTTATCGGAAAGTAGCGTTGACAGAAAAGCATTAGTACTTCGCGTTGTGTTGAGTGTTTTTTTTTTGTGGTGGGTTGGGATGTGGAGTGGTAAGGGGTGGTATGAGGTGAGGAGACAAAAGGTGGAGTGGCATGAGGTGGCAAGGGTCGGAAAAATCCCAATCCAAAATCAAATTAATTGTAAAAATTACAGTTGAAAAAAAAAAAAATTTTTTTTTCGTCCACGCCTTTATTTTTATTTTTAATCTTACATTATTTAGATTTACGCTTTGTACTGAATAGTAAGATAATATTACAATAAAAATGTGTTCTGTATTAACTGTTATTAACATAAGATTTCTCTCGTAATATTTCAATCAAAACTACTTGTTTATATAACCGCAGTGTCGAAAGCGTTTGAAGTTCACTTTAAGTTAACAAAGCTGTTTGGTAACGCGCTAAATCTAACTCAGAACTGGGACGACTGAATCTTGAGTCTAAGTTACAGAGATTAATAATATTATAGTAAGTCTCACTCCGATGATATAATATTCTGATTAAGGTAGTTATCGGCTCGGACTAGCTTCTAGTATTGCTAAGGCCCATTCATTGCGCAATAAAATTTAAGCTTGCTTAAGGCTTTAACAGGTCACGTAACACGTCACATAAAGCATGTCGGTGACGCGAATCCATAGGTTCAGTCCCTAAACCAAAAGCCGCTCAATGTGTCTATTAAAATGTTTGTTAAATTAAAAGCTATATTATCATTATAGAAAACTGCTATATCTAATGTTTATTCCAAGAAACTCTAAAGGTCTTATTAAGTATTCGATATCTGTCGTCCAAAATTGTCAAAGTATATAATTAGATGGCTCGGTTTCACAAAGTTTTCTCGCATAATAGTCGGGTCAATCTAGAATATTCGAGAAGCGATTGCTTCATTATCGGTTTTACCTAAAACGGGGCAAATTTCGTAAGGTAGCAATATTTCCTTGATCGGTGGCAAACAATAAAATAAAGTACTAGTTTTATGGTAAAGGACATAGTTTACAGATCGTCGATGTAAATTTAAAATCTCCTATGTATAAAAAGTAACTTTTCGAGAAAAACGAAAAAAACAGTTTCCTGAAAAAAATCTAAAAAAACATTCTTGATTTTTTTAGGTATTATTAAGTATAAAGGAATTATAATATATTAAAATAAAGATTGTCTTATATAATGTATCATTTAGCATATATATTTATACATTTAATTTTTTTCTGCACATAGGATAAAAAAATCTCAATTTTTTTAAATTAGCGAAAATTTAAAAAATGAATTAAGATATTCAAATAGGAGTTTTTGCAATGTGTAGGTATACAAAATTGCTTTTAAAATATATAAATAACTCGTTTATGACAAAATTGTCACATAGGAGATTTTAAATTTGGAACGACGAGATATTCTAACCATGTTTGGACGATATGACATAATAGCAATAATAATGTTCTAATATATTAGCCATCTGCGATTGTATAGAGAGTTGAGAATGCTGCTTATCGATTTGTTCTCACGACGGCTCATACTATCATTATTACGGCAGGTACTAAAATCAGTGAACATAAACATGAACATCATGACGATACCGTTAATTTTAAATTACATTGCTTGTTTTGGGGTCACTTGTAATGCAATTTAGCGATTATAAACAGCAATAGTTGTATTGAAAAAAAAAATTACTTGTACTACATTATTACACACACCAACATGTTTTTTTTGTTTTCACTGAGAAATGCACTTACGCACACCACTGCACGTAGTGTACACGTCATTTACACTAGGCAGTGGTAGTGTGGGACTCGGTCGCCTGTTAGTCTAGCGGCAATACCCACTAAAACTCAGGGGAATCCTCATCGCCATAGTGGGACGGCATGGAGGTCACGACGACGTTGTTGCGCAGCGGTAACGAACCTTCTTTAAACGCCACAGGTCGCGAGTTCGATTCCCGCTCGGAGCAAAATATGTTTGTATTGACCATGCAAGCATATTTTCCTATCTAGGTGTATTTGTCCTTGTCCTTGTATGTGTTTCTGGACCCCCGGCACAGGATATCACTATCATAATGAAGGCCGTTGGGTGTGCAGCCTTTATTTATTTATTTGTTTATGGGGGTTGTTTATGGTGGGGTTGATATAGTGACGCACTAACGCGACTTAAGCTAAGACGTTTATATTAAAGTAGTATTACCATTTATAAAGTCATTTTAGAATATCCGAATATTGAAATTAGTGTAAAAACATGATTGTCATTGTTGCTTGACAACGTTGTGGCGCAGTGGTAGCGAACCAACCTTAAGCGCTACAGGTCGCGGGTACTATTCCCGCTCGGAGCAGATGTTTGTATTGACCATACGATGTTTTCCGGTTTGTGTGTATTTGTCATTGTTTATATTTCCGGACCCCCGACACAGGATATAACTATCCTAATAGGGGTCGTTGAGTGTGTAGCGTTCATTATGTATATTATTTCTCGTGTGGCGTCCCTGGTCGCTGGTAAAGTAATTTCGATGGGAAATCTGGCAATTGGCAACCCTGGCCGATTGTAAAGTTTCCGAAGGAGCAAACTTTGAACCTGTCTCGATGTTGCGACTGGAGCCCCGAAGTTAATGTGTAAACTTGTACGGTGGAATAATTAAGAACGACTAAATACGACCGGTTTTTTACTGGCCTCGAAACTTTGGTTCGCTGTACTTACAATTTTACCATTGTCAAAACTACTCGTAAGTTGTTGAACAAGTAGGATAAGTAAGAAATTAGCAAAATTTCAAAGTATACGTTTTTAACAGACTTAAAAAAAAGAGGAGGTTCTCAATTCGACCGTATATTTTTGTGTTTGCGATAACTTCGTCGTTTATGAACAGACTTTGATGATTGTTTTCTAAGGAAGCTAGGATCTAGTAATGGCATCCCAGAGAAATGGCGAGGAACCTTCGAAAATCGTAGTTAAATTTGTACTTAACTAAAACGTATATAATAAAATATTTTTTGAAAAAAAAAAAAAAATACTATCAGTAAGGTCAGTGCTAAGTAAAATATCGACACAGAAAGCACCGACTTCTTAAAGAAAATATTACTTAATTTTTAAAAATATTTTTTGAAATCGTTTATTCTTTCTTAGTACTTAGTACTTAGTTAATATTTTGAAGAGTTCCAACATCACATTTCTTTCAAGTTTTATTCGCTTTTTATGTTTGGGCGATTGAAATCGATTATTTACAATACAGGTACTAATATACTATACCTTTTTTGGGGATAACCTTAGTACACATTGAGCCAAGGTACTTGGCCAACGAGCAGAGACCTACTTGGCTATGTGGGTAGTTGACTATATTGGTAGTTGGTGACACCATTGGTAGCAACCCGAATTGTGTCGGTTTTTCGTATACTCATCAAAACAGTGCTCACACGTTGGCGTTTAGTTTGTTGTATTTGCGGCTGCAAGAGGTTTCACATCCATTTTTATCAAAGCGCCAATGCAGAATGATCGGTACGCCAATGTGAAAACAAAATCTTATATTTTGTCCCATCATCCTGGTCCCCAATACTATGATCCAATATGTACTGAGGTCTTAGACCAATGAAATAAAAAAAGAGGACCGATCGTGTGCATTTTACAAGAGTATGCGTACTACTTGATGTTGATGAAATTCGAAGAAACTCTTTATCAAGCACACCTATTTCAATTTGTATGTATTTTAATCTTCTTTTTTTTTTCCTACTCTTTAACGAGAAAATTGTTAGACACATTCTATCTTCTTGATGAAAAGACACGTCAAAAGAGAATTATGATCGTAAAATTACTTAGAGAACCACGTTTCTTTTTTGGAAAACGCTTTCGTGTGGCATACGGACATAACTAAATTATCAACAATTCAATTCGCGAAAAAATACAAAGTTACGTCGTACAATTTTCTTTTGCAATTTACGTCCTGTCCGCCAGTGAGTTCGTATGTAACAAACAGCTTTTGTACTTGAATACTTTTGGCACTACAAAGATGTTTGTCAAAGTAATTTGTCAACTAGAAACCGCTATACAATGGTGTAAAGAAAACCCAAAAAAATTTAGGGCACACCAACCGTGTTGTGTAAAAAAGAATGAAAAAGTTTCAAGCTGTCATCGAAAATCTATTAAATAAAAATATAATTAATTATTTGAAATTTCATTATGAGAACGCTGTACCTGTTTAGGCCTTAAGTGGACTTTAAATTAATATAAATGAAATGCAGTGGACTGTATAAACTATATATTTACGACGAATTCAATGTAAAAACGAAATGTCCGTATGCTAGCGCGCAGGTAGGCCAAGTGTCGGTCGCCGCTGTGTTGCGCCCGCGCAGCCGGATCGAGCCCCACGCCCGCGCCGGCGCATGCGCCGCGCGAACGGAGAGGAGGAGCGCCAACAGTACCTGATAGTTGCTTTGTTTAGTTGATAGTTTTAAATAAAAAAGAAAACAAAAACAGACTGAATTTATAATAATAATAAACGCTACACACTCAACAGCCCCAAGGACAGTTACTATTAGGATAGATATATCCTATGGGGGAGAGGTCCGGATACATACACATTACACAATGACAAGGACAAACACAACCAGACCGTAAAACATGTACTGTATGATCAGTACAAACTTCTGCTCCGAGCAGGAATCGAACCCGCGATCTTTTTTATTCCGATCCGTTTTATTTTTTTAAAATCATTATTAACATTTCCATTACATGAAACTTCATCATTACCTAAGTTGGCCATTCTACCGTTAAGCTCCAATAGCTTTAATTATTATAATTACTAACAGACTCGGCCACGCGTTGCGATGACCAATGATTTATTGTATTTAATCAAATGAGAGTTATGTAATATGTTAAATACATATATACATACATATGTATTTGACATTGGCAGTTTGAATATAAAAATATTATACATAGCGTGTCCGTGGCTTCGCCCGCGTGAAAAACGTTTTGTAATGAGGCACCTTAATTGCAATATTATTGGAATATATATAAATAATAATTTTTTGAAAATATAATTTAGCCTATGACACTCGGGGATAGTGTAGCTTCCCAACAGTGATAGAATTTTTCAAATCGGTTCAGTAGTTTCAACTAATTTCAATGCAAACAATCAAATCTTTTCTTTTTATATTAGTATTGATAAATATTATCTCTCTGAACTTCTTCTCCATGTACTTAAAGTACGGCATAGGAGAAAAATACTCCGATCTTTTATTTTCACGTATTTATACATTGAAAGCATATTATAGTCATATATTATAACCTTCATTATTAATCATGATATTTATATAAAGTTCAGTCTTTTCTTTCATTACTCATAATGACAAAGAGAATCTCAAAAGGGTTTCATAATCAGGTCTCTAGCACTATACATGCAGTGCACTTCCATAAGCGATGAAAGCCTTTGCCACAGTCGCTTTGTTGCAAGCACTGTGATCTATTGTAGGGAATTTAATTTGTTCCGGATTAATATGCATGGTTTAATCACAGAAATCTTAATAATAAGGTACTAGAAATGTTAAAAGTCGAATAAACTATATCACTGCATGTTCGAAACGCTCGTGGCTCGTAAGTCACAATTGCGGCTACGATTGCCAAATAAGCATATGGTCTATGAACGCTTGCGATACTGAAAGTATTATTGCCAACTCAAGGGATAAGAAGGAAGGGATGAGAAGGGAACAGAGGGCGTGGGGGGGGGATATTGGGCCTTCGGGACGCCTACTGGTCGCACGAATATATATTACTTTAGGGCTTGGTTTTAGGATTTATTTCATAAATTTTTGTTATAAATTAAGTTGTTTCATAAATCTTTGTTACCGGGCCTAATAAATATTTTGACTGATAAATAAACTTTAGTGTGAAGACTGAAGCGTAACTTTTTGTATTCATAAGTCATCGTTTTGATAAAACGATATATTCTGTAAATATTATCTCGATCTCGTTTAGAAGAAAATAAATTTATATGTATCATCATTAAAAGCACCAACAGTATGTATATACGGTCTTTTTTACTACAGGCATATATTTTTTATACTTGTGTACTGGAGTTTTGTATCCATAAAAATAAATATTCGATACTTTATATGAATTTTTGAGAGAGCTTAAAAGCTCTAACATATAATGGCGGTTAAAAGTCACTATGTATCGTTTAATGTCAAGAAGTTTTTGCGACTATGAAAGCTAAAAGTTTCAAAATGGTCGTTCCATTTGTTTTTTTCACATTAAAACTTTTTAGCTTAGTATAAAATATATTCTTAAAATTCTATACTATTCAAAAACGTAAGTGCCTATGTATGAAAATGTATACATATAGAGCATTTTCAGAATATCGTAATTGATAATTCAAATTTCACACAGAAGGAGGTTGATTTTCGTGATTATTTTCGTAAATAAAGATTGATTATTATTATTTTATTGCTTCATTCACTCGTTGCTTAAAACTGCAAAATTTTTGAGAGGCTCATAGCCGAGTGCACCCGCTGATCGGTAAACGAACGCTAGGTTAAGCAACTTTAGGCGCGGTCAGTCACTAGATGGGTGATCGCATAGTGGTATTTCAACCGAGCGTCTCCGTGCTTCGGAGGGCACGTAAAAGTCGGTCCCGGCTGTTGACAATTAGACAACAGTCGATAAGTCAAGTCAGAGGCCTACGGGCGACCTGAACAACTCTGACACTAGGTTGACCACTAACCAATCGATAAATAAGTAACTGCAAAATTGACTAACCGAGGGGTTATTTTGGAAAAACAATTTTGAGGTTTCTGGCGCTTATGATCTTCTACCTAAAAAGGCTGGATATTTTTGAAAGAATAATTATTCTCTGTCCCATCACTTTCTCTGCTATCCTGAATATTCTTCTCTTGTGTCAGAAATGCATTTATGATACTTTTTATATTCAATCTTTTTATATTCAATTCAATCGACAATGGTTATTTCTTACAGCCAGATCGGCCGTACGCATGTTTTCCAACTTTGTGGTATAAAGTAAATTATCTCAAATCAAAACATTCTTCTTTCTCTTTCTTTCCTAAAATCAAAACAATTATAATTAAAAAAATTGTCCCGCCATGTCCAAAATTTGAACTTAATTTACTTAGTGATTGAAATAAGAAACAATCTTATAACAAAAGATACAGTTTTACCACACCACGTGAACGTAGTCGTGGTTATTCAGTTTGATAAAAAATGACAACAGAATTTGATTGAATGGATTTCCTAAATTTATACAAAAATAGCATTTTATGACTTCAATGTTTTTACTATACATAAATAATTGCAAAATGTTAATTTTTCTTCGTAGTAAGTTATTGTAACTGTATAGTGTGTGTGTATTATAAGTATCAAGTTAAGTTTATGAAATCTTTTATCATAACCAAAATATTGAATCCTCTTTGTTTCAGAACTTCGGCTTCGGCTGTTTTAGAGAAGCAGTGAATTTATTCATTACATGGGATTGATGTAAGTTTGCATGTTTACCATATTAACATTAGGTATCTTAAATAAAATTATTGTTGTCCTACACTTTGAATTTTTATGCAAAGACTAAATTTGATTGCTACTTTGTTATTACTTCACAGATGAGACGCTCATAGCCGAGTGCACCCACTGTTCGGTAAACGATCGGTAGGTTAAGCAACTTTAGGCGCGGTCAGTCACTAGATGGGTGATCGCATAGTGGTATTTCAACCGAGCGTCTCCGTGCTTCGGAGGGCACGTGAAAAGTCGGTCCCGGCTGTTGACAATTAGACAACAGTCGATAAGTCAAGTCAGAGGCCTACGGGCGACATGAACAACTCTGACACTAGGTTGACCACTAACCAATCGATAAGAAGAAGAAGACTTCACAGATATGTTTTCTGATCTGGGTGTAGTTTGTCCTTATCTTTGTGCGTGTTTTTGAACTTCTGGTAAAGGATATAACTATCCTAATAAAGGCCGTTGTGTTTTTATATCAAATTCTTAAAAATTCTCGGTACTTGATTTCGTCCTTTTTCTTTATTTACCTTATCGCTCACTCGAGTAATAACTAGCAGCCCGCCCTGACTTCGTCCGGGAGATAGTAAAATTTTATTCCGTTGATCCCGTTACCTTAGGAGTTTTAATCCAGCTCCCGGGTCTCCTAACTATAAAATATCTAACTGCTTAAAAAAATTTTTCAAGCAAGCATATGGTCCACCTGGTATAAGTGTGGTAAGTGATAAGCCGTTGCCGTAGCCTATGAGTGCTTTCGACACCATTTGTAGGTGCCACTCACGAGTTGCCAACCTCGAGATATTGGTTCTTGAATTTACTTTACCCAGTAGTTTCATTAGCATATAATGCTCTTCAAACCGAAACACAGTAATGCCAAAGACACTACGTACCTAACTGGCCACTTGCAACAAAATACCTACCCCCAGTGTGACTGATTGCACTGGTGGAATAATCTCTGTTGTGACAGAGATATTCCTAACTGCAGGCGATGGGGTCATTACGTTCCGACGCCTATAATGTAGTTAATCGTCCTGACAAAAACAGACACAACACAAAAAAAAATATTCAATTTGAAGCTGTCATGATTCATTTTTATTTATATACATAAACTCGTTAATGTATAGGGCGTGACGTTTACTACGCTCACAAGTTTCAGTAGCGGGCAATGTTGGTTAAGTTAGTGGCCGTACTTTACTCAATGGCCGGAACGATATGCCTGACCTGCTGCAGGTCGGGGCGTATTTACTGCCTTTGTCGTTTAAAGTGTTCTTGCTTTGAGGCGTTTCTTTTTAGTTTCCATAAAACATTATTTCAAATGTAGCCCATAAATAATATTTCCTTTATGAAAGAAATACTGTTTTTTTTTGTATATTGTTGTATATTATACTTGGTAATAAATTCGGTGAGCTAAAAGTTTATACATTACGCTTGACGTAAATAAATAGGTCAAAGCATTATTGTAAGGTTCAGGATACCAATATAGTTACGAATTAAATTGGTTGGAAAAATAATACATAAACTTCTAGTCTTTCTGCTTTCCACATGAATGGGTCAGCTAGATCTTGACCTGGGAAAAACAAAAACCTTTTACATTGCTAATATCTATATTGAAGAGTTTCGTTCAATTATTAAAAGTGTTGCAGGTCCAAACTCCCATCTCTTTCGTTTCTTGTCATATTCCTCTTAAGGCTTTGATCGCTTAACATCAGGTGAGCCTCCTGCCCGTTTGCCCCCTCTCACATAAAAAAAAAAATTAGAAATGGAAGTAAATTTTAGATGAACAATTATTTCTGATATCATTAGGTATCTTTTTCGAGTTACTAAGTTTACTTTTTCGATAGATTAAATACTATATAGGTTTCTGAAAGAAAAAGAAATCTTCAACCAAATTAAATATATAGGTTTCTGTATTTAATTTGGTTGAAGATTTCTTTTTATTTTTTATAAATGTCATTATGTCAACGCTTGAGGTATAAATTAATATTAAGGTGTCAGTATCTTTTAGTTCAGGATAGTGTCTGAATCTAGGGCTACAGTGCGGTTGAAAAGTTTTTGAGAGGCCTATGTCCAGCAGTGGACTGTAAAAGGCTGATGATGATGATGATGATGTGGGATTCGAGTATATACCTAATTCTTCACAATGTATCACAACACGTTGATGCCGCCGGCAAAACCTAAGCGGGTAAACCCAAATGAATTTGTTTAATGTTCATGGGCGGCGGTGATGACTTAACATCAGGTGAACGTACTGCCCGTTTGCCCCCTCAAAAAAAAAATGTGGCTTACAGCCTGAGGTATTTGTCTTTACAGTTTTGTAAATGTTCTTTTTAAAAATAGAGATAGTTTATTTTAAAATATCTCAGCATCCTTCGTGTTCTTTCTTCTTTGTGCTTCAACTTTTCATCTTTGTAAACCACATAAATAAATGTTAAAACTTTATGCGAGACGTGTGAAAATACTTTGTTCTTTTCGTCTACTTTTAGGGTTCTGGAGCCAGATTCAAAAAAGGAAACCTTATTTCGTCATGTCATTCTAAAGTAATAAAAATGGTGTCCCTGTCTAACTTTTGAACTTTGTGGCAGAAAACTTCAGAATTAGATAGAACTTACTTACTTTAAAATATTTTCAATAAAAATTGGTTTCCATAAGATATATTGATGTTTTATTTTTAGTTCAGAAAGATAGTTGTAGTTGCAAAAGAGAACATAATATTTTTTGTATAACAATATCGAATATTCATAAAAACTTATTTTGCTGACGTTGATGATAAATGTTCTAAATGCGTAAATATTTTATGAACTTTGAATTAGATTTTTTTAACCCTGAAGTGGTTTCCGATTCCGGAACCTTTCACTTTATAAATAAATAAATAAACGCTGCACACTCAACGGCCCCTATTAGGATAATAATATCCTGTGTCGGGGTCCGGAAACATTCACAATGACAAGGACAAATACACCCAGACCGGAAAATATGCTTGCATGGTCAATACAAACATATTATGCTCCGAGCGGAAATCGAACCCGCGACCTGTGGCGTTTAAGGCAGGGTCGCTACCGCTGCGCCACAACGTCGTCCTCTTTGTTGGGTCAGATAAGCAATTTGCCGGTTTTTATTTAAATGTTACTTAGGCAAAGCACTATTGCGGCTGTTGCAATGGTATACATATCTGGAGAAAAGAAATTAAATTACTTCACCAATGGATTTAGACAAAAATTTGTGTGCATCAAAACTGTATCATCAGAACAATGCAAACTTCCTATAAATGCCTTCTATATAAGTCCATTCCCATTTGCATTGCGAGCCCTTATCGTGAAAGTGCACTACGCTTCAAGCCGATTACGTGAACGCGCACTTTCCTCATTGCAACACAATGAATATAGCAATGAAAGCCTTACTTAAAACAACAATGCTCATTGTTCACTGTCTAATAAATTCTCAAACCAAAAGCTAATACCAAAAAAAATAACGGAATTTAGGTCATCATCGAGATAGGAGAAGGCAATTTCCAGAACCCTCGTCAAATCAAATCGTCCTTTCAGTGCATTTGTATTAAAGCATCAGTGAAGCGTGAAAATTATCTTCGGTGGAACAATCGTCGATTTGGGGGTCAGGATCGGTTAGCTACATCTCTGCCAATTATACGGTGTACTTGCCCAAAGTGCTTTGTCTAATTCACTGGGCAATGGATTTAAGTGACGGCCAAGAATGAACTTCGATTCTGGAGATAATACAGGTACTTCAGTAATTATCCTTTTCACGATGTATATTTTAACTATTTTATCGTGCAATTTTATATTTTCTCACTTGTACTTTTCAAAGCGTGTGATATTTAGTATACTAATTTATACTTACTTACATCCTCTTTTCTTAATACTTAGTTAATTCAATAATTGTAAATTTAATACCAATTTTAGGTAAAATAATCTTCTGCCTGGCATTTTGCCCGGCTCTGCTTATTATTAATATTCCTCTCTGATTTGACAGGTTACTAGTTTTTACACATAGTGTTTGCCACCTGGACACCGCAATCCTATGGGCGAACTAGTAACTGATTGAATAAGAGCAAATCACTTATCAAGAGTTGACGATTATTATCAGATGTTGTGGTAACAACCGGGACTGACAGCTTAACATGATTTCTGATGCACGGTGGGGAGACCCACAAGGACAAACGCCTAAGCATCGAGACTAAAGCTATATATAAGCACGTCACAACTGTAAAATAATAATAAGAAAAAAATATGTTTTCATGAAATTAGTCTTTTTAATTTCCTTAAATATAATTAATAGTTTCCTTTATATAATCTACTGCAAAATTATTGCAACTATTCGCCAAGCAATTCTTCAAGCATCAGACTTTATCTGGATTGAAACTCATTTTTCGTTATATAATTTTCTGTAAATATTATCTCATTTAAAATTATTATATTTCAGTAATATATCAATCACGTCTTTAAAGTGAGAAAGTTACTGCTAAAAGTAAGCCAAAAAATACCTTGACTTATTTTGTCGAGACTAATGTTACCTTTGAGTTACAGTAGGAGGCATTAGAGTGTGAAATTCTGAAGTCATAAGTTGCAGAGGTAGAAATTTTTATTTTCACTTACTTTGAGTGCTTAGTCAGTGTAAATGTTTCATTCGTTCCAATTTGCAGGGGAGAAATTCTATTCGCAACCGTCGAGTGCACCTCCAGGAAATATTGGACGTGAAAGAGGAGAAATTTATAAATGATTTTATTGATGGACTCAAGAAGGTGTCAGTAATTTTATACTAATGCACTCTGAAACAATTTGTCTGGTTTTAAATATTGTATTCCGATTCGTCTAGCTCGTGAAAGAATTTGATTTTTTAACCAACTATGCTTATTTACAGCTATCAATGTATTTTGATTTTATTATTTTGGAACGTTGTTTTAACTATTATGTAGATTAAGTTTTTATTTCATACGTAAAAAACAGGCGTTGTACATTCATTTATTAAAGGCGTTAAAATCTTCGCCATACAAAAGAAGGTTCAATTACAGGTTTTCTATACGCGCTCAAATTGCCAGACTGACTGACAGGGAGATGATTATTTTAAAATATATAAAAATAATGTTGGTTTCATATAAAGATATATTAGTCTAGTAAAATAATATCCACAAATCAGACGGACAGATATTACACTCGCAGAATATTCGTCTCGCTCCGACCTCATAAAGGTAAGAGCAAATTAAATTTCACGAAAGTGACGACGAGGAACGTTTGTGTCACACCGTCGTCTTTTTCCCTTTTTTTATACATTTAATTCTGACTTTCCCTTTGATGTCGAATTATCAATTATTATGATTGCGTGATTCTTTTGTTTTACTTTCTTTCATTCAATACAAATTTTATTCCTCGAAACAAACTGTTTTATTTGTCTGGAGTTTATTTATTCCTTGGTGTTATAAAATTTTTGTTGATTGTTTTTTCTTCCCGAAATAGAATATTTTTCGCGCAGCCTTTATGTGCTTATGACGGTAGATAGTAAAGCCTTTCTCTGTTTGAGGTCTCGAACAAAATCGGATGTTTTTTAGTACTTTTAATTTTTGTTTTGACCATACATGTTGTATGCAAGTCTGGGTGTCTATTTTTCATTGTCCTTCTGTAAGTGTATGTTTCCGGACCCTCGACACAGAATATAGCTTTTCTAGTAGGGCCTTTGAGTGTGTAGATTTTATTATTTATTATTATTTCATTTGTTTTTAGCGGAGTTCCAATATTCCTATATTTATATCTCTTCTTCTGAGATACCTCTGATGTGTGAACATAATCTATACGATTGCAACTACGTATTGCTTCGTGACTTTGTGTAAAAAGTTCGGAAGTAATGCATAGTTTTTTAGTTAGCGAAATGTTTTTTTCTTGTATGATATTTAGTTCTTTGAAAAGTTAATTAATTATCTAAAACAGTATAAGTAAGCAATTGGTTTTGGTGTGTTTATCTCCACTAAAAGCAAAACATGGGGTTCGGTTTGCCAAAATAATTTCCAACTAAAATGTGTCGAAAATTAATCAAAATACTTATATGAAACAGTGTATAAGTATATGTAAAATATATTTCGTAGTACAGGCACTTACTTGTTCACGTTCCAGTCTAAAACCGAGTTAACGTAATTTCGTTTTATCGTTGCAAAGTTTTTAACAGCTTCGAAGACGAGCGGAATATTTAAAAGCAGATTCCTTTGACGTAAGAAGTACTGTTCAGCCTGAGTAATTTAGTCCAGGAGCTATCCGAATATGTTATGTTATTTTTTCCTGTTGGTCTGGTTGGAACTTTAATCCTGCTAAATCATAATGCACGAAGTATCAACAGACAGTGCAGTCAGCTCAGCTCCACTAACGCGTGATTCGCGAGTTCGATCCTGACCCCATTGGGCTGTTGTTGTACCCAATCCTAGCGCAAGCTTCGTGCTTATTTGCAGGGGCAATAGGAATGTTAGTAATGCCTTGAGAAAGCATTGCTAATATTCTTTAAAAAAAGAAGTCTTAAGCTGTGATGCAACTGGTGTCAGCGAAAACATTGCAAATTTGTACTATATGCCATTTAAACTTTTCTGTCTAGCAATATCCCAGTCTTTTTTCTAGAAGGTAATTGGGTCTGGTGTCTGCTTGACAACATTCACCCATCCCTTTTTGAGCTCTCGACGAGGGCTTGTACTACACCTATGCCATACTCATGCCGTAGTAATTTTCAGGTACATGTTGTCAATGATTTTTTGGGCTTTTCGACATAATAAATATGTGGACTAACGTGGACTAATAAATGTAGTAATAGTTATACTATAGTCTATCAGATTATAATATAGCTATGTATCATCTTTACAGCAGTTGGAACGAAGTTCCTTATCGCGCGTTGTGAAAGGGGCTAGACGGAAAAAATTCTTACGAAAAGTTGTCACGACACTTTTGCTATAGTTGTAAGCCGTGCGGCGTGCGCGTGTTTCTCTGTCTGTCTCTCTCTCTCTCATAAGCAAGCCAGTTATTTTCGTTTCGTCTTTCTATTTGTTTTGAACAGTGTGGTGTCGCGACGATTATTTTTGTTGATTTGTTTTTGTACATAATAAATAATAAATTAAAAAAATATTATTATAACTTTAAAAAAAAAAATTACAATTCCTTTACGAATTAATCGAAAGGAACTTCGTTCCATCCGGGTGTCCCTAGACACCTCTCAAGTTTTAATAAATATGTCAGTCTGTATGTACATGCTTATTTTTTAAATATTGTACGAAAATGTATCCAACTGGTTCAAGTCGCTTATATTTACTTTTCATTTTATATGTAAGATTAAAGATACCAATTATAGATATCGGACTATTTTTGGATTGCAACTGTAAATTGAGTTTCTGTCGATGTCCGATACGATCTGAAGCCTACGGGGTGCAAGCAATACTTTCAATATATAATATACTATGTACGCCTAATGAACATTGTAAATAATATATTTTATTATGTAACTGTTTATTCGATAACGTTGTAGCGCATCGGTACCGAACCTACCTTAAGCGCCACAGGTCGTGGTTTCGATTCCCGCTCGCAGCAGATGATTTTATTTACCATACAGGCATGTTTTCCGGTCTGTGTTTGTCCTTGTCATTGTGATCTTGACAGATAGCTTTTACTAGTTTCGATATGTATGTGGTAAGTTGTGTTTGAACATGGAATATACAATAATTATATCTATACCTTAATCGTGGAAGGCAAGAAGTTCTTTAATAACCTATCAATACTACTTAATTCTTCGTTCTCTTAATAATATGTAAAACATACAAATATTAATATTTCTTATTTAATAATCTGAACAATGATTGTATTCGACATTGTTATAGTAACCTATAAATATTTATGTATAAGTAAACCTATAAATATTTATGATATAAGCTTTGGAAAAGTGATTTAGCCTATAAAGTGTTTGTGTTAAAAATTGTCAATACTTGTAAATTCACACCGTTCTGGCGTTGTGGGTAGCGTCAGCCTACAGCCTCGACGGTTGCGGGTTCGATTTCGCTCGGACAGATATTTGCATTGATCTTACAAATATCTGTTTCGGTATTGGCGTTTGTCCTTGCGGGTCCCCTCACCGTGTCTCGGCGAGCACCTTAAGCTGTCGGTCCCGGTAGCTATCATATAATATCTGACAATAATCGTTAATAGGTAAGTCGCTCTTATTCAATGATTGGTTCCCCTTAAGGTTACGGAGGTCTGATGGCAATCGCTCCCTGTAAAAACTAGTAACTTGTCAAATCCAGACAAGAGTAATAAGCAGACCCTGGGTAAATACTCGTCGAGAACCGGGAATAATGCTAAGAAGAAGAATAAGAAGAAATGGACCAAATAAGTTTCATGATAAACAAAAATCTATAATATATTGCTGTCTTGCTTCCATAATAGTAAATCTAAATGGCTATCCTTGTCTCGCGGCTCGAGTTTATCAAGTAATTGAATATAAGTTAACCGTCTCCAGTATTTGTCTTGTAATTTTATTTCAAGCGGATCTTTCTTCGTTTTTGCTTATAATAAATGTTAGTCGTCAATTTGTAATTTGAATTATCGTTCCCGGCTTTAGGGTTGATTTTATAATCTGCTCGATTCATGCTTCGGAATATATTAAGGGAATAATATCTTTACATAATTTAACGAGTTTTCATATGTTTATATTTTGAGTTTCGAATAAATAAAGAAATGTTACACACTTATGATTCATTGAACATTGTGTCGGGAATCTGAAACACAAGCACAAGCTCCACCCTGACAAATTTTTTAATGATAAATTTTAGCATAAGATGACGCTATGGAGGTTTGCTATGGCGGCGTCACAATGCTCATTCAATTCATACATATTATTTGTACTTATTTATTTTTATGAAATACACGCCATTCTTTTTCTTTCTTTCATTCGGTTTCTTTCTATATCTCTGGGACCCCTTGATAAGGTTCTAAGCTCTATAATATAAAAAGGAATTATCAAAATCGGTTCACAAACACTAAAAACATCGGGTAACATTCATCAACCTCCTCCTTTTCAAAGTCAGCTAAAGTTTAACACAAATACATGTCAAATAAACGAAAAAATAATTTTCGTAAATAAGCAAAATAAAACCGTCTAAATAGACAATTGAAAATAACGTTTACTGTAAGGGACGCAAGATAAGACCCAGGTTTTCCGAACGACGCGTCGTCCTTTGGGTGTGAATTGGACATATCAGTACAGCGCCGGATGAACAAAATGTCAACCCTAGTTCTATAGAATTGTCCTAATAATATATTTAGGGGTGCGATAACAGTCAAATCTAAGAATAATTGTTTCTGCGTACTAAATGCGTACTCGCTGCGTCTCTCTCTCAGCCTATAAGGTATATCATATTAGAAGCCTCAATAGATCAACGGTAGAAGGGCAGACTATGCTCCATTAACGCAAGAGTCGCGGGATCGATCCTGACCCCCTTGGGCTATTGTCGTACCCATTCTTAGCTCAAGCTTCGAGCTTATTTGGAGGGCAATAGGAATATTAGTAATGCCTTGAAAAAGCATTGCTAATATTCTTTAAAAAAATGTATCAACACTGCACCTAAAACTATCGTGGGACATTATTAACTTAATGTAAAAATCTAAACGGCTCATACACACGTATAATCGGTGTAAGTACCGACTAGTTTCGGACTCATCGGAGGTCCTTCTTCAGGGTGAGTGGGTAACGTTCGCGGTCGCGACCCGTCTCGATTATACGTGAGTGTGAGCCGTTTAGATTTTTACATTAACTGCACCTAAAATTGATAATCTTCTTCTTTTTGTTTAATAGATTTGAAAATCGTAACTTAAAAAAATCACAGGTTCAGTGGATACAGAGATTACTCCTTGAACCTCACAAACCCTCAAACTGCCAAACTTTACATCTTTATAATATCAGTATAAATAGTGTTATTATTTAATAATTTTTAAATTGATATGGTATTGGCAGCGGTCGATGCGTTGCGGTCGCAGCGATGGTCATTTTTTTTCTTCGTGAGGAAATCTTCATAGATACCTGGTTACGGGGGCAACCCAGGTTATATCGGACTCCTACCGACTAAAACCCCATGGTGTTCTACGCCTAATGTCGGGCGCGCTTTCGCAATCTTCCACGATCCCGACGGCGTTTGTTAGGGTTCACCCTTCATGAGCTTTTTATTTCGCCGGTCAGCTTGGGGCTGTAAGTAATACAGATGACGAATCCCCCCCAAACCGTCACCTGAGCCCCTGGCATGGTGGTTGTTGGGTACGCCACCTTCAGCTTCCTGCTCTCCTGCCACGATTTGGTAAACATTATTATTACATTACAATGTTTATAAGAAAAATAATTACTAAATATATAGCAAATATCACAACGTATTTACAATTAAATATTAACCTAACCTAATTACGTTATTAATATACTTTAATAGGGTTTTATAAATTAAAACCTTAATAATACATTAAATTTTATTTATTTTGAAATAATTTATACTATAAACATGTTAACACAAAATACGAAAAATAATGATAAATACTATGAACTTAATGTAAGTATATAGTATTTTTTTTTTTTTTTTTTTTTTTTTTTTTTTTTTTTTTTTTTTCTTTATTTGTTTAGGGGCTTTTAGCCATTGAACTATGTCAGCCCCATCATACCTTATGCTAATATCGCCAAAATTAACTAAAATTCTTTCTTAAATTAAAAAAGTATATAGTATTTATTTCTCGCTTTAATTAATTGAAAAAAAAAATGATATTTTATATTCCTTTTTACATTTCTCCTCTATAAATATTCTATCACCAAGTCACTAAAATTTTCATGCTTCGTGTGACTTTTTATATAATTTTTTTTTCAACACGCGTATTCTGCGTATGCGTCCCGTCGTCTGCTATGAATGGGTTTCTGGGATCACTGTGGTTGACCTTTTTATGAATGTAACCATATGTAGACAAACTGTTATAGGCCTTCCAGTTATCTGTATGGATTATACTGTCTTTGTATTATTTTTTTTTTTTTGGTGTCGGGAAAAAAATCTACTACTAGATACCCGGTGTCTTGGGGAGGACAACCGGGTTATGTGTCACTAAAACCTCCTCGGTGGCCTACCTCAGTGTGTTTGTCAGGTTACGGGAACTCTCGCAGAACATACCAACGCGACCTGACAATACTGTCTTTGTATTAAGGGCAACAGAACCTCAGCGGACCTACAATTTTCTGGACATACTTCAAACCGTAAATCATCGCTATCTTGTTCTATCATACCGATTACCTTTTGACCTTCAATTCTTCTTCATAAGATAAATCATATATTAATGTTTTAAATTAATAAAATAATCGAATATTATTATAATACCTTTGTTGTATTTTCTTTTACCAAACTTACTTTCATCACTTTGAACGATTTTTCCAGGGCCACCTATTTTACCTACATTGACTGGATTTTCTAACATATATATATAATTATGGTCTCCCTACAGTAACTTAACCAATCAGAGGTAGTTCTATGTGATAGACAATGACCCCTATCCGAAAAATCCTCAAAAACAGTTTGATCGTAGCCTCAATTATGAGCGAAGGAATACATAAGAGAAAACACAAGGGGCATTCTTTCTTGTATTTTCTTTTAGAAAACTTACTTTCGTCAATCTGAACGATAGGAGCAACCTTTGTTGTATCTTCTTTTACCAAACTTATTTTCGTCAATCTGAACGATTTTTCCAGGCCCACCTATTTTATCTACATTAACTGGAATTTCTAACATATATATAATTATGGTCTCCCTACAATAACTAAACCAATCAGCAACAGTTCTATGAGATAGACAATGATCCGAGAAATCCTCAAAAACAATTTGATTTTAGCCTCAATTATGAGCGAAGGAATACATAAGATAAAACACAAGGAGCAACCTTTGTTGTATCTTCTTTTACCAAACTTACTTTCGTCAATCTGAACGATTTTTCCAGGCCCACCTATTTTACATACATTAACTGGATTTTCTAACATATATATAGTTATGGTCTCCCTACAATAACTAAACCAATCAGCAACAGTTCTATGAGATAGACAATGATCCGAGAAATCCTCAAAAACAATTTGATCGTAGCCTCAATTATGAGCGAAGAAATACATATGATAAAACACAAGGAGCAACCTTTGTTGTATCTTCTTTTACCAAACTTACTTTCGTCAATCTGAACGATTTTTCCAGGCCCACCTATTTTATGTACATTAACTGGATTTTCTAACATATATATAATTATGGTCTCCCTACAATAACTAAACCAATCAGCAACAGTTCTATGAGATATACAATGATCCGAGAAATCCTCAAAAACAATTTGATCGTAGCCTCAATTATGAGCGAAGGAATACATAAGAGAAAACACAAGGGGCATTCTTTCTTGTATTTTCTTTTACCAAACTTACTTTCGTCAATCTGAACGATTTTTCCAGAGCCACCTTTTTTACCAACATAAACTGGATTTTCTAACATAATTATATATAATTATGTTCTCCTTACAGTAACTAAACCAATCAGCAATAGTTCTATGAGATAGACAATGACCTCTATCCGAAAAATCCTCAAAAACAGTTTGATCGTAGCCTCAATTATGAGCGAAGGAATACATAAGATAAAACACAAGGAGCAACCTTTGTTGTATCTTCTTTTACCAAACTTACTTTCGTCAATCTGAACGATTTTTCCAGGCCCACCTATTTTACCTACATAAACTGGATTTTCTAACATATATATAATTATGGTCTCCTTACAGTAACTAAACCAATCAGCAATAGTTCTTGTGAGATAGACAATGATCCCTATCCGAGAAATCCTCAAAAACAGTTTGATCGTAGCCTCAATTATGAGCGAAAAGCGATAAGCGATAAAACACGAGTCGCAAGTTAGTTTTTATTCTCCCAAACCATGTGCCTTTGGCTCGGATACAGGATCTCGTCTGACAGCTGCCTTTATAGCATTTGAAAGCCTCAAGAGTGTTATTTACACTATACACGATTTTCATCGGTTTTTGATGTGTAGGACAGAGTTGACCTCTAGCAAAAGCAAGACACTTTTTTTTGTGCCTAACTCATGAGAAATTTTTCAACATTCCTCATGCCACGAACTTCACTAGTATATAATCGCCGCTTAACATACGGTTCATCATCTAAAGATTCACAATTATCACCTTCGCGACTCGTAGACGGTTTATCTTGATTAAACGCCGCCATTATCAAAATCGAATACGAAATAAATCCAAGTCCAAAAACCAAAAGCCAGCGGTAAACAAATAAGTGAAAAATCAAAGGCCAAACTAAGCCAAAGGTCACATAGGTAAGCGCGGAATCGGAGTCCAAAATCAGTTATAATTATCAAAGTAATCACAAAAACACAAAGCGATAGGCAATATCGACGAGCGTAAAAGGAGGAAAACAGAATGAGACACCACAGATTACGTAATGCCATGCTGATTAATAATATTATGCAAAGCTGTTATATAAAGCAATAAAAATTATAAAAAAACCAATAAAAATAGCACAAAGTTGAAGAATGTAAACAAAATATTATTAAAAAATTATAGTAATATTTATATAAAATCAAAAAATATAATAATAAAATAATAAAATGAATAAAATAATAATATTAATAATAAAATTAAACATGACAAAAAATAATAATAGATTTTAAAACGCAAAAGTTACGTTATCTGTGGATAAAGATATTCATATTTCATATTCAGTCATACTTGTCAAAATTAGTAATGACATCCTAATTTTATTTACATTATAATTTTCAAATTAATTTTTAAAACAACTAAGTGTCTTAAGCCATGTCTTAACGGATTCAGTCATTTCAGTACTAATTCGCCAAAAGTATGTTATGGAACTGTATTTCAATATTTTCATTTTAAATTTTAAAATCAAATTTCCTCAATTAATAAGTGATTCAGAACTTTTGAAGTGATATTCTCAGAGAGAGGTAAGTAAATAGTATCTACATGATGTATTACCAAATAACACAATTTTCCAGGCTCCTTTGGAATCGTTAGCCCTATATATTGCACAGCACTTTAACTACTGCGTCTGAATTTAACGAGTCTTTTATGTTATACGGTGACGGTTTTCTGCATGAGGAATATTGAAGTGACCGTTGTGCTGTACCATCAATGTGACGCTTCGTTATGATGTCTTGTCAATTATTTTCTTTCTAATCGAATGTACTAAATAGGTTCTATAGCTGTAGCAACGCGATGCGCCTACATCTATCTATAATAAATAATAATAAACAATGCACACTCAACGGCCCCCATTAGGATAGTGATATCCTGTCTCGAGGGTCCGGAAACATACACAGTGACAAGGACAAATACACCCAGACCGGAAAGTATGCTTGCATGGTCAATACAAACATATTGTGCGCCGACCGGGAATCAAACCTGTGGCGATTAGGGCAGGTTCGCTACCACAACGTCGTCAAATCTATATATATATATATATATCAATTGCTGTTCGTTAGTGTCGCTAAAACTTGAGAAAGGACTGATTTGGCTAATTTTGGTTTTGAATTATTTGTGGAAGTCCACGAAAGGTTTAAAACGTGAGCAAATATGAAACAAATGCTTGGTATATAGTAAAAACAAATTTCCTTTAGCAACTTTTCCTTTGGTTTTAGATGTCAAACATTTCCTGTTCATCGCGCCGTTCATAAATTAAATAAATAAATAAATAAACGCTACACACTCAACGGCCCCCATTAGGATAATTATATCCTGTGTCGGGGTCCGGAAACATTCACAATGACAAGGACAAACACAACCAGACCGGAAAACATGCCTGTACGATTAATACAAACATCTGCTCCGAGCGGGAATCTAACCCGCAACCGTCGAGGCTTAAGGCAGACTCGCTACCCACAACGCCACAACGGTGTCAATTAAATTGAACTTCAAATAATTTTTTTGTATTTTTTTTTCATTTCGGGGCACAGACTCAGTTGAGGGGCGCTGCTATCGGGTCCCAGATTTTTTTGGGGTAGGACAACGTCTGCTGGGTATTGTATTAAAAAAGTAACGAAACTAATACTCGATTAATCTATTCCTCTTAAGTGCTATACAATCTGTCAAGTAAAATTAAATTCTCGTGGACACAAAGTTTATGGAAAACTCGTGCTTGTTAAAGTGTAATGAACTAAGTTTTACCGATAAAAAAAACTTAGGCGGCTACCTGTCGAGAACACTTAATAAGAGTGTTTTAAATTTAAAGTAATTAAAGCGTGAGAATGTATAATTATAATTTTAATTTATGATCTTAATGTATTCATTGTTGTTAATTAAAAACATTGTATTTCAGATATAGTTTAGTACACGTGAAATTGTAGGTATTTCGAATTTATGTTTTTTTTAAATGTT
This sequence comes from Hestina assimilis, assembly GCA_023373885.1. Classification (NCBI taxonomy): domain Eukaryota; kingdom Metazoa; phylum Arthropoda; class Insecta; order Lepidoptera; family Nymphalidae; genus Hestina; species Hestina assimilis. The sequence continues at coordinate 3,219,125 of CM041740.1, read as the reverse complement.
AGTTGGTGACCAAGCATATTGCACCTGATGGTAAGCGGTTGCCGTTAATATATAATGCGTACCCTTTAAGAGCTTGCAACACCATTAGTAGGCGCCACTCACGCGTTGCCAACCTCGAGATATTGGTTCTTAAATCTTATTTGGCGAGTAATTTCACTAGCCCTTCAAACAGGAACACAGTGTTGCACATGACATGCTTTATGGTACAGTTTTTGACACTGAGGTGGGTACCTACCTAGCCGGCCTCTTGCAACAAAAGATTTACCACCAGTGTGACTGATTGCACTGGTGGAATAATCTCCGCTGTGGCGGAGGTTATACCAACAGCGGGCGATGGAGTCGTCACGTCCCGACGCCTACATACAAAGATAAATCATGTTATTTATATACATAAATAACATGATTTATACATTTATTTTTATAGCATATTTTGGCAATAAATCAAACCGGTCTTAATTGTTATGTGTTATGATGTATTTGTATCGAAAGACCGCTGACCGGTGACCGCTATGTCGCCTTTCATATTCTGCATGAGCTGAGTTCGGTAAATATATCTCAACGTTTCGACGCTTTGTTTGAGTTTTTTTTCATGTTATACACCGCAAAGCAGTTCGTACCAAAAGCTAGTACGCATATTTACTAACCACATAAGATGTAAGGTTAAAGTTAATATATTTGTGAGAATAAACGATAGGAATCAGGGCTAGGAATTTTGATCTTTTTTTTTTTTTATTTGGAAAGTAGGGCAGATGACTCTACTCCACCTGATGGTAAGTGGATATAAAGTCCAAACGCGAAGGCGGCTAACAGAGTTGCGGAATGCAACCGTGTTAGCCACCCTTGCCCTGCCTACCCGCAAGATGCCTCTTCACGCCTCGTTTGAAAGAGCCCAGATTGTAAGAAGGACACGTGAGCCGGCAATGAGTTCCACTTTTTGGAAGTACGACAAAGAAAGGAATTGGCAAACTTCTTTGTTCGCGAAGGAATTGATGCCACAGTTAGACGGCGACATCGGAGACCGGCACGCGTAGTTCTTGTAAGGAAAGGGGATGGAGGAATGATGGAGAATAATTCCTCTGAACACTCGCCGTGATACATTCGGTTTTTTGGTGGTAAATCTCGAGTGCTCCCACCTATCATACAAATCTAAACAAAGCTTAACTATACGAGTACTCGTTCAAAAGGTGGGGTTTGTCAGATTTTGTACGTATATTTATGACTAGCCGTTGTTTATCCAATCATAATTAAAGTCGGTTATTCCTTGAATTTTCCAAATCTATATTTCAATAACTTGAGTTTTAAACACTAAAATGAGTCATTGGTTTGGTAACTCTAGTGAGTTGTGCTATTTTTTTGTTCTTAAACCAGTACATCGTGACGTGTCATTCGTGACTAAGTTCTGGTTTCTTTTGGTGTACATATGTTATACTACGATCCTGGCTTAATAAACTTCTGCACGTCTAACATGTAGGTTATCGGCTAAGGGATAGAAGTAGATAGAAGGACGAGGAATTGAGCTTCCGGCGTTGTCATTCGACAAGGCTCTGTAAGAAGATATAAACTATTTTGATTGAGCCAGCCAATTAATATCGAAAACAGAAAATCTCTACTATTAATTACACTTATTATAATTTAACAAGTATATTTGGTTTATTGGGTTAAAATTCGATTTAGTGATACAATCTCGGTTCAACAGAACTCGTATGTTGCTAACGAGCAATCGCGTCATTTGCACGCCCTTTGTTGCATATTGGCAATACACTATCAGATAGCGTTAATAATGTTTCATTAAATTATAAATACGAATATGTTATGTATACAACGGTAGTAGAGCCATGCTTTTCTCAGCGCAAAAGGGCTGACTCGACCGGGAAAGTATGACCACTTAGTGAGAGCGCCGGAGGCCCAATCTCCCACTTCTTCCGTTCCCTTTTCATCCCTTTTCATCCCTTCCCTCCTGTTCCTTGGGTTCCTGACGCGCTTGTGATACTTCAAGTATCGCAAGCGTACATAGGTTGCGGTGACTGCTTCCCATCAGGCGGACCGTATGCTTGTTTGTCAATCATGATATAAATAAATATCTGTCTCGGTTTGGGCGTTTTACCACTTAGGTCTCCTAACCGGGCCTCAGAGAACACGTTAAAATCTCGGTCCCGGTATCATAACATCTGATAACAATCGTTAACTCTTGGTAGGTAATTTGCTTTTACCCAATGAGTTACTGGTTCGCTTTCAGTGTTGCGGAGGTCAGATGGCAATCGCTCTTTGTAAAAACTAGTAACCCGTCAAATCCGGGATAAGAGTAATAAGCCCTTGGGTAAAAAATACTACGATATTTTATTCTGTATATACGACATATGTATATACCTATGCGTCAGTAGTTTTCACAAGTCTAGACAGTTACAAACTATAGCGAAACGTAAGTGAATTAAAATCGAAAACAACTTCACTAGTTTGTAATCATTAAACGAAGAGTGTTAGTTAGTTATTGGTGTTAACTATTCTGCGAATTGCACATTTCAGCTATTAGATGACTTTGTATTTAACAAACGAGCAAATCGCAACTTTGTATCGGCGAAATTAAGCTTTAAAATTTAATTTAATTTGAGATATAGAGGCGGTATAGAAGATTGTTTAGTTTCAATTATTTCTGCCAAAAATATAAAGATTAAGAAAACTAAACGTGAATGAATGACAATTTCTTTCTTGGTTAGTTGATTCATCATAGGTTATGCCGAAGACTTATACGTTATCATTTCTACAGCCGAGATTGGTGTAGGTATAGTTAGAGGTCATCATAGGGAAATGTTGTTCTCTAACGCACGACGCGGAGCCTAATAAACTCGTATAGAGTTTTCAAAAGGTTAATTGTATTTGGAATCTATTTTGTGTATCTCATATCACCATGAGAAAAGGAATTTGGGTGGAGTCAACCCCTTTTTTATTTTTGTGATGGGGAGGAAATCTGCTACCAGCTATCCGGGTTCCTGGGGATTAGAACCGGTTTATGTAGGGTTCCATGACAAGGTGGTAAAGTCATGGACACCAACTAAAACCTCCCCCGTTGCCTACGTCAGTGCAGGTTACGGAAACTCTCATGGAACGAACCAACGCGCCTCTCGCTCTAGACATATTGGCCATAAAGATATTAGTTTCGTTTTATGTTTTTCCTGACCCCGATATAGTGTAGACCCTAATGAGTTGACTTGTTTAGCTTAAATCTTAAAAAAATTACACGTTCAACAATTATCTTAGTTGACATATTATATATTATTATTTTTTATTTTTTTATGTTAGAAGTTGGCAAACAAGCATACGGCCTACCCGATGGTAAGTGGCTGCCGCAGCCTATGAGCGCTTGCAGCACCATTAGTAGGTGCCACTCACGCGTTGCCAACCTCGAGATATTAGTTCTTAAATCTCGTCGCCCAGTAATTTCACTAGCGTACAATGCCCTTCAAACCGAACACAGTAGTGCCTAAGCACTACTATTTGGCCGATGGGGTCGTCACATCCCGACGCCTTGGAAATTAATTCTAAACAATGCAAAATACAATTTCAAACTGAAATATTTTACAATTACACGAGAAATATAATGAAAATGAATTCAGGAAGACAAATTTCAAATAGAACCAGGGTTGAAAATGGGAAAATAATGTTGCGAAAAGGCTTGTGATGCGGGAAGAATTGTCGTTTTAAAAATACTTTTACATATTTTTTATCAGCTTCAGCGGTATTTTACCGCGCTGAAAGAAAATACTAACTTGTTTATTCTCGGTAACGTAAAAAGGGTTATCCGAGAATTTCGCTGTACATTTTAATGTCATAAATTGGATTAAAAATAAAACTTCACAGATGTCTATAGAAACGCAGGCGTTTATTAATTTTAATTTATGCCACTTCCATTTTGCATGCTATTATCAAACATTATGCACAGTCTCGAGACCTGGTTAAATTTATAGGTCGATATCACCGACGCATTTTTTATTCAAGAGTTTTGCTCTTTAAAATTCCAAGATTCTAATAAAAAAATTTTATCACTCCCTCAGCATTTTTCCCGCGGCTTAAGTGCCTGTTTCAAAACGAGAGACAAAAGCCGGGTTTAATTTGGACCTGTAACGGAATTTCATCAGTGCTCAGATAAATTATCTGGAGACGGAGCTCCTAATTTCGGTATTACTTAGCTTAGTTTTATCTTTATCTATGACAATATAAAGTCACCTAATGATCTCTTCTTAATGCTTCTTCTTATCGAGTGGTTAGTCGCCAAACTAGTGTCAGAGTTGTTTAAGTCGCCTGGGACTTAACCTTTCGACTATTGTCAAATTGATAACAGCTGGGACAGACTTTTTACTGGCCCCTGAACCACGGAGACACTCAATTGAAATACCATTCATCAATCACCCATCCAGTGACTGACCGCGCCTAAAGTTGCTTAACATTGCGTTTACTGATCAGTGAGCGCATCCAGCTATGAGCGGCTTGATGATTCTTAATGGTAATAATTCACAAATAATCTTATAGCGGCAACAGGTACTATTGACTGAACGATTGCAAAAGCCGTACCTAATTTAGGATTTTTTCTTGAGGCCTTATATTTATTTTGCCATTAAAGATATGATAGTCGTATAAGGGCTATTATAATAAAAGTTTATTTAGAGGACATAAGTCATCGACGTCATCAAATGGCTTATTTGATATCAAATTAGCTCTGCATTAAATAGGATCATGACGAAATATTAACCGTACCTAGATAAGGTTAATCGTAGTACTACTGACAAATTATATAATATGTTGTTACGCTACTTTCGCATTGAACAATTAAAATAATGCATGCAGCATGAGATATTTGTAAATGTGTTTCAGCCTGTTATTGTCATAATATCTAATTGCTTTAGAATTTGTATACGAAATTTATAATTACTTGTCATCTTAAAGCGGTCGTATCTCAGTCTTATAAAGGCGTACAATAAATCAGCCCGAGTCTGACACGGACTGCGTCGCTAACTTTTAGACGCTCATGTGAATTCATTATTCTGTACGCCTTTATAACCGGTATGATGCGATGTGAATTTCAATTTAAACAGATTAAAATTTGAATTAGTACCAGAGTATTTGCAATTAGACACGTTACTTTATATTATACCCTATTATTTGTTTATGAAAATTTATCTTATAATATCTTCTAGCTATTTTTTTATGTCATGTTGTTAGCAAACAGGCAAAGAGTCCGCCGGATGGTAAGCAGTCACCTCAACCTTTGAACACCTGAATTACTCGAAGTATCACATCCACGTTGCCAGTCCAAGGGATAGTTATGACAAGAGAACAGAGAGAGGAGATTGGGCATCCAGCCCTCTTTCATAGCACGAAACCCAACAGTACTGATGCTGTTACTTTACGGCCGATTTTTTCTGTGAGAAGATAGTACTTACTGGGTCGTGCCGGCCCATTTGTTCTAGGCATGGCTCTACTATATTACTTCTCTAGACAAATGTCGTTAGAGAGTCTCACCAGAAGATAAACATAACACAAGATATATAAAATCATTCAAAATCGATACCATAAATATCTATCACAAGTTTGTTAACGGCATGTTCATGTTTACATTTTTGGAGTACTAGAACCATATTGTCTTCAGTAATGGGGGGTTACTTGAATCCCGGAAATAATGCCTATTTCTGATATACTTTATTACTGAAAATTCAGTCTTTTAGTTTCATCCACAACGAAGTTATAAGGCGTCGAAAATGGCCTGAAGTGCTTCGAGAGAAGGATAGTACGGCCGTGCCGCTTTTTTGCTCGACTTGGCGGGGGCACTACCGTGGCCCCAGATCGTTAGAAAAGATACAGTAAAAAATAGTCAAGTAATTTTTCGTATGTTACAAGCTGTTTAAATTAAATATATATTTAAATTTCTAGTTTTGGCTTCGTCTTCTTTGTATCGTTAATTAAGGTTATACGTTCGTGTTAAGTCTTTTGCATCGGATGTTCGGTACCTTGAAAAAAATCACAAACCTGTGAGAGTGGAATTAGGATAAAAATACGAAACGTAATCCGGTTTACCGAATACCAACTGACGCTGCAGGCGACGACGCGAGCGTTATTTCGATCAAATAACCGCTCTTGTGTGAAGTGCTCGCGATCTACACGAACTTTCTAGACTAATACACTCGTGATAAACGCTTCTATGAATATAAAAAGGCAATATACAACAACTGTCTTATTTATTAATTTAATAGGGTACCACAGAAATTGTTGTTGTTTGGGGAACAACACTACGTATGTATAAATATAAGCAACCACTATACACTTAACGACCCTCATTCTGAAATGAATGTCAGGGTTCCGTAGAACACACTATTAGAAACATTACCAACCAGACCTGAAATCATGCCTGTCTAGTAAAAAAACCACTACCCTGAGCGGAATCCGAAATGCATTGGCGTTCAAGGAAGATTCGCTTCCACTGCGCGACAACTTTTAAACTTCAAATATACTATGAAACCATATTCCATAATATTATAAATGTACCTGTTCATTACATTGTTAAGTAAAAATTGTCATTGCAATATGTGAAATTAATACAATAATTTTGCTTACCTATATTTAAATGTATCATAAATAAATTTATTTGAATGACGATTTCGTTGGTTTATTATTCTTGGACAAAATGTCAAAGCAATATACGAGTATTACAAAACTCCAATAAATATAACATTCGAGAAACGGATTATTCCATCGCTTGATGATCAGTGCTTGCATGAGGGAATGGAAATATCGTACTTAGGCTTATCCGTGTGGCTTATTTATAAACGATGCGAATGTATGATCCTGTATATGTATATCAGATGAGAAACGTGTACATTAGAACGCGACATGCGCTTATCTCGAGATAGGGACGTTAATCCTATTATTTGGTTAAACACTCAAGCTTGCACTAAATTTTTATAACTGCGGATGGGCCTTAGTCTTGTTCAGTAAATTTCTCCAGTCCGATCTATTTTCGGCTCTTCTGCTCTAACTATCCCTAAGATATTGGTGTCTCGTTCGACGCCCTCCAACCAGCCAGCCAACCAACTTTGGCTTGCCTCTACTTCTGCGGCCCTCGAGTTGGCTCAACGTACGTATAGCTCATGGTTGTAACTCTTTAGCCGTCTCTCATATTCGTTTAGCACAACTCCATTAGCCTTATTTTATTTTCGTAAAATATTAGATATTTTGAGTTTTTTTTTTCTGAATGTGTATTGCTATTGGCTCTACCGCCCTTGACAGCGTCACCGGACGGAGGTGGCTGAGTACTGAGACCTAGCAGAGAGAAAGGGGCACCAGACCAATAAATAATTATTGAACATCTATTAATTTCTAAGAAATCAATATATGTTCAATTTTTATTTACGAACAATCGTCTGTGGTGGAGGTTTATGTGAATGAGCCCTTATACGTGTTTTTGATTGACGTCCAGCGATTATCTTGTCAATGGGAAACACAAGTTATCATTTTACTTGATGTTCGAGACAAGCTAAAGTAATACTTCCGTCAAACAATATTATATTAAAATCATTGAAACGAACCTTTGAAATGACATCTTTGTTCTCTATATCACATTATATATTATTGTAAAACTAATTTCGCTTACTTTTTTTTTATATACTAGAAAAACAACAATTCCGGTTTTATAACCGAGTTGTTAAAGAATTTATTTTAAGACAACGTTTTTAAGTTTTCGTTTAAAAGGAAAAATCATATCTTTTTTGCATAAAGAATAATTGCTCCCGTAGTTTTGAAGTTTGTTCGCTATTATAACTTAAGTTGAAAAAAAATTAGCTTAAGACACTTTTAAATATATTTTTACCACATTCACAGTCTTGACAGTAGATACAAGTTGAACAATTGCCGTGTACCATTGTACTTAGGACTATTAACGTGTTTAATGACATTTATCTTTAAAATAAAGGCATAAATATTTTCGTTCCTGACGGAGTTCCTCTGACCGCGGCCATTGTTTTTAAACATTTCTAGTGAATAGTATTTAAATTGTGTCCTTTATTTTTATGGAGACGGGCGTTGAGAAGGTAAGAGTTGCGGTGATACCTTGAGATGTAGAGCTGCTGGCCATCAGACGTCTGGAGAAGAGAGGAGACATGATTTAAAAAGTGGTGTGACAATAGGATTACTACATACATATATAGACAGGCCCCTCTATAGGGGCAAAATGTCAGACTCGCTAGTGCTACTTGAACTTGAAACTTGAGACGAAGTTAGTCACAGGCTTGTAACATAATCGAATGAAGTTAGCGTCACAAGCTTGCAACATTATCGAATAAAGTTAACGTGTGAACTTCGTTTCGTTACAATACAATTTAATTTAAATAGGCCCCTAGTTTATACTAAGTCTATTAATGCGACATAAAATATTTCATTCGACTTTTATAGTCTAAACACTATTGCGTGTTTTAATAAAATGTTCTCATTGATTTGTTACAGACTTTGTAGCACGGTAGTTTATTTTGTTACATTACTAGTAATTCCTCCTAATAAAGACACATACACAGTACAAATTCTTTACGATTCTGTGGACGTGGTTTATGTTGCCAATATATTTTATCCTCGCTCCGAAGGTTACCCAAGACGGATTGAGTTTACAAGATTTATTTGTTTCAAATATAAACGTTCGCTTCGACACAAACTCTATAGTCGTTTTCCAGCTAATGATGTTTTAGTTTAAAGGGGGGTGAATTTGTTAACAAAACGCGACTGACGGACGCTTTGTTTTACTCAGTTTGTAGAGTGAATTACCCAAAATAGATCAGTGTCACTGCTGACTAACGGTAATTAGAAAATGTTGTTAATAAATGTAGCGCCTAGGGGAATGTTTTAGCACTATAATTACTAAGTATATTAATTTAGAGTTGAAAATAGTTAAGAAAAAATTGTATTTCAAACAGGAGAACTGATTTGTAAACCTTTTTTTTAGTTTTTAAATAGGTAATGCTAATACTGTTACTTTATAGCGAAAAACAAATAAAACCAATACAAATTTACGTAACAAACTTTAATAGACCAATAAGGATTAGCACAACATGATCCTGAACCAACAATAAGCAATAATAACATCTTTATAATCTTACCTTGAGATGTGTCTTCGACGGTAGATACACTCAGAATGCCCTACGATCGTTTTGTCAAACCTTTTTAAGCACTTAGCCCCCACTACTTAACATTATAGTCATGGTTTTGACTATTTCTACTAACAGCATAAAATAATATTATCAAATGAGTGACTATATTTATTTTAACATAATTATAGCTTACAGATTTACAAATGAAAAAACTGTAAATAGTGAATAGCATCTTAAAATTTAGTTTTTTATTTGTTAATATATTAAAGCTCCGCTCGCGTGGTCTTCAGAACTATGTTTTAGTTTTCTTTTATTGCCAGGAAGCTTAACTATTTTTTTAGAAGTAGCGTAACTATCTAACTTCACTCTAATAATTGAATAGCAATACAAAATAAATTTAACAATCATTTCTTCCCATAAAACGAATGTGGATTGAAAAGTTTGCTTTCGTAGGGTTTGAAAAAGCCTTTGTTGATATCTTTGAATCGTCAAACTTTTCATATAAAATCGTTTTCAACTCGAACAAGAATTGTTTACTTCTGGATAGTTCCATATTTTCGCTCTGAATCTGCATCGGCAAAAATGATGCATGTTTTGTTTGCTCGCGAAATAGGCTTACAATAATGTTCATATTTTCTTTCAAAGAATTTCCCATGGAAAACACAAACGGTAAAAAACGGCAAAATATTCTACTAATTAAACGTTAGTGTCGTCCAATTGCCAAGTACCATTAATGGTTTTACATGAGATCTTTCAAATTTTTGCAGTAGAAGAACTGCGTTGGGAGACTCGATTTTTTCTACATTGTATGTTTTCAATGGGGTATCATAGAGCATCATACCCTTTTTTCATGTTTTCTTCCTTTAGCTCTTTCTTAGCTAAATCAAATTTGTGAGACTACTCTGCTGAGACTAGTATCTTAGAATTTTGATGAGCAATGAGTGAATACCAAAATTACAGAACTTGGACAAACGATAATTCGTAAACTGTAAAATATAATTATCAGGTATACTCGTATTGGCAATATAGCCAGTATTAGCGTGTTCTCTTAACCACTAAAAATCTTGATTAATCCACAACAAAGCTACAGAGGGGGTTCAAAATTGCCGTGAGTTGCTTTGAGAAAAGGATGTTGCAGCTTAGCTCGACTTGGCACGGGCACTGCCGTGCCCCATTGACATATAGATATAAAGATTTTCATTCTTAAAAAGTGGGCTATTTATAACTATTACTAACCTAAGCATGCTTTTAGCATCAGAATTCATTGATTAATGACTGGTAATGTTGGACGATTCATTTTTAAATGTTATTGGTATGTAGTTTTAACTTCTAAAAAAGTCTTCTTTAAAAAATGTACCCAATAGAATACCAAAATGTTAAATACTCAAATAATAATGAACTTTAAATTAAAACTGCGTTTTTTTATAAATTTCATAAAATCAAATTTATATCTTGATATAGAAACGATTTAAAATAATACTACAGCGCGATCCTCTTACGTAGGATTATGTGATGTAATCCTATTCTTTGATGTATACGATGTGAAAAACTTACACAGATACATGGATAAATAATTCATCTAAACGCGTCTCATGTCGAGCAGATGGTAGGCTTCCTGAAGGCTTTATTCCGCCATGTCATCGAAAATCCGTACGGAAGTATATCGGAACTATTTTTATTTAATGTTCCTATTCAATCAAATATTATTTTATATGAAAAACGTACGGTGCGAAAATTATACGGTAAAATGGAGATACTGCTATTGATATAATATAATGTGTGTATTCATAAATCGTAGTTTTTAAGTGTTATAGAGCCTTGCTGTTCTAGAATTAATTTTAATGGATTTAAACCGTAAAAGTACTCTATATATTAAAACGTTAAGAGAAAACTTCGACCCCTTTTTAAGCTTTGGCTTTAACCATAAGCTTTGGCGTACGTCTGCCTTTAGGGGGCAGATAATTGTATTGATCTTACAAATATCTGTTTCTATCTGGGTCTTTGTCCTTATTGGTCACCCCACCGTGCCTCGGAGAGCACATTAAGCTGTTCGTCAACTCTTGATAGGTAATTAATTTGTTCCTATCCGGTGAGTTACTAGCTCTGTGTAACTAGCAACCTGTCAAATCCGGATAATAGTAATGCTAGGAAGAAGAAGATCGCTAATAATAACAATATAAATCGAAATCATGTCAAAGTTATATCTCACCACTATAAAATCTGTTATATCGGAACGGTGTCGTCTGTGAGGATGAGGATTCAAGAGAGCTATTGTCCCGGTCCAGCGCCTTCGGAAATTCACTGCGATATCGTTCGAGGTGGAGTCGGTTTATATAAGATTTGCGATAGTATTAGACCTAATACTCGTACTATTTGGTTTCTTCTATTTATTACAAGTACTTACTATAAGATTAGTGTATCATGAAGAAAGTACGATATCAAACGTAAACTTAGTATCAATAAACAATGCTTTACCATTAACAGGTTAGTCAGGATTCAGAGATCAGGCACAGTGATCTAAGCCCTGAAGAATATATATACTAAACCTTTACAAATTTATACCAGCGGCCCGCCCTTGCGATGTCGAAATCCTGTGTAGAGATATACAATTTTGCACCCAAATATAAAAAAGTCTTAATTTGTGTAAATATTCAATGTTTGTATGAAAAATCTGGAGCTATGAATAAGCAGCGAAGACTGTGTTTATATTTTTGTGTTTCCAAGACATTTACAGGTGGTTATTTTTAACACTCCAATTACATTATTAACACTAAATCTAAGCTTAACAACTTTACTGAGCAATGACACATATATGACTCATGGGACACAACGTCCCTGTTGTTAAGGTACCAAACCAAAGGAAAAAACAATACAACGTCCAAATGAGAATGTATTTTTATATACATGTATACAAGCCATCACGTCGCAAAATTCCTAGCGGTGTCCCACCCCCTATAAATTGTATTGGAGCCATAAATCCAGCCGTCGATACCGACCTGGGATATAAAACTAGCTACCCTAATAGCCACTCTAATGAAACTTTTCGACTTTCTATAGTTTCCCCAAGGGTTGAATTACTCTAGCAGTTTGTGTTTTGAATTAATGTTGGCAATATTATTGTGAAAGTTTAAGTGCTTGAAACTGGTAGTAATTTGAGTTCAGTCTCGACATTGTTTAATATTTATTTTAGTTTTGAACAGTTAACAGAGCTCATTTTTGTATGAACGTATTATATAACATAATTTGTATTAATTTCAAGGAACTTGAAACATTTTGTTTTAAGGTTTCGTTTTGGGAAACTTTCTTATATTTTTTTCTTGTACATATAAACTATTTATATTTTGTAAAGGTGTTATTAGTTCTTTATACTAAAAATGTGAAAACCGGGTTATATCTTGTTCCAATTTGGAGCGCCAGACTTCGGAGGGGCTTTAGTTGCTTTAAGGTATCAAGAAGCCTAATCAGCTTGCGCTGTTTTGACAGCAGGGGTCCTACTCAGCAATTTGTTCCCAAAACATAATGCGTCAACACGGCGAATCCTCATAAACTCAACAGTTTCTCAAGCTTTTATAGATGATTACATAGAGGCCGTACTCTTTTTTTTTTTGTGGTGTTCGGACACCGTTGTGGCGTTGTGTGTATCGACTCCGCCTTTAGTCTCGACGGTTGCGGGTTCGAACCCCGCTCGGGCAGACGTTTGTTAAAATTTCTGTTTTGGTTATTCCTGTGGGTCTCCCCACCGTGCCGAGGAGAGCACATAACATCCGATAATAATCGTTAACTCTTGATAAGTAAATTGCTCTTATCCAATGAGTTACTGGTTCGCCCTTAGGGTTGCGGAGGTCAGATGGCAATCGCTTCGTGTAAAAAGTAATAACCTGTCAAATCTGGATAAGAGTAATAAGCATTCATACCCTAGGTAAATAAAATACCGGGAATAATGATAGGACGAAGATGATTATTTTTGTTTAGTTTGATTTCAGTATCAGCAATGTTTTCACCAAATTCAATATCAAAATGCAATAGCGTTTCAATACGAACATTACAAGATACATTTAAAATAAGTCTAGTTTCGATATCAAGAATACAGTCAGCATTTCGATACACAACGCCGAGTCCGCCAGATATCTGATTCAGCCAATCTTTTCCACTACTTTCCTTTGTGTTTCTCTATTCGCTGCGCCGCGTCGCACCCGCGGTCGCCTTGACGCGTCTTGGAATACATTTTTATCCGTTCTGACCGTCTCGTAGCCTTTGCTTATGCTAATGGAAAACGTTTCTATTTTATTTTTTATAGCCTTTAGCTCAGGATTTTAATGGCTTTACTTTCCTCCTTTTAAGACTTTTTAACCTGAAACAGATATATATTTCAAATTTAGGATTACAATTTTTATATTATTTTTTATATTAGCTATGCCTTTTAAAGTCATTACTAACATTAGTAGCTTGCGTTAGAAGTGGGTACAACAATAGCCTAATGGGGTTTTGGGGTACCATTGAGGTATTGAGGCTTATTTAAATAGTCACATAAGTTTAAAATGTATACAACTTAACACTAAAATGCGTTATTAACTCATAAAGATAGACGTATTTAAAAAATGTAGATAAAACCTTGTTTTAGTCATAACTAAAAAGGTACGACATTATATTTGGACATAATTATGTCCTCCATAGATAGTTGACAAAAATGGTACAGCCTAGATTCTGACATTATTGTTTTATTCTCACAGCTAACTGTGGGCTTCGTTTAACGTTTCGCTAATTTTGGGTTTGATGTCCTCCGTAGATAGCTCTTCTAGTGACAAAAATGGTACAGCCTAAATTCTGATATTATTAGTTTTATACTTACAGCTAACTTTGTGCTTTGTTGAATGGGAAACTTTAGTTAAAATTAGCTGCCCCGCGGCCTTGCTCTTATGGTGCACCGTTTTTTATTTATGCACGGAATCGTAATTATTTTACGTACGTTTCGTACTTCCAAATAAATCATGTCCACGGGGAATAGTGGCAAAAAATAGTATAGATAGAAACATTATTATTAAAAAGAAATAATTGTCTTTCTTTCGTGGACTCCAATTCTATAAGACTTATTAATAGAAGTAGCAGTAGTAGCAGCCTGTTAATGTCCCACAGCTGGGCAAAGGTCGCCCTTCTTGTTAACGATAACAATTAATAGTAGAATCCACCCTGTAACGCATCTATTCATGTCATTTTCTCAGTAAATCATAATTTAACTAAACTAATTAATAATAACTAATAATTAATCATAATTAAACTTTTTAAAACTTGGTGCTGTTCGTCCTGCAAATTAATCCGCAACCTTCGTTTCAAATGACGACGTTGTGGCGCAGCGGTAGCGAACCTTAGGGACTTATTTCCTGCCCTGGGCAGATGTTTTGTATTGTCTGTGTGTATTTGTCCTTGTCCTTGTGTATGTTTCCAGACCCCCGACGCAGGATATCACTATCCTAATGGAGCCCCCATTAGCATACTGGTATCCTGAGTTGAGTCTTTATCATTTATTATATTATCATTATTAAATATATTTTTTTCAACCTTTTGTCATCTCAGTTATAGATATAATGAATACTAATAATCCGTTTCCAAATATACATGTTAAACTCTGAATACATTGAAACACACACCGGACACCGTTGTGGCGTAGTGGGTAGCGAGTCTGCGTTTAGCTTCCACGGTTGCGGGTGCAGATGTTTTTGAAATCTTACCAATATCTGTTTCGGTCTGGGCGTTTGTCCTAGTGGGTCTCTCCAATATGCCTCGGAGAGCATATGACATCTGATAACAATCGTTAACTCTTGATAAGTAAATTGCTCTTAACCAATGAGTTACAGCTTCAGGATTGCGGAGTTCAGATGGCTATTGCTCTGTGTAAAGTCAAGTAACCTGTCACCTCCGGACAAGAGTAATAAGCAGACCCTGGGTAAATACTCGTATAATACCGGGAGTAATCCTAGGAAGAAGAAGACTTAGAAACATTGAAATAGGTATCATTAATTTTATCATGAACATTATACCGTCTAACGATGTCGGTAACCCTTAGTGGTTTAATACAACTAAAAACCGGAACATCGTAAAGGCGTTCACAGTTTCAGATAATGAGCCGGTTGTTCAGTAATATAAACAAAGAGCGCGTCATTGAGAAACTTTAATCCGGATGAGCGGTTGGTTGGCATTTTTTGTACTTTCATTGATGATAAAAATTGTTGCCATAATTATGAAACTATAAAACTCTAACACGGATTACTTACTAAGAATTGTTTTTATTATTCCGCGCCGGGCCGTGACGACCCCTTCGTACGCTGTTGGGATGATCATTGTCACAGCAGAGATTATTCCACCAGTGCAATCAGTCACACTGTTGGTAGGTCTTTTGTTGCAAGAGGCCGGCTAGGTTATTACCACCATAGTGTCAAATATTCTACCGCTAAACAGTACTGCTCAGGCATTTCTGTGTTCCGGTTCGAAGGTAATTGTAGGCTAGTGAAATTACTGGGCAAAAGTTTAATAGAATTAAATTTAACAACCAATATCTTGAGGTTGGCAACGCGTGAGTGGCACCTACTAATCGTGCTACAAGTGCTCATAGGCTACGGTGACCACTTACCATCAGGTGGGTCGTATGCTTGTTTGCCAACTTTTAACATAAAAAAGCCTAACAATTTCTTCTACGACATGCAGGTTTCAAGACATTTTCTTTCATCTCTCAGCATGAAATAAATTCGAAACACAAATTAAGTACTTGAAAACCTTTGGATAAGGTCTACGATTTCTATCCATTGGGCCATCTCGGCTTTAGCTTCGCTAAATAATATGTTTGGTTAATCTATAATAATGTGCGGTTTGAGATTCCACTTTGTGTATGTGATGTGTGATATAGAAATGTGAGTCGGTCGATTGACGTCTCGAGTCTGCCGTTGGCAGATCCTATCTGCATACTGATGTTATGAAATAGATTGCTGGGCTTGGAAAATATATTGTGCCTTGAAATTAGATGAGATCTCATCACTATTTTTATCACATCGCGTTTGGTTAACCCGGTTTCAAAATAATTTCATAATAAAAAATCAAACATGTTGTTTTATTATATTCTTAATAAGAAAAGTATGACACTTATATTCTAAGCATGGCATTGGCGGCACGGTATTGCCGAGCATGATAGCCATGCTCCGCGACGAGAGGTCCTGATCTGCCATGTCCGTCATTTCGCTGAAGGTTGCCGCGGAGAGGGATTGCGAGAATGGACCCGATCCGAAGACGGAGACCTGGGTGTAGGAGGCGTCAGTTTTCGCGCCTGCTTCCTCCCTAGAGGAGTTACGGCGGAGGGAGCATTTAGCTCCTCCGCACGTCATCAGGGCGGGAGAGGATGCTCTGTGATACCCAAGTTTCGGCGTCATGGTTGTTAGCGCAAGCAACCGCATAGTGCTGGCACGGTATAGAGGCGGATTTTTATGTGACAAATAGCCATAAAACTTAAAAGCATGACAATAAATTTTAAATTACACAACGCAATATGCCGAACAACAATCAATCGTCATCATTGCGATTTCAAAATCCATTGTCATAGTTTTAAGTTATTTTTGTTTATCGTGTCTGCGACAAAAGCTTGCACGAGTATAAAATATTAGTATGCAATTGATTCAAGACACCAAAACTCGATCGTCGCAAAAAAATGCAATAAACCGTGTAACTCGATCAATCAACGCCATCGCCAGTACGGTTGACGGGAATGTAATGATTGCCGATTACATATACGAGCTCCATTTGTATTCAGACTATAACTTTATTAGTGAACATTCGTCATGTCGTTCATCGTACTGATTATATTTTATGACGCTGTAAATCACTAATTAAACGCGCGAATCGAAATAAAAAACGCTATTTTGATGCTCATCTTTGCTCTATAATAATAACCTTTTATTGTAATTATTTTGTTGAAAATAAAAAGAGACGATGTCGTCAACGCAACAGCAACAAGCGTGGTACAGCACCTGCAGTCGAAGTCTTTCAAGCTGCAGCACCCACCATGCTTCTTTACCTCTCCCGAGTGGACCAAACAACATCGGGAGAGAAGATATTAGAATATATCCGCACGAAAGCCGCGAGAAAATAGGTGCTGATGGAATGGCGGTGCTGAAATTGCAGCGACTGGAGTCGACTCGTGACACGAACATCAAATCGTATATCCTCCAGATTGTCGCGAAGTATAAGGACGTCTTCCTTAGCCCTGATTTTTGGCCACAAGGAGTAGTTTACCGTAGATATAGGGAAAGTAAATCAAAAACTCCTAAGTGAATAAAAAGATTTCCAGTGTTATGTGGTGTTAGATTTAGGTGTGTTATAATATTTAATATGTAGTATGTTAGTCTGTAAGGTATATATGTATGGGCCCTGTCGCCTGATTTTAAATAAATAAATAAATAAAATAAATTGCGAAATGTAAAATAGCATTTTGAGTTTGTTTGAGAACTCTTCTGGTGATAGTCCTTTTATTGCAAGAGGCCAGCTTGATAGATACCACCCCAGTATTAGATATCCGCAAAGTGGTAGTGTATTTTGCATTACCTAGTACAGGGTTTCGGCTTGATAAATGGTTAAAGTTAAATGGTCTATGTGAGCTTCCTCTATCTTCTAATTTTTTACTTAATTTTACGCCTGACAGTTTTAGAAATTTGATTTTAGTACCAAAATGATATTAGTTACTCGTAATAATTTATTGTTGGTGCAAACTACTAAGAAAGCCCATAATTTAGAATTATTTAAGAAATACGATAAATTACTCTTTGTACTGTCGAAGTTATCGCTAAATTTCCACTAAATTATTGTGGTATCTTCGACAAATTTTTACTTTCATTCCACAGATTAACTTCAGTATCTAATATAAATAAGTAATGTTCCTTCCCTCGAAACCCTTATCAGATAACGGTGTCTCATTTCTTTGTGTTGGTCTCAAGGGCCGTTAAGCATATTAAAAGTTACAACGAGTTCTTCAGTTACTTATAAATTTTAACTTTTAAATTCACCAGGGAATTCGTTCGTTCAAAAACATTTCCCAGCAAATAGGACTTGGAATATTTCATCAATGACTGCGCAATATCGTCGTCGGGTTGTATTAAACCAAGGCTGTACCCGCTAGTTTGCAGTCTACGAGCATATTATTGCTAGTGATTTGCATATTATTAAACTCGAAATTGAACTAATGCCTCAAACACAGCGGATATTAATTCTATTGTTCGGAAATTAAAACGAGTTAAAAATGTGTTATGATTCTTTATTATTAGGTAGCGATGCAGGCGTGCGCTCTGTACGTCAAAGAGGATTATAAATTTTTAATTAAATCGGTCGTTCATTTTGTGGTTAACGATGGGTCGATATTGACTTTCCGTCGGTAAGTTTTCATACTTTTTCTTTTAGTTATAAATTAAAAATAAAGTCTTGTATAAAATTACAATATGAAGTCAGAACTCATACTATGTAGTTTTTATTTATTATTTGCACGATGAACAAGCAAACCAATGAAAGGGTTAGGAGGGCAGAGATGCTAAAATTGTAGAAAAAGGAAAAGAACAGAGAGGGTGGGAGATTAAGGCTCCGCTCCAGTGCTCCCACTCTTCACACAAAATGCAACAGTACCTACTTTTTGTTTAATTGTTTAGATTTTTGTTTAGTTTTAACCGACAAGATCAATTTCATTTTCAAGATCTTTTTTAATAGGATGTGCTCCCAGGTTGACAATAATATTTGTAATGATCTGCTTAAATACTACGAACATGTCTTTAAAAGGGAACTCTTAAAATGGTATAAGTTCATGGTTAGTTTTGAATTGTACCTTAAATAAACCAAAGTTTAAATCTTTAATAATATCTGTGGATCCGTTTTCAATCAATATGCCGTCTGACAAGTGGCTGAACGATCATGACTTTGTCAAACGAAGGCAATCAAAGCCGGAGCTAGTGGCGCTTTTCAAATTACATTCACTTTAAAATCTTGTGATCTGAAGGCGTTGATTTTGTTCTTTATTTATTGTAAACAATAATATAACCGAAAATTGTAAATATGGGCTTAGGGAATTTTGAAATTTTATACTCGTATAATATTCTGGGTGCAAACTCGTAAATATCACAAAATGTTACCTAACCATCGTCCATGTAAATCTTTCAGTAATTGTTATCACATATAGATATTATATTATATATTGAGTAAATTCAGTTTTAAAAAGCATTTAAAGAACTTTTTACTAGAATCCCAGATAGAAAATGAAGACAATGTAGCTGAGGCTTCTCTACTTTAATTCGCCACGTTCCACAACACAAACTCACACCCGTCCACAACATAAACTCACACTCGTACATAAGTTAATAGTTCTAATATGGCAAATACATGTGTATTTTTGAGTTGAAAAATCATATTTACCTCCATATGTATAGCTTAATTATTTTGTTTTTCTTTTTCTCTCTCTTTTATACATTAGTATTGTTTAAATTATAAGCAATAAGCTTAAGAAATAGTTTGTATCTGTCAACTGTCACGTCACTTGCAGGCCTCAGCTGAAAATCAGCGCTGAATGACTTGTAGTCGTGAAGCACATGCTGAGCTGTTTGGCCTTTCGCTGTTTTGTCTATATTTTTCTTTATACTTTACTTTATATATTTTTTTTTTATAAAATAGAATTAGTTATTATATAATAAGCTTACTATTTAGTTTTTAATTAGAATTTAAGTTAAATATTTGTAAGACATTACAGTGATAAATAAATAAATAAATAAATATAATGTAATGAATTTTTAGCATAGTGTATGAATTTTTAGAAATGAATATTTAATCCCACAACAAAATAATAGCATTTTTAACATTTCTTCAATTTAGCATCATATTATTTTCTAGTCCCTGGTTGACCGAGCTATGCTCGGTTTTTTTTGTTTTTGGTAAATCGAAAGTCGTGAAGGGTACGGTAGACTCGATTGAAACTTTACCTGGATAATAAAATAATGATTTCGACAACAAGTTATATCCGCAAAAATTGAGATTGTTGAGTATTTTGTTAAATTCTAATAGACGCATCGCTGTCAGTCAGTGACATAAAAAATTAAAGAAAACGTCAACTGTCATTGTAGAAATGTTTGTCATTCGATTCAATTCAATAAATCCTTGTTGCCATAGCAACGCGTGGTCGCTCAAGTGCGCTGTGAATTTATTTATATATTTTGACATTTTTAATTTATTTTGGCGGCGGCGTGTCGACAACGGCCTAAAAACACGGACAAAGCCACATTTTCTAAAAATAAATCCTAGCTAGATCGATTTATCGTCCCCGAAAACCCGTGCATACTAAATTTCATGATAATCGGTGCAGCCGTTTCTGAGATCCCAATTATATATATATATATACAAGAATTCCTCGTTTAAAGGTATTAGATATCATCATATTATTTTATATTTAACTAGTTGTACCCGCGACTTCACTCGCGTGATCTTCATAATTCGTATAGATTCGTAAAACAAACTAACGAACACCTGTATCAACGTAAAGCATCTCCCGCCAGCGCTTTTTTTTATTACTGCCCGGCTTCTATGTATCTATCGTTTTTCGGAGTGTCTATTGCTGTTGGCTCTAGTGGCCTTGATAGCGTCACCGGTCACGGGTGCCCGGGTCGGGAGACCTCAGCCGGTAAAAGATGGACAGCCCGCGCAGGGCTCAAGTTGAATCCGCCCTGCGCGGTCGAGCCTAGGCTTGGGACGTCATCGGGAGATAACTATCGTATCGTGATGTTATGTAGCCTATAGCTCTCAAGATATGTACCATCAAATGCAAATTTTTGTCAAATCCTATCAGTAGTTCCAGTACGCGTTCAAGAAAACAAAATATTCAGCTTTGAAATATTGGTTTATATACGCCTTTTTCTTCTAAACATTAAATAAAAGGCAAGCGGGTTGACATTTGAAATTTTCTTTGCGCACCTTATCTTCATTTCCCTTGCTAATATATTATCATTAGGAGTCTCGGGGTGACAACATTCGCTAATTTATAGCTATGCTCTGATCTTGAATTTATAAAGAATGTTTCAAGCGAAAATAGCCTTACTTTCTTTTAATTCTTTCATAATTTATTCACAGAACTAGCTTCTGCCAGCAGCTGCGCCCGTGCGAGTAACGTTTTTAATACAAACATTGAACCCCCACTTCAACTTTTCAGAAGTGGAATTTTAGAAAATGTTAAAACACGTTATTCTTTAATTTAATTGCAGAATCTACCTTCCGAATCGGCGGTAGCTTCACTTAGGCGGACATAACAGACTGTATATTTGACGATTCAAAAGCGCTTAAAGGCCTATTTGAGTGAAGAATATTTTGAGTTTTGAGTTTTGTTCGTCGAAAAACAAAGTTTCATTAGTTTCAAAAATGACGGAAATCCCATACAAACTTTCAAAACCTTCTTCACTCACTTAAGTTTTGAATCTTGAAAAATCCTTTCTTAGTTTTCGTTGACGTTTTAAAAATAACACCTGTGAAAAAACAGCTATCTAGGTCCAAGAGATTAAGCTGAGCGTTTATAAATCAGTCAGATCTTCTTCTTTTATATAAATACTAGCTTCTGTCCGCAGCTTCGCCCGCGTGAAATAACTATATTAATAAAAACTCTGAAACCCCCTTTACAAATATATCATATAATATTTATTTATAGCCAATATAATATATATAATCACCAGCCTAAAAAATAGGTTTTCAGCTTCTACCTCTAAAAATAACAATACTACAATACAACTTCTCATTCCCCACCTTTCAACCCCTTACAACTCTATTTTCGCATTAAAAAATAGCCTGTCCTCTCTCAGGCTCCAGAGTATCTGTGTACCAAATTTCATTTAAATCAGTAGATTTGTCGTGAAAGCGCGACAGACAGACAGAGACACAGAGTTACTTTCCCATTTATAATATTAAGTAAAGATTGTATACGGCGTTTTTCATATGCGCTTAACTGAAAATAACGATGACCGTGATAACGCGGTACTTTTATCAATTACATTTGTTGAGAAAATTTGATACTGTCAGATTAGCATTGTTTATAAGTTATCTTACTTTAGATTTATTTTCGCCATTTGCTGTCTTGACTTTACGGTCCGAAACCTTTATTAGTAAAGTTGTCTACGTATATTTTCCTTGTAAGCGATCTACTTGTTGCTTTATTAGGGTTCCGGGCCCGAAGGTTGCTAATGGTTCCTATTACTAAGCCTCCGCTGTCGGTCTGTCTGTCAGTGGGCAAGAACAAGAACAGTAATAAGTAAAGAGATAGTTGGTTGGTTAATAGATACTGTATAGTAGTACAGGTACTTGCCCCCAACCGTTGAGCTAAAACTCTGCGGTACCCTCGGCTTGTCGTGCCGGGGGGGCTCAGTAGCCGGGAGTAGATTGTGCAGGTGGCATCTTCGACTGCCCGGTGAAGCAAACAGGGTCAGACGGTTTCGGCGTGGGGCGTTTTACGTCAGACCGCGCCTAGGAGGGTCGTGTCGTCTGGGTCGCTCCGGTACTTTTAGCTCGGCTCCGAGTCCACACACCTCCTGCACCATTGCACCCGTCCCGGCGCTCGAGTGAGTAACTGCATTTCTCCAAGTAAAAAAAATGGTGGTACGGGTACTCTCTATGTTCGAGTCCGACACGCTGATAGTCGGTTTTTTAATTGAAGTACATATATTTATAATATATATTTGAATTGTCCTAGCAATTTCTTATTTAAACTTTCTTATGTACAAGAAACTGAGTTAGGAAGCAAACATATGACCCGCCTTATTGTAAGTGGTTTTCATAGCCATCATGACATAGCGCTTGCAACACCATACATTTGAAGTTGTCACTGACTCGTTTCCCTTCAAACCGAAACATTTTACTGCTAGATAGAATAACTGACACTGCGGTGGTACCCTCGCGCAATAAAAGGCCTACTACCATTAAAAATATGACGACGTTGTGGCGCAGCGGTAGCGAACCTGCCTTAAACGCCATAGGTCGCGGGTTCGATTCCCGATCGGAGCATAATATGTTTGTATTGACCATGCAAGCATATTTTCCAGTCTGGGTGTATATGTCCTTGTCATTGTGAATGTTTCCGGACCCCCGACACAGGATATCAATATCCTAATGGGGGCCGTTGAGTGTGTAGCGTTTATTTATTATATTATTATTATTATTAAAAATATGTTTTTTTATAAGGGCATTTGTTTTTACAAATACAATCTATCTTTTGTTTCTATCTTTTATTTGAATACACGCGAACATAAAATGTACATTGTAGAAACGTACAGGAATGTTATTTAGTTAAGAGTACAAGTAAAATACTCGCACATTTTTTAAAACCTATCAGCAAAAAATCCAGATCGAATTCCCTTTTAAATCGAACAAAGCACTTTACAACGGCGGATCAGTATAAAGTTTAGAGTACGTTCAAACAAATGGAGGTTTATTTTAAAATTAATGGAAAATTTCCATATTGATGTGTAGGGATAAAATTTATTAGTATTCAGGTCTATGAAGGTTTTTTAAATAATTTCAAAAAGGAGGGTAGCAATTTGCCTTTTTTGTGTCCATAACGCGATAATTTCAGATTCAGTGAACCTATTTTTATGATAATTTTTTTTTACTTGCTAAGGCTCTTTGCTAAGTCGTTCAAAGTTGGCTAGTTGTTTTTATTTATTCAACTATGTTTTGGGATCTTAAAGTAAAAACTTCTTTAGCCGCGTTGAGTGAATTTTGATTGGAGTACATGGGATACACGTAAGCGAGGGTTGGAAAAAATAATTTCAGCGTACGGCACTTTTATCAGGTATGCGGTATCTTTACATAGGTCTTTAAAAATAATAAAGAGGTTTTATTTTAACTTTTTTGCTTAAATCAGTAGTTATTGAGATATTAGCTCTTAAAGTCATAAATTTTTTTTCAAAACTTCTAACTTTTCTATATATTTTTATTTGGTTGACTCAGGACCTTGATTTTTATACATCTAGTAGAGACCATACACCTCATTATTTGGTATCAATTTCAACTCGCTAGGTCCACCGAGTCCTAAGAAAATTGGCGATGGCACACGGACAGACAGACGGGCAAGAGAGTGTTTTTTATAAGGATTCCTTTTTTACCTTTTGAAGTACGGAACCATAAAAAATGTTTAATTGAAATTAAGTAATTGCTTTGTTGTATAAATGTATACACTGAATTGAAATATGTGTCTGTTTGAATAAAACTAATCTTTGTACGTAATAGCTGAACTGATCGATACTTTTTTTCTGATTGTGTATTGCTGCTGGCCCTACTGGCCTTGACAGCGTCACCAGGTTGGGGGAGGCCGAGTCCAGAGACCTGGCCATGAGAAAGGGACAGCCCTCGCGGGGGCTCAAATCGGTTCCTCCTGCGAGGCCGAACCACGGCTAAAGACTTTGGGAATCTTATCTATACGAGATTTAGACTACTATGACTCTTCTTATACTATGGATATGTAAAAATTTAAAAAAAAAACACGATTGATAATAAATTCAAAATACATTCTAATTATTATCAATTCGCATTCCATTAATTGATATCACTTCCTTCGATTGCAAGGCTATCTGTGACATGTTAGTGCTGCACTTTGTTTTTTGAATGTGAATTATCACATTGACTGCAGCGATGATTGAATTAATTAAAAATAAAATCGAGCAAAAAAACTTCGTTTTTTCCTTAAACGATAACGGAACGCTTTGCTAGAATTTATTGTAATTACTTAAATTTATTTAACTTATATAAAATTAAAATTTTAAAACTTATTTTATTTAATGTATTTTGTCTTTTTTAATAAAGTTAGTATTAATATCATATTATATACTTTATATGGATCGAAATAGTTATGTAACGACAAAAAATGCGAGAAATATTTTGGAGCAACGTAACAAACTTATCAATATATCGTAACGCGTCGCGTTGCAATTTTCGTCGGCCACTACGACGCCCCGGGGAAATCACGATATGACGGCCATCTGCTCAATAGCTTACATTTTGCGGGATTATGATTGTTATGTTCCGTGTCACGGATTGCGCTTGACAAGTTAATGATTCAGTCCTCATAAATCGTTCCGTTGTACAATTAGAATAATTTGATGACAGCTCTGGTGAAAGGTTTATTTGACATTTGTCCTGAATATTAACCAATGACCAATGGCCATATTAATTCTGTCAGTCTTGGTATTTTTTTGTGTATTTCATAGAAAATGGCTATTTTTTATGAAGATTCGAACGCATCAATTCTCATTTCAGCATCGATTCGGATTTCGCATTTTCTTGTTTTAAATGCTTATAAGTGTAACACTCAATATAACGCCCTACAGTACTAAAAAGCCGTCAAAGTATGCTGAAGAATGCGTACGTATGCTTTCGGATGTAGAAGCATGCGTACGCGTGCTACGGTTGCTTAGCGTACGATGCTCATAAGTGTATCCAAAAGCATCCAGCTAAATGCTGGTCGATGCTGATAAATGTAATTCAGGCGGTCAGGCGTAAAGGTATCCAATTATTTGTAATTACGTAATGGGTAATCAATATAATATGTAAAATGTATTAAATAAAAAAATTGATCTGGACCCTTGTCTTTTCCCTACTCTTGATAAAAATTAATACATACTCAAATTTATTCAAGATAATTTCAAGAGGCTGGAATATAATACTTAATTTTGGGTCAGTCCGATCATTGAAGTACTACCCTCTCGTAAGCGTCGAGAAGTAGCAATATCGGTTTCGTTCCTTTAAAGTTTAACACATTCACAGTTACCACATTAAATATAATAGTTAAACAGTGGCTTGTACCTGGCGTGAAAAAGAATTTGCTAAAAAGCGCGGAAGGCCCAAAACACCATCATATCTCGCGCCATAAAAATACATTTGTACGTCTGTCTGTTTGTTCCGGCTAAACTCTGAAATGGCTAGATAGATTTTAACGGCAATTTTACTGACAGATAGCGGATATTACAGTGAGTAAAAAGCCTCGGAGTCTAGGGCGCAGCAAGAAATATATTTTATATTGAATGGGTATTTCATTGTTTTCATACTGCTCTACTATTTGTAATCGACAGTTAGATTGTTGCTAAAAACTTCCTTTACCCCATAAGGCCGGGGTGGACCCACGCTTTTATGTACATAAAACTAATTTATATGACTAATCACTAATTGAAAATCATTGCTCGTCTCTTTAAATTTTTTGTCTGTCATCGCATTGCCCTGGAGAAATTATGATATGTCGTCCATCTGTTCAATCATTAACTATTTGCAGAGTCGTGATGACGACGGTATTTTGCCGACAGGTGTTAATCGCACCTGGTACTGTTTTCTAAATTCAGCATTCGTTCAATATTTGTTTTGAAAATCATTATATTAACATATCAGCTTACCATTTAATAGACAATGGTTTTTTCAACCGAACAAAACATTTGCCACTTGTTCATTATACAAAAAACTCAAGTATATCGCCTGATTAATGTACAGCGTTTGCAGTAAACTATTCTCAAATTAACTTTAAGGATATGCGTATCCACCTATGATGATGGGCTCGATACGTGTGTGCCTGTGTTGAGCCAATCGACGTGGTCGTGCCTTTCCTTCGCGCTTGCTTGGGAGATCTGGGGGGGTGTTAAAATCTTCTAACCCTCCGGGATAGAGACACCAGGGGTACACAAGAGGAAAATATAGGCAGGTTGCGTGCTCGCTCGGTCTGCGAGATACTTCGTAACCTGGCAAACGTACTGAGCGCGGCGCTTTTAGCAGGTCCCCATGGCATATCCACTTTGTTATGAAACCTCCACATAAACCGGTTCTTCTACCCTGAAAGTTTATTCTCCATCAATTTTTTCCATAATTTAAAAAAAAAATCTAATTATCTGTTATGTAGCCGTATGTTCTCTTAAATAATACATTATTTTCAATACAGTAATAAAATTTGAGTTGTTTTTAATATCTTAACTACTTATTAAATTTCACCCCAATCCATTATGATTATTTTGCCATGACATTCGTCTAGATGCCATTTATTATTATTTCTCTGATGTATACTCATGGGAAATCCGATGACGAATACTTCTAAAAGGAACAGGGGACGTCTAATATTTTATATTGGTTTTTAAGAAATCTAATGGATTACGTTAATGAATCTTATGCCTTATGTATGTACATCGGTACAGTGTACGGCAATTTCAATAAGTGAAGTGAATGAGCGATAAGTGACGTTTATTTTATTGATCATAATTTATAGTCAACTTGTATACCTGTCTTTCTGTTACATAAAAAGGATGTCTAGCTCATTTAATGACTTTCTAAACATTTCGAGTAAAGTCAAAACATTATTTCATCAGTGCAATCAGTCACACTGGTGGTAGGTCTTTTGTTGCAAGAGGCCGGCTAGGTAGATACCACCGCAGTGTCAAATATTCTGCTGCCAAATAGTAGTGCTAAGGCTTTACTGTGTTCCGGTTTGAACGGCACTGTACGCTAGTGGAATTACTGGGCAGAGGAGATTTAAGGACTAATATCTCGAGGTTGGCAACGCGTGAGTGGCACCTACTAATGGTGCTGCAAGCGCTCATAGGCTACGGCAACCACTTACCATCTGGTGGGCCGTATGGTTGTTTGCCAACTTGTAACATAAAAAAAAATGTATGAAATATGTAGATTGTAAGTAGATGTACAGTTAAAAGTAAAGGTATTATTAAGTATTTAGTTTTTGTGAAGGAATTTTTAGGTTTAGGTTTAAGGATATTTATTTCCATAAAAGACACAAGCCCCTTACATGGAAACGATAATTTGAAAATATCTAAACGTCGAACGTAAAGAACATTACTACTAGTACTTATTTAATGTATTTTAACTAAGGTGTGTAATTTTGAATAATATGTTCCGATAATTTAGCCTTAAATATATTAAATAAGCTCACATGTTTTAAATAAACGGTAATTTATTTTAAATTTTTATCTCATATTGTCTATACATAAATAGGAATCTCAGCTTATAAACGTAAAATATTTTTAAAATATAATACAATATAAAATTGAATAGCTATCGAACGTCATGAGCAATTATCTTTACATTAAAAGCAAAAATTCTGCGTATATTCGTCTAAATTCCATCCTTACCACCTCGATGTCTGGAAATCTACAAAAGCGCGATTTAGAAGACATTTTCTTCTTCGCACAACCGCTATGTGAAATCTACTTCCGCCGGCGGTCTTTTCGAACCGATACGACCTGGGAACCTTCAAGAGAAGAGCGTATTCCTTCCTTAAAGGTCGAAAACGCACCTGCATGCCCTCTGGTGTTGTAAATGTTCATGGGCGGTGGTGATCGCTTAACAAAACAACAAAAATTATACTACGCTGCCCTTCTATCTTGAAGAAATATCACTTGTTGCAGTGTAGAGGCTCACTGCGTTGGCGCGTGCCACTACACTTATGTTTGTCAATTTGCTAAACACTTATCCATTGCAAATGGCGAGCAAACACACTTGACTAATTAAGTCAGGAATGACTGGGATTGGGAAGTGTACGGAAGAACGGTCACTATTTCGATTCTTATCTTGACGTTGTGGACCGAACCTGCCTTACACGCCACAGGTCGCGGGTTCGATTCCCGCTCGGGGCAGATGTTCTATTGATCATACAGGCATGTGTTTCGGTCTGGGTGTTCTTATCCTTGTCATTGTGTAGGTTTTCTTGACACAGGATATAACTATCCTAATGGGGCCGTTGAGTGTGTTGCGTTTATTTATTTAAAGGTATAGGGCTTGTATGTGTTTAAGGAACTCGACAGAAATTAGCTTAACAGTTTAATTAAAAGTTCAGTATACCAAATACGGTTTATTGCTATCGTTTAAATGTGTCTCCTGTCGGGACATTAAACGTATTAACTTATTGAGATTTACTAAAAAAAAGAGACAGCGTTATTTTGCTGACTGAAATCACATAGAAAGTTACTGTATTTTTTTAGGTAAGTTTATTCGTGACTTGTTCAGTTAGGAAGCTTTTTTAGGTCGGTGCGGAAAAACAATTTTTATTTATATGTAAAAATATGCTAAGCAAATAATGTTTGTAACTTGCCAATGTTTCATTTATTTATTTATTTAAATCAGGCGACAAGACCCATACATATATACCTTACAGACTAACATACACATTAAATATTATAAAATACTTCAATCTAGCACCACATAATACCAGAAATCTTGAAATTCACCCAGGAGTTTTTCGTTTAATTTCTCTATATCTACGGTAAACTACTCTTTCTGCCCAAATATCAGGGCTGAGGAAGTCGAACTTATACTTTGCAACAATCTGGAGCAGACATGATTTGATGTTTGTATCACGACTCGACTCCAGTCGCTGCAATTTCAGCACCGCCTTTCCTTCAGTACCTATTTTCTCTCGGAATTTCATACGGATATACATATATCATTTAATTTTATACAGAATAGAGAACGTTTTAATAATCGGTCTGTTCCAAAAATTTTCGGGAAAACTTATAAATGTCTGTCGGAATATTCAGAACTTTGGCAATTAAATATCGATGCTGTTGAAACAGACAGTGACACCGTTAAAACTTTCGGAGAGTTTTGAGAAACCATTTCTAACAATTTGATAGGTAAGAAATATTCTTTGTAATTTTTTATGTAATCATTATAAATCGTATGGATATTTGTTTATTGTCGTCAAAAAACCTTTCGTGTGGCATCGACTGTCGTGCTGTTCGCCAGCACGAGGCGGCACGGAGGGACTATTCCCTCAGTTCCCCCAGATTGAGGACAACACCGTCAGCTCTTCCCGGGATAGCCTCGTTTGACCGATGTGCTTGAGAGTCACCAGAGAGCGTTCAACGGGAGTTCCAGGAACCTCTCGCACGTACCGAAGAGGTTTTACTGAGACGCTATGGAGCTCTCCATAACCTGGTTCTCTTTCCCAGGAAGCCGGGTATCGGGTTGCAGATTTCCTCCCTGTCAAAAAAAAGGGATGAAGCTGCGGTCATTGCTAGTATCCTATATGGATAATATTTTTTTAATGTAGACAACCACCACTTTCGAAAGAAGGTGCAACGAAACCCAGTCTAGTCTCCGATGTGTCGTAAAGGTATTTCCTGAAAGTCGCGCGAGCGGGTACTGTAGCCGTTAATCCTCCGACGCAGACGTAAACATTGAAACTTGGCAGTGTTCCTCGGAAGTACTGGACTTGACTTAACACGAAATGGTAAAGTAACTGAATAATGCAATTCAGTAATAATTTAATGCTAATTTATATATGACGATTAAGACATAAATTATTGTTTTTGAAACGGTTAAAGGAAGAATGTTTTTTGTACTATATACTTGTTCACTGTTGTTGTCACTTAATGTTTACGGATTTCAATCGCCAGCGACACATTTCTATCAAAAAATACAGTGCATAGGACTAAAAGTAAATAAGTTATTAATATTTATAGAAATGGAAGAAAATAATAAAGCATATTCTCACGTATTTTAGTCTTTGTTCCAGTAAAAGATAAATAAAATATCAAATCAAACAAAATCCTTTTTTTATTTCGTTAAAAGTATTATACAAATCGTGGTTAAGGCAAGGCTCCAGTGCTTATACGAGGATTTAAATCAAAGTTCAAATTACACTAGTGACGAGTTGAATTAATACTATACAATTTAATAAGTTCGCTGCATCCGTAAATAAAAATTCTCAACTAAGGAAAATTTTACGTAAATGTATTTTCGGATTGCGGAGGCAGAGGTACAGCGGAGTCACGTTTGTCTGCACGGTACGTTATTTAACAATGAAAATGGTATTGAAATATCTTCGTAATACAGCTTACGGAAAAGTGCCGACTAGTGGCAGGGTTTGGCTTTGTTCTAACTGAAATATGAGAAGGCGTGTCACGGAGTTGAAAAGTTTGAATATTTTTGCTTAACGAGAATATCAAGTTCTGGCACTTGTATCAAATAAATAATAAATAGTTGTATCTTGTTAGATAATATTTGTACTAGTGGGTGTCACTGTCAAAATAGAAATGCCTGATGGAAATATTAGGTGTGCCGCAAGCTTGCTCCTTTAAAATAAGTAGTAGAACTAGCACATACAAAAATAATATTTTTATTAATTACTAAGGGCTCTTACAGTCGACCTTTTTTTCGTGTGTAATATGGTCGTTTCGGCTTACGCGCTCACACGCGTTCCATTTCGCGCTTCAAAAAATCCAACGCGCGTACACAGACTTGTTGCGGTGTGTACGCTCGAACCAAATATAGTAAGTTTTTTTTTGCGCGCCTCACGCTAAACTTATTAGCAACCGTCTAAACTCGTAAAAAATTGTAGTTAGAAACCATTTACGATTCAAAAATTATTAACCGCGTATACGAGCTTATAATATAAATAATAATGATAAACTTTTATTTCAGACCAAAGTGAGTTCATATATAAATGAGTGTTAGTAACAATATTATTAGCCTATGTTAGTAAAATATTAACCTAATTATAAGCGCGTCAACGCTCGTACAAGTTGCGCGCGTTCCTAAAAGCGTGTACAACGTATAAAACGCTGCTCTGTCAGCGCCCTGTTTAATAATTAACTGGACAATTATTGTATTAAACAATTACCTGTTATTATTTTAATAACAATAATAGATATTTTGTTTATTATGAAATTAATATAAGGTTTAATACTATAGACTGGTTTATTCATCGCTGTCCACAATCGTAGTGGGACAATCTTGCTTTACTGTGGCATAAAAGGAGGGTATTGTTCAATACGTCTGGGCCGTTGACCCGGTGTACGGCACGACTTCTTGGAAGCTTACGATGTGCGTATAGGGTAAACTACCCTTGGTCCCCTCGCTAGACACGAGAGTTGTTCATATTGTTTTGCGTTTTATATATCATGAACATAGTCGCAGGCATCTATACGTACAGGTGAAATATGGATCGGATACGTACTATTTATTTTATAAAATCAGAACTAGTATAAAGATATATTTCTTACAATAAATGTTATAAATTTTCTTACCAAGTGTATTACGAAATTATGGGGCACCCTAAATATTTAACGCCGATAAAATTGTCCAAAGGATTTTGAATTATATTATATAAGTTTGTATTAAACCTACAGTTTTAAACACGAGATAATATATGTAAGATTATTTCTAAATAAGAATCCAACTAAAAAAACCTAAAAGACCATACCCGAATTTATACTCTTGTTATTTGAGTCCATTTTTTCCATCCTATCTCTGTTTAATGCATTGTATGCAATAATTATGAGCATGAAATATCTAGCGAGCCTGTAATTTTAATCTAAACCTATTCCTCAGCGTCGTTTCGTAATAGAATGTCGTCGACTTGAATCAGATTTATATTGAAATTTTTTCCATTCCACTATAAATAAAGTCGCTTAGCTATCTTGTGCTTCTGTATTTTAAAGCAAACAATAGAAGTAATATCTGCTGCATAAAAACGCATTCAATTTTATACTACACAATCGTTTCTATGGAATAAAGGAACTTTTGAAAGCAATTAAAAATGCAACTGCTTTGTGGTGATCCCGCTTAGTATAAGAGTCGTATTGTTTTTAGGAATCTACGTGTTTTTGGCAGGGAAATGTAGATGCTAGCTTCTGCTATGACAATGTTGTCTGGTATGACATCTCGTTAATGTATTTTAACATCAAATAAACAATTGTATTGTTTGCGGTATAGTTCGGTCGTGGAAAATGAGGGTTCCTGTTAAATACCCCGGCGAAGGCTGTCAATTATTTACGGCTGAGTCCCTGTATTCAGCCCTTCCGCCAGATTTAGGTTGCTAAGTTGGCAAGCAAGCATATGCCCCACCTGATGGTAAGCGGTTCCCTTAGCCTACGACAATGCTTGAGATATTGGTTCTTAATTAAATCTCTTTATCCCAGTCATTTCACTAGCTACGGTGTCCTTTAAATCGAAAAAGCGTACTGTCTTAGGTTGCCTTAGCCTATGAGTGCTTGAGATATTGGTTCTTAAATCTCTTTTACCCAGTAATATCACTAGCTACGGTGCCCTTCAAACCGAAAAACCGTACTGTCAATGGCATTACTGCTTTGCGACCTCCTGCAATAAAAAGCCAGTGGGGCCAACGACAACAATTATATGATAGATTCACCATGTTACGATAGCCTAGATTTTCACATATGTAAAAAGTGATGTGATACATTTTAAATGAATATCGATACCGATACCAACTTTACAATTATTGGGTCATCCAAAAACGCAAAAGAACGAACGAAGAACAGAACGAAAGAACGAACTAATTTTATTGGAATTTTCATTCATTCTGAAAACAATAAAGCCCTACTACTCTTCGAAGCCTCAATAGCTCTACGGCAGAAAGGCCGACTTCACTTCGTTAACGCGAGTGTCGAGGGTTCGATCCTGACCCGCTTGGGCTATTGTCGTACCCACTCCTAGCGCAAGCTTGGAGCTTATTTGGAGGGGCAATAGGAATATTAGTAATGTCTTCATAAAGCATTGCTAATATTCTTTAAAAAAAAAAAATTATATTAACTGGTACAAAATAAGCACAGTTTGTCTTGCGATAGTTTCATTTTAATTTGAAATTTACCTCTTGATTCAATTCCTTTCTTGTTCTAGTGGTGCCAATTACATATATTTACCTTTTGATAATATATGACGACGTTGTGGCGCAGCGGTAGCGAACCTGCCTTAAACGCCACAGGTCGCGGGTTCGATTCCCGCTCGGAGCATAATATGTTTGTATTGACCATGCAAGCATATTTTCCGGTCTGGGTGTATTTGTCCTTGTCATTGTGAATGTTTCCGGACCCCGACACAGGATATTACTATCCTAATGGGGGCCGTTGAGTGTGTAATGTTTATTTATTTATTTATTTTATTTATTTATATTTTTTTATGGTACTTTTTTCGGAATGTGGATTTTGTTGGCCCTACTGGCCTTGACATCGTCATTGAGCGGGGCACCGAACGTGGGCTCAAATTTGATTCCGTCCTTAGGGTGCCCCCTGCAAAGCCAAACCACGCATAACTTCGAGAGGGGAGGCAGAGCGCAATTTTTACGGTGTAATATAATATTGATGTATCCGATGTACTGTACCTTTTGAATCTTTTACCTTAACTGCAATTAGTTTTCGATAAAGGAGATGAGAGATTAGTCGTTCAGATTTCTATGTTAAGCACGGTATTATAAAAATACCAATGCCCGTAAGCAACTTCTCTTCTAGAATAGTTTTTAGTATAATTGCTATATCTTCGCCTGTTACATCGTAGCGAGATAAAAATAAGGCTCTTAGTATCGTTTTTCAATTTTAGTCTCATTGGGTTTGTGTGGGGCTTGAAGAAATACGGGCAGAAAATAAAAAGAAGTTTTCGAGTCACAGACATCCAAAGCTATTTTTCAATCATTTTTGTAAATGACTTTAATGAAGAGATACAATTTTGTTACAAATTTATAATAATACGTTTGTGTCATGTCATATAGTTTCGAAGATAAATGAGTCTTATATGGAAAGTTAGGAGTTTAATATACGCTACATCTTTTGTTGGTTAAATAGTCTGATTACACATTGTCATAAAAACCGAGCAAGGATAATCACCGTCGTAAAAACGTCCTAAACAGCTAGCTTTATATCATCTACGACTTCGTACGCATAAAGTAAGTACTTTCTAACTCCGGTCTTATAATAAATTTATAATATCTTTATTTTATAATCTTTACTAATATTGTAAATGTGAAAGTAGCTCTGTCTCTCTGTCCGTCTGTCTGACTGTTTGTCGCGCTTTCACGAAAACAAATCCTGAACCGATTTTAATCAAATTTGGTACACAGATAGTCTAGAGCCCGAGATAAGTCATACGCGATACTTTTTAATGCGAAAATGGGTTTGAAAGGGGGTGAAAAGTTTAATGTAAATATCGTCATTTTTAGAGCTAGAAGCTTGAAACTTATTTTTTAGGCTGTTCATTCGATATAAATAAACATGACATTAAAAGTTTGTAAGACTTACCCTCAAGGGTGTAAAATGACAATAGGGAATAGGGGATGAAAGAAACCAGAAGCTAGTTTCCTATATAGTCGACCTTAGATATTTCAACGGGCGGTGTTTTTTTGGAATATTTGTAATCAACTTCAAAGTTCCGAATTCTATGCAATACTCATTCTGTATTCAACAGTAATGATTTTTGGTATCAAAGCGTACATTACATTTTTGTTGCTATTATTTCGGTAACCTATTTAGACATATTTATTGAGGTAATGTGTAATATGTGGCACAGTGTCAGTATTCAACATCTAGTTCTTTGAATACCTAGTTTGAGCGATTCTTCCCGTAAGCAGCGATACGAGTATCGTTTACCCACTTGACTTTGACTTGAGGTCTTAAGAGCAGAGTCACATATGGGAATATTTTTGTCTTACATTTCAATACATCTAGGTTAAGAAAGTGTTTCACTCTATCGCGATTGTGAAACGAGTTTACTGTGTTCAAAGTTAGACAAAACGTAATGCAATCAACACACGCTTAGACGTTGTGGCGTAACAGTAGCGAACCTGCATTAAACGCCACAGGTCACGGTCAGGTTCGATTCCAGCTCTGGGCATATGCTTGTATTGAGCATGCCTTCATTTGCTTCGATCTGGGTGTATTTGTTCTTGTCCTTGTGTATGTTTCCGGAACCCTGACACAGGATATAACTATCCTAATGGAGGCCGTCGAGCGTGCTACGTTTATAATTCTTATTATGACTACACAATTATTTTCATAATTTATATTTTTGTTAAAGTAACACCAATGCTTAACATGTTACACGTACTTATGATGTCACAAAATGTCTTGACATCGAAGTTTCTACTGCATTAAGAATTTGCCAATCCATACACTACGGTGACCGCTTACCATCAGGTGGTCTGTACAACTGTTTTATGGCGTTATGGCGTTGGGACGTGAAGACGGTAGGTCTTTTGTTGCAAGAGATTAGCTAGTTAGGTACCAAATACTCTACCGCAAAGCGGTAGTGTCTTTGGCATTACTGGGTTCATCCTTGGTACTGTACGGTTTGAAAGGCACTGTAGGCTAGTGAAGTTTTAAGAATCAATATCTCGAGGTTACTAATGGTATTGCAAGGGCTCCTAAGCTGCGGCAACCGCTTACCTACCATCAGGTGGGCCAGGTAAGAAAATAGGACAAAACTGTCGGAATAGACATATCTATTATTGTGTTTTTAACTAGATATAAATATTAATAATGTGCCATAGCTAAGCTGAAAGTGAGCTAGTGACGTCATAATCTCACTTTGATGATACGAAGGCTTAATCGCGTGTAAACACCGGAGCGAGCGAAGTGCCTGACTGTGCTTCAATTATGCATACGCGTTAGCAGGCAATAATCTTCATAGTGCATAATGTGATGCATACTTCGCTTCATTCAATTTTTACGTATACTTATTAAAAACTGGATAATAGATTCTGACGGTCTAGTTAAACTATAATATCGGCTTTGGCGATTTTATATGTATTTAATTTTTTAATAGAATTAACTAATTTCTTTGACAAAAGGAATTACGATAAAGATAATTATTATTTTACTTCTAGCACATGTGATGAAATATATATCGCGGACGTTGTGGCGCAACGGTAGCGAACCTGCCTTAAACGCCACAGGTCGCGGGTTCGATTCTCGCTCGGATCATAATATGTTTGTATTGACCATGCTGTTTGCATGGTCTTGGTGTGGTATTTTCCGGTCTGGGTGTATTTGTCCTTATCATTGTGAATGTTTCCGGACCCCCGACACAGGATATCACTATCCTAATGGGGGCCGTTGAGTGTGCAGCGTTTATTTATATATCTATATCCTTCCATAATGTTATGGAAGGAAAAGCGTGTTAGTGTGTTTGTCTATATGCTTGCAAAGAATCAATCTTTAGTATGTTGTCTGTTTAGGGTTGTAGTTTTATATTTGGTTGCGATTAGTATCTTAGGCAGGTACTTTCCTTATATAAAATTGAAAAAAGGCACTAATGAAGCCTACCTATATGTGAAACTATAAACGTGAAAACTTGAAGCATTTTACGGTTCTAATATCGCAACAATTTCTAACTTAACCATAAAAGTCTAAATCATTTTTTCAACCTTCAGTTATGTGAATGGACTGCTTCCTTAATTTAAATATGTTTTATGAATTTACAACAAAACTTGGTTCATAGAATACACCTATTTACGAAATCACGTATAAATTGAGACTCCGAATAAAATGGCTGTGACAACGAAATTATAAGGGTTTCTTTAAGCCATTTTGCTACCAAGGAACCCAAACTACGGAATTATGTTTTTTTTTGCACAAAAAGCACTATAGAAAAATGATCTGCGATTCAAATTCAAAGGCACAACGTCACCGTCTGTGACAATTGAGAGCACTCCGATGTCACCATAATGAAAATACCATTCCATTGTGCATTTGCTAATTAAAAAGTGGACTCGCATCTTCCCACTTAGTAGATGATATGAGCCTGTATTCTCTCCGACAGCCTTTTAGAAAAAGGTTCAGTGTTTTGTTAAAAAAAAGCTGATATTGCACGCTGGATTTATCTTATTATCAATAATTACACTTTTATGTAGAGTTTTTGCTCTGTGCGTAACGCGCTTTCATCGCTTCATAATACATATATTGAGTGCAGTGTAGGTTCTTAAAACAATATTAGCAATGCTTTTAAGTCATTACTAATACTCGTATTGCCTTTAGCTCGCACCTTGCGCTAGGAGTGGGTGCGGCAGTAGCCCAAGGGGTCAGGATCGAATCCGCAACTCTCGTCTTAAAGGAACGGAGTCAGCCCTTCTACCGTTGAGGTATTGAGGCTTCAAGCTATTGCATCCTAGGCTATGTTTTTAATATTTGAAACACCTGTATCGGTAACGAATCTGCAATTAATAAGTTCTTGTGTTGCGGTCTCATTAATTCCTAAATTTTTTAGGAAAAATAATGTCTTTCCCAAGAGTTATTACATTTTATATAATGAACACAAAACTCAATTCACTCGGTCAGGTTTACATTTACAATTAAATCAAATAACCAATTCTTATCAAGCAGTAAAGTTGCTAAGTTCCAGGAAATATAAAAGACGGTGTTTATCCCAAAAATTAATGGAGTGAGAGAGAAAAGGGTCCTATTAAGGTAGTAGGATTTTTTTTTAATTTTACTTGGACGAAGCCGCAGGAAAATGAAATTTTTTATAATTTATGTACGCCTTGCTAAAGAAACCATGAGTGGGTAGGCTTAACCGGAGGTTCAAACCTCCCACTTAATATCGAAGTATCCGTACCATTGCGTTTCGTTCGACCCCCACCCATTCTTATCCTTCTCCTTTATTTCCTTTCTCTGACCGTTCCTCCTCTTGGGTTGGCAACAAGCTTATAATGCTACAGGTATTGCAAGCGTGTATAGCTACTGTGACCACTTACCAGGTTTGCGCTTGCTTGTCAACTTTATGGTATAAAAAAGAGTTGTAGCCGCTTAATAAATATTCCCAGTATAATATATAAGAAGTTTTTCGTAATACTTCCCATGGAACTCGCAAACCAATTAAGCGAAGTTTTCTGAAATAACGTTTTAGTTCTGAAAACATTCTGTCATCTTTTTGCATAAAACTTAAATTGAACATTAAATAGAACGTTTTTCTCGCTTAAACGTTTCTCGTCGTATGAAGTTTATTGAAATTGGCTATAGAAATAGGTTTTATTCATAACTTTTATGCTTTTCACCAAACAAATTCGCCGATTCGATCTCCGCTCATGTCAAATATTTGTATCGATAGATATAATTATATTGTGCGCTTCTCAACTTTTCTTCGATTTTGAAGATTTGATTATGTAGAGATTTATTTTTAAAACTGCCAGAAAAAAGCACTTTATTAACATAGAAGCAGTTATCACGGAAATAAAGAAAACAATAATTGAAATGCTTTAAATGTAATTTGTTCAATGAGTTACTGGTTCGCCTTTTGGGTTGCGGAAGTCAGATGGCAAATGCTCTTGTATAAAAACCCATCATATCCTAATAAGAGTATAAGCAGACCCTGGGCATGAGGAATAATTCTAGGTAGAAGAATTATGCTAGGTAGAAGAATTGAAGTGTTTTAGGTGATAATTTACGAAGGAGCGCCAGCAAATCTATGGACATTTTGTTAGTATGGAAAGGCGTGTTCATATATAATAAGTCTTTTTAACATTGGGAAACGCAATTACTACTAGGCAGTAGTAGTGTGGGACTCATCGCTAGCTAAGTAATACCCACTAAAACCCAACGATCCGCTCAGACGTGGGATGGTGGTGATAGTGGGACGTTCTCGCTTGCGCGTCAACCGCGACGAATATATAGTATAATAAGTCTAACCGATATTAATCTAAGATGTAAGGCATTGCAAGAGTTTGGTACACAACAAAGCACTTGAAATTAATTCACAGACGAAAGTGACTGTTTGTTAATAAAAGTTTTTACAGGCTTGAGCACACATGAGCAGACGTCTAAGTTCTGGCCAACTTCCATATAATGTTGATATGAACCCGGGAACTTTTATCACGGGTTACGCAACAAGACGAAATAGTTTCAGTTTAACGGATAAACTTCGTCCCTTTGTCTTTACGATGTAAATTCTTCGAGTGAAATATGCCTCAGTTCGCCTCGGAGGCTATTAATATACCTATTTTTAGAATGTAAACGAATTTGTATACTTCAATCAATTTTTCTTTTTATAGTATATTTCTTGGTGTTTTCCAACGTAGGACACGCATTACGCCAAGTCAGATTTGACAGGCTATAAATATGCTAAAACAACCAACTTTTTTCTAACAGCAATTTCTTTCAAATATATTCGGACAAAACCTAAAGTAAACAAATGTCTTATGTACAACTGTCGTCAGAGGCCATCAAAACCGCCGTCATCGGTGGTGTTTTATTACATGACGGTTAGCAAACAAGCGTACGGTTCGCCTGATACTATGAACGCTTGCGATACTTAAAGTATCACACGCCCGTTGCCAACCCTTTGGAAAGGAGGGAAGGTATGAGAAAGGAAGAAAAGGAGGGAACAGTAGGGGTTTATTTGGACCTCTGGAGCTCTCACTCATCGCACGAAGCGCTAAAATAAATAATATAACTAAAATTTTGATTCAAGATTGGAAACAAATCATAGACTTTGCATTGCATCAGCGTACAATTTGTGCTAATATGTATAATGTTATGATTAAAAGTTTAACAAAAATTAATTCATACTAGAAACAAATCTTTTAATATTTTAAATACCATAGTGGATATAAAGCAGTTATTAGTTATAGACTATAATTCTAGTTCATAGTGTTGGATCGAAGCAACCACGCAGTGATTACTAAAAACTAGGGGAGCTAGAATCGATGGCGAGGCGCCGGTCGGACGGCGACCGCTCGGCATTCGAGTACACGTCACTGCTGGGTTATTACGTTTTAAAAATTTAATTATTGAAACAAATACTTTAGATTCGATGAACTCACTAACTAAGACAAACAAGTTAATCTTAACGTTTGCCATCCGTCCATTGGAGCTACGTTACATAAACATTAACAGTATAATTAGATAATTTTGCGTTTCGTGAGAGCGCTGTAGGCCCAATCTCCCACCCCCTCTGTTCCCTTCCTTTTTTCCCTTCTCATCCCGTCGTTCCTGTTCCTTGGGTTGGCAACGGTCCTTGTGATCTTCAAGTATCGCAAGCGTTCATAAGTTGCGGGGACTGCTGACCACTAGATGTACCGTATGCTTGTTTGCCAAATGTCATGACATAAAAAAAAATCAAGACATAAAAAATAATTCTCTATCTACGATAATATAGCAAAGATCCGTAGAGTGAAATTGATCATACCGTAGAATGACAATGAAATTAGCTTTATCTTCAAAATGACAGATAGAAAAAAAGGGTTCTATCGACGAATACAGTAAATTAATATGTGTGCACAAATCCACGATAGTCACTAGTTTTGAAATAAAAGTAAAAAGGGACGAAATCGAAAATCAAACATTATGATTCGAATCTTTTCCCAGTTTAAATTGTGTTTCCGTAAACACAATGAGTGGGAATACGACGACTCAATCCATCCTATTGCTCTATATCCGGTATAGTGCGAATGGGAAATCTGACCGGTTTCGACGGGACCGGCTTTCGGCATCAGTGTATTGTATTTGACAAATTGCCAACACTTATTTGGGTTTTGCTATTTGCTCTGTATGCAAATGTCTCTACCGTATCGATTGGTGGTTGTTCACATCAGAAGGGACGTTGTTTTGTTGTTCCGTTGTGTCTTAATTTGATTGTTTGTTATCTTATAGTACTACTATGAGGTATTTTTTTTATGTTCACACTTGTGTGATTAGAAATTACGGACCGATAAATATACCAAATTATCACCCATCCATTATTAATCACAATCGGTGTTACTTAACTTTATAGCCTGAGTGACTTCAGATGAAATCATTCAAATGAAATTTACAACATCATTCGTAAAATACCCATGACAACAGAATGTGCGACACAGACAGACAAACATGTGAAAAACCTAACCTTTCCTAAAGTCGGATAGTGAATTTTCGAATCTTGGAAAAACAGAAATGATTATATTTGTTTTTCTATACACATTACTCTTCATTCTTTATCTTCTATTCCTCTTATAATACCAGGCGCGCCTGATGGTACACCCATATCTGGTCGATATACCCAACATTCGAACTATTCGCTTTCGATCTTCGTTCATAATGCACACGGCCAGAGAGCCCAATGCTCTTCCGGCGTCTGAATTTCCGAACGCATACAACCAGAACCTTTTCAAGCTGCACATAGGCTTTTCATGTATAAGCTCGCATCACCGTAGACATCATCAATGCCTGGCGCTCTATGGAGGTCAAAAGCTTAGCCATGTTGGATTAAAAAAACAATCTTCTAATATAATTCTTCGTTACGTTGTTACTAAAAATTCCCTTTTACAGTTTTTCATCGTGGTTTTGACTTGCAAGTCAGATAGACAACGAATACTTGAATTTTCTTTTCAATAAAAAAGAGCTAGTCTAGAATGATGAACGAGGAATTCAAAAAAGAACTTCGATATCGTATTCCGGTAGAATTAATATTTCTTAAACATTATCCAGCGATCCGTAGAACTTTCAGATTTTTCATTTCATGCGTCTATTCGTCCGGAAACATGATGAATAACCATTGTGATAGTGAGAGATCAGTTTCCCATTGTTTTCTTGATAGGAGTAAATGCGGGATAAACCGCTTCGCGTCAAAACGAATCAGCGTCGTTTTCTGACGCTCGCCCTCTCGTGTTCTGCTGTCAATGTTTTCAGATGTGGTATATACGATGATATACATCCTTAAATTACAATTTATATAATAGCAATCAATATAATTTGTAAGTATATTCTGAACTTTAAAGTTTTAATAACAATATAAGTTAATCAAAAACTCCTTTGTTGATTTAAAGATTTCCGGTGTTGTGTGGTGTTTGATTTAAGTATTGTATAATATTTAATATGTATTTTAATCTGTAAAGTATATATG
Source organism: Hestina assimilis (assembly GCA_023373885.1). Taxonomy (NCBI): domain Eukaryota; kingdom Metazoa; phylum Arthropoda; class Insecta; order Lepidoptera; family Nymphalidae; genus Hestina; species Hestina assimilis. The sequence goes on along the minus strand of CM041740.1, from coordinate 3,176,376 downwards.
TATGGGCCTTGTCGCCTGATTTTAAATTATTAAATAAAAATATATTATGTTGAAATGTAAGTTTTGTGCTATATTTTGACAAAGAATAAAGAGAGTAAATTGAAAGTTGTTTATCAAACATTCCTGTTTTAATTTGCTAAAATCTCACTTTAAGCTAGTTTATTGTGTAATATATTTTCATATTTAATACAAAATTAATTATGACTTCAAGTTCTTTGTTTGCGAAACCTTAATGACAGTCTGGGAGCGAACCAAATGCAATTGTTCTATTACCTCCAGCGAAATGAAAACCTGAGGGTCGCTTATAGTACTTCAATTGAAAGCGTTCACGACCTACTCTTGCAGTTCATTATGATAGTAACAGTAGCTCGGGAAATTCCTCGAGACAAAAGTCATTTAAAAAATTAAAAGTCGTTTTTTGCGACCACGTCACAGACTGGTGAAGATCGGTATATAAAAATTTGATCTTTGTCATAAACTTTTATCCAGCTGCCTTAGCTGTCTTAGCTATGAATGTAGAACTCAAAAAGAAAACACCTTAGTTGTATATTTAAAAAAAAAAAAAATAAATAAATATATATATATATAAGTTTTCTAGAATTTGACAATTTTTTGGGTTATGTCATTAATTTTTATATTTCGTAAGAGCCAGTAGAAGAGCAGAAGAGTAAGAACAAATCGGTTAAGTTGTTCTCATGCTATGGCCTGATTACGGAGAATAGGGATTCATTTTATATGCATAAATGTACTATTTCATTATATTAGGTATTTAACTAAAAAGAGATGCAAATACACTCGCTGGACAATAAACGATTAGTGGGATTAGTAGCTTTAGGTGCGATCAGTCTATGGACGGGCAGTAGCATAGTGTTGTTTCAACGGATGTCAGAGTGCTTCAGCGGGCACGTAAAAATCTGTCAAGTCTGTGATCAGTTTGATAAGAGTCAGACGCCTATACCTACGGGCGATTTAAAAAAGTCATTTGTCACAAAGTTTTTCATTTTCACTAACCCAGTAAACACACTAGTTGAAGAAGACAAAATGGATCTACTATCTTATTTAGTACACTGCAAACATGGAAGATGCATATTTCGGAACCCCAATCCTTGATTTTTTTTAATATATCAACGAACGAATGAATTTGAACATTGTTTAGTTAATTATTTAAAGCTCACACTTTCTATACAATGTAAACAAAGTACCTAAAGTTAGCACAAACATCGATTAGTTGTATGAAATTTAAAAAATCTAAGTGAAGCTCATCACTAAACTGGAAAGGGTCAGTTGTCGACAATTGTTCTTGTTCTAGACTGGCAAGATGCCAGTTCTCGTAACGTCGATAAAAAGATCTTTAAAGAAATCCTAAGTGCTACAACGTTATCACTATGAAGCTACCGCTGTTTTATTTCAGTTATATAATATGACTTATCTTTCAATTTCCGTTTATTCCAAGGTTTGCATTGATTTGGTCCGTCGCACTCTAACAAAGTATCCAAGACTGGAATTGATAGTTACAAAAAATATATGCAAGTGAATATTGTGTTTGTTTCTTTAAGACATCTATCTATAGACGAAGACAAAACAGTTCAGTACATTTTTTTTTATGTTAGAAGTTGGCAAACAAGCATACGGCCCACCTGATGGTAAGTGGCTGCCGCAGCCTATGAGCGTTTGCAGCACCATTAGTAGGTGCCACTCACGCGTTGCCAACCTCGAGATATAAGTTCTTAAATCTCGTTCGCCCAGTAATTTCACTAGCGTACAATGCTCTTCAAACCAGAACACAGCAGTGCCTAAACACTACTATTTGGCGGCAGAATATTGGACACTGCGGTGGTACCTACCTAGCCGGCCTCTTGCAACAAAAGATCTACCACCAGTGACCTACCACATTTTTCTCTATTCGTCAATTGTTGTTCTTTTTTTGTTAATCATTCATTGACAAAAATAAGAATAAAATTACAAATCTGTGTGCTACCAATACAAAACATAATTTTCGTCGTCTACCAAAACATGTGAGGAAACCTACAAAGATGATTTGTAATTTTACAGTTAAAGTTGTGTAGTAATTTAACAAAACTGAATTGTATTATTGCCATAGTGTTTTTCCAATACTTTTAGTAAAATTGCTATAGCTGTTTTTTGCATTGAAGATTTACTGTTTTCTTTAATAATTAAAGACGTTCGTGTTCGACTAGCGAATAATAATATATAATTATAATCGTTAACGACGCGAAACGAAATTGACACTGTTGTGGCATTGTGGGTAGCGAGTCTGCCTTGAGTCTCGACGGTTCGACTCACGCTCGGGCAGATGTTTGTTAAAATTTCCCATTGTCCATGTGGGTCTACCCACCGTGCCTCGGAGAGCACGTTAGGCTGTCGGTGCCCGGTTATTATCACATAACATCTGATGATTATCGTTAACTCTTAATAAGTAAATTGGTCTTATCCAATGAGTTACTGGTTCGCCCTTAGGGTTGCGGAGGTCAGATGGCAATCGCTCCGTGTAAAAACCAGTAACCTGTCAAATCCTGATAAGAGTAATAAGCAGACCCTGGGTACATAAAATACCGGGAATAATGCTAAGATGAAAAAGAACGACGCGAAACGAAAAAGTAATTCAAGTAATAAAAATATTCAGTTTTAAACTTATTTTCTTAAGCTGTACTCTTGAGTCCGACCTTACGTCAGATACAATGACACTTAAATTAAAATATGAAAATTAATTTTTCAACGAAAGAACTACTTACACGCTCATTATAAAAATGCTACTTATGTTTGTATATAATAGTAAACAAAAGAAAGGAAGGCTTGGAGTATTGTATTAGCTGAAGTGTTCTACAGAAATTCATGACAGTTTTATAAGGTTTTTTAATTTAGGTAGATTTCTTTTATATTGTAAATCATAATAATAAGATTTTTGGTGATGGTAGAGCTTAAATGCTCGCCTAATTGGCTACTAACTAACTTGTGAAGTCAATGCTTGTCAGCCGTGTTTTGAAGTCCGCCAGCTTTAACCAGTTGCATCTTAAAGGTCGGCATAGCAGCTGCACGTCCCCCGGTGATCGCTTAAGATCAGATACGCCTCCTATAACATAAAAAAGATTTCATAGAAACATTTTTTATAATTAATTAATGGGTAAGCAAACAAATTTTACAACTTTTTTTTAATTAGTTTTGTAAATGTCTAGAATACCCGCCCACCATCAAGGGTTTTTTGCGATTCCCGTACTACATAAAAATAATGCTTTACAACATTTAAAAATCTGAGGAGAATAGTTGAAAAAGGTAGAACGCTATCAAGAAAACTATTTAAGCAAGTTGTATCAAGATTTGCCTCTTGGTGATTTTTTTATTCAGCGATCAAAAGAGCTCCATTAAGATCAATTCACCGTTATAAAAGAATGCCGACCCGCTCTCTGAACCGGAAGAATCGATTCCTATCTCCTGAACTATTTCGCCCTTAAAACTGGAATACAGCGTCTGTTGTTGTTATATTAAATTTTGAAACTGTTATTTCATTTAAATTAGAACTTGTTTTTATTTATTGCTATTTGGTGTCTTATATGATTACATTTTTAAGAATGATTACTTTAATTTTGGTTGAATTTATTTTTTGTATGATTCTTGAATCTTATTGTATTTACTAATTAAATTATATCTTTTATACTGATTTTTTTTAATTGAGTGAGTGTATTTTTGTTGGTGTGCGTTTTATTTTTATTGGCCCTATAGATTATAAAATATATTTGATTTCCTTTATGTGTTTAGGAATTAATTTCTTTGCCTTTTTAATTCTCACTATTTCGCATTTTTACATATATTCTTCGAATTATAATTATTTCATTAGTGAAAATCTAGGAAATTAGTTCGAAGACACCAACATTGTCGTTTTAGACAATATATTCTACCACCGTTATTTCAACCCTTTGTAGCTAGTATTTTGTCTGTCACTGAGTCATTAGCTTCAGCTGGAAAACATCTTGGGAGGCATTATTTTAGCCAGAACTCTACATAGATCGTCCACTACAACTCGTTCCATTTCAGTTCTTATCGCTTTAGTAACAAGAGGCAGAATATATTAATATAAAGCTGTCTGCCTTGTTTTGTTGAGAATGATTGCGTCCATTCTTTACCACTTTTTTCATCCTACTCATTTTATATTCATATAGCTTAATATAACTTATCCCTGTTTGTTCTTGTAGAAAAGGTTCTTTTTTTATATAGAGGTGGGGAACACGAATATAGACAGCCTAATAAAGCTGTCACTCTGTATACAGTAATATTAGAGGCATCACTATACGTTGCCACCTAGAACAAGAACAGGGGAGTTTCAATAAAGAATATAGATGTCAAGTAATAGGAGTAAAAGGAGTCCCAAATCCTTCTTCTTCCTTTGCCTTTATTTCTTTTTTTTGTCTCCTTCCCTTCTTTGGCAACGCGCTTGTAATAAAAATAGAGATTTAATCACCTTTTTCCGTGTTCCCTCATTCTTACAACCTGGGGTCCTTCAAACGAGGCGTGAAAAGGCACCTTGCGGGTAGGCAGGGCGAGGATGGCTAGTACGGTCCGCCTTCTGCAACCATATTAGCCACCTTCGCGTGTGGACTCCACTTCCACTTACCATCAGGTGGAGTGGAGTTATTTGCCCTCCGGCGTTTATATAAAAAAAAAAAAAAAAAACCTTTGTCACATCTGACAATGCAAATAAATAAAATTGAAGTGTCTGGGCTTAATATCAAAATATGAGATTTTTACAATAAATCGTTTCGGACAATTTGAGTAAATGGGACTGGTATATTGCTTTTAGGAATGATTCAAACGCGTGAAAGGTTCCAAAATCGTCGCCTTCGGCTGTTTGCTATTGTGTCGGGACGCGGAAATATGGCAATGTTTCCTGGTGTTTGCCCAACCGTGCTAAGTTGTTTTATTGTAAGTGCCTACGGCGTGGCTCAATAAGAGAAAAAGGGTTCGGTGTTGAAAATGGTAACTCTTAAAATAATTTTAAATAGAATTTCCTTTGATGGTTCTCGTTGAAGTTTTTATTTGTTAAATATAAATAACATTTACCGCATTCTTTTATGATTCCCTTTTTTATTCTAAGAACTTTTTCCATTTTACTGTTTCATTTTATTACTATTTACTTTATACATTTCGCGTTATCATTTCTAGTTAATCGAATGCAGTATATGAAATAGTCTTCGATGACCTAGATATTCGAGATCTTGAAAGAGGATAGATATTGCGTAAGGGGTACTGCTATCAAGTATTCTCTCATGAATTCTATCAAGCAGGGACCCTTCAACACGCTATCGGAATTCGGAAACCTAGAAAGGTTTGACAAGAATTATGCGAATCCATCCCCTACGCAGGGTGTCACGCATGCGCCCCGGCCGCCTCGCCGCCCGCAGTCGCTCCACCACACGTCACCCGAGAACACGCTACCATCCACCACTCTGCCGCAGTTGACGCAGTGACGTTCGATAACATATCAACCATCGGGAACGTGTTGAGTTGTTGTGTTACGGGAAGTGATGAATGCTGTGAAAGGATTTTACCCGTGAACTAATTCCGATGTGATGTAAGTTACGATTTATTATCTATATCATACTTTTCTTCGTCGCTACCGAAAGTTGAATAGTTTCATAATACATGTGCTAATGACAGGTCTGATGTTGACGTAAGAGTTATTTTTCAGCTGGTCGGTTTTCTCAAGGCCGATACATACGTATGTTCCGATTTTTTTTTGTAGTTTTTCGATATCGTAACGGATATTTTCTCGAACGTCTTTGTACCTACTTAGTTTATTTCTTGGATTTTGAGATGAAGGATTTTTTATTTGGTACGTATTTTATTATTTTTGTTGTTTTAGAAACGTATGAGATAAAATAAAATATGTATGAGCTACATACATAAATTTTGGACTCCAAAAGTGATAGATTTATTTAAGACTTGCTGTATCCGCCGTGTTTTGCAATGCCACGTAAAGAAAAAAGTTGATTTTTTTTTCTTTTACCGGATCGGATCAATAATTCATAAATGCATAGAGGACAAACAAATATTAATTTTTTTAATATCGCACTATTCAATATTTTTGTATGTAAATTTTTGACTTTCTATGTTCTAATGAATTTATTTTTATTTAAATATTTATTGGATGCACAATTGAAGCAGTAAATTATATAAAAATAAATATTCCACTGGTTTTAAACTGTTAATACTTAAAATATTGGATGTCTATTCCTTGTAACGTTCGAGATATAAAAAAAAATGAGGTTCTTCATATCCTGTGGTTAGTGGCCAACCTAGTTTCTGAGTTCTGGTCGCCTACATAGGCCTCTGACTTGACTTATCGACTGATATCTAGATAACAGCCGGTACCGGTTTTTCAGAGACAGATAGACAGACAGACAGAGACCGGTAGCACAGAGAAGTTCAGTTGAAATAATACTGTGATCGTCCATCCATAGACTAACCGTGCCTAAAGTTGCTTTACCCATCGTTTACTTTGCAGTGAGCGCACCCGACTTTAAATTTTAAGGCTCTCTATTCTCAGTTAAACCTTTAAATTTTGTAGAACATTTATTTAATAAAAAGAACTCTAGTTTTCTAGCAAAGTGTTCAATATAATATTCCAAACTTCATGAAATTCGAGAAAAACAAATAAATAAACGCTACACTCTCAACGGTCCTATTAGGATAGTTATATCTGGGGGTCCGGAAACATACACAATGGCAAGGACAAGAACCAATTAATGATGATTTAAGAACCAATATCTTGAGGTTGGCAACGCGTGACTGGCACCTACTAATGGTGCTCCAAGTCTTTATAGGCTACCAAGACGTGGGCCGTGCTTGCTGGCCAACTTATAACATAAAAAAAATCTAAATGATTTTTCCATCTTACAAATTCTCATCTCTTATTGCATCTTGTATTTTTATATGATAACAATGGATATAGAATAACGCTGCGATGTTGAAACATTCTCGCTGAAATTTTCAATACAAGTATTGCATATCTTCAAGTGTGCATCGTAAAAGATCGATGTTGTCGCTATCCTGATACTCAGACGATGGAATATTAAAACTCGATATGATGATGTGTTTTAATCATAGTAATGGCACTATCAATTTACATCGTATAATATTCGTCAATTTTATGTAGCTTTTTAAATTTAATTCCATTACGAGAACATAGAGAGAGAGAGAAAAAGTATGTTTATATTTAGGGTGATTCAGAAAACCGAATTTTTTGTGTAATTTTTGTTTAGTACAAATAACAAAAAACCTCTTTAAAAACTCAGATCAATAACACATAATACATATATCAATAAATTCTATTTATATATATTACAAACTTAATTGTATTTTAACATACATGGACTGTCTTCTTCTTAGCATTGTTCCCGGTATATGACGAGTTTCTAGTTTTACACAAAGCGATTGCCATCAGGGCGAAACGGTAACTCATTGTATAAGAGCAAATTACCTATCAAGAGTTAAGGATTGTTATCAGATTTCATGATAACAACCGGGACCGACAGCTTAACGGACTTTCCGAGGTAAGGTGGGGAGACCCACAAGGACAAGCGCCCTTAAGGTTGTGGAGGCAATCACTCTGTGTAAAAACTAGTTACCCTGTCCGAAATCCGGATAGGAGTAATAAGCAGACCTTGGGCAAAACAAAATTGCTAGAAATAACAAGGAGATGCAGACATTGTATTGTATATTAACATTTAGAGGCCCCGTGAAATATACAGTACACGTCTCTGAAATCGATCAGTTGATTTCAATGCAATTTGTTTGTAAGGTATGATTGGATCAACTGGATGTATAAGCGATAGTAAATATTTATTTAAGATTTTCTTATCGATATGTAATATACATTATTAATTTAAAATAGCAACGAATGATTGCATGAGTCATGCGTCAGCTAATAGCGTTCGGAGGGGCACTACCCTCTAATCCGAATTACGTATCGTATAGTGAGGGGTTGGAAACACGAGGGTTGGTTTAGTTTGTGGATGAATGAGGTAAATGTTATTAAGTTCGGAGGACTGTTCATCTCGTTCCAGACATTTTTTTTCTTATTTCGTTTTTGTTAGTTCTTACACTTAAAGCCAGGCCTAAATTTGAGAAGCGTCCGTTATCTAGCGTTCATCCATGATTTTGTCTGCGTATACTTCAGTTTATGTTCCGGCCGACGACTGTCTTCTTTTCTAGATGAAAGGTATACTGTTCTGTAGTCCTATAAACTTATATGAATAGTTTCATCCTAATCGATTGATTAGGTTAAAAACTCGTAGCATACTTAAATTTGCTTATATAATGATAGACTTTGCCCTCATCTTCCCTCGAGTGGGTAGCGATTTTAATGGGAACATTCATTGCATTTTTCACATACATGTTATATCATGCCGTATTTTTTCTCCTTCTAATTTTGTTTTCATGACAAAAAGTCTTTCTCCAATATTATTGTTTCTATCCCAAAAATTATAAAAATTAGTGCAGCCTCCTTATGCTGAAGTAATTTTGATAATTTTTCCATATTTAAACTCAAAAAAGAGGAATGTGTATATGATGGTGAAATTCGAGTTATCGCCTTGAAGGAAAGATAGTAATCTGTATCTGTTTTTGTATTTATTACTTGTGTCGCCTGTTTTGTTCGAAATAATAAAGAGGGTGTCATGTCGGAATCGGTACGGGGCGCTATTTAATTTATTACTCCGATTGCATATAATTGTATTTGTATAAATTATTTGATGGTAATAAATTTGCGATATATCCTTTTTAATTAAGAAATTCAATATAGGAAATAAAACTAAAAACACCGTAACAAACAGGCTAACTGACCCTCCTTTTTCGAAGTCGTTTTAAATACAGACTGTTTCTTTGTGGTAGGCCTTTTTTGGCAAAAAGGCTATTTAGATAAGTTGACATTGTAGTTTTAGATATTCTATCGCAGAGGAGTAGTCTGTTTCCATTTGCAGGACACTGTAGGCTAGCGAAATAACTGACCAAAGGAGATTTAAGAACCAATATCTCGAGGTTGGCAATGCGTGAGTGACACCAATGAATCTTGTTGCAAGCGCTCATAGGCTTCGATGACCGCTTACCGATGAGGTAGACCGTATGCTTGCTTGCCAACTATTTTGTATAAAAAACAGTTAAATAATTCGGTATTCTAAAAACACTATCCGTATTTTTTATCTTTTTAATATACATTTAATGAAATAATGTTTGTGTATCATCTATATTATTTGTATGTGTGAGGGACAATAATTGTAATTCAAACAGTACGTGCGTGTTCGTTGCAGACACAATGAAATACGATAAATCAATTACCGGTGTACATAGACGTAGGCACGTTGTATGGAATAAATATACATTCAATGTTACTATCCCGAATTTCAAAGATATTATAGTCAACCGAGATGGCCCAACGAATCGAAAACGTAGACTTTAATCGAAGGTCGAGGGCTCAAAACGGGCAAAGTTGTTTGGCTGTGTTTTTAAGTGCTTAATTTGTGTTTCAAATTTAACTCGTGCTTTACGGTGAATGAAAACATCGTCAGAATACCGGCATGTCGTGTATATGTATATGCTTGTAGGGCTTAAAAAAAGGTCGACCTGGTTAGTTACCACAAAAAAAAACAAAACTCTGGTGAAAACTCGTGAAGTGACTGCTCGTCAGAAGCGTTTCGAGGTCAGCCAGCGTATAACCAGTTGTATCTTAAAAAAGGTCGGCAACGCATCTGCATGCCCTCTGCTGTTGCAGATGTTCATTGGCGGCGGTAATCGCTTAACATCAGCCACCTGCCAGTTCGTCCCCTCTAACATAAAAAAAATTATGCACAGGAGATAATAACACAGATGCAATGTACATATGGACGCAAATAAGCAATACCATGTCAATCCACACGAATGTCATTTCGCGAAAAACGCGTTTGAAAATTTTGAACAACTTGCTTTATATGATTTTTTTATGTATTGGTCAAGTTTTTGGCAATTTCAGATTTATGTATGTTATTTTACTTATTTTCAGAAAAAATAAGTATACAAACTGCATATCTCCTATATAATAATATAACCCTAAACGTTTAACATAATACATAAATTGCATGATTAAAAATTGGCTTTTTAGAAGTTTTAAAGCTTAAAACCCTACAAATATTAAAGAAAAATGTTCTTCAGCCATTTACCAACACTTCTGCATATATAACTCAGTTATTTCAATTTTGTGGGTTGACATGGTATTGCTTATTTGCGTCCATATATGGTGTTACCACAGTGATCGATCGTCTGTGGGATTGTTCGTTCGCTCTCGGAATCAAACGTTTATTGATGATTATAAATCATTTAAAAATTGATTGTGGCGTACTGGTAGTTGTGGGTTCGATTCGAGCTCGCGCAGATATTTGTAATGATCTTACAAATATCTGTTTCGGTGTAGGCGTTTGTCCTTGTAGGTCTCCCCATCGTACCTCGCAGAGCACAATAATCGTTAACTCTTGATATCCAATGATTTACTGGTTCGCCCTGAGGGTTTCGGAGGTCAGATAGCAATCGCTCTGTGTAACAACTAGTAACTGTGTAAAATAAAATACTGGGACTAATACTAAAAAGAAGAAGTTTATATCAAAATTATCGGTTGACGTCAACTAACAATTGTCGATCGACGATTGATCGATCTTTTTTTTTTTTTTTTTATGTTACAAGTTGGCAAACAAGCATACAACCCACCTGATGGTAAGTGGCTGCCGCAGCCTATGAGCGCTTGCAGCACCATTAGTAGGTGCCACTCACGCGTTGCCAACCTCGAGATATTAGTTCTTAAATCTCTTTCGCTCAGTAATTTCACTAGCGTACAATGCCCTTCAAACCGGAACACAGTAGTGCCTAAACACTACTATTTGGCGGCAGAATATTGGACAATGCGGTGGTACCTACCTAGCCGGCCTCTTGCAACAAAGACCTACCACCAGTGTGACTGGTTGCACTGGTGGAATAATCTCTGTTGTGACAGAGGTTATCACAACAGCGGGCGATAGGGTCGTCACATCCCGACGCCTTTGAATCTGTGTGGTAGCACCTTTATACTATCATACGAGTTATTATCTTCTTCGCCTCTTCCTACCTCCTGATTCTTCCTAATTGTTACTAACATCCCAAAGTTCTTTTGACCACTTGCTATACATATATGCTCCCACTATAGTAGTATAAAAAATAATTTAAGTGTGTAGTAGCGATCTGTCTGTGTCCTAGATTAAGCTTTGGTCTTGTAGTGATTTAATAACCTACCTTATTACAGTGTCCTATTGTCGTAGAAACGAGACAATAGCTGTCACTGTGTGTCCTAGAAAGATAATACAATTCCTATTTTTCTGTAGTCTGTGCCCAGACAACTGGTAGTTGCCCTAGAATTTATTTGTTAATAAAAATTCGGCTAATAACATTGCCTCTACTGAAATCGTCTTTTCAAATTTTGATTGTTTGCTAGCTCGCGTTGCTGTCTTTTCCTTTGTAAGTAGCAAATTCTTGCTAAAGAACTTCGGAACCTAAACTCACCAAAACTGCATTAAAATTTTATAAATGTCAAAAGTAAGCAACGTGTTCCCTCATTCTTACAACCTGGGGTCCTTCAAACGAGGCGTGAAGAGGCACCTTGCGGGTAGGCAGGGCGAGGATGGCTAGTACAGTTCGCCTGTTCACCTTCTGCAACCGTATTAGCCACCTTCGTGTGTGGACTCTACTTCCACTTACCATCAGGTGGAGTAGAGTCATTTGCCCTCCGGCGTGATTTAAAAAAAAAAATGAAAACCAACACGAAAATAATATAATAATATTCAGTTTTACAGGTTATCATAAACTTCATATGGAATTCTCAGAATCTAGATGCGGTCATTTAAAATTAAGGATTTTCGTAAAAAGAAAAAAAAATTCGCAAATTTCATCGCTCTGAGTCGAAGTAAGCAACCTTTCGAATCGGATAATAAAATATCAGGAATAATGCTAGGAAGACGACAAAAGTACAAAAACGAGTGAAGCAGATTTGAATACTATACGAATTTGAAATATACGTAGTACATAAATACGAGTGTGCAAAAGTCACTTGTGTGCCATTTCAAAAACGCTCCAAGAATTATTTAACGGGAGCCTATCGGCGTTGCTAGGAGATACCGGTTGACCTAGAAAACCGGAAATTTGCATATCGGTAATACCGCTGTATAGATTGCAGCCTGTTCTACGGGTTCACGTTATACATACAGTTGAATGTAATAACAATTTCTAAAGTAGGTCCCGTGGAATCGATCGGTTCCATGAAAAAGTCATTAGCGTACCGTGAATTAGTTATTATTAGTACTAGTTAGTGGATGATTTTGTTTCTTTGTTAAAAGTTGTTGTTGTTGCTAAAACTTTACGATTTTGCTTAGTAATTAATTATTATATCTTCTTTTTATGTGTTAAAATTACTGGGTAAACGAGATTTAAGAACCAATATCTCAAGGTTGGCAACACGTTTGGCACCTACTAATGGTGTTTGTTACAAGCGCTTATAGGCTGCGACAACCGCTTACCATCATGTGGGTCGTATGCTTGTTTGTTACTGTAGATAAGTACAAGTTTATTGTATTGAATACATTTGAGGTAAATAATCATTACCTGTTTTACCATAAAGGAATAAAACATAGTTTATTATGTGTAGCGTTTCAAACCAAAGTTTAAAAAAATCGGCAATGCATTAAATCCAAAACCAAGAAGTCTTAATGCAATTTCGAAAATAATAGATGTTCTATTTTTGTGGTAGGATGCCTTGAAGTTGCCGGTTTTCATTTAAAAGTTATCCACCGCATCCCCATTTAAAAAGTATCAGCTTTTGAAGTGCATTTCCTTGTAAATCGCTTGGAAATATTAATGTAGTTGCTACTTGTATCTTGTTTTTAATGCAGTGCGCTTCGCTGACGACGATGTGAAATGTACATTGTGTGATATTTAACATTTAAAACGGTTTCTGGATATTTATATTGTATACTAACATGTGCACGCGGCTTCGCCCGCGAATAACGTTTCGTAATGAGGCACCCTTATTGCAATACAACAAATATTGCTAAAGGTTTGCTGATACAATCTTTCATCCACTATTTCATTTCGAAATCCAAATCTTCTTGTTCGTTTTTTGTTTATTCAACGGGAACTTATCATTTTTCCGGTATAAGAAGTATCTTATGTTTTAATCTATATTTGTAACAAACATCCAAACATACAAACTTACCTTTATTTTTTTTATCGTGTGTTTATTGTTAGAGACAAAATCATTCACTAACACATGTAACAAATTCACGGTACGCAGATTAAACATCAATAAATCTGATTAAAAAAAGTGCGTGGAGTGCCTCCGTGCGGAAGAAGTAAAACTTCGTAATGTGAAATTAAAATAGGAACGGGTAGAAATTTATTTTTAGTGAAATCATATTGTTCCTTTAAGACAACTTTATAACATTGCTTACAATTCACAATTGATCGCACCTTTTAATTGTCATTTTCGAGTGGAGAAATATCCAAATCTATAATAACACTGTTTACTTCGCTGCATAGCAAGAATACCACGCGCATGTGCTTGGGATCTACCGACTCACTCCCTTTCTCTCTCTCTCTACCTTTGTGTATCTTTCTTTCTCTCTCCCTCTTGCGTTAAAAGTTTAACGCAACCTTGTTGGAAGTCACATTAGAAGTTTCACTTCAAGAGATAAAAACTAACAAATTTTGAGAGAAAAAATTAAAAGCTAAATTAATGAAAATTAATAAAGGACTAATTAAAATTTTAGTATCAATGGCTCAGTAGTTTTGAGACGCACTTTTCGCGGATGACACATAGACGACCTCCATATCTGCTTCCGTTTTAACCAAGCACCTCCAATCGAACTAAGGCTCTAGACAATCGTTTGTATTTTTAAGGGTTAAAGACAATCATGACAAAAACGTAGTGGTTTAGCCAACCACATGACTCACCGGTGCTCTTGTCCCTGGAGAAACAAACTCTGTATAAATATGTAGAATAAAGCAATGAAATATATCGCACCTTGAAACGAAAACGACGTAAATCAAAATACAATTTTTTGGGAATCAACAAAACAAGTTTTTAAATATTGACACCTGTACAATCATTCCTATATTATATTTTCTTAGTTATTTACGTCAGTTATTAACGCTCGAATATGGCTATGTTTGGACTATTGTTACATTGAGGATTTCGTTTTAAGTCATTTTACGGTGATATCAAATTTTTTGTTGTTTATCAATCGTAGCGTTTTCGTTCTAAAGGTGTGAATTAATATGGCTCGGTTTTTGGAACGAAGTTCCTTATCGCGCGTTGTGAAAGACTAGACGGAAAAAATTCTTACGAAAAGTTGTCATGACACTTTTTGCTATAGTAAGCTATTGTAAGCTGTGCGGCGTCGCATGTTTCTCTGTCTGTCTCTCTCTCTCTTATAGAAAGCAAGCCAGATATTTTCATTTCTATTTCGCATTGAACAGTGTGGTGTCGCGACGATTATTTTTGTTGAGTGTATACAGGTTTTTGTAAATAATAAATAATGTTAATAATAAAAAAATATTATTATAACTTAAAAAAATAAAATTTTATTACAATTCCTTCACTAATTAATCGAAAGGAACTTCGTTCCATCCGGGTGTCCCTTGACACCTCTCAAGTTTTTATTTATAACAATACCTATCAGTTTTTAGAACAAGCGTAGATAAACGATTTGCGAAGTATATGGATCGCGGCCCTACCCTCTTGATTGTCGAGCTAATGACTAAAAACACACAAACTCTTATCGCTGCCAAATTTCAAAAGGGATTCGTCCCTCGCGCGCCATTTACTCACATTGGGGTCACTCGTTCTAAATTAAGCCACCATCAGAACCTTTATGATGTAAACTATTATGAATTAACTGTACATTCTCGTTTTTAACCCTTGGTTCGCGCTTAATTTTTTATCATAATTGACCACATGCACACAGGTGTAAGTAAATTTCGCATTAACGTCAATTATAAATTAATAAAAAATATCACTATTTATTTTAACAGTCATTTTTGATGACGTTGTAGCGCAGCGAACCTGCCTTAAGCGCCACAGGTCGCGGGTTCGATTCGCGCTCTGAGGTTTGTTGTTGTTGTTGTTGTTATTGACCATACAGGCATATGATCTGGCCTGGGTCTGTCTTTGTTCTTGTATGTTTCCACCCCCGACAAAGCATATCACTATCCTAATGAGGGCCGTTGAGCGTGTATTTATTCAACACATGCCTGTATGGGCAATACAAACGTCTGCTCCGAACAGAAATAGATCCTGCAACCTATGGCACTTAAAGCAGGTTCTCTACCGCTGCGTCATCAACATCGTCATTAAAGTCATAATTTAATGTTACCTTTTTCACGAAAAATTTTTTTCTATTCAGTTAAGTAACTGTATACGACGTTCCCAGTTCGTTCCTATCCACAATTTTTTTTAAACAACGAAGTAGTCACCTACGTTCGTTCAGAGTAACATCTGCAGCATTACCCTGCGTTGCCACAAAAGATGAGGATTAAACAACGAATGGGGATTAGAAGGTGGGATAGGCATGAAAGAGGGACTGCGTTGGGGACCCCCAAACCAAACGAAGCGTGACAGTACGGACACTGCTACTTCACTATGATATGCTATGAGAATGTCCATTTGTACTGAAAATAACAAGGCTCTCCAACTTATTATAAATAATATGTCATTTTTACTTTAAAAAATAAGTTTTCTGAATTAGGATTTTGGGACAAGACCCAGCAATTTCTTGCTTTATTATATGAATGTAATTATTAAATTTGTCATTTTATAAAAGCCCTAACGTTTAATCTTATGAAGTGTAAAACGTAAACCTTTAAAGAACTTCCTTTGTACGGGATCCAGTCCAAAATTGTAGTAAATTCAATTACTCATCAATGAAAATGGTTATATGATTTGTCCCTATATTTAATGATCTTATATTTGATTTTAATTGTATGTCGTCCATTTCTAACGCTTTATAAATAAGCGTGTAATTGGCGTGACAGATTTCAAAGGAACTCATGTTATTTAATTTTGCTCCTTTCATCTAGGGCGTCTCACCATGGCGACGGTTGTAACGATTCAAATTCAAATCCTTTGATATGTTCGGCCTAGTTTCATTTTCGGGTAAATTACGATTTCATATTATGACTCTATGTACTCGAGACTTCGTCTGTGTGGACTTTAGATTAAAATTCTGATATCATGTTGCGATTGATTTATCTCAGTAGGCCGAGTTTATTTTTTTTTAAATATTAGCAATGCTTTTTCAAGGCACTACTAATATTCCTATTGCCCCTCCAAAAAAGCTTGAAGCTTGCGCTAGGAGTGGGTACGACAATACCCCAAGGGGGGTCAGGATTGAACCAGCGACTGTTGCATTAACAGACTGGAGTCGACACTTCTACCGTTTAGTTATTGAGTCTTATATCGGACTACCGTCTGAAGTTTTAGATACGTTTTATTATCAGTTTTTTAAACCAATACAACTTACATCTTCGAAGTAAATATCATATAAGCTAATCTAGGTCAAAAAGTATTTGTGTCCAAAATGTTATTCAAAACCGTTTAAATATTTTTGCGTGATTGTGATGCAATCTTTCACATTCATATTCAGTTGTGTATATTTGTTTAACGCACATAAAACAAAGAAATCTTGTAACATAGTTAACCCTCTATTTACTTTAGTGTAAACCTAATGTCCCACTAACTAATATGGGACATTATAATAACGTGAATGTCGTTTGGTCGATGCTCGCGTCAGTCCACCCAAGTGGTCATTGTGCGTGACACACTGTTGTACCGGCTACGAAGTTTATTGTGACAAATTGGTCGGGTGTATTAACGTAATATGGCTTATTAGTTGAGATTAATGGAGGGGATACTCTAGTCTGCCTGGGACGTATATGGACGTCAAATTATGTTTGAGTTTTGGAAGTCATAAATTACTAGCATCTGCCCGCAGCTTCGCCTGCGTGGATACATGCTGGCACCTTTATTGCAATACAACTAAATAGTTCCCGGTTTTAGTCTGGATTCCATAAGACTCATTGTATGGAAATTCAAATCTTGTAGTTCGTTTTTTGTTTATCCCACGGGAACGTGAAATTATCCCGAGATAAAAAATATCCTATTTTTTACTTCAGATAACAATCTATATCTATGCTAAATTTCAGCTAAATTAGTTAAACCGTTTTTGCGTGATTTAGTAACAAATATCAAAACATCTAAACATACAAAGTTTAACATTTATTATATTAGTAGGATTAGTATGATAATGTAATTGTAATAATTATATGTAAAGAAAATCTATCTTTTTACAGTTACGTTTAAAGTTACGTTTTTATCCCCTGTCTTCTTTCTCATATGCAAAATTTCATGATAATTGATAGAGTACATTTTTAACTCTAGAAAACGTGATAAATAAACACTCATACATTCTCAATTATTATATTAATTACGAATCACGGACTAATATATTTCAGAAGTTTGATTTCATGTTTTATTTATTTAAAAAATAAAGGTGTGTGTGCGATTCACACACGATAAAAGTGAAACTTTAGTAAATCGACAAAAGAATAGAATGAATATATGTAACAAGATATTAAAATATTCACAAACACTGTTAAATAATAACACACCACGCTGACTTCTTTCTAAAAAGCTGTAATACGCAGCCGCATACATATACATACACACCGACATTTGCTCTCTCGCTCTGGCTCACTAAAGCATGGCGCAAAGAAGAGAGACCGATAATATAAAATATTATGTATATTTCTGTCGCATTCATTCCTACACATTTTTGTATTTGTGTCTCTTACCTGTCGTTTTTCCGTTGCACGATTTCAAATCTCAACGGTTCTATAGAAGTTTCACTTCAAAAATAACGATAGACCAATAAAATACTCGAGCCAATGCTGAATTTACACAGAACATACGACAAATCCACCTGACCAATACAACAAAACTAAAAGGTCGATCCAACCGTAGTACACAATGGAACCATGTGTATCAACCGCACGATATGCTCTACGATCGTTAACAGGGTCATTGACTGCACTGCGGGGTTGGCAAACAACCCATTTCGATTGAGTTCAGAACTCCATTCTGCATATTATGTGCTCCGGTTATATTAGACGATTGACCCTTGAGCAATACTCAAAGACGGTGTTGAGCCATCGTATCACTTGCAATTAAATTTCATTTCTGTAATCGATATTTGTATGTATTTGGTATATTTTGTAGCACAATCTGAGATTATGGTAATTGTGTGGTTTGGTTCCGTTGTATCAGATGTATTGATCATACAAACAATAATAATTGTGACATACAAAGCTGATACTTAAAAAACATGCATCCACTCCGCGGCCGGGTATAATGCAACATGCTAAAGATAAAGGAAAAAAATTGAGGCGATATAAAAGTTTTATTTTAAAAATAAATACCAGCAATGTGCGCGTCAGACTCACTATTAAAGGGTTCGTACCATCGTAGAATATTTTTTTAAGCCAGCGGAGGCTTAGAGGTAGGTAAGTATTTAGTTTCCGTTTCCTGTTAAATTCTTACCTTATCTAAGCTCTTTACTTTTGATTTTTTTTGGCTTCCTACAAGAAGATGGCTATGATAGAAAGCCCTTCTTTTGAACATGAAATTCGTGCTTCAGTTCGACTCCAACTGAAACAATTTCCGCTAGCACATATTATACATCTACCATTATATATACTGTGTAAATTAATATAAATAACATACCAGTGATACAGTAACATTGTCAGGAATTTTGGGCGACGAAAGATGAAACTATTGTTTTATGTAACAATACTTGGGTGTCACGAGCAAGAAGTGTTTCACGTAACCTTAGATTGCTATAAGTGTTCCGTGTCACTCGTAAGTGTTTCGTCTCATGATAGCTATCACTTTAACTGTATATCACTTTGTCACGAACTGAACTGAAACTAGTAATTACGTTCGAATTATTGTATATGTGTATATTTTAGACAAGTGTGTTGTTGACACTGATGATTTCTCACTGTCTCCGAGCACGGATTTGTCCTTAATTAAGTATGTAGGCTTAAAATTATATTCCACGCATGAATCGTGCTTAGCATCTAATAGCCCTATGTCATAATTATCGTGACGATTGAGACGCTCATAGCCGTGTGCGCTCACTGATCGGTAAACGATCGGTTGGTTAAGCAATTTTAGGCGTGGTCAGTCACGAGATGGGTAATCGCATAGTGGTATATCAACTGTTAACGTCACGGGATCTTTCAAATAATATAACCTTCAATATCACACAACTCGTATATTAATTTCACAATTACACTTTCTAATACAGACATTACATTTATTTTGCCTTTTTGACATCTTGTATCATAATACCCCCAATCAATTCATTTTAGTTTTATTTTTATTTAAGTACCCACATTAGATATATAATTATATTTATTAGTGTTGCAAACATAAAAATTTAACAAAGACATCGCTAACACAACAGAGTGACTCCGTGTTTCGGTGGGCACGTAAAAAGTTGGTCCCGGCTATCAATTGGATAATAGTAAAAAAGTCAAGTCAGAGGTCTATACGGGCGATGTGAATAAGAAGAAGAAGAACAATTGCCATGATTAACGCATAAAGATGGAGGTAGAATAGTGCTGTACATACAAATATTATATTATGATTTTAGGCCAAGTGAGACATGGATCTCAACTGAACTTCCCACGAAGTTCCCATGTATTCCCGATCAGAGTTAGTTTTTCTAGTCTATGCCTCATTAGTTGATGTATACAGCATATTAATACGTTCTTTGTTATGTTTTGTTAGTGTCAGGACATGTTTTGTACGGGATTAAGGGGATGAAAATTCAAACAAAGTTGGGGTGGGTCGTTAGTTTCAAAAGATCAAAAATGATAATAAAAAAATAAGACAACTTATAATAGTCATATTCGTTGTGCCGTGAAGTTTTAGTCAGACTATTGATTTCTTTATTCACTGGGGTTAAGTATGTAGTTCTCGCGATATACAGCGTGGGTAGTCTCCCGTAAAATTAATAATTTCTTTTCTGTCGTAAATATTAATAAAAGTCGTAACTTCATAGTTCGCGTTCTCAACACTATAAAAAAAAAGGCCTTATAATCTTCAGTTTCATTCCGACCGTACGGAAGCAATATGCTGTTGTATGTATCTATATGTGGAGCTAATCTCCACCCGACACTGCATCCCACTTTTAATATGGAATACTTGCGCATTTCCTTTTCTCTGTTCGTTGGAAATAGTGAAGTATTCGATATTCTTTGAGAATATCGTAACGCATTGGTTGTGAATTATATTCCCTTATACGCGGCTATATATATAATACTCTCAAAGCGCTTTCAAATAGACTTTTATAAGAGCGTATAAGTTGGTTTTTAGAAACGCGTATAGCCTATAAGAGAAGATTTTTCGGCAGTGTACAATTCGTACGGTCACTAATACTCGGTTTGGGAGCCGAACTAGTTCGAGCGTATGAGTCGTAATAAGCCTTTGTACTCGCGTTCGGCTATTCGAAGCGCGTAAGAATCGCGGGTGTAAGCGCGTAATGAATCGCGGGTGTAAGCGCGTATGCTGCAAAACCCGTACACGCGCGGAAAAAAAGCTTGTCTATAATCGCCAATGTATTGAATATCTTATTAAATATGTTACAAATCTTTGCCATTGAATTAGCGAAGCGATTCGGAGAATCTACTTCGGAAGTTCGGCGTAATTTCGCCTTTTAATTCACTAAGACTTAAATCACTAGAATTTTAAGTTTCAAGACGAGCATAATCGGTAGGCGGATTTTTTATGACACAAAGAAAAAGAGAAATATATAAATAACATAGAAATATCAGCATTGCCTAAAAATATAAAAAGTGATACAACGTAATAGCCTAAAAAATTGGAGTAATAGTAATTTTTATAACTAAACACATTGAA
Organism: Hestina assimilis; assembly: GCA_023373885.1. Classification (NCBI taxonomy): domain Eukaryota; kingdom Metazoa; phylum Arthropoda; class Insecta; order Lepidoptera; family Nymphalidae; genus Hestina; species Hestina assimilis. The sequence continues at coordinate 3,155,336 of CM041740.1, read as the reverse complement.
ATAATTAAAATAATAATTTAAATGTAACTTTATTAACGAAAAATTATTTTCTTTCCAGGTAAGTAACAGTAAATGAAGCTCCCTCCATATGTAAGGTATAAGTGAATACCGCCAGTTGCCACAATCATCTAAAGCCAGCTCTCAACAGCTCGGTAATGTACATCATAGAACATAATCTAGGTATTAAATTGGAATAGCTGGGACCCGGGGCTTGATAAAGCGCTTTAAGAGCTCACCTATCTAACCTCGCTGAGTAATCGTTTAAATTCCTTTTCTAGTTCAAAGTTACTATACAAAGGAAAAATAATATTCTGATGACTTTTTTAAATTTGCTTTCTAATAAATTATACTGTCAAACGGGTATGTTGCTCGTAGTAAAATGTTGGGTATAAAAAGTGATGCGTAAAAAGTAAATGCCTTAACAAAACTGCTAGGTTATAATTTAATTTTCATTACGTAGTAGTTGAGTCTTGCTGTTTTAGCAGAAATGAGCCAGCTCAAAATGTTAACTCTTTACGTATTATGGTTCGTGAGATAGCCACTGAAAGACGAACGAACGGACGGATGCGTAGGACAGACAGCAGACGTTTAGGGTTGGCACCCTTTAGGTACGGAACTTTAAAAATATAATATTATATGGACGCAAATAAACAATACCATGTCAACCCACAAAATTGAAAAACTGAGTTATATATGCAGAAGTGTTGGTAAATGGCTGAAGAACATTTTGCTTTCATATTTGTTGGGTTTAAAACCCTTTAGCTTTAAAACGCTTTAAAACTTCTAAAAAAGCCATTTTTTCATCATGCCATTTATGTATTATTTTAAACGTTTTGGGTTATATTATATACGAAATATGCAGATTGTATGTTTATTTTATGTGAAAATAAGTAAAATAACTTACATACATCTTGAAATTGCCAAAAACTTGACCAATATATAAAAAAACATGTAAAGCAAGTTGTTTAAAATTTTCAAACGCGTTTTTCTCGAAATGACATTCGTGTGGGTTGACATGGTATTGCTTATTTGCGTCCATATAGTATATAATTTTATATATAGTCTTATTTAAATTACATATTTTATAAAAGTGAAGTTGCCTATGCTAGTGAAAAAAAGACTGATAATAATATATCAACAAATCGTCTTTTTCACACACCCGTAATCATTATTACATTGTAAATAAATTGTGTAGCTTGAAAGGATTAAATACATATCAACGACACAAGCAATGAAGCAACACGTCATCCTCCCCACAAGTGGGGGCTGTGAGAGTCTGCCGTCTCCACCCTGCATCCACTTCCGTTTCGTGTATCACATTTTTAAGCCGCTCCGGTTATAAAAGAGATCTTAACACTTATATAGAACTAGCTGTGCCTGCAGTTTCGCACGGACAGTCTACAAAGTCTTGTAGTGAAAAAATAAAATATTAAAAAACTAAGGTCCATACATGTAATTAAGAGTTGTAAAAAAAAATATTTTCAGCGTACGGCATCGTACGCGATCTTTTTAAATAGGTCTTTAAAAATAATAAAGAGGTTACATTTTGTACTTTTTGATTAATTCAGTCTAGTAGTTGTTGAGATATTAGCTCGTAAAATCATAAAAATTGTGTATACCCCTCTTCCCAACTTTTGAACTATGGTATTAAAATTCCGGAAAATTTGAGGTAGTTGAACATCATAAGAACTTTCAACGATTCAAGCTGCGGAACGATTTAGTTTCCACCGTGCGTAGTCCAGCACGCGCTTGACTTCTATTTTTATATTTTTAAATTGTGCAATTACTTTATATTTACGCTTTGGTACATCTCATACGAAACAAGAAAACGTTGTTTACTTATCAAATCTTGAATATCTCATTATGATCTCGCGCTTCGCAGGCTTCGTGGTAAGCTTTTGGGATGAGTATAAATTATTTTTACATCCATTACGGGTCGTTTTTATATTATGTATTATAGAATAAATCTTGAAAGTCTATATAAATTTTGTATGGAATATCGTCTTTTGTTGCAACTTACTTTACCGGCGTCGGGATGTGACGACCCCATCGCCCTCTGTTGGGATAACCTCTGTCACAACAGAGATTATTCCACCAGTGCAATCAGTCACACTGGTGGTAGGTCTTTTGTTGCAAGAGGCCGGCTAGGTAGGTACCACCGCAGTGTCAAATATTCTGCCGCCAAATAGTAGTGCTTAGGCATTACTGTGTTCCGGTTTGAAGGGCACTGTACGCTAGTGAAATTACTGGGCAGACGAGATTTAAGAACCAATATCTCGAGGTTGGCAACGCGTGAGTGGCACCTACTAATGGTTCTGCAAGCGCTCATAGGCTACGGTAACCACATCAGGTGGGACGTATGCTTGTTTGCCAACTTTTAACATAAAAAAAAAACTTCGCCGGCGTGAAATTAGGAATTATGTAGGAGGATTTTTCATTTCTCATTCGTTCATTTCATTTAGGTTAAAAACAATGTTGCTCCATACCAATTTTAATGAATTTGTTTTTTCTCGGGATCAGAATTTTCTTCGGAATCTATTTCCTTTCCACACACATCATGTCATTTCAATCTGTAAAACACATCTTATGTAATTTTTCCTCCTTTTTCATGTAAAGAATATTTGATTACGTTGTGACGCGGTAGCGAACCTGCCTTAAGTGTCTCAGGTCGCAGGTTCGATTCCCGCTCGGAGCAGATGTTTGTATTGACCATACAGGCGTGTGTTCCGGTCTGGGTGTGTTTGTTCATGTGTATGTTTCCGAACCCCAAACACAGGATATAATTATCCTAATGGCGTTTATTATAGAGAAAAATGAGAAAAGATAATCATATAGTCTTCTTTAATTTAACGCAACGCAGCGTCTGTGGAGGAATTTATTACTCGTAAAGACAATATCGGGTCTCGTAATGCAAAGTAAATTTCGTGTCTCGTTCCTGTTTATTGGACATTTCGTATGAAAAGCGTGTTACGCTCGTATTTCAGATGCCTTGATAAGAACGACTACGTAGAATGTATTACATTTTAACCGTTCTCTCAATATGTCGTATGTAATAAAGGGAAATCATTTTTAACGCTTTCTTGGGGTTGGAACGGAAACCTATTAATCCTATGTATTTATAATACGTACGTCTCAGACGGCCCATATGATGTCAATGTTATTGCACAATATAATCTCTTTAAATCTCTAAAATGTTCAATGAAATTGACGGCCGTGAGCGTTAATATTTTCATGTGCGCAACATATCGTACAACGAAGTATTAGTTGGCAGAAATATTTAATAAATAATAAACAAATAAATAAAAGCTGCACACTCAGCGGCCTATATTAGGATAGTGATATCCCGCGTCGGGGGTCCGGAAACATGCACAAGGACAGGGACAAATGCACTCAGAGCGCAAAACATGCTTGAATCCGAGCGGCAATCAAACCCGCGACCAGTGGCGTTTAAGGCAGGGTCGCTACCGCTGTGCCACAACGTCGTCAAATATAATAGTAGCTTATACATATCCGGACGCAAATATGCAATATCATGTCAACCCACAAAATTGAAAAAACAGAGTTATATATGCAGAAGTGTTGGTAAATGGCTGAAGAATATTTTTCTTTAATAATTGTGGAGTTTTAAGCTTTAAAACTTCTAAAAAGCCATCTTTTAATCATGCAATTTATGTATTATGTTAAACGTTTTGGGTTATATTATATACGAAATATGCAGTTTGTATCCTTATTTTTTGTGAAAATAAGTAAAATAACTTACATAAATCTGAAATTGCCAAAAACTTGACCAATACACAAAAAAAACCATATAAAGCAAGTTGTTCAAAATTTTCAAACGCGTTTTTCTCGAAATGACATTTGTGTGGGTTGACATGGTATTGCTTATTTGCGTCCAGGTAGTCTAATGAATTTTGGATATAGTCCATCCAATGAGAGGCAACAATAAAGAACACCATACAAACATAAAAAAGCCATCAGAGCTTACAAACGTTTAAAAAAGATATCATTATTTTACCTTATTCTTTATGTAGGTTAAAAATAATAAAATGTGAAAATATGTTTTCATTCTTCCGATAATATCATTATCTCTCGAGGTCCACCAGACCGTCGTATCGGCTCGGATATCTAGGATCGAAGTCGCACGTCGGGATTCATTTACGTCAAATTATACCAAATGAGATTTTCCGCCCAGAAGTCTATGGCGGATGAAAAAATTAAATAAATAATCAACCGTGAAGGAGGATTATGGACCCTGCGGGGGTCGTAGCAGGGCTTACCGTTGTTATTAGATATAAAATTTGCGATTAACAGATTCGTTTGGCAATTTTTTGTATAATACTAATATTTGCATTCGACTTCGTTTGCGCGGACTTCAAAAGCCAATGAAAAAATTTTAAGAGTTATAAAAATTAAAACATGTCACGGGAATGGCGCGGTAGTTCCTTGATTTCATTTCCCGATACAAAGTCATGCCACCACACACGTATGTGAGTGTCAGAGGTCTAAAGTCCCATCACTTATGTCCCATCACTTATGTCCCATTTCTTCCCTTCCCTATTCCCTCCTACATTTCATGTGACAACTCATGATGACGTACGTCTCTGGTGTCAAGACATACTAGGTATAGTAACCGCTTTCCATCAAGTCCTTTGCTTATTTGCCACCTTTGTATATGACTGGATATTTACTGTTAACTTTTTTTGGTGACGGGGAGGAAATCTGCTAATTCATTGTTAAGTAGACCAAAACGGCGATACTTGATGCGGCGATATACCGGCGTCGGGATGTGACGACCCTATCGCCCGCTGTTGGGATAACCTCTGTCACAGCAGAGATTATTCCACCAGTGCAATCAGTCACACTGGTGGTAGGTCTTTTGTTGCAAGAGGCCGGATAGGTAGGTACCACCGCAGTGTCAAATATTCTGCCGTCAAATAGTAGTGCTTATTACTGTGTTCCGGTTTGAAGGGCACTGTACGCTAGTGAAATTACTGATGATGATGTGATGATGATGATTTAAGAACTAATATCTCGAGGTTGGCAACGTGTGAGTGGCACCTACTAATAGTGCTGCAAGCGCTCATAGGCTGCGGCAACCACGTACCATCCCGGCCCTACAGGTGGCCCGTATGCTTGTTTGCCAACTTCTAACATAAAAAAAACTTAGATATTGTTCAACTCAACTAGAAAAATGGGGGTAGTTTTATATTTGATGTTAGTTAATCTCTCTGTTCCCACCTGCATTCATTGTTAGTACGATTCTATAAATAGCTATACACGTACGTAATTCTAACGATTGTGTCTTGGTGTATGGAACGTTGCCTTGCCCAAAGATCCGTCCCAATGTACCTAGATTCTCATTATCATTCTGTTAGCTTTATTGTTCTTTTAGCGTTAAACCTATATAAGGACTGGCCATATGCAATCATAATCATAATTTCATATTACACAAAATGACAAAAGATGTATGTCCACTTCAAGAGTGCCATTCCGACACACTGTTACTATTACCACGATACATATCATATTTATTTTCGACATAAACGCAAAGTTATTTGGCGTACAATATTTAGAAAAGTAATTTACTCATCTTTAAATATGGCGTGCGAAATGAGTTGTTGTGAATAATTCAAAGTTATCAGCGGCCAAGCGAAACAAAGTGGCCGTAAGTTTGATTCAGTGGCGAACTTTTGAAATTAACACTTTATTTAGTAGGCTTAATGTTCTCTCAAGAGTTATTAATTAATTTATTAATTAATATCGAGTCGTTAATTTTTGATTTGTTATTAATTGTTATTGGTGTTATTAATTGTTGCTATTGAAATAGGGATACTTTTATGAAATTAAAATGCCCCGACCACGTCTAAAATGTTATCAAACGTTATTCATACGCAAAGTTTCCAACTCGTGCTCATGCTGTATCTTAAATATTTTGACTATATTAGAAATAACATTTTCTCCAGTTTTTCGAATTTTGTAAAGATCATTGGCGCACTTACAGCAAACCTGGCTTAAATGCCAGTCACGGATGTGTATTGATCCTACAGACATTTGTAGGTGTGTGGGTGGTGTGCTTGTGTGTGTATGTTTCTGGGACCCCGAACCAGGATATTACTAATGGGTTTTAAGCTTTTATTTACAAAGTATATTTCAAAATAGGACAAGAATCTAGGATGTTAGAATTTAATTAAATATCGCCTAGACATTTTAAAGGCTGCTAACTGATATGTGGCGACGTAATTAAGGTGACATCGTAACCTGAATTAAACTTTAAAACATAAATAAATGCTTTAGATGAGAACTTCTAACCTAAATCACTAAAACTAAACATCATAAGTGTTCAACTACTAACTCGGTACGTACTTGAATCCCTCAGGAAAGCCGGGCTTAATTACGAGTAAACAGTACCGGTTATTAGTTTTCAGATGTATTTGATAATGAAACTGGATATTAGTCTTTAAACGTATTATACCTTAAGGTGAATTATTGTTTAATTAAATCCAATTACAGGTAGGCTTTATATTGCGCTACGATGGTTGAGAACTCCGAACTGGGATCTAATGAAAGTGAATAAATATTAGACATTTGTTACTGCCCGCAGCTTCACCTGCTAGAATAATATTTTGCAACGCACCTTTATTGTAATAGAAATAAATGGTTTCCCATTAATTTTTTTTTCTGGCAAACAATTTTGAAATTCGGTTCAGCAAGTAAGGCGTGAAAAGGTAAAGACAGTCACAGTTACTTTAATTAGTCTGGATTCTATACCGAAAGTCCCGTACATGAGAATGTCCTATGTGTTAATCATTTTTTTTTTTTTTTCGGAATGTGTATTGCTGTTGGCCCTACTGGCCTTGACAGCGTCACCGGGCGGGGGCCCGAGTACAGAGACTCAGCCGTGATAAAGGGACAGCCCTCACGGGGGCTCAAATTTGATTCCGTCCTTAGGGTGCCTCCTGCGAAGCCGAACCACGGCTAAGGACGTCATCGGAGATGGAGGCAGCGCTCCGAGCGCATTCTATACGATAGACTCACCCGACGGTGTGAGCGCGACGCGACGTGCGAAACAAAGGACCTCGTCCTCGCCGGCGAGGACGGTGTTGTGTGCGTGTCTGTGCTGTGTAAGGGCATTTTCTAATGTAATCCTATCGTCAGGGTCTTGCAGGACGTGCTTGGGACGCCTTACTTTTGTCGGTTGGTTACATCGGTCTGTGTAGATACAAGCATGTCTAATCAAAGTATTGGGATGGAAAGTAGTTTGATAGAAATAGTTTTGTTTGTGTTAATCAAGGTTAGGATCTATCTGTGTGACAAATTTCATAAAACTCCATATGGACATTTTTACGTGATTGAGTAACAAACATACTTATTATATTAGTAGGTTAAACTCTGCTCTCATACACAATATGGTCCTTCTGAAAACAGTATTTATTTGATGATAGAATAGGTAATTTAATTGCACCTTTACCATAATTAGTAATTACTATCTTGTAAATGACGTCTGTATTAAATAAGTTTTTTCATTACGTTCTCCAATTCCTGTTCTGAGAAATTAATTACTGTCCTTTTGTAATATAACCTTCAATGTAAGGAGAACATACAAAACTGCCCGAGAAATGATTTTGTGAGCTAACCATGGGTAGGGTAATAAAGAAGCTATTAAACTTATAGTTAGCTAGATGTTGCTTCTGAGAAATTTTACAGCGGGCAGCTTATTCTGTATGTACATATTTCGACTACCCAATATTTTATAGGATTTTTCATGTTTAAAACCACCGTGCCTCGGAGCATGTTTTTTAAAGAATATTAGCAATGCTTTTTTCAGGCATTACTAATATTCCCATTGCCCCTCCAAATAAGCTCGAAGCTTGCGCTAGGAGTGGGTACGACAATAATAGTCCAAGGGATCAGGATCGAACCCTCGACTCTCGCGTTCACGGAGCGAAGTCGGCCCGTCTACCGTTGAGCTATTGAGGCTTCTAAGTTATCTTATCGTCTTCTATGTTAAGCTGTCGGTTCCTGTTATCATAACATCTGATAATAATTGTTAGCTCTTTATAGGTTATTTGCTCTTATCTAATAAGTTACTGGTTCGCCTTTTGGTTTGCTGAAATCAGATGGTAATCGTTCTGTGTAAATATCTTAAATAATATAAGATATTAGAAGAAGAAGATTTCAATAATATTTAATTTTTATTGCTACAAAATCGTTTTAATTATAAAATTTTATTTCGTCTATAAGCAATATAACTTATAAACTTAAGCTATATTTTATATAAAATATGTCAGCAGTACTTTAATGGAACACCACTCGAAATAAAAGGTTTTTAAATAGAAGGCGTAGTGTACTTCATTTAGAACGTCGCCTCTGCAATGAGGAGACAAGTGGATCGACTCGGCAATTTGTGCATCCCCCAACCCAACCGTTGCGCATTTTAATATGTGTTTTATTCTATAGGAAATGTGAAGATTGATTCTATCTGTACAGGAACGAAGTTCCATTTCGTGCGTTACACCATCTGAGCGGATGGCTGTGAGACCGGAAAAAGTGTAATAGGACGTTGTTCCCGACACCAGAGGTATTTCTACAATGTGATCAATCAACAGATTTTTATATGTTTTCCTTCCGTCCGTTTAAAGTTTACCAAAGAGTTCTTTCTAAAATAGTATCAATCGACAGAACTTATTGCCGGCACACGTGTTCACTCCATCCTTTAATCTGGCCATCTTCAAAAGAGGCGCGAAGAGGCATCTTGCGGGTAGACAGGGCGGAGGTGGCAATCGTCTTCCGCAACTGTATTAGCCGCCTTTGCGTTTGTACTTACATTTGCCATCAGGTTAAGTAGAGTCATTTTCCATCCTTTTAAAAAAAAATGTTACATATATTTGCTTCAGTCCAGTTTAAGTTGACCTCTTGTAGAAAGACCGTCATAGGTACTTAAAGAAATATATCCATCTCTATTTATTCTCAATAAGGAGTTTGGTTCGAATAATTTGTTTTACTTTAAAGTTTTCATTATATCTTCGTAATAAAATAATCGTTTTAAACATTACATCAGCATCAAATTGTCCAAAAACAACAAACGAACTGCATCCACTTCGCTACAAATTAATATATCCGGGCTTGGGGTCAAGCGCTCTCCGGCGGGTCGAGGGCGACACGCGCTCAGTTGCGACTACTATTATTAATTCCCACTGAACTTGCTGCACATCCTTTATAAGGCTATATTGGATGTAGTTCAATTGTTCGTAATTAGTTTTGAACTGTTATAGCCTGGGAGTTTTAGAAAATTTTAGTTGGGCATAAGCGTTAATTGTATGCAACGCGCATAGATTTTGGGGTATTAGAACTTTAAAATTACTCTCATTTATATTATAAATGTGAAAGTGTGTATGACTGGATGCTTGTAAATCTTTCAGGCAAAAACTACTGAACAGATTTGGATGAAATTTGGTACACACATAGCTTATTAACTGAATTAAAATGTAAGATACTTTTATCCCGGAAAAATGTTGGGTTTCCGCGGGTCATCAAAAAACTACATAACGTGGAGCCGCGGGCACAGCTAGTCTTCAATAAATATGTAATGAAATGTTTAAAAATTTAAGAAAATCGTAATCAATATATTTTATGTATTTTAATGTATTTGAAACATATTTTGTAAGTTCTTTGTTTAATTACTTAATAAGTAATAACTACATAGTATAAAACAAAGTCGCTTTCTCTGTCCCTATGTATGCTTAAAACTTTAAAACCACGCAACGGATTTTGATGCGGTTTTTAAATAGATAGAGTGATTGAAGAGGAAGGTTTATATGTATAATAACACCCAATTAAATAATAGAAAAAAAAATTTTGAGGTTTCTAAAGTTATGTCGTAAATAATTACAATTAACGCGTGGGGGCCACGGGCAGTAATGAATAAATCAAAACTACTGGATCGATTTTAATCATTTTTTTAGTAAATGACATAGGCTATATATTTTATACCCGTGCGAAGCCGAAGCGGGCCACTAGTAACTAATAAAACAAATAATCGACTTGTTTTAATGCAGACCATCCGTTTCGATCTTTATATATTTGAGAATCGGTATAAATGGTTAAATTATACAGACCAAAAGATCAGAGTGCGATAAAAATATCGAGTCTCATATCTTCGTATAATGTATAGGTTAATAAATAACTGAACATAAAATTGCACCGATTTATCAAAAGCATATCCAGCGTATACATATATATAATTTATCTTTTAACTTAATGCTCAGGTGAGCACAAATTTGTGCAAAGTATAACCCTATAGAGGTATCGATAAATAACAAAAGTAACCCCAATGTGACACAAAAATTCAGCTATATTTATTTGACATTTTTATATTTCATGACGATTGGCTAACAAACATATTATCCGCATGGGAAGCAGTCACCGCAACCTATGAACGCGCGCGATACTTGAAGTATCACATGCGCGTTGCCAACCCAAGAGATCGGATGGAAGGAATGAGGAACAAGAAGAGAATAGAGGGGGGCGGAAATCTGACCACTGACGCTCTTTTATCGCGCGAAACACAACAATACTTACTGATACTGCTACTTTACGCCGACTTTCTGTGTGAGGGTAGTACTTTCTCGGTCAAGCAAGCCCATTGTTGTACTGAGAGGAGCATGGCTCTACTATAATACATTACACATTATTTGATTAAAATACAGGACACTAACTCCACTGTCTGGCTGACAGGCAGACACACAGAGTTAATTTCGCATTTATAATATGAAGTGGGGAGTAGGACCTTGCATACTCAGTAGAGAGTAGGCAATAGTGGAGATAGAGATTAAATAGACAGCTTTTTTTAAAGTAATAATTTCTTTAGTCTTCCAACTCTTACCACGTAGCCACAAGCACTCGTTGGTCTTCCAAGAAAAACACTGTTTCATTTCGGCAAATTTATTTATAACGGTTTACAACAACTATAATCAATACCGCGTCCAAAGAGCAACTGCCTGCTTTGGTTTTTTTTTCGGTGTGTCTATTGCTGTTGGCCCTAGTGGCCTTGACAGCGTCACCGGTGGGCCTGCTTTTGAGAATTACAACCTCTTTTATAGTACAAACTGTCGGTAAAACAAAGTGGATAGATTTATGTTTCACATAATCAAACATTTATTTATTTATTTCACAATCATATTCTTACTATTTATAATTCATTTTAAGAACAATTAAGTTATCTATATTTATATATAAAATACACTATTTTAACACAACAAAACATGTTTTCATCATACCTTCATAATTAACGTTGCGAAACCACATCCTAGAAACCCCGAAGGGCTTAAATATGCACAGTTTTTATTTTTATTAATACTTTATTTATTATTCGACAGGATGCTTGCGTAATGTTAATTACATGATGGAGATATTCGCTTATACTCGTATATTATTCATTTATTTAATTAATTAGTAGTAGTGGAGCCATAGCCTTCTCTTCTCTCTTATTGTATGTGAAATTGTCTTCGTATGATGAATGATATAAAACTCTTGATTCTGAATTTCAATCGTTTATTTACGGATATTACATTTTTTTTTGTGTACAGCGGGGTGCCGAGTGCTCACGGTCGTTGCCGTGTGTCTCTGTCGTTGTGTCGTATAGTGTTGTTCCTGCACGCTCGTAGTAATGGTCGTTCGCGTACGGTGCGGTGCTAGTGTTTCGGTTTCTTAACACTTATCCTTTGACATTGTTAACGCGCATGTGATTCTTCCAGTATTGCGCGCGTTCATAGGTTGCGGTGATTGTTTTATTTTTATTTATTTATTTATTTGGGAAACATACAGTTATACAATAATACTTAAATGCAATAAAACAATAAAATAGTTCACAAACCAATAAAGTTTCCACTGATAAATATGACAAACAAGAAGCAGATCGAAATACTAACAAGAAAAGGAGATCACAAAAAATTAAAATATTAATAATGATTATAAATCTATTGCAAAAATACAAAAATATACAGAAAAAAAATATTAATTCAGTTTAAATATTGAATAGCATACAATTTAATTAATTAAAGATAAATTTTATAATTGTTTAATAGCATTATTCTTAAAAATGAGAGAGAGCATGAAAATATGTCAATATTACTGAAATTGATATTATAAGCATTACATGAGCGGTTTATGAAAGTATTTTGAGCATATTTCGTTTTCGTGCAAGGCAACTGAAAAAGTGAATGTTTACGCCTATTAAATGTAGGCACACAAAAATTTAAACTACTCAATAAAAAAGGGCTATCAATTAAATTATTAACAAGTTTAAAAAGAAAAATTTGATCTCTAAGCTTGCGGCGAGCCTCTAAGGAATTAATTTTAGACTGAAATTGGTCATAATTATAAAATTTAAATTGTAAATGCTTGATAAATTTATTTTGTACTTTTTCTAAAGAATCTATATATATCCTATATTGTGGATTCCAGATTGATGAACCAAACTCCAGTAACGAGCGTACTAAACAGTTATATAAGAGTGTAAAAGTGTAAAGATTCTTAAAATCTTTTCCAACTCTAAAAATGAACCCAAGCATTCGGCAAGCCTTAGCAATAATGTAGTCAATATGAAATTTGAATGTTAATTTGCAGTCCAGGTAAATACCCAAGTCTCTCACCTCGGAAACACGGTTAATGACCCCATCCTTCAGACAATAATCAAATGCAATCGGTGTTGGCTTACGTGTAAAAGAAATAGTGTTACACTTTTTTACGTGAAGAGTCAGAAAATTTTCATCACAATAGTTACATAATTTGTCAAGATCTTTTTGTAATAATAAACAATCCGATTGATCACAGATTACTCTAAAGATTTTTAAGTCATCTGCAAATAATAATGCAGATGAATGGTCAAAGATTTTGCAGATATCGTTAATAAAGATATTAAATAGTAGAGGACCGAGGTGAGAGCCCTGTGGTACACCAGAAGTAACGGGAATAAATGATGAACAAAATCCCTTGACAGTCACAGCCTGACTCCTATTATGCAGGTAAGAAGATAACCACCGAAGGAGGTCCCCATGTATACCGACTTGCTCTAATTTACTTAAAAGGATGGTATGAGAAATTTTATCAAAAGCCTTAGTGAAGTCGGTATACACGACGTCCACCTGACTACCATCGTCCATGGCTTTAACTACACGATGAACCAGTTCACATACATTGGTTTCCACGGATCTTTTATCAATAAAGCCATGCTGTTCATTAATTAAAATGCCCCTTACAATAGGATATTGTATTTGTAAAAATAAACTTTATAATATGAATAGAGCTCAATTTAAAAATGACGTTGCATATATAGTGAGAAAGTACTGGCTCTTCTAAATATATTAATCTCATTATCAAAACAGAAGGGAATAAATTTTCTGTTAAATAAAATCCATATGTCTAGCATAGAAAAAAAGATTCGAATACGTATTGAGACTAAGAAAAGGTTGAAATGTCTATATCCATAGGGAATCTTTCGAGCATCATTTTATACGATGTAGTTCACACGATTTTTATGGAAACATTTCTTATTCATAAGAATTTATCGAACGAAAATTATAATAGTCTAGTACTAGTTCTAGTGCAAGCTATTGTTACAAAACTAATAATAGTAAATGCTACACACTCAACGGCCCCCATTAGGATAGTTATATCCTTTGTCGGGGTCTGGACACCCTTAGAAATTTACCTATTTCTTAAGACGCTCTTAGCCAATAATAGCAGTTACTAGTCAATAAACGATCAATAATCTCCACACTGCCATGTACGCTCACTGATCCACAAACGATCGGTGGGTTAAGCAACTTTAGGCGTGATCAGTCAATAGATGGATGACCGCATAGCATTATTTCAACTGAACGTCGGAACGGCTGTTATCAATTTGGCAATAGTCGATATCTCAAGTCAGAAAGTTTATACTGGCGACCTGGCCAACTCCGACACTAGGGTGGCCACTAACGAATCGATACAAAGAAATCGATAAAAAAAGCTATTTTAAGTGCGATCAGTCTATAGATGGGTGATCGAGAAAAGGTAATTTAGCGAAGCATTTCAGTGCTTTAAAGTAAGCATTCGGTCCTGGCAGCTACATAATTGATAATGGTCGACTTGTCGACTAGTCAAAAGGTTTATGTGGGCGACCTACATGCATAACTAGTTGGATACCGATCACGTACAAATAAACAAGCAGGCAAATTACTTAATTTTTTTTTACCGAGGATCAAACGTGTACCTGCCGTCAAAATAAATTACACGAAAGTACATTTGGAATAGTAAAAATTTAAAAAGACCGCTGAGTAAACCGCTTGCCAAATGTATTCTGTTTCACCGCATGCTACATCCTAGTGTCCAGTACGCCAGTAAGCACCCAAACTTTCTTCGCTATGCTGAGTACATTTTAAAATACAATCCGGTGTTTGTTTTTGTGACGGTGCAATATATTTGAAAACTTGTGTATTTTACTGCATAAAGAAAAAATAGGATTTTTAGTTGCACGGTTTCTTTAAACACATTTTTGTGTATGTTAAACGGAGAGTTAATTTTATACCATAGCTTTACAATCGAAAATTCTTAATATTAAGATCCTTTAAGGTAGAGTTAAAGAAGCGTTTGTAGACTACGGTACACTTTTCCACCGTCGTTATGTAAACAAAATTATGCACACAAGATCCTGTCTGTGAAATTATAATAAATAATAATAATGGATACAAATTTAACGGCCCCCATTTAGGATAGCTATATCCTGTTTTGAAGACAACCACTCAAACCGAACCATGCATTTCTTCAGTTCATTCAGTTCTCGTTTGGTAAATAAAAATATCCGCTTCGCGCGGGAATACGACGATTGACCATCAGCGCTTAATGGCGCATCCACACCGCAGAATAACATTATTTTGAGCAATGCAACAGGGTAACATCAATATATAAATAAAAATGAATCGTCGAAATGTATGTATGTGTATTACTTCAAAACAACTGCACCAAATTGGATAATTATTTTTGTGTTGTGTTTGTAAATGTCAGGACAAGGTTTGTCCGTAATAAACAGGATCAAAATTCCCATGGGAATGGGAAGTTTGTATGAAAAAATGTATTGTAATGTCGGTTTGCAGAGGTACTTTATGGGTAGGAGACCCAAGAACGGGATTAAAACTCACACTATAACGGGATAAACGGAATATAATTTTACTATGTACCCGGACGTAGTCGGGTTGGGACGCTAAATATAGTTATAAAAGGTTGCCTGCCAGGTTGAGACGTTGCTCGTCAAAAAGTAACTGAGGTGTAGATCCAACATAAAATATGTAAGGTTCCTTAGCACTGATGCTTACTTGATGCCCAGTAATATGAGTAACTACTAAAAACTATGACGATGTTGTGGCTCAGCAGTAGCGAACCTTTTTTTTTTTTACTTGGAGACATGCAGTTACGCACTCGAGCGCAGGGACGGGTGCAATGGCGCAGGAGGTGTGTGGACTCGGAGCCGGGCTACCCTACCCACTAAAACTCCAAGGTCCCATCTAGCGCCATAGTGGGACGTCGCGGGGTCGCCGAAGCACACAACCGCGACGCCCCGGCGCTTGCCCCGAGGGGCCCACCGGTGGCGGCAACTTACTACAGCGGTAGCGAACCTGCCTTAAACGCGTTTGTCCTTGTCGTTGTGTATGTTTCCGGACCCCCGACACTATCACTATCCTAATGGGTGCCGTTGAGTGTGTAGCGTTTATTTATAAAAAAAAACATCTGTCTAGATACTTGAAAAGCTTTATACAGATTACACTTTTCTCTGTGATAAATTATTATAAAAGCAAACTCTCACGAGTACATAAAAGCCTCTGCTCTTATCTCTTGCGGTTAAAACCGGCCATAGATATAGCTTCCGCTAAGTATTTCAGTATCTACTTCCGGATTAGAACCCTGTACTAAGGCTCGGGTGCGGTCTTGGATTGCGGTTTACGTACTATATTATTACATATGCCGAGATTCATCAGCTTTTAAATACCCTTTTTAAACCTTTATTCAATTGAATTAATGCTTATGTTTCAAGGAACTACATAACAAAAGAAAAACTGTTGTTCTGATTAATTTTATTATAGGTGTATCTTTAGCGGATTCTTTTGATCAATTTTATCAAATACTAGCGGCCCGCTCCGGCTTCGCACGGGTATAAAATATATAATAAATGTAATTATTTACGACATCAAATTAGAAACCTCAAAAATAAGAGTATTTCTCCACTATTTAATGGATGTTATTATACATATAAACCTTCCTCTTTAATTACTCTATTAAAAAAAACCACATCAAAATCTGTTGCGTAGTTTTAAAGATTAAAGCGAACATAGGGATATGGGGACAGAAAAAGCGACTTTATTTTATAGTTCACTACATAGTAATAATCAAATATATATTTCTCAAACATTGTTTTTTTATAGCTTTTATTTGTAGGTAATTATTGAAGTAATATTTATTTTTTATGGCTTCTTTTGCTTCTATGCCCTCTTGATTTGGTTTGTCTCTATGTATTTCATTCCTTTAATAACAGTAAAATAATAAAAGAAATTTCTTCTACGACATGCAGGAAAAGAAATTTCCTTACGATGTTTTCCTTGACCGTTAAGTACGAGATCAATTTGAAACACAAATTAAGCATTTGAAAACTACAGAGGTTCTTGAACGGTTTTCTTATTATTAAAAAACCAACATTGATGGACGACCGTTGCTAAGGTTACTATAGTTATATTAACACAGACTATCGCCTCCTGTTGGGATAACCTCTGTCACCTCTGTCACCACCTGTAACCTCTGTCTGTCAGCAGAGATTATTCCACCAGCACAATCAATTACACTGTTGGTAGATATTTTGTTGCAAGAGGCCGGCTAGATAGCTACTACCGCAGAGTCAAATATTCTACCGCCAAACAGTAGTGCTTCGACATAACTGTGTTCCGGTTTGAAGGGCTAGTGAAATTAATGGCCAAAGGAGATTAAAGAACCAATATCTCGATGTTGGCAACGTGTTAGTGGCACCTACTAATGCACTACAAGCGCTCATAGGCTACGGCTACCGCTTACCATCGGATGGGCCATATGTTTGCCTGCCAACATGTAACAAAAAAAGGCAAAAGTTAATGTTTGAAACAGCTAGTCGGACATAAAACGCTGATATACAATCGATTCGTACAAACGCAGCCTATTTACGATCCAACGATACTCAGACACATAATGTGTAATCAATTCGCACTGGCGTCGTCGGGTCAAGCAACTGTCTGTCGGCATTAACTATATAGAGTAGGAGAATATGTTTTTAGAACAAAGCTTATGTGAATATAACGTCGTTTTATAAAAACTACGTTATTGTTGATGTAAATATAGAAAAATATTTATATATAACAATCTCTGTCTCGCCTGCTCAAATAGCAGAGCATTACAGTTTTAACTTAGATCTCAGCATGTAATTTGTAGTAGAGCCATGCTCCGCCTAGCAGAAATGGGTCTGGTCGATCGGAGAAGTACTACCCTCCTACCTCGATGTCTGGAAATCCACAACAGCGCGATTTAGAAGACATTTTCTTCCTCGCACAACCACTCTGTGGAATCAACTTCCGCCGGCGGTCTTTCCGAACCGATACGACTTGGGAACCTTCAAGAGAAGAGCGCATTCTTTCCTTAAAGGTCGGCAACGCGCCTGCATGTCTTCTGGTATTGCAGATGTTCATGGGCGGCGGTGATCGCTTAACATCAGGTGAGCCTCCTGCCCGTTCGCCCCCTCACACCTCACATAAAAAAAAACCCTGTCAAAGAAAATCGGCGTGAAGTAACAGTACTGTTGCGTTTCGTGTGACGATTGAGAGCGCCGGAGGCCCAATACCCACCTCTGCTCTCTTCCTTTTTATCTTCTTATCCCTTCCCAGTTTCATTCTCCAGTTTCATAAAACTGAAATAACATATATTTACTCATATTAACATTTGAAAAGTCAAATCTCCTACGGTAATAAGTTAATCTGTTTATTAAAAACATAATCAGACACGCGGCGAAGGTATTAAAATAAAAGCTGGCTGATAGCGCGAGGGCTCGTTACAGCCCCCATGTGTACACGTGCTAATAAGGCCTCGCTAACGGCACTTATCTGCATTTAAACCCTTCAAATGAAGCTATAAACGGGAGACAATTCCGTGCGTTTGTAAAACACTGTATTTTGAGCAGAATGAGATTTAATTTAAAATGATTGGAATCTATAACTTGGAAGCCTTTTTAGTTTTTAAGGTTATTGTTAATACTTATACTTTCATAATCGCCGCTTGGTGACGCTGTCAAGGCCAATGGGGCCAACAGCAATATACATTGAGAATAAAAACTACAATTCTAACATGATTAAACAATCAGGACCGACAGCTTAATTACCTAACAACACAGACCAAATTTTATGGCCACAGAAATAAGAAAAAAAACATCTTTGGGTATGGTATTAATATCTAAGGCGTCGGGATGTGACGACCCCATCGCCCGCTGTTGGGATAACCTCTGTCACAGCAGAGATTATTCCACCAGTGCAATCAGTCACACTGGTGGTAGGTCTTTTGTTGCAAGAGGCCGGCTAGGTAGGTACCACCGCAGTGTCCAATATTCTGCCGCCAAATAGTAGTGTTTAGGCACTACTGTGTTCCGGTTTGAAGGGCATTGTACGCTAGTGAAATTACTGGGCGAACGAGATTTAAGAACTAATATCTCGAGGTTGGCAACGCTTGAGTGGCACCTACTAATGGTGCTGCAAGCGCTCATAGGCTGCGGCAGCCACTTACCATCAGATGGGCCGTATGCTTGTTTGCCAACTTCTAACATAAAAAAAAAAAAAAAACATGGTGAATCCAACCAATTTTGTACAGGAGTCGAAGCCTTAAGCATAGGCGTTAAACGTAAATTCTCTCTAACTTAAAATGGCTGTCAATTGTCAATTTATAATATAACCAGGAAGCACGGAATTGCCCCCACCAAGTCGAGCACAACCGTAACAAACTTTTCTCGAAGTAACTCACGGTACTTTTTACCCTATTTGTTTTATACTAGTATCAACTCGTGACTTTGTCCGGGATAACTATCTTCATAGAGAAATGAAACATTTTTAGTTAAATAATGTTCCATAAGAGACATACCAAATTTTATCTAAATACGTCCTTCACTACGTTTTTTGATAATCCTACAGGAACATAACATTTCTCGCAGAAAAATACCCTACGTATTATTCTAGATATAGATCTGTGTGCTAAATTTCATACTAGTTCAGTATTGATCAAAAAGCATTTAAACTTTTACATTTATAATATTATTAATAAGTTGTTTTTTATCGTTATAAAAAGGTAGCTCCAACGCCGCTTAAGGGACTTCAAGTGTCCCGCGCGTTATATTGGTTTTTATGTACAAAAAGCGTGATGTCCCGTCAAAAGCGAAACACCTGGCAACACTCGTACTCGTAAAGTTCGATGTTTACAATCGTGCAATCAGCGTTTTTATTCGCTTCGTGTTTGTTGTACGAAAGAGGACGGGGACGCAGGTGTCTGTTGATTGTTTGTTTCGCTTAATATGATTTGGTTATGGCCTATTTTGTATGCATATTTGGACGCAAATAAGCAATACCATGTCAACCCATACGAATGTCATTTCGAGAAAAACGTGTTTGAAAATTTTGAACAACTTGCTTTATATGATTTTTTTATTATATTGGTCAAGTTTTTGGCAATTTCAAGATGTATGTAAGTTATTTTCACATAAAATAAACATACAAACTTCATATTTCGTATATAATATTACCCAAAACGTTTAAAATAATACTTAAATGGTCTGATTAAAAATGGCTTTTTTAGAAGTTTTAAAGCTTAAAGAACATTTTTCTTTAATATTTGTAATATTAAAGAAAAATGTTCTTCATTTACCAACACTTCTGCATATATAACTCAGTTTTTTCAATTTTGTGGGTTGACATGGTATTGCTTATTTGCGTCCATTTATGAGTGAATGAATTTTATATATAATTAACTAACTTAAATTTTATTTCCAATTTAGTTTATAATACAATCTGAACTGTAATAAGGACCTGTCGCCTAAGAAACGGCGTTTTACCTAGTTTAGGGACAGATTCATTTGCTATTAGATTTTATATGTAACGTTGACGACGTTGTGGCGCAGCGGTAACGAACCTGCCTTAAACGCCACGGATCGCGGGTTCGATTCCCGCTCGGAGCAAATGTTTGTATTGACCATACAAGCATATTTTCCGGTCTGTTTGTCTTTGTTCATGTGTATGTTTCCGGACTCCCGACACAGGATATAACTATCGTAATGGGGGCCGTTGAGTGTGTTGCGTTAAAAAAAATATATTTCTTTGTATACCGTACATTTATGTAAGCATTACTGTTGCATGTAGCTTGATCTAATAAATATAATATTATTATTATTAATTAGCAGTCAAGTGCATGGTGGACCACGCACAGTGGAAACTAAAGCGTGCTGCAGCTTGGTGATGAAGAATATATTTTAGGATATAAACGAATTAAAAGCGACCGCAAATATAAGTTTGTAATTTCATAGTTATTGAAAAAAAACAAATGAAATTTTATTTTTAACATCTCATTTACATTTATGGACTGCTGCTACCCTTAATTTTTAAATATTTTATTATTTCAGTGCCCTTCAAACCGAAACACAATAATGTCAACTGCGGTAGAATACTTGACACTGTCTTATGAAATGTCTAAGTCTCCACTCTCCGTCTGTCCATCCATGTCAACAGTGTCTCTGTCAGTGGGCCATAACAACAAATACTTAAAATAAAATTAAATTAAAAAAAAAAATGGAGTCTCCATACAAGAAACTTGATATTTTTGACGTTTTAACTGTAATCGATAAATAGTTGGTATTTTCATAGATTGTGTATTTCTATAGTCGCAATAACAACAAATAATAAATCCAAATTAAATTTCAAAATGCTACTTCTATATAGTTAGATAAACTAAAATATTAGCACAAAACACTCAAAATGCCGATAGGAGCTAATATAATCGTTTACCACTTAGCCGTATTAAAATAATTATGAAATATTTATCCTATGCACATAATACAGAGAATGAAGCGCTGGACCGCGTACAAAGAGACATTGTTTGCGTGCAAACATTCTGCCCCTGTATCACCATTATAAAGTCATTACATAGATGAGTATAACAAGCCTTTGATAATTTTAATGCATTATATTTGTAATATTTGTGGCCGCGGTTTCGCTTGGGTGGTGTACTGTCTATGGCACGAAATTTTCTTTGTCTTTTCCTAAAAAAGTAGCTTTAGTTTCTCCTTTTAACATTAACTATCTGTCAGTGAAAGTCTCCTTAAAATCGGTCTAGCCGTTTCAGAGATTAGCCGGAGCAAACAGACAGACAAATTTTAAAAATTTATTTTTGATGTAAGTACCGTATACTTTCATATGCATTTAGTGAACAGAATCTTTAATTTATTAATTTGTATAGAATATGCCCGCGACTTCACCCATATGAATAACGTTTTGTAATGAGGCACTTTTATTGCAATGCAATTAAATGATTCCCGCAACAATCTTTCATCACCAATTCCACCCTCTTCACGTTTTTTCTTCCATGAAAAAAAAGTCTACGATCGTGTTCAAATCCCACCTATATCTGGGCCAATATTCATCAAAATGCGTTCAGCAATGTAGGCATGAAAAGCGGTATTATATAGGAAAGATACTTTCACATTCTCTAATGTTAGATTTAATAATAAAATTAGTAGTGACCGACCGAAATTTCGGTTTCGGTTTCGGTTTCGGCCAGTTTCGGCCAAAAATCTAGTTTCGGCCAAAAATCTAGTTTCGGCTTTAGTTTCGGTTTCGGCCAAAATATAGCCGAAACTTTCGGCCTCGCCGAAACTAGAGTGTTCGTGCGTTGTTCGTTAACTTCGCAGCTAACTCGTGACCGCTCGCTGACGCGGCCAAAAAATCTCCAGAAATAAGTATTAGGAATTTCCTTCCGCGAACCCTCCGGCTGTGGAATGAGCTCCCTGCTGAGGTTTTCCCAACACGCTACAGTATGGGTTTCTTCAAGGGAAGGTTGAAAAAGTTTTTAAGGGGTCGGCAACACGCATGCGATACCTCTGGGGTTGCAAGCGTCCATAGGCTACGGTGACCGCTTACAATCAGGCGGGCCGTACGCTTGTTTGCCACCATCGTGGTATAAAAAAAAAAGATTAATCTTTAAAATATTGTGAACACAACGTATTACTAGTTAGTTATATACCTAGTATATCTAACTACAAGTTGTTTGTTTTTTTAAGTTTATTCCTAATAGTAAGTCCTGTTTATTAGTGACAAAAAAATTGTTACGACTTTAATGAATTTTTAGTTTTTATTTTATTTAACTCTATCTAACTGTCTATATTATATACAGTGGTGGTCAACTAATTAGGGACATTGGTATCATAAGATTAACATTTATTTATATTTTCAGTAATTTCAGTTTACATGACGTTTTCATTACGTTTTTTAATGTTGATCTGATCTTGATCATTTAACCAATGTTTTCTTAATAGAATTATTAATTATTGGAATGTATTGTAATTAAAAATAACAACAATTAAAATTCAACTTTACTTCTCCTTCGTGCTAATATAACTCTGGACAAGTAATTAGGGACACTTAAGAAAACATTAGAAATAATGTACGCAGAATGTAATGGAAGAGTAAAAGTACATTTATTATTAAAATCATCTAAAAAGCAACGTTTTCTATTAAAAATTAACAATGTTGATCTGATCTTGATCATTTAACCAATGTTTTCTTAATAGAATTATTAATTATTGGAATGTATTGTAATTAAAAATAACAACAATTAAAATTCAACTTTACTTCTCCTTCGTGCTAATATAACTCTGGACAAGTAATTAGGGACACTTAAGAAAACATTAGAAATAATGTACGCAGAATGTAATGGAAGAGTAAAAGTACATTTATTATTAAATTCATCTAAAAAGCAACGTTTTCTATTAAAAATTAACATTAAATGTGATTGCCATTATTAGCTATAGCCATATCGACATCGGCGCGGCATCGACTCCATCAAATAATGACACGTTTCGTTAGTGAAGTTCTTCCAGGCGTCTTTGGAACTACTATAAAGTTGGTTTAAATTTCCAGTTTGTTGTACCACAAACGTTCCAAAGAATTCATGTCTAGGCTACTGGCAGGCCAATCTAAAACTGATAGTTCACCGGCTAGAAATCATTTAATAAACAGCTGTTCGGGCGATTTATAATTCGCAAGCTAGAGACTCTCTTCGGGATGTGTTTACTAAGGCAGGCATACTGACGGTTGCTTCGCAGTATATCCTTAGCAATATTCTTTATATTCATAAAAATGTTGATTTGTTTGACACAAACAGTGACAGACACTGCTTTAATACAAGAAGAAAAGATAAACTTGTTACACCAAGTTTTCGGCTTCATAAAGTGAGTATGTCCTTTTTGGGGCAAGGTGTTCGCTTCTATAATAAAATTCCACAGACAATTTTGAATCTACCACTTATGAAATTTAAATCTTATATCAAGCGGTGTTTACTAAATAAAGCTTATTATTCCGTTAATGAATATATTGCAGATAATGTGGCATGGAATTAATATACGTTGAGTTTCATTCGGGATATATATCTTAATTGTACATTTGACAAATGTAATGTGATTATTTTTGAAAAGAGTTACTGTAGAGTTTCTTGCCGTTTCTTCTCTGCAGAATCTACCTTCCGAATCGGCGGTAGCTTCACTTAGGCGGACATAACAGACTGTATATTTGACGATTCAAAAGCGCTTAAAAGCCTATTTGAATAAAGAATATTTTGAGTTTGAGTTTTGAGTTTGAGTGAAGTATATTTTGGATCGTTTTCGTGTTAAAGCGCCCATGTAACTTCGCCACTAAGTTCTAGTCCAAATATTTCTCTTATAATAATTACAGAGCCCACAAAGGGAACTTTTTATAAAGCTTTTACCAGTCTGGGATCTAAACTTCTTCACAGTTTCAGTAGTTTTATGGTTTGAAAATATTGCAAAGCGTTGAAAACCATACTTTTGGAGCAAATCAAATGATATTCTACGCTATTATCTATTTTACGGTATGGCCATTTACGTTGAGATAAAATTGTTTTCGCTTGGTCGGTTCACAACTTAAATAAGTGACCCATGTTTAAGTAATAAATTGTTATGTTCATTTTAGAAATCAAAACTATAAACTAAAAAGAATGACGCCAAATAAAAATACAAAGGCTTTCCGCCTTTGTATTTCAGGTTTATTTTTAAAAATCGAAAATAAAACACTAACTCTTGCTGTCCCTAATTAGATGGTCAGCCAGTAAATGAGCAATTTCGATGCAAGAAATTTCTTTTTGAATAAACCACCATAAAATATTCTTAGCTTCGAAAAAGTACACACCATTGAACAGTAGACTTTATAACAAATCATAAAATTAAACTTTAAAAATATTTAACCAAATTATTTTCCGTTCTTAATTAGTTGACTACGTATACAACATGCAAATAAATGTTAAAAAACTTAAAATTCAAATTTCAGTAAAAGAAAAACGTAATTTTAAATATTTTTTAAAAAGTTTCGGTTTCGGTTTCGGTTTCGGCCGAAACTGAGAGGAAGGCCGAAAGTTCGGTTTCGGTTTCGGTTTCGGCTGAAAAACCAGTTTCGTTCGGACCCTAAAAATTAGCCTAACTTCCATAAGAGTTAGGCCTTGTATTTCAATTTTTGACTATCCTACGGGAACTTGACATTTTTCCGGCATTAAAAGCATCTAACCGAATCTGAAAGTTTCATCAGAATCGCTCCAGCTGTTTCGAAGACCAATCTTCAGACTGACCCAGCAAATGTCCCTTTGAAGTTTGGTAGCGATGGGCAAAATTTTTTCACATTTTCCAATACTAATTAATAGTAAATTAGATTTTTACCGGTGAAAAGCCGGGGTGGATCGGTAGTATATTTTCCGTTGGTAAAAATAACGATCTAATTTATATGCATATGTAAGTCGCCAGCTATTATCATATTGTTTGTTGGCAAACATTTTGCTGCGTTGGCGTAATGATGAAGCTTTTATTAACACCATAGCCGAGACTTGACACTGGGGGCCAAATATAAAAGAAAATATTTAAACAAAAAATTACTTTACATTCATTCTTATTTCAATTTAAAATAGTTAAAAAATACTTTTATTATATAAATACAGTTCCTATGGGTTTGTATTTTTTATGTAAGAGAGGGTAAACGGGCAGTAGGCTCACGATCTTAAGTGATCACCGCCGCTCATGTGCATCTGCAACACCAGAGGCCATGCAGGTTTGCCGACCTTTAAGGATAGAATAGGCTCTTACCATCCCAGGTCGTATCGGTTCGGAAAGAAAAAAATGTCTTCTAAATCGCGCTGTTGACAAAAAAATGTTTTAAAAAATTTCAAACATAAGGAAAACTGATTTTGCTATTTTCGATAGCTTCAAGGGTAAGCTTTCCATAAAATTGTATTATTTACTTATCTTCTAGTTTAAAGGAATGGAGAAAATAATAATCTCTGATGATGCTTTAATATTGCTTTAATATCTTTGGTGGACATACATTAGGTATAGGCAGGCTGTATGGTTATTTGTTTTTTTTCGATGGTATACAAAAAACATTTCAAATGGTTTGGTTGGTGGAAAGCATTATTTTTTCTTTTTATTTATCATGTAACAATAAACTTAAACTTTTGTCGGTCAGAATACATGTATATAATGTAAGTACTACAAATTCAAAACAGCCGGAAAACTTTTTCACAACTTTTTCGCCGATAACTGAGTTTGGTACGCTACGTCTTCTACATTACGAGAACCCAATTCCTGCATAGGAAAGTGTGCTCGTGCTCTCGCGGTAATTTCAAGCACAAAGCGCTACATTTAGTGAGGTCCTTATTGAACACTCGCGGTACACAAGCTAATACATCTTCAATTTGGAAGCGCTGTCTGCGCTTTATGAAATGATTGCATTAGGAAATTAGGCCAGTGTGACATATATATAATTTTGTTTTATGTGTAGGGCGTTTTCGAAATGAAAAGCCTTTTGTTTCGTCGCTTCTATTGTCCTTCGAAATGGAGCGTCGCGAGGCGTCTCCATAAGTGCAGATGTGTTGGAACCATGGCGAAGTAATTTCTTGACAAATTGATATAAGATTTCATACATTCGCTGATGTTTTTTTTTTAATATGACACGGTACTATATTTTATATACCTATTATATGCAAATTTAATATATAAATGTATTTTTTCAGGTATAAAGCGGAAAAAATGCTGATAAAAGGTTTGTATAAAATTACAATAAATTATAAGGTAAAAATATAATTAATTTATTATTTTTTGAACCTTTGAATGTGGGCTTTCTGTAATAATATTCGTAATCGTAAATTTATATAATACTTGTTTCGGCCCGCGGCTTTGCCCGCATGAATAACTTTTTATAAGAGACCTTTAAAGTAATATTGCGAAAATTGGTTTCCAATACAAACTTACATCCCTTATTTAAATATTCACATTTTTTTTTGTTTTCCCGACAATAAGCAGGATATAACCGTTTACGTGGTCCCATCTAAGTATATCTATACCATTATCATAATTGGTTCAGTAGTTTAGGTGTGTAAGCGTTACAAACAAACAAACTCACTTTCGCATTTATAATCTTAAAGTATTATAACGTATTATAATGCGTACATCGTTTGACTACATTTTAGTTTTTGAATATTTTATACTTCTTCTAGTTATGTTTATACATGACTGAAATAATTATAATTGTTTAATTTATATATATAGTTACAGATAAATAAAATTTGAAGTGTCTGTTTTTTGTTTTAAAATAACGGTTGGACCGATTTTAAAAGGACTTTCAGTGACAGATAGCTGTTACAATGTTAAAGTAGTTAAGTAACTTAGGCTACTTTTAATGTAGAAAAAAAAGTTCTGTGGGTGATGTCACTGGCAGAATCTAGTATTATATACAAAGCGAAGTACTATTATGCGTGTCGATTAATCAACGCCTATCCCTAATTACTAAGATTATTCTTATTTTTCGTTAGGCATTAAGTAGGCTGTAAAATAAAAATGTGTGGTCGGAGGACCCCCGTCAGGAACTTCCTTACGTTTTTTCTTCAACTGCGAATATAATTCGAAATGAAATCTGTATATTTCAATAGGTTATAATTATTATGATTATGAGGGACAGAGAGAGAGCGAAAGAGTTGCGCACCCGGCTGCGCACTCACTTGCTCGTGAGCTCAATTTACTTGTGTGGGCTCGATACACACGCACACACACAGCATATGGCATTTCGTTACGTGACGATTTCTACTAAATCGCACTACCCGTAAGTCGCGTTAAGGAACTTCGTTCCAAAAGTTATACAATCATAAACCGTGATTTTGTATATACGATCTCATCATCTGCCATCTTTCACGAAGCTAAGAGATATTAAAGATGGTATAAATTTTGCTATAAAAGAATTAGAGCGAAACAAAGATAACATTTTATTTCAAAATATAACTTCTTTCGTCTTTAAAGAATGTCATCATAATCATTGTTATTTTCATTCTTTACACTCAGATTAGCACAACGTGCTGTCACAAACGAGAAATTTAGTCTCTCTATTTAATGTCCAGTTCGAAGGTAAAATGGTGCTGTTTTTCTTTCTCACCGTTAGAGAACCTGCCTTAAGCGCCACAGCGTGTTCGATTCCCGTTCGGAGCAGATGTTTGTATTGTCCATACAGGCATGTTTTCCGGTCTGGGTGAGTTCGTCCTTGTCATTGTGAATGTTTCCAACACCCGAAACAGGATATTAGTATCCTTATAGTTGAGTGTTTAGCGTTAATTTATTTAGTACTGTTTCAAAAAGACATTTCTTGAGCACGTAGAGCCTGAGGTGGCTTCAGTTAAACATTTATCTTTCCTATCACCGATTCCTAATATAGTTTTAACAGGCTATATTGTCGTATCACCTGAGAAAAGTAATTTGATTCTACTATCACGGGTGTGTCACAAATAATTTAGATGATCGTTCTATCGAATGCCAAACATGCACTTAAGTCCCGATATATTATAAATTAATTTATTCGGCCAATTATACTTCAATATATAACTATAATTATTTTATTCGTAGAGAAATAAAAAACTATTTTTTTTTCTCTTATACTACATAAATTTTCTTTGAAACTTTACAATGAAGAAAGAATTCCAAAACAAAAAACTAAACGAATATTTAGTACAAGTTCTAGAGTACATTTTGCTGTTTCGTTTCAACCGTCTGATACCCCTCTAGTTCTTAACTTTCGTGTTCTCAAGATTTTCTTAATCCGAAAAATATTATGTACTATCTTTGTTACGATAATAATAAGTTAGCGTAAGTAAGTTAGCGTGTGACTTTGAACTTCATTTCTTTGCATAAGAGTTGAATTTAGAAAAGAGAACCAGTGAATCTTTTGTCATTTTCTGCGTGGAAGAACCGATCATTATATCGATGTGGATGGTGGCAAACAAACGATTTTTTGTACTAAATTTTAATTTTTGTGTTAGAGTAAATAGAACAAAGGTAAAAATGACTTTAAAGTTAATACATATTTTTACGTACACGTTTTTTTTTACCTAAAATCCATCTGTACCAATATACCATCCCGAATAAGCCGAAGCAAAGTTTTACAATATGGCCGCATCGTAAAGTGTAATTTTCTCACCCAGCCGTGTTCCGAGATTATTACCGCAACCCGACTTTCCCTACGTACCGGTAATGAACCTCCTTTACGACCAACTGAAACGCAAAGCTTAAAGATACTGGCTAAACTTTATGTAGATTATTTTCTACACGATTGTTAAGAAGTTGTTGTTTTTTAATGTCATGGAGGTTGCAAACAATTAATTTATTTAATACGTGATAGTAAACAGTCAGCGCAACCTATGAACACTTGCGACACTTGAAGTATGAATACATATGCGCTTTGGTAACCTAAGGGATATGAAGAAAGGGGATGACAAGGGAAAAAGGAAGCTTTCTCACTCATCGCACGAAACTCAATAGTTTTTCTTTTTTTTTATGTCACAATTTGGCAGACAAGCATACGGCCCACCTGATAGTAAGTGGTTGCCGTAGCCCATAAACGCTTGCAGCACCATTAGTAGGTGCCACTGACGGGTTGCCCAGTAATTTCACTAACCTACAGTGTCCCTCAAACCGGAACACAGTGATGCCTAAGCAGTACTATTTGGCGGCAGAATATTTGTCACTGCGGTGGTAGCTACCTAGCCGGCCTCTTGCAACAAAAGACCTACCACCAGTGTGACTGATTGCACTGGTGGAATAATCGATGCTGTGACAGAGGTGATCCCATCAGCGGGCGATGAGGTCGTCACATCCCGACGCCGGGAAAATATTGATACTGTTACTTTACACAGATTTTTTGTGAGAGGTTAGTCCTTCCCCGGACGGGTTGGCCCATTTGTGCTGGGCTGAGCATGTCTCTATTACTACTAAAAATAAATCCTCATCAGTCTGGTTATTTTCAGAATCCTTTCAGTTCAAGATAAACTTGGCTATAAAAACAGATGGAAGTCCTGCATAATATATTATATGTCGATAAAGGGCAAAAGTAGACTATATTATATGCCGAAAGGTAACGAAAAGGTCGATACAGTAGACAAATAACCTTTACTAACAAAAGGCGTAGACAATATCGATTGATTTTGGTTTTACTATTCACGTATCACAATAGATTAAATCAAGGTGTAATGGGTTTTATTACAATGTCCATGTAGTATTTTTTGTATGTTACACATTTAGGCCCTTCGGTATTGGCAACACGGCCTGGCTGGGGGATTGTGACACATGTAAATAAAATTGAAAGGCGTCGGGACGTGACGACCCCATCACCCGCTGTTGGGATAATCTTTGTCACAGCATAGATTATTCCACCAGTGCAATCAGTCACACTGTTGTTAAGTTTTTTCTTGCAAGAGGCCAGCTAGTGGGTATTACCCCAGTGTCAAATATTCTACCGCCAAGCAGTAGTGTCTTAGGAATTAGTATGTTCCGGTTTGAAGGGTACTGTACGCTAGAGTAAATACTGGGAAAAGGAGATTGAAGGGCCAATATCTCGTGAAGGCAGCGCGTGCGTGACACTTACAAATGGTGTTGCGCGCACTCATAGGCTACGGCAACCCCTTACCATCAGGTGGGCCGTATGCTTGCTTGCCAACTTAGTAACATAGAACATAAAATAATCTTGTGACTATAAATTTAAAATTTCGATGATGATGATGATTGATCTGAGGCATGCTGGAAAATCCCCTTCTTTGCCGTGCCACCGATAGACACAATCTTATGTTTTGGGTAATAAATGTGATCGCGAGTAGTGTAGAAATTAAATATTATTATGTGCATTTTATTACTAACTGACATATGACTTCGTCTGCGTGAACTGCATAATTACGTTCAGAGAGAAATGCGAAAATATGTCAATAATAAAAACTTTCATAATTTATAATATGAATAGATATCGATTTTAGTTACTTGATATCTTTTATAATTTTGTTTTTGTAAAACATGAACAATAAGTGCGTAAGATTAATAAACCAAGGAGATATGCTTAAGTACCATAGAGACTTAAGTATATACGCGACGTCGTATTGAAGACGCAATTTACCCCGAGTTTTCTTTTAAAAGCGCCAAAGTGTCCTCGGGGAAATAATTTTCCAATGTAATCTGGCTGTGGTATGGATTACGTGAATTAATAAACGGGAAAACTCGCTTTTGTAGGGGAAACGGGATATATAGTTTATGCGGAATTTGTAAATATTACTTATAAATAATAACTAAAATTCATACGTAATAGTAGACATTTTTTACGCTGACGACCTTTGTGGCGTGTTGGTAACGAGGTCTTTAGTCCCGACGATCTTGGGTTTGATTCCCGCTCGGGGCGGATATTTGTATTGAACTTATAAATATCTGTCTCGGTCTGGGCGTTTTTCCTTGTGGGTCACACCATTGTGCCTCTGAAAGCACGTTATGCCGTCAGTCCCGGTTGTTATCTTAACATCTGATAACAATCGTTAAATCTTGATAGGTAATTTGCTCTTAGCGAGTTACTGGTTCGCCATTAGGGTTGCGGAGGTCAGAGAGCAGTCGCTCTGTGTAAAAACTAGTAGCATGTCAAATCCGTATAAGAGTAATAAGCAGATCTGGGACATTTTTTATTGTCGAATCTTTGTAAAACTGTTAGTTTATCATATCATCAAAGTCCGCTGATATGGTTGATTCATGTTTGCACCTTGTTTTGCCTATATTATTGTGGCTTGATACAAAAATTTTGTTAGCATGGATTTAATACAGGACTATTGGATTAAGATACGTATGGTGGGAACTAACGTTCTGCCGGACAGTGTGTTTTCGGGTCCAGGAGAACCATGTTTCATAAAACTCGCAATTCCCACGCATTACTTAGGCAATTATTAAAGTGTCACAGGATTTCCATTTAATATCCTTATCGTGAATGAGGAAAAGGAATAAAAATATTTACATCTCTTTCCCTTAAGCGTAAGCTTCGGATTATTGTAAAGTCGCGTTACGTTGTTTGGTGTCAAATTAAATTTCGTTTCGTTTCTTGTTTTCGTTTGGGAGTATCGCGTGGAGTATCGCAGTTATTTGTGTTATTTGACTATACATGTATCTATATATATAAAACATATAGAGTTTCGGACACGTTTTTATTAAAAAGCTTCGGACCCTTTTTTAAACATTTTTTTTGTGTAAGATGGCATGAGGCTCACCTGATGTTAAGCGATCACCGTCGCCCATGAACATCTGCAACACTAGAAGGCATGCTGATGCGTTGCCGACCTTTAAGGCAAGAATAGGTTCTTCTCTTGAATTGAGGTTCCCAGGTCGTATCAGTTTGGAAACGCCGTCGTCGGAAGTGGGTTCCACGGAGTGGTTGTACGAGGAAGAAAACGTCTTCTTTCTTTAAAGCATATTTCGCGCGCTGATTACGGTGAGATTTGTCATACTTAAATTTTATGGAAAAGGAATGTAGAAAGGTAATATTATGTTGAATTTGAAAGTAGGGTCAGTGAGTGGTAAATTAAAAAGTGGAAGGTTTTCATGGTATGGACATGTTATTCGAAGAAGGAAGTCATGTGGCCAAAAAGATTATGGACATGAAAGTTAGGGGCAATTTTAAGGCGTCGGGATGTGACGACCCCATCGCCCGCTGTTGGGATAACCTCTGTCACAACAGAGATTATTCCACCAGTGCAATTAGTCACACTGGTGGTAGGTCTTTTATTGCAAGAGGCCGGCTAGGTAGGTACCACCGCAGTGTCCAATATTCTGCCGCCAAATAGTAGTGCTTAGGCACTACTGTGTTCCGGTTTAAAGGGCACTGTACGCTAGTGAAATTACTGGGCGAACGAGATTTAAGAACTAATATCTCGAGGTTGGCAACGCGCGAGTGTCACCTACTAATGGTGCTGCAAGCGCTCATAGGCTGCGGCAGCCACTTACCATCAGGTGGGCCGTATGCTTGTTTGCCAACTTCTAACATAAAAAAAAAAAAAATCGAGGAGAGGGCGCCCTAAAAGCCTTGGATAAATGGCGTGGAAGAGGATATGCTTGGAAAGGAAGTGAGTGCAGAGATGAGGGATGATAGAACAGAATAGAAGAAGAAGACGTGCTGTGCCGACCCCACTTCGCGTGGTATAAGGGGATGAAGAATTTCGTTATAAACACATTATGGATGGATGGATGGATGTTACTCTTTCACGCAAAAACTACTGGACAGATTTAGATGAAATTTAGTACCCGCATAGTTTATTACCTGGATCAACATATATGATACTTTTTATCCCGGAAAAAGATTGGGTTTCCGTATGATCATCAAAAAACTACATAACGCGAGTGGAGCCGTGGGCATACCTAGTATGAAAGAAAAAATCGACTGTTTACATTCAAACTGCCAACGTTAAACATAAAGCTTTCATTTTATTCAATTCAATCGATCCTTCTATTAGCCTTCTAAAAGCTATTTATCCAAGAATTAAGCGCATTGTTGTCAAAGCAACGAATTAGTACTTGTGAATACGAAAACAAAACAAAAGAAAATGTAAATTACATTTAAAAATAATTAAACCCACTAAAATTCTTTCGCAGATTCTTCTCAGCGGTCACATTTTAGAGGTTTATTCTTGGAGGCGGTGGTAGAATCTCTTTTTCAACAAATAAGTGTTACGCATTATACGTTAAATAAAGACATATAATTTAATTGGAATAAAAATATTAAACCCTGTAATAAACAACGCACAAAGACAAAGACAAACACACCCAGACGGCAAAACATGTCTGTATGGTCAATACAAACATCTTCTCCAAGCGGGAAACGAATCCGCGACCTGTGGCGCTTAAGGCAGGTTCGCTACCGCTGCGTCGTCTATAGGAAAGAAAGAAAAATTCCTTTTAATATTATTAACGCGTACAAATATTTTGCTCATAAAAATATTTGTTGCGTAAACTTATTTACAAACTGTTTCAATAGAATTTAGGCATAATACGACTTCGTAATACAATCGCTTCTTAGAAATAAATGTCTCAACTTTGTGTCTCAACAAATAAAATATAAAGGTTTATCACGAATTTTTACCCACATAAGTGTAGAATATTTGATATTAAAAGAACGGAATACAACGGAATATATATAACTAGTATGTAGCCCCGACTTCGTCCGCGATGGCCTTAATTGTATCCAGAGATAAATGAAACAATTACAAAGTATGTTCTTAAAGAAACATCTGAACAAAATTTTAAGTGAATACATGCGTTTTTGCTAATACCACAGGAACTTGACATTTCTTCGGTATAAAATGTTTCCTATATGTTATTCCAGATTTTATCTGTGTGCTAATTTTCACCCAAAACCATTCAGCCGCCTTTGCGTGATCTATTAAACTATGTCCCAACATAATTCCAAGTTACGTCCTGCAGTACGTTTTTTGAGAATCCCACAGGAACCTTACATTTGTGTTTGATTTCATGCCAATCCGTTAAGTCAGAAACATCCAAACATACACACTGGTGGTAGGTCTTTTGTTGCAAGAGGCCGGCTATGTAAGTACCACTGCAGTGTCCAATATTCTGCCAAATAGTAGTGCTTAGGCACTACTGTGTTCCGGTTTGAAGGGCATTGTACGCTAGTGAAATTACTGGGCGAACGAGATTTACTAATATCTCGAGGTTGGCAACGCGTGAGTGGCACCTAGTAATGGTGCTGCAAGCGCTCATAGGCTGCGGCAGCCACTTACCATCAGGTGGGCCGTATGCTTGTTTGCCAACTTCTAACATAAAAAAAAAAATACAAACTTTCTAATTAATTATATTAGTAGTATCACTAAGAGTAGTTGGTAGAGAGAAACAGTCAGACAGTGGGTGTTAAAGAAACAGTCATTAGAAATTATACATTTAAACCGTTGGTTTAATTTAAACATTTAATGTTATCTGTAGCAGTACAAACTGAATCCAGTCAATTTCACGCCCGTACCCTTGCTATTTTCGGTATCAGAATGTCATGTTCTTTTAACGCGAAAACCACATAAACGACCTTTTTAATTCGCTATGTTTTCTGGCCGATTATATAGTATATCTGGCCGTTGTTGTAGTGAGCCTATCGCGAGTTTGATGTTTGTTATAATAATAATAATAATAAACGTTGCACACTCAACGGCCCCCATTAGGATATTAATATCCTGTGTCGGGGGTTCTGAAACATTCACAATGACAAGGACAAATACACCCAGACCGGAAAATATGCTTGCATGGTCAATACAAACATATTATGATCCGAGCGGGAATCGGACCCGCGACCTGTGGCGTTTAAGGCAGGCTCGCTACCGCTGCGCCACAACGTCGTCAAAAATATCTGTTTCAGTCTGGGTCTTTATTTTTGTGGCTCTCCTCACCGTTTCTCGGAGAGTAGGTAAGGCTGTCGGTCCCAGTTGTTCTCCTATCATTCCATAATAATCAATCTGATAATGGTGTGTTACTGGTTAACCTTTGGGGTTGCGAAAGTCTGATGGTAATCGCTCTGTGTAAAAAATAGTAACCCGTCAAGTCAGGGTAAGAGTATAAGATCTCAGGATAAGACCATCAGCAGAGTAAACACCGGGAATAATCCTAAGATGAATGGACGCAAATAAGCAATACCATGTCAACCCACACAAATGTCATTTCGAGAAAAACGCGTTTAAAAATTTTGAACAACTTGTTTTATATGATTTTTTTATGTATTGGTCAAGTTTTTGGCAATTTCAGATTTATGTAAGTTATTTTACTTATCTGCACAAAAAATAAGTATACAAACTGCATATTTCGTATATAATATAACCTAAAACGTTTAAAAATACATAAATTGCATCATTGAAAAATTGCTTTTTTAGAAGTTTTATTTAAAGCTTTAAATTCTACAAATATTAAAGAAAAATGTTCTTCAGCCACTTACCAACACTTCTGCATATATAACTCAGTTTTTTCAACTTTGTGGGTTGACATGGTATTGCTTATTTGCGTCCGAATAAGAAGTTTTCTGACCGGGTATATATCCTGTTATAGTTATGTCGATAATGGTGGTGTAGGTCTCGTTATTAAAATAGCTAAGCAAATTTACTGGTGTTAACCCTTTTATTGCAAGTGGTCGGCTAGATACCACTGCAGAGTCAAATATTATACCGCAAAACATTAGTGTATTTTTCATTAGTCTTTTCGGTGTAGCTGTAACTTTAGCTGGTGAAATTACTAGGCAAAGCAGGTTTTAGAACCAATATTTCGAGGTTGGGCAATGCGTGAGTGACACCTCTAAATGTATGGTTTTTGTAAACGCTCATAGGCTACATTAATCTCTTACCATCAGGTGGGTGGTTGCTTGGTAACTTAGACACATAAAATTATTAAAAAACTTAATCTAATCCTCACACGAAATTACTTGCTATAAATTAAGTGCGTAGGCCCGTATTCAAATCAGATATGGTCAGGGGCGATAGCTTTTATATAATGTATTCACGATGTAAAGAGTCATCCAACTCGCGACCCCACCGGAGACGCACTAATTGGCGAAGTGCGAGATCTTAAAATACTGTCATCTCGGTCACTCTGCAATTAGCGACAGTCAAGGCAAATTAGATCATATCTCTTTGAATTTAATACTCAATTTCATTGAAACGCTCGAGACCTCTGTAAAGCTTTATAATGCGCAGTCAACCCTTAAATTTTATTGGTCAAAAGACGGCTCCAATTCCGTTTTCCGTAGTGAACTGTTAATAGATTGTATTAAGGCCTTCTCTTTATGCTTTTCTGTTTTCAGAGCGTCTATATGCAGAATATTGTCTATGAAGCATTTATATTTTAAAAATATTCATCAAACAAGTAGAATTAAAAGTTATGATAATGTTCCTTGGTGTAGTCATAATGTATGCAATATGTATTAAAATCGTAATTTTACTATTTGTTTATTTAAAAAAAATGATTTTTTTCCCTATCTTGATGAAAAGTTCGATTTTTGTCTCTTGTACAAGGGAGAAAAGTGCCCGATTCTCTTCCGGCAAGATGGCACTAATTAACTCACTTTATCTCCCGGTAACCTAGCAACCGTATGTTTATCTCTCCTACCAACGACTAAAAGCGAACTTTTCATCGTAGGGCAAAAATCGTATACGCACCACGGGAGACAAGTATGACATTGCCATCTGCGACTGTTGCGATTGTCATTTCTCACTCGCGATCGAATCGTAGGTGAAATTGTCTTACATTTCTTCCTAGGTGCGTAATGTATGTACTATTTTGACACTGTTGTGGCGTTGTGGGTAGCGAGTCTGCCTTAAGCCTCGACGGTTGCGGGTTCGATTCCCGCTCGGAGCAGATGTTTGTATTAATCGTACAGGCATGTTTTCCGGTCTGGTTGTGTTTGTCCTTGTCATTGTGAATGTTTCCGGACCCCCGACACAGGATATAATTATTCTAATGGGGGCCGTTGAGTGTGTAGCGTTTATTATTATTTATTTATTTATTTGAAAAATATATCTTTGTTCAAACGTATACCTAAATTATTATTATTAATCTAAGGTTTCTAAATGACGTGACAGTTCACTTTATATTACAAAAACTGTTCTGTGTAAGAGTATTTTCATTTCACCAATAAGTAGCCGTAAAACATCTCCCTGTAGTACCTATTTAATACAACGTATACGCGACAAAGCACCAGACTTTGTTGGAAGCAATAAACGTTCTATATAAATGTATCAGCCAAGAAACGACTCGCACGATACTCGATGGCCACTCGAATAATAAAAAGATATTTTCTACTATAAGATACATATAAACTTATAAAGAGAAGTTGACGTTGAGGCATTTATTAATTTATTCATTCAATACAGTTTGTTCTAGTAGCTTCCTGAGTAGTCTTGCCTATGTTTGCTACACGAAATTACTTTGAAAATATTGTATTTAAGATTGGACTGAAGATTTACTAAAGTGTGCCAAATTACAATTGTGAGTTAGACTTTTCGGCGAGCGCCATCACAGCGACTACATGCGACACGAAAGTAACTTAGTGCGCCATAAAAAAAATCGTTTTTATTTTTCACAGGATTTCATGTTTTATTTTGACTTTTCCAAAGACCGCCTTCCACCGCAATGAAATAACAAAGATAGCAATAAAGTTTGCATAGTAAAGTAACATTTTTTTTTTGATGATGGATGAAAATAATAGAAAAATTAAAAATTCTCAAAAATATTTACTACACTCAATATATTTTGAGATAGGGCAAATTAAAACAATAATATAATTTGTAATTGGTTCAAAGTGATTATCATAGTAATTTTGACGTCTGCAAATAGTTAAGTATGAAATCTTTAATAAGATATCGGTCAAAAGCATTTTGTTCGTTGTTTTAAAGTATATAGGAGCCGTTTGAGTAGCCACTATGCTAATGTAGTATCGATCGCGTACAGTTCGGCGGAGCTGGTTCGTGCCATGCGGCACGCGTCGCCAGTCCTGCGGGGTAGCTAATGCGAAATCGGGGTTTTCTTTCAATCGATCATTATAAAATACTTATAGTTTACGATGGACAATATTTTTCCTATTCGATTTATGTATTTTTTTATTAGATTTTCATAAGTTGTTAGGTTCTATTCTCAGCCTCATTCACGTATTGTAAATATTCGTTACGAAAAATTGTATTTATATTGTTGTTAGAGCGACTTCAGACCAGCGTGTTTTTTCACGCTTCAAAAACCGAAAGCTTTTTCCTGCGCGTACGCTCGAACCGGTGGTATCTGTTGAGTATTATTTTTAGTATTAAAAAAATATTAAGCGCATATGCGAGCTTATAAGGTCATCAACGTTCGTACGAATTGCGTGTGTGATAAAAGTCATGCTTATGCCTACCGCCCTAAGTACGACAAACGTCTTTGACGGTGCGAAATTTGAAAAATTTAAGAAAAAACAACAACCTATCATCACATGCAAAAGCATTTCAAGTATAAACATTTACAAAATTTTATTGATATCGCTGTTATGGTTTTTTGAAGACTATCGTGTATAAACACATTGACAGGTGGTCTTGTATGGTCTATCTACGAATCTTGCCAAGTCATACGTGTAATTGCTGTCTCTATTCTTCTAAGAACATGTAAAGGATATTTAGAGGTTTTGAATATATTTATTGTGACGACGTTGTGGCGCAGCGGTAGCGAACCTGCCTTAAACGCCACAGGTCGCGGGTTCGATTCCCGCTCGGAACACAATATGTTTGTATTGACCATGCAAGCACATTTTCCGGTCTGGGTGTGTTTGTCCTTGTCATTGTGAATGTTTCCGGACCCCCGACACAGGATATTACTGTCCTAATGGGGGCCGTTGAGTGTGCAGCGTTTATTTATTTATTATTATTTATAGGCATTTCAATTCATCTCAATAGAAATTATTTTCTTTACACTTGAAACATAGTTTTGGGAAGTGGAAACTAACACGAGTGACTAGACAAAACTGAGTGACGTCACTACACTGAAATACAATGTAGCTACATATTTTGTCAAACATTGCTTATTCCTTGGCCTGATCTTCTATTTATGTTGTTCAGTAGAAATACGTTATTTATGTTTATTCTGTTAGGGTGAATATATTAAAATGTGCAGTGTAAACGTATTTTGCGATTTGGGTGTTCTAAAGTGTATCATAATAGTGTTTATGTTGTAAAAACATTTCTATTAAATGAATCTTGATGCGGTTTTCGTAACATAAAAATGTAGCCTTAACATTTCGTTAACAAATTCGTTCGGTACCTATATTATGAACAAAACTATAGGATATAGCTATAGTACATAATTCCAGGCGTACGGTAGAGTAGTAAGGCCTTGGTATTTCCACCATTATATTAAAAAAAAATTCAAATAGTTTAAATTGAAATGAATAATTATATTATCAAAATTTCTTTTGTTGTCTACATTAAACCTTTTCATTGCTGTAAATAAATAATCATGATGCCAATTTCATAATTAAATAAAAACATATAAAGTATATTAAAAATAAATCAATAATTACTATCGCAAATATCGCTAAACGAGTGGCATTGCCGGTAGAGGCGGCGGCTTCGTGACGTCGGCGCCGGCGACATGAGCGCGGGCGCTCTGCGGGACGCCGCGGGCGACTCCACGCCCGGCTCTGACGTCGGCGAGCGCATCACGCGCCTCTTCCCCAAGTGCCGCCCGAAGATGCAGCACCAGCACGACAGGTGAAGACGATCATACCCATTACCATTACGAGCGGATAACACAATGAAATGTAGCTTGGATGATTCGTTTGCGATAAAAAAAATATACGAAAGAAGAAATTAAACATGGTTGCGATTTAATGAGTCATAGAAAACAAAAACTTAAAAAAAAATATTTTTATACAATTAAAATATGTAACAAAACAATTATAACTTTTAAAACTTCAACGATAGAGTTACAC
Organism: Hestina assimilis; assembly: GCA_023373885.1. Classification (NCBI taxonomy): domain Eukaryota; kingdom Metazoa; phylum Arthropoda; class Insecta; order Lepidoptera; family Nymphalidae; genus Hestina; species Hestina assimilis. The sequence continues at coordinate 3,115,215 of CM041740.1, read as the reverse complement.
TCTACCATGGTACATAACCATGCCATTCCTGTTAATTGTTTATGTAATAATGTAGAACTAACCGTTTCCAAAAAATAAATATTAATTATCTTAAATGAGGTGAGAGATCTCTATTTATTATCTCATCAATCAAATCATCACAGTAATATCACAGGAATTATTTGAGTAACAAAAAACAACAAAAATCATTAAAGAAATAGAACAGAACTAAAAAAGGTAGACGTCACGTACCCCTTTTTTATAAAGCCGATTATAAATAAAATCAACGTGATTATTAAGACTGAACGCGTAGTACAAACAAACAGGCTTCAGTTGAAAGATTATCGATCGTTTACGAATTACAACGTTTGTACTCGTATAACGGAGCGCGGCTGTAATAATCACCTACTCGCGTGTCGGCTCTGACTACCGCCGCACGACCTACTTGCTTCGAACTTTCTGATTTTCTAACTAACCACAAGGCGAACAACCCTCTAATCAGGGCGGATGCGAAATGCGAAAACTAATGCTGTTCATTGAATTCCGGCTTGTAAAGTATTTATTTGATTTCGTTGGAAAAATTGTGGTTAATCTTCAAATGCTTTGAGGACCCTATTTTCTGTTCACATAATACCTAATTGATATTTACATTTTTTTTGTGTATAGAAAAATACATAAGGAATGTTTAAGGATCTGTATTTCTAATTATCAGTGAGCTATAGACCAAAAGTTTCGAGAAGAGAGTTGATTTTCGAATTGATAATTGATAATCAATAGTTTTTACTATTAGACTTTCGCTTTGTTATTTAAGCGTGCTTTATTGCTTTGACGATGTTCTGTGGTAACAAACCTGTCTTAAGTGCCCATGATCGCGGGTTGTATTACCACTCGGGACAAATGTTTGTATTGACCATACAGATATGGACCGTACAGTTCCGTTCTGGGTGGTTGAAATTGTGTTACATGTGTTCCTATCTACACAACCACATAGACACAGAATATAAATGGTTAAATGAAAATTATATTACAGAGAAAATTTATTGAGAAAATTGAGTGAGGAATGCTTAAAATAATAATGGCCTAGAAACTCATTCGATGCCCATTACCATTACATTATACATGTATTCTTTAACAACTTTTTTCTTTCTGTGTTTTTTTTTTTGTGTATTGCTGTTGGCCCTACTGGCCTTGACAGCGTAACCGGAGGGGGGGGGTGGCGAGTACAGAGACTCAGCCGTGATAAAGGGGCAGCCCTCACGGGGGCTTAAATTTGATTCCGTCTTTAGGGTGCCTCCTACGAAGCCGAACCACGGCAAAGGACGTCATCAGAGATGGAGGCAGCGCACCGAGCGCATTCTATACGATAGACTCACCCGACGGTGTGAGCGCGACGCGACGCTTTCTGTGTTATTGATACGATTTTAACATGTACGAATATAGTCATATATGACAAGGTTAAGTCATATATGACAAGGTCATATATGACAAGGTCATTTTAGACAAGGACATAAATCAATAGGTGTATATTTTATTTACATGTAAGAAAGAGAAAAGGGAAAATTGATAATGTCATGTTTAAAATTAAATTATATAGTAATATATTATTTTGTTTGAGTTATATCTTAAGAAAATCTTTTTACTGTACTTACATTTTTGGCAAGTATTAAGCTAGCATAGTTAATTGCTAAAAGCGTCTTACGACATTTATTACGTTTATATATTATTAAAGTATGCTTTAGTATATAAGTGTTGCGCATAACTAAAATATTATTTATATATATTTTTACGGATTTCTTTTTTTTTTTTTAAAGAATATTAACTATGCTTTTTCAAGTCATTACTAGTCAGGCTTAGACCTGTAACTGGTCTTACAAGTCCGCATTTCTACCATTGAGGTTTTGAGGCTTTTGATAGCTAGAATCTTGAGCTTTGATAGGAGAAAAAAAAAAATTGTCCATTTATTCTATGGATATCAGACTTTAGTTAGACTAAATATAGACTAAAACCCCTTTGTAAATATAATTGAAGTACGACAATGTATCTTTGTGCTTGCAGACTGAACTCCGGGCTGGAGGGCCGAGACATGATCAGTGTAAACAACGCTTCCTCCGACGACGAGAGAGAAGATCAGCCGGTGATCCTCAACACAAAGGGAGGGACTTACAAGCTTAGAGATTCTAGGTATGTACTTTATATAATATTACAAAACATGATACTGTTATTAAATTTAATACCGAAAGTATAACCAAACAAAGCCTTTTACGTAGCTAATAATAAATAAGTTTTCCTATTTCTATTTACTACTTTTTACTAGGTATTGCCCGCGTTAATAACAATTTTTAAGAAATACACGGTATCAGATACATACTTTCATCCCCTATTTTAATTCTTCCGTCTTCGATTTCGTTTTCGGTGCCAAAAAAACGCGTCTGCATCGTTTCGAAAATCAAAAATCCTATTTCAAAAATTCATCATAATCGAGTCAGCGGTTTAGGTGTGATATCGTAATAAGTAAACAAACTCACTTTGAAAGAAATTAGTTATTGCTGATAACAGAATATGACATCACAAAGACGAAAATCCTGCTTATTAAAATTTATTACATTTTTATGAATTATTTTTGTGACACGAAAATAAAATTATTACGCAAATTGTTGACCAAATCTCTTCAAATGGCCGAATATATTGAACTATCCTGATTTATTTTTGAAGTTAATAAACAACGCACTATAAATATTATCTTCCAGAAGTTAAGTAATTATTATTTATATACGTAACTAAGAATCAACCACTTTGATACTTTGCTGTATCATCAAATGATGTTATTATATTTGAGATTATCTGACACGAATACATAATTCACCTTATCTACTACGTGCCGCTTCATACCTCGCCAGCCGTTGTGCGAACAGACGGATTCCTATATAAATATTTAGACAGGTGCCACTGTTTACATAGACAACACTGAAAAACTGCTAGCGAGACCGAGTGTCTGGCACTTTGATACTTGAAGAGCGTTCTACGTTCATGTTTACTTGCGTTACCTTTCAAGAAATTACACTCTAAAAATAGTTATTCCTATCGCATTCGGTACGCTTACGTCGTGTATTTATATTGTGGTTTGATACCTAGTTATAATTTAATTGCTTGTCAACATATCTTTATATATATAATTCTACTGTACGTATGTATATCACTGAACTCCTAAACGGCTGGACCAATTTGAATGATTTTTTTTGTGTGTTCTTGCGGATTGGAGAATAGCTTAGGTTTACAATTGGACCCAGTAAGTGGCGCTATTATCGAGTCCCAGATTTTTTTTTGGACAAGGCAACGTCTGCCGGGACCGCTAGTACTTATATTTATTACATATTTTGTATAGACCGGTCCATTGTACAGAGAAATTGTCGCAGATTCGTTGGTGTTGTATTGGTTTTATTTTCGTTAATTCAACACCAACGCACCAGAACGAATTTAATCACTCGAAGAAAGACTCCGCTTCGTTAACGCGAGTTGCTGGTTTCGATTCTGACCACCTAGGGCTATTGTTGTACCTATTCCTAGCGCAAGCTATGAAGTTATTTGGAGAGGCACTAGGAATATTAGTAATGATTTCAAAAAGCACTGTCTATTTATGTAGTACTTGTACATTTATATTAGTATTTGATAAGGTAACGGTGAAGGAAATTAGTTCGCTCGACCGTCTATTTTCATTATAAATCGATAGTTGGCACAGTTATGAGTTTAAGTTTCAGGTTATACTTCATATTAAAATGTATGTTCGATAGCTTGTATGTACAGTTGTTAAAAACCTTTGTATAAAGTAACTGTCTTATAAATTATTTATTCCTGAACCATTTTGCCACGAAAATTGAATAGAGTAATTAATAACCGCTATAGGTTTTTAACGTTTTTAAGCCTTTTGTTTGGCCAGTTTAAAGTGTTGATACATCATTTGTTTAAATCCATTAATACACGCCTAAATGTTATTCATATCTTAGGAAAGGTAAATTAAAAGAAAGATTTAAAACGTTTCCAAAGTCTCTACAAGAAAAGGAAACTAAATATTCTTTTCCTATTATATACACGTAATAAGTCTAGCATGATATCAGCCAATAAGTTACGTAATAACTCTAATCTCGTTTATTTAATCTAAGAAATAACCTGGCCACTGAATGCTATGCGGTTTACTGTTACGAGATACTCTTTCGTGGTTATTTTATCAGATGTCGTGCAAATAAACACGCGATGTTGCAGCCAATACATTAAGATTTATAATTAAAATTAATTTTACGCCATTTATGGCTTCCAAATTAAAAAGAAAAATAGGACGACAGCTATAATTATGATCAATAATAATTATGATAATTTCATAAAATTTAGATGTACTTGAGTGGTATTTCATGGCAATATTATTTTGTAAGAACATTTTAACTTTACCTGAGTAAAACATTAGTCGAATGTTCGCTCGGTTCAATTTGTTTGTAGAGTTTTTCTAAAAGAAATATCGGCTTTATCCTAAATTTTTCTCGTGATATACGTGATTTATTTAGTTAAACGTTAATAGAAAATATTATATGTAACTATATCCATTATTTAAAAAAATATATAATATAAATATTCTTATCGGTGATTCACCTATGACATGTGACTCCGAAGCCAAATGCCTCTTCGATTTTATTATAAGTTAAATTAAAATGTTATCTTTTTCTGTCAGAATTATAGAAATCGCGGGAGGCAGAGAGCTATACTCACAGAGTCGCACTAAAGCGGTGCGCAAGTTGAGACACAACAACACACACAAGCACAACTTGAGAAACAAAGTAAGGTCACTAACTAAAGACAACGTTGACTATGCGAATGACAACAACTTAAATAATGAAGTAAGTATGTTTCATATCAATACGACATTTTTAGTAACGCCCGTAAAAAGTTAATTTCATTGAAATGTCTAATCATTATTTCAGATATCCATACACAGAATAAACAATGAACCCAAAAAGATGATATCTCGTCATACATCACCGGTTACCTACACGAATGGTGATCGTGAACCGGCGATTGAACCGAGTACTTTGGGTATACCCAAAAACAGTTCCCCAATATTGGATCCCCATAAGACGAATGACGTCAGCGCCAAGAGCAGTCCGATAGCCGTCGTAGCGGACGGCGAAGTTATGGTTTTCGATGATAATGATGATTGGAAAGGTAATTCCATTGCCACAGACCGTCTAAGTGCTTGCTTATTACTGTACGAAAATTGGTTTTATATTAGTCGTTATTTTAGACTTTGTTAGGGAGTTTTCGTTGATTTATTGGTAAATTTTATTATACTTGAAGGTTCGATTATATCAACAGTTGTGAAGTTAAAAGTTAAATCGTTTAATTGAAACTTTGCTTCAAAGTTCAAACATTAAGTTTGTATAAGCTATTAGGAACAGCCAAGCAGCCTCATTATATACGAGTATATTAATCAACACATACATTAATAATTATTTTATGTTTATTGCCTTTCATCATATTCCTACATAATTCTTCTCTAATAACCAATAGAAGTTGCTATTGGTTTATTATCATCGGCCAAATGTTTCTCATTATTAAATTTGAGAACATTTATATTTGCTAATACAAGATTGTTTTTATCCTCTCCCATTAAATATAATTCATAAATCTATTTTTCTCTCCTTTTATTTTCAGTGATATTGAATTCTGTGTCTCTAGGTTTGAGGATGGATCCTGAAGCTAGTGATGATGAAATAGATATGAGTGTTAAAAGGACTTTAGATAATATGAAAAATGGTGATAGTGATATTTTGAACAATAAAAGTGAACTAAGCTGTGATGGAAGTGATTCGACTCGTTCAAGGGAAGATGTGAGGTTGAGCGAGGGTAGTCCAACGGGTATCTGGCTTTCGGGTGACGAAGATAAAAGCAGGGTTACTAGAGTGATTGGGGAACTGCCCATCGCTGAATACGAGGGATCACCTAGAAGATATGGTATTGGAATCCAGAAAGCACAGGTCAGATCTCCCAGACCTGGATTTCCACAGGTAAAAGACTACTACTAATATCTGCTATAACTATTTCCATGCGGTTGAGCTTCATTATGACTTCCAAATTCTATTTCCTTATAGAGAGTAGTAACAGAGAGCAGAGATGTGACACCGCCGCCAAGTTCAGCGGCTTTCGATTATTTGTACGAATTCTCCGAGACCAGAAAAGTTCTAGAAGAATTCTTTCGGTGTCCCACTTTGTCTGGTCAACAGCAAAACAGCAACGATGAAATCGTCAACTTTCAGGTTTGAATTTCTCGAGTAATTTTGAACTTCATATCCCTAATAAACGCTGGACGTTACTCAAATATATTCTTATTATATAGAGAGATAGTAGGGAAGAAAGAGGGTGGGAGTTTGGGTTTCCGACGCTCTTATCGCGAGAAACGCAACAATATTGATTCTGTTACTTTACGCCGCTTTTTGTCAGAGGGTGGTACTTCCCCGGTCATGTTAAGTTGGCTTTCTATTGAATGAACACAGTAAATATAGGGCACATAGAAATTTTCACACGAAGCATAAGCTAAGCACCGTTTCCAGGAACTAGATTATGAGCTACGAAGGCAAACTCAAGGGTGCCCATCTGAAAATGGCATCGAGGGAAGCGAATCAGACTGGCCCCAGAACGAAGGAGTGGAATCACCCCAAGCTGTAAATAACCATACTGATTTCTTAGGAATTCAGGTAAATGATAACATTATTCTTAATCCAAACCTATAATTAATACACAGACTTTTTTCTTCAAATTTTTTGATACAAGGATTTCTGAAGTCGAAGCTTTTGTCACAAAGATTTTTTATTGTCATTCTGTAGGCAATTAAATCTAATTTATTCCTATTGTTCTTTTGCTATTTACTGCATATTGCATTTAATGCATATTGAATGGGTGATAGAAACATAAACGATGACGTTGTGGCGCAGCGATAGCGAACCTGCCTTAAACGACATAGATCGCGGGTTCGATTCTCGCTCAGATCATATATGTCTGTATTGACCATGCAAGCATATTTTCCGGTCTGGGTATATTTGTCCTTGTCCTTGTATGCGTTTCCGGGCCCCCCGACACCGGATATCACTATCCTAATGGGGGCCGTTGAGTGTGCAGCATTTATTTATTTATAATAAAATAATCTTTATCATTTACAGTCGAAGCTTCGGGGTCGTTATTCACCACCGGATGTAGCGTCGCTACAGCCTGGTGATGTTGGTAGCGCTTGCGGTTCGCCATCTCAACCGGTCGACGTCCACGTGGAACTGGCTTTATCGTCTGCAGCTAGTGACACTGCCAGCGAACTGTCGGTGGCCATTGTGGACAATGAGATAGTAGTTGATATGAAAGGTGAGATCTAGAGTTTAAGTCTCAAATGTCAACGGTAGAAGGACCGACTCGGTTAACACGAGAATTGCAGGTTCGATCCTGACCAGAAGCTAGGAAGTTATTTAGAGTGGCGATAGAAAAAGATCTATTATTGCTATTGTAGTTTTGGTAATCTTCATAGGAGTAAGCAAAACATAACATACTCGTAGAATGGATTACATGTTAAGTCCGTCAAGACAATTTTATATAACCCTAGTATTTCTATTTTTTTTTTTATGTTATAAGTTGGCAAACAAGCATACGGCCCACCTGATGGTAAGTGGCTGCCGCAGCCTATGAGCGCTTGCAGCACCATTAGTAGGTGGCACTCACGCGTTGCCAACCTCGAGATATTAGTTCTTAAATTTCGTTCGCCCAGTAATTTCACTAGCGTACAATGCCCTTCAAACCGGAACACAGTAGTGCCTAAGCACTACTATTTGGCGGCAGAATATTGGACTCTGCGGTGGTACCTACCTAGCTGGCCTCTTGCAACAGAAGACCTACCACCAGTGTGACTGATTGCACTGGTGGAATAATCTCTGTTGTGACAGAGGTTATCCCAACAGCGGGCGATGGGGTCGTCACATCCCGACGCTTTTAATAAAACCTATTATATTCTTATTATTATTTCTAAACCTATTATTATCATAGACAGGCAATTGTCGCTGATAAGAAAAGGGATAGTATTGATATTGAAAAAAGTCTAGAATTCGTTATTACTAGCAAACGCCCGCGACTTCGTCTGCGTTATTTTAGTTGCTATCCCGGACGACCATCATATTACTATTTTGAATCATGATCGACAGACGATGTGAAGTAGTTACTGAAATTGATGTTAGTCATCATCATATTAAATATTCTTCATATTGACAAACCTTAAGAAGATTTTGGGATAAAATGATTGTGTGTTTTTATATTACTAAGTTGGCAAGCAACCATGCCCACTGATGCTAAACGGTTGCCGTAGCTTATGAACGCTTGCAACACCATTAGGAGATGCCACTGACGCGTTGCCAACCTGGAGATATAGTTTCTTAAATCTCCTTTGCCTAGTAATTTCACTAGCCTACAGTGACACTATTGCTTTGCGGTAGAATGTTTGACATTGTACCTTCCTGCTGGCCTGTAGCTGGCCTCTTGCAACAAAAGACCTACCTACATAGTGTGCAAAAATCTATGCTGTGACAGAGATTATGCCAACAGTAGGCGATGGAATTCCTTAAGTTATTTTTATTTTGGCAGACCCTAATCGCCGAACATTACCCATCGTGGAAGACGGATTATCTTCAGGCCACGGTTCGGACACAGACAATAATAATCCAATGATACAGGTAATCTTTATAAGGAAAAATTACTCGTGACAAGGATCAGTAAAGTCAATAATTGTTAGTTTAATGTTAAAAGTATATCTAAAGAAGTCTGCTTTTTCTTTTCAGACCCACTCAGTAACAATAGAAGAAATTGTTGATAGCGGAACGAATACAGACCCGCATTTGTTATCTGATGCAGATCTACATTCCTTGGATCCACTAGGTAACTAAATAAAAAAAAATAATAAAACGAGACACCGTAAGAACGAAGTTCGCACACCATGACACCCTTTGTCATCCCATCTTATGCCACCCAACTTCATGCAATGCCACAAAAAATTAAACACGAGGTAACGCATTCCGATAACGTCCTCTGATAAAGTTTACCGGCAACGAGCTTCAATAACGTTTCATTTTCGCCAGCTCGCTCTCCTTTTTCGTTTTTCGCAGAGAAATGCTTTTACGCACACCACTCATCGTAGTGTACCCTTTCGAGTACACTAGTGAGTGGTAGTGTGGGACTCGACCGCCTGTAAGCGGGCGATAACACCCACTAAAACTCTGCGGAACCCTCATCGCCATAGTGAGACGTCATGGGGTCGCTTGCGCAAACTACCATGATGCCTCGGCGGAAAGGCTGATGGCGTGCGGACTAGTAGCGTCCCTCCGCCGTAGCCCCTCTAGGGTGGAGGAAGCAGGCGTGCAAAGCGGCGCCTCCTGCCTCCAGGTCTCCGTCTCCGGAGAGAATGTCAATGTTCGTTGATAAAACCTTGGAAGAGAGAAATATCACACTGTGCACTAAGATTGAGTTCTGATTTCTGGTGAAGAGTGGTTGGTTAAGTATGCAGGTTGTTGTCCCAAATCATCAACTATTCTTATATTTTATATCCGTGTTTCCGATATTGATCTGAACAGTGTTTTCTCTAACAGCGTCGGCTCCCCCACCGCCCGCGCCCGCCCCGCACCGGCCCTGCGACACGGCGCCGCACACGCCGCGCTCGGGGCACGCGCACGCGCACACGCCGCACCACCACCACGCACCGCGCCACGACGACGTGTACCCGAGGTGAGCCCATCCCATAGACATTGAAGACACTAGATAGTGCGTCTATATGACGCAAAATAACAACGTGTTTAAAATTGAACCGCCATCTACGAGTTGACCCTATAAGTAATACCACCGTACGCATGTGCTAGAAAAACCTTGCATTCATTTGGTCAATTTCTTACCCTCATTCTGACTCTTGCCCATGCGCCGATATATATATTTTTTGTTTGAACCAATTAGTAAGTGGCACTAGTTGATCATTAAATTTATACCAATCTCAATACATATATGGGATGCACTATCTACTGTCCTGTATATCTATGGCCAGATACATACACTTATACATATAATATAACAGATACACTTTTTAATATTTTCTGTATGAGTTGCTTTAATAAGATCGGCTTCCCCTTAAGTATTTAAATCGTCACGTTTCATACTATTTCCGTTTTGAAATTAACATTTTAAAATCAAATATTGTAAAAAACATTGTAATTGTTAAAAGTGTAAAAGACTTTATTAAGCATTAATAATATAACTATTATATTATACAATAAATAATTTCCTGATTCCCTACACGACTCGCACCCGTAGAACAAAAATGACGTAACTCAAAAAGCAATTTTTTGGGAATCAACAAAATAAGTTTTAAAATATTGACATCTTTCGTATATTATATTTTCTTGGTTATTTACGTCACTTGTTTACGCTCGATGGCTCGATGGTGGATTTAAGGGCGTTTTCGACTATTGTTGATTTTAATTAGAAATAAACATAATAATAGATAAACATTGAGAATTTAGTTTTAAGTCATTAGGTCACGCGGATAACAATTTTTTTTTATTGTGGTGTTTTCGTTTTAAAGGTGGGTCTTCTCGAGCTCAGGGGGCAAGAAAAATAAACATTGCCATCATTGAAAGTCTCAATTAGTTTTGTTTGAAATAATTTATTGTGTTTATTGTGTTTATTCTTCTATTCCAGAAAAAGGCCATCATCAGCTCAGAGCACGGAATCAGTTGAAATTAAACCGGCAAGTGGTGACGAAGGTACTTTAAAAATATCATCAATTTTTGTTTGTAGATAAAATTTAGGATATTTTGTTATCAGTCTAATTTAGGCATGAGTTTATACAATACTGATGTTTATGTGAGTTTACCGGAAAATTAGTTTTTTTTGTGCTCAAAAGCTACTTGCATTTAAATACTGCCTCAGGCAGTACTATCTTAATTTTCGGTGACGATGCTCTCGTAAAAGAATTTTGTATGAATATTATTAGGTTTACACAGATAAAGGGACCTTAAAAAAAATAAAGAGTTTTATGATATTTTGACCTCCGTCTTTGTCTTTGCTTGTTTGTAAATCTTGAGATTTTTGCTATTTTACATATAAAAAATTAAACTGCTGTTTAAGCTGTTTTAACAGCAGTTCTAAATATAGTTAACGAACATTTATAAGTTTATCGCAAACAAATCAGATTCGCGTTTAAATACTTAGATATATTAAATTTTGAAAGGTGGCGTCACGAAACTTAGGTCCCTCAACCCATCCCTTGTCACAAAAGTCTTGACCTAACTCCCCTTTCTCTCTTCACGTTTGACGTAATTTACGTAGCATTAATTTTTGTCTCTATTTTTGGTTTTAAAATATCAACAATAATTTTAGACGAAGCTGACACTGATTTAGAAACGGATAGACTTCTGGGACAGCAAAGAACCGATGATCAAGGCTTCTTCGATGATAAAGTGAGTAAATATCTATAATAAGTATCGTCAGTTAAAAATTCAACATTGCTAGAGACACGCTAATTTCATTCGATTTCGTTGCACTGTGAAGTTAGCCACCCCATGAAGTTAGTTCTAGTTGAAACGTATATTTGTATTACTTAAAAAGAATTAACCAATGCAATTTTAATGCATTTTTTAAATAAATATGCAATTTGTTTGTTGTCCTTTTGATCGTTCTACATTTTCGAATATTTTATATCCTTTATTGCTTGATCAAATCAATACAATAAGGTAAGAAAATTAACCCTTTTTTTATTTACTTGGAGAAATGCATTTACGCACCCCCGCGCCGGGACAGATGGTAAAAGTGGCGCGGGGAGTGTGGGACTCGAGGCCATGTGCAATGGTCTTTATGGGACCTGGCCCCCTGGACTACAACCCCAAGGTCCCGTCTAGCGCCATAGTGGGATGTCGCGGGATCGCTAGCGCATTCAACCGCGAAAGAAAATTAACCCTAATGCGACAAAAGATTCTACTACTTATTTTATATTTCTTGTTATTTAATATAAATACAGGTCACTAACTTAAAGATGAAAAAATTAAAAGTAAAATTACCTCGTATTTACGCGATACAAATCGGCAAATTGCCTATTTTTTTGAGAATGTTTAATTTATTTTTCTTTCTTTGGGCAAAAAATTAACCAGTCAAACAATCAAAAAAAAACAAAAAAAGTTGCGAAATAGTGACTTGTTCAAATGAACGAATAAATACATTGTAATTTTCATGCAACTTTATTAGTAATTGTAATGAAATCTTACACGTATGGACTTTTTAGTATGTCTTATAACAAAGAACCCTTTTTGATTACGGTTTCATCAACGGCAAGGGAAAACCGTGGCAGATCTACGTATTGATAAAAGGTTATTTTCGTTGTCGTGTACTAAAATCTGACTCCTCAATACACATAAGCTTGTGAAAAAATATTTATGTCATAATTAAATCTATTATCTTTTCATTCAGAATATTTTAAATTAATTTATAATGACGAATTAATAGTTTTTAATTAGTGTCAAATATTTTTGATGTTCTCGAAAATACTCCGGTTTTGATGTTATAAAAATTACTTAAATTGTCTTATTTTATTAAGTTAAAATAATCTTAATGTTATAGTGCTTAGTTTTCTATTTTAACCTTTTTTTTATATTTGCTAGAAGTAAACTGCTATTAAGGTAACACAAGAAAAAATGTATGTATCCTTATGAGTATAATGTATATAAATAGTAATCAAGCAATGTATTTTTTAATTTTATTTGGTATTTTTTATTATTATTTAATAATGGAATATACTACATGGGTATATATTGTGAACATCTTAAAATACATATAAATAAGTGATGATTCAGTGGGTAATGAGGGAATCGCCAGCTGGTAATCGCAGTAAACGATATTTTGTACGAGTCGTAACTCGTGACCTTGCTCTCCTATTATACTTGGTCAAAGATTATACGATGTTGAAGTCTGATATTTCATGCCTATAACTTATGTACCTCTAAAAGACCAATTTAATTATACTAAAAATAACACATGAAAATAAAGTAAAATAAAACTAAAATTTACTATTCAAAAATGTTTGTCAAATTCGACTTTCAACCATAGCAATAGCTTATCAATACTTTACTCCTGAGCAAAAGATTCGTTTTTGTCTAGCAATACGTTCTAGGAACTTATTTGCTTCACTTCTCAAATGGCGGTTGCTCTATAGCTATGTATGGCTTAGAACTTTTTTCCAAACATATGTAAGTATATATTTTTCTATTGTGTATGCTACTTATATTTGTCAACGTATCTGTGAATCACTTATTATTCATAATCTTTGCCCGCACACATATTAAGTCACCTCGACAACCGGTGGCAGACCAGTCAGTATCATACCGTCGCACGTGTGTCATATACGTGTAGCGACTATATTAATATAAAAACAATGATAACATATCTCTGGGAACCGAACGAACATTACCTATCAATATTTATTAGTCAGACGTAGTAAATAATATTAGACGTGGTGAATTATTAAAATGAACGAAGAGGAATCAACGTATTTGGTGACAGGCGGTAGTGAAAATATTGAAAACGATGCCAAAGATTCGAATAAAGATCTCTTAGTGAATAGTGTAAATATTGATATGACTGTCAATCAATGTGAAGACGTTGACACTAATAGTGTTGATATTAAAGTTCAAAGTACATCAGATACGACTTTTATTAATAATAATAATGATGTTGATGATGATGATGATACTTTTAATCAAAATGATGAAATAACAAATGAAAGTTTTTCCAAAGAAAATGTGGATTGTTGTAGTGAAAAGTTGTGTGATTTAGTTATTGATAATGTTAGTGATGCAACCGATGATAGTTTATCAAGTTCTGAACGTAAAGGGAAAAAGGTTTGTTCTTTACTAGCGATAAAAAAGGATATTGTTTTGTTTGTGTGAATATTAAATGTTGTGTCTCCCTCACAGAAGTTGAAAAACACGCTCAAATTATAAATGTTATTTTTAGTCAAACTTGTATTTCATAACACTCTCAAAAACAATATAGTTTTTCCTTATCTTATATAAAAATTTTAATAGGCCTTTTGTTTCAATATTTTAATGAAGACAAAAATGTATGTTTTATAAAATAACATGCTTAAAATCTAATTTAATTTGATATTCGGTTACCGGTATGTTCGGTTATAACCGAATGAAGGTAATGTATTACTAACTTGGTTCCGTTGCGTTGGTGTTGAATGTATGATGGGGTACCAACGAGTCTGTTTGAAAAGACGTAGTATATAGTAAGCCTAGGGTCCCAAAAGTAATTTTGCTTATAGCCTTAAAAATATTGTAACTTAGGCAACTAGTCAGTACTTTTGGGATATATTTTAAATCCCTAGACCTATTGTATATGGGTCATATGAAATGTCCAAAGAAGGTAGAAGCTAGGGGGCAGCTGCCTCTCCTAGACCTTACTAAATACTGAGAAATGCTCAGATATAATGCATTTTGTACAATTGAACTAATAACTATTGAAGGAAATAATCATTTTGCTCCCATCTGGACTCCAAATTAAGATTTTGTCGTCTTCTAGGACAAATGCTGGCTACGCCCATGCGCTCCTGCGTAAATTCGCACTAACGATATTAGTCACAAGTTGGCAATATCGAATGAAGTAGTTATTGTAACTAACAAATTTTTGTTCAATTTACAAAGAGGCAGCAGCGAATCTTTTGCTATCTTCTTGTATGAATGAGCCGGACCTTATTTTATAATAAGTCAATGTTTAAACCCCTATCCTTTTTTTGTTACTAGGGATGGCGTAAACCGAAATCAAGGACGGTGATGCCATCTGGCGGGTCGACAGGAACTAACCGCGATCACGCACTTGACTCTGAACTTAATGATGAAACATTGCACAATGGGAAGGTAAAATTTAACTATTTAAATATTAATGATAATAAACATCAAACCATTCCAGCCTTTTTATTAAGTAAATAATGAAGCAATTAATTTGCTCTTATTCTATTGCTATTTTAAAATTTAAATATACAAAAAAGTATAGCCGAATTTCTAGAGGTTTTTAATAAAATATAGATTAGAAATATGTCAACAGAATAGTCCACACTTTTAATCTGTCTGTCTGAAATAAATAGGACCTTAGAGTAGGGCATTGGCTGCGTTCGCTTGAAAAAATGTTGAAAAGGATGAAAAGTTAAAAAAAGTTGAAAATAGGGGTATTACACTAAATGTTCCTCATCAACAAGCCTATTTACACGGGTGAAGCCGCAGGCAAAAGCTAATATATAATATGCTTCATTAATTCAGATCTTGATCTAATTTTTTAACAACATTTTAACCCACGATCTTACAAAACACATTTTGCACACATATACTGTATTTATATATTATAGTTAAAAACAAATTAAGGCTTATACATATAATACCCATAACATTTTTTGTAAAAAAAAATCAATTGTAAAATATATAAAATAAACATTAGAAACATTTTGAAAAAAGACGTATGACGACGTTGTGGTGCAGCGGTAGCGAACCTGCCTTAAACGCCACAGGTCGCAGGTTCGATTCCCGCTCGGAGCATAATATGTTTGTATTGACCATGCAAGCATATTTTCCGGTCTGGGTGTATTTGTCCTTGTCATTGTGAATGTTTCCGGACCCCCGACACAGGATATTACTATCCTAATGGGGGCCGTTGAGTGTGCAGCGTTTATTTATTTATTATTTATTTATTTTGAAAAAAGAAATGTAAAATTGATTTTAAAGTCTTGTTTTTCTTGTTTTAGGACAAAGATGGGAAGAAGAAGAGCAAGAATAAAGAAGGTAAGTAAAATATTGTATATAAATATAATAACAATAATATACATAAATTAATTCGTGTCTTGTATTCAAGATTATTAAATAAAATTTATATTCTTTTTATTGCCGCAATTGGATATGTTATGGTGAGTTATTTAATGTAATAAAAAGTAATTTTAATAATAGTTTAAAGTTTTAACCCGTAAACGTGAGGTTGACAACGAAGTTCTATCTGATCATATTCACTTTATTAATTTACTTTTTATCTCCAAAAAAGTTATTGTAAAATGAGGTCAAAATAATCGCAAGAATAAATATTGGACTTTTAGCCTAAAAAATTCTCTCGTAGAAATTAATATTACAAATAGATATATTTTGTTTATATATCAGTAGTAGAGCCTTGCTGTTTAGTTTAAATGGGCGGGCTTGAAGGAGAAAGTAGACCAAAAGATTACTGAAAAATTAAAATACAAAAATGATTACATTACAATTATCCTAAACATTTCAGTAAACAAGAAATACATATTTCAGATATGGCATCAGTACTCATCGAAGGCGTGTTATTCCGAGCCCGCTATCTCGGCTCTACACAGCTTGCCTGCGAGGGACAGCCCACTAAAGCGACAAGGATGCTCCAAGCCGAAGAAGCTGTGTCTAGAATTAAGGTATCGTTAATAATATTTTGGGGTATAAACGACATGATAAAAACTATTTTTTTTCTGTAAAAATCTGAGGTTAGTTTTATTTTTTATATAAGATAAAATAGTCAGAAAATGACAACACGTTGAACGACCTTTATAGTTATAATGACGCAACAATACTTTGACGCTTTAACTATCTTATTGGTCTAGTAAATGATGATTTTGTTTTGGGTACTTTTGTCCCAAAATTACGGCTTTTGTTTTTGCGTACGACATTCAACGTGTTGATTTATTTAAATTTTTTAATACAATTATTACGTATTCCAGTCTAACAAATGAGAAACCTTATATATTATTTATAATGAATATTTTATTTACAAAACACAAAATCCTCTAACATCCGAAATCACTGCTATAAAAGGCATTCTCATAAAAAATTTCTTTACAAACTATACATTGCCCGTGTGAATCGGTAACATTCCATAAAGTATTATATTATATGTAGTTAATAAATACGAGCATGAAATTACTTTCTTCATTCTTCCTTCAAATTCTTAGCTTGTTGATTATACAAATCCTTCGGTCTTCGACACATGCTAGGATTTTTTCTAAACATTTTATAATCGATTCTCTTTTGGTTATTGAATAATCGATTATTAGAAGTTTTTCTATATAAGAACATTTTAATTGCTTAACATTTCTTGGGAAGTGTTTCATCAGCCGCGTTTCGAGATGAGGGTATAATAACCAGTTGCTTAATGCGGGTAGGTTACCATTGCGGTAATGGTGACCTCCTTCGCTTTTAGATTCTACTTCCTCTTACCATCCGGTGGAGTAGAATCGGACCCCGGTTTAGATAAAAAAATTACAACTTTATGGACAGGGAATAGGTTAAATTCCAATTTTTTTGTAAAATCCGTTGTAATTTTTACCATGAGGTGAAACAGAGTCCTAATTTGTGCAAATCTATTTCTATTTAACAAATACTTTTAGCATACTTTTTTTGATAATTTCCACTGAATGTGGTGTAATTTCATGCTCATTAGGTTGATAGTGTTTTGAGAATGCTAGTGGGATATCCTTTTGCCCTTATACCCTTGAACTAGGAACAATGCCTAAACTACTAGTTATAGACGAATGTGTATGCTCCTTGACGCGCGGTCTGCCAAACCATATACGGTCTTATCGTCTTGGCAGTAGAGTATTTTTTTCAGTGATAATCCTCATCCCTCGACCCGACCCAGGAAGATTGTCGGATCCCGTATTGGCCGGCTAGCCTCCTCTGGACATGTTTGTTGATCTATGGCTTGTGCTTTGCTATGCTTTGTTTGAACGTATTTTTCGCAATCCCCATACCTACCCGGGTAATGTAGCAACATTTTAGTAATAAATAAATAAATATTTTTAATTTGAACCTTTCATATTTAACATCGTTATTATTTTTTATATAATTTTGGTATCATAATTTAATTGTCGAATGGCAAAACATCACTAAATCATTCCTCGTAAAATGTAGTGTGATAGTGTGGGTTTTTTTCTACGCGCATGATTTCCCAAGGTGAGTCCACGCGGTGCGCTTCGCTACAGACACGCGACAGTCGCGCTTGCCTCACGATATCATCTACGCACGTTTAGCATGAAACATACCCGATTCACACCGGCGAGGTGGTGTCCTAAAACGGACGGTGTAGCTTCGCACAACACAAATCGAACCTTATTAAAATGTTGTTAAGGTTGTTTTTCCGTTAGGTCCGCTTTCATAATGACGAACGGATTGCTCGCTTCTCACATATCATTGTCGATTTGTGTGTATTCGAGTTGTTTTGCTTGCTTTGGCGCAGATAACGAACGAATTGGCTTTATCTTGTGATGCAATTTGAAATTTTACGCTACAATAATTTTTTTTAAGACGTCATCGAAGAAAATATTTTTCATATTTTTAATCCGCTATACGCATTTCGTAAAAACTTCGTAAACATATTTATCGGCAGATCAATTTTGAAAGCTTATATTACGGCATTTAGAATATCGCAGCTTACGCAGCCTTTGCGACGCGTGACGTGAATATAGAAATCTAAAAACAAAAACAAAAATACTATTAAATTGAAAAATAAAAACAAGCAAAACGACGCGTCCGCTGTCTCGGTACCAACAAAAAAATCGGAACGTAATACTCGAGAGCGAGACAGCGACATACGCAGCGGTATGTGAGAGCGAGAGGAGGTTAGCCGGTGTGTCCCGCAGTGGGGCTGCGATGGACCGTACTCGGGCGTGTACGCGGCGCCCGCGGCCGTGTTCCGACTGTCCTTCCTCGGCTCCGTGGAAGTCGATGAGGACTCGCGACGGAGGAAGAGGAGACCGAAAAAGAATATGGTTGAAGAGGCTGTCACTAAAATTAAGGTGGCAATACACGTGTCCTATCTATGTCCAATTTAAAACTGAATAATCGACTTCAATTATCGGGTATAGAGTTCAAATTGTAAAATAACACTAGCCGTCTCAAAAACTTAAGAATACAAATTCCTTATTGTGCATGTTTCCTATTTGAATAATTTGCATGTAGTTGTTTCTGCTACTGTCCTAACATGTATTAATTTTTGTACACGTTTTCACATGCTTTCATTGGAATGTAATAGGCTCTGGTAAGTTCGATGACCATTTTAAATATTTCCGATTTTTTGTACACTCATTACCCATAAAGTCCTTCAGCATCAAGATTTATACAACTCTACATCCAGCTCGCCTGTATAAAAAAAATAGTTAAATATTAAAAACCTAAATATTTTATAAATCAGGATTAAGATATGAAATACAAACATAAACCTAAAAAAATAGTAACTGATACTATTTGTAGGCTTGCCAGTACCAAAAATTAATAGAGAAATTCATAAAGTTCAAACCAGAAAATACATTGAAGGACCAAAAACGTCACATCAATAGAGCAGGGTATTGGAAACAGTTCTTTCCAGTATCAAAAAAAACTTCTATTTTCCTTTGGCGTGGGTTGTAAAAAGGAACCAGGTCCAATGTATATGAAACGAGACTGTTTCTTGATAGTGATAAGAAAATATTTCCAAAGTAAAAAAAAACAAATGAGCAAAGCAAATTGTTTAATTTAAAGCAAGTTAACGCTTCAGTACCCTAAAAATAAAGCATTTGACGCTTGAGTACCCAAAAAATATAGAATTTGCAACAATAATGCTCATTATTGTATTGCTAGCTTCTGCCAGCGGCTTCGCTCGCTCGAGTAACCATTTTAATACAATCTTTGAACACAAATTTCAACCCTTCAGGTGTGGAATTTTAGAAGATCTTAAAGCACGTGTTTCTTTATATTAATTTGTTCGCCGAATGACAAAGTTTCTAGTTTCAAAAATGACGGACATACTATACAAACTCCCAACCCTTTTTCACCCCCTAAGAGTTAAACTTCTAAAAATTATTATTGAACATTTATATTTTAAAAACAACACCTGTGAAAAAATTCATATGACACGTCAGTCATGTCTTCTCCTTTTATATGTAGATTTTGAATAGCACTGCTCTTGGTCGCCGATAATCTTAGTGGTTTAGCGAAAAGCTATTTAATCTATCCAAATCGGTTATACATATAGTCTTCTTCTCTTGTTGAGGAATTGATTTTGTCTCCAGGCTCCTGAAGGTGAAAACCAACCAAGCACGGAAGTTGACTTATTCATTTCAACGGAAAAAATTATGGTCCTGAACACCGAACTGAAGGAGATCATGATGGACCACGCCTTAAGGACCATATCCTATATAGCTGATATCGGCGATCTCGTGGTCTTGATGGCTAGGCGACGGTTCGTTCCCCACGAGAGCGACTCCGATCAACCGAAATTGAATCGTACGCCGAAGATGATATGTCACGTTTTCGAAAGTGAAGAGGTGAGTTGATTTTTCAATTTAATGTTTTGACAAAACCCTTTATTTATTCCTGAATTACATATATCAGCGTCGATCACCATTCTCTCTATAGAAAATAGCTGTTTTATATGAAGATGCGTACGCATCAATTCTCATATGAGCATTGATTCGCTTTTCGCATTTTTCTATTTTAAATGCTTATAAGTGTAACGCTCAGTATAACACGTTACAATACTAAACAGCCGTCCAAGCGTACTGAAGGATGCGTACACTTATACTTAACTAAGAGTTACATTTATAGGCATGCTGCAGCATGCCTATATGTGTAACGCTTGATATAACATATTACAGTACTAAGCAGTCGTCATAGTGTGCTGAAGGATGCGTATGCTTACGGATGCTGAAGCATGCTTAAGCATACGATGCTCATAAGTGTGTCCAAATGGAGTAATGGAGTGTCCATCTAAATGCTGGACGATGCTAATAAATGTAATTCAGGCCTTATTGAAGCATGACATCATTTTCAGTACGAACGATAAATAGTGTATTTTTTATTCTTTGTTATATTATAAAGAAATTTGAATTTCAATATGAAAATCAGAAAAAATTTACATTATAAAACTTCACACGTAATTATCACGAGTTTATATTTGAATAAAATACTAAAAGTATATTACGTGTTATAGTTAGAAAATCGGAAAAGATGACTGGTGAATAGTTATCTAAAATAAAACCGCAGATAAGAAGATGTAAAATATTAATTACTTTCATCTATCAAACCATTTGACTGTCATTAGTCTGTAGTTAAAGTTCGAAGAATTGGTTTATACGTAGTCATTGAATTATATTGCTAGAAATTACTATTTTCAAAATGGTTTCCACCGCATTTCAGGCTCAATTCATAGCCCAGTCCATCGGGCAGGCGTTCCAAGTAGCCTATATGGAATTCCTGAAGGCTAACGGTATCGAAGATCACAGTTTCGTGAAGGAAATGGATTATCAAGAGGTCCTCAACAGTCAGGAAATATTCGGTGATGAGTTGCAGATGTTTGCGAAGAAGGTGAGTACAGTTTATTTCACGACGTTGGGGCACAACGGTGGTGAACCTGCCTTAAGTGACCCAGGTCGCGGATTCGATTCCCGCTCGGAGCAGATGTTGTATTGACCACAGGCATGTGTTCCGGTCTGGGTGTGTGTGTCCTTATCCTTGTGCATGTTTCCAGACCCCTGATACAGGATATCATTATCCTAGCGGGGGTCGTTCAGTGTGAAGCGTTTATTTATTTATTTGGGTACGATCAATTGTTATTAACTGATTCGTTCTTTAAAACCGATTTTGGAAATGTTATAGTATAACCTTTGCTGTTTATGAATCGATTAGATGTTGTATTTTTTATAGATTATATGGACGCAAATAAGCAATACCATGTCAAACCACACGAATGTCATTTCGTGAAAAACGCGTTTGAAAATTTTTAACAACTTATTTTATATGATTTTTTTTATATATTGGTCAAGTTTTTGGCAATTTCAGGATGCATGTAAGTTATTTTACTTATTTTCATATAAAATAAGCATACAAACTGCATATTTCGTATAAAATATATCCCAAAACGTTTAAAATAATACATACATGGCA
This sequence comes from Hestina assimilis, assembly GCA_023373885.1. NCBI lineage: Eukaryota > Metazoa > Arthropoda > Insecta > Lepidoptera > Nymphalidae > Hestina > Hestina assimilis. The sequence goes on along the minus strand of CM041740.1, from coordinate 3,093,217 downwards.
TAATTAAAAATGGCTTTTTAGAAGTTTTAAAGCTTAAATAAAAGCCTACAAATGTTAAAGAAAAATGTTCTTCAGCCATTTACCAACACTTCTGCATATATAACTCAGTTTTTTAAATTTTGTGGGTTGACATGGTATTGCTTATTTGCATCCATATATGGTACAGATTGTTCCCATGTCAATTTTATGATTTTATCAAGGGCTCTGCAGCTAGAGAATGTAAACACTACTGTTCCCAAACTATAAAAGGTCATAAAGCTAGATATTTTAAATTACCGTCTAAATTTGGAACTCAGGAGTTGCAGAAAGAAGTGGTCGTTCCGAAGACGAAAGGTGAGATCTTGGGCGTTGTGGTGGTGGAGTCCGGCTGGGGCTCCATGCTGCCCACCGTCGTCATCGCCAACCTCGCCCCCGCGGGCGCTGCGGCGAGGTGCGGACAGCTTAATATCGGTAAGCGTATTCGATTCCCTGTTGAATAATTAACTAGAATTGAGTAAAATAGTACATTACGCATCTAGGGAGAACAGTAGGACATTCTCACCCGCGATTCGATCGCGGTGGCATTGTTTTACATCTCTCGTGGCGTGTATACGATTTTTTTTTACTATGATGAAAAGTTCGCTTTTAGTCACTGGTACGAGGGATAAACATACGGTTGCTAGGTTACCGGGAGGTGAAGTTAGATAATAGGTGTCATCTTGCCGGGAAAAAATGTAATTTTTTTTTCAATGATTTAATTAGTAATGATGAATGGTCAGGATGGAACCAATAACTCCCGCGTTAACGGTGACTCCGTGCCCACCTACCATTGATTTATACCAGCTTGAAATCAGTAACTCGATTGATTGTGAATGTTGTCGACAGTCTTTACTGACTTTTGACTAATAAATATAATTATAATTCACAAAAATATATGGTTATAGCATCATTCTTGTCGCCTTTGTGCAACTATAATTAAAAGGAGCGACCTTAGGTGCAAAAGTATTTCGTAGATATATTATGTATACCATCACCAGGTGATCAAATAATAGCGATAAACGGCGTGAGCCTCGTCGGTCTCCCGCTGTCCACGTGTCAGACGTACATCAAGAACTCGAAGAACCAGACGGTGGTGAAGCTGACGGTGGTCCCGTGCGCGCCCGTCGTCGAGGTCAAGATCAAGAGACCCGACACCAAGTACCAGCTGGGGTTCAGCGTGCAGAACGGCGTGGTGAGTCGTTATATAAATAGTACTAGCGGCCCGCTCCGGCTTCGCACGGGTATAAAATATATAGCCTATGTCATTTACTGGGATGTTGGGATAACCTCTGTCACAACAGAGATTATTCCACCAGTGCAATCAGTCACACTGGTGGTAGGTCTTTTTTTGCAAGAGGCCGGCTAGGTAGGTACCACCGCAGTGTCCAATATTCTGCCGCCAAATAGTAGTGCTTAGGCACTACTGTGTTCCGGTTTGAAGGGCATTGTACGCTAGTGAAATTACTGGGCGAACGAGATTTAAGAACTAATATCTCGAGGTTGGCAACGCGTGAGTGGCACCTACTAATGGTGCTGCAAGCGCTCATAGGCTGCGGCACCCACTTACCATCAGGTGGGCCGTATGTTTGTTTGCCAACTTCTAACATAAAAAAAAAAAAAAAAAAACTGAAAAAATGATTGAAATCGATCCAGTAGTTTTGGTTTATTCATTACTGCCCGTGGCCCGCACGCGTTAAATGTAATTATTTACGAACATTACAAACCTCAAAAATATTTTTTTTTTCTGCTACTATTTTTATACATATAAACCTTCCCTTTCAATCACTCTATCTATTTAAAAAACCGCATCAAAATCCGTTGCGTAGCTTTAAAGATTTAAGCATACATAGGGACAGAGAAAGCGACTTTGTTTTATACTATGTAGTGATGTAACCATAGATATAGAGTATATACTAGATTGCTGGTCATGAGGTGTAAAATAAATAAACAAATAAACGCTACACACTCACCGGCCCCATTAGTATAGTTATATCCTGTATCGGGGTCCGGATACTTGCACAACGACAAAGACAAACACACCTAGACCGGAACACATGCTTGTATGGTCAATACAAACATCTGCTCCGAGTGGGAATCGAACCCGTGAGTTGTGGCGTTTAAGGCAGGTTCGCAACCGCAACGCCACAACGTCGTCGTACAATAATAATAATCGTTTTTTTTTAATTGAAGCGCCATCTAACAAGTTGTTGGTAACTAAATAATACCATCGTATGTATGCGCTAAAAACCCTTGAATTTTAGTCAATATTCCAGTCCCATTCTTACTTTTATTTTCGCATAAGCAATTTTTTTTTATTTTGAACCACTTCGATTCCATCTATTTTTACCAATTTAGACGACGTTGTGGCGCAGCGGTAGCGAACCTGCCTTAAACGCCACAGGTCGCGGGTTCGATTCCCGCTCGGAGCATAATATGTTTGTATTGACCATGCAAGCATATTTTCCGGTCTGGGTGTATTTGTCCTTGTCATTGTGAATGTTTCCGGACCCCGACACAGGATATCACTATCCTAATGGGGGCCGTTGAGTGTGTAGCGTTTAATTTAATTTAATTTAATATAATTATATGGTTTGCCATAATTATACTAGCTGGCCCGGCAGACGTTGTCCTGCCCCGAAAAATCTGGGACCCGATAGCAGCGCCCTCTACCCGAGTCTAGAAGTGACACCGCTGAAAGTTGTTGATTTACTAATATCGCTATTAAAAAAATAGGGGTTGACGGTAGAAGGGTGAAAATTTAGGGTCGTATGTATTTTTCAATGCCACATAATAAAAATAATAAAAAATAAAAATTATCTAAAAAATAAGAAAAAATGTTTGGGGTGGACACCCTTATCACTTAGGGGTTTGAAAAATAGATAGTAGCCGATTCTCAGACTTATTGAATATCCATAAAAATTTCATAAGAATCAGTCAAGCCGTTTCGGAGGAGTATGGGAACGAACATTGTGACACGAGAATTTTATATATTAGATATATATGTGATAACGATTTATTAAATAAAAAATGGTGCGGCCAGGGGAACCTCATCAGGAAATAAAATGATTATATTTTAAAAGTTTTATGATAAAACGAGACAAGGACAGAGAGAGAGGGAGAGAGTTACGCACCAGGTTGCGCACTCACTTGCTCGTGTGCTAACTTTCCAATAAATGCCATGTGTTGTTTCGATACAGATCTGCAGTCTCCTCCGCGGCGGGATCGCGGAGCGCGGCGGCGTGCGCGTCGGACACCGCATCATAGAGATCAACTCGCAGAGCGTCGTCGCCGTCCCGCACGAGCGCATCGTCAACCTGCTCGCCACGTCCGTGGGGGAGGTGAGGCTTCATACATGATGCCAGATGATAATGATTAATATCTTTTTTTTATTTCATGACGGGTGGCAAATAAGCATAGGGTTCGCCTAACGGTAAGCAGACACCCCAACCTATGAAAGCGCGATACTTGAAGTATCACATGCGCGTTGCCAACCCAAGGTACAGGGAGGAAGGGAAAAGAGGGGTAAGAGATTGGGCCTCCGGCGCTCTCACTCGTCGCACAGTTACTTTACTTTGAGGTTAGTACTGCCCCGGCCCATTTGTGCTTCGAGAAGGATGGATCTACTACCGTAGAAATCTTTAATTATTTTAATAATTTTTAGATTTTAATGAAGACTATGCCGACGTCGATGTTCCGGCTACTAACGGGGCAAGAGAACCCCGTGTTCATCTAAAGGCGACGCGCCAAAAGTGCCTGCTTCACGCTCACACGACAGGGCTCTTACACGCGTATGTCATTACATGCATATAATCACATAATTTGTATGGAAAAATACATATACTACCATATTTTAATCATTTTATAAACTGAAAATCGGAAAATATGATTTGAAATTGATTTGTTTTATATGATAGGTTTTTTTTAAATTTCAAAATCAAAATGGTGTTTAAAATTTTTTTTACAGAAAAATATTAATCTAGATGTAAGAGTAGAACATTAGTTACTATGCAGATTATATATAACTTCTAAATATACATATCGTGTGTAACTGCCCTGATAGTTGCATTTGGATAAAGAACAATCGCCGTTGTTTATTCTACGAATTAATCGAATAATAGATTTTAAAAATTAAACCTTAAATGTCGGTAATAAAGTATATTTTCATACCTGAATCTATTTCAGTTGATATGCACTTTAAAAAAAAAACAATGGAGTTTAATATTTTACGCTGACCATAAACACCTTAAATGTAAGGCTTTTGTGACGTTTATACTTTTTAAATATTTTAATAATGTCATAAAATTCGTAGATTAAATTCAACGCGACTCTTAGCTTAGCTATGGAAATAATACTCAAAATAAATACAAATATATAATTATTTGAGAGTTCAAGTTTCAAAATGCTTAAAATGCTTATGTGGCTATATAAGATGCTTAGTTCTAAGTTAAAGTATTTTGTGTCAGAAATTTTGCATTTGATTATAAAAAAACAATTCTAAAAAAAAAAACAAAATCAATATAATCATATTTTATTTGAATATTTTTTTAATTATAAAAAACAAAGGATCAAATGCAAAATTTTTAAATGAACTTATTATGAAATTGTGTATACATAGTTATTCCAGTTAATAATTTATTAATTGTATACTTATAATTGAGAATCAAAATGGCTCATATCTGCTTAGATATTATTATAAATAAGTTAACAAAACTATCATGAATTATAAAAATTTGTAGCCTGCCGTTCAGCCATAGACGATAAGTGTCTCTTGTCATTTTTTAGTTTTTAGACGATGTTGCCATTTTAGTACGTAATTATTTTTAAAAATTTGTTATTTTTCTAATCATTCCACTGTTACTCATTTATTTTACATGAGTTTTTTTTAAATGATTTTATTACTTTTTTAAAATTCAAAATTGTTTTGATCTATTTTTGTATATTATAACACTTATACATAAGATGAAATAAAAAATGTATAGCTGAATAGTGTGACTGATAAGTCTCGATCTATAGTGACTCTGAATAGCAAATGCATGCAAAGTATCTTGAATATCCGTGACAACTAGTCTCGGCCGAGTTGAATCTCGAAGTGATCATTGATAAATAAATGAATTGATTAGTCGATATATAATAAAGCATTATTTCGTGTAGCGTTTCAAAAGATATGTCATATTTTGTAAATTTTATAGTGTGGCTATAGCGTAACTATGTAATCTGTATGTATGTCCTGGTCGTAGCTAAGCTTAGCGCTCTGAGGACGAGTTTTATTTATGTATAAAAAAAACGATATTTTGACAACCCTATATAATAAGACACCTTTTAGTATTCTTAAATTTATTCCGCTTCTATGTATCATCTCCATAGACTTACTATATAATATGGACCGGCCTTTACATACAGACAAATAGCGCCATAAACCAATACAACGGAACGAAGATAGTCACAAGTAACATAACCCAAGTGTCACTAACTTCGTTCCGTTATATTGGTGTTGAACTTACTAAGGGGCACCAACGAGTCTGTAACATTTGTCAGTATGAAAGAGCCAGTTTATAGTATATAGTAGATCTATGGTCATCTCCCAATTTTTGATGCTTTTGAATAATTAATTATAAGTATGTACTTTGTATCGTATTCAACGTAACCCTTCTTGTCCTGTGTTGCTATTAGGATCAGTGCCTATTTTTTATTAAAAAAATAAAGTTTCCTCTACACCTGTGATTGAAATGATTTGATAATTTATTTCATATTGAACAAAGAAAAATTCAATAAATATAGTCACTGGTCGTGCCCTTTTTCACAATATGTTATTTTTAAAAATAATAAAAAAATATAGATAGTACAGTCCGATATGTAATTTTATATTGCTAGCTGTTGTGAATAAGATTTATTTACATTGATAACACAGATAATAAATAGCATTTTATTGTGAAAGCTGATAATATATTGTAGGTACACTATATTATGTGAAATAACTATTGTTGTTCTCATTTCTAAGAGTATTATTCTAGTCTGCATTAAAGTTAAGAATAAACTGAACAAATTTATATCTTCGTTTTCTTTATCCCGATAATCATCAATGATTAATTTTATCAAAAATCCGAAATCGAATCAGGTTTAAAAACAAAAACAATGCAGAAGGGTAAGTACTGCCAGATTTATTTGGCCCGAAGATGTATCTCAGTTAAGAAAATTTTAACATAATTATCTATTGAGACTCACCTCGGCGCACTAAGTGTGCTGAGTAGTTAAAAGCTTTTTATCAAATAAGGAGACGTCATTTTTCGCTGCTCAAGAAGTATGGAAGAGGACCAGATGGTTTTGTTGGAAACTTTGCTCCATAAAAGTACCTTCTGTGTGGGTGCACCCTTAGTAATTATATTGTTTATGACGACGGGCGGGATAGATAGATATATTTATGAAAGAGGGCAATGAGGTCATGTATAGTCTTGCATCGATATAAAAAACATTTTCAATAATACTATAATAATCTATATAATCATTCAAGAAAACTATAGTAATACTAAGACTATAATCTAAATCAATTAATAGGAGAGATCACAGCTCTAATTTTAGAGGTCTAAGGGGTGGGGAGTTGCAATATGAGTAATTTCTTCAATAGTTATTATTTAAATACACTACTCACAAAAATTAAGGGATATTAAAATATTTTTTTGTGATCAGTGTATGTCCAAATATAAAATACTCGTTAATTTCTCCCCAGCAAGCAGTTCCCCCCGATCCTATCTCGCTACGCCCAAGTGTACATATTTATAGATTCCATTAAATATAGATATTGATTTCATAACTAAACCCACTGTTTCCATTTACAGCCTCGCAAAGGTCAAATGGCAATTACGTTTAGTAAAAAAATTTAGAGCACATTTAATTTTTTGTAGAAATAATGATTGTTGATTCTGAAGGTATAGTATTCTAGAATGTTATCTAAGAATGAGATAATTATATTGTCTTTTCAAATACGAACGTATTTATTTATGTTTTACTTGAACTATGTTGGTTTGACCCGATTTCAGTTTTGCTGATGATGTCTGATGTGATGATTTATTTAATTTATTAAAAGATAAAGATCAATAAAAAGATAAAGAGAAAGATCAATAAAAATTTGTAAGATGCTTTAATACTACGGGTATTAACTTTGTAATCTGCAGCTTATCGGGTATTATACGTTAAAAAATATTAGTTTGTAGACAGTGAGATACAAGCCTCTTTTTCTTTACTTTTTCGCGTGGTTTGGTCAGGTCATGATTCGCTTGGGTGTTATGGAAAATAATATTTATTATCAAATTATTATGGGAGCCTACAGAATACTGTCGCAATTACTATTTTACAATGATACACATCGCATCTCACAGAAACGTATATATATATTTAGAAATTCCAATTAATTTGGTTTTTAATTTCGGCACTGCGGAATTTGAAGCTCCACCGCCCTTGCGTGACAAAGCATCTACGCTCGACTCCACCGCTAGCGCTCCCACGTGTCTGCGCTTCATTACGGCGGGCGTGGGCTGCGACCTCTCCACGCCTCCCACTCATAAAAATGCTCTAGGGGTGAGACAGAATAGTAGATTGGGGTCGGATTCGATATTGTTACAATTACTTATTCCATAGCATAGTAAATAATGCAATGCAGTTGACCTTTGGTTTCTCATTCACTGATTCTTAAGGCGAGAAGACATGAAGTGGCCACGCAAGATGCGGTCTTATCTAGACTGTAAGGTAGTAAGTAGTGAAGGTCTAAGGTAAGAATTTATAACAAAAAGGAAAACGAAATAACTTCAGATAGATACGATGGCGAAATAATTCTATGATGGCAGTTTAAAATTGTTAAGAATTCGTTATTTATTTATTATTATGTACGAATATTAAAGCATATTATTACAATGAACTCGAATGTCCAAGCCCATTCCAGTCACTCAAACGAATACTGGATCATAAGTCTGCAGATTACCTTGGAACTCTGCAGATTACCTTGGAAGTCTGCAAATTACCCGGAAAGCCTAAGATTACCTGGGAAGTCTGCATGGTACCATGGAAGTCTGTAGATTACCTGGAAAATCTGCAGATTACCTGGGAAGTCTGCAGGTTACCATGGAAGTCTGCAGATTACCTGGGAAGTCTGCAGGTTACCATGGAAGTCTGCAGATTACCTGGGAAGTCTGCAGGTTACAATGGAAGTCTGCAGATTACCTGGAAAATCTGCAGATTACCTGGGTAGTCTGCAGATTGCCTGTGAAGTCTGTAGAATACTTGGGAAGTCTTGAGATTATCTGGGAAGGCTGCAGATTATCTGAACATTCAGCATATTACCTGGAAAGTCTGCAGATTATGTGAGAAGTCTGCAGATTACCTGGGAAGTCTGAAGATTTCCTAGAAAGTCTTCAATAATCTACAGATAGTAGATTATTTAGTTATAATAAAGAATCATTAAAAACGCATTTTACTTTTCTAACTTTTTTTCTATGTTAGAAGTTGGCAAACAAGCATACGGCCCACCTGATGGTAAGTGGTTGCCGTAGCCTATGAGCGCTTGTAGCACAATTAGTAGGTGCCACTCACGCGTTGCCAACCTCGAGAGTTATTAGTTCTTAAATCTCGTTCGCCCAGTAATTTCACTAGCGTACAATGCCCTTCAAACCGGAACACAGTAGACCTACCACCAGTGTGACTGATTGCACTGGTGGAATAATCTCTGTTGTGACAGAGGTTATCCCAACAGCGGGCGATGGGGTCTTCACATCCCGACGCCTTTTAAACTTTGCCGATATACACACACCTTTAATAATTCTAGCTCTATATTGATAAATTGAAATTTATTGGCGGTATAAAATTACCACAAATAATAAATAGGCATCTCTTATTGGTTACATAAGAATTCTTATAACAAAATGTATGCCTTTATATTTTGTTAACCTAAATGGTCATAAATCAACAATACTTCTACTAAACTATTTTTAATTCTTAAAACATTTATAATCATCAATAATAAGAAATCATAGGGAAAAAGGTAATGACATTTACCATGAATGATTAGGTAGTCTTGTAATTTGTCGATGACATTGTGATCCTGCCTTAAGCACCAAAGGTTGCGGGTTCTATTCCCACTCAGTGCAGTTGATTGTATTGACCATACAGGCATGTTTTCCGGTGTGGATGTGATCCCAAACACAGGATATAACTATCCTAATAGGGACCGTTTAGTGTGTAGCATTTATTTATTTAATTGTAATCTGTTAGTAATTATGATAATCAATTTTAATTTGTTACCAGAGTATGTAAACTCTATCATGTAAGTTGTGTTGAAACACTAATGTACAGATAAACCCAATAGGTTGAGTTTGGAAATTAATCCATCAGCCCTCGGCCCGTGATACAAATACAACTATTTAAATAAATAAATGCTACACACTCAACCGCCCCCATTAGGATAGTGATATCCTGTATCGAGGGTCCAGAAACAATACAAGACACTATTTCTAGTTGAATATAGACTAATATAATAAAAAAACAAAGTCTTATGCTACAAAGTGAAACCTGGGACCTAATTAATTTAATGGTCATCTTAGTTTACCATTTTGTTACTTTGGCAATAAACAAGGAACTTATTTGCCTACAAATTGCTTATAGGTCTTCAAGTGGTTTTCATATTCTTTGATATAATTATTTTAATATCTAAGATCTAAAGTACGCTATACATTATTGACAATTATTATGACCTTTCTGAATCTATAATATTAAATATTTCATTATTTTTGTTGATTTTACAACTATAGTAATTTATGAATTTTATTGGTACTTGTAGAGAATAAGCCAATATGCTTCTAAATGTAGTTTATGTAATGCCCTCATACCTTTATTAAATTAACAACTAACAGTATAAAAATATTACAGAAGTGCCAATTAACATTCAAGGGTATTTTATTATTTATACATTGAACTAAATTCTCTTTAAATAATTTGATTTATTTACATTCAATGTGGTCTTCCATTGAGTAATTTTTTGAATATAAAAAAACCTATTTGTTTAAAAATTGATAAAAAGCATTGGAGGGGGGGAATCATTATAAATAAAATAGGGATTAGCATTTGTTTATTATGTATTTTCAAGTTGCTCACAAAGCCAAATCAAATTTACATAAATACATTTATTGATAACCTTTTTTTACAAGTAAATAGTACACAAGATTAAATTTTTAAACCATTTATGCAGATAATCACTGAAAATAAATTACTTAATAACCTTCCACATTCTATGATAAAAAATCAGTATCCATAGAGATCAAAAACTGATATAATATGCATTGTCCTGAACATACGACGCTGATAAGATTTACAAAGGCGTTGAACCTTGCGACAATACACTATGCTTTGTATAAAATTAACCAAATTTGATCAACTATGAAATATATACATTAAGGTCTTAGAGAATTCATCATTTAGCTATTATAATTATAGTAAAAAAATATGCATACCTAATATCATAACGAAGCTACATGTGATAGGGTAAACAATAATCTGTGGGATTTCCGGACTACACGGAGACAATGAGGGGCGAGGCTATGAGGAAATGCAAGAAGTTGACCAGAGCGGATAGGCAACGGCTCCTACGCCGCAGAGCCGGCCTTCACCGTTAATAAAAATTTATCCACAATTGTCTCTTCACAAGTTACTCGATCTAGGTTGTAAAACATAACTTGCACTCTTAAAATCATGATATATATGTTAGTTTCGTCCACATCGTGTAGCGCGTAGGGGAGGCACTGGGTGCGACGGCGGGCGCTCAGTTGTCCATGGCGTACCTCCTGGTCCACTCCTTTGCGTTTCGGATAGCTTCACTCTCGTTCACTTTCCAAAGCTCGGCCACATCGTTTGCTAGCGGGTCGTCGGGGTTAGGAGCCGATAGTAACGCTTGAATTGAAAGTAGAACCGTGCGAATCTGCAGAGCAGGGCTCCATTTGTCTTTCAAAATATCCAGACATATACGACCGAGTCGATCTATATTCGGATGGTAGATTTTTGTAATAAACCTAACCTTAGGCGCTGACATAGGATAGTCCTCTGGAAGGAATAGTTCTAATTTGAATAGACCACCCTCGAATGGAGAGTCTTCCGGGCCGGTTACAATTACATGAAAATAGCGAGCATTGTTCTCGCTCGGCACAGCGCTGATACCCGGCACGGGTTCTTGCATCAATCGCTGTGTCTCTTTGATTATTCTACGTGGTAGGGCTGCCATTTTATTTATGCGGTCTAGCGCAATTTGTCAAATAAAAGCAGGTAATCATATAACTGTTTAAAATATAAAATTGTCTTAGCACTGCACGTGTAATAACAATAATTGAGGCACGGTCTTACGAATTATAATAGCATCTTAGCCATGATAATGCTGAAAACGCAACTACAAAAGCGATGTTAGAAGTACCAACTTCAATTTTTTTTACATAGACGAAATATAGTTTTAATTGGCATAGACAAAGCATGCAATATAGAGTGAAGTGCGTTCACCTTGACGAGCTGAAGTAAAAAATATGAAACAAATATTGGTTTTACTTCATCATGCTAATTTACTTTATGCAGTTACAACTCAAGAAGTAATGGCTTTAAAAAAGAAAACATTAATTAATTAATTAGAAGATATTTAGTACAAAAGTTGCGATAATGTATCGTAGTTCTGCTATTGAGCACTAGATGGCTTTATAATGAAAAAGCAATAAATAATAATTTATTTCTTATTAAATATTTTTTTAAGTACAGGAGGATTTTAATGTGCCAAAATATAAATAAAACTAAAAAAACTATATAATAAATTTGAAATAGAAACTAAGATGTTTGATGGTGCTGCGGTATTATTAGCTATGAAACAATTTAAAAATAATGAAAAAAGACTGGATATGGCCGCAAGTGAAAATCCATAGATAATAAATAATCAACAAATAATATAGAAAGAATAATTATTTATTTAAGAATTTTCATCTTAGCATTTTATAATCTTTTTTATCTTTATCACTAATTAGGTACGATAATTTGGTTTATTTTGGACATCCTAAGCCGTGGCTAAACTTTGCAGAGTGATTAATTAACTTTAAACTACTATAGTCCTGTGGGGGCAGTTTCTCTTTCACAGCCAGGTCAATTACTCCAATAAAAATATAGGATGCAAAATTTTGTCCATAAACGTAATAAATACCTATATAAAAACTAACACAGTACATATATTCAAATTATTTTTTTAAAGAGATCTTTAACGTGTAACTTCAGCGTTTTTATTTATCTCAACAGCAGTAGACGTAGTCATAATGGACAAGATTACGAGATGAATCCCGGCAAGCGAGGGGCCTGACAACTGCTCCCGAATCGTATATCTTTTAAAGGATTTCGTTGGATATTCTGACGTATGTAGCATATAGGGTTGTCATCTCATGCATCAATTTAATAAAAATTTTGTATATAAGTAATTTAAGTATGCACCGAAATTGAATAATACGGGCTGATTTTTGTAAAATTGTAATTTAACTGTATCAAAAAATAATTAAAAAAATAAATAATAAATAAATAAGGTGATTGCATTTGTCGATTTGAAAAAGATCATTTCTTTAGATTTTATTATAACTAATTTCATGATACTATAAATTATAATGGTGTGACAGTCCATTTGTTCTTACCATCTTACTTCTCAAACGGTTAACAGAATAAAAAAAAACTATTATTTTAATTTTATATATTTAGTAGGACACTTATAATAATAAAAATTCAAAATATTATTTTCTTAAGTAGGTTAACAAGTGCTGTCGTTTGTTCACTGTTATACATGAAGTTAATAGGTTTTTGATTGATAAATATAAAATACAATATTATATATAATTCTTATATGATAAATGATTTGTAGCAACCCTAAAGTTTACGTAGAAACGACAACTCTGGCTTTCACGTAACGAGACAGGTTATGAAAGAATTGCTTATTATACTTGTCTCAACGGATAATGTATTTCATATCATTATTCTGTTTTTTACGTCGAGTAATCACATAACGCTAATGCTTCTGTTATTTATTATTTATTATACTGCCAGTATTCCTTCGTTATGAACGTATGAATTTAGCATTAAAAACTAAATTTTTAAAAATTGGATAAGAGCAAATTACTTATCAAAAGTTAAGAATTATTATCAGATGTTATGATAACAAGGGAAGACCCATAACGACAAACGCCTAGACCGAAACAGATTTTTATAACAAACATGACGACACGCGACGTTGTGGCGAAGCGGTAGCGAACTTGCCTGACTTGTTGCCTGAGCCAGGTTGCCTGATTAACTGAGCCGATGTATTGACCATACAGCCATGTTTTCCGGTCTGGGTGTATTTGTTCTTGTCATTGTGTATGTTTACACAAGATAAACTACCTTAATGGGGACGTTCAGTGTGTAGTGTTTGAAAAAACATCTCGTTTTATACGCACGCACAAGCTCGTTTTGCAACTATCGCGCGACATGTCTGCCGCTGTGCAGTCGGAATCTGACGAATGAATATCTACTGCAAAGAATGGCGCCTGTCGTTGCAGCAGATTCCCTCGTCGGCTGCTTGCTGCGTCCCTCGGAAACGCGCCTTAAGGCTGAACGTAACTTTCAGAGAGTTCTTTCTGCATTAGCATAATTTCTAGGGATTAAAATGTAAATGTCATGGTGTTAACTCAATACAATTAAGTTAAACTAGTGAGATGATTGAAGGTTGAACAAAATACTTGATATTAATTCAAAATTAGCATGCTTGAAGAAAAAACTGAATAGAAAGTATAGAAAGTAGGCTGTCATGGGGATTGTTAACTGACGTTAAAAATTGAAACTTTTTGGAAAAACTGTTTATTTTATACTAATGATGGTATTAATAAAAAAAAAATCTTAATTTTACACATCCAAAAATCGAATTAAGTATATTTAATGTACCTACCATGTAGGTACCATTTCCACTTTAATAGAGTTTACAATATAAGGGCTGATTTTCTAGTAATAATTAACTGGGTAACAAATTTGACATTTTGAGAGTTTTTGTGTGAAAAAGCTGTCGACACGTCTAAATTATTCGTTACAATTTATCGTTTAAAAATTAGTATTTGAATAAATTAATGTCAACGTGTTAAAACATTGTGGGAGCAGGACAGCAATGTATTTGTTCGCGAGCGAAAGAGATAAGTTATCCGATTTTAACAACATCTACATAATTTTTTTTATTCAAATTATCTTATACTAAAATTGAAAATCAACTGGTAACTAATCGTCTTATATAGCTAAAATTAATTTTAAGCGTTCACAAAACTTCCAACGCTATAAAAATTTCATGGACGTTTTTATTAACGTATCGTAAAGAGGATAACGAAACCTGAGAGCTATAAAATTATGGCGAATTGAGGTATTATTTACTTTATGACGTCATTCAAAAGATTCTTTAAACCTTAATGTTTTCGTTATAGATATTAATTATATATTTTCAAGAAATATAATTTATGATTTTTCGAATCTACGATCGATGTTTCGAAGTATAGCTTCGAGTTGGTAAATAAAACAGGACTTAAAATATTCCAATATTTATTTATTTTTATTTTTACCAAACAGAGGTTTTTTACTCAATATGTAGTTACAAATTCGTCTAATGAAAATGGTTTTTTTTTGTCAAATTAATTGTGACGTGATCTTGAAGGAGAATACATATTTAAAGTATAGAATTTTAACTTTCTTATTTTAAAAATAGACATACTAAATAAGAATTATTTATTTTTTATATTATGACTCTCTTTCTTACGTTAATTTGCGTAAATAATAGCACGTTATGTCACTTAGTAATATAATATATTTTTATTACAAAGGAGGAAGCGCCATGTGTTGCTCGGCCGCATTAACTTCCTAGACGCTTTATCTGAATATGTAGGGGTAGGAAGAGGAAAAAGGTGTAGATAAAAGGTGGAGGGGTGTGAAGAACATAACAGTAGGAATACCGGTCACGTCGACAATCTGGTACATTCGTATCGAAAACGAAATTGTAAAAATTAAAAGCAATAATAATTATTAGACGTACATTTTATTAGCTTGAATTCTTTGTACTTACTGTATTAAATCAAAATTGGCGTCAGTTTTTATTTAATAAAATCGAATATGATATAGTGAATGACACACAAACTAAATCATTATATATTCATACAAATATTATACTCTGATATGAAAAGTGGACAAAAAATCAGGAGCTCTGACAACGACATGTTCGAAGTCGATGAAAGAAAGTCTACCATCACCGTCAACATCCGCCTCGTCTAACACGCTAGCAACGATCTCATCCCGCTCCTGAGGATGCAACTCCCCTTTAGTGAGGAGTCTGGTCGCCTCCAGCAGATCTTCCCGACCGATAAACTTGTCGTCATCCAAATCGTATATACGGAATGCATACCTGAATAAACAGATAATTAACTGCTGTATAATAATAATAAACGTTGCATACTCAGGCCCATTTGCATTTTTGCGTGATTGTATTTCGTAATTTTTATCATGACGGCTGGCAATCAAACATACGGTCTGCCTGATGGTAGGCAGTCACCGCAACCTATGAACGCGCCCGATACTTGATGTATCACAGGCGTGTTGCCTACCCAAGGAACAGGAGGGAAGGGACGAGAGGGGAAAAGGAAGGAAAGAAAGGGAGGAGGAGATTGGGTCTCCGGGGCTCTCACTCAGCACGAAACGCAACAGTAACCACTGATACTCTTACTTTACGCCGGTTTTCTGTGGGAGGGTAGTACTTCCCCGGTCGAGCCGGCCCTTTTTTATTAATTTAATCTACAAAATAAATGATAGAAACACCATTATCTCATTTTGTTATAAAATTGTGACCTAAGGCTAGTAAAAATTAGTAAAAATTCTGTGTGCAAAAATGTGTTTGAATCTTTATGTATCCATTAACTATAGAAACGTTTGTTTCTTTTATAACAAACTCAAAAACAGAACTCGCTCTGTACCAAATAGTACAATAGAATTCGTCCAGCATATATTAATTATAGGAACCAATCCTGAAAACAAATTACTCATACCCAGCAGATATCGCTATCGTCTCCAAGATATAGCTCACAAAGGCGCTGAGGGTCTAATTTCGTATTGTTAAAGGGCGACCGATTCTGACCTTCCCGATAAGATAGGATAAGCTCTTAATCGCTAAGGGACCGAATTGGTTTCACTCTTAAACGAAACCTTGTGACTGACGGGCGAGATGTATAGCTATAGAATTTATCCGTCATGGTTAATAGAATATCATTGTTTTTGGCATGAATAGAACTATGTATTAAATCGCCCAATGGAAAGGAAACGTAGATTAACCGAAGGTTCTAATTCTTCAGGAAACATGTCGTAGAAGGAGTAAGACATGTCAATCGTAATGTTGGTCCTTTGCTGGTGGTATGGTTTTTAAGACTCGTGAAGTAATTGCATCATTTTGAAGTCAACGAACTTATCACAAGAGCGTCCTAGAAGTCGTAGACACACCTGCATGCCCTCTGGTGTGGCAGATGTTAATAGACGACGAACCTCTTGCACGTTAGCCACCACTAACATAAAAAGATCTCTATTACATAATACTAATGCTAAATAACAGAATTCATATTGGTCTAGCCACAACTGAAAATCAGCGCTGAATTTCTTGCTTAGAAACATGAAGGAACTGTATAGCATTATATTACTATTATTATTTATTTATCAGAGTAATCCTTGTATTTTAGGATTATGTAGCCAATGTATTGATGTTTTGATCTCGCCCTGTCATCATGAGCTGCTTGAATATTACAAAATAACTCGTTCGTAAAAAGTTATTACTATACACATCATTCTGGTGCGGTATTGTGGCAAGAATGTTAGCAACTCTGAAAAATCTTATTTCTTCATCCTAGCATTATTCCCGGTATTTTATGTACCCAGGGTTCTGCTTATTACTCTTATCCGGATTTGACAGGTTACTAGTTTTTACACGGAGCGATTGCCATCTGACCTCCGCAACCCTAAGGGCGAACCAGTAACTCATTGGATAAGAGCAATTTATTATCAAGAGTTAACGATTATTATCAGATGATATTGATGATAACCGGGACCGACAGCTTAACGTGCTCTCCGAGGCACGGTGGGGAGACCCACACGGACAACGCCCAGACCGGGACAGAAAATTTTTAACAAACATCTGCCCATCTGGGAATCGAACCCGCAACCGTCGAGACTAAAGGCAGACTCGCTACCCACAACGCCACAACGGTGTCTGAAAAATCTTATTATATGGTTATATGAATATTTTAATACCAAGCTTTAATATCTCGCGGCGCAGCCTCGCTGAACACTGACATCATGTCTAAGAAGTCTTCGAAAGTAAGATTACCGGAACCGTCGTGAGAGAATACCTGGCAAATCCGTCTTTTAAAAGGATTTTCCTGGAAAATTTTATATTAAATTTTAATATTTTATATGAAATGTTTGGTTTTATGATTTATGTTTTATTAGGAATTTATACTATTTACGTTTTAATAGGTTCAGACTGAGATCAAAAATAAGCAAAGAAAAAGTTCTTGTATTTCTTTATTTTGTTATTAATGTGGTCATATCTTTGAGATACAGCAAAGGAAGTCAAAAACATCAAGTTTCGTTTTGCATTCTCCTACTCCTCTTTATTTTTAAATTTAATATATTTTCTGTTGTAGTGGCAACAGTAACACATATTCTGTGGAAATTTGAAATCTCTACTTCTTACGGTTCGTGAGTTTTGGGTGGAACCCTAAAATTATTTGCGAACCATAACATTCCTGTTACAGTTAGATTATATAAGCTTCAACTGCCCTAATCATTTCAAAATCATTTCATTTCATTTCAAATCATGTCATTGTTACCTTAGAGGTTATATTCTTGTAATATTTTGACGACGTTGTGGCGCAGCGGTAGCGAACCTGCCTTAAACGCCACAGGTCGCGGGTTCGATTCCCGCTCGGAGCATAATATGTTTGTATTGTCCATGCAAGCATATTTTCCGGTCTGGGTGTATTTGTTCTTGTCCATTGTGAATGTTTCCGGACCCCCGACACAGGATATTACTATCCTAATGGGGGCCGTTGAGTGTGCAGCGTTTATTAAAAAATAAAAATAAATAAAGGAACAGAGCAAAGCCACGAAATACTACTATAGCCTCAGATACCTTTAATTCGGGTAACTTTTCGATTTCTTCAACCGGAACAGCGATTGTGTGCGCCTGGTTCTCCGTCATACTTTTCGGCACAAGTTCTGGATTTACATCTCGGAATCGTTTGAAAACTCTGCAATATTTACAAAAAATGATTACTGCGCTAAGAGAAAACATTTCTTTTATTTTTTCAAAGAATATTAGCAATGCTTTTTACAAGTCATTACTAATATTCCTTTTGCCCCTCCAAATAAGCTCGAAGCTTGCGCTAGGAGTTGGTACGCCAACAGCCCAGGGGACAGAATTGAACCCTCGACTCTTGCGTTAAAGGAATGAAGTCGGCCCTTCTACCGTTGAGCTATTGAGGCTTCGAAACATATAATTAAATTATTAAATATTAGAGAAAAAAGACAAAATATTCAGGTATTGCTGTAATTTTCAACCACAGAAATCTTAATGATAAGGTTTAGTAGTAGTAAGAAATTATATATTAAACTTATTAAACAAAAGTATAATCCTGTAGTTGCAAATAAATATAAAAACACGTCTCCAAATTGTGTACAATACTAAGGGTGCTTGACCCATCTTGACCCACTTCAAACTACCTATTATTGCAATCTTATTTTAGCTAAATTTCATTCAGTCTAGTTTGCCTAGTGAAAGCGATTAAATAGTATCACGTAGTACTAGTTCAAGCATAATTGGACGCAAATAAGCAATACCATGTCAACCCACAAAATAAAAAAAACTGAGTTGTATATGCAGAAGTGTTGGTATATGGCTGAAGAACATTTTTCTTTAATATTTGTAGGGTTTTAAGCTTTAAAACTTCTAAAAAGCCATTTTTAATCATGCAATTTATGTATTATGTTAAACGTTTTGGGTTATATTATATACCAAATATGCAGTTAATATACTTATTTTTTGTGAAAATAAGTAAAATAACTTACATAAAGCTGAAATTGCCAGAAACTTGACCAATACATAAAAAAAATCATATAAAGCAAGTTGTTCAAAATTTTCAAACGCGTTTTTCTCGAAATGACTTTCGTGTGGGTTGACATAGTATTGCTTATTTGCGTCCAATTACAGTGAGGACAAAACTACCGTCTAATAAATCTCTTCCGTAATTCCGTAAATCCGTTAAACGACTGTCTGGTGACGTAAACCTGAATATAGTTTACCGGAAACATTAAATATATAATACGTTAAATTGTACGAAGGAAATTATGAAAGAAAGAGTGGAAATCCAGGCCTTCTCTGTTTTCGCTGAAAAATACATTTACGCACACCACTGCACGTAGTGTACTCGTCAAGTACACGCGGCAGTGGTAGTGTGGGACTCGGCCGCTTGTCCGTCTAGCGGCAATACCTCATTTAGATCTGGACCCTTTAAGTTTAATTTTTTCAAAGTCTGAATAGCTCAACGGTTAAAGGGCCGACTCCGCTCCATTAAAATGTTAGTTGTGAGTTCGATCTTGAACAATTTGGGCTATTGTCCTGCCCTCTTTAACGCAAGCTGCAAGCGTATTTGGATGGACAATAGGAGTATTACGACTGGATAAAACGTTGCCTATATAATTTTTTTTTAATCCGATACATTACAATCCCCACCTAAAAAGAACTCAAAACTAAATTACAAACGTAAGCTTTAAAATAACTTAGTAAGCAATCTAATATAAAACCACACACGGAATGACGTCATAATCTCTCCTGTTTATACCTAATCCGATTTTCGTGTGAAACTTCACGTGTGTCGTAACTGTTTAGGTGTCGTAAAACTACAGAACGTACGACTACGAGGCGAAAAACCAGACTTTTCTAGTATGATCCTTATCCAGTAGTAATAAAGGTTAAGCTCCTATGAAGATACGAGTAACTTCTTTGCGGTGAAAACATCAGAATGTGTTTTGCGAATTTAGTCTTTTATTCCGAGTATATAAAAGCTATTTTCTTTTAAATGAAAAAATTGACGATAATGTAATAAACAATGGACCTGTTCTCTGGCTTTTTGTCTTTTCTTATATTAAAGTGTGTACGTGTTTTCTTTTAAATTAGTTTCGAAGGTAGTCAAGTACATATTCGGCAAAAGTATGTTTTTTTTAATAATGAACGCTATACACTCAACGGCCCCTATTATGATAGTGATATCCTTTGTCGGGGGACAAATACACCCAGACCGGAAAATATGCTTTCATGGTCAATACAAACATATTATGCTCCGAGCGGGAATCAAACCCGCGACCTGTGCGCCACAACGTCGTCTGATTAGGTACTTACAAACAATTTATTTTGCAATTATATCTATATCTAGATTCACCCTTTCATTTATCTGCGTTCTAATATTAGTTATGGTTCTTGCGACGTGGAAGTTCGAAGACGGATTGTTATGGCTAAAAGTGCAATCTTCTTCTTATCGAGTGGTTAGTGGCTAACCTAGTGTCAGAGTTGTTCAGGTCGCCTGTATACGATTAGGCCTCTAACTTGACTTTTCGACTATTATCAAATTGATAGCAGCCGGGACCGACTTTTTACCTGCCCTCTGAAGCACGGAGACGCTCAGTTGAAATACCACTATGCGATCACCCATCGAGCAACTGACCGCGCCTAAAGTTGCTTAACCCACCGATCGTTTACCGTTCAGTGAGCGCACCGGGCTATGAGCGTCTAGTGCCATGGTAAAACTGGATATGGAGGAATCGTAACATCACGAATAAGAGCAAAGTTAATCTCGTCAAATCGTTCGTTTTCTCAATATTTATATACTGGGCAGAGACATGGATTCTAAAAGCCAAAGACTGCCAATGCATAAACGCCTTTGGGATGTGGTGCTGGAGAAAAATGTTACGTATACCATGGACCGCTCACAAAACCAACCTTTCGGTACTCTCCGAACTAAAAATCGAGAAGAAGCCAGGACTTCTTGTCATGTCTCCGTGGGATTTGTGAGTTCTTTGGACACTTTAAAAATAAATAATTTAATTAAAATAAAACTAATATTTAACGCGGGCTCCCATACAACAAACGTGGGTTTTTGCCGTTTTATAGATAATTGTACGGAACCCTTCGTGAGTAAGTCCAAATCGTGCTTGGCCGGTTTCTTATATGTTACAGAAAGAACGTTTACAAATTACAAATCTGGCTTTGAGAATCACTTATTATTTATGGTCTTTACTCGCCGTTCCATCCTACCCACATTGTATATTATAGCACTATTGTACAAGATTATTAACGCAGTGGTTTAGTTAATTAATTATGTGTTCAAACTAATGCAAATTGTGGTTTGATTATGTTTGGCGGTGACATTTATCTACGCGGTCTGTTGTTGTTGTCGATGTCTGGAAATCCACAGCGGCGCGATTTAGAAGACATTTTCTTCCTCGTACAACCACTCTGCGAATCTACTTCCGCCACCGGTCTTTCCGAATCGATAAGACCTGGGAACCTACAAGAGAAGAGCGTATTCCTTACTTAAAGGCCGGCAACGCACCTGCATACCTTCTGGTGTTGCAGATGTTCATGGGTGGCGGTGATAGCTTAACATCAGATGAACCTCCAGCCCGTTTGTAAAAAACGTTAAATTATTAACCTATGTACTTCCTCTGGCGCTACAACCCTTTGTAGGTTTTTGCATCCTCAACGATATTTTTTCACATCTCTATCTCTGGTGTTCTTTCCCCAAGATGTTTTCCTGCCTATACTTTTCAGATTCTCCTCGACACAACCAATCCGCCGTTTAGCGACATCTACACTCAACACGACGTAACGCGATAGAACGACAAGATTATCAAATCTCGAATCAAGCTACAGCGACACCTATATGGTATACTACGCAACGGTTTTAACAACCAATGATCGTCACGATTCTAAATCGCGCTATCAGAGTTTTCTACGCTTGTAGACTATATATACAAGGTCCAAACGTAAGTCGTTGGGCCGCGCCCACCCACCAGGCAATATCAGCTGGCCTGGTCGGGAGATCCTCCCGTTGTGTTGGAGGGACATTGCACACGTCTTACCCCCACAAATCGCTTCTTGGATCTTCCTCTGGGTTTCTTCTGTGGCGGAGTCTATTTCATAACAGTTTTACAAATGTGGTGTCACTCAACCTTTCCAGGTGACCTGCCCATCTAAGACTTTGTGATTTGTAGAACCTGACCATGGTTTCACCACGAAGCAGGTTATCAAGCTATTAACCTATGTAATATCGTGATAAAGATTTTTATTTACTGCTAAGAAGATTGCTTTATAAGAACGGAATCAACTTCTATCCTTTGGCTTCAATACTCGGGCCCGCCCTGTGACGCTATCAAGGCCAGTAAGGCTAATTTCAATGACACATTTAGAAAAAAAAACAAAATTTAGTAGTCATTCTAAATATTTTTTTGTCTCGTTCCTCCTCGCTCCTTGGGCCAATAAAATGTTTGTGCTCACTCTTACCATTTCCTTATGAAAGTTTATTTACTTATGGACATCTCCTTACCGATTGTTTCAATACCAAGATTTAAAAGGTTTAAAAGGTTGTTGACAGCATATTTTATTTTCCTACTCAAGGTGGAATCAGACGCTTATAAAAGATAGTCGTATATCAAATAAAAACCGGCCAAGTGCGTGGCGGACTCGCATACAAAAGGTTCTGTACCATCTTACAATAAATAAGATTAACTTATGAAAGTATTTATATATTTCCCTGTGAGATGCAGCTAAAAACGTCAAAATATCGAGTATCAATTCTCTACTTATTATGGTTCATGAGATACAGTCCGCTGACGGAAAGATGGATAAGCGGACTGGCAGTGGAGGAAACGGCGGTTCGTTGCCACCTTTTAACGATAGTAGAGCCATGCTCCTCCCAGCACAATTGGGCTGGCTCGGCCGGGAAAGTACTACCCTTTCATAGAAAATCGGCGTAAAGTATCAGAAGACACTGTTTCGGTTCGTGCTATGAGAGAGAGCGCCAGAGGCCAATCTCTCCCATCTTTTTCCTTTTCATACCTTCTCTCCTATCCCTTGGGTTGGCAACGCACACGTTCATAGTTTGCGGTGACTGCTTACTATAAGGCGGACTATATGCTTATTTGCCAACCGTCATAATTAAAAAACCCTTTGTCTACTTAATCCTAATGAAATATTAAAGTACTTCTTACCGTAATATTTCCTTTCTTGTGAAGAAAGTGCAGTCCTGTTAAAAACGATATACAATTATATAAAATTTAATTAAAAGAACAGTGTTATTATACAATAAACCCCAATAGCTTAACGGTAGAAGGGCCTACTTAGCTCTGTTAACGCGAGAGTCGCGGGTTCGATCCTGACCACCTTGGGCTATTGTCATACCCACTCCTAGCGCAAGCTTCGAGGTTATTTGGAGGGGCAATAGGAACAGTAATAATGCCTTGAAAAACCATTGCTAGTATCCTTTAAAAAAGTTACTCTTTCTAATAAAATAGAATTACCCAAATGACACGCCACCTTAATTTTATCAAGGGATATAATTCAATTACCACTTTGCTAAGGGTAAATGGTTTTTAAAAATTGTCAGCTTGTCAAAACGTTAATAATAATTAAGGTCTGTAATGGTTAAAGAATTTTTGATGTTTTCGTAAAAATGTTTTGATCATAGTTACTAAATGGATATTTTATATCACTTGCTATAGTGACTAAAGATGTGTGTCACTGAACTCCACCGAAACGGTTGGACCGATTTTGATGAGATTTTTTGTGTGAGTTCCAGTGGATTCGAGAATGGTTTACATTCACAATTGGACCCAGTAGGGGCCGCTCCTATCGGGTCAATTTTTTTGGCGCATGACAACGTCTGCCGGGCCCGCTAGTAATAATAAAAATACACACTATAGTACTTAGTATAGCTACAAATAATATATAATACGTAAATATGACCATGTCTCAGAATATCGCAAAAAACTCAAGTGGCTTCCTGTTCGCCTTCGCCGGAATTCTCACATCTTAACTCTTCTTTACTCTATCTTGTTTCACCAATCTACGCCATCCTACTTAAAGCAAAAATTCAAATTTCTTGGTGCAAATTCGGAAATTTTAAGATCCTCCGAAAATTACAAGCTAAGTTT
This sequence comes from Hestina assimilis, assembly GCA_023373885.1. Lineage (NCBI taxonomy): Eukaryota > Metazoa > Arthropoda > Insecta > Lepidoptera > Nymphalidae > Hestina > Hestina assimilis. Next base: position 3,068,902 of record CM041740.1, on the reverse strand, counting down.
ACCAAAACATAGCACAAAATTTTTTGGTTGCTCTTTTGCAGTACAAGCTGTCCTCTTATGGAACGAGCTGCCAATTGTAATCAAATGCTCTAAAAATATTGCCATTTTTAAGAATTTATACTATTATATGTGAGTGTATATATTTTATGTATGTATAATATATATATATATTTATGTTATATATATATATATATATGTCTATATATATATATATATATATATATATATATTTTTTTTTATGTATATATTATATAGATATAAGTATTTATTAAACTTTTATTTATTGATATTTATTTATGGTATATCTTTATGTTTATTAATGTATTTCATTTTTTAATATTATTTGATTTATATTTTTTTAGTATGCCGCCTACCTTTTTGTATTTATCTTATTTCCTCCTCTCCCAGGTTGTCTGGCAGAGATTGCTTTTTAGCAATAAGGCCGCCTGGTTGTACATGTTTCAATTAAATTACTTGTATTGTGTTCTTTTAATGGTGTACAATAAAGGATATATTATTATTATTATTATTATAATTATTAGCTATTAAGTTATGCTGATGGGAGCTAGACCAAAAAAATTGTAATAACAGTTTTTCCGACACCAGAGGTCTTTCTAAAATGAAGATAATCGCCAGTTTCATATATATTTCTCCTCCGTCCAGTTTAAGTTGACCTGTAGTAGAAAGACCGGTAATGGTACTTACGGAAATATATCCATTTCTGTTTTTCTTTTCATATTATAGTTAGTTTTATAAATAATGAAAATTAATTATATACATAATATTTTGGTAGATAGCGAACTTCGTTCCTAGCGTTGATCGTGAGTTTCGATACTAGATTATTTTATGTTTTTCGCAAAAAGAATGTGTCAATAGGTCTAAGAATTCAACATTGTAATAAATTTCGTACTTATTAACTTTATTAAGAAAGCCTCAATATTGATTTTGCAAAAACTCCATATATAACACAACGTAGCTACTTACATTTTTAACCGAATTCGAAAAGGTTCCCAAAACGACTGTTTTTTTTTAAATACATTTAACTGTTGAACATACCTGATAATCCTCTAACTGTTGTTCCGTGAAAGTCACAACTTTGTTACCCATTGCTGTTCAAAAGATTCAGAATTTAGAAGAAGAATAAAAGGTTTTTTTTGTTATAAAAATACAAAAGAATGCAAAAACCAGCCTGTTGCCTCGACAGGTGAACACTGGCGTTGTTAGTACGATCGTTTAGGGAGTGTTTATACAGAGTAGGTAAATTTTATAGAACTTACAATATTTTTATTTAAAAGCTATATTTACTTGGGAGTAGAGTGATATTAAAATATGCTTCCCATGACGAAAATGAGGATACGCTGTGTTTTTGCAGGTATGATAGCTAAAGGAAGTAGCGGTCTAGTACTATAATACCGCTCTTAGTGTGCGTGAATGCATTTCTCGGCGTTAAAATTTTCCGCGACGATGATGGAGAGTAGAGTCAATTTTCATAGTTTTTAAATTAAACAATCATACAGATAATAAAGAAATATTGGAAACATTGACCTCGACTATGATATATATAAAATAAAGTTTTTCAAAACAATTTTTATTTTTCTTAATAGATTCTTTTTTCAAACCTAGCAAAAATTATATTGCGGTTTCTACTGACGCATTGCTCTATGTAACAGTAACGCGGGGAATTATTGCCACCGCGCCCACCCTCGTTTAGCGATGCTATCTGTTAATTAGGTTATATGTATATTATGATTATTTAAATGTATTATATTAAATAACTTATATGTTATCTTTTTCTTTTCGATTTGATATTAAAAACTATCTAAAATAGTTTTATCAAATTTTTTTGTACTTATAGGTTTTATTTTTTGTCGTTGAAAACGGGCAACTGTCAGCTTTTGTACTGTAATTAAAGACATGAAAATTGTTATCTGTGTCTAAAGTTAATTAGGTTTGTTATTTAAAATTAAGAAGTTTTCGTATAATCTATAGTATTATTATATAATAAAACCTATAATCTATAATATTATGACATAAATATCTAAAGCTACTAAGTGTTACTAACATATTTAAGGTCAATATTTTTATGTTTCAGCATTTATACAGTCTAAAAATTAAATTCCATAACTTATATATTTTATTTTTAAGTAAGCCTAAAAACGACATTTTGTTTTATTAAGTATCTAAAGCGAAGCGTGGTTGGTCAATTAGAAGAATATAATGTAAGAATGTTAGTATAAATTTTGTTTCAACATTTTCTGAAACAAAATATATTCAGAATGATACATGAATGTATTAAAACAAAAGCAAAACATGCACCGTTGCGGACGCGAACACAGAAATGAAATATTCTTTGATCTATTTCCTAAAACACAGTTCGTGTATAGCAACAGAAAAATAAAACAAGAGTGTGGGAGTAGAAGCTTTTTTTAAAAACAACCATTGAAGCTCATAAAATGTACATTTTTCAAAGAACAATCTTTGTGTTAATTAAATATATCTTTGTATTAATTGTATGTTTAATGTAAACGTTTAGTGTACCATCATTAAAATCATGCAACTTTGCCTCACTTTGACTTGAAATTGTGTAGACAAGGCGAGGAATACTATCTATATATATTAAATGCTTTGTCCTGAATGACTCACGAATCAACGCATAGCTTAAACCACTGATCTACTATCACTAACACGAGAGTCATAAAACTACGTTTTACAAAGAACTCACCCTGTATTCCGGTAGGGATCCGATAAGAAAAGATTTTCCGAAATTCTACCTCTAAGGGGGTAAAAAAAGGGGGCAAAGTTTGTATGGGACAGCGTGATCCCTTGGGCCAATCCACTTCATATTTTGCATAAACCTTTTTTAACATAATTGATGGAAAACGTGTTTCTTATTTTATATGAAATAAGCGTTTAGACTTCGAGCCGTAATACCCCCAATTGCTAAGACCCTTCGACCATATTCCTTTTATTCTACGAATATATTATAATGTCAAGTCAATGTTAGAATTATTGTTTCGAATATACAAATAATTTTGTGTCCTAAAAATCTTGCTTATGTTTATTTGAAATAACATGAGAAACCAAGTTGTGTAAGGGTGCGAGTTCTATACAGCGTGGAGTGAAACAATAGTAGGCTTCAGAATTGATGATTTATTTCAGCAGTGTAAGTGTATACAATTCTTAAGACTGAGAAGGTGTCCACGAACGCGAAGCACACTTCCAGGTGATATAAATTTCCTTAACTGAATAAGTGGAAAAAGCAGGACTTAACGAATTAGATGCGAGCTTTCGAAATCCGTGAACAGTATAGGAAAATTCTATATCCATTGAATACAACTCAAATACCTTATACTACTCAGTGAACACAACGTTAGCGCGATCTAAAATACAAGTAACGCCATCTATTTTGTGACTATGTAAACTATTCTTGTTACAGTTGTATATAAAATTTTCCTTGTTATTTTTCGCCTCCGACCAAAATTTTTCACAATGGCCGCTTTACCTTTGAAATAAGAATAACGTAACAATATTGTGGCACAATGATTTATTTTGACAAATCAATTAAAACTATATATTTCCCATTCAAATTATTGATTTATATGTATATAAACTATGCCCATCCGGAACATTCGTTTAAACATTCAAATTCTGACGCAAAGTTGTTCGTGTTAGCCTTTGGTTCTGGGCAGTGGTTAGCCCATCGGATGGTGTGACAGATTCTTCGTCGCCAGTCATATACCCATCTGAAAAAATTATACCTTATACATATATGTTATTATGTTATAAACTAACACACCGTTAGACACCGTTGTGGCGCTGTGGGTAGCGTGTCTGCCTTTAATCTCGACGGTTGCGGGTTCGATTCCCGCTCGGGCAGATGTTTGTTAAAATTTCTGTCTCGGTCTGGGCGTTTATCCGTGGGTCTCCCCACCGTGCTTCGGAGTGCACGTTAAGCTGACGGTCCCGGTTGTTATCAATAACATCATAACATCTGATAATAATCGCAATTGATAAGTAAATTACTCTTATCCAATGAGTTACTGGTTCGCCTTTAGGGTTGCGGAGGTCAGATGGCAATCGCTCCGTGTAAAACTAGTGACCTGTCAAATCCGGATAAGAGTAATAAGCAGACCCTGGGTAAAAATAAAATACCGGGAATAATGCTAGGACGAAGAAAGAAGTTATAAACTAACAAAAGTATTTAAATAATACCAAGATCTTAAGACATCTTTAATTAAGATTGTTAACACATAATTATTGTGCATTCATGACGGTTGGCAAACAATCATATAGTTCGCCTGATAATAACCAGTTACCGCAACCTTTGAAGTATCAAATGCGCGTTGGCAATCTAAGGAACAGGACGGAAGAGATTAGAAGGGAAAATAGGAGGGGATCAGAGGGGGTGGGACATTGGGTGTCCAGCGCTCTCACTCATCGCACGAAACGCAACAGTACTTTACGCCGATTTTCTGTGAGAGGCTAGTACTTTCCCGGTCGAGCCGGCCCATTTGTGCTGTGAGGAGCATGACTCTACTACCCTTGAAAAGTTTATTACAACATTTTTTATATTTTTCAATTCAATTCTTAGTTTAATTTGTAGCAGTTGAGCGCTGGTTACTTCGCCAATGACACGTAGAATTTAAATTTTTTTAACAATAGGCGGCAAAATCACAATCAAAATTGTAGTTTTTTTTTCATAAGTAATTGTTGCACTAAGCTAATATATACAATACATATAGACTACGTAATGTTATTAAATAAGTATAAACAATTGTTGTTAGAACTTAAGAATAAATTATAAAAATAATAATAATACCGGATTTGAGAATGTGCCTAAAATTCTCTGTCTACAGTCTAACTCTACTTGGTAACTGTATAAATTAAATAAAATATGAAAAGCGTAACCTTTCTTTATGCGGCCATCTATCGCGTACAACCCACTCGATTTGACAATGTCTCTCCGGCGGTTTCACTTGACACATCTCTGCAGTTACTATTCAAAACCAGTAAAAATAAGTTTAAGCTTATAAACAAACTTGTAACATCAAATTTTATTGCTAGAGCGTAACCGTTTTCATAATGAATGGTACGGTTTTTCAGTGATACTCTTTCATACAATATTATTATGTATCGTTTCAGCGGAAACGTCACTGTCGGATCAAAATAACTGTTCCTTCTTTCCTCTTTCCTCCATTTACCCTCATTACAGTTAAAGCGGCATGACTGGTGATCTTTTGGGTGTTACAAGTGTACATGAGTACGGTGAATAAAATACATAAGGCGAACCTCTAAGTTAATCCTTATAAGATCAACTATCTGCCTGTAAAAATCCCGTTAAAGTCGCTCTAGCCGTTTCAGAGATTAGCCAGAACAGACATATTGATAAACAGACAGATAAAAAATTTGAAAATTGGTTTTTTATGTAAGTATATATATTTTCATATTCATTTAGGGAATAGCTGTTAATTTGATATTACTAATATTTGAATACTTAGGTGCAATTTTAACAATCGCTAGTCACGGCGGCCGAAGCCGCGGGCAAAAGCTAGTAAATCATAATAGTACATACCGCGTGCATCTGTCAAATCCATGGAACTGACGACAATGATAAGGAGACAGGCCAACATAGTCGATATATCACGAGGTTATCACTCCCGCGCAACTTGTGATACGATTGAAATGTTCGATTTTGAATTGTATATACATATGTGTTTTGTTTGCGTGTGCGTTTATCTGTGTAGTTGTGTTGTGTTTATAATTTTGTTATCTTTGAATGACTTGTGTTTTATTGATTAGGATGTCGTTGACTTTGCGCTAGTATTAATTGCATCATAGAGTCAATGCTAACCCGTCGGCTGAGTCTATCGTATAGAATGCGCTCGGAGCGCTGCCTCCATCTCCGATGACGTCCTTGCCGTGGTTCGTCTTCGCAGGAGGCACCCTAAGGATGGAATCAAATTTGAGCCCCCATGAGGGCTGCCCCTTTATCACGGCTGAGTCTCTGTATTTTTGTAATTTGAACCCCCATGAGGGCTGCCCCTTTATCACGGCTGAGTCTCTGTATCCAAGGTGACGCTGTCAAGGCCAGTAGGGCCAACAGCAATTCACATTCCGAAAAAAAAAATCAATGCTATATTGTGTGACCAAACTTTTATTATCACTACATAGTATGAAACAAAGTCGCTTTCTCTGTCCCTATATCCCTATGTATGCTTAAGTCTTTAAAACTACGCAACGGATTTTGATGCGGTTTTTAATAGATAGAGTGATTGAAGAGGAAGGTTTATATGTATAATAACATCCATGAAATAGTGGAGAAAAAAAATTGAGGTTTCTAATGTGATGTCGTAAATAATTACATTAAACGCGTGCGGACCACGGGCAGCAATTAATAAATCAAAACTACTGGATCGATTTTAATCATTTTTTCAGTGAATGGCATAGGCTATATATTTTATACCCGTGAGAAGCCGGAGTGGGCCGCTAGTTTAAAATATTTTAGTTTTTATATAATACTAGCTTTCGCCCACGTTTTGGCGTTCATGAATAACGATTTTTAATGAGGCATATAAGTAGTTCACAAACTTTCATAATCTATTTCAACCCCTCTAAGTTTTGGTCCGCATGATCCCATAAATACTACGGTCTGCATGGTCTGTATTAATTGTCTTCAGAATCTGTTCAGCCGTTAAGGATGAATTTATCGCAAACGGTCAGTCAAAGAAAGAAACAAACTGACACAGTGAGTTTATTTATAGTTTTGGACCCATCGGAGGCCCTTCAACGGGGTAAGTTAGCTACGTTCCCGATTCCCAACAAAACAACAATACTTAATAATACAAAAATGCAAGTGGAATGTCTTTATATAAACTGATAAGCTACGTTATGTTTGTTTACTTTTTTTTAAATAAGTTTATTTTATATGTTATAATGTTAGGTAAAAATGTACAAAATTAATGAATACAAAACATAACAATAACTGGATGAATAATTTATTCTTTTTCGTCCGGCTACGTTTACGCAAGTTTTATTTAAATGTATTATTAATAAATAGTCATAAGGAAAATTATTAAATTGAATGGAATTATTCATAGCAGACGATTAGACTCTGAAATTATTAATACTATTTAATTTAATATAATTTAATATTTGGTACGTGAATTTCCCGTTTAGGTGCATGAGCGCAATGTTGTAAGAGGTGTATCAGACGACTAACGTTTATAAAAATAAATATATGTATCTGCCAAGTACATTGAATTATATATAAAAAAATATTGCATTCATTATTTGCTAATACATACAAAATTGAAAGGTACGCTTTTTGTATCAATTATTTTTAGTAACAGTTATTGAAAGATTTTGTACATTGAAAGAAGAAATTTTTTTTTTTTTTTATGTTAGAAGTTGGCAAACAAGCATACGGCCCACCTGATGGTAAGTGGCTGCCGCAGCCTATGAGCGCTTGCAGCACCATTAGTAGGTGCCACTCACGCGTTGCCAACCTCGAGATATTAGTTCTTAAATCTCGTTCGCCCAGTAATTTCACTAGCGTACAATGCCCTTCAAACCGAAACACAGTAGTGCCTAAGCACTACTATTTGGCAGCAGAATATTGGACACTATGAAATAGAGATAGATTGATGATATCAAATTATGACATTTTTATATAAATCAGTATGAAGCTCCAGTCAATTTGTATCAAAAAGAAAATTAAAGTGAAAATCACTTTTTATACTATATCAGTAAGGAAATGTTTTATTATTTAAAAATTCTTTTAGGTATTTTATCATTTAAAATTAGCCACCAGTCAAATCTTTCTTAGACTTTAGTCTTAAGAATGTTTCCTTAATGACAGATAATGATTTCAAATATAAACGCTTCGAGTTTGACGAGTCTTTATATAAAATGAAATGAAGCACAACTTCTGTCAGTTGAAGGCAAAGTTAGACGCATTCAGCAAACCATTTCATTTGGAATAAATACTCCGCAAAAGCAATTTAAAACAGCAAATACTCATTTTTAATGTTTGCTTCATAAATTGAAGATGAATTTTACTACGCTTTCAATTAACGAAACTTTCTTGTTTTCTTTCTACTAAGTGGATATTAATTATTCAGTAACCCACTTGAAAATAGAGGAGGTCTGCAATTCGTCGTAATATTCTTTTCAATGAATATTATTTGCTTAATCGAAAACGGCTGGACCGATTTGCATTTTTGTCAAGTTATAGTTTCTGGTTTTAAAAGAATTGTAATTGTTATATTAAAACGTTTATGAAATTGGACTATTTTTTCTCAATAATATGTTCGATAAAATATTAATGATTCTTTGAATTTTTCAACGGGTAATATAACTGTGTTTAAATTATATAATACTTAGTTTCGTGTGTATACACGCTTTATTTATAATATAAAGTCGTTACCAAGAACTAAGGGATAAGTAACTACAAGTTTAAGTGACAAGGAACAACAGTGATTAAAGATAGAAATGTGACCCCTGGACCGGGACCCGGATCAAACGTTAAAAACTTATCGACTGTAATTGGTCTCAATGGAACACTTTGTCTTTTAAGCGGCTTTGGGGACCCGAAGTTTAGTACAGCCGCTTACTCGATAAGGTAAAAAGTGTTACAAAACCTACTTATTGGAATATAATCATTATGAAGTCCATTATCAGACTTTTATAATTAATATATTAATATATAATTAATATGTTCATTTTAATTTATACCTTATTTGTACAGTAAATACCAAATGAGTCACTGTTACTTGAAATAAATGATTTTTATTTTTATTTTTTTATAATAATACTAGTTGCGCCCGTGGCTCCTCGTGTGGTGGTATCGATTTTCTTTATTGTAAGGAACCTTAATTCTTTTTCTATCTATCTGCCAGTCCCCCAGTGCCAGTTAAAATTTGTCCAACCGTTTCAGAGATTAGCCGGAACAAGCAGAGAGACAGATAGACAAAAATTTTAAAATTGAATTTTTTTGTAAGTATGAACTTTCATTTAGTGAAAAGCTGTTAATTTGGAATTACAAACAAACACTTCAATTTTATTATTTGTATAAATAAACTTTATACTCTGTATAATAAAATAATATTCAAATTCTTTTCCTTTATACCTATAGTATCACAATTTGTAATAAGATCTTACAAATAAATATATGTTGCGGTCTGGGCGTTTCTCCTTGTGGGTCACCCCACCGTGCCTCGGAGAGCACGTTAAGCTGTGGGTCCCGATTGTTATTATATAAAATCTGATAGTAATCGTTAACTCTTGATAAGTAAATTGCTCTAATCCAATGAGTTACTGGTTTTGTCCTTAAGGTTGCGGTTAAGGGTCACATGTAATCGCTCTGTGTAAAAACTGGTAACCTGTCAAATCCGGATAGGAGTTATAAGCAGACCCCGGGTATTCGTATTATACCGGGAAAAAGGCTAGACACAAGAAGAAGCATATTTACACAACGCTGTCTCGTATTATCACCGCCACATGCAGATGAGAGATGATACCAGAATACAATCAAAACTCGGTGTAACTTTTACGGTCGAAAATTCACCGTGTAACTTTCTGGAATCCCTAAGTAAGCGTTATTTATTTTCCAGCGTCCCTTATCATTAAATCCCTATCTACCTAAATCTTAACGAAGGTTTTCAGTTCCGATGAAAAGCAAAATAGGTGACCCTTAAATATAACGCTATCGGCAAATTTCAGTAATTTATTAATTAGAAGTGCTGAGTATTATTTACCAAATTTGAAAGAATAAGCATTTTCTTTCTTTAATAATTCATCCTGCATTATAAGGGGTCGAGACAATCACAATCAAACAAAGACTAAAGACATATCCGGCGACGGGACGTCACGAACCCATCTCCCGCTGTTGGGATAGTCTCTGCAACAGCAGAGATTATTTCACCAGTCCAATCAGTCACACTGGTGGTAAGTCTTTTGTTGCAAGAGGCCACCTAGGTAGGTACCACCGCAGTGTCAAATATTCTACCGCTAAGCAGTAGTGTCTTTGGCATTACTGTGTTTCGGTTTGAAGGGCACTGTAGGCTAGTGAAATTACTGGGTCAATGCTATAAATTTAAGAACCAATATTTCGAGGTTGGCAACGCGAGAGTGACACCTACAAATGGCGTTGCAAGCGCTCATACGGCAACTGCTTACCATCAAGTAGGCCATATGCTTGCTTGAAAACTTAGTAACATAAAAAAGACACATATATCTTACCAAAGAGGCATTTTTGATGTTGTCTCACTATTTTTGGTTTAAATTTCTTGCTGAAAAGTGTAGGTTATTAAGAAAACTTTGTGTTGCGGAAACATACTTCCGTCAATTATTTGTACCTTGTTGTGCTCCTCGATCGATCACTGCAGTTTCACTAACACCGCTCAGTCAACAGCTCTTTTACGTTATAGTTAGATTTCGTTTCCCAATGTCAATTGATTTACTTCGGAGCGTAACACCACCATGATGGAAGGCTGCTACACGAAATTATCTATATTATATCTACAGTCAACTGCTCATATTATTATTATTATGTTTCTTTATATAAGCGTTTAATTTAAAATTGTTGTACTGTTATCTAAACTAAACGCATTTTGTAAGTAGTCTTGAAAATGAAAGTTTAGTGTGATAAACATTTACGAAAAAACAGACAACTCAAATTTTCTTGTGTTTAAAGACTAACAACTATTAAAAGTAAAAGTATGTGTAAATCCAATAAATTAGGAACATTAACGCATGCTCAAGGTCGTAAACCATTTTCTGAGATAATTATACGTCATTAAACCTTTATACAGCCATTTAGTAAGGCAATAAAATAAACATAACTGTTTCATACATACAATTTATTGCTTGACTGCTATTATACACAATAAAATCTCAAACAACATTTGTAACGACGAAAACGAGACGCACTTGCGTAGACTAAACGAGGCACTGAGAGACAGGAATCACAGATCGAGAGAGCTTAGAAGATAGATGTACATCAATATAGGAAGCTAGAGGGAGGGGGGCGAGGGGAGGGAGCCGGACGAGCTAGGCGAGGGTGGAATGCACCCAGTGCTGCCTCGTTTGTAGACGAAGGTCTCTCCTCCCGTACCCTCAGCTGTGGAATGCGCCAGGCAGTACAAGCCGCTGTCAGCGCATGTCTGTTCAGCAACCAATACGCTGCTGCGTTTAGTGCTGAATGAGCATGACCCAGCAGCAAAGCGTACTGCGATAAGACTGTTGGAGCGTTCAACCCAAACGTGCTGCATATTATGATCGCTGCATGAGGACACCAACATGCGGCAAATATAGCAGCAATTCCGATCAATACATTGCCGAGACGTCTTCTTGATCGCAATGTTGATGTCGCTGGCTGTGGGCCGAGAAGACTAGGCTGTAGTTTCTTCGCTCTGAGATCACCAACGTCAACGGCATCACGACGCTCTCTTGCACCGACACCGGCTACAATTATCACGTGTGTCGGTCGACGTATGAGTGGAACTGGTAGAGGTAGTTCTCCATGTGCAGCTCTTGCGGTAAGAGATAGAGCTGTTAGTTTGACTCTGACGGACCAATGGCATCGTGTCACGACTGCGACTGGTACGCAATAGGTGACAATAGCGTGCGCTGCGGCCAATGGCGGACAGGATAAACAGGTTGCTATCATTGTGACCGCTCCTGTAAAAGAAAACCTAGTTATTGTGAAATGTTAACGCTCTTAACTAATCTATCTTTTTTGTTTATAATAATTAAAAATACTGGGAAGTATTCTGAATATTCTTTTACTAATATATACGTATATTATACATAAACCGTAATATGTCTTACTTAAAATAAAAAATAAAAAATAAAATAATGATAGTTAGGGAATTCGAAATTTTTCTAAATCAAATAACAATAATAAGCAACTCTTGACTGCTATATCCGCATGCTCTGACCAATCGGTTGGATTTGTGTGAAAATAATGTTCTATATTATAAAGACTTCTTATTTTTGAAACATCTCTAAACGTAGGCGACGTCAGGCAAAATCGTACTACAGGCAGGCAAAATCTAATTGCAAATGATTTTATAATCCTCAATAAATCTTCTATTGTTTCGCTTACCAAGCAATAAAGCTGACATCCAAACAAGACCCACAGCTAAGAATGGCCTCGCGCACAGGGAGCCGCGTCCGCGTCGCACCGCTCCACATCTGTCTGCTGCTATTGCCACTAAAGATAGGGTGCTTGCTGCTACTGGAAATGACTGCAAATAAAACGTTATCGGCAACATTATTAGACGACCTTACGACAACCCCCATTCTTTAGAGTAAAGAATCGTTTTCGGATAAGATTAATTCTTTTGTAAAGGGATGTTTTTTTGATGTTTTCGCAGAGTTTAGTATACGACCTTTTTAAGTATTATAATTCCATGGTAGTTCAAAATGCTTTTGCTAAGTCTATCAGCTAAGCTACAACACCGTTCAATTGCACTTTACCAAATTAGCATTTTTAAAATGGCATTACTGAACAGCACAAAATAGTTTTTTTTTTTGTTTTAACTATTATAATATATCTTTATTTAATGTTAATGCCATGGGGCGTTAGTGTCACAAAAAATGTAAAAGATTTTATACCCCGACTCATTGCCTCAACAGTTGACAGGGCTGGTTGATTTTTCGCCTAAAGAATCGCGATTGTACTCTAGCGGGGAAATGCATTCTTGCCACCATTCCCCGTGGACATGATTTGTACAGTTTTATTTGAAAATATAGTTAGGATTGAATTGTAAATATTTAAAGTTAATCCCTACCTCAATATAATGTGTGACATGGCAAGGCAAATGGTGTATCCTCGCAGCTCTCGTGGCAACCAGAGGTGCACTTGCAGCACAGACAAGAAGATCAGCAGCGCATGCGCTTAAGAGTTGTGGAGTGCGGAGACGGGAGGCGCCGCTGGACGCGAGAGCTGCCATAAGACTTACATTACCTGCATAAAAAATAATGATCTATTTATAAGATATAAACTCAATAAGGGAATTCGAATAACCACACCAGCTTGGCAACTAACAAGTCCGATTATGATAAATGTAATTTTGCATTTTAATCTATCAAAATAATTAGATATTATAAAACAACAATCCCACAACAATCTGTGTCTGTTCGCAATAAACTCAAAAAATATTGAACGGATTTTCATAGAGTTTTTAAACAGAGTGTGTTATTAAGAAGGTTTATGTGTACAAATTTTTAATATTTTGTTTAGATTGGTTAAAATACAACGATTATTGTTGAAAATATTAAGCCATATGGCAAATATTGGGCGGGTTTGCTAGTATGTTAAAAAAATATATGGGACTAATTTTGGGTCATTGTTTTTTATGTATACTTTTTAATTTCCCTTACCAATAATACCAATGATAGAGACAAGTACGTAGAGTGTAAGGAGTATGGCTATGTGCGCCTGCGCACGCGACTCCCCAGCGCCCTCCTCCGTAGTGTTATTGTACATCACGCCGCATCACTGGCTACTGGAACAAATAATATTTTGTTTATATTTATCAGAAGCATGGGAACCATTATATTTTCAGTATAAAGATCGTTTTTGTGATAAGGAAACGCCGGAAGGTTCGATTCAAAGGGCACATTTTTTTTATTGTCTACGGTTCGCCTGATGGTAATCAGTCACCGTAACGCTTGCGATACTTGGAGTGAAATAAGTGCTTTGCCAACCTAAGAGATGGGAGATTGGTCCTCCGGCGCTCGAAACACAACACTACCTACTGATACTGTGATTTTACGCAGATTTTCTGTGAGAGGGGAGGGAGGAGAGAGTACTTCCCCAATCGAGTCGGTCCCTTTGTTTTGGGGAAAGCAAGGCTCTACTACTATTTATATTCTTTTTCCATTAATACCGGTATTTTACCCGACTGTCCTTATAACTTATTATTACCCAGATTTGACAAGTAACTAGTTTTTGCACAGAGCAATTGCCATCTTACCTCCGCAACCCTATGGGCGAATCAGTAACTCGTTAGGTAAGAACAAATTACCTATAAAGAGTTAACGATTATTAACAACGGGGACCGACAGTTTAACGTGCTCTCCGAAGCACGGTGGGGTAGACCCATATGGACAAACGCCGCAACGAGACAGATATTAATAACATCAATACAAATATTTGACCCGAGCGGAATAGAACCAGCAACTCGCTCGCTACGAGTACCAACGCGCCATAGCGGTCGTTCGCTCTATTACCCTTTATATAAGGTAATAATTAAAATTCTTGTTTCGGTCTGGGCGTTTGTCCGTGTGGGTCCCCCCACCGTGCGTCGGAGGGCACTTTAGCTGTCGGTCCCGGTTATTATCAACAGCATCTAATAATAATCGTTAACTCTTGATAAGTAAATTGCTCTTATCCAATGAGTTACTGGTTCGCCCTTAGGGTTGCGGAGGTCAGATGACAATCGCTCCGTGTAAAAGCTAGTAACCTGTCAAATCCGGATAAGAGTAATAAGCAGACCCTGGGAATAATGCTAGGATGAAGAAGGTAAGGTAATAAATACTACGACTGAATTTAAGGTAGAAAGTAATTTATGTTAATAATCCAACCGCTACCTAAATATCAAATTTTACACCACATAAATTACACGATCTTATATTTCGCCTAAAACAATTTCTAACAGGGTATAACAGGCCTCAGCAACGCGAGACTGTTCATACGAGTCTAATTAATTTGAAGGGTAACACCGCTTTTGACAGCGGAATAAATTTCTACAAAATGTTTGAGTCTATATTAAAAATACCTTGACTTCCCGATCCCGATGGACTTGAAGTAATACTACATACACACACACACAGAGATAATATTTACGTGAAGGTTTTTTATCTACCCTGGGGCCAAACGACTCTACCCTTCCTGATGATGAGTAGAAATAGAGTCTAAACGTAAAGGCATTGTAGTTGTAGAGCCATGCTTCTCCCAGCACAAATGCGCTGAATCGACGGGAGAAGTACTACCTTCTCACAAAAATTCGGCGTAAAGTAACAGTATCATTAGGTACTGTTTTATTTCGTGCAATGAGTGAGAGCGGAGGCCCAATCTCCCACCCCTTCTGTATTTCTTTTTTTCCCTCCTCATCACTTCCCTCGTATCCGCCCCTTCAAGTGTTGCAAGCGTTCATAGGTTGCATTGATTGCCTACCATCAGGCGCACCATATGCTTGTTTGCCAACCATCATGAATAAAAAAAGGTGGCTTTTGTATCGTACCTTCGTCCTCCGGTGCTTAAGGTACCTCCCTTTTTTTGTTCTCATCCTTTTCCCCCTAGGGAAAAGCTTTTTACCTCTAGGGTTGGTACTTCAAATATCGCAAGCGTTCATAGGTTGCAGTGAATACCTACCATCAGGTGGACCGTATGCATGTTTGCCAATCGCCATGAAATGAAAATAGGTGGCTAATGCGGTTACAGAAGTAGAATATTAAAAGAACTTTCACGAAAATTATTTCCAGAAGCTATGTTTAGATTTTTTTAGTCGTATTATCTGATAGATTTTTATCATAACTTGATTATAACTTTATTGATAACTTTTTTAAATTACATATTTTTTTAAATACAAGCTTAGCTTAGTTATATAGTATACTACATTCATGGATATTTAGAGGAACGCAAAAAAGGTAGAATATCATGAAATAAGTTATTATTTACTGGCTGCCTATACCAGTATTTTGTAATTTAAAAAAAGAAGAATTTCAATAGAATTTAGTTACAACTTTCATTTGTTTTTTCTGGCTTATAGAATAATCTTGAAATAAACATGTTGTGTTTAACAATCATAACCAATGAATGAGCTATTTAACTGATTTTTTTTCTAACAAAAACGTATACCAATGGTGGCTAGAACACATTACCATAGGTTGAAGTGACAATATATATATATATATACTATTTTAATCATAAGCTCCAATTCTATCTTCTTGTTTCCTCTTGCTCTCCATTTAAGGTGGCAATATATGGTTATCTCTTTTAGTTTTTACATTTGGTTGCTTATAAAAAATGTAGATTTTCGTAAGAATTATAATCGTAAAGGTTGCATTAAAAATTATTATTCACTTGGGCTCTACCGCGATCACAAGCTAGTGAGATAATAAAATTAAAAATTAAAGATGCATTTTTTTCTATTTGTATTTTAAACTGTTTAGAACGAGTCAAACCTAAAAAAGTTTGCTCAAATATTTTCAAACTGTAGTCCATCCATTTACGTTATTTAAACTGTAACTTAGCAAACATAAACGAGAAAAAACACCGCTGAAGTGAGTGGCATGAATGGTTCAATTTAAACTTTATTACCAGGCAATAAGGACTGAGATTTTTAGTTCTAATAAAAGGAAAAAGTTTGAAAGCCATTACGGGATAGTCGAGTCTAGACGATGTTATTAAGTTCCAAGACTTGCAAGCACTTTGTCCCTTTATTTCCTTCTAATTTTCAAGCAACGGAACTTCTTGGGAAGTTAACGATATATTTAGATGTCAGACTTAGGAACTGGAGGTCTACTATAAACTTTTAGTAACAATTCTATTGCTATCTAAATTAATTCTGACAGTAAAACGATTCAGATTTATATGTGCACATTTAAATATAGTATATGTCATGGTAAGAAATAACGATGTAGCTCATTTTAGGTTATCATTTGAATCACAATAGAGTTCATGGTAGGCCCCCTAAATTCAATAAAATACCTGTGTTCATACCTTGATGAAAAATTCGTTTTTAGTCCCTGGTAGAAGGGAAAAGATATCCGATGTTCTCCCGGTAAGATGACACTAATAAACTTTTTTTTTTCCAATGTTGGCTTTTAGTTGTGTCCTGTAGGCACTTATTATC
The DNA here is from genome assembly GCA_023373885.1 of Hestina assimilis. Classification (NCBI taxonomy): domain Eukaryota; kingdom Metazoa; phylum Arthropoda; class Insecta; order Lepidoptera; family Nymphalidae; genus Hestina; species Hestina assimilis. Next base: position 3,052,037 of record CM041740.1, on the reverse strand, counting down.
TCGCCAATGACACGTAGGATGGAGACGACACGTAGGATGGAGACGACACGAAGGAGATTGATCAATGCGGATGAGACTACAAACTAATATAAGTATCTGACCGGTGAGATAGAAGAAGTAGTAAGTCCTTAACCTCAACTAAGATTGATAATAAAACTAAAGAAAAATCCAACTATTTACACTAATAAATCAACAGAAAATATGAAATGATATGACACAATCTCTCTGACACGTGCGTTCCCGCCATCAAAAACTTACTTTACCTCATGGTAACCTAGCAACTGTATGTTTATCCCTCGTACCAGGGACTAAAATCGAAGTCTTCATCGTAGAAAGGAAATTGTATATGCACCACGGGATAGAGAAAAGTAGGACATTGCCACCCGCGATTGTACTTGATAATAATGCAAGGGTGTGAATGCCCTTCTTTTCTCCCTAGATGCGTAATGTACTATTTTCGAATGTGACAGCTCTTCTTTAGTTTAATTATAATGTTAGATTAAGTTAACGAGGTGTTTTTATTTATAGACAACAATTAAAATATAATATAAAATTTTCATTGCTGATTTGGTGAACAGACGAAAAGACTATCATTTTACTAAATTATATCTGTTAAATATCAATTATTGATTTTATTGTTTAATTTTAATTAAAATTTTCAAGAAGTTTTTTTATTTTTACCATCGCCTTTTTCATTTTGGTCGGCATTTTGTTCTATTACGTTTACCTTTATAAAAAAAAGTTAAGTAATAGCTAGTATAATTAATTTAACGTAATAAAAAAATTCAAGAGAATCTTTAGCAACACTTGCGACATTGCGGAGACCTCTCAATTAACCTGGCGTCGTTAATGTAAGCCGCTGCGGCGAAGAGAAAGTGCTCCAATTATAACCCGGCTAAATTTACATACCTACCGTAAGAAAGTACTTCCACTTAACTTACCCATCTATTTAATTTGTTAGGATCACGTTCAATTATAAGACGGCTCTTTTAAAGCGTTATTCCTAAGATACTTCTGCAATATAAAGTATAACCGTTTTCATTTGTTAGTTTAATATTAAATTTCTATATGGCGAGTAACTTTAATGCTCTACGTATAAGCTCCGATAGCCGTGATCGTCTAGTGGTTAGGACCCTACGTTGTGGCCGTAGTAACCCAGGTTCGAATCCTGGTCACGGCAGCTAATAGCTGTCATGGCGGAGCTAATTTTTTTTTCAGCTATACTTGAATAAATATTTTTAATATACTTATATAAAACCTTTTTTTAACTTTATTTTTTTAGAAGTATGGGCTTAAAAGCTTATATAAACTAATTAAGCATTCCAAAGGTCACATAAACCCTTTTTTGTTAGCCTTAATTTAAATAACTTTAGGTAGAAGTATTTACTCAAGCTAACGTCAGGTTTAATTATTTTATTTGTCGAATGTACATTTAAGCCGCGAATTTAGAGTGGACAAGCCGGATATTTATTACACTAGTTGCACCCTGCGATTTTACACGCTTGTATCGCGTTCACGGAGATGTATAGGGTTAAAATTATCTTATATATCAATTTAGGGTCTGGTCTATTCAGACTATTTCAAAGTTACATGAATATAAAAACCCATTTTATCTTTTAAAGACTTCGGTCCACGAATTTTTAAAGGGTGTTTCTCAATTTATTAAGCGGCGTCGGGACGTGACGAACCCATCGCCTGTTGGGATAATCTCTGCTGTGGCACAGATTATTCCACCAGTGCAATCAGGCACACTGGTGGTAAGTAGGTCTGTTGTTGCAAGGGGCCGGCTAAGTAGGTACCACCGCAGTGTCAAATATTCTACCGCCAAATAGAAGTGCTTAAGCATTACTGTGTATTGGTTTGAAGGGCACTGTAGTGAAATTACTGAGCAAAGTAGATTCAAAAACCAATATCTCGAGGTTGGCAACGCGTGAGTGGCACCTACTAATGGTGTTGCGCGCGCTCATAGGGTACGGTAACCGCTTACCATCAGATGGGCCGTATGCTTGCTTGCCAACTTATAACATAAAAAAAGAAAACAATACAATGACGTCACTAAAATAAAGACATACAGAAAATCACTCAGGAACCTAACATTTTAACGGGATAAAAACTACTGCATCTGTTAATTCAGATATTGTGTGATAAATTTCATCCAAATCCGTTCCACTCTCTTTTTCTTGATTGAGTTACAAACATCAACATATACAAGCTTTTAAATTTATTATATTAGAATGAGACTCGTAGTGTGAATCCGCTTGATCCAGGAGTCATAATTTCATTTAACGTAATAGCAGTATCCTTCGTTATAGTTCATGGCCTTATCCCGGACCCTTGTAAGTGAATCCCGCGGGACCGGCAATGCAAGGTCGAAGAAATGAACGAAATTTTATCAAGGGAATGACACCGCTGGGATTGTCAATCTACTGTCTCAGGTTATAAGGCTTGGATTTTGAAAAAACTTGTATATTTGGTTTGAAAAAATAGCTTACGAAAAGTATCCATCGTTTTATATTATTATATTTTATCGCTAAGGGAATTTTAGGTGGTTGAGATGTGCAAGTCAACTTAATTTGGTTAAAATCTGATTGTATTACACTTTTTTTTTACACACGCAACGTGATTAGGATAGTGATATTCTGTGTCGGGGGTCCAGAAACGTTAATAATGATAAGGACAAACACACCCAGACCGGAAAACATGCCTGTATGGTCAATGCAAACGTCTGCTCCGAGCGGGAATCGAACCCGCAACCTATGGCGCTTTAAGGCAGGTTTACTTGCGCCACAACGTCGTCACTCATCACATTGATCACTGGTTTTTGTTTTTGTTCCTATCCCCACTGTCGCTTTTAATTATGCGACAATCTTTCTTATTAATATCTCGCTGTGCGCTCACTGATCAGACGCCGGTTGTGCATTTAGAACCTAACATAATCTTAGAGGCCTATACGGGCGACTTAGATCACTCTGTCACTAGGCCACTAACAACACGATAAGAAGAAGAATAAAAGACTTCGCCTAGGTATCTCATTGCATCTATTACCGCAGTGTAAAATATTATACCGCAAAGCAGTGATGTGATTGTCATTATTGTATTATGGTTAGAAGAACACTGTAGCATTAAAATACTGGCCAAAGGAGATTTAAGAAATTATATCTCGCGATTGGCAACGTAAGTGACATCTACAAAACGAAATCTAAGGAAAGTTAATTGCATAATTATCAGATGTTTTTTTTTTATTTCATGTCGGTTGGTAAACAAGCATGTTGTCCTCCTCATGGTAAGCAGTCACCGCAGCCTATAAAGCGCTATACTTAAAGACTCACATGCGTGTTACCAACCCGAGGGATGGGAGGGAAGGTATAAAGAGAAAAGAAAGGGTACAGAGGGGGTGGGAGATTGGCCCTCCCGTACTCTCACTCGTCGAACGAAACGCACCAGTATTTTGTTATTTTACGCCGATTTTCTGTGAGAAGGTAGTACAAAATAAGATTTTATTGAAATTCATGTTAGAAAAAGTATAAAAGAAAAATTATTTTGTCGAAAGCTACAATTTTAAATCGCTCAGAGCAATTTATTTGTGGCTGTGATAAAGTAAATTCATTTTGGTATATTCATAAGACCGACGAAACTTTTATGAAGTTTGGAACGTGTTGGAATTTATGATGAAACGGACAAAAAATAAAGTTATATTTTCACCATAAAGAAGAATAAAGAAGAATTCACCATAATAAAGAAGGTTGTCGATTCGACTGATTTTTTTGTGTGAATGTTAACTTTGTAAATACTACAGCGCCCTCTCCAAGAACTCATCGTAGTTCTACATTAGGAACGCAGTCATACGCTGACTTTATTAGGTTGTTTTGCACAACATAATCGAAGTTCTATGACATTGTGCTTATATGAATGTATTGGTTCATATTACATGTAAGGCTACGTTAGATTGGAATTATATATTCAATGCATGAATGTATAAATAATTAAATCCGTTACACAATCACGTACAACTCAACGAATTTGAATAAAATTTTGTAGTAATTTAGGATATAGATCAAATGAAAACGTAGGATTTACATTCGTTTGATTTTGCATATTTATTGCGATTAAATAATTTCAAAATTATCATCCGCCAGCGGCTTCGCTCGCTTGAATAACGATTTTAATAGAAATTTTGAAACCCCATTTCAAACCTTCCAGGGTGAAATTGAAGAAAATGTTAAAACACGTGTTTCTTTATTTATGTTAAGTTTCATGCTTCTAGCATCATAAATAACAGACTTTCTTTAGAAACTTTCAACCTTTTTTCACTCCTTCGGGGATGGAATTTTACGAAACATTGAAGTAACTATTTATTCATCTTTAATTTTTAACTTTAAAAAAATCATGATTTTAGTTTTAAAAATGACGGAAAAACTTTCAACCCTTTTTTTCAAAGTTTTTATCTCCTTAATTTGAATACATTCTTTATTAATCCTTCAATTAATCGTCCGAAATTTTTCATGGCAGATTTTTTCATGCCTTACTTCAAACTAACAATTTCAATTCCTGATAACTTTTCATAATAAACGTACAGTTCGCTTCAGAAATGATAATGAAAAACAATACAGAGCATCGGAGTGTCGAGAACAAAAGTAATAAAACAAAGTACTGAACATAAAAGTGCAATAACGATGTTAATTAATTAAATTCTGTATGATAAAAGCTTAGGTTATTTCAGAATATTTCGCTACAATTTACGGAATTTTATATTGTGTATGAGTTTGTATATATTCGTGTTTGAGTTTGTATGTTTGTGTGCGTGTGTATGAGTGTGTATGAGAATGTTTTATTAATACAACAAAGTTCGGAACTACCTTAAATAGACCTAATATAATTATCGTCTTCTTCTTCTTCTTAGCATTGTTCGCGGTGTTACTAAGGGTCTGCTTATTATATTCTTATCCGGATTTGACGGCTTACTAGTTTTTACACAGAGAGATTGTCATCTGACCTCCGTAACCCTAAGGGTGAACTATCAAGAGCTAACAACAGATTAACCTGAAGACCGAAACAGATATTTATAACAAACATCTGATCTGAGCGGGAATCAAACCAATGACTGTCCAGACTCAAAGCAGGCTCGTTACCACCACGCCATCTATATAATTATATACTAAAATAGAAGTGAGAGCGTCACAAACAAACTCACTTTCGTATATATATTAAGTTAGGATTTATCTTCACTTTACGAATGATAAAGTTATATTTTAAGACTTAATATGAGAAAAGGTTACCATTAATCTTTGAATCAATTTGACGGGTTAATATTTAATTAGAAGGCCATTGTCAATCAGGAAACACGTGTAAGTATCTTACCGTTTATCTACATACATATATTAACACGGATGGAGTGCGAAGTTACAAAGCTATAGTATCTGAAGCATGAATAATAGATGAGCCTTCATTCGAGCAAATCCCTTGCCAATATCTCATCTACTTTAGTAAAAAGTGTGATTGAATAAAAGCTTTGGTTGTGAAGCTTAAAATAAAAGATGGTAGAAGAGACGACACGAGAATTGCAGAGTTTCATATTTTTAAACGTTGGTAAACGGATTTACGCGCACCCCTATAAGTAGTGGTGGTGTGGGACTCACCGCTCGCTAATCGAGCTAAGTACTACCCATAAAATTCAACGAACCGCCTTGCGCAATAGTGGGACGCCTCGGATTCGCTTGCGCAATCAAACGCGACCCGATCATCAATGTAGGGAGCCCTAGAGCCCCTCCACAGAGACTAACTTTTTAATCTTGACCTCCTTGAGCTGGCGTACAACAAGCTACAAGCTTAATGATCTACCTAAGGTATATTTACACAAAAATTTAGATACGAATATGAATGGTTGGCGTTGACCATAAGACGCTCATAGCCGTATGCGCTCACTGATGAGTAAACGATCGGTGGCGTAAGCAACTTTAGGCGCGGTCAGTCAATGGATGGGTGGTGTTTCAACTGAGCGTCTCCGTGCTTTGGAGGGCACGAAAAAAAAGTCGGTACTGGCTGTTATCAATTTGATATAGTCGAAAAGTCAAGTCAGAGGCTTATATGGGCGACTTGAACAACTATGACACTAGATTGGCCACTGACCACTCGAAAGAATAAGATGAACCATAGGTAATTATAATATAAGTAGAGTTGATTAGTATCATTGTGAAGATTTCGGGAGAAGGCGTGTATGCAAATAAAACCACGGGCAATGTAGTTTGTTACGTTCCCACGTCTCGCGGATTCAAGGAAATAGCAGACCACCGGGTTTTCGCCGTAATAACCATTTTATCGGAAAGTGCAAAAGTGTTTAGTAAGAGTTCACCGTATTGGTTTAAATTGTTATAAATGTTTAATTCTAATTTACGATATTGCTTTAATTTTATATTCACTCTTGTCTCTCACATCGAGCAAGCAGTACTAGTTTTAAGTTTAGCATGTAATTTCATTATTAAGTAATTAAAGTAATATTAAGTAATTTTGGTTTTTTGGACCCTCCGCTGTCGTCGTACATAATTAGTTAAATAATATTTAGCATTTATTTGTGTCAGAATATTTTCCAATACAAAACATATTTGAATAGAGGTGACAGAATTCTGAATTGTATATAAATTTGAACAATGTTAAATAATAAACATGGCTGACAAGTCATCTGATTAATATTCAAAATGCTTTTCGGGACATTAACGACAACTAATTGAATTATAATTATTCATGCACATTATTATTATTGAAGCAGTAATTATTATATCCTATTACAGTTTTAGGAACATAATCAACATGTATTGAATTCACACCGGGCCTGGGAGAGCACGTTAAGCTGTCGGTCCCGGTTGTTATCATAACATCTGATAATAATCGTTAACTCTTGATAGGTAATTTGCTCTTATCAAACGGTTCAACCATGAAAGTTTTTTTTTAAAACGCTAAACAGCCATCATACAGTTATAATATCCTGTGTCAGGGGTCCGGAAACATACACAATGACTAGGAGAAACACACCCAGACCAGAAATCATGCATGTATGTTCAATACAAACATTTGCTCCGAGCGGGAATCGAACTTGCGACCTGTGGCGAATCGTTACCGCTGCGTGACAATGTCGTCTCATGTTGCCGATGAAAGCTGGTGAGTTGGTTGAAAACTTTCAAACAAAAAGACAAAGAGGTATACTTATAGTAAAACTGTAGGTAGGTACATAATATCTTAATAGACCTAGACCTTCATAGACCTTCATAGACCTATATACTATAGACAGGCCCTTCCATACAAACATAATGTCAAAGACTTGCTGGTGCTCCTTCGTAAATTCAACAATTTAAGCTTGCAACATAATCGAATGAATACTAAATTCGTTCCGTTGAGTTGTTGTTGACCAACATTGGAGTTAGTCACACATTAAAGCATTTAACGATGGAGCACCAGCAAGACTATGATTTTGTCTTGGAAGAGCCTCCCTTTCTTCCTAGCATTATTCCCGGTCCCAGGGTCTGCTTATACTCTTATCTTGATTGGTTGCTAGTTTTAACAGACAGCCATTGCCATTTGACTTCTGTTACCCAAAGGGCGAACCAGTTACTCATTGGATAAGAGATAAGATAATAAATTATAAGGCTAATCTTCTTATTGTCGTGAGAACAAAGCTTAAAAGGTGAAATACTGGATAATTATATCATTGACTTATTGTCTCCATAGGTGATAGGAGGGCTGGTTCATTTTTGCCTAGCCTTTTTCAGATTCAGCGGGAAAATGTAGCTAGCATTCTTGATACTATTCCCCATGGACATGATTTTTACAATTGTCATTATTTGTAAATATAGTTAATATTAAATTGTAAATATGTTGTTATAAAATATTTAAGTCAGTTAATAAAATACCATCAATATCAAAATAATTTATTTAAATTGCATTCACGTATTCCGATCAGTTGAGCTGTGTAATCAATCAGCGGCGCGGCGTGAACTGTGGGACATTATTATCTTTGTTATGAAATATTTTACAACCATATTAAATAAAACCTCTATACTATAACGGATTCGATAAATCGAGTTGACTGGTTTCAGCATGAACAAAGTAAAGCTGAGGATTACTGTACAGTCATAAATAATTGTACTAAAATTAAAATACAAACAGAGCCCTGATATTATATTGTTACGGACTGGGGTTCACGGATTTGGAAATAAGCACCTGATGGCTCTCAATAAGACTTTATAAGGATCTTCTAGATTGCACAACAGAACTTCACAAATCACAGGTCCTAACCAAAGGTCAACCATAGTCCAAAAGAATAGCCGAGGTTACTGGTTTTTGCACTTAGTCACTTTGCTCAGATCTGAATGGCTCAGTTGACGTGCCCTGCCGCTTATATAGTGGGGAACACGGGGTTGAGAAAGTTCCTTCCACGGAATGTTATACGGTACCTTTCGAGAACACATCTCTCTAGAACCTACGCGAATGAAGCAAACAAACAGAAACGGCAGCAAGCGATTTTGAACCCTATTCCCTGGTGATAGGGTTCACTGTAACAATATATTTCGACAATTAACAAGTAGCCGGTGAGATTAAATTTTGAGTTGAGATTTTACAATTTCACTACGGCAAACGTGATGGCCTTATGAAGGATTAGCTATTGAACCTGCAACACTCGCGTTAACAGATACCGACCCATCTATCATTTAGATATTGATATAGGTATCTATTGGAGATATTTATAAAAAAAGTTAGTAGGTTATGTAAAAATGTCCATGACACGAAATCAACAATTGAACTTTTCTCCGTCCGTTTATTTGATTGAGTACCATCGAAAAACATTTAAGCGGATCCAAAAAGTTTGATAACACTCCAACTCTGATTATCCCTGTTGATCTGGCAAAAAACGAAATTTATACAAAAAAGTCCGCCATTGAATAAGCCCATGTAAATCAAAAAATATATGTGAATTATGATGAATCTGTATTTATGTCTATGAGTCTGTATTTATATCTATGTTCACAGGATATAGGTAGAATGAAAAATATAATAGTGATCCTATTGTTGTAATAGTAGCTGAGGTAAAGAAAATAAAGATTAAACAACTGAATCGAACTGGTCAAGCAAATCGTTTTTGTCTGGAACGCAAATAAAACCTATTTCTATGCCTTAAAGTCAAAAGGTCATCAGATCATTACATATATCCCATATATGTAATAAACAGAGATATACACTCTATCTAAAAGCATGCAATAAAAATAATCACGAAATTCTATCTTCCTTTTTGCAGAAACCTTTTTTAAGCAAAAAAAAAATCCAAAAAAGAAAATATAAAAACTATGAGGAAAGCTTAAACCACAAGAGTTAAAATTAAAAACTTTTTTCCGACATAAGATAGATAGATTATACATTAAAATGTTAGCATCAGATGTTATTCAATAAAAGCAATATGAGAGGCAATACACTTTCGGCTCTCAATTAACGTAACGTAGCATACGCTGCCACATTGTTATCGTTTCGATAGAATCAATAACTTCACATGCTCTAACAATGTTCGTTGAAAGGGTGGTTTTATACTCCACGATAACTGTACGACACGATGTTGGCTAAACAGTAAAACAGTTGATGTGAAATGCTTTAGTAGGTGAATAATAGAAATGGTAGAATTTAATGTTTATTGATCGATAGTAGAGCTGGTTGCTGTTGACTTCTATCGTATCTGTCATTGTGTGATTCAAGGGATCATGGATGGACGTATTTTGAGACAGTGCCTATGGCGACTGAGACACTGAATGATAAAAATATTAAGGCACACGTACATCGACCACGCAGATCTTAATTTAGCGGATTCTCCTCTCACTAGATCAGGAGTGGCAGTCAGCCAGTCAGCAAAGTCAGCAGTCGAGACAGTGGTAGGAATGATGCAGAAGTAGAAAGTGAACATTTAATTTTTGGACGCTTTTACACCGATCGACACATATGGATACATATATGATATGATTCGGTAAGATGTTACTTTTTCGGTCGACCTCTATATATTGAATATAATTTGAATCTACTGCTGATGATTCGAATTTAGAGTCTGAGCCATAGGCTAAAACAAGTCTACTTTCTATATAATATAGATGTAAAAAGGCTAATGATTTAAAGGAAAAATGTGTTAGTACAAATGAGAGCTGAAAAGAGAAAGTTTTAAACTTGTTCCAATAAATTAGAAGTAGGAACAGCAGATATTATTCCACCAGTGCAATCAGTCACACTAGTGGTAGGTCTTTTATTGCAAGAGGCCGGCTAGGCCGACCTCTGTGTCAAATATTCTACCGCAAAGCAATAGTCTTTTGCATTACTCTGTTTCGGTTTGAAGGGCACTGTAGGCTAGTGAAATTACTGGTCAAAAGAGATTTAAAAACCAATATCTCGAGGTTGGCAACTGACACCTACTAATGGTGTTGTACGTAGTTATAGACTACGGCAATCGCTTACCATCAGGTGGGCCGCATGCTGGCCTGTCAACTTAGTAACATAATCATCATCACTGCATCGTATCTGTGTAGAAAAATGTCGTAATGGTATTCACGTATTATAAAGTTCTTTATTTCATCTCACTCACAGAGCTACAGTAACTTTTAGCTCTCGCGTTATTCCACCCTCGTTCTATTACATTGATCCGATGTGATGATTGCGTATCAAAAATTCTTTCGCGCTCGAGCCATTGATTCTTTGCCACTAGTAAATAGAACCATTTAATACCAAGTCGTACAGAGGAATCTTAGAATTTATATTGGAAATTACGCCATCATCTGAACGACAAAAATTATTTAACTTCTTAAGTTTACAGCTTCCATACTGATGTACCGATTGTGTAGATGTTCCACTATTATATTCAGGTGTAAAATGATAATGGTTTTAGAAATCTTGTTAGTGGTTTCCTTTCAAATATGGATGACCAGTATTTCTTTACCTAGTGTCAGAGTTGTTCAGGTCGCCCGTAGGCCTCTGACTTGACTTTTTGACTGTTGTCCAACTGTCAACAGCCGCGACCGACTTTTTACGTGCCCTCCGAAGCACGGACACGCTCGGTTGAAATACCACTATGCGGTCACCCATCCAGTGACTGACCGTGCCTAAAGTTGCTTAATCTACCGATCGTTTACCGATTCGTTTACTCTGCTATGAGCGTCTCATTTCTGACATGTAACTTATTTACACTACGGGCTTAATATAATATTATACTACTTAAAGTATTATACTTCTAAATGACCAACGTCTACCAACTTTGGTATATATCTGGTACTTATATATAATGCTATCGCTTTATGTCTCTTTATCCTCTTTAGGGTTCCGTACTCTATTTGTAAGTTTTCACTATCCGTGCGTCCGTCTGTCGGCGGGATACATCTCACGAACCGTAATAGGTAGAAGGTTGATGACGCTACAATAATAAATACTGAAAATTAAATGTCTTTATTGTGTTTTTAATCTTCAATATAAAATTGCTTACTCTGCGAGATAAATAATGATGCAACAAAAAAGGATAGCAATATTATTTTAAATTTTAAACAAGATTTGAAAATAACATAAATCAGAATAATAGACTTCTTCCTTCTAGATCTGAAAACTCTATGTATTTAAATATAAATTATTATTTTGTTCGTGTCATTGTTTTAGAGCTAATCTCCTTAAAGATATAATAATAAAATAATAAAACTAGCTTCTGCTAGCGGCTTCATCCGCGTGTTTATCATACACACAAACCTTACATATTTCCATACAAACTTTCATCCTCTATTCCCTATTGTTATTTTACACCCTCGAGGTTAATAAAACTTCTTTAAACTTTTAATGTCATAATAAACACTATCTGTGTAACAAATTCCAATTAAATCGGTTCAGTAGTTTTGTGCGAGAAAGCGCAACAGACAGACAGAGTTACTTTCGTATTTATAATATTAGTAAAGAAGTAAGGACTGTTAAGAATTTTTAAAATAAGTTTAAAGTACTTAGTTTGCGGTCCTCTCAACGTGAGAAACCGAATTCAGTTTGCTTTGAGACATGCATTTTACTAACTGGCTGCGGTGAGCATCCCGCTACTACAAGTTTGTTATTTTACTAGTTGGTTTCAATCAGTGTTAGAGACAGGTATAATTTCATTTGTTTCCAATACATTCTATATTGGAAATAAATGATTTGTTACTAAAACTATTATAAGTATATTTTTGTAGCTTACTAATGGATTTCTGTAAGTAATAAAATTTAGTTTAGAACCATATTTTCAAAATGACACGGTTTTTCTGATGAAACGATAAGATTTCGATGAGTTGATAAAGGACTCCCAGTAATTGATTTTTTTTTAAATTGTTTATTTTTGGAAAAAATAGTCAGACTGGACTCAAACCGAGAAAAACACGGATAAAACGACATTTTTTATAAATTAATCCTAGCTAGATCGATTTATCCCCCCCTTATCCTCCCCGCATGCAAAATTTGTCCTGTATTTGTTTCTCTTTTTTATGCTCATAATTAATTTTTTTTTATGTGTTCACTATGTTTGATATTTAGAAGCATTGTTTTGCTTTTTATTTTTAGTTCTATTTGTACGTGTATTAATTTATTTTAATTTATGTATACTTTTTTTTGTAAAATAAGTCTTCATTATAACTATGTCGTGGCAACCTATAAGTAAGACAACACTTAGCTCTAATCTATCTTAAATGTGTATTTGTACTTTTTTGTGTATGTTTTGTTGGTTGTCCTAAATAAATAAATAAATTTCATGAAAATCGTTGGAACAGTTTCACAGGTCTATAGCATATAGCTTATTTCGAAATTAATGGGACAGCTCGAACGGGAAAGTAAAATATTGTACGGAAGCAAACCTCACGTGTCAAGCTATGCGTATGTTTCTTTTTGCATGCCATGACAAAAAAAAACCTACATAGACCGACCCTCATTAGTTCTTCAAATAAAGCACTATTCTATATCTATATCCTATTTCTTAAAATAAAAATGAATTTTAATTTGTATGATTGTTCCCGTATAAAACCACGTCCGTGTTTTTATCAGTATTTAGTTTGAATCGAACTAAGCTAAGGATAGCCTTGATCTTTTATCAATTTCATCGAAGTGGGTTTTTTATGAACAATTTATTTTAAAACAATGCACAGTAGCTACTACGTCGGATTTCAACGATTCCTCCTTTTATGTGGTACGACAAGAATTTTCTGTATGATGAAATATTGATGTAACAATCAATGTGACGCTTCGTTAGAATGCCAGCTTTTCAAATTGTGGAGGTGACGAAGGTATGTAATGCCTCCAACACAACGGGAGGATCCTCCGACCAGGCGGGTGATATTAGCTGGCGGTGGCGGGCCGATGCCCGGGGCCGAAGCCCTGCCTGGCGGGTCGAAGCCCTGGTCCGAAGCCGAACAACTTATGTTGGAAAGTTGTAGATATAGGTTACTAGAGAGGGAAACTCTGATAGTGCGATTCAGGATCGTGACGTTCATTGGTCGTCCATATCGTTGCGTATACCCTGTAGGTGTTGCTGTAGCTTGATGCGAGATGTGACAATCTTGTCTTTCTATCGAGTTACATCGTGTGGCATGTAGATGTCGCTACACAAATATTGTCTTTCTAATCCAATGTATTAAATAGGTTCTATACTTCGCCATGCGCCAATACGTATATAAGCCAATCCGATGATGTTGAAACCATAAGAAATGTTCTGGATACACCCGGAAATGTTCCTGGCATAAGATAAAGAATGCAGCCAAAATATCATAAGTATAAATATAAACAAAGATAATTTAAAAAATATAATATTATGCTTTTAAAATCAACTTAAGTAATTTAAAATAATTCTGTTAATTAGACAAATCCATGGTTATTTAATTTCGAGAGCATTCTGCCTATTGTTTTGTTTCAATTAATCCGAGAATTACATGTTAAAAAGTCTCAATATATCACTTCGAAAACGTTTTCATACTCCCCCGCTTTTATAGGTTTAATGCAAATACAGATAGAGTCTAATTTCCCTTACACGTGTTGGTGGCTTATTTAATTAGGATTCAATTCGTGAGTCAATTATTGTGGGAGATTATAGCCTTCAGCCACTGATTAAGTTTAGCTCGCATGATATGAAACAAGATTTAGGATACATATACAACATCTATACATTAGTATACGGGCATTTAAATAATTATAATACAAAATTATGATTTTATTTCTAGTGATAATTCCAACTAACATTATAAGTAAGAACCTTTACCAGTTTCACGTAAACCATTTATAGGATTTGTTTTATCTCGTGACAGAATAGAAAGAAAGAGGTAGAGAAAGAATGAAAATGAAATAAAGAAAGACGTAAAGAAAGAAATATTTATTAACTTTAAACTGCAGTGTGACGGAGATAGCACTCAATTATTATTTCGAAAGATAAAAGTTATCTGATTTAAAGAAATTATATTTGATCATATACTTGCTATAAACTAAGGAAATTCCATAATATAGAAAATAGGTTTTCGCTGTTCCAAAGATTCGCTGGTGCGCCTTCCTACATTCAACACCAAAGCGGGGAAACGAAGTTAGTCATACACTACTTTCTAATAGCCTGTCCATATTTAGTATGTCTGTGTACTTACCATTAAATTGGTACAGCTATTGAAAATATTCTAACTTAGGTTCTGCCAGTGGCTTCACCCGCGTTAATAACGATTTTAATGCAAACTCTGAACACCCCCCACACCGCCCTCCCACCTCATTAACAAACTTTGAAAGACGTATTTATTTATATCGAATCATCAGCCTAAAAATGTAAACTGCCTGAAAAGCTTCTAGCTCTAAAAATGACAATATTTCTGTACAACTTTTCATCCACTCCATATAAACCCATTACAACCCTTTTTCGAATTAAATAGTAGCCTTAAAATTAAAGTGTCCTTTCTCAGGCTCTAGGCCATACTTTATTTAAAACTGTTTTCAGTTTTGGTGTGAAATCGCGACAAACAAACAGAGAGACATAGAGACTAACTAACTACTACTACTACTACTAACTTTTGCATTAATAGTAAGTAAAGAATAAGTAAGGATTGCACCGTTGTACATATACGTAAGTTACAAAATATTATATCATATTTAAAAGAAAGCCAATTCCAAGTTTAGAAGTCACCCTGGGCAAAGTTGTCTCAGTAAATTATTTATGTTAATTCTTTCTTAAAAATTAAGGGAATTCCGAATTTATGTTTACAAAGTCTGCTTTGAAAATTTTATCGCACAACAAAACTTTTGTACTTGTGTCGTTAAATTTAAAAGTCACATAAAAAGATTGGGTTTTAAAATATCAAAGTTTCTTGTGTTTTTTTTAATTAGCTACCTGTCTCTCTTTTCGGTTAGGAATCATATGTTTACAACATTTTAAGAGGCTTACCACCACAGGTAGATAAGAAGTTGGAAAGTAGTTTCTGTAGCCTATTGCCACTAGCAATACCAGAGCTGACACCGTGTGGTACGACATAAAATAAGAGGTATATATAGAGAGAGCGTTTTGAGCTCTAACGTACACTCATTGAATGTAATGGAAAATGGATTATATACTTATATTCCGCTCGCTCTACATATTAATGTAGAGTTTTGATAACGCCACGAAAATCTAACATTTTTCTGGAATACACGGAATATCCTATAAGCTAATCATAGTAATAAGCTGCATGCGTACCAAATTGGATACAAATTGGTAGAGTCCTTTCCAAAATTAACGTACCCAATCCACAGACAGAGAGCTAAAAAAATATGTCTTTGTTATTTTTAATTTTACGACAAAAATGTATGGGACTAAAGTTGTAGAGGATTTAATTTGCAATAAATAGTTTATTAGTAGTTTTCTGTGCGAATAATACTTCGCTCGACAGAGCGTGAAAAATATTTTTTTTTCTCAAGATGGCGAATGACTCAGGGTTGCGACTCCACAAAATTGGATTGAGCATTATCCTACCTAACCCCACATGGCCTTGATATCCAAAAAATAAAATTCCGTCCTCAGACAAAATATGTAACCCAAAATGTAACATTCAAATGTTCAGTTTTAAACAGTTTCTCGGATAAATACTATAGGAAGAAAATTTACAATTACAATTTTGAAGTAGTATCTATAACATTAAATATTTGGATTGAGTGGAGTGGAGAGATTGGAGTCAAATAACCTGATACTGGCATCCACAGGCCAAGGGGAATTAAATAGCCCCTAAAAATCGTGGCAATAGTGTCTTGGGAAAGCATTATTAGTATTCTTCCCACCTCCCTTAAAATGAAAATGTCGAAAACTAGAGATTGTGTTATGTCATGCGATCCGGCTAACCCCCGGCGCCTTCCAGTATCCGGGCTGGAGGGTGTGAAATTGGCTACCGAAGACTCCACGAGGGTGGGTACCCAGGCCCCCGTGACAGTAAATGCTACTGGTCAAAACAAAAAATACATTCAGCAAGCCTTCCACCAAAGTCTTTTTATAAGAACAAGAAGTGCCTCAGTTGGAAGCCTACCGCACATTGACAAGGAACTACAAGATCCTCAACAGTCCCAAAATCCCATCATATCAACTACTGAAAAAACGAAGGCTCAACAATTAACTATGCCAGATGAATATGAAAGTGCTAAAAATATAAAAGATCACCAAGATGTAACCTCGTACACACCAGTAACCGAGAAGGACTGGATGCAAATCACAAACAAAAAAAGACAGCGATCTAGCCCCGAATCACTTAGTTCACAGAAGCAAAGCAAACTCGACACTTACTGGTTATCCCAACCTACTCCAACTCCGACTTCTAACAGCTTTGCCATTTTAGACGATGAACAGTTGGAAGGTCCAAATAACAAAACTGGCAACATACCAAATCAGAAAGGAAATAAGCCGCCTCCAATTTTTGTAGATAGAGTAAGTAATATTCAACCACTAATAGAACTATTGGAAATGCACGCCTACAACAACTACGATCTAAAAGTGCTCAGAAACGAACAGGTGAAAATCCAAACAAAAACATCTGACATTTACTCTATAGTAATCAAAGAATTAGAGAAGAAAAAGGCAGAGTTTTACACATATAAACCTAAGCAAGACAGGAGTTTTAAAGTAGTTTTAAAAAACATGCATCCATCTACCAGCACGGACGATATAAAAAATGCCCTAGACCAGCTCAACCATTGTTGCACTAACATCTGGAATATTAAACAACGTACAACTAAAAAACCTCTACCTATGTTTATTGTAGAGCTAAAACAAAAGGAAAACAATAAAACAATCTATGATATAAAATATCTCCTACATTGTAAGGTTGTATTTGAACCTCCAAGACCCAAGAGAGAAATCCCACAATGCGGAAACTGCCTACAATATGGCCATACGAAAACCTATTGCAGGAGAAATCCTAAGTGCATTAAGTGTGCCGGAAATCATTCAGCTGTAGATTGTCCTCAAAAAACCAGATCGAATAGCGTAAAGTGTGTGCTGTGTGATGGCAATCACCCCGCAAATTACAAGGGCTGCAAAGTCTACAGGGAATTACAAAAAATTAAATTTCCTCAGATACCTGAAAAGGAAAAAAGAAATCCTAGACTCTATGACAAGATAATACAAATAAACGATAAAACTTCAACAACAGGCTCAACATATGCTGAAATAGTTAAAACCAAAACCCCACCACCACAAGCAAACAGAGAATTTAATAATAAAACAAATAGTGATTACAATAGTGATATAAAAGAATTAATGGAAACGATGAAACAAATGATTCAACAATTAACAGCAATGACAAACTTGATACTAAATTTAACGACTAAATTAACTGCAACCTGGACGACATAAAAATAGTACTCTGGAACGCCAATGGGCTGTCAAATCACACCCTCGAGGTTAAAAAATATTTACAAATATACAAAATTGATATAATGTTGATCTCTGAGACGCACTTTACAAATAAAAGCTACTTCAACATACCGGGATACAAATTTTATCACACTATGCACCCTGATGGTAAAGCGCATGGAGGAAGTGCAATACTCATTAAGCACAACATTAGACATCACTTACTTAATAGTTACTGTACCGAAAAATTTCAGGCAACAAATATTTTAATAGAAGACTGGTCGGGGCCTGTTACAATATCAGCAGTTTACAGCCCGCCAAAACATAATGTAAAACAGGAAGACTATGATACCTATTTTATATCCCTCGGGCATAAGTTTGTGGCTGGCGGTGACTACAACGCTAAGCACACTCACTGGGGCTCTCGTATAATAACACCGAAAGGTCGACAATTATTGTCGTCTATCAACAAATTGCATCTTGGGGTTGTTTCAACTGGCGAACCTACATATTGGCCAACTGACACTAAAAAGAAACCAGACCTGATTGACTTCTGTGTAATTAAAGGTATTGGAAATACTTACTTTAACTGCAAATCTAGTGAACACCTATCTTCTGATCACTCTCCCGTTGAAATACTGCTGAGTCGAAAAATCTTGCAACAGGAAAAACCCTGCCGATTACATACTCGCAAAACAAACTGGGTGTACTATCGAGAATTGATAACTAACTTAATAGATGTCAAGCAAACGCTACAAACAGATGAAGATATCACTAACTCAGTAGAAGATTTTAACCACATCATCCAAAATTCAGCATGGAAAGCTACGCCTCCACCACCTCTTACTCGTGATAGATTTCAATGTTCTTTAACCATTAGAAAACTAATAAGTGAAAAACGAAAAGCCAGAAAACGATGGCAGACTACAAGGTATCCGGGACACAAAACAACTTATAATAAATTGGCTGCTAAACTTAAGCAAATACTAATAGCCGATCGAAATCAAAACTTTACAACATATTTGCAAAACCTGGACGCTACTCCATCGACAGATTATTCGTTATGGAAAGCAACTAAAGGATTGAAGCGACCAATAAGTCACCGGGCGCCCCTGCGTAGTGCAAACAACTCGTGGGCTAATAACGATGTCGAGAAAGCTCAAGCGTTCATGGAACATCTTGAAGAAGTTTTTAAACCAAATCCCGTCTCTGGTTCTACACAGACTGAAGTAGTCTCCAAATTTTTGGACCAAATTCATCAATTAGAGTTACCAATCAATAAGTTCACTAAAACCGAAATAAAAAGTGCCATCAGAAAACTAGACGTTGGAAAAGCACCTGGCTATGACTTAATTACAGCAACTTGCCTGAGAGAGCTACCAGAAAAAGGTATAACATATCTAACCCAATTATACAATGCTATTCTACGAAGAGAATACATACCACCGCAATGGAAAGTGGCAAAAATTATAATGATTCTCAAACCAGGTAAAAGCCCCGAAGATGTTAAGTCATATCGCCCTATTAGCCTGCTCCCTGTCCCATCTAAAATATTAGAAATTTTGCTCTTGAGGAGGTTAAATCCCATTATTAAAGAATCTAGACTTATACCCGACCATCAATTTGGATTTAGGCAAAAACATAGCACAATTGAACAAATCCACAGACTCGTTGATTGTATTGCAAGAACATTTGAGCAAAAAAGATATTGTACAGCTGCCTTTCTGGACATATCCCAGGCATTCGATAAAGTCTGGCATGATGGTCTATTATACAAAGTAAAAAAAGCACTACCTATTAACTATTATAACCTTATTAGATCCTACTTGATTGGTAGACACTTTTTTGTAAGTCAAGGAGAAGCAACTTCAGAACTAAAGGAAATTCAAGCAGGTGTTCCGCAGGGTAGTGTAATGGGACCTACACTGTACCTCCTTTATACGGCAGACCTGCCGATATCTGACAGTGTTGTTACGGGAACATTTGCCGACGATACAGCTATTATGGCCTCCGATGACACGCCTAGTCAAGCCACTATTAAACTTCAAGCAAGCCTAGATAAAACAACAGTGTGGTTGAATGATTGGCGTATTAAAGCCAACGAAACTAAATCTGTACAAGTTACATTTACTACTCGTAAACAGACTTGTCCACCAGTTACATTAAACGGTATTCAGATACCACAATCTGACAATGCAAAATACCTTGGAATGTACCTAGACCGACGCTTGACGTGGAGAAAGCATATTTTTACCAAACGCATAGCAATGGGGCAACAAGTTCGGAAATTGTATTGGCTTATCAACAGGAACAGTCCACTTTCAATAAAAAATAAGCTCTTATTATATAAATGTGTAATAAAACCAACTTGGACATACGGTATACAACTATGGGGCACGGCTGCCAATTCAAACATAGAAATTTTGCAAAGATTCCAGTCCAAAATTTTGAGAATGATTGTGGATGCTCCCTGGTATGTTACCAATGAGAGACTTCACCATGACCTTGGTGTCAAAACAGTAAAGGATGAAATAAAGGAGAAAGTTACAACATACAAAAACAGATTACAGCTACATCCAAATATACTGGCACATCACCTTATGGATGACATATTCCCCACTGCTCGAAGACTAAAAAAGAGAATCCCACAGGATTTGCTCTAGCTTCTCGATTATGAGGACATGTTATTGGACGTGTACCTCGCATATAATTAAGACAATTCAATAACAATTGCTGAATGTCCCCTAGACAGATTGCAATGGCGAAAGAGAAAAAAAAAAAAAAAAAATATTTGGATTGAATTGAAACTATTTTTAAAATAATGTAATTTTTGCTTCTAAAATATTTTGTAAAAGCACCCGTTGACAGATGAGATCAAAATGCATCAAATACAGCCAGAGTATTCATAAATTTAAAGAAAATATATTTTTTTATTTTATAATGAATAAACTATATTGCTAATAAAAAATGCTAAAATGATTAATACTTTTAATTCTTAAAAATATAGTTACTTTAAAAAACAAAGCTCCGCCGTAACAGCTTTTCGCTGCCGTGACCAGGATTCGAACCTGGGTTACTACGGCCACAACGTAGGGTCCTAACCACTAGACGATCACGGCTATCGGAGCGGGTGAACGAATTGGCAAATTTTGTGAACTTATTCCAATAGAAAGTATAGCTGTAGAAACAGTTACGCTTGAATGGTGACAATATTTAAGTGGACTTTAATGAATTATATTTTATTCAAAACAAGCGACTCGTGACTCTGATTGCGAGGTCTTCAGAATTATTGATTCACACGGAATCCTAATTCTTCTATAAAAAAAAATATATATAGTGAAAAAATATAGTGAAAAATAATATAAGTAATATCTGCCAGTTAAAATCCAAATTGATACAATCGTTTCGGAGATTTTCCGGGAGAAACAAATAAACATTTTTGTTTTTTTATATGCTATAAGTACCTTACTACTTTTATTTTGACATTACAAATACCCACATCAATTTCACTCTTTGTATCTTTGGTATAATATTGCTGACATATAATACCAAACACTGAATGAATGATCCGCGTCATAGCTTTTCAACTAAGCAATATCAAAATACATCGATATTTCACATCACTAGCTGCCACTCAAAGTTATACGTGTGATAGAAATTCTATCATTGGTCGCTAAATTTAGCGGACCATAGAATTACAGTTACTCCGGTCCGGTGTAAAACGTCACAGCGTTTTTTTGCAAGAATATTAGCAATGCTTATTCAAGTTATTACTAATACTTCTATTTCCTCTCAAAATAACCTCGTAACTTGTGATGGGAGTGAAGACAGTACGAATTTTGATATGCCAAATAAATAAATAAATAATGAATTAGTAGGTAAAATTAATATTAAACATTATCTCAGATTACTTTTCTTCAGAAAAACCATATGTGTTGTGTATTATTTATTCACAATTGTGTTGTGTATTATTTTATGTTGTCGTTATTCAAATAAATATCGACACATAGAGTACAACACTAACGCTAGTAGTTTATACGAAATGTTCATTAACTTGTCCTATGTAAAAAGTGTAGGCTATGATTGCGTTTCAAATTGACTATTGCTGGGCTTAACGTAACTGTATTGGACTTTTACAATTTGCAAACTATTTCATTATACGCTTCAATAAATATAAATTCATATAGAAATGTATATACCTTTCAACAAATCATCATCAATCTTTGCCTACGCATTCGCATGCATTGCAAAATATTTTTAATTACCTGTAATATATATTGTAAAACCATTGTACAACTAAAATAAAAAATAATCATTATAATAAACACTACACACAACGTGTCTATGAATGTCAAAATACTGTCTATGAATTTTGGCTTAACTTAACGATAAGCTTAGCCTGTTCTTGTTGGCATTTTTTAATTTTTAGATTTTTTTTAAAGGATTTTTCAAAGTTTTATTAATATTAATTTTATGTTTATTAAAAGAGATATTTAATTAAATTTAGAAGATCCAAGTAACACTGTCAATCCATCAGGCGGTTGCAATGTATGTAACAAACGAAAAGTCTTTTTTTATTTATAAAATTACTATAGCCTTCATAAAAATATTTTTTTGAAAAATATATGTTTATAATCCTATAATGAGTATACATAACATAACATATTTATTATACATACATAAAAGCAAATTTTATAAGATCCCCAAGAGTGAAAGTGACAGCTTTATAATTGGCTGGCTCAATTAAGCCTTTTCCGATCGTATAACATTTTCTTACGTAATCGAGACGGTAATGATGTGGAATATATTAAATACTAGCATCTGCCCAGGCTTCGCCGGCGAGAATAACGATTTTAATTAGGCACTTTTAATGTAATATAGAAATAATTAGTTCTCTTTTTTTTTGACAATAACCATTTTAATAATATATCCTGTGTAGGGTCCGGAAACATACACAATGACGAGGACAAATACACCCAGAGCGGAAAAATCTGCTCCGAGCGGGAATCAAACCCGTGACTTGTGCCGCTTCAGGCAGGTTCGCTACCGCTGGGCCACAACGTCGTCATTTCTCCAAAAAACAACCAAAGAAAATCACTTTCTCATTTATACTATTAAGTATTTCTTAACGGTAGTAGACCTGTTCTCCACCCAACATAAATGGGCCGGCTAGATCGGGACAGTAATACGCTCTCTCAAAAAACTGGCGTAAAGTAACTGTTTCGTGCGATGAGTGATAGCGCCGGAGACTCAATCTCCCATCCCTCTCTCCCTTTATTTTTTCCCTTCCAACCCCTTCCTCCTTGTTCCTTGTTCCTATTTTTTTTTATGACGGATGGCAAAGAAGCAGGCATCATGCTTCTTTGCCATCCGTCATAAAAAAAATCCCACCCAATAAGTTATCGAACCTCAAAATAGATTTGAAAAATAAATCTTCTTGCTGAGTATTATATTGTATGCATCATTAACTCATCTAATTTTCAGGATTCTACGGACCCTCCAGTCAGATCGTTTATTATAAGAATATAAGGCTTTTCCCTTTAAAGGTACGGTACCCTAATAACGTAAGAGGATTCTGTAACAGTATATTCGATTGTAATCCGTCTTTCATTATTGACTATCGGTAATTTAAGGAAGCCATTAAATTTACAAAGATAAAACATAAATGGTTTTTACGGTTCATTTTGAGAATCCAATAATTGCTTTTATAGAAATACTTGACATAATGGAGTGATCCATTATCTGAGCTCATTTAAGCAACTGTTATTGGTACTTTCAAAGCCTGTTTTTTTTTAAATATTAGCAATGTTTTTTTCAAGACTACTAATATTCCTATTGCTACTCCAAATAAGACCAAGCGACCCAAGAGGTCAGAATCAAATCCGTGACTCTCGCGTTAACGGAGCGAAATCCACCCTTCTACCGTTGAGCTATCAAGGCTTATTAAAGATATATTTGGGTTTTTTTTTTAATTTGTTGTTGTAGTGGCTAGAGAAATACACATTATGTGAAAAATTCAATTCTCTACCCCCCTATTACGGTTGGGATACAGCCCTTTGATAGACGGACGGTTGGGGAGTGGAGGCTTAGTAATAGGGTTCCGTTGGCACCCTTTGGAGCCCCATAATAGGATACGAGTAATAATATATATTTTTATATATATTTTTTATTAATGTTCCTATTCACCCTTCAACTGGGATACATTAATCACGTGTCACCAATTGTTGCGTAGGGAATATATAATAGGAATTATTATTATATTAAATTTTATACTGGTTGTAGGTCTTTTGTCGCAAGAGGCCAGTTAGGTAGGTACCACCGCAGTGTCAGTTCTACCGCAAAGTCACTACTACTTTGACATTACGTTCTGTGTTTCGGTTTGAAGGGCACTGTAGGCTAGTAAAATTACTGGACAAAAGAGATTTAAGAATCAATATCTCGAGGTTGGTAACGCTCATAGGCTATGGCAACCGCTTACCATCAGGCGGGCCGTATGCTTGTTTGCCAACTTAGTAACATAAAAAATAACATATTTCTTACATTATTATAACATATCCACATTTAACGTTGCAAGCATTTTTTCTATAAAAACTTTACATTACTAAAACTTAAACTATGCTAAAGTTTACATTCGTCCCCGAAATATGCTTCAATCCCTATTGAAACTTATTCGTGTTAAATCTGTATGGGGACGCCTTTTACATATGGTAAAAGAAATAATAAGTGAACTACAGCCCGCTGACAGACCACAGGTCAGTCAGCCCGTCTGTCGCGTCGGCGGAATCTTAGCTATAGGGTTTTTTACCAACCTTTGGATCTTATTTATTCTTCTTCTTGTCGAGTGGTTAGTGGCGAACCTAGTGTCAGAGTTGTTCAGGTCGCCCGTAAAGGTCTCTCGCTTCACTTATCGTCTCAAATGTTAACAGCCGGGAACGACCCTCCGAAGCACGGAGACGCTCAGTTAAAATACCACTATGCGATCACCCATCTAGTGACTAACTGCGCCTAAAGTTGCTTAACCTACCGACGGTTAACCGGTCGCACGCAGGCGGCTATGAGCGTCTCCTTTTGTATAAAGTATCTGTTTCGTACAAAGATTAATAGTGTCTCAAATTCATTTTCCCAGTCTCTAGTGGCTTAGCAAATAAAAAAAAAACATTGCAATTAGGGATAAAGGTACCTAGGGAAATTACAGAAATGTGCTATATAGAAAAACGATAATTAATGTTAGTAATATCTATCAATCACAATTTCCCAGATTCTAGATATATTTCCCAGATTATAGACAAATTCTAGATAGACTTATAAACTTAAGAATGTCTTAACTTCATAAGGCTAGACACAAGGGATCATATGCAATGATTATTTAATAAGTTTCGCATCTTGTATCGTTAATGAAAATTGGTTTAGTGTTTAGACGAAAGTGTTAGTTTAACTAAGCTTATTATCGATAATAGACTTGTTAATACATTGTTTATCAATGAACCTATGTATTTTTTTAATGTAAATATAATTTAATCTAAAACATATATTAAAATTAATATAATTACATTTTACAAAGCCAATTTAGCTTTATGATCGAAAAAAGTCTCTATAAATTTAAATATAAACCTTCAATAGTATATAGGGTACTATATAGGGTCGAGTGTGGTTATTATTAAAAGATTGTGCAGTGTTTGAATAAAATATTAAGTAATCTTAAATATCGTGTAGGCTTTAATATTTTTAGGACAGCTGCAACCAAATGCTATTGAAAGTTTTAATTTGAAGGAGACATTCAGTATAATTATTTAAACACATACAAATACATATGTATATAATTTTTGAAAATAAGAGTATTATACGCGGGCTTAAATGATTTTTTGTTGTGTAACGGTTGGCAATCAAGCTTCCTACACACCTGATGGTAAGCAGTTACCGCAACCTATGTTGTACCGTACCTAAGCTACCATGCGCGTTCGCAACCCAAGAGATTGAAGGGAAGGGATGAGAAGGGATAAAAGGAGGAATAGAGGGGGTAGATTGGGCTTTCGGCACTCTCATGCATCGCACGAAACGCAACAATACTCTGTTACTCTACGCCGATTTTGTGTGAGAGGGTAGCACTTCCCTGATCGAGCCGGTTCATTTGTGCTCGGAGGAGCATGGCTCTACTCCTATTAAATATGTATATATAATTTGATAAGTACTCAATATATAGGACCTTTGTTATGGAAATTTGTTTTAACTAAATATCATTATCTGTATTTATAAAAGCAAATATATTTTTTGTTGTGTTGTTTTTAAAACGTAACCGAGTACTAAGAATGGAATTTTGATACAATCCTTAAGGGAATAAAAAGTTAGTTAATAAGTTTGTAAGAAAATCGATATCACGCGGTCGAATCCGCTGGTTGTGGCTAGTTGTATTATATTAAGATTCTCTCAGAAAAACCCCAAGGCAACGAGTAAAATTTAACCGAAAAATTATAAGAGGATATTTCTCTAACGAAGATATTTCTCTTCGAATAACATCTAACCACCGACATCCAAAAAGACTGTCTCTTTTTCAAATAATCAAATCAACCATCAGAAAAAATCAACCACGAATTTTTGGAAAGTAACCTTAATATTTTTGATACAATCTCTAAGGGGATTAAAAAGGGGATTGAAAGATTTTATAAAATCGTAATTCACGCGGGCGAAGCTGCTGGCAGTGGCTAGTTGTCTTATATTAAGATTCTGTCAGAAAAACCTCAAGGCAACAAGTACGACGAAGTATGCCAATGAACGAGGCAAATGACAGCGGGAGAAGTAGATAAATCGTCTTCCGTCAAAGCGACGCTTCGAGATGTGGAAAAACTAATGGTTGTTGTCATCTTAACTGAAGCCGAAAATGGGGAAGTATCAAGATAACAAATGAAATGGATTGTTATTTTATATTCTTATATCTATGGTTGAACTAATACTCTTGAAAGACAAAAATAGCTTAGATTTTTTTAAAGACACATAAAAAGTGCTAATCCTATCTTAGTCTCTTCTAGTTTTACTAATGGCTTCAATATGATGCAATCTTAATCCATTTTTTTGCGATACACGAAAAAGTATTTAAATACCCCACTCTCAGGTTCTTATACCAATCCAAAAATGCGTTAAACCGATCGATTAGTACCGATCCTAGACTGATTGATATTAAAACCGGCCGTAAATAGCCATAATCCTAATAACTACGTCGTATAAAACAAAGTTGCTTTCTCTGTCCCTATATCCCTATGTATGCTTAAGTCTTTAAAACTACGCAACGGATTTTGATGCGTTTTTTTTAATAGATAGAGTGATTTGAAGAGGAAGGTTTATATGTATTATACATCATCATCATCCATTAAATAGTAGAGTAATACTGTTATTTTTGAGGTTTCTAATGTGATGTCTTAAAGGCGTCGGGATGTGACGACCCCATCGCCCGCTGTTGGGATAACCTCTGTCACAACAGAGATTATTCCACCAGTGCAATCAGTCACACTGGTGGTAGGTCTTTTGTTGCAAGAGGCCGGCTAGGTAGGTACCACCGCAGTGTCCAATATTCTGTTGCCAAATAGTAGTGCTTAGGCACTACTGTGTTCCGGTTTGAAGGGCATTGTACGCTAGTGAAATTACTGGGCGAACGAGATTTAAGAATTAATATCTCGAGGTTGGCAACGCGTGAGTGGCACCTACTAATGGTGCTACAAGCGCTCATAGGCTGCGGCAGCCACTTACCATCAGGTGGGCCGTATGGTTGTTTGCCAACTTCTAACATAAAAAAAAATGTCGTAAATAATAATTATATATATATATATATATATATTTATTTATCGTATATAATAATAATAGTAATGACAGAGGCTATATATTTTATACCCGTGTGAAGCCGGAGCGGGCCGCTAGTAATATAATGAATATAAAAGTTCAATTCCGCATAAACGGGTTATCGGATTTGAAAGAAAGACACAGATAGAGATTGTTACCGGGATTGAGATATAGGATACTTTTTATCCCTGAAAATTGTTAGATTCCTGTGGAATTATCAATATAATGCATTAGAACGTATTTAATTGAAATTCCACATAGATATGTCTTATTTTTCTCTGAAGCCAATTCGACAGTTACTGCCGATGAAATCGCGAGCAAATGTTAGTAAAATATTTTTTGTAGGCAAATATTCAAAAAATCAATTGTTTTAGCATTTGAGTACACAGTTACAGTTTTATAATACTATCTACAGATGATTAGGTTAAAGGCTTAATCGTTAATATTTGAAAAATAATTAAACTAAAATATACACAATTTTATCGCTTTTCATAATGGGATGCTTTCGTTGATATTCTGTTTTTACATCGCTGGCTGCGCTGATTCATGCAGAAAACAGGAGGTTTCATTAGTCCACTAAAAAAATATTTTTAAAAAGCTTATGCTAAAAACAAAAAGATCTTTGATGAGAATAAAACCAGCCTTCAAAGAGCTCTTTAAGGTTTCTTTTCTTAAAGTTCATTCAAGTAATACCCTCTTATAATTTAATATTGCGATAGAGATATATTTAATATTTATAACATACAAATAATTATTTATATATTTATTTACCCCCGAAAATGGCCACGCAAAGGCTGTCCCTTTTTCCAACGAATCAAATCAACCATCAACGATCAGGATTTTTTAAACAATAACTCAAATTTTTCCTACATATCTAAGCTATGTCTTGCGTCAAAATTATTTCATTAGCTTAGACAATTATTTAATTAGTATAGATTTCGGTTTACGCTCTATTAATTCACTATATCTAAAAACATAACTTTATATTCAATGATTTGACTCGCGTCTTGGAACGCTTCTCGTCATTGCTCAGACGAAAATGAATTTCCGACGTCAAAATCTAATATCCGTCAATATCCTTCGAGTTTTGCGAGTTAGAAATAAATAGTAGTTTGTGAAGTCAAATTTTAAAGAGTAAAAAACTGCTTACATTAACTGCTAATAAACATTTTTTGTAAAGAAAATCTTATAATATTCAATATTATTATTTCAACTAATCACTAACTAACTAAATCAAATTTTAATCAAATAAGATTTTGTAACATTGGGATGTTTTGTGGAATGTTTTCAATAAAAAGTTTTTTTTTTTAAAACTTCCTCAGTGTTGGCGCTCCTCCTCTCCGTTCGCGCGGCGCATGCGCCGGCGCGGGCGGGGGCTCGACCCGGCTGCGCGGGCGCAACACAGCGGCGACCGACACTTGGCCTACCTGCGCGCTAGCATACGGACATTTCGTTCTTAAATTGAATTCGTCTTAAATATATCGTTTATACAGTCCACTGCATTTCATTTAATATTAATTTAAAGTCCACTTAAGGCCTAAACATATGGTCCTTCGATCGGTCTACAATACGCCGGTTCTTGAAGAGGAAATTTAAAACTTCGACGTCATCGGTCGACAGCCGTTGGACATTGACCGTGACAAGCAGATTTTTGAAAAGAAATCGTTGCCGTATCTGCAAGCAGCGTCATCAAAGGAGGCTGAAGTCAACCAAGGGAGTATTGTTACAGTATTTGAGTGAGTCGTTCCAATTATTTTAATTCCTTTTTTCCTTTTATGCCGAAAAAATAATTTTAATTTTTTTCCCGTCTTTGTTAACGAATTGTTAATTTTTTTCAAATTATTTATCACCGTTAAATCCTTTTACATCATTCTTTTATTACTTTATTACTATTGCCAATAACAAGGTTTAACGTAATAATATAGTTGTGTCCCTGCTGACCTTGAAGCGCTTGACCACGCGCTCGGCTTATCAGCGGGTCTTTTGTTCTCGCACAGCTGTTTCATTTTTTATTCATTCCTTTTTATATACGTATTTATTGTTTGATTTGTTTATTTAAAATGGCAGATAGTTTTAAAACATTGATTAAAAAACGTAGCTCAATTAAATCAAAGGTTACAGTTTTCAGTAATTATTTAAATTTAATTAAAAGTAGCCCTGAGATTTCTGCATTACAACGTTCAGACTTACAAGAGCGTTTGATAAAATTCGAGACCCTCTATGATGTTTTCGACGATTTACAGACCCAGATCGAAGTGCTTGCCGACGATGACGAGTCTGCGTTAACTGAGCGTGAGGACTTTGACCGCCTGTTCTTCAACCTCGTGGCACTCACGCGCAGCCTGCTCGGTTCTTCGTCCAACGGTGCTGGGTCGGACGCGGGCTTCAGAGATGCTGACTCAGGTGCACGTAATTCTGATTTTGTTCGCTTGCCAAAAATTAATTTGCCTCATTTCGATGGGAACTACCAATGCTGGCTTGAATTTAGAGAAACATTTACGTCGCTTGTTCATGACAATAATTGCATTAACGACATTACAAAATTTCATTACTTGCGAGCCTCATTGCATGGAAATGCAGCTCTTATCATAGAAAATATTGATTTTAAGGGTGACCATTACGCAATTGCTTGGGACTTGCTATGTGAAAGATACAACAACAACCGTATTCTTATAAATAATCATATTCAAGCATTTTTTGATATCGAGCCAATAGTAAAGCAATCAAGTATTCCTATCAGAAATTTAGTAGACATTGTAAACAAAAACATTAGAGCTTTAACAAAACTTAAGCAGCCCGTACAATATTGGGACACATTACTTTTATACATTTTAGTTAAAAAATTAGATTACACTACTAGTCGTGACTGGGAAGAACACAGGAATCTTACCATTAAAGATGATCCTACCTTAAAACAATTTTGTCTATTTTTAACTAAGAAAGCAGACTGGTTAGAATCTGTTGAATCAGATATCAAGCAAAACACTAATTCAAATAATATTACTTCACACAACAATCACACAAATTTAAACACCACTCAAACCAATAAAAAATTTAAAAACTGTAATAATTACATAAATAAATGTCCTCTTTGCTCCCAATCTCATTCGTTATATAAATGTGAAACGTTTAGAGACTTATCTATAGAAAATCGCATCAAAAAAGTCAATGAATACAATGTTTGTCATAATTGCTTACGCTTTGGTCATTCTGCTAAACAATGCAAGCTTTCGCATTGTAAATATTGCAAAACAAAGCATAATACTTTACTACATTTAGCATCTTTTGAGCCCAAATCAGCTCTCATTTCACCGCCTTTTCCTTCGCCTTCTGCGTCAAATGTTGTGCTTTCAGCTAATTCTATGCAGCTTGCTACTTCTGCGCATGTTTTACTGTCCACAGCTATGGTGAACGTCATCAGCGCGACGGGTAAGAAGTACGCAGCGCGTCTATTGCTGGACAACGGTAGTACGGCGAATTTTATAACGCAGAACTTATCGCAGAAACTGGGTTTGTCTTTAGGCGGTACGAGCACAAAGGTAACAGGTTTAAATAATCATATATCCACCAGTACGCAGTCTTGTCACCTCACAGTAGAATCATTATGCTGCGCTTTTACTGTAGATATCGAGTGTCATATTTTGCCTGAAATAACAAAGCTTTTACCATCATCATTCATACATATCAATCATGTCCCTATTCCTTCAGGTCTTACATTAGCAGACCCGAACTTTAACGTTCCGTCGGTCGTTGATATCCTGGTAGGGGCTGAAATATTCTGGAATGTCTTAGGCAAAAACTCAATAGACTTAGGAAAAAATCTACCTAAATTATACGAAACTAAATTCGGATGGGTAGTTTCAGGTAGTATTTTAAACCAAAGTTTATCTTTTTCTCATTTTTGCCATCATTCCAGTGTCACTCCAGACTTAAGTAAATTCTGGGAGCTTGACAATGTATCATCAAAACATTTGCATTCACTAGAAGAACGAATGTGTCAACAAATCTTTGATCAAACCACTGTCCGAAACAATGATGGTGGGTTTGTTGTTACGATGCCATTAAAGGGGGATCCAAGCACTCTAGGTCATTCGTATGAAAACGCTAAAAACGGTTTTTATCCCTAGAGCGGCGATTTGAGCGTGATCCTTCCTTCAAACTTAAATACAACGAGTTCATGCGTGAATATGAACGGCTTGGTCATATGTCATTAGATACCTTTTCTAATCGTATTTCCTCACCTGAAGACTCAGTGGTTAAATATTATATACCACACCATGGAGTCATTCGAACCAGTAGTACCACTACAAAACTACGCGTAGTATTCGACGCATCAGCCCCTACTAGTACGGGAGTGTCTCTTAACGACATTCAGATGGTCGGCCCCGTAGTTCAAGACGATCTGTTTAGCATATTAACACGTTTTCGTCAACATAAATATGTGGTCTCAGGTGACGTTGAAAAAATGTACAGAGCCATAGAGCTCACTCCTAATCAAAGAAGTCGTCAAAAAATAATTTTCCGTTATGATACATCAGAACCTCTTAAGACTTATACTTTAAACACAGTTACCTACGGCACCGCGTCTGCTCCCTATTTAGCCACGAAGTGTCTAGTAAGTCTGGCTGATGACGTGGAGGATCATCGCGTCCAATGCGCCATAAGGCGAGATTTTTATATAGACGACTTTCTTAGTGGGGGAATACCATAGCCGAGACTGTTGAATCATCAAAAAAGGTACAGTCAGTTCTTTCATCTGCTAAATTTAATTTGCGTAAATGGCGATCTAATCATCCAGATATTCTTAAGCAAATTACTCATTGTAATGATACAAATAATATTTTGAATTTTTCTGAGCAAACTTCTAATTCTTGTCAATCTAAAACCCTAGGTCTTAACTGGCTATGTGATTCAGATTCACTTAATTATTCCATTAACATCACGCCTTCAACAAAAATCACCAAACGTCATGTCCTCTCCGTCATTAGTCAGATCTTTGACCCACTGGGCCTCGTCGGTCCATGCGTTGTCGAAGCAAAGATTGTCATGCAACGTCTTTGGCTTGAAAATATGACTGGGATGACGAAATAGCCATCGAAATTAAAAACCTTTGGTCTATATTCGAAAATACAATTACGTGTTTAAATAATTTAAAAATACCACGTTGGGTATTGTGTGAAGACTCCATTATACACGAAGTACACGTCTTTACTGATGCGTCTGAAAAGGCGTATGGCGCTTGTGTGTATATTCGTTCCAGTAATAGTATAGGGGTCATAACCGTGCACCTTTTAGTCTCTAAAAATCGTATAGCACCTATTAAACCTACGACAATACCTAGACTTGAACTTTGTGGGGCTTTGTTGGGTGCAAGACTGTGTACTAAGGTTCAAGAATCGCTTACCATACCAATTCACAGTTGTAGATTCTGGTGTGACTCTACAATAGTGTTGGGTTGGCTCTCTACTCCTTCTAATCAATTAAAACCTTTTGTTAGAAATCGAGTCAATGAGATTCAAGAGAGCACATGTGGTCATACCTGGAGCTACGTACCGTCGAAAGACAACCCGGCGGATCTTGTTTCCCGCGGTCTTCGGGCTGACGTTATTAAGAACACACCTTTATGGTGGTCTGGTCCCTCCTTTTTGCTTCATGATGAAAGTGAATGGCCAAAAATGCCAAACACAGAGAAACATGATTTGCCGGAAGTAGTAACTCATTTCATTAGTGGCGATAGTGGTAATAATCATTCATTCATTGCTCATAATTCAAACATAACCATTCATTCATCATTCATTCATAGCTTATTAGAAAATCATTCTAGCTTCAGCAAAATTCAAACTATATTTTCATATGTACAAAGATTTATTTACAACTTAAAAAATAAAATAAAATTGCGTGGTAATCTTTCTAATACAGAATTACAAAATTCATTAAACTTAATTATACATTATTCACAACTTGAAATGTTTCCTGAAGAATATAATCTTTTAAAATCTGGTAAAAATTGCCACGCAAAAGTAGATTGCTTCCTTTGACTCCATTCATAGATTGTCAAAACCTTATTCGCGTGGGCGGGAGGCTTGATAACTCCCCCTACGATTATAGTGTAAAACATCCCATTTTAATCTGTAGTAAGCATATATTAACTAAACGTTTATTTCTAATGCAACATTTGAATCTTTTACATGCCTCTAGGCGGTAGAAACCTGTCTCGATTAACAGTGAGCAAGTGCCTTAAATGCTTCAGATACAGGGCTGAAAACGTTCAGCCTGTAATGGGTCAACTTCCACATTCAAGAACTTACCTTGAATTTCTTTTTTTTAATTGTTCTGTTGACTATGCAGGACCAGTATTGGTGGCCGATCGTAAAGGTCGAGGCTGCAAGCTTACAAAGTCTTACGTGTGCATCTTTGTTTGTTTGGCAGTAAAAGCTGTTCATTTGGAGCTCGTCTCTGACCTTACCACCGAGGCGTACCTAGCTGCTCTTAATCGTTTCGTGGCGCGTCGAGGGAAGCCTCGAAGCATCACGTCCGATAACGGGACAAACTTCGTAGGTGCATCAAACGAGATGCATAGGTTTTTGCAATCATCTAAAGTTGCATCTAAAATAGCTCAGGAGGGTATCGAATTTATTTTCACGCCCGCATACAGTCCTCATTTTAATTCCTTGGCTGAAGCAGCTGTTAAATCATGCAAACATCATTTAAGAAGATTATTAAATCTGACTCATTTCACATTCGAGGAGATGGCCACCTGTCTCATTCAGATAGAGGCAGTCTTGAATTCGCGCCCTCTTACTCCTCTTTCATCAGATCCACAAGATTTTTCGGCTCTTACTCCATCTCACTTTCTAATTGGACGACCACTCTTATCTGTTCCTTACCCTCAGGTGACTAATGCCAACATCACAAGGCTGGATCGATGGAAAAGAATCCAATACATCCGACAACACTTCTGGAGTAGATTCCATAACGAATATATTTCATCGCTACAGGCCAAATCAAAATGGTTTGATTCCAGAGGGGAAGTGAAACCTGGTGCGTTGGTGCTGATCAAGGATAAAGCTACGCCACCATTGCTCTGGTCCCTGGGCCGGGTCTTGAAGACCTATCCCGGCGTCGACGGAGTCACACGCGTAGCTGAAATGAAGACGAAGAGGGGCACCGTGCGCCGTGCCTTCAACTGCATCTGCCCTCTTCCATTAGAAACTTGAAGCCATCCCTTCAACCCGGGGAATATGTTGGCGCTCCTCCTCTCCGTTCGCGCGGCGCATGCGCCGGCGCGGGCGGGGGCTCGACCCGGCTGCGCGGGCGCAACACAGCGGCGACCGACACTTGGCCTACCTGCGCGCTAGCATACGGACATTTCGTTTTTAAATTGAATTCGTCTTAAATATATCGTTTATACAGTCCACTGCATTTCATTTATATTAATTTAAAGTCCACTTAAGGCCTAAACACTCAGTTTAAGACTAAAACAAGTACGTCCCTCTTTTTATAGTTTTTAGGATAAAAATCTATGTCCTTTTTAATGGTCTCTAACTCTCTAGCAAGATCAACGTGAAAAACCAACAAAAACACAAAGACGATTAACATGTAAATAAATGTAAAACCACAGGCGTGGTTTTATCAGTATTCATTTTGAATGAAACTAAGCTAGGGATAGCCTTGAGAGCCTTTATCAATTTCATCCAAGTAGCTTAACATTATGAACAACTTATTGTAACGAACAATTTTTTATCCCTTTACTAGATAACACAATAAATTGAACAGCACTGTAACTACTACGTCGGATTTCAACGATATATAGATAATTGTTCTTTTATATGCAGTACGACAATAATTTTCTATATCGTGAAATATTGAAGTAACTATTAATCGTGAAATATTGAAGTAACTATTAATGTGACGCTTCGTTAGAATGCAATCTTTTCAAATATTGTCTTTCTAATCCAACGTATTAAATAGGTTCTATACTTCATCATGACCCAACAAATGCTTTAATTTTAAGTCAATATCTGTGTGATGGTAACACAAATACTTTTCTCTTTGACCTGGCTTATTTATGTCGAAGACCATAAAGCTCGTCGACCTGTCAATAAATCCAAGACAGTTTTACTGACAGCTAATCTATCATGTTTTACATTCGTTTTTAGGTTACATTATTAAGGCTTCGTTTTAAGTGATCTATTGATATTTAAATAATTTTACTTATTAATATCGTCCTCAGAAATAATAAACGGAACGATCAATCAATTGAAAAGAAAATGAGAAAATGTCAAAAACATGTTAATCATTATTAATCTGACGATGAGACTTTATTATGACGAAAATATTTGAAATGTTAGACACAATATTAATTATTATAATAGTAAAACAACGAGGGTCCTCGGGTGGGGGTACTTTTTCGGAAGATGGTAATGCCCCCTGCACTCTCACTGCCTCGCAAAGGCCCACGACAGTTGGGCTTATGCTCGTGTTTGCGGCAGAAAGGCGTAAGTACTACCATAAGACATAATACCGAAATATTTACTAGATGACACTTGCTCGTGTGCGCATTTGCTTGTAGTAAGCTCGAAACACACACGCACACACAGCATACGACATTTCGTTACGTGACGAATTTTATTATATCACACTACCGGTAAGCCGCGTTTAAGAACTTCGTTCCAAAAATATACGGTGCAATTAAGTTTCTTCTTTTTGACGTTGGTAGTAGTATTATCTATAAAACCAAATTTTTGCACAACCCTGCCCCAATATTCTAAATACACGCGGCCAGAAGCTAGCTTTCAATAAATAACATAATAAGCAAGGAAGGTAGTTAGAGTTGAAATCTGGCTAAAAGCCAAGCAAAACGGTCTCACTGGCGCCTGCCTAGATAATGTCTGATTTACTTTGAAATGGAAAACGTAACAAATTTGAAACGTGAAGATATAATACTATAAGAAAATAATAGCCTCCTAATTTATTCCTTGGCCTTTTATATTTAAAAAAGGAATGGTAGGTCTACATCAATTGGCGGGAAAACTAAAATGTCAGTTTGAGCTCGCTATACTCGGTTGGGTCGTGAACCATTTATTTATTTATTATTGTTATTTACTAGTTATGTGTTAAAAAGGCCAGTAATTATATCCGCTCACAGATTTATTTCTATTACGATTATTTGTTATGGAGAAATATTAAAATTGTTACTTTTAAACTCTACTTACTTCTGAAAATCGATCAGATCGATCGATCGATCAGAATCTGATCCTTGAAAAGAATGAGATTATCGATTTACAAAAATGTATCCTTGTCCAATTTAAATGATTATTTTTGGGGTACCGTAACCAAATGGCAAAAACGGAAGTCTTATAATTTTGTCATGTTTTTCTTTTTTTTAAGTAATAATTTTCAATGAAATTACCAACCTAATTTTGCGGTCGATGAATTTCTAAAGATTCCTCATAAAGCTACGGAACCATCCCGCCTTGGCCTTGGCCTACGACTTCGTCGCTATTTATTGGATAAGGTTCGTTTTCAGCGTGGTCTCGTCTCTTTTTATATATTATTTAGTAACAGTAGTCGGTTATATATTTCTTCTTCTTCATCCTAGCATTATTCCCGGTATTTTATGTACCCAGGGTCTGCTTATTATTCTTATCCGGATTTGACAGTTCACTAGTTTTTACACGGAGCGATTGCCATCTGACCTCCGCAAACCTAAGGGCGAACCAGTAACTCACTGGATAAGAGCAATTTACTTATCAAGAGTTAACGATTATTATCAGATGTTATTGATAATAACCGGGACCGACAGCTTAACGTGCTCTCCGGGGAACTGTGGAGGGACCCACACGGACAAACGCCCAGACCGAGACAGAAACTTTAACATCTGCCCGAGCGGGAATCGAACCCGCAACCGTCGAGACTAAAGGCAACCTCGCTACCCGCAACGCCACAACGGTTATATATTTCTGTGAAGTATCTATATAAAAATAATGTATTTAAAAAGGTCTTTTTATGACTACATATTTTCACAATTTGCATAAAATACTTTTTATCGTCATTATTTTATAATGAATTTACAGTTAGGTAGATAAAGGCTTTTACATCGATGAGATGGTTTTATTATAAAACAAATCCAATTCTACGACTCGAAAGCATAGTACGTTATGTAGTTAGATTTACATAAACAATGATAACAACGTAAATTATAATTACATTATTTGTATTTTATAAGGACATATGCTGTAACAGTCCTATAATATTTACAGGACTCTATAGTTAGTAGTCTTGAAGACCTATCCCGGCGTCGACGGAGTCACACGCGTAGCTGAAATGAAGACGAAGAGGGGCACCGTGCGCCGTGCCTTCAACTGCATCTGCCCTCTTCCATTAGAAACTTGAAGCCATCCCTTCAACCCGGGGAATATGTTGGCGCTCCTCCTCTCCGTTCGCGCGGCGCATGCGCCGGCGCGGGCGGAGGGCTCGACCCGGCTGCGCGGGCGCAACACAGCGGCGACCGACACTTGGCCTACCTGCGCGCTAGCATACGGACATTTCGTTTTTAAATTGAATTCGTCTTAAATATATCGTTTATACAGTCCACTGCATTTCATTTATATTAATTTAAAGTCCACTTAAGGCCTAAACACTCAGTTTAAGACTAAAACAAGTACGTCCCTCTTTTTATAGTTTTTAGGATAAAAATCTATGTCCTTTTTAATGGTCTCTAACTCTCTAGCAAGATCAACGTGAAAAACCAACAAAAACACAAAGACGATTAACATGTAAATAAATGTAAAACCACAGGCGTGGTTTTATCAGTATTCATTTTGAATGAAACTAAGCTAGGGATAGCCTTGAGAGCCTTTATCAATTTCATCCAAGTAGCTTAACATTATGAACAACTTATTGTAACGAACAATTTTTTATCCCTTTACTAGATAACACAATAAATTGAACAGCACTGTAACTACTACGTCGGATTTCAACGATATATAGATAATTGTTCTTTTATATGCAGTACGACAATAATTTTCTATATCGTGAAATATTGAAGTAACTATTAATCGTGAAATATTGAAGTAACTATTAATGTGACGCTTCGTTAGAATGCAATCTTTTCAAATATTGTCTTTCTAATCCAACGTATTAAATAGGTTCTATACTTCATCATGACCCAACAAATGCTTTAATTTTAAGTCAATATCTGTGTGATGGTAACACAAATACTTTTCTCTTTGACCTGGCTTATTTATGTCGAAGACCATAAAGCTCGTCGACCTGTCAATAAATCCAAGACAGTTTTACTGACAGCTAATCTATCATGTTTTACATTCGTTTTTAGGTTACATTATTAAGGCTTCGTTTTAAGTGATCTATTGATATTTAAATAATTTTACTTATTAATATCGTCCTCAGAAATAATAAACGGAACGATCAATCAATTGAAAAGAAAATGAGAAAATGTCAAAAACATGTTAATCATTATTAATCTGACGATGAGACTTTATTATGACGAAAATATTTGAAATGTTAGACACAATATTAATTATTATAATAGTAAAACAACGAGGGTCCTCGGGTGGGGGTACTTTTTCGGAAGATGGTAATGCCCCCTGCACTCTAACTGCCTCGCAAAGGCCCACGACAGTTGGGCTTATGCTCGTGTTTGCGGCAGATAGGGGTAAGTACTACCATAAGACATAATACCGAAATATTTACTAGATGACACTTGCTCGTGTGCGCATTTGCTTGTAGTAAGCTCGAAACACACACGCACACACAGCATACGACATTTCGTTACGTGACGATTTTTATTATATCGCACTACCGGTAAGCCGCGTTTAAGAACTTCGTTCCAAAAATATACGGTGCAATTAAGTATCTTCTTCTTTTTGCCGTCGGTAGTAGTAGTAACTATAAAACCAAATTTTTGCACAACCCTGCCCCAATATTCTAAATACGTACGGCCAGAAGCTAGCTTTCAATAAATAACATAATAAGCTAAGATATATTTGTTTGTGTGTTCTTCAAACAAGGAAGGTAGTTACAGTTGAAATCTGGCTAAAAGCCAAGCAAAACGGTCTCACTGGCGCCTGCCTAGATAATGTCTGATTTACTTTGAAATGGAAAACGTAACAAATTTGAAACGTGAAGATATAATACTATAAGAAAATAATAGCCTCCTAATTTATTCCTTGGCCTTTTATATTTAAAAAAGGAATTGTAGGTCTACATAAATTGGCGGGAAAACTAAAATGTCAGTTTGAGCTCGGTTGGGTCGTAAACCATTTATTTATTAATTATTATTATTTACTACTTATATGTTAAAAAGGCCAGTAATTATATCCGCTCACAGATTTATTTCTATTACGAATATTTGTAATGGATAAATATTAAAATTAATACTTTTAAAGTCTACTCACTTCTGATTCCTAAAAATACATAATTATACTTCTAACCGATTACTGATAAACTACAGAAAGTTTTTTAAGGATTAAAATCCTCGAAAAGAATGAGATTATCGATTTACAAAAACATATCCTTGTCCAATTTTAATGGTTATTTTTGGGATACCTAAACCAAATGGCAGAAACGGAAGTCTCATAATTTTGTCATGTTTTTCTTTTTTTTTTAGTAATAATTTTCAATGAAATTACCAACTTGATTTTGCGGTCGATGAACTTCTAAAGATTCCTCATAAAGCTACGGAACCCTCCAGCCTTGGCCTTGGCCTTGGCCTACGACTTCGTCGCTATTTATTGGATAAGGTTCGTTTTCAGCGTGGTCTCGTCTCTTTTTATATATTATTTAGTAACAGTAGTCGGTTATATATTTTTTCTTCTTCATCCAAGCATTATTCCCGGTATT
Source organism: Hestina assimilis (assembly GCA_023373885.1). Lineage (NCBI taxonomy): Eukaryota > Metazoa > Arthropoda > Insecta > Lepidoptera > Nymphalidae > Hestina > Hestina assimilis. The sequence continues at coordinate 3,011,494 of CM041740.1, read as the reverse complement.
TTATGTACCCAGGGTCTGCTTATTACTCTTATCCGGATTTGACAGGTTACTAGTTTTTACACGGAGCGATTGCCATCTGACCTCCGCAACCTTAAGGGCGAACCAGTAACTCACTGGATAAGAGCAATTTACTTATCAAGAGTTAACGATTATTATCAGATGTTATTGATAATAACCGGGACCGACAGCTTAACGTGCTCTCCGGGGCACTGTGGAGGGACCCACACGGACAAACGCCCAGACCGAGACAGAAACTTTAACATCTGCCCGAGCGGGAATCGAACCCGCTACCGTCAAGACTAAAGGCAACCTCGCCACCCGCAACGCCACAACGGTTATATATTTCTGTGAAGTATCTATATAAAAATAATGTATTTAAAAAGGTCTTTTTATGACTACATATTTTCACAATTTGCATAAAATACTTTTTATCATCATTATTTTATAATGAATTTACAGTTAGGTAGATAAAGGCTTTTACATGGATGAGATGGTTTTATTATAAAACAAATCCAATTCTACGACTCGAAAGCATAGTACGTTATGTAGTTAGATTTACATAAACAATGATAACAACGTAAATTATAATTACATTATTTGTATTTTATAAGGACATATGCTGTAACAGTCCTATAATATTTACAGGACTCCATAGTTAGTGCGAGTGGAAGACGAATGAATATACATTATAAAACTATGGTTTAGCCCGCGGCTCTTTGTGTCTCAGTGTATGTTTTCGAATCACAGATATAGAATAATAATTATACGTATGTGTTACACCAATTTATAAGCAATCTGTGTGCCAAATTTAATCTAAATCCGATAAGCAATTTTTGCGTGAATGCCCGACAAAATCTCTCATACTCTCACATAACACGTTATTTTAAAATTGCAATAACCTTTGATACAGTAAGCCAATTTTAATAAAACTTACATAAAATGTTATTCGGGAATAGGCTTTATAATTTAAAAAAAAAATGGCAGACATTTTTTAAAATGATAAAATTGTGTTTTAGCACTTATTCTTAGTTCCATGCAATAACTTTTCTCATAAAAACCTTTAATTTACATTACAATGTGTGAAATTGATATTTTTATTATATTTATTACTAGCGGCCCACTCCGGCTTCGCATGGGTATAAAATATATAGCCTATGTCATTCACTGAAAAATTATTAAAATCGATCCAGTAGTTTTGATTTAATCATTACTGCCAGTGGCCCGCAGGCATTAATATTATTTACGACATTATATTAGAAACCTCAAAAAAAAATTTTTTTTTCTGCTATTTTTATACATATAAACCTTTCTCTTCAATCACTCTATCTATTAAAAAAACCACATCAAAATCCGTTGCTTAGTTTTAAAGATTTAAGCATACATAGGGACAGAGAAAACGACTTTGTTTTATACCATGTAGTGATCGGGGGGCACGGCAGTGCCGCCGCCAAGTCGAGGGCAACACTGCCGTACCATCCTTATCCTATAATAATAAAGAAATCGTAGTAAGGACCCTTAGACTTGGCACGACTTTGTCTAGATTTCATTACTTTTTAGAGATAAACAAGCAGCTCCATCGAGACTTGGGTAGTTTTTTACAGAATGGTTTTGGTGGGATTTAGATATCACGACAAATAGACGATTGCTCTGTTTGACGACGTTGTAGCGCAGCGATAGCGAACCTGCTTTAAGCGCCACATGTCGCGATTTTTATTCTCGATGCAGATGTTTGTATTGACCATACAAGCATGTGTTCCGGGCTGGGTGTATTTGATCTTGTCTCTCATCATCACTATTCTAATAGGGGCCATGAGTGTGTAGTTTATTTATTTCAAAAAGACAAATTCACAACATAACATATAACAGAGAGGTTGCAGAATAATTTATACGGTTTAACATATGTATGATACATTTTAGTGCGTAGGATGGGTTTAATTTAATAAGTACAAGAGGTATATTAGATTAGTATCAACATAAGGGTAGCTTTGGGGTTGAAGATCTGGTATAACGTAGTATTGTTAATATTCAAAGCCAGTAATTTATCTGATTGTCTCGCTTTACGGTTTTCGTGTTATAGATTTGGTTCAGTTGAATTTTAATTTAGGTAATAAAATAGACACGCGATGTAACAAAATAATGCTTCCAATTCTTACGTACAATGGGAGTTGTTTTACATTAGATAATGTAATTCGATATGAAAACTGTATTTTTTAATAGGTTATATGATGAAAAGAGACAGATACAGAGAGAGAGAGAACCAGAGAGGAAGACAGAGAGAGTTACGGCCCCGGCTGCGCACTTATTTGCTCGTGTGCTCATTTCCTTGTAGTAGCACACAGCATACGACATTTAGTTACGTGACGATTTCAACTAAATCGCTCTTCCCGTAAGACGCGTTAAGGAAGTTCGTTCCAATAAATATACTTGTTTATTAAAACAGCCACCAAAAATAAAAAAAGTAAGAACCAAGATCAATAAAAGTTCTTGCTTCGTAAGTCACGCTAACCCAATTCCTTCAGGACGTCACAAACTTGAGACTCAACGTGTTAGTGATCCGCCCACAAACAGATGTATAATTCGGATGTCAATTGGTCGGTATTATTGATGCGTTAAACCTGAATTGGGAACATGAGTACATCTGTATTGAAAAATGCTTGCTGTAAAATTAAAAACTTTTTCTATGTGACTGCATTGTTGTGCAAATTCAAAGGCGTCGGGATGTGGCGACCCCATCGCCGGCTGTTGGGATAACCTCTGTCACAACAGAGATTATTCCACCAGTGCAATCAGTCACACTGGTGGTAGGTCTTTTGTTGCAAGAGGCCGGCTAGGTAGGTACCACCGCAGTGTCCAATATTCTGCCGCAAAATAGTAGTGCTTAGGCACTACTGTGTTCCAGTTTGAAGGGCATTGTACGCTAGTGAAATTACTGGGCGAACGAGATTTAAGAACTAATATCTCGAGGTTGGCAACGCGTGAGTGGCACCTACTAATGGTGCTGCAAGCGCTCATAGGCTGCGGCAGCCACTTACCATCAGGTGGTCCGTATGCTTGTTTACCAACTTCTAACATAAAAAAAAATAATAATAATAAATAAAAATAAATTCATAGTAATTTAATAACTTTGTTGAACCTAACCGCGATAAAAACTTTCCAAGTTGTTTTAGCATAAAGCAAGGTTTTAATTTGTATCAATATTATCTCGCCGACAGTATAATTTTTAGGGCAACTGAATGAATTAGCGATTTATCATATCAATAATTATGTTTCTAAATAGCGGTCATTAATAATAAAGTTTTAAAATACACTTTAAATTTTTTTTTTTTAAAAACCCAATTATAATTGCTTAATTTTCATTTGTTAAAAACACAAAACTCGAAAAGTAGATGGATTGACTTATAATTTTGACAGGTATGGCAGCTGAAGCTTTTACGGCCGTTTCGTTTTATACGATGTTACAAGCTCTTTTTTTCGAAGCACATATAGGTTCGTATCGGGCTGCCTTTTACCATACACACAACTTGTACGAGCGTTTTGATTTGAATTTGGGTTCGAGCATACATGCCACTATATGATTGAATACCCTCAGCTTTTGGAAAGTAAATAAACAAAAATTTAAACAAAAAATATAGCTCCACCATGACAGCTGATCGCTGCCGTGACCAGGATTCGAACCTGGGTTACTACGGCCACAACGTAGGGTCCTAACCACTAGACGATCACGGCTATCGGAGCAGATAATTCTGTTACCTAAAAATACTATTGGTTACATAAATATATATAATGCAGCGCAATTAAAAATATACAAAAGTGTGTTATTTAAAAAGTATTCAAACACTTTTTAGTTTAGTAATATTACATGTTATGTAAAAAAGTGATAATGAAATGAAATTGGAGCGTGTAATACTTCAATTACTTTTTTTATGATCGACGACGTGACCGTGTCGAATTACAAACGGAGCTTCTTGAAGCGTTGGCGATTTTTGACAAAGCATTCATCAGTTCCGATAGCCGTGATCGTCTAGTGGTTAGGACCCTACGTTGTGGCCGTAGTAACCCAGGTTCGAATCCTGGTCACGGCAGCGAATAGCTGTCATGGCGGAACTTAATTTTATTTTTAATAAAAAAAAAATAACATCTATATTTTAAAGCTTATAACTATATTTTAACTTATAATGAACAAAAATAAAAATAAAACAAGTTATCTGAGAAACGATTTCAAGGATCAATGTAATCCACATGATAGGCAGAAAATATTAAAACAGCTTTTTGTGTATGTCTCTCCGTACGTTTGTAATTGAATGCGTTTCAGGTTTCACAAATCTGCAACATGCAAAGATTTATTACATATACGTCGCAGAATCCGCTAGATCTAATCAGTGTGATTAAAATAAAACGTACCATGACTGATACGTCGAATGTGAAATGCCGCTAGCTTTACTTTATATCACAGAATACAACCTCTTTCGTCGATATTGTAACATGTTATTAAAAATAAACTTTAACATAGCAGCAATAAATCTTTTAATTTTTTCTGTATCGAAGACCGATCTTCACTTGTTTTATTTTAATAAATACAATGTTTTTAACTGCACCAGTAATCTATGCAAACGTACTCACCGGTCTTCTTTTTATTATCGAGTGTTTAAAGGCCAATCTTTTTTTTTATGTAAGAGGGGCAAACGGCCAGGAGGCTTACCTGATGTTAAGTGATCACCGCCGCCCACGTCAGAGTTGATCAGGTCGCCCGTATGGGCCTCTCACTTGGCTTTTGGACTGTTGCCAAATTGTCAATAGCCGGGACCGAATTTTTACGTGCCCTCCAAAGCACGGTGACGCTCAGTTAAAATACCACTATTCGATTAGGTACCCATCTAGTGACTGACTACGTCTAAAGTTGCTTAACCTACCGATCGTTTACCGTTCAGTAAGTGCATTCGGCTATGAACATCTCACCGGTCGGAGCTAGTAAATTCCTTTTCCAATAAAGTCTACACAAACAGCGTACATATATTAAGCAATATAAAGATAAAAGTCTTCTAAACACAAACATAGAAATGAGTTCGGCGTTTACTTCCTCTGTCAATAAAAGTTTAGATAGAACGAACGATCAGCGGTTTCAAGGAATTTTTGGATTAACTTTATGACGGATGATCGGAAGACTTCACATAGTTCCAAAGTTTTGCTTTCAGAGCTTTGGGGCCAAAGTGGAACAAATCGCGGTTATCCTTAATTTCGATAAGACTAACAATCTATAGGATATATAGCGCTAGTCAATGCTATATATTGACATATTTTATTTGTAATAATTATACTTACAATTATTATTATTATCGATTGGTTAGTGGTCAACCTAGTGTCAGAGTTGTTCAGGTCGCCCGTAGGCCTCTGACTTGACTTATCGACTGTTGTCTAATTGTCAACAGCCGGGACCGACTTTTTACGTGCCCTCCGAAGCACGGAGACGCTCGGTTCAAATACCACTATGCGATCACCCATCTAGTGACTGACCGCGCCTAAAGTTGCTTAACCTACCGATCGTTTACCGATCAGCGGGTGCACTTGGCTATGAGCGTCTCACTACTTACAATTATATCTTAGTGTACAAGTTTTATATGAATAAAATTGGCAAGTATGCTGCAGAATTTTCCCGCTGACTCGCAGTTCCCATTATTTAGTATCTGAACCAGTTTGCTGTCACTTGTAGATATAATGAGACGATTCCGTATTATTATAATTATTGTGGCTGGATGATAAGCGGTTTCATATCTTCCCAACACACAGTTAGTTAAAGACTAATAGTTAATGTTGGAAAGTTGTATTTGGGTACAACGGCTCGGAATACTTCACTCGTTGCGCTGTATAATATTATCTGCTGCTTATATGCTCATAACTTTTAAAAATAAAAATAAAAATAGAATTTAACATGAACAGTTCAGTCTTGAGGTTTGTTCAGTCAAACATACAAAGTCCTAAGGTTCTTAATATCTTGCAAGTTTATTTTTTTTATTTTTGCCCCAAGATGCTGGTACTTAATTAAAAATACAAACACAATCTTAATTTGTGTTTTTTCATTGTCAATTACTGCCTAAGAGCTTATTTAGCATTACTGTGTCCAATAATTTTAAAAGGGTTTACTTTTATAGCGCATATTTTATAAAGCTAATGTATTTCTGAAGATCCGTATAAATATATAGCATGGCTTTGCGCTATCGTCTGGTACATGATCAGCCTTACAGCCGCAGGGTGGGATTAAACTCAGTTCTAAAACATTTATTGTAATGAATAATCTTCAAAGGGGAAAAGATATTTCATCAAAGTTGGTTGAACGAAGTCTCTTAAGAAAATAAAATCAACCGCCAAATAAGCTGTTTACTTTAATCTTTTGATAAAATAAAATCCCATATATCATTATTTTCTATCGATAGACGTGACTTTTCACATCAGGATTCAAAATTCAAATGATGTTGAGCGATTACTACTGCCCATGAATTGCAACATCGGAGTTCATACAGGTATATTGCTCTCTGACCTCGACACGCGGCTGAAGAACAGTGTCTTTACGAGCTCTTAAACAGTAGCAACCAGGAAGACATTTAGACGCAAATGAGCAATACCATGTCAACCCACAAAATTGAAAAAACTGAGTCATATATGCAGAAGTGTTGGTAAATGGCTGAAGAACATTTTTCTTTAATATTTGTAGGGTTTTAAGCTTTAAAACTTCTAAAAAACTTTAAAATTTTTAAACCATGCAATTTGTGTATTATGTTAAACGTTTTGGGTTATATTATATACGAAACATGCAGTTTGTATGCTTATTTTTTGTGAAAATAAGTATAAATAACTTACATACATCTTGAAATTGCCATAAACTTGACCAATACATAAAAAAAATCATATAAAGCAAGTTGTTCAAAATTTTCAAACGCGTTTTTCTCGAAATGACATTCGTGTGGGTTGACATGGTATTGCTTATTTGCGTCCATTTAAGCCCTACCATCGGCAAAGAGGTCTATAATATTTTAGAATTTGTGAATGTGGCATAGACGAAGACACTTGCCCACATATTTTTCAACTGTCCTACAACCCTCTATCCCATGTACGATGGTCTCTCTCCTTATATACCACTCACTTCCTGTCAATGTTGACTGTTTGTTGTCGTCTGTGTTTAGTCCTTTTGTTTATTTCTGTGTAAATTTCTGTCAATGTTGACTGTTTGTTGTCGTCTGTGTTTAGTCCATTTTGTTTATTTCTGTGTAAATTTCTGTCAATGTTGACTGTTTGTTGTCGTCTGTGTTTAGTCCATTTTGTTTATTTCTGTGTAAATTTCTGTCAATGTTGACTGTTTGTTGTCGTCTGTGTTTAGTCCATTTTGTTTATTTCTGTGTAAATTTCTGTCAATGTTGACTGTTTGTTGTCGTCTGTGTTTAGTCCATTTTGTTTATTTCTGTGTAAATTTCTGTCAATGTTGACTGTTTGTTGTCGTCTGTGTTTAGTCCATTTTGTTTATTTCTGTGTAAATTTCTGTCAATGTTGACTGTTTGTTGTCGTCTGTGTTTAGTCCATTTTGTTTATTTCTGTCAATGTTGACTGTTTGTTGTCGTCTGTGTTAAGTCCATTTTGTTTATTTCTGTGTAAATTTCTGTCAATGTTGACTGTTTGTTGTCGTCTGTGTTTAGTCCATTTTGTTTATTTCTGTGTAAATTTCTGTCAATGTTGACTGTTTGTTGTCGTCTGTGTTTAGTCCATTTTGTTTATTTCTGTGTAAATTTCTGTCAATGTTGACTGTTTGTTGTCGTCTGTGTTTAGTCCATTTTGTTTATTTCTGTGTAAATTTCTGTCAATGTTGACTGTTTGTTGTCGTCTGTGTTTAGTCCATTTTGTTTATTTCTGTGTAAGTTTCTGTCAATGTTGACTGTTTGTTGTCGTCTGTGTTTAGTCCATTTTGTTTATTTCTGTGTAAATTTCTGTCAATGTTGACTGTTTGTTGTCGTCTGTGTTTAGTCCATTTTGTTTATTTCTGTGTAAGTTTCTGTCAATGTTGACTGTTTGTTGTCGTCTGTGTTTAGTCCATTTTGTTTATTTCTGTGTAAATTTCTGTCAATGTTGACTGTTTGTTGTCGTCTGTGTTTAGTCTATTTTGTTTATTTCTGTGTAAATTTCTGTCAATGTTAACTGTTTGTTGTCGTCTGTGTTTAGTCCATTTTGTTTATTTCTGTGTAATTTTATTAAATATAATAGAATCAAGCTTAAAATAATCAGTGTTTTCTCAGTGTGTATTTTCATAAATCATCATTTTATTTTTGTTTTATTATATATATCTGATTGTATTGATTTAGGTTGACGACGTTGTGGCGCAGAGGTAGCGAATTTGCCTTAAACGCCACAGATCGCGGGTTCGATTCCCGCTCGGAGCAGATGATTGTATTGAGCATGCAAGCATATTTTCCGGTCTGGATGTATTTGTTTTTGTTCTTGTATGTGTTTCCGGATCCCCGACACATAATATCACCATCCTAATGGGGGTTGTTGAGTGTGCAGCGTTTATTTATTTATTTAGATCTAACAATGATTATCCTACTATTTCGACTGTTTTCAAAATTTATTTTTACAGCGTAGTCTCGATCACACTGATCTATCGTGTCTTCTCCACCTCAAGTGACATTAATATCTGTGCTGTCTGGCATAACTAAAAGCCATTAAATAAATCAATCAATCAATATTTTAAGAGCTTTATACTTTACTAGCGGCCCGCTCCGGCTTCGCACGGGTTTAAAAGATATAGCCTATGTCATTCACTGAAAATATGATTAAAATCGATCCAGTAGTTTTTTTTTTTCATTAATGCCCGTGGCCCACACGCGTTAAATTTGGAGTAAAACAATTCCCGTTTCCAGAAACCTCAAAAATAACAATATTTCTCCAATATTTAATGGATGTTATTATACATATAAACCTTCCTCTTTAATCACTCTATCTATAAAAAAACCGCATTAAAATCCGTTGCGTAGTTTTAAAGATTTAAGCATACATAGGGATATAGGGACAGAGAAAGCGACTTTGTTTTATACTATGTAGTGATACGTTATCAATAACTAAAGCGTAAAATTACCTCTTTAAAACATCTAACGTATTTATGTAATAAAACGGTACAATGATAAACATACATTAATAGAAATGTCACATAAAACTACAATAGGAAGATAAGGCTGTGGAAAACCCGATGGAAAATTTATGAAATGAGCAATCGCCATCATATTTATTAGTTCACGACCCGTCGCGACACAACGTCGTCGAATTTTTCACTTTTTATGTCACAGTACAAGAATTCCATTGCTTTACACAATAACCACATAAAAAAACATTATACCACAATTTTAAGGAGACCGCTAGTGAGCAAGCTTTGAGCTAGCTTTAAGACGAATCGCGGGTTTGATTCCCGCGCGGAACAGATATTTGTTAATTTGTGTTTCGGTCTGGGCGTTAGTCCCTGTAGGTCTCCTCACCGTGCCTCGGCGAGCACGCGAAGCTGTTGATCCCGGTTATAATAACATCTGATAATAATCGTTAACTCTTTCTTGATACGTAATTTGCATTTATCCAATGAGATACTTTTTCAACCTTTGGTTATGGAAGTCAGAGCGCAATCGCTCTAAAAACTAGTAACCTCAGGATAAGAGTATAAGCGGACCCTGGATGGAAACGAGACTAATTCTAGGAAGAAGGAATAAAGAGATCTCGGTTTTTTGGATATTTATTCTTTATAGTGGGATCCATTTGTATCAATTTTAGTAATTCCGGAAATGACCGGATCATTAGATAAGATCAAAATTTGAGACTCCGCCAAATTGAATAACGCAGAAATTTTAATGACAGCCATTATTACGCAAGACAATCCATAACAAGATAATGGTCTATTTTATGTTGGCCATACACACGTATTGCGGATAATAATTATGGCAAGCGGCTGCTGTAGTCCTTGAACGTTTTCATAATCCAAGGTAGGAAGGGGAGGAAATAATAGGGACAATGCAACTGTTTAATGTTACCTCAACTCTATATTTTGATAGTGTGTTGTTATTTATAAGACGAACGTCGTGGCGTGCTGGTAGCGAGCCTGCATCGGAGCAGATATTTGTTATAAATACTTGTTTCAGTCTGGGTGTTTTTTCTCTTGGATCTCCCCACCGTGCCTCGGAGAGCACGTTAAGCTGTCGGTTGCAACCATAATATCTGATAGTAATCGTTAAGGTAATTGGGTACTATTCAATGGTTATTGGTTCGCCCTTTAAGTTGTGGAGGTCAGATGGCAATCGCTCCGTGTAAAAACTAGTAACCCGCCAAATCCGGCGGGTTTCTTCTACAAAAATAGTTATACATGAGATCTCACCACTTTTTGTAGTAGAAGAAATAGTCAATCCCATTGTGGTCGTATATATAATGAGAGGAATTATGTTTTATATATCATAACAATACCTACAATACAGTTAAAATATAGAGTCTAACTGAGAACCTTCTTACCCTGATATCGGTTAGAAATATTAAAGCAGTTTATATGAAAATGCGTGGGAAGAACAGAATAGTTGGTCAGTATTAATTGTCGTGCTTTGAATGCATAACAGTGGATTAGTGTGACACCGAGCGAGTGTGGTATGTGTGTCAATACTCAGATTTGACACATATAATATCATCATTTAAAATCCAAAAGAGATGAACTCAATATCAAGTACAAAACCATGCTCTGACTACTCGGACGAAATAGCAGATTGACAGTAGACAATAAACTGCCATGATACAAAGATCACAAAATATCATCTTGCGCACTGTTTCCAATGTTCCTTGGCTTATCACAAATGTCGAAATCCATACCAACCTAAAAATGACAACAGTTAAGGAAAAGATTAGAGCTGCCTCCAAAACATACCAACAACGGCTTGCCTTGTATCCCAATCAATTGGCAACCCAGCTTACCACCCAAAAACATCTTGGGCGCCTCAAGAGGCATGATGTACTGCAGCTGCATGAGAGGGTGTAGTAACATTCTCAAAACATGAGAAGTGCCATCAATGGAGGGCACGCTCATCACGCCAACCCTCACACCACATATCCGCTCATAGTCACAGGACTGATTGCAGATAAAACCTAACAAAAAAAAAAAAAAAATATATATATAATATCATAGTACCAATCTTTGTGTATGATCAATTATAAGAGCTACATACTCAACTGCACCATTAGGATAGTGATAGCCTGTGTCGGGGGTCTGGAAATATACACAAGGTCAATGACAAACCCAAACTAAAAAACATGATGTATGGTCAGTACAAATATTTTCTCCGAACCCGTGATCGCGACGAGTGGCTAGATTGCGTTTCCACCAGGAAATTTAGAGGATGCGTAGGGAGGGGTCAGTTTGAACCAATGACATCACATCATTTACTTAGCTTCGTTTCGCTAAGCCGTTTCCACAGGAAGCTAGCCCTGAGCGAGGTTAGGTTTTAAGAAATACATACATCACTCGTTTGTTAAGAACCAATAAAATAACTTACTTACCCTAGCTTCGCTAAACCGTTTCCAGAGGAGCTGCCAGAGCGAGGCTAAGTTTTAAGAAATACATCACTCGCTACCCATTTTGGAAACAGTCTTATTCCGTGTTTTATTGATATGAAACGTGATATTTCAATATAAACCATATCATGTTATAAATTTTATGTAATTCACTTATTTTAATTTTAATACTAACGAAGATGTTTGACAACGAGTTTAATTTAGATTAAATATACTGTTTGCATTAGCCTACAGTACACGAGATTGGTTTACTTTTCTTGGAGCGTTTATATATTGTGGGGTGATGTTATCCTACTAATATTATAAACATGGATTGTGATAATGGAATTACTCTTTTATGTAAAATCTAGTGAACGGATTTGGATGACATTTTTGGGATTGGTATAACATGTTAATTATTGGGATTATCACAATATTTTCTACAACAGAAGTTGGTGGTAAGTAAAACATTGCCACATATGGCACCGAATTCTGTTGTAAAAAACATTTATTTTTTTCTTTCCAGTTTGAAGTTGGTATTTTTGTTTTTTAAAAATTATTTATCTACATTCTTTTTTAGTTACGAATGATAGTACTTAAAGATTAATGAAAATTTAAGACATATGGTTTTCTCATAGAAGCCATTGTCAGAACTGGACCAATTGGGACCACATGGGAGGCACAAGCTTTCAAATTAAAAAAAGAATCTTCAATATCAGTTCACTTAGTCGAAAGTTATCAACAAACATAGAAAAATACAGTCGAATTGAAAACCTCCTTCTTTTGAAGTCGCTTAAACTACATTAAGGCGGACGGTGCCACGGGCACAGCTAGAAATTATAAATTTTTCAATAAATGGGAATGAAAAAAATTACTCGCATGCTTTCTAAGAATAATATACTCTTCAGCTTTATGGACTTAGACACCGTTGTGGCGTTGTGGGTAGCGAGTTTGCCTTTAGTTTTGACGGTTGCGGATTCGATTGCCGCTTGGGCAGATGTTTGTTAAAATTTTTGTTTTGGTCTGGGCGTTTGTCCATGTGGGTCCTCCCCACCTTGCGTCGGAGAGCATGTTAATCAGTCGGCCCATCCCATCATATACCATCTGATAATAATCTTTAACTCTTGAGAAGTAAATTGCTCTTATTCAATGAGTTACTAGTTCGCCCTTAGGGTCGCGGAGGTTAGATCACAATCGCTCTGTGTAAAAACTAGTAACCTGTCAAATCCAGATACGAGTAATAAGCAGACCCTGGCTACATAAAATACCGGGAAAAATGCTAGGACGACGAAGAAGAAGAACTTTATGGACTCACTCGTATGTCTAAACATATATTTAACAAAATTGTATAGTAAAAATATCAATACATAACATTACATAAGTTTCTTATACATTGATTACATTACTGAGCATCTACAAGGCGTCTTATCTTGAGCATAGAAAACGTCAGATGATTTTAGTTGTAAATAAAGGTGGCGCGGCTTAAAGAATATTGGCTGTTGCCCCGCAAAAAATAACTGAACTGAAAAAACACCAGTGAAAAACAATATTTATTGGATTCCAGATATCCGATGAAAGGGGATGAAGTATTAAGCTTTTATGTGAAATATTTTTTATGAAAACTTATTTGATAACGATACTAAGGATTTTACTGATCTTGATAGTGCGGACGAGGTCCTTTGCTTCGCACATCGCGGCGCGCTCGCGTAAGTCCATCGTGTAGAATGGAAATTCTAAAAGGTCTACATACGAGTTGTGGCATAAATTAAAGCTTAAATAAATATTTATGAGACTCAATAGCAATAGAAATAAATGGCTACGGATCAAGGCGAAAAGTTCCACCATGTATAAATATCATTAATTCTTTCAGGTAGCTTGCTCAAAGTCTTATATAGTATAGAATGAATTTCGATGTGAACATATTTTTGTGGGCGTAAACGTTGTTACCTTACGTATAATCCTTACTAATATTGTAAATGCGAAAGTAACTCAGTCTCTTTGTGTGTGTCTATCTTTCTGTCATGCTTTCACGCATACTACTGAACCGATTATATGAAATTATATGAAACTTATTTTTAGGCTGTTGATTCGATAGATATAAATACAGCATTCAAAGTTTTTTTTTTTTTTTTTTTTATGTAAGAGGGGCAAACGGGCAGGAGGCTCACCTGATGTTAAGTGATCACCGCCGCCCATCTGCAACACCAGAAGGCATGCAGGCGCGTTGCCGACCTTTAAGGAAAGAATACGCTCTTCTCTTGAAGGTTCCCAAGTCGTATCGGTTCGGGAAGACCGCCGGCGGAAGTTGATTCCACAGAGTGGTTGTGCGAGGAAGAAAATGTCTTCTAAATCGCGCTGTTGTGGATTTCCATTCCATTTCATATATTTCGAAGTTTATAAATGAGACCATGGGAAGCAACAACTTTCAAATAAAAAAAGAATCGTCGAAATCAGTTTACCTCCTCTTTTTTTTTGAAGTCGGTTAAAAGCTACATTAATGCTGATGGTGCGGTGGGCATAGCTATATTTTTAAATTCCTAAATAAATGGGAATGAAAAAAAATTAACAAGTATGCTTTCTAAGAATAATATATTTTTAAGCTTTATGGACTTACTCGTATATCTAAATATATATTTATTTTCAATTTTGAAGCCTTAAGAATCTAATAATGTACTTTCATAATGACCCAATAACAAAATTGTTTTCAAATCATTATTCACGCGGGCGAAGCCGCTGGCAGTAGTTAGTAGTAAATATTTTATCCATGTCAACTTATTATGTTGTTTGTACTAAAATAAACTACATAACTTGGTATGTTGTTAGTACTAAAATAAAAAATAAACTACTATGAATTCACACCACGTAGCTGTGAATTCATAGTAGTTTATTAGAGGAACTATGCGTGTGGTGTGAATGACAATAATCAACGTTATAACAATTACTAAAATGACGAATTGTTAAACTTGTTTACATGTGAGAATTTAACTTGCGGGCCTGTTTATTCAATCATTAATTAATCTACTTGTATTTTATATTAAGTTTATATATATGCTATATAAACGTTACACACTTAACGGCCCCCATTAAGATAGTTATATCCTGTGGGAGGGTTTCGTAAATATACACAAGGACAAGAAAAAACACTCCCATACCGTAACACATGCCTGTGTGGTCAATACAAACACCTGCTCCGAGCGGTAATCGCTACCGTGCGTTACCGTTGCGTCACAACGTCGACACAAGCTATATGATATTTATGATTCTTTTTCTTATGAAAAGTGTATATATGTATAAATATGAAGATAAAAATATCTCCGTTTAGCATAAAAAGTTAACAATATTAAATAAATAAACGCTGAACACTCAACGGTCTCCATTCGGATAGTGATATCTGGTGTCGGGGGTCCGGAAACACGTACAAGGACAAGGACCGGAAAATATGCTTGCATGGTCAATACAAACATGTTGTGCTCCGAGCGGGAATCAAACCCGCGACCTGTGGCTTTTAAGGCAGGTTCGTTGCCGCTGCGCCACAACGTCGTCAATATTATTTTGTAATCAATTCGCAGACGTCCCAAGTCTCTAGCGAATAAACGAAAATCCATCAATCTTTTTGTCTACGACTTTAATTAAACTAAAAAATATATTTTCCTTTCTTTCTTCTTCCACGCCAGCATAAAAAAAAATTAAAAGGTTGAACCTTTGAAGTTGAAGGTTGATCCGGGCACCTCTGAGTTTCAAATGCTTAATAATTATTGTTTCAAATTTATGTCGTGTTTTATGGTGAAGGAAAACGTCTTGCGGAAACTTTTATGTCGTAAAAAAAATTAAAACATTTATATCTGCCAATCCCAGTGGTGAGCCCTTGCTGGTGGTAGGGCTTTATTGTCTGGTTAGCTACCACCGTAGTTGGTAAAAAAATGTAGCGTGCCTGCTCATCACCTCGTCAGCCAGGTGCATCTTAAAGGCTGATAACACTAATGCCAGCTCCCTGGTTTTGCAGATGTTCATGGGTGGAAATAATCGCTTAACATCAGATGAACCTCTTGCCCGTTTGCTCCATCTAACGTACACAATATCTTAGCTGGATTGAGTGAAGAGGTAGGCAAGTATTTGATCTTGAATTCTTTGAGTAAGACAGATTGTATCAATGTCTACGCGCTTAGTTCAATTTCACACGTGCTTGAGCAATAAGACTACACATAACCCCTTTAAAGCTATTTACATTATTTTCTGTCACAAATGAAAAGTATACGCATAGGAATTTTCGTAAATAAATAAAAAGCAAAAATTTAATCTAATATTTCTTCATCTTCCTAGCATTGTTCACACTACAACATCATCAATATCTGAAAAACCAGGGTTGCAAACATCTATTTCTGACAGTCACCGCTTACCATTAGGCGGCTCGTAATAAACTTTATAATCATTACGGTATTTACATATATAACCACGCCTGTGGTTTTATCAGTCTTCATTTTCAATCACACTAAGCTTAGGCCTGAAGCCTTTATGAATTTCATCCAAGTAGCTAACTTATTGTAATCAACAATGCTTTTAATCGTTTTACTATATAACACAATTGCACAGCACTATAACTACTATGTCGGATTTCATTGATTTGTCCTTTTATATGCGGTGCGATAGTAGTTTTCTGTATGGTGAAATATTGAAGAAACCATTAATATGACGCTTCGTTACAATTACCTCTTTTCAAATATTGTCTTTCTAATCCAACGTATTAAATAGGTTCTATACTTCATCATGCGCCAACATATATAAAATTTTATTCATGTATTGTAATAGCCCATTTTTTAGGGCTCATTATGAACCCATTAAATACCCTTTGAGAGTGTCCTTTATAATTCGCTACCCTTTTCTCCAATTTCAGCACACATTTCCCTCGATAACATGTCACAAAAGAAGTCCTTATATAAACAAAGTAGCAAATTGGTCCAGTGTTTACCCAATCATGGTTGTTTAACTATAAAAGTAGTTTAACCGGAGTTGGGACCTCATAATACTTTTTTTTTTTTTTTTTTTTTTTTTTTTATGTTAGAAGTTGGCATACAAGCATACGGCCCACCTGATGGTAAGTGGCTGCCGCAGCCTATGAGCGCTTGCAGCACCATTAGTAGGTGCCACTCACGCGTTGCCAACCTCGAGATATTAGTTCTTAAATCTCGTTCGCCCAGTAATTTCACTAGCGTACAATGCCCTTCAAACCGGAACACAGTAGTGCCTAAGCACTACTATTTGGCGGCAGAATATTGGACACTGCGGTGGTACCTACCTAGCCGGCCTCTTGCAACAAAAGACCTACCACCAGTGTGACTGACTGCACTGGTGGAATAATCTCTGCTGTGACAGAGGTTATCCCAACAGCGGGCGATGGGGTCGTCACATCCCGACGCCTTTATATTATTTTCTAATACGAGTATATCGCTTTTTATATATATCAATTATAAATTTTATATAACTATAATTATATTATTCTGTTTCGTTTGATATCAAAAATCTTACTTTATGGGTTCTAAGTCTGTAGTTTAAACAAACTCGCCCTACTAGCATACTTTTCAACATTTACATGGTCTAATCAGGTTTCAATTTATTCAAACTAAGCTTGGGTAAGAATAATCGATATAATATAAAAATATTGATATATATTTATAATAATCAATTAGTATCGTCGTTACCTTTAATCTTCACAAATCGACAATCGATAATAATTTATTTTGTATCAAATTCGATATAATATTCATTTTTTGCTACAAATGAAATCATTCGGATTAGTTAAGGAAAGACTACAGATTTTTTTTTCTATAAAAAGGTCGCCAAACACTCACACATTTTTACCAAAACATAGAAGAAATAATTGATTCGATATTTATCGATGTATTTTTGACTTGCCAGTAGAACGAAAGAGAGGTTGTGAGAGAGATGGAGTGCGTTCATATAAATACGACGATAATAGTTAATCAAGCGTAGATAGAGAGTAGAACGAAAGAGAGATTGTGAGAGAGATGGAGTGCGTTCATACAAGTGAGTTAGACGTAGTTAATTAAGTGTAGATAGAGAGATAAACGAAAAAGAGGTTGTGAGTGAGATGGAGTGCGTTTATACGAGTGAGTTAGACATAGTTAATGAAGTGTAGATAGAGAGGTGAACGAAAAAGAGGTTGTGAAAAGATATAGTACGTTTATTCAAGTGAGTAGGAGATAGTTAATCAAGTTTAGATAGAGAGAGAAGGAGGACTTCATCTGTTGGGGGAGCCGAAAACTGAGACCCAGCCGTGAAAAGGATATAGCCTTGTGGTGGCTCAAATTTGATTCCGTCCTTACAGTGCCACCAGTGAGACTGAGCCACAGCGAAGGATGTCATCGGGAATGAGGAAGGAGAGAGGAAACGCCACGAGCGCATTCTAGTCGATGGACTCACCTGACAGTGTGAGTGCGTTGTGACGTGTGGAGCAAAGGACCTCGCCTTCGCCGAAGACAGTGTTAAGACATAGTTAATTAAATGTAGACAGAGAGAAGAACAAAAGAGAGGTTGTGAAAAAAAAGGAATACGTTCATTCAAGTAAATAAGACTTACATTTAGTTAATGAAGTGTAGATAGAGAGATGAACGAAAAAGAGGTTGTGAGAGAGATGGAGTGCGTTCATACAGCTTAGTGCATTCACGATTAAGGAATTTTACTTAGACGCTTTATCTTTGAACATAAAAAATACTTGTTTATGACGAAGAAAAATGTTTGAATTTTATGTTCAAAGCTGGAATAAATTGCAGTAAAGTTTAACGTTGCACAAATGCGCATATTTCAAATAGTTTCCTGTTATTCGCAATAAACATTCGTGATATGCAAAATAGTTCAATATTAATGGCTTAAAACATGACTATTGCATTTGATTAGTATTGTGTTGTTTCGGTGGCCACTAGTCATCATCATCAGGAGTTCCAAATTACGAATTGATACTTTTTCGGAGGAAATTTATAACGTGTAACAGCTACCAGGAATATCGGTTTGAAAATAAAATAACGATTTAAACCAGTTTCACTTTAATGTGCACTCCACCACGGTCAGTGATCGAATGAATCTTTATAACAAATCGATTTACCAAGAAAACGTGACATTGAAATGTGGGTATATGAATACTGTATTAGAGTCAAATCAAAAACTATCTGTAGTAATATTGACACTTGACTAAATCATTAACAATTAACTAAAAGCCATTAAATTAATCAATCAATAACCATGTGACGTATAAATTATGTACATGCCTGTTACAAACGAGTGTATTTTTTTATGTTTGTTTCGACCAAGTGAAACGATTTTGATGATTCACTTTATTTCAAAGCGCTTGGTGCTGCCCGTAAGCTGCCATTTCAATTTGGTAAATTTGACACCCACGGTAAAACCATATAAGCTATAAATTGAAAAAGTATAAAAAATATATTTTTGTAAAAAAATAAAAATACTGACTTCTATTGTTTAGTTTTGAAGAATTATTTTATCATAAATGTGCAGGTTTCCTGCCAGTATGTTTCCCCATAACAAATCACAAGATAAATTCAGGATATAAATTAAGCATTTAATTTTTAAAATGAAGCCAGCCAAGACTTCAAGTTATCATTTTGTTGTGACTTTTTATTGATTATAGTGAGCCTATATTATAATTTTTAATAGTCTTTAATCTTATTAATAATTATAGTCCCTATTACTACTCGTGTTATACTATTTAATTTACGTACACACAGGTACAAATAATTCTTAAATAAATTTCAATCGCATTATATATTTAAATAAGGCTTTTAATCGATTTCTTTCTTTGTGATAAAAAGGAATGTTTTATTTCGAATAAGCAGCTTACGAACGAAGATTTTCAGCGAGCACCCGCGGTAAATAATTTGATGTCTTTGTATATCTTTTATTGAATAAATTTGAAAGTGCCTTTATAAATAACTAGCATTTGCTTGCGGCTTCGAGCGTGTGAATAAAGTTTTGTAAAAAAGCACCTTTATTAGTCTGATTCCATAAGACCAATCTTATCGAAATTGAAATCATGTAATTTTTTTATCTCACATTTTTGACATAAAAGTACCCTATGTTATAATCCTACCTGGATTATGTTATAATCTACATCTGTGTCAAATTTCTTCATTCAAAGCTGCTCAGCCATTTTCGCGTGATTGACTAACAAATATACAAACATTTATTACATTACTAGCTGTGCCCTCGACTACGCTCATGTTATATAGTTTTTTAATGATCCTGAGGAACTCAACATTTTTCCGGGATGAAAAGAACCTTATATATTAATCCAGATAATAAGCTATGTGTGTCCTAAATTTCATTCTAATCTGCCCTTTACTTTTTCCATGAAAGAGTAAGAAACATCCATCCATCCAAACAAATTCACCTTTATAATATTATTAGAAATAGTAAGACCGAAACACCTAAACATAAACATTTTCATATTTGTAATATAAAAAAAAAATGTAGTATATTTTACCATTTATTTATTTATAGTCTTAATAAGATTATAAATAAATAAACGCTACACACTCAACGGCCCCCATTAAGATAATATCCTGTGTCGAGATCCGGAAACATACACGATGACAATGAGAAACACACCCAGACCGAAAAAAAGGCCTATATTATACAAACACCTGCTCCGAGCCAGATTTGAACCCACTACCTCTGCGCTACAACGTCGTCACTAAAACTATTAATGATTTAGAAATAAATCATGAATCATTTTATATGTTGCACCAAACTGTAAACACTCAAGGATAAAAATCCTATCTCCCCGAGATCACTAGATACGATTCGTTCGGATAAATCGAAGCACTTCACATTTAGATTTCCCCAATCGCTTACGAAAAATGTCCTTAAATTCGCGTACTTGTGCATTGAAAAGTACTGCGTATGTACACTACGAATATATAATAAAATACATATATGCTTTTAGTATTGCCCTAATACATTAATGGACGCAAATAAGCAATACAATGTCAACCCACACGAATGTCATCTCGAGAAAACGCGTTTCAAAATTTTGAACAACTTGCTTTATATGATTTTTTCTTTATTTATTGGTGAAGCTTTCGGCAATTTCAGATTTATGTAAGGTATTTTACTTATTTTCACAAAAAATAAGTATACAAAGTCCATATTTCGTATATAATATAACCCAAAACGTTTAAAAATACATAAATTGCATGATTGAAAAAATGGCTTTTTTAAAAGTTTTAAAGCTTAAAACCCTACAAATACTAAAGAAAAATGTTCTTCAGCCATTTACAAACACTTCTGCATATATAACTCAGTTTTTTCAATTTTGTGGGTTGACATGGTACTGCTTATTTGCGTCCATTTATATGTTGGCGCATGGCGTAGTGTCGTGTGACTAAAGCTATAGAAGCTATTTAATACGTTACATTAGAATGAGCATATTTGGTTAGCTGTCATTCTAACGAAGCCTTATATTGATGTTAGTGTAATGGCTTGATGGTAATGGGCTAATAGTCAATATTCATCATGCATAAAATCATCCTCGTATGGGCGGCGTACCATATAAAAGACGAATCGTTGAAATCCGACATAGTAGTTAAAGTGCTGTGCAATTTATTGTGTTATTTAGAAGTGTTGTTAATAAAGTTAACCTATTTAAACGTTGAATGATGGATGAAATTGGTAAATACTCAAGGCTGTCCTTAGTTTAGTTTGATTCAAAATGAATACTGATAAAAACAGGCGTGATTTTATATATAAATGCTTTGATTAAATAGCAAAGCATAAGCTTTCAACTCATAATACAATAATAATAATAATAATAATAATAATAAACGCTACACACTCAACGGCCCCCATTAGGATAATTATATCCTGTGTCGGGGTCCGGAAACATTCACAATGACAAGGACAAACACAACCAGACCGGAAAACATGCCTGTACGATTAATACAAACATCTGCTCCGAGCGGGAATCGAACCCGCAACCGTCGAGGCTTAAGGCAGACTCGCTACCCACAACGCCACAACGGTGTCAACAATATTTTACATAGAGAAGGCTTGAGGATATAGCATTTACTTATTTGTCTCACTGTATACTACAATTTATTATATCAATTTGTAATTAAGTTGTGAAAGTATGCTTAAGCATGTAAAAATTAAAAGTTAATCAATTTGATTGCTTGGGAACATATACAAGGGATAGCGGGTTATAGCAGCTAAAAGCATGCGTTAGCACGCACAAGCATCCTTTAGGATACGATGCTTATGAGTGTGCCGATGTGGCGTTGAGGGTGAGTCTGCCTTTAGCCTCGACGGTTGCGGGTTCGATTCCCGCTCGGGCAGATGTTTGTTATATTTTCTGTCTTGGTCTGGGCGTTTGTCCCCACCGTGCCTCCGAGAGCACGTTAAGCTGTCGGTCCTGGTTGTTATCACATACCATCTAATAATAATCGTTAACCCTTGATAAGTAAATTGCTCTTATCCAATGGGTTACTGGTTCGCCCTTAGGGTTGCGGAGGTCAGATGGTTATCCGTGTAAAAAATAGTAACCTGTCAAATCCGGATAAGAGTAATAAGCAGACCCTGGGTAAAATAAAAAAATACCAAGAATAATGCTAGGACGAAGCCTTTGAGTGTGTCCAAAACCACCCAGTTGAATGCAAAGTGATGCTGATAAATTTAATTCATGCCTTAAACCCAATTAATATATTATCTAAAGATTGTACCTTATGCATTTATTTTGTATGCCGTTTAGAAGTTGTACCCATTGTTGTCACCGTGTTACTGGAGTATCGCGCTGTGTGGGATATTTTTCATTAATTTACCTACAATTATTTTTTAACCTAGTTTTCACTTAAGCATCATAAAATACTTCGTAATTAATATTCGTCGGTATTTCATCAAAGGCGAAGATCAGTCATTCGCTAGTTTGTCTACAGATTTATCAGAGCATATATCTTGTTTATATTTATACCTCATAAAGACATACCAGAGAGAATGTTTAACTAAAAAAATAACACAAAGTCGGCTTAAGTGTTCATCAACGACTTTTGAAGCTATAGAGCCTTATAAATTAGTTCAGTAAATTTTTAAAGGGTTGTATTGGCTATTGAAAATGTTTTCTATCTATACTTCAGTCTTTGCACATTTATACGTGGAAGAACTTATGGTAGAGGAGAATTTTTATTATTTTTTATTTGGAAAGTAGGGCAGATGACTCTACTCTACCTGATGGTAAGTGGAAATAAAGTCCAAATGCGAAGGCGGCTAACAGAGTTGCGGAATCCAACCGTGTTAGCCAATCTTGCCCTGCCTACCCGCAAGATGCCTCTTCACGCCTCGTTTGAAGGAGCCCAGATTGTAAGAAGGAGGGAACACGTGAGCCGGCAATGAGTTCCACTTTTTGGAAGTACGACAAAGAAAAGAATCGCATATTGTGAGCTACTCTACGTTGGAGGATACCTTTAGAGGCCTTAAATATAGTGACATAGGAAAGCTAAATAATACAAAAATCCAAATCCAACTTAATAATAAAAATCTCTCCGCCTACCTTCAAGGTTGGCAATTTGTTATTATATTGTTCTTGATATTGCGCCCATCCTTAAGATGTTGTTAACCCTTATCAGTACCTTTGTTCACCATCATGATAATAGACTTACAAACAAGTAATAACATTTATATTGCATTGTTATCCATTTCTGAACTTAAATAATAAATAAATAATAATAAATAATAAACGCTGCACACTCAACGGCCCCCAGTAGGATAGTAATATCCTGTGTCGGGGGTCCGGAAACACATACAAGGACAAGGACAAATACACCCAGACCGGAAAATATGCTTGCGTGGTCAATACAAACATATTATGCTCCGAGCGGGAATCGAACCCGCGACCTGTGGCGTTTAAGGCAGGTTCGCTACCGCTGCGCCACAACGTCGAACTTATCTTTCAATCAACTAATAATTAAAGTTCCAAACAGACAGTACGCGACTAAATATAAGAAAAACATTTTTAGCTATGATGGAACTTGTAATACATTATTATATAAGAAATTTTACGAGGTAAGAATAGTAAGAACTTCTGCCGCAATAATCTTATATTATTTCGAGGAAGTCGCAATGCGTCTCACTAAAATTCTTAAACTAAATCTGGAATAGTGGCTGTAATGTGAGAACTCTACGGGAAATTAAGGACCATTCTCTTTTGGCAGGTTATTTGGCAAAGTTTTGTACTATTGTTAAAAGGCCATTGAACTTAGATTTCAATAGAAATTGTTTGGCTCGGATTTTCTATTATCTGGATTAAAACTGACAACTAATTTTGATTGTCATTTTTTTTTTTTCAATAATAACAAAATAAAAGGAGAAGACCTGACTGACTTATAAACGCCCAGCCGATACCCTTGCACCTAGAAAGTTGATTTTTGCACAGGTGTTGGTTTCAAAAACGTAAACGCGCATAAGAAAGGATTTTTTCAAATTCATACCTTGAGGGGGCGAAAAGGGGTAGAAAATCTGTTATCTTTGAAACTAGAAGCATGAAATTTTATTATTCGGCGAAAAGATAAAGAAACACGTGTTTTAACATTTTCTTAAATTCCGCCACTGAAGGTGTAAAATGTTTCAACCTTTATATGAAAAATAATATCTATGTTACCCCAAATTTGACGTGAGCGAAGCCGTGGGAAAAACCTATAATATATATGTGAGAAAAATAGTTAATTGATTGTTAATAATTTTTCTTTTTTTAACATATTTTAAACACCAATAGTTAATTTACAAATAATTAAAACTGTACAAATCATGTACACGGGGTGTGTGGGCAAGAATGCTAGTTGCATTTCCCCGCTGAATCGCTATCCTGATTCTGTCGACAAAAAATAAACCAGACCTTTCTTACTTTTTAATTGAAAAATATAATTTATGTTTTTAAAAATGACGACATTGTAGCGCAGCGGTAGCGAACCTGCATAAAGCGCCACAGGTCGCTAGTTCGATTCCCATTCGGAGCAGATGTTTGTTTGACCATACAAGCAAGTTTTGCGATCTCGGTGTGTTTGCCCATGTCATTATGAATGTTCGCGGACCCCCTGTTACAGAACACGGACACAGCATACAACTATCATAAAGGGGACCCTTGAGTGTGTAGCGTTTATTATTTATTTATACATACCATTGAATGATATAAAAAAGACTTCAAACAAAGGAATCTTGTGATGTCAATTTGTCTTCCTTTTGGGATCTTTGTTCGGCTCCACGTTACATCGTTACTATCCTAATAGGGTCGGTGATCGGACGTTAAGGGTCCTTTGAGGAATTCCGTTCTTCGACATCTCCGGGTTCCTTAAGTCTTAATAAAAGCTTCAAATGAAAGCACTATCATATCATTCCATGGAAATATATCAAAGATATCATAGAACGAATCTAAAAATACATACGAAGTGAGTATTTTATTGTATACTAGCACCTGCCCGTGACTTCGCCTGCGTAGACTTCTGAATTATTTTCATTGGTACACATATAATTTTACCGTCTAACCGTCCGTCCCGGACCGTCCGTCGGTCTGTATTTTTATAGACATTTTATAGACATTTTGCTCGGCCAATAGCTCTATCTATGCGAAATTTAGTAAATAGGTATGTTCTATGAACACGATTTTGTAATTGAATCCTAAAATATATAAAAATTAAGAGTAGCAGTGAATATCTGTGACTGAGGGTTGAAAATAAATTTAACGTTTGGTACATTTCACTTTAGTTTCGACCTTTGCGTGGTTCCCAACGCCCTTGAGTGATAATTCTTTATCTATGCTTTGGTAACCGTACACTTTTTATATTATTATTAGGACTAACCGCGCCCGCGGATTCACTCGCGTGGAATACCGATTTTTCTTTATTGCTCTCTTGGAATCGTAAAATAATAGTAATTACTTAAAATAATAATATGTAAAAATTTATTTATTTATTCAAGTACCCTATTTTTTTTATGTTACAAGTTGGCAAGTAAGCATACGGCCCACCTGATGGTAAGTGGTTGTCGTGGCCTATGAGCGCTTGTAGCACCATTAGTAGGTGCCACTCACGCGTTGCCAACCTCGAGATATTGGATCTTAAATCTCGTCTGCCTAGTAATTTCACTAGCGTACAGTGCCCTTCAAACCGGAACACAGTAATGCCTAAGCACTACTATTTGGCGGGAGAATATTGGACACTGCGGTGGTACCTACCTAGCCGGCCTCTTGCAACAAAAGGCATACTACCAATGTAATATATACATACTTTCATATGAATTTAAAAGCTGTTTATTTGGATTTACAAACAGAAACTTCAATTTTATTTATTTGATAAATTAGGATTGATGGACACCGTCGGGCTCGGACAGATGTTTGTTACAAATATCTGATTCGGTCTGGGCGTTTGTTTTTGCGTGTGTCCCCACCGTGCCTCGGAGAGCACGTTAAGTGGTCGATCCCGGTAGTTATCAGAAAAACATCTGATAATAATCGTTAACTCTTGATAGCTAATTTGTTGTTATCCAATGAGCTGGTTCGCCCTTAAGGTTGCGGAGGTCAGATGGCAATCGCTATGTATAAAAATTAGTAACCTGTCAAATCCGGATAAGAGTAATAAGCAGACCCTGGGTACATAAAATACCGGGAATAATACTAGGATGAAGAAGATACATTAGGATTGAGACTATTGAATGGCTAATGTGGCAAAAAAGTATAGATATATATTAAGTCATTTTGAATAAAGATAAGAATCTATTACAATGTAAGTAGTACTAAATTTTACAGTTTGACCCATATTCTGTAAGACCCGGGGCTAACTATAAAAGACGATGATTAATGACATGTTCCTAAGGGTAATTACTCTTCCAAACATGTTCCAGTACTTTAAGTGAAAAATGGTAGTAGATATTTAACCAACATTGATGGGTGTAATTAATTTTGAACGAGGCACTTAATTTCCCATTTCACAATTTTTAAAGTTTTTCAACAATTGAGACAATATTCATAATTATACTTTTTTTTTTTAAAGAATATTAGTAATGCTTTTAGCACACAGTGGTAGCGAACCTGCCTTAAAAGCCACAGGTCGCTGGTTCGATTCCCGCTCGGAGCATAATATGTTTGTATTGACCATGCAGGCATAAGTTCCGGTCTGGGTGTATTTGTCTTTGTCCTTGAATGTGTTTCCGGACGACACAGGATATCACTATCCTAATGGGTGCCGTTAAGTGTGCAGCTTTTAAAAAAAAAGACTTTACTAATATTCCTATTGACCTACTAATAAGGTCGTACCTTGTGCTAAGAGTGGATACTACAGTATCTATATGTACTTTCCTATGCATTTAGTGAATTTGGAATTAAAAGCAATTGAAATCCACAACAGCGCGATTTAGAAAACATTTTCTTCCTCGCACAACACTCTGTGGAATTTACTTCCGCCGGTGGTCTTTCAGAACTGATATGACCTGGGAACTGTCAAGAAAATAGGGTATTCTTTCCTTAAAGGTCGGCAACGCACTTGTATGGCTTCTGGTGTTGCAGATGTTCATGGGCAGCGGTGATCGCTTAACATCAGGTGAGTGTCCTGCCCATTTGCCCCCTCTCACATAAAAAGACACAATACAATTCAATTTTTATTTATTTGTATATCGATGTATAGATTTCAAATATTTTCTTCTTTATACATGATATTGGATATTAGCTTCTTGATATTGACAGATAAAAATATGCCCTTTATAATTTCAGTTCAATCAACCGTGATTGATCTCCAAAGCAAAGTTCTCACAGAATGTTTACGATTTTTGCGAGGTTACGTATAATTTTATTTACAGAACAAATATAAACAGTCTCTTATTTCACGCTCCAATACTTTACCGTAGCGCTTACGTACAGACAGAAAGGTTCAAAAGATTTGTATATATCCGTTGCTTGCCTATTTATGAATGTAAATATTAAACTCTACATTTTGTTTGTGACTACATTCATGTCAACTACTTCGTACAAACGATTTTTTCTTCTGATAATGTAGTTATGTTGGTTCTACTAGCCTTGACGTCACTCTTTTGACGATAAACAACTTTCTACCTCTATGAATATGTCGCAGCGTCAGCGCCATCTATTGAAAACGTCAACCAATTGCTTGGGTGTGGTCGATACCTATGGTGACATTTGACAGTTCTCTGTGTTCGACTGTCACGTGTTTAGCAGTTAACAAGAATGAGGACAGTCTGATTAGTGCGGGCAAAGCGAAAGGTTGTGTTCACCACGTGGCATTGAACTCACCGCGTTTTCAATATCCGATTATTAATCTTTACGATAATTCACAATAATTTTGTTTTGTTCATTAAATGGACGTTTTTTAAAGTGCTGTGTTTGTTATTTTGATCTTCAACATATCTGATAACGACCCGTCTCCGTTAAATATATAAACGCTAAGCACTCAACGGCCCTCATCAGGATAATGATATCATGTATCGGGTGTCCGGAAACACATACAAAGATATGGACAAACACATGCAGATCGGAACACATGCATGTATGGTTAATACAAACATCTGAAAAGAGAGGGAATCGAAATCGCGACCTGTGACCCTTAAGGAAGGTTCCGCTACGCTACAATGTCGTCCTATATATAACGTAAAATTTATATGAATAACGACCGCAAAATATATTATAATAATAAAAGACTTTAACTCCACCACTGCTCTTTATGTAAGTGCGAATTCGTAACATTCAAGATTGAGTTTTTCAACCTTGATATTTAAGCAATCAAATTATGTGGCATCTTTGTTAAGGATTCTACATAATAATAAAACATTCGATTGGACGACGTTGTGACGCAGCGGTAGCGGACCTGCCTTAAGCGCCACAGGTCGCGGGTTCAATTCCCCCTCAGAGCATATGTGTGTATTGACCATACAGGTATGTTTTTCGGTTTGGGTGCATTTGTCCTTGTCCTTGTGTATGTTTCCGGACCCCCGACACAGGATATTACTATCCTAATGGGGGCCGTTCAGTGTGTTGCGTTTTTATTATTCGCTGCCCGCCAAACCATATATGGCTCAGTTTTACTATGGTATCTACTGTATGGACCGAGAATAGGTAATATTATAATAAAAACATTGATAAATAACAACCGACCACCGGTTGCTGTCTAAATAAGTGCAAAAATTTATAATAATATTCGTTATATAAGTAAAACCTAAAGGTATAAATTTACCTCTTAGCTATTTTAAATAAAACTTTCGTTATTATGTTTAACCCTTTCATTTCTGAACATAAACAGACACTTTTTTAAACATTAGAATTCCTAGCAATATTGTAATAACTACGAATTCTAAAAAGTATATTTATTCAAAAACTTGTAAAATCTAACCAAATCTAAGTTGAAATTGAAGCTCCAAAGAAAGAGAAATGAAATAGAAAGTTATTTGAAACCTAAAATATTATAGAACTAGCCTCAAGATTTTAAAATCAACATTTACAGAGACCTTCAAGATACTGGAATTATGGAGAAAATAGAAGGGTTCATTTTATATTTTTATTCAAATATTTGGAAAGAAATTTGAAATTCTTGAACATTGAAGTGTTGAAGCTTTTTAGAATTTCTAAATTAATGAGTAATTTGTCTGTTTAAAAACCAGTACCAACTTAAATCACCTGAGGCATAAAATACAATTTGAATACAGTGATCACGGGTAACACTCTATACTAATATTATAAATGTGAAAGTATTGATGGATGGATTGATGGATGTTTCGACGAGGACGACGACGATCGACGACGTTGTGGTGCAGCGGTAGCGAACCTGCCTTAAACGCCACAGGTCGCGGGTTCGATTCCCGCTCGGAGCATATTATGTTTGTATTGACCATGCAAGCATATTTTCTGGCCTGGGTGTATTTGTCCTTGTCATTGTGAATGTTTCCGGACCCCCGACACAGGATATTACTATCCTAATGGGGGCCGTTGAGTGTGCAGCGTTTATTTATTTTAAAAAAAAGTTTGTTATTCTCTCAAGCAAAAACTACTACACGGATTTCGAAGAAATTTGCTGCACACATAGCTTATTACCTAGTTTAACACATAGGGTTTCCATGGGATTTTCAAAGCATTACATTAACGCGATCGAGCCGCAGGCACTGCTAGTATTTCGTAGTTTGTGGTGATGTTTGTTAATATTTTCTCTGCCCGGAGTTATTCATTGCATCATAACAAAATTTATATGGCTACAATTTCTATGAAATGGGTATGCATACCTTGCAAAATACACGTTTAAAATAAAAGGCAAATTGTAGAACTCTACCTATTTTAGGACGATGATCAATATATAAACGAAGCTATAATTCCAAAGGAATTTCCTTCCGCGAACCCTCCGGCTGTGGAATGAGCTCCCTGCTGAGGTTTTCCCAACACGCTACAGTATGGGTTTCTTCAAGGGAAGGTTGAAAAAGTTTTTAAGAGGTCGGCAACACGCATGCGATACCTCTGGGGTTGCAGGCGTCCATAGGCTACGGTGACCGCTTACCATCAGGCGGGCCGTACGCTTGTTTGCCACCATCGTGGTATAAAAAAATAACAATTTCTCAATTACCAATTAAATAATAATTAGGTAGTAATCTGTCTTGAAATTAGAAACAATTGTAAAACAATTGATTTTTTTTAAACAAACCCGTATGATTTATGGGACAGGGAACACGTTTCAATATGATGTAAAAAAATAATAATTGAATATGCAAATTACGGTGCAAATTTAATATAAAAAGATGAGTAGAAAGTTACATATAATAAATTTTCCAGGAAGGTAACAAAAATAATACCAAGAATAATGTAGCATAAGAAAATGATCGTAATGCTACGAATAGCTACGACATCTACGCGGGGTAAATATACAGGCTACGAATATCTTCTAACGTAATTCGTAGAAACTAGAATTTATTTGATATGATAATATGACTTTATTTCTCATATATTTAATTTGTTAAAAAATACAATAAAATTATTAAAATTTCGATTTCGATTTCCGATGAAAGCAGAGAATTTTAGCATTTAATACAACTTAATCTAATCAAAATCATTAAAAATAGCCGAGATCGCGCAGTAAAAAGAAAACGTAGACGGTAAAGCGAATATCACGAGTTCAAATCTGTGCAAGCTCCTCTGAATTTTAAAGTGCTTCATTTTTCTATTTCAAATTCATCTCGAGCATAACGGTGAAGGAAAACATCGTGAAGAAACCTACATATCTTGGTAGAAATTCTGAGACATCTATATCCGTCAATCGGCAGTGGAGCAGAATGGTGGCTTAAACTCTAAATCCTTCTCCTTGACAGGAGAAGCGGCCTTTGCTCAACAATGGGACATTAACAGACTGTACTTTATTTAAGTTTCATCATTCATTTATTCATATCATTTATTCGCACTTATTTCAATACTACTTAATTTATCTCAAACAGGACAGTATATTTTTTTATATGTTAAGCCTCAAAGGTGAGCAGTACATAGCCATGCTCGAAATTGCGTTCAGTAAAAGCCAGCCGCAAACTAGGACACAATCACTAGGTAATTATTCCCTTGTTCATAGTCATGACTACACAATGCCTGGTCAGGCGTAGTTCTATTCAAATATGCATGTTCGTGAATCCTTTTTGGTGTTGAATGCGAGTAAAATTTCACTATTTCTCCAACTAAGGTCTAAGGTCGCTTAGACCAGCGTAGAAAAACAATAAAACTATTTTCCTGCCTCGGGATGCGGCGACCCTATCGCCCGTTCTTGGGATAGACTCTGTCACAGCAGAGATTATTCCACCAAATAGTAGTGCTTAAGCATTATTGTGTTCCGGTTTGAAGCGCACTGTAGGCTAGTGGAATTACTGGGGAGAAGAGATTTAAGAGCCTATATCTCGGGGTTAGCGACGCGTAAGTGGCACCTACTAATGGAATAATAATTGAAGCCTCGATAGCTCAAAGGTAGAAGGGCCGACTTCGTTCCGTTAACGCGAGAGTCGAGGGTTCGATCGTGACCCCCTTGGGCTATTGTCGTACCCACTCCTAGCGCAAGCTTCGAGCTTATTTGGAGGGGCAATAGGAATATTAGTAATGCCTTCACAAAGCATTGCTAATAATCTTTCTAAAAAAAAAAAAAAAAAGGTGCTGCAAGCGCTCATAGACTAAGGCAACCACTTACCATCAGGTGGGCCGTATGCTTGTTTGCCAACTTGTAACATAAAAAAGGACATTTTTGTTTAACTAATTACGATCTTAAATCGCCTGATCATTTCATTATTAGTCTGTTGAAAAGTTACATATAGGGTTACAAAACTCAGATGACGTAATATTAAATTTTTGGATATCAGTGCGAGAAAACGCTGCCATAAAGCAGTAGTGGTATATGACCAACTTCATGGTAGTACTGCTCTCTCACACAATAAAACATGAAACAATAGTAACTTTATATAAATTGGGACTATGGGAAAATTTATCGGTCTGGTTTTGTCTTACTAAAGTCCCTACAGACTTTAAATCTATAGATATTTTATACTTAAACCCTATTCAATCCACCATTGGCATGAATCGGTCAAATTTGTGAGCGGAACTATAAATAAGTGTCATTTAGCTAACAGAGCCCCTTCAAAACATTTCACTTCCCTAAGGTCTCGTATTACATAATGTGTAGCGAGCGGTGTCTTAATATCTAAGTACTTGTCTAAGGAGACCCTTAAACTAATGTACTGTACACACAGCCCGGCATAAGTCTCTACTATTCATGATATAATGAGCAAGATATATAAAATAACGTCTCTCTATTCGAGATTACACTATTCTTATATCTTTTTTCTTGCATTTACCCTCCTAATATCATAATTCCCTTATTTCTAACAAAATAAAGATTTTCCTTTGCTTTCAAGTCGCGATGGTCTAATGATAACACGAATGTTATTATTTTATCTTTACAAAAATGGCGGGGAAAATAATATATAAAAATAACAAAACTATAACTGTACACATGTAATAATTATGTAGTAGTACGCCCATTTTTGCTGGCCCATCTTTGTCGGGAAAGTAACCTCTCACAGAAAATTGGCAAAAAATAACAGTATCAGTAGGTACTGTTGCTTTTCGTATGATGAGGGAGAGCGCCGGAGGCCCAATCTCCCACCCCTTCTGTTCCCCTCTTTTTTTCTCCTTCTTATTCTTACTTCCTATCCCTTGGGTTGTCAATGCGGTGACTGCTTACCATCAAGCAGACCATATGTTTGTTGGGCAACCTTCATGAAAAAAACATGGGTTGTGAAATTTGCGCAAATACATTGCAATCTTTTGAATTTTGGAAAGGGCACCATGTTATCGTAGTTTATCTAAACCTACTCATAAGTATATCTCATTCTGCTTCTTCTACTTCCTAGCATTATTCCCAGTATTATACGAGTATTTACCCAGGGTCTGCTTATTACTCTTGTCCGGATATAATAGGTTACTAGTTTTTACACCGTAACCCTAAAGGTGAACTAGTAACTCATCGGATAAAAGCAATTTACTTATCATATTTATATAACATGTCTTCCGGAGGCACGTTGTCCACAAGGACAAACGCCCAGTCGAAACAGATGTTTGTAAGATCAATGCAAACATCTGCCCGAGCGGAAATCAAACCCTCAACCGTCGAGGCTAAAGGCAGACTCGCTCACATTGACACAACGTTTTCACTATGTCTCGTCGTTATCGAAATTAAATGACTAAAAAAACAATTGAATATTGAACAAAGTTTAAACGAATTTCAATCACAATTAATTATGAAAAGATTTAAGTTCTCACCAACTCACAGAGCCCGCTGAAGCTCGATTTACCTATTGTAATATCTATATGAACTTTTGAAATTACTTTTGAACAATACCATTATTTTATGTTCTTTATCTATATACTCTATACAGGTGAATAAATTTGATGTGTCTGTCTGTAATTCCAAATCAACAGCTTTTCAATCAATGCATATGAAAGTATATACGGTACTTAGATAAAAAAAAAAATGTCTGTCTGTCATCTGTCTATTTTTCCGGCTAATCTCTGAAACGGCTGGAGCGACTTTAACGGAACTGTCACTGGTGGATAGCCATTTATATTTTAGATAAAGAATTAGGCCAATATAGAAAAATCGGTACGCCACGCTAGCGGAGCCATGGTTGCATCTGGTTCACCATAAATAATGAGAAATAAGCCTAGGGATTGCAGTAATTAACATACATTTATGTTTTAAAATTTGTGTGCATCTTAACCTTTAGTTTTACAACCTATACGAGTGTTTCAAGGCAGTTAAATTAAATAAAAATAAAGTTCGGGTCTACCGGTGCTCCCACGCCTTGAACAAAACGCAACAGTATGGTTACTTTACGTTTATGCTGTGTAAGAGGATATTACTTCATAAGACCTGGGCTTACCATAAACCCTTATTGCAATTCAAACGGCGACCTAAACTCAGTTAAATCGCTATTCCGTACCATGTATATTGTATACATAATATATACATATTATGTATT
This sequence comes from Hestina assimilis, assembly GCA_023373885.1. NCBI lineage: Eukaryota > Metazoa > Arthropoda > Insecta > Lepidoptera > Nymphalidae > Hestina > Hestina assimilis. Next base: position 2,977,381 of record CM041740.1, on the reverse strand, counting down.
TAAACGTCATGCTCATATAAAATCTAATTTGTTGTACTGCCAAAGTTGAATTAGATATATATAATTGTTACTAAAAGGATATGGTATCATCCCGAAAATTATCGTTTTCTTTATACCACGACGCTGGTGCCTGTATTGTATGCACGCTTGCAACATCAGTACAATAACAAGCGTCTTGCTAACGATGGAGAGAGACACAAATACAAGACTCGGGCTGAAATAAAAGTTTGTATTGTCAAAACAACAATTTTATTAACACACACACAACTACCACTTTTTGGAAATTCATCGTCTAAACGTTCGAAATATATATATTTTTTTAAATTAAGTATATCATAAATTACTTTTCAACATTCTTGAAAAATATTTTTCGAGAGAGCGATCCTAAGGTCAAGGTCAATTAGCTGCGTTACTATGAGTGTCCTTGATAAAGTACACTTATACAGGTTTAAGGCTATCCTAAAACTCACTCAACTCCACTTCACTAAATTGCGGAAATCCGTATATACTAAATTTACAACGAGTAGAGGTTTGCTAATTTCAAAATAAATGTGCTGGCTCACGAAATTCCACCCTTACCCATCGAGGTGCGATGTCTGGAAATCCAGAACAGCGTGACTTAGCAAACATTTTCTTTCTTTTTCATTCCTCGTACAGCCACTCCGTGGAACCAACTTCCACCAGTGGTCTTTCTGAACCAGTACAACTGGTGACCTTCCAGAGAAGTGCCTATTATGTCTTTAAAGATTACCAACGCACCTACATGCCCTCTGGTGTTGCATATGTTCATGGGCGGCTATGATCGTTCAACATCAGGTGAGCCTCCTGCCCGTTTGCCCCCTCTGACATAAAAAAATAAAAGTATGACCTCTAGCATCCCTTTTTTGTAACCCTCGTTTCAAGTGGCAACCCATGTAGATTCTACTGCTGCTAATTAAAATAGGCTACAGGAATATCTTTTTATTGGGCAGATCTTATGCTTGATTACCTCTGGGTACCCGTATAAAAAAACTGAACAAGCACAGCTTACATTAGTTGCATATGATGTGAAACAATCACACGACTCTAACCTTGCATAATAAGCACCACTAAAATTGTATATATAACTAGCACGCTCGCTCGTTGGTCAATTTAAATAACGACTTCCTGTTACACACTTCCATCCCTTTTCACGAAATCACTCCTACAGGTTGTAGGAAAGAGAGGGGAAAGCGTAAAGTAACAAGTGTCCAAATATGTGTAGCTAATAATAGTACCTTGGTACTATATTAAATGCAACAAGCGGCAATTCTTCATGGTCTTACCATTACTCCCGGTATTTTATTTTACCCAGGGTCTGCTTATTACTCTAATCCGGATTTGACGGGTTACTAGTTTTTACACAGAGCGATTGCCATCTGAACAAACGGCCATATATTTGAAAAATAATATACAAAGATTCTAATTGAAATATTGTTGTTTTAATATAAAGTTACAGAACATTATAGGATCAACATTATGTTGAGTTTAATATTACATGAGCGAGGGTTGAACAGGGATGACAGTTCATTAATAATCCCAGAGATTAAAGAATTAATCTTCTAATGTAAAATGAAGACTCATATTTCCATTATATCATTAAATCTACGTAATTCCCTGGCTCATATGAATTAATGTTTTTTTATGTAAGAGGGGGCAAACGGGCAGGAGGCTCACCTGATGTTAAGTGATCACCGCCGCCCATGAACATCTGCAACACCAGAAGGCATGCAGGCGCGTTGCCGACCTTTAAGGAAAGAATAGGCTCTTCTCTTGAAGGTTCCCAAGTCGTATCGGTTCGGAAAGACCGCCGGCGGAAGTTGGTTCCACAGAGTGGTTGTGCGAGGAAGAAAATGTCTTCTAAATCGCGCTGTTGTGCATTTCCAGACATCGAGGTGGTATGGATGGAACTTAGAGTTATATATGTTATATATGTTATATAAGTAGATTACTGTAATTATAAAAGTGATAATCACTTGAAAGAGAACTTTTAAGGTTCCGTACCAAAGGGCAAAACCCTATTATTAAGACTCGCAGATGATGTATTTCTGTTGCCGCTGTAATAAAAAATACAAAAAAATAAATATTTAAGAGGCTCCCATAAAACAAACATGATTTATTTGCTCGATATTGATAACGTCAATAGGTAGATGCCCAAAATGTAAAGATAATATTAAGTTATTTATTCACTTTAATAACAAATAATTAAATTAAAACAAATATTAAAGAATCCGATACAACACATATGTTTTTTATTATTTTTTATAGATAAAGGTACAGTACCCTCCTTGCGCGTGTCCGACTCGCACTTGTCCGGTGTGCCTTGTATACCTAAACCTAAATTAAGAACGTATTTAAATTAATGCATTTATTCTACGTACAGAAAAGCATACATAGGTTCACTTAATATTCACACATAAGCAAACACTCACCGACCGTTAAAGTAACACAAGCGTCATTCTAGTACACAGATCCGATGATTCAGCACACCTGGTTGCCGTGGAAACAATAGGAACGGCACACACCACATACAAGGATTAGTTTTATCCTAAAATCTCATCCGCACACACGACGAATGTATACGCTTTGTAAAGCAAAAACTTACACACGTAGATAGAAATTGTGAAGCTCTGTAGTAAGATTTTCTTCAATTTTAATATTTAACGAAATTACTCAGGATTGGATGAATACGTCCATGCTCAATGCTGGTCGTAGATGCACTGGCGGGATGTCTGGAATTAAGCGTGTTCACATTTTCAGGATCGTGTAAACGGTCTGAAATGATGTTTTAGGCCTGAATTACATGTGTCTGTGTGTCTGTGCATTCTCTGTATAGAAAATAGCTATTTTGTATGAAGACGCGTACGCAAAAATTCTCATAGTAGCATCGATTCGCTTTTCGCATTTATCTGTTTTAAATGCTTATAAGTTTAACACTCGATATAACACGTTATAGCACTAAACAGCCGTCAAAGTATGCTGAAGGATGCGTACGCATGCTTACGGATGCTGAAGCACAATTAAGCGTGCTTTGGGATGTTTAAGCCTGCGTTGCTCATGTGTCCAAAACCATCCAGCTAGATGCTGGTCGATGCTGATAAAGGTAATTCAGGCCTCAGTCATTTTCCTGTCTCCCATGACATTGACAGTAGTAGAGCCATGTTTCCAGCACAAATGGGCTGGCTCAACCGGGAAAGTACTACCCTCTCACAGAAAATCGGCGTAAAATAGCTGGACTGTTGCGTTTCGTGCGATGAATGAGAGAGCCGGAAGCCTAATCCCCCATCCCTCTATTCCCTTCCTTTATTCCTTCTCATCCTTCCTTTTTGTTTCCTGGGTTGGCAACACGCATATGATACTTCAAGTAAATTAAGTTTTCATAGGTAACGGTGACTGCTTACCATCAGGCGGACCGTATGTTGTTTTCCAACCGTCATGAAATAAATAAAAAATGTATGCTTGAATTCTTTATGTTATAAAGCCTTCCTAATACATGTCGGTCATGCTCGACATATTTTCACGTGTCAGTTGATTCGCCACAGATTATACTGATGCAATTTGACGTGTTAGACGTGTGAACAGTTAAGGCGTGGGTAATGACGTGGAAATAATTTTCATCACAAATTTATACTTTCATGATAAAAATAAATGTACAGCGTTCGGCTTTGTCCATAAGGATTTTAATTAATCACAATTTAAAGTCTTCGACATGACATTATTCCCGGTATTATATGGACCCAGGGTCTGCTTGTTAATTTTATCTGGATTTGACGGGTTACTAGTTTTTACACAAAGCGATTGCCATCTGACTGATCTGATTTAGAGATGTTCCAAACATATGTTTAACGCTTATTTGCTTTTACAATTCTATATAGAATTTATGATACTATCTTGGTAAAACTTTTTACATTTATTTCCACTCGTAGCGAATATTTCACCTTGCAAACAAATGTATGTTGACAAAAGATTATTCGTAGAGAGCCAAGCGTTTTGAAGCAATTTGTGAAAGGATATATTTTATAGAAATATCGCATATAAAATATTTAGGACGTAACTTTTTAACTAATCTTTCTCCCTTTGAAATGCGATAAATACGAAATAATACGAAAAAGATACGTATGCTTTTGACGTTTTAAATAAATACTGAAATAAATGACGAATACTGGATTTGCCTCATGTTTAATTTACTTCATCAAAGTCATCCGTAAGAATGAGAAAAGAGTATAAATACAATCATGTCGTTAGCATTTGTAATACTAAGTAATAAATAATGGAGAACACAATTACGTAAACCGTTCAAATTTCCTTAAATGTTTCTAAAAATATCACTATAGATAGGTTAGCGGTGAAAATGACCGTGACAGACTACGCAGATAACTGTCTATCATTTCACTATGTTACGGTTATAGGCACTTTATTGTGCGAGGCCGTCTAGGTAGATACCGCCGCAGTCTCAGTCATTCTACCGTAGACTATGTTTCGATTTAAAAGACACTGTGGTTAGTGAAATTACTGGTCTCAAGATTGGCAACGCGTGGGTGAAACTTACAAAATGTATGGCGTTGCAAGCTCTCATTGCGTGTGATAACCGCTAAACACCAGGTGGGTCGTAACAAAGCACAAATATTCCGAAACCTTGTCTGCTCCATTTACGAGACATAAGAGATGCTCAAAGAAGATTTTAAGCCACTTGTATACAAGGATTTTATCACTACATAGTATAAAACAAAGTCGCTTTCTCTGTCCCTATATCCCTATGTATACTTAAATCTTTAAAACTACGCTACGGATTTTGCTGCGGTTTTTTTAATAGATAGAGTGATTGAAGAGGAAGGTTTATATGTATAACAACATACATTAAATGGTGGATAAATACTGTTATTTTTGAGGTTTCTAATGTGATGTCGTAAATAATTTCATTTTTTCCGCTTACATTACAACAAACGCAGGCTGAACCCTACGAGATTTATCAAAATAGTATATTTTATACCCGTGCGAAGTCGGAGCGGGCCGCTAGTATCTTTATAAAGGTTTTTTAAGCTGGTGATACCTTTAAAAACTCGTACTAGACAAAACTTATAAATAGAAGAGGTTAAAACGACCATGATTGGACAATACAAATGCGGTCGATATACATGGCTTAATTTAAGCGAACTTAACTGGTCTACGACAAAGTGGGTTAACACAGATGTTACTGGAAGGGGTGCAAAAGCCGGTCACCTCCACGTGGTGCACCCTGGGCAACGGCGTCAGTGAACTCGTTTAGTTCACCGATGACGGCTGAGTACCGGCTCGGCGGTTGGGCGCGGGGCGTTTAACGTCAGACCGCGCCCGGGATGGTTTTGCCAATGGTTTGGGTCGCTCCTGGTACTTCTCTGAGTAGCAGAGTGGACCTGGGAGTTACTCTATGGCAAGGGCGGGTCGTGCCCCGCTGGGAAGTTGAGGAAGAAAACCTCATAAAAATTACCCTCGCTTCCACCTGCAAAGGTTTGAGAGCTGGCAAGGGGGTGCTGTCTCCTTTGACTGTGGTGGTCTTGAGGGGGACGGCCTGGTGGGGTCGCGGGAGCCCTGCTGGACGGGGGTGCTTGGCCACGTCACCCCTGGCCCTCTGCCTTTCTCGCCTGCGCAGGTTGGTTGGGGAAAGGTGGTAACAGGGACAATGGTGGCGTCTTACGATGCTGCTGGCGTTTCTGTCCCAAGCCCTCACGCCCGGGCTTTAAATAGGGCGTCGTACCCTTAGGTCGTGGGTACAGGGTGGGGTCACCTGTGTGCCCATCGCACGGCCTAGAGGAAGACGGCGGTCGGTGTGGCACCGAATGTCATGCTGCTCGCCAGCACGAGGCGGCGCGGGGGACAATGCCATCAGTTCCCCTAGGGTGAGGGCAACACCATCAGCTCTCCCCGGGAAGGGTCCATTTAGGCGATGTGCTTGAGAGGCCCCGGAGTGCGTTCCACAGGAGTTCCCGGAGCCTCTCACTCGCACTGAGGTCGGCCACCGAGGAGGTTTTAGTGGGACGCCATGGTTAAACATGGAACCCCACATAACCCGGTTCTCTTCCCCAGGAGGCCGGGTATCTGGTTGCAGATTTCCTCTCCGTAAACAAAAAAAAAAAAGATGTTACTGGAAAAAATAATTAAAAATGTACCGGAACGAAAATGCGGCCTCTGATAGTAACAGCTATTAGTGTCGGAGTTATGATAACATCGAACTTAAACTTTTTTTTAGTTAGAACGTAAAAAATGTTTTTAATACCAAAACCGTAACCGTAAACCGTAACTGTAACCGTTTTGTAACCTAAAATTAAGAACACTAAAGATGTTTTGTATTTTTAAAGTTGGCCATTAAAATTGGTACGTATAAATTGAAGGAGGAGATACAGATAATATGTTTAAGTACATATTTATACGAATGAAATATGAAAAAATTGAGACGCTCATAGCCTAGTGCACCCACTGATCGGTAAACGATGGGTAGGTTAAGCAACTTTACGCGCGGTCAGTCACTTAATGGGTGATCGCATAGTGGTATTTCAACCAAGCGTCTCCGTGCCTCGGAGGGCACGTAAAAAGTCGGCCCCGGCTGTTGACAATTTGACAACAGTCGATAAGTCAAGCCAGAGGCCTACGGGCGACCTGAATAATTCTGACACTAGGTTGGCCACTAACCACTCGATAAGAAGAATCCCGGGAAAAATTTCGATTTCTCTGCGATTATCAAAAAACCTGTTATACGATGTATTCAATTGAAATTCGACATGGATGGTCTTATGGAACATTGTTTACTTACGAATAATTTATTTCTCACTCGACCCAATTCAAAGGCCACCGCGGACGAAGTCGCGGCCATATGTTAGTTTTACAAAATAAAATCTTACAATATTTGTTTAGCTTAGTATTCATTCAGGCTTATTAGTTGATCTTAATGTTGGTTCAGTTTATTCACATGACCCAAATATCTTAAATACATATAAAGACGACGTCAAACACTTCAAGACCTTGACTAGAACACGATTAACCCTAATTTTAAATAAACAAGTTTTTTACTTTTTTGTTTGACGACGTTGTGGGGCAGCTGTGGCGAACCTGCTTACAGGTCGCGGGTTCGATTCCTGCTCGAGACAGATGTTTGTATTGACCATACAGTTTGTTTGTGTTGTCATTTTGTGTGTTTCCGGACCGCCGACACATGATATTCCTATACTAATGGGGGCTGTTGAGTGTGTAGTGTTTATGATCTAAATTGTGTTTTCAATGTATGCTATTTAGCAATCATTCTGTACAAGTTTCAATCATTACGAAGCAAGCACACACTTGTTTTAATCTTGAATTATTATAATATATTCAACGAAGAATACAAAACAAAATTTTCCTGACGAGCGTCATACACAAAATATAGGTTAAAACTTGAGGCTTTCACGGTAAATCTCTCGCGTGACAGACGAGATTGAATTTGGAGAAGACTAGTGATTTGAAATCCTCGGTGGGTAACTTCACTTAACTTATTTGCATATCTTTGCGATATTATTCATTTTATTATTAGGTGAATTTAAAAAAGGTGATTTGTGTCGGTGAACCGGCTGATGGCTGATTGGCTGCTTTAAGATGGATACGGCTACTTCGAAGTAAATTATTTGATATAGAGGCGCAGTGGGGGGACCTAAGAAGGTAAAGGTCTCGGCGACCGAAATAGATATTTTTAAGATCATTACAATCATATCCCCGAGCGGAAATCGAACCCATGACCGTTGAGGCTAAAGGCAGGCTTTGTATTATTTTTGCCGCTGGTTTCCTGTGCGCTTACGTATTGTGGTAACAATCAATACTGAAGTGCACACAACGAAGCGCGGGTTATAACAGTGAATACATATAACATATAATACGGAGTATTTTTACTTTTATAAGTTTAACGATTGGTTTAATATGAAAGCGAGAAAGATAATTATAGGGCCTATGCTTTTTTTTTTTTTTAAAGAATATTAAAAATACTTTTCAAGGCATTACCAATATTTCAATTGCCCTTCCAAATAAGCTCGCTTGCGCTAGGAGTGGGTACGACAATAGGCCAAAAGAGCCAGGATCGAACCCTTGACTCTCGCATTAACGGAGCTAAGTCGGTCCTTCTACCGTTGATCTATTGAGGCTTCAAAATGTTATGTTATTTAACAACATGTTATGTCAACATTTAGATTTGAGTTTAAATCTATTGAGAGTGACATTTCTCTATCCCGAGGTAAAATTATCAACTAATGAAAATAAATAACATATTATTATGGAGATTAACGATAAGTCAATAACATATTTTTAATGTTTCTTATTGCTTGAGTAATATATAGGACACCTTAAATAATATAGGACAACTTAAAGTTTCAATAAATTAAAAGTAAAGATGACTACGTCTTTGTTTAATTTACCATATCAGATATATTATATGATAAATTAAAGAAAAAAGTTATAAATTATGTTTATAGAAATGGCCACATTTATCAGATTTTGATATTAGACTGAATATGTTAGCTTTATTAGAATTTAATTACATCATTGTTTACTTATTCAAATATAAACTAACACTCACCATTCGACTAGAGCAATACAGGTGGTGTTCTGATGCAGAGATCCGTTGATCCAGCACGCGTGCATCGCAATTAGTTACCGTGGAAACAAGATGAAAAACGTACAACACTGCTTAGGGTTTATCTAAAAACGTTTGTGCAATTGCCACAATGTTTATGCTTAAACGAAAAACACATCAACACAGACAGAAATTGTACAAGTCTGAGGTGATCTTAAACGAATTTATTTATATATTTGTAAGTAAAATATTTTCGCGCGCCCGTTATAAGATTTTACGTCAACAATGAGGATTAAGTATATACGTCCACTCGCAACGGTGGTCGTAGATGCACTGGCGAATTGCGGGAGCCGGGATGTCTGGAATAGGATATATACACACTTTCAGGATCTTGCGAATATCAACCCTCTGAAACAAAGCGTCTTTTATAAGGAAATTTCTATCCGTTTAAATGGGTGTTGGCCCTAATTTCTTGTTGTTAAGCTCCTAATAACATATATTGGTCACGCTCGACATATTTATGTGTCAGCCGATGAACTGATTCGCCACAAATAATGCTGATGCAATTTTGACGTGTTTAGACGTGTGGGTGGAGCGTTAAGGCCTGGGTAATGATGTGGAAATAATGCGAATCAATTTTGACATTATTTATTTAAATTAAAAAGATATTTCAGGGTGTTTAAAAAGTTTAAGTCTCAATTTCTACAAAAAGAAGTAAAATAAATAGAAAAATAGTAGTAGTAGAGCGGTGCTTTTCATAACACAAATGGCTCGACCGGGAAATACTACCCTCTCACAGAAAATCGGCGTAAAGTAACTGAGTACTGTTGCGTTTCGTGCGATGATTGAGAGCGCTGAAGGCCTAATCTCCCACGTCATCTGTAACCTTGCTTTTTTCCTTCTCATTCCTTCCCTTCTATCCCTTGGGTTTTGCAACACGCATATGATACTTCAAGTATCGCAAGCGTTTATAGGTTTCGGTGGCTGCTTACTGTCAGGTGGACCGTATGCTTGTTTACCAACCGTCATGAAATATATAAAAAAATAAAGCAATTTTCGAACTTATGTTGAATTGAAGCGACTTTTTCGTCGATACAATCAACGGGGCTTTTATCAGCCGACATTGCTGGTTCCATTTTGCGTACAAAAATAAAAACTTGTTTTTATTGAGTACCAATTTGATGCGATGTTCGGGCCGTTAGTTAAAACTCATGTGACCTAAAACTTAATTCTTAGTAGGCTTAGTACCGTACTATTTAAAAAAACGCTGGACACTCAACGGCCCCCATTAGGATAGTGATATCCTGTGTCGGGGATCCGGAAACACATACAAGGACAAGGACAAATACAGCCAGATCAAAAAATATGCTTGCGTGGTCAAAGTTATGCTCCGAAAGGGAATCTAACCCGTGACCTTTGACGTTTTAGGCAGGTTCGCTACCGCTGCGCCACAACGTCGTCAACACAATACTATAAATCTTATTATAAATGTGTATAAATCAAATAAAATGAAACTATTCTTGACGGATATTTTTCAATGAATATTCCTGAAAAATATTGAGGCAGGCCTAATCCCAAACTGAATCCACCTATTGGTACTTATTTAGTAAACGTCCATTACGTCCGCTACAGTGACGGCAAGCTACCTCCGCTACGAACTTTGTAGACGTAATGAGCTACAGTGACGATAGGCCTGCGGTACGAGCTTTGTTGTCGTAAGACAATTTTAAACAAATATATAACGACAGTAGAGCTATGCTCCTCTCAGAACAAGTAGGCCGGCTGGACCAGAAAACTTCTTCGTCCTAGCATTCGTCCTAGTATTCCCGGTATTTTTTTTTTTATTTTACCCAAGGTCTGCTTATTACTCTTATGCGGATTCGATAGGTTACTAGTTTTTACACAGAGCGATTGCCATCTGAACTCCGCAACCTTAAGAGCGAACCAGTAACTCATTGGATAAGAGCAACTTACTTATCAAGAGTTAACGATTCTTACCAGAGGTTATGTAATAACAACCGGGACCGACAGCTTAACGTGCTCTCCGAGGCACTGTGGGGAGACCCACAGACAAACGCCCAGACCGAGACGAACAGAGAAATTTAACAAACATCTGCCCGAGCGGGAATCGAACCCGCAACCGTCGAGACTAAAGGCAGACACGCTGCCCACAACGACACAACGGTGTCAAGAACCAGAACTGGACCAGAAAACAGACTTACAGAAAATTGGCGTAAAGTAACGTAATAGTATCAGTAGGTACTGTTGCGTTTTGTGCGATGAGTGAGATTGCCGGAGGCCCAATCTCCCACTCCCTATGTCCCCTTCCTTTTTTCCCTTCTCATTCCCTCCCTAATCTTTGGATTAGCAGCGCATGTGTGACTTGTATCATCAAGCACCGCAAAAGTTCGTAGGTTGCAGTAACTGCAAAAAAAAAAATTTAAAAGTAAAAAAAGTAAAAATAAATTTAAAAAAAGGTCAAAGAACGTTTGTGTGGTAAAGGCTATTATAAAATTGGTGAATACCTTGAGGCCACCACGCCTTGGGAATGAGACAGTCACTCCAGGCTTTTCAGTGATTATAATATGTAAACTAATATCAGTTTAAAAAAATACATATAAAAAAAGATAAAACCCCTGAGTTTGTTTCGCCGGTTCTTCTCAGGTAGAGGTTTAATTTTGGAGCCGGTGGTTTTTTTTTTATGTTAGAAGTTGGCAAACAAGCATACGGCCCACCTGATGGTAAGTGGCTGCCGCAGCCTATGAGCGCTTGCAGCACCATTAGTAGGTGCCACTCGCGCGTTGCCAACCTCGAGATATTAGTTCTTAAATCTCGTTCGCCCAGTAATTTCACTAGCGTACAGTGTCCTTCAAACCGGAACACAGTAGTGCCTAAGCACTACTATTTGGCGGCAGAATATTGGACACTGCGGTGGTACCTACCTAGCCGGCCTCTTGCAACAAAAGACCTACCACCAGTGTGACTGATTGCACTGGTGGAATAATCTCTGTTGTGACAGAGGTTATCCCAACAGCGGGCGATGGGGTCGTCACATCCCGACGCCGGTAGAATCTGACTTTCAACAAATAAGTGTAATGCTTTTTATGTTGAATAAAAATATTTGATTTGATTGATTTGACTGCTTACCATAAGGCGGACCGTATGCTAGTTTGCCAACCCTCATGAAAAAAAATACAAAAATATAAAATAGATTTTCTAACGCAAAAGAAAGCATTATAAGTTACCCTCATTATTATATAGTGAATGTAGATTGTTATTGTATATGCAAAAGAAGAGGAATACAAAGACCAGTTTGCAGTCCGTGAAATCAATTAAGACCCGACTGAAAACCAGCGTCACAGAGAATAGGTTGTCAAAGCACTGTAGTGTCATACTGAGTCAGGTTTTTAAGGTTTTTTTTATTTTCCGCTCAAATATATGAATATGACTTTTAGTTATTGATTTTGATAAGGCATCTTATTAAAAATGTAATCTATATTATGGTATTTTCTTTTTCTTAATATAAAAATTTTAAAGAGTTTTAGTCTAACCGACTCAACAACTATCCCTCCATATAACACACTACTACGTAGTGTAGGTAGTAGAATTAAAAAAAATAACTATGAATTTGTATAAACACACAAACAAGGAAATCATGACTATTACAGTAAGCTTAAACGTGAGTTTAAGCGCCGATAAAATTTATTAATTTGTTTTTTTTTTTTTTAAGTCAGGGCCCTACATCTGCAACACAGGAGGTCAGACCGATGTGTTACCGCCCCCTAGGATACATCTGGTTATACGCTGACTGACCTCGAAACGCGGCTTACGAGCAGTTACTTAATAACAAATGTTATTATTCTCAAATATGTATATATAACCCTTTAGCCGTATACCCCATATTTTATAAAAATGATAACACGTAAATTCTATATTTTTTTTCCTTTTAATATAATGTCTTACAATAGATAAGTAATAAATAATAAAAGCTACACACTCAACGGCCCCCATTAGGATAATTATATCCTGTGTCGGGGTCCGAAAACATACCTAATGAACAACACACCCAGATCGGAAAACATGCCTGCATGATCAATACCAACATCTGCTCAGAGCGGGAATCGAACCCACGACATGTGGTGCTTAAAGCAGGTCCGATACCACTGCGCCACAAGGTCGTCATATATATATATATTTTTTTTTTTTTTATGTTAGAAGTTGGCAAACTTAGAAGTTGGCAAACAAGCATACGGCCCACCTGATGGTAAGTGGCTGCCGCAGCCTATGAGCGCTTGCAGCACCATTAGTAGGTGCCACTCACGGGTTGCCAACCTCGAGATATTAGTTCTTAAATCTCGTTCGACCAGTAATTTCACTAGCGTACAATGCCCTTCAAACCGGAACACAGTAGTGCCTAAACACTACTATTTGGCGGCGGAATATTGGACACTGCGGTGGTACCTACCTAGCCGGCCTCTTGCAACAAAAGACCTACCACCAGTGTGACTGATTGCACTGGTGGAATAATCTCTGTTGTGACAGAGGTTATCCCAACAGCGGGCGATAGGGTCGTCACATCCCGACGCCTTTAAAAGATAAAGATAGGTAAATTTATAAATAAATCATAGATTCTGTTGTAACAAAGAGATAACATTTTAAATTTTTTAAAAGGCTTTTAAATTGTCAAGAACTCTTGACAGCCTTATTGTGATTTAATTCCAAAGAAAATAATATAAAATGAAACTCGCTACAATGAAATCTGATACTAATAACGAAACATCTCAAATATTTCATTTCGCCATTATATTTTATGAAAATTTTAATTACAGAAGAAAGTCATTATAATTTTAATGAAAAACGTTCTGACGTAGAGTTAAAGAAGCTGGTAATAATCCTGATAGTAGGTTTGATTCCCGTTTGAAGATTTTACTGTGGAGTCATTGGTTGCTGTAGCGTTCCGGGTTTTCTTCTTAGCTTTATCCCGGTATCAACCCAGGATATACTTATTAATCTTATCCGGATTTTATAGGTCACTAGTTTTTACATAAAGCGATCGCCATCTGACCTCCGCAACTCTAACTTCGAACCAGTAACTCATTGGATAAGAGCAAATTACCTATCCTGAGCTAACGATTATTATAAGATATTATGATTACAACCGGGACCGATAGCTTAACGTGCTCTCCGAGGCACGGTGGGTAGCACCCTAAGGACAAACGCCTAGACCGGAACAGATATTTATAACAAACATCTTTTCCGAGCGGGAATCGAACCCGCCACCACCGTGGTAATATAATTCTTAGGATATTTCTGATAAATCTAGTTTAAAATAAAGTAATGACAGAGATGGAGGTAATAAAACTCCATCCATTTACCACTTCTAGTGCATTCGTCCTAGGAGCATATAAAACGTTAATGCATTTCGTGTCGGTTAGGGGAGCTATTTCAAAGATCATTACGAACAGATATCTGGAGAAACTTTAAAATAGCATATAAGTATTGTAATACTTTCACATTAAAAAAAGTCAATGATTACGACGCCTTTAGAGCGATTCTTCTCCCAGCAAATCTGGCTCAACCGGGGAAGTACTACCCACTCACAGACAATCGGCGTAAAATAACAGTATCGGTAAGTGCTTTTGGTTTCGTGCGATAAGTGTGAGCGCCGGGGCCCTAATCTCCCACCCCTTATGTACCTTTCCTTTTTTCCCTTGTCATTCCTTCCACCTTATTCCTTGGGTTGGCAGAGCGCGTTAAAGTGTTGCAGAAACGCGCACGCTTGACAAACGCTAGTATGATACGAGTCTTAAGCGGAGTGAAAGGAGGAGGTAGCTACCAAAAGGTATAAGTATGGACACTGGTACTTTAAAATTGTATTATATGTCCTTGTCCGGACGAGCCGACCCATTCGTGCCATGAACAGCAAAGTTCACAAGCGTAATATGGGTTGACAGCAGATATTTTTAGCATATACATTTAAATTGGAACCCAAGTCATAAGCCTCATTCATTTATAATTTTGTTCCAAAAATATTACGTAGACACTTACAAATCATTGATCTATTTCTATTTTAAATAAAATATTTTTATCGTATATGCTATACAATCATGTGACGTAGACTTACGTAATAGGTAATAGTAGCCATTTTTACAACATCTAGTGCACGTCAGAACTTGACTTTATGGCGTACAATTAATTTATGGTATTTTTACTGCATCTGTCGCTGGAGAAAGGATATCGATACGCTAACCAAACCTAATGTTCCAAAAAAATCTTACATAGATTTTTTTTAATACTATCTGCACCCGTGGCTCCGCTCGAGAGGTGTACCGATTTTTCTTATAACATCAGGTATCTGCTAGTGAAAGTCCCATTACAATTGGTTCAGCCGTTTAAGAGATTACGCGTAGCAAATAGACAAACAGACAAAAATTTTAAAAATAGTTTTTTCTTTCATGTAAGTACCGTGTATACTTTCATATGCATATAGTGAAAATCTATTAATTTTGAATAATAAATAGACACTTCAGTTTTATTTATTTGTATAGATTACTAATTTTTAAATAAAAAACAGGATACCTAAAAATGACTACATTTTCTTCAAGAGAAAAATCGACAAACTTATGTCAAATCTTTTTTTAGGAAAATCGTACTTTTTTTCATCATATCGAATTTTCTTAGACATTTTTATTTATTTTTTTATATATATTTTTTTATAAAGAATATTAGCAATGCTTTTCAAGACATTACTAATATTCCTATTACCCCTCCAAATAAGCTCGAAGCTTGCGCTAGGAGTGGGTACGACATTAGTGCATTTTTCAAGTTTAATTTTAGTATTTACTATATTTAATAATAATATTTGTTGACGTCTAAAGAACAATATATAAAAAAAAACGATTTTGAACTAAAATATCACTCACTACAAAGCAAATAATATTGTTACGGGCTGGGGTTCGCGAATTTGGAAATAAAAACCTGATGGCTCTAAGTAAAACTTTATTAGGATCTTCTACACCACACAACAGAACTTCACAAATCACAGGTCCAAATCACAGGTCAATCACAGTCCAAAAGAATAGCTGAGGTCACTAATTATCGCACTTGTTCACTGGTATCACTTGTAGTTTCTTCGCTTGTTGCTCAGAACTGAATGACTCAGTCGACGCGCCGGGCCGCTTATATAACGCGGAACACAGGTTCGAGAAAGTTCCGTCCGCGGAACGCTATACTACATGTTTCGAGAATACATTTTTCTAGAATCCACGCGACGTGAGGCAAATAAACAGAGAGAGTAGCAAGCGATTTTGAACCTTATGACCCGGTGATAAGGTTCTCCGTAACAATATCCTTCCTGTCGAGCTGTATTCTTTTCCCTTAAAATTTTAAAGCTTTTGGTTTGCCTAAACTCTAATAAGCCATAAATTCTAATATAGCTTTTTGTTCGTAATTATAATAAATGTCTTTCATAACGCCCTTCGGTTGAACCGATGAACTTCTAAATTAGACAATTACTTAATTATAACATTTGGTATTTTTCAACGAAGTACTCCTTCTTATTACAATATGCGTAGTTTTACTTTAGAACTAGATTTAACTTTTCCTCAATAAATTATAAAAGTTTTTCTGATGCTACCTTCCTGGTGGAAGGCCTATTTCAAGAGGCTGGCTAGGTAGGTACTACCGCTTTGTGAGTTATTCTACCGCAAAGCAAAATACACAGTATTTTGCTTTCGGTTTGACGTACACTGTGCTAGTGAAATTACTGGGCAAACGGGATTTAGGAACCAATATATTGAAGTTGGCAAAGCGTGAGTGTTGAGATTCCCCGTCCTTGCTACTTTTCTTGTACCCATTCCTCACCAGTGACTCACCAATATCTATAAGTTTAAATACTTTGGAAAGATATGAGGTACTTTTTATCACTTTAAAATAAGGCAAATATCTAAATATAAATAATAAAACAAATCCCATAAAACGCCAGTAAGAATAAGGAGCATTTGCTAAATCAGTAGATTAACATCAAAAGGTAATTTAAAGCTCTAAGTATATATATAATAAAAATAATGTTTTTTTCCTATTCATTAAAAAGAAATTATGCAGCGTTTTCTTTCAAAGGGGTAATTTACCTTTCTCTATCTAGCTCTCCTTAAATTCTTTTATAATGAAATCTGATTTTAAATTCTCGCCTCGACAAGAACACTGAATATTTCACGTTTTTTCTCAAGAAACTTCATTTCCTTCCGTTTTACCTTTAGCATTTTAAGCAATAAACCTTTACAAGTAAATCTTATAAAAATAAAGTACAACTTTCCAAGTAAATATTTGCTGATTAAAAATAAGCAAAACATAATTGCTATGTAGTTTTAAATTTTCTAACCTAACCTAACAATCTAAGCGAAGCGATTTTAGCGAGCAAGCGTTTCAGTTTTATAATAAATAAAATAGTCCATAGCGTTAAAATAGTTTATATAATAAAACAATTATTGGCGTATTGATTATAACTTTTCTATGAGGATGATTTTTTTTATGTTACAAGTTGGCAAACAAGCATACGGCCCACCTGATGGTAAGTGGTTGCCGTAGCGTATGAGAACTTGCAGAACCATTAGTAGGTGCCACTCACGCGTTGCCATCCTAGAGATATTGGTTCTAAAATCTCCTTAGCCCAGTAATTTCACTAGCATACAATGCCCTTCAAACCGGAACATAGTAATGTCTAAACACTACTATTTGGCGGCAGAATATTTGACACTGCGGTGGTACCTATGTAGCCGGGCTCTTGCAATAAAAGACCTACCACCAGTGTGACTGATTGCACTGGTGGAATAATCTCTGCTGTGACAGAGGTTATCCTAACAGCGATAAGGTCGTCACATCCCGACGCCAGGAGAAATGATAATGAGTTTCAATTATTTAACGAAAAAACTCCAAATATTTCCATGATAATAAGTAACCCAGCTTTACAAAGAGACACTTCATTTCATGTGCATGTATATATTATATAAATGTTATAGATAATAGAAAAGCACAGAATGAATATATTTTTCAAGTTTTTCACTGATACATTTGCTTAATTAATTCCATCTCTTTGTTAATAACAGGGAAAATTAATTAATAGTGCAACTTTAATAAAAGAAGTTCGCGCGCAAAAAGATTGTGTCATTAATTACTTTTATACTATCCACGATTCTCTTTTCACGAAAGTAATTGAATTCATTTTTCTGTATTACGACTCCCCTTAATATAAAATAGTGATTTATTTCATTATTTTTTTTATCTTCTTCCTAGCATTATTTCCGCTATTTAACCAGTATCTGCTTAGACTGTCCGGATTCGACAGGTTACTAGTTTTTACACGGAGTGTTTGCCATCTGTTCTTTGCAACCACAAGGGCGAACTAGTACCTCATTAGATAAGAGCAAATTCCCTATCAAAAGCTTACGATTATTATCAGATGTTATGATAACAACTGGGACCGACAGATTAACGTGCTCTGAGGCAATGTGGGGAGACCCAGACCGAAACAACTATTTATAACCAATATCTGCTCCGTGCGGGAATCGAACACGACCGTCGAGGCTCAAATCAGGCATCGGGACCTATGAAGCAGTCAACGTCACGTCCTGACTAATTGTTCATAGAAATCTCACTAGATCTGACGATGTGAACATTTAACAGATAAAAAGTTAAATTTGCTAAAACACTTTAATTCACTTTGATGAGCTATAAATTTATGTATACCTTTTTGTAAGTAATTAAAATTAATTACTTCCATAACACGGCTTTTATTGAGCCGATAAATTTAATTATTCCATTACCAAATTAAATAGAATATTCATTTACAAAATTATACATTTTGCTCGCGACTTTGTCCGTGTGTGAGTAGATATTTTATGCTATTAGAGGTAAGTTTAAAAACAGTTAATATCATTTTATGCCCATATTTTCATTGCCTTTTGATTGACTTTGAGCGCCCATAGTAGGCGTGGGCAGACCCTCCACGAGATGCACCGCTGACCTGGTTAAGGTCGCGGGAGTCCACTGGATACGGGTGGCGAACGAGGCCCACCCTTTGGGGGAGGACTATGTCTAGCAGTGGAAGTGCTTCGGCTGATATGAGGACGACGATGATGATGATGAATCAGTATCAATTTATCTATTGGAAACCTCAAGACTTTTCCACTTTGAAACTTTTTTTATTCCCTAGTAAATTCACATAAATATCTTGAGGATGAAAGGTCGTTCACAACATTAATATTCAAAACAGGTCGTAAACGTTGAATTCTTCATGCCCAATTTTACACCGATCGTTACCCTGAATTTTTTTTTAAATTAGGATGGTAGTAGTATGGTAAAAACGGTATGTGGCAAACCGTATGGTCAACGGTCACCGTTGCCTATTCTTTATCTCTGTTTGTATCATAACTCATATTATAAATGCGAAAGTTTGTTTTTGACGCTTTCATGCCTAAACCTCTGTGCCGATTATGATGAAGTTAGGTTAGTCTAGGTTAGATATAGAGCTCCCCAACCGCAGAGGTCAAACTCTGCGGTACCCTGGGCTTGCCGAGGGGCTCAGTAGCCGAAAGTCGACTGTGCAGGTGGCACCTTCGACTGCCCGGTGAAGCTAACAGGGTGAGACGGTTGGGCGTGGGGGCGCTTTAAGTCAGACCGCGCCCAGGAGGGTGGTGTCGTATGGGTCACTCCGGTACTTTTCTAATTATCAGAATGGACTGGGAGTGGCTCCTGCGACACCAGTGTTTTAACCTTGGCCTTCAGCCCCGGTCAGGCGAAGGCCGGAAGGCCTTGGCGTATTTTATTTATGTATCTATGTTTATATGGCGGCAGTATAGTGCCGCTCAAGGCGGAGGCCGAAAGGCTTGGCGCGTTCGCACGCGGAGGTGTATATTTGTATATAAGTATTAGTATGTAATCATATATATATGTATGGCGGCAGTAAGTTGTCGCCCTGGTGGGCCCTCGGGGCAAGCACCGGGGCGTCGCGGTTGAATGCTTCGGTGATCCCGCGACGTCCCACTATAGCGCTAGATGGGACCTTGGAGTTTTAGTGAGCCCGGCTCCAAGTCCACACACCTCCTGCGCCATTGCACCCGTCCCGGCGCTCGAGTAGCTCGAGTAGCGGCGCTAGCGTAACTGCATTTCTCCAAGTAAAAAAAAAGGTTACATATAGAGAGGGCCATGGAGATTGTTAAAGGCTACTTTTTGTTAAAACTTAAATAAATAAATAAATGCTACACACTCAACGGCCCCCATTAGGATAATTATATCCTGTGTCGGGGTCCGGAAACATTCACAATGACAAGGACAAACACAACCAGACCGGAAAACATGCCTGTACGATTAATACAAACATCTGCTCCGAGCGGGAATCGAACCCGCAAACGTCGAGGCTTAAGGCAAACTCGCTACCCACAACGCCACAAACGGTGTTAAAGGGCGGTGAAATAGAGGATGCTTGTATCGAGAATCAATTATTACTATATTACAAAAAGGGAGACTAGGCGCACTGCGGGGTACCACACATATCTGGTCGATATACCTAATATCCGAACTATGCGCTTTCGTTCCTCATTCATAATGCGCACGGCCAGGGATTGGAATGCTCTTCCGCCGTCTGTATTTCCGAACGCATACAACCTGAACCTCTTCAAGGTGCGAGTACAAAGGCTTCTCTTGAGTAAGCTCACTCCAACGTAGACCTCATCAATGCCTTCGCGCTCGATGGGGGTCAAGAGCTTACCCATTAATGAATAAAAAAAATATAGCAACAAAGGTGACTCATTGAAAATCGTTGTTCACACACGTGAAGCCGAAGCTAGTATAATATAAAAGAAATGATAAGATTCGAAGGTTCCCTAAATGTTATTCTATTAACAACTTTAACGTTATTATGTTATAGTATATATGTATATATAACATTTGGTTAGGACTATATGGAATAGAAGAGAAATATTGTTATAAGACGCTAACTTTTATTTTCCGCAAACATTGCTATTCCCCAGGGAAGACCTGTAATTGAAAAGGAACGTTCAGTCTTTTTGCAACACGTAAACATATGTGATTGCTTCCTCCCCCTATTCCAAAGGGACGAGTGCTAATTGTGTCGAAACATCAATGGAAACTGACGGATTGCTGCTGACTTTTTTTTAATGACGGTTGGCAAACAAGCATGCGGCGCGCCTGATGGTATCACTGCTTACCAACCCATGAACGCTTGCGATACTTGAGTATCATATGCGCGTAGCTGACTCAAGGGATGGGATGGTTGGGATGTCAAGAGAAAAAATGGAGAGAATACAGGAGGTGGGAGATTGGGCCCTGGCGCTCTCATTCATCACATGAGCGCAGCACTACTAATGCTGTTACTTTACGCCGATTTTCTATGAGAGGGTAGGACTTTCCTGGTCGAGCCGGCTCAGTTGTGATGAGAAGAGCATGTCTCTACTACCAAACTATGGCTTCGATGTAAAGAGCCTCAGATGTAGAGCCCGGGCGTTAATTAACTACTCAAGACGTATGAAGTACGTCCAAAAAGAGATGCGAACTAAGGGCTTTTTGAGATAAGTGTTTCGTTTAAGCATTCAGAGGAGTGAAAAGGTGTTTTCAGGTTGGCAACACACATATTCTTCTGATATTAAAAGTTAGTACGCTTGTTTGCCACTATATAATATTACGTGTATCTTATAAGCGTTTTTAAATCAAGATATCAATACATTTAAAATTATTATAATATTTAATTGAAACCATGTACAAGTAAAGCTCCAAGCCAATAGCAAAACCTCAATCTAATTCAAAACCCCGCCGCGTTTCAGAAACACAAAGCGTTTATTTGAAACACATAAAGAGCCGCGAGCAGTAATTAAATAAATATAAAATTATGAAAGTTACTACGATTAAATAAAATTGGTAAAAAACTCTGTTATTTCGTAAAATACTAGTAAGTATCTAGAAATAGTACAATTAGTTGTCAAAGCTTTGTCCAATGACATTCCTATTTAGGAATGTAATTTATATGTACTAAATTCCTCTAGCCTAAATCCTTAATTAGCCATCATCAATAATTTTTATCTGGCCTATTTTTATCATAAAGCTTAAAGGCGTCGGGATGTGACGACCCCATCGCCCGCTGTTGGGATAACCTCTGTCACAGCAGAGATTATTCCACCAGTGCAATCAGTCACACTGGTGGTAGGTCTTTTGTTGCAAGAGGCCGGCTAGGTAGGTACCACCGCAGTGTCCAATATTCTGCCGCCAAATAGTAGTGTTTAGGCACTACTGTGTTCCGGTTTGAAGGGCATTGTACGTTAGTGAAATTACTGAGCGAACGAGATTTAAGAACTAATATCTCGAGGTTGGCAACGCGTGAGTGGCACCTACTAATGGTGCTGCAAGCGCTCATTGGCTGCGGCAGCCACTTACCATCAGGTGGGCCGTATGCTTGTTTGCCAACTTCTAATATATAAAAAAAAAAAAAAAAAAAATTGACATAAACATACAAAAATGTTTTGGAATAGAAACACGATATCAAAACTTAAAAACAAAAAAAATGTATATTTCCTACAATAAAAGTCGGAGACATAGAAGGCACAATCGGCGTAAAGTAACAATAGATTCTTTTGCGTTTCTTGCGATGAGTGAGAGCGCCGGAGGCCCAAACTCCCACCCCCTCTGTACCTTTCCTTGTTTCCCTTGTCATCCCTTGCCTCCTATCCCTTGGGTTGGCAACGCGCATTTGATAATTCAATTATCGGGCGCGTTCATAAGTTGCGGTGACTGCTTGCTTGCCCACCGTCATGAAAAAAAAAGGGTTAAAGTAGACAAAAACCACTATCAACTACTAACGGCATTTACAACACAATTATTGGACACAATCGTTTTATTTGTCATGGTTTTTTAACCGTTACTTGAAAGCGAAATGTCTAAGAATTGAGATGAACGTATTTAGATATTTTGTTCCAACATTCACCAGCTCCGATAGCCGTGATCGTCTAGTGGTTAGGACCCTACGTTGTGGCCGTAGTAACCCAGGTTCGAATCCTGGTCACGGCAGCGAATAGCTGTCATGGCGGAGCTATATTTTATTTAGTTCTCTTAAAAAAGGGTTTTGTAATTTTTTATTATTATTTCACACTGAATATCTATATTAAACTTTATTAAACTTTAAACTATCGCGTTTCATGTTCATATTAATTAATATTATTCGGGAATTTACGCGTAAAATTACCTTTTTCGGTGCTCGACGTTTCGGTCAGGTTGCACTGACCGTGGTCACAAGCAGACTGGCTCAGCGAATCACTCCGTCTTTGAGGTGGAAGTATTTTCTCTGTCCACCCTCATTGTTGCATTGTCTGTATAAGGTACACGGCACACCACACTCACTGTATAAAGATTTTATATTTTTCGGTTTTGTTTTCCTAATCACTGGATCACAAGCCGTGGAAAGTTTGAAACCATCCTCCCGATGAATATCTATGTTTGCCAACTAATTTTGATGATCAGTTTTTATTACGTACCGTATTCTCCTGCCGCGGTTGTACATTCTAAAATGATATTTTAACTACAAACACATCAGCCAGACCGAAACATAATATGTCTCTGAGTAGGAATAGGTGCTGCACAAACAGTTGTTAATTAGCCTCGGTGGCGTTGTTTCAAGCGTTTTCACCCAGTTTGAACATTTTAATCAAACTATTTCCCATTCCAATCTTCTGATCAAACAGGCTACTTATCTTTATACAGACAGAGATGATAAATCACCAAAGTCTGGCGTCCTAAGAACGTCCTGCATGACGCTGACGATAAGATAACGTTAGATAATGCCCCTTACACAGCACAGACACGCACACAACACAGTCTTCGCCAACGAGGACGAGGTCCTTTGTTTCGCACGTCGCGAACCGCTCACACCGCCAGGTGAGTCCATCGATTAGAATGCGCTCTGAGCGCATTCCCACCATTCATTTCTTTCCTTTCCCGATGACGGCTATATCCGTGGTTTGGCCGCACAGGAGGTAGCCTATGGACAAAATCAACTTTAAGCCTCCTCGAAGACTGCCACTTTCTCTTGACTCTAATTATCCCAGTATTCAGCCACCCGCGCGTGGTGACGCTGTTAAGGCCAGTATGGCAAACAGCAATGCAAAATCAAAAAAAAAAACCACACCACAAAATTGTTACAAACCCTAAATTTTTAGAATATTTTTTTTACCGAATATATAAAGTTTCAGTCAAATACCTATTAAGTACTAAAAGATTTATTTCTTGTTACAGTTTGTCAAAACTTTTACACTTAATATCTCGGACTTGATAGTCTTGATACCTTTATAATGACTTTACAGCTGCGATAACTTTTTTCAGTGTAATACCTATTTGATTTATACAAAATTTATTAGGTGACACCGTTGTGACGTTGTGGGTAGCGAGTATGCCTTTAACCTCGACGGTTGCGGGTTCGATTCCCGCTCGGGCAGATGTTTGTTAAAATTTCTGTTTCGGTATGGGCGTTTGTCCGTGTGGGTCTCCCCAAAAATACTGCTAATGCAAAATAAACATCATCATCAGAAAAATATATGAGACTCAAAGAAGGCTCAGTTGTAAATATAACTATGTTTACCATAGCAAAGATCGTAGGAAAATGGTGACTTTTTTTGAAACGTAATTATAAAACGCCTTCTTGAAAAAAATAGCAACAATATTTTCTTGTAATTTGCTCGCTATAAACAACGTTATAATCTTTAAATTATATTTCAACGAGAAGACCCTTACCAGTCTATATTTTTATGGATATATATTAACTTTCAATAGTTGATGACTTTGATCATTAAATAGGAAAACAGTGCATAAAAAGTTTGTTGTCAACGTCATCAAGGGGCCGCTTGGACCAGCTCCTGATTACGACGCTGACTTATTAAATTAGACTTTCAGACCTCGATTAGCTTGGTCAATTGTATAAATTTTAGGTTATGTAATTTTTTAATGACCCCACGAAAGAAAGAAAGAAAGAAAGAAATTTTATTTTAGACACGTAAGACACAACATTTTCCAGGATAAAAAGTATCCTATAAGTTAATCCAATTCATCTGTCCAGTAGTATTGGCGTGAAAGAGTAGGAAACATCCATCCAACCATCCCAACTTTTACATTTATAATATTAGATTAAATTGATTATAATGATTTAAATTTTTCTTAGATATTTAGCTAACATCTTTATAATTAACAGTGATTCTATTTTAAGGCTTACGTTTAAAATGTTAAAAGTGCAAAGGAAAGAAGCTTCTAAGAACTTAAGTTTGTTAAGAAAGACGTTAATAAATCGAGAATTTAAAATAAGATTTTTCTTAAGATTTATAAGACTTAAGCGAGCGTGATAGAAAAAGTGTACATTTTGCTTCTCAAAGAAAACGCTGAATAATTTATATCTTTAGGAAGAAAAGTTTTGTTACTATAAAATCGTACTATAAGCTAGTCATTTACACACAGTTCCAACTTAAATAATATATTCATAATATAAATGTGAAAGTTTGTATTTCAAAAACGGCAAAACGGATTTTTAAAAAATTTGGCGCACAGATAGTTTAATACCTGGATTAAGACATAAGCTATCTTTTATGTGTAATCGTAAGTTCATGTGCGATTGTCAAAAATGAACCCACTTGAAGTTTGGTATAGATGTATTATAAATAAAATTAATTCAATTATTTCAATTCTCATTGTACAAAATTTCAAAGTTAACGCGGACAAAATC
Source organism: Hestina assimilis (assembly GCA_023373885.1). NCBI lineage: Eukaryota > Metazoa > Arthropoda > Insecta > Lepidoptera > Nymphalidae > Hestina > Hestina assimilis. The sequence goes on along the minus strand of CM041740.1, from coordinate 2,952,026 downwards.
GCGGGAAAGTGCTACAAAACATAAAAATAAAATAAAAGTAAGGAACGTATTAATAAATTTAAAAAAATATTGTAAATCCACAAAACGCTAGCTAGTGCGAAAACTAATTTCTGTCTTCAAAGATTGGTTTTCTGTAAGGGTGTCGTACTATTTGCTACTGAATTTTTAGAATTAAATGACCTATTTTGAAATTAATACATGCAAATCGGTGACTCTTAGTTATAAAGAAGGGAATCTAATTTACAAAGAAAATATACTTATAATATAATTATACGCAACATTTAAAATATTTTCTTACTTGTGGCCTGTCGAAGAAAAAATAATTTCCTTGTAATTGTAATTCTTTGACAACATCAGGCGGGAAATCTTACATAAAATTAATATGCAACTTTAATTGCCTTTATAACTGATTAAATAATGTTTAACAATACTTCTGTGCCTTTTTTTTATTGATGTTTCCTACGCGATGTAGTTCGGGTTTTGTAAACCGAATTTGGTGCTTTTTTGTTCAATAACATATATTTTCGGGGTGATTCAATCAATACACAATTCAGTACAAGAAGTATAAGAGCTAAATATTTTAAGTATTATTTATCAGGCTGTTAAATTGGATAAAATAATAATGTCACCATTTCGAAAAGGTCTCGAGATAATCTTATTAAATTCGTCTCTGATTCCGTACAAATATTAATAGCAGACGTGGTTATGAATTACCCACAGCCTTGTGTAATTAACTTGATATAATATATTCGACTTTTATCAATTTAGGTACTGCTTTTAGTGTATTCGTAATGTATATTGTGGTAATGAACTTAGTGAAATCTGAACCCGTATAGTCAGAGGATTTAATATTGAGTCTTCGTATATACGTTGTAGGGCTATTTGATAATTTGAATTTTCGCGAAAACCCCGCTTATATCATTACATAGTGTTTAAAACATTTCCCAGTCTTACTGTGAAAAGATAGGGTTTTTGCAACAACACGAGTCGCTTTAGCAATATTTCGAAGCGACACGATCGCTATTATAAAATAAGAATACTGATTGGACGGTCAGAGGGGTCTACTTGACCTTTAATTTGTGAAATTTGAAATGTCAATATCATTTCATAATTATCATATCTTCATAACTGTCCTCTAGTTAGTTTGGATCGGCAGTTTAAGAGGATCATATATCTTCAAATCCTTCAATAGTTTGACCAATAAATCTATTAGCTGATTTTTAAATTTTAGTATGTGTGAATCATTTTGCAGCAAAGGAAATAATGAGAGTTTTTGTAAGCCACTTGCTTGTAAACTCTACTGCAATAAAATTACTAGGGCAGTTGCTACCAAAGTCTAAGAGTCATTCAAATAGTATTCGATAACATTCTTTATATATCTAGAAATAAAATCTCCAGGTATTCAGACTTTAAATAAAAATACAAACATACATATAAATGTACTTTTCATCTAATTTTATTAAAAAGTATTGACACTTTTACAATAGCCAGCACTATTTACGAAGTAATATTTACTTAGGACACCGTTGTGGCGTTGTGGGTAGCGTGTCTGCCTTTAGTCTCGACGGTTGCGGGTTCGATTCCCGCTCGGGCAGATGATTGTTAAATTTCTGTCTCAGTCTGGGCGTTTGTCCATTGGTCTCCCCATCGTGCCTCGGAGAGCACGTTAAGCTGTCGGTCCCGATTGTTATCACAAAACATATGATAATAATAAAACTAACTCATTTAACTCTTGATAAGTAAATTGCTCTTATCCAATGAGTTACTCGTTCGCCCTTAGGGTTGCGGAGGTCAGATGGCAATCGCTCTGTGTAAAACTAGTAACCCGTCAAATCCGGATAAGAGTAATAAGCAGACCTTGGGTAAAATAAAATACCGGGAATAATGCTAGGACGAAGAATTTACTTAATAATTACTTACGAAAAACAAAGATGTTAACAAAATTTACATAATATCACACTCCGACAAAAATGGGAGTAAACTTAATTGCAACGTGTAACTGCGAATGGAATTAATGTTTCGTTTTGTTTCGTTTTGCAGAATGCTGTTTCTAATGCTCTTGGAAACAGCACCCCCGAGTAACACGAAATACATTAAGGTTTTATATGACGCCGGGACAGAGCTGCTGGAAATGGCGAATGAGAGAAATTTTATAACACTCATCTCATTCGTTACTATAAACAAGATTACCAAAAAAGGGCCATAAAGTTTTTTTAATGCTTACCAAGGCTTAAATATATTAAAACTTTTAGGAATATATTTTATTTTCGTAATCATTTCGATCCCAAAAGGCCAGGTTGCTAGTCGCTAGGAACTTTCAAATGCTCCAATTAATCTAACATTTTTGTTTTTAATTGCTTAATTTTCTTCTCTTTATTTAAGAGTCGTAACCTAACATCCTGTGTTGTACATTTATATTACATTCTATATAAAGCAAAATACCTGTCACTCATTCACTCATTCAATCATTCACTCATTCATTCACTCACTCACTGATCACGTAATCTCTGAAATTTTGCTTTATAATTCTATTTGCGAAGTTAGAACTTCCTCCGTAAGAACGAATTTTACGATATCCCCAAATTTTCATTTAAATTATTAACTTACATATAACTGTATTTAAACCATAGTAGTAGGCATAAAGTAGTTAGAGCATAAAAAGGCTTTTAAAACGATATAATATTTTTTCACAACATACCTCTTATGTTATTTCTATTAGAGGACTGTTTTCTTTCCATAACTCCACGTTGTCACGTTGCACATCTCGGCACAATATTGGAACGAGCGTTCTCATACACGTGCCAGCAACAACACGGGTAATGCAATTTCCTCGACCACTTCCCGGAAAATATGGGGGATTTTTCAATGGGAATTCGGATATTCTTAACATTACTTGCAGACTTTTAATGGTTAGTGAAATACTAAGAACGAACAATATTATATGTATTTATATGTATATAGCCTAAGAGTATAGGTTCTAGCTCTTTTCTGCAAGGTTGGAAATTGTTTGGAAGAAGTCTATAGTAAAAGACCGCTTATTTAGGGGTTTTTTTTTTTTTATGTTAGAAGTTGGCAAACAAGCATACGGCCCACCTGATGGTAAGTGGCTGCTGCAGCCTATGAGCGCTTGCAGCACCATTAGTAGGTGCCACTCACGCGTTGCCAACCTCGAGATATTAGTTCTTAAATCTCGTTCGCCCAGTAATTTCACTAGCGTACAATGCCCTTCAAACCGGAACACAGTAGTGCCTAAACACTACTATTTGGCGGCAGAATATTGGACACTGCGGTGGTACCTACCTAGCCGGCCTCTTGCAACAAAAGACCTACCACCAGTGAAACATTTTAACTTTATGCATCAGTAATTTAATTTACGAATGAATGTGTTTGATGTTTTTATAATAAAGGGTAGTTTTAGTAATTGTTTCTATATACATATGTCAAGTTTTTTACACCATTGTGGCGTTGTGGGTAGCGTGTCTGCCTTTAGTCCTGACGGTTGCGGGTTCGATTCCCGCTCGGGCAGATGTTTGTTAAATTTCTGCCTTGGCCTGGGCGTTTGTCCGTGGGTCTCCCCACCGTGCCTCGGAGAGCACGTTAAGCTGTCGGTCCCGGTTCTTATCCCATAATATCTGATAATAATCGTTAACTTTTGATAAGTAATTTGCTCTTATCCAAAGAGTTACTGGTTCGCCCTTAGGGTTGCAGAGGTCAGATGGCAATCGCTCTGTGTAAAAACTAGTAACCCGTCAAATCCAGATAAGTTCCGTCAGTTGGAAAGTTGTATATATAGTCGTTTCGCGTAGGTAACTTTGATAGCGCGATTTAGGATCGTGACGTTCGTTGGTCGTCTATATCTTTGCGTAGTATGCCCTGTAGGTGTCGTTATAGCTTGATGCGACATTGTGACAATCTTGTCTTCCTATAACGTTACGTCATGTTGCGTGTAGATGTCGCTACAAGAGTAATAAGCAGACCCTGGGTAAAATAAAATACCGGGAATAATGCTAGGATGAAGAAGACATGTGTCAAGTTTTATTCTTCTTTCATGGCTTTTGGCAAACAAGCATACGGTCTGCCTAGTGGTAAGTAGCATGGGCTTAGCGTGGTAGGAGTAAGGGGGGTAGATGCCCCACCCTGGACTATGTTAAATACTAAGAAATGGAAGAATATAATACCATTTGAAACTTTTAAAATTTAGCCCCCTCTAGGCTCTAAATTAAGATTTTGCCCTCCCCTGAGCCAAATCATGGCTCACGCCCATGATAAGTAATCACCGCAACTTATGAACGCTTACGATATTTCAAGGATCACATGCATATTGCCAACCTAAGGGATAGGAAAAAAGGGGGGAGGCGGTAAGAGATTGTCTTTAATGTTACTATCAATTTGTCTAATTTCGTTTTTTGAGTATGTACGAATATAATTTAATTTTGTGTTGTTGTATGTACGAATAAATCGGAATTTCAACCCACTTTTATTGTAGAGAGTAAGTCCGAAGAGTGTTGCAGTGGGGAAGTAACAACATCAGTGCTAAAAAAACTTTATTCTATATGCATGATTATTTAAAATTGATTTGCGTAGTTTTATAAAAAAATTATTTAAAAAATAAGTCATACAAAAACGTTATATATTAACTATGTTAGTATCTTATAGAAGTCCTTTTAGATGAGCATTTAGTGAAACATAACGTATATTTCATTTTGCAAGATAATCCCACGCTTCATGACACCCACTCGGCTTCACGAAGCACTCTTTGTTTCAAAGAAAGCTTCATGATCAACTTCCATTATCCGTTGACTTGTAAGTCTAGAAATATCAATCTTAGTAAACCTTTATTCTCTAACAATTGAATTACTGCTCCACGAGAGTATATATATAAGTTTGAAATGAAAGAAAAATAACAGAATATTTAAATAATCAGTATATATTATAGAAAGAAAAATCTTTTTTTTTTTTTCTAAATCTCAGCCGACGTACTTTCAGATGCAATGTAATGGATGTCCGGAGACACACACACAGACAAAGACAAACACTCTCACCGGAACGCATGCGTTTATGGTTAATACAAACATATGCTACGAGCGGGAATCGAACCCGCGACCTGTGGCGCTTATGGCAGGTTTGCTACCGCTGTGCCACAACGTCTTAACGCAGAAAGTGATGAGTAATTTTAGAGGCTGCTACATGCAGAACAATTTTTCTAATTTTCAACATACTCGGATAAATGTTTAGAATAGAAGCCCATAGATAACAAACATACAAACATTCATATTTTTATTTATGACTCAATTTTATTTATGATAGAAGGATTGGCGCGTTGCATGAACGTGCGCATGGCACTACTTCAAGTATAAAACAATTTCTTCCATAAGGAATATTGCTCAGTTACTTTCAACAGTTAAAGCTATGTATTTGTGCATCTCGAATTCTTCTTATTTTTTTATGATTATTAATTACAATCATAATCATATTCAAAAATAATTATAACAGATTTTTTTTCATTTCATGACGGTTGGCAAACAAGCATACGTTCCGACTGATGGTAAAAAGTCACCGCAACCTTCATAGGTTACGCAAATTTCAGGTCTCTACGATGAACGCTTAGGATACTTGAAGCCAGAATAGGAATTATCACATGCGCGTTGCCAACCGAAGGAACAAGAAGGAAAGGGGTGAGAAGGAAATAAAATAAAAAAATATTTCACCTGAAAATTCATAAATCTTAAAATATCTTAATCGGACTCTCAGTACCTATGTAGAATTATCAAATTACATACAAAAATGTATATAATACTTTCCTAACTAATTTCATTAAATAAATTAGGTACTTTAAAAAATAATGAAAGCACTTCACCAAGATTTATCTTGTAACATAATACCTCGGGATAACAAAGGGATTTGTTTATCCTAAAAGTAACGTTCCGTAATACTGGAAAATTCACCTTATAACAATTACGAAGGTAGTCGGCTTGTTTATACAATTATATACATGTATAATTTTCTACGCCTTTTAACACCGCTAGGGGATGAATTTCAATAAAACACGAAACATATCTTCCATCAATTCTGTCAAAAAAATATGCGGCTTATGCGTTATTTAAAGTAGATTGAACCAAGGAATCGCGTTGTCCTATATAAACTTTGCCCCCCTTTTTCACCCACTTAGGGGTAGTATGTCGAAAAATCCTTTCTTATCGGATGCCTACGTTATACAAAGAACACACCCCCAAATTTCAGGTATCTACGATCAACGGATTAGGCCATGCGTTGATCCGTCAGTCATTCAGGACAAAGCATTTTATATAGCATTTTAAATATATAATATAATAGTATAAATGCGTAGAAAATTCTGACTGTCCCGTTAATAAAAAAATATATACATTTTCATCTGGTGGTGCACTCGAAACAAATGGTATTCGCTGAAAATCAGTATTGTGGCGGTCTGTTCTCAACTTATACTGAACGAGCAACAGATTTACACAGCTGCATTTTTTCGTTTCTTATTATTTAAGTTAAGATTTAGCATTTTACTTGTTTTATAAAGATTATTTTCGAACTTTATTTGCATTTATTTAATTTTAAGTTTAATAACACATATAGTATATAGTAAAACGTTTTCTGTTTTGGGCCTCAAAAGAAGAATACACAATTTTAGATTCGACATTTTACCTAGGAACAGTCGTATTGAGGAAGGTGATATTGAAATGAAGTAGAAGTACCCATTCAATAATTAGACAAGCGATAATTAGAGGTAATTTTTACGCGATAAAATATATATATATAGATTTAATAAAAAATTTACTAAAATTTATATATAATAAATTTAAAAGGCATATTACCTCACAAATATAGCAATAAGCTTTATAACCTCTTGATTCCCCCTGACCCTGAATTCAGCGGAGACCGGTCCGTTTCATTTGACGTATCGAAGCAATTATTATTAGAGCTCCTTCCAAGCGGGGAAAAGGAAACAATTATGTATTCGTATCCGTGTCGCAATGGGAGTTTGCGGTTCAATTGCTCGTTTACCGCGGAGAATAGTTTTACTGAGTCATAGAAACTTATTGGTATTTTATCGAAGAATATTTATTTACTAGCTGAGCCCGCGGGTCCGTTTGAGTTATGTAGTTTCTTGATGATGCCACGAAAACCCAACATTCAAAACAAAATTCCGACCACGTTGTGGCGCATCCTGTCTTAAACGGCATAGATCGCGGGTTCGATTCCAGCTTGGAGGATATATTTGTATTAACAAACATGTATTCCAGTCTGGGTGTATTCTTCTTATCAATTGGTTAGTGGTCAACCTAGTGTCAGAGTTGTTCCCCCCCAACCGCAGAGGTCAAACTCTGCGGTACCCTGAAGCTTGTCGTGCCGGGGGCTCAGTAGCCGGGAGTCGATTGTGCAGGTGGCACCTTCGACTGCCCGGTGAAGCTGGCAGGGTCGGACGGTTCGGGCGTGGGGCGTTTTACGCTAGACCGCGCCTAGGAGGGTGTCGTATGGGTCGCTCCGGTACTTTTCTGCTTATCAGAATGGACTGCGAGCGGCTCCTGCGACACCGATGGTGTGTTTGAACGGGGCCTTCAGCCTCGGTCAGGCGGTAGAGGAGGAAAACCTCTTTAAAAAATAACGGCGGTCGATCGTGGAGGGAAACAACCTCATTAATATATAATAAAAAAGTTAGTCTCGGCGGGGGGAGCCCTAGGACCCAGGGCTCCCTTGGTTGTATTTGCCGGGGCCTTTTGGTCCCGGTCGGTGGGGCGCGAAAGCGCCGCCGTATATTGTATTTATGTATTATATGTATTAGTATGTATATATGGCGGCAGTATGGTGCCGCCCAAGGTGGAGGCCGAAGGGCCTGGCGCGTTCGCGCGCGGTGGTGTGTATCTGTATATATGTATTTTATGTATTATTATGTATGTATGGCGGCAGTAGGTTGCCGCCACCGGTAAACCCCTCGGGGCAAGCGCCGGGGCGTCGTGGTTGTATGCTTCAGCGACCCCGCGACGTCCCACTATGGCGCTGGATGGGACCTTTAGTGGGTAGGGAGCTCGGCTCCGAGTCCACACACCTCCTGCGCCATTGCACCCGTCCCGGCGCTCGAGTGCGTAACTGCATTTCTCCAAGTAAAAAAAAAAAAAAAAAGTGTCAGAGTTGTTCAGGTCGCCCGTAGGCCTCTGACTTGACTTATCGACTGCTGTCGAATTGCCAACAGCCGGGACCGACTTTATACGTGCCCTCCGAAGCACGGAGACGCTCAGTTGAAATACCAGTATGCGATCACCCATCTAGTGACTGACCGCGCCTAAAGTTGCTTAACCTACCGATCGTTTACCGATCAGTGGGTGCACTCGGCTATGAGCGTTCGTAAGAAGTCTGGGTGTGTTTGTCCATATCTTTGTGTATTTTTCCGGATAACTATCACTATCCTAATGGGGGCCGTTCAGTGTGTAATGTTTTCTGGGAAAAATCTTATGTTAATCCAGATTTGTCAAGTAGTTTTTGCGTGAAATAGTAACAAACATCCTCACAAAATTTCACATTTATAATATTAGTAGGATTTACTGTACACTGCACACACAAAAGGGTACAACTTTTTATTCTTCCTGAAAAAAAAAAACAAACTTTCATTCGTTCAAGTATTATAAAAAAAAGAGACCATTCATTCATTCAAGTAGTCCCTCCCTCCCGATGACGTCCCAAGCCTAGGCTCGACCTCGCAGGAGGGGCCCTCGGGACGGATTCAACTTGTGCCCCGCGCGGGCAGTCCATCTTTACCGGCTGAGGTCTCCACACCCGGCCCCCACCAGTGACGCTGTCAAGGCCACTAGGGCCAACAGTAATAGACACTCCGAAAAAATAATCATTCAAGTAGTATCCAGCAGTATTCTTACTGTTGCGACCGTCGAATCGAAAGGCAGGCTTTCTAACGAAACGCAACGGTAACAATTAGTAAACTAAAAATAAAAATTACACCTCACTACTTAACTTTCCTATATTACAATTGTATAGTTAAGAATCATTTAAATAAAAAACTCAAATAAACTAAGAGCATAGTCTTTCTTTCTTAGTAATTAAAGAGACAAGTTGCAAACATTTACTCAAAGATGATAAGACGGGAGAAATTAAGAAGACGGCTAAAACTGAAAACTCGCTGGGAACTAATTAAGCTGCGCACTGTAATAAGAATTTACACACGGACATTATAATTTATTAAAACTCTCCGGGAAACAGAAGTTTTGTTTATTTTAATTTATTCTCGTATTGTTTATTCGCTGTAACTTTTTGGTAGTTTAAGTTAATTTTCTTTTTAACCGACTTATAAAAGAAGGAGGTTATCAATTCGATTTTTTTTTTTAAGAATATTAGCAATACTTTTTCAAGGCATTACTAATATTCCTATTGCCCTCCAAATAAGCTCGAAGCTTGTGCTAGGAGTGGGTACGACAATAGCCCAAGGGGTCAGGATCGCACCCGCGACTCTTGTGTTAACGGAGTGGAGTCGGCCCTTCTACCGATGAGCTGTTTTTGTATGTATTTTGATTGACTGCTGGACAAATCTGGATATTACTTTTTAGGGTTCCATACCCAAAGGGTAAAACGGGACCCTAGTACTGAGACTCCGCTGTCCTTCTGTCTGTATCTCGTGAACCGTGATAGTGAGACAATTGAAATTTTCACAGATGATGTATTTATGTTGCCACTATAACAAAAAGTAATAAAAATAGAAGTAAATAAATATTTAACGGCAAAAAGTGTTTTTTTTTTGCTCGTTTTTGTTCAATTTTGATAACGCCAACAGGTAGATGCTTGAAATAATCAGATAATACTGAGATATGTATTCACATTAAGAAGGAGCTTGCACGAGAAAGAGAGAAAATTTTGTAGGCACACTTTGTCCTAAAAAAGCACCATTTGACGTAGTAATTGCTTATGATGACTACAAAGGGTCACTAGAACTACTCAAAATCTAAAAATAATTCACAGTTGCGATACAATTAGTTATTTTAATATGGTCGACGAAAAGTTATTCCTGGCTGTACTGAGAAGAACACCGGTATTGAAGGCACATTACATATTGCATATAGATATTTTTGACTGTCCGAGCTCGACCACTGGAGCTTAACCTGGCATACTTTGTAACGGACTACGAAATTTTTTACGCCTTTTTCGAAACCTTCGCCGGAGTATGCGAACAATTAGTTTGAATATATTTTTTTTTTATAAAGAATATTAGCAATGCATTTTCAAGGCATTACTAACATTCCTATTGCCCCTCCAAATAAGCTCGAAGCTTGCGCTAGGAGTGGGTACGACAATAGGCCAAGGGGGTCAGGATCGAACCCTCGACTCTCGCGTTAACGGAGCGAAGTCGGCCCTGATACCGTTGAGCTATTGAGGCTAATATATTCGTAAATTAATGATTAAGAAACGCATAGAGGACAAACATACAAACATTCACTTTTATTTATATTTAATCTTTCAGAATCATATTCGTTCTGTAATTAAAACTTATGATATAATAAGTAGCAGTACAATTTTCACACTACACTGATATTACAAGTGTTGCTTATGATATCAAAATATATTTTTCTTTTCAAATGTACAACTGGTAATAAAGCTTTGTACCTTATTAAGAATACAACAAATATAAATTAATTAAGAAAAAAAAACTTATACGACGCCGGAATAATTCAATGAGATGAAGAAATATTACAAAAATAATAACAGCTTTATTACAATGATATAGGACTGCTTTTTAGTTGTACCCACAATAATTATCGGGAGCGGTGACGTGTGAACAACTTAATTTGCTTCATGAAAACAAATGAAACAAAGACCAATTAATATCATGAATTTTTCATAAGACTTCTAGTAACAAAATACTCTTGTCATGTTCAATACAGCTACTTATAAAATTTAATTATGACATTGCTTGTTTATTGAGTCTATACTACAATTAAGAACAGTTCCCGGCGTCGGGACGTGACGACCCCATCGCCCGCTGTTGGGATAACCTCTGTCACAGCAGAGATTATTCCACCAGTGCAGTCAGTCACACTGGTGGTAGGTCTTTTGTTGCGAGAAGCTGGCTACGTACGTACCACCGCAGTGTCAAATATTCTGCCGCCAAATAGTAGTGCTTAGGCATTTCTGTGTTCCGGTTTGAATATCTCTAGGTTGGCAACGCGTGAGTGGCACTTACTAATGGTGCAGCAAGCGCTCATAGACTACGGCAACCACTTACCATAAGGTGGGCCGTATGGTTGTTTGCTAACTTGTAACATAAAAAAGTACCAGCTTACATGCAACTAACCTTAGCGCTAAGAGAGGAGGGTTGTCATTGATTGCCATGGGTTTCTGGGTGTCTGCGCGAGCGACCCCATGACGTCCCACGGCTATGAGGGTACGCTTAATGGGTTTTTGTCGCTTGATTAGAACGGGGCCGAGTGAGGAACTACCGCTACCTAGTGCACTTAATTGAGTATACGAATAGCCCCTCACATCTCTCTTCCTAGGTAGCTGATTTCCTTTCCTTCAAAAAAGGGATAAGGGAGGAAAAAAGGGAGGAGAATAATTATTGTGGCATGTTCGGAGAAAATTTAGAACAATCAATGTCATTTTTGTATTTCAATTTTAACGATGATGATTGATGATGCTTAGGCATACCGTGTAAGTGAAATTGCTTTATTATCACGTCTTGAAGTATTGTTTCAATTTGTCACATAAAAATGCAAGACATTATTCTTTGTAAGTTTTTAATTTTTTTTATTTAATGAAGGTTGACAGAGAAGCATACGGTCCGCCTGGTGGAAAGCAGTCACCGTAACCTATGAACGCTTGCGATACTTAAATTATAACAAACGAGTTGCCAACTCAAGGTTTAGAAGGGAAGGAATGAGATGGGAAAAAAGGAAGGGAACAGTGGGGGTGAAGAGGAGATTGGGCCGCCGCCGCCACCGGCGCTCTTCTTCAAATGAAATCGAGTTTTTTTTTTTGTTTCAATACATACAATAAAAATAGATGAATCTTGTTACGCGGAGCTAGTATAGGTATACTGCTGAGGTTGCAATTGCATAAGTTATTGTTAAATATGTAATTTAGGGCATGGCTGATGCAATCTTGCGTCAGCCGAGGAAATATTATAGATTAAATATTATATAAAATCATTATTAGATTCATCTTCAATCTAGAAGTTAGTCTAAATTAATTATAAGTTTTAATTGTAAAATTATTATTTTAATAAATTAATTTAAGAAGATTGGTTTTTTTCGACCATCTGTCTGCTACCAACGTAATTATCTTCTGTAACATGTTCCAAGGTTTTCTAAACTCAGTAGAGAACATTTTATTATGAACCTCAAAGTTCGTAATAAAAATGCCAATTTGATGAATGGCTTGCTACATTCATAAAATTTATTAATATCCTGGTAAGCAACGTATTTTAACACATATTTCTAGTCATATAATATATCAGGTTCATTATTAATAAAATCTTTTTTAAATCACATACCAAAAAATATGAAAGGAAATATAAAAGTACCTAATAATAAATATACATATATAGAATTCACTCATACATAGATACAATAAGTGGAATAGGTAATGCACTCTAACCAATGATATAAGTATTTGGACCAAAGTTGATACAGATTCTGTACAATACAAACACTGTTATTTATTCAGAACAATAATAACAATACAAATAAAAAAAACATTTAACATAAATTAAAAAAACTTTAAAATAGCGATTAGTTTCAAAACGGTTACAAAATAATGAAATTATTATAATTAATAATAATTATTATTTGTTTTATTCAATCAACGTAGATTACATAACGAATACCAAGTACAAAAATCATATATAATAGTAACAATAACTATAATAAGAAATCAAGAAAATATATTACAATAAATAAATAAATAATACACACTCACCGGCCCCCATTAGGATAGTTATATCCTGTGTCGGGGGTCCGGAAACATACACAATGACAAGGAACTAGCGACATGCGGCGCTTAACGCAGATTCGCTATCGCTGCGCCACAACGTCGTCAGTAACAAAAAGGCTTAAGAAAAAGTCTTCGGTAAAACTTCTTCAGTTGTATCTTCGTACGTCATTGTAGATAAAAGAAGACCCTTAACTCCGGTAACCTAGCTTTATGATGTCTCAATACTCATACAGCTAGAAAACCAAAGATAATTAGCCTGTCTTTCTTAAATTACCACGATGTATCAATTCTTCTTACTTATCACGATCATCTTGCTTTCTTTATGTTCACGCTGATTTGAATCTTTCTTCAGTTTTCGAAAGTTACAGTTTTCTTTGTGCGCTTGTGAAATATTTACTTTGTACTGTATTATAATGAATAACTTTTCTCTTATGATAATGTATCTTAAAATAACACATATTGACGATATATGACTTAACAATTGAATTATTGATGTATGATTGTGAATGATGAATGATTATTATTATTTGACAAACAACTTAATAGCTGTCAACTACTAATAATCACATCCGAAAATACTGTTTTAAAAATGGTTTAATCTTAATGGGAGACTAAAGCTTAATAGACTACAATATTGTTTAGACATCTAAAAGTGTGACATTATACAGTTGACTTTAAATTTTCTTCCCTCCCGATGACGTCCCAAGCCTAAGCTTGATCTCGCAGGAGACCCTTGAGACGGATTCAACTCGCGCGGGCTGTCAATCTTGAGGTCTCCTGACCTGGCCCGCCACCGGTGACCCTGTCAAGGCTGCTAGGTCTAACAGCAATGTACACTAAGAAAATTTAATCTTAATTACTTTACCAATTATTTCCAAATAATAGGTTTATTTCATAGGTACATCAAGTCTTTTAAACGCTGTTGCATTCTGTAAACGCCCTCCTTGTGCCAATGGAACCTGAAATTGAGACAACAAAAAATATTAATATTAGGCCACATAACAGTATATTTGTTAACTGTCGAGACAGGATATTGGTACATTAATTTAATTAAAGAATATAAAATATAGTTCAACAATATTTGAGACTTTTACAAACACTTTGCCGAGATACCGAAGGCGGGGAATCTGATCAGGAAATGAAAATAGATAAGACTCGGCTACTTTTGGGACTTCTAATTAACGTCCGTTGCCTACTTTTTTAATTTCGTTGATAATTAAAAAGTAATTGATGGCCATTTATTTTACGTCCTTTGTACTCAGCAGCTACAGCTGAATGAATTAGTAATTTATTTTATAAATCAATAATAATATAAAACTATAAAACATATATTCCGGTTTTTACACGTGTAGGTTTTTTATAATGACATGTTTGGTAACAAAGAAATTAACAAATTCGACTATAAAAAACTACCTAATAGAAAAAAAAACGAAACGTCATATCCAAGAAAAAAGGTACTTTACACAAGTCAATGAGCCCACCGACGACGTAGTTGTAAATGTGTTGTGTAAAGAGTCGTCCGACGTTAGTTTCGCGGAATTGGTTTTGTTTGGTTAATTATGTGTGAAGCATAAAATCCATAATATCTTGACCTGCATGCTTGACTCCATAAATAGTTAAAGTGAGGACAAACTTATTCTAGCATCTGCCTATGTATTTATCCGCCTAAAATTGGAGTCATTTTTTGGTCATATCCGCGTGACTGTACTACTTGAAGTATCACATGCGCTTTGCCAACCCAAGGGATAGGAGATAAGGGAACATAGGGGGTGGGAGATTGGGCCTCCGTTCTCACTCATCGCACGAAACGCAACAGATACTGTTTCTTTACGGCGACCCATTTGTACTGCGATTTTTTTTTTTTTTTTGGAATGTGTATTGCTGTTGGCCCTACTGGCCTTGACAGCGTCACCGGGCGGGGGCCGAGTACAGAGACTCTGCCGTGATAAAGGGGCAGCCCTCACGGGGGCTCAAATTCGATTCCGTCCTTAGGGTGCCTCCTGCGAAGCCGAACCATGTCTAAGGACGTCATCGGAGATGGAGGCAGCGCTCCAAGTACTGCGAAGAGCATGGTTCTACTACTACTGTCTTATCAACAATCAAATGAAATAACCTCTTGTACAAATCATTAAAATAAACCGTTTCTTTCCTAATAGATCTTCGCATACCTAAGCAAATTTTAAAGCCACACGGTTCAGATTACAGTGGTTCTTACGTTGTGGCTGTAAGGAAATCCCGTCCAACAGTTAGTTTACTTAACAAATTTCCATATAACTGTAATTGCACTTCAGTTTACCAGATCCAAGGCTTAATGTAGACGTGACATAATTGATCCGTGTTTGGAATGAAAATGTAAGATTTTGGCAAAAGTCGAGGCTAAATCGTGGCAAGGCTGGGTGAAGGCGAACACGACCGCCATGTTAGGATAATTATTAGTCAGCTATTGTGATGAGTACAAAATACCTGTTTAAAGAACACGTTTCTATATAGCATAGAAATCGTAATAATAATTAATAGAAGCACTATAGTCAAAGGATTTTTGCCACAAGATACAACAGAATATGTAAAATCAACCAAAAAAAAACATTTTTAAACCCGATATCGATTAGTGTTTTTGATCAATAGAATCGGCAGTTTATTAACCAAAGCAACGTCTTAAATTTAAATATTTTATTTATTAACGCATGTCTAGCATTACTTCAAGTTTCCTGTCTTCGTCGCTACATATCTGTCGCCTTGTCTCCATTGCGCTATTTAGATTCTACATAGTTAATCGCATATTTTTTCAATCCGATAACCACTACTGCTTCTGATGGAAATAATTTTAAACGCAATGAGTCAAATATAACGATAATTTCCCAGTAAAATGACTGTGACATACAGACATGACGAAATATATAAGGATTCCGTTTTTGTCATTTGGCTACGGAACCCTAAAAATCGGTATATCTTGGTCAGTGGTGTTTCCAACCTTGAAATAATTTAGTCGGCTCAGTACTAATGAAACAATATTTTAGACGTAATGAGCACCAAATACTTGCAAAAATGTATGTAATCTTTATAATTTTTTTTTATGTTACAAGTTGGTAAACAAGCATACGGCACACCTGATGGTAAGTGGTTGCCGTAGCCTATGAGCGCTTGCAGCACCATTAGTAGGTGCCACTCACGCGTTGCCAACTTCGAAATATTAGTTCTTAAATCTCCTCTGCCCAGTAATTTCACTAGCGTACAGTGCCCTTCAAACCGGAACACAGTAATGCCTCAGCACTACTATTTGGCGGCAGAATAATTGACACTGCGGTGGTACCTACCTAGCCGGCCTCTTGCAACAAAAGACCTACCACCAGTGTGACTGATTGCGCTAGTGGAATAATCTCTGCTGTGACAGAGGTTATCCCAACAGCGGGCGATGGGGTCGTCACATCCCGACGGCGGACAAATTTATATTGAGAATTACATATGTTTCGATTTTTTAAAATATGTTACTAAGTTGGCAAATAAACAAACGACCCACCTGATGGTAAGCGGTTGTCGTAGATACTATTACTAGCTATAGCATCATTAGTACCGAAACACAGTAACGGCACAGACGTTTCTGCTTTGCGGTAGAATATCTGACACTGCGGTGCTACTAACCTAACCAACCAGTTAAATACACAAACTATAATAAGTCGTGGACTCGATTCCTGCTCGTAGCAGTTTGTATTGACCATACAGACATGTGTTCCGGTCTGGTGGTTTTTTCCTCGTCGTTGTGATTGTTTCCGGACATAAAACTATCCCAATGGAGCCTGTTGTGTGTGTAACTGTGGAGGTTACGACGTGTGACGGGCCTCCAACATGAAGAGAGGATCCTCCGATCAGGCGGGTGATATTGCCTGGCGGATCGAAGCCCTGGGCCGAAGCCCAACGACTTACGTTGGAAAGTTGTACATATAGCTCAGGAGCGTAAGAAACTTTGATAGCGTGATTTAGGATCGTGACGTTCGTTGGTCGTCCATATCGTTGCGTAGTAGTATGCCCTGTAGGTGTCGTTGTAGCTTGATGCGAGATTGTGACAATCTTGTCTTTCTATCGCGTTACGTCATGTTGCGTGTAGATGTCGCTACAGTAACGTTTATATATTTATTGTGAATGAACAAAAATTTCAATATACAAAAGTGAACTATATAAATAGTAAAAATCAATTACTGTAACAACAAATCGTGCCATCATATACTAAAATTACAACATGCACATGATTGTTGTCAACGACATTCACCTCACGACATGACCTTAACGAGACTGTCGTAACTATCTAGATTGTCGTTAGACTAAACTCGAAACCTAACATGACTTGTCAATTAAGTTTAGACTAGGATGTCGAACCGGCTATGAGTCAGTTTTAAATCTATTAATGTCAATTTAACCCGTTTATATTTACTGTAAAAACGTGATGAAAAACGTGGTTGGTATAGCTTTCTAAATCATGAAATATATTTTGTATTATGAGGTTCTATATAAATGTTTTTCTTCTTTGTAACTTGTAATTAAATATACACAGAATTTTGTTAATGTAGATGTGTGTGTGTGTGTGTGTGTGTGTGTGTGTGTGTGTGTGTGCGTGTCTGTCTGTAATATAATAAATATGCAAAGATGTTTGGATGTTTCTTACACAATCATTGTCACAGATATAGATTGTTACCTTGATTGACACATAAGATACTTTTTATTGCAGAAAAATGTTGGATTCCCGTAGGATACGTAAAAAACGAACAAGAGTTCCACCAACTAGGGATGAATGGGTTATTCACGGCGACGAATCAGTGGGCAGGTACTAGTAGTACATAAAATATTTTTCTAAGCTGTCAAATACGTCGCCTTTTTATATATAACATAATCAACACAACTAAGTCACGAACTACGGCTAAATATAAACATATAACTTAGCATTACTAAGATTTAACTTTAAAGATAAATTGTCGTGAGAAGATGACATATAAAAGACATCAACCACAAAACTATAGACTTAAAGCTTTGAAACGATAACTTGAGTTGGGATGACTACAACTGATATGGAGTTGAGACCGCATGACAATGCCTTGGACACAAGGCAAAACAAAATTTGACGTTTCACTTGACTTAACATATCTGAATGGTACGTTCACATCACGTCCCCACAAGGCAATTCCGATGAGGGACGACAAAACACCTTTATTCAAGCTCCGTACGCACCTATGAATACCAATGGACATTACGTTCAGAATCGAATTTAAATTGTACCTGACACGCCAACGACAGCCTTGACGCAAAAAAGTATGACCTTTTTCGATTATCTGTTTTTCAAACGTTCTATTTTTAAATCATAAATTGTTATGTGCCATTATTATTCAATTTAAAAAATTAGACAACTTAAAAGTTTTTCTTAATTTATCTATATTTAGATGGACCAATGTTTTATGACGTACAGCCTAATTAAAAAAAATCAAATACGACATAAATTAAAAAATAAGGATTTAAATTCTCAACTAAAGATAAGGCTTTGTTGCACAAGACTGTCTTGTCTGAAGTGTACCTTTACTTGGCATACAGAATAACTGAAGGACGAAATGCGTAACTAATTCCGATCGGACTTCGTGACATCCTGTTAACATCGAATATCCAGAACGATTACATACTAATACAAAGGCTTTATTACGTTTATTATTTATGGCATGTATTTTATATATAAATGGCTACTAGTCATAATTGGACGCAAATAAGCAATACCATGTCAACCCACCCGACTGTCATTTCGGGAAAAACGCGTTTGAAAATTTTGAACAACATGCTTTATATGAATTGTTTTATGTATTGGTCAAGTTGTTGGCAATTTCAGATTTATGTAACAAAACAAAAAATAAGTATACAAACTGCATATTTCGTATATAATGTAACCCAAAACGTTTAACATAATACATACATTGCATGATTAAAAATGGCTTTTTAGAAGTTTTAAAGCTTAAAACCCTACAAATACTAAAGAAAAATGTTCTTCAGCCATTTACCGACACTTCTGCATATATAACTCAGTTTTTTCAATTTTGTCGGTTGACATGGTATTGCTTATTTGCGTCCATTATTATATGGTTGTGTTATAATGATCTCTCTGTAGTTACTAATGGATATGCTTGGCATATAGCTGCCATCTTGCAAAATCGTTTTCTAATTAGTTTCTGAGTAAAGAAATTTTCCGAATATTGTTTTATTTACTGTTTAGTTATATTGAACTATTTAAGAATGTTAAAGAGACAGTTTATTTTAAATATATATAGTTTTATATATATTTATTTATATATATATATTGCCTTGTAAGTATCCGTAATGTACTAAAGGGATTTGTCCATGTAGGTGCTGTATTATCATGGAGATTCTTGGCATTTTCTAATTTTTTGCGACTTTTTTTAATTTTTTATTCCAAAATCACGACTTCGATACAATAGACAACGTGAAATAAAGGGTTTTAGGAACGTAAATCATTTATACTTAAAAAGTTTGCTTGTTAAATTCTGCGAATATCAGTAGCATTATCTTTTGTTCACGACACACGCCTAATTCAATTTAAATGACATGCCTTTGTACTACCTACCGTGTTTCTTTAACGAAATTAACTTTACAAAGTAAATTTATAACAGAAAAGGTTTTGCTCGCGGCAACGCCGACGTGGATTTAGATTTTTCAGGTATAATCTTGTTCAAACAAAGAGACAAAATTCTACTGTGTTTTTTTTAATATCTTGATCCAACTAATATAAAGAATGAGAAATATAAAGTCGTCAAAATCTAAAATAATCTAAACTAGTAACTGTAGAAGCCTCAATAGTTCAAGTGGAAGAGCTGACTTGTATTACTATACATTATATTTATAAATAAATAAACGTTGCACACTCAACGGCCCCTATTAGGATAGTGATATCCTGTGTCGGGGTCCACATACAAGGACAAGGATATATACACCCAGACCGGATAATATGCTGGCATGGTCCATGAAAACATATTATGCTAACTGAATTTCTTCTCTGCAGAATCTATCTTCCGAATCGGCGATAGCTTCACTTGGGCGGACATAACAGACTGTATATTTGACGATTCAAAAGTGCTTAAAAGCCTATTTGAATAAAGAATGTTTGAGTTTGAGTTTGAGTTTGAGTTTGAACCCACGACCTGTCGCGTTTTAGGTAGGTTCTCTACCACTGCGCCACCACGTCGTCATACTTATAGTAGAGTAATTAAATTTTGTAATAAAATGAGGTTTATAGAAAGAACTAGCTACGCCCCCTTCGCTTACGTGGTGTACAAGTGGTAAGTGTGTCTTTTTTTTTCTTTCTTCTTAGCCAAAACAAACAGATACACACATACAAAAGACAGACAAGAATTAAAAAATATATTTTCTTACGTATGTACCATATACACTTTCATATGCATTTAGTGAAAAACTGTTAATTTGGAATTACAAACAGACACTTTAATTATATTTATTAGTATAGATTTGAATTGTAAAGCAATTGCTTCAGATATAAAACTTTCTTAACACATACTTAAATTAAAACGGCGGAAGCTACAATCTCAGAGTTAGTTACCTTTTCAAGACTTATCCGGTCAACGATAAAATTTAATTGAACTTTCATTTTACTGACTTAATAAATAGTACCTAGATGACTCAGCTTTGTTCGGTTCTCCTTTTTTGTAAAATAGCAATTTTTGTCACAAAAGACGGAACTTGAGAAAACGGGAATAATAATTAGAATGGAGACATCTGGACTCAAACCAGGGTTTTCATTGACTGAAAACACGGATAAAACAACATTTTCTAAAAATGAATCCTAGATAGATCGATTTATCGTTGTCAAATCCGGATAAGAGTATAAGCAGACTCGATGTGCTAAATTCCATCCAAAGTCCATCCATTCCATCCAAACCAATTCAATCTTTTTGCGTAATTAAGTATAAAACATTCAGACAGACAATCTTTCATGTTATTTTTAAGTTTTTTAATATATATACAACTTTTAGAATTAATTCCATAGAGCCACAGAGTACTTCCTTTACATACAGAAATCCGTTATAAATATAAGAATATAGTTTATCATAGAACTATAATTATCGTCTGTGGTGTAACTTTAATTGTCCAATTTGAAGGCAACATAAATTTAATACGATCTCAGACATAACCATTTAGAGGCAATGTAATTGATGTTTGAAAGTCCAGTAATAGCTTATTCAATCCACGGAACCAGTTTAGACGTGAAGCCTTTTGCGGATCTTAGGGCGCCGCGTCGGGGTTCTGTTGGATGTTATAAAAATGTTAAATAAAAACTCGTACAGACATGTTGTTTACTAAGCGGATATAATCAAAATAATATGAAGCTGTAGGAACTTTTATTGCAAGCCAGAAATTTTTATTTCTATTATATAAAAACTATCGTCTCACTGCTTCTGCATGAGGAATTAAAAAAGGACGGTAGATAACACACACATAGGAAGAAGTGCTATATTGCGGATGATGCTAAGTTCATGTTGAAAATATCCTACAAACATTATAAATATGAACTTTTGTATCTGTGGGTTTTTGTTACTCAATAACGATAAAACAGTTATAGTTTATTATCAGGATTGGAATATTGGCTACTTTTTATCCTGGTATTAGGTTTGAGATAATACAAATAATACTTTTAATAAAGATATAACCTCCGAGTTTGTTTCGCCGGCTCTCCTCGGATAGAGGTTTAATTTTGGAGCCGGTGGTAGAATCTTGACTTTCAACAAATAAGTTATATGCTTTTTATTAAAAAAATATTTGATTTTGAGTTCATGTGAACGAAATTGAGTTTTTTAGAGCTTAGGACGAATTATTTTTTTAATCAGACCAAACATACAATAATCTGTCCGAATTTTCTAATTAGGGATATAATTTATGTCAAGGATGGAGCGTTAGTTAACAGGCAGGAGAGTTGGTTCATTTTTCGCTCAAAGCATGGGGATTGCGGTTCAACAGTGAAATGCAGCTAGCATTCTTGTCACCATTCCTCGTGGACATGATTTATACACGTTCAATCGGTTTAAGTACCGACTAGTTTCGGACTCATCGGAAGTCCTTCATCAGGATGAGTGGGTTACGTTCGCGGTCGCGACCCGTCTCGCAGTGCGAGGACCTCCGATGAGTCCGAAACTAGTCGGTACTTAAACCGATTGAACGTGAGTATTAGCCGTTTAAATTTTACATTAAGTTAAATATGTCTCACGATAGTTTTAATAATTTAAATGATTTATACAGTTGTAATTATTTAAAAATAAGTGAGTATTGAACTGTAAATATGTTGTAATATTGGTTGTAAATAAAATATATTTTTCTTCAAAAAAAATGACAAGCTTGACAATACTAAAATCCCTTCTGAATTCACCTCGTGGTACATGCAAAACAATCAATAAACGCAAAACACTCACCGGCCCCAATTAGGATAGTTATTTCCTGTGTCGGGGTTCCGGAAACATACACAATGACAAGGACAAACACACCCAGACCGGAAAACATGCCTGCATAGTCAATATGAACATTTGTCCCGAGACCCTGGAATCCCTGGAATCGAACCCGCTACCTGTGACGCTTCAGGCAGGTTTGCTACTTCTGCGCTACAACGTCGTCAATGCAAAGATAAATGGACGCAAATAAGCAATACCACGTCAACCCACACAAAAGTCATTTCGAGAAATCCGCGTTTGAAAATTTTGAACAACTTGCTTTATATTAATTTTTTATGTATTGGTCAAGTTTTTGGAAATTACAAGATTTATGTAAGTTATTTTACTTATTTTCACAAGAAATAAGTATACAAACTGCATATTTCGTATATAATATAACCCAAAACGTTTATAATAATACATAAATTGCACGGTTAAAAAATGGCTTTTTTAGAAGTTTTAAAGCTTAAAACCCTACAAATATTAAATAAAAATGTTCTCTAGCCATTTGCCAACACTTCTGCATATATAACTCAGTTTTTTCAATTTTGTGGGTTGACATGGTATTGCCTATTTGCGTCCAAATAGTATTCAAAAACATTTGACATACGCATTGATAAGATTTACTTAAGATAACAAGGGACAAGTTACAAAACAATTTATAGAAAAGAGCAGTTCAGGCAGTATATCTTTTATCTTTTATAACAAAAGAGAATCCCTTTGTCGGCATCTCGACGATACCGATTTATCTTTAAAACTTTCGACAAAGGATCTGATTGTATCACAACAACGACAGGTCTTTGTTCCTTAACTTCATTTTTACTAATATAAATGCCATGTTCTCTTTGTCTATATAATAACTTTTCCACGAATAAAGCTAAATCGTTTTTATTTTTTTCTCTTAGCCACAAGGAATATCATAAACCTTCCGTTCGGAATATTTTTAAGATGTTTTGACATAAAACGTTTTAAAATATGAATAAAATATTTGATATTACGGAAATCAATATTAACTAAATTACTTATTATCAATCATTACTATCTTCTCTTATTCTTATATTTATTTTAAAACAAGAAGTAAATTGTCTTTTATTTTCGGGTAAAGTCATCGAATGAAGCAAGTTTTCCTTCATAAAATCAAAGAAGATACTTTAAATTCCCAAAACGATTGGTTAAATGGAGACTTAAGTTACTGTTTTTAAAATCGCATCACGTATTTCATATAAATTTTGAAACCGCATTTTCATTTATTCGCGGGAACATGAAGGATATATTTTTTATCTATAATGACACAGACTAATAATATATCCCCAATTAAAAAACGATATCAGAAATTCAAGTCCAAAAATTAAATGAAAAAAATGTATTTTAAAATTCCCATCTGACGCAGCGGATACTGCGTTGGTTTTCTAGGTTTTGTGTTTTTTATTTGGCAAAACTTTAAAACTACATGATTATAGTCATACTACATTTGTGCTCAGAGCGCTGCCTCCATCTCCCTAAAGACGGAATGAAATTTGAGCAACTATGTGTACTTGGCCCGGTGACGCTGTCAAGGCCAGTAGAGCCATCATCAATACACATTCCAAAAAAAACTACATTCAAACATACAATCGCTCGACTTAACAAATACCTATATAGTGCAAATATTTCCTTAGAAGTCATATTTAAATACAATCGTTAAACGAACTAACGATTTAATATATTAAATATCATTCAAAAATCATTAAATCAAAGAATTAAGTACAAATTGTAACTATCCCACTCTGAATGAGTAGTGATTATAATAAAAGGCGTCGTTTCCTTACCACTTAAAGAGCTAAAATGATATAATCAACAGCATAATAGCGGTTAGTTTCCTGGTAATTTCATTCCGTTGTCTTATTGAATATGCTCACAATTGTACCTCATTGATTAAAAATATTGTAAATATTACTGGTAGTAAGCGTTGTATTGCAAGAGGCTGGCTCGGTAGGTACCATTGCCGTGTCAGCTATTCTACCGCAAAGTATGCTGTTTGAAGGACAAAGGAGATTTTAGAACAAATATCTCCAGGTTGGCAACGCGTGTCACCTACAAATGTATGGTGCTGCAAGCGCTGATAGGCTACGATAACCTCTTATCATCAAGTGGGTCGTATGCTTGCTTGCCAAGTTATTCACATAAAAACAAATAAACCAGTACCCAGGTGAGTTTGGGTATAATAATATACAAATATAACAGTCATAGGAGAATCAAATACTTCCAACAAGACAGATAGACAATATCCACAATAATATTATCTTATATTTGAATGAATCAGAATATCACAAATTAACAATGATTCCACAACTCCTTAAACGGTTAGTAAATAGTGTGTAATTATTTAACCATTAGGCTTATAAGCCCAGGTGCAAGTCTCGACGGAAATGACAGGTGAATGAAAACAAGAATCAATCTACTTCCGTTTTGTAGTTATTTTGAATTAAATAACGTGTTTTCACATGTATTACATATTGACAGTGAATCCTACAGATGTAAAATTAAGGTTCTTATTTCCCTATACTCAAAGTTGCTATAATGCGTTGAAATATAAGTATCTGAATGACAAGTATCTGGTCGACCGCTGAATGCTCAGTATGTTTATTTGGTCAATTGAAAAATATACTTAGATACGAATTGATAAAGGGCTCCCAATATTAGTTTTTCTCATAAAACAAGCAACTTGAAAAAAATGGGGAAAAAATGATCGGACTGAAGACTCTGGACTCAAACCAGGAAAAAACTAAATTTTCTAAAAATGAATCCTAGCTAGATCAATTTATCGCCCCCGAAACACCTCGCATTCTAAATTTTATGAAAATCGTTTGAGCCGTTTCCGAAATGCAGATTAAATATAATGTATATATAAAATAATTGTTCGTATAAAGGTATTATATATAGACTTTCAACAATTCAAATTTGTCATTAACATTCACAATTATAAAGTTCATAATTCTAACAAAATTAACCGTGAATCGATTCAGTTAAAACTTCGAAACTTTAAATCATAACCCTTCTATTAATTCCTAATGCTATAAGATGTACACACTAAATACACATTCACGTAATATTCCCAGCACACATGCAAACGAATATGGCGGACCAAAAATAAAAGAGATTTACCTTAAGTCCGACAGCTGTTCACAAAGTTTTCATCAATTGGGCACAAAAAGATAAGTGAACAAAACGTCCAGGTAACATGACCTTCCCTCCCCCTAAAAACTGATGTATTTAAGGGCTACAGAAGGGTAATAAGGTAGGTCTTTGGGGATTTCGACTGGATCTTTATAAGCCGATAGACAGGTGTCTACCTGACTTTGTTATAAGTTACCTGCTGGCCGGTTAAATTGGTCGTTACCGAAAGATACTTTTTCATGTGAGTTATTTTGTGTTAATGTTAGTTTTAGTTGAGGAATAATTTTAAAAAAATAATTTACAAAAAGACCCAAATTTCATCGGCATGGATAGTAATTTTTGTAAGAAAAAAAAACCTATATTTCTGAATAAAAATTTTCCATGCCTTGCCTGCAACCAAGCAAGATATGTTCTAATATGGATGCCAAGTTTTAGCGTACTTAAGACAGACTTTGTTGAGAATTTTACAATCAAACCCACATAGAATTGCTTACAAATTTTATTAAAATAAAGATTATAATCTAAGATATATAATATACATTATTCGTTCTTAATCTTTATTGTATTGTATTTGATCTTTGATGTAATTTGTAATTAAAGGAATTAAAAGTACAGTGAGATAAAATTTGTGTAATCCCGCGTACAATTTGGGCCGAGTATTAAATAATTTAGACGCCTCTTACTTATCATTTCACGACCCATTAACCACTTTAGACCTTCACATCCTAAGTACAGACAAATGTATCATCTAAAATCTTTTCTATAATTTTCTAAACTATTATAAAATTTTAATCTTTTTTATTTTAAAATAAAATTACTTGGCTTTATATTTAAGAAAAATAGCGGATCATTAAGTCTAAAATACCTATTCCAGTTAATGAGATATAGGATCAGGTAACAATATAAATTTAGGTAACCAAACTTAGTAGATGATAGTAAGACGTTATTATTTTGAAAATAGCTTTTGCCCGCGGCTTCGCTCTAGTTGATGTATGTAATTAATGTCCATCAATTCAGAGGGCTTACCATGAACTCTTATTTGCGATTGAAATGACGACTTAAACTTACCATGACATATATATTTATATGTCATGCTCATATATAATATGAATCGGTTTACTGTTAGAATTGAATTGGATGGAAATAGAATTGTTACTTAAAGTTAATGGTAAGCCCCCTAGTTGACGCTCAGCACAACAGTCGCTATAGGTTCAAATGGAGGTTCCATACTTCAAACTATTATGATTAAAATAAAAAATAAACATTTAAAAAGTAACCTTTTGTAATAACCTGAAGAAAACTATAATAAAAAAACTTACTTCCTGTTCTATTCAACTAGAGAACGTGTGGTTTTATCGCATAGAAAACCATCTAAAACTTATTTTTGTATCCCTTGGGAATGGTACTTTTTTCAAGATTATGTGTACCCGTACGTAAGACTGGGGTTTTCGTACCAAAAGGTATGCAAACATTTCATGGATTCTCTTGGCAAGTTGAGGCGAGAAAGTGTAACCAAAAACTAAGTTACTTAATAGCATTTATAATATTAGTTACAATGCCTATATTCACCGAAGTCAATCCGATGTAAAAATTGTTCAGGTAATCGGTAAGGTAGGTCTTAAGAATTGAAATTTTAAGGCGATTATGAATCTTTTATTTGTTTTGACATTGACAAGATACCTGCGAGAGGATTTCACACAATCATAAAACCTGAAAGAGGCCATTATATTATTATTCTATGTCAAGATTCATACCTGCTATTGTTACATTTTGTTGGCTTAAGATCTTTATGGCTACTCTCGAACAATTCAGAGATATCGGTCATAATACAAACTCTTTGTTGAACGGACAATTAAACTACAAAGTTATTTTGCTGGACGCTTTTAGTTTTTTTAAAGTTAAATTTTTATAATTTTATGCTCAGGTAGTTCTAGCTCTTTAAATATATGTATCCGTATCCGTATCATTGTATCCGTTATAAGTTTAAAAATAATACCCAATTTTATACAGAAAAAGTTAAATTAACTACCATAAGTGCTATTAATCAAATAGATAATATCTACCACAGATTTTAAAGAAATTAAAAATTTTCTAAAAAGAAATCTTCTTCACATCCGAAATTAATTTATCAGAACGGGTGTTTCTTTCGTAAATTATTCCGGTCCTTATTAGAATGGCAATAAAAGACAGAATTAACTATATACGGTATATATGAATTATACAATGAATCTTACTGCTATAGTAATAAAGGTTATAATATTGTTAAAATTACCGTGCGAACCAGTCTTGATTCCGTCGTAGATATGACTATATTCAGATGGGCGTCGTCCCGCAATCGTGATGTTACTTCTAATGCACTCTATTATGAGGTAGAAGGTAGGGTGGCCATTGTTCTCGGTAATATTAAAATACATGATTTCCTGGTAACATTTTAACGAAAAAACGAAACCTATCAGAATTCTAAATTTAATTTTTTTTCTAATAAAATGAAACATAAAAAATCTAAATATACTAAATATAACAAAACTATATAGCAATGTGTCCATCTTCCGGCTCTTAAGAAAAAATAATTAAACGCTTAATAACTCACTGTGTTGGTAGCCATGCGATAATTAATAAAACTAATTTAATATTTGGGATATGTTTAGAAAAGATGTAGCGAGAAATTTGTTCATTAACAATTAATAAACCAGCTTAGAAAAATAAAAAATAATGCGTTAAGATTATGTTGTAAACCTCAAAATATATCACGTTTACTGAAGCATTTCTATAATTTTTCGACACACACTTCGAACATTGCACGCTTCGCTCCGTCCGTTCTCTTTCACACGAGAAATTCACGGTCACTGACTATGTAAATGGGGTAACAAGTGACTATAGTCATAGTCTTGAGCCACAATGAAATCAGCGTTAATAAAACCAACGAAATTACGAACAATTGGTGTTAATAATCCTTTAGAAACAAACACGCAAACAAATAGCAACACGCAATTGATGTTATCTCATCGTCCTATAAGTCAGATAAAGCAAGATCTGAATAATTCTAACTATTATTAATGCTAAAGGGAGTTTGTTTGTTTGTGGTACTTTCAGGCTTTATACGCTGAAAATAATATGAAGATATAAAAATGCCCATGGAAACTGTTATAGGTTACTTTTTGTCACAAAAACAAAACTTAAAGGGTTTGGAGATAAAAGAATTAATATTATTATTTCTATATTGTATTTAAGGTGTCATAGAAATCTGTATTCGTGCGGATGAAACCACGGACAGAAGCTAGCATGAAAAGCTACAAAATACATACTAGATTTTTTAAAATACTGCCAAACTTTGTGATCTCAGAATTTATCAGGGATTAATTTATAATCTGCATAATATAACACGCGTCGTTATTTTAGAATAATTAACTCACAATCAATTGCAAGACGGGTCGCGACAGTGAACGTAACCCATTCAACCTCATGAAAAACCTCCGATGGGTCCAAAACTAGTCAGTAATTGAAACGATTGAACGTGAGTCGTTAAATTTACGTGAAAGTAAATAATGCCTTACGATAGTTTTGATAATTTACCAAGAAAAATTTTGAGACACAAAAATCATAGTCACCTCACAAAATCGTTAGATTTTTCCATCATACATTCTTCGAGCTATGGATTCACACGAACATCCACACATTTACGGTCAGTGAGTATGTAAATATACGAATGTTAACACTCGATCTCGGAATTATACGAACAATGCGTAACGGGCCTTACCAAATGATTATGTACGCCTTAAAAACGAAAGAATTGACTCGTTTTATTACTAACATAAATTTTGTAGTAGAACCATAGTTTTTCCAGGATAAATGGGACGACTCGACCGGGAAGCACTACCCTCTCACAGAAAATTAGCGTAAAGTAACAGAGTACTGTTGTGGGACGCGGAAGGCCCAACCCCTGTGTACCCTTTATTTTTTTCCCTTCTCATCCCTTCTTTCCTATCCTTTGGGTTGGCAACGCGGATATAATACTTGAAGTATCGCAAGCCTTCATAGGCTGGGGTGACTGCGTACCATCAGGCGAACTGTAAACTTACTTGCCAACCATCATGATATATAACAAACTTGTGCCTAACAAGATTCTATGTTTTTAAGCTGAAATACCGAACAGCTATATATACATATAAAAGTATTAAAATCCTTCAGGTAACCTTCAATATTTTCCTACTTTCCTAGTTTATATGCTCAGCAATAGGCCGTTAAATTCTAAGAACCAATAATAATAAAACTTGAACGAAAAACTATTTTTAAAAGTGACATTGAATTACTATTTCCGTCACAGTAAGTCGAACAAGTAAAAAGTACAAATAACAACAGCATGCCAATGTTTTTTACAGCTATTTTTAAATAAACTAGTATTACTAGTCCTGGGAATGGAATGCGATGTCCTAGCCAAGTTCCCTTGGCTTACAGCCTGTGCATTCTATGTTAAATAGTAACGTATGTTTAATTTAAGGAAATAAGTTTTATAACGTGTTTAGTAACTTTTAATAACATTTCTATTACGATTCAATTATTTGCAATTTCGAAAACTTAATTAGTCAACAATAGCTAAACGACACTTATAAATGAATTAAACGTTTTATTTCATACATACCTTGTATAAAAATCAATGCGATAAGTTTGACTTACTATAAGCTAAATTCAATGAAACTAAGTTAGTTACACGATTACAAACTTCGTTTCGTTGCTTCGATGTTGAATTTACGAAGGATCTTCAGATAGTCTTCTTAACATTTTATTTATACGAAGGGCATGTTGATATTAGTCTATATGCTGCAATAAATAAAACTAATAAAAATATTGGAAAAAAATCTACCATCGACGACATCTTGTTTAAGAAATACAAGTATTTATAATCGCTGTCAGAAAGAGTGAAGCTATAATAATATATTTGCGAAAGTATTGAGTATGATTCAATAAAACCTCCAATTTTCTTACCGGCGCGCCCTCGATTCCACTGAGTTTGTAAGTGGCTACTTCTCTGTGCACATAGTTACGAAACCAAGCGTCTGTAATGCCCAACGATTACCGTATTCGACGAATCAAGAAACTCAATTTAAAATTTTCAGAAAAGCGTTACGTATTTAAAAGGAAATATTGTTTTTTACAATTTGATGCGATTTACGTAAAAATAGTACTGTTTTGAAGTTCGAGCCTACATTTTTCTTTTAATTTATGGAAAAAAAATTTTTATTAATATAGTTTATTCGTTAAGTCCTAAAATCACCAAAATTTATGGTAGCTAAGCATAGTATGCCTTACCTTAAAAAACTCGCGCGGTCCTTAACGCAAGAATATATCGGGTAATATTTATATAAAGAATTAAATCATTTCTCTTTATCAAGTCCGCTAAAAACCGACAGACTCTTTTTAATTTAACGTAGCAAAGATAATCATAAAATTACATTCACATGATTATTCATACGTTCAACCCCTCTCTATAAAAGACATCAACGCGCACTCACATACATTCCAGAGTAATTAGGGAAAAGGAATACATTTCTTTACGTCAGGAGAATATGAAATTGATTTAGTAAAAATATACCAAATATGGTTATAATACAAAAAAATTTAAGGTAATAATTAGATATTTGAGGGTAGTTTATAACCACGAGTGGCGGGGATTTTATCTATTATTGAGCAACCGATTGGGGCTTCTTACTAATTATTATTAAATGTGCAACATAGAGGCTTTATATATATAGTTCTTTGAGTAAATAGATCGAGGTTTTCTCAGACAATTTTACAAAAGCATTAATCATAGAAGCGTTTTCTCATTTCACGCGATATTACGAAACGTCAAGAAAATCGGCTAATGACACTTAACGACAGGAATTTCACAACTTATTCATTAAGCTGTCGGACAACTAACTTTCTAATATCTAACGTAACTTACATGTAGGTTCGTCATGATGTAGGTAGTTCGAAATAAAATGTTTATTTCGTTTCGAAATTCAATGTTTTCGAACTTCAAGTAATTTAAGACGATTCTTTACAGGTTTCCCTTACAGTATCTTTATATTTTTCCTTACATTATATATAATTCTACTGTACGTGTGTATGTCACTTAACTCCTAAATGGCTTTACCGATTTTGATGACTTCTTTTGTGACGTTATGATTATTCCGGTGGATTCGAGAATGGTTTAAATTAACAATTGGACCCAGTAGCTGGCGCTGCTACCGGGTGTCACCCTTTTTTTATTTTCGTGGTAGGAAAACGTCTGCCGGGCCCGGTAGTATATTATACAATTTGACCGAAAGATTTAAAAATGTGGTAATATATGGGCTACTATCATATACCTAACAAAATGCACTAATCGGAAAACTTCAGTTAGTAAAACAAATGAAGTAATACAGAATCTTAGAAGTAATACAATGTGGGTGGCTCGAAATAAATCAGATTTATTTTAACCCTATCTATACTTTGCGATCGGTAATTTTGTTCAGTTCAACTTCAAACTAAGATCATTAGTATTGAAATTTCTGAACAAAGGACCTGTTATGAAACAAAATGGCACGCTCAAAAGGATTTTTCCGAGCATGCGTCATAAGATTTCGGCGAGACGAGTTCGTTGCGGTCAAGGCCTGCGTGGGCAAGCGACCCGGATGCTTGCTTGCTTTTAAAACACGATATTAAATATAAAATCTTTAAGATTACTAAAGATATTAAGATCACGCGATGTTATTTTCTAACGAAACTTCTAGATGTTCATATTGATCTTTTGTACACGTTACATAAGCGACGTTTCTAGATTTATTTGTTTAAATAACCGGCTTAAGTTAATATTGCGTTTAATAGTAAAACGAAAACTCACCTGCGCAGAAACTGACGTATCCGGCGATTCGATCTCGTACAAACTTAAGATGCCGCACGATTTTATTAACATGGCGTTAAGCCCGCGATGTACCGGACACTCGAACTGCACGTTGTGAAATGCCCTGCCGTAACCAAAATCCCGTCAAGTTCGGCGAAATTAAAACGAAAAATGCACAGGATTATTGAGATTGTATGCTGCTTGGTTACGGCAGTGGTGCGCAGGCGCGTGTAGAGCGAGCGCGGCAGTGCGCGGGCGGCGGCGGCCGGTGACTGCCCGCCTCACGCCCCGTACCCCGCCACTCCCCTCCACCTACCCCCACCCCCACGCCTAGCACTACATCACTAGATGACCACGACGAACGAAATCAACGATGACCACAGACAAACTAAACCGATTCGATATTTGAATTTCAATTGGATACCTCACGGGTGACGGTTGGGTCTAGGTTAATTTTCCTTTTGCCGCCTTTTCGCGAAACAAACATGGCCGAAATTCCATAATGGCGACGGCGCACAGACCGGTTTAGGGTTTGTCTCGATTTCGCGAACGTTCCGAAAACGTTCATTATATCAATAAAATTTTTATACGTCTTCTCAGTTCAGGCAGCTTCTTTATACTGAAATAACCGGTTCAAAACAACTAATAAATAATAATAACTCGAAGACACGTATCCGCTGCAGCCTCTTGACTGTTGGTAGTAGGTATTCAAATTTCAAAGCCGTTTATTCGTTTTAGTTTAATTACTCATGAATTTAGAGTGGTACCACTGGTTTTGACGTTGAACTCGTACGCTCAGTTCAATTAAGGGTTTATAATCATCTCTTTTTATGAGATTTTTGATTGTGGTCGTAAGTTACGAAATTTTATTCAGCACTCTTAAACAAATTTAAAAAAAACTTATCAAAGATAATTTAGTTGTATGATAAGGTCCTTACTGCGAAAATTTAGTAATAGCCATTTATTTTATTATCATAATTTACATAAAATGAGATTACAAATTAAATACAAAATTAACAGACGTGCAGTTCTCATATATTCATTATTTAGCGTTGAGTTTTAACACCTTTTTCATAAGTAACGACAAGGTTCCGACTTCTCACAAGTATGAAACATGCAGTGTAAAACCTATATAGCATTGGATATTATAAACATCATCCCAAGAAACGAACTCCACAGAAAAAGTCTAAACTAAATTCAATATTATTTCAAATATATTATATTGATTTTAACACCTTTCGGCTGTTTTAAAATAAATAATACATTTCCGACAAGGATAGTCTGAGCTATAGTTTTGAAAACATACAAGTATATTTAATCACACGCGTATAAAAGACTGGAAGATGATTTGAAACCGACTTAAAATAAAGATAGTAGTGGCAGAACCATGCTCCTCCCAGCACAAATGGGCTGGCTCGACCGGGAAAGTGCGGGCAGTACAATACAATACTGTTGAGTTTGACGACTTCGGAAAAAGAGAATCGTACTTCTACTATTAGTAATTGAGTTTTTTTGAAGTACTACTATACCAATACTATATAAACTCGATTATTATTTAAATTATACCTAGTTCTTTAAGGGCGTTTTGGCAAAATGATGAGTTTTGTCGTTGCGCACGCACAATGAGATGATTTTTAACACCACGAAGTTAGTCAATATTGTCACGACAAAAACAATATGGCGGAACAATCACAGCCCACTTTTGTCTGATACCATAGATCTGCTTTTGTTTTGTTACGATAGAACTACATTTTTACGTGCGTACATAAATAAGCACACACTTTTTTAACTGACTTAGGTGATTGCAGGTCAATGGTTTTGCGATTCTCTTATATTGGAGAGGGTTGGCTTTCGCAATGGTCCCATAAATTTTGTGATAATCCAATCAACATTTTTGTAGGTATAAAACGGAACGCCTCAATACTAACTAAGCACGACCACTTCATCTATATTTTATGTACTTATGCATTAGGGCTTAGGCGTTTCAAACTGGTTATTGTTTTTTATAATGGTCCGATTGTACAAGGAGGTAAAATATCTTAATAAATCACTGTTAATAATAATTTCATTGTCAGTATTAATTAATATATATTTTGAAGGCCGTTGCATCGTAGTGGTTTGCTACCAGCCTTTAGCGCCGATGGTCTGGAGTTTGAGTTTCTATTGTAGAAAATGTTTGTTTCAATCTTGGGGACTGTGCTTGTGTTTGTATTTGTTTTTAATATCATGACGGTTTGCAAACAAGCATACGGTGCGCCTGATGGTAAGTCACCGCAGCATATGAACTCTTGCGATACTTGAAGTGTTAATAGGAGGGAAGGATGAGAAGGGAATAAGAAGGGAACAGAGGAGGTGGGAGATGGGGCCTCCAACGCACTCATCGCACGAAACGCAACAGTACTCTGGTACTTTACGCCGATTTTGTAAGAGTGAGAGGGTAGTAATTCCCCAGTCCAGCCGGTCCATTTCTGCTGGGAGAATGGCTCTACTAGAACTTACTTGAGTTGAGTTTATTTATGTGCAAGTTTTTCATATTTATTGAGTCGCTAATTATTTTAATACATTCTTTAAATAGGGAAAACCGTAAGCATGAATTACTAATACTTAACCACTAAAGAACATTTACAGTGACTACTATTACTTTAAATCGAATAAAATTCTTGATACTTGATAGTGTTTAGCGTTTATTCTTGATACTAATATTAGCATTATTACTAGAAAATTACGTAATATCTACATAAAGAATTGTGCATAATAAAGTCTTCTTAAGAAGCTATGTAGCTATTTGTGGTTAAAACGCGGGTACCTACTGGTTTACCGTAAACCGTAACCGTAAGTACCGATTGCTGTAAATGAATACCCTTTATAGTTTCTTGTCATAACTATCCTATAGTGTACTTTATTTTGTTTCTAATAGTAATATTTTTATAGTAATACTAGCTCCTGCCAGGAGCTTCGCCCGCGTGAATAACGATTTTAATACAAGCTCTCAGTCACGCCCGAAATCCAAACTCCTCCCCAATCCAAACTTTGAATATCATGTTTATTAATAATTATATTAACAGCCTAAAGAACAAGCGGCGTCGGGATGTGACGACCCCATCGCCCGCTGTTGGGATAACCCCTGTCACAGCAGATATTATTCCACCAGTGCAATCAGTCACACTGGTGGTAGGTCTTTTGTTGCAAGAGGCCGGCTAGATAGGTACCGCCGCAGTGTCAAATATTCTGCCGCCAAATAGTGTGTAGTGCTTAGACATTACTGCGTTCCGATTTGAAGGGCACTGTACGCTAAACAAAATTACTGGGCAGACGAGATTTAAGAACCCATACCTCGAGGTTGGCAACCTACTAATGGTGCTGCAAGCGCTCATAGGCGACGGCAACCACTTACCATCAGGTGGGTCGTATGCTTGTTTGCCAACTTTTAACATAAAAGAAAAGAAAAAGTTTGTAGCTTCTAGATCTAAAAATGACGATACTTCCATACAGCTTTTCAGCTCCCCTTTTAACCTCTTACAACTCTTTTTCGCATTAAAATCTATTTCCTTTCTGAGGCACTAATCTATCTGTGTACCGAATTTCATTTGAATCGGTTCAGTAGTTTTGGCGTGAAAGCGCGATAGACAGACCGACAGAGACAGAGTTACTTTCGCATTTATAATATTCGTAAGAATACATCTGTTATATATAACAAATATTGGTCTATGAATTATAATAGTTAAAACACAGATATAAAAACAACACATTATAAAAGTGGAAGTACAATCATAAAAATAAATAATTACTACGTAAGTATAAGGCCTAAGAGCCTGACTTCTAAATGCTCAGATAAAGAATATCGAAAAATTTATATTATTAAATTCATAGATATCTGTCGAAATCCTGCCAAAGAATTGTGAAATAATAAGCCCTTAGATAAGTAAATATTAATGATCCAAAAAGTTTTACATTTTCCATTTGTATATCTTTATAAAAATATTACGATAATGATGATAACAAACTCTTAAATCACACAGTTAATGTGTCATTATAATTACATATTAATCACTTATCAGTCACACATTCCATTATAAAAAATAATAAAAAAACTATTTAAGGGAATTAAATCAACGATCAATTCCCACACTCGCAAAAAAACTTTCGACATTGCGTTCAAAAAGTGCCAATAGCCTTTTTGGTGTATCGTATTTTGTAGATATTATCTCCAATATTTCACGGGATTATCATCTTTATATATAAAAGGTTTTGTTATAAAATCGCGTGTCGTTATTATAAGATGGATGTAACTGTATTTTTCTTCATGTGCGGTACAAGAGATCGCATTCTCGACATCAATAATAAGCGGTCAGATATTTTTTGCGGTCATCATTCTAAATGATGGGACAAGCTAGAAACATTGAAGATGTATGATTGATTTACACTTGGCTTATATTCTTTATTTCGATAGTTTTGGGTCTTCGACAAAACTTGTTTCAGCAGGGAGAGACTGGAAGTCCATTACTTATAATCAGATGGAGGAGAACCATTTTGCCCCGCGCTAAATAAAAAATACCATATAAAATATTCCGAGACGTAAAGTCTATTACATTAATGTTCACACACACACAAATTCATGTTTTTCCGTTTTTTTTAATGTCATAACGATTGGCAAACAATCACACAGTCCGCCTGATAGTAAGCAGTCACTGCAACCTATGAACGCTTGCGATACTTGAAATGTCACAAGCGCGTTGCCAACCCAACGAACAGGACGGACGGGATGAGAAAGGAAAAAAGGAAGGGAACAGAAGGGGTGGGATATTGGTCCTCCGGCGCCCTCACTCATCGCACGATACGCAACAGTACTTAATGACTTTTTTTATCTATCGTAAAAAATTAATATTTAATCTCAAAACTAAAAATGGCATATAATATATTTGCATATTTTTAAAACAATTCTGCACGAGAATTTGTTTTTTTTTTTGTAGGTCTCAGCTATTCTCGTTTGCATCGAGTTGCATTTTTTTCTTTTTAGATATAAAAGCAGTCTAGCATTGTCTAGCATCTCATAAAATACACTTGCATTCCAAATTTCATCTCTGTTATGCCGATAATCTACGAGTATAATGTCTGTGACATACAGGCTTTATAATAAAATTACAAATGAAGAAGTGAAGAAATTAACTTCTATCTTTTAATAAACACTCTTATTTCTTTTAGTTAATATTAGCAG
This sequence comes from Hestina assimilis, assembly GCA_023373885.1. Lineage (NCBI taxonomy): Eukaryota > Metazoa > Arthropoda > Insecta > Lepidoptera > Nymphalidae > Hestina > Hestina assimilis. Next base: position 2,914,357 of record CM041740.1, on the reverse strand, counting down.
CCCGCTCTGGCTTCGCACGGGTATAAAATTTATAGCCTATGTCATTCACTGAAAAAATTATTAAAATCGATTCAGTAGTTTTGATTTATTCATTACTGCCCGTGGCCCACACGCGTTAAATGTAGTTATTTACGACATCACATTAGAAACCTCAATTTTTTTTCTCCACTATTTTTATACATATAAACCTTCCTCTTCAATCACTCTATCTATTAAAAAAACCACATCAAAATCCATTGCGTAGTTTTAAAGGTTCTAAAGCATACATAGGGACAGAGAAAGCGACTTTGTTTTATACTATGTAGTGATGATTAACAAACATACATTATTTATATACAAACAGTATTAGAACTTTTTTACAATTCTACTAACTATATTTATAAATAATTACAACAGATCATGTCCACGGGGTGTGGTGGAAAGAATACTTACTGCATTTCCCCGCTGAATAGCAATCCCGATTATTTGGGCGATAAATGAACTATCCCTATCACCTATAAAGGCAAATATAATGAATTATAAGGTATACAGGGCATGATAGCGGATTGCTAGTAATTTTAATACTGTAAACTGTATTGATTATCTCATTGATCTTTAGATCAATATTATTGCAAAAATCAGATTTTTCTGGTGATAGCTCTGACTGCTCGTCAGCCGCGTTTCGAGGTCAACCAGCGTATAATCAGTGGCATCCAAATGGCGGCAACGGACCTAGTTGCTTGCATTCTTTCTTGTGTTGCAGATGATCAGGAGCGCTGATAATCGCTTAACATCAGATGAGCTTCCTGACCTTTTGCCACCTTTTACATAAAAACAATTATGATGAAATTTAGTATAAATGAAACCACGGAGAAAGTGAAAGTTTGTATGGGAAACCAATTATTTCTATGTACCGCTAAATATGCTTCTTCGGTGCATTTGGCATGATGAAAAGTGATTTCCTTCCTTTCCAGGAGCTTGTGCTATGTAATGCAAAGGAAATACCGCCTAAAAACTTAAGTAATTAAACCATACTGAACCAGTGAGTTTTATAAAAATATTTGTTACCTTAAAATTGTTTAATTCTATTATATCACTGAATTTAATAGCCTTTTTTATTTAAAATATCTTTAATAGTATTAATAATTTTGTACGCCGTATGTATCAGCGGAGCGTACATTTGATATCAAAACTTTCTAGTTCACAATGGAGGGCGGAGTGATCGTGACTCGTGACTCGCCCTCCCATGACTGACTCATTCCACTATCCTCTATAGTGACTTTACCGCTGATATGTGACTAATCACAGCCTTAGTAACGGTTTATTTTAATTGAATCGATTTTAAAATTTATATGCTATATCCTTTAAGCAATGATTTCAAAATGATCAATTATATTAAATCTTATTGCATTATGTTTCTACAATAATTACTTGCGTGTAGATTTTCCATATTCGACCGCGTGTATTTAAATTGTATACGTAAAGTATTTTTATACCATAAAGGCAAACACTCACCTCAATAGTAAAACGACCGACGCCGTTAACGCGAGAGTTGTGGGTTCGATCCTGACCCCTTGGGCTAATGTCGTACCCATTCCTAGCAAAAGCTATATATAAATAATAAATAAACGCTGCACACTCAACGGCCCCCATTAGGATAGTAATATCCTGTGTCGGGGGTCCGGAAACATTCACAATGACAAGGACAAATACACCCAGACCGGAAAATATGGTTGCATGGACAATACAAACATATTATGCTCCGAGCGGGAATCGAACCCGCGACCTGTGGCGTTTAAGGCAGTTCGCTACCACTGCGCCACAATGTCGTCAAATATATAATAATATATATAATATATAATTTAAAAAATCAAACTTATTCAACGGAACGTGATCTTTCCGAATCCTAAAAATTGTAAGGAATGATATCTAGTTTAACACAAATGAGTACCGTGGAATCCCTTATTTAAAACATAAGAAGCTTATTCATGCTTCCAAGACATTCCCTTTATCCTTAAAAATTAATCCCAATATTGAAGGGTTCTTTTAAAAAGTAATCCGTCTTAAGCCCCAGTCTCTAAATCCAGACTCATCTACAAGTTGAGCTCGGTCTCTTCAATTAAAAAGCGCTTTTTAAAAAGACCCTTATCCATTCGAAGATTAATCCCTACCCAATGTTGCCAGTTATTAAAAATGAAATTAAAAACAGAATGAATTATTTTATATGGAAATTAATTCTTTGATGTTTGAAGGTTAGATAGTTTTGTGATAGTCCTGTTAGATATTACTTACTCTGTGCTTCAGTTGAAATCGATTCAAGCAAACATGTAATAATTGTTTAAGGGAACAATGATCTAACTTAGATGACCAGGAGGCCTAGACAAGCCGCAATCAATCCGTGTGATTTTCGAAATGGAATCTCGAAATCTTTCGAAAATCAAAGATGCTTGTGCGATGTCAAACAAAAATGGTCACGTGGTATTTCGAAGGCTTCTATACATTTTGGAATCATCTCATTTTGTTATCGATATTTAAACGTGACTTTGTCTAGGCCTCCTGGGGGCAAAGTCAAAGTCTGAACTGTTATTGCGATTCATGGTAGACCCTCTGAGCTCGAAACTGTACTCAAAAATTTGCAGTTATAGTTATTTTATTAAGCCTCAATATCTCAACGGTAGAAGGGCATACTTCGCTCCGTTAACGCGAGAGTCGAGGGTTCGATCCTGACCCCCTTGAACTATAGTCGTACCCACTCCTAGTGCAAACTTCGAGCTTACTTGGAGGGGCAATAGGAATATTAGTAATGCCTTGAAACAGCATTGGGAAATATTCTTAAAAAAAAAATCACCGGAGCTGGTCATCAGATCATCATCATCACAAAAATTTCCATGTTTATTACATTATGTATATATGACGAAACTATATAAAATATAAGATTTGATACATTTTTTTAAATCAGTCTTATTATATATACACTTTTCCTTTTTGAAGTCGGTTGAAAATAACTGTAAATGAAAATTTCAAGAATCTATATAATTATGTAGTTAGGAAACATAAATTTACATATTACTGATTCGCTTTTACGATTATATTTATACGATCATAAAACGTATATTGTCTAAGGTATTTACCTCATAATACTATTAATAGCTATATAGCACCACTAACATTTACAACAATAAAGATCAATATAGCGTGAAACGAATATTATAATGCTATATTACTTTAGTATCCCACTGCGATGATGTTCAAGCTATTATTTATCTTATGTATAGAATTGTGACTAATTTCAGATTTTTGCAAGATCCGGATTAGTCAGATACTCGAACTGATGAATAACGAAAGGAAAATGTTTAAAACATAAATGAAAAAAAAAACAAAAATTTATTAAGTTTAAGTGATTTTAAAAGCCCTCTCAATAAAAAGTCTTTTCAAAATGTTCCTTTAACTTATTGAAAAAAAAATTAGGCAATTTCGTAAATGGAAACCAAAAGTGACATAAACGCCTAAGATAGATTAACGTTTTTCAATTTATCTACCATATTATTCTTAATTTGGGTAAATTACTAATAAAATCATACTTATGTAATGAATTTATAGACACTGCACCTTTTTAGGTCGATATTTTCTGGTAGTACTTTCCATTAGAGGCCGGTCAATTCTTATTAAAGCCCTCTACTCATATCTTAAGTTAAATTCTTATTGATCAAATCAAAAATTTCATTATCTAACTCTACTAATAAAAACAAAATGCCAATTCTTCAGACGTTATTATTTAAAACATACACACGTTTTAACGAGCACCCAGTTCGTATGGCCACAAAAAGTTTCCAAATCACTGGAGTTAGTTGAGCACATTGTGTAGGTGGATTTCTTATTAGCTTGGTCTAAGAAATAAGATAACAGCGGAATAAATACTTACGATTTTATTCATACACAAAATCATTTTCGCTAAAAACATAAATATGACTCTAAATGTTTTCTTTCTATCTTTATACCATAGATAAGCCCATCAGTTATATATAATACTAGCTTTGACTGTGACTTCGCTCGCATGGTCTACAGAATTATTTATTAAAAATATTTATTGCGTGGAACTCAGAAATAAAATATATAATACAGAATAGGGTAAAAATTTGAATATGTTTACATATTTTTAAAGATCAAATACTTTAATATTCGCTCTACACTTATACAGAAATCCTTTCTATAGCTCTAAGGCTATGATCACAAAGCTAAAAATACTCAATTCACTTAATATGGAAACGATTGCTCATATCACTTCTAAGTAGATAAAAATACAAGGAAATCTTTTTACACGTCGTCAGAGATACATGAGTATTGAATTTTCCAACATTCGTTTGTTTATAAAGCTCTTTAGTATAATTATACTTGATCGTACAACGTCACGTGCGAATGTGGATTCACGTACTAATGCAATTCATACTATCTTTTATTATTCCGAACCGATATTGCAAATGTGAGAATAATTTTGTTTCTCAGTCTAGTTTTTACTCTTTTACAACTAAATCTCTGAATTGATGAGATGTTTCGGTCGATATTTTTTTTAAAAATTATAAATAGAAAATTGTAGCGGGTTTTATCAAGGAAATAATTAATTGTTTTTAAAGCACTATACTATATTAATGAAACAAAAGATTATTCTATCGCTTTATAGCGCTATCATAAGTAAATCATAATTTAATAAACACTATTTATAAAACTTTATAGAAATATATTTTTATTAATTTCGTTATTTCTAATAGTTATAATAAATTAGTTTCCACTTAATAAAATTATTAAAATAAAACAATTACTGATAATGAATGAATGGTTTTCAATATTTATTTTATTTATTTATTCAAACAAAATGCACTGCATTTTACAAACAAATATTTACAATGTATCATAGTCTTTGCATGAGCCAGATTGGATATACATTATTTATGCTTAACCTGGAGCAATTTTAGGTGATAAAGCTGGAAGGAAAAATACGTAAAAGGTATAAGTATTATTGTAACTTAACTAAAATTACGGAAATAATGATAATAACAAAACAAATTTAAGCTTAAATTTAAGATTTAAAATAGAAATTAAAACTACAATTAAGATTATATATGTTCGAGAATTTTCTATACTCGCTGACTCTAATAACTTAGACTACTTCACGTGGGAGGTTGTAACGCTACATACAAACCAACGAGACCAACGCATCTGCATCAGGCCATCGACCCCATGGATTACAACAACTGTGAGAAGTCAGTGACGTAAGATTCGCAGCCAAAATACCTCCGTCTTTCGACACAAGTGCCGCATTATTTTTACGAATATTTCAACAAAATTCGTCGAGAATCGCTAATAGCGGACGTTCGTATTATCGTATTTTCGTCTTTCTCGGTAATTTTAAGGATTTTGAATAAATTGTTTTTACTTTGAATTATAGTTTCGTTTTATTTAACGTTCTTTTTCATGTACCTGTGTAATAAGATCAAACTTTTCGTTATACGTAGAAGAAATAAATATATGCGTGTAATAAATACATTTTGATCTCTTTTGGACCCTTTTATCTACCTCCATTTTACTCTTCTCCATTTCCTCCGATAACTGTCATGTCACTGCTACTAGTTCAACTTATTTGCCGCCAAAAAAGTAAAAAATATTATATTATTATTTATTATATATATTTTATTTTTAATTTTATTGAGATATTTCATATACATCAAATCATACAGAACAAATAAACAATGTTAAAAAGCTTTTTATGAATTAATTCTAACTCAGACGAAACCAACGAAAAACGAGTTACATATATAATTTTAAATAATAACTTGTAATTACTTGCGACGGGGTTCATCGTACTAGAAAATTGGAGAAACAAAATAACATGTTTACATTAATTTATGTACAACGATATAATACAACACGTTCAAGTAATATCGTTTGAGGGCCTTCGGGTTCAGTTCCACCCACCTGTAATGTTACATGTAATAGACAATTAAAGATTACAAACATCCTACAAATATAATAAATGTGAACGTTTGTATGCTTGGATGTTTGTTACTCGATCATGCAAAAACGGCAAAACGGACTTACGGATAATCGAAAAACATGCTACAGGACGTATTCAATTGAAATCCCGTATAGATCTGTCTCATGGAACATTAATTTATTTATTTACTTACAAATAATTAATTTCTCCTTGGAGAAAATTCTAAGGTCACCACGGACGAAGTCGCGGGTAGATGATATTTACATGAATATAAAATTGTACAATCATTGTCATATTTCGGTTTGATTTTTATAAAACTTTTAATATTATAATTATTTTAATATATACAATTGCAAATCGAGGGTCAGGTTATATCTATTTATGCGATTAAAAAAGAATGAATGCTTTTATTTTTTTATTTAGTTCAGATATCAATGATCTATATGATTAGTAAAAAAATCAGGCAAGTGCAAGTCGGACTCGAGCACGAAGGTTTCCGTACCATTATCTATAATAACAATTTCCTTTTATTTTCTTTCACAAAATAGTACAATTTTATTTATTTAACCTTATTTAAGATACCAATGAAGCTAAACCTCTAAATTGTATGAGTGCCCATTACAACTTAGAGAATTATCTTAATTGGCGTAGCTATTTAAATGCTAAAAGAAGCAGGTTGTCAGTTTACTAACTAAAATAAACTAGCCAACTAAAGAATTTAAGAAAAAGACAAGGTTTAGACTTCAAATTAAATATCATAATAGCATATCGCAACTAGCATTATAACGAGTGCTATTAAATTAACAGTATATAGCAGTTCTGAACACTACCTTATACTAAACTCCATAGTAGTTAGAGAAAACAAATCGGGAACGAACAACCCATTTACAGATCTTGATTACTGCGTACACGTCTGTGAACATAGTTAGTTAGTGTTTAATTAACGAACCAAAGTTGCTTAAAACGTTTAAGCTTGGCTTACACTTGCTTTGGTAATGTAAAATAGTTTTAATAAAAATCTGTTAAAGCAAATCTTTTTAAGCATTGTAAATATTTTTTCTTTGTCTACAATTTATGTTTTTTTTTAATTTCAATTGTCTAAATTGGAAGTCTAACGTAATATTAAATTATCACTAACATTTAAAAATATATCACTTTTCAATTTTATTACGTGATTTCTTCTTCGTCCTAGCATGATTTCCGGTATTTTATCTACCCAGGGTCTACTTATTAATATTATCCGGATTTGACAGGTTACTAGTTTTTACACAGAGCGATTGCCATCTGACCTCCGCAACCATAAGGACAAACCAGTAACTGATTGGATAACAGCAAATTACCTATCAAGAGTTAGCAATTATTATTAGATGTTATATGATAACAACCGGAACCGAGAGCTTAACGCACTCTACGAGGCACGGTGGGGAGACCTAACAAGAACAAACGCCCAGACGAAGCAGATATTATAACAAACATCTGCCCGAGCGGAGATCAAACCCGCAACCGTCGAAACTAAAGCCAGACCAGCTCACAACGGCACAACGGTGCCTTTATTACGTCACTGATGTATAATAATATAACATCGTCTCTAAATCACACACGCTCACTTTAATAGTCGGTAAAAAGCTATTTAAAATATAGCTACGCGCTTTCTATTTATGGGTTTAATATTCAAAATAGAGTGAGGCAGTTGTATAGTGTTATAGTTATTTTAATAGCCAACACACGTGACTCGTGGTGTCGATGTACACTTATTATACTATTCTAGACGTGATATCAAAGACTAGGCTAATTATAAAAATGAAATTTTCTTCCTAACATATTTCCTATTTTTTTTATTTTAACTTGCCAGGTTACTAGAGCTCTGTGACCAAAAAGTGATTGTATAATAGAAAATTACCTAGCAAGAGGTTACGATTATTGTCAGATGTTATATGATCATAGCCGTGTCAGACAGCTTAACGAGCTCTCCAAGCCACAGTGAGCTTTCTCACAAGGACTATCTGTATGAACAATACAAACATCGAGACCATTTTTTTTTTTGTTTTAGGGGAGGAAATCTGTTTCACAGATACCCGACGTCCTGGGGAGGAGAACCGGGTTATGTGGGGTTCCATGACAGGTGGTCGGTCATGGGTACCCACTAAAACTTCTACAAACATCGAGCCCAAATTTAACCCGCAACCATCGAGGCTACAAGCATATAATAGTTTAATAATACACCTCGGAGAGACAACATGTATAAAGGCATGAATTAAAATTAGCACATAATTTTCAATCTATACCGTATATGGTATTCCATGCAAATTCAACATCCCATCTTATCTTAGGGGGCGCAGTCTCGACATTTCTAAAGGCGCGTACACATTAAGCCTTATTCGAATTCAGGTCCCATAAAAGGTAAGGAATGCGACAAAAGCATTAAAAACTTTTTATTGGTGGACGTTTTGAACGGTAATGTTGAGTTATGTTTTTAAATATGACACGTTCAAGTAAATTATTGTTGAAAGAGTTGTATTTAAAAATAAAAGATTTATGTTATGCCATTTTGCAAGAGAATATCTCCTTGACATCATTGTTTTACATTTTATTTCGACATTTTAATAGCTTTATTAATTTGTTTGCTGAAGACACAATGATTTATAGAAATCTTATAAACATAAATGTCAGCACACTCAATGGCCTGGCAACATTAGTATAGTTATATTCTGTGTCAGGGATCCGGTAACAGACACAAACCCAATCACAGCCCCCTGACAGGAAATCCTGTCTATGGCCAATATAAATATCTGATCAGAATGGGAATCGAACCTGCAAACATTGGCATTTAAGGCAAGCGCAGTACTCCACAATAGTCATCAAATTTTTACAATTATACTAGCGGGCCCAGCAGACATTGTCCTGCTTCGAAAAAATCTGGGATCAGATAGCAGCACCCTCTACGCGAGTCTAGAAGTGACACCGGTGAAAGTTTTTGATTTACTAATATGGCTATTAAACAATAGGGGTTGATGTTAGGTTGAAAATTTATGTAGCGTTGTATGTATTTTTAATGTTTTTTTAACACATCATATAAAATAAAAACTTGAGAGGTGTCAAGGGACACCCGGATGGAACGAAGTTCCTTTCGATTAATTAGTGAAGAAATTGTAATAAAATTTTATTTTTTTTAAGTTATAATAATATTTTATAATAACAGACAGAGAAACATGCGACGCCGCACAGCTTACAATAGCCTACTATAGCAAAAAGTGTCGTGACAACTTTTCGTAAGAATTTTTTCCGTCTAGCCCCTTTCACAACGCGCGATAAGGAACTTCGTTCCAAAAATAAAAAATAGTTAAAAAAATAAAATAAAAATTTGGGGTGGACCACCCTTAACATTTAGGGGTATGAAAAATAGATAGTAGCCGATTCTCAGACCTACTGAATATGCATATAAAATTTTATAAAAATTGGTCAAACTGTTTCGGAGGAGGATGGTAATTAACACTGTGACACGAGAATTTTATATATAAGATTCTCTTCTTTCTTACATTTATAAAAAAAAATTGTTTTTCCTTGAGATACAAATCTTTTTCATTTGTTTATATATGTCTCTTTATATAATATTCTACTTTTATACATATATATTTAGTAGTTTTTCTTCATTTTTTTTTTTCGGAATGTGTATTGCTGTTGGCCCTACTGGCCTTGACAGCGTCACCGGGCGGGGGACCGAGTACTGAGACTCAGCCGTGATAAAGGGACAGCCTTCACGGAGGCTCAAATTTGATTCCGTCCTTAGGGTGCCTCCTGCGAAGCCGAACCACGGCTAAGGACGTCATCGGAGATGGAGGCAGCGCTCCGAGCGCATTCTATACGATAGACTCACCCGACGGTGTGAGCGCGACGCGACGTGCGAAACAAAGGACCTCGTCCTCGTCGGCGAGGACGGTGTTGTGTGCGTGTCTGTGCTGTGTAAGGGGCATTTTCTAATGTAATCCTATCGTCAGGGTCTTGCAGAACGTGCTTAGGACGCCTTACTTTTGTCGGTTGGTTACATCGGTCTGTGTACAGTTTTTCTTCATAATTTTATATATTATAAGAAAGTTTCTTTACTATATTTGACTATATTTTCGCCGTTTGTGACCAGAATTTGATGTTTTATTAGAAATTATATGCTTCATTGATCTCATACATATGTAAGTTCACACTCCATCCCTCCATCCTCAAGATTTACACAAGGGACCATCGCGGTTGCGTTTTGTGCGTGAGAGTGCCGGAGGACCAATCTCCCATCTCGTCTTCCCTTCCGTTCATCCCTTCTCATCCTTTCCCTCCTATTCCTTGGGTTGGTAACCCGCAAGTTGTACTTCAAGTCTTCAATCTATGGTTGCGGTGGCTGCTGACTATCTGGCGGACCGTAAGCTTGTTTACCATCCAAACTTCCAAAACTTAAGACCTAATAACCCAAGATATGTAGTTGCTTCCACCTTGTTAATATTTTAACGACTTACGTATTCCTTTAGTTGTGAAAGTCTGTTATAGTTTAGTTTAGTTAATTATATTTTTAGCAATAAATTATATCACCCGTAAACTTTAAACTTCGTAAATTAAAATAGAATGTTCTAGAAACTCTATTATCTATTACAATAATTTAAATTTCTAATCACATTTTGTGTCAAAGATCGTTGAGATGAAAGTTATCTAAGCCTACATCAGTTATAGGTGGTAAGGTCAATCACCTTAACCTGTAACTTATAACTTAGTACTATTAATTCAAGAACATGTTCTTGCATAGTTGTATGAACTGCAATCTAAAATATATATGAAACTAGCTTCTGGCAGTGGCTTCGCCCGCGTTAATAACGATTTTGATGAAAATTTAGAACCCACATTTTAACCCCCCAAGGGTTGCAATAGAGGCTTTTCTGTGAGCCTCTTACCACCCCACCTGAGGCAATCTTCTTCAGCTATTAAAATATTTATACAATGCTGTGTTAAAATGCTCACTTCGTTAGCTACCGGGCGTTCCCCGAGTTATATAAAAATATCATTGAGTAATAATAAAGATATTTAGATCACTGCTGGCTTTTTATCGCTAGAGGCCGGGTAGGTAAGTACCACCGCAGTGTCAATTATGCTACCGCAAATCAGTATACTATATGGACGCAAATAAGCAATACCATGTCAAGCCACAAAATTGAAAAAACTGAGTTATATATGCAGAAGTGTTGGTAAATGGCTGAAGAACATTTTTCTTTAATATTTGTAGGGTTTTAAGCTTTAAAACTTCTAAAAAGCAATTTTTTAATCATGCAAGTTAAACGTTTTGGGTTATATTATATACGAAATATGCAGTTTGTATACTTATTTTTTGTGAAAATAAGTAAAATAACTTACGTAAATCTGAAATTGCCAAAAACTTGACCAAAATAAAAAATAAATACATTTAAAAACTCATATAAAGCAAGTTGTTCAAAATTTTCAAACGCGTTTTTCTCGAAATGACATTCGTGTGAGTTGACATGGTATTGATTATTTGCGTCCATATATCGATTTGAAGGACACTATAGCTAGTGACATTACTAGATAAAGAAGATCTAAGAACCAATATCTCGATGTTGGCAACGCGTGAGGGACATCTATAAATGTGTGGTGGTGCAAGCGCCCATGGCGGCGACAACCGCTTTTACCATTACCCATACCCATGCAACCCACAATACATGCTAGCACTAAACTTAGTCACATAATAAAAAAGACCAACCAATGAGAAGATCTAACGTCAGAACCATTAAATTCTATATATATTATGGAATTAGACCGCTTAATAGAAATGTGATCGTTATAACGGTGAAATTCTAGACAGGGTCAGATGTTAGTTGTTCTAATTAAAACGAGAACGGTATCCGCTACTATTAAATTGCTTACCTTATTTCGTTTCAAAATAAGGTTATTGAGAGAAAATTAATGTAACTAGCTACTAGTTACATAAAGTGCTTAAATAAAGTAAGAAGCCGCTTTCAAATTGTTACAATTATCATTTGTTGAGAAAATTAGATGACTAGTAGTTTTTTTTGAGCTCCTTAGTAGGGTTGCCACCTTTTTTTCTTGGCATTAAAGTACATTGGTGATTACTGGTACAAGTACATTGTGTAAAAATAAAGTATCATTTTATCATCAGATTTTTCTTTAGCATTATATTTTAAAAAAAGAATTTGTATTGGTTTTGGCAACGTTTATCAAACATAAAAAATATTTTTATAAGGTTCAGAGGAGCTTTGTTTATTTCGGCTCGCCATTTTATCATAGAAGAAGCTCTCTATGAATGCTGATGTCGCGGAAATAGACATTTAGGTGATATTACTTTATACAAGTATCGTCAGTCTTATTAACTATATGTTTGTGTTGTTAATGAAAAATCAAACAACAAAATAAAGTATTGTCGCTTACTTTATTGTTATCGTAAAGTATATAGTGCAAATACCCGAAACAATGTACAATATTTTATTATAAAGTACGGTTAGTAACCCTACTCTGTAGCCAAATGGTAAAAACGGAACTCTTATAAGTTTTATACTAATTTTGTTAATCGTTTTATAAACAAAATATCTCTCCACGTATATCTCCCTACTATATCTCCCCTCTTCACACTATATTTTGCGTCGTATCTTTAGTTTCAAAAAATTGTAGCAAAAGTTTTCCTAGTCACTATCATTTTTTACCATATTTTTTCTGCTTGTTTGTTAGTTTGAGCACTACGAAAATAACAAAACTGGAGCAAAGCTTGTGATTACAGATACTAAAATTTTAAATATAATTTATGATATATAATTTATCTTACGATGTTAGTACGATGATGGAAAACTACTGACAGAAGCTTGTCGTAAATAAAATAAAAAAATTAGTTATGCGCTTATGGCCACTAATTTATCATTCTAATATATTCTTTTTTTTTTTTTTTTTGTTTTGTGTTATATTCGTTATTTATTTAAGAACTAGCATCTGCCCGCGACTTTGTCTGCGATAAGATTTAGAGATATAAATGAAATATTTATAAGAAAACAATATTCTATAAGACATATTTATACTTCTATATATTTTAACTAAATGAATACGTCCTCTAGCACTTTCTTGTATAATTCCACAGGAACTGAACAATTTCCAGATTCTTCTTCTTATCGAGTGGTTAGTGGCCAACCTAGTGTCAGAGTTGTTCAGGTCGCCTGTAGGTCTCTGACTTGACTTATCGACTGTTGTCAGATTGTCAAGATAAGACCGACTTTTTACATGCCCTCCGAAGCACGGAGACGCTCAGTTGGAATACCACTATGCGATCACCCATCTAGTGACTGGCGGCGCCTAAAGTTGCTTAACCCACCGATCGTTTACCAATCAGTGAGCGCACTCGGCTATGAACGTCTCCAATTTCCAGATTAAAGTATCCTATGTGTTAATTCAGATAATAAGCTATATGTGTGCTAAATTATATTCAAATTCGTTTAGCCATTTTTCAGCAACAAACATCCAAACATCACATTTAGAATATTAGTACGAAAATAGGATACATATTCACTTTTTTGACTCTACTACGTATGCGTATTTACCGCTATTTCAATATAAAAATAAAGAAAAATAAACACGGATAAGAGGGTAAGACGGCTAATACAAAACAAATTTCGCTAACCGAAGAAAAACATCTTTTACTTAGAGCTTTTTCCAGACATTCCTAGACGGGGGATAAGTAAAAGTACAAAATTGCCAAAACCGTCACTTGATAAATCTCTAGCGATATATTGTAATTTGGACAAAATGTTCCTCCTTATAAGAGAACGTCTGGATAGTTTTTTTTACGACTCCAAAAGACTTACGTAGACGGTTATTTGACCTTTGTTGACCGGAGATTTTTCTAAGATTATTGTTGTGATTTTATGTGATTTTATTAGCCGATTTAAATATGGATGTGATTTTAAATTCAGTTGTCTTTTCTTTTTGGTAAATTGTGTTTTTCGGAAACTATATTTAGATACGAATTACATAATGATGAAATATGAGTACTAAATTTCATTAAAATCGTTGGAGCCGTTTCTTAGATTCAGATTATATACATACAAGAATTCCTCGTTTAAAGGTATTAGGTATAGGTATATATTATACCAGTAATGAGAATGCGATAGATAAGACGGATAAAATTGAATCAACTTCGTTGCATACGACTGCACTTTATGCTCGGTATATGTTCTTCTTGATTTATTCGCGACATATATTATTAAATTTTGCAACGTCGAGTCTTCATAGTATGATTGAAAATATTCTACGTACTGAATAAATTTGAATTTATTTCAATTTACGTTTTATCTTAGATATAAAGACGATAGATAATAATGGATATTGTCTGTGAAGCATCTATATATTTATTAATACGTAAAGAGAGAACATCAACCCGTAAATGAGGGTGAGACTTGGAAACGGAGAAGAAGTGCAGAATGTTAAAATGTATAGTTATGTAGAAAACAAAAATAAATTAAATAAAAATCCGGATTAGAGTAACAAGCAGACCCTAGACAAAATACCGGGTTTAATGTTAGAAAACAAGCATACGATCCGCATGATGATAACCAGTCATCGCTGGCTATGTATGGATTATAGTTTATAGTTTTTAGTCCGATTTGGGCAATTTGCATGTTAATTGTTCAATGTTAGGTACACTTGTTATTGATGTACATATCAGTGAGCGTGACGTGTTTTAAGTGTTATATTAAATTGTTATATATGTATATTGTTAGTGTGCTTGTTAAATAAATAAATAAAAAATAAATAAATACGGACGCTTGCGATACTGGAAGACCACAAACTGCGCTAACCATGATGAGCATCCTTCGCCATCATGCGCACTTACGCCCTGAATAATGGCGCATTTGCCGGCGATACCTACCCAAGTACACCACGAGGAGCCGACCGGCCCTGCATCGTAATTAACTCTGACCCTACCTCCACCAGAAATCAAACCGTACATCCCAAATAAATTTCACTATCAATAAGCCATAAGATTTATTTGAACTAATAAAATCATACAAAAGACAAAACCCCTGAACACATTATCAATTCTTACCGCTTCGTGGGAACCATTTAAGCCACAAACAAAGACGGACATTGAACAAGGAACGTTAGAAACAGCAAAGCTAAAACGAATTATATGAAAAAATAAACCGTTCTCGAGTTCGTATATCGTCGTCTCGATTGCTTTTGTTAAAATATTTCGCACGAAAAACAATTTACACCGGTCAAGCGTTCAAGACAGCCAAAACATTTGCGCGTCATAACATCGACTGTTTAAACTCTGCTTTGCTTATACTACATTTGACTATTTGATATTTTATACATATAGAATGTTGCACTGGTCTTCGTTTTAAAAAAACACATTTTTATATCTATTGTTAATAACACCTGGCTGTAAAAAGAGATAGAGAGAGAAAGAGAAGATGATCTCAGCCATAATGTTGATTCCGTCGTTAGGATGCCTCTTTCTAAGCCGGACAAAGAACGGACCGTTGTAATCGACAATTCGAAATATTTAATATCAAGTAATTTTTTTAAAATATCTTCAATGAACAGATACAATTGTTACAATTATAAGTGCTTGTTTCTTTATGGAGCTAATCTATGATCAATTAGAATTTTACTATTTGTAAAAGTACACCGACAATCAATTTTGATAGTAAATTAAGTTCTGTTCACATGCAAGTACAAATAAAACAAAAACATTGTAACACATATATTTGTAAAAACAAGGGTCAATTATGTTCCGAATTTCTTGAGCTTACACGAAACAGGCACGAACATATTAACGGTACATTACAACATTAATCATTACGACAAAAGTGCAATGCACTCATTCGGTAATTAGGTGAAATGAAATATATAAAGCTAGCTCGGTCCCACGGTTTGGTTCACATTTTTAGTATAGATTTTTGAATAACCTCCGAGTATAACAATTTAAAATCTTTGCTTGCTTATAATGTGGGTAATGGTCAACCTAATAATAGTAATATGTAAAATCGGTTGATATACCCCTGTGAATCCATCTATAGACTGTCCGCGGACAATGTTGCTTAGCAAACTAATCGCTTACAAAGCTATGAATGCATCCTGACTACGACAGTTTTTAAAAACAATTGACATAATACTGCCTGGTACCCTAGTTCTTTCAAACACAGTGTTTTATTCAATCACCAATATTTTTTGTACCACTACGGTGGAAATCAAGCATAGGATCCGCTGGTGGTAGGAAGTCACAGTACTCTATACATATAGAGTCATAGAGTATCTTTGACAGTGCCAGGGGTACTCAAAAAGAAGAGAGCAAAATTGAGCAAAAGGTATGGGGCTTCTGCTATTCCCACTGATCGAAAACTCAACAGTACAAATACTATTACTTTGCATCGAACTTCTTTTTTTATCTTTTTATGTAGGAGGCAAGGGCAAACAGACAGAAGGCTCCTCTGATCTTAAGTGATCACAGGCGCCCATGAATATCTACAACACCAGAAGACATGCAGGTGCGTTGCTGACCTTTACGGAAAGAATAGGCTCTTCTCTTGAAGGTTCATAGGTCGTATCGATTTAGAAAGACCAGTGGAAGTTCAAGTTTAATATACATATTATGTAGACCTACGTTTGATAGTCGAAGAGAACTATGACAAAAGCAAATAGATGAAAGGTTATTATATGCATTGAACTGTAAATTTAGTTTCCAAAATATAATATGGTAGAATGGTATACTGAGTCAGAAATGCGACGATGTGTGAAAATCTTTGACATCTTTTTATCATTCATAAAGCTATTTCATATCGAGATTCTGCTGACATTTAAGATCTTCGTACATTAAAATGTTAACGTTATTTAATACATAAATATTTATAATTTAATTGCTTAAAAAAACTTTCAAGCTTTCTTGTTCTCTAGATTCTTGTCCTCAACCCTGATAGGGTTGTCTTGAAGAAATCGGTACTTTTTTATGCTACTAAATTGACAAGCAAGCATACAGCCCACCTGACGGTAAGCGGTTGCCGTAGCCAGTACATTTGTTCTTAAGTCACCTTTGCCTAGTTATTTCACTAGCCTACAGTGCCCTTCAAAACGAAACACAGCTTTGCGGTAGAATATTTGACACTATGGTGGTACCTACCTAGCCGGCCTCTTGGAACAAAAGACCTACCAGTGTGACTAATTGCACTGGTGAAATAATCTCTGCTGTGACAGAGATTATCCCAACAGGAGGCGATGGGGTCGCCACGTCTCAACGCTTGTAAAATGGTATTTAGAGATTATTAGCGACCTTTCAATCACATATCATTTCAATGCTATTTCCGCTTCCAATAAGATAGATATGACGTCACCGTCACATTTGATTCTTAAACTAACCACAAACACGGATATATTAGTAATACTGAATTTCCGAAAACAAAGTTTTTTAATTAACTTTTTAAATTTAACATTATGACGGTTGACAAACAAGCATACCATCGCTTGATGGTAAGCAGTTACCGCAACCTATGAAAGCGCGCGATACTTGAAGTATTATATGCGCGTTGCCAACATACTGTAGCAGATCTATGCTCCTCCCATCACAAATGGGCCGGCTCGACCGGGGAAGTACTACCCTCTCACAGAAAATCGGCGTAAAGTAACAATATCAGTAGGTACTGTTGCGTTTGATGCGATGAGTGAGAGCGCCGGAGGTGCAATCTCCCACCCCTCTGTTCCTTTTCCTATTTTCCTTTCTCATCCCTTCCCTCCTGGACCCAAGGAGGTTGGCAATGCGCATGTAGTACTTCAAGTATCGCAAGCGTTCATAAGTTGTGGTACTTATCATCAGATGGACCGTATGCTTGTTTTCCAGCCATCATGAAATAAAAAAAACCTATGGGAAAGAAAGGAAGGAATGATAAAAAGGAATGGAACACAAGGGTTGGGAGATTGGGCCTCCAGCGCTTTCACTCATCGCACGAAACACAACAATACTCTGTTAATTTACGCCGATTTTCTGCATAGAGAAGCATGGTTCTACATCTACTAAAAACAACTATCGAAAGATTAATCACAATCTAATAACAGCCATGCCATCTATAATATAGTCCAATGAATAATTGAATAGTCCAATATTCTTAAATGTCAGTGTACGGTACCCCTCATAGCTTATTCGTTCGCATTTCCTTCGTGTCTGTAAGGTCGTCGGTAACGGTAACTGCAAAAGACGTGAAGTTCACAGGGCAATCGTCGTGAGCAATTTACGTCTGCTGTGAGCAAATTGCACGATTTGAATTTATTGTATATCCGCAGATGCGACGAGATTGGTTGATTTCTTTAAATTTGTCTTTGACTAGCTGTGTCCGCGACTTTACTCTCGTTAATGTAGTTTTTTTTTAATTAATATAAGCAATGCTTTTTCAAGGCTACTAATATTTCTATTGCCCCTCCTAATGAGCTCGAAGCTTGCGCTAGGAGTGGGTAAGACAATAGCCAAAGGGGTTCCGGATCGAACCTCTGACTCCAGGGTTAACGGAGCATTATGTAGTTATTAATCGCAATTATAAAATAAAAAGTATAAAGATATACTAACTGTATACATGTGAATCCAGGGAATGAGCTACTTGCTAAACTTCATCCAAATCTGTTCAATAGTTCAAAGTGAGAAAGAGTAAAAATGCCCATACAACCATTCATCTTCACATTTTAAATAGTAGGATAGGATAGAAAATTGGGACATCCTGAACTGTAACAAAATATGATAGAATAAATTGTCCAATTGCGTATTATCTCCCTATAGGTCTACGGTAGATATGCCAGCTCCTTAACGCAGGAGTGCAGAATTGATCCTGATCTGTCTGGGCGTTTGTCATATCAACTTCTAGAAGCTACAGCGTTTGTTAAAACTGAAATAGGACTTTATAAACAAGGACTGGAAAAAACATTGCTTATAATCTTTAACAAAAAATTTACCGTAGGTACGGAATCAATAAAAAATTTATCACACGTGTTTAACGTTTTAAATTCCGGAATCCCTTGGTAACATATTTCTTATTTTTTTTGCCAATGTTTTACATGAATAACGACATATTTATCTTACCGGAAGTTTTAGAAAAAACATAATTATGTAAAGTAAAAAAACCCCGAAATAACTTATTTGTGCTAATTAATAAACTGGATCTCGTATATGTGATGAAATAGTTTTTACTAATGCAGGATGTAAATGAACATTTCACATGCTTATATTAGCAATATTTTGCTGATAAGTATTTCGAAGAAAAACAACCTTTTTTTTTAAATCGAGTTTCTGATTCTCTCATAGATCATGATACATTTAAAAGGACCTTAATGCTCAATCAAAAACTTATCTATTTTTTATTTTATTTCATGTCGATTGACAAACAAGTATACGGTCCGCCTGATGGTAAAGAGTAACCGCAACTTATGAACGCGCGCGATACGTGAAGTGTCACATGCGTGCTGCCAACCCAAGGGATAGGAGGGAAGGCATGAGAAGGGGAAAAAGGAGGGGACAGAGGGGATAGGAGATTGGGCCTCCGGCGCAATTTTAATTGAAATGTATTGTATTTATTTAAATATAATATCGGAATATATGCTTAATTTTTGAAATATTTTATATGTTTGTGTATTGCGAAGGTTTATTCCGTCTGCATAAGCCTCTGCATTTTTCACACCAATGACTTTTTCATAATAATGAAAAATTAATTTCAGTAGCTTGTAGCTTTAAGATGTTTTATAACTTGCCTATGGTCTATTTGTTGAAATAAAAGCATATTTTTTAATACAATGTAATGCATATCTAGTGACGACTAAAGTTAAAGCTATGCTGTTTTCAGCAAGATGAGTTACTACCTTTACACAAAATATTAATTAGAAGTATTTGCATTATATATACTTTAGCATTTTTAAGACCAGTGTCACTGTTGGAGGTCCAAGTGTAAGATTACGTCATACTGCATATTTTTCTGTTTATGAATTATTCTTATTAACTAGCATCTGTCAAGGGTTCCTCACTGTGCATAGTATTTAAAAGAAGGTGGTATTTGCGATTGCGCCAAGTTACATAGTCATGGTAACTAGAAAATCAATAAGAAAGGAAAATTGTTAATTTTACTATTTTATGTGAAGATAATTATAATATAAATATATCAAGAAGCGTATTTTACTTTGAGTTTGAAGATTGATCCTTCACAAGATCGTCTCAGTCCCGCCATTTCCCTTTGCTCTCCTCTCCTTAGATCGACAGAATCTGACTACACTGTTATTATTTCAAACGTTCTGAAGTGGTTTGCCACCTTACCAATGCAAATAATAATAATATTTCTTAAATTATTATCAACGGATAACGAACCAAAAAAATCTATTATATCAGCATTGACTTTATCAATCAACTTACAAAACAAACGCACGGAAAAAATTATATACTTTTTATCCGAACTCAGTCTGTGGTCGAAATGACGTCACCACAATACCATTTGCACACAATCAACGGAATACCTTATAAGAGATTTTCCTTAAACCAATCAAAACATTTTAATGGTTAATGGGGCTCCTGATTTATTGCTGTTTTAATTAGGTTTTCCATCTTTGACCACGCCCCAAAACCAATTCAAGTAATCCAAACATGAATAGATGGTGATAATAGGTACAGATACAAAAAATCTTTGTCAAATTCGACATAATTTAACCGTTTAATAACTATTATCTTCTTTTTTAATTATTGGAAAATGAAAAAAAAACTAAAACCCTTGACTATATAATAAACAAATTGTTTCATGCAATTTGAATTCTAGGATGTGTAAAACTAAATGAAATTGTAATTTTTACATGTATCTAGCCAAACGAATCCTTGTATTTTTAAATGCAACTTTGTAAAATACCCTTAAACGCTTAGCATTACAGTCGCCATGTCTAGCCGCGAGTGTACAGCCAGCATTAAATTCTATATCGGGTGACGGCCGTACAAGGCCACTGCGGCCGTTACACAAAGACGCCGATGATCCAAAACGGACTATAAAAAATCAGAGACGTTAGAACAATCGCCCGCAGATAAATAGTATTGTTAGATCTACAAGACCTATGAAATTAGATATTTGAATTGGGAAACAACATTGCTTTTGCTTAAACATGTGTTACATATATAATCGACTTACGATTGTGACCACCATTTATCGTTTCATTCGCTAGTAATATTAAAATTACGATAATTTTCTTACCTTCCGTTTTTTTTTTTTAATCTTATATTCATAATATGGCATAAAATGGTAATCTTTTCTTAACTCTTTAAATAATGGTAACTTACATATAATTTTTGTTGCATAGCTATGCTTTTAGTACCTCACTGCGTGTTAAACCGCCGACCACAGTTAAAACCGAATTTAAGAAAATTGCATTGAGTTAAGTTCTCCATGTAACAATTTTATGTGTTTGTAATTATCATAACTAATCTATCATCATGACGCCAAAATGGTGTAATCTTCAAATTTCAAAATATTTAGTCTATGGTCTGTATCAGAAATTTTGATAGTGATGTAAAAAGTAACATTTATTTTAGTCAGTTTTTCAATTAAAATAAGTAAGCATGAAGTAATTATTCCAATAATCTTATATTAATAATTAAAAAAATACCTAATTTACCTAATTTGGTAGGTAACAAAAAAAAAGCCTCAATAACTCAACGGTAGAAGGGCCAACTCTTTTTACGCGAGAGGCGCAGTCGACCCTGACCCCCTTGGACTATTGCTGTACCCACTCCTAAGGAAAGCTTAAAGGCGATAGGAATATTACTAATGACTTGTAAAAGCATTGTTAATAATGTTTTCAAAATAATACTAAGCGTGCGACATAAGTCTTTCACACAACCATTGAGTTTCCATCCATCTTTAGAACTGTTGTTGTAGCTAGTGATTTTCAGACAGACGTAAATAGCAACAACAATAATAATAGTTAAAATACAAGGTCATCATACAAGAAACCTCAAAAAAACACGTCTGTTAGAAATCTTAGTTCTTGAATCGGAATCATTTTAGTGGTTCCAAGAATTGGTGAACTAAAAATAGTGTCATGGCTGATTCTGGCTACCAATGACTGGTAGAGTCTAGCTTTTGTACATTAAATATGGACGACGAAGTACTACACACTCGCAGGAATTCGGCGCGAAATTATTATAGTATCCATATTGTTGAGGTTCGTTCTCGGAACTATACCATTTCATCTCCTTATTGTTCAACAATAAGGACAGGATAAAGATATTAGAAAGGAATCTGAACAATATATTTATATAATATATAGCCTTTTGCTTAGTCATTTTATATTAATTTAATATTTCTTGTTCAATTTTGACTATTATCTTAGCGATGTTTCTGATTGCACTAATAGTAGTCTTATTATTTTTGGGTACGAACAGGTCAGGTCCTTCTCTCACAGAATATAAGTGTGAAGTAGCAGAACTAACACTTTTGTGTTTTATTTTATGAATAACAGTGCTGAGTCCTTTTTTTATGTTACAAGTTGGCAAACTGCGGTGGTACCTACCTAGTCGGCCTCTTGCAACAAAAGACCTACCAGTGTGACTGATTGCACTGGTGGAATAATCTATGACAGAGGTTATCCCAACAGCGGGCGATGGGGTTGTCACATCCCACGCCGGTAAAACCTTCTAATGTTGCAAGCATCAATATACTATGGTACCCACCTACAGAGGCATCATACATTTTCTACAACATTATACAGCCTAAATTATTCCAGTGGATAGAAAACAACTCTTTCATCTCGGCTTTTAAAAATTATTAATAAACGACTATTTTATTCACTTCAAACTTCAAGCTACTATGTGCTTAAAATGGATTGATTGATAACCTGTTTACATAAAATTACATATTTTGGTCTATTTATATCTAACTTATAAGAAGTACTCACAAAGAAACCTATTATTAATATTTTTGTCTGCCAAATTAAATCATTAAAACACTTAATATAAAAAAAGCCAAGAGTCATGTATATCTAATTATAATACAAGTCTATGGTACCGAAGCATGAACGTGAACGTCACGCAAAGCGCGTAGCTCGTACGCCATGCAACACTTCCCACAGACAAGTGATTATAATTTAGGAGATTTGGTAACATACATATTATGTATGTACGTGATTGCAAGATTCAACCTCCTCATATGATATTTGGACGCAAATAAGCAATACCGTGTCAACCCACAAAATTGAAAAAACTGAGTTATATATGCAGAAGTGTTGGTAAATGGCTGAAGAACATTTTTCTTTAATATTTGTAGGGTTTAAAGCTTTAAAACTTCTAAAAAGCCATTTTTCAATCATGCAATTTATGTATTTTTAAACGTTTTGGGTTGTATTATATACGAAATATGCAGTTTGTATACTTATTTTTTGTCCAAATAAGTATATTAACTTACATAAATCTGAAATTGCCAAAAACTTGACCAATACATAAAAAAAAATTCATATAAAGCAAGTTGTTCAAAATTTTCAAACGCGTTTTTCGCGAAATGACATTCGTGTGGGTTGACATGGTATTGTTTATTTGCGTCCATTTAAGCCTTAATAGCTCAACGGCAGAAGGGTCGACTTCGCTCCGTTAACGCGACAGTCGAGGGTTCGATCCTGATCCCCTTGGGCTATTGTCGTACCCACTCCTAGCGCAAGCTCGAGCTCATTTGGAGGGGCAATAGGAATATTAGTAATGCCTTGAATAATCATTGGTAATATTCTATAAAAGAAAAATGATGCTAAGTTTATATTTAGTTCTAATAACAATAAAATTTCGTCCGCTTATAATTTCTATCATCAAATTGACCCTACTCACGCTTGGCAACGACTATTCTTAGGCTTAACCCACCTCTAAAAAGAAAGAGAAAAAAATAATAAAAATTCAAATCCTTAATAAATTATAATCCTAAATCGTTAGAAATAAATAAAATTGAAATGTCTGTTTGTAATCTGAAAATAACGGCTTTTTCTGTATAAAAAACCAAATAATGTGTGTGGGAATGTGATATTGAGAGCTATTGAGGGGTACAAATAAACCCACCTTTACTACTTAATTATTATGAAATCTTGCATACACGTTATCAGGGTTACAGAAAAGAATATGATCTATATTTCAACGCGATAAAAGCACTGTTCCCGAAAGACAAAAGTAACTTTTAAACGATTGGCTGACATAGCTACTGTGACAATGGACATGTGACCGATTGATTGACAAAGTCTACATTAACGCAAGTGAAGCAACATGCAAAAACTACTATTACTTAATATATTACAACATTGACGGCAATGTCCTAATTTTCTCCCGTGGTGCGTATACGATTTTTTTTTTTCCTTTCATGAAAAGTTTGCTTTTAGTCACTGGTACAAGAGATAAACATGCGGTTACTAGACTACAAGTAGGTAAAGTGGGTTTATTAGTGTCTTCTTGCGGGGAGAGAATTGTGCCCTTTCTTCGAACTTTTCATCGAGTTAGTTAAAAAAATTTTTTTTACAAATTTTATACAGAGCAGAAAATATAACAGCAAAAGATGTTCTACAAAAGGTCTTGTTGAGATTGCGATCTGTCCAAAAAACCTTTTGAAAGAAGGTGACCTTTTGAGAGAAGAACGTAGCATGTTAAAAGTAGCTCAGACGTCTAATGAGCAGTGTAGCAAATGTAAAAATCTAATGTGACACGAAGTAATTTATACCTTAAATATTATGATTATTCCTGTAAATAGGTCAATCTCAATATATTCAAAATTTAAATCAAAATTATTTTTATTCAAGTAGACTTTTAGAAATTACTTTTGAATGGTGAAACGCTACCACCGATTCGGAAAGCCCATTCTACCGAGAAGAACCGGCACGAAGCTCGATAGTTAGCTCTTTTCAAATATAGATTGTATATAATTGTGTTATCAATATTTAAAAAATCGATTCCCCAGTGAGATCCAGCAATTTAAGAGCCCCAAAACATTTTCACACTTAATTTCATATTCGTCACAAATACAACACATTTTTATTTTCATACTTTATTGTACAACACAAGGAAAAGTTATACAAACTATAATTACATGTACAATTGGTGGTCTTATCGCTTAATAGCGATCTCTTCCAGACAACCGTGGGCTAGGAAAGAGGTTAAGAAGAGAGTATGCTGTGGTGTGGTGTAAATAGTTAATACATAAACATACGTACAAATAATTACACAATAATATATAAACATAATATATACATAATTATATGTAGTAAATACATTACATACTGTAATATATATAATACTAGCGGCCCGCTCCGGCTTCGCACGGGTATAAAATATATAGCCTATGTCATTCACTGAAAATATGATTAAAATCGATCCAGTAGTTTTGATTTATTCATTACTGCCCGTGGCCCGCAATCGTTAAATGTAATTATTTACGACATCACATTAGAAACCTCAAAATTCTTTTTTTCTTTTTTCTCCACTAATTTTATACATGTAAACTTTCCTCTTCAATCACTCTATCTATTGAAAAAACCGCATCAAAATCCGTTGCGTAGTTTTAAAGATTTAAGCATACATAGGGACAGAGAAAGCGACTTTGTTTTATACTATGTTTCTAATATATCAAATCGCATAAAACACTTTACAACAGCTAGGAAACATCATGTTGATAGTTACGATATTTATACAAAATACTAATTATCACAACGTCGGCCGTTTGTATGACAATCGCTAAAATTATATTGTTAACCATCAAGAATTGTCAATTGAAATTAATTGTTTATGGACCACTTAAAAATCACATTGAAGACAGTAGTACAAAATTCCTACTTAACCATCTTAAACATAACTTAGTATAATAAATAAACTTAACTTAGCTATAATAAATAAACGCTACACACTCAACGGCCCCCATTAGGATCGTGATATTATCTTGTCTACAAGGACAAACACCCAGATCGGAACACATGCCAGTATGGTCAATACAAACCCGCGACCTGTGGCTCTTAAGGCAGGATAGCTACCGCTACCCCACATTGTCATGAATAATCACCGCAAATAAATACATTTTCTTTACAAAGCAAAACGCAGTATATATAATTAGGGAATACAATAAGAGACACGATCTTAGCAAATATTCTCATTTTGGTTCACCGCTCGCCGCCATTTTGAAATCATTCGAATGATAGATTGACATTATTAAATTACAGAAATTGTTTGTTTTAATAATTAAATTAATGTTCTTCGTAAAATCATCAAATATGCGACCATAAAGTTAATTAATATTAGACTTTATTGTATTAATTACACACAAGTGGAAACCAGAGTTAATCTATGAACTTATAACTCCAAACAACAACTATAAAACGCTCGTTAATACCGTTATTAACAATATACCATTATTGCTGTTTATGTTTGGCATGAAGCTATAAAGCATTATGTGATCTATTAACTTAGTCGAAGTTTCCAGACGATTAGTTTTCAGGTTCTCGGTTATAGACCAAAATACTAGTGTTCGTAATTTATGCACAATCTTATGATTGTCTGTGATATCCATAGGTGAACCTACATTCAGAATCATTCAAATCATCTATTTAGGCTACTGGTGGTAGGTCTTTTATTGCAAGAGCCCGGCTAGATAGGTACCACCGCAGTGTCAAATATTCTGCCGCCAAATAGTAGTGCTTAGGCATTACTGTGTTCCGGTTTAAAGGGCACTGTAGGCTAGTGAAATTACTGGGCAGAGGAGATTTGAGGTTGGCAATCCGTGAATGGCATCTGCTAATGGTGATGCAAGCGCTCATAGGCTGCGGCAACCAGTTACCATCATGTGGGCCGTATGCTTGTTTGCCAACTTATAACATTAAAAAAAATTTAGGCATCAGATATATATGGCTTATAGACTACTAGCAGTGCCCGCGGCTCCGCTCGGTGTCGATAACCCCACGTTTTTATTCGCTCAAAGTTGTTTATCAATATGAAGACAGTACTTTATTTTCCAGACATCGAGGTGGTATGGATGGAATTTAAAGTTTTGTCGCGATGTCTAAAGGTGAAATTCTACCGGCGGGATCAATCCAAATAATTCCTCAGGATTAATTCCGTTTACCAAGACGTGTTGGCGGTGTATACGTAAGTGCCCCATAAATATAAATGAAAAAGGATTCATTTGAAATCAGAGAATGAAGAGATTGCCCGAGACCCAATTTTCCACCCCCTCTGCTCCTATCCGATTTCCCTTCTCATCCCTTCCTCCTTATCCCTTGGGCTTGTAACACGCATGAGGTACTTCAAGTATCGCAAGCGTTCATAGGTTGCGGTGATTGCTTATCAACAGACGGACTGTAAGCATGTCATGACAAAAAAAAATTACATAGTTTAGTAGATTTCGCTTTCGATTTCGTGATTTATTTTTTTATTTATTTTATTTTTATTTATTTATTTTATGGAAACATACAGTACTATAATTATTATAAACAATAATATATAAAACAGTCTTAAACCAAAATAGTTTCCAATTATTTGTAAATACATAATTAGTTGACAATGAGTATAGACGCTTTTTAATGGCATAAAAAACCAGTCTTCAAAAACATTTTTCATTTAAATTTAATATTAAAATTTAAAATTTTAAAAGAACAATAAAATTAAATAAATAATCAATAAATGTCCATGCAAATTATGTAAAAATAATTAAAACACAAACACTTAAAAATGTACAGTAAATAGCTTACTCAATTTCTTTAATTAAAACCTCATTTATAGATTTCTTGAATTGATCAGGAGAGAGATGAAACAAGTCCAATTTATTGAATAAGTTGTTATATTGTATACAGCATCTATTAACAAAGCTATTTCGAGCATAATTTGTTTTACTTGATTTAACAAAAAATGTAGGCTTGTGTCTTGAGTTTATTCGGGGCCAATTAAATTTAATTTTGGATAGAAGATAAGAAGAGTCAACGTTTCCTTTTAAAATTTTATAGAGCATGATTTGGTCACGCTGTACTCGTCTATTAGAACATGATGAAACGCCTTGTATATTTTGTTCTTCGGGAAATTTAAAATTAATGTGTTTTATAAATTCAATATTTCTCCTACTTTATGAGCTTTCTCTCTAAAACCGGAACATAAAAAATTAAGGCTGTTGTTTGTTTAAAGGTGGGAGTTGTATGGGTGGAACATTATAAAAGAGTCTTTACTTGACTGTATTTGTAACACATAATATCATCTTCTTCATAAACATAACAATTATATATTTAGAAGTGCCGCTAACGCGAAAGTTGAGGGTTCGATACTGACTCCTAGCGCAAGCTACGAGCTTATTTCGAGGCGCAATAGGAGTATTAGTAATAAATTGAAAAATCATTACTAATATTCTATATAAAACAAAATATTTATTTACAAATCTCACTTGTAACCATTCTATAAAAACCTTTAATGAACTCATATAATATTTACCAAACAATTAGTTGGCTAATAATGTAAGCTATAAAGTACTTTTTAAAACTCGATCTCAAAGCGCCTCTCGTTAAATGACCAATTCTTTGAGCCGCCTTTTAACAAGCTACCTATAAAAGTTCACAAAGTACATTGTACCTCATTATTTTACCTCATAATGCCAGACCCCAACGTCGGATAGCAAAAAGTATAAATCGTAGACTGAATCGCCGCAAGAATTTATATTCATGCGGCGTGTACTTTCTCAAAATAAAATACAATTGCGTCTGCATACAATGGCTGAGGCATCCTAGTGCGTGGGTAGGACATGAGTCATACAGAAAACCTAGCTCGGGCTAGATCTGTGTGGGCGATAATTAATAGCTGAAAGTTGCTGTCTACTGTCGCCAGCTTATTATAACTTAGAAACTTCTAGCTGTGATTTTTTCCATAACGATTATGTTTCATTCAATAATTATATTACTGGACTTATTTTTAACCGACTTTAAAAAGAAGGACTTAGTATTTTCAACTTTAGAAACGAGATTGCTCAATGGATAGAAAATGTAGTCTTTAACCAATGTGGGCATTCCTCTAAGTTTTAAAGTGCTTCATTTGTGTTTATGGACGACATATTTAACGGTCTTCTTCTTATCGTGTGGTTAGTGGCCAACCTAGTGTCAGAGTTGTTCAGGTCGCCCGTAGGCCTCTGACTTGACTTATCGACTGTTGTCGAATTGTCAACAGCCGGGACCGACTTTTTACGTGCCCTCCGAAGCACGGAGACGCTCGTATGAAATACCACTATGCGATGACCCAATACACGATATTTAACGGTGAAAAAAAATATCGTGAGGAAACCTGCATATCCTAAAAGATATTCTAAGACATGTATATTCGTCAATGGGTGGGAAAATATAAATGCTTGTTAGCTACCACCATCTTTTGGACAGCGTACAGTCAATTGCATCTCGAGGGTAATCAGGATAAGAGCGGCTAGTACAGTTCGCTTTCTGCAGCGGTATTAGCTGCTTTTGCTTTTGAACTTCTACTCTACTTCTACCGTCAGGTGGAGAAGAGTCCGGTGTCCCCTGGCTACATAACAAAAGCTGGTTTATAATAAAATATTCATAGAAGACTTTTCTTACTAACCCTGTACTCACGCTTGATCGAACGATCATTCTCACACCATTAGTTACAAAGCATTATAAATAAAAAATTACAATTACAGATACCACTTTACATTGTAATAAGGCGCCCCGCTGCGACACACCGACCTCTGATTATTACATTCATAACTAAAACCTTTGTACCGTATGTCTTTATGTCTAATGTTACATGACAAACAAAAATCGTCGATTTGAAACTCTTCACACTGGCTGCTTTCAATCACCTCAGGAGTTTATTAATAATTCCATTTATAGTTAAGAGTTTAAGTGTTGGAAACTTGGCGTTATTTATCTAGGCAAGTTCGTGGACCAGTGGAATACATTCTATTATATTGATTTGATGAGTGTCATCATCTGAGGTCTTAACTTTCACATTCATTTTTTTCCCTCCTGTTTAAAAACTAAGTTACAAAATTTGTATTGATGATTCTGGTAAAAATACTTTTTTCTACAACAGAACTCGGTACTTTATATAAAATTTTTATTTTTTTATATAACGCCGGAGGGCAAATACTCCACTCCACCTAATGGTAAGTGGAAGTGGAGTCCACACGCGAAGGTGGCTAATATGGTTGCAGAAAGCGAACTGTACTAGCCATCCCGGCCCTGCCTACCCGCAAGGTGCCGCTTCACACCTCGTTTGAAGGACCCCAGGTTGTAAGAATCAGGGAACACGTGTACCGGTAAAGCATTCCATTTTTTTGAAGTGCGACAAAGAAAAGAGTTGGCAAACTTCTTAAGATATCGACAAATTAATAAATTTATAAACTAAGTAAGATATCGCCACAGAAGACACGGACTGCTGTTGCAGATAATATTTATTCTGTTGTAGAAAGTATTTATTTTATGCTTTTGAGTTTTGAACTCAAAATAATGCATGTAGCATGGTAGTGTCAAGTATCTTTATTCAAGTACATCGGAGTATCATTCAGTTTTATTTATTTGGTTGGTTAGCGTTACTCATGGTTTTCATTAGCGGCTTTTCCATTACAATAATCGTAAACGTCTTTGTATTATCATAAAACTTCTAAGTCGCTGCGTTACCAGATGTAAGTATGAAACGACTTAACGAATGCAAACATACAAACAGAGAAAAGTTTGTATGTTAGACAGCATGTTAAACAAAATAGTAAACTGTTTCTTTTACAAGTTATAATTATCTGTACGTTACATTTTTCGTGGCACACTGACTGACAGGTACCGTATAGTCAAAACCAGTTCTAAATACTTGTCCATTGGGAGGCTGTAATATACTTTGGTATTTTACCCGACTGCCGAATGAGGGTAATGTTTTTCAAGCATATGTATGTATGTCTATCTCTTTGTGACGCTCTACAGCCTCAACTCTTTGAAGGATTTCAACATATGAGGTGTCATTAGATTTGTCTCAGTCGTGAGAGTGACATAAGGTATTTTTTTCAATATGTTACCCGTGGGAAAAAATATTCCTCAATAAATATTGCAATTACTGTAGCGCCAAAAATCTGATGATGGTTTCTTGTACGACTTGACAAAATAAGACGAAAAATAAGATTAAGATTTTTGGAAATATGTCCTGGTTTTCGAGAAATCGATGTTTAAAGTTCAATTTTTTCGTTTATTTTTTTTTCTATTTAGTATTTTTAATGCTGTCGGGTTTTTGGTTTCATTTAATAATTCTTTTACGATTTTGGCAATCAAGCTTAAGGTTTGGCTAGGGGTCAGCCATAAACTGTGAGCGGGTACAAAAATTTGGATGTTACACTCATTTTACTAACCCAAGAAGGAAACTTAAGAGCGAAAAGTAAATTTTTGAATAGAAGTCAGGCGTTCCCCTTTGGTGACGTTCTCGCTCTTTAAATTAAATGTTTAGATATTCTGAAAGAGTTTTTTTACCCTCTCGATACGGCGTCATTTTGTCTTACGGGTACGGGTAAGAACTGTAAGAAATATGCGAGGAAATTGAAGCCTCAATCTGAAAGATCAACGGTAGAAGAGCCGACTTCGCTCCGTTAACGCGGGAGTCGAGGGTTCGATCTTGACCCCTTGGGCTATTGTCGCACGCACTCTAGCGCGAGCTTATTTGAATGGCAATAGGAATATTAGTAATGCCTTGCAAAAAGCATTGCTAATATTCTTTAAAAAAATGGATTTAAGACAAGGGAACTAAAATTATTGCTTCCGGCGTTTTAAGAAATCACCGAGACGTATTTATGGTGTTCACAGTAAGAGCTTAACTGAGTGAAGTAAGGACTTATGTATGTTTTGAACTACAGCCTTTGCGCTGGTAGTAAACTTGCCTATACGCCGATGGTATATCCGATTCCCACTCAAGACAGATATTTGTATTTTCCATACAGGCACGTAATCCGTTTTTCTTTGTTGTGCTTGTGTTTGTATTTCCTCTCCTCCAAAATTCCAATGGAGATCATCAATGATACATGTCGAAATGTTGATCGTAATTCGTAATTGGTCGTTAAAGTTTATTACTAAACGTTCTATCTACCTAATATATACCTAAACTACTGTCTTTTAAAAAAGTCATTAGTAAAGCTTGATTATTAATTCGGAAAACAAAAAAGTCTATTAATTATACAATTTAAGCAAATTAAGTTTATTATTAGATTGCCGCATGGTGTCTTATATGATAAAAATCAGAAGAAAATATATTTATATACGAATAATAAAGTAATGTGGGAAGAAAACTTTGTGGGAGGTCGTAACCATTTAAAAATCTATTTAATTGTAGAAAAATTCATTAATTTCAATTTGAATTAGAAAAGACTAGTTTTTTTTTTTACTAGCTTCTGCCAGCAGCTTCGACAACGAGAATAACAATGTTAATACAAACTCTGAAACACCCCCATAGATGTCATATTTATTTATATCGAATCAAGAGCTTAAAAATAAGTTTCAATCGAAAATGACGATACTTCCATACAAAACATTAATCCCCAATTGCAGAATTTTTTTCGGATTAAAAAGTAGCCTATGTGCTTTCTCAGGCTCTACACTATCTTTGTGCCAAATTTCATTTAAATCGGTTCAGTAGTTTTGGCGTGAAAGTGCCACAGACCGATAGAGAGAGAGACAGAGTTACTTTTGCATTTATAATATTAAGTAAGGCAGTATGGAGTATACAGAACTGTAGAGTCTTCATTGATTTTTTTTTTTATGTTAGAAGTTGGCAAACAAGCATACGGCCCACCTGATGGTATGTGGTTGCCGAAGCCTATGAGCGCTTGCAGCACCATTAGTAGGTGCCACTCACGCGTTGCCAACCTCGAGATATTAGTTCTTAAATCTCGTCCACCCAGTAATTTCACTAGCGTACAGTGCCCTTCAAACCGGAACACAGTAGTGCCTAAGCACTACTATTTGGCGGCAGAATATTTGACACTGCGGTGGTACCTACCTAGCCGGCCTCTTGCAACAAAAGACCTACCACCAGTCAAAAGTCTTCATTGTATCTGTCCATATTTGTGCTTATTTTCTTACACCATTAATATAAAAACAAACATACGGTCTGCCAATACCAGAGCCTGTACCTCGCAAGATAACAGTAATAAATTAGACTATTCCTAAATTATACATTTTAAAATAACTTAAAAGTAATGAAATAGATAATAATTTTATAGTTCCAAATAGCTTGAAAACCAAAAAGTGAACCAGTTATTCTAGATCCGGTTGATTGACAACGAAGATTATTACAAAAGTCATAAATACAAGCTATTATATGTCTTAAAACAATGATCATAGAGTCGTTAAAACCTTAAACATTTCAAATTAGATTAAGATGCGTTGGCGTATGTACTGAGGTTATTAAATTGGAGCATGTACAAAAAAACTAATATCAGTCACATACATAAATCGAAATTGCAATAAAGTATATTAAGAATCGTACAGCTTTTGTTTATGCTACTGATCGTGTTTTAAGGTTTTTTACTACCATCAATTTATATATTGGTTTTCCTTTGCAGCGAGGTAAAAAATATTTATTTATTTTTAAATGATAAATATAACAAAAGAAAAAAAAATAATAAATGCTAGACACTCAACGGCTCCCATCCCATCTATAGTTATATCCAACTATCCTATAGTTATATTCTGTGGTGGGGGGTCTGGAAAAATACACAATGATAAGGACAAACACACCCAATCAGGAACACATGTCTGTATGGTCAATACAATCTGCTCCGAGCGGGAACCGAAGCGACAATTTTGATATTCTGCGCCACATCTTCGTCTGTATAATAGGTATATAGGTATTAGGTATGTTTTATAGTAAGGATTTGTGTATTACAAATACACAAATCCTTATTATAAAATGCCGCCTGATGGTAAGTGGTGACCGTAGTCTATGAAAGCCTACAACATCAGTGTATGTCGACGACCCTGTGCTTATGAGGACTCGGTGTTGATTGGAGACAAGAAGGGCTGCTTATCCCATGCTGTTTACTCATTGCATCCTCAGGAGCTCTATATTGATGAAGTAACTCACTTACAGGACACACAATGATATAAGAGTATTATAATTCAACTCCAGTTTTCTGAATTGCAATATTACAGTTCGCATTCTACAAGGTAAAGATTTTATTTTATTAAAGTATGTTTTAATGACCTGCAACGGAATTAAGTCAACGTAAAAGAAGGTCAAGAATAGTTCGAAGAAGCGAGGGCGATTCGTAGTAGTATAATTATGTATATTTATGAATAAACGAGCACAAATGTCGTGGGCGATATACAGTTATAATTCAATCTATTTTTTACTCGAAACAACTGTTT
The DNA here is from genome assembly GCA_023373885.1 of Hestina assimilis. NCBI lineage: Eukaryota > Metazoa > Arthropoda > Insecta > Lepidoptera > Nymphalidae > Hestina > Hestina assimilis. Next base: position 2,879,997 of record CM041740.1, on the reverse strand, counting down.
AGTTTAATTTTACATTTCTCAAATAATTAATAACAGATTTCTGCTTTATAAAATCTAAAACTAATTTTAAAGTCTTAATTTATTTGAAAACAATGAGACACTATGTGTATGTCCTCAACTCCGTTCGTGGAATTTTGTACTGAAGAAAAATTAAATTGCACTTTCAATAGCATGTAATAGATTTAATTGATTTATATTAGAACCCCATGAAATGAAATGGTGTAAACCGTAACTTATATTTTTCGTATATACATATGTGGTGGCAAAGCAAACAAACATTAAAAAATTCTTGTTTTTGGTTCAGACTTCTATCTCATATAATGTATATCAATTAATTTTAGATATATCTTCAACAGAATCAGAAAACAGAAACTTTCAACAATATTTTTTTTTGCATCTGATATATTTGAACTTATGGAGTACCTATTTAATGCATGCGTGATTGCCTGTAAAAGAAAAACAATTATCATGTCATCATGTGTTTTATTTATGTGTCTTCGTCACATGTACTGTTGTTTTTTCTGTTGGTAACCCTAAGAAATAAATAAACACCTTTATAATAATATAGATTAGTAGCAAAAAATCTCGGCCTAAAGTAGCAAGCTGAACAAATCAAAAGCAACAATTTATAGGATGTACTTTTCCAAAGCCCTAAGGCAAAGGCTGGCCTGAGGTACATGGTATGAGAGGCTAGTTTCCCATACATACATTTTTGGAGCCGTATGATCCTTACTGACTGACCTCAATGACCTCGGTAAACTCAATTTGGAAACACTGCATTTACTTTAAAAAAAATCGTTTTGCTTAACCAGCTTTTGGAAAGGCGCATCTAAAATAGAATTTATACTTAAATAAACGACAGACTAGAAAATATATAATTAGGTATATTAATATATATGTAAGTTTCTCTTGAAAACATCTTTCTTTTTAGTAGAGCAAGCCATGCTTCTCTCAACACAAATGGGCGGGCTCGACTTGGGAAGTTTTTTGTTTTTTTTTATGTAAGAGGGGCAAACGGGCAGGAGGCTCACCTGATGTTAAGTGATCACCGCCGCCCATGAACATCTGCAACACCAGAAGGCATGCAGGCGCGTTGCCGACCTTTAAGGAAAGAATAGGCTCTTCTCTTGAAGGTTCCTAAGTCGTATCGGTTCGGAAAGACCGCCGGCGGAAGTTGATTCCACAGAGTGGTTGTGCGAGGAAGAAAATGTCTTCTAAATCGCGCTGTTGTGGATGTCCAGACATCGAGGTGGTATGGATGGAAATAAGAGTTTTGTCGCGATGTCCAATGGTGCAATTCTACCGGCGGGATCAATCCAAACAATTCCTCAGAACACTCTCCGTGATATATGCGATAGAAGATGCAGAGTTATTTGACATCTCTACGCAATGCCAGAGGATCAAGCCGATCGGAAAGGGCTTGATCGTCGACAATTCGAGCCGCCCTACGTTGGATGCGGTCAATTGGAAGTAGCTGGTACTGGGGAGCTCCCCCCAGAGGTGAGAGCAGTACTCCACGTGTGGTGTTTAATTCGAAGTACTACTCTCACAGAAAATCGGCGTAAACTAACAGTATCAGCAGGTACTGTTGCGTTTCGTGCAATGGCTGAGAGCGCCGGAGGCCAAATCTCCCACCATCTCTGTTCCCTTCCTTTTTCCCTTCTCATCCCCTCCTCTTATTTTTATTTGCATAAAATCAAATCAAAGAAGCAAAAATAAGTTTAAAATCATCGTCCGCCTAAATATTGGAGGTATTAGGAGTTAGTAGTCTCATTCTATGAAGTTAGTTATTACCAAACAAAATTGCCACCCTCAAACAAAATACGAATATAGGTATCGTACACCCTAAACGAATATAGGTACTAAAGGCCCACCTTAAAGCCCCAGTCGGTAAAGCCACGCTCTATAACTATAATGATCATGCGATGGTGTTTGGTGAGATGCCAAACAGGTTGGTGTCGTTGACCCTTCAATTTGATTACACATTATACGTTACAAAGCAGCTTGTGACTCGAATGTTCTTTGTGATTTTTATCAATATGTTTAGAAGTCTTTTATTTACGTTGTAAAAATTCAAAAGACGCTTGTGCCATAAAAGCTTAGAATTTCTGATGTCTTAGAATTTTATGGGTTATAATTTATATTTTTGAATGTCGCAAAAACTGTCCTTAAATAAGAACTAAAATTAAAACAAAATGTATAACCTTTATTTTTTTTTTTAAATAACAATTTTCGTGAGCAATAAATAGTTATATTTAAGGCTACTATTGAGAATACCGAGTTCCCTCTTTCCTATCATCTGGGCTCATTCAAAGGAGGCGTGGTAAGGTAGATAGAGGAGCTGGTAGGCAGGGCGAGGGTGGCTAACGTGGTTGCATTCCGCAACTGTATTGGCGTTACTCGCGTTTAGACTTTATATCCACTTACCATCAGGTGGAGTAGTCATCTGCTTTATTTTTCAAATAAAAAAAAGGATATATATGTATACATAGGAAGAGAGTTGAAATTTTCACTAGAAAAGAGAAGCTTGATTTTTAACGTTTTTTTCTGTATCTCTTGAACTATTTAACTGAATTGATAACTAGATGGAGTTTTCAAAATTTGTGGATTTCTACGGCGGCTACAATAACAAATAATAATTTTAAAATTATAGGCTGTTCTGTCCCTATGTAAGGAACATGATATTTTTATTCTACGGTGGTATGGAACCCTTTATTTGGGAATCCAACACGCACTTGGCCGGTTTTTTCTAATTATCACTGTTTATAACCTTTCTGCAACGACACTACTACTTTTAACGAGGATGTCGCGGTTGTATCGTCACTTAATATCTTTATTTCGGTTCAGCTGTTGTCGTTATCGGAAAAATAACGACGTATAAAGTCGTTTCCAAAAAATCATTAAAATAGTTATTATTTTAAGTCTTTTAAGTAAAATCATAATACCTCTGAAGCCTCAATAACCGGTAGAAAGGCCGACTCCGCTTCTTTAACGCGCGACTCTCGCGTTTGATCCCGACCCCTTGGGCTACTACAATAGTAGTACCCACTCTTAGCGTCAGCTTCAAGCTTTTTGAGGCAATAGGAATATTAGGAATGCCTTAAAAAGCATTGCTAATATCTTTTAAAAAAATAAAAGTAATAGAAATTTGGTTTGTCATCACATTTACACTATCGCCATCACATCACATTCGAATTAATGACGGAAATATCAATGTTATAAAATCACGTAAGTTAATACGTAAATTGAAATACAACATAGCATCCATTATTATAATGTAATACCACTTAATATTATACCATTCTCGTTCAATTTAATAGGACATGGTATATCTAATGGCAATCAATTTTAAACACACATGGCTTACGCCCTCGGATCTTAGGCGTGTTTCGTTAAATTACTTTAAACAACTGACTAATACTTATCATATAATTATCTATATTTATTTAAATAATTTTGTTGAAACAAATTATATTCTTGGTACGTTTATCGTATTCATTTTTATAAACTACGCAAAAAAAATTAACTTAATACAATCTTTACATATTATTAAACAAAGTCGCACATCGCGTGTATTTCTGTTGACTCCTCCCGAGGAACACAACGGATTTTGATGCGGTTTTCACTATCAGTTAGATAATTTTTCACGGAAGGTTTATATCTAAAGCGAAGCGAGGACCTATCGCTAGTTGTATTATATGACTTATTATTTCACTTTCAAGTTAGCGAAGCGAGACCATGTTACGACCTTGTTTTGTCTTGCTTGTTCTAATCTTGGACTTGCTCTTGATCTTGGGTATTCAGTCTTGAAGGAAGTAGAGAGAGATACGAAACGTAACAGCCTGATAATGTCCCAATACTCGGGAAAAGCTTCCACGTCGTTCTTGTTTTAATTATTATTATTTTTAACTATTATTATTTTTATTATTATTATTATCTCATTTTATTAATTGACATATTTAATTATTGTTTCTTAGACTGTATGTTTTAAAGACTTTTTGTATAATTTGCATGCCAGTTTTATAATAGGCAAAACATGTACAAACTGTTTAAATGTAAACTGACCATATGATATTCATACCCATGTTTGATGCAAATAAATATTATTATTATTATTGTTAATAAAAACGCCTGCCTGATGGTAAGCGTTCATCTTAGCCTGTATAAAGCAAAAAATAAAATTTTTCTTTAACATATGCCTAGGCATATGAGGCATCATCATTGACGACGTTGTGACGCAGCGGTAGCATACCTGCCTTAAGTGCCACAGTTTGTGGGTTCGACTCCCGCTTGGATGTTTGTATTGACCATGCAGACATTTTTTCCCGTCTAGGTGTGAAGTCCTTGTAATTGTGAATGTTTCCAGACTCCCGACACAGGACATCATATTTATTTATTTATCAGATCTAGAATACAATGGAGGTACCTCGAGAGGTAGGTAGGTACCTCGAGAGTGTACCCTTTCAAACAAAAACATATCCAAATCGATACAGCCGTTTCGAGTAATCAGGTAACAAAAATACAAAAAAAACGTATTAACCTCCTTCTTTTTTAAGTCGGTTAAAAAGTAATCAGGAAAAATTCTCTTTAGATAAAATGTGTTTCCATTGACTGGGATGCGGTTGGATAAGTTTTTTTAAATAAGTCTTAGAACTAGTCTTTCTAGTATTTTTTTTTTGCTTTTTATGTTCTCGAGATATTTCTAAAGTTGTTTACGAGACTTCCTTTAAATAACGTACAAAAAATTATTAAAGTAATAAAACGATGTGGATCAAAAATAAATTATTTATTACTTTGTTAAAAATATGATTAGTGTTATATTTTAAAAGTTATTATTTACTATAGCGGATGCTATAATAAGTATAAAAAAACCTAATGACGATTTTTATTTTCTTTTGAAAAACCTAACGTATTTTTAATAAAATTATGCATCCGATTTTAAATTAGTTATGTTTATTAATAACCAGGTTTTTTATCGGACTTTTATAATTTTATTTTCAAAGTATTACTGTGTTCCGGTTTGAAGGACACTGTACGCTAGTGAAATTACTGGGCAGAGGAGATTTAAGAACCAATATCTCGAGTTTGGCAACGCGTGAGTGGCACCTACTTATGATGCTGCAAGCGCTCATAGGCTACGGCACCACTTACCATCAGGTGGGCCGTATGCTTGTTTGCCAACTTATAACAATTAAAAAAAACTAACTTTCTCAGAACACTGTATCAAAATTATTTTCTTGTTCTTACATCGTAAGTGGCTGTTGTGTTTTCTATCTCAAGAGATGACCAAGGATCATAATTATATTCCCTTTTTATTGAGAGAGTAACTCAAAATCTAATATAAAATATCTTAGGATCAAAAAACCAATATAAGTACTGAGGGTCCTAAATTAATGAATGAATATAGAGGACATAAAAGACCCTCAAAGGGAAAGATATCTCAAAGTACATTTGAAGGGTCTGAACAATTGAATAATCGTTAAGAGCTCATATGACATATGTATGCTATGTATAACTGAAACGAAACACACATACACCTTATAGGTGTGTTTCGTAAATTGGGGATATTTCTACTTTTTTTGCTAGTGGTTAGGCCTTACTACCCACCTGGTTACCTACCATCGATAGTTGGTGAACAACTCATGAAGTGCATCATCATCATCAGGCGCGTTTTGAAGTCAGCCAGCGTATAGCTAGAATAGAATAGAATTTGGCATTTTTGTCGCGGAGTCCGATGATGAAATTTTACCGGCGGTATTCCTATATGTGGTTCTACTGAAATCTGAGGTACGTGTCCTTTAATATCAACTAAATTAATTAATATAGTTGACACCGTTGTGGCGTTGTGGGTAGCGACTCAGCCTTTAGTCTCAATGGTTGCGGGTTCGATTCCCGTTTGGGCAGATGTTTGTTAAAATTTCTATTTCAGTCTGGGCATTTGTCCGTATAGGTCTCCCCTTCGGGCCTCGGAGAGCACGTTAAGCTGTCGGTCCCGGTTGTTATCACATAACATCTGATAATAAAGTAAATTGCTCTTATCCAATCAATTACCGGTTCGCCCTTAGGGTTGCGAAATTCAGATGGCAATCGCTCCGTGTAAAAACTAGTAACCTGTCAAATCCGGATAAGAGACCCTGGGTAAAATAAAATAATAATGCTAGGATGAAGAAGAAGATATAGATAGTTGAGTCGGGGCCATATATCGCTACTGGGTTCTTTGAATCGATAATAAAAATATTTATCAATGCTATCAATTTCAATCACATATCATTTCTATGCTATTTCCGCTCCCAATAAGATAAATAAACTTGAATAGAGTGTAATTAGGGGATGAAAGATTTTTTTATTTTACAAGTTGGCAAACAAGCATACGGCCCACCTGATGGTAGCTGGTTGCCGTAGCCTATGAGCGCTTGCAGCACCATTAGTAGGTACCTCTCACCCGTTGCCAACCTCGAGATATTGGTTCTTAAATCTCCTCTGCGAAGTAATTTCACTAGCCTACAGTGCCCTTGAAACCGAAATACAGTATTGTCTAAGCACTACTATTTGGCGGCAGAATTTTAGACGCTGCGTACCTACCTAGGCTGGCCTCTTGCAACAAAAGAACTACCACCAGTTTGTGTCTGGGATCATATATTTCTATTTCAATGAAAATTAATCATTTAAATCTCACTATGCGAACGTATCTGGGGGTAAAAGCTAGTAGTAAATAAATAAACAGGTATTATCAAGCACCAATCTTTTAAATTCAAAGTTCAATGCTCCTATGACAAGTTTAAAATTACATCCGGCTTTATTTAACATGTGTATAAAAATTCAAGTGTCAGTCTATCATTTCGTATTAATCACATTTCCTATATTAATAAATTATTACGAAAACTCAAATCGTGCTTGTAATGTTTGTGTGTCGGTTGGTTTTTAAAATCTTAGAACCAACCAACCTTGAACCTTTACTAAATTACTCATAGATTTTTTGACAAATCCATTGTGTTTATAGCTCTATGCCGCATATCGCCATCGAATACCGCATATCGAACCATAGTTAGACGCAAATAAGCAATACCATGTCAACCCACAAAATTGAAAAACAGAGTTATATATGCAGAAGTGTTGGTAAATGGCGGAAGAACATTTTTCTTTAATATTTGTATGGTTTTAAGTTTTAAAACTTCCAAAAAGCCATTTTTAATCATGCAATGCATGCAATTTATATATTATGTTAAACGATTTGGGTTATATTATATACGAAATATGCAGTTTGTATACTTAATTTTTTACTTACATAAATCTGAAATTGTCAAAAAATTACTAAAAATACATTAAAAAATTCATATAAAGCAAGTTGTTCAAAATTATCAAACGCGATTTTCTCGAAATGACATTCGTGTGGGTTGACATGGTATTGCTTATTTGCGTCGAGTTATCAAACCTCACATGTGCCGGTTCTCTTTCCTCGGAAGAGTCTGAGAGAAGATTTTGTACTATAGAAATAAAACGTAACCAAATCTATTAGCAGAAACAGGTGATTAAAGCCTTACGGTGCACAGACATGCGCACAGACACGCTTGTGGACACACAACACCAGCGAGGACGAGGTCTTTTGTTTCGCAAGTCGCGTCGCACTTACACTGAGTGTGTGTGTGTGTGTGAGTGTGTGGTGAGTCCATCGTGTAGAATGGGCTCGAAGTACGGCCTCTATCTCCGATGATGTCCTTAGCGGTGATTCGCCTTCGCAGAAGGCCATAACCTAGGGGGCGGCCCTGAGGAGGAAGGCAGCCGGTGTGGTCCCGACTGCCGTACGCTTGCGTGGGAAGCGCTGGGGGGGCTTTGCCAACTGGACCCCCCGGGACTGAGCTCCGTTACCAATCGGAGCACCGTGATTGTCAGGTCACGTTGGTATGTTCTGCGAGAGTTCCCGTAACCTGACAAACACAGTGAGGTAGGCCACCGAGGAGATTTTAGTGGGTCCCCATGACGAAAAAAAAAAAGGGCATAACCTAAGGACGGAATCAAATTTGAGCTTCCGTGAGGGCGGTACCTTTTTCACGGCGGGGTTTCTCTACTCTGCCCCTCCGTTCGGTGACAATGTTAAGGCCAATAAGGCCAACAGCAATATACAAATATAAAATACTACGTAAGTATTTTCACGCATATTCCACACCAGCGGAACCGGGAGCTATCCTAGTATTAAATGAACGTTTACTGTCATTAACCGGTAAAAGCAGAAATATAATGATTAATTATATTCGACGGAATAACTACGTTAATTAGCTCTAACACATACTTTGAGAAGTTCCGTTCCTTATATCCGTTTCCCGGTTATCGCTTTACATTACGTCATTACAAATTTTCATTCATCAAACTGAATGTTACAGTTTGATTTATGAACCGCATTTTTATTTAAGCTATCATCTTAATTCCAAAAATGTAATAGGTATATTATATTAATTAGAGGAATATTTTTCCGATAAAAATGCTTGGGACTCTTAACATTGCTGGATCTCATTCAAGAACCAAATTTTATATGAAAGAATACAATTGTAAAAACATATATTTGAAAAGAGTAACTGTCGAGTTTCTTGTCGGTTCTTCTCGATAGAATCAACCTTCCGAACCGTCGGTAGCGTTTGACTATTCAAAAGTACTTTTAAAAGTCTACTTGAATAAAAATAATTTTGATTTTGATTTTGATTTTAATATTAAAAGCAGTGGCTTTTAAAAGCATTGGCATTCTAAAGTTCGTCTCCAATGACTACCATTAGAAGAACTAAAATAAAAATTCCATTGTACTGTATATGTATATTAAAATTTCAAGGCATTTGACTCGTCAGAATCTATACAAATAAATAAAATCGAAGTGTCTGTCTGTAATTCCAAATTAACAGCTTTTACTTAATGCATATGAAAGTATATATATATCACTTACTTAAAAAAACCTTTTTTTTTTTACGTGGCTGTCTGTTTGTTCCGGCTAATCTCTGAAACGCCTGGACCGATTTTAACGTCTCTTACCAGCTTATGTTATAAGCAGAAACTTAAGCTACTTTTATTTTAGAAAAAATATTAGGAAAAAATATTACATGCAATAAAGAAAAACCGGCGCACGACCCGAGCGAAACCGCGGGCCTAGCTGGTTATGTAATAAATGTCAAGAAACCAATCTCGTCTGTAATGTAATTATAAATCATGTCTAGGTGTATGCTTTACGCACTATAGATAAAATTTGAATAAGTCTATAAAATATTCTAAAAACATAAGAAAATTCCTAGTCTCCCTGCTAAATACGCACTAAATTATTCTACTTGATTATCGGGGCATCGATAAAAGATTATTCTTAGACGAGCTGTAAGCGTAAATTTACGATGTCTTGAATTATCTAAGATGATTGATTTCTTTTGTTGGAAATGACATCACAAGTTTTAAGAAAGGAATATTTATTATGAAAATATTAAAATCGTTTAATACTTCTTTTTCTTGTTACTATGCTATGGTCACACGTAAATGACTGCCATGCTAGTAAACAAGCTAGCAAGCAATATTAACAAACTATAAAATTGACGAAATTATGGCATAAGGGCGTCGGAATGTGACGACCCCATCGCCCGCTGTTGGGATAACCTCTGTCACAGCAGAGATTATTCCACCAGTGCAATCAGTCACACTGGTGGTAGGTCGTTTGTTGCAAGAGGCCGGCTAGGTTAGGCTAGGTACCACCGCAGTGTCAAATATTCTGCCGCCAAATAGTAGTGCCTAGGCATTACTGGGTTCCGGTTTGAAGGGCACTGAACGCTAGTGAAATTACTGAGCGGACGAGATTTAAGAACTAATATCTCGAGGTTGGCAACGCGTGAGTGGCACCTACTACTGGTGCTGCAAGCGCTCATAGGCTACGGCAACCACTTACCATCAGATGGGCCGTATGCTTGTTTTCCAACTTCTAACATAAAAAAAATAATAAGGGTTTTTGGCTAAAGATAATCAAAAGTTTCTTAATAAATTTCAAGATTTTCAGTGTTATTTTGTGCTATAGGTGTTTTATACATTAATATTTAATAATATGTATGTTATTAAGATATTATATGTAAGGCCCTTGTTGCCGTACTTTAAATAAAAAGAAAAAACTCATCCTTAATATATCTATAGATGGAGCTTAGCTTAAAAGCGTTTTACGCATCTATTTACATTGAATATTTATATGTTTTTCAGTAAACTTCAACTAAACATTTAAAAAAATGTACATGATTCATATCTCTTCTAAAGAACTTTATATTCTAAGGAAATACACGTAGTAATTCAGGCTCGGACAATACGTGTCAAGATTATTATCTATCTAGTTGTAACTATAGCGTATTATAGGTCTTCGCCAGCATCGAGAGACGAGGCCTATCTTTAAAGTCGTTCGGCTTACGTGTAATAAAATTGAATTGAGCTATTTTTATCGTGAACTTATAAAATAAACCCTCTTTATTATAAAATTAATGGTTATAATACTGCAGACGATTCGCTTTAGGCGACAACGTTGGGTTGCCGCTCGGCCGGACGTGATTAAAACGTAATAAAACCTGGCTCTTAACACCAAAGGCTAGCGTTATTTTATTAGGTATTTGAAGAATAGCCTACAGCGTGATTATGGATTACAGTGTGATTTAGAAGACATTTTCTTCCTCACACAACCACTTTGTGGAATCAACTTCCGCCAGCGGTCTTTCCGTTCCGATACGACTTAGGAACCTTCAAGAGAGGAGCTTATTCTTTCCTTTAAGGTCGGCAACTCGCCTGCATGCCTTCTGGTGTTGCTGATGTTCATGGGCGGTGGTGATCGCTTAACATCAGGTGAATGAACCATCTGCCCGTTTGTCCCCTCTCACATAAAAAAGATCCTTCTTGGTGGGAAGTTAAAAAGCAGCTTGTCGGCTTTAAGAAGGTAGACTTTCCACAACTAAGCTAGCCCTGGATCCGTTCATTCCGAGAAAAGCAAGGCGCTATTTATAATTCTCAATGTAATCCCGTGTACAGTTTATTGCCACACTCAATATCGAGTAACTTTATAATAGTAAACCCTTTATCGCAATCGGTCTATCTAACAGGACAGCAAGAGTCCGTTAAAGGCTTATCTAACCACAAAAGCCATTCCTGGTTTGTATTGAAACTACAATACAAAATGGTCTACGTCGGATAGTGTGTGCGGGAAGAAAAATTTAATCTTGATCCACTTTAGATACTAAGCTTTAAACTGCATGTTTTCTACAATGGACTTTGTAGTTTAGTGATAAGATTCAATTTTGAATGTATGAAAACGTTGATGTTGTGTTCAATAGCTATCGTCCGCTGTTCTGTAAAAAAGTATCTAGGATTAAAATCATGGTGTATTCAAAAAAATATTCACGAGTTTATTTGTGTGTAATTCGTAAAGCTTCGTCGGTTTACCTTTTTTATTGAAAGAAAAAGTCAATCCAAATCATTATTATCTATAACATACAGTTACTTATGACAATAAGTAAAAGATTGTAATAAAAAAATAACTTTGTATAAAATTAGATGAGTATAACTTTGTTTTGTACCAAAATGGTTGCAGACAATTTTTGTCTCGTCTATGCTCTCACTACTACAAACACAAAGATGGGACGAATCGTAAGTTTTTCAGTACATTGCTAAATTCGCTTGTAACGCTTCGGATATTAAATAGTTTACACAGCAATGGTTATCAAAGTAAATAAACGACACTAATGCATGCTTGCACCGATTGTGGCTCATAAGTCACAACATGGTCACGGGGTGGGGCATCTACTAGCTTATATTATTATAAAGCTTATAATATTTCCATTGGTATTACCTTGCCGTTGGCATGTCGTACGCTGGCTGGTTTTACAAGAGGCCCCTTAACTTGGTAGAACATATTATAGTCGACCACCGAAGAGACGAAGATAAGTGCCCATGAAATGCTGTTTTATCAGGAACACCATAAGGCTATACGGTTATGAATTCTCGTCCTCAATAATCCTGGTATTTAGTAACAGATTTTTCAGATTCCGCGAACTAACATCGTTATATTATTCTCTGTGAGACGGTAGTACATTTCCGGTTGAGACGATCCAGTCGCACAGAAATCAACAGCGTTCTACTACTCTACTAGTCATAAAAGTATACATTATAATAGGTATGTAAGTGGTATAGGAATAACGCTTACAGCAAATAGTCTTGTCTGCATGAATTTATTTTACGTTCTCGATCGCAACATCCTCTAGCCTGCAGTAAAACGTTAATGGGATTTCAGATGAGAGGAACAAATAAATATAGTTCTTATTTTTCTTTATCTTTTCGTATTTATAATCGTTTCAGATGGGAAAGAAAATATATTTTGAAGTTTTCAAAGTGAAAGCATGTAGTCGTTTAAAGGCTTCTTGTCATCATCATCATCATCATCATGTCAGCGGAAAGACGTCCACTGCTGGACATAGGCCTCCCCCAAAGAGTGCCACAATGACCGGTCCTGCGCCACCTGCATCCAGCGGAGTCCCGCGACCTTTACCAGGTCATCAGTCCACCTTGTCGGGGTCTACCTACGCTGCGCCTTCCGGTACGTGGTCGCCATTCGAGAACCTTTCCGCCCCAACGGCCATCGGTTCTACGTGCAATGTGCCCCGCCCACTGCCACTTTAGTTTAGCGATTCGGAGGGCTATGTCGGTTATTTTGGTTCTGCTACGGATTGCCTCATTTCTGATGCGATCACGCAGAGAGACTCCCAGCATAGCCCTCTCCATTGCCCTTTGGGTGACTTTGAGCCTTCTCATGAGGCCCATAGTAAGCGGCCACGTTTCAGTTCCATATGTCATCGCTGGCAACACATACTGGTCAAAGACTTTCGCCTTGAGACACTGCGGAATATTGGACGAAAAGATGTGCTGTAGCTTCCCGAACGCTGCCCAACCGAGTCGGATTCGACGATTAACCTCTTTCTCGAAGTTGGATCTACCTAACTGGATTGCCTGTCCTAGGTATATGTAATCGTCAACAACTTCGAGTGTAGAGCCTCCGATTTTAACGGGAGTTGGTGCTACATGGGCTTCTTGTAAGAGATCTGATTTAAAACTAGGCTAACTGGTGTAGTTAGCTACATATAAATTGGCTTAACAATTATGAAGATTTGTATAGACTTTCAGTGATTTTGCTAAACTACTTCGTTTTAAGTCAGTCAGCCGTAAGTGCACATCCCAGTATAGATTGTAAGAAAAATCCTATGCGTCGGCATTCATCAAACTTAATCCACAAAATCTTTTTACAATTTTATAATATATAAATTTTTGTCTGCAACTTCGCCCACGTGAGCAACGATTTTAATACAAACTTTGAATCCCCATTTCACCCCTTCAGGGGTGGAATTTAAAAGGTTAAAAACGTGTTTCTTTATCTTTAATGGTTCAAATATCTTTAATTAATATCCATACAAATATTCAACCACTTTTTCACCCCTTTAAGGATACAATTTTGGAAATCGATAAAATATATGTTTTTTCTCTAACTGTTAAATTAAAAACAAAGTTTCATGCGCCTAGTTTTAAAAAATGACGGACTTATATACAAACTTTCATCCTCCTTTTCTCATTCTTAAAGGCTGAATTTCCATTTTTTTTAATGTTATAAGTTGGCAAACAAGCATACGGCCCACCTGATGGTAAGTGGTTGTCATAGCCTATGAACGCTTGCAGCACCAACCTCGAGATATTGGTTCTTAAATCTCCTCTGCCCAGTAATTTCACTAGCGTACAGTGCCCTTTAAACCGGAACACAGTAATGCCTAAGCACCACTATTCGGCGGCAGAATATTTGACACTGCGGTGGTACGTACCTAGCCGGCCTCTTGCAACAAAAGACCTACCACCAGTGTGACTGATTGCACTGGTGGAATAATCTCTGCTGTGACAGAGGTTATCCCAACAGTGGGCGATGGGGTCGTCACATCCCGACGCCATAAAACATTTTAGTGGTTGTTTACCTTTTAAAAGCAACATTTATGAAAAAAATTACCTTTCTACCTTTAAGGGTTTGGGATGGGCGTTGATATGTCAATGAGTCCGGTCTTCTCCTTTTATATATTACTAGCAGCCCGCTCCGGCTTCACGGGTATAAAATATATAGCCTATGTCATTACTATTATTATTATAACGATATATATATATATATATATATATATATATTGTCATTATTATTTACGACATCACATTAGAAACCTCAAAAATTTCTCCACTATTTAATGGATGCTGTTATACATATAAACCTTCCTCTTCAATCACAGAATAGATACAGTATCTATTAAAAAAAACCGCATCAAAATCCGTTGCGTAGTTGCGTAGGACAGAGAAAGCAACTTTGTTTAATACTATGTAGTGATTTATATATTTTTTTCTATCTGACGACCATTGAGTCGCAACCGCTTGTATTTGTGTGGACAGGACAAGATATTACTACCCTAATGGGCGATTTTGTATGTAACATTTATGAGTGTGTAGAGCGCTTTATATGGAAATATTGGCCAATACAACTTAAATCCGAGTAAGTATATATAAGTAAGAGTTTAATTTGTGTTCTATAATTAAGCTCTTTGAAGAAATTCAGAGAAATTTGTTTTAACAAATCGGCAGTGGAGCGTTATATTAAGCTCCTAATCCTTCCCTTAAAGGATGAATTAATTATTTTTCCATATATAATGGCGGTTGGCAAACAAGCTTGCGGTCTATTTGATGGAAACAATCATGAACGCTTGCGTTGGGTTAGGTTAAAAGAATTTATTTCTCATGAAGATCTTCCCTTAAAAAAATTATTATTTGACGACGTTGTGGCGCAGCGGTAGCGAACCTGCCTTAAACGCCACAGGTCGCGGGTTCGATTCCCGCTCGGAGCATAATATGTTTGTATTGACCATGCAAACATATTTTCCGGTCTGGGTGTGTTTGTCCTTGTCATTGTGAATGTTTCCGGATCCCCGACACAGGATATCACTATCCTAATGGGGGCCGTTGAGTGTGTAGCGTTTATTTATTTATTAAAATCTTTCCAATAACTTAATGTACTCGTAGTTTTACAAATTACTTTAATTATTAGGAGTGATGGGATGAGAAGTGAATATGTTCACTATGGGGAGGAGATTGGCACTCTGAGAATCAGACAAATCGCAAAATAACTGATACTATTGCTTTGCGCCGATCTTCTATAAGATAATCAGTGGTCATAGGTATAAGGATAGTAATGGAATATATTTTAAAATAACCTAAACGTTAATACTTAAAGAAAAATCTGAACACCCCTTTCTAAGCATATTTGGTGGGTCGACTGTAGGCTTTGGCATATTTACAGTTTTGAGAAGTACACAAAATGAAAATTTAGGTATAGTAATATTAAAATAAATAAATAAAAGATCGATTGCTTACGTTCCAATGTTAAACATATGTCTGTCATTCGAATTAACTCAATTAATTGTAGTAAACCCTCTATACCCAAAACGGTATAATAGGGTATAGCTACTAAAAGCTACACTCATTATATATGTGTTTACTTAAATTTAATCAGTTTGAGTCCATACAATCGAGTATGCAAATTTATGTTAAATAGTAACGTAAATAGACAGATTCGATGGTCCTAGATGTGAATTATTATAAAATAATAATCGGGCTAGTGGAATTATATACAAAAATAATCGTTGGAGATCATTAAACCCTATAAAAAACAAAGAATTTATTTTAAGAAATATTCAGACAAACAAATTAAAACTTTAGTCACACTTGTTTTATAAATAGTTATCCTAACCGTCAGAATATTATATTTTCACACTTAACTAGAATTGATTTTATTCCCAATATCAAAATAAGAATAAGTATAAGAATAATATTTATTAAGCTTAACAAAGTTCGTAACAACATTTCTCTTAAGTTATCCCTTAGTACTTAGTACTTATATATGTTACATGTATAAAAATATAAAATACATAGTATAAAATGTAGAAAAAACTCACATTCCTGGAAGTCCTCAAAAAACGTTCATCCATTGTCAACTATCATTACAACATATTCACAATTAAACACGAATCTAGATGATTTATTCTTAAATAATTAATATAATCAATCAATTTTTATCTAAATAAAATGTTGTACACACGGGAAGCCTTGAGTGAAATCTAGTTTTGCAGTAAAATACAGTTTATAAGTATGTAGATAGATTTAAAAACATAGCTTTTTATGTCGATAAATTACTATAATGTACATATATTATTTGAGACGTTTTCGCAATTTCATAAAGTACAATTACAGAATCTTTGCCTGAAGGCTGGAACCGCTTGGACTTCATATTACTACACATTTTAACACACAGTGATTTTATTATACCTTATATAAAATTTTATATTTATAAAACGCTATTTTTTTGTTTGTTACTCAACGGCATGAAAAACAAATATCTAATGATGACCATTTGGATAAAAAATTTTAACCGAAGTTCGCAAGTTCAAATGCGGTCAAGAACCTCTAAATTTTCAAGTGCAAAATTGTCTATAGTCCATGACACTAGGCCTTGAAAAAGACAGCAATCATTAACTAACTTGCAAGGGTCCTTAAAAGTATAGAGATGGGCAAAATCATCGCCTGGTGACGCTGTGTAGGCCAATGGGGCCAACATGAAGTACACAGTCGAAAAAAAATCTCTCAATGAACTTAAGACGGTTGAAGGGTTTTAATTTCTACAAGGAATAAAATATCAAACAAATTCGGAAACAAGCTTACTGGTAAGATCTTTTGTTGCAAGAGGCCGGCTAGGTAGGCACCACCGCAGTGTCTAATATTCTACCACCAAATAGTAGTGCTTAGGCATTACTGTGTTCCGGTTTGAAGGGCACTGTAGTTTAGTGAAATTACTGGGCTAAGAAGATTCAACAACCAATATCTCGAGGTTTGTAACGCGTGAGAGTCGTATGCTTGCTTGCCAACTTGTTACATATAAAAAAAATATATCATAAAAAGCCTTTCATTATTTTTTTAGTCTTTAATATAACTTCTATCACAAATATTGTCCAAAGAAAGTTGCCTGTCGTGTCTTGTATTATAGCCCGGAGGAAGATACCAGTAATAAACAATATAGCAGCGAATATACCATTTTAAAAATAAGACCACGTGACCCGTGCTGTACCGATAGTCGATACCAACTTTGTCTAAGCTATCATTAACAATTCGAACCGCTTCAGAAACACGTGCAGTCGGACCACAGACTATATATTAACAGAGATTACATATTTTAATGAAATAATAATCTATGACCACGTTTTTGCCAGGCATAAAAAAATTCTTTCTGTAAATTTTCAGATCATATCATTTTATTATAAAAATTATTGGATAGTGCAAAAACACCACTAAATATCTCCCAATCCTGTGCGATCCAATCCACCAAACAAAATATATATACGACGAAGGTAGCAAATAATGTTATTAACTTGTTCAAAGCAATAATTTATAGACATTTACAGCTCTAGTAATATCACAGGCTTATTAATCTGCTCAGGGAATGGAGAAGTGAGAGAAGGATAAAAGAAATGGATTGTAATACTATATAGCCGAAAACAGCAAGACACATATAATAGTATACTTTTAAATATGTTAAATGCTTAAGTGCAATCAAGTAAATATTATCTAGATAAAGTATAATTAAAATTATAATAAATAATATATGCTGCAATAATGTTTTTTTTTTATCTTCGGAAAATACATGATGTTACTTCTATGTCGTAGCTTATCTGTGCATGAACCAGTTCCCTGACTCGCTATGATTACAGATCTCATAGTAATAACTTCCAAACAATAAAAATACATAGATAGCTCATATGATAACAATGCTATTGGAAACTTAAGGTGTGGCCCCTTTTATAGTATAAGTAATTTAATAAATTTTATTATTTAGTTGAAAGTCTCTGAAGAACGATAAATGCTTGTGGTAGTGGATTGGTGTTTTTTTATCCGACTGCCCGACGCACGAGTTGCTGATTGCTCATTTGTGGCACTCTAGAGAACAAACGCATGGTCCAATATTGATGAGTCTTACGTTAATATATTTGTATTAATCGTGCGAGTGACACTATAGACATAAACGTAATTAAAATTCACCACAGCGACAGACCAGACCAGACCAGACAGACCATATTATCAAGACGAAACAAATAAAGATCGTTACGTTGAAAATCATCTTTAGGTTTCTCTCATCATTTTTCATTTTAGATAGCAACTCAGAATATAGTATAATTTGAATAATTCATTATTTTGTTTGTAATTAACATTATAGTAACATACAAGAATTTCACTTTCGCCCTTAAATAGTGACGGAGATCAAATAAAATAGCTCCGTGTGAAAACACCGTGATAAAAGTCGTAACAGCTTTTACAAGACTATTTTTTTATTTATTTATTTATTTATTTATTTATTGTAACATATCGCCAAATTTTAACTCAAATTAAAAACAATGGCTTTCAACAAAATAGTTTTATTCTGTTAAGGAATTTGTGAATTAATTTATTTTGTCATTTCTCACTTTAGCTTACCAATATATTTAATTTAAATAATTGACGTCTAATCGACATCTAATGGCTCTTTTCTTGTATGCATGTTTTTCTTAATTTATAATAACTTAAATTTAATGTATTAATCATTTGAAATTTATAATATTGTTCGCCCAGAAAAGGGTAAAACTGTTGATTCAAATTATAAAGTTAACAACTTATGTACAGACACAGTTTTAAACAATAAAGATTATAATTATTATCAATAAATATTAAGCGTAAAACAAAAAAGATAACTGACACATTCTTACTAAGAACATCAACGGCTAATGAACGAAATAATAAAGCCTTAATTATCACTCCCCTCAAATTAATAAGGCTGTATCGTAATAAAAAATATAAACCATCTATTTCCCTTAATGCTATCATCATCCTAAGCTTCCGGCGACACTTATTAACGTCACTAATCCCTAAGGAGCAAAACGAGAAGCAATGATAATAAAGGATTTAATTCCTCCTTATTAAATAATACTAGTCTTTGGTCCACGTCTTCATCGTCGTCTTATTAAAGTTTGATTGTATCGTGTAATTAATGATATGCTTACCTCATTGGAAGCTATTATAAACATACCTTTCATATTTTTCATCTTTTTCTGTAATAATAATAATTACATGCAATGCCTTCACTGAGTTACTGAATTGTATAACAACAAAACAGTTATAATATGTTTCATCTCATTACGATAAATGAACAAATTTTAAAAATACTTGATGAGGTAAACTAAAATTTAATATATTTTTTTTTAGCAAATAGTGATTTGAACGCAATCTATGTCTGTTAATGTATGTATAATGTTGGCAACAAATTTTATTATTCTTTTCTTGTATTCCATGTTTGTTTGATTGACGATGTTTTGTTTTGTAAAATGATATAAATATACGATTCACATTTTGTCTGCTCAGTTCTAATCTAAACGTTATTTTATTATTTTCACCCTGAAGTATCAACATGGTAGCAGAGCGTGGTTCATTGAAGTGTATTCAACATTTCAATAAAAATCGTACGCAGAATTGAGACACAACAGCTAGATCAGCTAAACTACGGCTGGATGAATTTAGCACACAGAAAGTCCACACGTCGGATTAACACAGACTAGATCAGATCTATTCAGACTTTAATTCCAATGTATCCCCTGGAAAGGAATAGGCTATGCGGAGAAAATAGCTGAGCGCAACGACAATGAAAAATTTAGCTGTGTGGCGTTACGATACCATGAAGCAAGTAAAACTTTTTAGGCATTTAAAAAATTAAAAACGAGGAAGAGGAGGACGAGGTGACCGACATTACATACCAACTTATACCAACTTTCTTAACATTTTTTAAAACTGAAAAATTTAAATATATAATGAAGTTATATGCCAGCAAAATTGTACCAGAATTAGTTCATCGGCTTAGTCTTAATAATTGAAATCAAACGGACAGAGCTACTTTCACATTTATAGTGATTAAAATTGAGTGAATTGACAAGCATCATGATCGTGTACATTATTTTTAATGTGGATAGTTAAAATAAACTTTTAATCGACTATATAAACTGAATTAATGTCATCATCATCATCATCATCCGACCGTAGTCGGCCTTGGCGACTGTTTCATTCAACTTGGAGAGCCACGTCGGTGGTGAGCTCTCAGGTGACTGACGTAGCCAATCTTTGCAGTAAATGTTCTGCCACATATACTGCACGTCAGTACTCCTCCAACAAAATTGTCGCATATGGCCGCAGGTGGTCGGGCCTTTAGCTCATCACGCTTCGCGTCGAGCTCTACTCTACGTTTCTCTTCAAAGGCGCACACCTTACTATTTACAATACGCCTCCACTGTGGTCGATCCTTAGACAGTATCTCCCATTGCAACGGGTTAGCGCCACATCGCTTCATGTGACGCTTCAGCACATCCTTGTACCGGAGGAGTGGGCCACCTTGTTTTCGCTTGCCCTTCTCCAACTCCGAGTAGAAAATTCGCTTAACCAGTTTTTCGTTAGGCATTCGGGAGATATGTCCACACCATCTTAGCTGCCGCCTCATTAGATAGGCTTCAATCCCACTGACATTTGCACATCGTAGAACTTCCGTGTTCCTAATATGGTTCGACCAGCGGATGTTCAAGATATCGCGCAGGCATTTAAGGTGAAACCTATCTAACCTGCGAATATGCTTGCGATACGGACACCACGTTTCGGAAGCATACAATAGATTTGGCAAAACTACCGCCGTGTACACAGCCACCTTCGTAGAAAGCTTTATGTCGTGCGATCGGAATACCTTAATGCGAAGTTTACCAAAAGCTGCGGAAGCGGCTCCAATCCTGCTGGTGACTTCATCATCAAGGTGGCAC
Organism: Hestina assimilis; assembly: GCA_023373885.1. NCBI lineage: Eukaryota > Metazoa > Arthropoda > Insecta > Lepidoptera > Nymphalidae > Hestina > Hestina assimilis. The sequence goes on along the minus strand of CM041740.1, from coordinate 2,859,067 downwards.
TTGGTTGTTATCGTGCTTCCAAGATATTTAAACTTTTCTACTTGCTTAAGCGAGTCTGCGCCGAGCTTTATGTCAACAGGCGGATTCAATGTGTCCATAGCCATAATTTCAGTTTTTTTCACACTGATTTTAAGGCCAAATCGGTGACACGACTCATAGAGACTCGACATAAGTTGTTGTAGACTCTGTGCGGATTCCGCCACAAAACAAAGGTCGTCTGCATACATTATCTCAGTGACAATTTCATGGGAAACTTTGGTGTACGCCTTAAGTCTGGATAAATTGAAAACACCGCCACTGGCGCGAAAACGAATACGAATGCCTTACGAAGATAAAACTTGCAGTGACTCTCGGACTACAACTGCGAAGTAAAGTGCGAAGAGAGTTGGCGCCAGTACGCATCCTTGCTTAACACCACAACTGACACCAAAACAACTCGAAAGTTTGCCATTTACACTGACGCAGCATTGCATATCATCATGCAGGAGTCGAACCAGTCTTACAAATTTTTCTGTACATCCCAGTTTCGCCAACACTATCCACAGAGCTTCACGAGGGACACTGTCAAAGGCTTTTTCTAGGTCAACGAAGCATACGTACAGAGGTTGGCCTTGTTCTCTACTTTTCTCCTGGAGTTGTCGTATGGCGAAAATAGTTTCGCAGGTGCCTCGGTCAGGTCGGAAGCCAAATTGTGTTTCTGGCAGAATGTTTTCAGAAAGTATCACTAGGCGATTAAGTAGCACTCGAGCAAAGACTTTACCTGGTGAAGACAACAGAGAAATACCTCTGTACGAGTTGCAGTCGGACCGGTCACCCTTGTTTTTGTACAGGGAGCAGATTCGAGATACTCTAAAAGCAGTAGGCACCTTCTCGTCTTCCCACATGCGTATAAACAGCTTCCATATTACTGCATGCAACTCGTCACCACCGTATTTAAGGAGCTCACCAGGAACATTGTCAATGCCGGTCGCCTTTTTGTTTTTAATTTGCTTCAAAGCAGTTATTATCTCCTCCAAAGTCAGTGGATCATCCAGTTTGTGAAAGATAGGGAGAGATGCCATGGAGCTTATGTACTGCATATCTACAGCTCGATCAATATGGAGCAGGTTGTTAAAGTGCTCTCCCCAGCGATTTAGTATATCCAGCTTGTTAGTAAGCAGCTTCGTCCCATCTGGAGTCCTTAAAGGCACATTTTTGTGGTATGGGATATAAACAAGCTTGCGAATCTCCTCGTAAAATGCACCCAACTGATTGGAGTCCGACAGCCACTGAATATGTGCGGCCTTATCTTTCTACCATTTGTTCTTTACTTTCCGCACAACTCTTCTCAATTCAATGGCACTGCGTTTTACGAATTCAGTCTGAATACCATGGTTTAGGTGTAGAAGTTCTCGGTGCCTCCGGATAGACTCGGTTAGCATTTCGTCATTCTCATCAAACCAGTCCTCAAATCTATTGTGCTTTATATCCAATGTCTTTGAGGCGATATTAATTAAGTTTTCCGAGAGCGTTTCCCAATTAACAAGAGGATCACAATTGTCAGTACTCAGAATTCTTATCATGTCGTTGACCTCCCGGATATATGTAGTCTGTGTCTCTGATTGGAGTCGATCTAAGTTTATCCGCTTAGGTTTCTCACTTCGAGATCTGCGAGGAGGATGAAGGCAAAGCTTAAGCTTAGTCACTACCAATCTGTGATCGCTCCAGCAGTAGGCACCTCGCATAGCACGGGTAATTTGTACCTGCGAGATATCTCTCTGTCTAATAACGGCATAATCGAGCAAATGCCAGTGATTTGACCGAGGGTGCATCCAAGTTGTTTTATACTTACCAGGAAGTCTACATTGTGTTGGTAATAGCCAGTTCGAATTGGGCACATAGAGACAATAAAAGTTTACCGCTACTATTCATACTACCCAACCCATGTCTTCCCAAAACCTTGGGCCAAGCTTCGAAGTCACGCCCGACTCTTGCGTTGAAATCTCCTAGCAGAAGTATCTGGTCTCTAGGTCGTATACCAGTCGGAAGGCGTGTAATTTCTTCATAAAATTTGTCTTTCACTTCCTCAGTTGTATCCATTGTCGGTGCGTAGGGCACTCACAATAGTCAGGTGGTTGTCATTATCTAGATGAAGACGCAAAGAGGTTACGCGGTCCGAGATATGCACAGGACACTCCTCCAACTTCTTAGCAATGCTTGTTTTTATCGCAAAGCCGACACCGGATCGTCTAGGCTCAGTGGCAGGAGTACCCTTCCAGTAGAAACAGTACCCACTGCCATGCTCTACCAATTCCCCCTCGTCAGCCAAATGTGTCTCACTTAAGGCAGCAATATCTACATTGTAACGTCGGAGTTCATGGGCTACTATGGCGGTTTTCCGTTCCGGACAGAGACTTCCATCGCGATCAAGGAGGGTTTGTACATTCCAAGCCCCAAACGTCATTATTCGAAATTTTACTGTTTTATTTTTATTTATTTGCTTCTTTCGACCACGTATTAGATGATGCAGAAGCAGCCGTGGTTACTACTTCCAAATAGAGTGGGCTAAGCATTTGTTTAGGACAGCTTTGCTTGCAGACGCACTGCATGTTTCTACTCCATCTCATATCAGGGAGGTATTTCGGGTGAAAGCCGCTGCGGAAAAAGCTAAACTCTGTAAGGGGTGCAATTATTCATGACACACACACTTGGGCCATATAGCATTAGTGCTAAGCAATTTCTAAAATTGCTTCCCCAAGTAAGAGGATACCATTTTTGTTCATTTTTACCCAAAGAAGCAGGATTGCGATTCAGCGGAAAAGTGCATGATTTGCATTATTGCTGCTATTTACCGTGGACATGATTTATATCATGATAATAATTACTTATATTTAAATACTACTTACTTTAGAATTGCAAATATTTTTGATAGAGAAAGGGAGGCGATAAAAAGAGAATAAGAAGAAAAGAAAAGAAATTTTGAGCCTCCGATACTTTACTAATCAAACGAAACGCATTAATCATTTTGTTATTTTACGCCATCATTCTACGAGAATTGGCGTTTTAATCTAAAACCTCCAGTTTCGAACCGATAATAAGCTTTTAAATGATATAATAGGCTTTGAACTAACGATTAAATAAGCCTGTAGCACCTACTACCATTACATGTATGAAAAATCCCTAATTTTTAACAATATTACCACTTTTGTAAATCAACCATTTCCAAATTTTTAAGTGTAACGTTGAACTTTGTGTAATTTTGACTTTTCTACATATGAAAGCAAATAAAAAGAGTGTTATTTACAAGCGAGCGTGAACTCTAGGTAAACGATTTATGTTATTAGCATCAGGGCATGAGACGTCTCTGACCTTTTAGCATTTCTATGTCTTGTTCATTTCAATATCTCCGATCGGCGCCGCCTGCGTCTGTGCCTGCGCAGACTCCACGCTGTTTTCCTTTTGTACAAGCTTGTTCATGTTACCTTACTTTGTATTTGCGTTTACTTGTATGATAATGTCATTTTTAATTAACGATCGAGTAATTTTGAAATGCATATATTTTGGTTCAATAGGTTTACTGAAATCAGAAATCATGAATTTTCTTTAATTGTATTTTTGTTTATGTTTTGGGTAAGTTTCTTCTTTTTCTCCTACTAATTTTTAACTGAGCTCGAAAAGCACGGACGCTCAGTTACATAGCACTATATGATATAAATCTTAGAGTGCCTAATGGTTTACCGATAGTTTACAAAACACTAAGCTCATCTGGTTTTGGGGGGCCCCTTTGGTTTGAACGGTTATTAGAATCAAGTTTAAATACGAAAGAGTTACATGTTAGATAAGTGTTGTATTATTATTATGTTCATTTATTATTATTCCACTAATAATATACCCTGCTCGTCTGCTTAGTAGTTCTAAGTAAAGAAGCTTGGGACAGCATCATAGTGAAGCAATCATGAAGTCACAAAATTGTTATATATTTTATGTTATAAAATGCTCAAAGCATAGTTAAAATGCATAAACTAAGAAATTATGAAAACTGGTCATAACTCAAAAATTGATTTTTATTATATACCTATAGTAGTATAAAACTGTAAGAGATGTCACGACAAACTATTTAATATTATAAAATTAAGATCGAATATTTTACAGGTCTGTTCGTCTTCTACAGTAATAAAATAATGCAAGAACTACTAAAGCGTTCTATAAAATGCAATTATTACTGATTGATAGCTTAGCTATCCAACCTAATTTAGTAACATTTCAATCACAATAACCATAGATACAGATCGATTCTACCACCGATTCTACCACCCGTATAAATCCCACGTAGATGAAGACGTGGACCAATAACTTGTATTATTCCTAAAAACGATATCACAAATAACAAAAACCTGTTATTCTAATTAGTTCGTAGTAAATTTTCGAACGGTTTTTTCTCGTTTACAGATAATCCAGCACTCACTTTTTATCTTAATGCCTTGAAAAATTATTTAGTCGTATACTAAAGTTATAATGATTGTTATCTCAAGAGCTCTTTCCTATTTAGATAATTATTGTTACAGAATTGATATTATGTATAGGCTTTTTGATTATATGAAAACATCGATTACCGTAATGCCTTGAAACTCGTATCTTTTCTTTCGCTTTTCATTTGGGTGGTTTGTTCTGTTATGGGGTGGAATGGAGTGTGGTGGGTGGGTGAGTTCGTGTGTTGAGTGGGATAGAGTGAGAGTGGATAGAAGCAGAGCGCAGTCTAGATGCATATTTATTATAATTTTATTTTAATGGATGTACGCATTTTTGTTTGTAAAACAACAGTTTTTGTTTCATTTTTTTTTATGTAAGAGGGGGCAAACGGGCAGGAGACTCACCTGATGTTAAGCGATCACCGCCGCCCATGAACATCTGCAACACCAGAAGGCATGCAGGCGCGTTGCCGACCTTTAAGGAAAGAATACGCTCTTCTCTTGAAGGTCCCCAAGTCGTATCGGTTGGGGAAGACCGCCGGCGGAAGTTGATTCCACAGAGTGGTTGTGCGAGGAAGAAAATGTCTTCTAAATCGTGCTGTTGTGGATTTCCAGACATCGAGGTGGTATGGATGGAATTAAACAATATGAAAATTTCCTGAAGATTAATAAGTAAGTTTAATAAAAATGACCCTGGCTAAGTACATATTTATAAAAATAAATAAAAATACAACGTTTCGTAAAATTCCATACAACCATTTGCAATGCCAATCCATTCATATCAACCTTTCACAAATATGCAAATCTCTATAGTCTAACCGAATTTCACTATTTTTAAATTTAAAGTTTATTATAGCAATGCACAGCTCCGCTCGCATTAATATATTTTTTTGATAATCCCACGAAATTCCAACATTTATCTGGGATAAAAAATAAACTATGTTTTAAGCCATATAATAAGCTGTGTGTAAAAAAAATTCATCCATCCAAACTTTCACATTCATAATATTAGTTATAATATAGATTCTCCAAATGAAATTTGCAAAATTTTCCCCAAGCAATTATGTAGGATTGCAACCCGAAAGGCCAACCATTAGACATGTTTACAAAGTTAGTCAGACTAAAACAAGCCTTCGTAAAACACGACAAACAAGTTCTTTACTTATACTAAAATGATAAATTATAGAGAGCTCTTAAGTCATCTATATTTACAGCTACCTCTAATTATGCGATACTATAAAGTTAAACGACGCTCATTATCTACTACATATTATAAATATAAAATATAAATGGACATAAAGTTTATATGTTTATTAGTAATTTAACTAACTTTATAAACACTTTAGAAGACAGACATTCTAACAATATATTTATTATTAATTGTCTGTGCGAAGTTTTACCACAGATTCACTCCTTATACATATAATAACATTTTAGTATCTGTTTGTTATTCTAAAATTAACAGTTTTTTACAAAAAGCAAATAATAATAATATATGGTACTTTAACTAAAAACATTTTTTTGTTTGTCTGTATGTTTGTTAATCTCGGGTTGTAATGTAAACGGCTAGACAGATTTTAATGGGACTTTCACTGGCAGATAGCTGATGTTATAAGGAATAACTTAGGCTACTTTTATTTTGGAAAAAGAATTAAGGTTCCGTGCGATAAAGAAAAATCAGTACACCACGCGAGTGGAGTCACTTAGTTTTCTTTGTTAGATTGTCTCTGTATTTATATATTTTTTTTTATGTTAGAAGTTGGCAAACAAGCATACGGCCCACCTGATGGTAAGTGGCTGCCGCAGCCTATGAGCGCTTGCAGCACCATTAGTAGGTGCCACTCGCGCGTTGCCAACCTCGAGATATTAGTTCTTAAATCTCGTTCGCCCAGTAATTTCACTAGCGTACAATGCCCTTCAAATCAGAACACAGTAGTGCCTAAGCACTACTATTTGGCGGCAGAATATTGGACACTGCGGTGGTACCTACCTAGCCGGCCTCTTGCAACAAAAGACCTACCACCAGTGTGACTGATTGCACTGGTGGAATAATCTCTGTTGTGACAGAGGTTATCCCAACAGCGGGCGATGGGGTCGTCACATCCCGACGCCTGTGAATAAAAAATAAAAATATTAATAGTTTTATTTTTTAAACGGAACAGACAGAAAAAATTTAGAATTATTTTAAATATATAAAAGAAAACTTGTCGCGGGACGCATGGTAGGAACCAAATTTAAATTTTTACACTTAATTTCTCACCATCGTTTCACTTTATATCACACCCAAATGGTGGTACAAATGAAATTTTAGTTTTATTAAATTTTAAAAAGTAAAAATTTTCTTTTAGGAATTTCTAATACCAATCAATTTATTTTTATTTGAGAATTTATTAAAAAATCCTTTTCAAGACCTGTATTTAACTACTACTTGTAAAGAAACAGTTTAAATGTTACGTAAAACCTACGCTTTTGCAATTCACCTTGACACAAAACTGGTTCAACATTCAGAGCACAGGTGTCAGTGACAGACATCACAGTCTTTTACAAAAATTAATATAATCAATAAATTATTAAATGCATAAATTACCACCCTTTATTTTATAGGTACTTTAATTTGACATCCAAAAAATCACCACATGATTTTTTTATGTGAGAGGGGCAAACGGGCAGGAGGCAACACCAGAAGGCATGCAGGTGTGTTGCTGACCTTTAAGTAAAGAATACGCTATTCTCTGGAAGGTTCCCAAGTCAATCAAACTTTTAAGGCTTTCTAAGACCGTCTGGTGAAGCTATCGAGACCACTAGGCCCAAAAGTAATCGACAGACAAAAATAAAATACTTTCTACGAAACCGGCAACCAAACACCACAATTCTTCGATCCTATGATGCTCTTAAGTACTGTCAACAAACCATATAGAAAAAATGCCCAAGACTCGCTGTTTCCTTCTTAAATTAAACAACAACGAAACGAAGCTAGTCACAAGCTTACAACATAACCGAATGAAGTTAGCGTGTGACTAACTTCTATTCGTTGCGTTGGTGTTGACCAACATTTGTATTAGTCATCTAAACTCAACAATTTACCCGATCCGAAAAATATCAGGAAAAAGAAACAATGCAATGCCAAATCCTGAGTCAAAAGACCAAACTAAGCCAAACAGGTAAAAAAATTAAAACTAAAACAGAAATAAAGAAAAAAAAAAAAAAAATTTATTTGAGACAAGCACGCACATACTTAATAAAAGAAAAGACAAAAAAAAAGACAATTAAACTTAACTATAACTGACAAAGCTAATATTAACATAACTGAATTTGTAAGTACAATAGCTATCCACATAAGAAAAATACTATACAACGCTATTTATTTTAAACAAAATGTTGCAATCGAGATATGTAAAATAACTTGCAATAGAAAACTATTCAATTTTACGCGAAAGATTAAAAGAGTAATAAAACTCAAGTACTTGGTTAATACGATTAACGCATAGCAAAAACATAATACTTAGAAAGGCCTCGTAAAATCCATGTAATTACTCTTTAAGCTGAACGCCGCGAAAGCACCGACTATAAATCTTCTATAATTATTATTATGCTTCTCTTCACGACCTTCAGTAATAGAAAACACTATGAGTGTATTATTTAGATATAATCTCTTAAGCCTGCGGTTAAAATTATCTCCGCAAACAAAAGGTGGGATGAAACTTTGGGATGATCTCGTGTCGTATTTACGATATGTGGAATAATAAAGAAAAGACCTGGGAACCTTCAAAAGAGACACAGAGAGAGAGAGTTGCGCAGCCGGCTGCAGACTTACATGCTCGTATGCTCATTTGCTTGTAGTAGGCTCGATACACACACGCACATACACACACACACACACATACAGCATATGGCATTTCGTTACGTGACAATTTCTATTAAATCGCACTATCCATAAGACGCATTAGGGAACTTCGTTCTAATATATACACACGTAACTGCCTCAAATAATTTCGCTATCTGTATCAACTGTCAAAAAATTCTTGTAACAATCGCAGTTGAGTAGCACTTAAAGAAATGTCAAAATTACACTTGAAACATTCAAATGAGAACGCGTTCGGAATATGATCGTATCTTAAATCTTAAAAATTGTTGCTCATTAGGCGAACGTATCGTTTAGCATATAAAGAAAAACGCAGTCTAGTTTAGAACTTCCACATTTTTTGAAGTCGTTGGAAAAGATTTCTTCAAAAGAATAGAGCAATTAATAATATATTATAGGATGCTTGCGTGTCGTGTAATGAATAGTCAAACCTCAAGTTATTGATTATCTATATAGGTCTCGATTGTTATCAAGATAATAGCCACCAAGATAATGAGAAAGTTCATATAAAAATACATTTTCAATGGATATAGCGATGAATGTATCCATTCTATGTTTGTATACTCTATACTTGCAATGCTTAAGAGAAGTTTTTGAAGATATAATAATTTTGGATTGAATTTATATAAGAAAACCTTGTTAAGGTATGCAACGTACCTCACCTCGCATCTTCAATAGCTTAGTCGATAGTAGATTCAATTATAACTTATAAATTGAAGTTCGAACTTCGAGTGCATGGTTTAGACTTGACGCAAAAAGTGAATCTCGTCAGCGAACTCCTTACCAGCAATAGTTTTCCCAACTTCTATATCTATACTGGCATCTGCCCGCGACTTTATCCTCGGCTATACGCTGGCTAACCTCGAAACGCGGCTGACGAACAGTCACTTCACGAATTTTTCACCAACATGCGGTGGTAGCTAAACAAATGGGCCTTTTAAGCCCGATCACCAGCATATACATGTCTTAGAATTTCGTCTACGACATGTAGGTTTCCTCACGATGTTTTCCTTCACCGTTAAGCACGACATAAATTTGAAACACATATAAGGCCTTGAAACCATAAAAATGTATGTGTAATAAATTAATAATGATATATTCACATGAACATCATGATAACTCACAAAATGGACCGTTTTTTTTTTTTTTTTTTATACCACGATGGTGGCAAACAAGCGTACGGCCTGCCTGATGGTAAGCGGTCACCGTAGCCTATGGACGCCTGCAACCCCAGAGGTATCGCATGCGTGTTGCCGACCCCTTAAAAACTTTTTCAACCTTCCCTTGAAGAAACCCATACTGTAGCGTGTTGGGAAAACCTCAGCAGGGAGATCATTCCACAGCCGGAGGGTTCGCGGAAGGAAATTCCTTTGGAACCGCACTGTTAAATGACCAACTAATCATAACTATATACTTTCATAGAGAGATTTTCATAGAGAGATTTAAAGTCTTTTAGCAAAAATAGCGATGTACATTCCATTAACATTAGAAACAAAAATAAACTTTGTATTCCTAGCTTTCGTCAGCGTAAAGTCAGTAATTCTTTTAAGGGGCTAGGTATTCGCATTTTCAACAAAATTCCAGATTGCTTATTGGAACTGGCAACAAGCAAGTTCCAAATGTACATAAAAAATAAACTTATCAATAAAGGCTATAATTCGTTAGAGGAATATTTTTCCGATAAAAATGCTTGGGACTCTTAATATTGCTGGATCTCATTCAAGAACCATATTGCATATTTGAAAAGAGTAACTGTAGAGTTTCTTGTCGGTTCTTCTCGATAGAATCAACCTTCCGAACCGTCGGTAGCGTTTGACTATTCAAAAGTACTTTTTAAAAGTCTACTGGAATAAAAATAATTTTGATTTTGATTTTGAGAGTCTCTTCGATTAATAGTTGAATTCAAAACCACCATCCCAATTTTCAACCGATTTTAAAAAAGGTCTCAATTTTCAACCGATTTTAAAAAAAGTCTCTAAATTGGACTGTATTCTTTTTATGTTCGTTACCTGACAACTTTCGACTGGGTTAACGGATTTCAATTTGGTCTGACAATGGCATCCATGAGAAAACCATATAAGTCTTAAATTTGAAGAACTATCATCATCATATCAGCCGAAAGACGTCCACTGCTGGACAAAGGCCTCCCCCAAAGAGTGCCACAATGACCGGTCCTGCGCCACCCGCATCTCTCATTCGTAACTAAAAAGTAAAAAATAAAATACTTTTTAGAAGGCTAAGTAAAACATCGCCACATATGGCACCGACTTCTGTTGTACAAAATTTTTTTTTTTTTTTTTCTAGTTTTTAATTCGATATTTTTCGTTGCTAAAAAGTCTTGGAAAATAATCAATAAAATATTTTCTTTAAGGAAAATTTCGTTTAATTTTCGTTTCATTTTAACAATTTTTTTATTTAATATTTGTTACTGAGATTCGCACTTAGACTCTATATTATTCTAGCAGTATAGATATTTGTTGCTACATATCATAATATTAGCGTTACAGTATTTACAATAACTAGTTACTATAATTATGTTACTAATGTATGTCATATACAGGCTAATTCACTGCCTCCCTTGAATATAACGCAATTGCAAACGTATTTAATAATTTTATATCGTACTCAATTGGAAAAGTTTTCGTTCCTCGCTGTCCTAATTGAAATTCCAAGAGAACTGCCGGAGTAAATCATCCAATACTTGAATAAATGCAAACAAATTCTACGTAGTTTCCAATTGAAACTGTTCAACTTCGTGTCTGACTTCCCACAAACAGCAAGGTTTACGAAATCGAGCAATATTTTTTGTCCAATTTATGTAGGTATATTTTAATTCATACTTTTAGGATCCTACCCAAAGGGTTAAACGGGACCATATTACTAAGAGTACACTGTCCTTCCGTCCGTTTGTGTATCTGTCTGTGGCCAAAGTGTATCTCATGAACCGTGATTGAAAGTTGAAGTTTCACAGATGATGTTTTTCTGTTGCCACTATAATAACAAAAATGTATTTGTAACATTGTTATTGTACGACGTTGGTGCGCGGCGGTAGCGAACTTGCCTTAAGCGCCACAGGTCGCGGGTTTGATTCCCGCTCGGAGCAGATGATTGTACTGATTATACAAATATATTTTTCGGTCTGGGTGTGTTTGTCCTTGTCATTGTATGTTTGCAGACCCCCGACACAGGATATGACTATCCTAATGGGGGTTGTTGAGTGTGTGGCGTTTATTATTATTATATATTCATTTTAACTTTCTGAACTCCTGCTTCACATAAGAAGGGGTACAAATATTTCTCTTCGCAAAGTTTCCTAAACAAAAATAATAATGATGGGTGTTCACACTATTAATTAAAACTCTTGTATTTCCTTTTTCTTTATTTACTGGGTAACTTGTACAATCTTATAATCACAAAAACTAATATATTAAATTTCTAGTTACATATTTCGTATTACATTTTTTTTCATTGTGTCAATAGTGTCAATTTATTAAAAATAATTCTATAATATTAGCTTATGACAATTAACATATAAAAACTCTAAACAATGGGTATATGTTGATTATTTTACAGACTTTAAACTCTGACCTTTGTAATTCTAGTGAGTAGGGACAATATAAACCGTAACACACCAAACAACTCTCAGCTGAAATCATACACTATACAGTTTTCCAAGAAAGTGACTCAAAGCTAAATAAATATCCAAGAAATTTTCAAATTCAAATGAAACACAGAACAGACCATATATTTTATTCGGCAGTGTAAAGAAAGCGTTTACACAGGTGAAAAGGTCCAACCGTGTGTTAATTTTACATTACTGTGTTTATTTCAGATTAAGGAGCGCTTGTGAATTTTTATTTAGCTAGACCACATAAAAAAGGATCAATTTAATTTTTGAGTTTATTTTTTAAGTAAACTCGCTATTCGTCAAACTATTTTGAAAATGCTTTTTTTCAATGGAACTTGTTTTACACACTCTTACATAAAACGCTTTCTTCATTTTAGCAGAGTCCACTATTCTAATCCAGAATTACCAAAATTATATTTTTTTATGTTATTAATTTGGCAAGCAAGCATACGGCCCACCTGATGCTAAACGGTTGCTGTAGCCTATGAGCGGTTGCAACACCTTTAGTAGGTGTCACTCACGCGTTGCCAACCTCAAGACATTGGTTCTTAAATCTCCTTTGCCTTTATTTCACTAGTCTACAGTGCCTTTCAAACCGAAACAGAAAAAAATACAAAAATATAATTAAAATATCATTTTGTAAAGCACTATAAATGTAATATAAAATACAATAAAAATAATCATTACGACAACCAATTACCATCAGGTGGGCCGAATGCTTGCTTACTAACTTAGACGCCTAAAAAATTGTTTATATTTTATATAAATTATAATGAATGAGTGCAGTATTTTTTCAAGAGGAATTTTCTTTACATATTTCCCAGACGCTTTAACAAGGTTTTCCGTAAGTATGATTAAAATAGAATTTTACTGAATACTTACTGTAATACTGTAGAGAGCGGATTGCAAGAGCTATTTGGACAGGATTAAACGGAAATGCTCAGACGATAGATTACGTAGATTTTGACAAACCACGTTCAATTTCGAACATAATCTCTAATAACTTTTTCGTTTAATTTATTTATGACTAGCTTCTGCCAGCGGCTTCGCTCGCGTGAATATCGATTTTAATATAAACCCTTCGGGGGTGGAATTTAAGAAAACCGTTATTTACATGTTATGTTCATCTCCAATTTTAACTTTAAAGAAGTTTCATACTTTCTACGCTTTTTTCACCCCTTTAAGAGTTGAATTTCGAAACAACCTTTCTTAGTGCGTGTTTACATTTATTGTGCCGGTCTCATGTGCCACCGACTAACTGTAGCATCAATTCCTTCGCGAACGAAGAAGTTTTGGTAATTCATTTCTTTGTCGTACTTCAAAAAAAATGGAACTCATTGCTGGCTCACGTGTTCCCCTGTTCTATAATCTGGACTCCAGGACGAGGCGTGAAGAGGCATCTTGCGGGTAGGCAGAGTGAGGGTGGCTAGCGCGATTGCATTCCACAACTGTGTTAGCCGTCTTCGCGTTTGGACTTTACTTCCACTTACCATCAGGTTGAATAGAGTTATCTGTCACTTCACTTTTTAAATAAAAAATAATAACAATAAAAAAAGTCTTCAATACGAAATATTTTTTGGAAATGAATTAATATAAAGGTATCGATAATATGGTCTGATTTTGATCGGCATTTCTATCAACTTTTAAAATGTAAAACAGTAGTTATAGTAACATAACCGACGACGTTGTGGCGTAGCGGTAGCGAACCTGCCTTAAAACGCCACAGGTCGCGGGTTCGATTCCCGCTCGGAGAATAATATGTTTGTATTGACCATGCAAGCATATTTTCCGGTCTGGGTGTATTTGTCCTTGTCATTGTGAATGTTTCCGGACCCCCGACACAGGATATTACTATCCTAATGGGGGCCGTTGAGTGTGCAGCGTTTATTTATTTATTTTATTTTATTTATTTATTTATATAACTACAATAGTTAGATATGATCTCGGAAAGTTTCTTGTAGATATTGATATGTTTTTTGTTCCACTCGTATAATCAATGCTTTCCACAGCGCATGCGATTAAAGACATTTTATGGCAAATTTTATACAACTGGACTGGTTTTAATATCTATATTTACGGATTTCTATTTTATTATATTCAGTATATATTACAGTTTGTAAGGTAGGATATTAGGAGACGAGTGAAAAGACTGAATGCTTGCTTGCACATGACTGCACTTTATTATAATGGTGAGACGCTCATAGCCGAGTGCACCCGCTGTTCGGTAAACGATCAGTAGGTTAAGCAACTTTAGGCGCGGTTAGTCACTAGATGGGTGATCGCATAGTGGTATTTCAACCGAGCGTCTCCGTGCTTCGGAGGGCACGTTAAAAGTCGGTCCCGGCTGTTGACAATTAGACAACAGGCGATAAGTCAAGTCAGAGGCCTACGGGCGACCTGAACAACTCTGATACTAGGTTGACCACTAACCAATCGATAAGAAGAACATTATAATGGTTAATACGGTTTATAGATCATTACATATACTAATACATAAACTTGTACTGCTACAAGTTATAATAAAAGAAATAATGTTTGTCTTAAACATTATATTACTTTAGGTGTTCAATAAACACCTAAAGTAATTTCTAAAATTCATTAAGGAGGCCACATAATTTAAACTGTTATTAATTATATTATTCTTTGCTAATTCAACTAGTTTAATAATTATACTAAAAGGGACCTTGATATCACCTTGTGCGTGATAGCTTGTCAAATAAGAAGTAGATATTAAAGTTTTGATAGTACTGCTGCTAAAACATAATATTTTAAACGACTTTTAATTTTAAAGAAGGAGACCCTTAACTCTTAAAAAGAAAATCACTATCAAATATCGAAAAAAAAAATCTAAATTATAATTAAAATAATATTTTAAAAAGCAGTATACATGTAATATAAAATAACATAAACATGAAAATATAAATTTTAATTAAATAAAATAATAAATGTTTTTTAAATCCCGACTAATAATAAAAATACGCAGGTATTAATTATCTGTGGCGTGTAAAGCAACAGACGCCGTGGTCTTTCATTTATGACCTGAATTCTGCTCCCATGAGCGGTTTTTTTCTCGATACTTTACTACTCGCTTGTAGTGATGGGCAAGTGAAAAAATTATAGTCGATACTTTAAAATTGTACTGATTATTGACGATTAAAAAATATTGATATGTCGACAAAGGTAAAAGGTTGTTTGGTGACCTTTTTTACAAAAATATACTACTATATATATAACTAGTCCGTGGATTTGTAGTTAGTGCTAAAAAATATATCGAATTCGATACTCAAAAACAATATACCGATTTTCGGAGATGCTGACCGATTCTGAGGCCTACCCGATATCCACACAAAATTTCATAAAAATCGGTCGAACCGGTCGAGGAGTTCAGTAACAAAACCGCGACACGACAATTTTATATTACATATATTACTTACTATGAAAACGATCGATATTTTGGTATATCGATTATTTTAAGCCAAGCCCCCTTTACTACTCGGCTGACCTCCGGCGTGTAAAAAACGAAACAAACCGAACGGACCACGCCCGACTAAAGCAGCTTAACCCTTTTTTATTTACGTCAAAACACTTCAATATTTTATATAATTATAAAAGTTTATATTATATAATTATATTCTTTGCTTTTATAACAATGTGGTTTTTTAATTTACAAGACAATTACCTGGAAAATACGCAATATTTTATTAGACATTTAAGATTATGTTTTATAATAGAATAAGTTTAGCATGAGACTGATTTCGAGGTGTCTATAGTAAGTCTATGTATCATGCAAAAGAAAAAAAACAATTAAGAAAAAGTTGTTCGTATTTTTCGTATTCATGATGGTAACTATAACCAATTTGAAAAGACAATATTTAAAAAAAATATATATTCAGTGGTTCCAATATATATTAGCATGGAATACATACACTTTAAAAAGATGTAAAAAAAAATTAAATGCCTATCGGTAAATGCTTACAAGCTTACCGAAGATTCGAAACTTGCAAGTCCAGTGCGCAAGCGCATGGCAACAGACTGGCTGGGAGGTGAAGGGGGGAGGCGTGACTCTGTTACTCACGAGATTACTACAAGAGTATAATGAAATAGGAATTACACTGTCTGGTAACCCGGTTTCATTAAAATTTTCAACAGACATTACTATTATAAAACGAATTTCTTCGAGACGCCTTAAAATTAAGTTTAAGTAAAAAAGCTAAATTTTATTGTAATAGGTAGGCTAAAGATAGCCTTTATCAATTTCATCCACCATTTCTGTAGGCTAAAGTTGGTTAATGTTATGAACAATGCTTTTAATCACTTTACTAGATAACACAATAAATTGCACAGCAGTTTAACTACTGCGTCAAATTTCAACGAATCGTCTTTTATGTGGTACGACGATGGTTTTGCTGCATGAAGAATATTGAAGTAACCGC
This sequence comes from Hestina assimilis, assembly GCA_023373885.1. Taxonomy (NCBI): domain Eukaryota; kingdom Metazoa; phylum Arthropoda; class Insecta; order Lepidoptera; family Nymphalidae; genus Hestina; species Hestina assimilis. The sequence continues at coordinate 2,842,696 of CM041740.1, read as the reverse complement.
CGCGCTACCATCAACGTGACGCTTGGTTAGAATGACAGATTGTCAATTATTGTCATTTTAATCCAACGTAATAAATAGGTACTACATAATATATAGACAATTTTAACCACGTACCCCTTGACCAAGGTTAAATTAAATTTTACCTGTGTGTTACATGCCAATTTTCTTTCTATACTTAGGTTCAATCTCAGTTTATGCAAATGTAATCCCTTATAAGAAATCCTGCTCAAGATTTTCTCATATTTCAAAATTAGATAAATAATAATTATTAAATAAAACATGTACCTTATACCTTCCGGCTTATAAATAAAGTTGTATAGAGGTAATAACATAATCGTTTATCAGCATTTTTTATGATAATTTAAAGTGTTTATTTCTATTTAAAAATAGCATCCTATATTTATAAGAATGCACAAAAATACGTAAGTATGTAATGCGTTGTAGTCGGGAAGGCGGCGGCGTCTGCAGGCAGGGCGCGCCTACCTGCAGACGCTCCCCAAAACGAACAAGAGCTCGCATTCCTGGCCGTGCTCTGCGCCCGCGCACCTTCGCCATAGGGCTGCCTGCTACTTTTTAACTATTATTATTTTCATTGACATTGTAACAAAATCCTTAAGAATTAAACCCCTCTTCAACAGTATAAAACAGAATACACAAATAAATAGCAAATGGAATAATCACAATCAGCTCGTAGATAATGGTAGTTCTTGATTAGCATTAAGTCATTTTTTTAAAAGCAGAACAATAAAAACGAAAACAAAAACATAAAGGAAGTCTTTCTATATCTATACTATATTATTTTATTATATTAATATTATAAAGATGAAGTGTTTGGTTTTTGGTTGAAAGTGCTGAAAGTCTCGAGAAACTTCTAGTAGGTCGGATTTGATAAATTCTTTTTTGATTTGATAGCACATTTCTCTACAATGGCTATATTATATAAAATGTTGGTTTTTCGTACGATTTATTGTCATCATAAGGTAAACATACTATTTCATACGTACTCTAAAAAATGTAATTATTTTAATCAATTACGAGTATATGTTACAAACAATGTAAAATAAAAAATATTTTAAAACAGGTATGAATAATATAGGTAGCTCATGCTGTGGTAGATAAAGTTCGGAAGAATAACAAAATAACTACTACTAATAAATAAAAATAATAAACGCAGACACTAAACGGCCCCCATTAGAATAGTTATAGCCTGTGTCTGGGTTCCGAAAAAATACACAACGACGAGGTCAAACATAGAAAATATGCCTGTATGGTCAATACAAACATCTGCTTCGAGCGGGAATCATACCCGCAAGCTGTGGTGCATAAGGCTGGTTCGCCACCGCTGCCCCAAGACGTCGCCAGTTAAATATTAGTAAATATTATTGAATCGTAATATATTTAAAAAAATTAAATAATAAAAACCACCGCTAGTGACAACCATAGACATCCCTCACATTCCCGACACAACGCGGACCTGTTGCTGCCCGCCGCCGCGCAACTATAAATAATTCAAAACGAACGATTAATTCGTGCCCGATACTGATTCATCTGTCAATTAATGCGTAGGACGGGAAAGATATTAAAGGGGTACTAGATCTCATCTTACTAGGTCTGGGTGGCCCGGAAAAGTTGGATGTATTTAGCTTATAGAGTCAGTAAGTCCTTTAGTGACAAGCAAGCGATACAGCTGGGCTGATAGTTAACGCTTACTTCGCCAGGATTACGTGGTGCCAGTTGAAGGTTTGGACGGAAGGGACGGAAGGACAAAGGGCCCAGTTTGGATCTTAACTTTTTATAAACGTTTCATTCATTATAAATGGTTTTACCATATCTAAAACTGATGACAAAACTTAAAATTAAAAGAGTTGGTCCCAAGAACGAAATAAAATCGACCGCAATAATAAGTTGGTAATTTCATAGTAATCATTAAAAATAATATGGAAACACAAAATTATGAGAAAAATTATGTATCTCTAAAATTTGTAGACGTATGTTCTTTAAAATTATGGTTGAAAGATACATATAAATGTTATAGTAATTCGGTTATAAATCTCGCCCAGTAATGTAACTCTGAATCACCTCCCTACAATAAACATATAACCGAAAACATTATGGTTTTACTCAAAAGCCGCAGTGGGAATAAAGATAAAAATACCAATTTTAAAGTGAACCTTATACACATATATGACCCAGGGGTTAACTCAGAACATCGCGCATGAAACACAGTCATGTAAGAACTATGTTAATGTGAATATGGATTTCTATTATAAAGAGAAGCCGGCTAGGTAAATACCACCGCAGCGTCAAATATTCTACTACCAAACAGTACTACTTAGGTATTACTGTATTCCGGTTTGAAGGGCACTTTAGGCTAGTGAAATTACTGGGCACAGAAGATTCAAGTATCAATATCTCCAGGCGTGAGTGGCACGTACTAATGGTGTTACGCGCGCTCATAGGCTACAGCAACCGCTTACCATCAGGTGGGCCCGTATGCTTGCTAGCCAACTTGTAACAAAAAAAAATCTGAATTCATAGTTTATATAATATACAGGCTAAATGCGCGCGTGACTCCGCTCGCGTTGTGTACCGTTTTTCATTGTTATATGGAACCGTAATTCTTTTTCTAACATAAAAATAGCCTAAGTTACTCCTTATAACATTAACTATCTGCCAGTGAAAGTCCCATTAAAATTGGTGTAGCCGTTTTAGTGGTTACCTGAACAAACCGACAGACAGAAAAAATTATAAAAATTGCTTTTTTATGTACGTACCGTATATACTTTCGTATGCATTTAGTCAAAAGCTTCAATTTTATTTATTTATATTTGATATATAATTTTAAAACCTTTAAATGTGACAAAAATTATTTTATCAGATCAACGTTAACATAAGAATGAAAGCCGTAAACACGTTCTAGTATGAAAACGAAACGATAACGAAAACATAAAATGTATCGAAATCCATATAAATCCACGAAATCCGAATTTATTCTTATAGAAAGAAAACCTTTTTGTGAAGAAATAAAGATATGTCTGATGACTAAACAAACTTAATATTTCGTTTATTTTTTTCGATATTCTAAATTATTAGGTACTTCAATTCGCTCGCTGTTTTTTATTTTTAAAATTATTTTATGCTTACGTCAAAAATATTTCAGAATTCGTATGTTTTACTGTGTTTAATTGACGCAGCCTAACATTATAGGCATAATAAATCTGACAGACTTCGCTGGCTGGATCATCTTGAAAGGATGGACAATGATCGGGCAACTAAAGGCTAGGTATGCTCCTTTAGTTATTGGTAAACCTCCAGTGGGTCGTCCGAGGTCTCGCTGGAGGGATACAGTCGAAGCTGACCTGCATGACCTTCAAGACCATAATTGGCAAGAAGTAGCGCAGAACAGACAAAGCTGATAATCTCTGATTTCGGAGGCCGTGACACACTTCGGGTCACTGAGCCAGCGAAGTAAGTAAGTAATTGACACAGCTTCAGTTAGATGTTAGTCAGAGTACTGTTGCGTTTCTTGCGATGACTGAGAGAGATCTCCGACCCCCTCTGCTCCTTTTTTTTTATGTTAGAAGTTGGCAAACAAGCATACGGCCCACCTGATGGTAAGTGGCTGCCGCAGCCTATGAGCGCTTGCAGCACCAATAGTAGGTGCCACTCGCGCGTTGCCAACCTCGAGATATTAGTTCTTAAATCTCGTTCGCCCAGTAATTTCACTAGAGTACAGTGCCCTTCAAACCGGAACACAGTAGTGCCTAGGCACTACTATTTGGCGGCAGAATATTGGACACTGCGGTGGTACCTACCTAGCCGGCCTCTTGCAACAAAAGACCTACCACCAGTTTCCTTTCCTTTTTCTACTCATCCCTTCTCTTTTCTCGGGTTGGCAACCTAACTTCAAGTATCGCAAGCCTTCCTAAGTTCCAGTGCATTTGGCGTCAATGTGTAATCTAGAAAAACTTGATTTTACTTAAAATAATAATAAAAATTAAGTCTGAAAATGATAAAGCGAAAAAATTGTGACAGACGAAAACTATAGGAATTAGTAATTCCAAAATGTATATAAAAAATATATTTCCATTTTAGTTTTCAGGCGTCGGGATGTGACGACCCCATCGCCCGCTGTTGGGATAACCTCTGTCACAACAGAGATTATTCCACCAGTGCAATCAGTCACACTGGTGGTAGGTCTTTTGTTGCAAGAGGCCGGCTAGGTAGGTACCACCGCAGTGTCCAATATTCTGCCGCCAAATAGTAGTGCTTAGGCACTACTGTGTTCCGGTTTGAAGGGCATTGTACGCTAGTGAAATTACTGGGCGAACGAGATTTAAGAACTAATATCTCGAGGTTGGCAACGCGCGAGTGGCACCTACTAATGGTGCTGCAAGCGTTCATAGGCTGCGGCAGCCACTTACCATCAGGTGGGCCGTATGCTTGTTTGCCAACTTCTAACATAAAAAAAGTTACAAAACCTTATGATACAGATGAGACCTTACCATTTAACGCAAAGAAAATTATTAAAGTAGATTTATAATCATAATAAACGCTACACACTCAACATAATTATGTACTGTGTCGGGGGTCCGGAAACATACACAATGTCAAGGACAAACACTCCCAGACCGGAAAGCACGTCTGTATGATCAATACAAATATCCGCTACAAGCTGAAATCGAACCCGCGCTGCGTCGCTTAAGGTAGATTCGCTTCCGCTGTGCCACAACGTCGTCGTCCCCACAAATCACGAGGTCTAATAAATCATGGAAATCATTAATTCATTTTCTGTTATAATGAATTTCTATAGAAATAGTAATTTCATCAACTTCATTGCATTATGATTATAATTTCCTCATTATTAATAAGAAATGTAATATAAAGCTTTATCCGTCTGTATACATTGAATGCCCTTCATATTATTAATCCATGTCTCGTGAGAGTCAGACACGCCGAGTGCGGTCTTGTTTGGCTTGTAATATTAATTCTATATTATGAATGTGAAAGTAGGCTCTATACATGTGGGGCGACGATCTCGAGCCACAGTATTGTCTGAATAAGTGCAAACTTTGAACGATTTTACTTAACTTAAAAGCTTATCATAAAATTAGTAAATTTTGTATACCACTATGTTAACGAAAAAGCGCTTCACCAGAGTCTGTGAGCTTTGTAACACGTTTTTTTTTGGAGTTTATATTATTATTGGCGATTATTATTAGAGGAGCGATAATTGGTGTTTTTGGTGCTCACTAAATTAAACACTCATTCAAAGTTCTAACCAGAAGCAATAAGGCTTTGTCACTTATAGAATTTTCAATTTATCTGATTAGTTGTTTCTTATGTGATTAGTTTTTTTATTGAAGTACCTAATGTATAATAATAACGAACTATACTTTGACGACTTTGTGGCGCAGCGGTAGCAAACCTGCCTAAAGCACTGTAGTTCGCGGGTTCGATTTCCGCTCGGAGAACATGTTTGTATTGACCATACAGGCATGTTTTAATGGTGTTTTTGTCCTTGTGTATGTTTGTGGACCCCCGACACAGGATATAACTATCCTAATAAACGGTACAATCAACGGCCTCGTTGAGTGTAGCGTTTATTTATTTATTTTTAAAAAAACGAACGCGTGAACATTACTAACAATAGAATAAGTATCCATAATAGTTATATAAATTCTAAAGTGTCTGTCTGTCTGTTTATAATATTTACAAAATATCACTGAATCGATAGTGAAGAAATCTATCATCGTTATCATCAAGTTATAACGAAATTTTCGGAAAGCTTTAGGCTAAAAACTTATTTAAAAAAAAGAGAAAAGCTTTATGTCATTTTAATTGAAGTACAATTCCACTCAAATGCATTGTAGAATATAGTATTTCAGTACATTTTTATATTAACAATAGTCTTGTTACGAGGCGGGCAAAAGTCAAAGTTTTTTGAACTAAGAAAAGCCAAATAAAAAATGTCGAATAAAATCAACTCCATTATCTTCACAATGTATCGAAAACGAAACAATAATATCAATGAGAAAAAAATGAAATAAGTCCAGTCAGAAGATATCTGATTCGTCACGACTATCAGCGGAGTAAAATAAAATAGCTTTATCGAAGTTATTTCGTTCACGAAATAAATGATTTATATTATGTAGTTTTTGTCGGGGTGTACGCACCGAAACCATAAAAACTTCACTTTAGCTTCTCCTCATAGTTTCACTCGTTTAGAAATAGACATTTTCTGATAACTAAGGCCATATGTTTTGATTCTCTTCCGTAAAGATTTTTGAGACTAAGTTTAGACTAATGTCCTTTCTCAAAATTTATATGTATGTAATAGTAAGAGGGAGCAAACGGAAAGAAGGCTCATCTGATATTAAGGGACTACCGCGACCCATGAACATATCTAGCACCAGAGGGCACACAGATGCGTTGCAGACATTTAAGATGCAACTGGTTAAATTTTGGATGATCTAAAAACAAGCAATAACTTCAAGAGTTTTTACCAACGTATGGTGACAGCTAACCTGGCGAGCATTTAAGCCTTATCACCAGCCTGTGGTAGCAAACCGGATATGCCTGTTTTAAGAGGTACAATTCCCCCTCAAGGTGCATATATTTAATGACCATAAAAACATGTGTGGTTTGGGTGGTTGTGCTCGTGTTTATGTGTTTTCTGACTCCCGGCACAGGATACAACTATCCTACTGGGTCGCTGAGTATGTAGCGGCTATTTGTTTACTGTTGAGTATTCATTTGTAACATACAACTGTGAACTCACGGACTTAATAATGTATAATAATCTACTCAGCGGACTTGTTAACAAACTGACAAGCAGAACTATTTTAGCATTATAGTCAAATTCAATTTCCACTGTTAGTATTGAGATTTTTTTGTATAAAACTATACGTTCTTATACGATATATTCTTTTATCTCGCTTTGGCAAAATTGAGAACCGTATTTGAGTACATTGAATAGTTTCTGAAACTATTTTGTGAAATTTCCACGATACACGAGATATGTTTTCCGTTTTACCCGACTGCAAAGTCAAAATTATTTTTAATCAAGAAGACTTTTAAAAGTACTTTTGAATGACCAAACCTTACCGACGGTTCGGAAGGTTGATTCTACCGATAAGAACCGACAAAAAACTCTATAGTTACTTTTTTCAAATAATACTGCGTAACACAAAGGAGGGTACTGTGTTTATCAGTATATGTCTTTGTGACGCTCTAAAGACCAAACACGTGAACCAATTTTGACGACTCCTACGTTATTCAATTTGTATTAATCCTCCGAGTGTCACTAATTTCTTCATTGGTAATTACCAAATAGAAAACTTTCAACTAAAAAGGATAACAAAATTAAAAAAATACATTTACATTATTTGATTGTATTTATTTAAAACCTTTGTCTTTAAACCCAGAGAACTCTTAAGAAATTAGAATTGCAAACCAATCTTAATGAAGTGGTATAAATCTTGAAATAGTAATTTATTTAAACTAAATAAATTCAAAACACAATTGGTAAGCTCTCGTTAATAAATCTTAGGTTCAAGTATCGTCAATTACATTGGAATATATTTATATATATGCTACTCCTTGCCCACTTATTTAGTGGTAGTAGACTCTTGCTGTTTTCAGTACGAATAGCTCAACCGGAGGAGTACCCTCTCACAGAATATCGACGTAAAGTAACAGTTAACTCGGACTACCGGAGGCCCAAGCCTTCCCTCACCTTCCTTTCCCTTTATATTCTTTCCCTGTAGCTCCTACATTTTGGTTGGCAGCGCGCTTGTAATGCTAGCCCTGTTATCAGCTTGCAGACGTCTATAACCTGCGATGAACACTTACCTCAGGTGGATCGTACGCTTATTTGCCCTTTGTGGCTTAAAAAGGAATGAGATGCTCTTGGCCTTACAAGTATCAGTAGGTTACTGCGACCACTTATCATCACTTAAGCCGTAATAAAACGAAGTTACGTCAATTATTATTATTGACAAAAATTTAATTCATACATACATTTATTTCCTTTATCGTTTATATTATATTCCTTTAAAAACAGGTTTCATAAGACCTATGAGATAATAACATGTAAAACGCCCTAATACGCGTCGGACTCCCACATAAAAGGTTCCGTGCCCCCGAAAAATATATAAGATTAACGTAAGATCAATAAATATCAAGCTTATTGTATGGGGATCGCTTCTATTTAAAAAAATAATATTTTATTCTCTTGTGTTAGCGGCAACTTGTGAAAATGTACCTATTACTGTTCGTTATATACCCGCTGATGAACAGTCAGCGGAGGCTTAGGAATAGGGCTCCGTTGACCTTTGGGTATGGAACCCTAAAAAGACAATTTAAGCCGAGCTATTAAATTAAATCAAACTATTACTTTAATGCTAACTATAATAACACAGTCATAGTAAATGATTATCATGGTAGGTATATGTATATCATATAGACAGGGAAGACAATCTCGGTTTAATCTCGAGCCAGTTCGTGACCAAACTCCTGCGCATGTACACCGTACTGATTGGTGGGGCGTGTATGTGTGGGTGTCGCACACGTTTCCATTACACACCATTGGCTAATCTCGTGCTCTCCTTATTGGTTATACATTTGTGAGATAATTTAAAACATCCGATGATAAAAATAGCAACTGCTCCATTTCAACGGAAATTATACTACAGATAAACATCGAAACGAAAAGATGTCCTCTATAGACTTTTAAACTGTTTTTGACCGACTTCAAAAAAAGAGAAGGTTCTCAATTCAACTGTATTTTTTGTTGTTTTTTACCTCACAACTTTCGAAAGGGTGAACGATTTTGATGATTCTTTATTTATTTGAAAGCGGGTGCTTCCCTTGTGGTCCCATTTGAATTTGGTCCAGTTCTGACAATGATATCCACGAGAAAACCATATAAGCCTTAAACTTGCATTATGTATGTACGCGACAACTGGACGAATAACTCAATATCAAGACAACCGATTTTTGCTGATTCTTTTATTTATTTTTTATTTATTACATGGAAAACTTACGGCTATAAAAACATATATTATATATTAACTTAATTAGATAACGGTAAGCCAATAACAAGTTTTCGATATATAACTTTTTTGTTGAAAAGGAGATATTCCACAGGTGGGACCACTATAAGAAAACCAGAATCTCATAATTTCATCCCATAGAAATGGAACCTTCGATAATCGTACTGGCGACTTGTGCGTTAAATTCGTAACTAAAAAGTATAAAGTAAATAATGTTTAGAAGGAAATAGAATACTTTACTTAGCACCGACCTTAGTGCCTCCTGCGAAGCCGAACCACGGCTAAGGACGTCATCGGAGATGGATCTTCTATTTTCTATTTTAGCAGTACCTATAATTGAACACTAATTAGCATTAAGATAGACTGTGGCTATCCAATAAAAATTGAACCATAAAATCAGTTCACCAACCGCAAAGAAAGATATAGAGTATAGAGACCATTAACCTGAATTCTAAACTATTTCTTTATTAAAATCATTCGACCCCGCAGTAACGCTCTCTCTCCTCATGCGATGAAGTCGGGCAGTAGGACTGCAATGATTTTTTTTTTTATGTAAGAGGGGGCAAACGGGCAGGAGGCTCACCTGATGTTAAGTGATCACCGCCGCCCATGAACATCTGCAACACCAGAAGGCATGCAGGCGCGTTGCCGACCTTTAAGGAAAGAATAGGCTCTTCTCTTGAAGGTTCCCAAGTCGTATCGGTTCGGAAAGACCGCCGGCGGAATTTGATTCCACAGAGTGGTTGTGCGAGGAAGAAAATGTCTTCTAAATCGCGCTGTTGTGGATTTCCAGACATCGAGGTGGTATGGATGGAACTTAGAGTTTTGTCGCGATGTCCGATGGTGAAATTCTACTGGCGGGATCAATCCAAACAATTCCTCAGAACATTCTCCGTGATATATGCGATAGAAGATGCAGAGTGATCCGACATCTCTACGCAATGCCAGAGGATCAAGCCGATCGGAAAGGGCTTGATCGTCGACAATTCGAGCCGCTCTACGTTGGATGCGGTCAATTGGAAGTAGCTGGTACTGGGGAGCTCCAGCCCAGAGGTGAGAGCAGTTCTGAAAGATCGTTGTTTCTTAGAGAGCATGTTACCACCTGAGGCAGACAGAATTGAGTGAATTCGCGTATTAAATATTCTATATTGTTAGCTCACTGCGTCTCCGCTCCAGGACGTATTGGTTATGTATTTCATTTACGTAGCCAGATAAAATCTACTACAATTACTGTTTTCGATATTCAGAACACAATTCATAGTTTATGTTATAGTGGTTTCATCTCATGTAGAAGGGTTGCACATAGTCGTCTGTGTAACTCGGGAGCGCTCTCATTTGCTCGAGCCGCTGGTCAAGCTCCTAGTGCTCATAGTTCCGCGTCAATTTGACAAAAGCGCGTGTCAATAGCCATCACAACTACAAGCATAGCTCACCCTTCATGAGATAGAAGAACTATACAAAAGTATCTTCTTTTTCTTCCTATTACACTATTTCCTATTACATTATTCCCGGTATTTACCCAAGGTCTGCTTATACCTTATCCTGAATTGACGGGTTACTAGTTTTTACACAAAGCGATTAACATCCGACCTCCGCAACCCAAAGGGCGAACCAGTAACTCATTTGATAAGGAGAGAATACCTATTAGTCTCGGCGTAGGGCTAGGGCTCCCGTACTGAGAGTTCGGGCCGGGACGTCACGGTAGATTGCGTAAGTGAACCCGTGGCGTTCCACTGTGGCGCAAAGTGGCACCTTGGTGGTTTTAATGGGTAGAGACGCCAGGTCCTTAGGGACCATTGCACAGGCTTCGAGTCCTACATCTCCTGCGCCTTTGTACCCGTTCCGTCACTCGAGTGCATAACTTCATTTCCCAGGTTAAAAAAGGCTCACTACCAGCACGCCGCAACGATCATCAAACAAAAGTATGTATTGATAAAATCGTATTCGGATTAACAATGAGAACGGTATTAAAACACGTTTCTCGTTTCGCAGGCTACGTCGCAGCTAAATGGTTCATTCGCGGAGTCAATGCACGCGAATTCGGCTGCTTTTTTGCCGCCATGTCACCACATACCACTCGTGTAACTCTGACGATAAATCGAATCTGAACTTTGATATTTGCACTTGTTTTTGCCTCTCTTGAATCGTTCAAGTGAAATCTAGCTCTAGGTACTCTAGATCTAAAAGAATCTTAGTATACCTAGAGACTATTCTTAATGACTTTACTTTCATAAATTTATATTTATAAAGAAAAATTAACTGCCCATAAAGCTGCTTAGTAAGCTTTTATTTCTGTTTTTTATTTCCAAATGAAATCATTAAAATGTATATACATACCAGAAACCGGGTGATGCTGCACACTACGACAAAAAGGGTTAGGGTCTTAATCTGTTACTATACCCAAAATATTACAAGCGTACTTTCGCACTAGGACGGGAGAAAGAGGCAGGATAGAGAGTTAAAGTATGACACTATTTTCACGACATAAAAGAAAATACCAACTGTTACTTTGTTTCGATATTCTCCGTGGATAGCTTCTCTAATTTAGCTTGCATAAATAGCAAAGGCTCTACTACACAAAAATGTTCTGTAATTTCAACAAAATATTTATATATATATATATATTATTTATTTATTTATATATGTATGTGTGTTAAATCTATTTATTTTATATTTATTTATCTTATCAATATATAAATGTATTTATTTATTTTATCATATATAATTATTATATATTATATTATAATTATATATAATAAGGGTTGCCTGGAAGAGATCGCTGACTAAGCGATAAGGCCGCCTTTTGTACATTTTAGAAATTTGTAACTTACTTTTTGTTTATCTTTGTGGTGTGCAAATAAAGTATATTTATTATTATTATTATTATTATTTCTTTTTTTTTTAAATAGGATATGAAGGATGGGTCAGAAAATTCGATCGGGAAAATAGAAATTTGGCGCTCACCCTCTTCGAACTAAATGCAGAGAATTAAAATAAAAACTCTTTTGTTATTTTTGTTTCACGAGGGTTGGCAATCAAGCATACCTGCCCGATCGTCCGCCTTATGGTAAGCAGTCACCTCAACCTATAACCGCTTGCGATTACCTTTGTATTGAGCTTAGAGCTGATCCATTTTTGCTTGGAGAAAGGTGGCTCAAGGGTCAGCTCTTAAATTTTGTAAATCCACTGAATAATATACTATATTATACAAAACTTGTGTGAGAGCAAGGCAGAGGCAGGAAGAATGGTATTGCAAAAAAACAACTGCTCCGAACCTGTGCAACCGGTCTGACCAAATCCCTGTATATTACACCAAATTACCAAACTGAATCACAAGAAACTATGCCCTATGACAATGTCCTAAGGAGCAAATTTGGGTAAATGTTTTGTAGTTCTTATTAGTTTTTAACTGTATCATACCAGATATAACTTGTGTACGATCAATCGTTGAGATCGTATTTTTTTTTCTTTAAAATATTTTAATAGTATCGAACTCTTGTTTGGGAGAAAAAGTATTATTTACTCGTTTCGGAGATTTCATAATTAGGAAAAATAAATCAGTTAACATGACCGCCAGTGGCTGCTAATGGTCAAAAGATCTAGAACTTTTATATCATATCTATATAGAAAATAGCTGTCATATTGCTTTATCGCCCTGTGTAAAAGCAGACCCTGGGTAAATATTCGTATAGTACCAGGAATAATGCTAGGAAGAAGAACAAAAAATATCATATTATTGCTTTAAAGCTTACTTTTTTTTATACTCGCGAAAAATGACCGCAGCTCGTTATTTAATTGTTATTGGTTATTATTAGAATATACCGTATCTCGCGATATGATATTAACTTTAACATAATATCATTCGAATTATATAAAACCACAAAATTAATATCAATTTAAAAATATTAACATAATAATGGATCATAGCCACGATGTTATTATATACTTGATTAATTTTCTACTACGAAAAATCCATGATAATTTTAAAGTCAATAAAAATAAATATTATTAATAGTCGTAAATGGTCCTTCATGTTCGGGCTATCCATTTTATAACGCTATTACCAAAAAAATTGTATATAAAAAATCAAAATTTGATCAAAACAAAACACGACAAAACTTAATTATGTGTATACTTCAAATTTATTTCTTTAAAACAATCTTAAATAAATAAAAGTCACAGACAATCCTTAAACAATGAAAAAAATAATAAGCTAGATTCTATAATAATATAATAGAATAGATAATATCGCTTAACATCAGGTGAGCCTCCTGCTCCTTTGCCCACATAAAAAAAATTCTATCAAGTCAAGGCGCAATAAAAACAATATATTTAATCGTTACCTTAAACGTAGACCATGTTAAGTGACGTCATAATTAACAAATTCCCAATTAAACTGGCAGTCCGTTCAGACGCGGCGGCAAACCCATTACTTGGCCTTCTTTGTAACATTCCTGTAAGTCTAGTCGAGATGCTTCGAGAGCTCTATCTTTACTCTCTACGTGTACAACACGCGAAAATATTTACCATCCGATGCCGACGCGTTTTTATAAATAGATTGATATTTTTTACAAAGAAATTTCATTCTCAATATTGCGTACGTAGATTTAAAACGAATTATACTAACCAAGCAATTTCGATTGAACGCAGATATTTGAAATTTCGTTTAAGAAAATAACGAAATAAATTTAAATTGTGATATAATTATGATAAAAAGGATAAACTTGGTACCCACTTTAAAGATGGATAACTATTATATGTAAGACTAGCCTTGCAAACGGTTTTCTCGCGTGGTCTAATAGCTATTCTTTAGGTAAACGAACAAACGAACAATATTTTTTTTCGAAATGTGTAGTGTAGTGTTTGCTGTTGGCCCTACTGGTCTTGACAGCGTCACCGGGCGGGGGGCCGAGTACAGAGACTCAGCCATGATAAAGGGGCAGCCCTCACGGGGGCTCAAATTTGATTCCGTCGGCTAAGGACCATGGCTAAGGACGTCATCGGAAATGGAGGCAGCGCTCCGAGTGCAACGAACAATTATTTCGCTTTATTATTGAGTTGCTGTTCCACCAACTCGCCGTATCGCATCGTCCGCCTGTGCTTTTAGTCTTATTGCTCGGCTTCTATGCGTCGTACCGTGTTGTTATATAGCCTATAGCCTTTCTCAAGAAACGCACTATCAAACGCAAAAATATTTTTTCAAATGTGACCGACCAACCAAACAAAAATCAAACCCTTCAGCTTTATAGTATTTTTATAAAAGTATGTTTTTTTTTACATGGATCATAAGCCTCTACCAATGAATTCAGCGCATGGGTCAAAACACATATATGATATTACTAGAGTTGCTAGCATTCATAGGATACAACATTTTACGTTGAAGTGGTCTTGCTTTCGAGCTCAAAAATTTTATATTAACTGTTGAAGTTAAATCATAGACTATTTTGCGTTTAACATAAACTTTTCATCACGTATGTTTTCTGTATAACTGTACAGTTCGTCTACTAAGGTTTCTAGACGAAAGTCTAATTAGCTGATTGTATTAGACCAGGTGCGGCAGGAGATTAAAGTAAGTAAATCAGGCGAGCCGTATTAATACGTTTAAGGCAATCAAACTGGAAGCATTTGAAATATAATTACACGTGTAATTAATGTGAGATTTGGTTTATGTAATGACGAATCGGTTCAATGAACATAAAACATCACGTCACAGATTTTTGAATTTTTTTTTAAAAAATATACAAATGCTTTTTCAAGACATTTGCAATTATTCCTATTTTCCCGCCAAATAAGCTCGAAGCTTGCGCTAAGAGTGGGTAAATTCTTTGTTTTACGAATTTGTCTCGAATTTTAGTCTGAATTTCCACTAGCGAATATGCGTAGCTAGTTTTTTCGAGTTTTAACCAAGAAAATAAAATTCGCTCTAATTTTAACTATCATATTCGTAATCAGCGAGTCAAAATACATGAGTATAAGACATTTCAAGGAAAAAAGCGGTATGAGCTTTTGGAACTACACCCCCGATTTTCATTATTCCACTACAAAATAGTGCAGCGTTTAATAGAATATATCTATTCACTAAATTTCGTATAGATATAGTCAATAGTGTCCCAATAAAATTACTGCGACAAGCGAACAGACGAATGGATCAATGGATTAAATTTTGCCACTTATTTACGGAGCCCTATTAAGATTCAATACATTTCTAAAGCTAGTTAAATAGTTCAATGAAATTTTACTGCGCCACAGGACATGTCGCTTGTCACTATCAATTTCTTGAAACCAAATTAACGATAGTCAATAGAATAACGTCTATTATAACTCGCAAATCCTTTGTCGCCTGATGATTTAGCATTAAAGATATCGCTTATGCATCATTCTATAACGACTAGAGGGTATAAATCATCCGAAGATAAGGACAGCTAATCACCCATTGAGGTTGTATGATAATGTCAGACTGGTATCAAAATGAGCATTAAGAATTTTATTAACAACTACCTTCTGCCAGCGGCGTTGCCTGCATAACGATTTCCATACAAACTCTAAACACTCCCTCCCGCCCTCTTTTGCAGACTTTGAATGTCAAGCTAAAAATGACGACACCTCCATACAACTTTTCAGTCCCCCTTTTCAATCCCCCTTTTCAACCCCTTACAACTTTTTTTTCATATAAAAAAAGTAGCCTATGTCCTGTCTCAAGCTCTAAACTATTTGATACCAAATTCTGGCGAGTACAAAGACCGACCCTGAAAAATGGACAGCCCTAGCGGGGGGGCTCCAATTTGACGGAAAAATAACGGAATTTCATAATACATGTCAAAGACATTGTAACACTTTTCAATGAGAAATCAGCTAAGGCGTTCCATATACTTTCAATATTATAGCACTATTATGTGCAAAAAAGGATCAGGTATTTTGTGGCAATAAAACTAAAGAATGTCAATATTTTCATCTGTGCAACATGTCTGACTCCGATGTAATAGTAGACGGTGTACTGTAAATATTGTGCAATAATTTAAGATTGCTCAATCTTTTATTTAATCAATGCGCACTCTTTCTTTGACTTTTAATCCTAACCCCAAAGTTTCAATGGTATTGCACAATATTATTAAAACGTTGCGGGCCACATTCAAAAAATATCCTTTTTATTAACATTTGAAAACTGTTTATTTATTTTTACAATTAAAAAAAGGTCTACAAATTAGGTTTTGTTACAATTAAAAAAACAATATTTATCTACCTATAATCAACACTACATATATTCATGAAAGTACAAAGCAACTCAAGTTTGTCTTCTCACAATGGCACTGGCTTTTCCCAATAGAATCAACAGTATTCAATAGCCCTTCGAGACAATACGCTGAGAATAACTTTGTGGACTATACAGAATACCTATAAGCTTTAGTTATACCGACACTTGCTTTGCAAACGACTAAGTGACTTCTAAAAAGGAAACCGTAGATCACTCGTCTGAATTTAATTCTCTCTTTTTCTACTTATCGATTGTTTAATGCCCAACCTAATGTCAGAGTTATTCAGGTCGCCTGTATAGACGTCTGACTTGACTTGTCAACTATTATAAAATTGTCGGGACTGACTTTTTATGTGGCCTCCGAAACACGGAGACGCTCAGTTGAAATATCACTGTGCGAGCACCCATCCATTGACTGACCGCGCCTAAAGTTGCTTAACCCACAGTGAGTGCACACGGCTACATTGTTTTTTTTCTTCCATTACATAAATACACAATAGTAAAGCTTTATTGTTTTCAACAAGGCACTGTCAAGGAACTACTATCATCTAATAAAAACGTCAACGTAAAGTTGTAGTGCCCATGTTCTTTAGATGAATGATGGCGCCAAGGGCTATTCATTTTAATGTTATCCTTTTCCGTTTTCCTTTTTTTATCGTTGGGAAAACCTCAGACATGCCTCTATGTTATGAGGTCAACAGAAGGCTATGTCGGACTAAAACCCCCCGCTATTCTTCACATTCAAGGGCACAATTTCATTTTCTATCTAGATAAAATACATATGATAACGTAGCACCAAATCCACCAAACAGAATTGACCAAAGCCTCTGTCCTATCGCATAGTTCTTCAGGTGCGGAACGCCGGAGTAGTTGAGATTTCTCTCTAGCAGCTTCTTTCTGTAAAGTATTTCTTCTATAGTTCGGAGAAATCAAATCAAATCAAATATTTTTATTTAACATAAAAAGCATTACACTTATTTGTTGAAAGTCAGATTCTACCACCGGCACCAAAATTAAACCTCTACCTGAGAAGAACTGGCGAAACAAACTCAAGGGGTTTTATCTTTTTTTTTATATGTATTTTTTTAAACTGATATTAGTTTACATATTATAATCACTGAAAAGCCTGGAGTGACTGTCTCATTCCCAAGGCGTGGTGTCCTCAAGGTATTCACCAATTTTATAATAACCTTTACCACACAAACTTTCTTTGACCTTTTTTTTTTAAATTTATTTATAGAAAGTTTCTGAACGCTTTCTGGGATCCTATTGTAAAACCGTATACAGTTACCTTTAAAAGAGTTACTAATTTTATGCAGTCTAGTAACTGGCATTGTTAATTTATGTTTGTTCCTAGTGTTAATGTTATGATTATCACTACATTTAGTAAATTCATTAATGTTCTTATGTACATACATAACATTTTCAAAAATGTATTGAGAAGCAACAGTCAATATATTAATCTCTTTAAATATCTCTTTTAAGGAATCTTTACAACCAAGATTATAAATTGCACGAATAGCTCGCTTTTGCAGCACAAAAATTGTATTTACATCAGCCGCGTTACCCCAAAGTAAAATTCCATATGACATAATGCTGTGGAAGTAACTAAAATAGGAGAGGAGAAGTTCACCCTCCTTCCTCTCCTAACCCTGATTTACATAATAACCCCTAAATTCAACGCACTGATAATCTCTTGTTTCATAAGAATATCGGATACGGTGACTGCCATCACAAGGGCAAAATCGGTTGATATATGAATGACAAAAACGAAATAATAAATCAATCTATTTCAATCTCTCTTTTCCGTGCAAGAACTACACGTTCCGGTCAAAGATAGATCAAAGAAAAAAGAAGTTTCGCAATTCTTTTCTTAGTCGCACTTCTATAAAGTGGAGTTCATCGCCAGCACACTTGTTCCCTCCTTCCTATAACCCTTAAAACAAGGCGTGAAGAAGTATCTTGCAGGTAAGCAGGGTGTGGATGACTAGTGCAATATGCCGCCTTCTCATTTTAATTTTACTTCCACTTCCCATCAGTTGGAGTAAAGCCATTTGGCCATTTTATCAATACAAAAAAACTATCTGAATTATGCTTCTCAGCCAACAGCCGCGACTCGACTGATTCAAAATGAAAAGAATGGTCCATTTTGACATTGACTCCGATGAATAGCGGGGGAATTTTTCCGATCAAAAAATTCAAAAACCAATAATACAAATATTACAACGATACATTTTATATATTAAAAGTTAATTACAATACTTACGTATATGCGTATTTGTCGTTTATTTTTATTATGACAGTTCTTAAAAAAAGATATTATTTATTATTTTAATAATATTTAATATTTGTCGGCGAGTATGATAAAAGAGTCGGAGAGTACATTATATTACAATACTTTCTTTTCATAATATATGGACATTAAATTTTGGTTCAGCTTAGCTTAATTCAAAAATTACACAGCAAAATCTGCTGACGCTAACCCGCAGTTATCATTTTAGTGTCACGGGATTTTCATCTTTATATATACTTACTTAAAGTTTATTTCCACAATCATTAAAAAACCTTATTGTTGCCATGGGTACTAATGGATCGTACTGGCATACCAATAAAACTCGTCGCTTCCGCACAGATATTATGTAACCATTTTTAGAGGATAAACTTTGTTACACACGTTACATTGCTCTTTTATTTACAGTTTTATATCCAAGCACAATACATGTGAAGCAATGTGACTAAAATTGGTTTATAAATGTATAAGGTCGGAATGCTTGGTAGATGCATTGATACCGCTTCTCTCCCGACTGTCATCAATTAAGTGCTGGTCCAGCCAGTTTCTTCCCCATAAATATATACATGTATGTATGAACGTTAAACTTGAAAAAATGTGGTAAATGGTGTACTTATCGATCATTCTTATCAGCTATTATAATGGTGGTTGATTTTATAATTGTTCCCTCTTAACTTACAATTATGTGTACGTTTCTAATATGGTTGTCTCTAATCGTTTTATGACCACACCTTTTAATAAGTAATTTTTGTTTTATATATTTATATATATATCTAATATGTAAAATTCTCGTGTCACAATGTTCGTTCCCATACTCCTCCGAAACGGCTTGACCAATTGTTATGAATTTTTTTATGCATATTCAGTAAGTCTGAGAATCGGCTACTATGTATTTTTCAAACCCCTAAGTGATAAGCGGTGTCCACTGCAAACTTTTTTATTTTATTTTTGACTATTTTTTTAAATATTTTTTTATTATGTCGCATTGAGAAATACATACGACCCTAAATTTTCATCCTTTTACCATCAACCCCAATTTTTGTAATAGCCATATTAGTAAATCAACAACTTTCACCGGTGTCACTTCTAGACTCGGGTAGAGGGCGCTGCTATCGGGTCCCAGATTTTTTCGGGGCAGGACAACGTCTGCCGGGCCAGCTAGTATATATATATATCGATAAGATACCTTAATATATATATATATATATATATATATATATATATATATATATATATATATATTTAGGTATCTTATCGATTTTGATTAAAAAGTAAACTCTTTCTGTGATTTGTAACCGATCACCTCCGCCCATGAACTTCTCCAACACCAGAGAGCATGCAGGTAGGCTCTTCTCTTGAAAGTGCCCAGGTTGGTGTGAATGACCACCGGCAGAAATTAATTTCGTTATTGTTGATTTCCATATATCGAGGTGGTAAGGAAATTCTACCGGCGGGATCAGTCCAAACAATTTCTCAGAACATTCCCCGTGATAGGTGCGATAGGAGATGCTATGAAAATTAAAATTTATATCGGCTAACACCATAAAAGGAAAATGAAAGAAAAAAGGTGTGGGAATTTGGGCCTATGCACTTACACTCATCAAACAAAAAGGATTCAAAAATTATTTACGCAAAAATTACTTCACAAGACATTGTTTTTCATGACGACATCAATCAAATTGAACCAAATATCATGAATGCTTTGGAACAAAGTTGTTGAACGCATAAATTAAGAACAACTTTCTTGCCAGAAAACTTTCATTATTATATTTACAAGACGCCGTTAAATTGAATAAACCAATTTATTATATGACTTTATTAATTGTAATAAAAATATACAAGAAAAATTTTATGGTCAGTCATGAATTTTAAAATATTCAACTGTTTTACAAAACACAAAACTTTGTATGCTTGTAAGGACTTTTATTGTAAGAGGAAGACTACGTAGAACAGTTTCAGATTTTCTACCGCATGTAGAAAAACCCATCATATTGTTTCTTTTCGACGGATACTGTAGATACTGTAATTACTGGGCAAAGGAGGTTTAAGAATCAATATTACGGGACTGCCAATACGTAAGTGACAATTAAATGTAAGTAGATAAGCGCTAGCGCTTACCGTCTTTTTTTTTAGGAATGTGTATTGCTGTTGGCCTTACTGACCTTGACAGTGTCACCGAGCGGGCGGGCTGAGTACAGAGACTCAGCCGTGAAAAAGGGGCAGCCCTCATTGGGGCTCAGATTTGATTCCGTCCTTAGGGTGCCTCCTGCGGCCAATTAGAATAAAAAACCAATATCTCGAGGGTGACACAAATGAATGGTGTTAAAAGCGCTCATATGCTACGACAACCACTTGCCATCAGGTGGGCCGTATGCTTGCCAACTTAGTCACAAAGAAAAATACACAATATCAGTACTGTTACGTTTTGTTCGGGGAACGAAGGCGCTGGAGGAGGAGGAGGGGAAATGATTTGCTGAATAGAAAGGGCTCAATAAAGAATTAATATAAAAATAACTCGCTACCAGTGCTATATTTAATTTAAAAGTGCTACGTATTATTGATTACCTGCTCCTACATAAATTTTTTCAAGAATTAAGATAACAAAATGCATAACCTAATTAAAAGTCGTATTTTTCTGCGGCTACACAGGTGCTTCGTACTTTTAATTGAATTGACTCTTACATTTTTACAAAACTTGTCCCAATTAAGAAACTTTGATTACAGACTTATTTTGCAATAAATTTTTGAGGGAATAAATAAATAAACGCTACACACTCAACGGCCCCATTAGGATAGTAATATCCTGTGTCGGGGGTCCGGAAACATACACAATGACAAGGACAAATACACCCAGACCGGAAAATATGTTTGCATGGTCAATACAAGCATATTATGCTCCGAGCGGGAATTGAACCCGCGACCTGTGGCGTTTAAGGCAGGTTCGCTACCGCAGCGCCACAACGTCGTCGAATGAGTCAAATATTTGTTATACTTCGGAAAGGTATATTATGCTTGGAATACTCTGCGTTAAAAATCTTTTTATTTATAAAAAAAGGTATTATTTATCTCCTACTGATTTTGCACTGGGTAATCCCAACTTTGTGGGAATTTAATATTTATTTGCTATCATAAAAAAACATATGTTTCCAAATTGAAACAAAAGTGTGTCTATACAATGCAGAAGACAAAAGAGATTTCGATATAGAATCCAGGATCTCATTTCCTCCAAAGCACTGGATTTTGTATCGCATCTAAATAAATCTATGACGTCAACGAACAAATATTAGTTCGACACGCGGCGAAACCAACAAAACTACTAAAACCTATGTATAAATAATAATTCTTACCGTTGAATTACTAACAGTAAATGTACCAGCACAAATGGATCGGCTCGACCGGGAAAGTACTACCCTCTCACAGAAAATCGTCGTAAAGTAAGAGTATGAGACGTTTCGTACCCCTTCTGTTCCCTTCTTATACTTTCCCTCCTACCCCTTGGGTTGGTAACGCACTTGTAATACTTCAAGTATCGCAAACGTTCCAAAGGTTGCGGTGACTGTCCATCCATCAATCGGACCGCATGCTTGTCTGCCAACCGTTATCAAATAAAAAAACTACTAAAATCAATACTCATTTTTGAGCTTTTGCTTCGACCCTGGAACAAGCTATACTACGTTGTAGTCATTCCACTGTGATGTTGATTACATCTTGATTTCACTGTTCGACTTTCCTTATTAATAATTAATACAAAGATCACTAGGACTTTGTAGTTCAGAGACATCGACCGTATTTTCGTTTAGCAGTCTGTGTACTATCCGGGAAAAATCTGATGGAGCGTCTAAAAGACATGTTTTGTCATATATCATGATAGCCATGTTACTCACTGACTGATAATATTTAGAGCTGACTATGTAAGGGTATACATTGTATAGAGATCTCACGAAGCTAAGCCGCACGCGAGTGAATGCGAATGAGTAAATCTAGTTTAGAGAAATGCAATTTTATTCTACTTTCATGGCCAACATTAAGGTTGTCGCGCATATAAACGGCAATATGCTGGGTTGGTTTTATTTATTTATTTTATTTAACTAAGTACAATATTTTAATTAAAGTGGAAATATTATAACAAAGCATTAAAAACCACAAAGGTTTGTCCTAAATGCTTATTATTAACTCATATATCTTATTATTATGTAATAAATTAATCATAATTTCTAACTACGTAAGTAAATGAAAATTAAATATATAAATTATGTTTGCTAGTTGTGTGATAAAGTGTTCAGAAAATGTTCTTTTAGGTTATATTTAAATATTATATTTGTACCAATGATTTTTGTTTTCCTATTTAAATAGGTTTTTGATAACTTTCGAATAAATATTATAATATTAGTAGTTGCAGCACCAAATAAGTCGATTTGGCCTAATTATCTCTACATTAACCTAACTCAAATTGACGTAGCACTCAATAAAAAATTGCAATGGATATAAATTTCTTAAAAAGCAATATTTTTATATTTATGAATACTTATCGGAATTAACGCGTAAAATTTACCTTTATCGGTGCTTGACGTTTGTGTCAGGTTGCACTGACCGTGGCCACAAGCAGACTGATATGAAAGATAAGTATTTATAAATATTAATATGAAACGGCGATAGCTTAAAATTTAACAATATTTTCATTTTCATCTTCAATTTTTTCATATCTAGCGCACCTAATCTAATTTATATTCATACTAAAATGTACTTGCAACTTCGCGTGTGCTTGTAAAACCTTTTGTCCATAGGAGCCTTGGCTCACTTAGATATCACTCAAAAAGGTGTTACCTACAGTAATAAAATACGAATCAAAACCTGGCAAGACCACGAATCTGTGAAGTAGAAGATATATTTACAAATAAGGATGCACGATATAGAAACGTGAGGTTACGGTGACGGGTAAGGCGATAAGTATGCGAGTACCTTAATTCATTCTTATGTCTATTTCCTTTAGGACAGGCGTGCTATTTGCATTTAGAACAGTTCTTAAGCATTAAATTCCGTATTTTATGTCCCTAGATTGCGCTTGCGCACCTTAAGGTATGCTGTCACTGGTATGTATACCATTATACATAGGATTATAGATGTAATTCGTGGAAAAAATAAAATTACCTATTACATTAAAAAGTTTTGTAACCATATCTTTAGAAAAACATTAAACTTTGTTTATTTTAGGCTTTAATATTAAATATAATAATAACAATTTTTATATAAATGTACTCTATTCTTTATTTAATTTACAAATTTTGCCTTAAGAGCACAATGTGCGTAAAAGCCGAGAATCTTGGACGTGGACGAAAGAGAAGTGGGTAGGCGTGGCAAAGGCAAAATAAAAAGGTGGATTTTAAGTACAAGAACTATTATATTCAAATTATTTTGATTAATGCTATTTGCTCCTGGATTTCATTCTAAATTGTATCAATACACAAAATCCGCGCGTTTTTTTATCGCTTGAAATTATCGATATAATATCTAAACCAAAAATAATTTCTCATTCAAAATGTAATCTAGAGAATGATTTTGAATGATAAGAATGAAATTGATATAAATGTAATTAGTTTCTTTGAAGGCTTCTTTAATTGTCCCATTAATTCATTCTATGCGCATTAAATATTAGATAGGTGATAGCTTATCGGTGAATAGTATCATTAAGGTGTAATTACTGTACGTAAAACGCTACATATACGATTGTTTCGTCGGTCGGCGACCTCCAAACAAGCGGTCAAAAAACCGCCAGTCGCGCCGCGGGCTCTCTCATACACTTTATATGAGTTAGACCACGTATTATACGAACTTAATTAAAAGTACCTGAAGGACAGAGCTTTGCTGGCTTTTCTTTTGAAAAGTATACTAAGATATGAATCGAAAAATATACTAAGATATGAATTAGATGCGTTGATAAAGGGCTCCCAATAACAGTCTTTCTCACAAAATAACTTCAAAGAAAAGGGAAAAAAAATAATCGTACTGGAGAAATCTGGAATCCAACCGGGAAAAACATGGATAAAATAAAATGTTCTAAAAATTCTAAATTTAGTTTAAAGATATTAGATAAGAATTATACTATAGTATATAAAATTATATAATATATTGAATTACCTCCCAGCACAAATGAGCCGGCTTGGGAAGTACTACCCTCTCACAGAAAATTGGCGTAAAGTAACAGTATCAGTAAGTAATCTAAATATCAAAATTTAAATGACTGTATTTAACATAAAAATAATATTTTATCGAAATTCGAGTAAATTTGAACTAAAAAAAAATCCTTGAAAATACTTTTAAAAAAATAGTATTATTTAAAAAAAAATTAAAGTTCTCAATATATGTGGTCGCATGAACATTATATACATTAACAAGCATCAATACCTATAGCCTATGGGGTATCTCAGACCGCATTCCTGGACCCACGCCCGCGACCCGCTACCCGCTCTCACTACCATTATAACTTCACTATATAGAAATCTCAATGTGCTTTAACACTAAGCAATAAAGCTGATAATCGATTAACTTATAAATTTCAAGTGAAAATATAAATTGGTCACCTGTCAGGCCATTACAAAAATCACATTATCCTTATGCCGAAGGAGTAAGGCCTACTTTTGTTTTCAATTTTGGCGGTTGTACGTTGCCATGTGAGATGTCTGCGAACACTGCTGACATAACCCTTATTGCCTCCATAAAAGGTTTACTTTAGCTAAAAAGTTTGAAGATATCGAAAAAAATTTGAATCGAGTACGACGCGGCGTCGTTATTTTTTCTCAGATACTACGGAAGGGATTGATTTAAAACAAATAAACTGTTACACGGACTTTGGAAATGAAATAAAAATATAGACTGTCCCTTAGGGATAACCCTAGTATACATTAGAAAATTTAATTTCTGTATACGATTTTACCAAAATTTGTAAACATAATGTTAGTGCATACAAATCTATATATATAAAAGGATTTGTCTTGATCTGATAAACCTTTTTTAACAGAATTGATGGAAGACATGTTTCGTATATTATTGAAATTCATCCCTTAACGGGGTTAAAAAGGGGTAGAAGGTTATATTGGTTCCGAAAATTATTACAATACTTCTTAGTACTTTTGATTTAAATGAAATTTTTTCCTTGAACATACAAATAATTTTTTCAAATTTTTTTCAAGTGTTTGTTAATAAAGAAATGCAATTACGTTATACATATGTCCAGCCACGGGCGTAGTGAAGTAGGTAGGACCTTACTAAAAACTGAGAAATACACAATCAAAGGCAATAGTCATTTTGCCCCTCTCTGTGCCCTAAATTAAGATTTTGCCCTCTGTCTTAAGATATTCTGTCGACGCCTATGTGCCTTGTTGTTGCTGTTGCTGAACTTGTTTCTTGATTTCTTGAGTAATTAATGAGTGTTATAATTCTATACCACAATTGTTCAATAATTGCTCGAGTTTTCACATTAATTAACAAACATTTGTAAGATAATTTAGTTTTAATTTTATTTATACATCTCAGAGATTAAACATAATAAGAAAAAAACTGTGTATATAAACAGTTTCATGGCAGCTGAATTTTTGTTTTTTTTTTTATAAGTCGGGCAGTGGATTGTAACCACTTAACTCTCTACTTCACGACAGAAGCCAAAACCTGTATTTCGGACTCACGATATTTCATTCTCGTTGCATTCTTCTTTCTAGAATGTTGGACTCAATTATTAACGAATTTTTCCGTGGACTCTGTACGTGAAAATTTCATGTTTGGGATATCCAGGGAAGTCACTCAGCTTACCTAATTAGTTAATAACTTCTATAGGTCCATTATTTTTTTTGTTTACACAGATGTCAGCAAGTGTCTTCACTCTAATATTTAGTAATGCTATTTGCAAAATGCAAACTGCACTACTGGCCTTCGCCCTGCCGACCAGCAAGATCTCTGTTAACACGTCGCTTCAAGGATCCCAGATTATAAGACGGAAGGAACACGTTTGTCGGTTACGAATTCCGTTTTTTATACAAAGAAAAGAATTGGAAAACTTCTTCGTTCACGGAGGTTCACATGAAGTTTTAGTCGTTGGCAAACAAGCATACGACCCACCTGATGGCAAGCGGTTGTCGTAGCCTATGAGCGCTTCCAACACCATTAATTACTGTCAACCTCGAGATATTGGTTCTTGAATCTCATTGGCACAGTAATTTCACTTCTTATGTAGTTATCTTTCAAACCAAAACACATAAATGCAAAATACATTACTGCTTTGTGGTAGAATATCTGAGAGCCGCCCTCTTGGAATAAAAAGCCAAAAAGCCAAACAAGTATGTAAGTAGATGGTAGAATATAAACAAAACGAATAAATGCTCTCCATTTCCCACCTTCTCTCTCAAATCATTATTATTTACTTTATATTTATATATTTTCTTTAGATCAGATTTCAAAAAGAAGGTCCTCAATTTGGGTAACATTTTATATCTTATACAATATCTTTAGTGATTGTAAACCGATTTAAACCATTCTCTTAATGGTTGAGATATACTTCATGGGTGGTCCCGTATAAATTTTGTGAAGATCTAATCAATATCTCCGGAGATAGACAACGGAAATGGCGCTGACCCTTTACAATAAAAAGTCATCCAAATCTGAAAAATGTCAAAGATATAAACTAACATGGACGAAAAATACCAATGAATAGATAAAGTCATTCATTTTTGAATCAATGAAAAAAATATTTCTTATTACTTTATTTAAAATATGATGTCTTATTTAATTTATCACAATATAATTCATATTTTACTTTAGGTCTGTTTCAGACTGCATATATTTATATTCATCATATATAATATCTTTATATTAGCATCTATCTATATATCTACCATTTATTATATTCAAAATTAAAAAAGAACGAAAATAAAAAAATTAAAATATTTATACATAAAGGCCCAATATACCATTTTATTGGTAGACATTACATTACATTTGAGACACTGGTTAGACCAATTAAATAAAATATTATTAATTTATTTAAATTTTATTTTATTTATTTTATTAGATAAAATAGTCAAAACTGAGATTCATATTTTTGAATTTACCATTTCTTTTTTACAATAATGATCAACAAAAACAGTTTGATAAAAATAGCCAGTCAGACTGTCTTAGCGACATAATTTCTGCTGGTTAGGAAAGCCCCTTATTCTGTTCAGTTCGATTAACGGTACGGAGAAAGAGACCAAAGTGACGGACCACATCAATCATTATTCTACTTTCTAAGGAACATTATATCTGTATATTGCATTACATAGTCGGAACTTAGAAAAGACATTTAATGGAAATGGCATACAACATATATCACTAGGTCTGATAGCTATTCGTATAGATAAAAGCTAAAACACATGACTTACCAAAATATTTTGGTATTCATTTAAAATATCAAAGGAAATGAATCGAATTGCAGGAGTTTTTTTTAATTTAATTTCATAAATAGATAAAAAAGATCACCTTTTAGATGCAACTCAGCATGTATTTTAAATGTTATAACGTACTAATTAAAAATAAATTATATAAGAATCATTTCAGAATTAAGAGTAAACAATAATTAATGAATTAATAATAATTAATATTTTATGTCATTGCGAAAATATTGCGTCTGCTAAAGACGCTTAAAAACATTTAGTAAAGAGGCCAATGTTAAAAAAACTATGTTTCGAAACCATGATATACCCCTTCCATTATTTTGCTCTAAGGTCTAGAGAGCTTATTTTACATAAACGTAAACTGGGCTATTGGTCGTAAAATTATCGAATCATACTATATTTTTTAATATATTTAAATGTTGTAGTGAATATACACTTTTTTAAGATCTCAATAAAGATTTTTGAAATGTTGATGACGGTAAAATCTTTTAATTTATAGCAGAGCTTGGTTGTCTTCGGTTCGAATAGAATATAAAACTGTGACACAATTGTTATATTTCGTTTTATGAGGTTGACTACCAGAGGCATAAACTACTACTCTTACTGCTTCGCTGTTCCTTCCTTTTCCTCAAACTCAAACTCAAACTCAAAATATTCTTTATTCAAATAGACTTTTAAGCGCTTTTGAATCGTCAAATATACAGTCTGTTATGTCCGCCTGAGTGAAGCTACCGCCGATTCGGAAGGTAGATTCTGCAGAGAAGAAACGGCAAGAAAATCTACAGTTACTCTTTTCAAAAATAATCACATCACATTTGTCAAATGTACAATTAAGCTATATATCCCGAATGAAACTCAACGTATATTAATTCCATGCCACATTATCTGCAATATATTCATTAACGGAATAATAAGCTTTATTTAGTAAACACCGCTTAATATAAGATTTAAATAAAGGCGTCGGGATGTGACGACCCCATCGCCCGCTGTTGGGATAACCTCTGTCACAGCAGAGATTATTCCACCAGTGCAATCAGTCACACTGGTGGTAGGTCTTTTGTTGCAAGAGGCCGGCTAGGTAGGTACCACCGCAGTGTCCAATATTCTGCCGCCAAATAGTAGTGTTTAGGCACTACTGTGTTCCGGTTTGAAGGGCATTGTACGCTAGTGAAATTACTGGGCGAACGAGATTTAAGAACTAATATCTCGAGGTTGGCAACGCGTGAGTGGCACCTAGTAATGGTGCTGCAAGCGCTCATAGGCTGCGGCAGCCACTTACCATCAGGTGGGCCGTATGCTTGTTTGCCTACAAAAATAAAAAAATAATAAAAAAATAAAAATAAAAAAATTATTATTATTTATTCCTGCCACCCTGTTTCCCCTTCTTCCACATTTCTAATCTATAAATATATTGGAAGTGGAAGTGGAAGTTTGTTTGATTTATTTATCATGTTACAATATAGACGAAAGAGGTTGTAGTCTTAATATAAAGTAGAGATGGTTGCTATGGACATCTGTCGTATCTGCGATGGCGCATTTTTATTCAAGTGATCATGGATGGACGTATTTTGAGGCAGCGCCTATGTTGACTGAGGCACTGAGTGATAAAATTATTAAGGTAGACCCGAACATCAACCACGCAGATCCTGCCTTAGCGGATTCTTCGACATATATTTCATGACCCGAAATAGCGTTCAATTTAAGTCGTCATTTCAATCGCAATAAGAGTTCATGGTAAGCCCCCAGGTAAAATAGATGAGTCATTGAAAGTTAAGTATTGTTTGTGCAAGAGTACAAGAGGCTTTGAAGGCGATCTTGACATTCCCCGCATCACTCGCACTCCGGCACGCACAAAATAAACCAAATAATATTTATCCATAAAATTTCTATGTAGTTATAAAATATCAGTTAAAAAAATTATTAAGTTAGTGTTTTGTTGATTTCTTTTTAAAGTTTCGCATGTAATTTTTTTCTTTAGATCGCCTGAGGAAGTCGGAAATAGAGTAACGAAATGTTGCAATACTTGTTTGAATTAAAAGTTTAAACATTACCCTTTGTCCAAGTTCCCGAGAGCAATATATAAAAATTTCTATATAATGTCAAAACTCTGTCACTACTAAAATAGGAAAACAATATTAAATATGAGACGACGTTGTGGCGCAGTGGTAGCGAACCTGCCTTAAACACCAGAGGTCGCGGGTTTGATTACCGCTCGGATCTGATGTTTGTATTGACTATAAAATATTGCACGTGTTCTGGTCTGTGTGTGTTTTATTCTTGTCGTTGTGTTTCCGGACCTCCGAAACAGGATATTTCAATCCTAAAGGGGGCTTTAAGTGTGTATCGTTTATTATTAGGAGTTGTTGTGCATTATTGGTATATAAAGTAGTAGCATCCGTACTATTGCTGGAACTGTTGCTACAGCTCTATGACAGAAGCCCAAAATCCCTCAACCTATAATCTTGTATCTTCTATAAACGTCCATGGCAACCTATGGATGAAATCAACTTTCCGTTTTTCTCATCTGGGTCAGTCACAATCAGAAGAATAAAAAGTCCACAAAAAGTGACCAATTACCACTAGGCAGATAACCATCAGGCTTTTGGGGCACCATCGCAGTGTGACAAAAAAATTTACCATAACATTATGTATAATATGTATGGAATATACATATACTAGGAATATACATAATCATTATATTATAGGAATTGATTTTCTCAGTGGTACTTTAGAGTTGCTGGCAATAAAAGCCTATACAAATCTTTTAAAAGCAATCATTAAAAAGGTTTTTAAAAGATCCTGACTGTACATTGCATGGATTCTTTTTAGTTGTTCGGAATTAACTCTAAAACTAATATTGATATTTAAAAGTTTATAATTGAAAAAAACTGTATTGATTTCGCTTCTATTACGGATAAAAAAACATAACAATAAAATCATCTTCTTCAAGGACCAATTTCGTATTAAGAGCGACCATTATCTATATAAACGCAAATGAATCTGCGTGTGGAAGCTAGTATATTTTATTTATGGGCAAAATACTAGCGCCACATTATTCATAGTACTAGATACCTATAGAGAGGCCATTGAACTCTGAGTCAGCTCTAACGCAGCCGGTACACATTAATGTATGCAAAATTTCTCAAATCGCATTCTCTTTGCATTCCAAAGTCTACGCTATCTGATGGTGATAGAAATAACAAATGTCAAAGGTTTTATAATTAAAATAACACCAGTTAGCGGTCGTGCTTTCTTTGTTATAAAAATAATTTGTCTCTCTCTATCTTTTCCATAGGTACATTCGAACTAAAAAGGATGCACGTTCTTAAATTAAATTAAATTCACCCTAAAAAACCTTGGGTTCCGTACCCAAAGAGTACCCTTTAAACTAAGCCTCCGTTGTCCGTTGGTCTGTCCGCCTGTACTACTAAAAATAATTTTTTGCTGTATCTTCTGAACTGTAATAGATAAATAGTTCAGTTCAGAGTTTCCATAGATTGTTATTTCTATGGCCGCTATAATGATAAAAAATAAAAACCAATTTAGTTTCAAATTTAAAAGTTTAGTATCATTAGAGATATTTAAACTTATATGGAGAACTATATTTCTACTAATTATATTGCATTAAAGATGCCTTATTAAAATTACTATAACATGTTTTTTTAAATAAAATATTTTGACCATATTATATAAGATCATATTATATAATTTATATACCCTATAATATAAACTAGATGTATTTTCAGAATATAAAAATTTAAAAATAAAAAGCTATGAAAATTTACTTCATTTAACCCGTTATTTGAGCACTCCTCAAGGAATCATAAAAACTTCGTCTGCAATTTATGACCTTAGAGCCATTTGTCTGAAGAAAGTATAAAACTCGTTATATTTAAAGCGCTTGAAATATATGTCGACCGCCATTTTATAATTGTGGAGTGTAAATTACAGAAAATTTAAAACCAATTTTCAACTCAGTCATAAAACTTGTAATATAACTAGGAAATAAACTTTTTTAAACTTATTTAGTAATTTTAAAAAGATAATTTATAATATAGAAATATAGTATGCAAAATTAAATATAATTATAATACACGCTCATGCACGAAACGGCTTTTACTCTTATAATAGACATCAACGAGCGCTGGATGCGTATGCGCATCATATCTAATTCGACTGACTCTGTAAGTCCGAAGTAGGTAG
The DNA here is from genome assembly GCA_023373885.1 of Hestina assimilis. NCBI lineage: Eukaryota > Metazoa > Arthropoda > Insecta > Lepidoptera > Nymphalidae > Hestina > Hestina assimilis. The sequence goes on along the minus strand of CM041740.1, from coordinate 2,810,476 downwards.
GTAGTAGGAAATACGAACTTACTTGGTAATATTAGATTTTATGTAGTAAATTATGTTTTAATAAGCATTAACTTCGGTTCTAGAAAATATTTATTTTTCATTTTTATAAAAAAATTCTTTGTTCAAAAACAAATATCTTTTTGCTATGTAAACACCACCGGAATTTCTGAGGAAATTAAAATACGTATATCATTTAATAGAATGAATTTTTATAATTAATTTGATTTAAAAACCGTTCTTACTGCAATATTGAGGCAATTCTATAAAAAAACCAAATTGGTTTATAAATGACAGAGCTTTGAGGTAACAAATAATAAAAACACAACTCTTTTGAGAAAATTGATATATAAAAACTATTCAAATTATAATCTCCTACTTTTAATATTCATTTTTACAGAAAAAAGACTTACCCCAGTTTCTCGAACGTTGATCAAATTTATGTCAACTTACCATACTAAATGTAGAACGCTCATTGGTTAAAGATAATCGATGATCAACAGACAACCAATGAGCGTTTAGTATTTGCAACGTTAAGTTAACATGAGTTTGATCAACGTTCGAGAAACCGGGGGTAAGTATAGTCCTATCAACCAGCTATTACTATAACATTACATATATTTCTAAAACATCTTCTAGCATAAAATAATGCTAAATCATTATACGATGAGACAGTAATGATATATTTCACAACCTAATATAACAAAAATTGCTGCAACGTAAACCGTTCAAAATTTATAATTTGGCATTTATTTGTCAATAATGTTGTTCTTGTCACTTTAAAAGCAATCTGAGACTTAACTTTTAGACCTAAATTAAATATATCAATCAATTCGCAATTAGGTAGACGTTTTGACCTCACTTATACACATAGTATGCTAAAGGATGCTTTCGCATGCTTTCAGCTGTCACAGCCAGCATTTTCCCCTCCATTGTCTATATTACCTTCCAATTAAATTTATTTTTATTTATTAACTAGCGTCCCGCTCCGGCTTCGCACGGGTATAAAATATATAGCGTATGGCATTCACTGAAAAAATTATTAAAATCGATCCAGTAGTTTTGATTTATTCATTACTGCCCGTGGCCCGCACGCGTTAAATGTAATTATTTACGACATCACATTAGAAACCTCAAAATGTTTTTTTTCTCCACTATTTAATGGATGTTATTGTACATATAAACCTTCCTTTTCACAATCACTCTATCTATTTAAAAAAACCGCATCAAAATCCGTTGCGTAGTTTTAATGATTTAAAGCATACAAAGAGATAGAGAAAGCGACTTTGTTTTATACTATGTAGTGATTACATCGGTTTATCTTTGATATGTCTGTTCTTATGCATACGCATAATAAACCATGTTAACATGTCAAATTGAGTACTGCACTTATAAGTATTTACAACAGAAAAATGTGAAACGTGAATCAATGCTGAAATAAGAATTGATGCTTACACAAGATTCCTTTTTAGACCTTAAATATTCTCTGAAATTGAATTGTATTAATATAAACTTTAAATAAAATATACCGAAATATATTTACCGCCATTTTATTGTAATCATATATTTTTACGAAAATAAAAATTATAATAATGAAGTATGTAGGTACTTTATTTATTGACGTCTAAATAATAATCAATCAGCCTTTATTGAAACGAGAACTTTTAACAGCACAATAGAGTAACCTTATGATAAACGTAACTGTACGTAGACGATGTGTTTATACAACACTTATGTATGTTTGTCCGTAACATTCGAGAGCGCACTCTAAGTGCCCGGAATCGAACCTGCACAATCATTCTCGTTTAATGAAGCTGTTGTTTATCGACACGTCCCATTTCGTTACAACCAATTATTTATGTTTGTTTTTTAATTCATGACGGTTGGCAAACAACGCAGTCAGGCAGTGATAGTAAGCAGTCACCGCAACCTATGAACGCGAGCGATACTTGAAGCAGATGCGCGTTGCCAACCTAAGGAACAAAATAGAAGGGACGAGAAGTCCAAAAAGGAAGGAAACAAAGGGAGATGGGAGATTGGGCCTCCAGCGTTCTTACTCATCGCACGAAATGCAATAGTACAGTTACTTTACGGCAATATTTTTTGAGAAGGTAGGAAGGAAGGCAACTGACGTTGAGATTATCTTGTATGTTAAACTTAAATGCTTCAGCTGGTTATATAATACTAATTAAATATGTATGTTTTAAAATTGAACCATATTTCTTTAGCAATAAAGGTAGAACGAATTGTAAATCAAATATTTTCTCATATTAAACAAAAGCGCGCAGCACCAACAAAGTTAATATCAGGTTTCTTGGTAAAGAAACAATAATTGTGAAAGTTTTAATTTCGCTCAAGTTTCGGTTCTCTTAAGGTTTGTTTTCATTATTACGAATTAAAATATATTGTATTTTATAAAAAATATTAATTTCTTCCCGTGATTTTGACAATAATCTAGACATTTACATAATTATATAGGCTATTTTCATATTTATAATTAACAGAACTATTATTTATGATGTGACTCTGGAATACTTATTATATTAATAATAATAATAAAACAAGCATCCTTTACCTCTTTATAAGTATAATAATACTGACGTCGAAAACTCAATTTACTAGTAAATATTTTTTAAACTAAATATAACATTTTTATATATATAATTAAGTCATTGTATTTAACTTATAACTCTTTTTATTCCTCGCACAACCACTTTGTGGAACCAACTTTGATCGGCGGTCTTTCCGAACCGATACGACCTAGAGACCTTCAAGAGAAATGTTTATTCTTTCCTTGAAGGTCGGCGACGGACCTACATGCCTACATGTGTTGCAAATATTCATAGGCGACGGTGATCGCTTAATATCAGGAGAGCCTCCAGCCCGTTTGGCCTCTCTTATAAAAAAACTGTACCAAGACGGAGTTCACATGAGTTCTCATAACCTACCTATCCTTTATTGAAACATTCATAAAAAGTAACCATAAAGCTAAACATTTTTTTTCAATAATTGGTCATAATTATGATTATTAAATTAGGTTAAATTGAACTTAAGACATAAATGTCGATAAGATTAATAATGTAAACACTCTCCAGAATGATTAATCAAACCACACCTTATACTCGCAAAAGGAAAGCGGTTACATATAGCTAACGATTCTAGATAATGACTATCTATAATCAATGTTGGACTGTAATTATATTGGATTATATGTAAAGTCTATTTAATTTTAAGGCTAACTATAAAGTCTTGATCACCAAAAAAATTCGTTTGAAGCTTTATGTTAGACGTTTCTTTTTAATTTGTTTTTAAACGACTTCACAAAAAGAGTAGATTCTCAATTCTATATTTTTATGTTTTACCTCATAAGTTTGGACTGGGTGAACCGAATTTCGTTGATTCTTTTTCTATTTGATAGCTGGTGCTTCCCGTGTGATCACTTCAATTTGGTCATGACAATGACATCTATGAGAAAACCATATAAGACTTAAATTTGCAAAAATCACTAAGCAATATAATTCGTAAATAAAAAGTATAAAATAAAATCATTTTGGAAAAAAATTACCGACTTCACAACTAAAAAGAAAAAAAATTTTTTATCTGAAGTAGTTGGTAAACAAACATACCTGATGGTAAGCGTTTATCGTACTTATTTTTGTGAATGTATTTCAATATGAAATATGAAATCATCAATATGAAATATCAAATAAATGATTTGGCAACATCAAAATACCTTCAATAACTGTTTAGATATTGAGTTTTGAATCAATATCAAAATCAATTACTTATATTAAAGTAATTAGTAAATTATTAAAATTATCTGGTTTTAAAACAAGATACGGGTTATATTTTAGAAAACTTATTTTTTTTTTTTGCAAACTCGAAATCAGAATCTATATTAAATACAAATTCGGAACACTTATTGATTGTAAAACAAAATTCTATCACAGATTCCGAAAGTCACGTTAGAAATGGAAAAAACCGATGAAAAAACTCACCGAGACTTTTTTTTAAATGTCAAATATTTAAAATTTAAAAGCATTACGAATACATTGAGTAAATTATTGATTATACAAATCTAGGAAAGTAAAATTTATATTTCTCTCATTTTTACAATTTTAATCACAATCACGATCTGCAACCTTAGATGACCAGATTAAAATACAAATTTACACGGATTACTACTTTTAATCACTACAACCAATTAATATTGATAAGTAGCTGGAAAAGGCGATTTTTCTGAGATGCTTTACAAAGCTAAAGCTAAAACTTGCGTTTTTTGATGACCCACGGGAACCCAACATTTTTCCAGAATCAAAAGTATCTTATGAGAACAATTTACACAAACGCCACGTCACTAAAGCAATTTCCAAAATTAAGTTTTTTGTTTTTATAACACAATTTTAACCAACAATGTGGTTCCAGACGAATAATGTTAATTATATACATCCCTTGAAAATTAAATCTTGCAAATTAAACTGCGTCAGTCGTGCGACCGCAAAATAATGTTTAACGAAACCACAGCCTTAAACTCAACATTATTAAAGGTCCGCGTAGGATTACAAATTATAACATTAGCCCTTGGCAAGGTTTCCTTTATTTGCGTAACCGTGAATTGCGTTGAAAGGTTGTCGAATACAATGTAAATACTATTGTGGTTTTAAAATGTAACCTGTACATTTTTTCTATTCACCATTTTCGCAGCCCAAACGAGTGTACTTAATACTTTTACGCGTTGACAAATAGGATAAACTTAAATTGCAATGATTACTATCAGGTCGATATCGGCTTATATATGTGCTTATTCAATCAATAATAATTTAATTATGCTCTCCAAGACATCATAGTAACACACAAAAAGTGCTTTACCAACGACGTCAAAATTGTCCAAACATTTTACCCGCACTTGTTATATATCCCACAAAATGGAATAGAACTAAAGAAGTGTGACTTCAGTCGTGTGGTCTAAGCACACTCGTTCTTTTTTTCTGCCTTTTCAAAATATCAAAGAACAAAATTTAAGTGCCAACTTACATAAAAAATATTGTGTCGTCGCACTGCTAAAATCAACAATGCACGATATCGTCCGTTGCAACTCAAATACAACCTTGTACATTTAGAAAAGCTCACAATATAAAAATTACTTAATTTACAAACTTTTTTCTCCTTGGTTTATTAAATTCTTGTCTTGTGAATTAATCTTCATGATTCCAATATGTAATATATACATATAGCTCTTATTTGCGATCGCTCATATAATCTTTTATCATTTCAACTTTGACCATTTATTCTCAACAAAGTTTAAAATATTTCACGTGACGTTACCACCCCATACTACTCACGCTTGCCCAGATTTATTTATAGATACTATATTACATTAATTGCTGGGATCAGAATTTTTTCTCGAAATTTTTTATCGAATGAGCACCTGTGCCTAAAAGCGGTACCCACCCTAAGATGATTCCGATGACTCGTTAGTTTTGGACAAATAAAACTATAAAATGTTTATGCCATCAGAATAAACATCAAAAGCAATGGACATAAGATTTCTTTTTGAAAATATATTGGGATTTTAATGCAGTTTTTTTAATATCTTTTTAGACAGAGGGTGAGAAGATGAGGCCGGGACAGGCAGGTAGAATGGCGATTGTTATTCGATTCCTGCCGGCTATAAAAATTTAGTGTTGCGTATATACCAGTCCCTTATATTGATCATATTAATATGATAGTTTCAGTAACGTGTCGTTATTTCATCTTGGCAATAAAATCGTAAAAGCACGTCACGTATTGTGCTGGCACCTGTGCATTTTTTCTAATGCTGTGTAACCACAGACTTTTTAATCTACGAGTAACAAGATCACCTGCCCAAGTTACGATATTTTAAATGTGACTTGTTTTCAAGATTTACTTTAAACATAAGTTACTTAAAACAACGTTAGTATTTGATACTTTTTTACCTTTATTTCTACCTCCAACGAATATTACGTATCGACTATATAAAAAAAATTAAAATTCGTATAACTTGAAAATGGTACCTGAACCTTGAAGTGTCAAAAAAAACTTAAAATAAATTAATTATATAGCAATAGTGACTTTGACACAATTCGATAAAAATTAACTCCTTAGAAAAGTTTAAAATCCTTTTTTTATCAAATAATTATTTAGTTACTCTGTCTCGACAGAGTTATTTGTAGCTGGATTAAAAAATTATCCTTGTCTATGCATTTGATTTTTACGATTTTATCCTTTATATAAAAGGCTTTTAAGGTGAATTTGGCTTATAGGCCCAGGCTTAACATTTATAGCATGCAATTGACAGTATCGAGTCGGCACCGTGGAGCGTTGGTATGAAGAGCAATGGGCTCACCGCGTACTTATGGGTGAACGTGGTGCGATCAGGCTCGGCAAATAATATTAAACAAGAAATTTTTTAAAACATTCAACAAGTTGTATTTTTGTTTCTATAATATTATTAATTCGCATTATTTATATAATAATTTAGATTTTTCCGATATTAAAAAAATAAGTTACAGTAATATTTAATGTTTAATTCACTTAAATAGCTTCAGATAATAATGTAAAAAATATGTGAAAGAATGACGAAGCCGCCTACAAGCTTGCAAATAGCTGTTCCCTATATAATTATAATAATATTAATTAATTAATTATAATAATTTATGCTATTTATGTACATTTGTTTATTTATATAACATTTTATTTTCATTTATTTCCATTACAGAATTGCATCGAAATTCATCAAGGTTTTTTTATATCTTTTTTAATCTTTAAAACTGTAAGAAAAATCACTATTTTATTTTAAGCTTCAAGGCACAACAAAGTCAAAGAAAACTTACGAGTGTATAATCAGACATAATATAAAAGATGTAAAATCAAATACACAGTTACAATTAAGTAAAGTCAATAAAGATTTATTAGATTCTTAATATATTAAGAAGTTATATATTTTATCTACAAAATCTTTAGAACATTCAAAACTAAAACACTAAAACTAAACATCATCCAATACAAGAAACCTTTTAAAAAATATAGAAAATGCGCGATTTAGAAAAAGGCGGTCGCTCCAGACTTTTCAAGGGTTAAATATGGATTTAAATCAATTTCACGGTCAAATAAAAAATAATTTATAAAATATAAAAAATTATCCCACTGTGCTGTGTTTATTTTGGTTTTTTTTTGAGCCATAAATTTTAATGTTGAGGAATCTAACTTTCAACAAATAAGTGTTACTGTTTATGTACGTGTATGTGTGTGCATGTTTTTCCGTTTGTGAGTCTATGTGTTTAATTTTATTTTAGTCAGGTGTTTTATTATAAATAGCTCTTTAAAATTTTGCCTTTTCATTATCTAAATACTGTACGTCTCATGATTATTTTTGTATAGAAAAACCTATTTACGACGTTATTTGAATGTATTAAGTTACTGTGAACTGCATCAAGCATTTTTCTAGTTGATTATGATGACCAAACTATTACAATATACAATCTAATAATACTAAATAATAATACGAATATTATCTGAACCAATATTTTGAAGCCGGATCGCGCGTCGATCAGACAGAAGAAAGTATGGCGGGATGATAGCGGAGGCTGCGACCGGCTGGACCGGTTATGCTAAACCCTATTGTGGTCAGTTTTTGTACCGACCCTCTCCCCTTCGTCCCGCAGAACCCCGCCCGCGAACAAGAAGCACGGCAAGAGGGTTCGATTGGCAAAAAAAATCGCCCCGAAATCAAAGGATTTTTTTTTTATTCTCAGTCCTTTTTGATTAGTATATCTCATTCTTTTATCATAGATAATTTTTATCTTTTCTATAATGCGTTTATAAGATAACGTAAAATAAGTCTGTGCGTTAAATTCTAGAAAGTTCATATCATGTTTACTGTCTGATGAAGATATCGAAGCAGTAACTATTATTTAGAAATAAACAATCAAATTATTGCTAGGATTTTTAAGAAGTATTTATAGATTTGTCCTAGTTTTTTTATAGAAGGAGCAAACGGGCACGAGGCTCACCTGATGTAAAGTGATCACCGTCGCCTCCTGAACATCTACAACACCAGAGGACATGAAAGTGCGTTGCCGACCTTTAAGAAAGGAATAGGCTTCTTGTGAAAACGAAGAATCTTCTCTTGAAGGTTCCTAAGTCGTATCGGTTCGATAGACCGCCGGCGGAAGCTGGTTCTACAGAGTGGTTGTGCGAGGAAGTAAATGCCTTCTAAATCGCATTTTTTTTTATGTTAGAAGTTGGCAAACAAGCATACGGCCCACCTGATGGTAAGTGGATGCCGTAGCCTATGAGCGCTTGCAGCACCATTAGTAGGTGCCACTCACGCGTTGCCAACCTCGAGATATTAGTTCTTAAATCTCGTTCGCCCAGTAATTTCACTAGCGTACAGTGCCCTTCAAACTGGAACACAGTAGTGCCTAAGCACTACTATTTGGCAACAGAATATTGGACACTGCGGTGGTACCTACCTAGCCGGCAACAAAAGACCTACCACCAGTGTGACTTATTGCACTGGTGGAATAATCTCTGTTGTGACAGAGGTTATCCCAACAGCGGGCGATGGGGTCGTCACATCCCGACGCCTTTAATCGCATTTGGATGTGATGTCCGATGATGAAATTATGTTTTATGATTCATTATATTTTGTTCACACCGCAGTTACTTATTGTGGAGAAACGTTTGAATCAAATACTGGTGGGCAGCATTTGGTAACAGAAAGTAAGTACTTTATGTTGCCGTGCTAAGCAACGTTGCCCAACAGTTAGTAACAAACGATAATATTTGCATTTATGGACATACCTATGCCTCGCAAATCACTTGTTCTCCTTCTACTCATCGAGTGGTTAGTGGCCAACTGCAGTTGTTCAAGTCGCCCGTATAAGCCTCTGACTGGAGTCTTTGACTATAGTAAAAATAATACTTTATTTGGACTGACTTTTTATTTGCCCTCCGAATCATCCGTCTTTTGACTAACTGTGCCTAAAACTGCTTTACCCACCGAACGTTTACCGATCAGTGAGCGCACTCGGCTATGAGCGTCTCTGCGTGATATAGTTTGTTGAAAAAGCTTTATAGATACGGTGAGCAACATGCAAGAAATAACAACTAGTTATGGCAAATATTATAGAATATTGACGACATTGTACCGCAGCGGTAGCGAACCTGCCTTAAACGCCACAGGTCTCGGGTTCGATTCCCGCTCGGAGCATATATGTTTGTGTTGACCATGCAAGCATATTTTCCGGTCTGGGTGTATTTGTCCTTGTTCTTGTACCTACGTGTTTCCGGACCCCTAGGATGTCACTATCCTAATGGGGCTTGAGTGTGTAGCGTTTATTTATTTATTTATTTATGTTACCTAATTTCGAGTTGCTTTCTGTTACTCAAAAGTTACTACAGTGTGGACGCACCACCACGCAAAAAATACCAATAATACTTTATATTATAATTTTATCGTAAAAATAGGAATACACTTTTTGTTTATGGCAACGCACTTTTTTTTAACTCCATGAACTTAAAGCATGAAACGACTTATTGTTTATTTATCCAAAGAAGCAAACAGTTGGCTTGATACTAAGCTGTCAGCCTCTTGGGAAAAACTCAGCATGGAGATCAACCGGCCGCATTCGCGAGAAGATATACCTATCAAACAGCACTGTAGCACGACCATTTCGGTAATGTGTAAGAAAGGTCATTCCGCTGGTGACCATCTGTAGGATGTTAGAAAATAGGCGTAGCAATTATGTTAAATAATTCTTCAGAATAAAAATTATTACTAAAACCTATATTGCAAACGCAAAACGGCGAATTATTTCCTTGACCATAAATATATAATATATAATGGGCTCGATACCACGTGTGAGTGTGGATTCGGCAACGTTTGAAAAGCGATGCAGTATTTTTTACATATGTAACTTATTTACTTTGTAAAATTAATAGACTATTGCTGCAGACCAAAGTTCAGAATTATTACCTACTAATAAATGAACCTAATTAAGGAAAACCGGCAGACAATTCCTATAGATTCTAGTTTTTCATCATCTCTAAAATAACTCCGTGTGTGTAATTAACACAGTCAAGTATAAAACCTTTCTCAAGAAATTAATTTAAATTGAAGTGTTTTAATTTGAAAATTAATTTAATTTGAATCTGAATCCATAAAGTACTATATAAAGACATGCTATAAAAATATCGAATTCACTAATATGTAACACAAAGCATTAAAAAATTCTCGTCGTCTAGATATGATATATCTATTTGTGAAAAATTGGTTAAAAATCTAGGCATGTAATCAGGCTACACGTTAGTATTGGCACAAGTACTGCCCTCTGTTATCCAATAGCTATACTAAAACGGAGTCCTCAGTCTTTTTTTATTGAAATCAATTTTATTTTCTACTTTTACGGTTTTTATTATTTTTTATGAAACAAAAAAATATGCAATTGCCTACTTTAAATAGTTTTTATAATTATATTATTGAATGTTCTGAGTCTATGGGCCCTGAATTACATTTCCTCCTCTTCTTACTTTAAAAGTTCAGCATAGACAAGGAGTGAATTATGAAATTACAATGAATGACGGAAGGTTGATCGTCTGACTTTTTGTCAAAAATGCTTTTTTGACGTGATTTGCCGATAAAATTAATAATATAAATTTGAATAATTACATTTTTATAAACATGGGAGGCTCTCAGAGTACCAGGAAACTTAGTGTTGAAAATGAAAATGCCATACAAGTGTCCCAAGAAGCCTTAGATCGTATACAAGCGCAGCTGAACGCTAAGGTAAATATGTTTTCAACATTACATAATTTACATTAATGTCATGTATATAAAACAAAATATCTAATTAATGAATTTTGATAATATTTAAATTTTCATCCATATATAAATTATAGTCCATTTTACAATATTTTCGTGTTTATTTTATTTCGATAAATTGTGCATAACCTTAGTAAATATAACTTATGTTAGAGAAAATTGTTTTCAAAACACCCAGCTTTTAATTGAAATAAATTTTCAATTTCAACTATTAGAATAATTATATGATTATATTATTTGATATGCTGGAACTTATCCATAATAACAAACATATTTTTCAGCAAGCTGAACAGCCTACAGCCCAACCTCAATACGCACCGCCACCTTACTACAACACGCAGAAACAAAATGAATTTGCAGCTGAAGAGGCATATTGGTCTCGTCGAATTGAAAATTTAAAAAGGGCTCATGAAAAGATTAATAGTGGTATGCACTTGGAATACCAAAAAACACTTAAAGAAGCAAATGAACTATTTGATCTAGTGCAAGCAGATAAGATTGTAAATAAATTACCACCTTGTCAAGAAGAAAAGGGGAAGGTATGTTTACCTATTTTATTACACTTTAAGTAGAAGGGCCAACTTTCCTCCATAAACCAGAGTTTCGGGTTCGCCCCTACCCCCTTGGGCTATTGTTGTACCCACCAAAACCCTTAAAGATTTCAGATAAATAGATTTTATAGAAAAAGCACTGCTTTTTTCGAGTTATAAGGTAATCACTATGTCCCTACAGTGTGTATCTTCTTGTAGAAATAGCTACAACGGTAGGTTGAACACAAAACTCATACTTTTATAGATTTGGCCTATCTTCTATTGAGGCTATCCACTTTTAACCAAACTGAAACTGAATTTTTTTAACATAAATAAGTTTCTATCTATACCAATATTATAAAGCTGAAGAATTTGTTTGTTTGGTTGAACACACTAATCTCAGGAACTACTGGTTTGTATTGAAAAATTCTTTTTGTGTTGATTAGTCCATTTATTGAGGAAGGCTATAGGCTATATAACATCACGCTATGAAAATGTTTTGAGAGCTTCTGCTATTCACAAATGCGAAATTGTATAATTTTTTTACGGTAATCAAATTTGTTGTATAACATCACGCTACAAATGGTTACCATAAACATGGATGAAACCACAGGAACAGTTAGTTAATAAAATTATGATATACACAAATGAAAAAGTTAAAAGCTAATAACTAATTTTATAACAGTGATTTATCAAAAAATTTCTCTTGATAAATATAAAACATTTAACAAATCGTCCTTGGTGAAATTGAAGAGATTATATTTATATAATTGTTTTTTTCAGGTGCTTGAGTGCTACAGCTCTAATCCCGACAAATCACTTCTGTGTTCAGTGTTAGTGAATGAATTTAATGACTGTGTATGCAGAAGTAGAATTGCTGCTGTGTCAGCATCATCTTGAACCATAACACTGTGTATATAATTGCTAGTAAAAAACAATGAAAACCAACCAATATTGTCATAACTTCAATTGCCAATTTGAAGTAGAACTCGTATTTATCTATAAATAAATTGTTAATCTAAAGTTGCTTTTTTATTTATGAGATTAGATTATTTGATAGAATGAGACAAATAGATTTAAGTTTAGCCATTTCATCCATTCTTTATCCTTAATAGTAAATAGGTCCCAAATATTAAATAGGTCCAAAATTAATTATATATCTCAGCTTCTTAAATGTAACAAAAAAAGGTGTGAGTTGATTAAATTTAAGGAAAGTTATATTTTGTAATATAGAAATATTTCTTTCAAAGGTTTTTGTATTCACTTTAATTGACATTAATTAATTTAGTAGACTCATTCAGCAAAGAGTATAGTATATATCTCATTCAGGCAGCTGTCGCCAATGCCACTGTGTTAATCTGTAGGTGACGTCGCCATGGCAACAGTTTTAAATACTACCTCTCGTAGTATATTCTTTGTACAACTTTATGAATAATATTTTGCTTAATATTCATGATTTTACTCAACATTTATAATTAACATGACTCAACATTAATCCACAAAATTTGACATCATAATATGGCAGCCCAAGCGAAGGAGATTCCAGAAGAGAAAAAGAGGAGAGTGCCTCTTTATCCAGGTTTTCCAGAACTGGCTAGATCTGATGTCAGTATATATCCAACTTACTCCAAATTAGATTTAGATTAGTAAGTACTTAAATAATTAAAAATTTTGTACCTTGTTTTTTTAAATGTTGTAAATATATGTTGTTAATAAAATAATATAATCGCATAAAACTTGAATGATTTAACTTTTCAGTAGAGTGGTATGTCGCCATCGTTATCACTGGGCGAAGGTTGCGCAACGTCGACAATTCATGATGGAACTTCACAGCTTTGAAAAGTTACAAGCTAATGCCCTAGATGGAGTAAGAGTTCATCGGGAGTTTTCTCAAGGCATACTATCCCATAAGATACCTCCAAGACGTTACATACAGAAACTAACACCAGATCCTTTAAATTCCCATCAAAGAATGAGGGTTGAGGAAATCTTAAGTGGTCATGTAGATTTCAGCCAAAAATAGATTAAAATAATATTGTAAAAGGTTTCAAACTAAGTTTTATTCGCACTATTAATAAAGAATCAATTGCATGAGCTTAGCCAGCGTTTGGCCTAAGGGAGGGCAAAAATCTTAATTTAAGGTCCAGAGCAGGGCAAAATGAGTATTTCCTTTAATGGTTATTAGTTAAATTGTACAAAATGCATTATATTGTTCCATTTCTCAGTAATTAGCAAGGTCTAAGGAGGGGCAGCTGTCACCTTGCTATGCTCATGATCAATTATATTCTAAAGTAAAATCTGAAATAAAACCACCATACCTATTGAATAATTACAAATGGTTACTGAACACTAAGATAACTAAAACATGTTGGACGTAATAAAGAAAATTAAAACAAGTTCTCTCTTAAATTTATTGTATTCAAAGTTTTATAAGATATGCTTATTCTTTACTCTCTTCACTCATCTGTGCCTTTCTCTTTTTTAGCCTTTTACTCTTTTCCACATTATTCTGCAGGTATTGTGCTTCTTTCTTTGCCTGAGATATTTCTGCTCTCAACCTCTGCTTCATAGCCGCTCTCTCATATGCCAGTCTCTCGCTCAGATGGATCCATTTAAATCTTGGAATGTACTTAATATTCCATATCATGTCATAATAACGTGATTTCTTTCGTGTTCCAATTTTTGTGTTATTGAGATTTGCTGCTACTGCCTTAGCAATTTTTTTCTTTTTAAATTCAACCCAGCCTTCTGTGAATAAATTTGGCACCCGTTTTCTTTTCTCTCCAGGTTCTAAAACAATTAATGATATACTTATATTTTTTGTGGTAACAATGAACAGGATACATAGTTTATAAAAATTGACAGGCCTCAATAACTCAACGGTAGAAGGGGGAAGTTCGATCCCAACCCCCTTGGGCTATTGCTGTACCCACTCCTAGCACAAGATACAACCATTTTGTAGGGCCAATAGAAGTAATTACTTGAAAAGTAATTACTTGAAAAAAGTGTTGCTAATATTCTTTTTTGAATTATTATATTTAAAATACTTATCCTTAAAATAGATTTTAAATGATAAAAAGGTATGTGTGAACTGAAACCATATTTTATTTATCTAGCACATTCACTATCAAATTGTCAAGACGTAATCTGTGACATTATTAACCACCAATCTGTCACTGAGATCTAAGTTTGCTAATTTGTTGTTGAAATTATTAATTAATTATAATTAATAATTATTCTGTAATTATATTTTATTATGTATATAAAGTAAGAGTGAAAATGTAATGGTATTGTAATCTAAAATACTAATTACATAAAAAGTTTGTGAAAAATGTTGATGTTAGTTATTTTAAATTACCCTATTTATTAAAACATAATATAGTATTTCTACAAAATAAAAGAGTTATCTTGCTTTATTGATAGTACTAGCAGATCAACATAGGTAAGATTATTTACATGATTTGTTATTTACATTCAAAAAAGGACAAATATCAAAAGGTCAGGTTTAAATGGGTAGCCTGGGTTGATATTATTATTATTTTCAATTACGCTTTTTATTTAAAAAATAATAGTATTTCTACAAAATAAAAGAGATTTCATGCCTTATTAATAGTACTAGTGAATCAAGGAAGGATTATTTATATGATTTTTTATTTACAAACCAAAATATCCGAAGGTGAGGTATTATTGGGTAGACAAACTTAATATGTAACAACAAATAAAGAAGAGATATAAAATTATCTATAACCTTAAAAACTTACTTAAACTGGACTGCAAGTATATCCTTCCGACATCACCAAATTCGTTGAAAATTTCTCTAATTTTGGCTACGTTCATGTATGGTGGAATAGTAGATAAATAAATAATACCGGGTTTCCTAGTCTTCTTTTTAAATTTTTGAACATCATTCGATACGTCGTCCGTACTGTTTATATTATCAGAATCACACTCAATACCATTTTGTGGTACTCGCTCCATATTAAATATCAAAAAAGCCTTATAATTTTCATTAAATTAATATCTTTGTTATAAAATGTGGTTATTATTCAATAAACTCGCATTTTCCACTTCTTAATGAATAAAAATTTACTTAAAACAGAAGCATATGCTTTTGACATTGACAGCCGCAGAATACATATTTTTGATAAATGCAAATCAAACAGAGTATAAATAAATTTTACTCTGTTTGATACATAAGACATGGAGAGACGTCATGAAATAAGTAACTGAGATTATTTCTGCGCCCTTATAAATTAAAGATATATACATGCAGTAGCTGGCCATTTAAGCACATTGGCTACTTTAAATTGTTACAGTTCTAATATCATATAAATTATACTTGTATGCCGCCGAATAAAAAAAAGTCATAATTGAAAAGAGAATGATAACAAAACGAAAAGCACAGTTGTTATAGTTTTATAGTATATTTAGCCGAAACTATCCAATTCGATCAGAAACTGCCCGTCAAAATCAGAAACTGGTATGTTGATCCTTTAGTAACTAGCCACAGTTTAACTTGGTTAAAACAAATGAAAACCCATTTCGAAACGAAATCAACGTGAATATGGATTTTACAATTACCTGCAATATTAATAAGAATAATTTTCAAATTAATAATTTTATACAACAATATTACTTTTAGTAGGTAACCAGCCACAAAACTGGCCGCCAATACTAGTTACAGAACCTCAAAAAGCTTAGTATCATAATCCAGATAAACTAATTCTTCTAAACTTTCAATTTACGTAGCAATTTTTTTTAAAAAAGCAAAAGTTTTGTTATTAAATTTCATACATAGAGCAGTAACTAAAAATGTACTATTTTTATTTTCAGTTACCAGCCACCCTATCAAAAGATGTTCAATAGAATAAAATAATAATTAACCTTTGTAATACCAATATTTAATTAATATCGTTCAGTTTTAATCAGTCAGTGCAAAGCAAGAACGTTAAGATAACTTTAAGTTAATATTTTTATAATTTTAACCCTTATCGTTGTCTTAGTAGAATCACACGAATACATACTTTTTCCCGAATGTCGGTAAATAAACGATAATTTCTGCTGCATATGTTAATTATAGAAAAGTAATTGTTAATTAAAATGAAAACCTATAGTATCAATAATATTATGAAATGTAAATAGACACATTCTGACTACTCAAATTCTGATTTTTGAGAGTTTTAAGGAGATCTGGCCAGTTATTGAAGGTGGCCAGTTGTACCTAAATTTACCCTACATACTAAAAAAATAAAATACGAAATGGCTACCAATAGTTCGAAAGAAAAAGAAAGATATCGCATAAGCAGAATATCGAAGTGAGTATTCGTACTGTTGCGTTTCAGTTGGCGAATGTGAGTATCGAGCCTACTGTCTTTGCCTTTATTCCTATCTTGACTCTCCCCGAATCAAATGGTACCACTCGGTACCATTTGATCTCGCTTTATGCCGTTTATTTTGAGTTACTTAATAATAAAATATAACTGATTGTCAGGCCGTACTTCAGGCATCTTAAAAATCTCGGTGCAGATGTTGAACCTCGAGTGAGGATTATTAATAAATGAATTACGTGACGTACCTACGTGTAACATGGTATAGATATAGAAAGTATATAGAATAATATCTTACTCATCCTTTATAACAACTATAATAGCGCTAACTTAATCACGGGTTTGCTATAATTTATACAAATAAAATTGTCTGTAATTCCAAATTAACAGCTTTTCAATGGATGGATATGAAAGTATATACGGGACGTAGACAGACAAATACTAATTTTTTTTTTTCTACATAAAAAAATAGTATTTGTCTGTCGGTTTGTTCCGGCTAATCTCTGAACGTTTTAACAGGATTTTTCACTGGCAGCTGATGTTATATGGAGTAACTTACGCTACTTACTGACACTGCTAAAAAAATCGATACACCACAGGAGCAGAGCCGCGGGCGCAGCTATAAACAATAAAAACTGTAGCAGCATCACCTACGTGCAGTTATTAGGAAATAATTGTACTCAATACATATTTTATTTATCTTTATTTTCTACGTCATCATTCGGAATAGATGAACGTAGACAGCTTTGAAAAGAACTGTTTTTATAGACGCCTTCATTATAAGGCGTGGTGGGTATACGACAGAGCGTCGCTCTAAAAGAGCGTTTTAAGATGCAGATACGAAGATCTACAATTTCTTCTTTCTTCAATCTTCCTATCAGAATCTTCACACAGTACTACTTCAAGCAATACGCGACGCCGGAACCGCACACGGACAACAAGACCTCGCTGCACTCGGCGCTTGGCGATTCTAAGGCGACGCCGGGTCGCAGCGGTCAGTTATATTAATTCGCGCGTGTTCCTCCCGCTTCAGACAGCAGAGTGCGGGGCGCATTTTTTTGCCTGGCCTTGACAGCGTGAAAAAGGGACCGCCCTTGTGGAGGCTCAAAGTTGATTTCGTCCATAGATGCTTTCTGCGACGCCGAACACGGCTATGGACTTCATCGGGCACAGTGGCAGCGCTCCGAGCGCAGTCTAATGGAAACACCAGACGACGTGACAGCGTCGCGACGTGCGAAACAAAGGACCCCGTTTTCGACGACAAAGACGGTTTGGTGTGCGTGTATATGCGGGCATTGGCTAACGTGATGACGCCTGACTTTAGCCCGTTTGTCATCTCGGTCTGAAGAAATATTAAATACTAGCCTGACTAATCAGGGGACTTGGATGAGACATAGTGTGATGGAAGTATTTTTGTGATATATATTTCATCTATATCATAATTACGATTTGTTTTTTAATTGTCAATTGATCATAAATTTGCTCATTCTTTTATTTTTATAAGACATTTCTCTTTCCAAGTTGGACAATCTTCCCGCATTTGGAGAATCCTTAGAATATGATGGACAATTTTAAAATCGTAAACGTTTTAATTTGGTCTTTTAATCAAAAAATATTAAATAATAAATAGATCGTGAACACCATTTATTTTATTCTCGCCAAAACATCTTCGTACATACAATGTGATCAGTTTGAATGCATATTTATTGCACAAGTAACGGCAAATATTAGCAAATTACAAAGGCTTACACTTTTAACTCATGAGATCACGCGCACTTTCACAAAAAAATTATTAAAAATGTACTATGTTTTTTATATTAATCTTTAATACATTGATATAAAAATAACTTAAAACTAAAGCAACTTATGTTAAGAATAAAGTTTAATTCTGATGTAAATAGACATAACTAAGTCTTATTTATAAGGCGAGTCGCCTTAGGAGGTAAGCGTAATCGTTCAACTTAATTCTAAATTCAGCTTAAAAGAGATACGACCCGGCTTTCGGCGTCGAAACTTTGCACTACAAATATACATTACTACTGACTACAGAGCTAACTTTAAATGATTCAATACATTTATAAGAATATATATACATATATGTTGAATTAATTAAAAATACTTAAGATTTATTCAATTTTTTTAAATAAAAAATAATATGCATTATCTTCTAGCATTTTGAAAGCTTAAATAATTTAGTTACTCATTTTTTCTAAGCACAAACACGCGTTATGTATACAATACATATTCACACATATCCCATGCAAGAGAGATAGCAGGGAGGACCTTGTCTCCGATCTCAAAGTCAATTATAAAAATGATTGTAATTTTCAAATAAATTTTGAACACCTCTGGTTGTGTACGACGATGGATTAACATATTACAAACATTTTCAATAGATAAGTTAAAAAAATTGGGAAAATTATATAATTTTGGCTTCATGTTAATAGTTTTATAATCAGCTTTAAAAAAAAAATAGATTTCTTTTCTACGATTATAACATACAATCAAAAATCATGTCAAAACTTATTTATTTGCTGATTGACACGGTACGATTACGATTTATAAATTGACAAAAATATTAAAGCCTATTGTATAGATTTTTAAACCATTTTTCAGGCTTGATTGGAATAGATAAATCGATTTTCAGTTCATCTCCTGATATCTAACCGTGTGAATCTGCAAGTGTGTATAATATATCAACGAAAAAAACATTCTTTTATTACATAAATCTGAATTTGTATTTGACTTATTTCAAAGAAAATGATTTAACGGTCTACTAACTAAATCATTCAATATATAATTATTTTAAGAAAAATAAAAAGTGACTTTCCCTTTGCAACAAATATTACAATATGTTAATGATTACACAAGAAAAGAATTTTATAAATCAGATCAAACTAATTTCATTGTCTACAAAGTAGCAGAGAATAAAAAGTAGTCTTTCATTCTCGTCACAAATACATATTGTAATGGCACCATTTTAGGGGCCATCCATAAATTATGTCACACGAATTTCATAACTTATTGACCTCGCCCGTGCCCTTGTCACGGTCACATTTGTGGGACCCTACCTAGGTTGACGTCATAGTTTTTAAAATTTTACATCTAGAAATTAATAAATTAAATCAGTTCCGGAATTAGTTAAATTTTTTAGTTTTTCGTGAACAACTCGTGTTTTAACACTTAGATTATATTTTAAAATGTCACGAAACTTAAAACAACTCCCATCCCTTGTCACACAAGGTCACACTTCAACCCTTTCTTTACGTGTGACGTAATTTATGGATGGCCCCTTAAGGCTCGATTTTTTTAGTAATAGCGAAGTTTGTATATTCACGTTTCCGATTTTTTTAAATAAACCAGTTCAACATCGAATTACTATGCTAAAAGTAACCAGAAAGAGATAATAATAATTGTTATATCTTTTTCCCTTTCTAATAAAAACAATCCCGAAATTCACTAACAAAGGTGCATTAATAATGATGCAAGTACTTGGAAGTATAATACTATCTTCAGGAATATTCAAATAAATATGACTGGTAAAATATTGAGACAATTGTGTATGTAATTATAACAGATAGTGATTAAGTATCACCGTAAGTAGACATAGATGTACACTTCTCAGGTTTAACTCTCCCCTGGTTTAATTTTTGGAGTTTTTTTTTTCGGAATGTGTTATGCCGTTGGCCCTACTGGCCTTGACAGCGTCACCGAGCAGGGGGGCCGAGTACAGAGACTCAGTCGTGAAAAAGGGGCAGCCGTCACGGGGCCTCAAATTTGATTCCGTCCTTACGGTGCCTCCTACGAAGCCGAGCCACGGTTAAGAACGTCATCGGAGATGGAGGCAGCGCTCCGAGCGCATTCTATACGATAGACTCTTTAGAGGAGCATTAATCCTGACATAGAGGAGGTGAACTAACCCCCCCTTTGTTTAATTTTTGAAGGTGCATTAATGCTGACATAGAAGAGGTATATTAACCCGCCCCTGATTAATTTTTGGAGTTTCATTAACCCTCACCTGACTTAATTTTTGGAAGTAAATTAATCCTGACAAAGAAGAGGTACATTAACCCTAACGGGGTTAAATTATTGGAGGTGCATTAACCCTCCACTGGTTTCATTTTTCATCCATTGACATCTGTGCGGGCTTTATTGTTTGTTAAAATTCTTAAATGAAATATAATGAAAAATCTTTGATTACATATTGTGTTTTTTTACATTAATTTTAATGTTAAGATTCACGTGTGACATAATCGGTCCTAAAGTTGATAAATCAGCAAATAGAATTTTCAGAAAGTCTTTGGTAATAATTTAGTTCAAAATGTAATTTTAATAGTAGACCCAAGCCTATCAGTCTCTTATATTGTATCAAAGCAAATTATGATAAAGTTATATTAATAATAGTTTATATTAATTTATTTTATTTACAATTTATATTTCGAGTAGTTTTGCCATAGACTTACTATAAACTATGGACCCGCCCTTACGTACAGACAACATGTTAAAGATTCTACTAAATTACACCTTAAAACCACAGAACGAAGTTAGTCACGTGAAACGTAACCGAATGAAGTTAGCTTGTGACATTTTGTTTGTACGAAATCGCCCAGAAACTTTCTATTAATAAAATAAAAAAAAGGTCAAGGGACGTTTGTGTGAAATGTGTAAATTACTACGACATTTAAAAAAATAATACATTAAAAAGATATAACCCCTGAGTTTGTTTCGCCGGCTCTTCTCAGGTAGATGTTTTAATTTGGAGCCGGTGGTAGAATATTACTTTCAACAAATAAGTGATATGCTTTTTACGTTGAATTAAAATAGTTTGAATTTGAATGGACCGGTCCATAGAATAAATATCGATGGTTTTACTTAAATCTTTAATTACACTGGATAATGAACGAATAAAAGCGTCACTAACAAACTTGACGCTAAGCAATTTTCGTCATTATTTTATTCTACTTTTGATTTTAAAAAGTTTATACAATACCTACTTATTTATATAATAATAATAAATATATTAACGATTATAATGTAAATGATTACATTTGATAAAATGCATTTCCGTATTACCAACATTGAGGATAAAATTAATATGTAAATCTGCATTCAATGTACCAACATTGTAATAATATAATACACATATTCAAGAACAACAAAAAAGAAATATTTGGAATGTTTTATCAAAAAATGTGTCAATTCAACTGAATAAGTTAATATTTCAATTTGTTATAGAATATTTTATAGAAAAAAATCTTTCTATGTTTCATCTTATTTGTCATATAAAACCTGTTTTCAAGTAATTTTAAATCCTTTAACAGTACGATGTTATGAGACATCACTTGCTCGCTAGCCTCATAATAAGATAACTAGCGTCACTACGGACAAATTTGCAAACTTAATTTCGTAAGACTTATGGCCTTCGCTTTTTGGCGGGACAGCACGGCAGAGGATTTTTGTGTGACAAATATTAATAAAATTACGACAATTTGACATTTCGACGATTATTATGTTGGTACCAAAAACCAAGATGCAGCATGATTAGGCATATCTCGTTATATTTAAAATTTTAAAGTTTTATTTCCCGTGCCGTGCCGCACTGCCAATGGGCGCAAGCCCTTAAACAGTACTCGTAATCTTAAGAAGTGAGGCAAAGTGTATTGGCTCTATATTTAAATATTCATCTTTAATAAATATTGTTTCATTAAAATATTAAAAATTTGCATTAGAATTGTTCTTCGACCATAAGTCTTTGGATTCCCTTTATATTATTATAATTGCTTTATATCAATTTTTGAAATGTTTTGAATTTCGCGCTGATTCTATCGTTACCCGTCTATGGTGAAGATTTGTGGTTCACCAGTATTATGTATGTATTTTCTAGTCAAAATAAACCTCATTTAAGTTAGTTACATGCAAAATCAAAAGCGAGTTAGTCAAGTAGTATGTTAAGAAGCTCAAATTCACTCTTGAGTTAGTTCACGTCTTAGTTTTAGTTTGAGATTTATTCTGATTAAAGGAAATGATTATTTTGACGTCCGATGATAAGATTTAAAAAGTTTGTAGAGGGAATAATCAAAATTTTCAGTCAGTATTTTTAACTGTTTGCTTTTTAACATTTTAAAGGCAAATTATTTATCACACAATATAAGCAATCTATAATATCAGTTGTAAAATTTTTAAAAATAATTTTAATTATTTTTTTAACTTTTTTTTTTCATTTAAATATATATTTACATTTAGATTTTTTTAAAGGATTTTATAACAAACATAAACCTATCATACAATATATGTACATCAACCTGGCAATATTTTTTTATATACAATATGTGGCTGGCAGCATAACAATTCAGACAGCCTAATATCTCCTAAACGTCAACGTGACGACGCCTTACGTTTCACGGACGTCTTCGGGTGACGGTGGTCTAACTTTTCTAGACGTCGCCGTGACGTCACGGCGGTCTGTTAGACGTCGCCTGGACGTCATGGAGCGCATGCGCCGGGCGTGGCGCTCTCGGAGGGCGGGCTCTTGTGGCCGGACTGCGGTGGGGTGGGCGGGTACACGTGATCAGCACGCTGCGTTGACTGCTCGAGGAGTTGCTGGTATACGCGGTCCTGAGGATCGAGTGACACTTCTTAAGGCAACTGAACTGAACTGAACTACTTTTTTGTATGTTAGAGGGGGCAAACGAGCAGGAGGCTTATCTGATGTTAAGCAATTACTGCCGCTCCTGAACACCTGCGACACCCAAGGTTATGCAGGTGCATTACAGACCTTCAAGATGAAACAGAATGGTTATGTGCTGAGTGACTTCAAAACGTAGCTGACGAACAGTCACTTCACGAATTTTTCACTGACCAGGGGGGGATTGAAGCCCTAGCACCATTAAGTTTGGCGTTGTGGCGCAGTAGGAGCGGAACCTTAAACGGTAATGGTCGCAAATTCGATGATGGCAGATGTGTGTATGTATATGACCATAGTTTTATGTTTGATATGGTTTGTTATTTTTTATTTGTGTTTTTGGACCCATGATACAAAAACCTGACGGATTGAAACATCTTGACTGTAGAAAACTTGTTAAAACTGTGTTAGAGTTTGCAGGACACATTACTGAGTGAAATTACTGGGCACAGGAGAATTAAGAACCAATATCTCGAGGTTGGCAGTGCGTCAGTCACACCAACGAATGATCTTGGTAGCGCTAATAGGCTACGACAACCGCTTATCATGTGGATCGTATGCTTGTCAATTTATTTACATTAAAAAAATATTGATTCGACATAATGTCTACTCACAAACATGTCAAGGGATATGTCGTGTGTCTGTATGCGGTGGCTCTCGTCGAGGTTGAGGTCGGGGCAGATGAGGCGCAGGCCGGCGGCGCGCTGCACGTGCTCGCCGTCCCCGCCGCGCACCGCCGCCACGCCGCCCGCCTGCCGCACCGCCGCCACCGACGGCGCCAGCCAGCGGTAGCACGGCTCCAGCGCCTCCCAGCTGTAACCTGGACACGAAACCAAATGTTCACTCACAACCTTCTTTTTTTTTGGTGTCGGGGAGGAAATCTACTACCAGATACTAGGCGTCCTGGGGAGGAGAACCGGGTTATGTGGGGTTCCGTGACAAGGTGGAAACGTCATGGGGACCCACTAAAACCTCCTCGGTGGCCGAGCTCAGTGTGTTTGTCAGGTTACAGGAACTCTCGCAGAACAAACCAACGCGACCTGACAATCACGAGGCTCTGATTGGTAGCGGAGCTCAGTCCCGGGGGGGGCGAGATGGGAAAGCCCCCCCAGCGCTTCCCATGCAGTCGGGACCACACCGGCTGCCGTCTTCCTCAAGGCCACTCGAACGCTCAGGTGTCAACTCACAACTTTTAAAATAACCTATCTTCGCAAGCGACGACGAGATCTCTTGTTCTGCACCGTCGAGTGAGTAAATTGACTGGGATGCGTTCGGAGGACTTCCATTCCCGCTGACGTCGTTACCCGTGATTCGGCTTCACGTCATAAGGACGGAATCAAATTTGAGCCCCTGCAAGGCTGTCTCTTTTCCACGGCTGAGTCGCAATACTTGTTGACTTTAAAGTCATATTCAAAATTGACGGGATAGTCCCAAACATTAGGCCCTTTTAAACGCGATTTCGATTCTTACTTGACACTGATTGATTGATTGTGTGTGTGTGTTATAGGGGCCCCGAAACAGGATATAGCTCCTAATGGAAGCTGTTGTGTTTTTTGGCGAAAATTTAATTCCTATATTTCATGCCACTTTAAGCCCTTAGGGACTACATATGGACCTCATTTCGGTACCGCTGCGCCAAAAGTCGTCAAAATATTATTAAAAGAAAACAAACTATAAAGCCTCAATAGCTCAAAGGTAGAAGCACAGGCTTTGCTCTGTTAAACGCGAGAGTCGCGGGTACGGTCCTGATCTCCTTGGGCTATTGTCGTACCTACTATTACCGCAAGCTTCGAGCTTATTTGGAGGGGCAATAGGAATATTAGTAATGCCTTGAAAAAGCATTGCCAATATTCTCTTAAAAAAGAAACAAAAATCTGTAAGGATGGGTTGTATGTTGTATCTTTACCTGAAACCCGCAACGCGAGGTCTCTACTGAACGCGTGCGCGATGGCAGCGGCGGCGACAGCACTATACGCGAACCTGTTCACGTCCACGTGCAGCACAGCCAGGTCCACCAGCTGCCCGCACACCACGAACTCCAGCGAGGAGTACTGCGGGAACACGAAGGTGTACCCCCTCAGCGCGTTCGCACCCACATCGCTCTCGCCCAGCAGCCTGCGCTTGGCGCTCCGACCCTCGCTGGCCAGCTGCATGTATATATTCAGCCAGCTGTTGATCGTTATTGGGGTGATGCTCCACGACAGTATTTTCAGTATGAGTAACTCCTCGAGCAGTATCTCGTCAGTGGTGCAAGCACCGTCCGTAACGTATGCGAATTCGCATATTTTAGGCGGATATACCTCTTCCACTTTTGCTGCGATGAACAAACATGTTATACCTGAAAGAAAAATTCGGTATAGATTATACGACCTTTCGTAATTTTCAAACTCTTTCAAACTATTGAAAGCATTAATTCAACGTATAAAGTACTCGCTGTGCCCGTGGCTCCAATCGCATTATATAATTTTTGATGATCACACGGGAACATTTTTCCAACATAAAAAATACCCTATATGGTAATCCAGGTAATAAGCTGTTTGTACAAAGTCCAGTAGTTTTTGCGTGAAAGATTTACAAACATCCATCCATCCATCCATCCAAACTTTCACATTTATAATATTAGTTATACAGTTACATTAGATTACACTTTATTGTTGAAAGTTAGATTCTACCCGCAGCTCCAAAGTTAAACCCCCACCTCTACCTGAGAAGAACCCGCTATATAAATTCAGGTGGGTCTATTTTTTTAATGTGAAACTTATTTACATTTATGTTCCCTGAACTGTTGAAAAGCCTGGAGCGGCGGCCTCATTCCCTAGATGTGGTGACCACAACGTATTCATTAAATTTATAATAGCCCTATTGTAGTCCCGTATACCTTTAAAAGTTACTTATTCTCTAGCAGTGTCTATTACGGGTAATAACTTCAACAGATTCAACTCTAAAGTTTTGCAGAATACCGATAGAATCATACTATTAATTAATATAAATAAGAAGCAAGCTCTGTGAAATACTAGAAAGAAATAATAATATTTAAATGGCGCCTCACCTATGAGCTGCAAGCGACCTTTCTGCACATCGTCAGTGTTGGTCAGATAGCGATCCACGTAGTCGACGGTCAGGTGGAAAGTCTCTCTGTGCAGTTTGTACACTTCGCAAACCTGACAAATTATATGTAACGTTTCATCACTTTTGAAAAGCTCTCCAAATTGTAGTAATTCAAGTATTGACAGAAGTTGATTAGTTCAAAAACGTTGCTAGCTTCTGCCCGCGGTTTTATTGGCATGTTACTTTTCCTTCGTCTTTACTTTTGTCGGTCCCGATTGTTATCACATAACATCTGATAATAATCGTTAACTCTCTTGATAAGTAAATTGCTCTTATCCAAAGAGTTACTGGTTCGCCCTTAGGGTTGCGGAGGTCAGATGGCAATCGCTCCGTGTAAAAACTAGTAACCAAGACAAGTCAAATCCGGATAAGAGTAATAAGGAGACCCTGGGTAAATAAAATGCAGGGAATAATGCTAGGCCGAAGATTTATATGAATGCTTCATAACCTAAGGTATAACCTCAACCATATTACCAGATAATAAAACCTAAGAATCATCCCAAAAGTTTTATCTCCCAACGCTTAGATCCTTCTTAGCCTCATTCACAATATGGGGCATCTGAATTCCCGTGGCTGTTGGTTGGCAGCAAGAATGCAAAAGGCCATACTGCTCATTCAGCTAAGATATCCCGTCGGTTTTACAACCTATAGTTCCTTTGATCTTCGTGCCAAGATCTAATCTATTTCTTTTATTTATATTTATGTAATGTATTATATGTTTTATTTTAGCGATTTTCATTTATATTTATGAATAATTATTATATATTTCTTATGTGTATGTATATGTATTTAGTGATATCTTTTAAAACCTGCACTTGTGTAACTTTGAAAGCCACATTTCCTCCTATACTCCGTATATAATAGTTATGTCGAAAATACCATTCTTCTTCACTACATAGTATAAAACAAAGTCTCTTTCTCTGTCCCTATGTATGCTTCAATCTTTAAAACTACGCAACGGATTTTGATGCGGTTTTTTAATAGATAGAGTGATTGAAGAGGAAGTTTTATATGAATAAAAATAGTGGAAAAAAAAGTTAGATTTCTAATGTGATGTCGTAAATTTAACGCGTGCGTGCCACGGGCATTAATGAATAAATCTAAATTATTGGAACGATTTCAATCATTTTTTCAGTGAATGACATAGGCTATATATTTTATACCCGTGCGAAGCCGGAGCGGACCGCTAGGATGGTAATATATAACACCCGTTAAACCATATTTCTTATCATATTCTTCTAATATTTCTTTTAATAATCATACTCTTACATTAACAATATATATATTATTCATTATTATAATATAGGATAATGTTTTTTATTTACGTATTGTGGCGTTTAGGCAGGTTAACCGAACGAGCGAATGTGAAATATCGAAATTTATTTAAATCTCCCAAGTTCGGAGGCCCGAGGCCGGTGCTGGGAGGAATGAATCACAAATCACCTATTACCGTCGTCTGGCGTCACTTGTCCGCTAACCCCTTTTTACAGTAAACTGAGTATATTAATATTAACTATCGTCTATAAATATAAAAGGCACTGACCCACTGACTGATAGACAAAGCACAGCCTAAAATTGCAACCTAGAAAGTCACACGTAATATTTCAACGCTAGGGTTGCGCTAACATTTTTTTTTTTACGGAACATCACGATTTTTAAAAACAATTACATGTGATCAAAAGAAAGAAAAATAATATTTATCTATTTAATTGGTAATTCCAAAAAAAGGCTTGGAAAAGAGGCAAGCGAACATAAGACCTGCATTTAAACAAGATGCAACTAATACTGCTGCACGTAAGTGAGAGTAATACGTAATCTTTCACAGTCAAGCCTGCCGGCAATGTTGTTTTTAGTGCACACAAAATAGTAAAAATTTACCGGCCAATTATATTTGTGCATAATAACATCGAAAACTCTAAATTTCATAACATGAAAAATTGCAAATTGGATAACTTACATGATCATATTTAGGTCTATATTTTAGGTATCTCAGAGTATCTCTAAATTGCTTAGCAGAGCTTGGAAAAATTATATCGGTGATCCGATAGTCAAAAGGACCCCCGTAGTCAAAAGGACTCCTATCCTGGACGATTTTGTTAATTGGATATCTTCATTTTTGTTATTTGTGTTAATCTAATTAACAAAATCATCTTCAATTAAAAATAAAATTAATCTTTTAAAAGACAGAGACAGCTCCATTCAAATTGATTAAAAGGTTTAATTAATGTAAGTAATGGCTATTATGAAAATTTGCGATTTTCGTATCGACGATTACAATCCTGAAATCTCTAAACTCAATATAGTCCTCAAAGTAACAGACTATAGTTTTTTTTGTATAAAGAAAATATATTAACTAGGTAGAAAGTGATGTCGTAAGTTTAAACAATGGTGAAAAAGTTGTCTCTAGCATTACGAATACAACCGGAGATGAGCTTTATCATGGTGTGGTTAGATTCCAGGACGTTTTTATGCAACGTATGGACTTGTTATGCGAGTTTAATAATAGAGCCTTGATGTACTCGTTATGTACTTGCCAACACAATCGCGAAAGTATTTTTCTCATACAGAATGTAGATAACAAAATAAATAAACTCTGCACACTCAACGGCCCCCATTAGGATAGTGATATCGTTTATCGGGGCTCCGGAAACATACACAATGACAAAAACTCACAGACCGGAAAATATGCTTGCATGGTCAATACAAACATATTATGCTCCGAGCGGGAATCGTACCCGTGACCTGTGGCGTTTAAGGTAGGTCGCTACCGCAACCTACTACCACAACGTCGTCTTTGTAGATGAAGATGTACTGTTCGATTCGGTTCTCCTCTTTCGTCCTGCTCCTTGCGTCAAGGCTATGGTGAACGTTTACAACTACGCGGGCAGCCATCAAATAAAATGCCTTCTTCGTTTTTATAATAATTTTCAAGATCCAGATCTTGGAACGTATTTCCAAAATAGCATATTATATGTATAGACTATTTCATACAGATAAAATTTAAGACTCGCTGACTTCGACTCGCAGACTTCGTATACTCAAAAAAACGAAGTTAGTCACAAGCTTTTAACATAACCGAATGAAGTTAACGTGTGATTAAAATTTAATTTTTAGAGGTCAGACACCTTCGCGGGTGAATGCAGAAGAATTACACACTCAACTCAAATGAGGGCCCCATTAGGATACTTATCTATCTTGAGTCTGGGTCCAGTACCGGAAAACATGTCTGTTAGTCAGCTGCTCTGAGCGGAATCGAACCCGCGACCTGTGGTGTTTAAGGCAGGTTCGCTAGCGCTGCGCCACAACATTGTCGACATCATTATTTTTATTTGTATACATTTTAATAAAATTAAATTGAGACAGGTGTTTGTGGTCACCCTATAAACATTTCTTTTCGGTCTCAAAAAAGTTCAAGTTCTACTCTTTATCCCGGTTGGTATTTTGCGGAGGTCAAATGCCAATCGGTCTTGTGAAACTAGTACGTAACCTATTTTTTTAATTAGAAGGAACACTATAAAGACATTGGGAGACACCGTTATGGCGTTGTGGGTAGAGACTCTGCCCTTAGTCTCGACGATTGCGGGTTCGATTCGCGCTGGAGCAAATGTTTGTTATGATCTTATAAATATCTGTTTAGGTCTGGGCGTTTGTCCTTGTGGACCTTCCCACCGTGCCTCGGGGAGCACGTTAACTTGACGATCTCGGTTGTTATCACATAAAATCTGATAATAAACGTTAGCTCTTGATAAGTAATTTAGAATGGCGGAGGTCAGATGGCAATCGATCTGTGTAAGTAAATACTCGTATACTGCTAGTAAGAAGAAGAATATAAGGACTTTAGGACTCGCTAAATACATTTTATTCCAAATTAGATAGCCAGTTCGACGTGATACATGACGTTAAAAAGCCCAAGCCAAAAATTGTTCATTGAAATCCACTTTATTAAATACCTATTGCTAAATAGCAAATTTGCTATTTTCGTATTGTTTTTATTTTAGTATCACAAGACACTGCTTCAAATAAATGAAAATAACGCGAAGAGAGATTACTAACTCATCAAATTGTTTGTTGTCTTAATCTTAATAATACGATTTCATAACTAGAACATTCTTTAATAAATTAAAGCTGTAAATTAAGACAGAGACTAATACTAAATTAACTTTTACATACTAAATTCACCGGTACCGTGGTAGGTCTTTTGTTGTAAGAGACCGGCTAGGTAGGTACCACCGCAGTGTCAAATATTCTGCCGCCAAATAGTAGTGCTTAGGCATTACTGTGTTCCGGTTTGAAGGACACTGTACGCTAGTGAAATTACTGGGCAGACGAGATTTAAGAACCAATATCTCGAGGTTGGCAACGCGTGAGTGGCACCTACTAATGGTGCTGCAAGCGCTCATAGGCTACGGCAACCACTTACCATCAGGTGGGCCGTATGCTTGTTTGCCAACTTTTAACATAAAAAAAAAAACTTTTCGCAAAAAATCCAGAATTCATGATTATCAACTAATGAAATTTCCGACCTATTCAGGCATATGTTCGGATCTTGGTGGTTGTGCTTGCGTTTATGTTTTCGGACATTCTTTTTATGTTACTAAGGTGGCAAGCAAGCATACGTCCCATCTGATGGTGACAGCGCTTGCAACAACATTACTGGTCGCCACTCACGCGTTGCTAACCTCGAGATATGGGTTCTTAAATTTTCTTTGCCGGATAATTTCACTAGCCTACAGTGCCCTTCAAACCGGAACACAGTAACGCAAAAGGCACTACTGCTTTGCGGTAGAATATTTGCACAACGGCGGTACCTAACCATCTGGCGTATTGCAACAAAAGACCTACCATCAGTGAGACTGATTGCACTGGTGGAATAATCTCTGCTGTGACAGAGATTATCCCAACAGTGGGCGATGGGGTCGTCACATCCCGACACCGGAAAAAATAATATTACTGTCCTAATGGGGGCCATTGTGTGTTATATAATTGAGTGTATAGCGTTTGTATATTTATCAATTTGGCTAGAGTTCAGGGTCAGACCGCTCTATCGGATGCATCCAAAACGTTCATCGTTTTTTTTTTATAGTTCCATCCTACTAGAACGCGTTATAATAAATACCGGAATAGTGTATTCACAATAGTGCATTCATATTTTATAGATTCTTTAAATGAAACGCCCGATAACTTTTAACCGGAGTTCCCTAACCTTGTCATAAAGATGACGGCCGTCTGGATTTTGGAGTCACAAAGCTCTTTGCTACGTGGAACAGCTTGTAGCTGTCAAGAAACAACACTAGACAAGTCGAAAGATATGAAGACAATGATTTAAAAAAAATCCAACTTAATTTATAACCAATGTCGCAGTGGAATAAAATACTTAACGCCAGCCGGCTACGGACTCAACCCACAGAATATTGAATATTGATTCAGGGTCTTTTCGTACAAACAAAAACATAGACTGAAATTCTTGAATATGACAAATTCTTGAGATAAGTTAGAGTTACATAATTTATAGATTGTGTCAATTTATCTTAATTTTTACTAACGGCTTCGTATTTCCAGATATTATACAAAGTTACGTAAAAACAATTAAAATAATCCATTTTAAAATATATAATATTTTCTATTTTTTTTTAAATTAAGACAATAATTCGTAATTTATTACAATCAATTAAATATTTAATTGATAACGTCAGTCGAAGAAGAAGTTCAATATTTGCAAACCAGCGATCGCGCGCGCACGTTCTCCGCTCCACCATTTTACATAGATTTACCATTACCCATTCGTAATACAAATCTAATTCTATTTTAATTGTTAAACTACACAAAAAACAGATTGAAAATAAAAAGTTCAAAAAGAAATAAAAAGTTCACAAGAATAATTCATAGACCACGTTGGTTTCGCAGAGGTCAGTGAACTACGAAAAAAAGGGGTCAATGCCCTCAAGAGCACCCTATATAAAAACTGACTATCACATGAAAATACTGTAAATCGCGCAATCAATAAATGTATGATTAAATAACATATTGACTTAATGTAAGACTTACCAACAACCCTTTAAGCAGCATGAAAAGAGTTATGTACACTGATTATTCAAATTATTATTATTTTATATTTCTAGTATAAAAAAGTGTTCCAAGTTTTCTCTCCTGAACTCTATCATCAAAGATTGAAATTTAAAAAATCTAAACGCAAATCCAAGCCTATAAATAAATGATAATACCGAAATTTGCACATGTGCCAAACTGAATTATACCTACTTTAGCATAGAAATAACAATATCAAAAATATCTTGTTTCACCACAAGATTATAATGTCTAAATAAGTGTATAAGAAGTGTACAATGAAAAAAATATCTTACCTCATTTAACCAGTCCAGTAGGATAGCTCTCATCCTCGGCTGGAGGTTAGGGTGATTGTCAAACATATTGGGGTTTTTCTTCATGCTAGACCTTGCATCACACTCACACATACTCCTCCATACATCAGTGGGATCCGCCCATGACAAACCTGGCAAGGGACACTTGCGCTTTGGTGGTGAGGGACACAAAAGTTTGCTAGTGCTGTAAAGGATTAGTAGAACTAGTATTACAAGACTTCAAAGAAAGATATTACCATAGACAGTGTACAAAATGTAAGATAAACATTATAATATTAAGTTTTCGACAAACCTGGGCCTTTTATTTGAATGTGGTGTACAGTCACCCCTCGATACATTTTCCAAGGGACTCAGCACACAGTTAGGTAAGTCAGGTATACTCAATGGGCTTAAAAAGCTATCAGCATTGTAATCTATGTCAGTGAACACACTCCTAGGCTGCTCATTGCCTTCATCATCACTTGAACATGATGATGATTCTACCACAACATTGTTTGGCTGGTCAATTAGGTCATCTTCCACTTTAGCTGCTATTTTCACAGGTGGCATATTCTCCACCTACACAAATTCAATAATTATTTATTGACTTAATAGAAACCCATTTTTAACTCAAAACAATATTTACCTCATCATCGGTTGAGTTCCTCTTCCGTTTCAAGTTAGAACGCTTCTCAATACCTTCACAAGAGGAGCTGAAAGTGATTTGATAATAAGTAAACAGAGTGGAGCAAGGTCAATATCTGATAATGTATGATCAGCTGTTACATACCTTGCTTGAGCCATTATTGGGGGCTACAAATCAACTGGTACAACCTCCACTTTCTAGAACATGAACATAATTAAGAAGGAGCTTTTAAGTGTGTGATATTATAAATAATAAATAGAATTAATCGTATAAAATTACCGCATGTCATGTTCGAACCGCAAATAGGGTTATGTCAATTGACAACCATGATAGAGAACATAAATCTTATAAAAATAATCATTATATAAAACTAGCATTCTCTAGAATGAATGTGGATATCAAAAATGTGCTATATTTAACGTAAAAATGTCATTTCTAGACCGAAATATACACAGCGTGCCCCCTGCAGGTTGGCGGGAGAATTTTTTTCAAGTCATATTTTGAGGCACATTTAGATAATAAATAGCGATAATTTTTCATTATATGATCAGTAGAATACATAATTTATCATTAAAAGACCTATAAATGTTTAAAATAATTAATCAGCTGGCGTAAAAAATGCCACGAATCCGTCACAATCGCGCGCGAAATCCTCCCGTCAGCGCCATTAGACACGTCGCTAGCTTGGGTTTCTCGGTACAACCACTTTTGGAAATTGTTAAAAATAGCTCATTCTTGACAACATTTTAATGTTTAGAATTAAATTATGTATTACAATATCGGATAAAAAGTTTTAAGCTCAACATTCGTTTAAACCGTTGCAAGCGTAATTGGCTTTGCTTATCGGTCTCTTGTAATTTATAACCTAATTATATGCAGAAGGATAAGATAAACGACATTTTTGAATGCAGTATAGGCAAGATTATATAAATAAGATGTTAAAAAAGTAATAAGAACATACCTGATCATTCACAAATTAATCCAAATCTCAGAGAACAAAATTTCCTCTTATACCAGATATGAGGTTCAAATTTACAACACAAATTCACTATTTTAAACTGTTATTTTAGCACATATAACATATGAACGTTAAATATTAATAAAAATATTACACTTAGAGCAATTTACTAAATTTACATCCTAATTTTTAGCTTTCCACGGCTCAATAACGCCCGGCTTTCCGCGCGAAAATGTCGCGGTAAAACATCGGCACTCAGCAAGCCAACAAACTGATAGCTTCACGTTTGTTTCTTCTGAAAACGTATGACATTAAGAGTAACGTTCCATTAAACTAAGTATGTGTTTTTATAATCATAAATATAAGTGGGGCTTTTTCTGCTTTTTAAATTATTAATGGATTAATTAGGATACTTACTATATTGTTAAAAGAGCCATTAGTAAATATATTGATACTATTACGTGTTTTTAAACTTTTATGCCACATTTTGCAATTTAAAACATTATGAAGTTGAACCCTTAATGTCATAATTTTTTGACATATAATTTTTAAAAATAATATAAATTGGAATAGATATAAAAGTTTATTTTACTTTTTATAACGTAAAATGGAGTATTTCATTACATGAATCGTATTGGATAACTTGAACACTAGCGCCATTTATTTCTTTACTTAAGTTGTCATAATTGCTATCACTAACTTCACTACGTTAATACAGCTGGGCGCCAGCTGATAGGGTTTGAGTGAAAAAAAAAACTGAAAAAGTTAATACTGAACTTTAATTAAAGATATTGATAAAGCTGACATATTTAAAATTGTGTGGCTTTTATTTTTAATTTAAACTGTAAAAGATGGCGGCACAAAATATTGCTGTGAAACTTTGTGGCGTATTGCAAGCAAACGGCGATGAGGGTAAGCCGCTGTTTATTTTTTTTCACATTTCTTGGTTTTCTTAGTACTATAAAAAAATCCTTCATTTGCAGAAGTTACAGCTAGAGAGTGGCGATTAGTTGGCCAAGAACAAGATGGAACACAAATTTTGACTTGGGTATCTACGTGTAAAGATGGCGATGTTAAAAACATAGGGGTGTATACAAATAAGACGAAAACATTGTCTACGTTGTACACTTTTGATGAAAAACTCAATATAATCCAAGCGTCAGTTAACTCTACGCACAGCTTACTTGTTTATGTTGTTAAAAGTGTACCAGCAGAGTCTGAAGAGCCCTATTACCATCCATATATTGTGTCTTTACTACATGATAAAGTAGCTGCTCCTGAAGCAGTAGAGGAAGCGTCTACAAAGCAGATTATGTTACAGTTTGTCTATGGGAAAAGTAATAAATACAGTCCAGGTATAAGAAATGACAGATTCCTGCTTTTCAAGCATTTAGAATGTAAGTATTGACCATTTCTTAAACCCTAAGAGCCCTATAAGGCATAGAGCTTCCGCAGGCCTTCTTAGGGTCTACTTATAACTGTAACAAAAAAAAATTAGATTCAAATAGTTTATAACTCTAAGAATTTTTATTATTCCCAATAATATATTTTTAATAACCAATTCATGAGCAGTGGGCTCATGCTTTTTAGACACAATGGATGAACTAAGGTCTATATTAAAGAGATGATAGATTAATAACTTTATTGAACTCCTTTATGTGTAATGAACTAAATACAAAAGATAAATTTTACAAACATTTTGCAGATATTTTGTAATTTACATAATTTGAATATATTGCAGGTATCAAAATATATCGCTCCCCATTATTCTTAAATGAATGTGATGATGGTTCAGAGAAATGGGGATTTGATGGAGTTTACTCTGATCCAGAGACAATTGTTAATGTCTTTTCATGGGCACAATGGGACTGTTCAAATCAGGTAAATATGGCCACTAAATACTTTAAATTTTGTACATTTAAACTTGATCAATTGTCTACAATATTATTGTAGCGTATGAGCACTTGCAATACCATACATTTGTGGATGTAGTTCAACCATTGCCAACCTTGAGATATTTATTCTGAAATCTCCTTTGCCTAGTAATTTCACTAGCTACATTTTCCTACAAATTGAATGTCAGTTTACTGTTTTACGGTAGAATAACTGACACTGTGGTAGTCTAACCGGCCTGCTGCAAGAAAAGGCCTAATTAAAATTTTACTTAATGTTTTGCTATAGAAATTGAATCTATTTTATCTGCTCTTGAACCTTACAATGATCTTGGCCAATAAGATTATAAGTTTTATAACAGATATAAATATATATTATATAGATAAAACAATATACTAATAAAATTAATTTTATTTATAGGTTCTATTCTACATACATTATCGTGCACCATCTCAGAGCTTCGCTGAAGGGGAGGAGGTCAAGTCTCCATCTGAACTTACTCCCACACTCTCTGCCTTACAGTTTCATGCTGATCTGCCTCATGAGACAGTTGTGAGTATTTAAATTTTAATTGCATTGAATGCTATTTCTGCACTTAGTCCTATTGGACCATTCTGCAAGAAATTGAAACCATGAGCACACCTCGGCCCTGAAGTGCTTCACGGAGTGTGTTTAGCCTTCAAAGATTTTTAGTCTTTGCTCAGCCACGGCAGGGCTTTTATCGTGACCTGAGTCTGTGTCTCCTACTCATTACCTAAAGCATAATAATAAGGGGCCCATTACACCCAAACTAATAAGGTGTTTGTTTAGTTTTTGTTAATATGAAGATCCTGCATACTCAAATGTAGTAGTTCTGCCGAGAGGCCATGGTGTGTTGTTGTGTATGTTGACCATTCTGGCCTGCAGGCAGTCCTCTAATTCGAACCAGTATTTAGTAAGCTTCTCCATATACTGGATGTGAAGCCACAATTTTGGGTTTAGGCCCGTACACTATACCCATAAAATGTAATTTGACAAGTTTCGCTGCCTCATCATTGCCTGTAGAGCTGCAGTGAGTCTTCGTCCACTGGAGCTTGACTCGATTAAAATCAGAAATCGCGTCCATTGCTACGCGACATTCCTGCATAAGTCCCGATCAGACACTATTGCCAAAAGAACTAGAGTACTGCTGCGCTATCAGAGATTATTTTGACATTGCGTCCTCTCATACTACAGGATTTGACTGTATTTGCAGCTCGTATTATACCCACACATTTCGCCTGATAGACGGTATTGTGGACTCACAGAGTTTAAGCCATTTTCACCTTTAGATTGTTAGACAGCACACCATTACCAGTGCCTTCCCTAGTCTTTGATCCATCGGTTTAAATTTAGATTCAATTTTTATCAAGTTGACGTCAGACGTCAGAATCTAATCATGCGGGGTCTACGGTAAAACATATGCGCAGAGTGCGGTCCGGTTGGGATCTGAAATTTTCTAGCAGAAAAATTCGAAAAACGTTCGGCTAGCATAACCGTGTCCGTTGTCTATCACCCGCAACCTCCCTGACCACAAACGAAACCAAATCACGATAAGTATTCTTCAACTTTTTTCAAATGCTTTAACCGCATACATGAATTTCTGGGATTTTAAATCCGTATAATTCGAACATAACCTGATATTTTTTATGCTCAAATCAGTCTGAATACATTTGTATCGTTTACAAAGATTACTCCACGCCATGTCGTTCACACGGCATCGTGATGTATGACGGCGACGTCGGAGACAAATGGACCGCAATTATTTAAAATTCATGTTGCCTTTTAAAGCGTTTTACGAACTTTTGTTTCAAATGTGTGTTTCAACGGAAAATTTTAAAACAAAGAAATGTTTAATAACACCTCGAGTGTTTTAAAAAGGGTTCATATATGAATAATTAAAACTCAAAAAGACTTCTTTTGAAGTGAAGGTAAAAAAATACAATATGTAGAAGACAAAAAAAAGAATAATTGTTTTTATTTTTAGTTCATTTCTTTATAGATTGATACCGTTTTTATAGAATTTGATTTCGAACTTTGTTTCTATAAAAATCTAACAGAAATAAATTGTTTGCTGCTTCAATCTTATACTAAGCAGTGAAAAATAAAAATTGAATCTGTTCTACGAAATGTATGCATGTTCATATAATGTGTCAATTAACTCTTATTTTCCTTGTACTTGTAAGAAAACTTCCGTCACTAAGAAGAAAAAGAAGACATATATGAGGCGGACTTGTGTATGTTATATTTCTATAGACAAATAGGATATAGTACAGCCTTGCTTGTTTTATTTACCCATAAATAGGCCGGCTAGATCGGAGAAGTACGACACTCAAATAATATCGCCTTGCTGTAGCCACATCACTGATCTCTATGATAAGAATTAAGATAAACTAGCGCCACCAAATAAGTGGCTATAAATTAAAAAAAAATGATCCATTTCAAAGGTCAGAGTAAGAATGGGGATGACAAATTGACCGACATTGATTGATTGAAAGGTTTTGGCGCATACGTACTATTGTGTTATTTACTTCCCAGTCACTCATTCGGTAGCGCTTCAACAAACATTTAATGCCATTTTTGGCCATATAGGTGCGCAACCCATGTGATAGAGATAAGTATGCAATATTCATAGAACGCTGGAGGCGCCGATATAAAACTTTTTTCTTTCTTTCATTCTCCTCGTTTACTTTCTTCGGTATATCTCTTATTGCCACATAAATTAAATATTTAAATTCTTATAAACTATTAAAAAAAACATAAGAACGTATGTTTTTATAAGCTTTTTTTATCAACAAGTTAAAGAAACCAAATTTATCTCCGTCTCATTACACTTGCTGATCAATTGCGACGCGACCGGCGGCCGGTCATTTTTTCCATCGCATTTACTAAATTATGCCTTTTCGACGTGTTCACCTGCGATTACCATTGACCTCGTCATGATTTATTTATAACAGTGGTCATCGGTTCTACAAAATCCTTTATTTTTAAACAATCACATGCTATTATACACCAGAGACTGCATGACGCAATTTCGTCCAATGTCTAAATTGTATATCATTATTTGATATAAAAGGTGGTGGTGTACCCTTAATGTGTAGTGGAAATATTCGAAATGATACATTCCAAAAATGATTTTTCGGCGTCGGGATGTGACGACCCCATCGCCCGCTGTTGGGATAACCTC
Organism: Hestina assimilis; assembly: GCA_023373885.1. Taxonomy (NCBI): domain Eukaryota; kingdom Metazoa; phylum Arthropoda; class Insecta; order Lepidoptera; family Nymphalidae; genus Hestina; species Hestina assimilis. The sequence continues at coordinate 2,770,928 of CM041740.1, read as the reverse complement.
TGTCACAACAGAGATTATTCCACCAGTGCAATCAGTCACACTGGTGGTAGGTTTTTTGTTGCAAGAGGCCGGCTAGGTAGGTACCACCGCAGTGTCCAATATTCTGGCGCCAAATAGTAGTGCTTAGGCACTACTGTGTTCCGGTTTGAAGGGCATTGTACGCTAGTGAAATTACTGGGCGAACGAGATTTAAGAACTAATATCTCGAGGTTGGCAACGCGCGAGTGGCGCCTACTAATGGTGCTGCAAGCGCTCATAGGCTGCGGCAGCCACTTACCATCAGGTGGGCCGTATGCTTGTTTGCCAACTTCTAACATAAAAAAAAAAAAAAAAAAAAATGATAGTCGTAGAGCCATGCTCGTCTCAGCACAGGGCTGCCTCAACATGGAAAGTATTACCCTCTTACAGTATATCGGCGTAACTAATGTGCGTTGAGTGAGAACGGCAGAGTCCCAATCTCCAATTTTGTCTGTTCCCTTCCTTTTATCCCTTCTCATCCCTTTCCTTTTATCCTTTGGATTGGCAGCCCGCATGTGATACCTACTTCGCGCGCGTGTTCATTTCTCCATAGCAATTGTAATCCCTGTTGTGGTGTGCATACACGACACGATTGTCGTTTGTTCGATCAATCGTACGTCGTATCTATTTTTGACTCGAACGATAGATCGAATAATGTAACGGTTAACACAGAAAATAGGAAAAGCTATCTCTAAAATATAGTTCTGTGAATAGCAAGCATGCCGTGAATGCTATTGTCCTCATTCCTCATTTTGTCGCTTTTTATTTCGAAAGGAAAAGTTTGTTCAGCGTCTCTATCAAATATTTATTCTATGGTTTAAAGACTGCCATTTGACAATCATAAAATTATTATTATTTAGAGCAACAGATTTTATGGCAAATATGGAAATAATGGGGTAAATTTGGGTGAAAACTATTGTACCATGTAACTATGTATAATAGCTTTTTTAAAGTTAGAAGAACAATGTTCTACCCTCTCACAGAACACGAGGGTAAAGTAACGGTAGCAGTACTATTGCGTTTCGTGAAATGAGTAAGACCGTCCAATCTCCCTCTGTTCCCTTCTTTTTTTCCTTCTCATCGCTTTCCTTTCATCCCATGGGATAGCAACGCGCATGTGATGCTTCAAGTACCGCGAGCGTTTATGGTTTATATTGACTGCTTACCATCAGGCGGACTTTATGCGTCATGACGTAAAATGCTATCTTGAGTTGAAGGCGTATTTCTTAACAGGTCAAACTGTAAATAAATATTTTGTTCAGAAAAGTAATACCTATTGTACTGGCAGATTACAATATAAGTTACACAATTTCAGCTTAACATTCCTCTGAGCTTGCCGCACGTACCAGGAGCGCATGGCGCCGCAGCAGCTTGCGGTTCCTATGAAGACGATCCTATACCTCTCCGCGTTCACGACTGTAGCTTGGATTTGTATATAGTGTGCGATCAACGCGGCTTACTTTGCGTCTGTCACCATTACCTCTATAAGGTAGGTAGGTCTAGTATTAGTCATGATTTTTAAATTAATCCAAGCGTCTCCTGTCATTTTGGTAAGTTTAATCAGCTAACCAATTGTAAACCCTATTTCGAATGAGTTATAAGAGAGTTTATTGTTAAGAAACAAAACATGTAACATGATCTGTCACCTAATTGACCTATTTTCAAAATCAATCCAATCCAAGCGGATAAAGGAAGAAACTGGAATTAAATATAACATTCTAGAAAACTATATAGTAAATGCAAAAGAATTTTAATTTGTTATTAAAATCTTATGTAGGGCCTTAGCAATAATGAAACTTTAAAAAATGCTTACCGTGCTTGTAACAGTGCCATGTCGTATTGGTTGTTTTAGCCTCTAGACGATTCAACGAGTTCTCTGGTCCTGGATGACGTGGACCTCAAGGATTCGGGCGTGAACTTCGCTTATTCTGTGACTCTGCTACACCACGGCTGTGTTGTACATAGCGTTGTTCCCGACCTGCCGTGGTCTCTTGCTAAATCCTTAAGACCATCGTATACACTTTACAACGGTGAGTCGAATTAGTTCAGCTATTAATATAATCATGGGTTTCTTTAACTCTTTCAAAAATATGTTATAAATATGTTAAGTGTAAATGTACCTCTAAAGTTACTTTTAACGGATTTTTTTTCACTTTCATAACTTTTGAAGAGTCGCAAACACACACAGTTAGAGTGCTGAAACCGCTTTAACCAACGTTTTATACAAGCGTATAAGCTCGGTTTTCGAAGCACGTATCTTCGTATAGGGGTGCTTTTTACGACACTGGGAACTTGTAGGAACGTTGAAGCGCGTATAATCTTTTAAACGCGCGTATTAGAATACGTAAGCGTATACCAAAACGAACGTTAGAAAAAAGAAACCAAGTCTGTAACCGCTTTTATAACAAATTGTGTGATACCAAATTTTTAAATTTTTTAGATAACCATCTCCTCGTGAACATACCAATGCTATTCACACACCTGATAGACATCAGCCCCCACCACGACCCATGCTGTCACATCGTCATTCCTCTGGAGCCAAGCGACAGTGGGCCAAGTTTGGCGCCGTTGTTGGGGTGGGGGCAGCATGCGATGGTCGACTTGAACACGTTGGACGTGGTGACCATGACCGTCACCGAGAAGGATCTATCATCGACTTTCAAGAGTGATACGGTAGTCGAGAATAAACTAGCGATCATGCATTATCTCATACAGCACGAAGGGAATATGGATATGGCTGAAGAGGTAAATACTCCCTCTAGTTTAACATATATACGGACCATAGTGTCTAGTGTTTTTTTTTTTAAAGCTGATTTTATTTATAGTTCAGGATCAAATTGTCGCGCTTATAATAATCGGACTTCAGCTTCGTACAAAGATACATATTTAAAGTGGCTATATATGCAAGAAAATGTTTTCAGCTCCGTCCTTCTAAAGACTCAATCTTAATATTTAAAATTTCAAGTCAGTTTAAAAGCAAAGAAACTAAATGTACTTCTAGTTTGGGAATCGACTTTTCCTCTTTAAGTTTAAGGTCGTATTTATTCAGTTTCATTTTTCTCTTGTAGTTAATATCATGGCTATGCTTGAACCAGAACGACGGGTTGGGAGGTCTTCAACGAGTGATGCAGGAATACCTTATAGGTACCACATACGCAGTGACGCGTCGATCGCTACCCGCGTCGGCTGTCAACTTGATGAATTGGCTACCCTTCACTTTGCATCTGAAATTTGCTGATGTTAAGGTGGGAACTATTTTTTTATGTGTATTGTTGGCCTTGCTAGTTTTAACAGCGTCACCGGGTAAGGAAACCGGTTACTGAGACCCAGCCAGAGACCGTGAAAAAGAGACAGCCCTCGTGGGGGCTCCAATTTGAGTGCCTCTTGCTACAGAGGTCGAGACACAGCTAAGGACGTCGTCTAGAATGGGGAAAATTTTTTGTTATATTTTTATAGGGTAAATCGAGGTATAACTGGCCACTTTCAATAACTGGCCAAGTCTCTTTAAAACTCTCAAAAATAATAATTTGGATACTCAGAATCTGTCTGTTTTCGTTTTGTAATATTATTTACACTATGGGTTTTTATTTTAATTCACAATTGCGTTTCTATAATTAAACTATGCGACAAAAATAATCGTTTTCTATCGACAGTCGGAAAATAGTATGAATTCGTGCGATTATGTAATATATATATAACAAAACGATAAGGGTTAGTGATCATCTAAAATATTAATTCATTATTTTCTTGACGTTCTCGCTTTGCACTGAATGATTAAAACTGAACTATATTAATTCAATATTGGCACTATAAACCAATCTTATTTATTTTATTCTATTTAACATCTTTTAATAGGGTGGCTAGTAACTGAACATAAAAATAGAACATTTTTAGTTACTGCTCTATGTATGAAATTTATTAACAAAACTACTTTTTTCTTTTTTGAAAAATAGCTACATAAATTGAAAGTTTAGAGGACTTAATTTGTATGGATTATGATACTAAGCTTTTTGGGGTTCTTTAAGTAACTAGTATAGGTGGCCAGTTTTGTGGCTAGTTACCTACTAAAAGTAATATTGTTATATAAAATAAGTAATGTGAAGATAATTTTATTAAGATTGCAGGTAGTAATAAAATTCATATTCACGTTGATTTATTTTATAAATTGTTTTTCATTTCTTTTGTTTTGTTGCTTTAACCAAGTTAAACTGTGGCTAGTTACTGAAAGATCAACATGCCAGTTTCTGATTTTGATGGCCAGTTTCTGGTCGAATTAGATAGTTTTGACTAAATATACTATAAAACTGTAATAACTATGCTTTTAGGTTTTTTATCATTCCCTTTTCAATTAACGACTGTATTTTCAATTCAGCGATAGCATACAAGTATAATTTAAATGATGGAAATTGGAACTGTAACAACTTAAAGTAGCCAATGTGCTTAAGTGGCCAGTTACTGCAGGATTTACCCTACTTATGTTTTGTTGTTGTATTGTTATACTTGTAAGGAAAGTCCGTAATCTTTCATAAATTTTAGATAATTAATGTTGGCTTATACAATAACTTCGAAAAATCAAAGCTTAAAAGCGTTACATAGTAAATATATGCTTAAGGACTGCATCGTGTTTTAAATACAATAACTTTTTAACAAATGACTTGAAAATGACTATACTCCAACTGATGTAAGTGGCAGTAAATATGTATATACTATATAGTAAAAAAATAGAAATGTAAGTCAAATTTGATGGAAACCACATAATATGTGTCGCAGCGGGTCATGTTTTAATTATGGATTGCGCCAAGCTGACAGTCACTGTAATATGGAGGATACCTTAATTATAAACTATGCATCTATATGGCGTAACATGACGAACAGTGATTAAAATTGAAGTACCATTTAGACTGCCTGGGAACGGAATAAATAATACGATCGTACGCATCCGCTACAAAAAATTTGGATTCAATTTATCAATGGAAGTCTTAATAGATCAACGGTAGAAGGGTCGATACTCCTCTCCGTTAAAGCGAGAATCGTGAGTTCGATCCTGACCCCCTTGAGCTATTGTCGTACACATTCTTAGCGCAAGCTTCGAGCTTATTTGGACGGGCAATAGTAATATTGTTACGTGCTGGGGTTCATTCCACGGAATGTTATACGACGCTTTTCAAGAACACATATTTCTAGAACCAACTCGAAAGAAGCAAATAGACAGAAAGATAGTAAGCTATTTTGAACCTTATAACCCGGTGATAAGGTTCACCATAACTGTATTAATGTCTTGAAAACAAAGATGATTGGTAGTATTCTTTAAAAAAAACAAAAAATCTTATCCTCATTCTTTCTTGCCTTTCAACTACATTATTATAAGTGGCGCTAGTTCATACTTCAATTTTTATCAATACATGGGACGCGCAATTACAGGCTTAAATGGACGCAAATAAGCAATACCATGTCAACCCACAAAATTGAAAAAACTGAGTTATATATGTAGAAGTGTTAGTAAATGGCTAAAGAACATTTTTCTTTAATATTTGTAGGGTTTTAAGCTTTAAAACTTCTAAAAAGCCATTTTTAATCATGCAATTTATGTATTATTTTAAACGTTTTGGGTTGTATTATATACGAAATATGCAGTTTGTATACTTATTTTTTGTGAAAAGAAGTATATTAACTTACATAAATCTGAAATTGCCAAGAACTTGACCAATACATAAAAAAATCATATAAAGCAAGTTGTTCAAAATCTTCAAACGCGTTTTTCTCGAAAAGACATTCGTGTGGGTTGACATGGTATTGCTTATTTGCGCCCAAATAGGTATTATCATAATGTGAAATAGTGTTATAGTGTGTACCATGTACATATTAGGCGGGCAACGCATCGGTGTGCGTGTCGGTGTGCGCGCTGTGGCGCGGCGCGGCGGCGGCCGTGGTGCTGGCGCCGCGGCAGCGCGTGGCGCAGTTCGCGGAGGACGCGTGGACGCGCCTGTGGGCGGCGCTGTGCGCGCTCGCGACCCCGCGCGCTCGCCTCCGGCCCGACCACGTGCGCGAGCGGCTCGCCGTCACGCTGCACTGCTACCAGGTAACAGACTAATTACGAAATACTGTTCTTCTTCCTAGCATTATTCCCGGTATTATACGAGTATTTACTTGGGGTCTGCTTATTACTCTTGTCCGGATTTGACAGTTTACTAGTTTTTACACAGACCGATTTCCATCTGACCTCCGTAAACCAAAGGGCGAATCAGTAACTCATGGGATCAAGAGTTAAAGATTATTATCAGATGTTATGTGATAAGAACCGGTGCTAGTAGCTTAACATGCTCTCCAAGTCACGGTGGGGAGGGGGTCTGCTGTGACCCACAAGACCGAAATAGATATTTGTAAGATCAATGCAAACGGTCTAAACGTCACAACGGTGTCCAAAATACGAAATACTGTCTGCATAAATTAAATTATTAAAACAGAGAATACGATTCTTGTTTTTTTTACGAAAGAAAAAGAAAGGAATTTATAGGGATTGTCGGGCTGCGTACGTAATTATAGTACTGACCGAAATTTAGAATTCAATACAACTAGAATCCTAAATGACGGCTGGAATTAATGTCGCGACTCTCGTGTGTGATCGGTGTGTGTGTGTCAGCCGGAGGCGCTGTCGCGCTGCAGCACGCCGCTGTCGCCGGGCGGGCCACCCACGCGCCGCGCCTCCTTCGCGACGCACGACGCGCTGCCCTTCGTAGAGCTCGACGTCTGCACCACCAGCAAGCAGGAGCACGTCATCGCCGCCGTCAGTATAAGTATACAGATATAGAATAAGTCTTTTTGTACACTGTACCACAGCCACATACCTACCATACACACTGCACACACAACGCCTTACTATATTATATTACTTAACGCCATAAGGTCTGCATCATAACATTATTAACGACCTCTTGTTATATTAAATTGCAATACAGCTCGCATTTTAACACAATACTTTCTTGACGTTGACGCTTTGCAGAGGTTCTTCAAGTTTTACTGTGGCTACATTTCTTTTGGCCTTCTTTAGATCTTGTTACGTAGGACACTAAAATTCCAATACCTTTCTCTGAAAGTGTAGCTATCACGTCACTGCAAAAAAAAAATTAAAAGTCTAAACGAACGTATAAATGAGTAGACAGTATCGATCGTTTTCTCGGTTATTGGTTCCGCTCAGTGACACTGCCAAGGCCAGTAGGACCGACAGCAATACACAAAACAAAATACTATCGAAGTCACGTGAGTCCGTCACGTTCAGAACCTGCGCGCGGTGAGCGTGCACCTCATGACGGAGAGCGGTACCGAGGGCGCGCTGGAGAGCGGCGTGCACGCGCTCGCCACGCGCTGGGCGGCGGCGCAGCTCGACGCGGCGCGCGCGCTCTGCCGCGCCGCCACGCGCGCCGTCGCGCTGCACCACCACCAGCCCAAGGGCTTCCAGTACATGTACGCGACCACCCACCACCGATAACATCCGCCGATACACGTTCTTTTTGTTCTTAGTTTGATTGGGATGTTGTTTGTTCTATTTTCAAATTGAGTTGTTTTTTTGTAGCTTCGAGGGATTTCGTTGTGAATTTTTCGCTATTTTATTCACATTGCTTTAGTGTGTTTGGCTTGTTGATTTTTGTTTCTCAGCTGGTTTTGATTTTTTTGTTGATTTTCGTTATTAACGAGTGTGTTGATATAATTATTGTTTCGTTTTATGTAAGGGATTTTTATTATGTTGTTTGCTTATGGTTCGTTACTGCTCTATTTTTCGTTTTTATTTGTTGTTTCGCTTGTAATGTATTTATAGATATTCCTTTTTCCAAACAGGTTAATGTTTTAAAATAATTGTAATATTTTTAATAAAATCATTTTAGAGATGAATTGGACCCCACACAAGCGCTGTATCTTTTCAAAATCCTGGAGCAGTACTATGTGGCGACGGACTCGATCGCGTTCCCCCTGCCGCAAGGCTTCAGCTCATTCTTCACGTACCTCGGCTACCGCACGCTGCCGTTCCACGCCTTCGTGCAGTACGTGCATCGGAACGTATTCGAATTGCAGATCGACGTGCTCAAAGCGATCATTGCGAGTAAGTTTGAAAATAGCACTTAACTAAATATTTAGTGATATTTCATCCTCGAAATTTATTATTAATTAGAAAATAACTGCTTTATTATCAATGAATAGATCTTCTTCAATAATTGCCAAGATCGTTTGATCAAGTTTTTTTTTAATGTGAATATGATCCACGAAATGGTCAGCAGTTGTCGTGTCTTATGAGCGCTTGTAAACCATTAAATTATAGGTTGCTCAAGCGTTGCCAACCTCGACATATTGGTTCTTAAATCTGTTTGTGTCCTTCAACCAAAAGAAGAATAAAAGAAGAAGAAAGGTAGAATATCTGATCCTGTGGGAGTATTTACCTCGCCACACTTTTGAAATATAGGCCTACCACCCCTTTCAAACAAAATCAAATGGATACCATCTCACCTACACACCTCTTCTTGGATGTGCGGCTAATAATCTGCATAATTGAAGTAATTCGTTTCTTTCAGGTAAGGACGACAGCAAGCGCACGGTGAACAACAAGCTCCGTCTGATCCAGATAGTGGGGGAGGGTCGCGGGCGGCGCGCGCTGGCCGCCTGGCCGCACCGCGCCGCGCTGCTGCTGCGGGCGCGCGACCACGCCGCCGCGCTGCTGAGCGGCGTCACCGCGCCCACGCGCGACCACGCGCCGCACCGCCCCGTCAAGGATACCGGTGAGACCTTGTGCAGATAGTGGGGGGATCGCGGGCGGCGCGCGCTGGCCGCCTGGCCGCACCGCGCCGCGCTGCTGCTGCGGGCGCGCGACCACGCCGCCGCGCTGCTGAGCGGCGTCACCGCGCCCACGCGCGACCACGCGCCGCACCGCCCCGTCAAGGATACCGGTGAGACCTTGTGCAGATAGTGGGGGGATCGCGGGCGGCGCGCGCTGGCCGCCTGGCCGCACCGCGCCGCGCTGCTGCTGCGGGCGCGCGACCACGCCGCCGCGCTGCTGAGCGGCGTCACCGCGCCCACGCGCGACCACGCGCCGCACCGCCCCGTCAAGGATACCGGTGAGACCTTGTGCAGATAGTGGGGGGATCGCGGGCGGCGCGCGCTGGCCGCCTGGCCGCACCGCGCCGCGCTGCTGCTGCGGGCGCGCGACCACGCCGCCGCGCTGCTGAGCGGCGTCACCGCGCCCACGCGCGACCACGCGCCGCACCGCCCCGTCAAGGATACCGGTGAGACCTTGTGCAGATAGTGGGGGGATCGCGGGCGGCGCGCGCTGGCCGCCTGGCCGCACCGCGCCGCGCTGCTGCTGCGGGCGCGCGACCACGCCGCCGCGCTGCTGAGCGGCGTCACCGCGCCCACGCGCGACCACGCGCCGCACCGCCCCGTCAAGGATACCGGTGAGACCTTGTGCAGATAGTGGGGGGATCGCGGGCGGCGCGCGCTGGCCGCCTGGCCGCACCGCGCCGCGCTGCTGCTGCGGGCGCGCGACCACGCCGCCGCGCTGCTGAGCGGCGTCACCGCGCCCACGCGCGACCACGCGCCGCACCGCCCCGTCAAGGATACCGGTGAGACCTTGTGCAGATAGTGGGGGGATCGCGGGCGGCGCGCGCTGGCCGCCTGGCCGCACCGCGCCGCGCTGCTGCTGCGGGCGCGCGACCACGCCGCCGCGCTGCTGAGCGGCGTCACCGCGCCCACGCGCGACCACGCGCCGCACCGCCCCGTCAAGGATACCGGTGAGACCTTGTGCAGATAGTGGGGGGATCGCGGGCGGCGCGCGCTGGCCGCCTGGCCGCACCGCGCCGCGCTGCTGCTGCGGGCGCGCGACCACGCCGCCGCGCTGCTGAGCGGCGTCACCGCGCCCACGCGCGACCACGCGCCGCACCGCCCCGTCAAGGATACCGGTGAGACCTTGTGCAGATAGTGGGGGGATCGCGGGCGGCGCGCGCTGGCCGCCTGGCCGCACCGCGCCGCGCTGCTGCTGCGGGCGCGCGACCACGCCGCCGCGCTGCTGAGCGGCGTCACCGCGCCCACGCGCGACCACGCGCCGCACCGCCCCGTCAAGGATACCGGTGAGACCTTGTGCAGATAGTGGGGGGATCGCGGGCGGCGCGCGCTGGCCGCCTGGCCGCACCGCGCCGCGCTGCTGCTGCGGGCGCGCGACCACGCCGCCGCGCTGCTGAGCGGCGTCACCGCGCCCACGCGCGACCACGCGCCGCACCGCCCCGTCAAGGATACCGGTGAGACCTTGTGCAGATAGTGGGGGGATCGCGGGCGGCGCGCGCTGGCCGCCTGGCCGCACCGCGCCGCGCTGCTGCTGCGGGCGCGCGACCACGCCGCCGCGCTGCTGAGCGGCGTCACCGCGCCCACGCGCGACCACGCGCCGCACCGCCCCGTCAAGGATACCGGTGAGACCTTGTGCAGATAGTGGGGGGATCGCGGGCGGCGCGCGCTGGCCGCCTGGCCGCACCGCGCCGCGCTGCTGCTGCGGGCGCGCGACCACGCCGCCGCGCTGCTGAGCGGCGTCACCGCGCCCACGCGCGACCACGCGCCGCACCGCCCCGTCAAGGATACCGGTGAGACCTTGTGCAGATAGTGGGGGGATCGCGGGCGGCGCGCGCTGGCCGCCTGGCCGCACCGCGCCGCGCTGCTGCTGCGGGCGCGCGACCACGCCGCCGCGCTGCTGAGCGGCGTCACCGCGCCCACGCGCGACCACGCGCCGCACCGCCCCGTCAAGGATACCGGTGAGACCTTGTCCTACAGGTGGTCGAGACATGCTTCTACCAGCACAAATGGGCCAGCTCGACCGGAGAAGTACTACACTCTTACAGAAAATCGGCCTAACAGTTTTGTTTCGTTTCGTGGGATGAGCTAGTGGTGGAGACCAAGTCTCTTACATCTTTGTTCCCTTCCTTTTTTCCTATCTCATTTCTTTCGCCTTGTTCCTAACGTTGGCAACGCCCATACTTCAAGTATCATACATTCATAGGTTGCGGTTACTTTTTACCATCAGGCAGACCGTATGCTTGTTTGCCGACGTGGCGTGAGCGTACCAACGCACGCACATTTGGGGACGAATTCAGTGTAGAAACAATTCCGTATGAAAAAATTGGCGTTCCACCTCCAAGTTTTACAATTTTACATCTAGAAATTATTAAATTAAAACTGCAGTTTTAAGTGTTTGTTAGACTTCGTCGACACCCGCCTTTTGCTTCATGGATAACCTTTAATTTATGACTAACCCCGAACCTCGACTTCCCTTCACGCTTCATCAAAAACTCCCATTATAATCGCGCTCTACGAAAGCGAGGATCATGGTAATTATGTAGCATTTTTAAAGCCCTGCTGTCTCCAACGTGGGCCGAATCGACTGTGGAAATATCCTCACACAATATCCACCAAAAGTAGCAGTAGTCGTACTCTTGCGTTCCGTTTGGTAAATGTAAAAAATATTATATTAAAAAAAAAATTCAACGTTGAAAATATTACACTTATGCGTTGAAACTTGAAAGTCAGGTTCTACCCACCGGCTCTAAAATTTAACTTCTATCTGAGAAGAATCGGCGAAACAAACCCTTTAATTTTTTTATTGTATTTTTTATGTGAAATTTGTTTACATTTATGTTAAACTAGCTATGCCTGCGGCTCCACTCGCGTTATGTTGTATGTTGATTTTTTTATGATCCCACGGGAACCCAACATTTTCCTTAATGAAAATGTATCCTATATTTAATATATAGGATACATTTTCAGGAAATGGGCTATGTGTGTACTAAATTTCATCCAAATCAGAGTAACAGACATCCATCCATCTAAACTTTCACATTTATAATATTAGTGAGATGTTACATGAACCATGATGCTATAAATTAACATTTTCTGTAGGTATTGCCGCGCTCCCGTCCGGCGAACGGTTATCACCACTCGATACATTTTTGGATCTTTTGACAGCAAAAGCTAGTCTCAACGAGCTGGACTTCAATCTCATCATAGAAGCGACACTTGCCTCTGTTCAAGAAACAACAGCATAATTACAAGAACTTAATAATTAATTAGTATCTAATTATTATTTATACAATAGAAATATAATCAACACTTAGAATAAAGTAAAGGGCACTCTTTTTCTAATAATCACATCATAAATGTTACAAGGGATTATATTAAAAATAATCTTATTTTTCGTAACAACTTTTAGTCACCAATTGATAAAATTCATATTTATATCATTATTTATGTATAATTTTTTTCTCAGATTATACAGATAACTAGGCTTGCACTGAAAAAGTTTTAATACTAAATTGAAATCGTTAATAGTACATAGCAGTAGTAGAGCCATGCTCCTCTCAGCACAAATGGGCCATTTCGACCGGGGAAGTACTATGAGTGAGAGCGCCGGAAGCCGAATCTCCTACCCCCTCTATACCCTTCCATTTGTCCCTTCTCATCCCTTTCCTTCTGTCCCTTGGGTTGCCAAAGTGCATGTGATACTTCAGGTGTCGCAAGCATTCAAAGGTTGCGGTGACTGCTTACCATCAGGCGGACCGTATGCTTGTTTGCCAATTACTGTCATGATATTTAAAAAGAAAACAATTTTAATTTTGATAATTTTTGATATTATAAAAATTATAGTTGTTACTTAAATCCACTAGAACATGTATTACATATAACTTATGAGCAATTTTAGTGCAATATTAATTATATAATTCAATAAAACATTCCAAATAAAATTATTTTCTTTTATTCAAAATGGAGTCCTAAGTAATGCTTTGTTTGATAATTTTAATTGTTGGAAACAAATATTTAATTAACATAAATTCAAACATTAATTTCATATTTGACGTTGGGTGAAATAAAAGAATCATTTGTGTCAGAGGTGTAGTCAATATTTAATTTATTGTTTATTTGATAATGAAAAATTCATACTCATTAAAATACATTATAATATATACTAGGGTCCGACCGAAACTGGTTTTTCAGCCGAAACCGAAACCGAAACCGAACTTTCGGCCTGCCTCTCAGTTTCGGCCGAAACCGAAACCGAAACCGAAACTTTTTAAAAATATTTAAAAATACGATTTTTTTACTGAAATTTGAATTTCAAGTTTGTTTTAACATTTATTTATATATATACATTCGTAGTCAACTAATTAGGAACGGAAAATAATTTGGTTAAATATTTTAAAAGTTTAATTTTATGAGATACTATTTGTTATAAAGTATATTGTTCAATGGTGTGCACTTTTTCGAAGCTAAGAATATTTAATAGTGGTTTATTTAAAAAGAAATCCCTCACATCGAAATTGCTCATTTACTGGCTGACCGTCTAATTAGGGACAGCAAGAGTTAGTGTTTTATTTTCGATTTTTAAAAATAAACCTGAAATACAAAGGTTCAATTTTAGATTGGCCTGCCAATAAGCCTAGACATGAATTCTTTGGAACATTTGTGGTACAAAAAACTGAAAATTTAAACCAACTCTATAGTAGTTCCAAAGACGCCTGGAAGAACTTCACTAACGAAACTTGTTCTGACCTACGCGAGCCCTGTTTTTTCGCACGTCTACGCCAGAAGAATTAATAAATTACAAATAATTCATAACCGTTTCTTACGCATGGCCTCAGGCTGTCCGTGGTGCGTTCGCAACGTAGATCTCCATAGAGACTTTGAAATCGATTCGATCCCTAAACATTTGAAGCCCTAAAATTCTAAATCTAAATCCCTAAAATTTTGATCAAACTACTTTCCATCCAAATCCTTTGATTAGATATGCTTGTATCTACACAGACCGATGTAACCAACCGACAAAAGTAAGGCGTCCTAAGTACGTCCTTTAAGACCCTGACGATAGGATTACATTAGAAAATGCCCTTACACAGCACAGACACGCACACAACACCGTCCTCGCCGGCGAGGACGAGGTCCTTGTTTCGCACGTCGCGTCGCGCTCACACCGTCGGGTGAGTCTATCGTATAGAATGCGCTCGAGCGCTGCATCCATCTCCGATGACGTCCTTAGCCGGGGTTCGGCTTCGCAGGAGGCCCCTAAGGACGGAATCAAATTTGAGCCACCGTGAGGGCTGCCCCTTTATCACGGCTGAGTCTCTTTACTCGGCCACCCCGCCCGGTAACGCTGTCAAGGCCAGTAGGGCCAACAGCAATATACATTCCGAGAAAAAAAGATACTTGTCATTATTTGATCGAGTCGATGCCGCGCCGATGTCGATATGGCTATAGCTAATAATGGCAATCACATTTAATGTTAATTTTTAATAGAAAACGTTGCTTTTTAGTTGAATTTAATATTAAATGTACATTTTTCTCTTCCGTTACGTTCTGCGTTCATTATTTCTAATGTTTTCTTAAGTGTTTAATTTTTGTTATTTTTAATTACAATCCATTCCAAAATAAGGAAACATTGGTTAAATGGTCAAGATCAGATTAACATAAAAAACGTAATGAAGACTTCATGTAAACTGAAATTATGGAAAATATAAATAAATGTTACTGTTATTATACCAATGTTCCTAATTAGTTGACCACCACTGTATATAATATAGACAGTTGAATAGAGTTAAATAAAATAAAAACTAAAAATTCATTAAAGTCATAACCATTTTTGTGAACGAAGTGAATGAATATACAGGACTTACTATTGGGAGTAAACTTAAAAAAAAAACAACTTGTAGTTAGATATACTATGTACATAACTAACTAGTAATACGTTGAGTTCACAATATTTTAAAGATCAATCTAATACTTATTTCTGGAGATTTTTTGGCCGCGTCAGCGTGCGGTCACGAGTTAGCTGCGAAGTTTACCGAATAACGCACGAAAACTCACGAATAATCTAGTTTCGGCAGGGCCGAAAGTTTCGGCTATATTTTGGCCGAAACCGAAACTAAAGCCGAAACTAGATTTTTGGCCGAAACTGGCCGAAACCGAAACCGAAACCGAAATTTCGGTCGGTCACTAATATATACACATTAATTAATAGTTTACAAAAAAAGGAAAATTTTAGAACAAAATGTGTTTTTCAAACAAAAAATGATTGTAAGCCCCTGACCCCTTTTTTGCTTATAAATATAATCCACTCCAATCTATATTAATTATAAAATGGATTATAAGTAACCCAATGCGCTCTTTTTTGTTCCTTATCATCCTTATGTGATGTAAATATTGATTTATACACCTCACTTGTCTGAGGGTCTTTGGCTATGCTATAATCTTTCTTTGTTTTCTTGTAAGAGGGATCTTGCGCTAACTGTGTTGGGTGAGCTCGTTTGCTTGAACCAAAGTGACCTCGCGCTTGTTTATTAGGGTTAAATTTAGGCAATGACAGGGGAATTGTATCCAGTTCTTTTTTAATTTGGCTGCCTCCTTCTTTTGGATCGTCTTTTTCTATTTTAATCTCTTCTGATGTAGATGGAGCCTCTTTGGATGTTGAAGCCTCAGTTTTAATTTCTTTTTCAGGCTTTTCTGATTTTGATTTCTTAGATTTCCTGTTGGCCATTCTCTCTGTCATCTTCTCCTTAAGTTGTTCAATATCTTCATCAGTTCCATTTAGCACTATAACATCATTACTGGTGAAAGGTTGTTGACACTGAAAATAACATTGCAGATATATTTACTTAGACAATGCTATGGGAACTATTTTTAATGATTTTTATTATAATTACCATGTGGCATAAATTCTGTTTAACTTCCTTCAGAGCACGCTCAGCAAGAACACAACCACAACTCCATAGAAATACAAAACGGAACTTGCCCGTCATCTCTAGACCACTTATGGGACAAATGTAGGGAGCACTGCCTTCACCTACAGCTCCCCCTACATGTTCTGTTTTTGTGTAAGCTGGGTTTTTCACTAGATTTAAGTCTTTGATATCCTGAAAGTAAATAATTTTAAGATATCAGTATCAAAATTATACAAAATATTCATTTTTTGTTATGTTTATTTAGAAACCTGACAACAATTAATTCAGTTTTAATAATAACCTTTGTAGAAAGGACACATCAATTTAAATTCTAAGGCATTAGGCATAGGCTATATTATCACTGTGTTCAATAATATTGCAGATGTCTAGAAGTTTAGAAATATAGCAATGGAGTTAATAAACATTTTACTTATTTTTGTGTAGGCTAGAGCCAATATTGAGTTATCTGGGGGAATTGAAAGTAGATTTTTACACTTTTAAATGAAATTTGAATTTCTTGATAATTTTAATGATTATACTAATTTTAATGATTAATGAAAGGTAATAATATCTAGAGTTTTTGAACAAGTATAGTTATGTATTTCGTCATCACAAAAAAAAGGAAAAAGAATGTGTTGTAAGCTACGCAAAAAGGGTTCAATTCAAATATAATCTAAGGTTTATTGCATAATATAAAAATGGATAAATTTAGCAGTTTTAGTAACCAATCTGTACTCCAATGATTATTGTAATCCTATAAATATAATAAGTTAAATTTTTGTACTTCATGTGTAGATAGCTCTATTCTACCTTTAAATTTTTAATGTGTTTGATTGATTCTGGCTTGCTCTCTTTGTCTAGCAACGCTTCTAAGACAGAGCTTTTGGTGTACAATCTTCCCAGACCACAGGCAACAACTGGCTCTTGTAATGGTTGCTGAGACAACGCACAATTGCGCCATTTGAAGGAACGTTCTGCATCTTTATCTTTCTGTTAAAAACAAAAGCAAATTACTTTTATCGTATGTATAAAGAATATTAGAATATAAAATCATTCGAAAACTACCTGTTCTGGCTTTTTTTTCATTCGAACAAGTTCATCTCTTCGTGGAATGGTACCTCCATCGCAACCCATAATTTATCTGAATTTATAAACGCCTTTATTGAATGAATGAATTTTAATTTAAGAAAACTATAGTTTTATCGTTATTTACAGCAATTACAAGTACTATTCACTGCAAAATATTATTCACAATACAAAAATTACGATTTCAATATTTAGATATCGCAAATTGCATTTGACGTTTGACAAATTGTTTGACAAGTATTAAAAATCCACAGACGGCAAACTGTGATTAATTGAAAGTGAAAAAAAACTAGATTGAGGATCTTTAAATTATGAATCTGATAAAAACTTAAGGATACGCTAGAGGCACCAAATGAGCAGCTAGAACTAAAAAAACAGTGCATGTGTGAAATAATAATAGTAGTGTAGGAGTTAATAACACTCTTATCTAAACATAATCCTAATTAGGTATACTAATTAGTAATTACATCAACTTTCTCTTTAGCGCTAAGGGTGACTGGTAAAAATGTCCATTAACTGCTTTGGTGAATGATAAGGAAATACACTATATTTGTTTTTGCTTACGTAACTATTAATAAGCTTTGTTCTCGCTTATATATTTCATATTCATTAGTATTGTCTCAGTGAAAACAGCAAGCTGTGCAAAAGTCGCGTATTTTATCAAATACCGAATGCACAAAGCGACACGGTGAAGTTATTGTCTCAGTTTATGCTCTTTGTGAATAGATAGACAAGATTTTATTTTATTGACACGACTTAAAGAAAAGATATGAAATTTAAGACAAAATTCCAATCAGCATACTGAATTAAACTTTTTTGTATCATATATACCCCTAATTTTTCTCTATTCATGGGGAAGTGGCAACTTGGCAAATCCGATAAACCGTAAAGTGGCCACCATATACATTTATGGCGGCAGTATACTCTGTGGTGGCCGTTGGCAAGTGGCAACACATAAATAAACGCCATTTTAGCGAAACAAAACTTAACTGAAAACTTGCGATTTCTTGATTCTCGAGTACACTTTTCTTTCCATCGAAAATATCTGCATTTGAAATATCTCCAGCTATATTTTCTCTCAACATAATTTGTGAAGTTAAAATAAACGAAAACACATCAAGGTAAACATTTTTCAAACTCTATAATCGCAAAATACCTTCTTAAATATATTTTGACAAAAGCATGTGTTTGTGTAATGTCCATCAAATGTTTAGATTCCGTAATCTTATTGACAATTTATTTTCGTTTATATTCATAAAGTAGATTCATACTGTCAACTTAATGCATGTTTTTTGTATTTAAAGTTTTATGAAAACAAAAATAAAAATATAAATTACTTTCAGGCCTGACAATGAGTGACTCGCCAGACCAGAATGATCCCCCGAAAGATGTAAGCTACAAAAATATTATTCCATAATCAATCATTTCAAAATTGCATTATGAATTTATAGAAAAATCTTCAGAGAGATCAAGCCAAGCTTTCATTGGAAAACATCTATTAAATACTCTAGACTAAAACATGAACACTGCCTCAAAAACAATTTGTATTTTTTATTTTTCTAAAATGACTGGCCACTGGCCTGTTTTGAACACTTTAATTATTAATACTTCTAGTGTAGTGTGTGCAAATAAGGTAATATTTCTTTATATGCATCACACAAAGGTTTGAGTTTATTTATCTATGTATGCAGTGTTGGGGCATAAAAATAATTGGAGGAATAGCCACACTAAAAATCCTAGTTTACGAGTATTTAACAGTACACACTGTAGTTTTTTTATTTTAGTAGTATTTGACTTACATTTGATATTCAACACCATGGTGGCCAAGTGAACCATTAATTTCTTATAGAGGTCATGTGGGGGTGACTTTTATGTTCTTAAAAATTGTGAGTTATTCTGCTTAGGGGCTATAATTGGGGGCTGGCAAAACATCCTGCTCCAATTATGATATTATATTGTTAGGTAACAGTATACACACAATGTATGGATAAAATTTATTAGACATCTTATAAAAACAATGCCAGAAGTATTGATCTAGACTGAAGAAAACATTATAAAGGTTTCTCAAATTCATCATTTCACTATATATGAAGATTGTTCAAGGGTAGTGGGAGCCTGCCACTACCCTTGAACAATCTTCATCAGTGTATATTGATGCTAATGATAATGTAAAATATTTCAGCCAAAAGAGCTAGAAAAGTTGGAGGAAGCAAAATTAAAAGCAAAATTCCCAAATGCAATGCTTGGACGAGGCCCCGGAGGACACTCGGCTTTTCTACAAAAAAGGCTGGCTAAAGGAGTAAGTAATAACCTTAATAATAATAGTGTTTTTACTAATAATTATCATAAAATTAAATATTTAACTAATTTTACACAAATTGCTTGTCCAGAAATCTAAAAATATATTATGCCTTATCTTTTTACCTGTGTCTGAAGTTTTTTGCAATATCAATGAAAACACAAATACACACTTTTGCTATTGAAAGTGTGAATTCCAAGTTATATATAAGCAATGTATGTGTACTATGATAAAACAATTTGTTTGGTTGTTATAATAATAATAATAAACACTGCACACTCAACGGCCCCCATTAGGATAGTGGTATTCTGTGTCAGGGTCCAGAAACACATACAGAGACAAGGAAAAATACACCCAGACCGGAAAATATGCTTGCATGGTCAATACAAACACATTCTGCTCCGAGCGGGAATCGAACCCGCAACCTGTGGCGTTTAAGGCAGGTTCGCTACCGCTGCGCCACAACGTCGTCAATTTATGAATTTTTGTTTCTGGGAGTTAAATAACAGACCTCAAACCTCTCAAATTATCTTCAGCTTTAGGATCAAGTGATACATTTGTTTCTTTAATGACTCAACTAGCTTACAGAGTACGTTCTTGACAACAATACTTCTATTGCAGCAAAAATTCTTCGATTCGGGTGACTATCAAATGGCGAAGCAGCGACCGGGCAACTTGGCAGCACCTTTCAAGGCCCCCGCGCCCGCCAAACTGCCGACCGGCGACGCGATCCCCACGCCCGACACCGTCCCACTACGCAAGACCTCCATCATCCAGCCAAAGTTCCAGCCGCCGAGTCAGACCTCCTAGCCACGTCGGCCATGTGGACCCATCCAACTGACTCTGCATTCCATTCATATTTTATTATTATCATGCAATGCCAGTTAGATCGGGCTTTTCCACGATATCTCATCATTCTTGTTTGCTTGTGCATCGCACCATGCCATAGCTTTTATGTTTTTTGTTTCTATAGAAGTAAACTTACTTTAGGTTATCATCTCATCGTTTAACGGCACTGATTTGCTACATTCGAGTAATTCGATCCTAACTCATCAGTCTCTTCAACATTTAAGTTCGTTTAACTATACTTTTATAAGAAAGCTGTTATATTTATGTATAAAATGTTAGGTAAATTAATGTTAGAGGCATGAATGAGAGAGATTATATACTGCATCATGTTATTCACTTTTGGTATGTTAGCATTGCAACATCACAAATTTTATTTTTGAGTGTTAAATATGAATTGCTGTAACAATTTCTTTTTTTAAAACTATGGTAAAATCTAGAACTCCAAAGTCATTCTGAATTAAAAGCAAAATCAAAGTACCATAATCTAATCATTTTTATCTTGCTCAGCTGTATAGTAGATTGCCTCATGTTATTGGATACATATATAAGAAATAAAATGTAATCTTTGTGACAATATTTAACAAGAACACATTAAAATTTCATGAGCTTTGTTTGGGATAGACATAAGGTCGCAGCCCCACTGATGCGCACGCAAAGTCTACGCTCATGTGTCTAACAATACAATGTGTGTGTGTATGTAATAACGTCGACTGCAACCCACGAACATGCTACAAATGAATACGAGATTAGTGACGTCATTGTTAGACACGTAACTTGGTCAAATGTGGTGCCCAGGCACCTGAGGTCAATGCGGTGGGTGGGACTGGCGGTGAATGAGGCGCCGGCATTTGATTTTGTGTTGTTCCTGTTTGATTTGAACTATACTACTATATATATACTTGTGTATAGTGTGTCTTGCAGAGGAAACGCTGACACCCAGATATCACTCAAATGATGGGGTAATTTGTTTGATATCTATACCGCTAAAATGCGTCTCATGGCCGTGCACATTGTGCGACGCAGTGGGCCAGCGACTTTATCGTTATATATTTATGTGTCAGCCTCATACTAAAGTTTATAAATGGTTGAGTGTAGTAAGACTTGTTTGCATTACATTAACAGATGTATAATAGCCAATCATGTTTTCTCATTAATCGTAAGCAAGTAATATATAGTTTAGTGATTATTTGAGGTTATTTTCTTAAAATTAAAACTGACAAGACTTGTATACAAAATCTGTTTACTTTAAGATTATAATCTGGAAGTAAGTTAGAATCAATAGCTTAGGTGTGATAATAATTCTCTAACACCCGGCTTTGCCAACTTGGCGGAACTTTCTCTGTCCATGAATCTTTATTTAATTATATATATGTTTGCCTTTCATATGTATATATTTATTATTATTATTTTTTATAATGTATTCAATGGGCAGGGTGAAATGAAGAATAACAACAAAAAAACATTCATTGATGATTGTAAATCCAAAAAAAATGTTTTTAGTTTATTTTGTCAAATGTTGTAAGGGAGTCAAATATAACATTTATCCATAATATACGTAAGGAAATATGAATAGTGAATGAAAGTACACATTTTGTTGTGATAATTAATTTTATTTTGTGAAACCTAACGCAACATTTTAACAACGATAATCGGACTGTGAAAGTCACGATAACTTAAAAACGATATCCATGATGGGGTTTTTCGTTATTTTTTTTAGTATTGCCAGTGTATAAAACAAATGTAAGTTACAATTATTCAATTATAATAAATCTTATAATAAAATAAAATGACTTTTGTCTTATCTTTGGAAACTTACCTTCGTCTTCGTTGTCACACTTCGACAGCGCATTTTTCTGCTCTCCACTCAGTAGTGTTAGTAAGTAATACTGACAATTATTTTTATAAAATTCTCCAGTTGATTTTAAGCAGAGATTGTGAGATTTTGCATTGATCATTTGGCAATGTATATCAGAATTACTGTTAATGATATTTAATTAGTTAACTAAATGGCACATAAGTGTTTGAGATTCGTAACTGGTCGAGAATCGCGTCCGAAGATGCGTTTATAACTTTTCAATAAGACCTCAACTTCATTGATCCTTTATCGTGTTTTATATTTGACTGCTCTCTGAAAATAAAATAATTGTTATTATAGATTTAGTTTGAATAATTAATTGAAGCTTCAATAGATCAGCGATAGAAGAGCTGGCTGACTCAGTTACAGGATCGACCCTTACCTCCGTGGATTATTACTGTACAAGTTTATTTGGATTGGATGTGACTTGAAAAAGACTTGCTTTATAAAAAAATAAATGATATGGAACAGAACATACACGTACCGGGATTCCAGTGCACGTAGTCGGGCGTGGCGGCGGCGCGGTACTCGCGCACGAGCTCGTCCACGACGGCGCGCGACTCGTCGAACTCCTCCAGCGACTCCTGGAACATCGGCTCCTTGCGGAACACCTCGAGGAACGCCTCGCGCTTGCGCAGCTTGTCGAACTGCTGCAGGCAGCGGTCGAACAGCTGCCGGGAGAGAGTTCACCTCAGGCGATTGTAAAGAAACAGGATTGCATACAACATTCAATATATCCAATTAATTCTGTAAGAAATATAAACTAAAACTTCAATGATTATTTTACTTTTGTCATTGCCTAAATTGATAGGATTATATTTTATACAGTACAGAACGAATAGGCACTCGAAAACATTCAGAAACGATTTTTTGGTTTTTAATAAATGTGCTACTTAAGTGTTATAGTTACTGAAAGTTACCTGTTAGATTGTATCCGGCTAGAAGGACCAAAACCTACCTACTTTCAAATCCAAAAATTTTGAAACGAAACTAATTCTGATTACTACACAAAATTATATTACTGCTTTAAATAAAATTGCTTAGGAATGATTTGCATACTGTGATGTGCCGATTAATATATAGTGTCAATTCGAAAAACTCAACAAGAAACGTTAAACATTGTGGTTTGGCAGCTGTGGTATCCTCACCGAGGAGATGTTGGTGTGGTTGGCGAGCAGCAGGCCGGAGACCTTGTGCGAGGCGTGCACGTGCGGCGAGCGGCGCGACAGCGCCACCTGGATGGAGGCCGGCCCCCACGGGATGAACGACGCCAGCTTGCGCTCGCGGATGCGCTGCAGCGACTTGTGCACCTGCGACGGGTCCACCTCGCCCTGGCGCGCGGGGACGTGACGTCACATCATATTTAAGGAAATGCAATAAGAATATTCGATAAGAAGCCTCACTAGCTCAACGGTACGTCGGTCGACTCCGCTCCGTTAACCTCCTTGGGCTATTGTCGTGCCCACTCCTAGCGCAAACTTCGAGGGGAAATATGAATATTACTAACGCCTTGAAAAAGCATTGCTAATATTCTTACAAAAATAAAATTATCCAATTTTCTTTTATGTATGTTGGCAAGCAAGCATAAAAGCAACCTGATGGTAAGCGGTTGTCGTAGCCTAGTGTCACTAACGCATTGTCAACCTCGAAATATTGGTTCTTAAATCTCTTTTAACATACCTGCCTAGCTGGCATATGGCAATATTATCGCTATATAGATCTCAGCTTACATATGACAAAGCATTTATGCTGTGAACATGCCTTTTTGAGCAGTTTATAACGTTGAAATACTTATTATTTTTGAATTTTAAAAACAAAAATATTGAGAAATGATCAATATCAGTTTATGAGTATGCTAACTCTGGATGGATTTTTACACCTTACCTGAATTATGTTCAGGATCGAGATGTAGCAATGTTGGTTGGCTCTGTCGGGACTGAGCGACACCATCATGTTCTTCGGCTGCAGCAACCTTTGCATCACGTCTAATACAGTGGTTTTTCTTATTTTTGGTGCCTGTCAAAAAACAATCTAGGTCTACAACAATCTAGGTTTTAAAAACTAGCTGCTCCTGTAGCTCTACTCACGTGATCATTTTTCTATTTTTTTATGTAATTTCCATACAATGTAGTTATTATGGAATATTATGAGATATGAGTTGCACTCGGCAGCAAAAGGTGCCTAAACTGAACATAATATCGTACCGCACTGAGCTCGTGGTCAGCGGAGAGCGGCGTGTAGCCCGTCATGAGGAAGTGCAGCCGCGGAGTGGGGATGAGCGGAGCAACCAGGCTGATGAGGTCGTTGTTCATGTACGAAGGATACCTACAACATAAGATTGTGAGTAAGTTTGGATAATGCAAGCACATCTGAATAATTGTTTACAGTCTACAAAGTCATTACCACATAATAAAACTACCAGTTTTTCTTGCATACAATGTCGGACCAGAGTTCAATAAACAGTTGTCTGGTTTATGGTATTCAAGCTAAATTAAATAAATCAAACGTACTTGAATATTTAAAATTATTATACGATCATATTTCAAAACACACCTAAGAGTAGCTGTACTGGCACTCATGATGGTAGAGACAAGCGTGTTGATCTGAGCGAATGAGGGGTTCTGTATGTGCAGGCGGTCGCTGGCGATGCGGTTGAGAGCAGTGTTGTCAAGTACCATCACACAGTCTGCACTCTCAGTCAACCGCTTCAGAGTCAGCAGAGAGTTGTAGGGTTGAACCACCACGTCACTGCAAGATACAATAAATATATAAATGCTACACACACAACATCTTACATTACACAAAATAAGCACAAACACATCCAGAGCAGAACATATGCCTATATAGTCAATACAAACATCTGCCCCAAGGTGGAATTGAGCCCTCAACCTATGGTGATTAAGGCAGATTCTCTAATGCTGCACCACAACACAAAGTCGAAATTGTATTTATTTAAATCTAAAACTAAATGTTAGAATATCTCACCTTATCTCATCCAAATTTGGAAAGACACTGTAGGTCTGCACCAGCTTTTTAGGGAACCTATCGGAAAGATGTTCAAGGATGTAGGAGCCCATTCCCGAGCCTGTACCCCCTGCTATTGAATGGCACAGCACGAATCCCTAAAATGTTTAACATTACTAAGTATAAGTAACTCCATAAATTTTTTATTATGGTGAAACTATATGAATAAACTGCTAACATATCAATTTGGTTGGTTTTTAATATTATTTTTTACTCACTTCTAAATTATCACTACCATCGGCTTCCCTATTAATGATATCAAATACTTCCTCATTAAGTTTTTCACCCTGTGCAAATCCTGATGCCCAATTGTTGCCAGCTCCTCCGCCATGCTTTGATAAATATACATTCTCAGGGTTGTATAACTGTAAGTAAGGAAAATAATACTTAACATTGAACAGTACATTCTAATTCATAAACCTTAAAACCTTATGTAAGTGTCAATAATTATAAACACATGTATACCCTACAATTGATTGAACATATCCAAGGATTGTAAAGGACAGATCTACATAATCAATGCTTTATGTATTTAAAGGCTTCAACAAATATCATATTAATTAATTGCTACTTTTTATAAAAAAAAATTAATTAAATTTACAGAAAAATCAAATTAAAAATATCTTGAAACAAATGTGCAAAATATTCTATAAAATATTGCTATTTAAAAGCAACTTTACCTTAGCATAAGGTGAGTTCATAATTGTGTGTATCACTCTGGGTTCTAAATCCAAGAGAACAGCTCTTGGTATGTAGTGATCATCATCAGCTTGATAGAAAAACACATCTTTACGATCTGATCCCGCTGAAGCAAACTCTTCCAATATACCCTCAGGAGATATTCCATGTTCTATACATAATTGTTTCCAAAATTCAAACCCAACTGAAAGATATAATATTTTATTTAAGAATAGTATTTATATATCGATTCAAAATATCTGATACATAATAATAAATAATCACTTATTTATTTATCATTATTGTATTTTATATAGCAAAATTATTTTGCTCTACTTTATGAAATTTAATGGAATTGGCATAAAATAGCACAGTACGGAGGCCAATCTCCCACCACCTCTGTTGTATTCTTTTTTTCCTTCTACTATCTCTAGGGTTGGCAACATGTATGCCATACTTCAAGTATTGCAGGTACTCATAGGTTGCGTTGTCTGTTTACCATCACCATATGTTGTTTGCCAACAGTCATGAAGTTAAAAAAACACTGAATTTAATACATACTAAAATGATTAGGGTATAAAATATTATTGAACCCTAATTCTTAAGAGATACTTCATTTCTTTGTATGTGTTTTCCTGCCTGTATAACTCATTTAGGCCATTCTACTTACTTTGATTGCCACACTGGCCCAGTTGAAGTGTTATCATTTCACTTGGCATATTGCTAAAAAAACTAGTACTTTGCAAAGTCCAAAAACTTTTATACTACTTTTCTTTAAGTGACAATAAATTATCTATTGTACAAGAAAAGCAAACATTAGCTTGTCTTATTAGAATGTATGTGATACTTTGTGCCCTTTAAGCCAAGACTGCTAAGACTCAACACATGCTTTATTCTATTAAAAATCTTAACTTTTGCTTACAAACGTTTACTAATATCTGTCGCATAAAAAGTTTTCAAATTTGCTTTAACAAAAATTCTTCCCTTTTAATAGAATAAAGAATATGTTAGTAAATACTATGATATATAAACTTTATTTGAAACAATAGGACATTTTAGTTAAAGTAAATCATAACACAAAAACCCGATATCCCTGTTCAAAGATTTTCGATTTTAATTTGTAACTGACATTTCTTGTTTCTGATCCTGACAAATTGAGTTTGACAATTTGATTACATGAGTCCTGACAATTAATCAACGATGTTGGCATTTTAACCATTTAGGTACCATTGTTACAACAAACTAAGAATCATTTAATTAAATGCTTTAAATATAGGCTTTAAATAAATGTATATATATATATATATATATAATGCTTTCAAGTTAACCTCATGAAGACTACCTAAAGAGGAATCGATCATTATCTAGAATTTTCAGTAAATAGTCTATTATTATAAAATCAATACACTGGTAACAAAAGTATTAAATGTCAAACTTCGTCTTCAAGACTTCAATATTGTCACGTAAATTCATAAATTGCGATGTCAAAATAAAGTTTCAAAGAAACTTTGATGAAAGTTTGTTTAACAAAAAAGTTTAAGTTTAGTTTTACGAACTGAATAGAATACAAATTTTAACATTCATGAATTGAAAATGGTTGTTTGAGTGAAGATCTAGCTCAGTTGAAGGCTGGAATTGAATATTAATTTACATACAGGTAAATCTATTTACTTAGTGTCCTTCGTCAACTTATTACTTAACTTGCAGCCCACGACATGCTGAGAATTCATTAGGGTATTCGACATATTAGGAGATAATTACATAGCTACAAACCAATGCCAAGTGAATAATGATAATGAAATGAATTAATTATATACAATTTAAAAAATCAAAATAATGAAAAAATATAAATCAAATTTCATTAAAGACTTTTTATAGTGTAACGGGCTGCCTCAACAATAATCAGTCAAAATGCCGAGAAAGTTATTAAAGTTCCTAATAGTTTTTGATAATACATCGCTACTGTATTTTCCTGGTCAGTTCCTGTCTGGAAAAGTGTTAATGGAACTACAAGATGATACTCCAGTTCTAGGTAAGTATTTTACCTTACACATAGCCATCAGTAATTTTAACTTTTACCTATAGTATCTTACTCTTCACCTTGTAATGATTTAGTATTCATGTGGGTTGTGAGGTCGACTTGACATTCTTTTTCTATGAAACTTTTGATTGTTACATCTGGATATGATATGAATAATCATCATGCTTATTTTAATTATAAAAAATAACTTTATGTATATATCTTGTGTTAGTTACTTTAGTAAAAAAAAGAAAGTTCATATAAATTATGTATATTTAAAAGAAATAAGGAAAACAATTTAAAACATTCCATTAACATTTTATGGGATGATTAATAGAAAAATCCAATCCAATCTAAGAGAGTTTATAGAGCCAGATAAACATCTCTAAAAATTCTTTTTTTCATAAAACAGGTCACACAGTGATGAAACAAAATAATTCTTAATTTTTTCGAAGCTCTAATAGCATGCTCATATACTAAAAGAGTATGTTTTTATTCCGTCAATTACATTTTAGCTATATTAAAAAGCTGAAAAAATTTGAGTATTTTTGCTCTCTTGTAAATTTGAATTAATGTACTGATTTCTGAGGTAGGCTAAAAGACTTGTGGATTCCTACAAGCAGACAGATTTTTTTGTCATTATTTGATTATAATTATATATCTGAATTTACATAAATTCCAGGTCTACATTTTCATGTGGTTGGAGAAGGTGTGGTAAGAGTAGGCTCCGGCCGTCATGAGAGACTTTTTGATAAAGAGAATTATATTGATTTTAGAATGCGACTATTAGGTGAACCAGGTAAATATATGTTTTTTTAAATTATGCTATTTTAAATAATAAATAAACATTAGACACAGTCTTCTATTAGATACTAATGTTGTGGTCCTGACAACAGGTAGTATATTCTGAGGTAACCCTTGTCTCCTTCATTTTTTTATTCACATTTGTATATTTTCATCTCTATTGACTATGTGATGTAAACCTAAGATCCCCTACCACCCCTGTAATCAAGTGTGGTATTTTGAAGCCCCCCACCCTCCAAACAGATCACATCTTTCCCCTCTTACGATTGGATTTATAAATGAAATTACTGTTTTATTTTGTCATCAGGTCACGGCAGCTCTATTCTATCACCCGGTATACACAGTTTTCCCTTTAAACTGGGTCTACCCATGGGGCTCCCCTCAACATTCCTCGGTACACACGGCTGGGTTCAATACTACTGCAAAGCAGCACTAAGAGAACCCAATGGTTTGACTCACAAAAACCAACAGGTTTTTATTGTGATGAATCCAATAGATCTCAACTTGGAACCTCCAGTCCTAGCTGTGAGTATTCTATAGTTTTAATTATAGTAATTCTTTTTCTTCCTACCATTAAAATACTCATAAAATACCGGGAGTATTTTTTAACCAGTGTCCGCATATTACTCTTGTCCGAATTTGAAAGGTTACTAGTTTTTACATAGTTTACATAGTCTTAATAATTTTTTATCTACATAAACCAAACTAATCTTAGTTTAGGTGTCCAAGATTTAACTGGACGCAAATAAGCAATACCATGTCAACCCACAAAATTGAAAAAACTGAGTTATATATGCAGAAGTGTTGGTAAATGGCTGTAGAACATTTTTCTTCAATATTTGTAGGGTTTTAAGGTTTAAAATTTCTAAAAAAAGCCATTTTTTAATCATGCAATTTATGTATTATGTTAAATGTTTTGGGTTATATTATATACGAAATATGCAGTCTGTATAGTTATTTTTTGTAAAAATAAGTAAAATAACTTGCATAAATCAGAATATCTTATATCAGCTGGCTTATAACAAAAAAAAAACAAACTGGTTTGATTAGGCCATAGGTTATTATACATTTTGTTTGTTTCTGGATTCTACTACACTTTTGTATAGAAACCATCTACATAACATATTAAATGATTCGCATGGTTTGGCCTGTAATGGTTTAGATAGGGTACCATTTAGTTAGAGCTGCTATACATTGATGGTTACGGGTAACCCGGCAGCAAGAGTTCGAGCTGAGCGTGGAGCACAAGCTGGGCGTGGGCTGCGTGGGCGGCGGCACGGTGAGCTGCCGCGTGGCGCTGGACCGCGGCGCGTACGTGCCCGGCCAGAGCATCGCGCTCTCCGCGCTCGTCGACAACCGCTCGCGCACCGTGCTGCGCTCCACCCGGGCCGCGCTCACTGAGGTACGTCTGACTCCATCCAGTATAAAACTTATGTCATTAGGAGCAGATGCCATAGCTTATTTACTAAAAATTCTAATGGCAAAGCTGCACTGCCATCTGAGACGATGAAAGGACTCCTAGGAGAAAAGGAATAGGCCTCTGAACATTGCTTCATTTCGAAATCCTACGTGAGGGTAAAAATAGCAATTGACATTAAATAAAATGGTTATATGAGCTATAATCAGCACCACACCTTCTTATCAAGGGGTTAGTAGCCAACCCGGTGTCAGAGTTGTTCAGGTCACCCGTATAGTTAATTATATTATATTTCAACTATTGTCAAATTGAAGTGCACTCTAAAGCACGGGGACTGCTGTCGCTCACCTGAGTGTCGCTTGGGGCAGACGATCCAGTACGTGGCGCACGGCAAGGTGGCGGCGCGCGAGTCGCGCGAGCTGGCGCGGCTGTCGCGCGGCAAGGTGCGCGCGGGCGAGGCGCAGCGCTGGCGCGCCGAGCTGCTGTACGTGCCGCCGCTGCCGCCCACCAACCTGCGCGGCTGCCACCTCATCAACGTGCAGTACGACGTCTTCGTGAGTAGCGCCGCCTCGCCCTCCGCCCTCCGCCCCCGTCCAGCGCACACACCACACGAGCAACGCACATACACAGTCTGATAAATAGCTAGTTCTTACCTGTCTGCCTCAGAAACAGGGGAATGATGTTGTTTTGAGTTATACATTTAACAAAATCAATTCAAAAGGCTTTGAAGATTTACACATCAAGATTGGTCCGATAGGTCTGATTAATAAGGGAGTGAAATTAATTTTTAGCAGCTATTGTCAGTCAGATATATTGGACTGAAATTCCATTTTCTTAACATCGCATACGACACTTTACATGTACAGTCACGAGCAATGAAATGTATACATTGTCAATTTTTCAAAATGATGTACACGCAATACTTTGCAAAAGAAACTATACAAGTTTAACTTCATAAATATGTAACCGTCAAATTGTTTCAAAATAATGTATACAGTGACATTTTCAATACCATATCTATAGTGGGTATGAGGTGCTCGTATATTACTTTTAAAACATATTCAGGTACATTATATTATGCCGAATATTAATAATATTTTATATATATATATATATTCTACAAAACTTTAAATGTATACTTTATAATTTAATAATTAACTTTAAATGTATGATTATTTTTGTCTTCACTTAACTTCTCTGACCAGTTTTGATTTTTTTTGTATTCGGGTGCTGTCCTGGATTGCTTATAATCATAATAAGACCCGGTAGATACCGTTGAAATCGAGTACTCTTTTTTCTCCAGATATTTTATATCACCTTAACCTTTCCCTAAATAAATGACCCTAAGTGAAAAGGTGTTCATGAAATTAAAAACCAGTCAAGGGCGTGGTGGTTCACCTCGCATAGTGGAAACTAAAGAATTACGGCAAAAATAAGTTTTTAATTTCATTATTTCATTGTAATTATTCAAACTAATACGAAAAAATTGTAGATGATCTATTTTCTTCATTAGGGAAAGAAAATTCTTCTGATGTTCTAGAATTACAAATTTTGAAGACGGATAACACGATTTGTATGAGCTTAAGAGTTCCTATCTCTAAAACTAATGATATAATCAAAAAAGTCAAAATAAAACGTCGTTATTATATTTAACGCCTATCCAAAGCTAATTTTTTTAAGGTCACACGTTGCCATGTGCAATATATTTTTATATGTGTATTGTTGGTGCCAATAATTTCAAGCCAATAATTTGCAATTAAAATGACTGTGACTTAAATGGAGTGAAGTGGAGACACATAAGTGGAGTGTGGAGATAAAATATAAATTAATTATAAGAGTACGTAACCCTTATAATTTTTCTATTTGGCTATGGAACCCTAAAATACGAAATGAGCAATGAAATTTATAATTTGACAGTTGTTTTTATTCATTCACAATACATCGCAAAATAAAGTATACGAGCTTTGTTTCAAAATAATGTATCCATCTAATAATACTAGAATAATATTATGTATATAGTATATCAAAATATTTTTTTTGGAATTGAAGGAGGTTTTTCTTTTAAAAAAAAAACTAGTCATGACGGTATTATATAATTTAAAATTATTCGATATTTTCATTATGTATTGCCTTGCGTTGTATTATGTGTGCGTGATATGTCACTTTATCACTGTGTGCATGTGTCAATTTATCGTTTACAATTCTTACAATATTTTAAATCAAATTGAAAAAATACGATTATTGACGTTTAGGAAATAAAAATATAAGTTGCCAAACCTATATATATATATATATATGTATGTCTATTTCTTTTACTCCTATTAGTGATTCGAAGCAACAGACTAAGATAGCAATATCTCCTGTGAAATATGGTTACAAGAACGGTAACAGGATATGGTTCCGTCCAAGGGGTTCTTATTCTAAGCGTAAGATGCATACTGTGACATATAAGTGTCAAAGGAATTTATCCTTTATTCAATAGTAACATGGTCGATTTCTTTAATTATCAAAGGCTTTATGACTTAATCATATAGAATTAAAGATTAATTTCCTTTGAAACTTGAAACTATCGCAGTATCTATCTAGCGTAAAAAATACACGCGCACGCTGTTGTAAAATGTAAACGACTAATATTAAAAAAAATTAAAACGTATCTCAGGGCACTCGGTATGAACAAGTTGCTTATTAATTAATATTTTGCTGACTAAAAATATTGAAAAGTAAGTTTCTCTAAAGCATTCTACAAGAAAAACTTTTTACGTTTTAAGAACAAACATGCATACATATCCACATAAAAAATTATTTTACAAAAATGGGCATTTTATTTTATTGCACTGGCTTCGCTCTCCTACAATCCATGCCATCTCAACAAACTCCATTATATCGCAACCCATGCCACTGCACAAATATAGAATTATACATGCATACCTACTTAAAATAAAAGATTTGTAAAATACCCATACTAATACAATTTCAAATAAACAGCTCATATTTGTAAATTTATGTAACGCATTTTAATCATGTTTAATTTTTTCTTGCATTCCCTCCTACGTCTGTCGCCTATAGCCGGATAAAGAGGAGGGCCACCGCGGCGAAAGCTTCGAGACCTCCACAAAAGAGGCTTCGGAAAAAATATTTTGATTTTTACCTCCCAAAATTTAATTTTCTGGCCTAACTAAGGAATTTCGTTTTAAAAATACTAAAACGCATTTGCTTATAAAATTTAAAGCGTTTACACATAATCTATCCAGGATCCCATAATCATCTTGACCGTATAGATTATTAAATAAAACAGGCCGTCTTTGAGTAATAAAAATTAAAACAAATATTGTGTAGAATCAGTACTTTTTTAGGTTGGCGAAAATATATTGTTAAACTATCTTTCATATACAAAAATATTATTTTTAAAAGAGCATTAAATGCATAATAAATTTTTATCTAAATATATTTATATAATTTTAAAGCTTATAACAAAGATTTTATTCAAAATGTCAATGTATACTTTATCGAAATCGGTCCACACGTTCAGTTCAGTAACAGACCAAGTGTCTGTTTGTTTCAACAATTATGGCTTATATATTTTGTTGAAGGTGTGTGTGTGATATGAGCAAAAACTAAAAATAATAAAACCTAGAACTTTATTTATATAAATAAAGTCTTATTGTGATTTTATGCTATCCAGGGATAACAAATACCCAAAAACAAAAAAAAACATCAGAATCAATTAGAGAAATTCAGTGATATACACATAATAATAAAAGATATTTTAAAATAAAATTAATATACTGCTTAAGACGTAAAAATGTCTTGAAAATGTCACTGTATACATTATTATGAAATAAATTGACGCTTACATATTTATGAAGCAAAATTCGTATACTTTCTTTTGCAAAGTATAGCGTGTACATAATTTTGAAAATTTGACAATGTATACATTTCATTGCTCGTGACTGTACCTATTGTATTAAAATTAATTACATAATTTATATAATCTACATAACCTGTGTGCCCACACAGTTCGTGATCGAGCCGAAGAGCCTGGAGAAGGAGGTGAAGCTGCAGCTGCCGATCCTGCTGGGCACGTACCCGTTCCGCGAGGCGGGCGACGACGAGCCGCCCACGCACTACCCCACCACGCTGCCCGTGTTCCGGCCCTGGCTGGCCGACAAGCAGGCGAACTGACCACCACACATACACCTACTGTATACTGTGGACCTCCCCTCCCCTGACTAAATGTCGCAGAACGAAACGAAGTTAGTCTTTATTGTAGCGACATCTTCGCGGTATACTACGCAGTTATATTGAAGACGAGATCGTCATAATCCTGAATCGCGCTATCAGAGTTTTCAACGTGGCTGAACATAGTTCCAACTTCTGCCGGCGGTTTTTCCGTACCGGTGCAGCCTGGGAATCTTCAAGCATGCATACCACTCTGGTCTTGCAGATATTCATCAGCGGCGCTAATCGCTTAGGCTCTAGCATCAGGTGAGCCTCATACCCTTTTTAAATAAACGAAAAAAAGTAGTTAAATTTAACTTCCCAACGACCAACTTAAACCGTTAGGCTGCGGCCCACCGAAAGAAATAGCGTATGACTAACTTCGTTCTGTTACATTGGTGTTTAATTTACGAAAATACCAACGAGTCTGACATTTTTTCGGCATTGTTTTGTGACAAACGTCGGTCCATAGTGTAAAGAAAGTTTATCTTCCCATCTCTTCCTCACGCTATCTCCCTCTCTTTTTATCCAGTTTGCAATTTGAAGTACCATTGTAGTCATGAATAGAGGATAAAACTGACCAACTTATAAAGACAATGTAAAATTGAAGAATACGGAGACACAGTACTCCTAGTCTTCGTCATGATGTGTATTGCGTTCCATAATTCGTACGCTTTTTATCATCATATCGCCTATCTATAATATAGAAAACGATAGCCTTGTTCGAATCCCTCTCCCTCTCTCTTTCCCGAGTCCTATCTATCCTTCTCACTTATCGTGAAAGTTCATATTTTACACTGCCACAGTACAGTAACTTTTCGTTTTTAGTCTAAATCCTATGGGATACTATTAATACAGACTGTTTTGAAACAGTCATAACCGATTTCAATTAAAATTAGCATTTTATTTAACAAATTTTAATAAACATCATAACGTGAATAACGAAATAAAAAAAATTTGAATAGAATTACTTTTAATACACGAACTCAAACTTGATCTGCTTTGCTGCTATATTGTTGAATAGTGCGAATTCGCCAAGGAATACTGAGCCAATTTAATTTGAAGTATTTTCTGTTTTTAGGAGAAAACCACTCATTAATATCTTAATGTTTTTCTACATTTTCATAATAAAATTTTATAAAAAATATTAAGAATCTAAAAAATTTTTACAAAACACCAAGTAAAGGAACTTGAAAATCGTGCGACTTATATACCGCCTACTAGGATTCGTCGTTGCTATGCCGTAGTTAGAGTAGTATTCCTTGGAGGTATCGAGTAATAATGTTAAGTAGTATAGGCATCAATAATTTACGTCTCACGAATTTCATTATCCTTGTCACATTAATAATATTGCATTTAATTTTCCAATTTTATCTCGATTAATTATATTCGAACTTGCATTTATCAGACCAGTATTTTTATAACTTTTGAAGGAGTTTTAAGCTTTACCGCTGTATACATTATATGAATATATGTATGCTTTCATTTGTACGCCATATTATGAGTTTTGAGCCTTAACTTACTTAATTATTAGGCGCAGAAGCCGGCCCTAACTGCAATCTATAATTATGTAGAAATTATTATTGTGCTTACCAATATAAAAAATATAATTTAAAAACAGATCGTTTACTATCTAATTACGTGTATGTGACGAAAATATGTTTGGTGTATAATGAAATAAGATGGTGCTCTTGATAAATTGAAATTTATTTTTATATTAAATTTATTCAATATACTCTGGTATTTGTAATATTTGCAGTTTATTTTACACTTGTATTTAATACGATATTTCTTGCGCATAAAGCGCTTATTTTGATAAAATTGTATTTTTTTTTATATCAATTATTCACAAAATATATTATTTAATTAGGACAAAACTTTGCAAATTATCGTTGTTAAATTTCTAAGGGGCAATAAATAATTTTAGGCAATATGGAATGGCGCCTTGAGTTGCCGAAGGCATAAATGGTAAAATTGTTTTATATCGGGATCTTTTCGGTTTACAGTATATACTACAAGTTTACTGTTATTTTATTAGGCGGCCCATATTCCATCAATATTATTGGACAATAAAATTTAAACTTGCTATAACTTTTATAAAAAAATCATTACACAATACTTCAACACTAACCCCAGACGTATTGACTTACAGTATTATTGAAGGTGTTTGGGCCCCCTTATTACTCATGCGATTGTGCAAGAATTTGATTAAAATATATTAATAGTTTTCAAACTATTCATGTTGTTTTAAGCTATCGGCGAGCGAAGAATATTATTTTTTTATTTATTAAGAGAATTCAAAATGCAATAAACGCCATTTAAAATATGTTCTTTTTAATCTAAATTTTAACGTATATAACTCGCTAGTGCCATTATATTCCAATACCTTTACATTTAAACAATTTTATAAGAAAATTAATTGCGTATCGCGAATAATAAAATATATTATGGCAATGTATATAACTAACCTGTGATATACCAGTCCGTCCATTTGTTGTATTATTATTACTGTGTAATAAACTATTTTTAAGGACATTATAATCGATGTATTATTATAATAATAAAATTTTTACTCATAGAAACGTTATTTTATTTCAGACTTTTTTATCTTGTCTGCATCGTAGTATAGTATTTTGATCCAAATAGGTCATTTAATTCTTATGTATTATAGTTTTTAACTTTTTATTTGAAAAAGTATTAAAATATATTTAAATAATGATATTTTTATAAGTATAAATGTTGTGAATGTGTCTTCTTAAAATTTAAACGAAACGCGACAAGATTGCCACATAAAAACGAAAAACTATCACATAAACCTGTTTTAGTTATAAAAGATTTAAAACACTGTTGTGAATAACACAAATTTTAAAACATTCAATAGGCTTAAAGGACGTATTAACTAAAAAGTTTATAAGAATTCAATAAGATATTTTTATGAATAAGACCGTAAAGGTTTTGTACCATTGTGCAAATGGATGTTCCACAAGGCTCTATCTTAAGTTCTTTTTTTTCTTATTATAATATATTAGCTGTACCCGACATGCTTTGTAATGCCACTGAAGAAACTAGATTTTTAATCCAGGAACCATCGCGGCTGTATGCAGAATTTTTTTTTTCAAATTAAATTGAAGCAGAACAACATCATTGGATGAATGGTTTAGAAACGCATAGAGGACAATTATTATTCAAACATTTTTTTTTTTATGTACATGACCTTTTTTACATTGTTACAGGCAGATAATATTGACAAAATATTCAAGCGTGGTAAAAGAGAATTATGCATATTGATCACTAAACGTAAATTTAGAAATATAAGTCATAGACTACAATTATAGTATAACTATTTTCTTAATGTAACTCCGTGTTTCGTCAGTCGTCGAATTCTATCAGTTGCCTTTTGAATTTGGTGTAGACCACACGCTCTCAATAAACCATGATGTATATAGAGTTGATAATACTCTTTAGAATTATTGTAATTTATTTTTAAAATGGCAAACGACAGATAATTCTTAGCGTATACTTGTATTTCTTACAAAATCAGATAAAAAAAGTTATAAATTTAGAAAAAACAACATTAATATTTTATAAATTTAGGAAATTAACAACTGTAAATTCATTTTAGATGCATACGTACATGTCATGCATTAGAATCTCCTCTTTTTTGGAAGTCATTTATTATTTTATTAATGTATAATACTATACGTAATATTGAAAACGAGTAAATGTTCTTTTTTTGTAAAAGAGGAAAACGTTTTTTAGTTCATGTATTTTACAAGGAAACGGAAACAAAATAACAATGAAGTACTTAGTTCTTAATTCAAATTATTATACACGGTAAATCTAACAATTGATGGCATGCAACTTAGCATTCCTTTGTATTCGGAATTGCTATGAGATATATATCCTGAGAAGCACTAAAAGAATAGACACACTCCACAATCAGCAATCACTAAATGAAACAATAATCTTGATTCACCATTTATTTGTAAACGATATAGTTCGAGCGCCGCTGCTCCGTGTGCACAGAGCCCGGGCGCGCTCACTGCTCGTGCTCGGGCTCGGGCGGCGTGGCGGCGGGCGCGCTCACTGCTCGTGCTCGTGCTCGGGCGGCGTGGCGGCGGGCGCGCTCACTGCTCGTGCTCGGGCTCGGGCGGCGTGGCGGCGGGCGCGCTCACTGCTCGTGCTCGAGCTCGGGCGGCGTAGCGGCGGGCGCGCTCACTGCTCGTGCTCGGGCTCGGGCGGCGTGGCGGCGGGCGCGCTCACTGCTCGTGCTCGGGCTCGAGCTCGAGCTCGAGCTCGGGCTCGGACTCGGGCGGCGGCGTGGCGGCGGGCGCGCGCGGCGCGGGCGCGCAGTCTCAGGCCATCTTGTCGGCGAGCGCGCGGTGGAGCGCCTGCAGCTGCGCCGTCCACTTGTCGAGCGCGAGGTAGCGCGCCGCGCCGCGCGCGCCGCCCGCCAGCTCCAGCACCGCATTCACCTGGTCGATGCGACCACCGATCGTGCTGCGGAACACACATTACATGTAATTGAGACACGCTCCTCCCGGCACAAAGGGGTCAACTTGACCGGGGAACTACTATCCTCACACAGGAAATAAAGGCGTAAAGTTCAGCTATCAGTGGGAGCACCGGAGATTCCCTTCTTATCCCTTCCCTCCTATCCTTCGGTTCGGCAACACGCATGTGATACTTCAAGTTTCACTCGTGTTCATTGGGTTGCAGTGACTGCTTACCATCGGGTGGACGGAATGCTTGTTTGCCAACGACAGTTGGCAAACAAGCATTATTATCCATTGTCATTATTCCATGAGAATGGATAACATTTAACACAAAAAAAATAGTATCTGATCAGGGCAATAAATAGTGCATCCCGTATATTAACATTGGTAAAATTGAAAAGATGAACTAGCGCCGCCTACGAATTGGTTCAAATTAAAAAATTAAAATTAAAATGTTTGAAGGAAAGTGTAATAACGGGAATAAGAAATTGACTAATTGGATTAAAGATTTTTGTATCCATAACGATAGTGTTATTTAGTTTCCAGACAATTCGTAGGTGGCGCTTAAATGTTTTACGCTTTTTGTCATTTTACGCTGTGTTGATGCGCAATCTAATGTATCCTCTATATCTACGAGACAGTTAAACTTCCAGCATTTGAAAATTAGACATTTTTCTAGGGTATTAAAGTACTTCAGGATTAAAATTAAATAAGTACACTATCTATTATCCTCTATATCTATGGCCAATCGATAGTACATGGTGAGCCTATACATGCATAGATAAATACTCACTTATCAAGAATACATGTAACAAGTAAATTTTCCACTTCCTTCTCATCGATATTCAACTCCTTGGATATGAAAGGTATATGTATCCTCGTGTAGGGACCAATCAGTTTTATCAACACTTGGGTCCTGATGTTCCTGAGGAGGTCTTCAATGTGTTCTCTGATGAAGGGATCATCCATTATATTATTCCTGTTATGTTTGAGTATTGATTCGAAATCGTTTATATCATTATTCTGGTAAGCCATCACTAAATTGGTCATCGCTAGGATTTCCGGATCGTTCTTGTATGGTTTAGCTTCTTGGGAGTCAAACGGATTTATTCCTGACTTCATTAACCTATAAGTTAAGATACAATATTAGAATGTAAAGATCTTTTGGAATAAAAGTTATGAATTAATTTATGAAATATTAGAGAAAGAAAATTATACATATTTTAACAATATAACCCATGAAGATATGATCTTTATCATAGAAAACGAAATAAAAATCATACCTTTAATAATTAGTTGTGTTTTAATTATAATTTAATTAGGCTTATACCGACATCTACGCACGAGAATGCGATAAAAGACAACATCACAATTCAGAATTCTGGATCGCGCTATCGAAGTTTTTAACGAAGATTACTATATATAAAACCTTCTTAATATTATAATATCATCCAAATCGGTTTAAAATACTCACATATTAGCTAGAACCAAATATTTTAGACACGTCGTCCGTCTCGGGCTACCGGATTCGTCGTAATTCTTGAAAGCCTCGAAGAAGTCTGTATGCGCCTTCTCGAATTCTCCTTCGCGCAAATGCATTTTACCACCGCATTCTGTAATCATTTCATTTATTAAGCAAAGAAAATTCACACCAGCGTTTTATACACATGTATACGCTCGTTTTTCAAAAGCGTAAAGCATAGATTTTTAGCGGACAATTTAAAAAAAATAATAATAAACGCTACACACACTCAACGCCTGAGCGGAAAACATGCCTGTGTGGTCAATAAAAACATCAGCTCCGAGCGGGAACAAAACCCAGAACCTGTGTCGCTTAGGCAGGTTCGCTACCACTGCGCCTTTATCGTTAACGCTCGTAAGTCCTTATACAGTTATTTGAAAAGCGCGTTTAAGCGCTTATGCCGAAATGACCGTAGACGCTCTAAAAATACTGGTCTGTCAGAACAATACAGACTAAAGTCTAAAGCCAGAGTAGTTCTGCTGTATATCACTACATAGTACAAAACACTGGTGGTAGGTCTTTTTGTTGCAAGAGGCCGGCTAGGTAGGTACCACCGCAGTGTCCAATATTCTGCCGCCAAATAGTAGTGCTTAGGCACTACTGTGTTCCAGTTTGAAGGGCATTGTACGCTAGTGAAATTACTGGGCGAACGAGATTTAAGAAATAATATCTCGAGGTTGGCAGCGCGCGAGTGGCACCTACTAATAGTGCTGCAAGCGCTCATAGGCTGCGGCAGCCACTTACCATCAGGTGGGCCGTATGCTTGTTTGCCAACTTCTAACATAAAAAAAAAAAAAAAAAAAAAACACAGTCGCTTTCTCTGTCCCTATATCCCTATGTATGCTTAAATCTTTAAAACTACGCAACGGATTTTGATTGGGTTTTTTTAATAGATGGAGTGATTGAAGAGGAAGGTTTATATGTGATGGTTAACATCCATAAAATAGTGGAGAAAAAAAAAATTTTTTTTGAGGTTTGTAATGTGATGTCGTAAATAATTACATTTAACGTTTGTGGGCCACGGGCAGTAATGATTAAATCAAAACGACTGGATCGATTTTAATAATTTTTTCAGTGAATGACATAGGCTATATATTTTATACCCGTGCGAAGCCGGAGCGGGCCACTAGTATAAATTATAAATAGCAAATGAAGTCACCTCGGATCACCCCCATGATCAGCGGATGCGGTATAGCAGATTTGATGTGCAACGATTGCTCGTACAGCGCCTTCAGCTTCTTGTTGTTCTTCTGGGACGTGTACATCTGTATCTCTAATGCGTATATCTCCAACAGCTGGGTTCCCTTCTTGAGATCATCTTCCCCTTCATCGGTCTGAAAAGATAACGCCTTAAACGCAATAGTTCCTAATAATATACAAATATCTTGACAATTATTAAAGTGCATAATAAAAAATTTTAAAAATTGTGCGGTCAGGAACGAAGTTCCTTAAGGTTTTTTTTAACTCTGTATATACTTTAAGCCAGATTCCAGAATCAGAAAAAGGTGAAGTGAAATAAATTATAAAGAGAAATTAAAGGGAATAAGTGTACATTCTACAGTATTTCCCAATCAGATTCGAAGAATTCCGTTTTTTCTTTTTCCCTTAATACTAATAGATTACTCCAACTCCATCATACAAAAACTATAATTGGTATGCACTTAATTAAGATAAAATATATAATTTTAATTATAGTAAAATTAATTATACCTTGAAATGTTTGATTCTTTATGTCCACAGTTTTACGACATTATAAATTTAAAAGCAATTATGATGAACATTGATATAGATATAGATGAGACCATGGAGATGGTTATAGGCAACTCTTTGTCGCAAATTCAAATATATTATTTGCATAATTATATACATATATTGCTTGCATATGGATATTGCATTAACAATGCCTCATCGAAAATTGAAATTAGTAATGAAGAAACCAAATAAATAATAAAGTAATAGTACTTGGCAACTTTGATGTAGTTGTTTCAATATCTTGGCCAGTTTGTTGAAGTCGCCGCGGTCATAGTACAACTTTCCAAGTTTGGTATTCGTTTTGAACCAGAGCCTGTCGTTCTTTGCATCCTTTAAAGCTTCTAATGTCGTTTCATAAAAATCTTGCAGAAGTTCCATCTGTTGTACATGAAATAGATTTTTAGTAAAAATTTTCAATTTTTTAGTAAGAATCAAGACTAATATAAATATAAGTATGTTAATTTTGAAGCCATTATATTTCATCATTATTTAAAATATGCTATAGCTTCTTATTTCAAGCTACACTTAAATATAAGGGAACTGTTATTAGAAAATAAAAAGTCACTTCTAAATTGCTCTAATACTACTGGTAAACATCCAGTGGATCGTCCTAGATATCTCTGGAGGGATACCATTGAAGCTGACCTGCGTGGCCTCAAGTCCATAAGAAGACGGCAAGAAGTAGCACAGGACAGACAAAGCTGCAAATCTCTGATTTCAGAGGCCACGACACACTTTGGGTCACTGAGCCAGCAGAGTAAGTGAGTAAGTAATTTTGTCTAACAAAATATCTACTTTTTTATTAAATTAAAGTGTAGGATCTGTAGCTGAACCACCCTCTTACACTAATGCAATACACAATCAAAGGAATTTTGTATACTAACATTTCTGGATGTAGATATGTAGTCGAGAATAGAATTGATAGACTTCTCCGAATGATTTCTTGTAACGGCACTCTTGATATAGGTGAGCAGCTGTTTGTACCTCGCCATCATCTCTGTGAAGTTACCCTAAAATATTTATATTGATTTAAAGCTTGTTTATTATAATACACATATATTATAACTCCTCCATTAAAGACCAGCAGTCATTGGTGACAAGTCACGACAGTAAATTTTTATGTGATAAATAGAAATAAATTTTCAGACATGACAATAAATTTATTGTATCAGCAGCCATAATCTAAAGTGTGACAATTATTTAAGAACATATTTAATAATAAATAAATAATAATATTATATATGATTTATTTATGTATTTGCAACCTGATATCTGATAATGTGGTGTCTCATTCTTCTTACATTCACTAGGAAAATAATTGAAAATACATGAATGACTCTTAACACAATGAAACAAACTTTATTATTATCAAAAATGTCTTGATTGTTATCACAGTGAGAATGTTCAAAATTGCATTTTGTTTTACCAATTTAAAGTTGATTTTGATCATCTGTTTGAGAGCTTTGAAGCCCCACTCTCCCTTGTCTCCTCCTTCCAGTTCCAGAACCTTCTGAAAACTATGCAATGCTGCGAGAGGTTCATCTTCTTTGAGAGCTTTACTGTTGTAGTATTGGTTCTCGAGATCTACATCAGGCTCCGTGTTGCTATCCTCTGAGTATTCCTGAGTAATCAGTCAATGTTTTAATATATATGACAATAATCATAGTTTCATAAATAAGGTGTGTAGAAGTATATTTAAATATTTGCTTACTTAGATAGATTGTTCATACATAAGCTGTTGAAAGTCAATACCACTTACTTTACAGGAGAGCAATGTAAATTAAGTTTATGGATAAATTGTGTCTAATTGTGTTACATAAAAGCAACTACGAATAGTATAGTATAGTAATTTTTTCACACTTAAAATATACTTGTATGCTAAGCTTAAAAATTAAAATTGAACTTTTTGGATTCAATAGTTTACCTAGGGACAATCGAGATGTAAGAAGTCATCTTACGATAGAATAAAAAAAGATACTGTGTAAAGTAGTTCATAGTAATCAATAAATTAGAATATTCATTCAACACATGGAAAGGGTTACTTTAACTCAACACATTATCTTCTCTTAGCATAAAAAAAGTATAAGTAATTAATGTTAAAACCTACTTGAAAAAGAACAATAAAAGGTACTATAAAGTTACTGGCAATTTAATTTAAAGCTTACTTATAGTTTTCAAAATCAGTGAATATAAATTTTATAAATTGGAGTGTTATTCTTGAACATGACAACAAAAGTTACTTACCAGACCGTAGTCCTCTTCCTCTTCGCACATGTAATCGTCATCGTTATCCGACATTATGAGCTTTTCTTACAATAATATTTAACAAGCGCTGCTGTAGTTATATTTAAAATTATATTTTATAATTTTTATACAGCGTATAACATTAAATGTCACTAGCTCAATTTTGACGTTTCATAATTCATTGCTATTCAGAATTTCTGATAGACAGATCTGAGACAGATTAAACAAAAAATCTATATTTCAGAAAAAATAACGATTTTTCAATCAAATATTCCATAGTTGTAGCACCAATATAGAATAATAAATTCATCAAATAATATTATTATTATTTGATGAAATTATTATTTTTTATATAATATCCCGCCGCCTATTATACAATAATGCTA
This sequence comes from Hestina assimilis, assembly GCA_023373885.1. Taxonomy (NCBI): domain Eukaryota; kingdom Metazoa; phylum Arthropoda; class Insecta; order Lepidoptera; family Nymphalidae; genus Hestina; species Hestina assimilis. Next base: position 2,726,529 of record CM041740.1, on the reverse strand, counting down.
TTTACCTGATCTACCGCTGATCAGGCAAAGAGAGCAGTGATAAAATTCATTTAAAGCTTCTGTCTAGGACTTCAGTTCTGCACCAATGTAACACCCAGAGCAAAAATTACTTTTTTTGTGCAGCTTGACATCCACCAACGTGTCGTTCCCTCAGTCGTCTCCCTACGCTCGTAAGAACTTATTTGACTTTTATCCTCTGACATTGTGTGGGCGTCCTCTGAAATCTACCACGCCCTAGGACACTGCTGCGTCTGGGCCACGGCCTATACGGCCTTTTGACAAATCCCGGACTGAGAGCGCGAGAGGAAGCAAAAAAGAAAAGGCCTTTTGGGCCTTACAGTTGTTGATCGAAAACAAAAAAACTGTACGGATATTTAAACTTCACGTTAATATTTGTTTGTGCAGAATCCTACTTTCTTCATACCGAAATTAGTAAGGGTGAACTTTTTGCAACCGCATCTTTTATTCATCTGTTTATCTTAATTCATAGGTTGTTGTTTACTGTACGACAAGGAAGAACTGAATTTTATATTAAAATTTTTAGTATAAAAAAAGTGTGTAGTCTAAAAGTACATAGCTATTAATTCTATGGATGACATGGAGATCCATGTTATATTTAAATTTCGAATTTTTCCGTCATTAATTTTACATTTATTTATTGGTTACATGACTGACCAATCAAATTTAGGACAGTTTTCGCGGGAAAAGGTTTTGTAGCCTATTTACAGGAATAAAAAGCTCAAAGACTACACATTTGTCATGATTGTATTTTCTTTATAATTATATCCGATTACCATGATCATACATTTATATTTTTGTTAACAAAATTAATATTGTTTTCATAAAATTATTCACCTTTTAATGTAACTGTATCCTGATTGGTTCAACGCTGCTACAGAGTTCTGTTCTGAAATCAAATTTATACATGAGGTAACAAAATCTATAATTTTAATAAATATTTAACAAAAAAATGTAATGAATGCTACATTTTTTCACGAGTTGTATAAGTCCGATCATTTTTAGGATTTTGTTTTGCAGGAATTTTTTAAAACGCATACGTAATTGTAACATAAAATTTGGTTTAGGAACGAAACATATTTCCCGCCACAATTAAATTGCCGTCAGCTGCGGAGTCACGAAGTGTGAAGTGAAACAGTTGTTTGCCTCCTGAAACAGTCATTCACCCTTGTGCTTCGCGCTAATTTGACTATTTTTTATCAAATATATAAATTTCTATTCTCTTTCTTTCTTCTAGTTCTTATAAATTAAGTGTACTTAATAAGTTGTTATTATTACAATGGCTTACGTGAACGGCAAGGAAAATCTTCATAATGGACTTAGCAGTATGAATCTTAAGGTTAGTACGAATATTTATAATATTTTTTGAATATTTGAACAATTATAATAAAATCTATATTTATATCTGTAGTCGCCTGTTAAAAATGTGCTTTCACCGCGAAACGGAAATGAAAATGTTGAGAAAATGGAAATCGAGAAAGAGAACAAAGTACAGAAATTCGACCCACAGCTCGAACCCTTGTTGAGGGAGAATCCTCGTCGCTTTGTCATATTCCCAATCCAGTATCCCGATATATGGCAAATGTATAAGAAAGCTGAGGCTTCTTTCTGGACAGTCGAAGAAGTCGATTTATCAAAGGCAAGTGCTTTATTGCGATATTTATTTGTCGGTAACTTAAAAAAACTTTACATAAAATATATATTTATTCCTTAAATTAAATAAAAAAAAATATTGTGCAATATTCTATAATAAAATAAGATTCTAACATGTAATTCAATCATGTAGTACTAATATTAAGCCATTATGAGTCATTAAATATATTTTTTTACAGGATCTGGTTGATTGGGAAACCTTAAAAGACTGTGAAAAACACTTTATAAAGCATGTACTAGCTTTCTTCGCTGCATCAGATGGAATTGTGAATGAAAATCTTGTTGAGCGCTTTTCTCAGGAAGTTCAGGTGACAGAGGCAAGATGCTTCTATGGATTTCAGATTGCTATGGAGAATGTACACTCTGAAATGTACTCACTACTGATTGATACTTACATCAGGGATCCTAAGGAGAGGTAACTATAATTATCATAATTACAATTTGATAAAGAATGAGAGGAATATAAGAATAAACACCTTAAATGCTATAAAATTTTAATCTACTTACAGAGGAGCAAAATCCTTAGTTTTCCTTTACAAATGTAGCCTTCATATCTAATATCTGTTACAGTCATTATATTGTTAATATTATCATGAAGCTTATCAATATAATACATTAATAATGTTTATAGAATATTGGGTTAAAATTCTAATAGATATGCAAAGTACGTTTCCTAGTGTGTAACTGCCAAAATAACAACAATTTCCTCATAAAATAAAAATGACTATGACATCTATTTACAAAAAACAAATATAAAATTATCACAATTTTAACAAATAATTATTAAATTTGGAAAAGATATTTTTTTTTTCATATTCGTAGTATAAAGCTTTTTACAAGATGTAAATATTTTTGTCACAGGGACTTTTTATTTAATGCCATTGAGACACTACCCTGTGTTAAGAAGAAGGCAGATTGGGCACTACAGTGGATTGCAAGCAAGACTGCTACATTTGGCGAGCGCATTGTTGCATTTGCAGCAGTTGAAGGCATATTCTTCTCAGGAAGTTTTGCATCTATATTCTGGCTTAAGAAGCGTGGACTCATGCCTGGATTAACTTTCAGCAATGAACTTATATCTAGAGATGAGGTTTGTATAAAAATTTAACCAATATTTAAAAACAATTATTTTTCCATCTGAGACTTAAAAAGAGCAAACATTGGCAATTTTATATAAATTTGTTCAATATATATATCAAATAATATATCAAGTTAAAACTTATTTTCAGGGTCTCCACACTGACTTTGCATGCTTGATGTTCAAACACCTCGTCCAAAAACCGAGTAAGGAGCATGTGCTGCAGATTATTAAGGACGCAGTAGTTATTGAGCAGGAGTTCTTGACAGATGCTCTGCCTGTGAGGCTACTTGGTATGAACTGTGAACTCATGTCCGACTACATTGAGTTTGTGGCTGATAGACTTCTTCTTGAATTAATTGGTGAAAAAGTAAGTTATAAGAATGTTGTTATTATTTTAAATTTATCAGAGTTAGTTTTATTATGTGTAGTATTGTCAACTGGCTAAATATTATGATTCTAAAACCTATCTCTTCTTTCAGCATTACAACACAAAGAACCCCTTCGACTTCATGAATCTCATCTCCCTTGAAGGAAAAACAAATTTCTTTGAGAAAAAAGTTGGCGAGTATCAGAAATGGGGTGTCATGTCAAACCCCTCAGACAATGTGTTCACTTTGGACGCTGAGTTTTAGATTAATCATTTGGTCTTCACGACTTCCAGTATTAATTCATCCAATATCCCTTGACTTAGCCCTTTAATGTTCATTCCAATGTTGAAGATTACCATCTGGTAAAGCTGCAGAAACTAAATCACATTATTTTTTTTTAAGTTGTGACACTTACTAATTATTATGCTCTTTTAGAGAAATTGATGTACCTACTATTAGCTTAAGTAAAATTATAGATTTAAATATATGTATTAATATAATTATTAAGTTAATCTTAAGTTCTGAAATAGAAAATATTAGGATTATGATGATAATGAAATCTAAAATATTAATAATTTTTAGATGAATATTTTGTGATATAAATGTAATTTTTATAATAAATTCTATTAATATGCAAATTGTTGTTTTTAACCCCAATTCGTTATATAATTATTCGTTAACAAGTTATAAAGTTAGACCTTGTTATACACTCAACGGACCCATTACGATACTGCATAATTAGTTATATCTTGATTTGGAGATCCCGAACCAAACATTCGGAACACACTTGCATAATCAATACAATTATTTGTATATGTGCTCTGAACAGGAATCGATCACGCGACCTAACTTCACTACGGTCGCTCTGCCGTTGATATATTGTAACACGCATACGGTGCGTTTGCGCTGGCACATGTAAAGAAAAGACGGGAGAAAAGAATAGGGTTTGGGTTTCAGTGCTCATTCTTGAAGGGTCAGAAGATTCATACCGGAAACTGCAAGTAATTATTATCTGTATACATAAAGAAGACCTGAAGAAAAATTATATTACATAGTTCTTATATTACTACTACGGACCTGACTGACATCAACGCCCAACCTAAACCCTTGGATATTTATCGGATTATATTTTATAGAACTCTCTCATTTTTTAAACTAGGAGCATGAATCTTTGTTTTTTGGCAAAGAATTCAACTGAAGAGGTGAAATGAGGGTATGTATTAAAATCGTTATTCTTTCACGCCGCGAAGCCGTGGGCAGAAGCTAGGCAAAGTTCTTTCAATTTAAAACGAACCAAAATGGTCACTTCTGCACAGGTACAATCATGGACAAATTTTTTTTATTATTTCTTCTAAATTCAATTAGTTATTATTTCTTCTAAATTCAATTAATTATTTATTCATTATCGAAATAGAATAAATTACTGAAATAGAATAAAACAAATAAATAGTATAGAAAAAAGGTATATCCAACCATGTAATGAAACCAAAAGTTCTGTGACGCATTTATTGTTTTTAATAATTATTATTTAACAATACAGAGTGCCCAAATTAATTTCCAGAGATTTGAAATAATATTTAACTTACAATAAATTACAAATAAATACAAAATTTTCTTTCTTTTCTTTACATTTGTAATCACTGTATGTTTTAAAAGTAAGAACTATTGATAACTATTGAATTAGTTTAAAAGTAATTTAATCCTTAAAAACCTAACACATGGGTCGACACGGAACATACCAACAACTCTCAAATTACTACACTATTATCCACAACTGTAATCAGTTCCGTCTTTACCATGAGGCCACAAGGGCCATAGTCAATAGACCTTTTGAAGGCCCCTAAATTACGACAACATTGTCTCATTGTTTAGTCCATTTTTAATAGTGGCTCTGTGAGAAAAATTAAAAAAAAAATAGAATCAACAACTTTCTCAACTTACACTTCACAAAATCTCAAGAGAATTTTTTGAAAAATGCGACTTGTAGAGGAAAACATCTGGACATAAGAAAGCATTCTTGTCCAAGCGGAAACGGATATGTTTTGATCGGTCACTAAAGGGGCCATAAATGTTTGTGCCTAAAGGCCCCAGCACAGGTGAAGACGGCGCTGAGTGTAGTCGGAGCGGAGTGCTCTAGCGCGGCGCCTTGTCGCGCACGAGGCGCCGCAGCAGGCGGTGTCCGGACAGGAACGTGACGGCGCCCAGCGGCAGCAGGTAGCGCAGCGTCTCGAACATCGACAGCTGCAGCCACAGCATGCCGTACAGCGCCAGGGAACCTGGGAACGGTACCGGATCGGAACGTTACAATTATTATGTTTAGATTTTTATATTATTGTGTTTTGCCCATGTAATTTGTTCTGTAGTAAGTGATTTGTTGAAAAGGTACAGAAGTGTCTAACAGGATGCGCGCGCTGTTTTATTTTACCAATAAGCATGCACGGTGCTAGTTATATATTATAATATTAATTTTACAAATCTGTTTAGTTTTTTCTAAATGTTAATTTTTTTGGCAAATGGTGTTAGTGAGAGTGCACATAGATAGAGTAACATAGTGTGTGTGTACCTCCGAGCGCGGCGTGGAAGAGCAGCGCGTTGAGCGCGGGCAGCGGCAGCGGCGGGAACAGCGCCGCGTTGAGGCCGAGGCGCGCCCACAGCAGCAGCAGCAGCAGCAGCGGCGCCGCGCACGCCAGCGCGAACACGTCCGACACCAGCCGCGACGGCCGCGCCTCCGCCGAGCGGAACGAGTGCGCGATCTCCGCCAGCGGCGCGCCCCTGCGCGACCGAGGCGAGCCTGCGGACATGAGCTAGCGTATACATACTATCCTAACCGGACATGATTATCGTATAGTTCGTTAAATGTAACTTGAACCAAAATGGCCGCTTCTGCGCAGGTACAATAATAGACAAAAATGTTAGACAAAAGTATTGATTTCGTCTTATTTAAATAATTATTTTATAAAGTGGGAAAACGGAATTAAGTATATAATATACTTATTATTTCTTCTAAATTCAATTAACTATTTATTCATTTTCGTTATTAATTACTTTAATAGAATAAAATAAATAAATAGTATACAAAAAAGGTATCTATATACAAAAAAAAAGGTAATGTACATTTATAATCACTGTCACTTATTGGGATGACGCCTTATCTTCTCAAATAAAATTTAATATTTACAAATCTGACAAAATAAATTATATTTAAATTTAATATTTAATAATTTATTTTTAAAGAACTACAAGAACCGTGAGCGAGTGTACTAATCGGGTGTAGCGTCGCCGCGTCGCTATAGTCACGCGGCCCCCTTCATACCGCATACGGTTGAGACCCGAAAACGTGTTACTGCGCAGGGTTCAAGTTACATTTAACAAACTATAACATACTATCGAAACTAGACGAGGGTTCCATACCACTGGAGGATAAATTTACAAACTTCTTGTGTGAGACCCTTCATTTTTAAAATTGAATTGTTGTTTGGGCGCTATAATAACAAATAATGTTGTTATTATAGCGCCCATAGCAATATAAAATCTATGAAAATTTCAAACATCTACTTATTACAGTCCGTGAGGTACATCTCGTTGACAGACATAAGAATACATAGATGAACAGTGGATGCTGAGGTAGGGTTCCTGATAAGTTTTGAGAACCGAATCTTAAAAACTTATTAAAATATATTTTTTAAATCATTGATGTAGGTAGACAAAGAAAAAAATTTCACAGAGCAATAAATACAAAATCGGATTAAAACTACGCAACGGATTTTGTTGCAGTTTTTTTTTAATAGACAGAGTGATTGTAGAGGAAGGTTTATATGTATAAAAATATTGGAGATTTTTTTTTTTTTTGAGGTTTCTAATGTTATGTCGTAAATAATTACATTGAACGTTTATATCGATCGAACGATTTTAATCATTTTTTCAGTGAATGACATAGGCTATATATTTTATACCCGTGCGAAGCCGGAGCGGGCCGCTAGTCTTAATGCAAAGTAATATAAATCGCCGTGTACCGTGCGCGACGGCCTTGGAGCCGAAGCTGAGCGCGACGCGGCCGAGCGGCCACGCGAGCGGCGCGGCCACGGCGCTGTCGCCGAGCAGCAGCGTGAGCGAGTAGGCGCCGCTCGCGCCGCGCAGGTGCGCCGCGATCGAGCCCACGTTCTGTAAGCGATACGTTAGGGATCGCTAATTAATCACGTGAAACCTCGAATGGGGATACGAGGTTGGGAACAATTCACAAAATATCACAAGGAGAAAAAACGAAGTGAGAGGTGAAATATGGGGGGTGTAGTCAAAAGCTTCTAAAATTACTGCTAGTTGAAGATTTTTACTGTATGAGGCTATTTGTATGGTCTAAATTTGTAGTAAAAAAACAGAACAGAACAACAAGAACAGAATAAAATAATGGTAAATTTTTTGTTAAATTGATAGATTTGATTATTAATGCGATAAAAACTCTCTATTCACGACAATGGGTCTCATTATCTCATAATATCTTTATATGTCTAACTTTTCAATTGAATAAGTGTCTTGTTCAGTGTTTTAAAAAAATTATTCCGTATTTTTGGATGACACCGTCGCTTTGTAGCGACTCTGCCTTTACCGTCAACGGTTTCAGGTTCGATTCCCACTCAGGTAAGATTTTTGTATTCGTCTCAGAAACATGTTTTGATCTGGGCTTCTTATCCCAGAGTTACTGGTTCACCCTTAGGGTTACGGAAGTTAGATATAAAAAACTAGTAATCTGTCAAATCCGGACAAGAGCAATAAGCAGACCCTGGCTAAGTACTCGTATAATATCGGGAATAATGCTAAAAAGAAGAATTTCGTATATTCGGCTCACAGGCAGTATAACTAACCAATTCGACTTTGTAAGTCTTGCTGGAGTCGTGCTCGGCGACATAGATGGCCTCGTCGGCGGAGTCGTCGCCAGCGACGCGCACGAAGGCTTGCTGCACCGCCACCGGCTTGTTCCACTTGTCGCGCACGCTGAACTTGAGGGTCACCCTGGAATCACATTACTCCATTAGATAATGTGTCCCATGCTGCTCTACTGCGGGTAGGCGGAGAATTTCTTCAAAGACATGCGGGTTTTCTCGCATTGTTATCCTTCACCGTAAACCACGAGATGAATTCGAAACTCAAATTAAGTGCTTGGAAATTCAGAGGTGTTTGCCCAATGCTAATCAAAAAGATTTACTACAACTTCTACCTACATCTGCCCTTGATTTTCTCTGACTACACTTCAGAATTATAATCAGAGTGAATGAGTTTGTAAGCTGAGTAGTTATGGCGGACAACCACCTACAATTTATATATATTATCTATTCCTTGGTTATTTCTGTATGGAAGGTACCCTATTTCCTCTCCGGTACCTTTGACAGCATGTATGAAAAATTTAATAATGATCAGTTGAATAATTAATGAGTTAAAAAGAAACAAACAAACTCACATTTCCATTAATAATATTAGTTAGGTTTTTTTGACTTGAAAGTTACATAATATTTTGGAAAGTTGGATTTATTTATTTTCTGTTCACAATAATAAATACTCACTTTTGCAAGTGATCAGCTTGTAGTGTCTCCGTCAGTTTATTCGGGTATGTCACAGTTGTAATCTTTGGACTTGTTGTTCCATCCACATCACCGACTCCAACTTCTATACTTGATACTTGAATTTCACCCAATACAGCAATGTTGAAGTTAGCAGATTTTGTACCAGCGCTTAGTGAAATCTTGTACAAGCCATGTTGAGCCTTAATTTTGCTTAGGTTAAGGACGAAAGTCGTCGGCTCATTTGGTTTTTGGATCAGCGGCTGCTTGGACAACACCACAACATCATCAGCCAATCTAGTGCCAGACTGGGCTATTACTTCGTCGGATTTCAGATTGGGTATGGGTCTACCAATCAGATCTGTGACTGAGAATTCAATGGAGTCAGATTCTGATGTGATGAATTTCTTGTCTTTGAATACAACACTGATCGGAGTTGGCTAAGGAAAAAAAATTGTTCAATTTAAATGATGAGGCAAAAACAACAATAATTGTTAATACAATAATTTCTTGACAGCAATTTTATGTTATTAAAGTATAACCATACACATTACATACACATTGGTTTTACCAATGACATCATATTGAACAAAACTTTGGTTTAACAAAACTAATTTTTTAAGTTGATTAAGTTTTATCAGAACAAAATTTAAAAAGCAATGATCAAGATCCATGAGCATGTTACGCACCTCGTCGTCAGCAAGGTGAAGAGCAGCTTCCAGCAGTAGAGCAGCCCCACGTGGTGACGTCACGGAACGCCTTGACAGCAGGTACGTCCCGAACTTATATCGCTGCTCCGCTGTCAGCGGGGAAGGTTTCTTCAGCAATTTGTATGATCTGCAATCACATAAATTACGAAATATGTAAATACACACCTGAATTGAAAAATTAACTTTGATGAAGCTAGAATTATATTCACCTTATGATAGTGCTGAGCACAAATGATGTGACCGGCAGTCCACCGTCAAAGTGCAACGCTTTACCGTCTGTCTCATCGGCAGCTAGGAGAGCGCTCTCTGCGTGGGTGGCGGTCCAAGCGGCACAGCCGATATGCTCACAGAGCCCAAACACGTAGGCGTAGCTGTTGAATTTATTTAAATATTAGGACACATAATTTTTTAAGTTGGTCAAATCAATATTAAATTCTAACCATAATAGAAATCAAAACGAATAAAGTAAAGCATCCTAAGCATGTCCTACAAGGCTGTTACGATAATAGTACCTTGGATTACAATGCTCCATACACAGTACAGACACACACATAAGTTGGATCCCATAAGAGGCACCCTATCAATAGAAGCAACTTTGAGTATCAGGAAGGCCTGTGGATTTTTCAAAGGTGGTCCCCCGGAAGTTTTAGTTGGTGATAATGTCTATTCCAATAGGGCCAACAGCAATACACATTCAGAAACAGGGAAAGGGGAGGCGACAGAACTGCTACTTTACATCAATATTCTGTATGAGGCCACTGGCCGATACTGCTTCAGTCAAGCCTGAGTCATTAATGTGAAAATACTAAGGTATAGCAAATAAAATAAATTAGTAACATTTTTCAAGTAAGCATTCTGAAAATATTTTTCTGAAAAAAAAGGTGAACTAGGAAGTTTATTACAAATTTTTTTCAACTAAAGTAAGTAAGTACTTGCTGAGTAAGTAACCAAAGACAACAAAATAATGTCAAATCTTACAATAAGATTACCTTATTTCCATGTTATGTTGCATTTATATATTTTTTAAATATAGGTTAGAAATTCTTTTCTTTCGAGTTTCATTATACTATGAGAACCAAGGCAAAAAATGCTCTGAGTTTACTGAAGTGATTTTCTGAGTTTGTTATGGTAGTTGTGAATATACATACTCAAGTCAGAACAGGTGTCTCATATAAACAGGTTATACAAATTGTATATTGAATATAAATAATTTATGTCAGTTACATGTAACAATAAAGATAGTCAGCCCCAATTTATGTGTGTTTATTAAACTGGAAAATGTTGGTGCAGTGTGGTCAAATTGAAAGTAAAAAGCACATACTTAAGTGGAGAATCATCCTTCTTCAATAGTTGAATAAGATTCTTCAGAGTATCTTCTTTGTTATACAGCTCACCCTTTCCTATAGCTTTCAATGTGAACAAAGCATGATAAAACTCAGCTATAGTTGGCTCAGTCTTTTCCAAAACTTGTGTGGGAGCAGAAAGTACATCAGGCTTTAGAGAGTTCTGACAACCAGATAATGCTGCTGCATTTGTTAGATAGAAAATTTGTTCAATATTCTTCAAATCATATTTTGCACTTTGAATAACCTAAAATTGTAATTACAAACAATATTTATTGACTATTTATTACAATTTTTAGTCACCAATGGTGAAAGTCCAATTTCCACTTACATGGCAGACATCTGGTATAGCAACTTTAAGAAGTGTTAACCCTTTTAGTGAAAAATAAAGTGTAGTGATGTCTTTGCTCTTCACACCTTCTTCTAGTATTCCTTGAAGTCGTTTTACATCAACCGTTCCTTGTAATATTGCATTGCTCAGAGCAAATAAACCCAACAATAGTAGTGGTAGTGCTGCAATTATTAGTTTTAATAATTATACTTAGCTAAAGCCGGCGATAAGGAGTTATTTAGAATGACGTGGCCTTACAAAACTAATATGAAAATAATAAATTAACTGTACTTATATATGAGGACTAGTCAAATGAATATAATATAGTTTTTAATCGGATACATAAATCACGAAAATAAAGATATAGATACGGAAACTATATCGTAGAACAAGATACGGCCACGCGAAGCATGTAAAACATTACTACCATAAAACATTCATACTCACAAAAACGAGACATTATGAACAGAAGCAATAAAATTGTCGCTCCTGTTTCTCTTAGATAATATGTTTTTCTAGAGACATACAATTAAAAATGTGAAAAATAAATTAATCCATAACATTGGACGCCGGTTTCCTTTTGACGTGTTTTTGACAGAAAATGATCAACGTAGCACTCTTGACGGCTGAGTTATAGATTATAGTATGTTTTTTTTTATGGCAATCTATTAAAGTATGTTAAAGTCTGACCAGATTTAAATTTAGCATCTGCTACCCACACTGTTAAGTTCTGCAATATTGTTTAAAAATAACCACATTCTGCTAATGAATGTACCGTATTGTAAAACATGATTTATATAAAAATGTATTTATATATATCCTGTCTCTTGTATGTATCACTGATTGCTATAATAACATTATTTTGATATAGTAATTATTATCTTAATTTATAAAAGAATTATTTAGTTAGTTAATTAGCCTAATAAATTAAATTGTAGTTTTATGAACCCTTGAAATGTTTGGGTACTATGGAATTTTATAAAATAATGACAACGGAAATGTATTTGACATCTGACAACTAATTTGACAGAATTCTTTACTGTACCTGCAACCTTCGAATCCGAAATATTCCAAAATTAAAAAAGGAATTTGATTCAACTGTTTTAATTATCTCTAAAAATTAAAAGCCATGGCCGGTGCAGTCGCTAAAATACCGTCGCTACTTAGCAGTGAGTATACCTTAAATATTTCTTACTAATAATTTTTAGTTATGTAATTTATGTTTGAGAAAAAGGTTATAATATAACAAATGAGTTTTTAAGCTCGATTGATTATTTTGCGATGATACACTTTTAGTAATTACTATAAATTTCAGCGGCTCTCGCCAATGCAAGACCTAAGTTCAACATCTTCATGAAATACGCAAGAGTAGAATTGGCACCACCGAAATTGAGCGAAATTCCAGAGATAAGAGCTGGTATATCTAAACTCTTGAGCAATGCCAAGAGCGGTGCGTGGAAACAGCTGACTGTCAAACAAGCAACACTTAATACCCTTGTAGGAGCTGAGGTTCTCTTTTGGTTTTATGTCGGAGAATGTATTGGAAAACGCCACCTTGTTGGTTACAATGTTTAGAATCTGTTAAGTGTCTGAATGTAGATATTTATGGCAAAATAAATTATTAAATCACACCAACAGTGTCTTTATTTATGTTCTGAAAAATAAATCCATATTATTGAAAAATAAACAGAATGATTATGGTAAAAATATAAATTCATAATATTATGTCCAATAAGTTTTATATAGTCAACATTACACTTTAAGAAAATCCATTCTCAATTTGAAACTCAAATGGTGACAGTGTTTGAATTTAGAACTTAATATAAATAATGATGAAATGAAATATATACCTAATTACTTTTTATTGTGTTGTTTTTCATTTTTAATATTTGCTATATTTTTATTTTTACTACCCCCAATTTAACAAGAAGTTAATGAAATAAAATTAAATATGTTGTTGCTCCTTCATTGCTACTGGCTATATATATTATATTGCTGGTTATAGCTACTGGATTGCTAGTATATACTATATAAAATGACAAAAAGTGTTTAACTTTGAAATGCTGCCGGGCAATTGGCTGGGGACTAAATAATACCACTGTCCAGTTGCACTTAAATCTTGAATGTTGTTTCCCAGTTCCACTATTTTCATTTCATTGGTGATGCTAGTTTATCCTTTTTTTTTGCTAACAATACATAGGATCCTCTTTATAAATACTTCTTTTATATCTATGGCCTTGATCCATGAAGGCGTTTATTAGAAATATTATTGTCTATAAAACATACCGGCACAAGTCTATCACCAAAACCTATTGTGTAAACCTATAAGGTTATTACTTTATCATTTTATCATCAAACTGCGATTCCTGATCAAACATAAAAATTGATGTTAACAAAGATTCTCAGAAATCAGAAACATGAAATTTTGTACTTTTTTATAGTAAAGATTTTTGCATAAACTGACATTATATCTGATATATGATTAATTCTATTGGTTTGGGAAAGGTTTTTCAACACTCATAACTAGTTATACTGAATTAAGACCTAGGATAATCTTAGAATAATATTATTAATTTATCTAACAAGACTTAAAACATTTTTTCAAGACTTGGATTAATTAATTTTGTTATAGCATTAAGATTATATTGGTTGAACAAAAAAAAAACAAAAGTATTTATACAGTTTTAATTCTAAATTCTACAGAGTTACAATTATTATTAGTCTTTATAATGGTGCACACATTTCCATGAATTTATAAGGGTTACAAGCACTGGCCAGCTTGAGTTCACTCTCAGTTTCCGGGGGACCCCTCAGCCAGAGCCTGTCTCGGTAATAACTAGCACAGGATAGGAACTCCTGTTCACTATATCTCTCGACTTTTATAGGAACAAAGGGGTCTATATGCTCGAATCCCTGAAATAAATATTCAAAATTGTATACAGACAATGAAACGCATTCTGAACTAATAAAGTTCTTCTATTGCATATCTATTTTTTTTAAGTCATGACGATTGGCAAACAAGCATACGGTCCACCTGATGGTAAGTAGTCACTGCAACCTGTGAATGCTTGCTATAATTGAAGTATCACAAGCGCCAACCCAAGGAACAGGAGGTACAGGATGAGGGAAAAAATGGAAGCGAAAAGAGGGGGTGGGAGATTGGGCCTCCGGGAAAGGGAAGGATACAGAAGATTTGACCATGTTTTCCAAATCAAACCTCAACACAAACAACCACCCGCCGGGTACACACGGTTGTATGGTAATAGAGACATCAGCACCGAGCTGGAATCGAACCAGCTACCACAGACATTTCAGTGAGGTTTGGTACCACTGCCCACAACGGACGTCTTCTAGAGATATATTTAAAAATATATAATTATAATTTTCTATAAATATAAACCTTTTGGTTAAGTAGATATTTCGGCAGAAAGCTTTCCGTGTATTCCGGTGGCGCTCCCAATTGATCTGCTGTCAGAACAACGACGCCGTTTACCTAAATAAACAAAAAAATATTTACAGTCACATCGCGAGGAACCCGCAGTAGGAAAGAAGTTGTTTCATTTCCCACTATGATTTTTCGTCATATCATTATCATGTAATTAATTTATTGTAAATTGAAGCTGAAATAGCTCAACGTTGGAAGGGTCAACTTCGCTGCGTTAACACGAGAGTCTAGGGTTCTATCCTGACCTCCTGGGGCTATTGTCGTACACACCCCTAGCGCAAGCTTGGAGCTTATTTGGAGAGGCAATAGGAATATTAGTAATGCCTTGAAAAGGCAATGCTAATATTGTTTAAAATAAAACTCTTAACCTAACCCATTCCACCCGTACCCTTGCAATGCTGGTTTGGCGACATTTTTCTGCCAACGTTGCCAAATAACGTTGTTTTATGTCATGATTAACATATTGAGTTGAAGTTGGTACATTTGAAACTTACCCAATCGTTTTTCGTTATTTCCTTAAACGACGTTGTAAGGGTTACTTCTTCAGGAGTCACTACCTTCTTTGTTGGTGTTCGAAGCCTCGTTAAGGGGCTGAAGAATGTGTTAAAGCCGTCGATCGCAACAAATGTCTTGCATCTGAAATATTACATCAAAAGATTGTTGTGTGTTGTAGTACTCATTATTGAAATAAAACCCCACCATGTGAGTGTAGGACTCGCACAAAATAGTTCCGTATCACCATAGACTAAAAATTTCAATTTTCTTGTATAGACATTCTCCCATTTTTGTTTTTATTTGTTGTTTGTAGAAATACACGTTAACGTAAAAAGTTGAGACCGGAACCCTAGAAAAGACAACACAATTCCGCACTATGATGATAGAAATATCATAAACTTATCTATCTAATCTAATATTAAATACTATTTTAAGCATAGTCAAACTTAATTTTTTTTTATGTTACTAAATTGGCAAGCAAGCATACGGCCCACCTGGTAAGCGGTTGCCATTGCCTATGACCGCTTGCACACCATTTGGTTCTTAAATCCTTTGCCCAGTTATTTCACTAGCCTACAGTTCAAACCAGAACAGTAAAAGGACACTACTGCTTGGCGGCAGAATATTTGACATTGATAATCTCTGCTGTAACAGAGATTATGCCAACAGTGGGCGATGGGGTCGTGACGTCCCGACGTCTTAAATGCGGTTATGAAACCATAACACCTAATAAGAGGTATTGTTAAAATGTCTTACTTTTTGTCGTTAGACAATATTTTAATTTCGCTGAGGAGCGCATCGACGACGTCGCACGCGTACTTGACGCGCGTGATCCCGTGCTCCACCAGCTCCGCCAGCGGAGCGCCCTCGCGTGTCGTCTCGCGTTTGCTCCAAACGTATTCTTTTGATACTTTTAACTGTTTTACGAAGAAAGGCAATTGCTTTGTTTAAGTTTAGGATAGATTATCTTTATTTTTATTATAATTCTACTGTACGTGTGAATGTCGTTTAGCTCCTCCTAAACGGCTGGTTTTGGTCCGATTTTGATGATTTTTTGTGTGTATTCCAGTGGATTCGAGAATGGTTTAGATTGACAATTGGACCCAGTAGGGGACACTGCTATCGGATCTCACTTTTTTTTTTATTTTCGTGACAGGACAATATCTGCCGGGCCCGTTAGTTTAATATAATACTTAAATGATGTTTCTTTTTCTAATATAAAAGTAGTCTTTCTTACTCCTTATAACATTAGACAAAAATTTTAATTTTTTTTTATAGTAGTAGTAGTAGTAGTAGTAGTAGTGAACAGCTGTTAGTTTGCAATTACAAACAGAACAGACAATTTTAACACTTAATTTTTTTTTATAGTAGTAGTAGTAGTAGTGAACAGCTGTTAGTTTGCAATTACAAACAGAACAGACAATTTTATTTATTATTTTAAAATATTGTTTTATATTTACTTACCTCATCCTTTTTGAGGAGAGCTTGATTTTGCATTTTGAAGTGGAGCAACCATGCTGCGGCGTCAAGGGGCAAGTCCACGAAACCTTCGCGCGTTATCGAGTTCGACATCTCCTTGTGTCGTGGCACACGCCGCAGCCACTCAGATACTGTACAATTTTTAATTTGGAATGATTACTTTAATTTTTTTTTAAACGCTACACAATCAACGGCCCCTATTAGGATAGTTATATCCTGTGTCGAGGGTCCGGCAACATTCACAATGACAAGGACAAATACACCCAGACCCGAAAACATGCCTGTAAGGCCCATAAGAACATCTGCTCCGAGTGGGAATGAATCGAACCCGCAACCTTTGGCAGGTTCGCTACCGCTGCAACAGTCACAGCGTCGTCACACAATTAACGTTAACAATTACTTTCGACAATTAATCGGCCCAAACCCAATATGGTTAGTAACAAAAAATAATTCTAAAAGCAAAGATTCTAGTTGTGCGTTTTTTTTTAATAAGAATATACAAGCTAAAAGTTACTACTGAAAATGTAATATTTTATTCAACACTAGCGGCCCGCTTCGGCTTCGCACGGGTATAAAATATATAGCCTATGCCATTTACTGAAAAAATGATTAAAATCGATCCAGTAGTTTTGATTTATTCATTACTACCCGTGGTCTGCACGCGTTAAATGTAATTATTTACAACATCACATTAGAAACCTCTAAAATAACAGTATTTCTCCACTATTTAACGGATGTTATTATACATATAAACCTTCCTCTTCAATCACTCTATAAAATATCTCTCTATTAAAAAAAAACTGCATCAAAATCCGTTGCATAGTTTTAAAGATTTAAGCACACATAGGGATATAGGGACAGAGAAAGCAACTTTGTTTTATACTATGTAGTGATAGTGATATAAAGTAACACTCACCCCATGGTACATGAACTATAAGGTAACCCTCTTCATGTGCATAATGCAGTAGATGAGCCAGAGTCAGTGACTTACCAGCTCCTAATTCACCATCTGCTATAGCTAAGGATTGTTTAAATTCTTTTTATTTCATGGCCGTTGGCAAACAAGCATACGGATCGCCTGGTTGTGAGCAGTCTCCGCAACCTATGAACGCTTGCAATACTTGAAGTATCACATGCGTGTTGCCAACCCAAGGGATAGGAGTTAAGGGACGAGTAGAGAAAAAAGGAAGGGTACAGAGGAGATGGGAGATGGCCTGGCTCTAATTACTGATCCGATAGAAATTACAGTAATATAATAAAATTGGATATCTTCACTTGGGCATTAACAGAAAGGACATTTTCAGATATATGAAAAATTTTAGTTAACTAAATAAACATTACACACTCAATGGCCCCATCATGATAGTGATATCCTGTGTTGGGGGTCTGGAAAAGTGACATGTACAATTTAAGGCAGGATATATAAAAATGACATTATACATTTTATTTATAAAAGTTTAAACAATTAAAAAGGATACATAGCACATATCTGATAACTGGTTTATTGAAATCTGTGGATTTGATACAGTTGATAACTTCTAGAGTAGGCAGACGGACCATTATAGTTGTTTCAGTAAACGTTTTTGTCTGTTTCATGTAGCTCTTTGGAAGCCCTCCGTGACCAAACAGTTGTTTGCACATATCATTATTTAGTGTGTAAAATAAACCTATTTGATTTTCATTATGTTGGGACTGTAATAAAATGAAAATTAATTTTGTCATGTAAACAGTATATAACTCATTTTACATTCATGTATTCGGTAAGAAATGTTTACAACGGAAATATATTTTTAAATGAAACCCATAACAAATATTAAATAAAATAATATAAATATGTTAGTTTACTATACTGTACTCTTTAAAATAAATATATTTGTCAAAGAACCTAAAAAAAAACACCTTTTGCTTGACTTCTAGGTAAAAATTGAACTGATAAGTAAAAATATTTCACTTACAGGGGAAACCTCAGTTGTTCTAAAAGTGACCGCTTGTGAATATCGCCGTGACAAGAATCTTAAGCTTCGAGATAACATTTTATTATCAACGTAATTGTAAGGTTTCACATATATTACATTTATTTAAAAATGAAATAAATACCAAAACCTAACCTAAAATTATAATTAATTTTTGACCATAAAGCAGTGTTGTTTTCTTTTAAATCTGTCAATGTCAATTGTAAAATATAATAATGTCACAAACACAGTTACTAAACCTACTAAAGCTCTATGGTTGTGTTTTAATTTCATTCTCGCAGAGGTAAAACAAGTCTCGATTAAAATGTAAGTTTTACGTTTCAACTCCAGCCAAACGAATAAATACAGTATCATTAAATTAATGAATGTCATTATGATGTTTATGGTAAAGTAAAAAAATGGGGTGGGTGGACCAGGAGTTTAGCAGCTCCTACCATCAATTTATATTGAAACTAAATAAAATAATCAAATAAGTTTGGGACTAGTTTCCGGTGTGGTGGTAGCTAAGCGAATGGATACATACTTTACTCATCGAGGGGTAAATGGTTGGTCACGGCTAAAAAGAGAAGCCAGGAATAAAAAAATAAAAAGCATTGCATACCCACTTACCGATCTATTCTTTTGTATCTAAGGCCACAAATCGCAACATAACAAGGTGGGCTACACACAAGTACTTTTTAGTATAACATTAGGCAGGACAAGGCAGCATATGGAATCTACTGTATGCTTTCAGGCCCATTTCATTAAATCTTTAAAATAAATATAGAACATATTGTGAAATAGTTTTTAATTAAATTTAAGAAATGAATTTGTAGTTCACTGTTTTTGTTGTTGTCTTCTCATTTTGAACAGGCTTGTTGGTCTCTTATCACTGTCTACTTTACTCTGACTTGGTTCACATTTTTCTTGAACATCCTTAATTAAAATTGTTCTATTTCCATTATTTTTGGCTGCAGGTGCCACAAGAGGTACATCGTCTTGAACATAATTGTTATTTAACACATTGAGATCAATATCATATTTTGATTTCTTTAAAATAGATGTTGTTTCATTAGCAAATAAATTTTGGTATGCTTTGTAGATGTCACTAGGTTTAGTGATGCCGTTATCTGGGTTATATGGTTCATCGGATGATTTATTGTCAGAGTGCTTAAATGTTATTTCTACTGTTTGACTATCATCTTCATCAGCAAATGAGACACCTCTCTTTATTACAGACGGTAATTCTTTATCTTCACTTCCTTCTAATATGTCATCTAACCTAAAAGAATATAATTAAATGTATTTTATGAATACAATAGATGTGCTGAAATATAGAATGTATATATATATTCATTAATAAAGCAATTTGAAAGTACTAAAATTGGCTTATTTATGTTAATATCATTGGAACATTGTGGGAATCTAATATTTGTTGTGAGACTTTGATAACTTACTAGTTTTGAAACATATAATATTACAAAAAATATATAGTATATGGCTTTAGAAGGATATAGCCAATAAGAAATTGCTGTGTTTTTGTGCTGTTTAAACATATTATACAACTGGTTAATGAAAAATAATGTCAATAATTTATACCTGTCCATTTCATCTTCAAGTTCATCCATCTTTTCTATTTCATCTAATCTTGACAAGAGATCATTTTCTGTTTTGCTCTGAGGTCTTTGTCTACTCTTCATCTCATTTAATTTTGTCTCGAGCATGTTTTGTCGATCAATTATTTGATGTAGCAAATCTATTTTAGAAGTTTGTTTGGGAATATTATGAGTGATGTGGGCTTCATGTTCGTTTTTCTCTGTTTGTATATTGCTCATATCATCTTCTTTGATTATAAATGAATCATAGCTATTTTCTTCACTATCATCTGTATCTATTTTTTCAGTATTGTCGAATTCATTTTCTAACTCTTCTTGAAGCTCTAGCTCCTCTAATCTCAACCAAAGTTCCTCATCTGGTATTTCTTCTTTTTTTGTTTCTTGTGTTTTATCTTTTCTTTGATAGTATTGCCTCACTTTCTCCCTATGTTGTTCTCTCCAAATTCTGTCCTCTTCCTCACTACACACTTCTATAATATCATGACCTGTATCCGTATTTAGATTTTCTTTACCAAAAGATATTTGACTTTCGAGGTATTCTCTTTCTTTGTTATATTCTGCAAGTTTCAGTTTTGCATCTGTAACAAAAATATAAAGATTGAAATCATACCTACTGAATATTAAAAAAAGTTTTTAAGATCATGTTTACCTTTAATTCGATGTTGCCTTAAAACTTCAGCTTGTTTAATGGAGCATTTCGTAAAATAATCTGCTCCGAGTGCAACAGTTACCTCATTAGTATGTTGCAGTGATCCTCTAAACATTATTCTATTTCCTATTGGAACTAAAATTGGGACTTTCAATTTATCAGAGTATATACTGAAATCCAGAGTATTGAGGTTCTGTAAATATTCCTCCCAGAAACGTATATTTTTCTCATTTTCAAGTAAACTCTAAAACATAAATATATATTTTAGGTACATTATAAAATATATTTCTTGTATTGTGATATATGTATTACACCCACTTTTTGATAGATATTACTAAGAATATTCATTGTGGTTTAGTCACTTTAAATTTGAATCATAAAAAAATATATCGTATGAAAAGCGTACTGGTTTTACAAAAACATGTCCGAGTTCTTTGAAATATTCTGATAATATGACAATGACAAATGACACTAAAATATTTGATACCGTCTGACATTATATGTCAAAAGCACAGACCTAATTATGACCTCTAAATACTTAACTAAATACTAAAGACTTCGAGTCTATATGGGGTAAAAATACAGAAAATTCTTATTCTTGATTGGTTACTGTTCCTAAGTTTATTACTCAAGGATAAACTAAAAACGAGGCCTTAAGATTTTAGTTCTATGATAATACATTTATTCTGATGATTAGTGATATACCTATAGTACGTTTCACATAAGAAAAAGACTGAACTCGTTGCTAACTTCATACTGTCAAAATATGTTCGTTCGATCGTTGCCTTCTTTTGCACATTGTACTAAATAAAAAATTTGTTGACCATTCCGGTTCCAGATGCCGGATTTTTCAGTGCTATTCTTATTTGAAACGCATTATAGATATCTATATCTATTGAGTCTGCTAATATCTAGATCATTATTTCGACTTTTCAAAAAGGATTAAGTAAAGAGATTTAAAGGTATATACAATATACATTTAACGTCTGTAGGTTTAAGACATTGTTTATTTTTTTCCCATAAGGTTACAGAAATTAGAAACCATAGAAAGTTTGGAAACTATCGTAGTATTTTTCACATTTTGTACATAATACCTATATTGTATTGTTTTAGAATATTCTTATATATTCTATTGATCTCATATCGCATAGTAACTTCAATTTCTTTCTAAGATATTAAGATATATATATTAAGATATGTTATATTTTTAAGATATACTTCCTCATCGTCAAAGATATTAATTAATGAAAATATCACAATACATATACCAATAAAATATAACAATGCCGGTTATGTTTTTTATTTCTTTGTTGTCGGTCGTCGAAAGCCGACATAAAACTATGTGTTTAGAAATTCTAATGGCTTAAAATTATTTACAAAAAAAAAAAAAAATTACATAATTATAACTCTTATACAATTATTTTTTTTCTAAATTTAGATTCAATAAATCAACATCATTATTTTCAAACGTGTATTTTTTCTTGTTACAATAGAATTGAATTTATACTGCCGACGCCAAAATAAATCAATAACTTGAATTCTTAAACATCTTGACATATGTCATGTTTTGTAATGCCAACAAAAATTTTGATCGTCAAACATATTGTCGAATTCGATTTCATGAGTGAATTATTTAAATAATTTATTTATATAAGATAATTCAGTAATTATATGGAGCGGTTACGTAAAATAAATTATAAGCGAAATATATTCTTGTATTACGCTTGAGATGGCCGAGAGTAAGTCTATTCTACATGAGTTATACGTGTTTTCAGAATGGAAGCCCGAACCAGAATATTTGGTAAGTAATTTTATATTTGCGTTATCCTGTAAGTGTAAAAAATATGATATGCAGTAAAATCTCTATATCCTTTTTAGCAAAAACCTGACAATATATTGCCGGAAAATATATCAAGCTTATGGCGATGGTTAAAGTTTTTTGGTCCTAAGAAAAGTTTAATTGACAGTGTGACTACGTAAGTAAATAACGGCTCTAAAATTCTATTTTCACTGATAAAGTATGTATATAAATAACAATAATAATAAGAGTTGTATAAAGCTTTTTAAATTTGAATTCTAATAAAAATTTATTTAGACCTATTTTTAAAAATGAATATAACTTTTTTTGAGAAAATTTATTAATAAACAGCAAATGTATTATTAATAGTGAATAACTTGTTTTATATATTGTCGTTGCGCATGCAAAACAACGGAAGAACAGTTTGCAAATACTGCGTATCTCCATTTTTAGAATTTTACAGAAGGAAGAAAAAACTTAATAACTTGGTAATTTATAACTATATTACTGACTGAACTTTATAGTAACTTCTTTGCTATTTATTTAATAGGAATTTAATGGAAATCTACTAAAAACTTGTATAGATTTTGTGTAAAGTCACTTACGTGACTTTTGACCAGCAAGATAAATTAAAAATAGTACACTTTTAGCAGATATGCGGACTTGAAATAAAATACTTAATAATTAATATATTATTGATATAATTTCTTGTACAAAAAATTGGACAAATATAGCATCTTTTTATAAAAAATTAAAACCCTGCACTAGATATAAACTTAATTTTTTTTAACATCGCCTAATTATGAATTATAAACTAGAGAGTCTTCTCGATTCTCTAAAATCAGAACATTTAAATTTTTATTAATTAATTTCGTAGTCAAATATAAAATACACCAAAAGTACTTTCGAGAAGTATTTTGCTGACATACCAGCTTTTACAACTGAATCATTAATTTCTTCTCCAACCGTCGCTGAATTACTACTTACTAATAGAGTTAAATTATGTGAAGCTAAGTTCAATTTAATTTTTGTGAGCCCCAAGGACATTATTAATGTATTCAAAACGATTTATATGAAGAAAACAGCATATTAATGGGCATGTCTGTAAAAGTAATAAGCTCAATAATTATAGATGTTATTGCACCGTATCTCGCGACTAAATTTAATGATTGTGTCAAGTGTGGGATATTTCCTGACTTCCTGAAATATAGCAAAGTAATACTGTTATTTAATTCTGGCTGTACGGCAGACCCATCTAACTTTAGACTCATATCGGTATTACCGACTCTTAGTAAATTTTTTGAGAAAATAATGTTAAATCAGATGCTAATGCATTTTTATAAATATAAACCAATGCATAACAATCAATTTAGTTTTCCCAAGGGTCGCTCGACGTCTGACGATGACGCAGGTATTAAAATTCTTTCTAATATTTATGATGCCTGAGGAGAGTCATGGGATGCACTTGGTGTTTGTTGTGATTTATCTAAGGCTTTTGATTGCATAAAGCACGAGCCGTTGGTCAGGAAGTTGAAGCACTACGGTATACGTGATACTGCGCCCGATATTCTTATTTCCTACTTGCAACATAGAATTATGGAGATCGACGTAAACAGTAAGAGATCTCAAGGTATAAATGTAAATATGAGAGTCCCCCAGGGCGCCATTCTCGGCCCATTTCTCTTTCTTGTTTACATTAACGATGTACCATACTTTGTGGAAGGAGCACAAGTAATAGTATATTGTTTGCTGACGACTCTTCTTTTATTTCTAACTTTAAAAGACATAGTATTAATTATGACGATGTAAACAATGCTCTTTCTAAGGTACTTCATTGGTTCAGTGTCAATAATTTACTGTTTAATAGTAAAAAAACAAAATGTATTAAATTTAGAATGCCTAATGTGAGACAGGTTCAGTCTAATGTAATATTGAATGGAGAAATACTAGAAATGATGGAGTCTACAGTTTTCTTGGAGAAAATAGTATAACTGTAGATTATAAACTACAATGGGGCCCCCATATTGCTAAATTGGCGAATAGACTTAGCTCGGCAGCATTCGCGGTAAGAAAAATGTAGTGATAATAAAGCTTTAATTCACTATAAACAATTTTTTTTCAAGAGCACGCATTAATCGTGTTTCAAATTGTTCGCCCATCCCGTACATACGCGGACTTGCCGCCGACTTCAAACAGAAATACTGTTCCGCGCTATTGTTTTAATTGAAATATGAGGTTTCCTTTTGGCTAAATTAAATTCTGTAAGAAGGAGTATAAGCAAACCAGCCATTAGGGTCTTTAGCCGAGAGATTTCAATTTTGCCCCTTTTGTAGTTACGCGGTATTAACAAACTGGTCTTCCGCGGTATTGCACGCGCAACGACGATATAATACAATTTAGTGTATTTAGTTCTATGTATTATCTGAACTCTTTTTCTCATGTCATATAAAATTTTACAGTCACAAAGAACGACAACAGAAATGGCACATAGCATTAGGAGATGAAGGAAAAGTGTTAGCAGTCCTCACTGACAACATATTGGAAATTAGAACAAAGCGGTCTGAGTATGCCACAATTGCAGCCAGAACTACAGGTATTCAGTTTTTAAACATATTTAAAAGATTAATATTATTAGGTCTTCTAGTAAGGTCTCCTAGTACAAGTATTATATTACTTAAATGGGGACCTCTATATTGTTTTATGTATTGTAAACTGTTTTTTACTGAATAAATATTTTTTGTTTTTTTTTTTAATATCTCAAAAATATGGCACATTCTTAAATTGTAATTTGAGGTGTATGCTTATGTATATAATGTAAACTTAAATTTTAATTATTCGATAATTTGTAGTGGCACGGGATGCTTATGCACAATGGAGAAAAATAGTTTGGAGTCCTGACTGTTCATTCTTAGCCCTGGCCTATGGCAATGGAATAGTCAGCTTCTTTGACCTAACTGCATCAAATCTTTTTAACATACCAGCTGTGAGTATGCAATTGTAATTTGCCATCAGTAAATGCCTTTTTAATTTTTCTCTGCTATCTCAATTCACGTTATGTTTTATTCAATGCTATGTTTTAGATCAATTTTATTGAACATATTGTGTAATTTTGTTATGTGACCTCATTGCTCAACGTTTGTCTTAACCCAGTATGCGTCTGTCCACTATCTCGCCAGTTTTTCTCTTAGTGTCTTGATCTGTGATATTACTAATTCCCGTTTAATAATTTATAGGATTGTTCAAGACCTGGCGGCTTAGAATGTACTGATAACACACATGCTGTATCAGATATCATATTTATGCCGCTTAGAGTTAAAGATACAAAATGGTAAGTAGACTGCAATATAACATTAAGCTTTACACTTTGAAAAGTATCAGTCGAAATATTTCTTATCAATAGGGTAATATAATTAATTTATCACTGAGCCCATCACACATTTTTGATTATGATACAAGTATTTCATTGATATATATATGATATAATATTGAGGCCTAGTCTTAGTAGTTGATCTTAATTTGTTTTATAGAAATATTTTCAATGTCCTCAATACCTGTTATTCATACAGATTCATAACAGTATAGATAGTTGCAATTAGTAAAAAATTATTATTAATTATTTATATAATATTAATTATATATATAATATTAATTATATATATAATATTAATTATATATAGAATATCAATTATATATATAATATTATAAATAATAATATGAAATTTTTTATTTTAATAGTTTTCATGCGACCTGTTTCTTGCAAACTTCTTGTTATGAAATTGTCAATTGTCTTGGAGGGCAGTCAGTCTAGTGACATACATCCTTTATCTATAGTATTTCCTAAAAATCTCCAGGTGACTCTTTTCTTTTTAGCCTTTGGAATGTTAGATTGCCATTCATTAAGTATGTTTCTAAAATGTTTGGATGATGTGTGTCCTGTATAATTTTAGTGGTGCTTGATCTCTACTTCCACTGTCTCGATTGTTTTCTTCTGGTGAATTGTGCTTTTAAAAAAAAAAAATTCTATGCTTTTTCAAGTCATTGTTGCATCCATTTTAATTAAAATAGTCCTAGGAGTGGGTACGACAATAGCCCAATTATTATTGTTGTGTGAGCTATTACTTGTTGTTGTGTGAGCTCGTATGTGACCAGGAACTGGGAGGTGATGGTGGTGACGTACGACGGCAAGCTGCGCGGGTACCTCGTGTCGCAGACGGACGGCTACAAGCTGCACCACACGTTCCAGTTCCCGGGCGGCGTGGCGGCCGCGTGCTACTGCGAGCCGCACGCCACGCTCTACGTCGCCGGCGTGCCCCGGGCGCCGCACAAGGTTTGTGCTTCGTGCACGGGGGGCAGGGGAATTAATCAAATGTTTGTGGGCGTACCTAGGTTGGTTCTATGTTAGAGATACTAAAGTTAATTAATAAATAGTTTAAAAGTCCACATATATTTTAAATATTTATTATAATTTTTTTATTTATTGTCATTAAAAATTACAAAAACTTGTTACAATATATCAAAGATACCATTAAACCGCGGTTAATGACGTTAATGACAAATAAATATGACTGTAAAATGCGAATAGGTCTAAGAAAGTCTTCAACCATCATGTCGAAGAAAGGCGTACGGACACTAAAAAAACCCTTGACTGTCAATGACATTGAATATCAATATCCCGGTTCTTTTTTTTACGTTTACTTTCGCACATGCGCCATTTTAATTTTTAGTTCGAACCACTTCATAGGTGGCGCTAGTTTACCCTTCTATTTTTACCAACTTCAATAAATGGGATAAATATCTACGGTGAATGTTATCATTCGCATGTCGCAGGAGGCGTTGTCGGCGGCGCGCGCGGGCGTGACGGCGTGGCGCGTGCTCAACGACGAGCCCTTCTACAAGCTGTCCGTGGTGTCCGACGAGATGGAGGCGCAGCTCGCCAACGACCGCCTGCAACTGTACTTGCCGTTTGTCTTCAACAAGAACTTGGTATGTTGGGAATGTTTTGGCTTCTATATATTTAAATGCTCATTTTACATCTTTTCCATGCTCGTTTTACATCTTTGGAAAAATAAGAAAACTTGAAATTTGGTTTAGCGCACGTAATAGTCGTGACGGTCACGCGATATCATATGTTTTTGCCATACCAAAAATTGTTTAATGCGGTTAAAGGTAATCTCTCCTCAAAACGCGCCCACGTGCGTGTACGATTTGCAAGTAAAGAGTTCCGTGGCACCGTAGTTAAAAAGAGATTATATAAAATTAACATAGGAATGTAGTATTTATCTATTGCAGCTTATGAGATAAAACTTCCCTTTTTCCCTTCTCACCTATTGCTTGGGTTGGCAACGCGAATGTGATACTTCCCAGTATTCCGTGTGGTCATAGGTTGCGGTGACTGCTTACCATCAGGCGGACCGTAGGCTGTATGCGTATGCGTAAGCGAAATTCTAGTTGTGTACGTCTTGTGATGATATCATTTGTATGTCGACGCAGAGATTCATAGTCCTAATGGCGGTGTCGCCGGGCGGCGGGCGGCTGGCGTGCGTGCACTGCAGCGGCGACGTGTCGCTGTGGCGGCTGCCGGCGCTGCGCCTCGAGCGCTACTGGGCGCTGGCGGAGCAGCCGCAGCACGCGCTGCTCAGCCCCCTCGCGCGCGCCGCGCCCCCGCCCGCCCCCGCGCCCGCGCCCCCGCCGCTGCCCGCCGACGTCAACTGGTGGAGCGACGAGGTGACCGCGGAACTATACGAACATCAGAAAACCTGCTCCGAGAGAGAAGCGAACGAAGCACCACAGGTCGCCGGTTCCATTCTTTCTCGGCGCAGATTTTTGTATTGACCATACAGGCATGTTTTCTTGTCTAGGTGTGCTTGTTTGTCGATGTCATTGTGTGTGTTTCCAGACCCCCGCATAAAGGATATAACTATTCTAGTGGGCGCCGTTGAGCGTTTATTAATTAATTTATTTATTATTAGTTATTTATTAAAAAAATAACATAAACATAAATAAACACTACACACTCAATGCCCCCATTAAGACAGTTATATCCTGTGTCGGGGTCCGGCAACATACATAATGACAAGAATACCCCCTTACCGGATCATAAAACATGCCTGTATGGCCAGTGATCATAAAACATGCCTGACCTCGACCACCTGCGCCACAACTTCGACCATGGTTTCTGTTTATAGCAATGTAATGTATCCTTAAACTATCTATATATATATATACCAAATCGAAATCGGCTTAGTCGTGAATATGATGGCATTACGCCAGTAGCGATGGTCGCAGATTCTATTCCTGATCCAGACAATGATTTGTTTTGATGAAAGTGGTGTGTTTTGAATATAATCTATATATATATTAAATTTTTTTATATATATTCAGGAAATAATCATATCACGATTCAGCGGAGCGGTGACCGTGTGCGAGCTGAATGGCCTGCAAAATATTCTAGGCAAGAAACCGGAATTCTTTCAAGGAACACCACAGGTAAAGGGTAACACATTTTGCTGCTAATACTACATTGATATATTAATAAATATACATTCGAACCGAAACACGTATCTGTTTTGTTAGCGTAAAAACTAATTCGCTACCATTGCGCCACAAACGACATTGAATCCTGTTAATATTAAAAATGTAAAAGTTTTTATTTTTCGATGTTTGTTATAGTTCTTTAAATGTAACTTGAACCAAAATGGCCGCTTCTGCGCAGGTACAAAAATGGACAAAAATGTTAGACAAAAATATTGGTTTCGTCTTATTTAAATCGATTCTTTATAAAGTGGGAAAATGGAATTAAGTATATAATATAGTTATTATTTCTTCTAAATTCAATTAATTAATTATTTATTATCGTTATTAATTACTGAAATAGAATAAAACAAATGACAGAATGTTGACACATCTGACAAAAATAAATTATTTTTAAATTTAATATTTAATGATTTATTTTTAAAGAACTAAAACAATCGTGAGCGAGCGTACTAATCGGGTGTAGCGTCGCCGCGTCGCTGTAGTCACGGCCCCCTTCATACCGCATACGGTTGAGACCCGAAAACGTGTTACTGCGCAGAGTTCAACTTACATTTAACAAACTATACTCAATCCCGCGAAATGATTGATTATGATTTATTCATTTGTATTTTAAATGCGTGTGTGTGTAGGTGACGTGCGCACACGACGGTGTGTTCATGGTCTTGGAGTGCGAGTCCAATGTGTTGCCAGCCAAGAAGTCTCGCAGCGACGAATCGGTACGTTATTTTTAAATTTTGTCGTTTTAAACCTAATTAAGATTATTTCGTCCAATATTCCGCAATGTTTCAAGACATTTCATCTTGAATCTTTGACCAGTGTGTGTTGCCAGCGATGAGATAAGGAACTGAAAAATGTGGTTGCTTACTATGGGCCTCATAGAACGCTCAGAGTCATCTAAAGAGCTATGTAGGGTGGGCTGATGACCTGGTAAAGATCGCGGAAGTCCGCTGGATGCGAGTGACGCAGGACTTTTTATTGTGACACGCTTTGGGGAAAGCCTATATCGTGTGGACGTCCTTCGGTTGATATGATGATGATGATGATGATGATGATGATGATGATCATGCTGGTTTGCCAACTTACTAACACAATATTATTTTATATTTATAGTTGTGTTCGAATTACAATATGGATGTGAAGTAATACTATCCGTTCTGTTGTATTTCGTTTGACGAGTTTGAACGCGGAAGGGTCAATTTTCCTATCCTCAACATGTAGCAAAGAAACCTATATTCATTCATTCAATCATTCTTTCATTCAATCATTCATTAATTTCTCCGCTCATTCAATATATAAACAGTGATGCTTCTGGCTTTGCAAGCTTCCCATTGGCAACGGTATCAATACCTATATTTGCTTTTCATCATCGTAATTAGTAAAATAAACTATAAAGTTTTAAACAAAAAAATGCTATACAAGAATATTACCTACTTTAAATGCAGGATGTTAATTTTAAATGGTTTATCATGTAAAAATAAACATATTTCCGATCCAGATGGAGTTAGTGAAAGCGGATACGGAAGTCGATGATTCAATGTTGGAAGTGGCGAAGGAGCTGTTCAAGTCCGTGCTGTACGCCATCACCGACATGGAGACCTTCCAGCCGCGGCCCAAGAAGATCACCGTGCTGTCCAGGGTGTATAGGCTCCTGGGCGTCAAGAGTACTACGCCCCATGAACTGTTCTCGAGGAAGGTGAATAAATTCTAACACATGACGATATCTTGTAGAATAATACCTAAGTTTGAAAACTCATATAACCATATAGTCTCCAAAGTTTTTGTTAATGTTAATTTTGTTACTTTTAATTAGTAGAATATTGTTATTTTAGTTAATTATTTGTATGTATCATGGTACGGCTTAATTATTTTTATTTGATCCAAAGGTCACTATCCCCTGAATGTGTTTACAAAATGTATAGCTTCTCGTGACGGGAACTATTGAATTCTTATGTATGGACAGGCCCTTCCATACAAATAAAATATCAAACTAGCTAGTGTTCTTTCGTAAATTTAACTTCGACGCAACGAAACTAAATAACAAGCTTGCAACTTAATGGAATAAAGTAAGCGTATAAGTAACTTCGTTTCGTGTTGAATTTGGGAAGGAGCACCACTGAATGTTGGACGGTTTTTCATTATGGAAATCCATATAACCTAATGGTTGGCTCTTGATGGTTGGCAAAGTAAATATGACACTGAATATAAAACAATTAGTGCTATATCAAAATATTAGAAACTACATAAATATCAGGAAGGATTAGTACATAATATATATATATATATAGAATTATGTATAATTGCAATTTTTTTCTTATTTAATAAATAAACTCTGCACACTCAACGGCCCCCATTAGGACAGTCCAGGATCCAGAAATACATACAAGGACAAGGACAAATACACCCAGACCGGAAAATATGCTTGCATGGTCAATACAAACATGTTATGCTCCGAGCGGGAATCGAACCCGCGACCTGTGGCGTTCACTACCGCTGCGCCACAACGTCATCGATAATGTTGTTATTATAAATAGATCGAAAGCGGCAACTACAGCGAGGCGCTCGCACTGGCGGAGACCTTCGAGCTGGGCAGCGACCTGGTGTACCAGCAGCAGTGGAGGAAGAACCCCGTGTCGACGGACGCCATACAGAAATACTTGGTGAGCTTGAACACTGCTTCCACCAGACGGACGTCAGGACTGCCGAAAATATGGACAATCTTAAAACTTTCAATGATTTTTTGTTAAAACTGTAATCTTATTGTCATGCTTTTTAATGCGAAAAGAAGTAATTTTTTAGCCTGTTGATTCGCTGTAAACAAATATGACATTCAAAGTTGCAGAATATAAAATGACATATGACAGAAATATGACATAAAAGGGGTGCAGAATTTATATTAAAATCGTTATTCACGCGGGCGAAGCCGCTGGCAGAAGCTAGTCTATTATAGTTTCGTAGTACCTTAAATATACTATATGTATGTATGTATGTAGGTATGTATGTAGTATGTATGTATGTATGTATGTAGGTATGTATGTATGTATGTATTTATTAGTAGGATAACGATGTGAATGTACCGTGCGCAGAGCAAGGTGTCGAAGAAGATCTGGGCGGTGCACCAGTGCGTGGACCGGCTGCCGGAGTCGCTGCCGGCCGCGCGCGAGCTGCTGCACTTCGGCCTGCAGCTCGCGCAGCGCAAGATACTCGAGGGTCAGCTCTTACACGACCACTTTTTGTTTATTTTTTTATAATCATAGGCTTGCCACAATCATTCCTATTGGAGACCAGTGATGCGGTCTAAGAAGATGCCTATTTACTCTAAACTTGAAGGTATTTATTTTATAGCTAGTAGAAAACACGGAAGCCGGGAGAGCGTTCCATAACTTTGCAATTCGTATACTTTCCTTGACGACCTTTCTAACACAAAACTAATTTGGTGTTAAAACGCCCACAATTATATCCTAGTGGTCCTTCAAATTTGAAAAAAATATTTGGTTTTTGATTGTGCGGAACCCTAATTCTTTTTCTCACAAAGTTCTAATTTACCTTGTTTAACGTCAGTAATCTGCCAGTGAAATTGACATGAAAATAGGTCTAACCTTTTTGGTGCCGAAACAAAAGACGAATCACATTTAAAAAAATTGTATTGTTATACCTTATGTACATACCTTATATACTTTTATATGCATTTAGTACAGTTGCTATTTTCATACTTTAATAATGTTTAAATATGCAGAAATAAACAAAGATCGACCGGAGGAAGAATGGAAGAGTCCAGAGGACGTGACGTTGGAGGACCTCAACTCGTACACTAGCGAGCTGCTGCGCTGCCGGCACGTGATGCTGTTCTACAAGGAGCGGCTCGCTCTGTACGAGGTATATAGCTACACTACTAAAAATACACTACGCTACACACTACAAAATCTAAGAAAAAAAAATCTAAGAGAAAACACTATATTGGATACATTTTAAGAGATCATAAATAAGTAATTATCATGTTTCAAGCATTATTTTATTTTAAAACGTACAATAGATTCTACATGTGTGTTTTCTACGGTTTCATAATCATTATTGTAATATAAAAAAAATCGACTTCAAAACTAAATAGCGAAAAATAAATATTTTCTACGAAAGAAGCCAGTTCTCAGCCTGCTTCTTCTTCTTCGTAACATTATTTTCGGTACTATATATTGTTACGGGCTGGGGTTCGTAGATTTGGAAACAAACACCTGATGGGTCTAAATAAGACTTTATTAAGATCTTGATTACACAACAGAACTTCACAAATCACAGGTCCAAATCGCAGGTCAATCACAGTCCAAAAGAATAGCCGAGGTCACTAATTATCGCACTTGTTCACTGGTATCACTTGTAGTTTCTTCGCTTGTAGCTCAGAACTGAATGCATCAGTCGACGCGCCGGGCCGCTTATATACGCGGACACGGGTTCGAGAGAGCTCCGTCCGCGGAACGCTATTCTACATGTTTCGAGAATACATCTTTCTCGAACCCGCGCGGCGGTAGTAGAAATAAACAAAAGGAGTAGCAACCGATTTTGAACCTTATGCCCCTGTGATAAGGTTCTCCGTAACAATATATATATTTCGAGTATCTACCCAGGGTCTGCTTATTACTCGTGTCCGGATTTGACGAGTTACTAGTTTTCACACAGAACTAGTAACTCATTGCATAAGAGCAATTTACTTATCAAGAGTTAACGATTATTATCAAATGTTATGTGATAACAACCGAGACCGACAGCTTAACGTGCTCTCCGAGGCACGGTGGGGAGACCCACAGACAAACGCCCAGACTGAGACGGAAATTTTAACAAACATCTGCCCGAGCGGGATTCGAACCCGCAACCGTCGAGACTAAATACAGACTCGCTACCCACAACGCCACGACGGTGTCGAAAATTCGAATTTAATGGTATAGAACGAAAATGAAATTATTCTTTTCTTAAATATTTTTTAGGCTATCCTACGCTGTGAGAAGTCTACATATGTGAAGGATGAATACGACCGTCTAAGAAGCAACAGTATAGTCCACAGCGCTATGGAAATCGCCAAGGAGGGACGGATAGAAGCCCTAACTTGTCTATGGCCGTTCATCAAAAGCTTACCGATGCAGTTCGAGGTACTGGACAAGATACCGGAGACGCTCTGCCCTCTGACCTATCAACATTTGCTACCAACAAAGAATCCGGCTAAATGGTTCGAAGAGAAGTCGCCCATAAAGATAAAACATTTGGAACATGAAAAAGATTGGTGCAGGAAAGAGATATTCAGGTAAATTTTATACAATCCTAGTTTTAGGGTTCCGTAGCCAAATGGCAAAAACGGAACCCTTATAGTTTCGTCATGTCCGTCTGTCCGTCCGTTTGTCACAGTCATGTAGCGACATCTACACGCAACATGACGTAACGCAATAGAAAGACAAGATTGTCACAATGTCGCATCAAGCTACAACGACACCTATAGGGCATACTACGCAACGATATGGACGACCACCGAACGTCACGATCCTAAATCGCGCTATCAAAGTTTCCTACCCGCTTGAGGTATATATACAACTTTCCAACGTAAGTCGTTGGGCTTCGGCCCAGGGCTTCGATCCGCCAGGCAATTAGTGATGGGTAACTCGTCAATTTTAGATGAGGATGAGGGAGTCCCTCATTTTACTTTGTGAGGTACTCACGAGGTACACCTCATTTGAGGTGAGGATTTTCTTGGCGGCTTTAATTTTCACCTCATGGATCTTAACTCTCAAATGTCGCTTATTGATATATTCATTTGCAACACACGGGTGAAGTTACGAGTAACAACTAATTTATAATAGAATTATTAGGGCTGTAAAATTAGGCCGGCCAAGCCAGCTAAAAAAGTTAGCTAAATTAGCTAGAGCTAAGCGACATTTAGGGCGGTCAGTATATGGATGGGTGACCGGTTACGTAACTCCAGGCGCCATCAGTATGTGGATGGGTGACCGGTTAAGTAGCCTTAGGCGCGGTCGGTATATGGATGGGTGCCCGGTTAAGTAACTCCAGGCGCGGTCAGTATCTGAATGGGTAACGGGTTAAGTAACTCCAGGCGCGGTCAGTATGTGGATGGATGACCGGTTAAGTAGCCTTAGGCGCGGTCGGTATATGGATGGGTGATCGGTTAAGTAACTCCAGGCGCGGTCAGTATGTGGATGAGTGACGGGTTAAGTAACTCCAGGCGCGGTCAGTACGTGGATGGGTGACTGCTAAAGTAGCCTTAGGCGCGGTTGGTATAGGGATGGGTGACCGGTTAAGCAACTCCAGGCGCGGTCAGTATGTGGATGGGTCACCGGTAAAGTAACTTCAAGCGCGGTCGGTATGTGGATGGGTGACCGGTTAAGTAACTTTAGGCGTGGTCAGTATATGGATGGGTGACCGGTTAAGTAACTCCAGGCGCGGTCAGTATGTGGATGGGTGACCGGTTAATTAGCTTTAGGCACGGTCAGTTCAGACTCACTCCTTCCCTACAACATTTGTTAAAGTGTTAATAAATACGAGGTAAAAATGGTTTTTATATACTTTGAAGTGAAAAACTGTTAAAATGGAATTACAAACATAAACATCAATTTTATTTATTTGTATAGATTCATATCAAAATTATTTGGTTACATACCACCATACATGTAAGCATCATAAAATAATAAATTGTATAGAATCGATTCGTAAAATCATAACTCACACCCTCACTCATTTAAGTAAGAATATTAAATAGCGTCGAATATTGAGGCATCATCCTCATTCCTCAAATCTTCATTATTCGCCTCATTTGAACAACTCGCCTCGCGCACGACACTAACGTGACGAATGTTGCCAGTCGAGTCGGCCACAATGAGCGAATGAGGTGGTTCATTGATGAAAAATGAGTAACTCTTTCAATTTGTTCTCACGAGTACCTCAAATGAGGCAACTCACGAGTGAGGAACCCATCACTACAGGCAATATCACCCGCCTGGTCGGAGGATCCTCCCTTAGTGTTGGAGGGCATTTATAATGACGTCCCCTCCACAGTTATTTTACTTTGAGACCATTGGCGCTATCTCTACGAAATTTACTAAATAGGTGTATTAACTGCACAACGATTTTGTAATGAAATCTTATAATATATAAGGTAGCAGTCCATACATGTAACTGCGTGTTGAAAAAAAAATTTCAACATATGCCAACGTGTGAGATATCTTTGGATAGGTCTTTCAAAATGATAAGCAGGTTCGATTTTGACTTTTTTCATTAAGTCAGCAGTTGTTGAGATATTAACTCCTAAAGTCATAAAAATTGTGACCCCTCCTCTAACTTTTAAACTATGGGATTTAAAATTCTAGGGTCCACAATGCACTTGCCTAGTAATTATTTAATTTGTAGTTATAATATTGAGTATAAATAATAGGAAAATATTTTTTGCACTCACTTTTGTAATAGAAAATTATTTTATTATTCTACTAACTTTGATAATCCCACAGGAATCTTAACATTTTTTCGGGATAAAAAGTATTCTATATATTTATTCGGGTAATATTCAATGTTCAGCCAAATAGCATCAAATTGTGTTTTTGGTCATTTATTTTTTTATTTCAAGTCGGTTGACAAACTAATGTCTCACTAATTTACAAAATAATGTCTCTGAATGCCATGCAAAATTTTCCTTTGAACGTATTAATGCAATAGATATTATTAAAACATTTAAAACATTAAATATTAAAAACACTCATGACCTTTGGGGTATCTCAGTTCACTTAATAAACAATATAATATACAGCATTGCTCCATATTTAGCTTTTATATTTAATAAATGTATAGATGCAGGCTGTTTTCCTGACCTTATGAAATGCAGTAAAATCTTACCACTTTATAAAAATGGCGATAAAACTAATCCCGGTAACTATAGGCCAATTTCCATACTCCAGTCATTAAGTAAAATATTTGAAAAAATTTTAATTAACCAACTTCTATCTCATTTCAATTTAAATAGCCTTTTTCACAACCAACAATATGGCTTTAGCAAGGGACGCTCTACATTGGATGCTGGAGTGACGCTCATAAAAAATGTCTATGACGCTTGGGAGAAGTCACAGAATGCGATTGGTGTGTTTTGTGACTTGTCTAAGGCTTTTGACTGTGTTGTACACGAGACGCTTTTAAATAAATTGAACCATTACGGTGTCACTGATAAAGCTCTTAAAATCATTGCCTCATACTTATCTAATAGATTACAACAGGTATCAATTAATGGAATAAAGTCTTCTGGATCTGTACTAAAAATGGGCGTTCCACAAGGTTCAATTCTAGGCCCTTTTCTATTTTTGATTTACATTAATGATTTCCCTTTCTATGTAAACAGTATATGTGATATCGTATTGTTTGCTGATGATACTTCCCTAATATTTAAGGTTGACAGGAATAAGCATAATTATGACGATGTAAACAATTCTTTATCGCTTGTACAACAATGGTTTACTGTAAATAACCTAGTTTTGAATGCGGCGAAGACAAAATGTGTAGAATTTTCAATGCCAAATGTTAAGAAACAAGATTTTATTTTAAGTATGAATAATACAAATCTTGATATAATTGATAATACAGTATTTTTAGGAATAACACTGGATTCAAAACTTCAGTGGAACTCTCATTTAACATCCCTTGCAGGAAGACTCAGCTCTGCTGCTTACGCAGTTAGGAAAGTTAGACAATTAAGTGATATCGATACTGCTCGATTAGTTTACTTCCAGTTATTTTCACAGTATTATGTCTTATGGCCTATTACTTTGGGGTAATGCTACAGACATTGAGACTGTATTTATTCTTCAAAAAGAGCTGTTCGGGCGATTTATAATTTGCAAGCTAGAGACTCTCTTCGGGATGTGTTTACTAAAGCAGGCATACTGACGGTTGCTTCGCAGTATATCCTTAGCAATATCCTTTATATTCATAAAAATGTTGATTTGTTTGACACAAACAGTGACAGACACTGCTTTAATACAAGAAGAAAAGATAAACTTGTTACACCAAGTTTTCAGCTTCACAAAGTGAGTATGTCCTTTTTGGGGCAAGATGTTCGCTTCTATAATAAAATTCCGCAGACAATTTTGAATCTACCACTTATGAAATTTAAATCTTATATCAAGCGGTGTTTACTAAATAAAACTTATTATTCCGTTAATGAATATATTGCAGATAATGTGGCATGGAATTAATATACGTTGAGTTTCATGCGGGATATATATCTTAATTGTACATTTGACAAATGGTAATGTATAATCACATTACCTTTGAAAAGAGTAACTGTAGAGTTTCTTGCCGTTTCTTCTCTGCAGAATCTACCTTCCGAATCGGCGGTAGCTTCACTTAGGCGGACATAACAGACTGTATATTTGACGATTCAAAAGCGCTTAAAAGCCTATTTGAATAAAGAATATTTTGAGTTTGAGTTTGAAACAAGCATACGTTCCGCCTCATGGTAAGCAGTCACCGAACCTAGGAATGCGCACGGTACTTGAGGTATCACATGCGCGTGGCTGACTCTAGGGATAGAAAGGAAATGATGAGAAGGGATAAAAGGGATGGTAGAGAGGGGGTAGGAGACTGGGCTTCCGCCGCTCTCACTCATCGAAGGAAACATACTCTGTTAATTTACGCCGATTTTCTGTGAGAGGGAAGTACTTCCCCGATCGAGCCGGCTCATTTGTGATTGAAAAGGCATGGTAGTGCTACAACTGAATAATAATTTTACTTCTGGGTGAGGGTGGCTAGCGCGGTTCCGCAATTGTGTTATCCGCCTTCGCGTTTGGACTTTATTTTCACTTACCATCAGGTGGAGTAGAGTCATCTGCCCTACTTTTCAAATAAAAAAATAAAAATAAAAACAATTTTCTTAGACTAACGTTAAATTTCTAGATCATATTATTGTTTTATAAAAGATTTTAAAGGCCAAAAATCAAATAGTACTGGATTTTGTGTTATCAGACCGATATGGAGCTCGAACTGGTCGGAGGACACGTCGCCGGACGCGGAGCGCGCGCGGCTGGAGGACGACGACTTCGCGATGATGAAGTGGTACCGCGCGCGCGCGGCCGC
Source organism: Hestina assimilis (assembly GCA_023373885.1). Taxonomy (NCBI): domain Eukaryota; kingdom Metazoa; phylum Arthropoda; class Insecta; order Lepidoptera; family Nymphalidae; genus Hestina; species Hestina assimilis. The sequence goes on along the minus strand of CM041740.1, from coordinate 2,687,398 downwards.
CATCGAGGCGCGCAGCGGGCTCGTGTCGCACGCGCTGCAGCTCGTGGCGCTCGCCGACGCGCCCGGCCTCGAGCGCGTGCGCTTCCACCTGCGCACGCTCGACACGCTCGTCTACGACGTCAACTTCGAGGGCGTCTCCTTGGAGATGGTCGGCAACCTCAACAGCCTCGAGACGTGCAAGCTGCTCATGAGCAAGGTGGGGAACTGCCGCACGAACGAAATCGATATCATGACCGTCATTATCATCACCACCATCATCATTATCACCACCATCATCATTATCACCACCATCATCATTATCACCACCATCATCATTATCACCTTCATCATCATAATCATCATCATTATCAGCGTACGCGGCTTATTTAATAGGGTTTCATATTGTTTTCAGACGTCGTATGAAACTTTCGTCATTCAGCATCATCACCGTTATTATCATCATAATCATCATTATCAGTGTACGCGGCTTATTTAATAGTTTTTCATGTTCTTTTCAGACGTCGCATGAAACGTTCGTCTCTGATTTGAAGCAGCTCGTCCTACCATTCTTAAAGCGATACGAGGAGTTAACCCTTGTTTCGGGCTCCTCTCTATCCGGCTTCATGGATTACCTTGAAAATATCAGTGTGGAAGATCTGTCTTATATATTACTGGTATATACTTTTTTTATTTCTTTGCCGTTTACAAGTTATTTTAATAAATCAACACACTTAGTGCACCTCATTTACGGTCTGGAAACATACACAAGGACAAGGACAAACACTCCTAAACCGGAATGCATGCCTGTATGTGTTTTACAAATATCTGTTCCGAACGAGAATCGAACTCGAAACTGGTGGCGCTTAAGATTCGTTTGGTAATTAGATGTGACTTCACAGGTTCTTCAGTCTCCGAAGGAATTTGATCTGGATGCCCGCACTCATCTGGACCTGGTGGAGCGCTGCCTGTTCGCGCACACCTCCACGGAACAGCTGGACAAGGCATGCGACCTGCTCAACACCATCCTTATGGAGACGTGAGTTTTTACTAGATTTTAATAATAATCTGATATCAACCAGTTGCACTCATGAAACGGTAAATTAACGAGTAAACAAGATTGAACAATTTTAGGCAAAGTCAGTAACTGGATGGGTGATGCAATACTAGTAATTCAATTGTCACTAATTCATTGTTACTGGTGTTTTTTATACGTTATCATGGTTGACAAACTCTACTACTACTAGCATGGGCTCTACTTCTACTATTTTTTAGGGTTCCGTAGCCAAATTGTAAAAATGGAACCCTTATAGTTTCGTCATGTCCGTCTGTCCGTCCGTATGTCTCAGTTGTTTTACTCGGAGACCACTAGCTTAATCTATACGAAATTTAGTAAATAGGTGTATATTATGAACCGGACAACCATTTTGTTATGAAATCTTAAAATATATGAGAATTATGGGTAGTAGTCCATACATATAATTGGGTGTTGAAAAAATATTTTTTTTATAAGGCTGTCTGTGTAATGTTTGGCGGTGACTGGGTTTTCTCTAAAAAAAGTCACAAATGGACGCAAATAAGCAATACCATGTCAACCCACACGAATGTCATTTCAAGAAAAACGCGTTTGAAAATTTTGAACAACTTGCTTTAAATGATTTTTTTATACATTAGTCAAGTTTTTGAGATGCAAATTCAAGATGTATGAAAGTTATTTTACTCATTTTCACATAAAATAAGCATACAAACTGCATATTTCGTATATAAAATAACCCAAAACGATGATTAAAAAATGGCTTTTTAGAAGTTTTAAAGCTTAAAACCCTACAAATATGAAAGAAAAATGTTCTTCAGCCATTTACCAAAACTTCTGCATATACAACTCAGTATTTTCAATGTTGTGGGTTGACATGGTATTGCTTATTTGCGTCCAAATGCTCGTGTCACTGCCGCGTGCTGGGGTCGCAGCGACGGCAGCCTCTCCAGCGCGTCGCTGGTGCGGCGCTGCGCGGAGCTGGAGCGGCTGGTGGCGGGCAGCGGGCGGCTGGCGTGGCGCGGCGAGCGCGTGCCGCCCTGCGCGCTGCGCAGCCTCAGCCGCGACGCGGACAGCGCGCGCAAGCTGCTCGTCGGCGTCGCGCGCTCCGTCGCCAAGGGGTATCTACCTTAGAAATGCCGCCAGAGATGAATTCAATTATTTGTTAATTAATAATGTCCCGTAACACACATCTATATCGCATTTCTATAGAATTCGTCTTGCATGTTTTTTGCTAATATCACATGTATTAGTCTAGGTAACGGTCTATATCTATGTCAAATTTTATTCCAATCGGGTCAGCTGTTTTGGCGTGATTAAGTATATAAACTTTCACATTTATTATATTAGTAGCACTACTAATATAATAAATTCAGTTAGCTCTAAAATAGTAACACTGAAAAATCTCATCCGATTCCGTGCCCTAGTATTTGCGTGATGTGTATACAAACATGTGTATATAAATGGTACCATTTTTAGATTTTTACTCTAAAAGTCATCTAATATTATCACTTGAACTGATCAATCAATCGATGACACAAATTTGAAATAAAACTTTGTTCTCATTGGCTTATAACATTTTCAGAGAACAGAAACCGACCCAGCAGGACTGGGAGAATCTTCTCAAGGACCTACTCCAGCTTCAGAGCACGTTATTCGGTTGCATCACGCCGGAGCAATGCTACGAGGTTATTGATAATTTTATTTTTATACTAACAATTGGTATCATTTCGTCTGCTGTGAATAATTTTATATTTGGCTGCAGAAAGAGATGAATCATTTTTGTATGCGTACAAATGAATAAAATTGAGGTGTCTTTGTAAATCCAAATTGACAGCTTTTCATTAAATTCATATGAAAATTTATAAGGTACTTGCTTAAAAAAATCTATTTTTAAAATATCTAAGGGTCTGTCTGTTTGTTGTGTTTAATCTCCTAAACGGCTGTATCTATTCTAAAGGGACTGGCTGATACCTGGTGTTATAAGGAGTGACTTAAGCTACTTTTATTATGGAAAAAGATTTAGGTTTCCGTGCGATAAAGAAAAATCTGTACATCATGTGAGCGGAGTAGCTGGCGCAGCTGGCGCAGCTAGTAAGGTAATAAGTTCCATAAAACACATCTACACCGAATTTCAATTGAATACGTCGTGCAGCATGTGTTTTTGATTATCCCACAGGAACTTAACATTTTTCCGTCAATTCCATCCCAATCTGTAGACCCTGTAGAGTGACTGAGTAACAAACATCTACACACACAAACTTACACATTTATAATATTAGTCTATCCCGCAGATCTACGCTTCGTCGCTGCTGGCGTCCGGCGAGCCGGCCAGCATCCGCCTCGCCAGCGACGTGCTGACCGTGTCGCCCGCGCGCGCGCCGCTCGCCGAGCCGCCGCGCGTGCGCTACGACCGCAGCGTCAAGCTCGTGTACAACGCCGCCTTCGACTACTTCAACTCCGCGTCCAGCCTCGTCGACCCGGACCTGGAGTTGGCCAAGTGAGTTGCTTCGAACATTGTTATATTTTTATACGGTCTCGGTAGGCAGGCTGCCTTTAGCCTCGACGGTTGTGGGGTTCTATTAACTTTCTGGGCGTCTGTCCTTGTGGGTCTCCCCACCGCGCCTCGGCGAGCACGCTAAGCTATCGGTCCCGGTTGTTATCATAACATCTGATAATAATCGTTAACTCTTGATAGGTAATTTGCTCTTCTCCAATGATCTCCTGGTTCTGCCAAAGTTCTTACTTAATTTTAGTGTCCACTTTCATAAAGAACCCTCTTCATAATTATATTTATGTCGCATCATGCTCAGAACTTAACGGGCAAAATCACATGGTTTCTGTTTATTGTTTGATTAGAAATAGTAAATTATATATTTTGCATTAACTTTTTTACGCGTAGATGCTGTCTGTTACTGATTGAAGATGGTCATAAGGATATAGAAGAAATGTTGGACCTCATAACGGCACTTCCTACATTAAAAGCTTTCAAATTAGATGTGCTGCCAATTCAGGGTAAGTTGTAGAACAAGTATAGTTTTGTATATATTGTTACAGAGAACCTTATCACCGGGTCATAAGGTTCAAAATAGCTTGCTACTCTCTCTGTTTATTTCGTTGACGCCGCGCGGGTTCTAGAAAGATGTAGTATAGCGCTCCGCGGACGGATCTTTCTCGAACCGTGTTCCGCGTTATATAAGCGGCCCGGCGCCGGCGTCGGCTAATTCATTCCGTTATGAGAAAGGAGCGAAGAAACTACAAGTCATATCAGTGAACAAGTGCGATAATTAGTGACCTCGGCTATTTTTTTGGACTGTGATTGACCTGTGATTTGTGAAGTTCTGTTGTGTAATCTAGATCTCAATAAAGTCTTATTTACAGCCATCATGTGTTTGTTTCCAAATTCGCGAAACCCAGTCCGTAACAAGTCAAGTCAATACTGTATATTGATACAGTATTGACCTGACTCAATATGACATTTATTTTAATTGTAAAGTTGTATAAATATTTTTGTTTCAGTTATTTTATTTAAAGACAAGATACGTTTAATAGAATATTGTCTGGAGATGAATCCAAATGCGTATCTGGCGAGTCACAAGCTGTTGAAACTTGCGAAGCTGCTGAGGGTCGCTGGCGATGATGAACAATTGAGGTAATGGATTCTTGACTTCAAGTTTTGGTTTCTTTCGTATTAACTTGCTTTGCAATGTATCGAATAATGACCATTCGTTGATTGTAGTGTTTATATAAATTTATCCCTTTTATATTACTTTTAGTGTGAAGTGGTAATTACAAAATGGCATTAATGGACCTCATTATTACACGCTGTCAAATGTAACTCGTTTCTTATGACTGTGTATCACCGACAGATATAGAGGATACCCTAGATGTTTTAAAATGAAGCGCCATCTGACAAATTGGCTGAAAACTAAATAACACCATCGTACGCATGGTGACGCATCATACTTCGAATTCAAGTGATCAATTTGTTATCCTTATTCCCACCGTCGCTGTGAACTCCTTCGGTGGGCGTGTCTAGCTGAGCGCTGCGCCGTGTCCGCAGGGAGGGGCAGGTGCTGTCGCTGGTGTGCGCGCGCGCGCTGGCGGCGGGCGCGGCGGGCGGCGGCGCGGCGGGCGCGGCGGCGCGGCGCCTGGCGGGCCTGCGCCACGCGGCCGCGGCGCCGCTGCTGGCGCGCGTGGCCACGGACGCGCACGCGCACGCCGACACGGCCGAGCGCGCGCGCCTGCTGGCCGCCGCCGCCGCGCACGTGCCGCCCGACCGGCTGCGCGCCGTGCTCGAGGCGAGGTGAGCACCATTCATATATATCATCACTTCTGTGTCACATTGGCAACGTAATCTGTGCTCATTTGAAACGACTGGAAGCCATTAACGTAAGACTTGAATTTACATATTGTATCAGGCTGATGTTCGCTGATTTGCATAAAACACCTGATAACTCTAAATGAGACTTAAATAAGACCTTCTAGATGACACAACAGAACTTCATAAATCACAGGTCAATCGTAATCAAAAAGAGTAACCGCGGTCGCTAATTAACGCATTTTTCACTTGTATCGCTTATAGTTTTTTCGCGCGTGGCTCAGAATCGAATGACTCAGTCGACTTGTTGGGCCGCTTAAGTAATACAGAACACGGCTTCGACAAAGTTTCGTCCACGGAACGTTATACGAAACTTTTCGAGAACACATCTTTCTACAACCTACGCCAACAAAGCAAAAAGGCAGATAGGATAGCAAGCGATTTTGAACCTTACAGCCTGGTGATAAGGTTCACCATAACAATATCCTTCATGTCTAACTACAATTTAAGTAAAATCGGCCCGAGCTCTAATTATTCCTTCCTTCTTAAACATTAATTTTTTTTTAAAGAATATTAGCAATGCTTTTTACAAGGCATTACTAATATTCCTATTGCCCTCCAAATAACCTCGAAGCTTGCGCTAGGAGTGGGTACGACAATAGCCAAAGAGGGTCAGGATCGAACCCTCGACTCTCGCGTTAACGGAGTGAAGTCGGCCCTTCTACCGTGGAGCTATTGAGGCTTCAATGAATTTCTAAAATCACCAGTGAATTATACTTTTCCTGAATTTTATGATTTGGAACGTAGTTTTATATATAATTTATTTTTTATTTTTGCATGAATACAGTTTTCATGCTGCAAATCTATTTTTTAGTATCTACATAGAAGTTTTTGTCTCCTTACAATATTTCCCTTAATTAAATTACCATACATACTTGGGTTTGCAAATCAACCATAAAAAATATTATAAAAATGTCTTATAAAAATATTAAATAATTTTAAAATACTTCCTTATACATTTTATGCTAATTTACTTGTTTTGATTTCAGATTGAAACTGGAATTGGAAAATTTCCAACAGATTGGCGAAACGGTAGCAGAAAACGCCCGTCTCGAAGCGCGGTGGCCATCTGAAGACGAATTTTCAGACGCTATTACCACGGTATGACTCACTACCCTGACAAAATCTAGCACAAATGGACCGGCTCGACCGGGAAAGTACAACACTCTCACAGAAAATCGGTCGGCTTAAAGTAACAGTATCAGTACTATTGCGTTTCGTGAGATGAGTGAAAGCGCCGGAAGTTCAATCTGTTCCCTTATTCTTTTTTCCTTCCGGTCCTTCGAGTCGGCAATTGCCGACTCGAATACTAAAATACTTGAACTATCACTTGATAGTTCAAGTATCGCGCTCGTTCCTAGATGGCAGTGACTGCTTACCATCAGGCGGACCATACGCTTGCATGACCGTCATGACTTAAAAATCAAAGATTTTTATTTTTATTTTATATTATTAATGGAATTTGCCTACGTTTTCAGCCAGTTATAGAGAAGAAGGATTTAGTTCCGCCCGCGGATACCGAGAACAATGTTCCCCTACTGAATTACTTAATGGACACATTCCAGACTAAATCAGCAGTGAGGTTAGTAACGACTTTTCAGTACATAACTATATATAACTATTTAACGACAAAAGAATGAGATGAATATATGTAACAAGATATAAAAATATTCACAAACACCGTTAAATAATAACACACCGCGCTGACTTCTTACTAAAAAGCTGTAATACGCAGCCGCATACATATATATATTTGTCAAATGTCGGTGTGTATATATATATATACACACACCGACATTTGCTCACTCGCTCTGACTGACTAAAGCATGGCGCAAAGAGGAGAAACCGATAATATAAAATAGTATCTATATTTCTGTCTCATTCTTCGTACACATTTTTGTATTTTTGTCTCTTACACGTCGTTTTTTCCGTTGCACGATTTCAAATCACAACGATTTTAGAACGAAGTTATCGTGATCACTTTACTTTTTCACACGCTTAGAAGTCTAAAACTCTAAACAATCTCATTCATTATATACCTATTGCATCGTCCGAAGGCTAACCGAAACTGTTCTATGTATTACATTGGTACAATATTACAATCGCTTGAACCAAACGTGATGATAACTTCCAGCAGCGGCAAAGCACCGCCGCCGGACACGACGGAGAGGACGATACACTGCCAGGAGTTCTACCACTCGCTGTACCCGCAGCACGACGCGTCGAGCGCGCACTACCGCTACGACCGCTTCTCCTTGCCCGACGACCTGGACGCGGCCCCCGCCAGCGCGCAGTCCATGATCAAGTGGTTCTACATACAGGACCTGCTCATGAATGTGAACAACCCCGAGCTGGAGAATGAATGTATGAAACTTGAAATCCTACTTTTATTATATATATATATATATATATATATATATATATATTTTTTAGTACCTACTAAATATATAGTTTTATATATAAAATTTTATCAATGTAATGTTTGAGAATTGGCTATTATCTAAGTGATGATGATGGTAAAAAAATAGAGGTGCCATTTTTTATTAAATTTTTTACTTTATTTTTTTGTGACGTAGCATTAAAAAAATAGCTACAACCCTACCCTACCGTATTTTCTAAATTCTATTTTACCTACCCTAACCCTATTTTTGAAAAGCAATATTAGTAATTTAACAATTTTCAGCGTAGTCACATTTGTTCACAATTAGACTCAATTAGGGGGCGCTGCTATCGGGTCCAAGATATGTTGTCAATGCAGGACAACGCCTGCCGGGCCCGCTAGGAAATAAATAAATAAACGGTACACACTCAACGGCCTCCATTAGGATAGTGACATCCTGTGTCGGGGGTCCGGAAAAATACAGAAGGACAAGGTCTAACACATCCAGACCGGAACACATGCCCGGAAGGTCAATACAAACATCTGGCCCGAACGGGAATCGAACCCGTGGTCTATGGCTCTTAAGGCAGGTTCGCTACCTATTAATTAATTTCGGACATGTTGCCCGTCTGTCTGTTAACTGAGTGATGTGTAACTGCAGTGGTGCTGAGGTACGCGCAGGAGGTGATCCACAAGGACTCCGCGCTGGGCGTGGCGTGCCTGCTGCGCGGCGGGCGCGAGCAGTGGCGCGCGGGCGCGGCCTCGCCGGCCTCGCAGGCCTCGCACGCCGCCGTGAGCGCCGTGCTGTACGCCACGCTCATCGCCTGCAACATGCCCGCCCTCAGGGACCTCGTCTACCTCGCCGAGCCGAAACAGGTACTACACTATATTATCAATTTATCACGGCTTTTTAACCGACTTCAAAAAAGGAGAATTTCTGTGTTTTATTTTCCTTTGTTACCTCATAACTATCATCTGGGTGAACCGATTTTGCTAATAATTCTTAAATTTGTATTAAGTAATAAGTACTATCATTCGTAACTAAAATGTAAAAAATAAAATAATTTGTAGAAAAAATGCATTCCAACTTCAGAACTAAAAAGAAAAAATACATCAAAAAACCAACTCGGTGCCATAATATGTGACGATTTTTAACTTAGCACCGACTTTTGTTATAATATTTATAGTATGTTTAATATTTATTTTTTCTTTTTACTCTACATACAGCTAATAATAATAAATCAAAGAAATGCTTATGAAACTTTTAATTTCTTTGATTTCTAGTTGGCCTGTATTACACTGAAAGAAAAAGACATTTCACAAGACCAGGAGGATATAATACGTGAGTGTATCGAAAAACTCAGCGGCATGAGCGAGGTGGACAACATCCGGAAGCTGGGGGTGACCGTCAACGGGCTCTTGTTCAACGCGGACCGCGACTACAGGAAGGAAATTATATACCGCCTCGCCAAGTAAGTAGTATAATATACTACCTTCTGCCAGCGGCTTCTCCCCCTATATAACGATTTTAATACAAACTTTGTACAAAACACCCATTCCGTTGTCGCGCAGTAGTAGCGAACCTGCCTTAAGCGTCACAGGTCGCGGGTTCACAGTGTTTTTGGCATACAGGTATATTTTCCGATCTGAGTGTGATGGTCGTTGTCATTGTGAATGTTTCCGGACCCTCGACACAGAATATAACTATCCTAATGGGGGCGGTTGAGTGTGTAGCGTTTATTTTTTGTTTTTTTAAATTCCTTTTTATTATATTTCAAAGTGTAATATTGCATACTGTGTCATCCTGTAAATAGAAGAACATTTAGTTGTGTAACAGTAAGTCAATTAGTAATTTTTCAATAGCATTTTTTATTAATGTAACCGTTGTTGGTGATCCTTGAAATAAATAAATAAATATTAAATAAATAATGAAATACTTGCTAATGCTAGCGGCTTCGCCCGCATATAATTATAACGATTTTAATCCAAACTTTGCACAGAACGCCCATTTCACACCTTCAAAGGTAAATCATTTAGAAAATAAGAAAACAGGTATTTCTTCATGTTTAATTGTTCGCGGAATAACAAAGTTTCATGCGTGTACTTTCAAAAATGACGGACTTAAATACAAACTTGCAAATCCCTTTTCACCCCCTTAAGGGTTGAATTTCAAAAAATTCTTTCTTAGTGCTCGTTTTCGTTTTAAACATAACAATTGTAAAAGAATCAGCTTTCTAGGTCCAAGGGTTTAGGCTGGGCATGTATAAGTCAGGTTTTCTTTCTGTTATACATATGTGGATTTGAATATTAGCCCACGTAAGGGAATGTAGCCAAGCTACGTGAGCCAATTCCTTAGGCAAATTACGCCCCTCTTCGGCCCCCTTTGGTGACCACCCGTAGTATGTGCCAAGTCCCTACTAGTTTTCATGGAGTATTATAAATCATTTTTTGCTAACAGAAAGTTAAGAAAGAATAATAACTTGGCATAATTATATTTGTCTTCATTAATACGGCCCTTCCGTGACGAACTTAATTAATTAATAATAATATAATTGACTATTTTACACGACTTTATAAACTCTGTTCAAATATTCCTAGGTTTCCTTATCTAAATTCTATAGAAGAACATTCGGTATTTATTATTGTGATGACTTGAAATAAAAAATATATATTAATATATAGTTAATTTTAAAAAAGTCTTAGTAATTAAATATAAAATGAAAAATAAGTATGCCGAAACCCGGGATCGAACCAGGGACCTTTAGATCTTCAGTCTAACGCTCTCCCAACTGAGCTATTTCGGCTATGTAAATATTTGCGAAATTATCGACTAAGTTCAAAAGGAACTGTAATGTAATTGTGAAAATCTAATACCTTGGAGTGAATGTAATACCTTTAAACGAACAATTCTTGTATATAATAAATAAATAAATAATAATAAACGCTGCACACTCAACGGCCTCCATTAGGATATTCATATTCTGTCGGGGGTCCGGAAACATTCACAATGACAAGGACAAATACACCCAGACCGGAAAATATGCTTGCATGGTCAATACAAACATATTATGCTCCGAGCGGGAATCGAGCCCGCGACCTGTGGCGTTTAAGGCAGGTTCGCTACCGCTGCGCCGCAACGTCGTCAAATAATATATATATAATTGGGATCTCGGAAACGGCTCCATCGATTATCATGAAATTTGGTATGCAGCGGTTTTCGGGGGCGATAAATCGATCTAACTAGGATTTATTTTTAGAAAATGTGGTTTTATTCGTGTTTTCAGGCTGTTGTTGACACGCCATCTATTATCAACCAAATAAATTAAAAATGTCAAAACATGTAGAAAAATAATATGAATAAAAAATATTTAGGTAAGATTAAATAAGTGGATTAAGAAAGCTTTGTTTATATGTAAATATATAAAATATAAATATATAAAGATGAATAAAATATAATTTAGTGTAAAAATATACTTACCAGCTACGCCATCTGTTCGATAATATGTGTGCCCCGAGCGGGAATCGAACCCGCACCACGCAACAGCGACGTCCTAGTAATGTGTGATGTACGGTGTACGCGTGCGTAGATCGATCGAGGCGGAGCGCGCGCGGCTGGCGTGCTCGCTGGCGCTGAAGTACGGGCTGGACGCGGTGGAGGTGTGGCTGCAGCACGCGCTCGCGGCGCCGGCGCGCGTCGCCGCCGACACGCTGCCCGCCGCCGCCTACAGCGACGAGGGCGTCGACCGGTAATACCATCCGCATACAATCACTCACACACACATTTCTTTCCCAACGTTCGATGGCTTTAATTAATACACAATTCACTACTAAAATTAATCTATTTTTATTTAGCAAAAAAAAAAAAATACAAATCAAAAAATACTCTCATTTCTAACGTAATATTTTTTATACGACATTTGCCATCACTTTATTTTAAGGTGGCCAGCAATTTTCTTTATAAGTGGTCAGTAGCTTTACCCAAACTAATAATGTTTATATAAAAAATTAAATTAATAAAAATAAAACTGAACAGCTTATCAAATATTATCGTTCTAACCCAATGTATTTAACACGTTCTATAACTGTAGTCACATAACACTTCGCCATGCAAGGCTTATATTATATTCCTATATTGTTAGAATATTTAAGTATTGTTTTATGACAGCATCCGCGACGTCCTGTGGCCGACGATCCGCGGCAACGCCTACGCGGCGCTGATCAACTTCTTCACGATCCTCAAGGGCATCGACGAGAAGACGCAGATGTACGGGCTGCCCGTCACCGAGCATATTAAGATATTGAAGAAGGCCAAAGCCGTTTCACAGGGTACGATTATTTACGATACTTTACGATTTCGAGATATGTATTTTATTTATTTAAAATTGAATATTACACTAGTAAGTATAAGTAGCCAGCCTCAATCAATATTATTCAATTTAGTAACAGTTTAACTTCTTTAGGATTAGTAAGTAAACAAACTTACGGCCTTAGGTGGTATCTCACAGAATTCAAATTCAAATATTTTATTCAACGTAAAAAGCATATAACTTCTTTATTGGCATATTGGAACTTGCTTATTGGCAGTTCTAATAAGCTATCTGAAATTTTGTTAAAAATGCGAATACCTAGCCCCTTAAAAGAATTACTGACTTTACGCAGACGAATGCTAGCATTACAAAGTTTATTTTTGTTTCTAGTGTTAATTGAATGTACATCGCTATTTTTGCTAAAAGACTTTAAATTATTCCTAATATATAAGAGGTTAGAATAAATAAATTGTGACACCACAGTCATTATACATATATCCTTAAAAACATCTCTTAGAGAGGCTCCCGCTTCTAAATTATAAATTGCCCGAATTACCCTTTTTTTTAAAGAATAAAAATAGTATTAATGTCAGCCGCCTTTATCTTTATTTAACATTTAAATATATATATTTTTTTTAATTTAATAGTATTGTCAGCAAACAATACTATTTCTTGGGCACCTTCCACAAAGTATGATAAATCGTTAATGTAAACAAGAAACAGAAAAGGGCCGAGAATAGAGCCCTGTGGGACTCCCATATATACATTTATACCAGGAGATCTCTTTTTACATCGACCTTCATAACTTTATGTTGCAAATAAGAAGATCGAGCGCAGTGTCACGTATACCGTAGTGCTTTTTCCAATTTTCTAACTAACATATCGTGCTGTACGCAGTCAAAAGTCTTAGATAAATCACAAGAAACAACAAGTGCATCCCATGGCTCCTCCCAGAGATACAACAAATAAAATTATAAAATTGAATAAACGCTACATACTCAACGGCCAACATAGTGATATTCTGTTTCGGGCGTTCGGAACAACTGGTCTTTTGAAAAATCAATCCGTTGTCATACGTTGAATTTAGTTTTTTCAACCATCACTTATATGTATGGCCTTTTCATATATTTTAGGATACCACCACAAAATTGTGTAGCAGTTTATAGAAGACACCTATTTACTGAATTGTGTATATAGAGCCAATAGTCTCCGAGTAAAATGACTGTGACATACATGACGAAATAATAAGGGTTTCGTTTTTGCCATTTAGCTCCGGAAGCCTAAAAAGTAGATCTCAAGTTATTGTCTTTGATAAGACCGGAGCACGTTGTGTCGCGTTTGCAGAGCTGGACTACAAGTTGCTGCTGGAGGCGCCGCCGGCGGAGCGGCTGCGCGCGCACGTGCTGCGCGTGGCGCGGCCCGACAACGTGCGCCTGCTCGTCAAGCTGCTGCGCTCGCTGCCGCCCGCCTTCCGCCTGCCGCTCTCCGCCACGGCGCTCTACACCGCGTGGCTCACGTCGTACTTCTTCAGCGTACGTGTTCGCTCTACGTCACTAAGCTAGCGAGCGAGCGCGGCGCGCGCACGTGCTGCGCGTGGCGCGGCCCGACAACGTGCGCCTGCTCGTCAAGCTGCTGCGCTCGCTGCCGCCCGCCTTCCGCCTGCCGCTCTCCGCCACGGCGCTCTACACCGCGTGGCTCACGTCGTACTTCTTCAGCGTACGTGTTCGCTCTACGTCACTAAGCTAGCGAGCGAGCGCGGCGCGCGCACGTGCTGCGCGTGGCGCGGCCCGACAACGTGCGCCTGCTCGTCAAGCTGCTGCGCTCGCTGCCGCCCGCCTTCCGCCTGCCGCTCTCCGCCACGGCGCTCTACACCGCGTGGCTCACGTCGTACTTCTTCAGCGTACGTGTTCGCTCTACATGGCCACAGTAATGCCAAAGACTACTGCTTGGCGGTAGGATATTTGACACTGCGGTGGTACCTACCTAGCCGGCCTCTCGCAACAAAAGACATACCTAGCTACAGTGATGTTGCCCACGCTCATAGGCTATGACAACCGCTTACTATCAGGTGGGCCTTATGCTTATTTGCCTACTTAGTAACATAAAAAAAACAAATTTCCCAACAAACTCCCATGAATTTGTTGGTAATATATTTGGAATATTATTTATAATGTTTGAAAAAATTGTTGAATCGAAAACTTATTGTTGTTTTTAAGTCGATAAAGATGTTATGTAAATTATTATTATTATTATTATGTGAAGGTGGGCGGTCCGAGCAGCACCAAGAGGTGGATGCAGCAGTGGCGGCAGTGCGCCAGCTACTTCAACAAGCTGCCCAAGGAGGAGCTGCTCAAGTTCGTCGCCGCCACATGCTTCTCCAAGGAAGCCATTATGCGGTGAGAAACTCTACATCACTTCACGTTGCTTTCAATAGTTTTGTATTTATGAGTAATATCTAGTTAGGCGGTCAAATATAGACTTATTTACTTATGTAGCGACATCTATATGGATCACAAAGCAACACGACGTAATGTGATAGAAAGGCAAGATTTTCACAATCCCGTATCAAGCTACAGGGACACCTACATGGCATAGCACGCATATTGACGAACTAAATAGTTAAAAACCTGAATCGCGCTATCAAAGCGTTTTTCGCTAGTAAAGTATATATATAAAACTTCCCAACTTAAGTTTGGCAATTTCACACGCCTGGTCGGAGGATCCTTCCATTCGTGTTGGAGGGACATTCACAATTATATATAATAATATTTACCCCGGTTTAAGTTTTAGTAAATAATAAAATTATTACACTTTTGTTTGCAGTGTGCCGTCAGGAACACGGGTCCTCATGATATTGCAAGCCGTGGAATACTGTCAGCAGGAACAAGAAACTGAGTTTAAATCTAGCAAGAAGTATGTTTCACATTAATCATTGTATTAAATAAGTTAAGTAGTAGTATTTATAAAAGATTTTTTCTATTTATTAATTTTTATGTATTAAAATTTATAATTAATCTATATACTATTTTGTATTTTTTGTTCAAATCAAATCAAATCAAATATTTTTATTCAACATAAAAAGCATTACACTTATTTGTTGAAAGTCAGATTCTACCACCGGCTCCAAAATTAAACCTCTACCTGAGAAGAACCGGCGAAACAAACTCAGGGGTTTTATCTTTTTTTTATGTATTTTTTTTAAACTGATATTAGTTTACATATTATAATCACTGAAAAGCCTGGAGTGACTGTCTCATTCCCAAGGCGTGGTGTCCTCAAGGTATTCACCAATTTTATAATAACCTTTACCACACAAACGTTCTTTGATCTTTTTTTTAAATTTATTTATAGAAAGTTTCTGAACGCTTAGGATCCCATCCTATTGTAAAAACGTATACAGTTACCTTTAAAAGAGTTACTAATTTTATGCAGTCTAGTAACTGGCATTGTTAATTTATGTTTGTTCCATGTTTCTAAGTATATTTTTCTTCGTCAGCGAGCAGACGTGGGCGCAAGTTGGCCAGGAGCTGAGCCGCTGGGCGCGCTTCCTGGAGAACTTCCACTCGGGCAGCGTGCAGGCCATCATCGAGGCCAGTGAGGCTCCACGGGACCCGATCTGGATGTCAGTTCAACAACTACGAACTATATAGTTTAAATCGCTTCAATTTAATTTAAAGTGTTATACGTTCATTCTCCCTCTACTAAACACCAGTGTATTATATATAAAACTGAATAAGGTCTAATGTTCCATTTACTAGAGGAAATTAGTAATTATTTTATAATCCCCAGGTTGCTGGAGATGAGCCACGGCAGCGCGGAGGGCGAGGGCGGCGGGGGCGACGGGGGCGAGGGGCCCGACGGGGGCGTGGCGGGGGCGGTGGGCGTGCTGAGCGGCGCGGCGCTGCGGGGCGTGGTGCGCGCCGGCGCGCTGGGCTCGCTGCTGCACTGCCTGCACGTGCCGGCCGACGCGCCGGAGCTGCTGCGCGTCGCGCTGCGGCGGCACGTGCACACGCTCGAGTCAGTACGCGCGGGCACTAGAGCACTAGAGCACTAGGGCACTAGAGCACACGATATAGTATAGCCCCACCATTACGCCTAATGTAGTAATTTCATTGTTCAGTCATGTAGGCCGTGACCATTCAGGTGGCCCGGCCGAGTTATGGATTTTTGGCACCTTTATGACTTTTTGCTCGTTTTTCTGACTTCATTCTAGATAAGTTCATAAAAGTTAATACGCAGAAATATTTTTCATCGAATCGATAATTAAAATGTTGGTTTTAAATTCGGTAAAATTATGTTGCTTCGCATGCTTCTATGAATATTTAACACGATATCAAATTTATTTAATATCATTAATCATTTTAATTTTTGTACTTATATTTACAATATCATCATCACGTTTCATCATTTTTCATTCTTTACAACCCCACCACTTTTTACTCATTTCAATTACTACAGTAAGCAATTTCCGTTATCTATATTACTGAGATTTTAAATTAAAACTTATATTGTTTTTTAAACAATTTATATCCATTGATTATCTTTGAGTAACAATAATTATAAAATTTTATTTATTTCAGTGACATGCAGACCTTAGTGAACCGTGTGACGCAATTCCACAAGGAAGGGGTCAAGTTCCCGGAGGAGTTTCTCGAGGAAGTTTTGGACAAGGCGGCGGAGTATGGACTGCCGCCTCACAAGCAGCTCGGCCTGCTGTCCCTCACGCAGCGGTCCCGGGTTCGAGACGGCGACGACCTGCTCAAGATTGCGCATTCCACTCTAGATTTGTTCAAGACCGAGTGGCCCGATGTGGAGTATGCGCAGGAGTTGACAGGTACCTATGACGTAACTCGATTTTTCAAGTGAATGTTGTTTTTATGTGACTAAGTTGGCAAACAAGCATACGATCTACTTTATAGACCATTTGTAAGTTTCACTCACGCGTTGCCAGCCTTGAGATATTGGTTCTTAAATCTACTTTTTCCGGTAATTATTTATTTATTTTGGACAATCAACAAAACATACACAAAAAAGTACAAATACACATTTAAGGTAGATTAGAGGTAAGTGTTGTCTTACTTATCGGTTGCCACGACATGCTAATAATGAAGACTTATTTTACAAAAAAAAGTATACATAAATCAAAATAAATTAATACAGGTACAAATAGAACTAAAAATAAAAAGCAAAACAATGCTTCTAAATATCAAACATTAGTGAACACATAATAAAAAATTAATCATGAGCCTAAAAAAGAGAGACAAATACAGAAAACAGAAACAGAACCATCAGGCGGACCGTATGCTTGAAAAAGCAAAACATGCTCTGGTGATAATAAGTACTGTTATATATGTGTATAAAAAAAATTATACAAGCTACAGTGTCGTTTAAACCGAAACACAGTACTGCCAAAGACACTACTGCTTTGCAGTATAATATCTGACACTGCGGTGCTGCCTACCTAGTGGACCACCAGTTACACCAGTGTTGCTAGATTTTTGTGAGATATTACATCCATACTCTATTAGAGAGTGTAATACCAATAGACTAAATAAGCAGGCAAAAACTAGTAATCTATAATAATATAATTTGTCTTGTAGAGGAGAGCCTGCTGACGGCGGCGGGGCGGCGCGCCGCCTTCGACGTGCTGGTGGAGCGCTGCGACAGCTGGCAGCGGAAGAAGGCGCTCGTCGACGTGCTGGCGTGCTGGCCGCACACGCAGTGGTAACACGCACACACACACACACAGCCATCACAACATATCACCTGTCCTATGAAACATATATGAACAAATCAACAACTTTACAGGAATGCTTTAAAGTTAAAATCGTTCAAATCTTTTTCAATATTTTTTGTCATGACGGTTGGCAAACAAGCATACAGTCCGCCTGATGGTAAGTCAATGCAACCTATGAACGCGCGCGATACTTGAAGTATCACTAGCGCGTTGCCAACCCAAGGTACAGGAGGGACGGAATGAGAAGGGAAAAAAAGGAATTGAAAAGAGGGAATGGGAAGTTGGGCCTCCGACGCTCTCACTCATCGCACGAAACGCAACAGTACGTAATGAATGATACTATTACTTGTTTTGTGAGGCGGTTCGCATTCTTTTTCTCTTTGCTGAGAGCATGACTCCGAAATATATACTGATAAAAATAGAACGCACTCTAATTAGTTTAAGTTTTATCCGCTTACTTCTGTGGCGCTAGGTGTGTAATATAAACTGCAATATCATTACGTGTTGTTTTGTTAATAGTACAAGTTTTACAAAACAATAAAACTTGTATTATTTAGCAGAGACGATGCACAGCATCTGTGAGAGTGCGTCATACTTCCCTTTCGAGTTCTAGCCAATCACAGCGACTTTCGTTTCTTTCTGTCCAATGAGCTTCGACCAATGAGCGCAGAGTAATGTCACGTGGTCACAGGTGTCAACTTAGGGAGGGCTCGAACCGTTATTCTTCATAGAGTCTCTCACCAGGAGGTTTTATTAGGATGCTGTGCATCGTCTCAGCAAATAATACAAGTTTTATTGTTTTGTAAAACTTGTACTATTATTCGGCATGTGACGATGCACAGCATCTGTGAGAGAAGTGTTTATTAGCTGCCTGGTGACCACGAACCGACGCTATGTGATATTATTAAAAGAGGAATAGTAAGGGTCTGTAACAGAGAATAATAGTATTATATTATAATCATTACTGAAAAACCAATGATTGATATTCAAATTGAACAATAAGAAAATCCCCTAGATTATAAATATGTAAAAAACAAAGTCACACTGGTTTCAAATTAACTGAAAGGCCTTTCATGTGAAGGCCCTGATTTACCTTCACTCTGTTGCTAGCAAAATTATACATACTACCTGGAGCAGCGGATATGCCGGCTGCTCTTAAAATTTATTTTAACTGATTGCCAATAGCAATTCGTTAAGCTGAGTTATTGGATCCCTTAATCGTAACAAATAAAGCGTTACAGCAATTAGTAGTAAGCCTTTCACTACATAAATCAATTAATTTTCGCAACCAAAGTAAAGGTTATTATAATCTACAATGATGTTATAAACGATAATCGCCTTCATCTATGTAAAGATCAGGTGAAATACTTAAAAGTTAAATTACGTACTTGACGCTAGAAGAAGTATACAAGCTGACCTTCGTGATCCTTCGAGCATCAGCTTCTTTGACTGGAAAGCTATCTTGCAACCAGGCAACCAGTTGATTTGGATCCTAAAATGTAGGTTTCCCTGCTTTTGGTACCATATGGGTGCTTAAAATTACAATAATGCACCATTTAAATCAAATATTCCAAGCTGGTACTTCTTAACGTGGACTTCTCTCCATCTAGAGATGAGCATTGCTTTCTCAGCTTCTTACCACTCGTTGGCAAAATCGTTCCAGCCCCAATTATCCATACACAGTAGGCTCTGTAGTGGAAAAGTCCACGCCAGATGAATCCGCCACTTTCGGCTAAATGCGTTGAACATATTTCTCAACGCCTCAGCTTCTTTGCTCGCAAAGACGTCTATCTGAGGAGTACAGAGTCGTTGGATAATTTACCTGGAAGCTGGATGCAGGAGGGGCCATTCTGCTGGAAGTTTCCATAGAAATAAATTGTACGCATTGATGTCGAGTATCCCAGGGAGGCACTCCGCTGTTATTAAGATGTCCCATGCATCTAGACGGGCTTGAAGTTAGTAGGTCAAGTGCACCTCTCAACTTACACTGTTCACCGTGTTCCGCCCTATTTTTGCGCGTACAGCATGATAAGTACGATTGTAATAAAGCCAAGCAAGTCATCTGGAGTACCTGCCATTTGTATATTAAACTTCGAAAACGACGATGGCACTCCAAAATGCTCACGTGACTTAATTAGTATTTGCGAGTTGCTCGAAAACTTTCGCTTTTGCTTTAAATGCAGCTCTTACTGAAAGCAATTCTTTCTGGTTTCTGTGCAATTTCCTTTATTTCGGTGTCCAAACACCAGACTATCGTTCTAGACATTATCATTCCATCTAACTGGGCGCCCCAGCTAATGTCCGAAGCGTCCGTCGCTAGGAAAGCATGGTTGGTTTTGCGTGAATTGGTACCGAGCAGCATGTAGCTCCGCGGCACTAGACCATCTCTTAACAAGTTTAGTATGGCGGAGTCATTTTGTTGAAATGTCGAAGAAACATTTGCAAATTGTTATCCCAAGGATCTTACGGCTTCCGCAGCCCGAGGACTACTTGGGTTCTACCAACCAAGATATTCCAGGGATTTTACGGCTTCCGCAGCCTGAAGACTTTACTTGATTCTGCCAACATATATCACAAGAGTCTTACGGCTTCCGCAGCCTGAAGATTACTTGGCTCCTACCAACCGAGATGTTCCAAGGATCTTACGGCTTCCACAGCCTGAAGACTTTACCTGGAATCTGCTAACATATATAACAAGAGTCTTACGGCTTCCGCAGCCTGAAGATTACTTGGGTTCTACCAACCGAGATGTCCCAAGGATCTTACGGCTTCCACAGCCTGAAGACTTTACCTGGAATCTGCTAACATATATAACAAGAGTCTTACGGCTTCCGCAGCCCTGAAGATTACTTGGTTCTAATAACAGAGATGTTCCAAGGATCTTACGGCTTCCGCAGCCTGTAGACAACTTTGATTCTGTCAGCCAAGATGTTCAAAGGATCTTACGGCTTCCGCAGCCTGAAGACAGCTTGGATTCTGCCAACCAAGATGTTCCAAGGATCTTATGGCTTCCGCAGCCTGAAGACGACTTGGATTCTGTCAGCCAAGATGTTCCAAGTATCTTACGGCTTCCGCAGCCTAAAGACAGCTTGAATTCTGCCAACCAAGATGTTCCAAGAATCTTAAGCTTCCACGGCCTGAAGATTTTGCTTGGATTCTGCCCACATAGATGATGAGTCTTAAGACTTTCGCAACCGAAAGACTTAACTTGGATTAGTTCTGATAAATCAGAAGGGAGTCGTCCAAGTCTACGATACTAGAACTTTACCTTCCTTCGTCTGCCGAGTCTCCGCGACGCAGCATGAAACAGGTGTGGTGCTGATGCCGGAAAGGCACGTCATCTCGAATAATCGATCTTGATAGCCGATTCTTAAGAAGAAGCAATGTGACCTGGTTGTTTTTCTGGCCGGACTATGCCTTGTTCTATCAGATCTTTGACTATTCAAGTAGTTCTTGTTGACGGCTTGGTGGCATACTAATCCATTGGAAGGTGGCTAAAGACAGATCTATCTTCGCACCCAATCTAATGTATGAAGAAAGCGAGGAGTCTGGAAGGGACACAATTATTAATTTGATAGGCTTTGGCATCCTCAACTGAATCAATCGTTTCAGGTTGAATATAGGTCCGTCTCTTTTCGTGGTTCTTTTTGCTTCCGAAACATTGAAGATAAAAACCTGGAGGATAGATTTTGTCGATCCACTACCTCCATCATTCGTTGGCGGAGTAATAATTCGATCTGCTTTGACATTATAGATGAGTGGTTTCGAACCGGCGTAGACCCCTTTGTCATGGGTAGACAAGTAGTGGTCCTGAGGTAAATGGGAGACGCATTCCCGTGATAATTCCGAGAAGGGCCTTCGGAGCCCAAAGCGTCTGCCACTGCCTCCGATACGCTCGGAGACAGCCCCAGTAAAACTCCCGTTCTGAAGTCGGGGAGTCATTGAGCGCTTTCGAACCAGCGAAGTCCTTGGTGATGGGTAGACAAGTAGTGGTCGGGAGGTAAATGACAAGACGCATTCCCGGTTCCGAGAAGAGTCTGCGGAGCCCGAGCCATCTGCCACTGCCTCCGATACGCTCGGGAGGCAGCCCCCTCGCACTTTGCACTCGACTCTGAGTCATTTGTCTAGCTGTCTTTTAACTGGCTGAGCTTCCATTCTGTAAGACCTTCTGTATTCTATAGATCGTTTAAAGAAGCTTTGCGTTATATTTCTATTCTTGTTGGGCAGCTCACCATCATGCGCTCGAATGGCTCGAATGGCTTGCCGATACTGAAAAACCACTTACTTGGATTATTAAAATCTTATTCGTCTGGACTGATTCTTTTTCCAGGTTGAACCAACCCACTTATCTATGTCGCCTGTATTTTGTATATATGCTTGAAGAAGAGCCTCACTAAACAAGCATCTTGAACTCTGCTGTATCTTACGCAGACCCTCTTGCAAATTCTTATAATGTATCTCGTTGCGATCGCGACGGTTTACTACATATTCAGCTCGCTTTCCGCAAACAAACTGTATTATTTCTTAATTCGTTTTGTGAAATTTTGAGTCTCGTTTAAATTTAGCTGAAATTTCATCAAAACACTTGTGGCCGATAACACTATCTGGCAATGCCGTCCCGTCCACTAATTGCTGTAAATTTCGACTAAGTAACATTCTGTCAAAAATAGGTATTAAATATAGCAACAATTATTCTCACCGAATTAGCCACATAATCTTACCCCTTAATAAATTGCCCGAGCTCTTCATTAAATGTTTTGTTCAAAGAATCCTGGCAATGTGTTATGCATCTTTAGGGCATAAGTGTACCGAACAACCTTCCAGCTCGGATCGTGAAAACATTGAAATGTTTCAAGCAGTGCCCACGGCCGAGGTTTGAATGTGGAAAGGTCGGAACTGCGGTACCTAATATACGTAAGGTTGAACGCGGCGGCTCCAATGCACAGTCGGGGATACGCGGCGGCATGTTTAACGTTAAGCTCAATGATTGAGAACTAGGATTCGGCACCGGCTTCCCGCCGGCCCCGGACTCTCCTGGTGGCAGCGAATGCGCCCCAGGTAATTGCAGACAATAAATCGTTACAATAAGTTAACAACAAATTCGTTAAAATAATCACTCGATTAGTTAAATTTATATATCAGACTTACCGCGTTTGCCGTTTTACTTAAGGTGCCGAGCATTCTAAATTACTCAAATTTATACTCGCTTGATACCGGAGGTAGATTACCAATACCTGAAGGCTCCGACAATCCTTCAACATGGCTTCCCTCCATGTTAACGGAATAATTTACTCCATTGCAAACACTTATAATCTGAAATTATTACTTAAAACTTTTTCAACATCTTAAATTTAAGTATTTCACTTCACTTCACTTTTACTTAAATTTGTGATGTTGTTCACTCGAGAAGTAACGACGCTATGAAGAATAACGGTTCGAGCCCTCCCTAAGTTGACACCTGTGACCACGTGACATTACTCTGCGCTCATTGGTCGAAAGCTCATTGGACGAAAGAAACGAAAGTCGCTGTGATTGGCTAGAACTCGAAAGGGAAGTATGACGCACTCTCACAGATGCTGTGCATCGTCACATGCCGAATAATAAACAGTTTTTATAAATAAAAACATACTTAATACTAAATTACCAATTTATTATTTACTAAAATCCAAACATACAAAACATATTTAAAGGCGTCGGGATGTGACGACCCCATCGCCCGCTGTTGGGATAACCTCTGTCACAGCAGAGATTATTCCACCAGTGCAATCAGTCACACTGGTGGTAGGTCTTTTGTTGCAAGAGGCCGGCTAGGTAGGTACCACCGCAGTGTCCAATATTCTGCCGCCAAATAGTAGTGTTTAGGCACTACTGTGTTCCGGTTTGAAGGGCATTGTACGTTAGTGAAATTACTGGGCGAACGAGATTTAAGAACTAATATCTCGAGGTTGGCAACGCGTGAGTGGCACCTACTAATGGTGCTGCAAGCTCTCATAGGCTGCGGCAGCCACTTACCATCAGCTGGGCCGTATGCTTGTTTGCCAACTTCTAACATAAAAATAAATATATATATATATATATATATAATATACAAATCAAACATACACAAATTATTGCATTTGGTACTAAAACTAAACATAAAAGTAAAATTTTAAGTGCTTCATTGTAATTCAATCTGTATAAAGTGGCGTATATAATAGTTATCCAGACATGATACTAGATCATTTTCCAAATGAAATATATAGATTATGTATAATAATTTCGTAGCGATGATCGCAGCCTCCACTGCGACTACCTGCTCCGCCTGCTGTCGCGCCCCTCCGAGTTGAAGGAGAGTCTGGTGCTTATCAAACTGTTGCTAAGGCGGCCCGTTCTGGCGGATGAGGTAACAATTTCTAGATTAAATATTCCTTAATATAAATTCTAGTTCAGACCTGGACATACCCAACCAAAATCATAGGTCCTTTATTTAATTTCCCACTATCATTTCGCTTCCTAATCCATGTCACCCTTTGCCACCTCATAATTAATGTCATACAACGCGTGGTTTACCGCGAAAAAGCTTTAGCTTTTCTATCAACACTTTCCGATAAAAAATTTTGTCGGCTCCACGTCGTCGTCTCTTACGCCGAACAGCCATAAGCAACCGGTTTAAAAATATAGTAAAGCCAAAACCAACTTGGATGACATTTTATTTTTTTCAAACTTGACCGATTAACATAGTCTTTATTTTTATATAATAATTTTCCACAGGAAATGAAATGGTTGGCTGAGAACGCAAGTGGTGATGCAGCTATAAACACTATTTGGATATTATTACTCAACAAGTGTGAGAGTTCGGATGAGCTCATCCGGAACCTAGTCCTACAGCACAAAGTACGTATATATATTATTAGCGTATATAAAATACTAGCTCCTGCCAGCGGCCTAGACCTCGTGAATAACGTTTTTAATACAAACACTGAACATCTCCCCACCACCCTCCCATTTTACAAACCTTAAATGTCATATTTATTTATATCAAATCAACAGCCTAAAACATAAGTTTCAAGCTTCTCCCCATTTCAACCCCTTACTACCCTTTTTCACATTAAAAATTGCCTTTGACGTTTCTCAAGTTCTAGACTATCTGAGTACCAAATTTCATTTCAATTGGTTCAGTATTTTTGCCGTGAAAGTGCGACAGACCGAGACACTGAGTTACTTTTATTTTTAATATTAAATAGTAAGGACTACTCACGGAGCAATATACAGAAGCTTCATATGTTGCTAAAATGTCATCACACTAATGTATGTGGTTGGTAAGTTCTGAGTGACAAGAGACCAGTTCTAGAATTGAAGAGGAAAACCTTATTCCGTCTTCTCCTCTTACTATTAGTTGAGTGTGTAGCGTTTATTATTATTATTATTATTATTAATGTTAGTCGTTGCTCGACCGGGGAAGTACTCCCACAGAACATCGCCGTAAAGTAACAGAGTACTTCTACGATTCGTACTATGAGTGGGAGCGCCGGAGGCCCAATCTCCCTCCCCTTCTGTTCTCTTCCCTCCTCTCCCTTGGCTTGGCAAAGCGCATGTGATACTTCAAGCATCGCGCGCGTTCATAGCGTATGTTTCTTTGCTAATCGTCACGAAATAAAAAAATCTATCACACTGGTGGTAGGTCTTTTATTGCAAGAGGCCGGCTAGGTAGGTACCACCGCAGTGTCCAATATTCTGTTGCCAAATAGTAGTGCTTAGGCACTACTGTGTTCCGGTTTGAAGGGCATTGTACGCTAGTGAAATTACTGGGCGAACGAGATTTAAGAACTAATATCTCGAGGTTGGCAACGCGCGAGTGGCACCTACTAATGGTGCTGCAAGCGCTCATAGGCTGTGGCAGCCACTTACCATCAGGTGGGCCGTATGCTTGTTTGCCAACTTCTAACATAAAAAAAAAAATCTATTTAAAAGATCGTGTTTATTCAACCTATATTAAGCTTATCACCTTGTTACAGGAATTCATACATAAAGAAGATATCGAAGATGATTTGATAAAAGAATTATTAGATCAAGGAATGTTTATTAAATTGGTGTCGACTCCCTTATATTCCTCTATTGTAAACTATATTATGAATATGGAAGCTTCGAATAATGAAACGGCCGTATATAATGTTAAATGGGCGACCGGAGAGCTCGTGAAGGCTAATTATTTGGCTGAAGCGGGACATTTGCACCTTCTAGCTGTCGGCACCCCGTCTGCACTTCGCGGATTTTCTCAGGCGGTGTTGTATTG
The DNA here is from genome assembly GCA_023373885.1 of Hestina assimilis. Taxonomy (NCBI): domain Eukaryota; kingdom Metazoa; phylum Arthropoda; class Insecta; order Lepidoptera; family Nymphalidae; genus Hestina; species Hestina assimilis. The sequence goes on along the minus strand of CM041740.1, from coordinate 2,661,312 downwards.
CAAAAATATGTTTAAATAAAATCAAGCATAATTTGATAGATGTATACGTAAGATGTAATGTGGAATTATGTATCGTATAATTATACTGCTATTAATTTATTAAATTATATTCCATGAAAGGTGTTTTATTCAGTCACACTAAATCTTAATGAATAAAAGTATTTTGTAATATTTTCATTTAAAATTTTATTCCATTTATTGGATCATATCATTATTTAAGAATTTTACGTAGCTTAGTATTAGGCTTGAATTTTAATTATCAAATGCATGCGTATTAATATTTAAAAACTTTGTAAAATCTAACTCCGATTGTTTAGCGGTTTCCTCTTCGTCTTACATTCCTGTATTCTAATACTGACTAATCTAGATGGTAAACCCAAGTGTCTTAGGACAAGCACGTAGTTTAAGACGTCCATCGTCTTGTCGTCAACTTCTCGCCAAGTCCTGCTATCTGCCTACCTTCTGCCTGCTAACACGAGTGGCTCTTGTCGGGAGTGTTATAAATTTACAACACATGTCGCGCCGGACGATCTGGCTACTTCGGGCTGTGGAATCCAGCTGACACGAAGCCAAAATATTATTCTCGGACAGTTTCCTTATTTGGTCACGTATTTACCTAACCAGACTGATAACGTGATAAAATATAAACGGCAAACAATGTGCAAAACGCAACTCGTACAGCAAGTGCGCTCAAGTATAAGATAACTATCTAAACAGGAAATATACTTTTAAGTTATGTTACGAAGCTTATGTTCACTTACTGAAACTATTTCGCCTTCGAATACTGTTCCGCTGCCTGCTCATTGCTCAGAGCAATTATTAGATAATGGCAATAAATTATTAAATCAAAGAATATAATCATAATGGCAACCTTCCATTGAGTTTGTCAATGTCAAATATATTTTTAATTTAAAAATTTTAGGTTATCTTAATTTTATCAAACAAATAATATTTACTAATTCTTTAATTGAGTGTTAGATTAATATAAACAAAATGCTTAGTGCAATAAGGAATAGTTTAAGAGTGTCAATAAGCCATGTAGTGCGTTCCTTTCAAACGTCTGCGCCTATAGCTACTGAAAAATTTGATCATAAGAGGATTCCCGCTGATGATGAGGGAGTTCAGGGAGAGAAAATTATAGATCTGGATTCAGTTTTAAAAGCGTATGAAAACATTTTATAATTTGTATTTAGGCATCTTTTTACTTAAAAATAAATGGCAATTTCTTTTTAGAAAACAAGGATTATTCCCTACAGCTGAATCAGACGATCTTCTATTTGATGGCACTCCATATAAAAAATTATCAATATGTAACGTCAGAGTAAGCCACAACAACACAATCTTCACTCTCACAGATGCTGACGGCAAAGTTAAAATGATAAGGTCTTGTGGAATAGAAGGGTTTAAAAATACTAAGAAGGGAACTAATATCGCTGCTCAAACAACTGCTATTAGTTTGGCATCAGTAAGTAATTATGTTTATTTGTATCATTACCATTTTATTGTGGTGCTTTTTTCTATTAGAAAATATCTTGTTGTATGTTAGGAAACAAAATTTATACTTATAAAATTAGGAACATTTTACCACATGTAACAATTGATTTCAAATTGAGCTCTTGCAAAACAAATAAATAACTAAAACTAATATCATTATTATTAGTATCATAACAACTGTCGTGGCCTGCCTTTTCTCACAATTCTTTGTCCAGCAAACTGGAAAAATATAACTTTAATGTTATTCTAATCTAATATTTTACTACGTTTTTTACTAGGAATTTCGGATGGTGAATACAAAAAATAATTAAGAAAACTAAGAATGCATTAAAACATTTAACAAATTTATAAATAAATAAAATTTCTTTTGTTTATTGTATTTTGCGATCTGATTTATTATAAAAATATTTTTTTCCTCAGAAAGCTGTTGATCGTGGAATCAGAACAATTAGAGTGAGAGTAAGAGGATTAGGTCCTGGAAGACTGGTAAGGCAATAGTTGTATTATAATTTAGGAGCTTATGATATATTATCTTTAATAAACTTTTCCCGTAATATATTGCTACATCTAAGTTATATTATAATATAACAATTTTTCAAAATGAGATATTTGAATTTAACTAGTAGTATTTTACTCTATGTGACATAAAATCTTGACTTGAATTATAAACAATTATTATATTATTTTGCAAGTACAATAATGAATGATGTCATTTATGTATAAAAAAAAATCTTTTTCAGTCAGCAGTAAAAGGCTTGCAAATGGGAGGCCTACAAATAATATCAGTGACTGACAACACGAGAGTGTCATGGAACCCACCCAGACCAAGAAAAGCCAGAAGATTATAATTTATTATAAAAATTATTTAATTAGTAATATAGTCTAAAATAAAATTTCATTTAAAATTTTTGTAATTTTATTTAACTTATGCAAGTAATATTATTATATAATGTAGCCTACAGTTACATTTAAAATCCATATTTAGATTGTGTTTGTCTCTTTGTCATTCTATTATTTGCCCATTGGTTCTGCAGCTCTGCTTCATTTGCTTTAGCCTGAAAATACATAGGTTAAATATAGGTCTTGTGTAATTAAAATAGTATGATTCTACTATATAATTCTTTACAATTATTAACTGGGATGTAATAAACAATAAGCGGCATTGAACACTTCAGTTTTTAAATTTGTCTGTTTATTAATATACTAGATATACTTTCAAATCTATAAGCTCAAAAGTTAGCCACTGTCCGCTTCACGCTTCATATACATTAACAAATATAACAACAAATATAGTCATTTATATTATTATTTATATATATAAATAATATATATATATATATAAATAAGACAAATAATAATTGATGCACCTGGTGAGCCAAATATGTTATTTGATGTTTCCTTCTCTGTTGACTTGTTGGCTCATTGCCACGTTTCTTGCTGACTGATTGCCGTTTACTGGTATCATCCATAAGTCCCTTAAGTAACATCTTTCTTGCTTCACTTAATACTTCCGCCTGGTTTATATCCACTATTTGTATCTCTTCTCTCCTACGCTTAGCACGTGTGCCACACAACTTCATAATCTTTATATGAAAACAAAAACAAAACAATGTATAATCAAAATTTAAGAGATTCTTAAAAATATTAAACTGAATGGTTGAAGAATTCCACTTTAGTCAACTCTGTTTCATAATAAAAAACATATATTAAAAGGTAACTCATTCAGGTATCAACTTGTAATGTGGGCATATTATTGTTATTATTCAATAATTTGGTGCTATGATAAATGATTGATGGTCACTCTAGCAAGGAGACAACAATGTTTTGATTCCTGTGCACGAGCAATATTTATCTTAGTATATCGTTTTGTTTGATACTATTTTTATGAGTTTCGAGTAAAACACTTAGATGCAAGTAATATACAAATACTTACAACTTCATCATTTAGTTCAACTTGATCATTTGGAGTTTCAATGTAATCCATACTTTCTGAAACTTCTTCAGTAACATTTTCCTCAATAGGAGTATTCAAATACTCTGCAGTAACACTTTGTTCATCATCTGCTTTTATTTCATTGTCAATTTTAGTTATTTTTGTGTTACTGACATTGTCAATTTCTTTCTTGAAATATGATTCTAAGGTTCTAGGTTTCTTTATAATTTTGATAGATTCTTTAGCATCCATTTGTATATCTTCAGGCAATGGCATATCTGTAGGTACTTCAACAGGTTTATTAATTGAGAAGAAATCATTCTGTATGTCTTCATTGTCACTGTCATCTGAGTACTCTGTGATTATTGCTTTTGTGTCTGGTGTCTTTGATGAGATGAGAGCTTTTTCTTAGCTGTGCTTGTATGTGGTTTCTGTTTTATTACATTTGGTATCAAAGATCTTGTTGTACCCATAAATGAATTTCTGGGTTGTGGTAGTATACTAAGAAGACCTGATTTTTTCTGTAATTATAAAAAAAAGTAATCATGTAGTTACTTTAAATTAGTCTTGGTAAAGTTTAATAATGTGTACCAACCTAAAAAACTTGAAATACTCACTCCATTAACAGCTTTCGTTTTAGAACTAGGGATTGTAACATCTACATCTTTGAACTGAAAATAAGATAAATATAATTTATAATATATGTATATCATATTTAAGTAAGTGAAAATAGATCCAAAATATACAAACATCACTTAGAGATGGTATTGTTATTTTAGATTTGGGTTTTGCATCAGCTAGTGTCTCTTTTTTATGCAGGAATTCATCATCTTCCTCTAACACAACTTTTTTCTTATTCGATGGCCGAGGAAGTTGGATAAAGAGACTCTGGTTCGTTTCAGATTCATGATCACCATTTAGTACCATCGGACCTGCTTCAACTAAATGTAATAGTATTAATTAAAAATCACATTTCATTTAAGATATCCAATAGTAAATTATATAAAACAATACTAATTTAATAGTTACCAGGTCCTTCTTTTATTTGTGGAAAATTATTTTCGTTCCCATCGTCTTCATATTCGCTTGAATCGCTATTGTCATAAGCGACTAAGGCCATTTTTCACCTATTTATATTTTCTCTTGATACAAAATTATTATTTAAGAAACTATTAACTCTGGTATAAAACAAAAGAACAGTAGAATCTAAAGATATATTATTAAATTGGACAAATTATTATACAAATACAAAATATGAAAATACAAGTCTCAAATCTCAATGTCATCAGCACAGAATGACAGAATCACAGATAGCAGATACAATTACGCAACACAGATGTCACTTGACCGAAACACAGAGTAAGGAAGATGTATGGACATATAGAGAATGAAGATGCCATTGAAGTATTATAACTTATAAGAACAATGATTCGATGGGTTTTTCCACATAAAATATTTTACGAAGAGACTTAGAAATGATAAACATAATGTCTCTTTCTGACTTTTGATGACTACTTGTAGAATAAACGAGATTGCAAAGGTTGCCAAGATTTGCGCTGGCTGCCTGCATCTACCCTAAATTAAGATCCCCCGGACCAAATGCTGGCTACGCCCATGCATTTATCAATATAAAACAACTTTATAAGATTCGTTTAGTCAAATCGATGTGTATCTTATCGATTTTCATTGTGTTTTTACAAGTTTCGACGGCCATTTCTCTTTCAATTTAGGCACCCATTACTTCTAAATAGGGCACATCCATATATTTTACTACTCTGAGTTCATGACTTGTCACCCGGTTAACTGAACTGTCAAGTGTCATTGAACAGTCCGTAACCGTCCGTCCAGAACCGTAAAAAACCATCGTCAATTTCCGAATCAACTGGAACTTGGAAAAATCATTCCTATTGGGGTACACAAGTATTTTGGATTTATCAAGTAAATTGTAAATACAGTAAGCTATAATCATTATGGCAGTGTAATAACTTTCATCAAAATATACACTCAATAGACAGAATAGGAATAAATTTCTTTTTTATATTTTGTTTACAAAAGTTGAGGTTAGGCGTATTTGTTTCACATATTCAATCATTATATTTGAAAACTTCATCATCAGGTCAATATGCCAAAGAAATTCGCTGGCGAGAATAGCAAAGCCGTGGCCGCTCGGCAACGGAAGGAAAATACTAAGATAGAAAAAGAACAAAAAATAAAGAAAATGATAGAAGATGCTGAATGGGAAGATAACGATGATAAATTAAAGAAAAAACAACAGAAAAAGGTTTGATAGCCATATTTATTTACTTTATGTTTATTAGACAAATAAAAGTGTATTATAACTCCCTCAATATAAGTTGAATTATATATAGCGCAGTAACACATTTTTGGGTCGCAAATGAATGCGGAATGAAGGGGGAGTGTAACAATAGTAACGCAGTGACACTCGACCCATTTAGTACACAGAGTGGTTTTAGTTCTAAAAGGAAATTATTAAAAATTAAATTAAAATATAAATTATTTTGTAGAATATGTCATCCCAATAAGTGACAGTGATTTAAAATTTACATTAACTATTATTTTTTTAATATACCTTTTTGTATACTATTTATTTGTTTTATTCTTCGTAAGTAATTAATAATGATAATTAATAAATAAGGAATTGAATTTAGAATATACAATAACTATATTATATACTTAATTTAGTTTTCCCTATATCTATCTAAATTAGATGAAATCAACATTTTTGTACATTATTGTACCTGCCGGTGCCGCCATTTTGGTTAAACTTAAATTGAGGGAACTATACCTCTGAGTTCTGAAAAATAACCATTTGAATTAGAGACACATTTGAGCGGTTTTTCTCAGTCTTCTCATCTCTCTCTCTCTGACATCTCAAATTTTTATGTAAATATACAGTTATACATATATTCCAATACTGTAAATTCACAACTTTTTACTCTATATTGTTAAGGATGAACAAGAAAAGAAACGTCAAGAGCAGCTTCAGAAGAAAGCTGAGGCCAAAGCATTGCTGGAGAAAGAGATGGAATCTATAAAGGCAACTAAAGTCGCTCCCCCACCACCTAAGATCACCAGAGCACAGATAACACAGATGAAAGAAAAGAGCATCAAGTCTGAGCCAGAGAAACCTATAGTGAGTTTCTTCTTAATATAAAATTATTTTCTGTCATCTCTTATCTAAGTGTTATCTATATCTTGTAATCTATGTTTATAAATACTCATATTTTCATTACCAGCCAGCAAATGTGGTCGTGGAAGAACCGCCTCTGGTGGAGAATCTCAATAGACTACAGATTGATGGAGAAGTTGCTCAATCTGTGGATGAAGCTTTATCTATACTCAAGTAAGTAATAATTGATTTTGCTCATTATGCTATATTAAAATATTGTCAATTAAATTCAATTAAAATTAAAAATTCAATTCTACTATGTTATTAACTTATTATAATAAATATTTGTCATAATTAATATGTATACATATAATAAAAACGGAAATTTCATATCTTCATTTCTAATGGCCTCCTTAGTCGTAACTCTGCCTCGTAGGAGGCACCCTAAGGACAGAATCAAACTTGAGCCCCGGAAGGGCTATTTCTCTCTCAGTAATTGCCCCCCCCGATGATGCTGTCAAGGCCAGTAGGGTCAACAGCAATACACGTAAAAAAAATCTTTTCTGTATATTTATAATAGTATGTTTAGTTGGTGATTGTTTTAATGCTTAAAACTTACATTATTTTTAAAACTTATTATTTCAAAAATAATCTTGGCATCTTTCTTTTTTAATTTATTTATCTTTGTGTGTATAAATTATTTACAGTGAAAAGGCAGACTCAGATAGACATCCTGAGAAAAGGCTAAAGGCAGCATACACAGCCTTTGAAGAAATTACCCTGCCCAGATTGAAAGCTGAAAATCCTACACTGAGATTATCACAACTCAAACAGATGTTGAGAAAAGAATGGCTTAAGTCTCCACAGAACCCTCTGAACCAGTAACTTAAAAAAAAATTGTATTTTTGGCTATAATTGAATTGTTGTTAAGTTATATTTGATAAAGGTTTAATTAAATAAAAAATACATAGCAATACTGAATTGCATGTGTAATTAATTAATTTAAATATTAGTTGTAAAACTATACGAAAAATACATAAAAATTTTGTAAATATATAAGCAAGTTTTTTATTTATTCCGGCTCATGGTTATATTGGAGAGGTATACCCTTTCTACCCTCTTCAACCTGTTTCACTTCTGTTTCTCCTAGTTTTTGTTCAAGACCTTTCCACGATCTATTTTGAAGGTTATTACCAATATTTTCCAATGCCCAGTTTTGTTTTTCCGCTAAATCTAAGCTAGTTTCTCCACCACTTTGTATTTTAGTCTCTCTTATATTACCAGTTATAAGACTTACATCCGTAGTTTCTTTCACATGGCTAATGTCGCAATAATGTCTCTTCCCTGGTAGGAGATCGTCATAGTCTGTAATATGATAGTTATAATATGGTTCCCTGTTTGAATTCAATGCTACTTCTAATTCAAATGGATATACAATGGGCTTGTAAAAGTCTCTGTTATTGTAAAGATCGTTTTCTGGACATGCTATCATCACGTAAATGTCTATCTGTAAAACAAATTAAAATTTATTCAATATTAAGAAACTTATTTGATTGTATTAATTATTACTGAATCAGAACAAGAAAGTTATCTAAAGTTTGATATTGGATGCTATAAAAGTGCTAATAGGAATCTGCTTGATTAAGCAATTATACAAAACATTTTTTGCCAACAATAAAAAACTTTAAATCATAATAAATTAAAGGAATACTTAAAATTGATTAATTACCTCTGGAAAATTAGCCAATTTGGCTACATTCGGCTTCCCAACTGATATAATGTAACTCTTCTTTCCGTTGACCTTACATAGCTGCTTCATCCTACTTATAATATCTTTAGTTTGATCACCAGCAAGCTTGCAAACTAAAATTCCTATAACATTGGCATCCTTGCACTTTTCTACCAAAAAACGTCTTCTTTTAAACCATGCAGTCTCTTCTAAGCTCTCAATTGTAGCATTTTTCGGATCCAGTAAATACCACTTATTAGCTGTAATAATAAAAAAAATATATAAAATTAATTTTAAATTAAGGAACCATCCATAGTAGTATTATTTTTTTAATATAAATATCTTAGTATTGTATATTTTAATATTTTGTTTTTCATACTGAGACTTACAATGTGGTGATAGTCACCTTATCTTGTGATACTTATTATACCATTTTTTTTTGTGAAGTATAAAGTTCATTAAATACAACAGCAGAATTAAAAAAAAAACCATATAAAGTTGTTGTTTCAAACATATGAGTATCCATTTTGTTGTGTTTAAAAACTTAATAGTGTACATTAGGTAAAGAATAAATTATTTGTTACAGATATTAAAAGCATAAGATTTAATTTAAATCCAATAACAATTTGAAAAAGACATACATATAACGACGTTGTGGCGCAGCAGTAGCGAACCGCCTTAAACGCCACAGGTCGCGGGTTCGATTCCCGCTCGGAGCATAATATGTTTGTATTGACCATGCGAGCAGTTTGTTTCCGGACCCCGACACAGGATATCACTATCCTAATGGGGGCCGTTGAGTGTGTAGCGTTTATATAAATTGATTCTAATGGTGAAGATACAAAAATTCAAAAATTTAATTTCTTACCCAGGATAGACACAGTAAAGTTGAACAATGTTTGTCCTCTGGGACCCAAGTGAATACATATACAATTTTTGATATCGTCAACTGTGGCACATTCGTCTCTAGCATTCCTTATTACTCTTCCGAGAACTCTTATTTCTGATTCTTCTATCTGTGTGAAAGCTACATAACTTTGCGGGTACTTTTGGAACCAAAAATTAACTATTTCATCTGAAAAACATTGCTATTATTTAGGGAGTACATTAAGAGCCTTTTCGAAAACTTCATAATCATAATACGAAAAAAAATTTATATGAACAACAAGATTTTTAAATTTTTTTAATGATAAATTTTTAACATTAATATCTCTAATGCAATGTAGAAGTACATTTCATATTTGGAAGCAAATAAGCAATACCATGTCAACCTACACGAATATCATTTCGAGAAAAACGCGTTTGAAAATTTGAACAACTTGCTTTATATGATTTTTTTATGTATTGGTCTAGCTTTTGGCAATTTCAGATTTATGTAAGTTATTTTACTTATTTTCCCAAAAAGTAAGTATACAAACTACATATTTCGTATATAATATAACCCAAAACGTTTAACATAATACATAAATTGCATGATAAAAAAATGGCTTTTTAGAAGTTTTAAAGCTTAAAACCCTACAAATATTAAAGAAAAATGTTCTTCAGCCATTTACCAACACTTCTGCATATATAACTCAGTTTTTTCAATTTTGTGGGTTGACATGGTATTGCTTATTTGGGTCCATTTATAATATTAGTCAGGATTATATTATATGGATCAAAAATACATGAAACAACCAAGAACTTTTGTTTAATTTACTAAGCATAGTATATTTGAGATATTTTAGCTATAAATATTTAATTAAAGTAAAATTAATAATTGCCTTTGCAATATTCATATGCAGCATCATAAAACAAGCACAATTTTACATGTTCATCAGATGTAAAATTTTCATTTAAAATTCTCTTCACAGTATCTATATTTAGATGGACTTTAGGTAGCACTGTATATACAGGTATATCGCTTTTTGTAAAGCATGATGGTCCATAATGTATGACTGCATCACCTTGTACATGCATCGCAGCAACCGAGTCAACACAACAACTGAAAGCACACTGGTACAATTACTTTTTACTAAAAGTAAAGCATATTTTCAAAGACATACACTAAGAAAACGAAGGAAACAGGGGTTGGATATTTGGATCACCAACTCTATCAAATTATATGGAAATGTATACTGCTATACCAAATGAATATTCTAGATAACCTTGTAATACTTCCACTGTAATCCCAATCATGTGCATGATCAACTTCGGACACATAAGAAGTGTTGTACAGGTTCTATGAGAACATATAATAAAAATATCAAGGTTTTGTATAAGGACCCTCTTCATTTTAGAATTTTATTTTAACTTTAACACTTATTGTTGTAGGGGCAACGCAAATACACACTCTGTGAAAAATTCAACTATTTAGCTGTTACTGTTTGTGACATACAGCCTGGTGACACACAGACAAACAGCAGAGGCTTAGTAATAGGGTTCCGTTGGCACCCTTTGGGTAAAGAACCTTACAACTAAAAATTTGATTATTTGTGTTATAGCATGGTAAAACATTAACAAATATTTAAACATATACCTTGCGTAAGAAGTATCCCCGAGAATGTACAAATCAGCATTTGTTCTTTTCTTTATTTCCTCATAAATATAAGCACTGACACTGAGAAGGTCATCAGGGAATTGTAAACATACCTTTAAATGTTGTAAGGAACAATTAAATAGCTCTTCATATGACGATAAACTATTATTAGCATAGATATTGCATTATATTTATATTTGTATATTATGAATAAAAACAAAATATAAGTATTTGTATTAGGTTTTAAAATATAACAATTCAATTATAGTTCAATTTCAAATATAGTCAAGAGTTTTATTTGTATAAGTAATATATATAAGGTTCTAGAAATTTACCCATTCATCGTTCAAACTGTAAACACAATAGTACAATTTAACTGTGCCATATGTGGTTCATATGACCGAGAATGTGTTAATGCACAAAATCTTGACAATGGCAAAATCTTGGGTAAAAAAATTATGTACACAAACATCATACATATAATTTATATCAAATGATAAAGCATAAATAAGCAGTCTTATTAACAGAGGAAACTTAAGTCCAATAGAGGATGGAAGACTTTTTTTACAAAACGATAAGCAAAAGCCAACCATTTACCTTATCATAATTATTTTCCGTTATCCATTTGCAAGTTTCGAGAATATTAAAGCAGGTAACTAAATCATCATGCTTATGATCAATTGTTATTTCCAGTTTTCGTTCTATACACGTTTTTCCGTCAGTTGTAAAATTAGCCATCACTACAAAGTAAGATATTTTGAATAATTTACATGACTTCGATAATTATGAGCATATAATAGGTTATAAAAATGTTATTTATGCATAATTACTTTACATTTTCGCATAGCTTTCATTTAATTACCTTGAAAATTTAAAAACACAATAGTACTATTTTATTTACGTTTTCAAATTAGTACTTAGAAACAGTAAATAAAAGAAAAAGGGAAGACAACTATTAGTACGTTCTGTGACGATTAGGGCTTAGGTTATTATTTACTATATAAATATAAAATATTAGTAAAATACTAGACATGGACATGAACAATTATTATCAATTTGATTATCAAGTATCAACTACACAGATCAACTATGTCAATAATTGTCAAATACAATCATGACACACAAATGAAAGTGTCAAATTGTTACCACTGACCCCTATGATATGGACTTCGGGTCTATAGTCTATACTGGCAGAGATAGTCGTTCATGTCTATCCCACATGGCGTAAAACGAGTGTTTCATTTTCTAGCACTGCTAAACGACTGGTTGGGAATGGGAACTAAATAATACTGTCGTACGCCTGTGCTACAAAAACCTTGAACTGTTGTTGTTGGTCAATTTCAAAGAGGAAGGAGAGGTACATGGTATTATAAAATATAATTATGGCCATTATAACATTAGTGAATACCTTGAGAAAACTAAACCCACATCTATTCTGTGAATATTTTCTTGCTTAATATTTTTAGTGTGATTTTCCTGTAGGTTTAAATTTTTAAATTTAGTTTTTAATTATTTTTATTATATGTACTTCAATAAAAGTTTAGACAAGCCTACAAAGAAATATAACATGAGCTCATTTGATTTATTGCTAAATGTTATTACATTTGAAACAAACAAAACTATGTTACTCTGGTGTTGAAAGAAGGCTGTAGGAGATGATTCATACATAAAGATATAATTACAAAGGTGAAAATTATACATAAGCTGTAATACATATTACATTTGACAAGATTGTATAGTCATAACTTCATATAAATTGTTCATATAATTAGCTCTGACAGGTACATTTCGAATCACTGCAAAGGAATAAGAAAGAATTTAAATAATGTATTAGATATAATATACTATATTTTTAGGGGTACAATATCTGACTTCAATCATTGGGAAGATGAGGAACGGATATACATTTTTTACATAAATTATACTGATTTTTTTTAGTACCCTTCATCACTGATAGTTATTGAATAAGTAGGATATGAGTCTTTGACAAGTTTAGCCGCGATCTCGTGATCTGCTTTGCCATAGCCTTGGGAATAGCCATAGATGTGTATTTTCTTGTTCTCAGGATCATGGGATATTCTCCCACCTCCCAAAGGCTCACAGTCGAATGGAGCAAGCTTAGCCTGCACCTGAAATAACGAGGAAAAATAATTAAAAATAATGTATTATTTATTTATTGAACTTATTTTATTTTATATATTTAATTCCTCAACAACACAATTTTATTGAAAACCGAAAATAACATAAAAAGGAATCTCAGTTCCACTTTTAGGAGATTGTTTTAAAATTATGAATAGAGCCCAATCGACTGACTGTTGCACCATAAATACTTTGTAATATTAACTTTTAATGTAATATTTGATACATGACAAATAAACAATTATGTCTACTGTTGGGACTATGAATGTGTTAAAGGAAATATAGGGATAATATACTCACTTCATCAAAAATATCAGAATGATAGTCGCACCTTTTGTATCCTCTAACAATAGTTATTTGGGGATTTGCAGGATCTATATCCTTATCATATACATTTACTAATATATATTTAAATACCCCTGTCGGATCAATATCTACCAAAGGTACGTTTGAGATACACGACATACTTCTAAATGTATGGGAAATAGCTCCTACTGAAACAATTTTACATTTGCATTTACTGCAGTCATATTACATATTTATATACTATCAAAGCAATTTTAAAAATCATATCAAATAACTCGATACAGGTTTGCGGGCTTAATATCTTTTATGTCAAATAAATTTCGAACCGGCTATTCTTAGCAGAAGGTTATAAATATATAAATATTCTTACTCAAGTATGCACTTTTATGTGGTAAAAATACTGGTGAGAATCTTTGAAAACAACTATAAGTGACGGTTTTAAGCATGGGTAGCTTCTAAGTTTTAAACTTTTTCTGTTTTAGTTTATTGCAAATTAAAAGAAGTTTTAAATTTTTAAAATAGTATTGTCATAATGTCATTTGTCATTCATTGTCATTTATCAATTTATCCAATGCATAGACCATACACATGGAGAACAGTAAATAATTGATTCCATTTATTGAAATCATAGAAGTACTGTTCTTACACCCATATCTTTTCAGTATTTTATCAAAAAAAATCACTGAGGTCTATAACAATACGGAGTGATAATAAAGAGTGAAAAAGTATGTGGACTTGTCTGTATTGTAAAACAAAATATACAAAGGTGCTCAATAAGTAAATAATTTTACATTCTGTATTTCTACGTAGATCTCACGGCTGATCTCAATAATGATATGTATGGCTGAGCGCCGAGCGATCTTCAGTTTGTCTCTTATAATATAATTAATAAGGTGTGTGTGTGCGATTCACACATGATAGAAGTGAAACTTTAGTAAATCGACAAAAGAATGAGATGAATATATGTAACAAGATATAAAAATATTCACAAACACTGTTCAATAATAACACACCACGCTGACTTACTAAAAAGTTGTAATACGTAGCTGCATACATATATATATATATATATATATATATATATATATTTATATATATATACATACCGACATTTGCTCTCTCGCTCTGGCTCACTAAAGCGCCATGCTTTAGCAAAGAGGAGAGACCGATAATATAAAATAGTATGTATATTTCTGTCTCATTTATTCCTACACATTTTTGTATTTATATCTTACCTGTCGTTTTTCCGTTGCACAATTTCAAATCACAACGATTCTAAAGAAGTTTCACTTCAAAAACGGTTAATCAGACAAAAATATGTTTTATAGATGCATAAAAATCATTGGATGCGAGATATTTGTAAAAACTTGATTTTTGTTACCAGACACACACGAGATTTTATAAGTCTTTTGAGACACTTTTTATAACGCTAAAATAAAAGCTTATACAAGCTTACAGCTTATTTTTTATAACTCTGAGATGAAACCTCTTATCTATATGACGAGACTAATATAGACCAGCAATCTTTTTTTTTTTTTTTTTTTTTCCTCCGATGTTGGCTTTTAGTTGTGTCCTATAGGCACTTATTATCTCGCCAATGACACGTAGGATGGAGACGACACGAAGGAGATTGATCAATGCGGATGAGACTACAAACTAATATAAGTATCTGACCGGTGAGATAGAAGAAGTAGTAAGTCCTTAACCTAAAAAGACACAAATAGTACAATAAATAATCATATAATACATAGTTAATAACATATATTTATATTCTACTAATAATCTATTTACAGTCTAATATTATTACGTTTAATAAATCTACATAGAAACGGACGCAATGGGCAACCAGCAATCTTCTTCTTTTCTAATATCCATGTGTATAATCTATGCACAAAGGTGATAGGTATTGTCATTGTCAGTTGGCGAGTTGTCAGAAGTTTGGTGTTGAGTGTGTGTAATTGTGTATCTGTGTAAAAGTAAATTGGGAAGTTAAGAATGAAGATATTTATAAATTAGCTCAGAGTTTGGAATCTTAGTAAATAATTTACTAAATAGTGTCTGTAATTTGATATTAAACTGGAAATATGAGTTCTGGGTCAAACAAAATGGATACGAACCTTACTGGTAAGTAAATATTTATGACTTTCTTGTAAAATCCACCTACGACTGTTGAAAGCCTTGGATTTAATATTTTATTGGTCTTAATGAATAGATCATAACTTATTTTGTTATTTATTTATTTTTGTTTCGTCATACTATTCTTGACTTACACTTGAGGAATGAATATATAATATATGAGGCCTTGTATTGATAAAGGATGGTCCTAGCTGCAATTGAAGATTGGGATGAATGTTTCTATCTATGCAAAAGTGATCTATCCTTTACAAATCAAACGAAAAAAGTACCACAAACTACAAAGTAAATACTTACAGTTACCAATTTTGCTTTTCTTCAGGTGCATGGGTCAATTTCTTCACCGCAGCTGGAATACCATCGGAGGTGGCAGCTACTTATGCATTGACATTTACAGAGAACAGAATACAGAATGATATGCTGTTGGACCTAAATAAGGAGTATTTGAGAGACATGGGAATAATTAGAATGGGAGATATTATTGCCATTTTAAGGTAGGGGTATCTTCATTTACCAGATAATCATTATAAAATCAATCATTCATTTTATTTGAATAAAACAAATGATTCTTATATTTTATAGGCATGCTAAACAAGTGCATGAGAGTACAGCCAGAGACCGTGTGCTCAGTACGACTGCAGTAAGCAGCAAAGTGCCTGTGGCTGCTGTTACAGGCCGGACTACTGTTACACAACCATCATCACGTAAGTTAGCCTCTTTTTGCTTTTATTTAATATCACTGATGTTCTTTTGTTGTAATATTTTCATATTCTAAGACTTCAAATGTTTTGCAAACTTTGTCTATTTAAAGATTAGTATTTTTGATGGTGCAGCTCCTCTCACGGGGTGTACCAATTTTTCTTTATTGCGGCACTCTAATTCTTTTTCTCAAATAGAAGTAGCCTAAGTTACTCCTTACAACATCACCTACCTGCTATTAGAAGTTAGGACATAGCTAACACAACCACATTTCAATGTAATAGTATTTTAATAAAATTTATTTGCCAGCTGCAAGCCGCATCCTAGAGCACTACACTCGCAATCCTCAGGTTCAGGAAACTTCTCCAGTACGAGCTCCACAGCAAAAGAGGAAATCAAATGAAATGTATGTAAATTTAACATATATTTAAATGATAGAATAAAGGCCATTGCAACTGTTTTGAACCATGCATATTATGATATTATCTGTTTTTACTGAGGATATAGGTTTACTTGACATTTAATTTAAATATACAATATCTGACACATTTTAAAACATTATACATATTAGCATGTTAGTTACTAAATATTTGTTTTGTTTCTTTGTAACTGAGTTTGTACTAAGAAACATTAAACATGTAATGTATCAAAACTTTTCATTGGAAATATACTGCACCTCTTGTTCTGTTCAGATTACATTTGCACTCCAAAAAACCTTTGACAAATTTTAAGATGTGTGGATTTAGGATATTAGCCTGCCTGGTCTGCCTGTATGGTCAATACAAACATCTGCTCCGAGCTGCTGTGGTGCTTAAGGCAGGTTCGCTACCACTGCACCACAAATGAAGTCATGTGACATATCATGTCACAATGCGATGTTTTATTTATTTATTTTTACAGAAAGCTTACAGCTAACATATAACTAAAAAATGCAAATAATATTCATAGCAGTGCCAATTACAAGCTTCCACTTATATTTGAACAAAACGTAACATAAAGATCAAAATACAATAAATGAAAAAGAATCTTACAATTAATTGCTACTGCCAAAAAAATTGTTCGACAGGTAACGCTTAACTATCGTTGGTTGTGTGGTCGTGTTGAATGGGTCAAAACAAGAACATAAACTATTATATTTATTTACTGCTCTAATACAAAAAGAATTTTTTCTATAATTGGTTGTCGCAGCAGGAACATATAACAATGATTTGGAGCGGGAGGCAAAAGATGGTACTCGGATATACAACTCTTTTAACAAATAAGGACAATCTATTTTATTGTTAGCTATATTACCTATTAACATTATATCAGCTATGTCTCTGCGAATAGTTAAGGGTATCAAATGATGTAGTCTACATGCTTCAAAATAGTCCAAATTGGTTGTTCTTAGTTTTTTGAGTAGGAATGATATGAATTTTCTTTGAATAGATTCGATACGATGTTTGATCAGTGCACTCACAATAACTGTTATGGTGGTAATCATTAAGCTTTTGAATCATTATTTTCAACATAATTTACTTTATTCTCAGGGCTCCTGATGACATGAACATAAAGAAGGCTCGCTTTATTCGCTTTGGTACTCCACCGCAATCCACCAAAGTGGAAAAAGAAGGTATCTATAATTTATTATACAAATAGTTAGTACTGGAAATGTTAAATTGAGTTTTGTGAGTTTATTCACTTTCGATGCTATGTAAATAGTCAAGTTAACCTTGACTATATACAAACATAGGTGTGTTCTTATAGTAAGCATAGTCAGCCTTTTGAAAAAAATGTCAGTCAGATGGATGAATACATTTACGAGATTAGGTGATAAATGATTTGTTGTTAAGAAAAAGTAATAGGCTATTAATTATTACTGGGAACAAATGGGTCAATTTAACAATAAGCTTACAATTTAGAGTTCTCTTTAATGATTTTATAGTCAAATCATATGTAATATTTATATTAATATATTTATTTATATTTTTGGAGTTATTTGGATTTATTCCAATCCATTTGTTTTAATTTATCAATTGTATCCTTATAGTATTATTTTTATTTTAGCATCAGCAAGCAAAACGGTTTTTGCTAGACTTGGCAACACAGAACCTGTGAAAGTTGTTGCACCGAAAGCCGTTCCACAGAAAACGATGCCACAGAAAGCTGTCTCACAGAAAGTGATTAACAAGCAAGTGTTTTCTAGACTCGGCATAAAAGACTTTGAGAAAGACCTGGCTGTTCCAATTGAGAAAGATGCACTAAAGTATGAAGGTATTTTGAAAAGTCCACCACCTACCAAGAAGGTATTTACGGTGACAACATCTATAAATAACGTGAGAAAGATAGCCGTTGGTACAATGAGGGCTGATGAGGCTCCTGTCAGCATTAAGGATAAATTAGCAATTGCTAAAACAAAGTCTGTTAAGTTTTCAAACCATGTTGAGTATAAAGAAATCGAAGCGAGCAAGAAAATTTTAGCTCCTGTAAAAAAGGTTACAACAGTCTTCAATAAGCCAGAGAGGAGATTGTCAATGCCGGAGACAAATCACAATGGAGTCAAAGCACGTCTTGGCATGAAAGATAATATTAAGAAAGAGCAGAATAAGTTTACGTTAACGCGTAATGTATTCAATAGGTTAGGTGCTTGAGGTTGAATGAAATGTGATAGTATTTGAGAATTCTCAAGATATGAAATAAGGGATCGTCGTAAAGTCAGTGTTTTATAGACTCTACTTTGGGGAGTGTGCTGATAAGCTCCATAATCTCATCCCGCCATCTCCATTTTATTACCAGGATAACAGGCGCACTATGGGGATCCATATCTGGTCGATACACCCAACATTTGCACTATGCATTTCGATCATCTTCCATAATGTGCACGACCAGGGAGTGGAATGCTTTACAGGCGTTTGTATTCCCGAACACATACAACTTGAACCTCTTCAAGGTGCAAGTACACAGGCTTCTTATGAGTTAGCTCGCTCCACTGTAGACCTTATATAGGCCTTAACGCTTGATGGAGGTCAGGAGCTTACCCATTTTTAAATAAAAAGCATAAAGGGATTATCCATAATCTGTCATGCACCAAGAAAAGAATTTCAATAAAATGTGATTATGGGTGAACCAGTTTGCACAGAACCATTGTGTGGTCAGAGGTCTCATGTTGTTGTAAGTTGATGTTATTTGGAAGATCATGAATGAGTCGTCTGAGTGAAAACTTGTGTGTAAGATAGAGAGGAGGCAGTTAAAATTATACAATTTATGTATGTTTTGAATAGCTAAGAAATTGATCAGTTAAAAGTGAGTATAGTTATGCTTATGATAAGAAAAGTGTAAGTTTATGAAAGTTACTATACTCGGTTTATGAATATTTTATTGTTTGAGAACTAAGCACCGGATGCAAATTTACATTTTAGATAAAAGATAAATTTATTTATTTACATTTTAGATAAAAGAAAAAATTTAAATAGCAAAATAGCAACAAATAAGTGATATTAAATTTTCCCCAATCGAAAATCATCAGATTTTGTTAATTTAAAGATGTCTAAAGTTCTAGTGTCATGATTTCCAATGCATAATAATTATTATGTAAAAATCTTTCGGTGAAGTCGGAAGTGATAGATAATAAAAAATTCTGTAATTGGAATATTTTCTGCTTGAAATATGCTTCCGTTTTTGTAATGTATATAATCTTAATTTTGTTTAGTCTGTCAGCTAACAGTGTAATGAGTCAGCCGCTACGAGTAAGCTGGCTTCATCAGATTACTTTTATTATTTTTTTTCATGCCTGTACCTTTGTGCAACATAATAATTTTTTATATAATTTGAGTTTGCATGTCTGTCTGTTTCGCTCATATCACTGTGTTGTATAATTTCAAAAAAACGTTTATCATTTTAACTGTCAGTGTTCAAAACTCAGTTTTTAAATTTGGTGTAAAGAACTGTTTTCAATTAACCAAACCGTTTGTAATAATTATGTAAAATGTTGTAAAATGTTATAGTAAATAAATAAATTCTAATTTATCACTAATGCACATAACATAGTAATAGTTACTAAAATTGCCATAAGGTGCTAAAGATAATAATATATTTTTAATCTTTATAATTAAAATTAATAATATATGTCGTTTTCGTTTTTGTGGCCAGTAACTAATAAGTCATAACAAAGCTTCATTGTACACCATAAATAATATAAAGAGTATTTTATTTTTTCTGACATTTGAACTTAATAAAATCCAGAGCATATCGATGGGACCCCATATAAACTTTTCAGAATTTTACTGGCACAGTCTCTGAAAATTCCTATTTTTCAATTGTTTTATTTTAAATTCATTTTATTATATCACTAGCGGCCCGCTCCGGCTTCGCACGGGTATAAAATATATAGCCTATCTCATTCACTGATTAAAAAAAACCGCATCAAAATCCGTTGCGTAGTATGACAGAGAAAGCGACTTTGTTTTGTACTATGTAGTGATTAGTGGCATTTTTCTTTAAGTATCTGATAATTACTTTTAAATATAACTACTAAAAATAATTACTAGTCAATTATGATTTAGTAAGTTCAAGAATAAGTGCGTCTTTTAGGGTTGCTACATATCTTTAATGCAAATAATATTATTAATAATTCATGACTTTTGTACCTATTGTTTTCTGACAAATTTATTAAAGACTAACACTAGGGTTATTGTTAAAGATTTTTTGCATTTTAAAGCTGTCTGACAATTTTGTGACATTTTAAGTTGAATTGTACTTTATCGTAAAATCTGAATGAATCTCATCGAAGCATAGTTCCAACAAAAGTTGATATTTGTATATTATCATGTAAAAATTATATAGTTTATGACGTACAAAAATAAAAGACGTCGGTTTCATCACAATAATTTCTAGTCGTAGCTAACATAATTCGGTTATATTTCAAGCTTGTGACTAATTTCGTTCCGTTGCATTGAATTAACCGTGTCTCTGACATTTTGTCGGTATGAAAGGGCCGGTCCGTAGTGTAAGTCTATGGCTCGTTCATAATTTCTTCTGGATTTGTTTAATACAGCACGATTCAAGAACTATTCTAAAACCTAATAAATTATTGTTTAGATTTATTGTACTTCGGTAATTTCAGTTTTATTTAGATTTTTCTGTATTTTGAATAGGTTTTAATTACATTATTATCATTTAAGTTTTTATTCAAGAATAAAGAGAAATTCTAAAATATTGTTTTTTTTTACTACCATTGCACTTTTCTTCGACAGGCAGACTGCCCGTAGGCCGGCAGATTTGTTGATCAACTAATCCCATATTTTATTCCGAAATATTACATTTTAAGCCCGCATCTACCTTGATTTAAAATTTTTAAGTGGTAGCACTGCGCATCGCATCGCAGCAGTCGCTAAAACTTGCGATTTCGATACCGCGTCTGAAGTTCTTATGATATTCTTCTTTGCTGAATGTACATTGCGGTTGGGCTTACCAGCCTTGACGGCGTCAGTTGGCGTGGAAAATGTGTTAAGATATTGTATTTCTAAAACTTTCTTATAGGAATACGATATATTATACCATATATTGCCCTTATGACAATACTAGCTTCTGCCCACGTCTTCGCTCGCGTAATTTTGTAATAGCGTAGACGTTATTTTTTATATTAAGTCTGTAATGCTTTACACTAACGCCAATATACATGTTTATTTATCTCTAATTTTAACTTGATTGTTTGTATTAATGGCTTAATCAATCAAGTTAAGGTTACAAAAACATCTATTTTAATACTGTATTAACTTAACATCAAAGATTCAAGCTTCTAGTTTTTAAAATGACAGATTTGCATAGAAACTTTAACCCCTTTTTCACCCGTTTCACGGTTGAATTTTGAAAAATCCTTTCTTAGTGCGCGTTTACTTTTTATAAATTCAGCTTTAGAGGTCTAAGGCTGTTTCGAGGTTTAGGCTTTTATATATATAGAAGATTATCCAGTTAGATGAAGAAGTGTGTTAGTGTAACGCGATATCCTGAACTTTCCCGACTCTCTTTAGTCGGTCACGGTCGCGGTGTCACGCAGCGAGAGCGAAGGACTCCCCTGACCTCAAGTCGAACGTTGCACTTTACTTGATGGAAATTATGTTTTCAGCTGTTTTGAAAGTCGATGAGGACGTAACGGATAGTTTCATTTTATATTGCAAATTGTTTGAGATTGAGATTAAAAACATTTGACGATCGATCAACAATCTTGCGTACAAGTTGTGATACTGTTTTGTTTATTTCCATTCAATAAAATAGAGTTAGCAATATGCTTGTAATTAGAGTTTCGTACCCTAAGATGGCCAATGGATAAATCCTGTTAATAAGTTCCGCTGTCCTGGCGGACGCCTGTCGGTGGTTTGTATCTTACGACCCGTAATATTAAAGACTAACTGGAGTGTTGAAATTTTCATATAATAAATTAAATTTCGAAACTGAAGGGAATACAAGAAACTTGATATTTTTATTTCAGGGTGGCACGGAACCATTTATGTGCGAGTCTAACACGCACTTAGCCGGATATATTTGTTTCAACCTACGCGATTTTATACAAATATATGCTTATGAAGAAAAATAATAAAATAATAAACGAGATAGTCTTGAGCGCGGTACTAGTAAAAATGCAAGTTCAAAACCTGGTCCTTAGCAATTTTTAATATTATCCTTAATTAAAAAAAAAAACAAAATTTCAAAAATATTTGTGCACGTGCTTAGGCCTCAATGTTGAAACTTTGATGTTGACAAAGGCCAGAAAAGATATTTTTATAAAAAAATTACTAAACAATTACCAATATAATACTATTTTAATTTGCCGTCAAAATTCGGTAAGGCTTTCAATTTGCATGTAATTCGAAATAGCCGTTTTGTTTTTTTACTTACCCTGTTGCAAGTCGATCAGACGGCCGTTAAACTGTCTTGCGGTTGCGAAAAATGCGAAAAAAAGGCCTAATTATTTCGTTTTAATTTGTTTTTTTTAATATAAGGCACGTTGTGGCCCAGTGATAACGAACCTGCATTAAGAGCCAATGATCGATGTTTCGAATCGATTCTTTGTTTGGGTTATATCCTTTGAATGCAAAGACATTAAATATAGACTACTAAATATCTTTAAATCACTTTGTTTGAATGTATGTGTTTTTTTGTTTATGTTGTAATTTTTGCAAACTTAAAAGTGATTTTTTATATAAATACCTATTTCGCCTTCATTCATGAATTATCCATTTTTTTTAGTATAGCCTAGGCTTTAAAATTAAAACATAGTATTAAAAATATATATATTTTTCACCGTTTTGAATTTAAATTCAACCTCTTATTATATTGAAGCTTCACAGAACCGCTTAGGGAAACTGCGTTTTTCAGACGCATCTATAACCAAAAAAGATATTTGCGAAAAAACCGATAAAGCACAATGTTAAATGTACTTAAATTTGGATATGTTTAAATTTGTTCATCATTATTAGAAATAGGTAGGCGTTTAAGATTATTATATAATTTGTTAAGTCCAACCAGAGTTCTTTAATAAGTATATTCATTGAAAACTAAATAACGTTTACATAAACCGATATATAAAGAACAAAATAAGTTAATTACAAATGACATAACAATATGAATGGGCTTTTTAAATTTGAATATTGATTGCATCGAAGTTTAACGCTCGCCTTCTATTGGATACAACGGTATTTAAAAAAATACAATCTAAAATAGTATAGAACGAAATGTCAAATAAAAAAACAATTTATAATTAATCTGACATTAAAAATTTATTTTCGTCAAAATTAACTTAAATCACTATATAGTATAAAACAAAGTCGCTTTCTCTGTCCCTATGTATGCTTAAATCTTTAAAACTACGCTTTGATTTGAACGGATTTTGATGCGGTTTTTTAATAGATAGAGTGATTGAAGAGGAAGGTTTATATGCATAATAACATCCATTAAATAGTGGAGAAAAAAAAACTTATTTTTGAGGTTTCTGATGTGAAGTAAATAATCACATTTAACGCGTGCGGGCCACGGGCAGTAATAAATAAATCAAATCTACTGGACCTATTTTAATAATTTTTTCAGTTAATGACATAAGCTATATATTTTATACCCATGCGAAGCCCGAGCGAGCCGCTAGTTATAAATAAATAAAAAAAATGTCGAATAAAATAGCGTAAGAAATTTAAATTTAAGTAATAGTAGGTACCTAATTAGTGTTATAAGATACATTATAAAATTAACTACTTGTAAAATAAAATTTAGCTTTAAATTATATAAAAGGAGTATAGAAAAGAACAAAGGTCATTGAATCTAAAATTCCGATTAAATTTTGTTATTGTACAGTGTAATGTCCGTTCAATTTCGGTAGTTCTCATTGTATCCGCTTCATTATGTTAGTGATCAAGTGTCGATGATATAACGGGGTGGTGTTAGAAAAAGTAGAATTGTCTGCGGTGTTACTTGATCGATATAAGGGCGCGAGCCGACCGCGCCGGCGCAGTGCCGCTCCCTCTGTCTCCGACGCAACATCACCCGCAATGGGGAGAAAGGTAATTTATTCAATAAAAAATATACTTGTAATATTTATAGTGATGAACTTTAGTTATCGAATTTTGATGTGCTTTCATTTTTTTTCTTCTTCAGGCATTAATAGCAGTTTTTTGTTGGCTGGCGTTAAGTGAAATATCAGCAAAATTCGTGCAGACCGCGTATGGTGTTGGATTTTTAGATAATGTTAGTGCTGAAAGTGCTCCTCGGCTGTATAGAAATGTTCCGGTTGGTGTTTATGCCAGTGCCAATCCATATGCGGCTCACACCTTCCAAGCTCCAACATTCGTAGCACCGAAAAATGGTCAAGTTATACCTGTTAAAGAAGAAAGTGTAGTGGTGCAAAATACTAATGGCTTTTTGAAGGATTCCTACGGCCAAAGATTCGTGGAAGCACCACAGACCATTGCGTATAAAGCTACGTTCCCCCAGTTTGTGCAGTTACAAAACCTTCCAGCGCACCTCAGTCAACCATTAGTCGCTGCTTCGTCTCCTTTCCAATACGGTCAATCAACTCCACATTTCTTTAAACCAACTCAATTTAATGTTCCCAAATTGCAGGCTCTAGCGCCTTCGACTGTACAACAATATACAGCGTATCCAATTACATACGCAAGTAATATAAAAAGTTTTGCACCATCTAGCTTTTCATCTCAAGGTCACAATCCCATATCTCAACAACAACCAGCGAGTAACAATAACGTTTATGTAAACAGTCTTACTGCAAGGCATTACAAAAATTTGCAAAATGAACCGAAATTCCAACGAATTCAAGAAGAACCTAAATTTTCATCTTCTATTAACAACCACCAACAACAGTTTGCACCGACCAATAAGTTACAATTGGTGCAAGCTCCAAAGGAAACTAGCATTACGACTGTGACAAACGGAAAGAAAACTGTAGTCAACTTGATTACTAAGCCCCCAATTCCCTTATTGGACTTGACTTTGTTAGAACCTCTCACTTTTAAAAATCCTTTAGTTCCTCAGGTGCAACATTTTTTGCCAAGAATAAACCAAGCTACGTATAAGAAATTACCAGAAATCAATATGGTTAAAAAGCACCAAATGGAATTTGTTGTGCAGAATACTAAATCCTATGATAGTTCGGATGTGGCACCAAAAATAAAGCATCCAAAAGAAGCAAAAGAAACGACCTCAAATAGAAAACAGAGATGTGGAAGAAGTGGATCCAACTCCAAGAGTAACAATTAGTGAGGTTCCACATGACGCCCCTGAGATTTCTTATGAGATCAATTCGCCTAATTATAAAGAAACTTATTCTGAAAAGAAAGTTAGCTACAAAAAAGAAACTGAATCAGAACCTATAAATATAAGCTACAATAAAGAAACTTCGAATGAACCTGTTCATTATTCATACGAAAAGCGTACTGAGATGAAGCCAATTCATTATAGTTATGTGAAAAATTCAAAGGAGCCAGAGCAAATCAAACAAGCTTATTATGAAAATAATAATAATGAACAACCAAAACATCTTGTGTATCATTTTAAAACCGAAGAAAAAGATAAAGAAGATAATGAAGAACGTCATCCTCCATCAAATAAAAGCGAATCAGAAAGTACGCCTGACGAGAATGCTGAAGAAGTTGTTGAAGAAGAAGCACAACCCCAACGCGAACCGAACGAAGATCAACAGGAGTATTACGAGGAAGCTCCCAAAGCTTACTATAGCAAACCTGAGCACAGAGAACAAAGTTACCATCATTCTGGTGGCCCAGCACAGGTTCGTCAGGCGGTGCCACAATCGGAATCCAACAAACCTGAACAAAATGAAGAGCAGCAACATTTTCAAGAAATAGTTCCAGAATATGAAGAAGATATAACTATACTCCCTACGCACAAACCACACGCCTCTCAACAGCAAAGTCACGACCATCATTCCAATAACAAGAATAACCATCACTCGGAGCCACAAAACAGACAACCTCATTATGATTATCACCAATCGCACTACTCGCCGTCACCTAATCAGCGAGAAAAATCGGAACGTATTATAGTAAAAGAGGGAACTACTTCAGAAGTGCACAAACCAAACAACGAACTTATGGAGGCGATGGTAAAAAAACAGGAGGAGAGCGAAGAAGACTTCGAGAAAGCTTATAAAAATTCCGCCTATGGATTCCCAGCATATAACGCACCCTTAATTGATAATGAGAAAGAAATTTACAACCCGGAGTCATACGGCGCATCGCAGTATCAAAGCGAGTATAATTTAGAAAAAAGTCCGTTAAGGCAATACGAAGCTGAGGGCGATGAATATCCAAAGCAAACACGATCACAATATAAAGATGCTCGAGACAAGAAATCTGAAGAGTATTTCTTAGATTATGCAGTCAGCAGACCCGAAAGTCTCACAAACCGATATAAGCAAAAAGAAAATTATTACAAAACTTACACCCAACACAAGCCGGAGAATTATTTTGCTGCAGATAATGAAGAAAAAAAACAAAAGGAAAAATATACAGCGCTGCCAACGCATGGATATTCTGAGGAACCTCAACAAAAACAGCAGTCCGCTAAATACGTAGTCGCTTCACCATTTCAAGAGTACAGTTACGCAAGAGAGGCGCCATACGATAATTCAGCGTACGCCACGGGACCTGTACTTCGATATAAAAGTAAAACACAATTCGTAGAGCCACAATACCATTATGGCTTTGAGCCTCTATCATTACCACACTTATTAGATAGGGAGCTTGCGGCGATGGCGAGTAACGATAGTCCCAAAAGCAATAAGCCAAGTACTAGAAAAAAAACTTACAAGGTGATGAACTGGTCCATTAAGAAAAGCTCAAGAGATCCGAAAGCTGGTAGTTGATAATATAAATTCTATTTATTTCATATAATTATAAATTAGTTTTAAGACTAGCCCACAACAGTATTGTATAATAAAATTATATCAAAAATTATTATTTGTTTACTTTTATTTACTTATGTTAGAAAGATTAACTCAGTTTCTTACGCAATACAACTTTCCCTATCAATATATTACGTGATAGTTACTATTCTTTTACCTATTTTTAAGTGTGCTAAAAAGTAAAAAACTAAACTTTAACGGAGTCAGAAACCGTGGAGTACAAAAAATAATGATCCAATTTCACGCGATTGTGACAGTCCGAGTTCTGAAGACATTATGCACAAAAACAAATTAATCAATAAAATATGATTACAAATAATTCCTATTTATTACAATTTGATGAAAAACTTTATTGTGGTTTCTTTCTTCATGGCCAATTTTGTAGTGGTTTGAACAAAACTTTTACGTTAATATTAATAGTTGAAAGTATTCGTAAAAACTATAAAGTTGATTCATAATATTATATATTCTTGATCATAATAACTAATTATTCTATTATATTGTGAAAATAAGTAACGGAATTTAT
Organism: Hestina assimilis; assembly: GCA_023373885.1. Lineage (NCBI taxonomy): Eukaryota > Metazoa > Arthropoda > Insecta > Lepidoptera > Nymphalidae > Hestina > Hestina assimilis. Next base: position 2,633,301 of record CM041740.1, on the reverse strand, counting down.
AAATAATAAGCATTAAGTACTCATCCAATTTTGCTACATGTTTCAGTAATATTAAATTGTTATAGTAGAAAGTAGCTATAGATTAAGAATTATTTTAATCAACGCAAGGGGATAAATTGCGTGTGTTTACACTATCATGATGAAAGCATACATTTTTACTATTTTATTGTACTGTTATGATTTTTATATTTTAAAATACTACCTTTTGTGACGATATTCTACTTCGCCATCGAATTCTGAAGAAAATAGCTTTTTAGTGTTGAACTTTTCTTTTAATGAAGTATGTATTTTATGCTTTTTAGTTAATAATAATAGTTAGGCGACTATATTAGATGTGCTGAATGTTTCGCAACCCGTGAAATATTTATTATTAATGTGTAGTTTCAGTGGCGATCTGTGATCGTCATCAGAAGTTCGAGGTCACCAAATTATAATGGGACTGACTTTAAAAAAAGAATTATCAAAATTGGTGGACATATTGGTGTACATACAATACAGCCCGACATATAACCCCCTCCGTATTTAATAAATATAGTATAGCTTAGAGTTAAATACAAATTGATTATGCCAATTTTAAATCTATCCGAGCTAGCAAAGAAATAGCGCGCACTCCTCTGGTGCAGTGGAGTCTCAGTATGTGCCCACTACCCTGAGGCAAATGCAATTACCTATGCAAGTCTTTCAATGAGCTACCTGTTCGCCTTTAAAGAATTGTAATCGATCGATAGTGTAAAAACTAGTTCAGTCCTCAAATATATATGCGCACAAAACTATATTTTATAGAAACTCTTTTACGATGCAAGCTGTGAAACTATGGAATGCCTTACCGACCAATATCAGGGAAGCTAAAAGCTTAACATCTTTTAGAAATTTATTAAAAAATCATTACATTTCTAGCCAAGTTTTATAGTAGTTGGTTTATTCCTTAAATCGGAAGAGTAACGACGACATACATATATATTTATTATACATATGTATGTAGTTTATTTTATGACGATATCGTATGTAGTTTATTTGGTTTTTAAGGTATTTATGTATTATATACTACTACACCACCTACCTTTTCTTCAGTCATTCTCAATATATCGTAGGTTTTCTGGAAGAAATCGCTACCTAGCGATAAGACCGCCTATTTGTATTAGCTAAATTTATATTGAATTTGTCTTTTTCTTTTTATTTATGTGGTGTACAATAAAGAATATTCTATCTATCTATCTATTTATATAACCACTTTTAAGATTGCCAGGAGAAAATTATGAAGCAAAAGTACCAACTTAATATTTTTCAATTATATTTAATAAATCATTGAAGGACCGGTCCTTCCATACAGAAAAAATTAAAGATCGACTGGTGCTCTTTTGTAAATTCAACAATAACGCAAAAAAGGTACTTACACGCTAACTTCATTCGATAATGTTGAAAGCATGTGTCGCTAATTTCGTTTTGTTGCGTTCATGTCTTTTTGATGTTGAATTTACTTAGGAGCACCAGCCGGTCTTTGACATTTTATCTGTTTGGAAGGACCCATATAAGTCTATGGTTGTAAGTATTACAGAATTATACGTTTGATTATAAAATTTATATTCAAATGTATAAATCTATAAAAGCGGGGATGAAGAGTCTATAAAATAAGGTAAAAGAATTAATAACACTTGTTATTTAGTAACCATGTGTAATTATACATTTATGTTTACATAGAATACTGTAAGTCATAGTAAATAATTCGTAACCTTTTAATATTCAGATCAATATTTACGAATGAATTCTAATTAATTTGACTAGTAATATACAAACACTAAAACGTCGATTTAAATATTTATTTTATTTCTAGATAACATTTAGAGGGATGTCGATAAGCTAAGAAAATAACCCCAATAATTGCGAAAAAGTCAAATTTTTTTTTAAATTTTTCTAATAAATTAAAAGTAAAAATGACTACGTTTTCTTCACGAGAAATATTTACAAATTTAGGTAATTTTGGTAAAAATAGCCTTTTATCATGTTTTTTTAGACATTAGCGCATCGTTTTAGCATGGTGAATTTTTATATTTAAGACGCAATTAAACTCCTGTCTAAAAAAGGTTTGTTGATTTTTCTCGTAATGGAAACGTAATCATTTTTAGTTTAAATTTTTATACCGTTAAGTTAGTGTCTTATATTTTACTCAAATAACGAGAACTATAAAAGTAGGTAACGATTTAAGTAGTTCAGTTTTTGTCATATTGGTGTTAATTTTCTTAACTTATCGATACCTGTCTTTTATCGTGATGCAAACTTATTACAACATAGAGATACGAGTAAGACAAAATGCGTATAAAAATACGTTTTGAAAATATAATTATTGAAGAAGCATTACTATTTAATGCTCTTTTTCTTTATGCTATCTCTGCTTTCTGTTATTTTCTGTGTCAATTCCGGGTATTTCTCTCTTTTGAAACAAACGAACTGTCATTATAACTGTGGCCAAGCCTAGAGCTAAAGCAATACCGGCCAATATCAGGGCAGTTTTGGGGATGAAATGTCCATGATTTTCGTCGAAGAGATTCGCTATCAACGCAACCGGTCTCAATATCTTAACCACTGGTTCACATCCCGATTCTCTGACATATTTCGCCCATGTTCTATTAGCATATGTTAATTCTCTGGGCTTTACAAAAGGACGTCTTCCCGGTACCGTTTTGTTTGAAATAAGAGTCATATTCTTCAATTGCGCTTCGTTGTACTGGCAGTATAAATTCTTCTTTTTCTTGTTGCCCTTTACAACGATATCCTTTTCAGCACTTTTAGCTCCTATTAGAACGTCTAAGTTGCCCTTTATCATATTCGCCCAGTCCCACATTTCAGCAATCTTACAGTCACAAACGAATGGATTCCCAATTAAGTTTATTGAATGAAGTTTAGGATTGTTCACGAATAATTGTGGATCGATGGTCGTCAAATTATTGTAACTGAGGTTAATTTTTTCTAAATGTTGTAGAGTCTCTAAAAATAATAGGCTTTCATCCTGCGAATTTATTTGATTACCAGCTAAATTCAATTCAGTTATATTCTCAGTATTTTTAAATGCGTCTGGATTTAGTGATGTAATATTACAGTTGCTTAAGTCTAAGACAGTTACTTGTGACAACTGTTTAGGAAACAATGGTCCTTTGGCTGGTATTACTAGAGGATTTCTACCAAGTCTAATTTCTCTTAAATCAGTATATGTAAGATTTTTGAAGAAAGCTTTGGCATTTAAAGGTCTCTTTAAACCACAAAACTCCAACTCTAAGGTCGTTAATTGGGTAAGATTTCCAAAAAGACCGGCTTCTAACGATAACAGGTCATTACCAGAAAGTACTAGTTTCTTTAAAGATGTCATATGTGCAAATGTTTCCGGTCCTATATAAGATAAATTACTGTAGCCCATATTAAGATACTCTATTTTTTCTAAGGGCGCAAGTAACCTGGTAAATACATTTACAAGGGGATTATGAGATATATCTAACTCGAGAAGATTTTCAAAAACGTTAAAATTATCTGGCAAATTGCTTAAACCGCAGTTGCTTAAGAATAATTTTTCCAATTTCGGAAGAGGTGCTAGTGCTTCTTGGAGATCTGGAGCAAATAGAGGGTTTCCCGATAAATAAAGACTTTTCAATCTTGTAGCATTTGCAAATGCGTCGCCTGAAATTGGACCTTTTATTTTACAGTTCGACAAATCTAACAATTCTAAATGATTAACGCTATTGCCCAAAGTGACTGCGACATCCAGGTCTCGCAACTCATTTTCAGCGAGAATCAATGTAACAAGATTAGTGCAATTTGAAAATGTGTCCTCGGATAATGAGGTTAGACCAGACTTCCGCAAATTAAGATATTCAAGTCTAGTCAGTGTTCCTAAGACTTCTGGCCAGTTAATATTTGATAAATGATTACCAGCAAGTTCTAAATTTTTCAAATTGATCAGGGCCGAGAAAAGATTTTCTGAGATTTTACGAAGCTTACAATTGTTGATCTTTAATGTTTCGAGACTCGTTAGGACATCGAAGACACCACCTTCTAAGACCCTTAATGGATTGTTGGATAAATCAAGAGTTGTCAGTGACGTGATATTATCAAAAAATTGCGTGTTTATGACTGAGAGGTTGCAATGACTAATATCCAGGTATTGGAGGGTGCTTGATATAAGGAATGGCCCCTCTACAAAATTCAACAGCGGATTATCTTGAAGTTCCACGTTGAGTAGTCCATGTGAATCTCTGAAAACAGAAAGGCAAATAATTATATCGTAATAATTTCATGTTTTGAATCGCTAGATATTTCTCGTATTAAAGTTTTTATAAAAGGAGTTGTGATTTAATAATATAATTTAGAGATAATTTAACGTAACATTTTTATGATATTAATATAAAAATGGTGATACCATTGACACCGTCGTGGCGTTAGCCTCGACGGTTGCGGGTCGATTCTCGCTCGGGCAAATGTTTGTATTGATCTTACAATGAATATCTGTTGCGGTATGTCCCGTTTGTTATCACATAACATCTGATAATAATCGTTAACTCTTGTAAATTGTAATAAAATAAGTAAATTGCTCTTATCCAATGTTACTCGTTCGCCCCTAGGTTGCGGAGGTCAGATAGCAATCGCTCTATGTAGAAACTAGTAACCTGTCAAATCCGGATAAGAGTAATACGCAGACCCTGGGTACATAAAATAGAAAGAAGAAGACTAATATTAAAATGGTATTCAAAGCGGATGGATAAATAACAATATAACAATATACGAGTTATGTTAAAAAGCAAATTAAGTTTAGGTAAATGAACTTGTAATAGTCAAAATATTATAATATTTCTTTAAGAGTTTGAGCAATACTAGGTAGCACGTAATTGACTTTGCATTGTTTATTGGGCTATTATCTAACACAAGCTTTTAACCCCAACTTCGCCCGCGTGAATAAAAATTAATCATCAATAAGGCACCTTTATTTAAAAAAATATTGTATCTTTATATACCTTCATTATTTCTCTATCTCTTATTTTACCATCTATTTCTATTCCAAAATTGAGATGCTCATAGGCAAGTGCGTTCACTGATCGGTGAAGGATCGGTGGGTCATGCAACTTTAGGCACGGTCAGTCAATAGATGGGTGATCGCATAGTGTTGGCTACTGAGCGTCTCTGTGCTTCGGAGGGCATGTAAAAAGTCGGTCCCTGCTGTTAACATTTGAAACTAGTCAAAAAGTCAAGTCAGAGGCCTATACGGGAGACCTGAACAACTCTGACACTAGGTTGGAACTCGATAAGAAGAAAGATTCAAAATTTTTTTTTTTTCAATATGTAATGTTACGGGCAGACAGACAGAGTAACTGTCGCATTTATAGTATTAGTCTGGTCGAGTTTGAGCAATTCGTGGTGGCACGTAATTGAATTTGCATTCTTTACTGGGCTATTATCTAATATTGGCGTTACAATCCACAATTGTCGCTTAAGTCGACATAACAAGTTCAAAGCAATTTGTTCAATTTCGTCGTCATTGTGCGAACAGCCACCGCTAAATGTTAATAAAGCACCGTGAGAAAAATGGATTCTTAAAAAATTACGGAAACGGATAGTTAAATTTGTTAAAATTGACGACGTTCTGACGCAGTGGTAACGAACCTGCCTTAATCGCCACAGGTCGCGGATTCGATTCCCGCTCGGGACAGATGTTTGTATTGACCATATAGGCATGTGTTCCGGTATGGGTGTGTTTGGTTTTTTCATTGAGTGTTTCCGGACCCCAGGATATTCCTATCCAAATGTCCTAAATCCGTTGTGTGTGTAGCGTTTATTTATTTATTTTACATTTAAAATTATGTATTGTAAGAATAGCTTAGAATCACTATATTTTATATACAATATCAAACGCCTGAGACTAACAATACAAAATCTAATTATGACTCAATTTAATAAGCAGAAATGAGGCCGCTCAGCTTATACCTGGATGGCCTAAGAATATTGACCTCACTTGTCGGTTACATAATCCCAGGAAACCTTGTCAGCTCATAAAATAAAATAAAATATTATAGATAGGACCGCCTTTTGTATATATAGACCGCCGATATTCTTGTTTTAAAATTGTTTTATTATCTACTAGCGGCCCGCTCCGGCTTCGCACGGGTATAAAATATATTATTTTGATAAATTTCGCAGGATTCAGCCTGCGTTTGTTGCAATGTAAGCGGAAAAAATGTAATTATTTACGACATCACATTAGAAACCTCAAAAATAACAGTATTTCTCCACTATTTTATGGATGTTATTATACAAATAAACCTTCCTCTTCAATCACTCTATCTATTAGAAAATACCGCATCAAAATCCGTTGCGTAGTTTTAAAGATTTAAGCATACATAGGGATATAGGGACAGAGAAAGTGACTTTGTTTTATACTATGTAGTGATATTTGGTGTACAAATAAAGCATATTATTATTATTATTAAACCAGTGATGAATATAAATTTAGTAATATTGTTATTGAAAAGAAATTGATCAGAGTTTTATGTCGTTTTATAATTGACAATCAACACTTTAACTGAGCGTCTCCATGCTTCGGAGGGCACGTAAAAAGTCGGTCCCGGCTGTTGACAATTTGGCAACAGTCGAAAAGTCAAGTCAGAGGCCTACGAGCGACCTGAACAACTCTGAGACTAGGTTGGCTACTAACCACTCGATAAGAAGAAGATCTACCACTCCGCTGCAATTGTGGGGAATTAAGTTCTCTATATTGGGAGTCCGTAATCAGAATAATTAAAATTGGTTCATAAATCTCCAAGATCGTTCATAAAAAATATCAAAATTGAAAACGTTTTTGAAATCGGATATAAAGCAACTGTTAAATCTAGTATTAACAAAAGATGCCGGAAATTAAAAACATGTTTCAATGTTGTTCGTTATGTAATGGATATCAGAATGAATTAGTCAATCAATAATGAATACAACTTACAAGAATGCCTCCGGGTCCACGTAACTTATTTTGTTTCCAGATAAATCGACATCAATCAAGTATTCCAGTCCTTTGAAAGCGTCCCGCTCAACCCTCGTCAACCTATTATTTGCTATTTGCAATCTCCTCATCTTGATGTCGTGTGGAAACGATTGGAGACTGGTTATGTTGTTTCCATTCAAGTCCAAAATATAGACGCTCAGGCTGAGCTCATCATATGGAACCACCGTCAAGTTGCTCTCCGAACAATCAGTAACCCAGTTGATTCTGAAGTAGTGGCAGTCACATTCGTCAGGGCATTCCAGCTCGAAGCTGTCTCCATTGAAGGCATAGCTGAAGTGTAAGGCCAAGAGGTAGAGAGCTAAAATCGTTAGACGCGCCATGTTGAAATATTTATGTCCTTATTTTAATTCACCGTCGCGCCCATATTAGAAGCACCTGTAACAGAGGTTTTTAGATCAAGAAAAGTACTACATACAACTAATAAGTTACTATTAATAGTTACTAAGTTAAAAGATATAGAATTGGAGAAGTTCCCTCTACACAAGAAACGTATCCGAATGATTTGGGCTCGATTTTTTTTTGTTTAAACTTAAAGAAAACAAAATTTTGAGCATACAATTGTGTTTAAAGTTCACAAACACATATAATAAATAATTTATTTGAAATACGGTTTTGCGTACTGAAATGAAAACACTAATTCAATATCTGACGAATCGTTAGCTGATATGATCTGACAGATTGGTTTTTTCAATACGATAACCATCTGAGTTCCATTCTGTGCAAGCTAAGTAGGTACTATTAGTACAACTTTTATTGATAATATTTTTATCACCGATTTAGTGATAACGTTCATAAACTTGTGACAGTAAATAGGGGCGGCGTTCTCACGCGATCTAAACTTCGTGAATAACAAATAAAGGTTATCCAAAGAAACAAGTTTTTTAACGTATATCTTGATAATCTTAATCGTGAGTTACTTGTTATTGGATAAAGGATATCTAAAGTGATAATTGAAAGAGGCTGATTAGGCACGGTAAAGGTCCGGCATCCGGTAATCACCGGGTTGTAATAGCTATAACTTTATAGCAATAACATTCGCCATGGATATTGGTTATTGGTATATAGTTTTATATCTCCGATTGCATAAACATACTCGTAAAAGCTTTTATGTTGGACAAAAATACGAGTTAGTGGTAAACACATTTATCGCATGTCTATTGCTGATAGTCGTACTGACCTTGACAGTTCATCTGAGCGCTCGGTTCGGTGAGTCCGAATACTGAGACCCGGTCGTAAAAAAGGAAAGCTCAGGGGATCAAAGTTGATTCCGTCAACCGAGCCCATTCTAGTCAATGGACTCACCCGAAAGAACGTGTTTGACGCAACGTGATAAGCCAGCGACTTTGTTTTCGCCAGAAAGAGAAAAAAGATTGTGGTGCGTTCGCTTTTGTGTTGTGTATGGGACATGTCTCAGGTAATCTTATTGTGAAGGTCTTGCGGGATGTCATCATTTTGGATGTATACTATTATAAAGCCTGCACAGCGTTCAATCAGATATTTACGAGTGTAGCGACATAAGCCTTTTATCGAATCGTCCGGCATTTCTTATCGTATCGTGGGTAACATCTGTGCACAAGCGAAGTAAATATTGACACGAACTTGCAAATTAATCTAAACATTGCTCAGTAAACACCATACTGAAATGTACTGATGGTTTTATTTCACACGTTGTGATTGTAATTAGTTCAATAAGCCTTGAACGTACAGTATATAATCCATATTATCAGTTAATTCACGGGTGGTTAGGTAGTTTGAGTGCTCTCCCTATTCAACGCGCGGATCGGAAACCCAAATCTATAAATAAGTCACAAAAATATGAAATATCGACGTATTTTTCCTTCTTACTCTTGCAACTGAACGCGTTTTCGTATATAAATTGATCGATTATAAATGTAGACGCTCATACAGCCAACAGTCGTATAGGATAATATTCGATCAACGAAATTTATTTTTATATTTGATGTATTCATGATGATGTTGTTGAAAGTAAGCTTTTTCTATGTAAGAGGTGGCAAACAGGCAGGAGGCTCACCTGATGTTAAGCGATCACCGCCGCCCATAAAAATCTGCAACACCAGAGGGCATGCCGATACGTTGCTGTCCTTTAAGAAGGAACTGCCTATACGCTGACTGACCTCGAAACGACGACTCATCACTTTTTCTCAAACGGTGGTAGCTAACCAGTGCCATAAACCTTACCATCTAATTTTGACTGATTTTATTTTGATTTTCCAATACTATTCTTTAAAATTGGATCATTGTTTTTAATTGGAAATATGAACCTCCCGCCACCTACCACCCTTTATGCGTCCGTGCCTGTAGCTCTGGCTTTAGATATTCATTATCAGTGATGGATTTATTCTAAATCCCGATTATAAGCCCAACATAGGGTTAGACATATCAATACAAAGTCAGAACGACTAGTGACCTACGTAGCGTCATCATCCTAGTATTTATTCCGGGTTTCCCAAGAGTCAGTGTGTTTAACTTATGCATAATTTAACATGTTACTAATTACTGTTTTTTATTATTTATTATATATAAACGTTTGCCTTCTGAGAATGTGTTAAGAGCAAACCAGAGTTTACCTACTGGATAATAGTGAATTGTTTATCAAGTGTAAACGTTTAACTCTGCGGGCTTACCATTAACTCTTATTGCGATTTAATTGTCGTCCAATATATGGATATTATGACTCTTATAAATCTAAATGTCAGAATTGAATTGGATTGATTTTGAATCGCTATAAGAGTTTATGGTAAGCCCCTTGATGTTATGTATAAGTGTATAATTATGTATGATTCGTACAGGTTTTATGTAAATTACTTGAATAATTGTTGAAAATGTTAGAAAAAACACAAAAAAAGTGAAGCCGAATCCTTTATAGCCAAAGCAACGCATGTGCGGGTCTGCTACTACCTGTAGAGTAAAAAACGGTTTGTATATATTCTTAATGTTAATATGACGTCCAATTTCCGTAGTCATTGAAGCATATTTTTAGAAGGACAAAGGTGTGTTTCGATCACTGTCCAACCACTAACTAGATTCATACATCACAATGGTAGTCTTTCAACAAAGATATCCAATAAAAACGACAACAATAACATTAATAGTAATCCGACAGAATGGCGGGACAATCGCAGTAATGGCCGTCATCCTGCTGACCGGTACGGACCGTTTCCCGCCAGAATTTTCCAGAAGCATCGTTTACTGTGATTAGGTCACGAGTCACGCATTCATTATAACTCTCTTACAGCTGCCATTGGTACTCCGAATAGAATCATTCACGAATCAGTCATTCGGAAGCGTTGACTTACTATAAACTAGGATCGGCTCTATAATACAGAAAAAATGTCCAAAGATTCGCTGGTGTTTCTTCGTAAATTCAGCGAAACTAAATTAGTCACACGCTAAATTTATACGAATATATGGCAAGGTTGTGATTAACTTCATTTCGTTGCGTTATGCGAATTAAGTTGCGTGTACGTCGCGTTATGCAAAGCCGTGCGCGGCTCACCGCTCGAGTTATAATAATGTAATACCCATAAATCCAACGATTTACCTGGACCATAGTGGGACGCCACAAGCGTGTTTGATAGTCAATAAAGGGAGAGCCTAGAGTCCTCTTTTCCGAGACTTATTTTTAATGAGGTTTTTTCCCTCTACGACCGACCGTCGTTATTTTTAACGAGGTTTTCTTGCTCATTTATTAATACTTTTCGGGAATTAACCTTAATTACCTGTATCGGTTGTTGACGTTTCGGTCAGGTTGCACTGACCGTTGTCACAAGTAGACTCAATTTAAAATTTAATAGGTTTTCTTGCTGTCCGGTGTCGCCCGGAGCCACTCACAGTTCATTCTGATTAACATATAAACTTTAAACTCTTAAAAAAAATTGTGTACCTATTGTAAGCGTTGACGTGACAATACCTTGAGACATACGCGACTAATCGATTTAGCTTATACGTAGTTAGATAGGGTGACAAGATGGCTGATACACTTGTACCATTTCCACCCCTTAGAATTTAGCAGCAAACACATTTGATATAATATTGATATTTAATTTCACAAAACAATTAAATTTAGTTATAAGAAAAGCAATTAAATTTATTATTGTTTTTTATTTCATCACGCTTAAAGTTTTTTCTTTAAAACTTAGGGTTATAAAAGAAAATGGTCTGCATTGTACTAATTTTATGTGCCCCGAGTAACTCACTATAATTATAATATATTTAGTATTACTATAATAATAAGTCCTCTACCTGTAACGCTGTCGAGCCACATAGGGCCAACTGTAATGAAAATAAGAAAAAATGCAGTAAACGTGAACCCGTTTCATTGTGCTAAGTAAATGGCAAACAGTTAACGTGTACACTATTAAGTCAGTGGTATATTATGGTTCAATTAAGCGAATTGAATACAACAACCGTAAGTTCATTTACTAGAGCAGGTTAATCGACGACGCCTTTGTTAACAATAGAAATTATTCTTCACATAAAAAACTGTTGCGAACAAGTATTATTAATGAATAACTCGTTTGTTGTATGAATATTAAGCCAATTCAAAAGACCAAAGGATGCACTGGATGCATCCTCGTGTGATGTCACCTGTGTTTAGAGTTGCCACCCGTACTTTATAATAACGCTATTTCGGGCAATTGTACTATACTTTACGAGAACAATAAAGTACGCGAAAATACTTTATTTTGCTTGATTTGATTTTTCAGGGTTTTTCGGTGTTACTTACTAAAGGTAATAAGACTGACGATACTTTTATAAAATATGTAATATCACTTTTAATGTCTATTCCTGCGACATCAGCGTTTATAGAGAGCTAGAAACTAAGCTTCTCTGAACTTTATTATATGTATATTATATTATAAACCTTGCCAAAACATAAAACAATGTTTTTAAATATGATGCGAAAGAAAAATCAATAATACTTTATTTTGGCACTTCGTACTTTTTTCCTTGCCTGTAATCACCAATGTATTTTAATTACAAGGGGAAAAGGGGCAACCCTACCTGTGATACGGGTAGATGAGGTTGACGGAGAAGTATAAAGAAGCAGGCAGAGGGTTAAGAGAGATTGAGCTTCCAGAAGTCACGCTCTTCGAACGAATGGCTTCGCCCACATGATTTACGATCGTCAATGTGGCACATTTATTGCAAAAGTTTTACGATCAAACTTCCATTCTGTATTTCACTCAATTCATGTTTTGTTTTCGCCACAAAAAGTTACCTATGATTTTCTCCCAAGTCTCGTCTATATCCATATAGTTAGATTAGTCTGTGGTTTAGGCAGTGCCAGATTAAGCAAGCGCGGGGCCCGTAGCAATTTTTATCCCCGGGCCCTTGATCCGCTATGGGTCTGGATCTTAGTATTATGGGTACGGACAGTCACTACTTAATACGTTTATTTGCACATTGTGCTATTAAAAAAAAGGACGTTATTATTTTTTTATTTGTTTTTGAAATAGTAAATTTAGAATATTTAGAATACGTTTTAAGTTTTTGTGTTAATATACTTTTGATACGTTGGCGGGCTTGGATACGCGAGGCCCCTTTTCGTGCGGGGCCCGTAGCAATTGCTACTTTTGCTATTATAGTTAATCCGGCACTGGCTTTAGGCTTAAAACTTAATAGACAGAGAGACGGGTACAGTGTAGCATTTCTTAAAATTTAAATTAAATTATTAAAGTCTAGATACTGCTATTACACGTCAATATTTTATGAGAGGGTGGTACTGGGTAGTACTTGATCCATCGAGTCGGACCAATCACAGTAAGGTTACACTATCAGGATTTATTACCACAATACTCATCAATTATTCCATTCTTTTACTTTTTTCACACCGTATATCACCCAAAGAATCTGTAGTCTGCGTGGAAAACTAATTTTCTTTTGTTAGCCCAGAGGCAGATTCTCCAACTGATAGTAAATGGAAGTAGAGCCACAACGCGAAGGTGGCTAATATTGTTGCAGAAGGAGAACTGCACTAGCCGCCCTTACACTGCCTACAAGATGCAACTGTTTACATTTATAAATTTTCAAGGTATAATGTCTCTACAATTGCCATGTCCTAGATTATTTTTACATTCCAACAAAAGGCCGATTACTGATTGGGGGGCGGCGAACTAGCTGTTTTACTCTAGAATATGGAAGTTTGCTACTAAAGTGAGAGGCGAAGGCCTTCGGCAAATTTGTTGCAGTAAACGTGTAAAATACCAGAAAACTGTAATGTAATAATCTTTTTGATTTCTATGAGGTAGCAAAAAAAAAGTTCGGTGCCAAAATTTGCCGCCTCCAAAAATCTGCTGCCCTAGGCTCAAGCCTACTCAGCCTGCTGGTAAATCCAGCAGCCAGACTGCTTATACAACGGTTGACACGAAACGCGGTTGACTTCACTTCACATGTTTTTTACCAATGCACGATAGTAGCGAACTAGGCGGGCATTTGAGCCCAGCAAGGACACCACTAGGACTAGCGGATGTCTTATGGTCCTACGACATGCAGGTTAAGCGCGAGATTTTGAAACACAAACTACGCACCTACCTACAGAAAAGCCTACAGTGTATTACCCTTATTTTCTTATCGTTCTAGTTTTAATTTAATTCTTGATTTATCTTACTTATCGTCAAAATAGGTTAAGAAATAGATCTATAGAAAATGGTTTCTCAAGTAAATGGTTAACACATCGTGGTTTGTCAATTTTATAACAAAGAGCTATTTCGAAAAGACCTTCAAATAATTACAATGTTTAAGTAAAATAACTAACCGACTTAAAGAAAACTCTGAGGCATCTAAAAATAAAGTGAATACTGCATTCACGTGTGTTTTTTATTCATATATTTGGAGATTTTGTCTTCTGTATATTCGGAGTCCTTAAAAAATCACAAAATTTATTCAGCACAGACTATGGAAGTAAGACCTATACAATACACTGTAGCCGTAACTAAGAAAAGCCGTGAGAAATTTGGTGCTGACTGAAAAGTGGGGATGAAATTGAAGCGACTGTAGTCAAGTCGTGCCGCGAACTTATAAGTCCGTCTGTAAAAGTTGAAGACCTCTTGCTGTGTATGTTAATCTTAAAGGTATTTATATGTACGGGCCTTGTTGCTGAATTAAAAAGTATAGTATTCGAAATGGATTCAAAATTCTTTAACGAATAAGAATTAATAACTCCGGCAGAAGTTATCGCATACATGCATAAGATAGAAATACCAACGAATTGATAACCTCCTTTTAGAAATCGTAAACCTCTGGTAAAATTTATTGAAATGAATTTAAAATTTGTTATACATATTAATATCAAGCGGAATACAGTTCAGCGCGTCGTACTTTTTACCTCGTCGTAATCTTTCTGCGGAATTTTTATTCGCATTACGTTTCGAGGTAGAGATTGAAATATGAATAACCTTTTTATTTTTAGGAGAATCGACTTCTTTATTGGATAAAATTTCTCAAATTTTCGATGAATTGTTGTGAATCAATCTAATAGTTAATGAAATTTAGTACTATCATAGAAAAGAAAAACCGTACAATAATTGCTGTGCTATCTTTTTACACTATTTTACACAAGTGTAACGAATTCCATTTAAATTGATTGATGATTTTGTGTAATGTTGATTACAAGATCCGATTGTCAAGTCAGGTAGCATCAACTTTGAATAAAAACCACTATATAATAGAAATAGTCTTCAAAGATTGCTATCCGTCCCACAAAGCTCTTTAGAAGCAATGCATGGAAAAAATTGTCTACAATTGACAATTAATATCATCCCATGTTACATATATGTATGTGATACTTGAACAGACAACGTGGTCTACTAGTGTATATTGTTTCTTTACATGAATTTTTGCCCCTGGCCTTGATATGTTATAGTCTGTAAATGTAAGTTGAACCATGCGCAGTAACACGTTTTTGGATCTCAACCCGCATGAAGGGGGCCGCGTTTAGTACACTCGCTCACGGTTGTTTTAATTCTTTAAAAATAAATTATTAAAAATTAAATTAAAATATAAAGTGACAGTGATTAAAAATGTACATTAACTTTCTTTTTGTATATAGGCCTTTTAGGGTTCCGTAGCCAAATGGCTAAAACGGAACCCTTATAGTTTCGTCATGTCCGTCTGTCCGTCCGTATGTCACAGTCATTTTACTCGAAGACCATTGACTCTATCTATACGAAATTTACTAATTAGGTGTATTCCATGAACCGCACAAGGATTTTGTAATAAAATCTTAATATATATATGAATTAAGGGTAGCAGTCCATACATGTAAATGACGATTTAAAAAAAAATTTCAACGTATGGCAACGTGTGAGATATCTTTGGATAGTTCTTTTAAAATGATAAGGAAGTTTGATTTTGAGTTTTTTATTAAGCCAGTAGTTGTTGAGATATTAGCTCCTAAAGTCGTAAAAATCGTGTCCCCCTCTAACTTTTGAACTATGGGATTTAAAATTCTGGAAAAATTTGAGCTTGTAGAATACCACATGAACTTCATCCACATTTAGTTTGAAGAAGATAGGTCTATACATTTAAGAGATATATAAGTTTTTCCCATAACTTTGTTTTTCATATTACTTTCAATAATTACTATGAAATTACCAACTTATTTTTGCGGTCGGTTTTAATTCGTTATTATTTTAAAACTGTTAAGATTCTTCATAACCTTACCATTACCCATTTACGCCTGTTTTCTCGATTTATCCAAGGTATTTGAACTGGTTAATTACGATATCTTATGTCAGAAATTAAAACTCACTGGCACGCCTGAAGAAATCAACAGGATTTTTAAGTTTTGGTATAAAAATCAGGTTAATGTTGTGCGATGGCCACAGAGCTACTCAAGGTGTGGACTCGGAGCCGAGCTCCCTGTACCCACTATAACTCTAAGGTCCAATCTAGCGCCATAGTGGGACGTCGCGGGGTCGCCGAAGCACAAGATCGCGACGCCCCAGCGCTTGCCCCGAGGGGCCCACCGGTGGCAGCAACTTATTGCCGCCATACATACATAATAATACATACTAATAAATATATACAAATACATACCGCCGCGCGCGAACGCGCTAGGCCTTTCGGCCTCCACCTTAGGCAGGGCGGCATGACCTCATCCAAGTTGTTTAATCTGTATGTAAATGCCTTAATACAGACGCTCAGTAGCACTCGTATCGGATGTCATATTGACGGAGTCTGTCTGAATAACATTAGTTACGCAGACGACATGGTTCTGCTGAGTGCATCTGTCTGTTCGTTATAAAAACTGCTAAGTCTTTGTGAGAACTATTCCAAACTAGGCTTAGTCATGGCTTAGTCTATAACTGTAAGAAAAGCGAATGCATGGTCATTCAGGCCAGGGGAAAATTGATTCATCTATTGTACCAGCTATCAAGTTACACGGGGTTCCACTAAATAGAGTTGAATGCTTTAAATATCTTGGGCATATAGTATTCTATGACTTGAAAGACAATGCAGATATTGAGAAGCCCTGCGGGCTTTGTCTGTTAGGGCAAATATGATTGTTCGCAGGTTTGCTCGTTGCTTGCAATACCAGTCAAAATAACGCTTTTTAGAGGTTACTGCACCAAATTTTACCCTAGTAGCCTGTGAGCAGACTATACGCGGAAACAGTACAATGCCCTGCGTGTACAATATAACAATGCTAATGGGTATGCCTCGTTTGTTGCGAAAGCGGTGCACATCGTTGTTGCACAGGATCTCGTCCTGAGCTAAGGGCGTGAACCACTGCTGGATTCACGTGCTGACAAATTAATCCTGTCTAGGTTAAATAAGTTTTAATAACGAAGAGGCGTAAGATACTTTGACTATTAAAGGCCATCCATTGTCGGAAATTATGCTGTGGTATCCAGTATCCTTAAGCAAGCCACGGCGTTTTTAGACAAATTGGAATCTCCATAGGAACGCCAAAGCGCTAGTACCGTATTGACATGCGGAATGTATGGATACGGGAAACGGGCGCGGGCTTGAAATGCTTCGACATCCTTCGGAATACTCAGGGCTACAGAGACATTATAAAGGCTTTTGACACGGCAAGCCTAAGCATATATATATGTAGCTTTGTTTTTGTATCTACAGTTATCATCGTTAACTTTTATATTTTATTGGCATATGACCTTGCCATAGAACCTTGCCACCAATGGGCGCAGACCCTAAGCGTTCTGCGAAAACAAAAAACGGCCCTAAGCGTGCACCTGCGACCATCATGCATCGGCTCTAAAGACAGGTTTACTATCATTACGTCAGTACGGTCGTTGATATTTTTTCAACGAATAGTTTTATTGAACTTTTGCAATAAAATTCCAACTTAAACGGTTTTGATTATCGAGCACGCTTTTATATAATTTTTATGAATTATATACAACT
The DNA here is from genome assembly GCA_023373885.1 of Hestina assimilis. Classification (NCBI taxonomy): domain Eukaryota; kingdom Metazoa; phylum Arthropoda; class Insecta; order Lepidoptera; family Nymphalidae; genus Hestina; species Hestina assimilis. The sequence goes on along the minus strand of CM041740.1, from coordinate 2,615,876 downwards.
GATTACATAAACGATTGTTGGTAAGCTCAATCATAGATCTATTATAAATAAGGCGTACCTAATACAGGTTTTTGTATCTTTTGCATAGTTTGATAGAACGATATACATAATACAGTGGCGGTTTGGGTTAAGGTCACCGATCTCGACGATTAGAGATTTTTGTTCCGCCAAAATATGAAATCAAATTATGTCAGTTAATTAAAATTCGAAATTCAATTAGCTCTGAAAAGCAGTTGCTTGTTTATTTTGAGAAATCATATGACAAAAAGCGTTCTATTGAAATTGGTCTAGACCAGAGGCTCTCAATCTAATTTCAACTACCACCCACTTTGTATATCAATAATTTTTCATTCTAAACGAGACTTTTTTACCAGTGAGAGAATTTAAAACGCAACATTATTATATTAAAAATATCTTTTATTCGTATTCAAACAAACAATTTTAATAGTCTAATGTTAAAGATGAACCGCCACCCTAAAACACTTCAACTTCACCCAATTCTTTCCCGGCCCTTTACCACCCACTCTAGGCCTCCAGCGCCGACAAGGGGGCCTTATCGCCCACTTTGAGAGAGACTGCTCTTGACTTTAGAGACGTGATCTACGTGATTGTAAAAAAATCATTAATTTTTTCTGAGTTATTGTTGAAATGAAACGCCAAAGGTAATGATGTGACGCGGTATGTAATTTTCAAGACAATTAATTAATAATTAGGTATAGAACAGTATTGTTTTGAATAAATAATATTTTGTGTATCGTTTGCCTTATTTTTACTAGGATTTGAAGAATCCATGATCCATTCATGCTGTTAATGTAACACAAACTATTGTCATTTTTATAAACTACTAGTTCACTCTGTTGATGTAGTATTAAGTTATTTGCTGAGTTATATATATTCACTTTTTTTTATTAATATTTAAGTTTTTAATAAATAATAATTACTACGTTCTTTAATTTTGAGGGAATTTCTGAGTTTACCGTACCGATGACGCTAACATTAAATAAATAAATAAATAAACGCTACACACTCAACGGCCCCCATTAGGATAATTATATCCTGTGTCGGGGTTCCGGAAACATTCACAACGACAAGAACAAACACAACCAGACCGGAAAACATGCCTGTACGATTAATACAAACATCTGCTCCGAGCGGGAATCGGACCCGCAACCGTCGAGGCTTAAGGCAGACTCGCTGCCCACAACGCCACAACGGTGTCAATGTTTGACAGGAGCAGTTTGTATGGAAAAATTAAATGATTGCTTTTACTATTTTCCTCGCATTTTTCTCACCGTTTAAACCTTCCTTGGATTTCCACAAATAATTCAAAACCAAAATTAGCCAAATCGGTCCCTCCGTTCTCGAGTTTTAGCCAGACTAACGAACAGCAATTATTTATACCTATATAGATTATCTATATAAGGTCAGTTTACGCAAGCGGTCAATAAATCCGAAAATATGAAAACACTGTTGAAAAACATTCGAAAACAACGCTTTCAAATCTGGTTTCTTTCAAGTTCTTGACATTTTGCACTTGAATGAATTACATAAAACATCCATTTTTTTTTTACTAAATTCTTTTAATTTAGTTTACATTTTGTAAAGCCTTTTTAAGCAAGTTCTGTCTTTAACTATACAATAATGCACTACATCCCTATAAATTTAGGATACCTATATAATTCTTTACCGTACAGTACCTATTATTATTTATCTTGCCAATACATTGTATAACAAAATAAGAGCACACGCACTCATAAGCCCTCTTTATTCTGTTTTTTTATGTGAGAGGGGGCAAACGGGCAGGAGGCTCACCTGATGTTAAGCGATCACCACTGCCCATGAACATCTGCAACACCAGAAGGCATGCAGATGCGTTGTTAACCCTTAGGGAATGAGTACGCTCTTCGCTTGAAGGTTCCCAGGTCGTATCGGTTCGGAAAGACCGGCGGCAGAAGTAGATTCCACAGGGTGATTGTCCGAGGAAGAAAATGTCTTTTAAATCGCGCTGTTGTGGATATCCAGACATCGAGGTAACTCTAATTAAACTTGACGTTGAAGCTAACCAGTTACTTGTGTTTATGTTCCGACTAAAGATTGATTTATGCCCGAAATCTGGTGGTTTTTTGACCGAAAGTGGCCGAAACCGAAGCCTAATTGTCGGTCGGACATACTTGTGTTAAAAATATTTTTTTTTATGAATTAAGGCTATGTGTAACTTAATAAAAGTAAGCCATATTAAATTATTAAATACTATTTTTATGTCATGATCAGTTACCAAAAAAAAAAGCATACGGTCCGCCTGATGGTAAGCAGTTACCGTATCTATTGAGCGCGCGCGATAATTGAAGTATCACATGAGCGTTGCCAACCCAAATGATAGGGGGGAAGGAACAAAGAGAGGAGGTAGATTGGGCATCTGGAGCTCTTACTTATTGCATGAAAAGTATAAGAACTGATACTGTTAATTTACGTCGTTTTGCTGAGAAGGTAGCTTTTGCCCGGTCGAGACGTTCTATTTGTTCTTGGAGGAGAAGGCCTGTAATACCACAACTTATAAGATAGGTAGTGTCATTATGATAATATTTACACAAACAAAATAAATTATTAAGGTGTTCCACGCGAGCAAATCTAAATGAATGCAGCTTTTATATATTTTATTCCGTTTGCAAAGATAAAAAAAATCTTAGATGTGTGCGAAATTTTTATTACACAAGAATGAAACGGAAACAATAATAGGTAATAATCATCAATTTGCTGACGTGACTCAAGGCAGAGTGAATCATAAAACTTTTATACGTCACACCTTTTCAGGAAATGTATTTATTGTATATTATGAGCGTTGCACTTTAATCTTTACTTTATAGGCGTCGGGATGTGACGACCCCATCGCCCGCTGTTGGGATAACCTCTGTCACAACAGAGATTATTCCACCAGTGCAATCAGTCACACTGGTGGTAGGTCTTTTGTTGTAAGAGACCGGCTAGGTAGGTACCACCGCAGTGTCCAATATTCTGCCGCCAAATAGTAGTGCTTAGGCACTACTGTGTTCCGGTTTGAAGGGCATTGTACGCTAGTGAAATTACTGGGCGAACGAGATTTAAGAACTAACATCTCGAGGTTGGCAACGCGTGAGTGGCACCTGCTTATGGTGCTGCAAGCGCTCATAGGCTACGGCAACCACTTACCATCAGGTGGGCCGTATGCTTGTTTGCCAACTTCTAACATAAAAAAAGTAGAACTTGAATTGAGACGCTCATAGCCCGGTGCGCTCACTGATCGGTAAACTATCGGTGGGCTAAGCGACCTTAAGCGTCTCCGTGCTTCGGAGGGTACGTAAAAAGTCGGTCCCGGCTGTTATCAATTTGATAATTGTCGAAAAGTCAAGTCAGAGGCTTATACGGCGACCTGGACAACTCGGACACTAGGTTGGCCACTAACCACTCAAGCTTGTAACTTAGTTTTTCGTTTCGTTGCTTTCGTGCGAATTTACCAAAGAGCATCAGCGAATTTATTAACATTTTGTTATTATGGAAGAACATGTCTATATATAATAAGTCTATGCTATAGTATATGCTAAGTCTAGTCACCTATCTTGCTGTAGAAATTTTTATCACTGGAGTCTCTTCTCAGCAGTTGACGCTGTTAAGGACATGGACCGTTGGGCCAACAGAAATACACATTCAGAAAAAAAGGCATCTGGCGTCTTATTTACATATTTTAATTATCAAAGCTTATGTAATGGTTTCAATGAGTTACAATTCACCTCTCTGTGCCATAAAAAAACGTACCTTAACGCATTTTAACAAGATGTGACGTGACAGTATAACATTTTAAAGATATTTCTACATATTTTATAGTCCATTTCCTTGGCGCACTCACTAGCCTAAGCAGTTGGATGGTTTTTAACATTTGAGGTAGTGTTCGATGCGTTTTAACCTACGGATACGTTATTAAAAATTAAGTTTTTTCTAACAAACTCAAGCTCAACGGTAGAAAGGCCGTCTCTGTTAACGCGAGAGTTGCAGGTTCGATCCCAACCACTATCCGGTTGTAGCAACCAGTCGCAGCAAAAATACACGCTTTGTTGGAGGGGAAATAGAAAAATTAGTAGGTACCTAATGACTTGAAAATAAACTGCTTGTTAGAAATACTAAACAAATTAATTGGACTATTGACTTGATCGCCGGTTCGATTGCCGCTCGGGACATATGTGTGTATTCATCATACAGGCATGTGTTCCGGTCAGGGTGTGTTTCTCCATGTCATTGTGTGTGTTTCTGGACCCCCGACACAGAATTTAATTATCCTAATGAGGGCCGTAGAATGTGTAGCGTTTATCATTTATTAAAGATTGTTCTCGATAAATTTTCCTTTCAGTAATTATCCTGCTTTATAATATTCCCATACAAGAAGTGAAAGAGCAAAGGTCAGTACGCAGCTTACACTTTCATGATCATAAACCTGTCAGTGTCTATTGCGATCTATTTTTACCAAACGAGGAAAAGTACATGACTAATCATAATTTTATAAAAATTACTCTACTATGATCCTTTATCTTTTATAAGTGTGTTTCCTTAATACATGAATATTAATAACTACTCCTTTGATGATTAAAAGTATAAAAAATCAGTTTTGTTGTTAATTTCTATTAGAGCAATAAGTACAATTTTCCAATAGCATTAGACACCAAAAAATATCTATAATATTATTAAATGCTGCGCAGTTAGAAATAATATAATTATAACAATTAGTGTTAAATAGTTAATTCAATTCAAATGTTTACCTCCTAGGTACGCTAGCTTGCAATTTGCTTTTAGAATGCGTCATATTTCATTATTTTTTCTAAAAATATAATTACATGTCGCTATCTTGATTGTAAACTTATTTAGAGTATCAATACATGTCAAAATGTTCCGGTATTATCCTACGATTGTATAAAAACATTCAACTTACATATATTATGATGTCACTCGTACAATGACTTGTAAACAACTTGCCCGACTCGCTGACGATTCTGGACTGGATGTTATGAGGATTGAGGCTTTAGTGATGCGACACATAGTTAATTATCGACACGAGACGGTTGGTCTTTTTATTATATTGAAACATTCTATAGATACAGTTTTTATATTATAATAGACATAAAACTAACTACACCTTGATGTTCGTCATGGAGCGCAGTAATTTAGTTAGATATTATTGTAATCTTATTCTTTTTTTAATTACTATGAAAAGGTCAAAAGCTTGAGACCAAAATTATGCAACAGATGAAACATTTTATTTTAAAAAAAACTTAGTCCTATTTGCTGACTTTAATAGAAGATCTTTAGTGAAGATACTCAATGTCAGTGCAAAGGCACACATTTAATGCCGGTATATTTAAAATATATAATACAAGAAGTTTTCTTCATAAGTAATAAATATAATATAATTATCAAAATGATATAATTTTACATGATATTTGTTACTGTAAATTTGCAATATATTGTTGTTTATATGGTAAAGCGCCCATTATATTCATTAAATTAATAATATGGTTTATGTAGAATTGCAAAAACATTTGAACAGGCGCGTTATCTTTCTATATTTTATTACATTTCTACGTCGCATGCGTAACTCTGAACCTGTTGAGCTGCTGATCCCGATAAAATGGCGGGTTACTAGTAGCAGAATATTTTGTATGAATTTATTTATTTTACCGACACGGTTTTCTGCCGATTCCAACAGGACTATTGTTGGGCTGGGTAGTTTTGCCAGTGTTGCATGTTGGATTAAATATTATGTTTAGGCTCGCACGGCTTCGAGTTCGTATAGCGATTAATTATAAAATGGGACTGTTCGTATTCGTCGGACGTCGTATCCAAACACCCTCTCCCCGCAACTCAATGTGCTCATATTTGCGTCGCCGCTTGCTGTCTCTCATAGACTTGTCGTTTCTATAATATGCTACTTTATTAATTCGTGCAAGCAGAGTTTTGAATGTGTTGTGGACATCTTTAATTAAAGAGCTTAGGTTTTTAACTCTGTTTGGCTCAGTGTCTGAATAATTCCCGAAGAAAATCTTCTTTGGAAGTGTGTCATCAAATTTATTTAAATTTTTTAATTTAATAATAAATTTGCACGGGATATGTCCGAGCACAGTGGAAAAACAAGTAAGGAAGATACAGTAAAGAAAGTCGACCCAAACTGATATGGGATAAGGTCTCGTCGATATGTACTCGTATTTAAAACTGTATTATTTAACTGTATTATTAACTGTCGTATTTAACTGTGTGTATAATAAAACACACAGGCTTATATTTAATATATTTCTGGTATTCTTTGTTGGAAACATTTGTAAAAAAATTCTGAACCGCAGTCGTGAAAAAGTGGCAGTCATCATGGGGGCTTTGATTTCGTCCGTAGGGTTCCTACTACGAGCCTTGACACCGTTGGGGCGTTGTGGGTAGCGAGTCTGCCTTTAGCCTCAACGGTTGCGGGTTCGATGCTCACTTGGGCAGTTATTTGCATTGATCTTACAAATATCTGTTTTGGACTAGGTGTTTGTCCTTGTGGGACTCCCCATCGTGTCTCGGAGAGCACGTTAAGCTGTCGGTCCCCGCTGTTATCACATGGTATCTGATAATAATCGTTAACTGTTAAAAAGAAAATTTTTCTTATCCAATAAGTTATTTAGATGGCAATCGCTCTGTGTAGGAACCAGTAACCTATCAAATCCGGACAAGAGTAATAAGCAGACCTTGGGTAAATACTCGTATAATACCGGGAATAATGCTAGGAAGAAGAACGTGGCCGAATCACAGCTAAAGACCTGTGGAACAAGGGACCTCATCTTCGATGGCTGTGTGTGCTGTGCTGTGTATGGAGCATTGTCTCATGTGATCTTATTATCTATTTTTTATTTATTTATTTATTTATTTATTTATAGATACACCATCGGCTACACACTAAGCACTTATAATTAATTACAATACATGTTATTATTAATATACGGAGTGATTCACCATTACTGGTGTATACAACATTTATACATAAAACATAAAACTAAAAAATATAAGGATACAAAAAAAAATAGAAACAGAAGCATCAGTAAGATTCCTATGTTTAAGCGTGAACGTTGACAAAATAAGAAGTAAAACCAAAAATTAAAAATTAGTAGGAAAAACTAACAAAAGTTTCGTGGACAAGTTCCTAGTCTAGAAGACTTCTGCACAAATTAATAAATTTGGTCGTATTTACATGACAGAAAATATCAACCACTCCCTTCGAAGTCAAATCATTATATGACTCCATCAATCTATATAATGGAGCCTGTCTTCCTACGTTAGTCCTACAAAAATCGAGGTAAAAAGATCTACAAGGAAGTCTAGGTATAGATCGAGGAACGTTAATATTTATTAGTTTTAATGAGTCCGGAGATAATAAATTCCCGTGCACAAGTTTATGGAGTATTTTGAGATCATAAATTTTTCGCCTTTTTTCGAGAGAATCTAATTTAAAATGCGCAAGTCTGGTATTATAGTCAGCCCGATATGGGCAACTGGGATCCTTATATGCGAGAAATCTGGTAAAGCTTCTTTGGATACGCTCGATTCTGTTGCAATGTATTTTGTAAAAAGGATTCCAAATAGAACATGCGTATTGTAGGTTGCTGCGTATAAGAGCCTTGTACAAAGTGAGGATGGATGCTATATTTTTAAAGTCCCTGCAATTGCGCTTGACGAACCCGACCAATTTCCAGGCGCGTTTAGTTATTTCATCTGTATGACTAACAAAATTTAGCTTATTGTCGAGAATAACACCTAGATCACGTACAGTTAAATGTTCATTTAAAATTACATTATCGATAGCATAACTTGTAGGTATCGTGTGTTTTTTCTTCGAGAATTTTATGTGGTGACATTTTTTAAATCGTAGTCAAGGTTTTTGTAGATTAGGTATTAAATATTTAAGTCCCAGCCAATCGTTCAGCAGTGCTTCAATAACTTATCTCATTTTACGCTAAATATACCCATAGTCCAGTTTTTTGGAGGCCCGTGGTTCAAGGTGAAAATGATTGTTAAAAATTCTGTCACAGAGCATATAAGTAAGAGACTTAACTCCCATAGATTGAGGTGACCATAGTAAAATGTAAATTCTTGTGGAACGCTCTCTTACCAACTATTAAAAAAACATTCAATTCTACCAACATTATAATATAGCAGACTAGTGACGTGCTATGTCGATAAAATATATCGATAAATAATACATCGATAGTGATGTCCACTCCGCTGTTATTGTATTTTAGGGTTACTGGATTATTATTTATTACTGATTTTTGGTAGTGGTTAATGTGTATAAAAATTTAGGTTGTTATTTTGTTTTCAATTTACCACTAAACCAAAATCAGTAACAAATTGTTATGTTGATAAATAAATCGAATCGAACCAAACCATAATTTTATTAAAATAGAATTAGACGAAAATGTAACAATAGTCTCAAGATAACTAAGAATTGATATGGATTACAACAAAATATTTTGCGATTATATTTATACAAATGTGTATATATCATGAGATCTAATTGAAACTCTCTTTTATCCATTGATTTCTGGAATCTGAAATAAAAGGGAAAAATGTAATAAAACACCTTACTGTAAATAATAAAAAGAGGAACTACATATGATACATTATTATCTATTTTTCTCTGTAAGCCTTTGATACCTCTTCTTTTTTATCATGACTGGAGTGAAGACTAACAAAATTAACAGAAAAAAAGTCGAACAGTTGTATCATAATTTGCTTATTATATATCTTACATATTCTTATTATATCTTTATTTGTCAAATTTGGTTACATATCAAAAGGGAAATTATTTAATTATAAATGTTTAATATGAAAGTTATATCAAAGTATAGAAGGTATTTTCAAATAAATGTTCACCTTTTTGTTATATATAGCCTTTCTTTAAATTCAAGAAACTATATGTTTAATTCAAAGAGATTTAGGTATAATATAAATTGGCAATTCTGCCATAATCTCATCTGTAACCCTTTGATATCTGATTATGGTGGAGCATTGAGTAACAGATATGGTTTAGCACTCTTTTTTAAAATCAGTCTTTAAAATGTTTAATACACATTAACTTATTTTGGTGCACTCTCTGCATCTGGAAAAAAGCATTGATTATTGTATTTTTATAGTTAAACCTTTTTTCTACGGTTGCAGCGTTTTCCTAAAAAGATGTTGTTTTTATTAAAAATCATCTACTATACAGACACATATATCATAATATAATAAATTACTATTACAATTTATAAGTATTTTATGTTTTAATAATATTAGTTCAGTAAAATTAATGTAAGTAATAAATGTAATATTAGAACTATTTGAAACTTATATGTTATCCAGAGATGATGTTCAATATGTATAAAACAAAGCAAAGGATTTTATTTAAGATAACTTTTAAATTTATGTTTTTGATAAGCCTTTGAATTTAATTAATAATTCATAATGCCAGGTCACAAATTTAAGATGTCTAATACCTATATAAAAATTAAGTTATTATGAGTTTTGTGATTTTCGTTAAATAATAAAATCTTCAATGAATTAAATAATAATGAAATATGTAATAGAGCTACTTAATTATTTTCTTAGATAGGTTAGGTTAGGGCATAATGATATTTTGTATACAGAAAACTTACCGAACTTTTTTCAATTAAAATGTGAAATAATCATTAATCACATTATTTCATAAAATACCTTCTTGAAAATCTTTTCTTTACGTCTCAAGCCTACATGTTTCACATTTTCCATTAACCATGTTTGTTTATTTTACATTACAAACGTAATAATATATTATATAATAAATAAATAGCAATTAAAAGACACATATGGACACATAATAACTTCTTATTTTTATCACAAACTAGTAGAACACAATTTATATTTCATAACAACAGCAAGTCAGCAAAAACAAGATGGAGAATTGAACTGATTGTGATTACTGAGTACTGAAGATAAAAATTAAAATAAATATTATTTATATTAAGAGAGCGAGACAGATAGCGTAAAGAGTGAAACGAATGAAGAAGTGTCAGACGCCATTAGAAAAGCCCATGTCTCAATAGATCGTTTTTTCTCGGTGAAATTTCAACAGACTGAATTCTGTCAAGCTCAAGTGTCAACTGTCACTATGATAAAAACAAATACCTATGAACTATGATGGTTCATTTTTGTCTAACTCTAATACCTATCTAGTCTTTCACTAGTATATCTGAAATTTACCCAACTTTAGTAATGTCTCAATCGGAGGCACACTCGTCTACAGAAGATGAATCTTTGAAACTCATTTTCGACCAGGCCATGAAGTTATTTGATAAGATAGAAAATGGTAATGAAGCTACGAACAGCGACGCGGTGCAAGTAAGATTTCATTTTTTAAGAAACGCATTAACCATAATTATTTACATACAGTTTAAATCACTCATAAATAAAAGAATGAAGTAGTATATAATTTGTTCCTTCATTACAAATATATATTAATAATATATATATATTTATTAGACATGATAATCTTAACTTTCTGTGTCCCTTAGCCGGTGTTCTTATAATAGTTATACTTCTTCATTTAGTATGGAATGTATTTAGGTTATGATCGGTAACTATTATTAGCTGTAAAAAATTTGCATCATATCTGATGAAAATTGAGGTGCAGAACTGAAGAATAGTAGCAAAGTACTCTAGGAGTTGAATCATAATTTAACTTGACTATCCTTATAAGTAGGGTCTCGAAATTACACAAATATTGTTTGATGTTTAAAGTTTTCTTTAAAATAATAGCTTATATAATTTAATTGAACAAATGACAATTTAATTTGTATATGTGTAATAAAGTCCGTCTGGTCTGAGTATACTCTCTTTGTGTTGCAAGTAATATCACACTTTGTACTTCCAAATTATTAGGATCCTTAAAGATATTAATGACTAACATCTTTTACAATTTCAGATGAGTATAAAATCTGCTATTCAAAAATTTGAAAAAGCAACAAATTTAGTATCACTATCAGGAATGTTCAGTAAAAATGAGAGTATAGAAGAGCTTCCAACTGAGACTTTACAGTATCTACTCTTGCCGGCTTTGCTCGGTACACTGAGTTTGAAGTTATGCAGTCAGTCGAGGAAAGATGTGATTTCTATAGCTGAAATATATTTTAGGTAAGGATTAAGGCTTTTATTGCAATTGACAGTTTTAAAGTGACCAGACATAAGGACTGCTTATGGAAGTGAAAACTTCTAACTTTAGAATAGCTTTAATTTCTTTATGTTTACATTAATTATAGGATGAGTAATTGAAATTTCATAATTGGTAAATTGAGTTCCGTAACGTAAAGTCCAATATGCATGCACATTGCCACGCTGACGTAAAACGTCACTTGAAGAATGTTGTGACTTCAAATGATGCGAATACATATTTTAGCCCCTATATTAATGTCAATGCTGAGAGAAGTATTAACTTCAAAAAAATTACTTGTATCTTATGACTAGGTCTTATACATGCAGTGATGAATGCAATACAACATTAGTATTGATGTTCTACTATTGCCTGACGAGAATGCACTGCTAAATTAAACATGTAAAATAGTCTTTATTGCACCACTTTAAACAACATGATCGTCATCCAAGTAGTTATTTTTAAACATGTATGTATGTTCAGGTTGGTGTTATCGCTTATTAGAGATTTTTTTATATGACCTATATGACATATCAATTTACATGTTTACAAACAAAATGAAGGTCTTTAATGATAATGTTTACTATATACAATATTTATAAGGCGACCTTGTTGCACAGCAGTAGAAAACCTACCTTAAGGCCCACAGGTTTTGGGTTCATTTCCGCTTGGAGCAGATGTTTGTATTGACCACACACACATACAGGCATGTTTTCCAGTCTGGGTTTATTGTCCTCATCATTGTGTATGTTCCTAGACCCCCGACACAGGATATAACTATCCTAAAGGCGGGCTATTGAGTGTGTAGTGTTTATTACTTATTAATGTTTAGTTATTAATCAAGGCATTCAATGAATTACAGGGATTTCCTACAGCGGTGCAAAGATTATGGTGTAACAGATGTGGAGGTGCCACAGAGTAGTAATAATGAAAATTCCAGCAGACCACAGACTGAACAAGCCAAGATAACTAGCATGGTTAGTATAAACATATTATTCTAACTATTTAAATTAATCTCAACAACTTGTGATACAATATATCTATATATAATCATATATTCCATTGTTCTGAACGTGAATTCACAAAATTAACTGTATTTGTTCTGTGCTATTGTATAACTTAGTTTTAAAATTGCTACACTATCGAATTGGATATATTCTGTAAAGATAGATGTAATATGTGTGCATAAATAAATAAATAAATAATCTCTGCAGAATCGACCATATAAATCTGCGGTAGCTTCACTTAAATGGACACAATAGACTGTATATTTGATGTTTCAAAAGTGCTGAAAGGCCTATGTGAATTAAGAATATTTTCAGTTTATTATTGTCACATTAATAACAAGGTCTTCGCCCCAATCTATATCTCCATTTTTCAAAAGTCTTTAGTATAAAGATGATGGTTCCGTCAGAGCAGTAGTGAACCACCTCAAACAACATAGATTGCGGATTCGATTACCCTGAGTGGCATACAGACATCTGTTCCCGTTTGAGTGGTTGTGTTTATGTTTCCAGACCCTGACACAGATACTACTATCCTAATTGAGCTTTATGTACCTATTCCTCCTTCCTTTGGCTCAAATCAGGTGTACTGCACGATTTTGTGCCAACTACAATGAAATTTAAAAAAGTGTAACCTTTATTACTATTGAAATTATGTATTTTATAACATAATTTACATTATTTCAGGTCTTAACAAGAGAAGCCAAGATCAAAAGGTACAAAGAAATGAAGGAACTTAAAGACAAGTTGTCCACATTATCAAAAGCGATGGCATCACCCAACACAGATGATGATACAAAGAGGGAGTATTTCATCACATTGCTCCTAAACTATGTTAATCAAGCGCTCGATGAACTAAACAGTATTGAACAGGAGAAACCAATTTTGGAATATATGTTGAAGCATGCTGGAGGTAATACAGTCAATTTAATTCTTCAGCTTTATAATGTTAATAAGTATATACTTATTTCTGGCATCATCTTCAGTAAATGTATAAAAAAAGATATATACATTTGAACATACAATGTACTATTTTGAAGTCGGTTAATATAAACTATAATAATGGACGCAAATAAGCAATACCATGTCAACCCACACGAATGTCATTTCGAAAAAACGCGTTTGAAAATTTTGAACAACTTGCTTTATATGAGTTTTTTAAGTTTTTGGCAATTTCAGATTTATGTAAGTTATTTTACTTATTCTCCCAAAAAATAAGTATACAAACTGCATATTTCGTATATAATATAACCCAAAACGTTTAATATAATATATAAATGACATGATTAAAAAATGGGTTTTTAGAAGTTTTAAAGCTTAAAACCCTACAAATATTAAAGAAAAATGTTGTTCAGCCATTTACTAACACTTCTTCATATATAACTCAGTTTTTTCTTTTTGTGGGTTGACATGGTGTTGCTTATTTGCGTCCAATTATGTATCCACAAAAAGTCATAAGAAGGCGGAATACGCAATTTCGTTTACTCGTTCATAATTTTTTCAGTTATTAAATAGTGCATTTTGATTTTCCCGAAAATAGGACCCTTCATATTGTGTATGAGCAAATCAACATTTCAAAATTTCTTGAAATTTCAGAATCAAAACCGCATCGTGAACGGACAACACCGTTAAAACCAGTAATTATAACAAGAGATGCATTGCAAAAGGCTGTGTACGGTGCTGGCTATCCATCTCTACCTACCATGACAGTTGAGGAGTTCTACGACAAGAGGGTTAGGGATGGAGTGTGAGTACAAATCTATATTTTATTCTGAAGTATTCAAACTCTTAATTTTGTCAATCTGTATTTAACACCGATGGATCCTTTTCTTTTTTAAATTTATTTACAACCAATATTTCAACATATTTTGTTATATTAATGTTATTGTTTTTAAATTAAGTACTTGCTATTAGGATTTTACTATGCTCGATTCCTTGTATCATTAACAAAGTTTTTATTTATACTAAATTAAATTATTAATGATTTTTTTTTATCATTTATATAAAATATTCACTATAGTATTAATTTTGGATTAGATGATTTGTTTCTTTTTTCATTATATTTTATGATATTTGAAAGTGTCATATTGCATGCTATGTCAACCTGTAAATAGAATAAACATTTAGTTGTGTAATATTAAGTCATATAGTTCAATGGCATTTTTATTAATTTATTAAAGTAAATTCTGTTTGTTGTCCTTGAAATAAATAAATAAATAAATAATCATCATTATCATAATCATTGTCACCATAATCATAATGATTCAACAAATAGTTGTAGTGGTAATGGAGATATTTATTTTCATTTCAATGGTTTTCTTATGTTTCTACTTAGTTTGGGTCGATGAGTATGAAGCAACTAATTATTTAATAAATCTTTTTATTGATTATAAGAGATTTATGATTATTTCACGAAATAAAAAAAATATTTAAATTAATAAATAAACGTTACACATTCAACGGCCCCCATCTGTCTGTAACTGTCCTACAGTTATATCCTGTGTCGAGGGTCCGGAAATATACACAATGACACGGACAAATAAACCCAGACCGGAAAATATGCTTGTATGGTAAATATGAACATATGAACCAAACCCGCGACCTGTGGCGCTTAAGTCAGGTTCGCTACCGCTGAGCCACAACGTTTGAATCAAAGTTTCGATGACATCAAATTTTCAGCTGAATTGCTGGTCAGAACTGGAACTAACTTGAGAACATCAAAAGTAAAACTAGCCGAAACCACAATTTTGATAGGTCACATAAATTTAGAGAGAGATAGAGAATGTGTTAAGACGCATAATATAACATATAAGTATAATAGTAATGAATATATTCAATTGTCCCAGGTTCCCAAGTGCGGGCACGAACATACCTCACGCGACTATACAAACCGCTGATGCCGACGCGGACGACGCTGAAGAAATAAGAAAGGTATTTAAGAAAATTATAATATAAAAAAAAATCATTTTGGTCAGTGAAATACATACTAAGAATAGTTTATATTTGTGCGTTGCGTGATATAAGCCCCAATGAGTAATGTAACAGTATCAGTATTGTGCCCCATCTCAGATGACGTCCTTAGTCGTGGTTCCACTTCGCAGGACTTCCCTAAGGACGGAATCAAATTTGAGTCCCCGTGATTTCCGTCTGTATTTCACGGCCGGGCCGGGCCGTATAGGCTGTGGCCTACAGCCGGCAGCGTCCTAGGGGCTATATTGCACCTGGAAATAGTATTTTTTATTTTATTTTAGAAAAGTATATGGGGCGGCGGAAATAAAGTGGCCTATACTCATAAAATTTAAACCCGGCACTGGTCTCTGTACTCGGTCCCGCTCAGTGACGCTGTCAAGGCCAGTAGGGCCAACAGCAATACACATTCGGAAAAAAAAATCAGTATCGCTTCGTTTTGTCCCATGAGTTAGAGTGCCAGCGGCCAAATCTCCCACACTCTCTGTTCCCTTCTCATCCCTTTCCTCTCATCCTCATGCATCATTCAACATTTTTTTATATTAAAATAATTTTGAATCGACTGAATCGATGTTAATAATTGTTATAGGAACAGTTGATTGAAAACGATGATCCTGAAGAAATAGCAAGACAGCGTAACATGGACGAGTATAAGGACGACCATCGAAGGGGGTGGGGCAACAGATACAATCGGAGCTGAATTTTTTTACGAGATTTTGATACAGATTAAAAATAAAACAACAGACTATACAGAATACAATCCTTCTTGATAAAATTATTTATGGCTTAATTATACAGAAAATATATAAAAACTGAAGTTACCCTAAAAATATGTTTTTACACTTGATGGAATAATTAAAAATATAAGATTATTAAAAAATGAATTATGCAAATGAGTAAATTTTTTTCTGAATTAAAAACTGTTTTAAAGGTGAAGTTAACTTTGTTTTCCGTATTTTATCTGGTTTCTAATATAACACATTATAATTATATCATAATGCGTACTGTTTGCTATGTACTCACTACTGAAATAAAGATTGTTTTCGTTGTTTTGATGTTTTATTGTGTTGTCTAAAAATACTCGCAGTTGCTGCTTAGCAATCCAATACCGACGTCGAGGAATCAAATTAGTCAGTGTTAACTTCATTCGGTTATTTTGCAAAGTTGTTCAAGGACGGACTGCTAAAAACTAGTTGTTATTTTAAAAATTAAACTTAAAAGATTTATATTACATGAACCCGTATAAATATACTTTTATTTTACCCGTAAATACGCATATATTTTGTGAACTTAAAAAGTAAAAAACATTGTGTAAACTTAGTTTTGTAGCGACATCTACACGCAACACGACGTAACGAGATAGAAATATCTCGCATCAAGCTACAGCGACACCTACAAGGTATACTACGCAACAAAATGGACTACCAACGAACGTCAAGATCGTAAATCGCGCTATCAGAGTTTCCTACGATCGTCACCTATATATACAACTTTCCAACATAAGTCGTTGGGCTTCGACCCGCCAGGCAATATCACCAGCCTGATCGGAGGATCCTTCCTTCGTGTTGGAGGCGTTTCATACCTAGTATCCTCCACAGCTTATTTATAATTTCCAGGCTTTTCATTGAAAATAATATATAAAGTACTTTGACATTTTAAAAAATACATAAAATGTTATAACCCTCTGAGGTTGTTTCGCTGGCTCTTCTCAGGTTAATTTATTATTTATCAATTTTGGAGCCGGTGGTAGAATCTTGACTTTCAACAAATAAGTGATATGCTTTTCGTAAATAATTTTTTTTTTTATGTTACAAGTTGGCAAACAAGCATACGGCCCACCTGATGGTAAGTGGTTGCCGTAGCCTATGAGCGCTTGCAGCACCATTAGTAGGCACCACTCACGCGTTGCCAACCTCGAGATATTAGTTCTTAAATCTCGTCTGTCCAGTAATTTCACTAGCGTACAGTGCCCTTCAAACCGGAACACAGTAATGCCTAAGCACTACTATTTGGCGGCAGAATATTGGACACTGCGGTGGTACCTACCTAGCCGGCCTCTTGCAACAAAAGACCTACCACCAGTGTGACTGATTGCACTGGTGGAATAATCTCTGCTGTGACAGAGGTTTTCCCAACAGCGGGCGATGGGGTCGTCACATCCCGACGCCGATAAATTATTTTGATTATTTGATTTTGGTTTTTGGTGGTCATTCAAAAACCCCTAAAGATCGAAACGAAAGATTTAGGCAGGATTTAATTTCAAGAGTATGAAAAAAAATATCTCTAGCTATAGATCTATAACATACGTATAATTCAGAGGAGCTTAAAAAACCGGCGTAGCGCAGAGCGAGTTGGGTAGAATTAATGTTAACCGATCGTAATTAATAAATAAAAAATAAAAATTAAGGTAAACGTGAATTCATGACTAGAAGTAAAAACGAAAAGTCATTTAATCGTCATCGATATGAAATGCATTTTTATATATTAAATGATTTAATTGAAATAAGAAGCTATAAATGATATAATGTCTAAAATTATAGTGTACTAGAGAACATTGTTATGTTATATTATACGAACTTAATTGACTTTCTCCCCCGAGGCTTTCTCGAAAGTGCTATCGATAGGACCGGACGCGTCATTACGTATTTACGTCAAGATGCGTGTAAAAAATGATTCAGCGGCATCGGGTCATTATGTAATTGGAATCAGTGATAGGAAAAAAAAGATTTATTCAACAATTTTAACGAATATATTTTTTATTTCATGACGGTTGGCAAACAAGCATACTGTCCGCCTGATGGTAAGCAGTCCCCGCAACCTACGAACGCTTGCGATACTAGAAGTATAATATTCGCGTTGCCAACCCAAGGGAAGGAAAAGACGAGAAGGGAAAAAAGACACAAAACACAATTTTCTGATGAAAATGCCGATTTTCTGTGAGAGAGTAGGACATGCCCGTTTAAGCTGGCTCATTTGTGCTGGGAAAAGCATGAATAAAAAAACTAATACTACAAAAGCTTAAACTTTTTTGCCGTTTATTGCTTTTTTCCTGTGTTGCCTGAGATTAGTTGATATAACAATATACTAACGGTCAAGATCTAACCTTCAACTTTACTATTTTGTGGCTGTTTGAGGAGAATCCATTATGTAAAGATACGAGCGAGTTTGTTCAAGAACACGTTATAGATATAAATTTAAATTGTATCTTGGATTCGTCGAAGTCTATGATTGTTTGGGCATATATTGTTCTATATTTGTAAACTAGCTTCTGCCAGTGACTCTGCCTGCGTGAATTTTGATTTTAATACAAAATCTGAATCATCCCCTTTTTAATCTTTGAATGTCTTATTTATTTTTATATCGAATCAACAGCCTAAAAATAAAACCGAATTTCATTTTTATTGGTTCAGTGGTTTTAGCGTGAAAGCGCGACAGACAGAAAGACAGACATTCGCATTTATAATATTAAGTAAAGATGATATTATAATTTTTAAAAAATCTTTGTAGCACTCGTCAAAGTAAGATATCAAAATTCATAAGCCATACTTAGCTGTAACTTTCACCAAATATATATAAATCCTTCCATATAAAACTGTACGTACCTACTAAGTAGCCCTGTCTTTTAAAACCTTAGAGGTGTCAAGTCAGTTTATAATAACGTGCGGCCAAGCATGTAGGGCAAAGAGAGCTCGTGGCTATCGATCAGTAAGTTTCCTTGTCTCTTTATGGGAAGTGCGACGCGACGCGGAAGCAGCATGGCGCGACTTCTCTGTTCACATCGATACATTTTGATTTGGATGCGGTATAATATTTTGAATTACTGCAAAAGCATGCATTTCGGAGAGGTAGAAAATATTTTGTCGTCGTCGTAATTCAAGTATACCAAAGTTTAGTTAGCTAATTAAAATAAACATGGTATTCAAATAATTATGAAGATGTAATATATTTTGCTTTCTTAAAATACGTATCTATCTATGATAATGACAATCTAGCTTGATTTTGAATTTTTGAGTATGTCAACCATAATAATCTGCGGATTTCCATTCTCAATACTCAGGAGTTTTTTAAGACGAAATGGAGCAAATTTTACCTATCTGATGGAAACTACCGTAGTCTACATCTGGTAAGATCAGAGGTATCACCATGCTCTGCCATCTCAGAGAAACGGAGGAGGATAAGAACGTAATCCACAAACAAACTCCTCTCACTTTTTTCCCTACAAACGGGATTGGAGATTGGGTTACTAGTGAGTAGTACTCACCCAACGCAACGGATTATGCTTCTTCACGTTGATATTGTGTCAGAGGATAGTACTTCGCTATTTTATCGTGTAAAATACAACAAAAAAAAACCCAGGCCAAAGGACAATCCCCTTTTGTGGGTTCAAAATGCTGGAAATATATTAAATAATATATTAAATATATTTGTAAGTCATAAGACATGCAGACATTAATTAGTTTACCGTATCCTATACTACCATAATCTTAACACATCCATGCCTTTCTATAACCAAGGTCGGCTACAGTTAACGTATATTTTATTTGTATATTTTACTTGGGCTAACGTTGACTTGTTGAATGCACTTTTACAAAGATATTTTCCTTATTCCTTGTCGTCTGATCCATTTACGTATTTATGTCATGGCAATTACTAACAAATGCTATATAACCTTATATAGTTGGGTTATTTGTAGTTTATCTAAATGCTAATGTATGCAGGATAAATATTGATGTAAATTCCATCGACTTTATACGCATTAGTTTAATCTTATTCATCTATTCAAGTTATTAGATCTATCTAGTATGTTTTATAGCGTTGTATAATATTGTTTACGAGTTGCATAGGTATTTTATTCTTATAATTCATTATTATCTTTACTATGTTTTTTAACGTTGCACGTTATAATCAATGACTTCTAATACAATAATAATACAAGAATATTAATAATTATAGTGTAAGAAATATGCTGTAGCACTATTCATTCATAGAAATGTTATGAACGTTCATGCATGCTATGATGCTATGTCATTATTATGAAAAAGAGGATGCTTGGTGTAGCGAAATATTTCTTACTTATGTGTACATTATTTTTATGAACAAATTTAACTTTGATTAGACGCGTATTTATTCCGCTTTTATACACCTGGCATCATGGGCGTAGCCGAATTATTCCATATTAGTGATATGAACAAATCCTAAGTGATGGGCTGTTAGGATCTAATATATTAAAGGAAAAAGAATTCTGTTACCATTACATAGGGAATGAACGAGTTGAATTTGAGGCTGTCATGATCTATCACATATTCCAGTAACTTTGTTGCATTTATTTCTAAATTTCATGGTCATATACGTAATTATAGTTGAAATTAGCAACCTATAACCCTACACTACTTTGGT
Organism: Hestina assimilis; assembly: GCA_023373885.1. Classification (NCBI taxonomy): domain Eukaryota; kingdom Metazoa; phylum Arthropoda; class Insecta; order Lepidoptera; family Nymphalidae; genus Hestina; species Hestina assimilis. Next base: position 2,595,296 of record CM041740.1, on the reverse strand, counting down.
TTAGTATTTATATTCCGTTACTGGTTAAAATGCGTGAGCCTGTATTAGCATTTCCCGATAGAGAGTGGGTCAGTGGACTTATAATTACGACTAGAAACATGCTAACAAATGTATCTTGAATAATTTACACTTGATAAAGTGCAAGGCCGAGCGGATTGCATTTGATTTGAGATAAGGTCGTGGGATTTCATATTGTTTTAGATTAAAAGTAGATATGATATTTTTTAGAATGTATATTTATATCATTGATGGGCAGAGCACATAGTTCAATGAACCGGGCTGAACGGATGGACTTTGGGGACTAAAGGGATAAACATGACCATTACACATCAGAAAACGCAGCGTCAGAAACTCACCCACTGGGAAGAAAGTATAGGTCATCTGAATTTAATTTTTTTCACGACGGTTTGGCAAACAAGCATACGGTCCGGTGATGGTAAGCGAGTCACCGCAACCTACGAGCGCTGGCGATAATTGAATTATCACATGCGCGTTACCAGTCCAAGTAATAGCAAGGAAGGAATGAGATGGAAAAATATAATGGAACAGAGGAGGTGGGAGATTGGGGCTCTCCCACTCGCCGCACGAACGCTATTGTACTTTGTTACTTTACGCCGATTTTCTGTATTTCACCAGTCCCATGCCGTCTGTATTTCCTGGCCCATTTTTGCTAAGAATGTCACGGTTTTACTATTAGACTATAATCAATCTTAGGAGAAGAAAGTTAGTAGATTAAACCAGTGTGAATCTGACTATGTACGTCCGTTTTGCGCTTAAGTACATAATATAATTATTTTTGTTGTTCATTTAAAGACATTTTAATCGCGATTTTTAATATTCCCGAACTCCTTATGAGGAATCGTGCGCGATGCCACTGATGGCCTAATGGCAGGAAGCGTTTTCACTTCGACGTGATTTTCTATTTGCTGTGATGAAATCGTAATGGTTGTAAATATACACTATAGGAAATAAGGTAATTGGAAAGAGAAAAACAAATTAATTTGATACGATTTGGCCTAGGGGGCGGCAGAAAAAATATTAGTAATACTTTGAAAAGGCAGTGCTAATGATCTATTAAAAAAAAAGGTCGGTGCATCAGACAGGGCCTTGGGTGGCAGCAAGCCTAAATCCGCCACTGACTTGGGCAGGGACCATACTACATTGTACCCGATAGGTAATAGTGCAAGCATAATTATTTCGGAAAACATTATATAAAATACATTATCTTATTATACATATGTTTCATGCAGTAATTCTAAGTATAATAAAATACATTGCAATTTACGTAACAAAGAAGTAAAATATCTTGCAGCTATATCTATGGTATTTTTCTTGGATGCTCACTGCTCAGGCACCGCACGTGCAACAAATACCGGTGTAGATATGAGGTGAGGCAGGAAGTTATTTCTCTCTAAGTAAAGATATTTTCTGACGCTACGTTGTGAGAAGACGTTCTTTGGAAAATACTTGTTTACTATATTATTATACGGATTATGGCGCAGCGGTAGTGGACCTGCCTTAAGCGTCTGAAGTCGCGGATTCGATTCCTACCCGGGGCAGATGATTATACACCTGTATGTGTGCCGTTCTGGGTGTGTATCTTCGGATCCTCGATATAGGATAATTCTGTTCTAATGGGGGCCGTTGCTTTTATTTATTGGCAGGTTGCAGCTGTTTTTGATGATGAGGGACTTATTATTGCTGATAACTTTCCTTGGGGATCTACCATAAACTCTTATTGCTGTTCAAATGATGACTTAAACTGAGCCGCATCGCAATTTCGTGGTTCGTACCATGATATTCTACTAGCGATTCATTATTAATCAAAATATTAAATTAATAGGAAGTTATAGATAATTACGTTCAATTTATTTTAGAACACATTAACTACCTGAACATGACCAGAACTGAATTACATCGTAATTTAATTGTTTACTAAAATTTCATGTAAGCCCTCCTGATTAGGTCAAAGTTTAGCATACTATTCACGTGTCACTGAATTCTCCCGAGAGAAGAAGGTTCAACGTTATTTCTTTCCACACTCAATCGGCCAAAAATCTAGGGGTTTTATCAGAATATTGCGGATTGTTGTCATAGTCTACGTTTTTTATGTATTACAAAATCTGCTGTCTCAATTTTTTTATATTTTTTTAAAATTTTTTTGCTTGTTGAAAATTGACCTAAAAACTAAGGTTTGGGTTTTGTCATTTTTTTCTAAAAATATTTTACATTTTTAGAAATGCCTAAAAATTTTGAAGTGTTCTCTCGATTTCTCCAGAACCCCAATAAAATCTGGTCAAATCTGGTCTGAATTAAAATGATACTACCTCGGGAATATACTCTTTCAAACAAAAAAACAATTATCCAAATCGGTCCAGCCGCCTTCGAGTAATCAGGTAAAAAACTTTATTTTCCTCAGGATGGTACTCCAGGAGGCAATCTATGAACGAAATCTACTTTGAGCCTCGAAAGTTGACCCTTTGGCCCGGTTAGGTCTTAGTAGGGCCACCCCACCCGATGAAGTGGTGACGCTGTCAAGGCCACTAGGGCCAACATCAATGCACAATCAGACAAAAAGGATGCTATGCACGTACGTGGCTTACACTGCGTACTGTATTTTACTAAGAGTATTTATCTCTGATAATATCATTGTCTGCTTATTCATAACCATGTGATATTGTATCTCTTATCAAGATCACGTGAATATTCTTATTCCAGTAACATTGCTGTGTTTGAACAGAGGAGTTTGTTTTTAAACTTGTGATTATGTTACACTGTGACGTCACTTCGGCTGGGGTAAGATTCTTTGATATCAATCAGTATGGTCTGTCAAAATGTTTATAATCTTTGATCAAAGAGAATGATTTGTTAGAAAACATACAAAACGGGTTGATTGCAATATATGATTTTTTATTGTACGGAACCCTAATTGTTCTTCTAAAATAAGCCTAAGTTACTCCTTATAAAATTAGCTATCTGCCAGTGAAAGAAACGCAGTAGAACGAAGTTAGTCACAAGCTATTCTAAGCAATTCGATATTTGATTTGCAAATCATAACCGTATGAAGTTAGCGTGCATTGGTGTTCAATTTACGAAGAGGCACCACTGAGTCTATGACATTGTGTTGTCTAAGCATATAATGAAATTTAAATTAAGGTTATTCAATTAACAGTAATATAATGTTATACGTGAAAATAAATTTTATTTGCTATTGTGTTAATATTTATAAAATATTTTTATTGCGCTGTATTTATATTGTTCAACAAAGGTACATAAAGATAAGCATTAGATAAAAACAATATTTTTAGTTGTGCAATTTTAGTATAACTTTTTAAATGTACTATATGTAATGGATGGGTGACCCATATTGGGGTGAACGCTGGTTTGCCAACTTCGTCATGGTGTAGTAAAAATACTGGTAGAAATTTGATTAAATAAATACTGGGTATCATTACAAAATTATGTATAAATTAAAATATTCAAAATATTCCTATTCTCAGTATGGTAGGTATTAGTTTTTACGGTAGTAGAGCCATGCTCCTCCCAGCACAAATGGGCTGGCTCGACAGGGAAAGTACTACCCTCTCCCACTCTTTTTCCTTTTTTCCCTCCTTATCCCTTCCCTTCTATTCTATTCTGTTCCTTGCGTTGGCAACGCGTATGTGATACCTCAAGTATCGCTCGCGTTCATAGGTTATGAACGTATGCTTGTTTGCCAAACGTCTTGAAAAAAAAAGGTTTTTACGTAATGTTAACATTTCAATTAAGATGTAGGAAATGAAGTGGATAGCAAACATTATGGAAGATCAAACAGTTGTTCCACAAACTACAAATATTGTTATAACGTCGCAAGGACCGTGAACTTTCCGTGTATTCAATGCGACCATTTCTTCATCCAACCACGGTACATCTGATAAGGGCATATCAATATTGTATTTTACACTATTTATCATAGTAAATATGTATTTTGAGAGCGGGTAATGAAGTGTATAGCAAACGTTATGGAGATCAAATCAATCCGATGTTACTCGAGAGTCGTGCGTCATATTTGAAACTAACACAAGCTTTATTGGACTGTTATAAATGATTATTATTACTGTTTTTGGTGTAGTTTAGAAAAATATTAATATACAAACCTAAAAAAAACCACAATATAATAATAAACACTACACACTTTTTTTGACGACGTTGTGGCGCAGCGGTAGCGAACCTGCCTTAAACGCCACAGGTCGCGGGTTCGATTCCCGCTCGGAGCATAATATGTTTGTATTGACCATGCAAGCATATTTTCCGGTCTGGGTGTATTTGTCCTTGTCATTGTGAATGTTTCCGGACCCCCGACACAGGATATCACTATCCTAATGGGGGCCGTTGAGTGTGCTGCGTTTATTTATTTATTTATTTACACTCTACGGCCTCCCATTAGAATATCCTTTGTTGAGGGTCCGAAACCCCTACAATGCCCATATACCCGGGGCTATATAAATAAGGCATACCCACGGGTCGTGGACGCGCAGATACAGCAGATACCCCACGTATCTGAGCGTCCGTGATGAGCGGCCCTGAGGAGGAAGGCAGCCGGTGTGGTCCCGACTGCTTTACGCTTGCATGGGAAGCGCTGGGGGTTTTTACCATCTCGACCCTCGAGACCGAGCTCCGTTACGGAGCACCGTGATTGTCAGGTCGAGTTGGTATGTTCTGTTAGAGTTCCCGTAACCTGACTAACACACAGAGGTCGGCCACCGAGGAGGTTTTAGTGGGTCCCCATGACGTTTCCACCTTGTCATGGAAGCCCACATAACCCGGTTCTCCTCCCCAGGACGCCGGGTATCTAGTAGTAGATTTCCTCCCCGACAACAAAAAAAAAGACCCCTACAATGACAACCATAAACACATCCAGAACAGAACATAATTATGCCTTTTTTTATGTTACAAGTTGGCAAACAAGCATACGACCCACCTGATGGTAAGTGGTTGCCGTAGCCTATGAGCGCTTGCAGCACCATAAGTAGGTGCCACTCACGCTTTGCCAACCTCGAGATATTGGTTCTTAAATCTCCTCTGCCCAGTAATTTCACTAGCCTACAGTGCCCTTCAAATCAGAACACAGTAATGCCTAAACACTACTATTTGGCGGGAGAATATTTGACACTGCGGTGGTACCTACCTAGCCGGCCTCTTGCAACAAAAGACCTTCCACCAGTGTGACTAATTGCACTGGTGGAATAATCTCTGCTGTGACAGAGGTTATCGCAACAGCGGGCGATGGGGTCGTCACATCCCGACGCCGACGCCCGTATGCAGCGGCAGCGGCAGCAGTCCCGAGCGGGAATCGAATTCGCGACCTAAAAGCTTAAGCCAATTTCACTACCGCTGCGTCACAACGTCGTCAAATATAATATAGTAACCACAGTTTTAGAATAAGTAGTAGACTATTTTCCTACACCCTTGTCCCTTACATCCGTCAGAAGGAATATGTATAATATATTCAGTTTATTTCATAACGCCTCGGATAATGTATAATTATGTATGTTATAATTGAAATTATTATAACCCGCCCGGTGACGGTGTCAAGGCCAGTAGGGCCAACAGCAATACACATTAATAACGAATATCACACATGAATAACGATTTTATAAAAAAAAATTCTTTAATACCTTCTTATTAAATTTAAATAAAGCACCAACTAAGCAATTAAACTTATAATTATGTATCTTTCGCTAATGGAAAATGTTTAGCTAGTACTTATATATTTTAAGAGGTTCACTACGCAGCACTACAAGTTCGACCTTGCGAGGTTGTTTGTTAATTAACTTTTAATGGCAGACACAACGCGTTAATTAAGTTCCAATATTGATTGTGTGAGCGACTAATATAAAGAGAACAGTTTGTTTGTGTTATGTCAGGAGCTACCGCGGCGATTAAAAAAATAATTTTGATGGCACTGGCGGAATTATTTTCAAGGTATTGGCTGTAAGGTTTTTGCCTCCCTTGCCGAACTTGCCTTGGCGAACTAGCTGTTTTTTAACTTAAGAATACTAAATATGGAAGTTTGCTACTTGGGCAAGTAAGATGGGAAAGTTATCGGTAAATTTAGTGCACATTTCTAACTGTAACACAGCACGCCCAAAACCCTGCCGCCCTTAGCTCAAGCCTACTCAGCCTGCTGGTAAATCAGCCACTGTTTGTTAGATTGTTCCCTCCTTCCTATAATATGAACACGCGGCATCTTGCAAGTAGGACGGGCGAAGGTGGCTAGTGCGGTTTGCCTTCCGCATCTGTATAAATATCCTTCGCGTTTGGACTTTACTGGAGTTAGATCAGCTATGTGTCAGTGAAAGCCGGACTGACAGACAGACAAAAATTAAAAAAAAATATTTGTTTATGTGATTACCGTATATACTTTCACATGCATTGAGTGAAAAGCTGGCTGTTTTGAATTACAAACAGAAAATTAAATTTTATTTATTTGTACTAGATGAGGTTCCCAGTGTGCATCTATTCTGTTTAGCGTTCACTTAACTTAGTATCTAGTCACTGAATGATCGGATTTGGAAGAAGATGTTCCCGTGGGCGTAGCGATAAAGAAGCAAGGTTGGGGGAGAAGGGAAGCTGCCCCCCCCATTAACCTTGTTAAATGCTGAGAAATTTTGAGAAAAAGATTAATATATAAGATGCTTTCCAATGCCGGAAAAATGTTAGGTTCCAGTGGAATTATCAAAAAACTGAGACGCTCATAGCCGAGTGCACCCGCTGATCGGTAAACGATCGGTAGGTTAAGCAACTTTAGTCGCGGTCAATCACTAGATGGGTGATCGCATAGTGGCATTTCAACCGAGCGTCTCCGTGCTTCGGAGGGCACGTAAAAAGTCGGTCCCGGCTGTTGACAATTAGACAACAGTCGATAAGTCAAGTCAGAGGCCTACGGGCGACCTGAACAACTCTGACACTAGGTTGGCCACTAACCAATCGATAATAATAATAATCAAAAAACTACATTAACACAATCGGAGCATATACTCGTATATGTCAACAATACGACTTACACGCAAATCATCTGAAATCAGAGAAAAATAATAAAATCAAATTAAACATAGAGTGAACTGTACTCCAAGCACAAGTTCAGTACGGTTTCTTAAAACTATTAACAAGCGTGGAAATTTAATTACGTAATGAAAGCAAACAAGGAAAGTTATACAGATAATAAAACTATATAACACGCAAAGTAACGTCTCCTGATCTTATCTTTGAGTAAGGAACTGCTTTTGTATTATTAAAACTATCGTGAGACATTATTAACTCAATGTAAAAATCTAAACGGCTCACACTCACGTATAATCGGTGTAAGTACCGACTAGTTTCGGACTCATCGGAGGTCCTTCTTCAGGGTGAGTGGGTAACGTTCGCGGTCGCGACCCGTCTCGCTCAGTCCGAAACTAGTCGGTACTTACACCGATTATACGTGAGTGTGAGCCGTTTAGATTTTTACATTGAAGGAACTGCTTATTACATAAATCAGCAGTGCATGTTACGAGTATCACTCAGCTTTGATGTCGTCCAGACACCGGCCAATGAACCAAAACTTGTTAACGGACGTCTGACCACTACGTAAAGCGATTTATAGCTTTCATGAGACATTTAAGTAATATGATGTTTATTTTATACTCTGAATTACGGTTCCTAAAGTTTTTGTTTCGTAGAGCAGTAGCATTGTTTTTCTTTTTAGGTACCCTTTAATAACTTTTTTACATCTATAACTTAGAAATAATAATTTAATCATCAAAAGCTTCTTTTGTACTTATTTTACTTTTTACGGCCGAAACGGAACTGTTACAATTTCGTTATGCCCGTCTGTCCGGCCGTACCCGCCTAACTTGAACTATGGGATTAAAAAAATAATTGTTTTAATTTTTTTTAAAGATATACAAGTTTTACCTATAACTTTGTTTTGTCATATTACTTTTAAATTTAATAATTACTATACAATACCAACTAATTTTTGCGGTCGTTTTGATTCGTTAATATTACAGAATCTTCATCAAGATGCAAAACCATTTGGTTTTCAGAAAAAAGAGAGATGATGTAAGAAGATGATAAACATTTTTCTCTCTTTTCTCCATAGCTTAAGTTGCAGTCGCTTAAGTGGGAGCTGTAATATTGGGGCGGACCAGCAACTGAAACTGTTTGTTTAATACTATAACGTTAATAAATTGTTTAATTCATTCTAAAATTTTTAACTTTTTAGTTACCTCGTTTAGTAGATAGTTTAATAATCTTCTTCTTATCGAGTGGTTAGTGGCCAACCTAGTGTCAGAGTTGTTCAGGTCGCCCGTAGGCCTCTGGCTTGACTTATCGACTGCTGTCAAATTGTCAACAGCCGGGACCGACTTCTTACGTGCCCTCCGAAGCACGGAGACGCTCGGTTGAAATACCACTATGCGATCACTCATCTAGTGACTGACCGCGTCTAAAGTTGCTTAACCTACCGATCGTTTACTGATCAGTGGGTGCACTCGGCTATGAGCGTCTCAGTTTAAGTTTAATAATAATAATAATAATAAAACAAACGCTGCACATTCAAGTTTGAAAACATAAAAGCAAATAAAGGCATGAAAATAGTTACCTATAGGACGCTTTCGGCTTTTGGAAATCACTCTGCTTTTAGCAAGTCTGCATATGTCGTCACAGTTTCGTAACATTTCGGATTAGCGCTATACATCTAGTGGACGCTTGGCTTAAGCTTAGTCAGCTCGTTACAGTATGCTCTCATGTCGCTGATCTTCTTGTTTTAGTTCTGTGTTAGTGTGAATTATCAAAATAAACATGTTAACGAACTTTGCACCTAACGGTTTAGTGTTGTTATTGAACCTGTATATTTGACTTTACAGGATGATATTTTACGATATTATTTGTAGACTTATATACACTTATATTATTTTAATTAAATTTCCAATAAGTAATAAAAAGTAATTCAAACAAAAAGGCCCATAGGTATACACAATTTTTGTTCTTACCTACTATGCTACTACATAATGCAAAATGAATTTAACATAAAATACAAAGAAATAAATAATAAAAATATATCTGCCTTCATTTACTGGGTACACACACCTGTGCTATGGGTATATGACCAGTGCAGAATAAGGCAATCAGGCTTATCCTTTACAACCCTCAACATGGTGTTTGTGCTCGATTTATCATCGTTCATTAATAATGAGACTCATTTGCGCAAAACGGAAAAAAGTCGTCTGGTGTGCGCGTACGGAAACATAACCGATGCTCTACAGTATCTGCGGAGCTCCAACATCACCCTCAAAGCGTTATTATATTGCTGACGGAATGAGTGCAGGGCCAAGGGCATAGGTCTTATGCATATAATTAATCCATAGGCTACACGTATATATCGTTTGACAAAAAGCTTTGGAAAGCGTCACCTTTACGTCATTGAAAACCTGCGGGCAACACAATAAACGTTGCACACTCAACGGCCCCCATTAGGATAATAATATCCTGCCTCGGGGGTCCGGAAATATACACAATGACAAGGACAAATACACCCAGACCGGAAAATATGCTTGCATGGTCAATACAAACATATTATGCTCCGAGCGGGAATCGAACCCGCGACCTGTGGCGTTTAAGGCAGGTTCGCTACCGCTGCGCCACAACGTCGTCAAAACACATACATCGGATAAATAGCTCTTATTTCCATATCACAGTCATCTTTCAAATTATATAACATGTATTTCCATTGGCGTCGGGATGTGACGACCCCGTCGTCCGCGGTTGGTTTAAACTCTATCATAGCAGAGATTATTTCAACAGTGAATCAGTCACATTGGTTTGTTGCAAGAAACCGGTTAGGTCCGTACCACAGCAGTGTCAAATATTCTGCCGCCAAATAGTAGTGCTTAGGCATTACTGTGTTCCGGTTTGAAGGGCACTGTAGGCTAGTGTAATGACTGGGCAGAGAAGATTTAAGGACTATTTCAAGGAATACTTCAAGGTTGGCAACGCGTGAGTGGCACCTACTAATGGTGCTGCAATCGTTCATAGGCTACGGCAACCATTTACCATCAACGCCTTAGAACGGGCGATCCACTCGTGGAGGCGTCCAGGCGTCGGAGGACGGGGCAGCGTAGGAGGTGGTGCCACCAGGCTACGCTGCCCTAGTGGGTGGCCTGCGGGCGAATGTCGCTGGGGCGACAGACGTCCGCATTGCACAGGCCCCCGCGAGGATGAGAGCGAGCCTTATGGGTTTCAGCTCGCTCTCATGCCCAACAGGGCGAGGAGGGTCTGCGTCCGCTTATGACGCAGGCAAATAAAGCGACGGTCAGACGGGGTCAAGTGCTCGGCACGAATGCCCCCGGCCGTCGACTGCGTAGAGACGAAACCTGGTAGAGTTTTAGTGAGTAGGAGTCTCACATAACCCCGGCAGCCTCAGCTCCGGGGTATCCATGAGGATTTCTCCACCTTAAAAAAAAAAACCACTTACCATCAGGTGGGTCGTATGCTTGTTTGCCTACTTATAACATAAAAAATAAAAATTGTATTCGCACTACATGTGGTTAATAACGTGTTCATTTAAATACAAACAAATAAAACAATGATTCAATCATCGCATGATGTCATCGGTAGTAACATCTCCTTAACGAAGCTGTGAGCTATAACTACAACAATTAATCCTACCTCATATTAGTATAGCTACTTTAATCACGTGTGGTATTGTTTAATATTTATTTTATCTTCAGGGATCTATACAGGTATTAATCGGTTCCATCGCGAACGAAGAAGTTTTCCAATTCTTTTCTTTATAATACTTCTAAAATGTGGATAGCATTATCGGCACACTTGTTCCCTTCTTCTTGTATACTGGCCTCAAATGAGGTCTGAAGAGACAAGGGTTAGGTTGTCTAGTGCCATTTATCTTCTGCAACTGTAGTAACCTCCTTCATGTTTTTAATTTACTGCAACTTACCATCAGGTATAGTAAAGTCTTTTGCCGAACCTTATAAATAGAAAAATAAATTTTTTGGTCAATTGCAACATCCATCCAACGTTATCGACTTTAAGCCTATAGAAACAAGAAATGAGCCCCCAGCAATGGTTTTATTAACGGCATCATAGTATAGTAATGGCTGCCTTCTGTTAAACAAAGCAACGGTCGATGTTAAACAAAGCAACCATAACCGCCGTCAATAAGATTGGCTTTGATTACAATCAAATCAGCTTCGGAGTTCAGAAAAGGAGGAAGGGGCTCGAGACCTGCATTGCCAGGCCAGGCACACATAGGCCTTCAGAGTGATTACGCATAAGTGACTTCAATAGCAAGCACGACAAACCAAACAATTAAACAGCACACAAGACTAATGAAATTCCCCGCACGTATCACGGAAACCCTATTCTTGAACATCTTAATATGGCGTCGAATTCATCTCATTCAAATTGTATTTCTTGGTAAACAATCGTCAGACGTGGACCGGCGCTAAATTATCATGCAAATATCGTGAGCAAATGTGGCTCCTGAGTGAGATGTGTTGAATACAAATCGTGCGTGCGATGTAGCAATGGCAGGTATACATTTAAATGTTCTAGAAATACTTACATATGTACCATAATGTGCATTATTATATATTCCAAGGGAAAGTTGTAACACTAAGCTTTATAGCTATAACTATTTATTCTATTTCTACTTCCTAGCATTATTGTCGGTATTCACACAGGGTCTGCTTTTTACTCTTATCCGGATGTGATAACAACCGGGACCGAAAGCTTAACTTGCTCTCATGGTGGGGTTACCCAGAAGGACAAACGCCCAGACCGAATTAGATGTTTGTAAGAAAAGAAGTATATAAACATCCGCCCCGGGATGCCACTCGAGAATCTTTCCGCCCCGACGGCCTTTAGTTCGGTTCTACAAGAAATGTGCTCTGCCACTTTAGTTTGGCGATTCGGAAGGCTATATCGATAATAAAATAAAATAGTATAAGTGGGTTTCAATGTAAAACGCATTGAATCATGATAACAACTGTCTTTGTCGTTTGCATAGCCTTGTCTATTCCGGTCGGATATTTCGGAAATCCGCAAAAAATGCAAAATAATAGGTAATTTGTCGTGAAATTGCGGTCAATGGCGCGGACACCACGCCGTGGCCAGTAATGTTAGATGCGTGATATCAACGTTTGCGCGGCTGCACGAATTTGCACTTCCACTAATGAAGCTATTTTATTAATGGTTTTTTAATAATTTGAACAATCAAACTTAATATAGATTTATAAATAAATCTTCATGGTTGTTTACAACTACTTACCCACTATGGCGATGTAGGTTCCGCTGAGTTTTAGTGGGTATTGCCGCTTGATTAACAGGCGGCCGAGCCTCACACTACCAATGCTCAGTGTACTTGACGAGTACACTACGCGCAGTGGTGTAAATGCATTTCTCAGAGAAAAACAAAAAGATTTATAAATGAAGCATTTAATTTGTTTTGTTTATATATTATGAATATATAATTAAAAGTATCATGAATTAGTAATCTATCCATTTAAATCGTATGTTAATTTTGGTTCGTTTCTTACGTGGTACAAATACTTTGTTGTATAGACAAATGTGAGCTTTCAACAATCCCGATTTATATGTAAGATACGATATTTCTCAAGTTTTTGAATTCGATATAGGTGATTTTATTATAAGCAATTCTAATTCTATAATGGGGATTTCTATTGTACCTCGAGGAGCACGTCAAGCTCTTGATCCCCTACATCACAAATGGACGCAAATGAGCAATACCATGACAACCCACATAATTGAAAAAACTGAGTTATATATGCAGAAGTGTTTGCAAATGACTGAAGAACAGTTTTCTTTTATATTTGTAGGATTTTAAGCTTTAAAACTTCTAAAAAGAAATTTTTAACCAAGCAATTTATGTGTTACGTTAAACGTTTTGTCTTTTTGGCGTTGAAATTGCCAAAAACTTGACCAATACAAATAAAAAATTCATATAAGTCAAGTTCTTCAAAATTTTCAAACGCGTTTTTCTTGAAATGACATTCGTGTGGGTGGACATGGTATTGCTTATTTGCGTCCAAATATACTTGATATTAATTGTAGTATTATGAGAACACATTTAGAGCTCTTACGGAGTTTAAAGTTAAAATTACAAGGTCAGAGAAAGTCTGTATTGTATTACTATAAACACCAGTAACCTGATAAACTTTATAAGAGACTAATATACACATATACATGGGTGGAGTAATTGTTTTAATATGAAATGTCAGTGACCTGAAACATGTTACGAGCAAAATAGTTAGGACGTGCACTTTATACAAAGATGTAAGCAGAAGTTAGTAACCAAGTTGTGTTTGTTGCATTACCCCCTGACGTAACCAGTTACGGTGGGTTGTGTAACCGATTTCAACATATACGGCTCATTTTATTAATTGCACGTTTATTTGTTTATTTCAGTGAATTACCTATTTTTACGTCTGTTTAGGAACGTTTATTGAATTTGTTTTAGTGGTGCCTTTCTAAAGGTATACTTTCCGAATAGGTTACGATATTGATTAATAATTCATTTCTTTATAATCACGTTAATCTTTTTATGGTAATAAAAAATTCATCACATCTTCCTTATTCTTTTAAAATTTTTCTATGTACTGTAAATTCTATCATTGTATCATTCATAAGTTAATTTATAATTTATTATTATTTATATTATTTTAATAATTTGTAAATTGTTATAATTGTTATTATTAGAATTCTCATAACAATGGTCCCTCAACTGTCATAGAAATATTATATTTGCATGCCAATTTGTTGTTGCTGTGGCTGGAATTATTTCGTCAATGGCTGGAATTATATCACCTGTTTGTACCTTCAGCTATCAAATAAATGATTTGATTTGATTGATGCTGATCATACCAATATATATATTGGATTAGGGTAATTAGTCATGCTCAGACTACTCGGGATCTGCTTGAATTCGATGTCAACTCCACTAAAACGACTGTACTTGGATATTATTAGATCTCACCTAAACAAAAACTACTTAACTAGTAGTGTCTGTAGTCTGTATGCATTTTTTACGATTGCGTCTTGGTGTACGGACCGTCGTCTCGCTTAAACGCCCCGTCCCATCCTATCTTGATTGTCATTTTTTGGAATTATATTGGTATACTGGCCAGCTCATTTGTAATTGATATAATTAAATAGATTAAAATTATATTTGAGAGTGACGATCCGAAATCCAAAGAGTCCATAAACAAAATCGCAGAATCGCAGTCCATCGATTTAAAACCGGGTAATTATATTATATTCATCTCGTACTTTTAAAAGAATATTAGCAATACTTTTTCAAGTCATTACTATTACCCTTATGGCCACTCCAAATAAGCTCGTAACTTGCGCTGGGTGTGGGTACGACAATAGCCCAATAGGGTCAGGAGGGAACCTAAACTCTCGTGGTAACCGAGGGGTTGCGATGACTAAAAACATTGTGAGAAAATCTTTTACTTCTTTTTGTTGCGAAAAAAAAACTTCTACATTTTTATATCATATTTTTATTTCTATTGTAACGGTAGAAGAAATTCTAAGACCTGTTTATTGGCCAATGCGCAATTGAGGATAAGTTTGCCCAAGTATCGTAACTGCCCGATAATGTTCCATAATATATGTATTATCAGGCTGTTTCGATACTTTTTTGTTTCAAAAGTTTTGGCATTCGTTTGGTAAAGTTATTGTAATATATTGCAACGTTTCATATACATTTGTTTACTATTTTTTTGCATTATAATGAATATTTATAACTAACATACTAAATAACGAATGTTACTAAGACACCTTTATTGAAAAATAAATTTGGTTTCGGGAGTTTTTTTTTTGCAACAAAAATTTTGTGTTCTACATCAAAGTCACATCTATTTTTGTACATGAATTCATCAAAATTGGTTCAAGATATAAAGATTTAAAACGCACCAGAGTTGAGCTATTTTCGCATTTATAACATTAGTCTGGAAGTCTAGTGTGAGTCTTGAAGCATCAATAGCTACAGTAGAAGGACCAAGTTCGCTCTGATAGCGCGAGAGTCATGGGTTTGATGCTGACCTCCTCGTGCTATTGTCCTACCCACTCCTAGCGCAAGCTTCGAGCCTTTTTGGAGGGGCAATAGGAATATTAGTAATGCCTTGAAAAACATTGCTAAAAACAAAAAAATCTTGTTTAATTTCGAATTTTGTGGAGCCATAAACTTCGGGCGACTTGTTGCTAATATTACATTTATTATTATGAAAGGTAAATAATTTCCATATAATTTGATAAACAATAGCTATCGTCAATGCTATATGTTACTTCATAATTTATTTTAATATTTGAAATCGCTTGCAAATATTTGAAATCATTGCATGATTTTAAGTTTAAAGCGTTTCTTAATATGCCTTACAGCTTACGTATATCTAATGGGAAATTAGTTGGTTATTACATTTTGGGTTTGGAAATATGGACGACCTTTTCTTAACTGCTAATAGTTCAATTTTTGCTTTTAGTCTCTAAAATTCAAAGGTTAGACTTTTCGAAAAATCGAGAAGTCAAAGTCCTACCTATTTCGTTTTTTTTTATGTAAGAGGGGGCAAACGGGCAGGAGAAAGAATACGCTCTTCTCTTGAAGGTTCCCAAGTCGTATCGGTTCGGAAAGACCGCCGTAGTTGATTCCACAGAGTGGTTGAGCGAGGAAGAAAATGTCTTCTAAATCGCGCTGTTGTGGATTTCCAAACATCGAGGTGGTATGGATGGAATTTAGAGTTTTGTCGCGATGTCCGATGGTAAAATTCTACCGGCGGGATCAATCCAAACAATTCCTCAGAACATTCCCCGTGATATATGCGATTGAAGATGCAGAGTGATCCGACATCTCTACGCAATGCCAAAGGATCAAGCCGATCGAAAAGGGCTCGACAATTCGCTCGATAAGCCGCTCTACGTTGGATGCCGTCAATTGGAAATAGCTGGTACTGGGGAGCTCTCGCCCAGAGGTGAGAGCAGTACTCCACATGTTTAAGTATGTTAGATCTTCCCACAGAGTAAATAATAAACTTCGTTTATGGTCCAAACAAGAATAAGTTTTAGACCTTACGTCTCTTACTGTCTACTGCCTATATTCCATCTCATGTCAATGTCATTTGTGAAGTAATACTCTCGGTCATTGTGCTCTAATAATACTCTAAGTCTAGTTAATAAATCAGTCAATTTTAAATCAATCCTAGTTTGTTATCTTATTAAAATTATATAATAAAATGTAATGATTAAAAAAATTATTATACTTTCAGAACTTCTTTGTTCTCTGTCTTCGAGGCTCTTTGACAGATCATCCTAAGACTAGCTATAATTCTTTATAATTAAAAAAGTAATTATTAAAATAGGCTCACAAAGTAGAAAATATGGTAACACAATCAAAACGTCAGCTGATTTTAAAATCTCCTTCTTTTTTAACTCGGTTAAAATAAACATTTCAATTCGTGGCTTAATGTAAATATTTAACCGTAGTACAACTTTACTGTAACTCGAATTACGATTAGACAATAATAACGCGTATACAGTAGGAGAAAAGCTTCAAAGTCGCTTACATTGGATCTGTTCAAACAATACGTTGGTTCATTGTAATAATATTAGCATTAGCTATGTGTCCTTCCTTACGAAACTTCCTAAAACGCGTCTTGAATTTCGACAACAGCTGTCTTTAGTAACGGTGCGGTGATTGAAAACATCAAATTGTCTCAAGCATATAAAGGGTTATTTTATTTATAAAATGGATAAGATTGTAGTTGAAATGATGTAACGAGATAGCCTGTATTTGCAAGTGATATAAGTTTCGCGTAATATAGAGTCAGGGCTTGTCAAACTTTTTGTGCTAATTATACTCGTATTATATCACAGCGTTTCCAGGACTTACGTTAGCTCGATTTAAGAATACCTCTCCTGACACATAAAGACTTACTATAGGAGCAATTGGAGTATTAAGTAAAATTAATTTTTCAATTTCAATTTCTTTATTTACACAACAAAATCCATTTTTTTAAGTAAAACATCTATCAAAGTAATAATAAGTAACTACCTAATTAAATTAAAATAAATAAACAGTAAATTAAAAAATAAATAAATAACAATTATATTTAATTATTTAATAATAAGTAATTAATTATTTATTTCGTAAAAAATATACATCATAATTTCCAATTTCAGATAGGTGAAACCTGAATTTAATTTTCCCGAAATTAATAGATTTTGTTTTCGCTTGCAACATTGCTCGTATGCTTATGTGCATGTCATAGAATGTAATTATTATGGTTCTCAAGCACACATTGTCTGTCCCGTTGCCTATATTTCGCGAGGAAATTTGTTCGAAGTTGTGGTTCTATGTGGTGTGGTATTCTATGGGTCGCAAGAATGCTACCTGCATTTCCCGCTACATTCCGTTTGTTTGGGCGAAAATTAACCAAAACCACTCACTTGTTTAGGCAATAAGTCGGGGTATAATACTTATACCCCGACTTATTTACGTAACTTTATATACGTAACTGCAAATCGTCGAATTCAATCGCTTTTTTTATATTTATTTGCTGAATACATGTATCTTCCGTTGTTTATCAGTAGCCTTCAGAACGATCATGGTAATTTCAATAATAAATTTGCGGAACTAACCACGTATTATACTCCGCTCGATTGAAAATCGTCCTTTGTGTATGTTACGGTGATGCGTTAATAGAAAAATGTTTATAGGATCATAATATACTAATGTACGTTTCAATAATGTTCTTATATCTATAATTCAATACAATTTAAATAACCATTTATGCAACATAAATTGAACCCTAAATATCTTGTGTATGTTTGTATTAATCATACAGGCAAGTGTTCCGGTTTAGGTGGTTGAGTTTGTGTGTTTCCGGACCAATGACATATGATATTACCTACTATCCTAATGGGAACGTTGAGTGTGAAGCGTTTATAATTTATTAATGGAAATTGTTTTGAAGCTCTGTTGTTATAAACATAATATAAAATAAAAAAAACATTTCAAATTACATCGCTACGTTCCAAAGTTGGGACCAATATTTGTATATCACATAGCCGATTTTGTACATATGTGCCAATAGTATTGTAAACATTGTCGTGTTGCGTACCCCGCGAATGCTAAACTCTAGAAAGCGTTGTGAAAGCGCGCTCAGACCGCTTCGGGCGAGAAGTAATTATTTAAAAGTACGGTCTAGATACGGGGAATTTTCGCGAATAAATTTACGTTCAGGCGAATTTGTAACGTTACACAGTACCTACTATTAGGTAACAGAACAATTTTTTTAAATTATTCATTGAAAATATCGATACAAACGCAATTTTTTTAAAATTTTTATTAAAAAAACGACTACAAATAACTTTAGGATATCTTATCAGAACTAAATAAATGATATTGATTTTTTTATCAACACTTTCGATGGGTAATCTGATGAAATAATGAAAATCTCAAGAATGATCTAGATGTAATGCATTTAATTTTTTATATTAAGATTAAATTGATTACACTTGTCTGTGAACAGCTTAACAATTTTATCACTTATTGCGCGATTATAACGAGATCAACAATTCGAGCCACATAATTTGTGCTTTAAGTGTATGTTGCTGTATTTATATATATCTGCAATGTTTTAAATGAGGATCAGGTCATTCATAAGTGACTTGTCACAGCTTAATTATGACTGGGGCCAATATTTGGTCACGTCATACGTATTGTATTTGGTATTTATATAAATGTATATGTAAGATACAATGTATTACTGACCAAATGCCTTGTTTTCTTTCTTTTTTTTTCTCAGGGATAATATCATATGCCATGGGAGTAGATCCCCCTCTTAATATAGAATTGTGACAAAATCTATTATCTCATAGGATAAGGCAATTACTTACCATCCATATACATATGCTTGTTTGCCAACTTATAACATTAAAAAAAATCACCATGACGAGCTGCATCTCGCGAACCGCAATAAGCAAGGAGTTAATATTTTCACAGAATTTTCTTAATAGAGGATGGTAGTTTGTAATAGGAAGCGATCATTTATTTCTATATTCCATTAAATGTTCTTCTTGAAGAATCGTTATTGATGCGGGCAAAGCCGCGGGCAGAAGCTAGTAATATAATAAATGATTGTTATGTGGATTGCTATATTTCTTTTATATTCATTTAAACTTTCTAAAATCATGATGTTCTAGATAGGTTTATTCTGCGCGGGAAATATATATGAAAAAGTTTTTCTTTATATTATATTCTGTGTTGTGATTATATAAATTATATATAATATTTCAACCGTTATCTGTCGATCTAGATTCACAGTTTTTATGACACGCAAAGCCACAGAGAAATTATGAAAAATGGCACGTATTTCTATAGATAACATAATATTTTTATAAAATGTAGAGCATTGACTCTTATTGCGACTCCTACATGGGCGTACTCAGCATTAATGCAGAAGCACCTCATTTTAGGGTATATTTTTGTTTCATGACGGTTGGCAAACACGGTATGGCTGTTTGTAAGCAGTCACCGTAATCTATGAACGCAAGCGATTTTTGAAGTTCCACATGCGCGTTGCCAACCCGAGGGCTAATCGAGGGCAGGACACAGAAGGAGGAGTCTCTGGCTCTGGAGGTGGAGGATTGGGTCTCTGGCGCTCTAACTAATCGCACGAAACGCAACAGTACTTTACGCCGATTTTCTGTTTGAAAGTAGTATTTACCCGGTCGAGATATATTGTAATTTGTGATGATGTTGTGCTAAATTGAATAGGTTTTACACAAGATTAGATTAGATTAGATTAAGCCTTTATTCGCTGACTAACATTTTTCATCAATTTTTTTTTTTACAATAAAATGCCATAATAAACAAAATAATAACAAGTGTCTAAAAATAATTTTTCAGCAACCAGTTTGCATGTCAGGTTGTCCTTCGACATAGGACTCCCCTAGTTCCTTCCACGCTTTTCTATCGCGAGCAAATCTTCTCCATCCTTTTGGTAGAGCATCTTCCCATCTTTTTATTTGGCATCCTCTTTGTCTTTTCCCGTTTCTTGGGTACCATTCCATTATGTCTTTTGTCCATTTTTCTATGTTTGTCCGCATTATGTGTCCCATCCAGAACCATTTTAATTTTTTAAATTTTTTCGAAACGTCACTTACTTTTGTTCTTTTCCTTATTCTTGATGTAGATACCGGTCTTTTACCCTTATATTTAATTAACATATTTCGTTCCATATGGCGTTGGCAAATTGTAAGTTTTTGGTTGTTTTTGTTCGTACTAGGCCAAGTTTGGGACCCGTATGTAAGACAGGGGAGAATACATGTATTGTATAATTTGCTTTTTTACACAAGAACATGCAATCAAATATTTCATTACAGACATTGTTGTGGTCAATAGCTAATTATTAAGTTTTTCTTTGAAATTAAAGTAATTTTTTTGAATTTTACTAATTTGCCTCGTTTTCTGTACTCGTAAAAAAATGTTAAGTACTAATAAGTATTATTTTCTACATCACTTTGGCGAAGTAATCTGTACTCAATTGGCACAACTAAAAGCCATTAACCTTAGAATTGCATTGAATTGACAAGTATTCATTATAAAACGTAGGTATAGAGACGTTTTCGATGCTACGTTTTACTTTTTTTGGGTTACAACATCCAAGATGTTGTTTATGTATAAAGCTATTTACTAGTGGTAAGGCTTTTATTGCGCAAGGCCAGCTCTGAAAGTACCACCGCGCTGTCGGTTATTCTACCGTCAGCATACTGTGTTTACGTTTGAAGGACACTGTAGCTAGTCTTCTTATCGAGTGGTTAGTGGCCAACCTAGTGTCAGAGTTGTTCAGGTCGCCCGTAGGCCTCTGACTTGACTTATCGACTGCTGTCAAATTGTCAACAGCAGGGACCGACTTTTTACGTGCCCTCCGAAGCACGGAGACGCTCGGTTGAAATACCACTATGCGATCAGCCATCTAGTGACTGACCGCGTCTAATGTTGCTTAACCTACCGATCGTTTACTGATCAGTGGGTGCACTCGGCTATGAGCGTCTCACTGTAGCTAGTGAAATTACTGGGCAAGGAGATTAGATTGCTAATAGATTTTTATTAAATTTGTCTGTTGTATAAATTAATATTTTTGCATATATTTTCGATTTGTGATTTTCATATTTAGCACATTTACCGGCTAGCGTTTGTATCGAGTGTTAACTGCGCATGCGTGATCGCACGATAAAACATGCTGCCGATAATGATAATAATAAATATTACACTATTTTATTATCTTTTAAATATTAATATGCATTCCATATATTTTCATTGAGAAAGGAGTTTGAATTCTTTAAATAAAATCGAAAGAGTTGTTTATATTTAATAAGCTGTGCCCGCGACTTCGCTCATATGGTCTACATAGTTTTTGTTTAGTTGTTTGAACAAACAAACGAATAATTCTTTGGCTTTATTATTGTTGTTGTTCCACCAAGTCATCGTATCGCATTGCGCGTTCGTGCTTTGTTTCTTATAGCCGACAGCCTTCCTCAAGAAATGTACGATCAAATGCAAAAACAATTTTTGAAATAAAAAAAAACTTGAATTTTGGTAATTGAAACAAACATTTAAAATAAAAGTTATCGAGGTCCCATCAAAGAAGTAAGATCACAATCAGAGTGACGTTTGATCGTATGCCGTTTAATTTCCGATTACAAATTATAAAATATTAAATCCTAGTCATTATTTCCAGGGCAAGTACTCGATGTCGATGAGACGAGTCGAGGCCACTTTAAGAAGAAGCAACAGTCTTACATCGTGGCGTTCTCTCAAAACTGACTGCGTGAGTTACAATTTTAATGTAAGATAGTAGTCGAGTCACAGAAGGTGCCATGAGTTTTTGTGAAGCATACATCTTCTAAAGCAGCTTTTGTAGGTAAACGATTATTAAAAGTTTTTAACTACTATTTAACTATTTTTTTTTTTTTAAAGAATACTAGCAATGCTTTTTAATGGCATTACTAATATTCCTATTGCCCCTCCAAATAAGCTCGAAGCTTGCGCTAGGAGTGGGTACGACAATATCCCAAGGGGTCAGGATCGAACCTGCGACTCTCGCGTAAACGGAGCGAAGTCGGCCCTTCTACCGTTGAGCTATTGAGGCTTCAAAGTTATAGTATGTACTTTACCTTTAGCCTCTTCACATGTCAGGAGACGATGTTACACGGGTTTGAGTCGCTGTAGAAACAGCTGAGTTCTTTAAGTGGCGTAAGTATTCGTCACCTATTCCAAATTACATCTTTAGTAGAAACACTTAGGCCATGGAAAGTTAGTGCAAAACAATTTCTAAAAGATATTACACCCCGAATCATTGCCTCCACGGTTAACAGGAGGGCTCGTTCGTTTTTCGCCCAAAGAATCGGGGTTGCGATTCGGCTGTGCAAATGTAGCTAGCTTTCTTACCACCATTCCCCGCGGACATGATTTGTACTGTTGTAATTATTTGTAAATGTAATTATTATCGTATATGTTGGGTGGTTGCAAATAAATTTATATAATTTTGTAATATATATTTAAATATATATTACATTTTTTTTAAGAAATGTTGTTTCACTTTCATTGTTTGAATTGATAGATTTTTTAATCAATAAAAAAGCTTAACATATTATGTTTAATTAATGAAAATATGTTGCGAGTGAATAAGTTTTATTTTATAAAAACGCTCCAAAAACTCAACTGTTTCAAAAAATATTTCAAGAATTCTTGTAAATACAAATATATAGCAAAAAGCAGCAACTGTTGATTATTATTCCATTTCATAATACTAAAAACAACGATAACATCTTTAGCCGTTATTTACGACCGACAGCGTAAAAATAATACCTCCAGTCTTCTGTTGAAATAGTTTCGTAAGATCATCAAAAACTTCACAATAGTTATAATCATAACATTGATAATATTCTGCAACCGTTTCGTCCAATATTTCTATTATATTTGATCGAAAATTTTTAAGCAGATTACTACTGAGCGTTTCTAAGCGGTAGTTAGAGCTGTTATATTATATATTAGAGGTAGGTATTAGTATTAGTAATGTATTTATATTTTTATCTGTGTGAAGTAGCACCACCTACCCTTTTGCTCATTTCATCTGAAGCCAGGTTGTCTGGAAGAGATCGCTACATAGCGATAAGACCGCCTACCTGTACATACGTAATTATAATAAGTTATTGTAACTCATGCTGTATTTAAAGTGGTGTACAATAAAGATTATTCTATTCTATTCTATTCTGTATACCCATAACTCATGTCCCATACGGATACATTGTTTCATAAAATATAGAAAATAACATTTTGCAGTGGGGGTATCCCATTAGGAACGAAGTTCCTTAAGTTTATTCTTCAACTCCTAATGCAATGAAATCTGTATATTTCAATAGGTTATACAATAAAAAGAGATATGCTGAGAGAGCGAGAAAGAGAGAGGAGGAGGGGAGAGAGAGAGATATACACAATATACCACGTTTCGTGACGTGACGATTTCTACTAAATCGCACTACCAGTAAGCCGCGTTGAGGAACTTTGTTCCGAAAAGGCTAAGATACATGATAAGTCAATAATGTATGGTAGGATCTGTTCATATATAATAAGTAATTTATTTTTTCTTTAATTTCGTGTCCCATAGATAGATTTTTGACTATTTCTTATTATTTATTATAACGTGACTTAATCTTTTTTAAATATTTTATACGATACATTTTTATATAACATTTGAAAAGTTTTACAAAATAGAAATGGCCTTTATGTTTGTAGAGCGCCTAACGTCATTACAACGCGTGTCCAATCAGACAGTTCATAGGTTGAACTTTACAAGCAGTTCTGACGAGTATAATGATACTATAGCCACTGGATGTATTGCAACTGGATGTTGCGTTTCCGTCTGTACAATTTTCTCGACTCTCTATGTCGTTTCGAGATGCAACTTTCTTACGTTTGATGTCGATACAAAAAACATTATTATATATAGACTATAGTTCTAAATAAATAAATAAACGCTACACACTCAACGCCACCATTAGGATAGTTATATCCTGTGTCGGTGGTCCGGAAACATATACAATGACAAGGACAAGGTCGTTACAAACGCGGGTTCGTTTTAGTAGAGTGTGCAGCTCGGGAGCGCTTTTTTATTTCATGATAGTTGGTAAAGAGGCATACAGGTCACGGCAACCAATGAGCGCGATACTTGTAGTATCAGATACGCGCTGCCGACTCAAGGGATGGGAGGAAAAGGATGAGAAGGGATAAAAGGAAGGGAACAGAGGGGGTAGGAGATTGGGCCTCAAGCACTCTCAATCATCGCATGAAACGTAACAGTACCTATTTTTTTAATTTTTAATTTTTTATTTTTTATTTTTTTAATTTTTTTATTTTTTCGTAATGTGTATTGCTGTTGGCCCTACTGGCCTTGACAGCGTCACCGGGCGGGGGCTGAGTACAGAGACTCAGCCGTGATAAAGGGACAGCCCTCACGGAAGCTCAAATTTGATTCCGTCCTTAGGGTGCCTCCTGCGAAGCCGAACCACGGCTAAGGACGTCATCGGAGATGGAGGCAGCGCTCGGAGCGCATTCTATACGATAGACTCACCCGACGGTGTGAGCGCGACGCGACGTGCGAAACAAAGGACCTCGTCCTCGCCGGCGAGGACGGTGTTGTGTGCGTGTCTGTGCTGTGTAAGGGGCATTTTCTAATGTAATCCTATCGTCAGGGTCTTGCAGGACGTGCTTAGGACGCCTTACTTTTGTCGGTTGGTTACATCGGTCTAATCAAAGGATTTGGATGGAAAGTAGTTTGATCGAAATAGTTTTGCGATAAGCGCTTCAAATGTTTGGGGATCGAATCGATTTCAAAGTCTCTATGGAGGTCTACGTTGCGAACGTACCACGGACAGCCCGAGGCCATGCGTAAGAAACGGTTCTGAATTATTTGTAATTGATTAATTCTTCTGGCGTGGACGTGTGAAAAAACAGGGCTCGCGTAGGTCAGTAAACAGTACCTACTGATACTGTTGTTGTTCGTGAGATAGAACAACTATATACAAAAAAATTATAATTATTACCGTTTTAATGGTCAAAGTAATCAATACTACGTCATTCTTAAATTGTCATTAATATGTAATTATTAATTATTATTGTGATTGAAAATCGATCATAAGTTCGTCTGTAAGGTTTGTATCTTATGATGATGGTGACTTAAGGGAATGAGACGAATCATCTTTAAATCAACAACATGACACAATATTTAGATTTGGAATTATAAATATTTAATAAACAAAAGCGTTAATAATTCTACATGTGTTAAAACATGCGCTAGGGTGAAACACTAAGTGTAACGGTAGGGTTTTTTCTATTTGGCTATGGAACTCTAAAAGCACTGACAACAAATAACACGTGTATAATAATTGTCTAAGAAAATATGTAAAATTAAATGTAGATGCTGTGGTTATACGCTAAAAAGTTAGCGCGGGTAATTGGACTTGACGTATGCGTGTCTGACTTGCCCATAAAGGGTTATGTACCGTCAAACCAAGTTTCTTCTACTTACTTGACACCGTTGTGGCGTTGTGGGTAGCGAGTCTGCCTTAAGCCTCGACGGTTGCGGGTTCAATTCCCGCTCGGAGCAGATGTTTGTATTATTCGTACAGGCATGTTTTCCGGTCTGGTTGTGTTTGTCCTTGTCATTGTGAATGTTTCCGGACCCCGACACAGGATATAATTATCCTAATGGGGGCCGTTGAGTGTGTAGCGTTTATTTATTTATTTATTCTCCCTTTCATTTTCATACGTATTCAATTTGTTTTTGTTGAATATTTCAACTATTTATGTATTACAGTTGAGTGACATACATCAAAAAGACGGCAGAAATATCAAGTTCCTTCTATGAAGTTCACATACGTCCCTTTTTATATTTTAACTAGCTGGCCCGGCAGACGTTGTCCTGCCCCGAAAAAATCTGGGACCCGATAGCAGTGCCCTCTACCCGGTGAAAGTTTTTGATTGACTAATAAGGCTATTAAAAAGCAGGGGTTGATGATAAAAAAGTGAAAATTTAGGGTCGTATGTATTATTCAATGCCACATAATAAAAAAATAAAAATAAAAATTATCTAAAAAAATAAGAAAAAATGTTTGGGGTGGACACCTCTTATCACTTAGGGGTTTGAAAAATAGATAGTAGCCGATTCTCAGACTTATTGAATATGCATAAAAAATTCATAAGAATCGGTCAAGCCGCTTCGGAGGAGTATGGGAACGAACATTGTGACACGAGAATTTTATATATTAGATTTAAATTTAATTTTGGTATTTGTTGCTGTAGCGGCAACAGAAATACATAGTGTGAAAATTTCAACTCTATCTGGGCCTTTCTGGACCAGTTCGTAAGATACAGCCCTTTGGGTGTGGAACCTTAAAAAGAGACTTCTCTACCTCCAATTTTATTACAATGCTTACTACATTGTAATAAAACTTGTTGGTCAATTAAAAATACTCAGCACTACAATAAGTTTGCACTGCCTAATGAAAGTCTGTTCATAAATCTGAGTCATCCGTCTAATCAGAAAGCGTTGCGACAATTTTTTTGCTAGTTAAAATATTTTTATTGAAAATAGAGTTATTACCTACTGATAGATAAAAAAATAAATGTAAAATTTATTTTTAACCGACTTCAAAATAGGAGGAGTTTCTATGTTCGGCTATGTATTTGAAGATTTTTTTTTTCGGAATGTGTATTGCTGTTGTCCCTACTGGCCTTGACAGCATCACTGGCAGGGGCTGAGTACAGAGACTCAGCCGTGATAAAGGGGCAGGAGCCCTCACGAGGGCTCAAATTTGATTCCATCCTTAGGGTGCCTCCTGCGAAGCCGAACAACGGCTAAGGACGTCATCGGAGATGGAGGCAGCGCTCCGAGCGCATTCTATACGATAGACTCACCCGATGGTGTGAGCGCGACGCGACGTGCGAAACAAAGGAACTTCAAATATCGTACGATATTTGAAGAAGCAATCGGTAAACATATAAAATGTATCTTCTTCATCCTAGCATTATTCCCGGTATTTTATGTGCCCAGGGTCTGCTTATTACTCTTATCCGGATTTGACAGGTTACTAGTTTTTACACGGAGCGATTGCCATCTGACCTCCGCAACACTAAGGGCGAACCAGTAACTCATTGGATAAGAGCAATTTACTTATCAAGAGTTAACGATTATTATCAGATGTTATTGATAATAACCGGGACCGACAGCTTAACGTGCTCTCCGAGGCACGGTGGGGAGACCCACACGGACCAACGCCCAGACCGAGACAGAAATTTTAACAAACATCTGCCCGAGCGGGAATCAAACCCGCAACCGTCGAGACCAAAGGCAGACTCGCTACCCACAACGCCACAACGGTGTCAAACATATAAAATGTATGTTCACTGATTACTCCGTCAATTATTGTGAACCGATTTTGATATAATTATACCTACGTACCATATTTTTTATATTTTAAATGGTATACTTAGAAGTTAGTATCATTACAATTTTATTTTTTTAAAGCACCTTGTTCATTAACTTCGGAAAAGCACCATTTGGTGATGTAGAAATCTGATGATGATCACGGAGGGCAGGAAACCACACGTAACTAAATATTTCATAGGTTTCACATACATGCAGGTATTTTAACATTCGGTTGCCTTACTATTTGTAACTAAAATATATAAAATAAAATATTACTCGACACCGTCGTGGCGTTGTGCGTAGCGAGTCTGCCTTGAGCCTCGACGGTTGCGGGTTCGATTCCCGCTCGGAGCAGATGTTTGTATTAATTGTACAGGCATGTTTGCCGGTCTGGTTGTGTTTGTCCTTGTCATTGTGAATGTTTCCGGACCCCGACACAGGATATAATTATCCTAATGGGGGCCGTTGTGTGTGTAGCGTTTATTTATTTATTACAAAAAATACCGCTATCAAAACTAAGAAGCAAAAATAAAATAATATTTTCTACAAAATATTTTCTTTAGAAGTTGGTGCCTTCTGTGCCAATATTTTAATTAGCACCGACGAGTTAAATATTGTTTTAGGTTTTGCTTTTTAGTTTTTAATCGTTTTTAAGCCGAATAAATGTATTTAGTGACTAATCATTAAATCACTCGTTAGCGTTAAAATAACAATCACACGCTAGATCATCAATCCTAATAAAGCATATGATAAGTCAGGTCTGTCAACGGATCGCAATTAAGTTAATAGGCGCGGCTTCACTTTCTGATGGAAAGTTGAAATCTTTGATCAGTTTATATAATTAAGTATTCTCACCTGCCTTGTCATTATATTTATATATAATATGTTATATATAATGATATATAAATATATCAATTGATGATGATGAATGATTATAATTTTATAATTTTAATAAGAATATTAGCAATGCTTTTTCAAGGCATTACTAAAATTCCTATTGCCCCCATTAAGCTTGAAGTTTGCGCTAGGATTGGGTACGACAATCACCTAAGGGGGTCAGGATTGAACCCGTGACTCTTGCGTTAACGGAGCGGGGTCGGCCATTATAACGTTGAGCTATTGAGACATTGTTCGAGTGATCGCCAAGATCTCACCACTGGGCTTAAGGCTAATATAATATATAAGGCTTAAAGATAATATAAGGCTTCATAAGTCACAACTCACACGTTGTACAATGTACATGTATGTTAACAAATATTATAGTATTCAAACTATAAAAAATTTAATTGATTATAACAAATAATCAATGATTGATTTGAGTGATTTTTTATTGGATAGTGATTTAGTGAATGCTTATAAGGTAATTTTATAAAAAGTGAAATAATAATTGTAAAAATAATTATAATTAAGTAGTAATCATAGATCGAAAGTTTTCCAATTATAAGAGCTAATTACAGGCGGCCATTGCATCCACATCCTTACTGGGCAACTAATGCCTTAGAGCAGTGGTTCCAAATTTGTTTTTTTCAGCGTTTCACCTAGAAACCCTAAAAAATCTGGTTGCTTTTTGAACAGTTTTTGATCAGTTGGAAGCGTGAGAAGGAGCGCTCCCAAGCACGATGACGCTATCAAGGCCAATAGGGCCAACAGTAATACACAATTAGAAAAAAAAGGAGCGCTCGGTGTACATTATAACAGGTACTTGGTGCATATTTACTCTGTTCGATCGAACATAATTATTATATGCGTGTTACACATTAACTGATTGATAAAAAAATATATTTCAGCATTTGTTTTTTTTCTTTATATTATTATCTTAGTCAAGAGATTGTCACGCGTACTCCTTAACTGCCAAGTACTTTGCGTACTGCCAAGGATATGCGTACCAGTATTTCTGAAACGCTGCCATAGCATTTAGACGGGTGAAGTCGGTTAGTTGATTTAACAGTCCAATTATTTCTAGAAATATCTATTCCTGGATCCCATGAGACTAATATCATCTTCTATATCTTTATCTTCCGAGTGGTTAATAAGTTATTGGTGTCAGGTTTAATAATTGTGTTAAAATTTATTTGTATTTCGTGTTTTGTGTATTTCGTGAGTGTAAAACTGGTAATTAATTTGGCAATGATTTTTTTCTTCAATTAAAGGAAACTAAGTACGTCAATCATTGTTAATTGTTATTGGATGTCGAGTACAATAGTGTTTTGGTTTACTTCGAATTGTCTTTTGTAATTTTCACGAACATAGTCCAGGAGTTCACTACAATTATACATAATTATAGATATACATATACACTTTTATTATGTTTTACAGTGAATTATTATTAAATAATAAATTTCAAACAAAAATATTCTTTTAATGTAAAATTTAAACGGCTAATACTCACGTTCAATCGGTTTAAGTACCGATTAGTTTCGGACTCATCGGAGGTCCTTCATCAGGGTGAGTGCGTTACGTTCGCGGTCGCGACCCGTCTCGCACTAAATTATACATTAAGTTAATTATGTCTCACTATAGTTTTAATAATTTAAAAATAATTTTTACCAAATCAGTTTAAAGTTTTTGTTGTGACACAAAATTACTAAATGTATTTTATCGTGATTTTAAGGACATAACTTCAAACTAAAAATTACAAGTAAGTACATTGGATTAAATAAAGCTTATTTTTATTTTTTAATAAAATTAATTCTATATTTTGTCCTTGTCCTTGTATGTTTCCGGACCCCCGACACAGGATATCACTATCCTAATGGGTAACGTTGAGTGTGTAGCGTTTATTATTATTATTATATTAAAAGAATGAAACACGGTGTCATAATATATAACCAGAAGATGTATATAATATTCTAATTTTATTAACACAAATTCTTAACAAAAATATGTTAAACATAGTTCAGCATTTCATGACCTATTTTGTCAAGTTACAAATATTAAATATAAATAAAACTTTTTGTATCAATGTTCTTGACTTACAATATTATAAAAAGTTAAAACCTCAACAAATGCACCGCCGTTGCTTAGACTACACCGCTTCCGTTTCTTTATCCAAACAAGTCGTTGAATGGGCGGATGTGTCGCGACTTAACTAGTTTTTGCTTTCGATTCGCCTTATTTGCTGGTGTAATGACTTCAAATGAGGTTGATTTTCAGGCTTGACTTTTTAAAGTGACAATGTCCTAGGTATCACGGTTGGAAGCACACCAGGGTCTGGTATTACTTTGTACAATTTTCGACATGCTCTTTTGTGAAGTTGTCAAGGCAAGGTCCGACTTCCCCATTTAGAAAATGAAGAGATTCTTTAGAAAACATGGCATGTAGGTAGATTATATCATCTATCTATAATTAAATCTTTTAAACTACGCAATGGATTTTGATGCAGTTTTTTTTAATAGAAAGAGTGATTGAAAGAGGAAGGTTTATATGCATAATAACATCCATTAAATAGTGGAGAAAAAATTGAGGTTTCTAATGTGATGTCGTAAATAATTACATTTAACGCGTGCGGGCCACGGGCAGTAAGAATAAATCAAAACTACAGGATCGATTTTAATCATTTTTTCAGTGAATGACATAGGTTATATATTTTATACCCGTGCGAAGCCGGAGCGGGCCGCTAGTCTTTATTATTTTATAAACTGAATTTGAGCCTAACAGATTGGTCTCTAGACGATCATAAATACTTACAGTATGTTAAATTTTTACCTAGCAAAATAGACATATTTTGAATTTCGATTGAATCATCTCCATTTTTGTATAAAAGAACAAACAAGCACTATTTTATGACTGGACTTCACAATTTTGGTAATGCTCATGAAATTAAACAAGACTTTCTTTTTGTGTTTTTGTTTTGGAAATCTTCATAAAATACCTGGAGTCGCGAAAACCTTCTCAGTGGTCATCTTCGGCATAAGTCTGGGCGCTCTGAGAACTCTGCAGATCGTGAAGGTGAAACCCAAAAATTTGCATGTTAAATTATGAAATAAAAGTTTCATAATTTTCCATAATGCAATGCAACTTCTTTAATTTCTTCCTGTGAAGATAACGACTTTTCCAGTTTCACAAATTATTACAAGATCAGTTCCTTTTTTACATCAGTTCTTCGATGACTTCAAGCATAAATTATATCATTGTAAAAAATTATAAGCCAGGTTATTCATCACACCGTAATTACGTCACAATTACAAGATAAGAAAATTCGCTCATTACAAATGCATCCCTTTTTACTCGGCCTTTCTCCGTATCGTATTTACAACAGAATTCGGCGGTCTTTGATCTCGCTTCGTGGAATCAATTATTACTGCGGACCGTGGTTTAATGACTTGTTAAAGAAAAAACAGTGGAAACTTGTTACATTCGCAAGGCCCTAAATATTTTAGTTTTCGATGTATATAATATTATGCACTCGAAAATAAAAAAAAGGTATATCGAGGGGAAAGATCATGGGGTCACCTACCTGTTGGGTTGACACAATCAAAAAAATACGGGACTCAATATTCCGACTGCCCTGAGAAAAGCCGAGGACAGAGTTTTGTGGCGAAAGCTAGTCAACTTATCAGTGCAGGTACTTCAGAACAAGCATGACCTTCAGTAATGAAGCACATGAAGCAGACGATAAAAATATAATATTCCTGAATTATTTCATTAGCCTATTCAAATTAATTTTACTAAAATGATCTATGAAACCAAATCGTATAATAGGGTGTCAGTAGTCCATTTTAAAATGACGAAAATTTGTTTACTAGTTTGTCATTATGTACGATACATAATACATACGAAATTATTTAATTCATGATGAATAAAAATCTAAAGGCAATTCTTATTTCAAGTCATGTAATATGCAGGCTTATTTGGCAGGCCTAATGTAATTTAAAAAAGCTACCAGCTCTCTTACAGTTTTTACAGCCGGAGATCACGTTTCTAGTTTCACTTATAGTTAAAATTATCTTTAATACTAGTAGAAAGAAAAATAATTACCCTAATTAAAGTTCCGTACGGAACGTTGAATCTGTCTGCTATTTTTTTAATATATGAAATTTCTGTAAACTGCATTTTTTTTCTTCAGTAAAAGTATAAGTTGAAATCTGAAGCCCATACTTATATAAATTTATTTATGGTACTTAGTTAATTTTTACTTTTTTGTAACACACCTAGCCCAATCCTCCACCCTTTGTGTTTCCTTCCTTTTTCCTTTCTCATCCCTTTCCTCCTATTCTTTGAATTGGCAACACGCATATGGTACTTCAAGTATGGGAAGCGTTCATAGGTTGCTTTGGCTGCTTATCAGGCGGACCGTATGCTTCTTTGCCAACCAATTGTTGTATGAATTGTTTCACTAATAAACACATACAGGAATAATTGTCATATATTCTGTTGTTCTTTAGCCTCTTTTAAAAAACAAATTGTTATAGCATTAAAATAGTTATAGTAGTATAGTATTTGTATAACATTTTTGGGTTTGTGGCCATATTTAAGTAGTAAGTAGTTTTATTATTCAGTTTTTACCAACATTATTAGCATAACAGACCAGTAAATAACACAACGCATGTTGTGTTCATATCAAGAAGATTGCAATTTTTATATTTTAGTATTGTGTTTGTATCGGTGTATTTTATTATGATTGTAATCAGTTTCGCTACCGCTGAACCAAATAAAAAAAAAAAAACCAATAACAAAAACACACATAAGAAGATTTTGGGCCTCTGGTGCTCCCATTTATCGAACCAAAAGCAAAAGCACGGATACTGTTACTTCCCTTCTATATATTATGAAAGGGTAGTTCTTCCTCGGTCGAGCCGGCCCATACTGAAATCAGCAAGGCACAACAAAGACAAACAAAGATTTTATATCATCAATATTTAAGCTTATTTTATATAACCAATAAGAAGTTAAGTCACCGTGACTAAACATTATTATATCTCCAACGCCACCAAAACACTTAAGCGCTTGTCAACATTATATTCGATTTTCTTATTGGTAAAATCCTATAGCAATGGCTTTAGCACGTCTCGATTTTGTCAGATTTATCTTGAAAACTGACAGCGAAGGATAATCACGATGTATGACGATAATCTATAAATAAAAGAGTCCTTCTGTCCGTCTGAATCATTAATGATGAACCATTAGCGGATTTATGATATGGATTCTTCGGTTCAAATAATTGATTTGATGTCTGAATAGAAATCAGTGACTTTCGAAATTATATCCATTTTAAACGACACATAGGTGTTTATTCAGTAAATTAAAAATTAATCAGGTTTCATTATATTAATATCCACAGAGCACAGAACAATAAAAAAACCGAAGAAAAAAACCGACTTGTTTTGATTTCATATTTTTTCTTGTTATAATCAAGAATTATTTTATAAAACTTAGGTCAAAGATGGAGTGGGCTAACTTAAAAGAGGTCTGTTCACTCTTGACTTGAAGGTACTTATATTATACTTGGCAGGGAACACCAACGTAGGGCCTGGAGAGATTTGCATTACTTCGTGTCGGAGATGTTGAAAAGAATCGTTTCGTGCAAGTAGGTTGAATGTCAACCACACAAGGATTGGATTGCTCACGGCTTTTCGCTGTGCTATGGTAAAAGGTGACGGAAGAACAACAAGAAAAATTGTAATTAACTGAAACTTTACAAGGTGCAAGTACACAGGCTTCTTATGAGTAAGCTCGCTCCATCGCAGACCTCATCTTTGCCTTCACTCTCGATGGAGGTCAAGAGTTTACCCAATTTCATTAATAAAAAAATACTACACGCAATTTGTAATTCAATATAAATAAGTTTTAAATAAATCTACATTCAATTTTCGCAATGATAAGAACTAGGAGATCAAAACAATTTTAAACTGTATTGGGAAATTTTTATCTTAAAGATATAACATATCTTACAAGGAAAACAGTATTTGCTACTGCCAGTTTACCTATTTTGAGTAATCGTTGATAAAGGCATCTTAGGTGCCGGTAATTTTGTGTTTTTTTGTCATATAACATGAGTCATATCAAATATCTTGCACTTAAAACGCATCTTGACTGACTACATTTTCATATTTATTACTTCCAGAGATTCTTATATTACTATAGCTCAGAATAGTATAACCTGGCCATCTTAAAGGCCAAAGTGAACAGACATCTTCTAGGCAAACGTGTTCCATCTTAGGCCGCATCTTCGCCTTCCTTCAAGCGAGATTTAGGTCTCGTTTGGAAATGATAATTTCAAAGTTTTTAATAATTTAAATTAAATATAATTGGTGTAATTCCAACCAGGAAGTAACGCACGCCTTTTGCATCAGAAAAACAATCCGGAATGTATTGGAAAGATAATCTATCCATTTGAAATGTTATTCGATATTTTCGACCTATTTTTCTAAACGTTTTATCGACGGGTAAACTATGCGGTTTTCTATAACGAACCGGATGGTAACTCGTATCTGACTTTCTATAATTGTCGAAAAGAGAAAAACAAGATTGTCTGTTAGATAAATATTGGTTTTTATAATGGATTTTCTACAATTATCGATATGTTTTGATTTGTTGTGTTTTCAATAAGAAAGGTACAAGCGAACTTGCCTTTAGGTCGCGATTTTGAGTCCCGCTAGGAGCAGATATTTATATTGACCATACATGCATGTGTTGTTGTGTGTATTTCTGGACCCCGGACGCAGCATATCGCTATTCTAATGGGGGCCGTTATTTATTAATATACATCATGGTTGACTCTCGATAAAACTAAATAAAATTCTTGTAAAACCAACTAACATGTATGCATTGTAACGTTCTATGAACAGAAAAACCTGGATGACCCTAGTGGACCAAGACCCTCAGTCATGAGGGCGCGATGAAGAATAAAGTAAGACTTATTTAGTAAGTATATAATTATACAAAAAAATATTTGAAAAATAGTATAATGATCATCTTCTTAGGGCAAGCAATAACGCTATTGGTTACCTACTGATTAATAACCATTACTTTCTTCTATATCATTAAGTCCTTTTTTTAAAATAGAAACATATGTTTCTATAGTTTATTAGCAACAACTTGACTCATATGTTTACTCAAGTGCCGTACATAATACTATATGCTTGCGTATTCCATTTTTTTTTCTACAATTGTCATCGTGAGTACAAGTTTCATCATTGAATAATTTTGAAATCCCTTTGTTTTTTAACTGGTGCATTGTTTTACATCTTATCTTAAAGTCATCTGTCATTGTGACAGTTTCGAAAATGTTCTAAAAACCGGATGTGTAACAGCCAATGAGTTCAAAACCACCTGGGGCTGATAAAGAACAACAGGTTAGGAAGTTACCAACATTAGGTGCGCGTGAGTCGTGAGGTCGCGACAAAGAATTGTCTGGGGGCGCCAGAGGCTGCGCACGAGTGAGAGGCACGATGCCTTCGGTCTTCGAGCCTATTCGATTCATTCTCAATATCACATCGTCGCCAGTGCCGCGCCAACCGTCAACGGTAACGTACGTCACTATCTCGAAACTTTAAATACGCGAGTGACTTTTATTTAAAAAGTAAAACAACATCGTTTTAAAATCGACTAACAAATAAAATAGTGTTGTGAAACTGTGGTAACAACGTCGGGAACGATTAGTGACGTTGATAACAAAACTTTCGTCTCGAAATTCAATGGTACCCAGTAATTATTAAGTTTGGTAAAAGTGAGTGTGTGTGCTGTGGACGCTTGATGGTTTAATTAGAACTCGATTAATCGTTTGTATTGTTAATTCGTGTACACGACCCTCTGGAATCGCAAATGATCAAGTTGGTTAGTGCATTTCATTAATTGTGTTTAACATTCAGCTCAACATGTGCATGTTTCAATTTACCTACAATTTCACACGCTTCTACTTATTGAGTTGTATTCCTATCAGATGTTGATAAGATAATTAATTGTTTTAATACTATTTGATAATTGGAAGTATTAAGTATTATACGACGAAGTTATAATCTTATTTTTTTATAAATGTTGCATACATACTGTGATGTCATTTCTGACTCAGAAGGATGCTAAGTTATCGACCGCAGAGCAAAAAATCTTTTGTTAATCATTCATAATCATGTGTTTTCCTTAAATTATGACATGAGTTGGTTTGAGGAGTCAGCTTATACTTCACACTAACTTGACACTTAACACCGGTTTTTACGATTGAGTAAAAACCGTCTAGAGAAGATGAAAGTGAGACTTACAAATTCGCACGCAGCCTGTTAAGAAATTTTGCATGCATCATCGGATCTTACTCGATTTTCATTCAAATTGTCATCGATTGTCTCTTGCGATTTTATTATATATATTCTGATTTAATACCTTTGCCTACCACAATTATAACAGAAAAAGAAACTTTTGATTTGTATCATGACTGTCTCAAATTTTTATAACAACAATGGTTTATAAACTAGGAATAAAAAATTGCCACTGCAATGGCGTCCTCATTAGCTTCGATTAGATCGGCCATCAAACAGCTGTTTGGGCACCGTCGACAATTTAAAAGATGGACATTGTATGGATAATGGCACAACAGTCGCGTGCGATGTGGGTAGGGTCTCGGATGGTGCTGATTAATAGGATGATAATATATTAAGTTTTGTTTGAAACTACTTGTTTGTAGTGTGCTTAGTAACAATAAATTACGTCAAGGGTAATCATTAAACTAACCTGCACCAGGCATGTTGTCCACAGCCACGTAAAAAAAAATTGGGGATTTTTTCCAGAAAATTTCGCGTGTTTATGCAAAAGAATTTTCCAGTGTCAACATACTATGGTTAATGGTTTAGAATCGCATAGAGGAGGATTTTGTTCATATAGATAATTGAAAGGTTGTGTTATAATCAATAAAATCAGCCAGTTATAAATAGCTAGATAATTAAAAACGAATCACTTATTAAATATCTATATTAGAAGTCTATTAAAATGTCGTTAAAATTCATTGGCACCTACGTGATTCTTATTGGTTTCCGTTTTTAATATTTTTCCTATATTATAATTGTCATAATTGCTACTTTTTTTTGCAATCATTCTTATAAAAAATATTTGCAAAATTCATTTGAATTTTTAGAAGCTTGCAGAAAAAATTAGCTTAGTATTTACTAAGCTAATTTTTTCTTACGTTTACGTTAATATTTTTATCTACATTTAATTAGCAACCAAAATTATAACATATTTACAATCAAAAACTAACTGTATTTAGTGATACAAATAATTATACAAATAATGTCCACGGCGAATGGTGGCAAAAATGGTAACTGCACTTTGCCGCTGAATCGCCATCCGATTTTTGGACGAAAACTGAACCACCTTCTGAACTGAACCTTCCTGTCCCCTGTGAAAGCAATTAGACGGGGTGTAAAATCTTCTAAAAAATTCATGGCACTAACGCTTCAAGGTCCAAGTGTTATTTTTTTTAAATATTATTATTAGTTTTTTAATGGATTTTATATGATGCTAAATAAGCTTTAGCTATTTAAGAGGACCCCCCCACCCCTAGTATTAGATCTATCCTAGTCACTATAAAATTCCTTTATAATGACATAATATTGTTGATCGATAAGATTCTTATTACTCAATGGTCACAACTCAATAAACCTATACTTTACGAACTCTACGCGTCGTGTCTAGTTTTTCTTTGAAATTACTAATCTAAAATTTTTTATTAACACCAAACCAGACGATATACTTAAATAAAAATATTGGATTTAACGCTTTTGATGATGATTGCTTTTGTAAGTAATGTTAGAATGCAGAAGATCAGCTGGTTGACAGAAGGCCAAGTCCATAAGTCAAATACCAATTTTACGCTCACTGGAGGCCCTAAGTCACCATGGGCTAAGAAAGCGTAGACGCAATGAACAAACAATGGTCTGTCATTTAACATGATGTGAGATCAGTAAAGAGTATGGATAAGTGAGTCTTTACATTAATATGTTGGTAAGAGAGCGGAAAGTGGTTGCAAAGTAACGAAATTGCCTTTCTTTTGTTAACCGAGGATCTGCTCCACTTACCCATATCGCTTCAGTTTTCATATTGCGTGCGTTCTCCTAATCATGGTTGCCGGAATGTATAATTCTGTAAAAAACTGTAGTATTCGCGGTAATTTTTTTGTTTGACAAAATTAAAATATCTCTATTTCCAATTTTTTGTAATATAAATGAGGCCAATTAGAGTAGATTATTTCTTTAGTTGGATTTCGAAATCTCTATTCATATTCCGTATACAAATGTATACATTCAGTTCAGTAATTTTCTCTATTAAATCTCGAAACTTAAAAGTTTTATTTTGAGTCTCAATTATAGAGAGCCTCAACTAAATAAAGATGCCATTAATTTGGCACTCGTCACAAGTAACTTTGTAATTATGTGCCTGTGCTTGTTTCTCATTAAATTCTATCAAGAAGCAGCAGCCCTGTTTCCTACGTTTATGTATGTATATCGCTACGTAAATCATTTGTGGGGATGTGATTTCTCCTGTCACGTATTAAATCTAGCCGTTCTGTAATTCATCTGCCGTTTTCGTTATCAAGATTTAATGTTGCGTGACCGATTCGACTTACTTATCTCGGCGTGGTTTTTATGATAATGGACAAATTGCAATATTTATTATCAATGATTTATGTTAATTGATTTGTGTCTGTTTTAGGACTTTTTTAAAATATAGAACAGTTATTTACCTTAGTATTAATACTTAATTAACCTGTCTTAGTCTAAATTTTTCATGGCTTATCGTGAACCGATTGGGTACAATTCGGAGAAGAGATTTCATTTATTTCTTGTGTAAAAATAATATACATAGAAGTTAGTACCATATACTTTATAAATAGTGCGATATACTGTACAACCTAAAGATATACACGGAGAAAGAATGAATTTAATCAAGAAAGTTGTAAAATTTCTAATTACATGCGAGGCCGCGGGAAACTCTTATATTTATGTTTTATTTTTTTTTTACCGGAATATAAGAACAACTGTATCAATAACAAAACACATTTGTAATTGTGTTGACTCTTATTATAAAAATTGTATAACAAATATTCGTCTATTATATTTTATAAACAATACACCGATTTTTAAAATTGAACTTATAATAGCACTACCTTTAGATATTAGATATTATGTACTTATTTACGTTTCTTTGTTTTTACGTCTGTTTTTAGCTAGTTCCTTTCTAGTTTGACAGGTGGCCTAGTTCTAGGCTACCATTCAAGTGCGTACAAAAATCGTTCTCGCCAGTGGAAACTCAAGGAAATGTAATGCTGTAAATATTAGCTTTATAATCATTTTAATATTTAGATTTATAATATACAATTTGTATTTTTGCGTAGTTAGCTCGCCTTGAACTTACACTCGCACCTTATTGAGTTTTTATCAGTGAAACATACAGGTACTGAAATACCATAGAGAATAGTAGACTTTAGTGTTCAAGTAATAAAAATTAAAATCATGCTTTTCTGCGTGTAAACACGTTTGGATTATGATTATTTGTGCACGGTTTTTGCTATTGATAATTGTGATTGTAATTTAGTTTATTTTAAACCTTATTGTGATAGAATTCGAATTTATATTTAAAAGTATTCATTCAACATACAGCTCTAAAGATAATAGCAAATAATGCATCGTTTATCGTTGATTCATGTGTCGTAAAGAATATTTAATTTTCATATACATTTGCATATAAAATTTCGTAATGTATTTTGTATACATGTATTTTGAATACAGTAATTTTCAATAGAATGGCAAATTTTGATAAATAATCCTATTATTATAAATGCCATATTTTGATCAATTATAACCTATTTCCTGGAAAAATACATGTTTTTTATATTATTATTTTGTTTTATTTTACGACGGTTGGTAAAAAGCATACGCTCCGCATGATGGTTAGCAGTCAATAGAAGGGTTGAGAGATTGGGTTTCCGACGCTTTCACTCATCGCATGAAACGCAGGAGGCACCCTAAGGACGGAATCAAATTTGAGCCCCGTGAGGGCTGTCCCTTTATCACGGCTGAGTCTCAGTACTCGGCCCCCGCCCGGTGACGCTGTCAAGGCCAGTAGGGCCAACAGCAATACACATTCCGAAGAAAAAAATCGCCTGAAACGCAACAGTATAATAGGTAATGATAGCTTTACTTTACGCCTATCTTCTCATACTAATACTACTTTTCATCTTTACATATCTCTAATATGAAGACAACAGTTACTAAGTCGTAAACAAAATGTTATAAATAGTACCGGAAATTCATCAATCATTGTCTCAGTACATTACCTCTTGATTTCATCTTATCTCCCAAGATGTTATCATCTCGATGGAACGGTAAACAATACGCTCTTGAATTTATTGGCAATATCGTATTACCCGTGTAATATTTTAAAGCATAAATTTTGGTCAAAATTTAATCTATTTTCTTGTTAATTTTTAAAAAAGGAACGATTATACATTACATTTTATGATGTGTGTATTTTTATATAGTACATACCTTTGTAATGTTTAAAATAATAAATCTTTAACGTCCTTTATATTACTCAATTTTCACGTGCAACTATCAAAGACTATTTTTATTAAATAAATATACGCAACATACTAAATGGCCTCCATTAAGGTAGTTATATCATGTGCCGGGGTCCGGAAACATACACAAGGACAACTACAAACACGCCTACACTGGAAAACATGCTTTTAAGGATTGACCAACATCAGCTCCGAGCGGGAATTCAGCCCCCGACTTGTGGCGCTAAGGCAGGTTCGCTAACGCGGCGTCACAACGTCGTCATTATTAATAGAATTATTAATTTAATTATAATAATTATTATTACCATAAATCATGCTTTTGCTGTAAATTTTATGTACATATTATAAAAAAGCGCATTTAAAAAATACGGCGTAACTTTTCAGTAATAATCGTGTTGCCTACTTGATGAAAATTATACAAAAATATTAGCGTTGCCATGAACCAAGAAATAGATATGTATTACATTATAATATATCATATTATGAAATTTAATGTTTCGAATAAGTATGTACTGAATTAGATATATTTTATTTAATTATAAAAATTTTGAAAGTAGGAAGTTACATGGACTAGACTTGGTAATAGACTGAAAATTAAGATCTTCATTATAATTATTATATTACACTTCATCCTAGCATTATGTCTGGTATTTTTTATGTACCCAGGGTCTGCTTATTACTCTTATCCGGATTTGACAGGTTACTAGTTTTTACACGGAGCGATTGCCATCTGACCTCCGCAACCCTAAGGGCAGACCAGTAACTCATTGGATAAGAGCAATTATAATACTTATCAAGAGTTAACGATTGTTATTATCAGATGTTATTGATAATAACCGGGACCGACAACTTAACGTGCTCTCCGAGGCACGGTGGGGAGACCCACACGGACAAACGCCCAGACCGAGACAGATATTTTATTAACAAACATCTGCCCGAGTGGGAATCGAACCCGCAACCGTCGAGACTAAAGGCAACGGTGTCGATTATTATATTACACTAGCACTATTGGGTCGATTTCAAATTTGGGGCCAAAAAAAGTTGATTTGCATGAATTTAAAATTTATGAAAAAATATGTTTTTATTATCAAAGGTGTGTTCATTAAGTAAAAACATACGTTATAATCTAACAAATTTTTAATTTCTTCCAATAACAAGCAAATAACCAATTTTCGAGTGACACAAATGAGTAACAT
Organism: Hestina assimilis; assembly: GCA_023373885.1. Classification (NCBI taxonomy): domain Eukaryota; kingdom Metazoa; phylum Arthropoda; class Insecta; order Lepidoptera; family Nymphalidae; genus Hestina; species Hestina assimilis. The sequence continues at coordinate 2,553,045 of CM041740.1, read as the reverse complement.
AATTTCTCAAATGATATTTTGCGATTTACTAGTGAGAACTCTGGTAACACTAATGAAAATGTTAATTTTTCTTAATTATTATTTATCTTCGTTACTAAATAATCAACAAAACATAAAATATTCATCATCAACAAGTTACAAATTATCATTACTTAATTCCAAAATAATTGTTTGATAACTAAGCTAATCAATGGTATCATTTATTTTCATTTCAGTCTTCATGATTCATCAACACATCACAGCAATGACTGACTAGCATAACAACATCCAATCACAGAAGCTGTCATTTGTTTAACAGTTCGTTAACATTTTTTTTTTCTGTAATGGGTTTTAGCTAAGACAATAATACAAATAATTTTACTTAAAACCTAATCGGATAAAGAATCATTATCATCCTAAGATTTTTTAATAAATTCAAGGAACTCTTGCTCATGCCCTGTCGCTTTAGTGTGATATTGTAAAAAAGATTTGTTTGTCCAGGAGTGTCTGACACTCCGAAGACTCGTAGTTGATGGCACGTTCTCATGTAACATTGGAGCTGGATTGCCATGGCGAACTGTAATATCGTTAAGTATTTTAATTTTTTTGTTTTCTGGTACTATTTTTACATTGTCTATTGCAGATCCAGTAGGTGTTTTATAGATTTTGAAAAATCTCATATGTTTGCTATGTTTGCAAGCGATATTTAAGCATTCGAAACAGCTCTGCTTCCTAAATTCTAAATAAGCAGAATTAGAAGACCACACAACCTGAAAGAAAAAAATGAGTTTTTATACACAAAAGCATTAAATTTTTAAAATAATATTATACGATTTTAAAATTAAAGTAATTAATACGGTATTTACCTGATGAACTGCCATAGTCCCCTTGAAAGTAGCGATATCTTTAGGCAACATTAATTCCTTTAATTTAATATCATGCTCCTCTATAATTCCAATTTCCACATTTTTTACATTCTTTCGAATGACGTCTATAAATGTATCAAAGGTTCCAACGTCCTGATGACACCTTATTTGGTAATCGGCAGTCCTTTTTATCACTGCCCCAATGCCATCAGGAGCACCTTTGCCGTAGTAACCAGCTTCTTGGTAGTTCAAGTAACAAAGGCTTAATTGTGAAGTCATTCTTTAATTGGGTTAAAATATAAAAATATATATTTGTTTCTGTATTGGCTAGAGAGGGACCATCTGTTAAAATGTGTATGCGATCTATTTGTGGTGATCTACTACTAACAAATTTAATTAAATGATTTAGATGAGCCCACACTGCCGCTGCATCGTGACGTGTGCATTCACTGGCTGTACAAATCGAGTATGTTTGAGTAGTACGCGACTCATTTGATAAATACACCACCGCTGTGTGAAGGCAAACCTGACCACGGCTGCCACCAAAGTGCATACTCTGCACTTCATCTGCATATTTATAGGTATAATTTTCAGAGAAATCCATATGTATTAAGGATTCATTTCTGTTTAGAGTTTCCTTTAAAGATTTAACTGTACCATATTGATTGACAATGTTACTCACATGGGATAAAAATTTTGGTAACATATCCTCTAGCTTTATGATTAAGTTACGTGGATCAGATGTCTTTGCCTTCTTTTTGATTATTTTTATTTCCTTTGTATCTACTTTCTTCGTATCTCTTTCCCATTCCATGTATTGGATTTCCTTATCATTTTGGAACTCTTTATATGGTAATGTTTTATCTTTACAAATAGTACATTTGCGATTAAGGCAATCTAGATTATATTTACCACAACAAATGTTCATAGTTAAATCTTGACAATCTTTTACGTGAAGTATATTATTTTTGTAAAGAGCTGCTATTAACAAGTTAAAATTTGTATGCAATGTGCAGGCACACGTATCACGATCATCAACTGGGAGAGAAATCCAAAATGGTCTGAGTCTTGTAAAGGTGGTATAGCTGATTTTAATGTTGGTATTTTCATCCAAAAACTTCTTATGCAAGTTTTTTATTGAATCTGTAAGATATCGTATTTGTTTGACCGTTCCATGTTTCTTTTTATATTGTTTCTTGCCGGGAGTAATGCGACTGTTGATGTCTTCTTCGTAAAATTTTTCTACTAACTGTTGAATATTTATGTTATGATTTCGAAAATTTTTCTTAAATCTTTCTCGGAGGCAAACTTTGCGAAGATCAGTAGAAATTTTTAACTCTTTGAACTTTTTTTTATCTATTAGGTCCGTAATAATGCGTTTTTCTTTTCGACTTTTAGTTGTTGCAAATGTCCTTGCTATTTCGTCACTTAAAAAGTCTGTCAAATAAAGTGTTTTTATCTTTATCTCTATTGTCTCTATCTGTATTTTCTGATTCATTAGTTGTTTGGTTTGTTAATTTGGAAATTTGTCTTTGCAAAACTTTAACTTTGTTCCTGTATTTGTTTAATAGTGATATATAATTTTGTTTGTCTTTTTTGTGTTGTATTTTTATTGAGATTATTCTTTTCCTGAGTCGTAGTTCAGCCTTACTTGGTTTTGGTTTCACTTCTACTGTCTTTAACGGATCTATATTAGACATTGCATTTTCATTAACATTAGTTGCTTCACTTACTGTAATATTTTCTATACTTCTTTGGCTCACTTTCTTTTTATAATACTTTTTGGCACTCTCTTTCCACTTTCTTCTTTGAACCCGTTGCTCGCGTGGGTTCATTTCGTTAATACTTTTAATTTTTCTATTCTCCTTCTGTTTTAAATAATATTGTCTTTTTCTTTCTTGCTCAGCAGCATAAAGCTCAGGATTATTTTTTATATTTTTATATTTTTCTCTTCTAGCTATTCTTCGTCTTTCTAAAACTTCCTCGCTCTGTTGCTTCTTTTGTTTAGCCATTTTTGTTAGTAAATATGTAAATTAAAAAAATATTATCATTTGTGTGACTCTCAATATCATTAGTATGAGTTGTGAATCGACACAAATGAAAGTGACATAAATGAGATTTTCGAAAGCAATTTGAATTTACCGCCAAAATAGAACGTTCTAGAATATAGCTTACATCGGGAACAAAATAGGATCGTTATGAGTAACTACTCCACTAAACCTAAAACAAAACAACACATAACTAAGCACAAAATGCTGTCAAAACACAAATGATAAAAATTTGGTAAAAGTTTCAAAATCTTACCTGATATTTTGTTTTTTTCTTAAAATAACGACGCATACAACTGACAACCACGCGCGCTTGCTCACGACTGAGTACACAATATGCGTGCGGGGTGAAGGGCAGGGTATATCAGTGTCAAATTTAGTTTACCGATGCGTTTGGTTACTGCTACACAAATGATATTTTAAAAACATACTATTTTCATAAGCTAAAAAATCTTATTTTTTGTATACACAACCTTTGCTTCTGATTAAATTATTCTTCTTTAATGTGTATACGGAATGGTGCGTAAATTAAGTTTAAGTTTCCTATTTGTATTAGTGATTTATAACGAAATAAAGAAAAAATCCTACTTTGGAACTGTTGACACTAATGAGATATGGGATAGTTTAAAAGACGTATCTTCTTTATTTACAAATATAAAAAAGCCGTTGTAATTGGCCCCTGGGCGTCTCAAAGGACTAGTTGATTTAAAGTAATTTAAGTTACGTTAAAATCTACACGATGATAATTAAACCTAATTTAATGCTTTTGGCCCCAAATTTGAAATCGACCCTATTATATACTATTCTTATTTTATTTCATACAAACTTTACTACGATATTCTTTCGTAACTATTTTACTATAGAGTAGGTACTCTATTTTTCTGGATCCAACCTCTAAAAACCTTTAAGAAACTAAGAGTAAAGACAAAAAGTTGTTGCATATTAAAAAGCAACAGTTTGGGATAGCCTTAAGAGAAAAAAAAAAAAAACCTCTAAAAATCCGCTCCACCAAAAACTTTTGCGCTCCAATTAAACTTAATATTTTTTATTTAACATCACATATTAAAACTTTTTACTTTATTCTAGATTTTCTTTAACCGATTTAAAAAAGGATGTCACGAAATACCATCGCACGTTTAGCCGTTTTTGTTGTGAAAAATCTTTTTCTTATAAGGAAAATTATAACATACTTTATATGAATAGTTTTATAAAATATGTTGTTTTCGTTATAAATACTTGAATCAGCTGTCTTATCTGGCAGGATAACATTGTTTTTCGATACGACTTGAACTTAATCTAATTGTCACAATTCTTCGTCTCTAAACTGCGCGTGAGAAATTAAAAATTAGAATTTATATAAATTATTACTTTTTATGCATCTGTAGAACCAGTGACGTCACACGCAATGTCAATTGTCAAATGATCAGTGTGTTTGAGAATGTATGAATAAAGTCCACCCGAAAGCAGGAAGGCCAGCGTATATAATATATATTTTTGTGGTTTTTATAACTTTTTCAAAGAGTAATTATATCATTTTAAAATATGTATGTCCTTTTAAAAGCGGTGATATACTTTTGAAAACAAAAATTATTAGCAAAGTTTGTTTTTGTTAAACTAGGAATAATTAAAAAATATTTAAAATTAGTGTATTTTTAACAAAAGGAGAGCCATACCATGTTATTTAATTATTATAATATATATAATAATATTTCACAAATGTTTCGGCGAAAGATCAAATAAGTAAGAGGCGATGTATAATATCTTTTAATACACAACTTTCTCTCTGATATAACTTAGGAGCTCATTTCAAACCTGTCTAGACTACATTAACACAATAAATAAATAATACCAAAATAACAAGCTCTGAGATTTCATCCATTACGCTCTATCATGTGCCATTGAACTTTGTAAATAATATAAATAAATTATTATTGTTTAGTTTGATATTATTATTTTATAATCACGAGTCTCGCCTAACGTATAAGCTTAACCTTAAGAGTTTTTTAACAGAATATTAGCAATGCTGCGTAATGCCAGGTGCAGCTAGTTTAGACACTTAAATTTAATAGAAACACGATCAATATTGCTTTACCAAACGATCTATCCATTCTGTACCATTGCCCGGAAACATACAAAAAGACAAGGACAAACAAACCCAGACCGGAACACATGCTTTTATGGTCAATACAAACACATGCTCCGAGCGGGAATCGAACCCGTGGCTTTTGACGTTTAGGCAGGTTTGCTGCCGCTGTACCACAACGTCGGCACAGTTATATATAAAGTTATTGTTTTTGATTTTCAATATTGATATTGAACATGACTTTTACAGTTCAGTTTTATTTTGATACATTTTATAACATAATCGATCAGTAACAAGTTATATTATCTTTAATTTTTTTCGACAAATTGGAACGTATTTTTATAAGTTCGATTGATCGTGTCTGTGTTGTATCAGTTTGAGAGAATTCTCGTGACCGACCTTACACCATTCGTTGCTACCAAATAGACTGAGACTGCCGGTTTTGCGCAACCACCATAGGATTTCTTTGATTTATATCTTATGTAATAATATACGACATATGCTGGTCACGTAATAACTACACATAAGAATAATTTTTGTTAGGGAATAATTTTGTATTGACCACACATAAAACTGTGTTCAAGGTTGTGCTTGTATGTATGTTTCCGAGCCCCTAACACAACACATAAAGTATTTTAATGGTGGCCGTTGAGTTTGTAGTGTTTAGTTATATATATTTTGTCTTCTTATAATTTGATTTTATATATAATTATCTAGACAAATTTTGAAGTAACTAATTGGATTATTTTATTAATTTAATTGATCACGACGGTAAGTAGACTAGCAGTTGTCACACGTACCGGTTTTGATGTTTCGATTATTAAGCAGCAAGCGAACCGAAGTCACGATTATGTTTTAGTTTTGTTGAATATAATTAAGCTACTATATTGTATTTTTTTATGTCGTGAAGATTGGCAATCAAGCATACGGTCCGCCTCGTGGTAAGCAGTCACCGCAACCTATGAACGCGCGCGATACTTGAAGTGTCATCCGCGTTGCCAACCCAAGAGATAGGATATGAAGGTAAAAAGGGAAGGGAGCTTAGGTGGTGGGAGATTGGGCCTCCGGCGCTTACTGTTAGTTTACGACAATTTTCTACTCGGTACTACTCTCTCAGCAATAATAATAGTAGAAGTTAGAGGAATATTTTTCCGATAAAAATGCTTGGGACTCTTAATATTGCTGGATCTCATTCAAGAACCAAATTTTATATGAAAGAATACAATTGTAAAAACATATATTTGAAAAGAGTAACTGTCGAGTTTCTTGTCGGTTCTTCTCGGTAGAATCAACCTTCCGAACCGTCGGTAGCGTTTGACTATTCAAAAGTACTTTTAAAAGTCTACTTGAATAAAAATAATTTTGATTTTGATTTTGGTAGTTTCCTCGAAGGTAGAAGGCGTTACTACTATTAGTTATTAATGTGCGTAGTATTTTTAAGTAAAGTAATAAATAAAAACGACGCTCGCTGAACGTATTAAGATCTTCACAAATGTTTTTTAAATAGAATTAATTTTTAATAACTATTTTTATTTCCTCATTCTTAGGATCTTAGGATTTTTTTTGCTGTTTGCCAAACGGAATTTACTCTTAAGTTCTCGGTAAAAACTCAATTTACTTTAAACAAGATGTAGAAACTTATAAGTATCTTTATATGATAAAAGAAAATCCCTTGAGCATGTTTTAACGTTTATCTTTATAACTGGTGATTACATTTTGTTGGGATTTTCCGATATGATTTGCGAATTGTGTAAACTTGTATGTTAAAAAATATTATCAATTGTTTTGGTAACAACTATTGATATTCCAGACGCCAATAGCTCATAGCCGATAAGCAGAGTTAGTTCATTGTTCGGTAAACGATCAAGGCCTGTTAAAAGCTGGTCTAAGCTGTTATCTTGATAATAGATACGTCAAAGCCGAGGACTATATGGACGACTTGAGCAATCCTGACATTAGGTTAGCTACTACTACAAGACAAGAAGAACTAATATTTCTATTTTAACTTGAGTAAACTAAGTTTTTAAGTAACAATAGCTCAAGATCAGACCTGCAAGACTGGGATAAAGATAATAGATATATTTTTTATGCGACTAAGTTGGCAAGCAAGCGTATGGCTCACGTGATGGTAAGCGGTTTTCTAGCAAGCAAGACTATTCATTTGTAGGTGTCAATCACGCGCTGCCAACTTCCAGATATTGGTTCTTAAATCTAATTTGCCCAGCTAAAGTGTTCTTTAAACAGAAACAGGGAAATGCGAAACACACTGCTTCTTTGCGCTTGAATATCAGATTCTGCAATGAGCTACCTAGCTGGCCTCTTCTAATAAAACTATACACCCCATTCCACCGGTTATCAAAATCAATACATATCTGAAGGCACTTGTATTCATAAAACGTAGTAACAAAGATGAGAATGAATGGCTACGTCATTTGAATATACAAGTTATGTAAAGCTAAAGGAAATCCTATATTTGTATTCAATTTCTCGTAATATGAGTAAGTACGTGCGGCTATGTGGTAATGTCTGATAAGATTATGCGCAAGACTTGACTTTACACACCCGTATTTTAAGGCGATAAGCGTTATTTTTGTTTATTTTTTCAATTTAAAATCCTTTACAATTGAGGAGTATTTTATTTGTAATAATAAATCTAAAAACTTAACAGTGCCTAATAGGATATGCACACTTTGTCCTTAGCTTATACAACCAGATCGAGACAAATAGTTATTGTCGTTATTTCGTCCCGAATTTTACTGTATTTTATTCGTAATTTTCAGGTTTTCCTACCCAAATTGTTCCAAAGAAACTCTCTAACTCAGCCTCAGCTGTCCATCTGTCTGTATCCCACCCAAAATAGATATCTTTTGTTGTATGGCTCCTATATGGCTGGTAGAAATTCCTGGTAGAAAATCCGAAAATTTTTGGAGGTTTGAAAAACCACGTTACACGTTACGCAATTTTTTCAACCCTCAGTTACATGTATGTATGCTACCCTTAATTTTTATAGATTTTAGAATTTCATTACAAAATCGTGTAGTGGTTTATAGAATACAGTAGTTTCCGAGTAAAATGAATGTGACATACGGACGGACAGACGGACATGACGAAATTATAAGGGTTCCGTTTTTTCCATTTGTCTACGTAACCCTAAAATTAACCATCTTATTATGGAAAAAATTGCGGTAGTAGAAAGAACTTTCTTACATGCTATGTTTTGTTGCAAATATTTATCAAAACAACAAATCTTACACATTATATTAAAGAGGTAAGTAAAAGAATATGATGTACAAAATGAAAGTACACTCCAATTAATCCAAATTACTCTACTCATACATATTATGTTAGTTCTAACGATGTTTGCGTTACGTAAAATCGTTACACGTCCCTATCTTGTTAACAATCTTTACAATATTTCCTATTTCTATCTAGAATCTTTTTAATTATTTACGTGTATGAGGAAGTTAAGACAATGCGTGGGAATCTTTTGTTGATTGCGTTTCATCTACTTACAAACTACAATCAATAAAAACATAAACTTTTAAAGTTTGAAAAAACGTGACACTTATTTTTAGTAGTTCAATAAAACAAAAATCGACTGCATTAAAAACACTTACTAAGAAGCGATAAACAAGGGTAATAATATCAATATGATTTAGGCTGGTAAGTGTGTAGCGTTTGTTTATCTATTTATAATATAATTTGAATGTTAGTAAAGGTATTGAAGGTTAAATATTTGTGTATGTCATTTAAAGGTTTCCATAAGCACCAACAATTGATCGATTATCTTGTCCCCGTCTGCTATTATTATACCGCATTTAATGTAGTCATTGCAACAATATAAAAGTCCTACTTTGGGATGAACTTTGATTTAAGCTTAATTATATTTCTTAGACAATAATTTTAAAATTTGTTAAGTTCAAGAGTATCGATTGTAGTGGTCACACTAGCTTTGATGTCGAGAATCGCCTAAAGCTGAAGCCCAGCTTGGGATGTCGTTAAGTTTTTTTGTTAATGGTCCAGATGTAAAAGACAAACATCTCAGATCAAAAATAGTTTGTCATCTGCCAGTGCACATGTCTCATACGATGTCACCTGTTATACAAGAATATTTCAAACAATAGCAACTCAAAAATGGTTTTTAAAAACCGGACTAAAGTTGACCCATTAAAAAAAGCAAACTGACATCGTCAGCCATATTCTTAAGGCATATGTAAAAAAAAGTGAACTGCGTGGTTCATTAACTTTTATATTTTAAGTTTTCTTACCGATGCTATCAAAAAAAAATTATGATCGAAATTACGTGACGTCGAACAGACGTGAAAATTACTTCGTAACAAACCAAAAGGTTATGACATGAAAAGAAAACCATGAGAAAACCTTATGCTTTTAAAGTCTGTTAAAAAAATCCAATAAATTCTTAAGTTAATTTTTTATGCGATGATGTTTTTATTCATCAATTATCATCATCATCATCATCAGCATCAAATCTGGATATAACCTTCCTCTCAAGAGTGCCACAATGACCGGTCCAGCGCCATCCGCATCCAGTAGCCATCCATCCGCAACCTTTACCAGGTCATCGGTCCGCTTTGGGCCTGCCCACGCTGCGCCTTCCAGTACGTGGTCGCCATTCGAGAACCTTTCCGCCCCAACGGCCATCGGTTCTCTGAGCATTATGATGTTTTTATTAGTTATGATTTAAAACTTTTTTACTCTTTTTAGAAAACGTGCTCGATCTTATGTATTTTTTGGATACATAATGGGTTCCATCATCGTTCCATATAAATAGAGCATACGTGTGAAACGAGTTCATGTTATCATGTCTAGAGTGTAACCTAGGCAGTGATGTAACCAATTACATATTTTGTAACATTATACAAAAGTGAATGTAATTATTTCTAATTACATATCAAATACAATTAATGTTAACAATTTTAATTCTCCTTTCACAGGAAGATAATTAAAATCATTTTCGTTGATTTTTATCTCTGAAGATAATGTTGATTATGTATCAAAAGCCTTATTAATTAAAAAGGAGTTTTTTTTTCGAAATAGTTTTATATATTTCTTTGCTCTGAATAACAAAATGATGACCCATTTCAAGAAGTCCCTAAGTCCACTTAGGGACTTTATGCACTAATAACACCAAAATGAACAGAATCTCATTATCTATCGTTCAGTCTAATCGGTTAATTTCTAACTAATTTCTAAGTCGTACTTTTAAAGATGTTTTGTGCTCAAGTTTAAAGAAGTACCTAAGTCCACAAGTCTAGTCTAGCCTCATCGGTCTCATAAGTCATAAGTCAAATCCATTGTCGCCATCAAAGAGTATAAAAGATATGGAGATGCTATATTCGTCTACAGAAAAATTTAGTCAACAAATATTACATAAAAAGACGAAGAAGTAATAAACAAAGAGTTTGCGTTATTCATCGTGTGGTTGTAGGAGAAACTCCAAGCATTTCCCAGGTCTTGCGACCCGGTTGTAGGTTTAAGGAGACCTCCTTTCTGATATGCGTCAACGCTCACCTTGCACTGCCTGCATTCCTCCTCTTCTCTAGCCAAATTTAAAAAGAGCCCGTCAGAGCTGCTTTAGATGCTCATTCTAAAATAGAACTCACTGCAGCTTACTTAACTATTTCATTTTATTTTCTTTACTTGAGCTATTTACTGGGCAACACTAACAATATAAATAAGTCATTTAATAAACATTAAAAACATATGAAGGAAAATATAATAAAATCTTTTGTTTGGAATTAGTAATAATGATTATATTTTAAATTATTTTATAAATATATAAGACTCGATTAATAGAAACTATATGCATTTAACCGATTTTCAGAACATTTTTCATTTCTTGGCAGCCATTTCGAGTTGCATTTTGGCATTGACCTTGATACCCATTATTTCGAGTTAGTTATCATTTCCGTAGTTTTAATCTCTATGATCCCCATAGTTTTTATACAACATAGAATTATGAATTCAATCAAACAATAGAATTGATTAGAACTCGTCAACTCTCACAACCGTCATGAACGTCTTTCTCAAAAATCGCAGTCTGTCAGCACGTTTCAGTCGGTGGTTGTCTCCGTTAAAATAATATTTTTATAAAGTAATATCTATATGTATCTATAAACACGTATAATGAATTGAATAGGCTATCCCGTAGCTATTATTATTTCATGTAAGCATTATAATATTTAGGTACTCTTTTAATATGTATGAATAAATATAATTAATTTATCATATCATAATAAATATTGTACAATATTTATTATGATAGTTGAAACTTAAAAACAAGCTATGCACTCTCTAGGTACAGCGGACTTAATTACTTTATAGCTCTATGTAGTTCAAAATGTTAAATCAATGTTCAAAAACCAGTGTTCCCAACTCAGGTGTTTTCCCTTAAATTTAGGATGAAAATAAGTGAGTTCGGATTTTATATTTTTATATTTTTCAATCAAATTAAATCAAATATTTTTATTCAACATAAAAAGCATAACACTTATTTGTAGAAAGTCAGATAATACCAAGTAAGGAATATACATATAAAGCCTTATGGTCTGAATTATATTTATCAGCATTGATAAGGAATTATCTGGATGATTCTGGAGACACTTATAGACATCGTATGTTAAAAGACGCTTTCGTATTATTTCAGCAGCTTTATATTGTTATAATATATGCCTAATTGTTGTATTTTGTTTGAGGTGTTTCCAAATAGTTGAGCGGTTTCAAGGGGTTTTGACAGCAGTTTAAGGGTAAATATTTTTTCCGAGTTGGTATCATCATATCTGTCATGTTTACCTCCCGACGCAAAAAACGTTGCATGTGTGTACAATCCATGTCTATGTAGTTGTGCCTACCTGTTTTGCAAAAAAAAAGCCTATAAAGTCCCTAAGTCCATCTATTTTTAAGAAAGTCCTAAGTCCATCATAAAGTCCCTAAGTCCACGTTTTTCCGCAACATTTTTTCCGATTTTCTTCAACAAATTTGAAAAAGACATATTTATTTTAAGCCTATGGGAAAAAAAGACTTTAGGACCACATTTGGATATCACAAATTTATTTCAAAGGCAAAAAGGCGAAGTAAAACATATTAATGCACTTTTCTCAAAAGCGAAAAAACGGACTTAGGGACTTCTTGAACTGGACCATTGAAATACTTTCGGTATTTCTCAACTGCTAAATATCATTTTCATTTAGTCTAGTATTTTCACTAGTCAGTAATAACAGCTGATTCAACTCGATTATCCTCAGAAGTATGGCCATCTATTTTTAATTTATAAAAAAAAAAGAGAGCTCTAGTGGCTTTTTCGTTTTATGCAAAAGTTGAATTCGGCTATCATAAGTTATTTGATACAAAGATGGGTATATTTATTTACAATATTTTATTTAATAGACATACACTTACCATGTATTATGGATAGATAGAACCTTCTATACAAAAAAAATGTCAGACTCGCTGGTATTTGCAACATTGTCGAATGACTATTCGTTCCGTTGCGTCGGTGTTGTATTTACGAAGGAGCACCAGCGAGTATTTGACATTTTGTCTGTATGGCAAGGCCTCTCCATAGTATATTGTAAGTCTTTATTAATAAACAATTTATATATAAAAAAGATATTTAGCAGTCTATCATACATAGAAATATATAATATTATTTTTTTGGCTAGAATATTGGCGTGGGTAAAATATCTTTAATATTTTTGGCGAAATGAAAAGTTATCTTTTATCACCGACTCAATAAACATTAAGCGCTATGTCGTGTAAATTACGATACTATTTTAATTATCTGTTATAATCACGGATAAAATAAAGTTATTTTAATTTATGAAAATAATTTGGATGTACTTTAGTAATGCTACTAGGTGAATTGTATGAAGCTCCAATCTCACTAGCGTGACGCGATTAGCATGATGCTTGAAGGTCACATCACAACTCATTAGAGGCACCCACCCCGCACCGCCACTTCGCACGGCGTCCACTCGTTGTCGACAGGTGGTCCATGGGTGGACGCCGCGTGGTTAACGAATGGACGTCGCTTGGTCCACGAATATTCAAGTAGTCTGATAACAATTGTTTCAAAGAAAACCAGCTTTTCTGAATCTGAATGAAGGGAGGGTGGAGAGTGGCGCATCGTCAACGTATCGTCCTCGCTTCGCATGAATCATGTGGGTACCGGGTGGCTCTAATGACCTTTACTCGTGACGCACCGAAACCACCATTTATATGCCCCTAGCAAAAATCGTTCAATGCGGCTAAAGGAGTTTTCACTTAAAAAAACAACCAAAAAGGTTGACGCTGCTAATATGCTAATGAAATTGTCCACGCGTCACTAACTCCGGATCTGCGTAAGCGTATAAATCCAACATCGATCAAATTTCAACAACAAGATAACTTGATCATGTTGTTCATCTTACTTATATAATCTGTAATACACATGTTTCATCACTTTTACGCGCGAATTGATCCTTGAGAAGTAGCATTTTACAGTTTCTTTAAAAATTTATTGTGTATGGATGTAACCTAATTTCTCTATTTCATTTAACTTTATATATTAAATTTAATAGTAACACATTATGTTTTAGACCTTTTTGTAGTGTCGTGACGATTGTTGTGGCGCATTGGTACCTAATCGCCTTGATTCTCGCTAGAAAGAAGATGTTTGTCCGACCATACAAGAATGTCTATCTTAATGAGGGCTGTTCTGTGTGCGCCTTTCAAACTTGTATCTATCTCTTTGTTCTTCATAAAGTTTGTGTTCTTCATAAAGGATTCAAGCGGTTTAATCATTAAAATCTATTTAGCTATTATACTTGATATTTGTTAACATAGAGAGATACGGATATATCTTTCGCATTGGTAATGTTAGTATGTGTGTACATGTCACTATTTTGAATTTATAATCAGGTACACCCACGCGCCTAATGTTATGCTAAAATATATTTGCTCTTTCTACTTTCAAAAGTCAACACCACATTATAATACGGAAGTAATATTTAATTTTTTTTACTTCATTTACATTTTTTTTTGTTTGTATGGCTGAAGCTTAGTCTTTTCGAGTCCGATGTTGATTGTTGTTCTAATTATTGTAAAATAATATAAATATCTTTATGATCATTCAATTATTATGATCAAAAAATAATTGTAATTTTTACGTGATACTTGAAGAAACAAAAAATCAACGAACCTCTTACAAGTTTTTGGATTCACGGGCGATATGGTGATAGGCCTTTTATTGCAAGAGGCCGGCTAGGTAGGTGCCACCGCACTGTCAGATATAAGTTTGAAGAGCACTGTAGCTAAATACATATATTGCTGGGTAAAGGGAATTTAAGAATCAATACCTCGAGGTGTAGCAAACGTTCATGGGCCGGGACCACCGCTTACCGTCAGGTGGGTCGTATGCTTGCTTGCGAACTTAGTCACAAAAAAAACTGATGCATTTTAACATTTAATCGTAAACATCTTCATTGGTCTGTAAGTATATTCTTATTATTATATTGGCTTTTTATAAGACATCTTTAACATTAAACTCGTTGTTGAACTTATTACGTTTTTAGCTTATTTTAATCCTTCTGTCCATGTAAAAGCGATTCAGTCGAGTGATATCACACCGACATTCTTGATCCTCGCCAAATATTTTAACATCCGGCACGATTAATTCTATAAATGGAGAAAATGATATAACTTTTGAAGAGATTGTGTTTGAACGTGTTAATCTCTAAAGCTACCAATGATTTCGGGAACTCATGTCATCAACTCACTCTTGCGATACCTCAAGTATCACTTGCGGATCACCACCCCAAGGGATAGGAGGGAAGGGACGAGAAGGGGAAAAAGGGGGACTGGAGATTGGGCTTCCGGCGCACTCACTCATCGCACGAAACGTAAAAATACTTACTTAATAGTTACTTCACGCCGACTCCGTCAGAAGGTACTCCCCCGATCGAGACGGCCCTGTGCTGAGAGGATCATGTCTCCACTACTATTGCTATTCATTAAATCTTAGGCAGTTGAAGTCTGTTATTCGTTAAACAGTTCGTACAACTCGTGAGAGTTAATAGGTTATGTAACTTAACGCCACGGCTCATAAGGAAGATGCTATAATCGTAAACAGACGCAAAGCGAAAACAAGTAGAAGACACGTTCAGCATCGGAATAAAATAAGAAAATAATACTGTCGTTTAATCAAAATAACGATTTGCTGGGAGGAGCATAACTCTAGTTCTAAAATTAGACAATATTAAAATTTATAGTTCAATTTACGTTAAACTTGTATTACAAAAAAAGTTTGTAACGTTCACGAAAACAACTTAAAATCTATGAAGCGCTCGCATTTACATATGCAAATCATAATAGCAGCATCTATATGGTTTGTTGTAAAGGAATCTACGAAGCGGAACATTTTTATTTGATGGTAATCGTGACATTAACCTTGAATAAATTTTATTTTACTAGTGACGCACCCTCGGCTCGCTTGAATATCGTAGGATAAGTATAAAAACCGGCCACACGTCGTGTTTCGGACGCACAGAGGCATCTTTAGCCCATATAGCGCCCGTTTGCAGTCATTCAATGTCAATGTTAAAAAATAGAAAGTGTGAAAAAAATTGTTTTCCATGACACGGACACACTCTGCACCATTTTTTTGGTGACTGGGAAGAAATCTGCTACCAGATACGTTTGTCAGGTTTTTTATGTTACTAAGTTAGCAAGCAAGCATGCAGCCCACCTGATGGTATGACGGTTGCCGCAGCCTATCAGTGCTTGCAACACCACTAGTAGGTACCAGTTACGCGTTGCCAACCTCGAGATATTGGGTCTTAAATCTCCTTCGCGTTATAATATTTGACACTGCGGTGGTACCTATCGAGCTGGCCTCTTGCAACAAAACACCTACCACTAGTGTTACTGATTGGACTGGTGGAATAATCTCTGCTTTGATTATCCCAACAGCGGGCGATGGGGTTGTCACGTCCCGATGCCGAAAAATAAGGTTGCGGGAACCTGTAGAACCAACCAACGTGAGCTGACAATCAATGCGCTCCGCTGGTGACTAGCGGAGCTAGCAAAAAATACTCGAGTTCTTTTTACAGCTATAAAATACGCAATCTATAAAAATTCCAACAATTTATCTATCTGTAATAGATAAGTATTAATCAACCAAAAAGAAATACCTAATAGTAAGTAGGTTTTACTTGTGACACATGCATGAATAGAAATGTTTTTTAAATGTGTATTGCTGTAGGCCCTAATGATTTTGACAGCGAGCCGAATACTAAGATCCAGCCGTGAAAAAGAGATATCCCTCGCGAGGGGTCCCTCAAATTTGATTCCATCCTGACGGTGAAATGTGACGATGTGACGTAACGTGACGTGACGTAAGTGTGTAAGTAACGGCATAGAAATGTGAAAACCCGATCCCCGTAATGATTTTTGATAACGAAATCAATGTTGACAACAGACAGACAACAATCTCTATTATTATAATAATGTTGATTTCATTTTAGAGGCTTCGATATATTAGGCTGTTGGTATGACGAATACCAATAAACTATAAGGATGTCTAATATTTAAAAATAATACGTTATTTACTGCGAAACTATAATTTTTTTGCAGAATTGACGAGTATAAAGTTTTAATTTATTGATGTATTCGGAAAACGCGCTTATGTAAACAATTGAAAATTTGAATCAAGAAAAAATTACGTACTTTGCGATGCAAGAGTTACTTTGTAGGGTTCCGTACCCAAAGGCTGCCCACGTAACTCTATTTCTCAGCCACCGCCGTTCTGTTGCCGGTATACTAAAAATAACGTTAATCTTAATATGTTCTACAGAACCCTTTCTTTATGTGCCAGTCCCACACGCACTTGGCCGGTTTTTTTGTATATCAAGTTCTTCTTCGAAGCATTATTCCCGGTACTATACAAGAATTTACCCAGGGTCTGCTTATTACTCTTGTCCGGATTTGACAAGTTACTAGTTTTTACACAGAGTGATTGCCATCTCACCTCCTTAACCCTAAGGGCGATAAGAGCAATTTGATTATCAAGTGTTAAGGACTATCATCAGATGTTATTTGATAACAACCGAGGCCAACAGCATAACGTGTTCTCCGAGGCATGGTGGGGATACCCGGAAGGACAAACGTCAAGACTGAAACAGATGTTTGTAAGATCAATGCAAATATCTGCCTGGGTGGGAATCGAACCCGCAACCGTGGAGTAGAAGCAGACTAGCTACCCACAACGCCACAGCGTTGTTTTTTGTTGTATATTAAATTACCGTAAATATATGAAAAGGAACAATATAAATTTATTATAATCACTACATAGTATAAAACAAAGTCGCTTTCTCTGTCCCTATGTATGCTTAAATCTTTAAAACTACGCAACGGATTTTGATGCGTTTTTTTAATAGATAGAGTGATTGAAGAGGAAGTTTTATATGTATAATAACATCCATTAAATAGTGGAGAAAAAAATTAATTTTCGAGGTGTCTAATGTGATGTCGTAAATAATTACATTTAACGCGTGCGGGCCACGGGCAGTAATGAATAATTTTTCAGTGAATGACATAGGCTATATATATTATAGCCGTGCGAAGCCAGAGCGAGCCGCTAGTTATTTATAAATGGGCCAGGTTTGTTGATCAAAATTTTATTCAAAAAGTATTTTAAACTACTCTCTGTCCCCGATGTTGATAAAGTTTCCATCCTGTTAGGAAATGGGGCAGGATGAGGATGTCGGATTCCTCTTTAACTGCAGTTTAGATATAGGTACATACATATGTGTGTATTCTCACAACAGTTACTGATAATTGTATAATGATAAGGACAAAAATATTGAATTGTCACCAGATATACAATATTGTAGTAGTCCAGGGAACTATTACCCTCTTACAAAAAAACGGCTTAAAGTATCAGTAGGTACTATTGAGTAGGCGATGATCATCCCTTCCCTGCTAACCCTTGGTTAGGCAGCGCGAATGTGATACTTCAAGTATTGCTAGCGTTCAAAGGTTGCGGTGAACACTTACCACCAGGTGGACCGTATGCCTTTATGGCATCGGTCATGATATAAAAAAAATAATAACAGTGGTTAAGTTATAATTTCCTTAAACCAATTTCTTACATATCAAAAAGTCTACTAAAGATATGAAAAATACTAGAAAATTAATGTAACAAATATTTTTATATTCTAAAGAAAATAAGAATAAAATTGTAGGTCCCCAACAAGGTGGACTGATGACCAGGTAAAGGTCATGGGACTCTGCTGGATGCGGGTGGAGCAGGACTGGTCATTATAGCATTCTTTAGGGGTGGCTTTTATCCAGCAGTTGACGTCCTTCGGCTGATTTGATGATGATGATGATTCAAAATATATTGGAATCGAGTCATTTGCTAGTCAAATGATTCTTTCTTCTTATAACAACGCAAATAGGTTTTATATACAATCGCTACATAACTGTTTAATTTAGCAAGAGTCTTACTAACAAACAAGTGACTGTATTCCAACATCGATCATACACATCTCAAGAATAAGATAATGCGCTGATGATGTCATCTATGAATAGGTATTTAATATATGAATATGCATAACCCGTATTCATATTTTTTGCTTTAGTAAATGATAAGCTGTATGCTCTTAATAAAATATGTACTTTTTTATCACGTTGAATCACAATCGGTAAAATCAAAGTCTGATTAACGTTAACTGATTGGTAAATGATCGGTGGATTATGCATCTTTAGGTGAAGTTAGTCACTAGATGGGTGATCTATAGTGGTATTTCAACTGAGCATGTCTGTGATTCGGAGGGATTCCTATAATAGTCGGTCCCGGCTGCTATCAATTTGGTAATTCAAGTCAAAGGCCTATATGGGCGACCTGAACAACTCTGACACTAGGTTGGCCACTGACCAGTTGACCACTCGATAAGAAGAAGAAGAAAAACTTTAATTTAATTTATTAAATCTCTTAGTTAATAAAATCGACACCGTCGTGGCGTTGTGGGTAGCGGGTCTGCCTTTAGTCTCGACGGTTGCGGGTTCGATTCCCGCTCGGGCAGATGTTTGTTAAAATTTCTGTCTCGGTCTGGGCGTTTGTCCGTGTGGGTCTCCCCACCGTGCCTCGGAGAGCACGTTAAGCTGTCGGTCCCGGTTATTATCAATAACATCTGATAATAATCGTTAACTCTTGATAAGTAAATTGCTCTTATCCAATGAGTTACTGGTTCGCCCTTAGGGTTGCGGAGGTCAGATGGCAATCGCTCCGTGTAAAAAGTAGTAACCTGTCAAATCCAGATAAGAGTAATAAGCAGACCCTGGGTACATAAAAATACCGGGAATAATGCTAGGATGAAGAAATTAATAAAATAATATTACTCTACATAAACCTGGAATATAAAAGCAACTCAATTACCTTTTTCATGAAATATTCAATGAGAATTCGAGTTTCTGAGCCACAAATGGAGGACTTACGGGTTAAGTTACATGCACGACACTAAATTTTTTGAGGGTAGCGGATATGCAGGGTCATTGCTCAAAATTCCTTTAATTTGTTTATAATATTCACAAAGTGAGTATGTCCTTTTGGGGCAAGGTGTTCGCTTCTATAATAAAATTCCGCAGACAATTTTGAATCTACCACTTATGAAATTTAAATCTTATATTAAGCGGTGTTTACTAAATAAAGCTTATTATTCCGTTAATGAATATATTGCAGATAATGTGGCATGGAATTAATATACGTTGAGTTTCATGCGGGATATATATCTTAATTGTACATTTGACAAATGTAATGTGATAATTTTTGAAAAGAGTAACTGTAGAGTTTCTTGCCGTTTCTTCTCTGCAGAATCTACCTTCCGAATCGGCGGTAGCTTCACTTAGGCGGACATAACAGACTGTATATTTGACGATTCAAAAGCGCTTAAAAGCCTATTTGAATAAAGAATATTTTGAGTTTGAGTTTGAGTTTATGAAATATTCAATGAGAATTCGAGTTTCTGAGCCACAAATGGAGGACTTACGGGTTAAGTTACATGCACGACACTAAATTATTTGAGGGTAGCGGATATGCAGGGTCATTGCTCAAAATTCCCTTAATTTGATTACAATATACAGAACGTTTACACCTGACAGCTGTTGAGAATATTTTGTTGTTTTGTTTTGTTTGTCTAACTGTATATATTTTTTATTATAACGGGAAGGACAATATATATTTTTTCCTCTTGAGGTAGAAATTTTCCAACCCACTTTTTTATGGTTATACTTATATCACGACTCTCCGACAAAAGCGAGACCGTTTTTAATATTCCGTGAAAAATATTTAATTCATAAAATTTCATTCGATAAAACCCATTCATTCTTGACAATACATCGCCATTAATCAAACATTGTAAATATACAAATTTAATTGTTACATGCGTCAATACATGTGAATCATATTTTTAAAGTACTCTGACACGGAATTGTGTATCCAATTCCATTGTAACAGAGGTCATTATTCTTTGGTTAATAAATAAATAATAATAAATAAACGCTACACACTCAACGGCCCCCATTAGGATAATTATATCCTGTGTCGGGGGTCCGGAAACATTCACAATGACAAGGACAAACACAACCAGACCGGAAAACATGCCTGTACGAATAATACAAACATCTGCTCCGAGCGGGAATCGAACCCGCAACCGTCGAGGCTTAAGGCAGACTCGCTACCCACAACGCCACAACGGTGTCGAAATTAATAATGCATACGCTATTAATAATTTTCTTCATTGATATTTTTATTATGTAACTATTAATGTTTCAATGTAATTTTCGTATGTTAATGATGTTTTAAATTTTGTAACTTAATAACTTTGGCATTGATTTTACGAACATATTTTAATTTAATTTTGACGAATATTTAATTTATTTTGCAGTAGTTCCGAAACATTGAAACTTTGTGGCGGACGTGTGACATGTTGCTCTGTTACTAAGAAGCCTTTGTGTTTTTGATTGTGACAATTAATTATTAAGCTTTATCACTGAT
Organism: Hestina assimilis; assembly: GCA_023373885.1. NCBI lineage: Eukaryota > Metazoa > Arthropoda > Insecta > Lepidoptera > Nymphalidae > Hestina > Hestina assimilis. The sequence continues at coordinate 2,532,015 of CM041740.1, read as the reverse complement.
ATAGAAGATATTTACTTAATTTCAATTATTTTTGTTTTTATTTTTTCCATCTTGTTTGTATATTTTAGTTATTTTTTCTTTTTGTAACTAACCTAGAATGAGGCATTTGCTAATGCTGAATATACCTTAAGTGTTTGAAATAATCTTGGAAAATACTCTGTATAATTCATAGCTCATATTTCAAATCACTGTTGGTGTATATATAATAAAATAAATAAATAAATAAATATTTAGGTAGGTAAATCATTCATGAAACGTATTTTTTTTCATGACCCTCAGCAGTCTAAATACTGTGTTAGCTTAAAGCCATAGATAAAAATTATTATTTTTATTTGACAAATGTTTTTAAAGAAATTCCTCTCAACTAATCACATATAAGTTTAAAGAACAACAAAATTTTATTTATGTTTCACTCAACATAAGATTACACTTTAGAACTTATTGGTTAAGGGGAAACGCTATGTTAAATAACCTTTAATTACAGATTTATTTAAAGGTAAGGCTCAAATAGCCAGCTACCAGGCAAATTCGATATCAAGTAAATGGTCAGTGAAAGACTTCGTTTTAAACGTTACATCGTTTTCCACTACCAAAACGACAAGCAAGCAAAGGTATTTAATAAAACGGCGATTGTTAGTCAAGATTGAGGCTCCTAAATTAAATTGTTTAACTAATTGCCTAGCTAAATTATTTAAATTTATTACATAATAAGTATTATTACATTTCAAATTTAAAGCTGTCGACCATGATCGCACATAAACGATTTAATAATCGATTTTTTATTACATTTATCAAAACATATTTTTATGCTATCATAATCCAATATTTTAAGTCTCACATAAAATATAATTTATAGAGTATTAATGTATAGACACATCTCAATGTCAAGCGATTTCAAAACTAGCTCTATTCGTAAACCACGCCTCACCAGTACAGGAATTCGTTTATAACTTGTGTTAAATTGCAAAATTAACATTGATATTAAACTGAATTCTATATAAGGATTATCGTTCATTGGCGACAGAGATATGAATGATGAAAGCGAGCAATTACGGGAACCTAATTTGAACAAATACTTGCTAAGCCACGTATAGCAGGACTAGTGATTGAGTGTATTGCATGTCTCGTCTTGTGTGTTTTTTGTTTACGAATAATTAAAAAAAACTGGAAATTACAATTAATGAATGTTTGATTCAAAAAAGTACTTATGATCGTTTATCATCATTATCACTGGATTTAAAATTTTGGGCTAATGTTTAGTTGGACCTTTTTATATCTCGTCAACAAATAAAAAAAAAATAGTAATAATTTTAAAAAGCTTTGCACGGTCAATGTCGGCTCCTTATCAATATCAAACATAGACTTAATAGAATATCTATAGAAGAAAATATTTTTTTTGTTCAAATTATCATGTACGAGTCTATGTATAACTTAAGCTGAAAATTATCGCTGCTTCTTTATCAAGTGGCTGACTAGCCTTACTCAATAGCCTTGTCCATAAATGTTTGCCCATGGCGCTGGCGACGTACACTGATAATTACACATAGGCGTGTCAGTCTGTTTGGAGATTATCTCCCAACTGGTTCTCGTATTACATTCCACTTGGAAATGTCTTTACGATTAGGATAATTTATTGATTGTGAAATTGGTTTCAATAGCGAAGAAAATTACTTCATAAGTAAGTCTCTAACGCTTCAATGCTCAAACGTCATTCAAATATTTGAGATGATATATCATATTTATGCTAATGTGATATGAGTTTAGATTTTCGTGCTAAGAAATAAGATAAAACTAATAATTATTACTTAAAAAGCCCTTAAATTTTTAGAGCAAAACCATTCGCTGAGTAACTTGTATAATTCATGTACTCATCATGTAGTCACCATCCAATAGTGTTGGTAACTCTTCCTCCGTAAAATGTTCTGCTATCTCTCCTCCATAATTCAAAAATGCAATATCATAAGAGAAATCTCTTATCTAATTAGTACAATAAGAAAATTTATTAGCATTGTTAATGTGATTTCAGTTTATTCATGTCTCATAGACAATCTCTAATACATACAATGTTTTAAGTAGGTTCATAGAATAATAATGTTAAATGATCTTATATTTCGTCATTGTGGCATTGTAGTTTCAATTTGGAGTATAATAGATTTCGCAAGCTCCTCGTTTGGTCTCCGTTTCTCATTGTCTACTCTGTCTGTTAATGTCGCTGAATCGCTGGATGCTTATCTATAACATTACTTTGCTTAGAAGCGATGCTGAGATAAATTAGCAATGTAAATGCACCGATAATTAGTAATGATTTTTACGTTAAGGTTACTTGAAATATTCAACCATTGTTTAAAGTAATTGTTTTCTTTCAAAATATCTTTTATGTTTTTTTGGATTACTAATCGAGTTTCATTTAACTTTATTTTAATCTAGATAATTGAAACTTTCATTAATTATGTATTCCATAAATAAAATAGTTATTCGTTTTACAGGAGGCACCTGAAGTACACATGTCTCTACCAATGCCGCCTCGGGCGCCTGATCCCACTGCGCTAGCGGCTTATTGGGCGGAGTATGAAGATCTATACCGGCAAATCAGCACAGCACACCAAAATGATGATGATGATAATCATTACGAAGGTTAGTGAACTAATGATATACATTTATGTTAAGATCTAAGGTCTGGTTTTTTATTCGACGGTTTCCGATGTCATCTCAACTCTGCCGAAAACCATATCCAAATATTTTGGAGTCAGCTTATTTTAATTGCTACTACAAGCGATTTTATTAAATTCTTATACGGGAAACTATTTTATCGAAAGCAATTCGTGTCATTTAACAAAAATGTCCTCAACCAGTTTAACCAAGGTATGTCATACTTATTTGCAGGTATTTGTGGCGAAACTTGCAATGTTCAGTCTACTTTCTTTTACATTCCATACATGACATGATAGATCCTTTGAAATATTTAACTTAAGTAAGACGGGGTCTTATTTTTAACAATATTAAACAAATAACAAATCGCTTACATCAATTTATACACCTATAATGATTAGGAAGTGTATCCGTCTATTGCTCATTCGCGGATACATATCTAGGGCTGAGAATTTCTTCCATGACACCCAGATTACCTCACGAGAATTCTTTTTGCAATACATATTAGACCTTAATCTTTTAAGCTCGTAAACGATAAAACTCACGTCACAAGATACATAAAATACATTGGATAGGAATATTTTCCTCAAGCATGCTAACTACTAACTAGGTTCGTTGCGTTCGTGTTTATCACGGAATATTGCGACATAAGGACGTCGGTTTGGCATTTCGTCACTTTGGTTTACACATTGCAATTTAAGATTGAAACTTACTTTTAGCTAACCGCTGTGAAATTTAATGCTCCATGATTTAAATATTTTAAAAACAACTCATTTCAAAATGAGCATACGCGCGATACTTGAAGTATCACATACGCGTTGCCAAAAAAATAAGGTATAAGAAAGGAAAAAATTAAGGACACAGAAAGGGTGGTAGATTGGGTTTCCGGTATTCTTATACATCGCACGCAACACAATAATACTGATACTGATAGTATTCCCCAATTTTCTGTGAGAGGGTAGTAGTTCCCCGATCAAGCCCCCCCCCTCATTGGATACAGAATCGTGAGTAATTCTTATTATTTGAATTTTCGTTCCGTATACTTCGAACCTTTAAAGAAAAGAGTAAGTTATTTTAGAAAAAAAAAACTGAGCATTACGATAACATTACGAAAATGTTCATTAAAATTATTTATCAAAACAACGCTCGAAGTAAATGCGATTTGGCAATGATGTAATTTAATATTATAAGAAACAAACATTTTTTTAAAATTTTAGTGAGATTTATTTTTATGTAACACGCATTTTATTATTAATGGTTACTATTAATATAGCAACGTGACAGCTTAATTATAGCTATAGCATTCTCGATACGATCTAGCTTCAGCCTTACGCGTTTTATATCTGATTTAGTTACGACATAACGTGAACGGATGCTTAATGTATCAATTCACTTAACTATTACAATTATATACGCAATTAATAAATGTTTAGCAATTTTTTCGCGGACGACACATTGGCATGTTGCAATTAAGCGTCATTTGAAAAATATTTCATAACTAGCGATTGCTCGCGACTTTTACGTGGAATTAAAGCGAGTTAATATAAAATGAATACTTTATCAAAATTTTATGAAATAAGGAAAAGAACGGGTTAGGTGAGGGTCTAGATATCAGAAAGTTTTTCAAAGAATACAAAAACCATTTTACTTTAGGATTTTTCATGAAGGCTATAAAAAAATAACTTTTAATAGATTTATTAGGCTTGCTGTTAAATTCACCATTTGGACAAACATACGTTATCCATGCGAGTGGATCCGGAGCATAGTAATATAGACATAATTATGCATGGACAAGAAATAATCAATAATTTATATTGGCATAATAAATCTTGTAAGGAAAACGCTGATTAAGAATTCGAAGAACGTAAACAATGTACCGTTTCCTGAACGACGACATATTTAGTCAAACTTGTTCCACTTATGGATAAAATTTAATACTTAAATAACAAATAAAATGCCTTCATCTTTGTTTATTTGTGGAACTAACTAAAACTATAGTTCTATTGAAAATAAGTTTGTTTTTATTGGTGCAATATGAATTGGGTTTCAAAATAGGTTCACAAACAAGCTAGGTATTTTTTTGCTTCAAAAGTGGTCCCTCCTTTGCGATTATCAGACTCCGGAGATAAAAAACTGAACTTCTTATAGAATATCTCTTTTAGACGTATTGTGATTGTTGATTTTATTAACAGTTTTAATGCAAGGGTCAATTTTTTTTTCTTTTTTTTATGTTATAAGTTGGCAAACAAGCATACGGCCCACCTGATGGTAAGTGGTTGCCGTAACCTATGAGCGCTAGCAGCACCATAGGTAGGTGCCACTCACGCGTTGCCAACCTCGAGATATTGGTTCTTAAATCTCGTCTGCCCAGTAATTTCACTAGCGTACAGTGCCCTTCAAACCGGAACACAGTAATGCCTAAGCACTACCATTTGGCGGCAGAATATTTGACACTGCGGTGGTACCTACCTAGCCAGCCTCTTGCAACAAGAGACCTACCACCAGTGTGACTGATTGCACTGGTGGAATAATCTCTGCTGTGGCAGAGATTATCCCAACAGCGGGCGATGGGGTCGTCACATCCCGACGCCGGGAAAATTGTGAAAAGTTTGTTTTATATCTTTTATTAATATACGTTCGAAAAGATAGCGTATGTTATTTAAATTGCAAATAGACTTTTTAACTTATGCGTTATTTTAAGAAGGTCAATATTATATTGTTCTGGGCCAAAATTTCCATAATAATGAAGCGAAATTTGTTTCTTTGCCTCTTTACTATATAATTCATAATAAATTTACGATTTTTTTCTTTGTCATAGCTTCCATTGTGTCGAAATAACCGATAATTATTTATCTCTATTGCATATATTACTTTGAGATAATACAATCAGATACAACATTATGTGTATATTGACAATGATGTATTAAATCAATTGTTGATTGTCGATTGTATCGCACTTTCCTGCGACAGCCTTGGACCCGCATTCTTTTTCACAAAGGGGTGCCACAATTTCGACGCTCTCTATGTAAAACTACAAATAAGAAATTTGATGCAGTGGCAAATTTACAAATTTTCAAGGTGCTCGAAGATTTTTACCGTTCTTGCAATTGTCGTATCGAAGATTATTTTTACAATCTAACACAAGCCGATTACTCTAGAATATGGAAGTTCGCTACTCGGAATATACAATAACAACTAAAACATCAGAAAACCGCCATCAAGAAATCTTTTTTGTTTTTATGAGGTAGCAAAAAAAATTTGGTCCCCAAATTTGCCGCCCCTAAAATCTGCCGCCCTAGGCTCAAGCCTAAACAGCCTGCGAGTAAATCCGCCACTGATTAAATGTTCAATTTATTTGTAATTGTATTATTCAGATAGTTCTGAAACACAGTCAGAGATATAGTTGATTCTAGTAATTACTTAATATTTGGGTCGATTATTGTCTATCGTCGTTTGTTTGAAGAGCACATTTATTTATCCGTAACGATTGCAAAGGTCAATGGCAACCAGACTGTAAAAGCTAGCTTAATTCAATTGTAAAAACATGACATGCTACGATAGGTCTAATTACCTTATTATATACTAGCTGTGCCTGTGGCTTCACTCGCGTGGCCTACATAGTTATTGTTCAGATAAACAAACGAACGAACCATTCTTTCGCTTTATTGAAGTAATACTTCTTTTGGCGCGTTAGGAAAAAATGATGAGAGTAAATTTTTACTTTTAATTTTTTTAATTGTTTTGAAAACATGCGTTTTTTAAAGTTTTTCCGATTGGCAACCCTATGGAACAGGTTCGACGAGAAAACCAGACATTTCGCCGAGGAATCGGCGGCATTTCTCAACGTCTCACGTAAGCCTTTCCTTTGATAACCCGCCCACTTGTAACCGCTTTGTAGTTCGTAACCGTTTAAATGTCAGTGGGTTGAAGTGGAGTAAGGAAGTGTCTTGATTGCGATGTTATACGGACAATGGTACACGTATTTATTGTACGGTACTGTTGAATTTAATTTAAATTAATTAAATTATTTTGGCGAACGATTTCAAGTAGCGCATATCTAGTGTGGAATCAATATACAATATAACGAATTACACAATATCTTTTCATCTGTGATCAATTCGTTTGTATCTGAATTTGAAATAAAATTAAAGTCAAATTGCCTTTTAGATCAGTATAATACACGGCGTAATCTATTTAAGAACTTAAGAGTTAAAAAAATACCCCCAAATTAATTTAAAACTAAAATAATCAAATGCACCCAGGTAAATGTTCTTGCATCATAGCCGAGAGTATTCTCGGTCAAGTCACCTAAAACTCTGAAAAAGAAGGGTACTAACCCCTACTTTTTGGGTTTAGGATTAATGAGTAACCAAACTAACGGATATTCACAACGACTGTACAAAAAGATTCGAGATTACAAATAGTTTACGCCAATATTAAATGATAGGGAGAAATTAAATTATTTCTATTTTAAAATAATACTTTAAATAGAAAGATATTTCGACGTCAGCCAGCGTATAATCAATTGTATCCTAAAAGGGCGGCTCGCACCTACATACCGTCTGGTGTTGGTGATGTTCATGGGAGAAGGTGATCTCTTAACATCAGGTGAGCCTCCTGTCTGTCCCGTAGTTTTTGATACGCACCGCAAAGGTCTGTAATACCCTGGCGACTTCCGTCTTCCCCACCACCTATAATATCTTCTAGGCAAACGCACTCCACTCCACATTAGGCTGTATCATCACTTAACCTCAGGTTCAGGTTAAAAAAAGTTCTAAAATTATAATAGCGTTATAAATTGTTCGTATCTATATCATATTCAACGAATGCATAGGCTATTCATGCGTTACATCGGCCGCTGGCGCACGTCCATTCGCCTTTCCGTTATAGTGGCGAGATTGTAACGGGACCAGCGACTGTCGCCGATGTGTGCTCATCTCGGCCTTGGTGTTTCAAGGTTACCTACACCTATAACCCATTAAGTGTTCTAAATGTAAGACTAGATTCTTATCCTAAACAAGTTTTAAAGAATATAACTCGTCTAATCGCAAAGGCAGGATTTTTTAATCTTTATTTAAAGAGCTTAGTCACTATAGGTGACTATGTCGGTCTATAAATTAACCAAAAAACAAAATCACATCACATCTTAAGCATTTGTTTGTTAATTTATAAAGTCACCTAGCACTATTTGACTTGGGAAAAGAATATCAACACCAAATTGATCATCACCAAATCATCAAAAGATAATCTTTAGATTTCCTTAGATAATAATCTAAACATTATACAATCAGTAATAGTTAGCTTAGTTACTAAATAACAATTAATATATTATGATATAAAGGGCTTGTTCCGCACACATTGCACAAAATATCATATATATCTTCAATAACACCACAGTCGGTGCAATTTGGTGATGATTTCATTTGGTCATATGTTGCGTATTTATTTAAAGGAAAGAAAGAAGTCTTAAGGCAGTAATGTGACCACAAGGGCAGTTATCTGTTCAAGGTATTTGCATATTTTTGTCAATCAATTGGAATTGCAAATTAACGAAGAAATGTTGCTAGCATTCTTGCCATTATTCCAGGCGGACATGATTTGTGTAAATTCTTGAATAGGGGTTACTCAATTTCTTTATATTTATGGTTATATTATATTGTATGAGTAATAATATATTATGTAAAGAAATATAAGTATAAATATTTTATGGATTTTTCACCATATTGCAGAAGTTAAATTTTATAAATACGACGTTTGTTCTTACTAACCAAATCAACTCAAATCAAATATTTTTATTCAACGTAAAAGCATATAACTTATTTGTTGAAAGTCAAGATTCTACTACCGGCTCCAAAGTTAAACCTCTACCCGAGAAGAACCGGCGAAACAAACTCGGGAACGTAACGTAACGTAACTAATATTTCATATTGATAGAAAGCAAGTGCCAAAAAACTGTTCCCGTGGCATCATTCGGAAGAGTATCTTCTATATGCAAGTGGTCGATAAATTTTATTACAGTAAAAATATATAATTTTGGAATGTTAGTCATAAATTAATTTTATAAGACGTTTGTTACCATAATATTAAAATACTTAAAATATCAAGAGACCGGATATTTCGCAACGTAGCCAAATAAATTTCTCTTTCGAGATAACACTGTGTTCGCACAAATTTTAATTAATTTAAGTAATTGGGAATCTTATCACTTAAATTGAGGTTATTGGCTTTCAATTGCTATCTTCATGTGTCAAGGAATATTATTTTTTTATTATCATTGCCTTAGTAATTTAGTTTTTATCTTCTTTGATAGTATTACCTCCTTTTCAGTCTGTGACAAAATATTACAAACTGTTATATTAAGTTTCTGAAGTAATACTTCTTTTGCCGCTTTTAGGAAAAAATTATGATTTCCTGAAACCAGCAAGGCGTCGGTGACTGTTTACCGTAAGTCGGATTGTAAGTATTTGCAAATAAAAATACTATACCAAATACCAATTTATATTATTTTTTTATGTTGTAGTAGTAAAGCCAACACAAATGGGTCAGCTCGACTGGAGACCTATCCTCACACAGAAAATTGGCAAAAGAAATAACAGTACTGAGTAATGTTGTGTATTGTGCAATAGAGCCGCCTCCGGCTCTCCTATCCCTTAAATATAAACAATTTTAAGCAATAATTCTGTTATGAAATCAAACCACCTAAGAAATGTTCCATAAGTTCTGAATAAGATATTTTAATCGGCAATGTTAATAGATGCTTAAAATCATTACTGATTATTTATTTTTACGTTTATCAAAACGAGGCTTCGCTTTTATGCATCCCGCCTTGATGTTCCCGTTGTCAATTATAATTATTATTATCTCAATGTTATCTTATCTAAACATAGCGAAATTTATGTACATTGAAATACAGACAGACATGTAATGACAGCGATACTGATAATGACATCCTCGCAAAATGTCGGAAATGTATTACACATACACATACACACACACACATAAGCATATTTCTAGTCAATGTGCTTAGGTATGGAATCCATCATAAGGACACACAAGCGTATTTCTAGTCAATGTGCTTGTGTATGCTTATGATGGATTCCAGTCCAATTTATAGCACTTCAAGTAAAATCATTATTTGTAACGTAAAAAGATTTATCAAAATCGTTTCACTTAGAGATTACTACAAGATTTCATGTATCGATAAATCCGAGCTACGGTTGCATTAAAATGACCATGTAATTAGAAAATACACGATATATACTTAGAATCCCCTGCTTTCTTTCTCACATTATTCCCGGTATTTACCCAGGGTCTCTTATCTCTTCTATGTCAATACTGAAACTGAAGGTTTTTAGGCCGTACAGCATGTACGGCCTAAAAAGAGAGGCCTTTTCCTAGAACTAAATTTATCAATTGATATAACATTCTATTTATCTTTTTTGTTTTTCTGGCTTACCATAGTGACAAACAGTGAATGTTGTTTTCGCTGTTTCAATATTAGTCTGTAGGAGTTAAATGTGTAAATTTTTGTATGTAAACTTTTTCTTACTTGACTTCAAATAGGAGGTTATCAATTCGGTAGTTCGCGGTAGCTTTGCCAAATATAAACCTTAAACCTATTTTGTTGATTATTTCATGGAATACACTCCAAGGAACTACATTTTTGCTATACCATCATCAAAAATTACTTCCATGAATAAAACCTGTCTCTTACGTTAATTGTATACAAATTATTTGAAGGCTGTGTTTAAAAACAGTCTTTTTATTTTTTCTAACCTTTTGTCCAACTTATAACAGATCATAAATTGATTCTTAGTTTGCTATTCTAGCTGTCAAAGTCGATATACGTAACAGGTCCATCACGTTGTGTATTTTAATAGAAAGTTTGATAAAAATAGTAAATAACTCAAGCAAAAGAGAAACTAAACACTCGCTTTTATTCGATACTCGTTATGAAATGAAATTGTGCGTACAATTAGCGGTAATTACTTGGTCGGCGCGTGGAATTTGACAGCTAAAGTTTTGACAGATATTTTTTATCTGTGTCCATCCACTTGACTTTTTTGAAAGAAGTAAAATGCAGAGGCACGCAAATCACGGCGTCATTCCTAAACGGGCTTACATTTGGGTTTTTCTTTTTGTAATTTTACGAATATTTTGTTTTTGTTTATAGATTTTTAATTTCAGTAGATTTAATGATCTACCTTCATGCCCATGTTACTAAGTAAATATAGTTAGTATTGAATTGTAAATATGTTTATATTTTTACACTAAAAATGTTTCTAAATCATCTTGAAGTGACGTGTTATTAAAAATATACTATCAATCCACTATAAAGACTTAAGCTCTAAGTCTTAGACTGTAAGTCTAAGCCCTAAGTCATAAGTACACATTAACGTGCTCACCGATGTGATCTTTTTGCTCAGATTATAATCAAAAGTCTATAAAGATCGTAACGACTTTTATGTTTGTTCGATTTAATAATAAACAATAATAAACGCTACACACTCAACGGCCCCCATTAGGATTATTATATCCTGTGTCGGGGTCCGGAAACATTCACAATGACAAGGACAAACACAACCAGACCGGAAAACATGCCTGTACGATTAATACAAACATCTGCTCCGAGCGGGAATCGAACCCGCAACCGTCGAGGCTTAAGGCAGACTCGCTACCCACAACGCCACAACGGTGTCAAATTTACAAATAATATTTGAACATTTTTCAATTTGCTTTTTTTATTGTGCTTTAAATTAAAAAAAAATTATAATCCTATTCTTTCTACTTCGCATATATATTTCATTTAAAAAAAACCATATCGATGTTATTCATCTGAGCCGCATAACTTGGCCCCGCAACGGGACTCGCATCTTGCTAGATCTTGAAAGTAACGGTCAGTTATTTTGTGTGCCGAAGCCCTTTACTACCTGTGACCTTGTTATTAAACTAGTTAAGATTATGCATATATTAGATGTGTAGATAACAAGACCAGGTGTGCCTTGTAGGCTATGGAAACAGCGTGTTTCTATCCGTTGTAACGCGCATCCTAATGGCGGCCATAGACAGCATTGCAAGTCGTTATAACTTGTTCTACATTAGAATGAACGATATACATGTCAGGAAATGTATCAGATATTGTAATAATGGTAGTTATTTTATTGCAAGAGTGAAGCAAGTGATCCCTACAAATGTATGGTGTTACAAGCGCTCATAAGCTAAAAAAACCGCTTACCATCAGGTGGGTCGTATGCTTGCTTGCCAACTTAGTCACATACATAAAATAATCAGGATTCAAATTAATGAATAGAAATAAGCCCTGATTTTTTGTACCTACCTGGTCACCTGAATTATGGAGTTGGAGCTAGGAGGTGGCAGTGTTGTCTAGTGAATTTCTTTTTGGATTCTTTTTGATTTCTTTTGGATCTTTTGTAGTAAGCTAGTATAATATAGGTACTAGTTTTATTTTCTTATCCATTAAATGCGTTACAAATAATTAAAAAAAATTGTTAATTTCAAATAATTTTGTAATTATTAAATTATAAAAGGGGATTATGTATAATATTGAATTATATAACAATATTATAATATATATCTATATTATAACATAATTATATTATATCTTATTTAAAAGGCAATATATAAATCAATATGGCAGCCTTTATGTTATTATTAAGTTCTTTCAATCTTCACATTAAATACTTTTAAAAACAGTTGTCGTATAACCTTTAAGGAAAATAAATATTGGTTATATTACTTAGTTATTTATGCGCTTGTCAAACAGATTTTAATGAGGATTTTGTCTTTTGATGACTTGTAATAAGATGTACAAATGATTTCTTGAACGGTATGGTAATTTTATAAATTCTTGCAGACATTTCGCGACGTGATGTGAATTATGTTTAACTAGCTGACCCGGCGAACTTCGTACCGCCTAATTATTGGAGGCATATTTAGTATGTCACAAACACACGACACAATACTTTTTTAATTTTATTGAAATTTGTTGCTTTTAGATTTTAAGGAATATTAAAGAATTATAGTATAGATGCACAGCAAAGAGACGTTTACATTTCAAGTGACATTTTACCATAGACAATTTTTTTTGAGTACTGACAAATATTTACACTATAACTATCAAACTACATCTGTCGTTTTTTTTTTTGACGGTGGCCATGGTTAGGAAAAGAAGAAGAACTACATCTGTCATCGAGAAAATAAAGAATTCAAACAACTATAATATTTAAATTGTTGATATTTTAAAATTATTTTCCAGAAGTTATAGTGACGCTATATATCCCTCAACTCCTTAAAATGCATTGTCCCTTTTGTACAAAGTGGATGGAACGGCAGAACAAAAATAATAACTGTCCAGGTTGTATTAAATTATTATTAAGATGCGACGAATGCTACAACATAATCGCTGACACCTTCAGATTTTGTACCAAGTGTGGTAAGAATGTAGAACGAATAATACGCGTGAACATTCTGTGCTCTCTCTTCGAGTCCAACTCGACTGTGGATGACCAAGGAAAGTCACCACCGGCAATCCAGCGGTGTGATACCACGATGACGGAGGTTCAATTCCGGCAAAGTGTAGTTCGTAGAGCACTTCTTTCCTTGGACATTCATAAGTCGAGTGGGCCTGATGGAATCCCCCCGATAGTGTTGCGGACATGTGCTCCTGAGTTGGCGCCGGTTTTAACGCGTCTTTTCTGGTACTCCTACTCATCAGGCCTCGTCCCGAACTCATGGAAGACGGCTTTAGTGCACCCGATCCCTAAAAAGGCAACCGCTCGGATCCGTCCAATTATAGGCCAATTGCCATTACCTCCTTGTTCTCAAAGATAATGGAGTCCACTATCAACTGCCAGCTCCTGCGGTATCTAGAGGAGCACCAGCTGATTAGCGACCGCCAGTACGGTTTTCATCGTGGTCGTTCAGCTGGTGATCTTTTAGTTTACCTGACACATAGATGGGCGGAAGCAGTTGAGTCCAAGGGGAAGGCATTAGCGGCCAGTCTGGACATAGCGAAGGCCTTCGATCGGCTATGGCACAAGGCGCTTCTTTCGAAGCTTCCTTCCTATGGGCTTCCTGAGAAATTTATGAGTAATTCACCAGCTTTTTGGCAGATCGGAGCATCAAGGTCGTTGTCGACGGTGCATGCTCTGACTTAAAACCCATTAATGCTGGTGTCCCGCAAGGCTGCGTACTGTCCCCTACTTTAGTTTTTCTGCATATCAATGACATGTTGAAATTTCCAACATTCATTGCTATGCGGACGACAGCACTGTAGACGCTTTATACACCGGCCGTGCTAATATTTCTCGGGAAAACGTCATTGAGTGCCGGAACAAACTTGTGTCTGAAGTCGAGACTACATTGACCAAAGTCTCGGACTGGGCTAAATTTAGTCCAATTCAACCCCAAGAAGACACAAGTTTGCGCGTTAACCGATAAAAAACACCATTTGTCGTATCTCCTCGTTTTGAGAATACTCCCCTGGCTGCCATAGCTAGTATCGGAATACTTGGTGTCGACATTTCGAGCGTCGTTCAGTTCCGAGGTCAGTTTGAAGGAAAGGTCAAATTGGCCTCTAAAAAGCTTGGTGTGCTCAGCAAGGCGAGGCACTATTTCACGTCGGCTCATCGCCTAAAGCTCTACAAGGCACAAATTCGACCACACGTGTAGTACTGCTCTCACCTCTGGGCGGGGCTCCCCAGTACCAGCTACTTCCAATTGACCGCATCCAACGTAGAGCGGCTCGAATTGTCGACGATCAAGGTCTTTCCGATCGGCTTGATCCTTTGGCATTGCGTAGAGATGTCGGATCACTCTGCATCTTCTATCGCATATATCACGGAGAGTGTTCTGAGGAATTGTTTGGATTGATCCCGCCGGTAGAATTTCACCATCGGACATCGCGACAAAACTCTAAGTTCCATCCATACCACCTCGATGTCTGGAAATCCACAATAGCGCGATTTAGAAGACATTTTCTTCTTCGCACAACCACTCTGTGGAACCAACTTCCGCCGGCAGTCTTTCCGAACCGATACGACTTGGGAACCTTCAAGAGAAGAGCCTATTCTTTCCTTAAGGGTCGGCAACGCGCCTGCATGCCTTCTGGTGTTCCAGATGTTCATGGGCGGCGGTGATCACTTAACATCAGGTGAGCCTCCTGCCCGTTTGCCTCTTACATAAAAAAAAACAGGGCAAAAGTACAAAAAATATATTAAAGCAAAAGCTGCTATCTTAACCAACTCTACAATGCCATCTTCATCATCTGAGGAGACATTCTGTGAATTAAATTTATCGGCCGAAGACATACAGGACATTCAAGTTATTGAAGACAGCCAAAAGCTCAACATCAAGAATGTTCTGGTAGATATTGATGTTATTGAAGACAGCCAGCAGCTCAACATTGATAATGTTCTGATCGAATCAGATTTGTCCGAGTCGCCTAGTACTTCCGCCATATTATCATGTCTGGCGAGGCCAAGTGGTTCCCAAGTAGATGGAGCCAAGTTGATGGAAATAAAGAGTTACTAATACACGTTGACATTGGCAAAATAATCGTCAAGCAAAGATGGAAGGCATAATTTGAAAAGAAAAAGAAGAAGAGTGATTAATATATTTTGAAATTAAAATAATTTTGTATCAAATTGAGTTTTATTTTAGATATATACAACATATTATTATATAATTGTAAGGATCCAAATGCACATATTATATACATATTAAGTCATTTATTTATATTTATACACTCCATATACAAAAATTTAAAATTTTCTTGGATGTGCTCGTTTCTGGACTGTGAACATGATAAACAAATCTTTGCTTAAATTAAATACAACACAGTTATCATCATCATCATCATATCGGCCAATAAATGTCCACTGCTGTACATATATACAGTTAATTAATATAGTGCTTTCTGGTAGACAATAATAGATATAATATAAATGAGAGTTGGTAACACTGTAAGGTTGGCACCCATCAAACATGTCAACACATTAATTATTTTTATATTTTGAAATTTAAATACACGATGTTATGAGCAAAGTTGATATTATGTTGTCGATTCAAAAGTCTTGTTTTAATGCGTTCTTCAATTCGAGTGGAACTGAGAGTACAAATACCGTCAAATGTTTGACAGAAAGTAAGTGGTCAACTTTTATATGGGAAAATGGAATTGTCGTCTTACTCTATCTTACTCGCAATTTTTCCTTATTTGCTCACCGTTTAGACCTACCCTGGACTACGACAAACATTTTAAAACCAAAATCAGCTCAATCGGCCCAGCCGTTCTCGAGTTTTAATCAGACTAACGAACAACAATTCATTTTTATTTATATAGATAGATAGATGGAGAATCGAAAATTATAAGTTAAAATGTATTTTACGAGTAGGTATTTTTTATTGTAAATTACGTCATGGAAACGATGAAGGCCATTGTTTGTCGAAGAAATTCATTAATTATATTTAATGTGAAGACTAAGCTTTACAAAAAAGTCTTTTCATAGATTCTCAAATTATATATTTTATAGAAATTAATATTTTTATTTACTACAAATAATAATTACAACTGTACAAATAATGTCCACGGGGACTGGTGGCAAGAATGCTAGCTGCATTTCCCGGCTGAATCGCAATCCCGATTCTATGAGTGAAAAATGAACCAACCCTCCTGTCACTTGTGGAGGCAATGAGACGGGGTATAAGATCTTTATGGTATTTAATTTAAATGAACTAACCAACAGTCAGAGACTTTTTTTTTGTTCGTAGACGATTGTTTATTGATTTTTCGAAAGGGTGAAAATTTCAAAAATATTAAAAATGTGTCTAAACCAATTGAACGTGTGTTTTAGCCGTTAAATTTTACATAAGTTAAAGTAATATTAATTTATAACATTTTTACTTAACTACCATAATATAAAACATAAAAACAATAAGTTTATAATTACTTTTCAAAAGGTTTGTATTTAAGTATACGTTTCGTGACATTAAACGTTAATGAACTTTCGAAAATGCGTTAAAGCAGCACTTTAAGTAAAAGTTAAAACCTTTATGTAGTAAAAGATAAAAATGCCGACGACCTTAGGCATTAGAGTACTAAAGTGACATCATGGATAATTCAGGAAACATTCCGAGGTTGAGTCGTGTATAATCTCATGACTAAAATTGTCCTTGTTTTAATTGAAACTAATTAAGTCTATTTTCAGTAGAACAATTTAGATTAAACGTGGAAAAGAACGAAGTCAATTTTCTTTGTTTTATTTTGGTAGTCTATTCCGAAAGTACTCCGTATCCACTAATAATATTGGGTCTTTGTGGAAGAAGGTGATAGTGACAACTTGACAACTGACAGTTGAATGGGCCCATATATTACCCAAAGTTTTATAAAATGGACGTAAATAAGCAATACCATGTCAACCCACACGAATGTCATGTCGAGAAAAACGCGTTTGAAAATTTTTAACAACTTGCTTTATATGATTTTTTTATATATTGGTAAATTCTTTGGCAATTTCAAGATGTACGTAAGTTATTTTACTTATTTTCACATAAAATAAGCATACAAACTACATATTTCGTATATAATAAAACCCAAAACGTTTAAAATAATACATAAATTGCAATATAAAAATGTTTTTTTAGAAGTTTTAAAGCTTAAAACCCTACAAATATAAAAAAATGTTCTTCAGCCATTTACCAACACTTCTGTATATATAACTCAGTTTTTTCAATTTTGCGGGTTGACATGGTATTGCTTATTTGCGTTTTAATGTTCACAACTTTGTATACCTACGTTCTGCGATTATTTACTGGTTAGTTAGTAAATATTATGATATTAACTATTTTGACCATATTTATTTTAATTTCTTTCTTCGCAATTATTTTCTTTTTTTTTTCTTCGTACATCATTCGCGTTATTTAGTTTTCTTGTAATTATTTTTTACATTCCTTTTTATGAATAAAGGCCATAGCCATAGACTTACTATGTATTGTGTACAGGCCTTTCGTTCCTTTGCAAATTCAACATCAATGCCACGACACGAAGTTAGTTAAAGGCGTCGGGATGTGACGACCCCATCGCCCGCTGTTGGGATAACCTCTGTCACAACAGAGATTATTGCACCAGTGCAATCAGTCACACTGGTGGTAGGTCTTTTGTTGCAAGAGGCCGGCTAGGTAGGTACCACCGCAGTGTCCAATATTCTGCCGCCAAATAGTAGTGTTTAGGCACTACTGTGTTCCGGTTTGAAGGGCATTGTACGCTAGTGAAATTACTGGGCGAACGAGATTTAAGAACTAATATCTCGAGGTTGGCAACGCGTGAGTGGCACCTACTAATGGTGCTGCAAGCGCTCATAGGCTGCGGCAGCCACTTACCATCAGGTGGGCCGTATGCTTGTTTGCCAACTTCTAACATAAAAAAAGTCACAAGCAATATAACCGAATGAAGCACATTGTACCATTATGGGTATAGCGGTGAAATATATATTTAATACTACTAATATTAATTTATATTGACATCCAAAAGGAAACTTAAATCGATTTAACGTTTTTTACAACTTCCATGTATAGTAATCTCAAATATCATTTTTATCAACGGTTATTATATACCTACACGGAATGAATTAATGAGTTCTATGATCTCATTTGACTTGTTGAGTATGACCGCTCACGTCCAGTACCGGCCTACTTACAAATTATTTTATTACATATGCATACAACCAGGGCTGTCCGTAAACAAGGAAAAGTATTTGGGATAAAAGCCGTCTTTTATAGTCAGTCGGGAGTAGTTAGTTCATTGGATAATCAACTAGAAAACAAAAGTGGTAGTTAGATATTCGATGTTTTTCAATGCGTTTATATAAATTGTTATGCTATATCTGTACGCATTTCTGACGATTACGTCTTGGTGTATATACCGTTGTCTCGCTAAAAGGTTCGTCCTAACCTATCCTGATTGTCATTATTTTGGCATTATAGTTGTATCCCGGCAAGCCTAAATGTAAGTCATATAATTTATATTTATGATTTCATATTAAGAAAAAGATCCGCTTCTGATGTTTGAGATGAGATTCTGACGGACAAGTACGATCACGTACCTCCTTATTCCCTACAAGTTAAAAAAAATATCTACGAATCTTCCATCACTCCGTAGTGTGTTGTAAAACATTAATTTATTCTATGTTTTTTTCATACCTACTGTCAATGTCAATGTGACGTTTCAAAAATGGCTAAGGGTTTTGAGATAGCCCGAAAACAGGATTCGCCATAATTTTGTTTATTAGTTTAGCTTCTTGGTAAAGAACAGTCTAAAATAACACATTTATGTGTATAACTTCCAACAATCTACGAGTCCTATCCCTTTTTGTGTGTGACATGTCACATATTACTGACCTCTTTGCACCCATAAAGTGTGACATGAAATGTTGATGATGCCTTAGTTAACGTAATATATTAAGTATAATGAATGATATGGATTTCTGAATGCCTCGGCCTAAATTTTAATGAACACAATGTTTAAGGACGCTTAATAGGCAACGTGGTCGCTATTACAAAGTAATAGAGTTTAAAATTGCCATTAATATTTCGTTATAATGATTTTAATTAGCTCAATTTCAGTTATTGAGTCACGGCCTGAGATAAATATGAATACTTTTTGTCATTTGAACTTTTGTTCGTTTCAAGGTTTGATTTCTTTGTTACGATGAAAGGAGGAATGTTGGTTTTTATTAGGCTTTTATTTGATTTGTTTTTTAAATAACCTCAAGGTTCTAACATTATATTTAGAGTAGAGTTTATAGAGATTGTTCTTTTTTCTATATTTGGTAACTATTGAGCTTTTGGGTCTATCGTACATAATAATATATATTTAATTTTTTTTATATATATTATATATCCTAATAAATTACGTTTATTTATAAAAATACGACATCAAAACCGATATCGTTTACAATTTCATAAGAACTTGAAAATATATTTTATGCAAATATGTAATAGGAAGTGCTCAATCGAATAGAATCCGAGAAGCAATATCAACAAACCGTTAGTATTATTGTTGTTCATTGTAAGCCGGTAGCGGTGAGAGTAATCGATTGTCCGCATACAATGCCTCATTGTATTCGAAATCTTTCTTTCGCTTTATCTGTGGATAATTTAATCTGTCGATTTTACGCGCCAATGTCATGTTTCAATCAAAATGATAGATAAGGCTGTTTAAGCAAGATCTTTCGCCTTTACGAATACAGGAAAATAAAAACAGTTTGTAAATATTGTAACGGACATTAGGTAATATAATTAAAATCATATATTATTGTAATCCACGGCCTTCGTTTAATGTCTAAGTCTTAAGTTTAAAATCTAAATTTTCCTACCCAGCATCAGTTTGGGGACATCTAGGTTTTTAAATGCGTATAATAATGTTATATTGCTGTAAATTATTATTCCTTTGTTTGGTTTTTTATTTACAGTAAAACTGCTTTAAAAATGTTTGTAACTCGACTCCAAGACTTTAGATATTAACTGAAATCCGTACGGATATATTTTATTACATACGTATGAAAGAACAGACCATGTAAAGCAATAAAAACTTCTCATCAACTACCGCAAATTCAACATAACGTAATTCGATATTAATTAGAAATCAAGAAGCACAATATTTGTAGACAGTAGGCGAGTCTCACGGGCTGTTGAAAACAAACCACTTTCACGTGGGAAACTTACATTGTTTCCTACGATGTTACATACTAAAGCTACGGAAATATAAGCTTTATTCAAAACTAATAAACAACAAAATGCTGATACATGTTCAAACAAGGCGGAATAGTTTATAATTTAATTTGAAACCAGTGATTCGCTGTTAAATTTGTTCTATTCCTGTTATGGCGCTTGCAGTGGGCTGGGACGGACACAGGCACATGTTTTCTCTACTTAGATACCCGGGTAATACTACTGATTTGAAGAAGAAATCTGAATAAATAGAGCCTTGGTATCATTTGAGAATGGGTGGAGGAGTGTTGGAACAGTCGGCCACCGTGGGAGTTTGGGTCTCCCGAAATTAGGCCGCTAGCATACCAGCATTTATCGATCATGCGTCAGCGACAGCAATCAGAATTTATTGCGGCCTACACTGAATTAACAAAATGTCCCACTGCAGAGAGTTCTCTTTTAAGAGAAGGCTTTTCCAAGTTAACCCATTCATATTGAAGAACAAAAACTAGTATTCAAAAATTTGATTGTTACGACGCTTCATAGGCTTTATCTGTTTTCGAAAACATGCTTTACAGTAATGTGATTTCTTTATTTCGTATTATTAATCATTGAATACTTCGTCCATATCGTAAAAAGTCGAGCGGTCAAAAATCTTTGAAACGACACACTTAATGTAATCAGATATAATAATTATCATTTGTACATTTAGCGATACTCTTTATAAAACTAATATTAATAATTTAGATTTAAGATAATCAAGTTTATTTCATCGTAATGTAATTATAATGTTATTGTACGAAATAGATACCGTACGATACTACGTTAGTTAGGTTTTAACATTGCAATACCTTTCTACATGTTTAGGGATCCGTACCCAAATGGAAAAAACGGAACGTTGTCGACGACCAAATCCCATGTAAAGACAGGACTAAATCAAGTAGGCCGTATATTTGTTCTCCTCCTTTTTCGTATAAAATAAACGCTACACACTCAACGGCCCCCATTAGGATAATTATACCCTGTGTCGGGGGTCCGGAAACATTCACAATGACAAGGACAAACACAACCAGACCGGAAAACATGCCTGTACGATTAATACAAACATCTGCTCCGAGCGGGAATCGAACCCGCAACCGTCGAGGCTTAAGGCAGACTCGCTACCCACAACGCCACAACGGTGTCAAATGTATAAAAAAATCAGTTTTCACTACGTCACACCCTTCTCGCCTATGTCTTCCTATTCACTAATTTTAATTTAATTCCTCATTTCAACGTACATAGGAAAAGGTAACCACTTTTCATCAAGCAAGCCGTATGCATATTAGTCACCTACACTGGTGTAAAATGACATACCATTTCGAAAGTTTTGACCTTAGCTTTAACATGCTTATAGATATATAGTATCTGATTATAAAATCAAGTAGGTATGATAATTGTTTGGAATTAAGATGAATTGTAGGAGTGGCAGGTACTACCAGTTTTTCTTAAGCTGCACCTAACGCTGGTGGTAGACCTTTTATTGGAAGGGGCTGGCTCGGTAGGTACCACCACAGTGTCAGATATTTTACCGCAAGGCAGTAGTGTCTTTGGCATTATTCTTTTTAGTTAGTCAATTTCATTAAATTACCGGGCAAAGAAGATTTAAGAACCAATGTCTCTAGGTTGGCAACGCTTGAGTTACTCCTACAAAAGATGTTTCAAACGGTCAATCGCCTACCATAAGCCCTAACAGGACCAGACGAGATCTTTCGATTCGAAGACACGCACTGTGATGGCCAGACGGGGTCAAGCTCGGCACAGAGATGAAACCAGCAGGGGTTTTCAGTCAGTAGGAGTCTGTTTGACGACGTTGTGGCGCAGCGGTAGCGAACCTGCCTTAAACGCCACAGGTCGCGGGTTCGATTCCCGCTCGGAGCATAATATGTTTGTATTGACTATTCAAGCATATTTTCCGGTCTGGGTGTATTTGTTCTTGTCATTATGAATGTTTCCGGACCCCCGACACAGGATATTACTATCCTAATGGGGGCCGTTGAGTGTGTAGCGTTTATTTATTTATAGCCGGCAGCCCTAACTCCGGGGTATCTGTGAGGATTTCTTCACCTATAAAAACGCTTACTTTAAAAATTAATAAACAAAAATGTAGGACAATTAAAAGAAATATTATCTCAAGATTCATTGTTCCGTAATAATCATTAGTACATTAACTTCTTAGCGATTAGTATTAATTAGGCAAGACCTAATTTTAGTTCACACGGAAGCTCGTACTGTAATTAAATACGTTACATCCAAAATAAAGATAAAGTTCAACGAACTGTTCGTAATGCATCCGGCAAATTAGTTTAGTTTTAATCGTGTTCCAATTTATGGCTTAAGAAACTTTAATCCCTAACTGTTTATCGGAATAATAGTGTGTCTATTGTTTCCATGTAGTATCTATAATTATTATAAGATTAACATAAAAAGTATTATCTATTACAGTGGCCAATGACGTCAAAAATATCAAGCTTCTTTTGTGAGGACCCTTTTTTTCGTTTTTACTTTATGTTTATATTTGTTGTTGACAACAGAAAAAATTATCATTCGCATTCTCTAAAAGTTTCAACTTTAACTTTGTATTAGGGTTCGTCAGACAGCTCTCTGACAGATGGAAGGACAGTGGAGGCTTAGTAATATAGTTCTTTTGGTTCTCTTTGGGAACGGAATCCTATAACACGGACTGTCCGATTACTGGCAAAATAATTTATTTTTATTCGTCCGGCGATCCCGCAATCGAAAAAATATCATTTACATTCATCCCCTTATTTCACCTTCAACAATATAAACAATCAACCGAAGACAGATACAATTCTAATCAATTTGACCCTGTTTATTTCGATTACACATTATGCATATTGTCTGATAACCCGTGTATGGTGTAAGAACTTCACACGGCTTCTGGTCTGTTCAGGTTGTTAACCGTCACGCTTCAAGGTTCCTTCCCATGATATTATTAGAATACCCTTATGTTATGTTTACCACTCATCGTAGGCGTGGAAGTGTTTTTTACTGGGTTGGCCAGTGTCCCAAACCACTCTGCCGTTATAGACAATAAAATACAAAAAAAGTTAAGCGACCTACTCTGTATGAAAGATTTATTTTATATTTTGATCTAATAAAGAAACTAGGTAAATATTTATTTTATGCCTCCCGATGACGTCCCAAACCTAGGCTTGACCTCGCAGGAGGAGCCCTTAGGACTTAAAATAATAAAAATAAATATGTTTTGAGTCTAAAAGTATTCAATGATAGGAGATTAAAAGCAATTAGAAATTTGGGGGCACGGTAGTGCCCATAAAGTCGAGCAAAAACCCGGCTTGACCCTACTATTCTTTTCTCGAAGCACTAAAGTATTTGAATGAGTACAATATATTGTGTACAACTGCTAAGGCATAGTTACATACTTTTTGTAGTAGAAGAACTGCTTTGCGAGACTTGAATTTTTTATATTTTGTTATTTTGATAGAATAAAGTTTAATCTCTTATTGATTCACTTTTGAGAATTCCTGAAATTAATATGAAATCGTGAAGGCAGCTAACATTTTTTAATGTCTAAATCCTTCTAACATTTCATAATTTGATAACATTATCACTGCTATCTTCGAAGAAGTGAATGATTAGTTAATTTAAAAGGAATCTTATCTAAGTCTAATCCTAATTGAATAATGACTTACTAAATACAATTGTTTAATATTTCAAGGGCATTGACCTACTTTCATAATTCTTATATCGGGATTTGAATAAATATATATTAAGCTATAAACTTACTATAATTATTCTACTTACTTTATATATAAAAGCCTCGCTGGTGGAGAAATTCATTCGGTTATGTCATAAGCGTATGACTGACTTCGATCCGTTGCGTTAGTTTTGAATTAACGAGCAAGTCTAGACATTTTGTCTGTATGAAAGGGCATGTGTATAGTATATAGTGGTTCTATATACTAAACCGATTCTAAGATAAAGAAGATGTAAAATAATTACAGACACAGCAAATGTGCAAACGGCGTAGTTGGTGGGAACTTAAGCAAAGACGGTAAACTACAGTTCTGTTGCCATTTGTTCTGTAGGAATGGAACTGATCTAAAAGAAGGAAAGGAAAATGGACAAAGTAGGAGAATGAGCGTCCGTTGCTTGCAATTACGAAACAAAACAGTTTTGACATTGCTACTTTACGTTTACAATAGCTTAGTTATTTTCCCATCGAATCAGATGTTTTTGAATAAATTATCACCAAAATAGGATCATACTTAAGGTGTCAGTAAAAAATATATATAGTGAGAGCACATTTTTCTTGATGGCATTTAAGAATAGACAATTAGTTTACTGAAATCGATGATGATCACTCCTTAGCGATAACTTTTATGGTTTCCTGTTCATACAATATGATTTATCTTCATAAAAATTCCTCGCGGTATTACGATATGCGAAGAGCATACGGCTTTTTATAACAATGCCGGGAGTTCGCTTTACAGTTTATATACGTGGTAGGAATGCTGTGTATGTCATTAAGAGTTCGATAAAAAGCGGCTTCTGTTTAAATAATACTTTAATATTTCTCTATAGTAATAAAAACTTAATAATTATAATAGTATTTGGCTTTGGCCTGGCGTGGCCTGACATTCCTTTCCGATGTCATTTCAAGCTTAGTCTCGACCACACAGGAAGAGAACCTTGTGACGGAATCATTACCAGTTGGGTCTACTAACTTGCTCCAGATAATTAAAAAATTAAAGTTAAACAAAAAAATTTAGAAATTACTTGTAGCATGATTTCTGTATAGTCAGTACTGTTGCCTTTTGTTCGGGGAGAGCCCCGAAGGCCTGAACTCAAACCTTTTTTTGCTTGTTCTCCACACCTTATCTCCGAGTACCACGCATTTTGATACTACAAGCAGACGTGCCATGTGCTTTCGCGAGTAAGCATTAATTTTTTAGCTATAGATAAGAGTAGAAAGTGATAATTGATAAAACAAATTTGATTAATCATACTGTTGTTATATTTTTAGTCACGCCTTATTTAAACATCCATTAAGATAAGCTTTGTATAAATGAGAAATCATTTGGAATTATTTCATCCGGATAAAATTAGCCTTCACCTAATCCACTAACGAGCGATCAGGTGCGAAATAATTCCCATCTGTACGTACATACATCAGCATAGTAATGTAAAGCGAAATCGCGTAATTGTCATACCGATCACGCACGTAACACAAAACCCCACTTTTGTACCACTTTTGACCGAGTTAACGGTGCATCCTTCTTAATTGTGACCCATTGTATGTTTGATTTTGATTTTATTTACATTGCGATAGTGGCAAACTAGTGTTCAGGCCAGATAATATGATAGATCAATGGACGCTTTTATCTTTAGCAGTATCACATACACGTTTCCTAGTAGTAATTAATGAATTGAAATAATAATAGTAACATTCATTTTTCATTAAAATTTCGTTGTGAATCGCTGGTGGCTATGGTAGGTATTTCGGAGAAACCTGTTTACAGCCACCAGCTTCCTACCTCTATATCAATTCATAATAATATAGAGGTGGAAAATTATTAGTTGATATTTTTATTTAACATAAAAAGCGTTATACTTATTTCTTTCCAGTCAGATTCTACCACAACCAGCTCCAAAACACCTCATACCTGACAAGAACCGGTTAAAAAAATGAGGGGTCTTAATTTTTGTCAATGTCCGTTGTTTGTCAAGTTTACATTAATATACCTAAAGCAATTATTCTTAAGATGTCTTCAAGACCTCACATATTGATTTATCATTTAAAAGAGTTACTAGTTTTATGGAGTCTAGTATCTAGAAGAGGATGAAAAACATTATGCTTTTATTCAACGCATACATCATCTATTTGAGACTGATAGTGGTAGAGCTCTGCTCCTCTCAGCACAAATGGACCGCCTTGACCGGGAAATACTACTACCACTTTCGTGCGATGAGAGAGTGCTGGACGAATCTCCCGTCTCCTATCCTTTGGGTTGGCAGCGCGCATGTGATACTTCAAGCATCGCGTGCGTTCATAGGTTGCGGTAACTGCTTACCATCAGGCGGACCGTATGCTTGTTTGCCACTATGATATAAAAAAAGATTACTTTGTCCGTCGAGGATCTTTCATCATTAGTAAGTAACCTGTACTCAATTGTGCAGGGTCTTTAAAATCATCTCTAAGCATATTTTTTCCGATATATTATAATTAGATGTCTAGTCACTACACTACTGATGACGACTTATGTAATACAGACGACAATTTGTTTTGACGGTCGATTTATTTTTGATATATCTAAAGTGGTCTTAAAATAACACTGTCTATTTTCAATCATCGTACAAGTACTAGTAACTGAGTTAAAAGAGAAAGGACTATAAATAAAAATATCTAATATTAAAAAAGGCTTTTTATCCATAGCGTGCACTTTGTCCCTGACTCCCTGCTAGACTGTTTTTTTATTTTTTTAATTAGGCAGGTTGGTAGGTTGGTAACCTGCCATTTTCCTTCTAAATTGTCAATAAAAAAAATTGCCATGTCCTGTTTTCAAGTTGGTGAAATCATAAATTTAATAAATAATACTAATTATTATTGGCCTGTTCAAAGAAAACCACTACCTACTTAACTTCAACTGCTTAAACTTAAGAGATGTCGCGGCAAACACTTCTCATAATTTTTAGTTCCATTCAATATTTCATTCTTATTCAGATCTTAAAAATATATCCGAAAAAACACAATCGTTTAGCTGAAAGAAGTTGTAATGTGACGTATAAACAAAAAAATGCAGTCTTGAATACAGAAGATGTCAGTCAGACTGAGAAATTAATTTATCTCCTTATTTATAAAAATAGTATGGATAAAAACGATGTAAGTCTTTAGTTGTCAAGGATGTCGTCAAATATTTGCTCTCTGTTATCTTCTTCCTAGCATTATTCTCGGTATTATAAGAGTATTTACCAAGGGCCCGCATATTACTCTTGTCTGGATTTGACAGATAACTAGTTTTTACACATGCCTTCGCAACCCTAAGGGCGAACCAGTAACTCATTGAATAGGAGCAATTTACTTATCAAGACTTAACTTACTTACATACTGACAGCTTAATGTACTCTCCGAAGCACGGTAGGCAGATCCACAAGGACAAACGCTCAGACCGAAACAGATATTTGTAAGATCAATTCAAACATCTGCCCTAGCCGGAATCGAACCCGCAACTAAAGCTAAAGCCAGGCTCGCTACCCACAACGCTACAACGGTTTCAAGATGTGTCCCTGTTTGCTCTCTGTTATCTGGGATCATTTCTTAATGATATTTTGCTTTCATTTACCCTAAGTTAATAGTATAAAATCATTTGATACCAGTGTTTCTAACGGACCAGTTTACTTAAGAGTGATCTCATAATTTATTGTAATTTGTGGACGTGTTTGTGTTTATACATAAAGTCATTGTGTGTGTTTAATATGGTGGTTATTCTTCGATTTAAGACTGCTGAATATTTGCGATATACATCCTTTGGTGAGAAAACTTTATCCTTCAATCTTGATCGAATAAATATCTCTATCAGTGATAGCCTTAAGAATCACATTGGAAATTGATTTCTGTTCAATCAATAACAACCCTTGGGCTGCTGGAGAATAGATGATAAAAATATTTAACCCTTTAACATTAAACTTAGATATAAATATCAATTCTTAATTAAATATTATCTCCCATTTCTAGTGTCCGAATGTCATTGTCAGATTAACGCAAAATTAAAAGGATGGTTCTTTAAACTTTTGAAGTATTTTTCAATAAACGAAATAAAACCTGAGTAATCACTTTTTATAGTTCAGAAATAGTTTTCCCATTTTACGTAGTTCATGACGATGACGTCACAATGACGTGAGTTTAATGAGCTGTGCGAAATAAAATTAACTCGTCTAGACGATAGACAAATCTTGACATACATACCGATGCATTTACTCCTAGATGGAGACGCGATTTTGATCCTCAACTATACTAATGCACCCTCAAGATAAGCTAAACTGAATTCTGTTATTTAGAGTAGAAAGGATCAAATCGGATAACATTTGAAGATGAACAGGATATTTCTATTTTTCATTATATTTAGTAACGATCTTAAGTCGTCTTTTAAAAGTTACGAGGAAGGTAAAGATAACTCGTAATCTTTCGAAACTTTTCTAACTTCTTAAAGACAATAAATAAAAACCTATTTAGTAAATCGGCTGCGATATATTTGTTACAGAAATTTTTATCATCTGACGTGCAAAGCTTTGACGGTCATTGATGGAATTTTATGAATGGGACGTTCGAAGTATAGAGAGCATACGTTTTTTGTATATTCGATACACAAGAGTAAAATTTCGAATCGAGTCTATAAATATAAGACCATAATAAACTCAAACGCGAACTTCGTATGCCCACGCGCAGTATCACGCGCGCCGCGACGCGCGATACGCGAAGAAGCGTCACACAATACAGAGTGTCATTTTTCATTAACGAGCCATTTGTGCGTCCTTTTCTATTACATTTGTAGACGAGAGATAGAACGCTAACGTCGTGACAGTTTTTCAGCAACGAAAAACAGTGTCGTGTTCGACGCTTAAAAAATGTACTTTACGAATGGAAATACTTTTGTAAACACTCACTCGTGAGTCTTCAAACTGACTCAGTACACCCACTGTGATTTATGTTCAAAACCTATAGCAAATCCCACACATTTTGCTACCTTATCGCAGTCTTTCCAAACAATTGATTTAGATCATTAGTTCCAATACGATATTTTTCATTCAAACGGTAATTTAAACAATTGATCAACAAATAACCGGATTTAATAGAATAGTGACACGAGTTGATTTAATGTGTGTTATGGGAGCACTATGCCGATTTCACGCCAAATACGTTATCGGTGAGTGATCATAGAGTATTGTTTTTTTTTAATTCTCACGCACGTCGCGACAAAGCAACGGACAAACGTTTCACAACATTGGACAGAGACAGAGGACTGACATAATATCTACATAGTGAACATTGATATTATGATACATCACTTGTAAACAATAAGAATAATACATTAGTGAATTGTAGCATACCTAATTTTTTCGGCTAAATGATTAGCTGGTGAGTAAGTCTTTGTAATATATCAAAAGTTTTGATGATTGAAGAAAGATAAGAAAGATGGAAACGTATCAGAAAAGTTATCACTCGTGTGTCTTTTAAATACGTATGCTACTCAATAGACTTTCATAAAATTTTTCAAGACTGGTCTGAATATTTTTTCTTTTATAAATAATAATAATAATCAAGTTGATGTCTACAAATTGAAAAAAAAAAACCTTAAAGCTTTAACTTATTTTATATTGTCTCAGCTTTTGGTGGTAGCATCTCAATTTCATTATAATTAAAAACAAAACGCTGGCCTAGATATTCAGTGTATTGATAAGGTAATGTAGATCAAGAGGTCAAATCTTGTGCTATATGATGTTGAACATCTCAAAATCAAATCTCTTTTTGGAAGTTCCGCCTTCCGCAGTAAGCCACGTAGTGTTAATCATTTTTGTGTTGGAGATTACATCTTTACTCAGCCGTGGGACATTAAAAGAACTGTCAAAACTTTTCTTATCACTAATTTTATTTCATAAGCTTATCGTTATATATTATTTCACTTTATATTCATTCAAAGGTAATACTGGCATAGGGCTTTACTATTCCGGTATCTCGTTCCATTGGATCATAGAAACCTTTGCTCATTCTCGTTTCTACAGTTTTTACTAAAAATATTTTGGCCTTGGCAAAATAAATTCTCATTAAATCAAAAAATATAAAACAAAATATTTAAAGCAATTAATTGTCGCTGTTATTTTTAACTATCTACTAACGAAATAAAATAAAGAGAATATATAGTAATCGTTGGCATTATTAATAATTGAAACTTAATAAATCGGTATATTTATAATCAAATGCGGCGAAATAAATTTCGAAACCTCGCGATGATGCCATGTAAAGATAAAAGAAATTATCTTTAAAATTTCATAACAATAAAGTGGTGATCTACTTTGCAGTAAACAGCATTATCTTAGCATCGTTTCGTTTTATTAATTTAACATCGCAAAATAATAATAAAATTTCGTTTTATTCGAAGTTATGTATGTCAAAGTCATTGCTAAATTCTTTAATGTTTTTCATACAACAATATGAAAAACACAAAGAATTTAATTTTTATTTCAATTAAGAAAGGTTCTCAATTCGGCTAATTCACGAAATAATAACGAGATGACTACACGGATTTAATGATGTTTTAATCAAGGGATCGTTATATATGTAAATTTTATGATAAATTCGTTATAAAAGTATAAAGAGCTAATAATTTAAGTATAAAGAGCTAATAACTAACCGTGATCTATTTTTATGCCCCAATGCAATAAGAAGTTGGCATTCTAGATGGCAAGCAGCAACTGTAGCTTATAATGACAGTAAAAGCAACGCCATCATCATCAACTAAAATAAGACATAGAAAAGGGAAGAGGAGAAATAGGAGATTAGAGACGGGAGTCAATTTGGATATCCGTTGCTTGAGCTCATGAAACAAACGCCATATACAAATCGGTTTTTGTGTACTTTTGCGGCTGGCATTTTAAGAACAGCTTAAGTAATTATATATATTTTTCTTTTTATGTTAAAAGTTGGCAAGAAAGAATACGGCCCACCCGATGGTAAGTGGTTGCGGTAGCCTATAAGCGCTTGCAGCACCATTAGTAGGTGCCACTCACGCGTTGCCAACCTCGAGATATTGGTTCTTAAATCTCGTCTGCCCAGTAATTTCTCTAGCGTACAGTGCCCTTCAAACCGGAACACAGTAATGCCTAAGCACTACTATTTGGCGGCAGAATATTTGACACTGCGGTGGTACCTACCTAGCTGGCCTCTTGCAACAAAAGACCTACCACCAGTGTGACTGATTGCACTGGTGGAATAATCTCTGCTGTGATAGAGGTTACCTCAACAGCGGGCGATGGGGTCCTCACATCCCGACGCCGGTAATAACCATTTTATGTAAAACTGATAAAGATAAATAAAAAAAAGCAGTAAACGCTATACACTCAACGGCCATTCGGATAGTAATATCATAGGATATTTCTCTTCCTCCTATATAGGAGTTGGGGCTGAAACCCACAAAATCAAGCAACAATCACTACCCAGATCGGAACTCCTGTATGGTTAATACAGACATCATGCAGAACACGAACAAAAAGTTCACTACCGATGCTCCATAACATCTCCTTTTATATACATAACATATATGTATATAAAAGGAGAAGACCTGACTGACATATCAACACCCAGTCTATACCCTTCGACCTAGACAGCTGAAATCTTTCATAGGCCCTGTTTTTAAAATGTAAACGAGCACTATAAAAAGATTTTTCGAAATTTAACGCCTAAGGGGGTGAAAATGATATTGAAATTTTGTATGGGATGTGCGTAGTTTTTGAAACTAGAACCATGAAACTTTGTTTTATGGCGAACAATTAATGATAAAGAAACACGTTTTAACATTTTCTAAAAATTCATCTCTGATTGGTTGAAATGGGTGCTTAAAATTAGTATTAAAAACGTTATTCACGCGGTGGAAGCCGGTGGCAGAAGCTAGTCGTCATTATTATGCCTACTAATCTGTTTTTGCATACTTTTGCTGGTATTGACTGAAGAATAGGTAAAGTAATTATGTGAAAACCCTATTTACAAATAACAAAGACAATTGCTCTAAGAAGTTATTATCTAATCACATAATGTCCTTCCGTATTTTTGTCTGAAAGATAATAATATATTTTTGGCCGAGTAAATGTAATTTCGTAAGTGATCAAATTAACTAATTATTTTATTTTATTTAACCATAATGGGGAAAATATTGAACTGTAAATATTGAAATGTAAAGGGGAAAATATTGAACTTTCTATCATTATGGAGGTAATAAGTAGAAGTCACTAAATAATTGATTAAATATAAAGAAATATGAATTACTTTTACGATTTATCCACATTTTACCAAATCGTTATCAACTATTGTAACGTTAGTAGTAGCAGAGCCATGCTCCTCCTAGCACAAACGGGCCGGCTCGACAGGGGAAGTAATACATCTTCTACCGCACGTAGCACTGGGAGTGTTCTGAGGAATTGTTTGGACTGATCCCGCCGGTAGAATTTCATCATCGGACACCGCGTCAAAATGCCAAATTCCACCCTCACCACCTCAATGTCTGGAAATCCACTACAGCGCGATTCAGAAGGCATTTTCTCCCGCGCACAATCACTCTGTGGAATCAGCTTCCGGCGGTCTTTCCGAACCGATACGACTTGGGAACCTTCAAGAGTAGAGCCTATTCCTTTCTTAAAGGTCGGCAACGCACCTGCATGCCCTCTGGTGTTGCAGTTGTTCATGGGCGGCGGTGATCACTTAACATCAGGTGAGGCCTCCTGCTCGTTTGCCCCCTCTGATATAAAAAAATACCCTCTCACAGAAAATCGGCGTAAAGT
Source organism: Hestina assimilis (assembly GCA_023373885.1). Classification (NCBI taxonomy): domain Eukaryota; kingdom Metazoa; phylum Arthropoda; class Insecta; order Lepidoptera; family Nymphalidae; genus Hestina; species Hestina assimilis. The sequence goes on along the minus strand of CM041740.1, from coordinate 2,499,069 downwards.
AACAGTATCAGTAGGTACTGTTGCGTTTCGTGCGACGAGTGAGAACGCCGGAGGCCCAATTTCCCACCTCTTCTATTCCCTTTCTTCCCTCGTGTTCCTTGGGTTGTCATTGTGTATGTGACACTTCAAGTATCGAGCGCGTTCATAGGTTGCGGTGATTGCTTACCATGAGGCGAACTGTATGCTTGTTTGGCAACCGTGTTATATAGAAAAATGTTGACTAAAATTTCTTGAATAAAACTTTTACTTTTTAGAATTTTTAGATTAATAATGTACTCTGTCTGTTTCTTATATATCTTGCAGCCAAATTTAGAGAAAATAGTTAAATTCGCATAGCCTCAAAAAAGTATTAAATATTTAAAATTATGTGTGTGTATAAAAGTGTGTAGATTAGGAAATAATTATTAAAAAGTTTAAATTTTCTTTGTCTCGAAATTCATGCACAATTTCCCCGACTGCATCGTCTTAACTAGTGCTCTTATTGGGATGTTTCGTCTATAAATAGTTGAGCATCGACTAAACAAATAACATCCTGCGCCGCGGAGTCGAAAATATCTCCACCCACAAACCGAACAACGCCCTTATACCGATTAATATATATGTCAAATTAACAGATAAAAAAAACTATTCCCATAGATAATAAATTACGAAAAGAGGAAGCCATTGCTACCTCTTTTGAAAGATTTATTATATGTAATGTATTGACCTCGAATAGAATCAATCTTGTTTCTTATTGGTGCATTTTTCTATTTTTGGTTTATTTTGAAAGCATTTGTATTATTATTCTTCAATATTCTGATCGCATGTTAACCGATCGTTAAACCGAATTTATGACAGCGCTTACTTGTTCTACAATTACTTTAATTTAACTTTAGGTTACATAGTAATAGATAAGATAATTAAAAAAAATTGGTTAACATGTAATAAAGAATACAATTTGACATATAAAATAAAGCGTTGAAAATCAGAATGCCTAAAAGCTTAGACAAAGGGTCTCATTCTTTGCCCAAAAATCTTTATTGATAACGTTCACAAGGCTACCTAAAACATTCTTAAAATACTAAGACCAATTAATTAAAGCTTACCAGGAATTTAAATTGAACAAAAACAAAAAAATATATAACTTAGATTTTTTTTATTTATAATAGGGTTTTTTAAGTTAGAGGAGGCAATGGACGGGAGGTTCATCTGAAATTAGAAATTACCGTCGCACATGAACATCTGCAACTCCAGAGGGTATGCAGGCGCGTTGCAGAAAGATGCAATGTGTAATAGTCTGGCTGACCGCGAAACACGTCTGACTAGCAGTCACGAGTTTGATTACTTCTTCGATAAGTCTATGTCTTCGATACATTGGGCCATCTTGGCTTTAATAAAGGGTTATACTATATTTTGAGTTTTAAAAGCATTGAGACTAAGGCAATTGACATTTTGGAATAATGTTCAACCGTACTTGATACTGTACATGCGTTGAATTCGTAAACTAAAGGCTTATTTCGAAACATTCCACGTTTTAAAACCAGACGAATGTAAACAAAGTGATCCGTCTTTTTATACAGACAGTTCTTTTGAAAGGGAAATAAGAACAACTTAATGTGTAAACGAAAAAGGAAGACTCAACAAGCGCTTCAAGCTCTGAATCAGTGGCTATTTATGACTCCTTACACATCCTTATTTGGGATTGTTCAGTCCTTTTAGTGATAATATAATCTGGTGTGTATTTTGTTATTGACAGACACGAATTATGAGACTACATGTGACACATCCCCAATTTTTTGGTGTTTTTATGTCATGACGGTTGGCAAACAGGTGCAATACGGTGCGCCTGATGGTAAACAGTCACCGAAACCTATGAACGCTTGCAATACTTGAAGTATCACAAGCGCGTTGCCAACCCAAGGAACAGGAGGGACGGGATGAGAAGGGAAGAAAAGGAAGGGAACAGTGGGGGTGGGAGATTGGACCTCCGGTGCTCTCAATCATCACACGAAACGCAACAGCACCTAATGATACTGTTACTTTTTTTTTTTTATTGATAAAGTACATATAAAAAGATATGTACTTTATAAGATTACAATCTAGCCTTAATGGCTAATAAGTAATTTAACTTTAACCTAAACTTATACTTTTAAGCTATTCTAAGACCGCGTTAATAACACGTATCTTATTGTCTCTAATAACTTAAGGGGAAGACACTTTGTTCTTGTGATTATAATTAACTATATACATATTATTATATTATAACACTTACACTAATTATGTTTGTCACATATCACTGTCACTATCATATATCACTGTTTCCCAAAACACTACACCAGGTCAAAAGGATACTGTTACTTGACGCCGATTTTCTGTGAGAGGGTAGTACGGTCGAGCCGGCCCTTTTGCGCTGAGAATAGCATGACTCCACTACCGTAACTGTACCGTGGTCAAAACATTTTTAAAACTGAATTTAACTAGATAAACTATTTTACGCCGTTCTTACATACGTATTTAGTAAACAATTTTCGTATTTTCTTTTAAATTGTCCAAATGTGACAGAAGTGATTTTTGAGTTAGTCGTCGTTTTCTTAGTGTTAATAATACATTAGCAGGTGTGGTACTATTACCTCTTATTGCGATTTAAATAACGACTAAAAACATCTCAAAAACTGAGTTAAATCGTTTTCTCTTATCATGACATATATATGTATAGGCACTTCATGTTCATATAAAATTTTAAACGATTTACTGTCAAAATTGAATAGAATTGTTAGTAAAAGTTAATGGTAAGGCCTCAAATACATTTCCCAAGCTTGTAGTGTCACTTGAAATTGTCATTTTTCATAATTTTATGCCTACATTATTTTTAATAAGAAAGTATTTAATATCTAATCAGATGACAATCTTACGATAAATTATAACGAATGTGCTACATTAAAAATTGTATATTAAATGTTTTGTGTTCAGAATGAATCATTCTTATAGTTGGTGTTCGTTTTGGATTGTACATGCATGTTTTGTACCCCGACTAGACGCAAGTATTTCGCTTTCACTGTGTTGCTCTTACCTAAACAACTTCACTAATACAGATAGGTCAAATGAGTTTAGATCCATAGCTTTACTAAATAAGTGACTTTCTTTCAAAATACATTTGTCCATTTTTCAGTATTTGGCAAGGTCCTTGGGAGCTGCCCCCTCCCTGCCCTACCTCAGTACGTCCATGCAATCTCGTGTTATTATCAACATCAGCTCCGGAAACTGTTTCTTAACAAGCAGGCCATATGTTTGTTTGCCTCTAGTAAAAATAAAACTATAGTATTATTTTATACTAGATTTTGATTGCGGCTTTGCCAGCGTACTTTGACATCTTTCATCCCTTATTTCACTCCCTTAAATTTTTTGCGATAAAAACCGACTCGATGGTTCCATCTATACTTAATTTTTATTTTTATTTTACTAAGTTGGGAAACAAGGATACGGTCCACCTGATGGTAAACGGTTGCTGTTACTAGCCTACTAAGCCTACGAGCGCTTGCAACTCCATTAATAAAGTAAAGTTGACAACCTCAAGATATTGGTTCTTAATCTCCTTGCCCAGTAATTTCACTAGCACACAGTGACCTTCAAACCGAAACAAGGTAATGCCAAAGACACTACTGCTTTGCGGTAGAATATTTGACATTGCGGTGGTACCTGCTCTTGCCTCTTGCAACAAAAGAGCAACAACCAGTGTGAATAATTGCACTGGTAGAACAATCTCTGCTGTGACAGAGATTATCCTAACAGCGGGCGATGGGGTAGTCACGACCCGACGCCTATACAACAATATTATGAGACGAACTAAATCCTAATTTAACTATAACGGAACAATTCACGTCGTACTTACCAACCAGTAAAATTAATTGTAGTGTAGGAGTATAAATGTTGGCCTTAAAAGGACGCCTCGCTTGTTCCGTGCCGTTACATCTGGCGATCTTATGATTTCATCTTATTTACTTATAGTTCCGTTATTTAGGCAATTGTAGGTAAGTGGAATAATGAAGAAAGTATGTATTTTCCTTTCTAATTCATTGGCCGATTATTTTTTTATTAACTTTTGTTGACTTAAGACGAGGTGATATATTATAACGGCATAACGGTACTAATTTTTTTTCGCACAAAGAAATAAAAAAAAAATAATAAAACCAAAAATAAACAATGGACAGGTGGTGTGCCCAATACTAAAACCTAATCATAAAAAAGGACAGCCTCTTGCAGTGGGCTAAAAGTTTACTCCGTCCTTAGGGTGTCCTACGAGGTCAGATGACGGCTTAGGACGTCATTAGGAAGCTATTTCGAATCGGCATCGGGCATCAATGGAGAAAGTAGCAGCTCTCGATTACACATAAATATAATTAATTACTAAAAACTTTAAAACCAATTTATAACGATGTAACCAAGGAAGCTGATAACGGAACTCCTCAGAATGTTATAAAGATTTACTAACCGTTATTACTGGGAATGCTTTTTGGTTTTATTTTGATGCCTGTTATTTCTTAAAAATGTCCAATTATTTCTTTAAATATTTTAAAAGTTTTCAAATTTGAACAATAAAAACATCAATATCTCGACCAGTTTTAAGAATTCTCTTACAGAAACGAATTTAATGTTTATTTAAGAAATAAATAATATAATTGAGAAACTGTTTCTGGAAGTGTTTAATATGTTTTTAATTAAAATTATATCGACTGTGGTGAATCAGTTTTAAAATGAAAAGTTCTTTGACCTTTGCTCTGGGTTTTTTCTGTATTCAATTACTTTGCTATTATTGATGTTACAAAAAATATAGGATGCTTTGTAGTGTAACCGATGGTTTTTTTGCATGTTTTTGCCGGTCTCACGTATGCTTTTAATTTATTTTTAAATTAGCTCAGCGTGTTCTTTTTGCGATGGTTTTGAGAGGGCCTTAGCAGGCGCAGCTTTAACGTAATAAAATATAGTATCAGATAAGTCCGGGTCGGACTTGCACATAAAGAGTTCTTATTCACAAAAAAGTATTTGTCTATTACAGTTCACGAGACAGAGCAAAAAAAAATTAGGTTTCTTTTATTAGTACCCAGTTTTTTTAGCAATTGTTGTAGTAGTTACAACAGAACAAATTCTGTGGTAATTTCTCTCTACATATTAGGGTTTGTGAGACCCGCTGCACGCTGCACACAGCCCGCTGACAGACGGATGGTTTCGTGCCCTTTGGGTACGAAAACTTAAAATCAAAGCATTTTATATGCCAAAGTGCTGAAGCGTTATATTTTTATTTAATTATAATCTTAAAATGGAGGATAGTTTAAATTTATTTAACTTAAGCATATTTTTATGTACATTTTTAATTATATATCTATTATTTTAATTTTCGATTCGAATAACAACTATCCGGTTTTGACTTTTCGACATACGTCGGGAAAATCGTTAAAAATAACACGAAACTGGGTCTTGATTATGTATTATATTATGTTTGATATATGAGTTTATTGTTACATAATACCTGTGGTCAGCGTATACGTTCCATAGCTCCGATGTGGGCTAGATTTTCGCTTTAAATTAATTATGATATAATAAAACTGGTAAAGATTAAATTCAGTAAATTAAAATAAATATCTTTAAATTAATTAAGTTGGGGATGTTCAAAAATTTAATTAGTTTACGTAAAAATACGCACTTTTTGTATAACTTCTTTATTCAATATTTTTATATAACTATTTGATTTGTAACTTATTTTATTTTGTACTATTATAAACGGTTAATAGCGCAATAGTCTATATAAAAAATAAGGAAGACAGATGTTCGAAGGAACATCGAGATGTTACAAAAAAACTGTTAACTAATTCCAGTTTTTATATAAATAGAATAGTTAAATGATAGTTTTTTGGTAACAATAATTTTGATATATCTCTAATATTTTTTGAGCAGCTAGGTACCGGAAGTCTTATCTACCAACGCTGCGCCTTCCGGTAGGTACGTGGTCCTAGGTACGTGGTCGTCATTCTAGAAACCTTTCCGCCCCAACGGCCATCGGTTCTGACAGCAATGTGGCCCGCCTACTGCCATTAAGTTTAGTGAATTGGTAAACCTCAAACGGTAGCGCAGGACTGGTCACTCTTTTAAAGGAGGCTTATGTCCATCACTACAGGTTCTTCGGCTGATGTGATGATGATGATATTTTTCCTTATTAGATGTTTTAACGCAACGCTATATTGTGTATGTAGCTTCTAGGTTCTAAAAATTTGTCACAATTGTTTTTGTAATTTCTATTTACTTCAATAAAATAGTTTCTCAAATTTTAACCAAAAACCAAATTACCAAAATTTTTTACTAAATTTCTCTAACAAAATAAATTATTTATTTGGTAAAGAAGCACGGGATTGATCAATAATACACCGAAATATTCGGATATGAAGAAAACTTCAAGTGAAATATTATGTAACTTCAATTATTTTTTCTGTACTGCAACGCTTACAATATAGTTATATGTATATTACGGCATCCTAGTACGGTCATTTTATTTAAACAGAATCTGCTTGCAGTTTAAGTTGTGGAAGTTTTGATGATACCTGTTTCATACCCCGATTCACCACGCAGTTGGTTCTTCAAGATAATCTTTTTTGGGTTCTTAGTTCCCTCGGGTTATTTTGCATTTATATGGAGTAAATTCTACAAAAGATGTTTCATTATGCTTTTGTATTAACGACTGAAGAATTATGACTTACCATATTTATTATAACTAAATATTTTCTTTTTCCAACAGAAGGCGAATTAGAAACGGAATGGCTTCAAGCCGCTGGTCTCGGCTCGTTGGCAGCTCCGTTCCAGGCGGGCCTTGAGGTCACCGAGGCCCAGCTGGGCGAGGCTGTGCGACCTTTGCCCCGTGAACAAGCCGCTGCTGTGCGACGGAGAGTGAGGAGACTCAACAGGACTGTTAGAAGACGACGTGCAGCCTCCCGCGCTAAGAAACCTGATATCAGAGATGTCTTCAGAGACTTAGAGGTTAGTAAATTCGCATCATTAAATTATATCTGTAAGACTCTGCCATGAATAGACAAGTTCGACGAGGGTAATACTACCTTTATCCAGTATCCAGGGAAATTAACAGTATCCGAAAAAACGTTACGTTTAGGGAACTCATGAATACAACCCCCATATTCGCATTTTTTTTTTTTTTATGTTAGAAGTTGGCAAACAAGCATACGGCCCACCTGATGGTAAGTGGCTGCCGCAGCCTATGAGCGCTTGCAGCACCATTAGTAGGTGCCACTCGCGCGTTGCCAACCTCGAGATATTAGTTCTTAAATCTCGTTCGCCCAGTAATTTCACTAGCGTACAATGCCCTTCAAACCGGAACACAGTAGTGCCTAAACACTACTATTTGGCGGCAGAATATTGGACACTGCGGTGGTACCTACCTAGCCGGCCTCTTGCAACAAAAGACCTACCACCAGTTTTCTCTTTCTTCCATGAGATATAATCTCTTCTATTCTCGTTTTCTCTTTCCCTTACTTAACAGGACACGATGATGATGTCCCTCCGCGATGTAATTAAAAAAATATATATATATAAAGAGAGAGATAGAGACAGCAGTGGACAGAAGGTGGAAAAAATAGGGATCTATTTCCTTGCTTTCAAGAAAGCAATGCTAATAAATTGTTAGTACATAAAATAATGAAAATCTAATCAATATATATATATATATCTATTAGTCGTAATTAGTCGTGCTATTATAAGTAATCAATAATGATTTCTTAGAAGCGTTATATGGTTTCTTGAGGAAACAAAAATTAAGATAAACAAAAAATGAAAACAGTATATTATTAATAATAAACACACTAAATTATGTGATTTATTTGAATACATACATATTTAACAAGCTATTTAGTATTGATACGGAAAAACTTTCGAATAGCAAAAATAAGAGATTTCTATAATTCCATATGAACTCGACCCGACATGTCGCAAGCAAACGCTTTTACATAATGTTTTAGTGAAATTTAACAAAATCGTATGGAGATGGTCGTTTCTAAGCCTTTAATGAGCTTAAGGACGTAATAAAGCTTGATAATTATAAAAGTAATAATTGCCCATTACGAAATGTTCACACCATCAGTCGTGTCTAGGGTTGCCAACTTTTTGTTCTTGGAATTAAAGTACATTGACGACTAATTACGATTACAGGTAATAAAAAAAGTACAGTGTCAAAATAAAGTATTATTAATTTTTCTTTAGCATTATATTTTAAAAAACATATTTTTATTGGTTTTAGCAAGGTTTATCAAATATAAGTAATTATTTTTTATAAGGTTCAGATAATCTTAGTTCTCATCTCATCACAGAAAAGACTCTGTGAATGCTGAGGTCGTAGGAATAGACATTACAAGTGATATCACTACATAGTATAAAACAAAGTCGCTTTCTCTGTCCCTATATCCCTATGTATGCTTAAATTTTTAAAACTACGCAACGGATTTTGATGCGGTTTTTTTATAGATTCAGTGATCGAAGAGGAAGGTTTATATGTATAATAACATCCATTAAATAGTGGAGAAATACTGTTAATTTTGTAGATTTCTAATGTGATGTCGTAAATAATTACATTTAACGCGTGCGGGCCACGGGCAGTAACTACTGGATTAATTTTAATCATTTTTTCATGTCATATATAATAATGACATACGCTATATATTTTGTACCCGTGCGAAGTCGGAGCGGGCCGCTAGTCACTTTATATAAGTATCGTCTGTCTTATTGCCTCTATTTTTCTGTAGTTAACAATTCCAAAAAATCCAGAAAAATCAAATCAAGCCATATAAAATATTTTAGCGTACTTTATTGTTCTCGTAAAGTTGTAGAGTACAATTGCCCGAAATAACGTACAATACTTCATTATAAAGTACGGGTGGCAACCCTAGTCGTGTCATAAGCTGTGAATGTTCTTCATACTGCGAAATAAAAACCGGTATTCTATGGATTTTATATAAGTTTCTAGTTTGTTTCAAAATTTCTTTTAAAATATGAAATGAGATTTAGGTCCGTTGGTTTTTCTGTTGAAACTGTCATATTTCGTAATGGTTAGACTTGATGATTGTCATATAACGAAGAACTACTTTTACTTCAGAATTACTCAAAAAGAAAGTACTAACCGTTAGTAATTTCTTTTAATTCTTTGACGAAATGCCTCCATTCTATGCCTTCTATATCATTGGTTAAAAGACAACTGTCACTGTTTCGTGGAATATAATCTCCATTTATTTCAAAATCAATACTAAACCTCGGTTTCTCGAAAGTTGATCAAACTCATGTCAACTTAACCTAGCTTATACAAAACGCTCATTGGTTGCCTGTTGATCACCAATTATCTTTAACCATTTTGATGATTGTCTTTAAGTTTGGTAACGGATAAACTTGATGATTTTCATTTCCAGCAAATCGTACCCCATTGTATAATGTACCTAGATAGTATATAATTATGTAATTAAGTATCCAGTTTTTTTAAGCAAAGGAATATTAGCAATGCTTTTTAAGGCATTACTAATATTCCTATTGCCCCTCCAAATAAGCTCAAAGCTTGCACTAGGAGTGGGTATGACAATAGCCCAAGGGGGTCAGGATCGAATTCACGACTCTCGCGTTAACCGAGCGAAGTCGGCCCTTCTAATGTTGAGCTATTGAGGCTTCATTTTGATGATATAATCAGTTAAACTTTATTTTATGTTAAATTACTCTATGCATCAGGTTATGAATATCATAATACTATTTTATGACATGTCTATATTTTTATCAATCTTTAAATCAATCATATAATCTAAAAACACTTTATTCCCTTGTGTTAAAGTTTTATTTAGATTAAATATGTATTTTGATCGACATGAATGAAATCAAATTTAATTTAAAACATGCCTGTTCGTCTACATCATGTTAATGAATGCCTTTAATTCCTCACGCACCGTTAACTTCGAATCTCGGAGAACCAGTTTCTCTGTTCAAGGAATTTATGACGTATAGTTTTATACGTTGAAATATGTCTTAAAGATATGTTTTTAAGTAATAAAAAAGAAAATGTTCCGAGTATTAATATTTTTTATCTGTGATTGGTAAAGCTGTAATTTTTTTAAACTATTTAAACTATTTTTGATATAATATCATGGTTGCCACTTTGGACATAGACAAGAGAGTCCTGAATGGTTTACCACTGAAAACGTTTTTGCTTTATAAACACTCTTTTTCAAAATACTCTTTAGAAAATAATAATCATATAAGAAAATAATGTATTTGCGTAAGATATTATATTTTAGATAACAGATTTTTGTAAATTTTATTTTATTATTTGACGACTTTGTTGCGCAGCGGTAGCGAACCTGCCTTAAATGCTACAGGTCGCGGGTTCGATTCCCGTTTGTGTTGATCATACAGGCGTTTCTTCCGGTCTGGGTGTATTTGTCCTTGTCATTGTTTCCAGACCCTCGACACAGGATATTCCTATCCTACAGGGCGCCGTTGAGTGTACAGCGTTTATTTATTTATATAGGCTGATTTTGTTCAGAAAGTGCGACCTTAAAGTTTTTGTACTTCATTCACTATGAAAGGAAAACTTGGCTGTTTAATTGAATGAGGTTGTACGGCTGTCGTGTCGAATCCAATGCTGCAAACGATTTAGATACGGTTTATAATGCACGAAAATTGATTTGCCCAGTCGAAAGTTTGTCACGAAATCACGTAATGGAGGGGGAACCTTGAGCTTATTTAGATATATGATTTTTTCTAGAATTTATCGTCACACAAAGTTACTCACAACATAACAATAGATATTTTAAGGTTATTAATACGAACGTATCAAAACAGTTGTATGGCTAGCTCCGCGGTAGAAAAATTAACAATAGTAGTTCGATACCATTGTTCTGACCTTAAGACAAAAATATAGGATTCAGATTTAATAGGAGGCTTAACAAAATCAACAGCTGACGCTCGCAATGCCTTTCCCGATTAAAATATTTATTAAAAAAGTATATACTTATCAGTCGGTGCTTCACTAAAATAAATAACTTTAACTGAAAAGCATAAAATTCTAAGAGGCTATTTCAATTTTTTGCGGCTTTAAGCACTACTAGGTATAGAAAACAGAGCTCCTCAAAGTAACACCTAATTAAGTATGAGAATATATTCGAAAAAGTTTTCGAGTTGCGATCACGTATCGGAAGGCGCAGCGTGGACATACCTCGGGCAGGATCGGTCATTGTGGCACTCTTTGGGGGAGGCCTATGTCCACCAGTGGACGTACTTCGGCTGATTGGTTGATGAAGCCTTTAATTCCAAGAAGCTTAATAGTTAAAAGTTATTGCCTACATAATCACTGCGTGATTTACAACTTCAATGACTTGATGAGTTTATTTTTGCGACTAAAAACTGCGCTAATATTATCGAACAAGCTAATTTTAAAGATTAGTCTCAATATGTTTTCTCTAAAGAAATTGTAATATGAAAATGAAAAACAGTGGAATTGAACCATTGTAAAAAACGCGTGATAAAGCTGTCACCATATGAGTAGAAAAGTAATCCAAGAGGTATTAAATGTACATAAAGGCACTTTTACAACGTGGATTTAAATAATCTAAGTCCATTTGCTATAATGTATTGATACAATACAGTGGGTTAATGGTTGGGAAATCGGCACGAGTGATGAGTCGCCATTATCTGTGATAAACTCATTCGTTTTAGTCGCAGAATAATGGTTATAGAGAATACATTATTTTCCTTAAATATTGTGGTTTATAAAAGACTATTTATTATAGAAATATTCTTTCGTTTAATAAAAAATACTAGATGGCAGTAAGATAGAAATTGTCATTTCTACATCGCGGTGGCCAGAATATTTTAGTTTAGGATATAGTATTTAGAAACCCTTTTTTTTCCAATTTTAATAAATAAATTAATAATAATAATTAATTTTAAAAAAATGCTATGCAATAGCTTAACCGCGGCAGTCCCCGAGTGCCACAGGCTTTTTTTTAAATAAAACTATCTTGAGACATTATTTAACTTAATGTAAAATTTAAATGGCTCTATATAATTATTTAACTTAATATAAAATTTAAAACTCACGTTCAATCGGTTCAGGTACCGACTAGTTTCAGACCCATCGGCGGTCGTTCATTAGGGTGAGTGGGCTACGTTCGCGGAAGCGACTCGTCTCGCACTAAACGTGAGTTTTATCCGTTTAAATTTTACATTAAATTTTCTTTTTGTTTTCTCGCGAAAAGGGCATAGATATCAACCCAAAGAATTATCTTATTAATTTTTTTTAAAGCATAGATACAAAGGAAAAATCGTCACAACCCATTTTGTTTTTGTGAATTCCTAATATTTGTGCTGTACGTAATAAACTTTGTGGCGTACCGTGCTGTTATGTATTATTGTACCCGGACTAATATATAAAGTCTACGGATAGTCTTTATCAATTTCATCCAGCATTTCTGTAGGTTTAAGTAGGTTAACTTTATGATCAACAATGATTTTAATTACATTACTACGTGATTTACGACGGTGGCTAATTTTTGAAATATTGTCCTTCTGATCCAACGTATTGAATAGATTCTATAACTGTAGTCATACGAAACTTCGCCACGCACCAAAAGCCCAACATATACATACTAAATACCTAAAATGCTTATTATTATAGAATGAAAAATAATAAAATAATCTATATAAATAATCTATATTGTGAATACTAAAACCGGAACTTCTCAAACTATAAAGGTTAAAAGTTATCAAAAGATCTGCATCTATATAGTTTTTGTAATGCAATGCTGCTGACGGTTAAAGCCGGCTATTGTCCTAAAAAGGTGTAATCATTAGATGATCTAGTTGAGCCTCAATTCTTGTTGCATTGTTTTCCTGTAATTAAGTTGATACGTGCGCAAAATGACAACACGTCATTTTAAAATGTTTTTCCGTTAAACAATTAATCTTCAAACAATTTATTGTGAATTAGTGTAGAATAATTAAGATTCTTTCAAAATGGACGACTCGGACAATACATTAGGGCTACGTGATAACTGCCCTACTGAGGTCGTTAGATAAATATGCAATTAAAGTTAAACTTCGAAAATTTAGTTCAAAATTAACACTCATTGAGAGCACGCGTTAAACCATCCTAAACATTGATTCGTAAGAAATGGTTTATTTAGTTTAAAAGATTTTAGATTATAAAAGTTGCCTTCAAACCAGTGATCTCCACGTCCAGTGATTATAGTTTGATTTAATTAGTACTTACTTTATTTGTGGACCTCTTTATACACGGAAACCATCATCAAGTTTACCATCAGTTCATGTGACTACAGAACCAAAGTATGAACAAAATACGTACGAAGAATCTTAGTTCTGCTCGATTCTTTGAAGATATTAGCAATTTGAAGATGAAGGTTAAAAATATCCTTTTTGTACATGTGAAACGTAAAATCTAGCAGCGATTATGAAAATGCTTTAATATATTGTAACAGTATAACGGATACCGCGTTTAAATTGCCTCGCGTCCGGCGAGTTTCAAAACTGAATTGAGTGAAACATGCACACTTCTAGTTTGTGATGAGTGCTGATCAGTGATGTACAATAGTGCTTTATATAATGGATAATATGATATATGAAATTCGTCACAAGGTGTGCGAGAAGATGGTGAACTGTAAGGGTCTGGCGTTGATGCGGTCCTATCTCGATATTTTGGTAAATATTTTTTTTGGTTATGGGTACAGGCAGTTGGTTGGGTTCCAATATAATTTATTAAGAGTACCAATATATATGATGAAGTTGTGGCACAGCGTGTGGGTGTGGGTTTGACTCCTGCTCGGGGCAGATATTGTATGGACCATACAGGCATGTGTTCCGATCTGGGTGTGTTTGTGCTTATAATTATGTTTCCAGACCCCCGACACAGGATAAACACATCAACATCAAAAACAATCTTGACATTTTTAACATAATTTGCTACTTCATTTTATCAGTAAAAATGTGAGAGTTATACAATACACAAGAGAAAAGAATTTAGAAGTCATAACTTTAATAATATGATGTTTGAGCTTTTTATTGTGTTTTACAAATGTGGCAAAGGAATTTTAAAGCGATGTTTTTATTTATTTTTTATTTCGTGATTGTTGGAAAACAAGCATACTGTCCGCCAGATGGTAAGCAGTCCCCGCAACCTATGAACGCGGGCGATGCTTGAAGTATCACATGTGCGTTGCCAACCCAAAGGTTTGGCGGGAAAAGGTGAAAAGAGAAGATAGGAAGGGTACACAGGAGGTGGGAGAATGGGCCTCCGGCGCTCTCACTCATCGCACGGAGCGCAACAGTGCTCTGTTACTTTACGACAATTTTCTTTGAGAGGGAAGCATGGCTCTAGTACCATTATGATATGGTACTATAACTAGAATATACTTTGCAAAATATAATAATTTGATAAAAGAAGTTCTTTTATATGATGATACTACAGCAAACAATCGGAAAGGGGCTAACCCAGCCCATGAACATTAGCAACTATCGGCGCTCTTATTCATTGAGCGAAATGCACGAGTATAGATACGGCTACATCAGTACGTCAGTCACATCGACATCGCTTTAGGGAATCATTAATTCATGCCAAAAATAGTTAGGTATGCACTACGATTCATCTATCTCCAGGCTCCTCCCTCTAAATCATCACATTTTTTTTATGTTACCAGTTGACAAACAAGCATACGGCCCATCTGATGGTAAGTGGTTGCCGTAGCCTACGAGCGGTTGCAGCACCATTAGTATGTGCCACTCACGCGTTGCCAACCTCGAGATATTAGTTCTTAAATTTCGTCTGCCCAGTAATTTCACTAGCGTACAGTGCCCTTCAAACCGGAACACAGTAATGCCTAAGCACTACTATTTGGCGGCAGAATATTTGACACTGCGGTGGTACCTACCTAGCCGGCCTCTTGCAACAAAAGACCTACCACCAGTGTGACTAATTGCACTGGTGGAATAATCTCTGCTGTGTACAGAGGTTATCCCAATAGCGGGCGATGGGGTCGTCACATCCCGACGCCGATATTTAATGTTAGTTTAGGTACCCACTAGTTTCGGACGCATCATAGATCCTTCTTCAGCGTGAGTGGGTTACGTCCGCGGTTCCGTTTTAGTCTTTTGTCTTCTGTTTCACTATGGTTTTATTAATAATCACAAAATTCATGTCGAAATAATGAAACCTTCCATGAAAACATTAAAATATGTCTTATAATTTCATGATAGTTTATTTTTAATTTCATATAATAAGCGCACAACAAAAATTTGCCAAGTTATTATTATTGTTTTAAGTTGATTAAATTATGTAAATGAGCGCGTAAAGGGGAAATCTATTAAAATGGACATACAACACGGCCTTTTTCATCTACTCTAATAGATCCAAGAACATTTTAATTAGTACAAAGTTATTAATGGTAATAATTTAGTTGTATGAACGATATATCGTTTATTAGGCTTAGCCTTGTATTGTTAATGATGAAGAAACTACTATTTGACCCTCCTTTGAAATCATATTCAAGTATTTTTGAGAGAAAAGATTGAACGAGCGAAATCGGCCATACATTGCTTTTTCAAGAAAGTATTTATTGAATTAAAATTACAGACATGTATGGATCAGGTAGCCAGCATTTGGCCTAGGGGAGGGTAAAAGACTTTTTCATTGTATCTGTCTAATTAATAATAATTATAATAGTTTCTGTCTAATTTGCCAGTATTCAAGATCCAGAAGGGGAGGGGGTGTCTGTGGCTTTGCAACTTGTGTTTGCAGACAAGTGTTTGACATTGACAGTTTGAATATAAACAGTCGTTTTATTTAATATAATATATAATATACATAACGGTTAACTTTCTGCACTCCTCCATATAAACTTTAAGAAAGTGAAAGCACACACTCCTACGCTCTTTATGTACCTATATTTAAGAAGGGGTCTGAAGTTTTCTTGTTACGTATTAAAAGTATTTCTATCCCATAAACCAAAACACTATCATATAACTCAATTGTCGCCGATATAGTAACAAAGTCCTCTAACAAAGTGGTGGCTCGGAAGCCACAACTCCTCGTTACAACTTATTCTATCTTCTTCTTTTTTATTTTCTCAATCCTGGTATTTGTTCAAGGTTTGCTTAATACTCTTATCCGGATTTGACAGGTTACTAATTTACACAGAGCGATTTTTATCTGACCTCTACAACCCTAAAAAAATACTTAAATTCATTAATAAAAGAAATCGACTCTAAATATTTATTATCACTGTACAATGCAGTTAATCTTTAACAAGTGAAGTTTAAGTACAATGTACGTACGTCACGTAGATAAGCTATCTCGATCAAGATAGCTGCCGAGATAACGTATCTAAATATTGTCACAACATAAACTCCATATTGTAACTATTGTATAACAAAATTAAAATTGAAGTTACTTCGAGATAAAACACTTTAATGGAACAATTATCTTTTTCGGTCTTATGCTGAAATTCTTTCTATTTTGTCCTTTTCAAAATTCAATTGTTTTCCAACCACACGGTCTCCTGCGCGTCTTCTCCATTCTAAGTAATAGATAGTCATTGGGAATATAATAATCTGTGCTGACTGACAGGACTGAAAACAACTAAACAATCAATCATTCTTTGTAAATAGCTTAATCTTAGAGCCAGGCTGTTATCGGCAGACATATTCCTTTTTCTTAGGGATGTACGAATGTAATACCCATTAAATAAAACTTTGATACCCACAAACACCGATAAACAGTATCTGTACTTTGAATATCGTTCAATGACACATGATTTGATAACGATTTGATTACAATAAGCGTTCAAAGTGCTGGAGGCCCAAACTCCCACTCTTCTAATCTCCTCTTTCTTTTGCTAGCTCTCCTTGGAGCTCTTAGGATGACGTTTCTGTTTTGATATTACTGATATTATAAGCATTTAGGCTAGCCATCAAGTATGTAGTTTGCTTGTGTGCCACCTTTGTTGTTAAAAATTTGCCGAGTTCATTTCGTGTGATGTCTCCACTCCCACTTCCTCTGTTCCCTTCTCTTTTTTTGTCATCTCTTCCCTCCTATCTTTTGAGTTGACAACCTCTTTTTTTATGTTAGAAGTTGGCAAACAAGCATTCGGCCCACCTGATGGTAAGTGGCTGCCGCAGCCTATGAGCGCTTGCAGCACCATTAGTAGGTGCCACTCACGCGTTGCCAACCTCGAGATATTACTTCTTAAATCTCGTTCGCCCAGTAATTTCACTAGCGTACAATGCCCTTCAAACCGGAACACAGTAGTGCCTAAACACTACTATTTGGCGGCAGAAGATTGGACACTGCGGTGGTACCTACCTAGCCGGCCTCTTGCAACAAAAGACCTACCACCAGTGAAACCCTCACCTCACCTCCTTGTGATACATCCCAATTATCCCAAGCGTTTATAGGTTGCGGTCACTGGGTGACTGCTTACTATCAGGCGGACTGTATGCTTGCTTGCCAACCGTCATGATATAAAAAAAAACATTTAAAGTACATATCTTAAACTATTTATTATCTGTACGCTTATGCCATTAACACACGATGTGTTTATAGTGCGATGTTAACGCATATTGATGCGTTGACCCCGTTTCTCTGTTTAATAGACAACTTCCCTTTGATAATTATAGCACTAATAATATTTAACAGTATTAAACGGTATTAATTAAGTCGTTTCAACTTTATTAATCTACTCGATAAGTGTTGTATTGTAAATGACGTGTGATATTAGTTAAATTCGGCTAAGCTTCTTCGTCTGCCTAGCATTACTCCCGGTATTTTTCCCGGGTGTGTTTGTTACTCTTATCCTGATTTGATAGGTTACTAGTTTTTACACACAGCGATTGCCATCTGACCTCCGTAACCCAAAAGGCGAACCAGTAGGTCAATGGATAAGAGCAAATTACATATCTAGAGTTAATGCTAAATGCTAAATAGACAGCTTAACGTCCTCTCCTAGGCACGGTGGAGGGACCCACAAGGAGAAATGCCCAGACCGATATAGAGTTTTTTATTAAACTATTCCTATTTATATTATTTTATTCCGAGCCGGAATCGAACCCGCGAACGTCGACGGTCAAAGCAGGCTCGCTACCAACACGCCATAACGGACGTCGGGGCTTCTCTGTGGCTTTATCAGATGATAATTATTAAGTAATTAATTAGAAGTATTTTGGTATTCATCGAGAAAAAAAATTTCATATAGAAATCATAAAAATTTAGAATTGTGTACATCAAGTTTAATTTCATTCAATTCAATTTGGTTCAATTGATACTGAAATTGGTATATAGATACAATTAATACTGGATTAAAATATTTTTTAGATTTTTAGATTGATATACACCCGGAAATAAAGTCTGTTCGAGCAGTCACAGAATTTAGCCGTTGATTTAAAAGTTAGTGAAAAAAAAATCATGTCAAAATCAAAATTATTTTTATTCAAGTAGGTTCGGAAGGTTGGTTCTATCGAGAAGAACCGACAAGAAACTTGATAGTTACTCTTTTCAAATATAATATGTTGTTTACAATTGTATTCTTTATTATAAAATTTGGTTCTTGAATGAGATCCAGCAATATTAAGCATTTTTATCGGAAAAATATTCCACTAACGAATAATATGCTTATATATTTATAAGTATATTTTTTATGTAGATTTGAAACTTTTTTATTGGCAGGTTCCAATAAGTGATCTGGAATTTTGTTAAAAATGCGAATATCTAACCTCTTAAAAGAATTACTGAATTTACGCAGTCGAAAGCTAGGATTATAAAGTTTATTTAGACTATGTATTTAATTAGACTCGGATTATTCTATACTTACCTAAAATTTTACCGAAATAAATACTTTAACTAATTGATTTCATTAATAAAAACATTTAAAATGTAAATAAGAAGAGACTACTTATTGTTTGAAAAGTTTTATGTTACGTAAAACTTTAAAAATAGCTTTAGAATGACAAATGTTATTGCACTCACCTCGTTTTAGAAATATATGAAGATTAAAACATAGCTTTCCACTTCCTAGATATAATCCTGAGGTGAACGACACACAGTTCTGAGTAGTAGGCGTTTAAATCAAATCATGTGTGTACGGGGAAGTGCAGGCTTATGCTAGAATAGAATAATAATTTAACTGCGTTCCTACGCATAATTTTTAATATATGTACGCGTATGTCAGATTAAAAACAAACTACTTTAAATGTTTGCTAGCTTAAATATTGATAGATGTGTTACATATATAGAATGGTGAGAGTAGGAAGCACACACGAAACCAAAGAAAAATAGATTCCAAAAGGTGGACCCTTGCTCCATTGCAGTGTATTAAGGCGGAAACATACTTATCTGTCGTGGCGTGTCGGTTTTATACTTAGTATTCTTCCGCCTTTATGCTAATTGTTGACCCAAGACCCTCGAGCGGGAGTTAAATGAACAGGACATAGGATATAGGGTCTCCGGCATTCTCAATCAACGTTCTGGTCCGGCCGTGAAAAAAAAATCCATCTTCCAATAAAACAACAGCACACAAGTGGTTTTACACTTTACGTAGTGGTCAAATCTGCCCATTCATGCTGAAAATCAAGGCTCTATAATTACAGTACTATTTAATTTCTATTGAACATACCTAACATTACTCATTACTCGTCATTAAATAACTTTCAATTCTTATATAACGTAATGACAACGTGAAACAACAATAACTACAAACGTAATCGTCGAAAAAAATAATTTCACATCCCATTAGAAACAACCGCAATCCCTACGTTTGTTTGTTCATTGGTTACGACATATTTATTCATCTGTCTTCTCACGTTGCTTTCTATTACACAAAGACTATTTCTCGTTATGGAACAATTAACTTATTTCAGTGTTTCGTTTTGTCTTTTAAATAATTCCGGCTGTTTGTTGTAACAGAGTTATTAAGTTTTGACCTTAAGATATATCTTTATTTTCTTTGTAGAAATGAAAGTTAACCTTATGCTTTTCGAATAGTTATTTTTCTGATATATGGACTTTTATATGACTTTTGTTAAAACTTACAAATAGTTTTAAATCATCCGGAGCTAATCTGTATCCGGGTTTGTTTTCCTATAGAAGGAAATATTTTAAGAAAGAAATTCATTAAATACTAAGTATTAAAATTAGTAAATGGTGCCGCATGAATTTTTCTTTTATATTTATTATAGATTTATTTTGTTTTGATTTTCCTCCCATATGAATGTAAACACTGAATGGCAGGATTGGAAAGTTAACCAATCAGTAATACATGAGCTTATATTTGCTTTAACCTATGTATATCTTTTTTAATTGCAGAACTCGAGCGGCAGTGAGCCTCGGTCGCGCAGTGCGACCCCTGACTCGCTGGACTCGCTGCCGAGCGGAGGATCAGGCAGCCCCCCAACAGAGTGGGCGGATAACGCTACACCACCAGATTTTGCGTAAATATCACAATTTTATATCAGCTCTAATATCTAACATTTTCAAAGATCATTAAGTAGAACTGGTTTTACTTGCGTCAGTCCGATATCAACCACAGCGCTATACGTCTTAAACAATCAACATTTTCAACAGTACATATTAAATAGATTTTTGTATTCCATGCATTTCTTCTAGCGTGAAAGCAAGGACACAACAGGCACATTTTTATTGAGCATTTTTATACAAATAAGGTATGTTTTTGACAGTGACAGCTACCCGCCAGCGGGCACGCACGCACCGATCGCACGCACCCCATCAGCTCCGGCGTCGCGACGCGTGAGACTGTCCCCGCCCGCACCACACTCGCCGCCTCGCCCCGTGCACGAGCTCTTCAAGCCCAACGACTTGCACTGGGCTGATATCGCCTCCAACACAGGTGAGATTATATTTATTAATCAACACTTATAATATTAATAGATCATCAGAAATCGATCGGTTCTAAGACAGTAAAGAATGAAAAAAATGCTAATATTTGAAATATTGCGGACCTTTAACAGATCAAGAAACACTCTTTTTAAACCCGTTTCCTTTTCTAAGATCCTATAATTCTACCTACACATGACGAATTCTTCTTTTTCTAGTCGTGTGGTTAGTGGAAGATCATAGAGTCACTTACCCATCGATTGACTGATTGCGCTTAAAGCTACTGAGCCCATTGGAAAATAAAAGGTATAAAAAATTTGAACGGTGTATTCTTAACCTTGGAACGGAATTATTAAGATGATTTTATCTAGACTTCATTTGTTACTCAACACAGGCATGTTTCTAGAACAATAATCTCATCTTCAACAAAAAAAAACATTTCTTTTTATATTTCAATACAATTTTTTTATTACAGAGGGTATCGAACTCTTGGGTTACCAGAGATACGGAACAGTACAAGGGCCGAGGATAGGCAAGGAACGCATCAACGGATCCATTTTGAAAGATAACGACCTTTTTATGTGAGTCTTTAATTTACACAATAAATTAAGATAGACAATATAATAAATTTATTACCTGCGATAATTATGTGATAGGTCTTTTATTGCAAGAGGCCGGCTAGGTAGGTACCATAGCAGTGTCAGTTATTCTACCGTAAAGCAGGACACTGTGTTTCAGTTTAAAGGACACTGTAGCTAGTGAAATTACCGGGCAAAGTAGATTTAAGAACTTCGAGATTGACACCTACAAATGGTGTTGGGCGACATGAGCTACGACAACCTGTATACTTACTAGCAAACATTCGGTGGAAGGCGGCTGTCGTCTTTCTTTAAATACATATTTATTTCATAATAATTTTTCAACAGTACCTAAAAGAAAATACCCTGCCTACTAAATTACTACTTTTCGCTACAGGAAACATGCACCGGTCTCGCGGACTAAAAGCGCCGCGTCCGTTCAGCAGCCTTTGAGTTTCGAGCACAAGTTTAACTTGGATCGGCAGATGTTGGATCATGAAGAGGTAGGTTTTATAATTTTTTATATTATTATTGTTTTCCGTATTAAGTTGTGTCTCTATCGTCGTCGACTCTATCTTATGTGGTTTCGCATGCATTTAATTTTACTTACCCGACTGTAGCGGAGAGCATTTTGTTGACCTGAACTGCACTTAGATTGGAATACTGTATGTCTCATTAAATAAAAGCTTTGTCAAAACATGATGTTTATTCTTAATTTATTACTCAGCCAATTAAACTCGGCCAAATTTTCGGCCAATTTTTGTTCTTCAACCAATAATAGTAATGTTAATCAAAAAATATTATTAGTAAGTAATTCCATTAAATTATAGCCTGTAATAAAACTGTAGGGTACAAGAAGTATAGATACAAATGTATAATGTTAATGATTTTTTAGGAATGGCCGGAACAAGATAGTACGGTTGATATTGAAACGATCAACGAACCTCAGCTGAAGAAGCTACAACCGCTGCTCTGGTTAGAACTGACGGCCCTCTTCGACAGATACTCGCTGCCCTTCCACAAGAGGAAATCGCCTAAGAAGAAGAGGAAAGAAGGCAAGTTACAAAAACTGTGTCATAATAACTTACTTTTAGTTCTCTTGTGGCATAAATATCTTCCTAATCCTTCCTGATCCTAAGTTTCGTGACGTCATATTTGAAAAAAATATCTAAGTATTTAAATGCGTATTTTGCCCCGTTTTTTTATTTGAAAGAGATTTTATTTGATCAGTCAAAAAAAACATGAAATTCCTGTGACGTAAGTTATAATTCTATCTAAATATGTTGTAAACAGAAGGCGCAGTATTCGGCGTCGCGCTGGAAACTCTTCTCCGGAAAGACATGATCCTCTGGGAAGAGACTTGGAGTTCGGTTCCGTCTGTTCTGCGAGCTCTCTCTTCAGCTCTGCGAGCGAGGACCAAAGACGAGGGGTTGTTACGAGTACCCGGGAATAAACATAAGGTAGGGAATAATAAAAGTATTTCTTATTGTATTAATTATACACATACATAAAACTAATCTCTAGAAATTCTAGGGGTAAATCTCTAGAAATTCTAAAATCATATTTGACTGGCAGAATTCAAAAGGTTTCAGTAAACGGAGTGATGTCTTCCGGCTCTTCCGTGCAAATGGGTGTTCCACAGGGTTCCATCTTAGGTCCTTTTTTGTTCTTAATATATATTAACGACCTTCCATATTTTTAAAAGAGCTGTGTGATATTGTGTTATTTGCCGATGACACTTCATTAATTTTTAAGGTTGACAGGAATTTAAAAAATTATGACGAAGTAAATAATACGTTGTCACGTGCTCAACATTGGTTTACCATGAATAATTTAGTTCTTAACGCAAAGAAGACTAAATGTGTGAACTTTTCGATGCCTAATGTTAAACAAATTAGTCCAAATTTGAAAATGAATAGTCAAAGCTTAAGTCTAGTTGACACAACTAAATTTCTAGGCATAACTTTGGATTCCAAGCTACAGTGGAACGCTCATTTGTCATCTCTAGCGAGTAGGCTCAGCTCCGCTGCATATGCTATAAGGAAAGTCAGACAACTAACTGACGTAGAAACAGCGAGAATCGTATATTTCAGTTATTTTCATAGTATTATGTCATACGGTATCCTTCTTTGGGGAAAGGCGGCTGACATTAATGCTATTTTTATTCTTCAAAAAAGGGTAATTCGGGCAATTTATAATTTAAGAGCGCGGGCCTCTCTAAGAGATGTTTTTAAGGATATAGGCATAATGACTGTGGTGTCACAATTTATTTATTCTAATCTCTTATATATTAGGAATAATTTAAAGTCTTTTAGCAAAAATAGCGATGTACATTCAATTAACACTAGAAACAAAAATAAACTTTGTAATCCTAGCTTTCGTCTGCGTAAAGTCAGTAATTCTTTTAAGGGGCTAGGTATTCGCATTTTCAACAAAATTCCAGATTGCTTATTAGAACTGCCAACAAGCAAGTTCCAAATGTATATAAAAAATAAACTTATCAATAAAGCCTATTATTCGTTAGAGGAATATTTTTCCGATAAAAATGCTTGGGACTCTTAATATTGCTGGATCTCATTCAAGAACCAAATTTTATATAAAAGAATACAATTGTAAAAATCATATATTTGAAAAGAGTAACTGTCGAGTTTCTTGTCGGTTCTTCTCGATAGAATCAACCTTCCGAACCGTCGGTAGCGTTTGACTATTCAAAAGTACTTTTAAAAGTCTACTTGAATAAAAATAATTTTGATTTGATTTGATTTGACTAAATGCTATGCGATTATTAGACAATTGAGACACAGCACAACAAACAACAGTCAGGTATATTGGTTTATGATGAATCGCTTGTTGTTGTTTTTTTATATTATATGTGGGCAAATGAGCAGATAGTTTGACCTGATGGTAAGGGGCCACAATCGCCCGTGGACAATGGACATTCACAACACCAAGCGGGTCGAGGACGCGTTGCCAGATAAATTACAATTATTAATATCGGTGAATCACAGTCGCAAATTAAAATATTTGGAAAGTTACAGTGATATGCTTTTTAATGCTTTTTTTTTTGTTTAGCATTATATTATGATATTAGCGCTAAACGGTCACTCAAGCAATTATTAATCAGTAGCGTCGTTATGATTTTTATGACAGATATTAATCATTCACAATAAGAGGTTGTTTATTATTTACTTTGTAATTGTTTAGATCGAAGCGCTCTGCCAGCTGATCGAGCGGCAGTGGTACTCTGAGCGCGGCACCGTGGAGGCCGCTCTGCGCCGCGCGACCGGCCACGACCTGGCCGCCGTGTTCAAGCGACTTCTCCGCGCGTTACCCCAGCCGCCACTCACGCAGGAACTCATGAGACTCTTCTATCACACTTATGGTAAGTTAGAAAATTTAAAATTTGAACTATACTTGTGTCACATAGTCAGTCGACCGAGCTTCGTGGTGTATTGTTAACTGGATGTGGAAAACGCACACACACAACACGCTAAGAGCAGATGGTTTTATTGACCGTTCAGACATCGATTCCCGTCTGGGTTTGTTTGTCTTTGTCCATGTGCATGATTCCGGACCCGGACATAGGCTACAAATACCCTAATTATATATTTTTTTAATAAACGATACACAATCAAAGGCCCCCCAGCCTTTGAGTGTGTAGGTATCGTTTATTTAAAAAATATATAAAAATATATGTTACGGGATAAGCGGTAACAACGAAGTTCCTTTATTGCTATTCACTTTCCAATATCATTTTTGTTTCATATCCCAACACGTGTCACACCTTTGCCAATCTAATTAAAAACAATGCAAGGTTTCTGTCAACGCTCATCTACGCAAATACACGATAAGCAACTTTGTTCCAATAATAGCTTGAAAATATAAATATTTCACTAAAAAACTAACCATTTTTTCACACCTTACGGATGAAAATTAAAAAAAAGTTATAGTTATTTGTTTTACAAGAGATGAAAAAGTCGTAATGTTTAAAACCATGCCGATATTGCACGAATGAATTATTGAATCTATATTTTTTCCGTTAGCCTTATCGGGTACGACGCAAGGTCGGGCACTGAACCTGCTGGTGCTGCTGCTGCCGGCGGAGCAGCGCGCCACGCTGCGCGAGCTGCTGCTCCTCGTGCGAGAGATCGTCGCCATGAGCGACACCAACAAGATGAGCGAGCACAACGTCGCCATGATTATCGCGCCCACGCTCTTCCCGCCCAGGTGACTATTCCAAGACTACGGAACTTCTTATGCTATGTAATTAATTAGACCGTGGTTATGGATGATTTATCTTTTAAAATAACTATAAATTTGATCTCATAGTAATAGATTATTAATGTCTCCTCCTCCATGCCTCCTGTCTGTGAAGAAACTGGAGCTACTCCTGTTTATTGGTGTTATAAATATAGATTTATCAGAATTTTACGATTTTTTTTTTCGAAACACATGTTGAAAACTCAGGTGCTTATCCCGGATTTGAATCCGTACTCTTTAAAGTTTCTATCCAATGGACCGTCTCAGCTTCATTTAAAAAAAAATAATCATTAAAAATTAATAAAAATATTTTAGGTAATTTTACACGATTTCAACTCGGAGATTCTATATTGGAACTTTTTTAATATACATTTTTTTATTTCAGTCTTTTGATAAAAGCGTCCGACAGCCTGGAAACTCAGTTAGCGACAGCTGCGAACAGTTGTCATGTGACCGAAGCACTGATGCGCTGGTGCGACCAGCTGTGGACCGTCCCCGCGTCGCTCCTTGCTGCCTCCCAGAGAAAACCCCCTCCACATAGAAGGACCCAACACACTTGAGAACTTGGCCAAAACATTGTTCTTTAACCAAATGTATATG
The DNA here is from genome assembly GCA_023373885.1 of Hestina assimilis. Taxonomy (NCBI): domain Eukaryota; kingdom Metazoa; phylum Arthropoda; class Insecta; order Lepidoptera; family Nymphalidae; genus Hestina; species Hestina assimilis. Next base: position 2,472,732 of record CM041740.1, on the reverse strand, counting down.
GCGACCAGGTCCAGCTCGCCGGGTTCAGCCAACCTTTGTCTTGAACATTGGACATCGGTGCCAACGTTGGTGCTCCAAGTATTATAAGATTGAGTCAAGTTGTGCTGTGTTTATTATATTCCTGTTTTGAGTGATATGGTTTTTATTAAATGCGTATACTCTGTGTTAATTTGAACGTTAACGCATTTTGTGTGGTATATTGTGAATGAGATGCCAAATATCGTATTTTCTTTTTCATTGTGTTATTTAGTACTATCGATTATTTTATTCCAGTTTTTTTGAGGCTGTTTATCAAGTTGGAGGTACATTCATTAATTGTGTTACTTATTAATGAGGAGGGAGTTTCTTCCTTCAAGTAGTTGCCAATGCGTATGTCACTCTGTAGTCATGATACAAGACAAGACAGTGCTATAATATAATTAAAAATCTGTACATTTTTACAATTCAAAATTGTTAAAATGATATATGACAATATATATGTTTTATCTTGATAAACATTCGAGGATTCGTGGCTTTAAAACAAATGTCTATCACGACACGGCTGGTAAATGTGAAATATCAAACTTTGTGCCTTGGTGGTAGAATGAATGTAAAAAAAAAAAAAAAAAGGTGGCATGACGCGGTATAAAGATCTGTCATGTCATTTGCCGTCACGGCATACGAGTTGCATTTACGTCAAGGCGTTTATCAGATGTTAAAATGAAAATTTTTGAATGTGCCTCTAAATCCTTCTTGTTAAGTGGTGCGTGGTGCCATTGTATTTGGTTTGGATAAGTTACCACTGAATGAGTTTGGTTGTAGAAATGGTGCCTTATATATCGTATTTTAAGTACTCACAATCACTTATTAATATTTAAAATGTAAATACTTTTTTTTGTAAAAAATATATCATACCAATTGACTAGGCAAGCAAAGACTGACTTGATGTATTATCTATAATGTATTATATTATTTCATAAGTGTATTTACTTCACAAATAAAATTATATTATACAAATTGTTTTTTTATTACTTTATCGTCACTTTATTAAGAAACCTTAATAATAATGAAATAGAATTCAATATCATTTGACCACAAAAACAAAATAATAGATAAGCCACATTTAATTTTTATAAAACTTTATAAATATTTTAATATTCCCACAATATTTCAAAATGACAGCTTACATATTTCGTTCGATGAGATGGATTGGCGGAGGCCAACACTCCTAACACTCTCCTTTTTTGTTGACATACATAGATCAGAAACAATCTCTAATGCTACTGGTATTACAAGTGTTAATAGGCGATGGAAACCGTTTATTATAATACAGAACGTAAGCGTTTTTGCTATCTTTCTGGTATCAAATGAAAGGTTGTATTGCGATTTTTTCAATTTATATTTTTTCAAACGATATAATTAGTATAGCAACACATAAATCGAGTTCATTAAAACGGTTTAAACTTATTTATCACTCACTTAACAAACAAAACTCCATCCTGACAAAAAGAAAAAACCGCATTTGTAACTTACGGAATGCAACAGTAATAGTTAAATTTAATACTTTAAATTCTTAATTAAATATATAGCTTCATTATCCGCACCGCACAGAATTCTTCCTCTGTCACAGTGTAGGGAATTTATCGCTTTGTGTAGAACAGGCATTAACAAGTTAACATTCATTGCTGTCTTATCTTCTAATGGAACAAAATTGTCTAAACCTTTTTTTGTTAACATTTCCATATTCCAATCCCATATTTCTCCAGAAACAGAGCTAGTTAGTAATTTATTTGGATTTTCCGGATGAAACTGCATTTCTGTAACTCCAGCGGCATGTGCATTAAGTAACGACATTGGGAATTGGTTCATACGCAGATCCCACACAGCAAGAGCTCCTGATTCACTACCGGCTAGTATGATATGAGGTTGTGTTGGATGTCTAGATATACATGTGGCTGCTAGCTCGTCTCCAGCTAGAAGAAATGCAGCTGCCGGCTTGTCGCTCGATGATCTAATATCCCATATTTTCATATGCCCTCTGATGTTTCCTGTTATTACCTATGGCGAAATGATAAGTTATTAATTGGAACAATTCCTGAAGTCAACAAATTAAATTGTCATTTCAAATCCAAAAAGCCAATAAAAATCAATATGATTCAAACAATTTGTATTAATTTGTGTTATTTGGATATCTATCCGAGAATACAACCAATTAATGTTGTATCTTGTGTGTAAAAAATCAATTATAGAGTATCTTATATTATTTGATTACTGTACATAAAAATATCTTTTTGAAATTACACAATAAAGTAAGTTACAGGATTAAGACTGGCTAGATACACTATACTAGCATTAGAATTGATAAAAGTTACCTCATTTAGTTTAATAAAACATACTGCATGTAACGAACAGCTATCAGCTTTTTTAATAGTCAGAGTTATATCTCCTCGCCTGCTATTCAGTAGATTTACATTGCCATCTTCTCCTATACTCGCTATATCCCCTTCTAAGGTATCGACTGCTGTACATGAGCATTTCTCACCACTACAAAATGAACAATACATATTTACTTGTTAGTATTAAGATTTACTGTTATTCTATATGAAACCCTATAATCTATTTTATTGCATATTTTTTGACACATTATTGATGTTGTAATGGTATAGTTCCTTAAATGTAACTTGAACCAAAATGGCCACTTCTAAGGTACAATAATGGACAAAAATGTTAGACAAAAATATTGGTTTCGTCTTATTTAAATCATTTCTTTATAAAGTAGGAAAACAGAATGAAGTATATAAAATAGTTATTATTTCTTCTAAATTCAATTAATTATTTATTTATTATCGTTATTAATTACTTAAATCGAATAAAACAAATAAATAGTATAGAAAAAGGTATCTATATTTAAAAAAAAATTTAATATACATTATTAATACTGAGACAGACTTCTTTGTATCTTCCGCAGTATTATTCAGAGAATTAGTTATATTATTTTCTTTTAAAAATAACTATAAACGTCAAATACCATCCTTCTCTCTCGTTTCCTTAAAGTTGATTGTGATTAAGGCATTATCTTGAAATAAATGTTAACACACTTGACAAAACTAATTTATAATTTATTATTAAAGAACTAAAACAACCGCGAGCGAATGTACTAAAGCGGCCCCCTCATACCGCATACGGTTGAGACCCAAAAATGTGTTACTGCGCAGGGTTCAAGTTACATTTAACAGACTATACAGTGGTAGAAACCTGCCTTAAGTGCCACAGGATGCGATTTTGATTCATTGCAGTTAGAGCAAATGTTTGTAATTCAATCATCAAAGCATGTGTTGTTGTCTGGGTGTGTTATATCAATTATTGTGAGTTAGTGGACCAGGATGCAGGATATCACCACCCTAATGGTGGCCATTGAGTGTATAGCATATTTTATATATTTAATTATTTATATGTTATGAATAAAATAAACTTTTTTACACACTAAAGTATATCTTCAATAGAAACACACACAAGTAAAACACATAACATAATAAACATGTGTAGTATGAAATTAACATTTGAGTCTGGTGTGATTTAAACTAACTAATCAAACGACTATTAGAGCTTAGGACAGATTCACTTCCATTACGACAGGTCAAACTTAAAAACCACTATAATTTTATTATTTTTTATAAAATTTATACAAACAAGACAATCATTTTAAATATAATATTGAATAGGAATTATTTGTATTGTGTACCTCAAATGGTGTAACTTCTTCCAATTATAAATTTCTCTTAGAGGAGTCTGTCTGTCATAAGCGCTTATTTCAAGTATTTTTACATCACCGTTTGAAATAGAAACGGCTATCGACTTCTTGTCCACAAACTTTATATCAGTGACATCCCCATCTATTTTGTATTCTGATAATTGTCTGGGATATTCGACATCTTCATCATCATTGAGCGTCTCGAAACTCCAAACTTTTATTGAGTTTACTTCATCATCCCAACTTCCAGTGAAAAAATGTTTCGTTTCAACATAATCTTCGGGTATCCATCGAACTTTATTTATTTTTTGTGACACAAAAGTACCCTGGACATCTAGAGGCATTTTTGTCTAATACTTTGTACAATTTTTGTATTGAAATGAAGTGAATTTATTATTAATTATTTAAATTTTCAGGTTAGCGCCTAGCCGCTAGCGGTATTTGTCAACTTGTCCCTGACAGGTGACAGCTCAGTGATCACAGATGTTATAATTCCATATTCTATGTTCCATAGACATGGAGCACTGCATAGACATGAAGGACAATAGCTTCATATAGCTTAGACCATTAATTAATATAGAAAAACATAGATTTACGATCCTATGTATAAATGTATATAAGATAAAGATTATAACATTTGATATTTTTGATTATTTTTATTTGACTTTAACGTCAACTTACACAAAAGCCTCATTACTAGCGTGGTCTATAATACTTTTTATATGTCTATGATTAAGCCCGATTGCTTGTATTGTAAATAATAAAATTATATTTTAACAGAAAACAATTAAGATAGAGCTATATAATTAATTTTACTAACCAGTATGTTTTACATTATAATTATTAATTATTTTCATTTCTCTTAGACCCATCTTCTTTCTCTGTCTACGCTTATCACTCAGTAATTCAGTAGTCCCTCATTTCACTACCTAATTCAGTCAATGTCATACATTGTTTTAATCTAGATCTGTGGTCAATGTATGTCATTGTTATTTGTTATCAAAATTCAAAATGATAAAAAAATAAACAATTTGTATTGTATAGAATTTGTAGAGAATGATTGAATTGATAATCTTTAGATAAAAGCTTTGAATGATTTTAGTTACACCACTTGGCTTGAAGCAACTTTATTATCAAGAATTCAAGATACAGTTAAAATGGTGCGAGATGGTGTCTTATCACCAGCTGAATCTGGTAAATTTATTAGTGAAAGAGCACAATATGTTCGTATTCACGAAAATGGTGTAGAAAAACTTTGTGAAGAGGTAACTTACAACTTTATAAAGGATATAATGATAATACATAGGATTAACACTATACTTCTTTTTCCATAGATGTTCTCAGCTATAAAAGAAAATAAACTTCAAATACCGGACACAGGATCAGAAAATATTCACCCCAATAAGGAACATCCCCGTGCCGTTGACTGGGTGTTTGTTACAGATGCATTGAATTTTTGTTTCTGGTCCCAAAGTAAAGAGGAACAATGGACAGTCAATGGTTACACAGGCTATTATGCATTGGAAGCTGCATTGTATAGAGCTATACAGGTAAAAAAAAATGTATGCGTGTACTAGTGTATACAAGTAAGAAGTGAAACTTCTTTATGACCTTTTTTTTGAAAAATGATATACTATGTTCAACTTTAAAGAAATTGGTTTGATAAACTTAAATTAGATAAAGTTTAACAAAAGGCTTTTATTATCATAGACATGAATACAAATAATACAATTATTTCAATTTACCTTATTACTACTAAGATTATTACAGCATTTCATTAATTGTAACACAATTATTACATGCTATCCCTACTCCGCTGGAAAAAGTACTCTTTTTTTTTTTTTTTTTTCGGAATGTGTATTGCTGTTGGCCCTACTGGCCTTGACAGCGGGCGGGGAGGCCGAGTACTGAGACTCAGCCGTGATAAAGGGACAGCCCTCACGGAGGCTCAAAGTACTCTACGAATCAACCATGGTAGGGACAAAAAAGATGGTGGGTAATAGAAAAATGTGATGGTCAATTTTTTCCAACACTGATAAAGAAGTTTCACTTCAAAAATATAATTATGTGTAAACATTTTTTCTTTGGTAATGTCTTAAAAAATAATCATCTTATCATCTTTTAAACTCTTCAATACAAAGTATTTCACAATTCATTATTTTATTTAGAGAATTAACTTCAGCTTAAAATATTTATATTTTATTATTCTAAATTATACATGAAATTGTTGTACCATTGAGTTTAACAATATATGAAATGTCTTATTACAGAAACGGTTAAAAGCTATTAACTCTATGTAAAGAATTTATCTTATCTATTTTAATTTCGGCTTTGCCGGCTTAATTGTACAGCCCTAATTTTTATACTATTTTGTGTTTACATGATAGAGTGTAAAATATAAAGGATACATTTTTTAGGAAGGATATGATATCACAAACCCTGAGTATTATTCAAAAATAACAAAAGAACAACTCAACAATATTTTTAGAGGAGACACCAGTGCAAAAATACCATTAATTGATGAAAGAATATCTGTACTTCATGAAGTAGGAAATATATTATCAACAAACTACAGTAATACCTTTGAAACCTGTGTGAAAAAAGCAGAAAAATCAGCAACTAAATTACTCAAAATAGTCGTTGACAATTTCCCATGCTTTCGTGATGAAGCCCTTTATAAGGGTCAGACAGTGTCTCTGTATAAAAGAGCTCAAATACTGATTTCCGATTTGTGGTATTTCTTTGATGGTACAGGATGGGGAGAGTTAAAAGATATAGATAAATTGACAATGTTCGCTGATTATAGAGTTCCATAAGTTCTTGTTTATTTTGGGGTCTTGAGTTACAGAGATGAACTGATGGATAAATTAAGGAAAGGTAAGTTAAAGTATATAAGAGATATATATATATATATATATAGCACCTTTAGAACGAAAACGACATAACTCAAAAATCAATTTTTTGGCAATCAACAAAATAAGTTTTAAAATATTGACACCTGCACAATCTTTCTTATATAATATTTTCTTGGTTATTTACGTCAGTTATTTACCCTCGAATATGGCTATGTTTTGACTATTGTTACATGGAGAATTTCGTTTTAAGCCATTTTACGACATAAAGAGTTTTGATTTTTTTAATTTTTCATTCTAAACATGCGATATAATATGTCGATATAGTCATTCTATATTTCGCAAATCCTCTAAGAATATTTTACAAATTTTGATGATGTTGTGGCGCAGCAGTAGCGAACCTGCCTTGAGCTCCACAGGTCGCGGGTTCGATTCCCGCTTGGAGCAAATGTTTGTATTGAACATACATCCATGTCTTCTGGTATGGGTGTGTTTTTCGGGTCTTTGAGCATGTTTCCGAACCCCTCATAACCAAAGGATATAACCAATCCTAATGAAGGCCATTGAGTATGTAGTGTTTATTTTTTATTTATAATTTGATAATAGTTGAAAAGTCAACATAATAATAATATAATAATAAACGCTGCACACTCAACGGCCCCCATTAAGATAGTAATATCCTGTGTCGGGGTCCGGAAACATTCACAATGACAAGGACAAATACACCCAGACCGGAAAAATATGCTTGCATGGTCAATACAAACATTATGCTCCGAGCAGGAATCGAGGCCTATAGAGGCCTATATGGGTGACCTGAACAACTCCTGACACTAGGTTGGCCACTAACCACTCCATTAGAAAAAGAAGACGAAAAACTGGAACACAATGTAAAGAACATAATATTATATTACAATTATTATGTCTCCTACATTACAGATGTTCTTCTACCAAGTGGATCAGAAGAGGAAATAGAAATACGAGGCTGCTCAATTCATGCGGTTGAACTTTTGAAACAAAATTTACAAGCCAGGATAGTTGAATCTGGTATAAAGGCTGAAGTTCCGAATTCAAGTCTCATAGACTATTATTTATGGTGCTACAGACGAAAACACGCTAAGGAAATGGAAAAGATTCCATATCATAAGACTTTGGGGATATTTTATTGAATAACCCAATGACTTACTACAAACTAAGGACGGGTTCTTCCATACAGAAAAATGTCTAAATATTCGCTGGTGCTCCTTCGTAAATTCGCACCAACACGTATCGAAGCTAAGTTAATCACGGGCTAAATTTTTTCGATTATTACGCTAACTTCATTCGAATACATTACAAGCTTGTAACTAACTTCGCTCTGTTGCGTTAATCCGAATTTACGGTAAAAGTGAATCTTTCTCTTTGGTCATGTTGTTTTTTATGGAACAGCCTGTCCATATATAAGCAACTTCAAGACTGGTCGGTTTTGTAATGTATTAAGTGATATTTTATAATTGTTAATTAAAAGGTTAAACATAATTATGAATATGTTATCAATAAATAGTGATAAGGAAAAAACAGTTTTTTATTAAAGATTTATATTTCATTATAATTATAATAATTGACATTTCATCACAAGAAACAATTGGTAATTTTTACATTATTCTAAATTCCAGTACAGTCAAGTTTAAAAGTCATTAAATGATTTCTTATGAAATATATATTATATTATTGCACGTCTTAAATAACTAAATATAATAGATTTACTATTACTATGGACAGGCCCATCCATACAATGTCAGACTCACTGGTGCTCCTTTGTAACATCAACATCGACGTAACGAAACGTTAGGTCCCCGTTAGTTATATCCTGTGTCAGAAATATAATGACAAGCACAAACACCCTGACGAGAACACGGTCGTGTATGTTTAATACAAACATGTCCACTGCGAGAGAATCAAACTCGCGACGTGTAGTTTGCGTTTCTGTTGAATTTACAAAGGAGCACCAGCGAGTCATTTTGTTTGTATAGAAGACACTGTCCATAGTATACAGTAAATCTGATTTCAAGTTTTAAAACCAACACACAACCTCAAGAGAAACCTACCCGCTAATATGGAATGTTCTATTTACAACTTTGGCTTTAGCTATAAACAATTACAGAATGGCACTTATTATTTACACCATAACCTAATGAATATGAATTTAACATTTACTGTGACCATAAAATATACTTTAATCTATAATTTATTTTAATTTAATTTCGACCACACCATTATTTAATAACACCGAAAAATTAAAAGGAATATATTAGAATAATATTTCTTTTTCTTTGTGCTAAATGGCACGTATCCGATGACAATAAAAAATATTTTGATGATTTTAAACTGTTTGGTTTTATCCAATACTGTACTCATAAAAGTAATCGTTGAATTTTCGTGTTTTCTTATTTAATTCGAACTACTAACTACATAACTAATTTACAAAATAGTAAATAAGTCGTAGTCAAAAAGATTAAAAGATCGTAATTTAGAATAATGAAAATCAAAATTATTTATTTATATAACTCAATTCTAAGACTTTTTTTAATCTGTTAAAATATTTATAGACAGGTTTTGGGGAAGATTTAATATTACAATACAACTTATTTGTTACTAAATCTTTCTTTTAAACTTTCGAAGAAAGCTAATTTGGTTTTAAGCGTTCCTGGTTCTGGTACGGGACTGCCTGGTCGACTGGATTCTCTTGTTATATCATCTGTGCCCTCTGGTATATCTTTGGACCCGCCGGGAACTTTGAGGGGCGTGGCCATAGACAATTTTAGTTCTTCTCTGAATTCCCTGGAGATACTCCGAGCGGTGAGACTGTGCATGTACGTCAGTTTGCTTGCGGGTTTCGTGTCGTTACTTAAGATGTTCTCTCTGCTTCTCTGCCGCTTTATTATTGGTTGGGGCGGCTGGAAAAAAGTTTTAATTAATTATTGTTTGATAAACTCTTGATATATTGCATTGCCTACCTATATAAAACATTAGCGCATAAGACGAGTGACTTATATTGTAAAATATTTATTTTTTGCGTTTTAGTTTTAAAGTCGGTATTTCTTAAAAATAGTGAAAGTATACATATTCTACCAGCAGTTTTGCTTTATAAACTAAATTACAAAACTGAAAGTAAAAAATGACAGAATTCTGGGGTTGAAGTGGGTTAGAAAGCCAAAGGAAAATCTGAAAATATTGTTAGTTGTTACTTCGGTTTACAAAAAGAAAACGATCAGATTTCAGGTATTCATTTTAATTTTAGATAGCCAGCAGATGGCAAATGTGTCGGGCCGGTGACGAAAAACAGTTTCTTTTTAAATTTTGATAAATAGGAAATTATATACGAATAAGAGATACATTTTGAAATAACATTGAAGCTGAGTACTTCAAAATATTGACAAAGTGATTTTTTCAATGACTCATTTCAGATAAAATTGATATTTTGTTACTGACCTTGATCGGTTCGCTAAGACTCTCCATGCTGACAAACTTTTTAGCTAACTCCTTAACACTGGGCAGATGAGCCAATTCATCCACTTCACTTGTTTCGAGCTCCGTATCCACCTTTAAACTGTCTATTATCACCGCGTCGTCCCTGTCATCACCGCTTTCACTGGCTGCCTCAGTTATTTCTTCAATGTTTTTATCAGGTATATCGATGTTGTCATTTCTGTCAGGCGTTGCGTATCTATTTGATAACTTATCTTCGGGTTTACATTTCACAATCTCACCAGTTTGTACATTATATATTTTAATTGAATCCTCAACGCTGCTAGAGCTTAAAGAATTGTCTACGCTTGCTGGTGATTTCTCACGTTCGTCTTTATCTGTTACCGTGAGCGTTGTTTTATCAGAATTGTAAGCGTATTGTAATATTTCTTCGAATTTTCTGTCAGTGTCCTCATCGGTGTAAGCTGGTTTTGCAGCAAAGAGTGTGTTTACATTAGCGTCTTCGTATTCTATTATTACTTCATTCTTATACTCTGTTGGCATCGTTGTTATTGATACAAGTTCGTTATCTTTACTGCCGAATTTCGTATACTGTTGATTGGTAGCAATTGTATTGATTTGTTGTATTAACAGTCCCTGAAAATTTAATAGATTAGTATCTGAGTTACTATGATTGTGATTTCGTGTAGATAATAGATAAGAATTCAGTATCATAGTTTGATAGACGATTCCTTCAAAGTATCAATTAAAAATAATCAAAAAATTATAAACATCGTATTATAATGTTTGTATTAAAGTTTGTCTATCTAAGTTATCTTAAAGAACACTTGAATCACCAAGTTAGTAAGAATACTGCGACACTGAATTTAATCTTAGATAATTTTTATCGAGTAGTTATAAAAGCCCCAAACTTTAAAAACTCAAACTTGCATTAGATAAATTATTACTTATCCCAAAAGTTTTATCAAACAGAACGTGCATGTGATTTTTTAAAATGGTTTGTTGCATTGTTATTAATATATTAGTTGAAGCGTGAGTGCCGATTCCACAAAAGGATGCTGTGAAAGGGAAAGTTATAGATATGTTAAATATATAGTTAGTTTAATGGCAAGCATAAAGTTGTTAGTCAAAGTTTTTCGTGAAAAACTTACAACACTCACCACTAACTTCTTGGAGGATTACTGTTGTTATAGAACTGAAAACTTTGATAAAAAATACACAAATCTATAAGTGCAGTTCTAGTCGTTATAGGTACTGTTAAAAGTGCAGAGTGCTGTTAGTCTGTCAAACTTATAAAATTAACAAATCATGCCAACTTTTACACTCCATAGGGATTTTAGTATCATTCGATAATATTTTAACAGTTGCGTAAAATATATAATGCTTTCACCATATTCGTCTTAGGGCTATGGTTATGGGGTATGAATGAACTTCTTAAAATAGGTATGTCTCATTCGACCAGATTTGCTATGTAGGTACTGTACATAGTAAACGGAGATTCTTTTTGATGGATCCTTATCTACATTATCAGTGGGTGCTATGGGGGGTGTAATAATCGTAACTTTTCGATCACCACAGATCTCTATGAAAGCCTCTGCTTAACCTTACGCTTCCACCGAATGTAAAATGGAGACCCGGCCGTCGCTTCGCGCGATGGCAAAGATCTTCGCTCCTCAGCGTGCTACTTCGCCTAACATCTGCGTACTTTTCGTAAAGGTTCTCCATTATTTCGGGCGTCTGTGGTATCTTTAGCCTAACTACGTCCTCGCCGGCCGCGTCGGGGCCGACGTCGGGGCCGTCGGAGTCGGGGTCGGGGCTGTCGCGTCTGTCGGTTTCAAAGATGGGGTTGATGGCGAAGTTGGGGCTCGCGCGTCGGGGGCTGAGGACGGCGCGGGCGACGCTGTGGCGCAGCGCGGCGGCCTCGAGGTCGCTCAACGAGCTGCTGGCACTTACGGGCGAGGCGAAATCTCTATCGAAATTCTCTAAGCTGGTCGATTTGTTTATCGAGCCCGACAGCGAGCTCGCTCCGCTGAAGGCTCCCCTCTTGCGCTCGCCGGACGACGATCTGGCCTCTTTGATGTAGTAATCCCGGCCGAATCTACAATGATTTGGGAATATACAAAAAATATTGTTTTACATATTTACATATATATAATTCACCTTATAAATATTTATTAGACATGTTTTATTTTACGAGATACTAACCGTTTGTATTGAGGAAGTTCTTCTGACAGTACATCTTTCAAAACTTTGGGAGAAGGACTCAAAGACCTCCTTTCGTTCGCACCGTCATCTACACTTAGGCTCGAATTTAATTGCCTCTTATTAACTTTGTCTTCAATTAAATGCTGCCTATGATCTCCATTATTCAGTTCTGTAACATCTTCGTTTGATTTAATTTTATCATCTTCTAAATCTTTCTTAGTTGTAATCATATCGAACAACGAAGAGGTACTTTTGGCTGAAAGTCTCTTTTTGATAGCTTCTGGCGAATATGGGTTATTGGGCATTTCGACATAGTTTAGCCACTTTTTGCGTTCTCTATCAGCAATCGAGCCTAAAAACAATAATAATAAATCTAAATGTTCCACAATCCACCTCCTCCGTTAGAATTATAATATATTGCGTGAGAGGAAACATTGAAACTCAGGTACGGCCTACCAGACTGAAATAAATTGCGTGCCATCTGCACGAGCGGTAGCGAGCTCACCGGTGCTTATAAATGGCAATATAATGACAATGGTTTATTACATTTTCGCCACATATGATTTTTCTTTTAAGCTTGTTTCTAGTAAAATATCTTACCTGGTATTAATTCATCTTCTTTTTCATGATTATCATGATTAGGTGTAGAACAACTGAAAAAAAAACGGGAAATAAAAAATTTGTCTGCCACAATTGGGTATTTCATGAAACATGTAGAAATTGGAACATACTGTTGAGGCTCTTCGAAATGTTTCCTGCGTAAACTGTCAGCGTATCTCTGCACTGGCTTTGCTTCAGTTTCTTCATACTCTTTTTCTCGTTCTGGACGACTTAGTGTGTTCGTAGATCCTAAAATTTATAATTGGCACGTATTTATAAGCTATTTGAAAGAAGAAAATCTGCGTTTAGTAATAATTTTATTTAATCTTTTAAATAGTTTCCCATACAACACACACAATATAATATTTTTCTGTCAAATATAATAATTTTTAAGAAATTTTAAAGAATATCAAAATAACATTTTTGTAAGAGTGTCTTGTCCTTCTTTTTTTATAGAACATTAGAAGTACTACTGCTGAATTGTTTTATTTCAATTACGAATTTTTACCGGCGTCGGGATGTGACGACCCCATCGCCCGCTGTTGGGATAACCTCTGTCACAGCAGAGATTTTTCCACCAGTGCAATCAGTCACACTGGTGGTAGGTCTTTTGTTGCAAGAGGCCGGCTAGGTAGGTACCACCGCAGTGTCAAATATTCTGCCGCCAAATAGTAGTGCTTAGGCATTACTGTGTTCTGGTTTGAAGGGCACTGTACACTAGTGTAATTACTGGGCGGACGAGATTTATGAACCAATATCTCGAGGTTGGCAACGCGTGAGTGGCACCTACTAATGGTACTGCAAGCGCTCATAGGCTACGGCAGCCACTTACCATCAGGTGGGCCGTATGCTTGTTTGCCAACTTCTAACAAAAAACGAAGTGAAAGCGTTTCGCTAGAGCCTCAAACCTAGTCCCTTTTTACCGTTGTTTTTCTCCCACTTACTTTCTAGGTAGAGTAAGGGAGAAGGTGTGGTACCTGATTGTAAGCTACGGCAAGAGCTTTTAGGACGGTTTTATGTTACCTTCGTTCTATAAAAATAGTATGGGGATGGCTCTTATTATAACAAAAAAATAGCAACAATGTTTAATTTTTGTCTTTTAACTTACCATTGATACGAGAAGCCATCGTGTCCATCGTATCATCTTTCGTAATGTGATGTTCATAATTATTTGCCTGACCATTTAGTGCTGTTCTGTGTATTTCTTCTTTTAAATTAAACTCTGTTTTAGACAGCGGTCCACTATCTAGATCTAGTACGAGTATCGAATCGTGATTGTTATCATGTGTGTTGTAGATAGTTTTCTCGTTATGGATATATTTTTGTGTGACAACATTTTTATCTATAGAATCCACAACATCTTCATTTTTGATGTCTTCGTTGATTTGTTCAAAATCCTCTGGACCATCAATAATCGTTAAACTATCTGGTTCAAAGTCTAAAACCTCTTCTACTTTAGGTTTTCCTCCTATTAGATGTTTGGAATCAAGTACTTTTTTAATATCACTTTTGTATTCTAGCTCTTCTTCATTATCACTTGCGTTGTCAGAGAGATCTGTTGTATCGTCAGCGTCTCTGTCACCAATGAGAGCTCTATACTGTGTGTTAGAGTTTGGAACTAGCATTGGAACGGGAGCTGATTGTATATTCTTTATCTTCTTCTTCTGGAATAACCAATTCTCCTCCCAAGAACCGTCAACCGCCTGTATATCACTGCCGGATACTTCATCGAAGTCACGGTATTCATTATCTGAAAAATGTATATATTTTTTCTATTAAATAGGGCAAACAGACAATTTAATATTATCTTGTAATTTCTTAATCGCTCAAACACCATATTTGATTAATATTATAATCATGTAATATCGTGCTTAGTCGTAATTTATACCATTTAGTAATTGGAGAAAATCTGTTAAGTTTTTAACGCGCTTACAATTAATTGGTTTGTGATTTTGAATATTTAGTTCGTCTTTAACCCTATCAGATTAGAAGTCATAAATGAAATTAAAATGATTTAATAAAAATGAAGTCGTAATGTTTTAATATTTGATGAACAGTAAATATAAAAATAGTTTATTTACTCAGGCAATATAAATAAAAACTAAGTCTTAACCTATCAAATATCAATACATTGTATTTATTGATTGGCCGTTTGCACGATAGACTAGAGATATCATGTACTTTGCTTTGTAATAACATACATTGTTTTAAGTAATTTGAAGTAATAAGTCACGTTATGTAAAAATTATAAACAGGTTGTCGATTTTTGCATAATTCTGAGTTTTAAATCGTGATACCACCTATTATAGATAATTACTATAGTATATAACTAGCTACTAATGAAACTATGTATAGATTACCTGGTGCGTGCACTATGTCTCCTCCAAATTCGGGGAAAGGAACTCGTCGCGGTACCTCGACTGCTTCGTCTGTAGCTTCACCTTCTTCCCAGTCAGACGCATCATCTTCTTCACGAAGCTAGAATGACCAATCATTAATAATGATCAATTATCAGTAATAAATAATTCAATATTGCGTATAAAGTGACACATTTACATTTTAAAATATATAACGTGTGTTGCATAAAGTAGTATCAATATAATTTAAAGGATAAACTATTTTCAGTTCGATCTTAAAACCTTTCACAGGATATAGAATGAAGTAAGAGTACTATTGCGTTTTGTGACTCTTGATTCTTCATGCCCCTACATCGCTTGGTTCCGCAATAAGCAAGTGATATCATTGACTTTGTCCTAGCTATTATCAGGCTGGCCTACACGCTTTTGTGCCATTATGAAATTTAAAAATCAAAGCAAGGAATTGAATAGCATATTTCAAATGACTCGTTTAAATCATAGCATTTCACAAGGTAAATTCTAAGGAGTTTCATCTGATTGAGGCGCCAAATTCAGCTTGTCAAGTTCTTGCTTGTGTTGGCTACGCGCATGTGATACTTCAAGTATTGCAAGTGTTCATAGGTTGGTCCATCCCCGATGACGTCCTTGGTCGTCGTTCGGCCTCACAGGAAGTACCGTAAGGACAGAATTAAATTTGAGCTCCCGCGAGGGCTGTCTCTTTTTCATGGCTGGGTCTCAGTACTCGCCTCCCCCGCGGTGACGCTGTCAAGGCCAGTAGGGCCAACAGCAATACGCATTCAAAAAAAATTATAGGTTGCGGTGACTGCTTCAAAAACATATTACAAATGAAATAAAAATATTACAGGTGGAGAGATGTCCCTCGTAGCTCTTGAGTTGAGGGAGCGTGGTGATGACCTATCGGAGGGCGAAGGGCTCGCGCTGGCGGAGTGAATGCCGCTACTCCGGCCTCCAGATCCGCTTTCAGTCTGATAACGTTCGATGACCTAAAGAATTAAATAAAAATATCTTTATAAATATATACAATTGAAGTGTCTGTTTGTAATGACAAAATTACAGCTTTTTATTGAATGTATATATATGTAAGTAATGGCACTTACAACAAATAACTATTTTTTTTGTCTGTCTATCTGTTTGTTGTGGCCCATCACCGAAACGTTTGGACTGACTGGCAGATAGCTGGTATCATCAGGAGTAACATAGGCAAGAGGATCCGTGCAAAAAAAACTTAAGTCTATTTGATATAAATCATGTAAATGTGTTAAAAATAAATTTAAGATGCTACTGAAATAATAATAATCATGCGCTTTAATATCCTTATCACGCCGTTAAATATAATTTACCACATACTGATTATATATTTAAGTTATTTGAAATTTTTAATGTAAATAGTGACTGATAAGGACTAATTAAATGCGGTTACTGTTTCCAAATTACTTTTGAGTATATAGATAGGCAAGTAGGCGGTTAAAATCGGTTGTAGTTCTTATTTATATAGTGCAGTTATATTTAATTTCAGATCAATAAAGGCATGGATGTATCTATGGTGCTGGTTTCAACACTAGCAGTCTAAATGATGAATAAAATTGAAATACGAGATTATTTACAATATAACATGCTCATTTATCATTTAATATTTTGACGATGTTGTGGCGCAGTGGTAACGAGCCTACTTTAAGCGTCACAGGTCGTGGGTTCGATACCCGCTCGGAGCAGATATTTGTATTACTTTTTTTTACCATGTTAGACATGTTTTCTTGGCTGGGTGTGTTTGTTCTTTTCATTGTACATGTTCGGACCCCGATATAGGATATAACTAAATGCTAGCTGCATTTCCAAACTAAATTAAATTTTTTTAAGTTAGATTAGATATATTAATAGTTATTACTAAATACTTACAATAGTGTGGTAATATATAATATTAAATAAAATTAGAAAAAATAATAAATATTTTCCGGAAAACATTTTGTTCCATTCAGTTCGTACCATATACAGATTACACATAATATCGAGCAATAGAAAACTTAAGAAAACAATACCTCATCGGTCGTATCTGGAAAGTACACAATGATGAAACTGTGTAACATCTTAATAAAAACTGACAATCAGATTATGAAGCTAATTAGGCCGACTACTGCTTTTAATTGCGATATCGAACAAAGATTCTCACGGGAGAGATCGTTCGCTACTGTGATGTTAGAATGCGTTGGATGACGTAGGGCTGTCGATGTGTTAATCTTTAAAATATTGGTGGAATATTGTATTTGGGTAGCATTTTTAATTATTTAGGCTAATACCTATAATATTATGTCTCTTGTCGCAAACTTAAAAAACATTTATATAAACCTTACATATTTCCATACATACTTTCATACCCTATTCCCTATTGTAATTTTACAGCCTTGAAGGTAAAATTTTTGCAAACTGTCATATTTATTTATATGGAATCAGCAGTCTAAAAATAAGTTTCGAGCTTCTAGCTCTAAAAATGTCCATACTTCCATACAACTTTTCATCCCCCCTTTCAATCCCTTACAACCCTTTTTTATAGCCTATATCCTTTCTCACGCTGTAAACAATCTGTGTACCAAATTTAATTTAAATCAGACAGACAGAGTTACTTTCGTATTTATGATGTTAATTAAGTAAGTATAGTAAGGATTGTGTTAATCCGGGTAATAAACTACCTCTATACCAAATTTCATCCGAATCTGTTTAAGCGTTTGTGTGATTGAGTAACATACCTCCAAAGATCTAAACATCTAAAAATCCAAACTTTCATATTTTAAATATTAGTTTTTTTTTTGAGAAATAATTTCATAAACTTTTCAAAAGTAAATGAGTTTTTTTTTTAATTATTTCACTCAAAATAGTCATCCATAACTATAAATAACAACACAAAATAAACGAAACATAAACATAAAAATAGAGAAATAGTAATAAAATCGTCTCGTAGATATCTGTGACAAGAATCACTCACCCAACTAACAACATACAACATTAACACTCCAAGAATCGAATAGAACCACAACATTGCTAAGAATCACAAGTCACTAACACATAGAAAATAGTAAGAAATAATAAAGCCCGCATCCGCGATTGGCATAATTACTCACGCTAATTATGAAAATGAAATAAAACTCACCATTTCTTTGTAACGACGGTCACTTGGTGTATATCTGCGGTTTCAGCTTCGCCTTATCGTGATAAGAGTTTATCTAAGTATAGTGATAGTGCATATCGAGTCGTCCGTTCTAAATGCTAAGTCTGAATATTTATTTTTGAAGTAATCCGGATCTTTATTTCGCATATCAAATGTTGAGATTTGATTTTCGCATTTAATAGCAATGATAATGATCGATAACGAATTGTTTTTACTTGTAATATTTACAAATATTCAAATTTTATGTAGACATAATTGTTGTAGATAAAATTAAGGGAAAATTTATTCAATATTTATTTTTGACGGCCCTTAATTAAAGGGTGCGTAGTTCGTATTATCGCAGAATTTCTAAGGATTCCTCGCTAAGGTTATATTTACATCATTTAAATATAACTGAATTGTATCTTGACATCAAATATATATAATATTAAATATTTTTACAATATTCTTTTTTATTTCCGACTTCAAAATGAAGGCGAATGATATTTCCAGAAGGCTTACCATTAACTTTTATTAACAATTCTATTTCGATCAAAATCAATTCTGACAGTAAATCAAATCAGATTTTATAAGAGCATGACGTATAAATATATATATCATGGTACGAAATAGCGATGTAACACAGTTTAGGTCGTCATTTGAATCACAAGAAGAGCTAATGGTAAGGCCCTAGGTATACTTTCATGATAGTTCCATATATATATTATCATGATCTTCGTAGATACAGAACGAAATTACGCAAACTGGGTTAGTTACCAACGACCACTACCTCATTAAATATTTTTATAATTTATATATACAGAGTATCAAAAATATAGCCGCATAATTCGTTATAAATACAATTTCTTTTATCTATAAATACATAATTATTGATAACAAATATGTAATTAATTGTTATCTACTCGAATTCAATACTACAGAGGCTTATAATTAGTTGCTAATTGGCTAATTGCTATTGAATAATTGGACTATTAGTGGCAAGAGTACGCAAGCCCTACAGTTGGATGCAGTGAGTGCAGTTAATTAGTCCTCTTATTTTGAGGACTTCCCTACTTTATATCCAGTGAAATTAGTCAAGAATCTTACGTAAATGGGCCAATCATTGGGTCATTTAAAAACACCGAAAAAAGCAAATAACTTTATGTACAATTCCATCCCTGATAGGGTCATAAAGAGGTTGAAAGTTTCTATGAAAGGTCTGTCATTTTTGAAACTAGAATCATGAAACTTTTCCATTCCGTAAACATTTAAATATTAGGACACACGTGTTTCAACATTTTACTAAAATTTAATAAATAATAATAAATAAACGCTACACATTCAACGGCTCCCATTAGGATAGTGATATCCTGTGTCGGGGATCCGGAAACATTCACAATGACAAGGACAAATACACCCAGACCGGAAAATATGCTTGCATGGTCAATACAAACATATTATGCTCCGAGCGGGAATCGAACCCGTGACCTGTGGCGTTTAAGGCAGGTTCACTACCGCTGCGCCACAACGTCGTCACATTTTCACCCCTTTCGGGTTTTCAAATTTCACCTGTAACGGGTTGAAATGGGGGTTGACAGTTTGTATTAGAATCGTTATTCACGTGGTAGAAGCCGCTAGTTTCACAGGGAAATATATAATGCATGAAGTGCTACGTTTTTTAAACGCTACACACTCAACGGCCCCCATTAGGACAGTTATATCCTGTGTCGGAGGCCGGAAACACACACAATGACAAGAACAAACACACCCAGACCGGAAAACATCTGCTCCGAGTGCCTGTATGGTCAATTCAAACATCTGCTCCGAGCGGGAAACGAACCCGCGACCTATAGCGCTTAAGACAGGTTCGCTGCCGCTGCGCTACAACGTTGCGCTACAACAACCGACAACATAATAATCATAATCGTAATATTAATATAATTACAAGTTTCATAATTTCATAATAATATCGATTTATTTCATTTAGAAACGCAGGATACAAATAGTTGAAGTAATATTGCAATAAATGTAATTTATGCTTTATATAAATTACTGTTACTGTAATTATTTAACACAAGAAACAATACATTATTTTTCCAATATCAGGTGGATGGAAACGGGTTTTCCCTCCAATTTGTTTTAAAAAACCGATTTGCAAGGTTTATTTCACAATGGCTTGCGTGCCACAAATGTATTCTACGCCATTAATTTCTGACAAGCGGTCGTCATAAGACTTATTTTACCTCATTATATTGTTTTTCTTTACTATGAACTATCAAGGCCAAGCCTTGGGATGCGTCAATACGAGACTTCTATAGATACTCAAGAAAAATATAGACTTTTATTTTATGTTACAATTTGGTAAGCAAGTATACGGCCCTGATGGTAAACGGTTGCCATAGCCTATGAGCGCACGCAACACCATTAGTAGGTGCCACTCACGCGTTGCCAACCTCGAGATGTTGGTTCTTGAAAATCTTTTGCCCAGTCATTTTACGAGCGTACAGTGCCTTCATACCGGAGCACTACTTTTTTGCGGTAGAATATTTGACACTACCTAACCGGCCTCTTGCATCAAAAGACCTAACACTGGTTTGACTGATTGCGCTGGTGGAATAATCTCTGCTGTGGGTTATCCCAAAAGTGGGAGATGGGGTCGTCAAGTCTCGACGCCGGACTAATGATTTTATAGTAAGCCATGCCGCTGGGAGCACATGTTTGTATTAGCCATACAGGCATGTGTTCTGGTCTGGCTGTTTGTCCTTATTCATGTGTATGTCTTCAGACCCCCGACACAGGATGTTATATCTAAATTGAGGCCGTTAAGTGTGTAGCCTTTATTTTTTTTTTTTTTCTGTATCACAGATAAATAAATAAATTAAAAAAAAAAATTACAGCCCTTTGTAGTCTAAATAGTGATGTGCAATTTATTTATAATCTCTAACAAAGGCACTGTGATAACATAAGCATGGACAGATGCCAATTAATACATTATCGGTTAGTATGGTTCAATTATACTTCGATAATAAACCAAATTACCGTGTAACTTTAAATACGCAGAAATGATTCCATTGTTCTTTATTGTTCAATAAAAATAAATGAAATTCAATAAATTTGAAAGTCGCTTTATTAAGTTTGACTGAAGTTATTAGGTCCTTGAGTAACTTATTTTAGTTCGTTCGCTTATTGATTATTATTAATTAATAAAATAATTTATTAATATATAATTTATTTAACAATGAGTAAATAAATTATTAATAGGCGGCTGAATATAACAGTTATACAACCACTTCTTAATAAAAAAATCATTGAATCAACTCCGACTTTGTTATCACATAATATTATAATATGATGTAGTATTGCTGTATGTGTGTGTGATTGTGTGTGAGTGTGAGCGAAAGTAAGTGCTATTTTGACGGATGGATTTGAGGGGTTATTCTTTTGGAAACATTATGTAAATAGATATTTCGAACATGAAAGGAGCATACGACAACCCTAATTTCTACCTTCTTCAATTTAATCAAAGAAACCCTAAAAGTTTTAGGGTAAAATGTCTTATGTTACTTATAACGCCATTCTTGGAAGCGACAAAGACGGTTAGCACATTTTAGTTCAATAAGGGTTTATTCTTGGAAACGCGCGAATATAAACGAAAATATTTTCTCCATGAAGGCGATTTGCCACAAATGGGCTGGCTTTGGAAGTAATATCCTCTCGCAGAAAATCCGCGTAAAGTAACAGTATCAGTAGTGTTTTGTGTCGCGCGATGACTGAGGGCTTGCGCCTCTGTTTCCTTGTTTTTGTCCCTTCTTATCCTTTCCCTCTCATCCCTTGGGTTGACAACGCGCATGTGATACTTCAAATATCGCAAACGTTCACAGGTTGCGGTGGCTGCTTACCATCAGGCGGACCGTATGATTGTTTGCCAACCGTCATGACATAAAAAATATATTATCTGATGTCACTTGTACATTTCGTAGTAGATATCTGAATAAGTTATTTACCTTATTTAAAATAGCAGTCGCTAAAAGATCTTCGTACGTTGATGACTCTGTTGGGGTGTGTGGTTCAGCGGCGTACCGCGCCAACGCAGGTAGCGCTGCAGCTTCTTCGACAACCCGAGCCACTAGGCGTTTCAACTGCGCGTGAGCACCACTTGCGCCTGTGTGGTTGTGTGCGCTCGATCCCAAGCGCGGTTGGGGTAGATCTGTCAAAAACACACGTATTAAATAAATAGATTTTACTAGGCTAATTAAGTGTTTTAAACATCATTTATTTACCATTGATGAATGACTGTACGATTTGCTTTTTTTCAAGGCACAACTCCTGTGCCTGGGTACGACAATAGCCCAAGGGGGTCAGGATCGAACCCGCGACTCTCGCGTTAACGGAGTGAATTCGGCCCGTTGAGCTATTGATTGATTGAATGAATGAGTGACGAATTTAGTTAACTTATTGTTAGTAAAACAATCCTTTAAAAAATGTTGCAAAAATGACTGCATTCTAAAAATATTTAATCAACGAAAAAATGTATCTCATTAAGTCATAATTTTAGACTATTTATCATAATTATGGTTTTTATTATTTACTTCATTCATATATTGTCCATATAACATTTAGCCAGTGAGTAATAATGATCAATAATACTAACAAAAAGGTATTGTGATGTTAATGTGCCAAACAATGACATTCCAAATGTGTGAGCAAGAATTTCGTGCGCAAGCTTAAATAAACTGTAAAAATTTTAAAAGGTATTTTTTTCAAAAAATTAAAAATATAAAAGGGAATAAAGAAGATAATCATAGTTTCTTAAGCGATAACACTAATGATACCTGTCAATGGTATGAAATAGCGAAATTTCTGAAAACGCTGCGAATTTAATAGAAAATTGAAATAGAAAATGGTTGTCCAGATTTTAATAGTTTGTTCGTTTGCAACATTTGTGAATCATCCACAAGATGTCTGAAAGCTTATCGTGATAAAACCGCCTTTACTAAGATTCATTCCATATCAAAAAAATTTAATTAACTTAAGACGTCTTCCTACTTAATACGTCTGCATTTATATTCGTTTTTATTTCTTACACTAAAAGTACATTTTTTATTACTGGCGGACTGGACTGTACAAACCCAAAGAAGTAATTATTGCAATTATTCATAAAGCGTTGTAGTATCGTATAATTTATGAACGCTATTGTCATCTCGCTATATACTAATTACCAACCCTGAACTAATGATCTCAATTTGTTTTGCCGTCATTATGTATATTTTTATTCTTGAGAAGATGAAGTATGAAATTATATACTAAGTAAAATATCTACCTACTTGCAAAGTAGAGAAAAAGAGTGGCGCGTCCATACTATCCTTTTCTCAAAGCAATTCAGGCCATTTTTGACCCTCTATAACTTCGTTGTGGATAAAACTAAAAGCCTGAATGCCAAGCAGACTTTGTATAAATACGGTATATTTCAAATTTCATTCAATTTGAATCATGTGTTTAAGAATTATAACAAGTGAACATTCTTAATTTTGTCACTCACTGACTGACAGCTTCAAATTTAGAATACAATTAGTTCTTACTATATTAATCAAAGAAAAGTTTAAATATTTAGTAATTTGGGACCAGTTTTCTAGATACACCAATTGCATCAGCGTTAGTACTTAGTATTTTAGAGTATTGCAGTGTCGTTTGGCGGCCACACTATTCTACACATATGCTTAGAATTGAGCGAGTACAAAAGCGCTTTCTTTGGAATATCACTTTTGCTGGCGGAAGGGCTAAAAGTCTGCGAAGTTATATTGATAGATTAAATTTTTTCAAAATGGATTTCTTGGATATTCGCAGAACCAAACTTGACCTTATATTTTTATTCAAGATTTTTAACAATAAAATTGATTGCTCTTCTCGTTTAAGTAGCTTCAAAAGGGTCCCAATAAGATATCCAAGAAAGCCTTTAAACTCCCTCTTGGCTTTTCCTCGCCGTTTAACAGTGACAGGTGCTAGCTCACCAATTTCGAGAATAAGTCGACTTTATAATAAGCTCAATGTACCAGATATATATGGCGATTCTTTGGCAAAATTTCGGAAATCAGTTAATATAGCTTTAAGTGAAGTTTAGTTTCAATTTATAATATTATATAGTTCTTCTATTAATAGGTTAATGCTTCTGTTTTAAAATTACTAATTCTGTTTATTTTACTTTTATTTGCTACGTATTATTGATACTTTTTGTCAAAGCACTGTAATAATGTATATTCTACTAGTATTTAAAAAACATGAGTTTTGATATAATTACTGTAACTTAACTTTTACGTTTTTACTGTTATTTTTATTTGCATGCGGTGTTTACCTTTAAGTAACTTATCATTTTAGTCTAAGTACTTTGTAAACTTTAATTGTTTTATTGTTGTTGTAAATGATATAGTTGTTGGTAAACCAATAAATCAAAAAAAAAAATCAGTAGCTTTGTAATCCCATATAATTATGTACATGAGATCTCACCATATTTTGTAGTAAAAGAACTGCGTTGCGAGACTTGTTTTTTACATTTTATCGTTTTGATGGAATATTTTTAGATTTCTTGGTTCTCAGCGTGAACTTTTTTTTGGAATTATTTAGATACAGAATTTAAAGAACTGTAAAAATTGGAAGGTTTTTATTCCATTGTTTATTGAGCCGTGGAATTGGGAACATAATAAACCTAAAGTTTATTTTAACAAATATAAATAAAATACTCGAAATCACTTTAATATAAGCAGATTAAGAAGAAATTTATTAAATCACATCGGTAAATTGTATTACGATAAATGCTTGCTAAATATATTTAAATGCTAAAGAGAAATTTGCTCTTTCGTGCATTTATCTAAAGCTTTTAACTGTTACGTTACTACACAAACGTTATTTAACAGTTTTAATGTTGTTTTTATTTTTAAACAATACGTCTTGACAATACATATTACTACATAAAATTCATAAGTAATTAATTAATTTTGTATTTACAAAAAATACATCATCATATCCACTTGAAATTATGGCAAGAATGCTAGTAGCATTTCCCCTTTGAATTGCAATCACGATGCTTTGGTTGAAAAATAAAACAGCCATGTCACCTTCTTCATCCTAGCATTATTCCCGGTATTTTATGTACCCAGGGTCTGCTTATTACTCTTATCCGGATTTGACAGGTTACTAGTTTTTACACGGAGCGATTGCCATCTGACCTCCGCAACCCTAAGGGCGAACCAGTAACTCATTGGATAAGAGCAATTTATTATCAAGAGTTAACGATTATTATCAGATGATATTGATGATAACCGGGACCGACAGCTTAACGTGCTCTCCGAGGCACGGTGGGGAGACCCACACGGACAACGCCCAGACCGGGACAGAAATTTTTAACAAACATCTGCCCGAGCGGGAATCGAACCCGCAACCGTCGAGACTAAAGGCAGACTCGCTACCCACAACTCCACAACGGTGTCAAAACAGCCATGTCACCTATCAAACAGATATGTGTATTGTATGATTTTTTTTAAATGGTTATATCATGGATTCATTTAAAGTTGTAAAATGTATTTGAAATTGCTCCAATATCCATAACGGAAGAAGGTTTTCTGAACATGGAATCAATATCTTTTTCCACAGGTATCAATTTTAGCACCTTTTACTTTATTACATAATATATAAATCGATTTTTGTATGATCATTATATTTTGAAATGATTTATCAACTCTTTTAAAGCATACTATTAAGAATGAGCTTGACAAAAGTAAAAAAAAATAATGAATCAGAATAACTTATGGTAATGGCAGATCTTGAATCTAGCCTAAACGCCAAAGATCGCGGGTTCGATTCTCAATCGGGGCAGATGTTTATATTGACCATGTCCTTTTTTTTTATGTTAGAAGTTGGCAAACAAGCATACGGCCCACCTGATGGTAAGTGGCTGCTGCAGCCTATGAGCGCTTGCAGCACCATTAGAAGGTGCCACTCACGCGTTGCCAACGAGAGATATTGGTTCTTAAATCTCGTCTGCCCAGTAATTTCACTAGCGTACAGTGCACTTCAAACCGGAACACAGTAGTGCCTAAGCACTACTATTTGGCGGCAGAATATTGGACACTGCGGTGGTACCTACCTAGCCGGCCTCTTGCAACAAAAGACCTACCACCAGTGTGACTGATTGCACTGGTGGAATAATCTCTGTTGTGACAGAGGTTACTTCTATGCTTTTCCGGACCTCCGACACAGGATATCACAATCCTAATGGGGGCAGTTGAGTGTGTAGCGTTTAAAGTTTAATGGCTGATCTTGAGTCTATATTTGATATAAATATATCCTGAGATTCGTTTGATGATCAAGAAACATCTTGTTTTTCGTACGTGTTCTCATGTTTATTCATAAGAAGTTTTTATCACAATTAATTGTAAATTACTGCAAATATACGTTGGCTCATCTTGAATATTTTCAAATTCGGGTAATTAGGGTTTTTTGTGTTGGTATTAAATTTTTTGTATATACTTAGTTTCCTGAGATAATAAGATTGCTGAGAACTTACATTCTGTATTGTTATTTTTGCTTTGTAATTTAAAACTATAAAGTATTACGTAACTGATTTATAATTGAGTCGTTGGATTTGTTATAAGACTGTTACGAAAATATACTTCGATTTTGTGCTCAATAATTTCTCTCGCTGTAGGTTCCAGGTTTAATAGATTACTAATTTTACAATCCCTATGCACGTTCAGGAGTCTACCATAAACTTTTCGTAGTAATTCTATTTTGATTCATTTCAATTCAGGTAGTGGTACCATGATGTATACAATTATATATGTCATAGTACGAAATAACGTTCCAGCTCTGTTAAGGTCTTCACTCGAATCGCAATAAAGAAAGCCTCAATAGCTCAACGGTAGAAGGGCCGGCTTCGCCCGTTAACGCGAGAGTCGAGGGTTCGATCCCGACCCCCTTGGGCTAGTGTCGTACCCACTCCTAGCGCAAGCTTCAAGCTTATTTGGAGGGGCAATAGGAATATTAGTAATGCCTTGAAAAAGCATTGCTAATATTGTTTAAAAAAAAAAAAAAAAAAGAGTTCATGGTAGGCCCCAATAGTATTAAAAAAAGATTATTGTATTTTTACGCTAGGACTACAGCAGAAAGTAGTTTATTATGAATGTGGCGGCTCGATCAAGAAAATACTACCGTATATCAAAATATCGGGGTAAAACTGCAATTTCATTCACTCTTACATTTTGTTTGTCAGACGCCCGAATTTCTTTTTCCTCGTCCTTCATTGTCCTCATAACAATTGGTTCAGCAATATGCTTATAATACTATAATTGCTAAAAGCTTGTTGGCGTATGACGAAGTATATAACCTATTTAATACGTTGGATTAGAAAGACAATATTTAAAAAGGATGTCATTCTAACGGAGCGTCACATTAATGGTTACTTCAATATTTCACCATACAGAAAATTATTTTCGTACCGCTTCTAAAAGGACGAATCGTTGAAATCCGACGTAGTAATTACAGTGGTGTGCAATTTATTGTGTTATCTAGTAAAGAGAATAAAAGCATTGTTGATTACAATAAGTTGTTCGTAATATATTAACCTACTTGGATGAAATTCATAAAGGCTCCAGGCTATCCTTAGCTTAGTTTGATTCAAAAAGAATACTGATAAAACCACAGGCGTGGTTTAAGGCTTGAAACATTGGCTTCGTCGCCTGACAAAGAAGAATACAACTGTCTTATACAAAAGCTACTCTTCAAATTACGGTTTAAAACCAAAAAATTAGCAATCTTGCTTATTGCTCATTGTGACCACTTTGTTGCATTTATTATATAACGTAATTATTACCGACTCGTTAAAGACATAATGCAATATAATTACACAGAAATTTTCTCATAAGATTTTTATAGCGCTTTTTTCAACATTTTTTTTCTGGTGTTACCGGTTTTTGTAACAATGTTGATGTCTAGTAGTGTCACCGTTCTGGCGTTGTGGGTAGCGTGTCTGCCTCAAGTCTCGACGGTTACGGGTTCGATTCCCGCTCGGGCAGAGGTTTGTTAAAATTTCTGTCTCGGTCTGGGCGTTTGTCCGTGGGTCTCCCCACCGTGCCTCGGAGAGCACGTTAAGCTGTCGGTCCCGATTGTTATCACATAACATCTGATAATAATCGTTAACTCTTGATAAGTAAATTGCTCTTATCCAATGACTTGCTGGTTCGCCCTTAGTGTTGCGGAGGTCAGATGGCAATCGCTCCGTGTAAAAACTAGTAACCTGTCAAATCCGGATAAGAGTAATAAGCAGACCCTGTGTAAAATAAAATACCGGGAATAATGCTAGGATGAAGAAGAAGATGTCTAGTATATAATAGGGAAGTTAAGATAAAAGAAAAATATACAATAAAATGACTCATTAACGATGATGATCCAATATAGTGTACGGGGTGGGTATTTGGCTGAAGGTACGGAAACATAGGCCGTAGGAGAGGCGACATCTGGCCAATTATATTTATGACACCTTTGATTGTTTAATTTATCTAGAGAATATAGTCCGAGCTGTACTTAGAATTATTATAGTATTCGATATAATGATGATGTTAAACATCCTAAAAGTTTCCAATTTAACTGAAAATCGAAGTATAATTTTCATGATTTTTATGTATGCAATTGGAATCTTCAAGAGCAGATGAGATGAGATGTTGCGGTCGGGCAGGGTGAGGGTGGCTAACGCGGTTGCCTTCCGAACTGTATTAGCCGCTTTCTCGTTTGGACTTTACTGCCACTTACCATCAGGTAGAGTCATCTGCTCTACTTTTCGAGTAAAAAAATTATGACTTTTAAAGAGTCAAAAGTACGCATATGATGATGATGGTATCGTAAATTTCAATAGGCTACTACATTGTTTATTTATCACTGCATGGAGTTCCTACGCTTGTTAGGTACTCGTATAGACAGAAAATATAATTTAAAATAATTCCATTTAATACGAATAACATTTTTAGTATTTTATAGCCATTTCAAATAATTACACTCAATTATAAAATGATCAACAAATGTAGTATATGTAGTTGTCCACCTTGAATATTACAACCTAGATAGTGGTAACGTGTATGGTCAATTTATTATTGAAAAACAATTTTATTTCGGTCATTATACCAGAATTCATAATATTAAATATTTTCAAATAAAAAATAAGTCAGATTGACAATGAACTTTTTGTATGATTTTATGTGTGCGTACTTAGTTTATTTTAAAAAGTAACGGATGCAATACAGTTTTGCCTGAGGCAGAAATGCCGAGTAAAGTGTATCGTGAGACCTTTAAGACAACATTTATTTTCCTTCGCCCGACGCAACAGTACTCTGTGTAAGGGTAGTGCTTATTTCAGCTAGGAAAAGCATGCCTCTACTAATGCGAGAAACTGTAAATAACAAAAAATAGTTTGCCCTTTAATCTTTACAAGCATTTTTCTTTACCACAAACTAACTGTTAACACTCGTCATTTAGCCTTCTTCTTCCTCCTAGCATTATACCCGGTAATATAATATACGAGCATTTACACAGGGTCTGCTTATTACTCTTGTCCGGATTTGACCTTCGTAACCCTAAGGGTGTAACATATGTCAATGCAAATCGACCATTTTTAATTAATATCCCGAAAAGTAAAATACATAAATATATTTTTCTCTACAAATAATGTACCTACCTGTCGTGTAAAATGGCTACACTAATATTACCTTGAAACTAATTCCCAACAGAAATAAAATCCTACTTTGTTTTGTAAACTGATAAAAAAAAATCATTGTTCATGAATTGGGTTATGTGGTACCGTACAAACATTACACAGATCCAATGTCTTATTACTATTTACTGTTCTATGGTTGCTCGTTGAATATAAAGTTTATTTAAAATTGAAACGTAATACATAAGGTAAATACAACGGTTCTAAGAAAATGCGGTCAAAAACGTGACCAAAATACCCATAAATATTAAACCTAATATACACATACCATGACATCAAAGTCCGTATTTGTCCTGGTTAGGCTGTGTGTGTTGTGGGTAGTGAGTGTGCCTTTAGCCTCGCGGTTTTGATTCCCCGCTTGGGCAGATGTTTGATATTACAAATATCTGTTTCGGTCTGGGCGTTTGTCCATATGGATCTCCCCACCGTGCCTTGGAGAGCACGTTAACCTGTCGGTCCCGGTTGTTATCACATAACATCTGATAATAATCGTTAACACTTGAAGTAAATTCCTTTTATCCAATGAGTTACTGGTTCGCCCTTGGGTTGCGGAGGTCAGATGGCAATTGCTCCGTGTAAAAACTAGTAACCCGTCAAATCCGGATAAGAGTAATAAGCAGACCCAGGGTAAATAAAATACCTGGAATAATGCTAATTTTTTTTTTATGTTACAAGTTGACAAACAAGAATACGGCCCACCTGATGGTATGTGGTTGCCGTAGCCTATGAGCGCTTGCAGCACCATTAGTAGGTGCCACTTACGCGTTACCAACCTCGAGATATTAGCTCTAAAATCTCCTATGCCCAGTAATTTCACTAGCGTGCAGTGCCCTTTAAACCGGAACACAGTAATGCCTAAACACAACTATTTGGCGGCAGAATATTTGACACTGCGGTGGTACCTACCTAGCCGGCCTCTTGCAACAAAAGACCTACCACCAGTGTGACCGATTGCACTGGTGGAATAATCTCTGCTGTGACAGAGGTTAGCCAACAACGGGCGATGGGATCGTCACATCCCGACGCCGGGACGAAAAACAGGAAGAAGATAATGATTATCAATTCTTACCCAATATTTCCTCAAGCCAGTAGCAGGACACGTAGAGGAATATCGCAACCCCCAGCCAGAACCCGAGGAGTAGAACAGCCAGATACTCCAGCATGGTAACTATTTCATCACTCGAATTGAACACACATCACGGGCGTGCGTACATTGTCATAACTTTGCCATTTTTAAGTACGACTTTTATGTTTTTTTTTATTGCATGCCTTTTTCGTTTTGTAGTGACGTTTTTAACTCGTTCGTAAATACAAATGTAATGAGTAATTACTTTTGTCTTGACTTAAACCTTAAATAATATTTATATTTGAATTCAAATATTTTTTGAAATCGTTACAGGATATAGATTATCTGAGTCTACATTATATTTTTCATAGGAATTTAAAACGTTAGAGTCATCACTATTTTAATTTATACATAATTTTTCATTTTAAGGTTCCGTGCCCAAAAGGTAAAACGGGACCCCCTATTACTAAGGTCCTTCTGTCTGTCCGTCTGTCATCAGGCTGTATTTCATGAACCGTGATAGACAGTTGAAATTTTGAAAGATGATGTATTTTTGTTGTCGATATAACAAAAAAACTAAAAAAACAGAACAAAATAAATATTTAAGGGGGCTCCCAACAACAAACGTAATTTTTTTGTTCTGCTAGATATTAATAACCGTTGATTTGTCTTAAGATTAGGGTTCCTCATATTAGGCATTGGGTTACGATTTGAAGAAAAATGGAAAAAGACTTAAGTGGAGGTTCAATTCGTGGAGTTGCTTTCGCAAACAGCCATGAATTGAAGCTAATTCCTGGATTATTAGATAATATATATTATTAGCTTCAATTTTTAGACCGGTAAATGATACTTTTAATTAAAAGAATCTAGGTGACATCATACAAAGTAATCTCATTATAATTTTCACTTCCATTCACCCAATTCAAGTCCATGTAGACGAAGTCCCGAGAGAGTTACCGGCGTCGGGATGTGACGACCCCATCGCCCGCTGTTGGGATAACCTCTGTCACAGCAGATTATTCCACCAGTGCAATCAGTCACACTGGTGGTAGGTCTTTTGTTGCAAGAGGCCGGCTAGGTAGGTACCACCGCAGTGTCAAATATTCTGCCGCCAAATAGTAGTGCTTAGGCACTACTGTGTTCCGGTTTGAAGTGCACTGTACGCTAGTGAAATTACTGGGCAGACGAGATTTAAGAACCAATATCTCTCGTTGGCAACGCGTGAGTGGCACCTTCTAATGGAGCTGCAAGCGCTCATAGGCTACGGCAACCACTTACCATCAGGTGGGCCGTATGCTTGTTTGGCAACTTATAAAATTAAAAAAATATATATATACTTGTAAGTTCTACAACTATTAAAAACTTGGATTTATCTCCAGCTAGAGGTCACAGTGTATTACGTAATGACGTCATTAAAATAAATGTTTATTCTTCACACGCGAACATCGCACTGCAGTGTTTATTTGTAATTACATCTAAATTATGTACTATTAGTTATTTGACTTTCTGAAATTAAATTCAATAACAGTTTAGTTAAATAAATAAATAAACGCTACACATTCAACGGCCCTCATTAGGGTACTTATATCTTGTCTCGGGGGTCCGGACACATACAAAAGGACAAGAACAACCACACACACCAAGACGAAACACATGCCTGCATGGTCAATACATACAAATGCTCCGAGCGGGAATCGCAACCGCGCCGCGACCTGTGACGCTTAAGGTAGGTTCGCTACCGCTGCGCCACAACGTTGACAACGTAAAGTAAAAGACACTAAATATTGTTTATAAAAGTAGTAGCCGTAAGTTTTTGAAGGTCGATTTGGGGTTAATGACTCTACTCCACCGGATGGTAAGTGGAAGTAGAGTCCATACGCGAAGGCGGGTAATACCGTTGCTGAAGGCAAACTGCACTAGCCACTTGTACCCTGGTATTTACACTCGGTGCGTATTTTTGTATCGATCTTACAAACATTTATTTCGGTCTGGGTGGTTGGTCTCCCCACCGGGCCTTGGAGAGCACGTTAAGTTGTCGGCTGTTATCATATAACATCTAATCATAATTGTTGACTCTTGATAGATAATTTGCTGTTATCTAATGAGTAACCGGTTTGCTAAACAGATGATATCAGTAACTCTGTGTAAAAACTCGTAACCTGTCAAATACGGATAACAGTAATAAACAGACCCTAAGTAAATACCGGGAATAATGCTATGAAGAAGAAGATTGATATAGAATTACAAAGAAAAAAAAAGAAGTACAGAGAAGCTAAATTGCTTGTCAGGCCTTTTATTGCAAGAGGCTGGTTAGGCATGTTCCTTTGCAGTGTCAGTTACTCTACCGTAAAGTAGCATACTGTGTTTCAGTTTGAAGGAGACTGTAGCTAGTGAACTCACAGGACAAAAGAGATTTAAAACCCAATATCTCGAGGCTAGCAACGAGCGAGTGACATCTACATGTATGGTGTTGTAAGCGTTCATAGGCTACAACAACGCGTGAGTGGCACCTACTAATGGTGCTGCAAGCGCTCATAGGCTCCAGCAGCCACTTACCGTCAGGTGGGCCGTATGCTTGTTTGCCAACTTCTAACATAAAAAAAAAAACGTTTACCATGTGGGTCGTATGCTTGCTTACCAATTTAGCCACTAAAAAAATTTCAACATTTAATTATCGCTATTTTAGGACTTGTACTACTTGGGTGTCGATGTACTTAGACGGCCATTACGTTAAATATTGATGACCTGGTTCAACAGTCGCCTTCGGAAGGTCGGGCTGCGAGTGCATACAAATATACCTATTACTACACATTAGTACTACAAATGCGTTCCAGTTTCCGTCGTTTCGTCGAAATATATGTTTAACATCGTATTCCGAAGGATCTGGAAACGTTTCGAACGTATGTACCTTATGGCTAAATTCGTACTGGTTTTACTTTTTTCTAGTTTAATTATTTCGTGTTCTGTTTTAGAAATCAACTTGTATGTAGGTATACAGTTAATCGTGCAAATTTTGTTTATCTAGTTAACTGTGTCTCGTAGTTTTTTTTGCACAGTTTCGTCATAAAATATTTAATGTTTTTATTGTCCATATAAACGTAACAAAAAAGTCTTTATTTAATTTCTAAAAAAAACGACGTTCTGTTTTCAAAATGACATTTTATTTTTTCTGTGTATACAGAAAATTAGTAGTGATCTAGTTGAATACGTAAATAAAAAGTTTCTTAGACAATAACTATTGAATGACATGCGAATTTATAGTGAAATTATTTCGGTGGTAACCGTAGTGAAAAATAAAAGACATTGAGCCTAATCCGAGGGTCACATGAGTTGATTACGTGATTTAAAAAAAAACATTAGTTAGAAGATAAGAAAGTCTTAATGCTTATGCCTAAAAATCTCACTGTTTTTTAAAAAGTTTTCTTTTGTTTATCGTCTACAATGATATATAAAATGACAAATGACATTCGTTTCCGCGGGACGCCGACAGAATGCGCACTTTCGCGCTGCCGTCATAACTGACTATGTACTTTCATCTCAATACCGACATTCTTTAATGTGAAGATATAATAATAAAATATTTCTGTTTAATGATAGATCTTTTAATATAAATGCCTGTCTTAAGTTTTCCTATACGATCATAACTCATAAATGGACACGCAGCCAGTCACACCGGAAAATTTCTGCATGGTCAATATAAACATTTTCCGTTAGCGCTTAGGGCAGTAGGTGTACTCCGAACATCAAATATTGAAGTTCAGAAGATAATTTTATTCCGGATTTTTTGGCTCCTTAGCATTGACTTGGTATAAACTAGGGGCCGGCCCTTCTATTTATAAATGGGCAAAGATTCGTTGGTGCTTCTATGTAAATTCGCACTAACTCATCGAAATGAAGTTAGTCACACGCTAACTTCATTCGAATATATTGCAAGCTTGTGAGGTTGTGACTAACTTCATTTCGTTGTGAGGCAGTAAGGCAAGAGATTTAATACAGTCATATCTCTGTAACAGATTTCAGAAAGTGGGTATAGGTGGTGTGAAAAGTAAAGGATCCCTGGTTAAAATCGGTGTACCACAAGGTTCCATATTAGGCCCGTTTCTATTTTTAGTATATGTCAATGATCTGCCCTATATGGTTAAAAACACCTCAAACATAGTAATGTTTGCTGATGACACTTCGCTAATTTTTAAAATAAAAAGACAATTAAATAATATGGACGAAGTCAACATTGCTCTGTCTCGGGTGTTGAATTGGTCTACAACTAATAATTTGCTGTTAAACTCCAATAAAACCAAATGTATAAAATTCTCTCTTCCCAACGTACGGCAGGTTGACAATGAAATTCTTCTAGGACACGAAAAATTAGAATTTGTTCAGGAATCCAAGTTTCTCGGGCTATGTATTGACTCTAAGCTTCAGTGGGGTAGTCATATCCAAGAA
Organism: Hestina assimilis; assembly: GCA_023373885.1. Classification (NCBI taxonomy): domain Eukaryota; kingdom Metazoa; phylum Arthropoda; class Insecta; order Lepidoptera; family Nymphalidae; genus Hestina; species Hestina assimilis. The sequence continues at coordinate 2,437,102 of CM041740.1, read as the reverse complement.
CTTTTTAAAAAACTGAGTTCTGTTGCGTATGCTGTTCGGAAAATAAGACAGTTAACTGATGTATCCACTGCTAGGGTTGTTTACTTTAGCTACTTTCATAGTCTCATGTCATATGGTATTTTTCTTTGGGGTCGAGCAGCCGACATAAAGACTATATTTATATTGCAAAAACGAGCAGTTCGCGCTATCTATAACCTAGGTCCCCGGGTATCATTAAAAGAAACTTTTAAAGAAAGTAATATAATGACAGTCGCGAGCCAGTATATTTACGAAAATATAATGTATGTTCGTAAAAATTTAGAAAATTTTAAAATAAATTATGAAAGGCATCAAAAAAATTTAAGAAATTAAGATAATTTGGAAAACCCAACATACTGGTTAAAAAAAGTTAGTACGTCATTTTTGGGTAATTGTACCCTTTATTATAATAAAATGCCACCAGAAGTTCGAGGTTTATCGGAGGGACGGTTTAAACGTTTTATTAAAAAACACTTTGCAGTAAAGGTTATTACAACTTAAATGAATATGTATCTGACAAGGACGCTTGGACGTCTCCACTAAATTCAATGACATAACAAAAATTTATCAATGCTAGTAATTATTGATATGATTGACATTTTATGATATATAATTAATTAATTTATTCATTTGACTAGTTTACTTTATTATTTAAGCGTTATATAGGCAATTTTTTTCTAAAATTTAATGTTACTATTTAATCTTTTAATTTTCAATAAGTGTTATGACGTTCAATAAGTGTACATTTATGTATTTACATTGAATAAAATATTTGAATTTGAATTTGAATTTGTGTTAGTGCGATTTTGGGTAGGAGCACCAGCGAATATTTTGACATTTTTTCTGGCAATATTATAGAAGTCTATGCTCCTAAGGGATTGTTAGTAGCCAATAAATGGAAGTCCTCAAATATTACTTACAGTATTGGATATACAGAACTAAGTCTGAGCGGTTTTTAGATTGTATGTGTTTTAATTTTTTATCTTCTTCTTCCTAACATTACTCTAGGTACTTAATCTGGGTCTGCTTATATTCTTAACCAGATGGTGACAGGTCGCCTCGTAGTTTTTATTAGTTTTTATACTGCCATCAGACCTCACCAACCGCAAGTGCGAACCAGTAATTCATTGGATAAGAGCAAATTATCAATCTATCAATAACGTAACTTTTATTATAAACATATATGTATATGAGAACATGTACATAAAATACATAAAAACTCCGAGACTAAGTGAAGTGGACAGCGAATTCCACAATCATTAGTAGTATTACTCGATAAGGATCGAAACGGACAGACTGACGCATCAAAAATGGGATTTCCTATAAACAAGGTTAAGTATCTTTATAGGGAATGCTCAGTCAAGTGACTTTACTTTCGCTAATAGAAGTTCAACGAACGTACTACGTCCTTGTATTACGTAAATATAGTTATTGCAGCTTATGAAAAAAACCCTAATAGGGTGGTGGTCTGGTTATAAAAGTCGACCAACCAACCGAAATTACACCTAGATCTGTTACATAAAAAAAATTGATACAGCAAGAAATTAACGTTTTATAAGAGCGTATAAGCTCGTTTTTCAAAGCACCTTTTGTCATACATGCAACTTGTACAAGAGTTGACGCGCTTATAAGCTCGTATTAGTACGAGGGTTGATGCGCTTATAAGGTCGTATGAATGTAACGAAATATGGCTATGTTTTTTATTTTGAGGATTTTTTTATGTTACTAAATTGGCAAGCAAGCATACGTCCCACTTGATGTTAAGCGGTTGCCGTACCCATACATTTGCTCACGCGCTGCCAACCTCGATATATTGGTTCTTAAATATCCTTTGCCCAATAATTTGGACGAAATGGGACGGTTCGTTTTAGGTATGAGTTAAGATTAAGTTCTTTACTCATGCGTCTCCCCATGTTTATTTTCGAGATAAAGTCTCATTGTGAATTTGTGATTGTTGTTAATCATTACTTTATAAAACACAAATTTTCTACGCGAAAAAAGATTTATTTTCTTTATAAGGAATGTTTGTACGTTCAAATCTAATTTATTTTCTAAAAAATATATTATTTATGATCTGCTAGAAATATTTGAACATTAATTTTATAAATTGCTGTCGATATATCGGTATCCTTTAGAGAACCTATTATTCAAATATAAATAAATATTCATAAACACTTCAGATTGAATCCGTTATAAATATAAATAATAGTCTATACAAAATAAAAAACATTTAAAGGATAGTTCTAAGTAATAATTCATTTCCACGCTTCACCTTATATGGTTGTACGAATTTCTCCAATTCGATTGTATTAAATTAATCTATAGCAATTTTAATTTGATAAAGGCTTTGATGATGATTGAGATGACGTTAAGATGAGCTCATGGTTGTTAAAAGATTAAAATGTTTTTACGAAATTTTTTTTTTTTACATCACAAAGTTGGCGGTGAGGTTCTTTTTTTCCAGAATGTGTATTGCTGTTGGCCCTACTGGCCTTGACAGCGTCACCGAGCGGGAGGTCGAGTACAGAGACTCAGCCGTGAAAAAGGGGCAGCCCTCACGGGGGCGGCAATAGTAGGTAAAGTGAAGTCGGTTTCAGACCATTTTTAGACGAGCGTATAATAAGTTCGTTTTTTGAAGCGCGTATGCGAGCGTTAACGCGTTTTAGGCTTGCATTTTTTAATAATATGCTCCTGACATTCACCAATATCGATTCGAGCGTACACGCCGAGATAAGCCTCAGCTTTTGTAAGCGCGAAATGAAGCGCGTGAAATGACGTGAAATGACCGTATTCGCTCCAAAAAATGCTGGTCTGAAACCGCTCTTATTACCTATGCCACCAATGAACTCTGTAATAACTGGATTATATGTTAACTGCAGGCCAAAACGCACACTTCGCGCGGTTAGAGGGTGCAAAGTTTTGACATACAAACTACGACATAGTTTTACTATGTTCTTATTTCCGAGAAACATGTTAAGAATTTTTTGTTTTTAAATTAACGCGTTTAAATCAAAATGGTTGAGATTGTTTATCATTCACAAAAATAAAGCCTATAATTATAAATAACTCGTAATAAAATATGTCTATAATTCTTTAGGCGTGGATCGGCATAAATTTTTTGTTGTATTGTTCAATGTTTTTCCGCTGCTAAATCATGTTCTATGAGAAGATGATTACATCATAAAAATATTACCATAACATACAATTCAATTTTTTATAACTAATACACGTTTTTTATTTTATGTACTATATTCTCATTTATACGTATGAATGTATGAGAAAACTTGGGAAACATACACTTTATACATACATATATCTTTCGAGAGGCTCTTCCATACAGACAAAATGTGAGACTTGCTGACGTGATTAATCACACGCTGACTTCATTGGGTTATGTTACAAGCTTGTGACTAACTTCGAAACTAAATTAAACAAAGTAACCATCCAAATCCATTTGAAGCCTCAATAGCTCAAACGCAGAAGGGCCGACTCCGTTCCGATAACCCGAGAGTCGCAGGTTCGAATCAGACCCTTGGGCTATTGTCGTACCCACTCCTAGCGCAAGCTTTGATCTTATTCGGAGGCGCAATAGAAATATTAGTAATGCCTTGTAAAAGCATTGCTAATATTCTAAAAAAAATCGATAAAGGTTCATAGCAGACTAACATATCATCACTACATCACTACATAGTATAAAACAAAGTCGGTTTCTCTGTCCCTGTGTATGCTTAAATCTTTAAAACTACGCAACGGATTTTGATGTGGTTTTTTTAATAGATAGAGTGATTGAAGAGGAAGGTTTATATGTATAATAACATCCATTAAATAGTGGAGAAAAAAATAAAATAATAATTTTTGAGGTTTCTAATGATGTCGTAAATAAATACATATAACGCGTGCGGGCCACGGGCAGTAATGAATAAACAAAACTACTGGATCGATTTTAATAATTTTTTCAGTGAATGAATATATATAATAGTATATATTTTATACCCGTGCGAAGCCGGAGCGGGCCGCTTGTGGTATATAAAACCTTCTCGTGTTAAGTTGTCGGTTTAATGAATAAATTTGCAAGTTACATAAATAAATCACGATCATTAATTTTAAATTCGTAAATAATCATCCTCGGAGATGAGAGAGAAAATTCTCGTCAATCGGGAAGTCATTTAATGATTAATATTAATATGTCTTCAGTCGCCACTGTTATAAATCGTAATAAATTGATTTATTATAACATTAATTTCATAATCAGAGACGATTCGTTTTTAGTGATTAATATTTAGTGTTCAGTAAACGATTATCTATTTAAAACTCAATCAGTTTTTTTTCTAATTGTATTTTGCTGTTGGTCCTATTGGCCTTGACAGCGTCATCGGGTGGAGGTAGCCGAGAGTTGAGAGCTGGCCGTTATGAAAAGAGACAGCCCTTGCGGGGCTCCAACTGGTTTCCGCGTCCTTAGGGCGCCTCCTGTGAGGCCACACTACTTTTAAATACGTCACCGGGAATGGAGACGCAGTTTGAGGATATTCTAATCGATGGATACTGTACGACTGTCGGGTGAACGGTATGATTGTGTCGTGAGCCGTTAAACAAGGGATCAAGCCGCCAGAAAAAACGGTTTTGTATGCCTGTCTTTGCTGTGTATGGGGTATTGTCAGGGTCTTTCAACACCCTCATAATGGTATTTTAACTGAACAACTCTAGGTTGGTTTAGTAACACAAAAATCCTGTGTTTAATAAAGCTATAAATAAACCTTCTTCTTCTTCCCAGTTTTACCCAGGGTCTGCTTATACTCTTATCCTGAAATCACTACGTGAAATTATCTATCAAGAGTAAACGATTATTGTCAGATGCTAGAATAACACCTGGTACCGATAGCTTAAGGTGCTCTCCGAGGCACGATGGGGAGACCCACAAGATAAACGCCCGGACCAAAACAGATATTTATAACAACAACTGTTCTTGTGGTAATCGAACCTGCGACCGTCGAGGCTCAATCGTCGAGGTCGTCAATATACTAGTCTATAAATAAACCTTATATATAGAATTAAAAACAAGAATTTAAACAGTTTCAAAAAATCTCATGACTCGGGCAAAATCGCAATGAGAATCTACTCCAAAATAATGACGTAACTAAGTTGAATGATGTTTTTCTTTTTTGTATGTATGTTTCCACTTGAACGTGTGATCGAACACGTGACATAATCCATTATGTGTGTTAATGATGACATTATTGAAAACAACTTATCAGTCTATAAGAAATAAATAAACATATAGATAGTTTTATTAGTAATGCTCTAGTAACTGTTTATGAGACTTGGATGCGTCTGCGACTATCTTCGTGTAGATTTGAGGCGTGGTGAAATAAACCGAGTATTGAAATCGGATGGACCCTACGATTTCCTTACTTATCCAATAATTAACTGCGGACTTGCTACTTGTACCGAATTCCTCCGAAACGACTCGACCGATTTTTATGAAATTTTGTATGTATATCGGGTAGGTCTGAGAATCGGTCAACATTTATTTTTCATATCCCTATATGTTAAAGGTGGTCCTCCACCCAAAATTTTTGTTTGGTCAATTATTATGTGGCATACTAATAGAATCAGAACCTTAAATTTTCACCCTCAGAGAGGCTCTGAGGTCTCTTGGAGATTCCCATAATCATGAGCTATGCACTATGCTGCACACGTGGCTGGCAAAGCTCGGTTCCCACCACGACTGCCGTCTTCCTCTCACTTAATACGCATAGGTTCCAAACCCTGCACAGCCACGGCACTAGGGCGGACCTTATTTATATAGCCCTGGGTGTTGGTGCTAGAAAGAAGAAGTGCTACAACATCAAATATATTTATTTCCTCTGTCTAGTTACTTGTATAACATTAAGTGCATCTTGATGAATGATTTAATAATACGGAAATTGTACTAAATATATACAGTTAGTGCACTTTCAAATGAGACGCGAACAATGGCACTTTTCCCCACAAAGTATTACACAAGTGACACGTCTGAGATGGTTTGTAACATGACGCTAGTTTTGAGTGTTACTTAAACTTACGTCATAAGATATCAATATGGTTAATCACTACATAATATTATAAAACAAAGTCTCCCCGCCCTTTCTGTGTGTTCGCAAAACACTCAAAAACTAATGAATGGATTTTTATGCCGCTTTCACCAATAGACAGAGTGATTCATGATGAAGATTATATGTAAAAATCTGAAATGGATAAAATTATTGGCCACTTTGGGAATGTTATTGGGAGTTGCTGTTAAAAACAAATCAAGTTAGGAGAACACGGTTAAAAGGATATAATAGTAGCCAATTTTTTAAATTTGTGAAGCAAAAAAGTGTGTGAAGCTCACCCTATATTGGTTGCCTTAACGCTTAGAAAAGCGTGCATAAGACGTGCGTACGCAAATTTTCTAACGAAGCATCAAATTTTCAAGGTTAAGGGGTTTGTTTCCATATCAAAGACTTATACTTCAAAATTATCGATATTTCATTTCGTAAGTTACAAGTTAGTGCATTTAAAGACTAGTCTTGAAATAGAATTTAAATTTATTTCAGTTAACATCGCACGGACAATGTGGCGTCATATTAGAATTTACTATAAATTAAAATGACTCAAAGGAAGTCATAGTTAGCAGGTAATATGATATTAATCTTATAAATTATTTCAATCTTAATAATATATTAATTGCATCATGTTAACTGGCAAAAACAGAATAAGGATAATAAAAACCAGTCGATGCTCTCAACAGAACAGAGTCCAAAGTAAAAGGTAATTTTTTACCGCACTACATGTACGTATATACATACAAATATTTATATTTTTGCGCCACGAAGCATAAAGCTAATAAGATAATTATTACATTAAGTAGGAAGTATCTATTTCTTTGTAACCACATAATTATTAGTGCAACAAGAAGTATATAAACGATTATATTTAATGGAAACACACTAAATTTCCCAGTTCTCCCATACATGTGGAGGGTACGACATGTGAAATCTCTCCAACATCACTCCAACCTCCATACGGAGGATCCTCTGACCAGGCGGGTGATATTACCTAAATAAAGGATTTAACAATTCTTTCCTTAAGAAAATGACGGATTCAGTTTGCATAAGTTGTAATTGAATATAATTCTTTGTATCAATTTAAAATTATTTGTAACTCAAAACGCTTACGTATAATAATTATACTCATTTCGGAAAAAATAATGGTGAGCAGAGAACATGTATCTTCTTTGGTCCTAATAATAATAACTGTTATTATTTCCATTAATAAAAAATCTGGTATAAAATATACCAGATTTTTTATTAATATGTCCTTATGTGTGTATAGTAGTGTAGTATGTTTGTATGTGTGTATGTCTTCATAAAATCTTCAATACAAAATATACCATAAAAATGCAAAGCGGAAGAATTGCTGTTTAATTTTTCGCCACATCACCAGTGAAGCACCAATAATTTGGAGGAAAAACAGAACTTGAATCGTTAAAAATAAGAAAATCGCTACGTATAGATACGTATCTAAATAATGAAAATCTTTAAAATTAAAATTATTTTTACTATTTTCATGACTTTTTTATTTCAATTTTTTGAATGGAACGCAATGGTTCATTATGAAAAGCATTGTTATGAAAAACCCCAAGGCAAAAGCTTGTAGTGTAGATATACTGAATAAGTGTTATAATCTATTAAAACAGTCAAGGTTGCATGAAATCAGTTAGGCTTTGTCAATAGAGTGAACAATGATAAGGACATGCGTCGGGCGCGCCGCAGGGTGAGTTGTTTGATATGCTGTGTTTGTGTGCTGTGTCTTGTGTTTGCAAGGGAGATTACCATAATTACAAATACAACAGATTGGTCTAAAATGTATTTTAAAAGAGCTAGACCAACTAGCTAATTTTAGAAGTTTATAAATTTGTAATCTTTTGCATAATGAGAATCCAGACATTAAAAAGAAACAGTACTTAAGTTGAAATTTGAAGCCTTAACGTTAATTGGAAAAACTACACACTCATTTAATTACAAAGCAGCTGAAATAAAGTAGTATAGAATAGAAAAATTGGCAAATTTAAAAATTTGTGTTTATGGGACGATTCTTCCAAAGTCCATTGTTCCTCTATATGTTTTTAAGGTAGTCATGTATTACGGTCTGGGTGTGTTTGTCCTTGTCTCTGCGTGTATTTCCGGACCTCCGACACATGATGATAATATCCGAATGGGGGCCGTTGAGCTTATAGCGTTTATGTATTGATTGATTAATAATTTCTGACTCTTGAGCCTCGTATTAGGAGTAGCATTTGGTACTTAATCCATTGCGGCAGGAGAAATTTCGGTTGATATTTGTGTTCGTATTAAGTAAAATGAAGGTTAAAAGGTTTTATTTCCAAGTGGATTTCAAAAGGTTTTCTTCGAGTACGTGATAATTGTCTTGTCGTGAAGGGTGCAATGACCTCACGTTGAGATACAATTTTACTCAAGGAGTTTCGAAATAACTTTAAGTTATAAAATATAGTACTCATTAATAAAATGGAATATTGATTTCATTGAGGTATTGGGTATGTGTCGTCGTTGGTCTATTTGGGCTACTCCCTAACGTCGATTTTAATGTAGCTTTCATTGATAAGAAGAGAACGTTTAGAGAATAATCTAAGTATTTTCGTGTTAGTTACCTGTGTCTTGCAATTTTTTACTTCACTTAATAACAAACTATCACTTTTCGTGATATCCGTGACTCCTAAAAAAATGTGGCGAATAGAAGTAAAAAGCTTCACATTGTAATCATTCGTACAATAATGTAAAAACAAAAAAAATATATAATTTATACTTTTGTTATAGGTCACCACTTGAATAACAAAATTTGTATTGCGATGATTGGTTGAAAATAAACTATAATTATATTTTAATTTTATTATTGGTCGTATTTTTTCCTTCTAAAAATTTATGTTGTTTTCGATTCGATTGAAAAAAAAAATTATTTATCTTCGGAAAATTTATATTATGATTTTTTTTTCCACTCGCAAATTGAATTGTTGCTCTGGGGTCTGCTTATTACTCTTATCCAGATTTGGCAGGTTACTAGTTTTTACACAGAGCGATTGCCATCTGACCCCCACAACCTTAAGGGCGAACCAGTAACTCATTGGATAAGAACAAATTCCCTATCAAGAGTTAACAATTATCAGATGGTACGGTAAAAACCGGGACTGACAGCTTAACGTGCTCTCCTAGGCACGGTGGGGAGACCTACAAAGACTAACGCACCAACAACAGACCAAAACACCCTGCTCAAAGCAGGCTCGCTACCAGCACGCCACAACGGTTGTCAAACAATGGTAAAATTATATACCATAAAATCAAGTTATACAACGTTAAATGTATATGACGTCATTTTGCGCGGCGATGACGTCTGTGAAATAGATAAGGATATTAAACTTCGTACATAAAAACTGTTAGACTTAAGGAAATTAGTACTTGTATTATATGTATTGATACGGGATTTTTTTAAAAATCTGACTTTAAAAATAGATTACTGGTGGCAAAATCTACAAAAACTGGTGGTAGGCCTATTATTGCGCGAGTCCGGCTAGGTACCACCGCAGTGTTGGATATTCTGCCGCCAAGCAGTAGTGTCTTTGATATTACTGTGTTTCCAAGAACCAACCTCTCGAGGTTGGCAACGTTTGAGTGACACCTACAAATAGTGTTTCAAGCGTTCATAGAATACGGCAACCGCTTACCATCAGGTGGGCCGTATGCTTGCTTGCCAACTTAGTAAAATAAAAAAGATTTTTAAAGAATAGCTAGACCGAAATTCATTAAATTTGGTTCAGCGTCTTGGATGTGAAAGCGACAATTGTTTGTCGTTTTCAAACAAATAAACTAAAGTTCGCATAATTTATAATATTGGTTAGGATTAGTAGCCATTTTTAAATGAAATAGTTTTACATAATTTTATAGCATATTTTAGGATTTGAAATGCAAATATAATAGACTATTATATAAAAAAACCAATGAAGGCTAGAGTTATTAATAATTCTAGAAACTCAACGAGGACATTTATAATGAATAAAATATAAGCGAAAAAAAGAATAATTTAAACAGACAAGATGGCATAGTAATAAAAGAAGAATAATAAATGGACGCAAATAAGCAATACCATGTCAACCCACACGAATGTCATTTCGAGAAAAACGCGTTTGAAGATTTTGAACAACTTGCTTTATATGATTTTTTTATATGTATTGGTCAAGTTTTTGGCAGATTTATGTAAGTTATTTTACTTATTTTCACAAAAAATAAGTATAAAAATTGCATATTTCGTATATAATATAACCCAAAACGTTTAACATAATACATAAATTGCATGATTAAAAAAGGGCTTTTTAGAAGTTTTAAAGCTTAAAACCCTACAAATATTAAAGAAAAATGTTCTTCAGCCATTTACCAACACTTCTGCATATATAACTCAGTTTTTTCAATTTTGTGGGTTGACAGTGTATTGCTTATTTACGTCCAAATGATATATTTTAATTTGTTTTTATTTATAAAATAATTATTAAATTCCAGGGCAAAATAATTACGTAGACACTACAATGAAGAAACCCAAATCTCTATTTAAGAGGTTCCGCAGCCAAATAGCAAAATAACGGAACCCTTATAATCCTCTCCGTCCGTCACATTCATATTACTCAGAGATTATTGGCTATATCTATACAGGATTTAGAAAATAGGTGTATTTTATGAACCGATACACAGTTCTGCTGTGAAATGAAAGTTAAAATAAAAATAAAAGTCGTACATGTCACTGAGGATTGAAAAAAAGTTTAAGGTATTTAAAAATAATTAGGGGGTTTAATTTAATGTCTAAGTCAGTACTTATTGTGACCCACATTTATTTGCCTTTAGGAGCTAAACTCTCTCACTTTTCAACTATGGGATTTAAAATTCTCGAAAAAAATGAACTTGAAAAACACTTTTTACGAAAATTTTGAAGAAGACGAGTTTAGAAATATTAAAAATATTTTTTTCTATAACTTTTTTCATATTATTTTCAACAATTACTATGAAGTTACCAACATAGTTTTTATTTAATATTTAAAATCGGGAAGATTTTTCCTAATCAAACTGTGGAACTCTTCAGTATCCAGTGTGCGTGGTCCGCCTCGCACTAGGCCGGTATTTGCTTTTTAATGTATGTATACAATATCATACCGGAAACCAATTAAATAGATTATAATGAATTAAACAAGCTTATATAATATATATGATTTGTTAATACATATACAAAATTATATAACTTTTATAGAAACTCACAACATAAACTTCTAATTTTTCTATTTAAAAATCAGTGTTAATATATTAGTTAAAATTTTACTTCGTTTTTTTTTTGATAACAATATAATTAAGTCAATATTAAGGTGGGATATATAATTAAACCTTCATATAATTTTTTATAATGAATTTTTCCTATTTTTCGTTATCTTTACGAATAGAAAAAAGAGTTTAAGAAATAATTTTTTTATTATTAATAAAAATGTTAAAAGAGGGTTAAATGTTTGTTTTGAAGTTCGTCATTCTATAAGCTTTTTTTTAGGCAATTAGAGATAAAAAGCACGTTTTTTTTAATTCTACCCGGGGCGTAAGGTGGTGAAAAAGTTTTTATGAATTTTTGAATTCGAAAATTTGCAACATTTGTCTTAAATAAAAACATCTCTCTCTACCTACAATACCTAAGGGTACAATACAATAAAATAACTAAATAATATCACACAAGCGAAGCCGCAGTACAACTTTATCCACTGAGTTTGTTTTCGCAATACATAATATAAATGTAATTTTAGAAATAAGATTAAATGTAAATATATTTCTTAAATTAAATGTCAAACCAATAAATATTAAAGTCGGTACCAAGTAGTGTGTACTTGAGGAATGATTAGGGTTATCGTAGAGTTTGTTTACATGTTGAGATAACGCGTCTTGTCTCTAAGGTGAGTTCATATTTCGTTAATGTCTTTAATAAATAATTAACGTGATGATTAAAAAAGATTTGGTGAATTTTTGATGAACATAACTCTCCATTTCACGGTGAAATTGGATGATACCATTTCCTTAGAATAATTAACTAGCTGTGCTCACGGCTTCGCTCACGTGGTCTACATAGTTTACTAAAGCGCCGCGGGTTGCGGGTTCGAATCCCGCTCGGAGCAGATGTTTGCATTGACCATACAGGCATTGGTACCCGGTCTGGGTGTATTTCCTAGTAATTGTGTGTTTTTCTTGATCCCCGCAACAGGATATTACTATCCTAATGGGGGCCGTTGAGTGTAGAATAGGGTAAGAAATCTGCTATTCAATGCAAAAATATTTTTTCAAATTTCAGAGTTTCAGAGATCAGCGCGTTGAACCAAACAAACAAACTCTCCAGCTTTATAATAAGGTTTATCAATATTGGGTAAACCATTTTGGAAACAAATAGACATTTTAAATTTTATTTTCATGCTTAAATATAATTATATGTATCTCAAATATATGATGATTATTTTGGCTTTAATGTATTTTGAGACATGATCGATAATTTATTTAAAATTAAAAGCAGCACAGACGACATATTTATTAATAAATTTTCGTTTGGCATTTCCTTGTTTCAGTTTTAAATTTTATTATTAACAACTCCAACACAACGCATTTACTGATATAATCTTTTTTTATTTTTTTTTTAAAAGAATATTAGCAATTCTTTTTCAAGGCATTACTAATATTCCTATTGCCCCTCCAAATAAGCTCGAAGCTTGCGCTAGGATTGGGTACGACAATAGCCCAAGGGGTCAGGATCGAACCCTCGACTCTCGCGTTAACGGAGCGAAGTCGGCCCTCTTACTGTTGAGCTATTGAGGCTTCATATCTTTAAAACCATAGTGATGACTCTATCGTAAAAATTAAACGTGTAAACGTTATTAGGTAAGCCATAAAACCGTCAACCTTGACAGAACCGCCTTATCGTACAGCTGCTTAAATATAATGTAAACTCATATACCGTACACTCGTGGAAATAGCCACTTACACTTTAAATCACATCACAACATTCGCGATAACGATTAATTGTTAAAAAAATTCACAAACTTTATTTCCGATTATGATATTTAACAGAACTTTTACCGCCTTTTTTTGATTTTGCGACGCGAGAAATATATCGCGATGGCGCGAATCCGGAGCGCGTCGAGTTACGCGCGTCGCGTGCGAACTTTGTTAAGTCAATGCGTGTTCTACCAGAGCCGTCTTACGGTCCCACCGTACTCTCTTAAGTAATAAATAAGTGATCAACAGATCGAATTTTACGCTCTAAGATGCATAGTCATTAATGCATTTATAAAAACGATAGCAAACTGGGGACCATTATGGAAGAGTTACCGTAGCCTACGTTTCCTCAGTAACTCCAGAAGCATCACCTTTTGACATCACATGAGATGAGGTAATGGGAAGGAAAAAATTAAATAAATGTAATAGTACGAACACTACAGGTATGTATGTATTTAGATATCCCATAAGAGGGTATATTTTACTCCTTAATTTATTCCTTTTTGTAAAAAACGGCTTCGGCTACTACTGCTCTATCAATCATAATATTAAACCTAAATGAAAGTTCATTTCAAATTTCTTTCATAAGTTTATGTCATGACGGTCAAACATACGATCCACCTGATGGTAAACAGTTACCGCAACTCATGAACGTTTGTGATACTTAAGGTACTTATCACATGCGCGTTGCATCCCAAGCGATAGGTTCGAAGGGAGGAGAAGGGAAAAAAAAATAGATACAGAGTGGTTTGGAGATTGGACCTCCAATGTTCCCGAACATCGCACGAAACGAAACAGTAGTCTGTTATTTTCCGCGGAGTTTCTGTGAGAATATCAGCTGGCCCGGGTCGATCTAGTCCATTTTTGCTGGAAAAAGCATGGCTAAATACAACAACCTGAGACTTTCTGTGAGAGGGTAGTATTTTACAAACCCTACTAAAATGTGCTTTTTTATAAAGAATATTAGCAATGCTCTCTCAAGGCATTACTAATATTCCTATTGCCCCTCCAAATTTTGAGGCTGCTGTAATAGTGATTATGACTACGAATTCAAAAATAAAAGAAAATAAATTCTCTTTCCAAATAAATATGTCATAAATTGTAATATTATATTTTGTTTTTATATTTTTATCTTCTAAACGATCTTGATCAGTCTATATAGTCTGTATCTGATTACATTGTTTGAAATTATTACGTAATAATTTAAATTATCGGTGTATCAAAATTCAATCTGAGATCACTTGTTACATCACTAGTACTATTTCAATTTGTACATCGTTTCTAAGGTATCCGTATCATAGATTTGCTATACACTATGGACAGAGTCCATAAACTCAGCATCAAAGCAACGCAATGAAGTAAGCCACAAGCTAAATGCATTTTGTTAACTATATTCGGTTACTAGCCGAGCAAGAGCGCTCCGCTCGCGTGGTGTAATAAATTTTCTTTATGGCACGGGACCCTATTTTTTTTTAAATAAAGCTTATAGCATCAGCTATCTGCCAGTCTCATTAAAATTGTTCTAGCCGTTTCAGAGATTAGCCGGAACAAACAGAAAGACAGACAAAAATTATAAAATATGTATTTTTATGTAAGTAACGCATATATTTTTATATGCATTTAAAAAAGCGTATAAGGCACTGTCATTTATTTTTTATTTATTTATTTTATGAATTCAGATAACAACGATCCATGTAGTTACTAAAACACAATATTATTGTAATGCTTACATATTCCCTCTACCTCCATCAATATGCCTCTTCTTTTCATTGGTTCTATTTCTATAGAAAAATTCATTTAACTTGATTCAGCGTGGAAACAACAGACATGGAGACAGAGATACCTTCGCATTTACAATATTAGTATGAATATACTGCGGAACTGACATTGAAAATAATTTCTGTTTGTTTTGCCGTAACCAAAGTTTACTTTCATTAGAAAAATTGTGAAACCGGGCCGTTTACATCGAGTGAGTTTTCACGTGCGCAGATAAATAAATGTAAGAATGTTCTTAATTTCTTAATTGGTTATAAATACTCAGTTCATTTCTGATTTATTCTCGGATTATTATTTGAAATTAAGAACGATATCATGAGTAATATGTACAGTACTTTCTAGTTATTAAAGTATTTTCAAGGTTTCTTTTATTGAAGCCTCAATACCTCAACGGTAGACGGGCCGACTTCACTCCGTTAACGCGAGCGTTAAGGGGTCGATCCTAACCCCTTGGGCTGTTGTCGTACCCACTGCTAGCAAAAGCTTCGAGCTTATTTGGAGGGGTAATTAGTAATGCCTTAAAAATGATTGCTAAAAATATATATATCCAATATCGATATAAATACTATAAGCTTTGTGCTTAAGATTTATTTCTGAAAACTGCAAGGTCACTTGTCAAGGTGGACTAGCTAAAATCCAGCGTTATGTTAAACACCTCGTTGTAAAATTGTTGGTAAATAGCATATGCATTCATGCGAAAATGATTTTTTCTGACCTTCTTGACCTGACACATCTTCGTAACGAAAAAAATATTTTGTGGATTGGAAGTGTTGTAGTCGCAACCGCACAGACGGATATAAAACGTGTGTAAGGTATGTATCTTTTTTTTTTTAGAAAAATTAAAACTATATAGTTTTTATAAAGATTAAGATTGGAACGATAAGAAAATGGAAAATATTTCCGTTCATGATAATTGAGTTAAATATAATAATTATTATTTCCTGTTTCGTGTATAAGCATGAAATTAAAATTAAACGTTTTTAAATCGTAAGAAATATTACAATTCATATAATTACATACAGCCGCATACTTTACATATCCAGACAGAATTTAACCAGTTGTGCAGTCGAATATCAAAAATTAACTTAAGGGCAAGGACATTTTGCCAACTTCAGGTTCAATAAATTTGACCAAAGGATTATAAAATACAATTAATTTTTTTTAATACATTTAAAATATTGAGAGCGGCCCAATCTCCCACCCTTTCTTTTTTCCCTTCTCACCCCTTCCTTCTTGGCTGGTTACCATCAGGAGGATCGTATGCTTGTTTGCCAATTGTCATGAAAAAAAAATATGCAGAATTTTTATTTATATACAATCATTACAATGGCGGTGCCTGGTGGTGCATCTCCGATTTTGAGTGTCCGTTCATTAAGAGACTGAAATGGTCTTATTACGTTGATAATGATTGATACATCCTTTATCACCCACTTCGGAAACTTGGCAATGGCACTATATTATTCCAAATATAATTTTTATTTGCAATGTCATACTAACAGTCATTTTTAGTAGTAGTAGAGCCATGCTTGTCATAGCACAAATGGGCAGACTCGATCGGAGAAGTACTACCCTCTCACTCAAAATCGGTTTAGAGTAACAACGTACTATTACGTAAAGTTCGATGATTTAGAGCGCGGGATCCCCAATCTCTCACCCCTCAGCCTTTCCCCTATCCCTTGGGCTTACCATGCACATGTGGTACCTACAGGTATCGCAAGTGTTATAGGTTGCGGTGACTGATTACCACCAGGCGCAGCGTATACTTGTTTGCCAACCGACATGAAATAAAAAAAAACTCCTTTTAATCGGCCTCTGTAGAGAAACTGATCTAAACCGATCATGATCTAACTTTTATTTTTCGTTAGAAAACTTTGACATTTGAAAGTAATATTTTACGATAATCGCCACGTGACTGCCTCATATCGAATTGATTTCTCACAATGCCGTAACGCACGTTCAGTTAAACTTGTGATTCCGTAAATAATGCACGGAAAAACTTTAAAGGTCAAAAGAAACCTTTTAAAAAGCATTTATTTTCTTATCTTTTTTCCCCTTTCAAATAAACTTTCTCGTTGTCTCTCGATTTATATAAATGCAATTTAAGCACTTATAGTTTGATGTTTTATAACGTACGTACTAATTACCAGAAATCTCTGAATTATTGATGCAACCATCAAATCTTTTTTTCCTTCCTTCTCTCTCTCACTCTATCCAAAGGGTCGGCAATAAGATTATACTATTTGATATATACAATTTACCCCAAAATATTTTTTTTATTATTTGGACAACATTTTTTATTTTTATTTTTTTATGATGTGGTTTTAAAAATACACACAACTCCATCTTTTCACCTTTCTACCATCAACCCTTGTTTTTTAATAGCGATATTAGTAATTCAATTATTTGGACCGGTGTCAAAATTAGACTCATCTATCGGGTCCCAGATTTTTTTCGGAGCAGGACAACGTCTGCTAGTAATAGTATGTAATTATAAAAAAATGTATTTTAATAATAATTATGAAAACTAGTCTAGTCATTAATCGATTAAATTTGATTGGTGAAGCCAATTTGAATATTTAATTCCAATATTCATGAGGATATCAGATTTTAAAGACGAAGACCTACGTTGCGCTTTATGCAGGGCAAAAGGACCGGTCTTGTCTACATAAATATTAGTCATTTACTTCACATGTTTATAATACATTGCGTTAAACGTTACTTATTTTCGAAGTTTAATGACATAATAATTGGGTAATGTAAAATTCAGTGATCATTATATATATAACGCCCTCTATTTTTACGTAACCGTTTCGCTGGAGGCGAGTAACCTCAAAAGTTGATAAATTACAAGGTCCACTGTTACACTGTAACGCAATGTTTTCATATAAGGTGTCAACACATAAAATTCGGTTGGATTTTTTTTATAGAATTACAAACATTATAGATTTTTTCTATTTTAACCGACTTCAAAAAGAAAAATTTAAAAGAACTTTGCGTTTGGTTGTCTTATCTTGAGGTGCAAAATAAATAATTTCAATTTTTTTTTCTGTAGAGGTCTTAAATAGTATCTTTATAATAAAGAGTTTTAGATGGTGCTAAATACGTGTATAACCCGGCGATGCCAGCTTATGCAGCCGGTACGATAGTAGAAAGAATTATGTGGTATATTTTGGCGCAGCGGTAGTGAAACCAGCCTTAAGTGCCACAGGTCACGGGTTTGATTCCCGCACGGAGCAGATGTTTGTATGGACCATACGTGTTCTGGTCTGGGTGTATTTGCCCTTGTCCTTCTGTATGTAATGGGGGCCGTTGAGTGTGTAGCCATTAATATTTGATTGGAACACGGTACACTAAAATACTAAAGGCACTGCCTTTCCTGACACCTAAAGTTTCATATCGGAAGATTGGGATTATCATTTATTCAGTTCTCTATATAAAGACAAAAGTATAATTAATGCTTGTTATATGTTAGATATCTTTGTTAAAATAAAAATATTATATAAGAATGCACAAAAACCTTAGTAGATTTAGCGCGAATTTTCCGCATAAAGTATACCAGCACAATGAACTACTTAAAATATATGTTCATACATCACGCTCTACGTATTCTTAAATTATATACTTGCACTAGAATGAAATTTACATAAAACTAATTTGAGTATTCAAATGAAGAAAAAATGTATAACCCTTTATAAATAATTCAACGAAAAAATGAAAATTTTTCGTTAATTAAGAATTATAAAATAATTTAACTCTATTAAAGTATGTCCAACTAATTCTGTAAATAAATAAATGGTATCTCAGTTGAGTTTCAATTGAATGGTCTTGAATATCTTCATCGTGACATTATTTAAAAGATATATTAAAATAGTACTCAAAGGCAGTTGAATGGACGGTCAGAGACTAACTAACTTTATCGAAAAAATACTACATCAAATTTCTAAAACCATTCATCAATAGTGTTGATATTATTGTATTAAACGTTTTAAATCAGTAGATCCAGTATGGTAAGATTGAACCTACTTTTTTCCGAAGAATGCGTTTTCGAGTCAGATCTGTTTATGTTTAATTTTAACAGTTTGAACTTTGTTTTTTTGGGTCTACCCGTCGGTACCGGTTATCACATAAAATCTGATAATAATCGTTAATTATAATTTATGGACAATTCCTCTAATGCGTTTTCATTACTAGTTCATCATGAAACGTCTGCGGTCAGATGACAATCAATTATATTGCTTTGAACATAAAAAGAAAAGGTAAAAGAAAACAGTTACGCTTGAATCCGTTAAGCGTACGTACGTAACATGTAATACATTTAAAGCTATGCCTTTTAAAACCCATTGTATTAAAAGAGAGTAAGATTAATATGATCTTCTTTCTAGCATTATTCCCGGTATTTATCAATGACATGCCCTTATCCTATTTTGGCAGGTTACTAGTTTTAGACGGAGCGATTGTGGTCTGACCTCCGCCACCCAAAAGCAAATTTCCTATGAAGTCTTAACGATCATTATCAGATGTTATGATTAGAACCGGGACCACCAGCTTCATGTGTTCTCCGAGGCACGGCAGGGAGACACACAAGAACAAGTGGCCAGACCGAAACAGATATTTATAACAAACATCTGCTTCGAGCGGCGCGAACCCGCGACCTTCGAGGCTCAAAGATTATGATATTTCCTTACTTTTACAATTCTCTAGCGAGTGCAAACAAAACTTACAAGTTTTTACGAACCGTGCCAGATATTGACATAGTTATATTAATTAACATATTCTCGAAAGTACATCCCATGTTACGTGACGGTGTGACATAAGGTGCTCAAACAGGTAGTAATTTAAGGCCTAATATTTCGAAGGGCGGTGTTGTGTTACGTGTTTGGTACTTGACAGCTTCGCAAGGGGAGCGTAGAGTAGGAAAAAAATATTTAATGACCATTGACGTACAATAATCTAAGGTTCGGCCCTCCCATACAGAAAAAAAGTCTAAAGATTTAATGGTGATCCTTCGTAATTTGAACAGTAACGCAATGCAACTAAGTAGAGCCATGTTGCTCCCAGTACAAATGAGCCGGTTCGACCGGGGAAGTACTTCCCTTTCCCAGAAAATCGGCGTAAAGTAACAGTATCAGTAGGCCCTACTGCGTTTCTTGCGATGAGTGAGAGCCCCTGTGGCTCTATCTCCCATTTTCCCTTCTCATCCCCTCCGTCATGTCCTAGATTGGCAACGCGCATGTGATACTTCAAGTATCGCAAGCGCGTTGCTCTTAGGTTGGGTTGACTGTTTACTATCGGGCGGAACGTATGCTCGTTTGCCAACCATCATGATACAAAAAAGTTTTGTATAACTTAAATTTAATTTAAATTATAAAAAAGGATATTATTTTATAATTTATTCGAATATAATTTTTATATATATCTAATTTTGTTTTATTAATGTTTCCATTTCATCGAAACTACTTATGACATAATCATATACACAATAGCCCTCTAAGGAGTGTAAGCTACCTGATCATACGCAGCACGAAAAGTACGTAAATTGCACGCACCTGCGTGCGCATGCTAGGCTGGTGTAAAAATGATCAATATATCAAAATATCGATATTTATTCATTTACAATTTTTTCTCCAAAAATCAATAATCCGTATTTATTTTCTAGTTATTTTTAAAGCATCAAATGCAAAACTGTTTTTTAGGCGTCGGGACGTGACGACCCCATCGCCCGCTGGTGGGATAATCTCTGTCACAGCAGAGATTATTCCACCAGTGCAATCAGTCAATTCAACTAGTGGTAGTGCCACGCTGCACAGCTCTTTCTGCTGCAGCCGAATTGGGCCGGCACGACCGGGGAAACACCACTCTCTCACAGAAAACCGGCGTAAAGTGACAATTGTCGCGTTTCGTACGGTAAGTGAGAGTCCCGGAGGCCTACTTAACCCCCTCACTTCAATGGACGTGCAGAATTTGGTTTGTGTACCCCAGGAGGGTACCACTTGCGTTCGCGGTGGAGAATCCCTCTCTGGGCGTCCATGCTCAGGAAGAACTCCACCTGAGAATGAATGCCCAGGCTGCCCTCCGAATTCTGGGGGTGGGCAATTTTGCGCGCTCTGGAACTGTTCGGGGCAAACAAAGCAGGCTACCTAAGGCTACCCCTGTCACGCTTACTGTGGACTTCTGCAACATAAGGGGGCTAAATTCCAACCTGAACGCCGTCCACCACCATCTTGAGACCGCGAAGCCGGCCTTGCTTTTCCTAACAGAGACACAGATATCTTCTCCGGCTGATACTTCTTTCCTCTCCTACCCGGGATACAACTTGGAACATTCCTTTGTACCCCGGGCTGGTGTGTGCGTGTACGTCAGAGAGGATATCTGCTCTCGTCGCCTCGGCAGCCTTGAAGTAGGGGACCTATCGATTCTTTGGCTGCGCGTAGACTGCGATGACCATCCGCGAATCTACGCGTGCCTTTATAGGTCCCATACCGGAAATGCCGAAACTGACCGACTCATTGAGCACATCCAAATGGCTACAGATTCCGTGCTGCAACAGATCCCATCCGCTGAGATCGTGATTCTTGGCGATTTTAACGCCCACCACGCCGAATGGCTTGGTTCACGTACCACCGATCACGCGGGGAGATCTGTTCTCGACTTTGCTTTGGCATATGATCTGACACAACTGGTAACCTCGCCTACGCGAATCCCAGATGTAGAGGATCATACACCTTCACTGTTGGATCTTCTGCTGACCTCTCATCCGGACAACTATTTGGTTTCCGTCGATCCTCCTCTAGGCTCGTCGGACCACTGCCTTGTTCGGAGTACAGTGCCGGTCTCGCGCCCAGCACGGCCCCGCTTCGTGGGCTACCGGCGCGTTTGGCACTACAGGTCGGCGGACTGGGATGGGATGCGTTCTTTCTTTGCGTCCTACCCATGGGGACAGGTTTGCTTCTCGCCGGATGATCCGGACGTCGTGGCCAACTCTGTCGCCGATGTGGTACTCCAGGGCATGGAACTCTTTGTTCCAGCTTCTGCAGTGCCCATCGGAGGCAAGTCACAGCCTTGGTTTGGTCACTCCTGTAAAACGGCGCTTCGCCGAAAACAGGAATGCTACCAAGCCTGGGCTAAGGCGTCGACGTCTCGTGATGTAAATACCAGCGCACTTAGAAAGGAGTACAACTCTGCCTCCAGGTCCTTCAAAAGAGTTATTGCCAAAGCAAAGTCGGAGCACATCGGCAGAATTGGCGAGAGACTAGTGCGTCTTCCTTCGGGTACACGTGCATTCTGGTCCCTCGCCAAGTCTGTCTTAGGGAATTTCTGTAAGCCATCATTTCCACCTCTGCATAGGGACGATGATTCGGTGGCCCATGCCGCGAAAGAGAAAGCTGATCTTCTGTGCTCTCTCTTCGCGTCCAACTCGACTGTGGATGACCAAGGAAAGTCACCACCGGCAATCCAGCGGTGTGATACCACGATGCCGGAGGTTAAATTTCGGCAAAGTGTAGTTCGCAGAGCACTTCTTTCCTTGGACATTCATAAGTCGAGTGGGCCTGATGGAATCCCCACGATCGTGTTGCGGACATGTGCTCCTGAGTTGGCGCCGGTTTTAACCCGTCTTTTCCGGTACTCCTACTCATCAGGCGTCGTCCCGAACTCATGGAAGACGGCTGTAGTGCACCCGATCCCTAAAAAGGCAACCGCTCGGATCCGTCCAATTATAGGCCAATTTCCATTACCTCCTTGTTCTCAAAGATAATGGAGTCCATTATCAACTGCCAGCTCCTGCGGTATCTAGAGGAGCACCAGCTGATTAGCGACCGCCAGTACGGTTTTCGTCGTGGTCGTTCAGCTGGTGATCTTCTAGTTTACCTGACACATAGATGGGCGGAAGCAGTAGAGTCCAAGGGGGAGGCATTAGCGGCCAGTCTGGACATAGCGAAGGCCTTCGATCGGGTATGGCACAAGGCGCTTCTTTCGAAGCTTCCTTCCTATGGGCTTCCTGAGAAATTATGCGAGTGGGTCACCAGCTTTTTGGCAGATCGGAGCATCAAGGTCGTTGTCGACGGTGCATGCTCTGACTTAAAACCCATTAATGCTGGTGTCCCGCAAGGCTGCGTACTGTCCCCTACTTTGTTTCTTCTGCATATCAATGACATGTTGGAAATTTCCAACATTCATTGCTATGCGGACGATAGCACTGTAGACGCTTTATACACCGGCCGCGCTAATATTTCTCGGGAAAACGTCATTGAGTGCCGGAACAAACTTGTGTCTGAAGTCGAGACTACATTGACCAAAGTCTCGGACTGGGGCCGACTAAATTTAGTCCAATTCAACCCCAAGAAGACACAAGTTTGCGCGTTAACCGCTAAAAATCACCATTTGTCGTATCTCCTCGTTTTGAGAACACTCCCCTGGCTGTCACAGCTAGTATCGGAATACTTGGTGTGGACATTTCGAGCGTCGTTCAGTTCCGCGATCAATTGGAAGG
Source organism: Hestina assimilis (assembly GCA_023373885.1). Classification (NCBI taxonomy): domain Eukaryota; kingdom Metazoa; phylum Arthropoda; class Insecta; order Lepidoptera; family Nymphalidae; genus Hestina; species Hestina assimilis. Next base: position 2,413,726 of record CM041740.1, on the reverse strand, counting down.
AAGGGTCAAATTGGCCTCTAAAAGCTTGGTGTGCTCAGCAAGGCGAGGCACTACTTCACGTCGGCTCATCGCCTGAAGCTCTACAAGGCGCAAATTCGACCGCACGTGGAGTACTGCTCTCACCTCTGGGCGGGAGCTCCCCAGTACCAGCTACTTCCAATTGACCGCATCCAACGTAGAGCGGCTCGAATTGTCGACGATCAAGCCCTTTCCGATCGGATTGATCCTTTGGCATTGCGTAGAGATGTCGGATCACTCTGCATCTTCTATCGCATATATCACGGGGAATGTTCTGAGGAATTGTTTGGATTGATCCCGCCGGCTGAATTTCACCATCGGACATCGCGACAAAATTCTAAATTCCATCCCTACCACCTCGATGTCTGGAAATCCACAACAGCGCGATTTAGAAGACATTTTCTTCCTCGCACAACCACTCTGTGGAATCAACTTCCGCCGGCGGTCTTCCCGAACCGATACGACTTGGGAACCTTCAAGAGAAGAGCGTATTCTTTCCTTAAAGGTCGGCAACGCGCCTGCATGCCTTCTGGTGTTGCAGATGTTCATGGGCGGCGGTGATTGCTTAACATCAGGTAAGCCTCCTGCCCGTTTGCCCCTCTTACATAAAAAAAAAAAAAAAAAACCTCGCACTAGTTAAGGTAAGGTATAGGTGTTTTGATTTTTGTATATTTTTGTTACCATTAATATCAAGTACAGCTACAAGAACAGGTGCTTTGCTTTTGAAAAAGGAAGGTCACAAAATGCACTTCTAAAGAAAAGGACAAATATTATGTCGATGTTTTACTGGCTAGTAAAACATACAATTATTAAAAAAATATCGATTATTGATTTATCGATATATTTTTCATTTGCCCATCCCTTCCTCACGCGATCTGAGTCAACAGTGAAGTTATAACTGTAGTTATAGTTATATAATTATCTCATTATCACATCGTTGTATTTTAATGTTAATTAGACTGAGAAATGCTTGTTGTAATCAATCATGAATGTTAAAGTCGTCACTGTTTGAAACATTAAGATTTATAATTATTGAAGCTTAAAGCATTCTTTTGAAATGATTAATGTGGGATGTTTTGCCTCGAGGAGCGTTGATTATAGAAAAATTCGACACAAACTGGAAACCATTCTATCATCGCGAAGTCATTTTTTGTTATCCTTACTATAGCGTTAGTAAAAGGTCATTCATATTTGTCAACCCTTAGTCCGGTGGTTTGCCTTTGTACAGTCGTGTCCGGACAAATATGTTACGCGTTCGGCTTTTTGTCAGTACAAGGCAATTGGCTTTAGAATAATCCTGCACCTAAAAAACTAAGTTTCAATATTAAAAAAAACGATATTTTTCTCCGTCTTAAGGGTCTACCTCTTAAAACAGAAATATATTTGCACATATTTTATTTAAATCTAAACTAGATAACTCCACGGACCATGAGACAAGAAGATTATAACTAATTCATTGTATGTCTATCGGACCTCCTTGACCCTATGATAATATTTGAGAAGACATTGAGAATGTTTTTATATATTTATCTCAACGGAAGTGTCAATATGTCGACCCTGGGGATTAAATTAAACAAAACATGAACAATATAATATCATGGGCAACATATTCTACTAATTAAAACACTTTAGACTTATAGCATGAGATCTCAAAACTTTTTGTAGAAGAAGCACTGCGTTGCGAGACTTGGGGCCATTGAGTATGTAGGGTTTATTTATAAAAAAATTGTAAGTCAAGATAAGCAATGGAATCTTTATTTTTCATAATTAGATATTAATATTTATATATATTTATAAAATTTTCTTGGAAATTATATTTAGATATGAATTACATAATGATGATATATTATGAATGATGCAAATTGACAATTGTAACAATATGATGTTCATTTGGACTCGAACCGGTATTTTTATTGCCTGAAAATACGGATAAAACGACATTTTATAAAAATGAATCCTAGCTAGATCGACTTATCACACCCGAAACTCCTGCATACTAAATAACATGAAAATCGTTGTAACCGTTTTCGAGTTTCATTCGATTTTATATATTCAAGAATTGCTCGTTTAAAGGTATTAGATAAATAAAAACATTCCATTATAATTATTAAAATGGATCTGCAGATATATCAGTAATAACAATTACTAAAGGGCGTAATGATTTCTGCATTTGCGTAATGCACTTCGCTCGTCAGATAGCTCGTTGCAAAAGCATTCATCTTACCACCGACAGGTGTAATGAAATGACCGCGCAATGACGCCAGTCACACGCTGAGCGCTCGGTGCAAGTCAGAAGATAAAGTCTAATCACTACATAGTATAAAACAAAGTCGCTTTCTCTGTCCCTATGGATGCTTAAATCTTTAAAACTACGCAATGGATTTTGATGCGGTTTTTTTAATAGATAGAGTGATTGAAGAGGAAGGTTTATATGTATAATAACATCCATTAAATAGTAGAGAAAAAAACTGTTATTTTGAGATTTCTAATGTAATGTCGTAAATAATTACATTTAACGCGTGCAGGCCACGGGCAGTAATGAATAAATCAAAACTACTGGATAGATTTTAATCATTTTTTCAGTGAATGACATAGGCTATATATTTTATACCCGTGCGAAGCCGAAGCGGGCCGCTAGTAGAATTGAAAGCAAAATAAATCAATGGATTTGTTGTATTTAGAGCTTAAGAGATTGTTTTATTGAGTAACGAACCTTAACTGACGTTTATGATGTTGCCGTAAAAGTTCTTTATTAATTGTTTTATAGTTTTTAATGAAACAATAAAATCCGAGAGCAAGTAAGTCGGTCATTGTTAAATTGTCAAAAAAATACGAGTTTAAACAAAATTATATAATATATTTTTAATTTTTATATACATTCATGGACATATTAAAATCACGAAATAAGTTATTATTTTGTACTGGCCATCTATACCAGTATTTTGTAATTTGAAAATCGAAGAATTTTAATAGAACTTTTTACAACTTTCATTTGTTTTTCTTCTTGGATACGTAGTATATGTAATTTTGCAAGTTTTTGAAGTTTTTAATAAATTTTGTTTGTTTTTTTGTACTACGTACGCGCTTGTTTTATTCTCATTACTTGGATATGAAGCCCGCTTATCACTTGCGGTAAACGGCTTTGCTTATTATGATAAGATTTTCGATGAAGCAACGGCCATTAGCGCATCAGGTAGTTGTGAATTCGTAAAACGTAACTGCACATCGAATCAAAATAACATTACCAGCAACCAAGTTCGCTTCAACCGCTCTGACGTTGTGGTGGCGGACAAGACAATAATTATTCCTAACCTTTATAAATATAAGTCTACTGTACGTGCGTATGTCACAGAGCTGATCCTAAACGGCTGGACTGATTTTGATGGTTTTTTTTTGTGTGTATTTCGGGGGATTCGAGAACGGTTTAGATTAACAATTGGACCTAGTAGGGGCGCTGCTATAGGTTCTAACTTTTTTTTCGTTTTTGTGGCAGGACAACGTCTGCCTGGCCCACTAGTGTAATATAATGTACTAGCGCCACTCCGGCTTCGCACGGGTATAAAATATATAGCCTATGTCATTCACTGAAAAAATGATTAAAATCGATCCAGTAGTTTTGATTTATTCATTACTGCCCGTGGCCTGCACGCGTTAAATGTAATTATTTACGACATTACATTGGAAATCTCAAAAATAACAGTTTTTTTTTCTCTACTATGTAATGGATGTTATTATACAAATAAACCTTCCTCTTCAATCACTCTATCTATTAAAAAAACCGCATCAAAATCCATTGCGTAGTTTTAAAGATTTAAGCATACATAGGGACAGAGAAAGCGACTTTGTTTTATACTATGTAGTGATTATGTATGTAGTGATATGTCACGGGTAACAGCTCAAATCCGGATAAGAGTAAAAGCAAACCCTTGGTAAGTACCGGGAATAATACTAGGAAGAAGACAAGACGCACAGTTTCACAGCCGGGTCAATGATGCTGCCAAAACAAGTAGGGTTAACAGAAATATACATCCAGAAAAAAAAGTTACACCTTAAATCAGACAATTTTGTGCAGAATTAGGATCCTTTAAAAAGACTCTACTCGTTTAAAATAAATCCAAGTCTTTTGAGTACGTCTGATTGTTTTATATCACCATAACTGATAAACAATACCTGATAGACAGAAGCCTTATATTGTCAATATAGTATTACTTACAGGACGACATATTATATTACGTATTAAATTTTATATTACATAGTCTTTTTATAAAGCTAAACATACGCGGTAAATGCCCATCGCTCCCAAGCAATAACAGTCTCCCAGAGCGCGTTAAAATTTTTTTTTTTCATTGGCTAGTTTTTAACCCTCCATAACAATATGCAGCCGGTCCTGTTAGTTTTCTTTTTACTTCGCGGTCCCACGCTCCGGTGGATAAAAAAAAAAAAACGATATTGCTTATTATTCCAGACTAGCGCGGGAATTCTTTTATAGTTTTGTAATCTCTAACGTTAGTGTTAAATAAACTAGTTTATAGAACCTTTATATACTTATACTTCAATCTAAATTTTCAATGAAAGTGAATTGATATTTTAAAAATACTACAAGTATTTTTAAATGAGAATGTATTTTAATTGTAAGAATAAAAACAAAGAATATATACATGATGAAATTATCTTATTGAAAATTAAAAAAAAACTCTATACGTAGATAATATTTTTGTTATTTTTTGTATTTTTTTCCAATTTTTCTTCAAACAAAAATTATCATACAATATTACCATGCACAATGGCTTCAAAAAATTACAATACTTATTTAGAATCGCAAATGAAGCGTCACGGCGCGTGAGCGTATTAGTATTGTCTTTAATTATATTCTTTATTTTATAAAAAATAAGGTTCATAGTTTGTATCATATAAAATTACAGATTCAATCGTTGATTGTTCATGAGATGTGGTCAGTAAATCTTATAAAGTTCATATAAGGTTATTGGCTCTATCTGTGTATTTCCCGCTGTAAAATCTGTATTACTATTAAGAATTACACCGAATTAGTGAAATAGGTTTTGTGACATGTTATTTCTTATAATAGGAACTCTAACGACGGTCAGGGGGAAGAGAAAGAAAACCTCTTTAAAAAAATAGCGTCTTTCAGTCATAGAGAAAACGAGGTTGGCTTTAAAAAATTAGTCTCGTCGGAGAAAGCCCAGGGCTCCCTGTTTTGACGTTTGCCGGGGCCTTTGGTCCCGGTCGGTGAAATAGGAAGACAACCTGTCTAAAAATCATGACGGTCGCCTGCGGGCGCTTTGGTGACCACACCAAGGCGTCACGGTTAGGGTAACCGTACTAACCAACCAACATAAAAGACGCAAACTAAAGATGGAATCAAGTTTAAATCCTCGTGAGGTCATGGCAAGAAAGACAAAAAGCAATACACTTCCCAAAGTACAGGTTGTGGGCAAGATTTTATAGCCTATTTTTTGGTCTCTGAAACGTAAAAATGAGAGACTTTTTTGTTTATTCGTTATGCGGAAACTTTGCCAGAACTGATTTTATTGAATAATCTTTACAGCCAAAGAGTTTCCATTAACAATCTTTATAATTTGAATTTTGAAGTGATTCTTTTTTTATCTCTTGAATGTCTGAAAAGACGCAATATTTTTTTATATTTTTCCTACCTACCTATTTCTGTCAGTAAAATCCAGTTGTTTAAAAAAAAACTATTACAAAATTATAATTTTTTTGATTCACTGTGAGAACGTACATAATACATCGATGTATTCTTAAGATATTTTAAAAATATTCTAGTAATTCCTCAGACGTTTTTGACCCCAGGTTAATACCACATAAGCGAATTGACGTCATTGCCAACAAGTTTTTATAAAACTACAGTAAAAAAATAATAACATTACCACGAAGGTCGTAGAGGATTTTAACCTCCTTGCTCGTATAGATACATAAATACAGATACATAAATATTATAAGTCGTTCCTAGAAAAATATACTTGAAACGTTCCGAAACGAATAATAAAGCTGTTATTTTATTTTGTTAATCCAATTATTTTCAATTATTGTTTAAAAATTATGTTTATTTCAACTTTGCATATAAATATGTCTTCTCCTTTCAAGCATTATTCCCGGTATTTACCCAGGGTCTGCTTATTACACTTATCCGGACTTGACAAGTTACTAGTTTTTACACAGAGCGATTGCCATTTGACCTCCGACCGGCGAACGAGTAACTTATTGGATAAGAGCAAATTATCAAGAGTTATTATCAGACATTACATTAACAACCGAGACCGGCAGCTTCACGTACTCTCCGAAGCACGTTTGAGAGCCCAACAAGGACACACGTCTAGATACAGATATTTGTAACAAACATCTGCTATCGAGCATCGAGGATCAAAGCGGGTTCGTTATCAACATGCCATAACGATGACGTTGCTTATAAATATGTGTAAAAGATAGTTCCTAACAAATATCCAAAGAAGCTACATATACGTTAAATGATACTTTCTATAATTCAAATTAAAAGACTATTGTACCATTCTTCGTCTTCTATCTTCTATAGTCATATGCAAGTTTATATTTAAGTTCTTTTGTCCAACAGTTAAATACTTCTATATATAAAAGACATAGCAATTTCGTTGCATTCAAAATTTGCTATTAAATAACGACAGGCACTAAATTATTACAAAATACTTTGTAAGCCCTCAAAGTTAATCATGCTAATTTCTAATTATAACTGGGAATATAATAACCATAATCATGCTACGTGCTTAAATCTTGTGCTATTACATAATAAAGTGTTGTAAGTGCATGCCGAACTTACACAACTAATGAATCAAGTGCTACCTAATTAAGTGGAATTATTTGCAATTCAGCAAAAACAAAGGTATTCCGATTACATTCATGATTACATTGTAACTGATTAGTAGATAAGAATATACGAAAGTGTACTTTTTAAATCAAACTTAGTTGCAGCAAGTAATTAACGGGGGAAGGAGAATCATCATTACTTTAGTCAGTAAGTAGTTATCTATACCATAGTATAGACAACTACTTACTAGCCTTGCCCACAAAAAAAAAAAGATTCTAGTAGTCTTTTCAATAGTACTTTGGAATTGTCAAGCTCTACCACCGGTTCGGAAAATTTAAATTGTATTAAATCAAGATTGTTTTTACAAATACTAGTATTTGTACTATTTACCCTAATGCCGAAGGGTAATGTTTTTCGAGCGTATGTATGTATGTCTATTTCTTTGTGACGCATTACAGCCTAGACCCTTTGACGGATTTTAACATATGAGGTGTCATGAGTTTTTTCTCAGTTGGGAAAAAAATATTCTCTACTAAATATTGCAATTCTTATAGCGCTAAAATCTTTTTTTCGTATTTTTAATTTAGTCGGGCTTTCAATAAATATTACCCTTTTGTATCTTAAAGTAATGCCATTTTTTTATTTATTATTTTCTTAGATTACTTGGAATGTTCTATTAAGTGCAAGGAAAATGTGCATTTGAAGCCAGTGCTGTAGTGCATGCTAGCTTACGTCTGAGCGCGTCGCGAAGCGCGGTGGATAAGGCGGCTAGCGTATCGCGTAGAGCCAGGTGATGCCTCTCGAACATGCTCAAATCTAGGTATATTTATTTTTTATTATTATCTAATAGATCCCTATATATTACATAGATAATTCAACCCTAGATAATTCAATAAGTTCAATAAATTACAAACTTTTGATTTTCTTTTTTATTATTTAACCTGGCAGGCCGAGGACTCCAATCCATCCGATGGTTAGTCGAAGAAAAGTCCAAGCGCAAAGGAAGGTGACTAGCCACCTTTAAGAGGTAACTGGTTATATACTGGCCAAGCTGGCTGGCGAAATGAGCAGAGCAGCATTTTATTTCTTTCAAGAAAATATATAAGTAAATTCCTACATACAAAAATGTTTATCTGGTCTCGTATTCGTAGACTTTGGTTAAAAAGTTTTACCTACAGTTTACCTAGAGTTAATAATATGTACAAAAATCGCTTTTCTTAACACATATATCAAAATTATCCGGATTATTGAGTATGCGAAAGCCTTACAACAACAATCAGTCCGGTTAATTGAGTCTTCATTGTATATGGTTAATATAAGTATATAATGCTACTCACAAGCAGGATGGTGGTACAGTGGCGCGACCCTGGTGCCTTCCAGTGGCCCTCCAGCGAGCCGCACCGATATCGCTTCCAAAAATTCCCTCACATTATGCAGGTCACCCCTTGTCTCTCCCGAACTTGTGCTTTCGCATTCTTCTTCTTCTGCAAGTCAGTAATACCATAGATAAATAATAATTCTAAATATGTTTTTATATCATGATGGTTGGCAAGCAAGCTTACGGGCTTACTGATGGTAAGCAGTTAACGCAACCTATTAATGCCTGCGATACTTGAAGTACCACATGCGCGTTGCCAACACAAGGGATGGGAGGGAAGGGGTGAGAAGGGAAAAAAGGAAAGGAACTGAGGGGATGAGAGTCTGAGCCGCCGTCTCTCGCTCATCTCACGAAACGCAACAGTTTTTTTTTAATGTTAGAAGTTGGCAAACAAGCATACGGCCCACCTGATGGAAAATGGTTGTCGTAGCCTATGAGCGCTTGCAGCACCATTAGTAGGTGCCACTCACGTATAGAGATATTAGTAATTAATTAACACAGTAATTCCTAGGCACTACTATTTGGCGGCAGAATATTTGACACTGCGGTGGTACCTATCTAGCCGGCTTACTATATACTCTTACTTTACGTCGATTTTCTTTGAAAGGGAGTACTTCCCCAATCAAGCGGGAACATTTCTACTGGGAGAAGCATGGACCTACTACTAACTAAAAGGTACTAATGAAATAACCGATTGATGAAGGAGATTAAACTTATATTAAAGAGCAACATAGTGAGTTTTTTTTTCAATTCCAAATTAAAACAATGGACTCGCTGTAAATAACAATAGTTCACTTAATTTTTTTTCCTATTTCGTCTACCACGATGACAACAAATTTTTGGTGATTTGTTTTTGAGGTCTGCGTCTGTTGGCTTATGGTGCGTTATTGTGTAACGAGTATTGTAAATAGATTACATGTAATCAATTAACATAATATTATGATATGGACTCACCAATTTGTTCCAACCGGTCCGTGCTCAATGACCACGGCATAAGGCTGATGGCTCGCTGCACTTGCCGTAAAAACCACGCGCCTGTCTCAAATTTTACTGGTCTGGAAAATAGAAATATTTTTTTATTATATTGATCGGAGAAGTTGCACTTATTTGAATGTAATTTAGCTAATTCGGATTTTAGGAATGGAGAATGGATCCAAAATGAGAGGAGAAATTTGAATTCAAATTTTTCATTGGTAAGAATTCGAAGCTGTAAAAGTACTACGCCTACCAAAAAAAGTAAACAATAGCATGATTTGCAGATTTGATATTTATGAACAAAAGTTTGTATTTAGTTCTGAGTACATGATTTATTAAAAATACTTCGAAAAGTTGACAACTTACGAGTAATGCTCACAGATGCAGGGCACCGCACCTCCGAGTTGATCACCACCACATCTGACACAGATATTTCCTTCCCTCGCAGCTATGCATCGCCTTGCTTCTTTTCTTCCATCTCTGTAAAAAATATGATAAATTGTTTTAAAATGAATAAATTAATTAAAATTGGTGACCGACTGACCGCTTGGGAATACTAGTGATGCTGAAACCCTTTTAAAACAGACAGGGACGACAATTCGAGTAAATAAAGCTAACCAAGTCCTACAAGACCATGACGTAATCTTAACGTATTAGACAATGTTACACACACAGCACAGGCCACGTCTTCGCCGGTAAAGCTGAGATGGTTCCTTGTTTCATATTATGTTGCGACGCGCTGACAGCGTCGCGTCTAGATAGCCGAACGACAAGAATGCGCTCGGAGTACTTCTTCTGTTCCCGATAACAACGTTAGGCAGAAAGCACCCCAAGGACGGAATCATATTTGAACTTACGGGATGGCTCTTTTTCGCGGCCCAGTACTCAGGCTCAGGCACTTAGTACTCAGCCCCCCGGCCCCTTAACCAGTTGTAGAGCTAACAGCAATACACATGCAGAAAATTACATACAAATAGAAAAAAACTGTGGTTCTTTCTAGGTTATGACATGCTCATTTCACTTCGAATTTTCATTACTGAAAGTGTGATTAAGTTTATAATTAATGAATGAAGCCTTTAAATTACAGGATTATAATACATTGTGACCCTCAATCATTAGTAGAATGTAAAAATAAAATAAAATAAAATAAAATAAACGCGACACACTCAACGGCCCCCATTAGGATAGTGATATCCTGTGTTGGGGGTCCGGAAACACATACAAAGACAAGGACAAATACACCGGAAAATATGCTTGCATGGTCAATACAAACATATGCTCCGAGCGGGAATCGAACCCGCGACCTGTGGTGTTTAAGGCAGGTTCGCTACCGCTGCGCCACAACGTCATCAAAAGTAAAGGAATGTTGCGTCTATTTATTTATGTCTTTGTTTCAGAATGACTGCTGGATTTGCCATATGAAAATTTGTAAGTACATCGAAAAATTTAATTCTTTACGAGCTTCCAATATAGACTAGGTATTGCGGATCTCAGTTCATGGCTAACTAAAATAAAATTATAATCTTTACATACAATGAAGTTCCTCTCACGGAAATCAAAAAATAATAAAATGCAGCTCACATAAAGTTGTTTTTAATTTACGAGTATACTATATACTATAAGAGAGGTATAAAATAACAATTTGCAGTAAGTATGTAGTATGTAGTTAATTTATCTCCATAGTGACACTATTTTTTTTAAATAATTCAAGCCTTTTCAGGAAGATTATCGTAAGTGCCAAAAATTTTAAAATTTTATTTTTATTGTAACTTTTTATTATAATAATAATTTATTTATTTCAATCAACGTAGATCATATAATATAACAAGTACAAAAATCCTATCTAATAATAATAATTATCATACCTAATAATATAATAATAAATAATTTCATAATGTAATAACAATATTAATAAAAATAATAATAATAGCAATAATATGTGTTAAAAGTGATTGAATTATATATGAAAAATAAAGTAATTAATTGAAATATTGAAAAAGTAAAGTAAAATTTTAATTTTAAGTTTTTTGCATAAATTAAAATCCGTAAAATTTCCATATCTTGTATAAAAAGTCTTGTCGGTTACAATGTTCTTCCTGAATAGGCTGGTTACATTATAAACTACTTTTTATACTTAGTGTAGTAACCAGACACGAAACGTAAATACACTAAAAGTATTGATAATAAGTTTTCTGAAATACTCGTAAAACTTGAAAGTAAAATTTTATATAAATAATCTAAAGTACAGTAACAGTAGTTTTTATTTATTAATCATTCCACATTTAGCCGGATTGCATATCATATTTGTTTGTGAATTGGACATGTTTTTTTCCACTTTGAATTAACCAAGTGTTGGGCAACTAGTTTTTGTAGTTTCCTAACATACACCTTGCAAAATTCGAGAGCTAAGATCATTGGGTATCGAAACCCACTCGAAAGTTAAACAATAAGACGTCGCATCGAGCATTCGATAATTTTTTGTTGAACATTTAGTACCCACACAGTGATTTATCGAAGCTAGGCGATATATGTATAAGAGACTAGCGGGCCCGACTGACGTTGTCCTGCCACGAAACTGAAAAAAAGTGCGATCCGATAGCAGCGCCCTCTACTGAGTCAAATTGTTAATCTAAACCATTCTCGAATCCACCGGAATACACACAAAAGAAACAGTGAGAGGAGTTCAGTGATATATACACGTACAGTAGAATTATATATATAACATAGGGCAAGTATAAAGTTTGAAAGCATTTTCTGTTGTTTTGCCGGCATATTTCTCTTTGACTCTATAATATAACGATTATGATTATGTAGCAGACATCACCGAAGGATTCATTCGTCCGCTAGATTCTGATGCTTTAATTTAACCACTTCGCAATATCAATCATTTCTTGTTGATAATTGATCAATCCTAGTAGACTCTGATTCATCCAAGTCAAGATAAAGCGGATTACTATTGCATTTATTTTATAAGACCGTTGGAGACCCAAATACGATTTAAGTAAACAACAATTTTCATATCATTTCGTTGAGAAGACAAGATACATTATTGTATATTTTTTAAAGAATATTAGCAAAGTAACATGCCTATCGAGCTATCGCCCCTCCAAATAAGTTCGAAGCTTGCGTTAGGAGTGACAGTCCGAGCACTAACTTATAGAGGCTTAATTTTTTTTATGACGGTTGGCAAACAAGCATACGGTTCCCCTGATGGCAAACAGTCACCTCAACCTATGAGCGCATACGATACTTGAAATGTAACACACAAGTGGAACAGGAGGGAGAGGATGAAAATGGAAAAAAGAAGGGAACAGAGAAGGTGGGATTGGGCTTCCGGCGCTCTCATTCGTCGCATGAAACGCAACAGTACTCTGGTACTTTACGCCGATTTTCTAAGATTTTCTCTAGTACTTCGATCGAGTCGGCCCACTTGTGGTGCCCGGAGCATGGCTCTAATACAAGAAGAAATTATTGTATTCATTACAAGAAACTATTGTTAAGTTGGAGTGTTTGACAATGACATAGTTTAATAACCTTGCCCTTAGGTAAAAACTATACGTGTGGAGCATTAATATATACATAAAGTGGCCTATAATATAATCGTTAATATTCTGACGGCATGACGGCGTCGTGGTTACTAAAATTGATCCCGAAGGTAGGGGTTTTGGCTTCGATTGATGGTAAATATTTAGTAAACATAGTTTGTTGTTGTTTTGCCATTTTGTGTTGTGTCTAAAACCCTGTGAGTCTAATGTGTGATTTTAAGTTTTTATTTTTTTTATGTTACAAATTGGCAAGCAAGCATGTGGCCCACCTGATGATAAGCAGCTGCCACAACCTTTGAGCGCTTGCAATACCATTAGTAAGTGCCACTCACGCGTTGCCAACCTCGAGATATAGATTATTGAATCTCCTTTTCCCAGTAATTTCATTAGCCTACAGTGCCCTTCAAACCGGAACACAGTAATGCTTAAACACTACTGTTTGGCGGTAGAATATTTGACACTGCGGTGGTACCTGCCTAGCCGGCCTCTTGCAACAAAAGACCTACCACCAGTGTGACTGATCGCACTGGTGGAATAAACTCTGCTGTGACAGTGATTATCCCAACCGCGGATATTTTCATTTACTTATTCATAAAATAGATTAAGTTATGACCAGTCTTGGGGGATAGCTAAGATTTTGCCTCGAACAACGATCGCCGTTTCGATTCTCGTTTAGGGCAGGTGTTTGTATTATTATTGATATTTGATACTAGCTGTGACCGCGGCTACGCTGGCGTGGGGTACCGATTTATTTCTGTATTGGACCATAATGGTCATATATATATATGTCGGAGTTGGATGTTAAGCGAGCTTTTCTTTAATAATTTTACTGATATTAGTTCATTTTAAATCATAAATTAACTTAATTTGATTTGTTATCACCTTTTAATATTGTTTAAGTTTTTATTAAGTTGTTATAATACTGGCCATATCGAGTAGAGGGAAACCTCTAGTGGGGTCGAGACACCATCTGAGCGCTGTCAGTAGGAATGAGAAAAGAAACAAAAGTTATGTTGTTTTACGCGAATAAGATATATTGTGAAATTGTGGTTGGATCGAGTTGGATCACTCTTAGATTGTTGGGAGGTTAAGTCAGATCGGTGCGCCGAACCCACTGCTCGAATATATGATATGATACTATGATTTGTTAAAAGGAGTAAATCAACAATAAATATTGTACAGCTTGTTTTGTGCTTGCATTTTACCCACACGACGCCCACAAGAGTTGTAACCACTGATGACGATGTCGATGAGAATGGCCATTCTCCGACATATATATATAATAATAATAAGAATGAAAATATATTTTTTAACAATAGTTTTCCGTTTTGTTTGAAAATTATTTGGCAACGTATATTTTATATGTATACATATATACAAGTTACGAGTTGCGTTAATATTATGTACGTTAGGGTCAAGATCATATTAACTTGCGTTTTATTACATTATTTTTTTTATATTACATTATTTTTAAAAACCTATTGTTAGTGGAAATATTTTGTTTACAGATTTTAATAATATCACTTTTAATACGATTCAAAAGCGCTTAAAAGCCTATTTGAATAAAGAATATTTTGAGTTTGAGTTTGAGTTTGAATAAATATAAATAAAACCAGAAACGATGATTCATGATGTCTATATCAACATTCAGGGTTCCACCACAACCTGCAATCTGCCAACATTCTGTATATTGGCAGGTTGCAAGTTGCCGGAAGTCAGGAAGAACATAAAACGAACCTAACTGTTCAGACAGAAGAAAAGAAATAGACATAAAGTGTCCTTACAAACATTTATATTCCGAGGAATTAAAAATTGCTCATCACTGGGTCGTAATCTTTAGTCACCAAATCTCGGTGAAAAAATAGAAAAGAAAGCAAGGTTATTACTTCCTCCTACAAGTAGAGCCATGTTCTCCCAGCACAAAGGATCAGTTGCACCGGTGACGTACAACCCCGTCACAGACACTCCGCGTAAAATAATCGTAACAGTATTGTTGCGTTTCATGCGATGTGTGAGAGCATCAGAGTTCCCATTTTTCCCTTCTCATCCCTTCTCTTCTATCTCTTAGGTTGGCAACGCGCATATTTTATTTTAAGTATCGCAATTATTTTTTTTCGGAATGTGTATTGCTGTTGGCCTTACTGGCCTTGACAGCGTCACTGGGCGGGGGGGCCGAGTACAGAGACTCAGCCGTGATAAAGGGGCAGCCCTCACGGGGCTCAAATTTGATTCCGTCCTTAGGATCATAGGTTGCAGTGACCGCTTACTATCAGGCATACCGTCATGACTACAAAAACAATTAAGTTATCCTTATTTGCTATTATTACCTTTTTTATGAATGAATAGGATTTATTTCTTAAAGCATGCTATTAGATTAATTAATACTTAAATTTTAAAATAGGTATGAGGTATTAACCTACAAGAGTGGATCACACCTCAGTGACGTTACCAAAGTGAATATAATTTAGATTTACCTAAATAATGTGGCCTTTCTATATATTTTACGTAATTTTATCGTAAGGATTGCAATTTGTGACGTTATAATAAAATTAGATTTTACACTCTACTTACGGCCATCAGTGAAAATATTTAAATTTTAAAAATGTTTTAAGTTGATTTGTAAAACTTTTTATAATAATTAATACGTGGTTTACATATTCGCAAAAAGTGACCTTCAACTTAGTCTTAGGATTTTTAAGTAAACATTTTCAAGATGTTTTATCTTAGAGCTATTATATTTTATGTAAATAATAACAAATTTTAATTAGCAGCTAACTCGAACAAAAAACTGATTATTTATATAACGAGTATAAGTATGAAATAAGAATGTTGTATGGGTTACAATAGAAACTAATACAATTGGTTATCAATAATTAAGTAACAGTTATTAACAGATTTTTTTAATGTTAAAAGTTGGCAAGCAAGCATACGACCCACCTGATGGTAAGCGGTTGTCGTAGCCTATGAGAATATAATGAGCGCTTGCAACACCATTCATTAGTGTCACTCAGGCGTTGCCAACCTCGAGATATTGGTTCTTAAATCTGTATTACCCAGTAATTTTACTACCGAAAGTGTCAAACAAAGTAATACAAAACACTACTGCTTTGCGGTAGTCTATCTGACACCGCGGCTATTAACCTGCCTAGCCGACCTCGCGCCATAAAATTACTAACTCCAGTAATTGCGTCTGTGTGTTTATAAACATATATCAATGACGTCAGTGATATGGCAATATCTAACAACTTTTTCCAGCACCACATGTTGTGGTACCTTTCCTCAAGAGGTCTGAATCTTGCTCAATGGCTTGCCCAATCGCAATGCGGTTACGATCGGGATTGGGACAGTAGCGCCACTGAAGGTCGACTACAACTTTTTCCACATACTAGTATATTGCCAAATGCTTAGATGAAGTTAAGTGAGTAAAAAATTAAGATCTTAAAGGGAATATAGTTTAAATGTTTATTTTTAAAAATAATATTTTTCTATATATCCTGTTCCGCTCGCGAGGAATGCATACTTCTTCACAACCAATCGCGCTACGTAAATATTTTACCATTCATAATAAATATGCTAAATTAATAGATATCGGGAAGACATTTTTTAAACTTGGAAGAGTATTTATTCAATATTTTGAATCGTGACGGAATAGCGATTCTGGCTGCTAGTTAGTGGTTCAATTCTGGCTATAACAACAGTTACAAGTTAACCGATAGGCATGATATTTTTAAACGGTAAAAATGAAGAGACCTTTTGGTTAAAACTCCATTTAAATTTCATTGTTTTAATTATAAGATTTATTAAGAAGTAAAGTCAATATTAATGGTGTTAAATTAAAATACCTAAGGTATAAATATAAACGTAGATTGTCAGTGCTTTCGTACATATTCATCGGTCTTCAAAACTCCTATTTTATACAGAGTCACAATCGTTCTAATGACTAATTTATGGACAAAAATCTCTAACAAAAGAATTATGTTTGAAGTAGTTACTTAAGTAGATATTTTTTAAATATTATTTAGGGGCAAACGAGCAGATAGCTCCACCTGATGGTAAGTGACAACTATCGCCCATGAACATACACAACACCATGGGGGTCGAGGATGTTTTGCCAGCCTAATTAGAAGATACCATGCTGACCCGTGCACATTTGCATAAGTTTGAATATAGCCAAGGCCCTAAAGTAAAGATTTTTCTTCACTTAAGGGCCTCGAAAGTGTTATACACTTGAGACAAATCAGTAATATATAATTAATAATAATTATTGTACGTGGCCCGGTAAACGTGATTCTGCCCTTTCTACCACGTAGAGCATTCATTATGATAGTAGAATTTACCAGCAACGAGTATTCTCGGGCCATATGGGACCTTAGCGTCGATATGAACTATCATCTCAACAGTTCGAATATATTCTTGGTCTATAACCTCTATCGGTCAAATTGTTCAAACGTTCGGCGTTTAACAGCCGTACACAAAAACGTAAAAATTATACTTATTTCGAAGAGATTAATAGATATTTTTGTTAAAGCGAAACCAAATAAAACTTAAATTAAACAAAAAAATTTTACTTACTTAAAAAAATATTACTTACTTCAATTATTTGCACTTCTTATACAAAATTTAAGATTATTAGCTAAAAATATTTACGTAACTAGTTTCTAGAAAGAAAAGGAAGTATTGCGCTGCAAGCCTGAGCCGAGTGGTAAACACTTGTATATGTTTTTAAAATGGATAAAACAGTAAGACCGGTGGACTGTAATGAAACAAGTCTTAATAAGCAGGATATGTTGCTAAATGCCATTTTAGAATAAACGTGAAATGCAACATATAGTTTCCATTTTTTATAAATAAAACCTCCTCAGTTCCACTCACTTTTTTGTAACAACATTATAACGCTGTGACGATTTTTAGTATGTATCCTAGGACTATACCGATTTCCCGCCCGGTCTTTCAAAAATGTCGCCTTTTCTGATCTTTGGAATTCTAAAATGTTGTTCTCAAAGCTGTAAGAATCAACGGTAAGACCTTCTATGTAGATTATAACTTAGAAGTAAGACACCGAAATACATATATAACTGTTCCTAGTTAATTTAAATAAAAATTGCTTTTGATGAATCACCAATTGATAGCGGAAGCAAGTATTGCATAAATTGCATGAATACAAATACATAAATTCCCATTCAAATGTTTTTATTAATCTTACAAATGTTTGTTTTGGTCCGAGTTGTCCTTGTAGGTCACCCCACCCAGCAACGGAGATGATGCTAAGCTACCGGTCCCGAGTATTTTCACTTAACAAGTGATAATAATGACTAACTCTTGACAGGTAATTTACTCTTATCGAAACTAGTTTTCCCTTAGGGTTGTTCAGATCAGATAGCAAGCAAAAAAAACTAGCAATAAGTGCATCCTGTGAAAAATACTGGGAATTATGGTAAGACGAAGAAAATAGCTACATTATCACGATGCTGGTTACAGTGCTGAGTATCCAAATCTGCCTTTTAATGTGGTGTTTTAAAGAAGTTGAAGAACACATTAAAAAGTTGTACAATAAATGTAGTTCAAATAGTCTTTTTTTATGTTATAAGTTGGCAAACAAGCATACGGCCCACTTGATGGTAAGTGGTTGCCGTAGCCTATGAGCGCTTGCAGCACCATTAGTAGTTGCACCATTAGTAGTTAAATCTCGTCTGCCCAGTAATTTCACTAGCGTACGTAGTGTCCCTTCAAACCGGAACACAGTAATGCCTAAGCACTACTATTTGGCGGCAGAATATTTGACACTGTAGTTTGTACCTACCTAGCCGGCCTCTTACAACAAAAGACCAACCACCATTGTGTTGATTGCACTGGTGGGATAATCTCTGCTGTGACAGAGGTTATCCCAACAGTGGCCATGGGGTCGTCACATCCCGACGCCTGTCGTGGCAGACTTTGAATAGTATAGATTTTGTTATCAAGAAAGTCAGGGCTAAAGATAACCTAGACTTGTTGATGACCTAAACAATCTTACTGAAGTACGATTAGAAAAGTCAATGTCTACAGTTATTTACGTGACGACGTTGTGGCGCAGCGGTAGCGAATCTGCCTTAAGCGCCAAAGGTCGTGGGTTCGATTCCCACTCGGAGCAGATGTTTGTATTGGTCATGCAGGCATGTGTTCCGGCTGGTTGTGTTTGTCCTTGTCCTTTTGCATATTTCCGGACCCCCGACACAGGATACCAATAGGTTATTCGGGGACGTAGAGTGTGTAGCGTTTATTATTTATTATTTGTTTATTATTAATTTAAACTTTTTTTCTTTGAATGGTTATAATTAGACATAAACCAGGTAGGTTTATATGTCTTTACGATGACGGAAAACAGAGATGCTTAGCAACTATTATAGTTTTAGTAGAGTCTTTATAATCCAGTCTATAACTACAAAAATATAATTTTCATCCTATTTTGTTTAGGAAATATACAAAAATAAGTATCGAATACAATGTAATATCGTTCCACTGTTTGTTTATAATGATAGCAAATTACGAGCGACCTTTGAAAGTCAGTGATTATGGAGTTATCATATATCTACGAATACTTAACGACACTGCATTAACATAATAAACCTACAGTCTCCCTTACTAAAACTATTTTAATGCAACGAAAAGAGACAAAGAATGATGCCACCTCTCTTTTTTATGTCAGAGGCAAACGGATAGGAGACTCATCTGATTTTATAACTCTTTCAATATAAAATGAACCATGCGCTGTAATACATTTTTGTCTCAACCGTATGCGGTATGAAGGGGACCGCGTAACTATAGCAACGTAGCGACGCTTGACCCGATTAGTACACTCGCCATTTTATTTTATTTCAAGATAAGGTGTCATCCCAATAAGTGACAGTGATTAAAAATGTACATTAGCTATTATAATTATTTTTACTATTTATTTCTTTTATTCCATTTAATTAATTAATAACGATAGTGAATAAATAATTAATTCAATTTAGAAGAAACAATAGCTATTTTATATACTTACTGAGACGCTCATAGCCGAGCGCACTCGCTGATCGGTAAACGATCGGTAGGTTAAGCAACATTAGGCGCGGTCAGTCACTAGATCGCATAGTGGTATTTCAACCGAGCGTCTCCGTGCTTCGGAGTAAAAAACACGCACGTAAAAAGTCGGTCCCGGCTGTTGACAATTAGACAACAGTCGATAAGTCAAGTCAGAGGCTTACGGACGACCTGAACAACTCTGACACTAGGTTGACCACTAACCAATCGATAAGAAGATAAGAAGAAGATATACTTACTTCCGGTTTCCCACTTTATAAAAAATCTATTTAAATAAGGCGATATCAATTTTGTCTAACATTTTTGCCCATGATTGTACCTGCGCAGAAGCTTCCCTTTTCGTTCATTTTTAATTGAAAGAACTATAAGCCATTACTGCCGCCCTGCAACGCCAGATGGTATGCAGGTGCGTTGTCAATCTTTAGGATACAAAGGTTATACGCTGGCTGAGCTGCAAACACAAAACTGAGCTGACGAGCAGTCGCTTTGTGAGTTTTTCACCAACAGAGGGATTTTACTACCACCATTAATGTCTTATATATATCGAAAATAGCAAGGCTCTATTTCTCATAAATAAACACATTCTATAGTATTTTTTTTAACTGTCATTAAATCGATTTAAATTGCTTAGAACTTTTCGGATATTTTTTTATCAGAGGTCATAAACGTAATGCTTGGAGGAAGTGTTTCGTCCTCTTCCTCGTTCTAGTATAACTAATTGACAGACAAATTTGAGATAAATACTTTGTAAAGCTTAGATGAATACAATATCATACCACTTTGCGTGTGTGGAATGAAATCTACCTGTAGTTACTTATATATGTATATATAAACTTAAAAAAAAAACTTATTTTTAGTATTGAAGGACGAAATTCAGGTTTGCATACCCGCAAGACCTTAACTAAATTAATATTCTAGAACTATTTTTAATCATCATAATTATGTATGAGAATAGAAAAACCCAAAATTACTTTAGCTATTGTTATAAATGCATATTAACTTATTATTATTACTTATTTTTTTAGTTTTACCGATTTCAACCTTAAAAGGATATTTGGCTTAGTATAATTATATTATTTTCTATTAAAATTTTTCGATAATAAAAGAGGGGACTCCTTTAAATTACAAAAGAACGTAAAATAAGTAATATTTTGATTATTTATAAAGAATATGAAATATAAAGGATTATTGTTACTTAAAGATGGCAGATTTTTTCTTCATTTTAATGAAAGAATTTCATTTAGAATACATAATTAATTAATACTACTATTTAAATCAGTAGCAGGTTAATTAATTAACTGTGACCTTGATTATATAAAAACTCGATAAGTCTAAAAATAAACCAGTTATCATCGATAAAACAACTTATCGTTAAATAAAATTAAAATAAACTTTTACTTAAAAGTTATTTATTTTACCCGTACATAGTCCTTAAATTAAAAAAAATAGTCGATAAACCACAACACTATTGTAGCACATCACTCATCATCCATGTCGAACCACATTGACGTGACACTAGTAGACTGTTCCCTAGTCTGCTCCTCGGTTATAATCTTCAGAACGACAACCTCCATCATGCACAGCGCGAAGAAAATCACGAAAATCGCAAAATTCGAGCCCTGATGATGATAATGAAAGGAGCTCGGTAAGGGACCTGGTGGCGGCCATGCTGCTACACTGGACGTGACTAGATTATCCATAATAATTATCGATATTTATATCGATAGTTACATTATATTACATACTTTTATTCGATGTTTTAATTGTTCGTTGTTTACGTTCGTACGTACCGCGAGTCGTCAGAGCAATGCTTCTGGCTCGTGCGCAACTCGATGCAGTGCTGTTGAAATTCTCTTATGAAATATGAATCGTTTTAGTTAGATCCACCGTTGAGAAACGCCGGTGTACGGGTGAGTGCAACTGTTTTTTTGCGGTCAAGGCGCATGTGTAGTGGACGACGACCTTTTTTGTTTACTATATAGTTTTTAACCCTATATAAATTGTTTCTTGTATTATCATATGTAGTAATTGGTTTATTTATTTATTTGATAGGAAGCCGACATGTGTTCGACTAACCTTTTAGATACTTAATAAACTCATTTTACGTAGAGTTGCCACATACCACACTTACTAAATCAGCATGTATAGAAAAAAAAGACTGCTTTTGCTTCAATCATGCACTCTAAAAAAAGTCTTATTTAACGGCGCCACTATCCCTAAATTTGTTTTATAAAATTGATATTTAAATGTTTGTAAGTTTTTAACTCTCGCATTTGGACGCGGAACAGCCAGCATTATTTTAATTGTTATTATGTTATGTCCATTTATTATATCGGGACAATAAATTTCCCAATTAATTTTTTTTTTTTTTTTTTGTTGATGATGATGAGTAAAAAAACCGTAGACTTTGGTGTGAAGTCACTACAGGCTCTAAGTGAGGACAAGCACCTTTGAATTCTTATTTCTTAGTTTGTGTTTTCAACTTATACATTTTAGCAGTAACGTAACGTATTATACATTCTTATCATTACTAATAATCCTATTTCCTCTGCGACTATGCGTGTTGCTTGTGCTGAGAGATACGGCGACCCGAGAGGGTAAAGATCTACCTGCAACTCACGTATTACAAGTCGACCCATCTACCGTTGACCTATTAAGGGTACAAACTATATTCTGAGCCGTAATCGACAAACGGAATGGACAAATGACATTACTAAGATGATGATTCTTGACTCCAGTCAAGACGTCAGACGCCAGACAGGACGTCCTTTAGCTTACTAAGTTCGTTAGATTGCGCTCCAAAGGGCTCCTACCCTCCCGATGACGTCCCAAACCTAGGCTCGACGTAGCAGGACGGATTCAACTTGAGCCCCGCGTGGGCAGTCAATCTCCTACCGACTGTGGTCTCCTGGCCCGGCCGGACGCTGTCAAGGTCACTTAAGGCCAACAACAATAGACACGCCGAAAAAAAAAACTTACTAACTACGCAATAAATATGTGACGCAAAAATATTCACTCACTTTACTTAAATTATTTACTATCCTCTTAATTTTTTATCCAAATTAATTTATATTTAATTTTTGCTTTCCTTAAATGTAGTTTTTTATAAGAATAAGAATAGAATATTAATTAAAAATATTCTCTCGTCTCTCTTGAGCACTAGCAACATTTTTTTATAATTAATTAGCAAGATATATAAGTAGATAGGTAATGTAATATATTATTATGAAAAAATATCACAATTCGATACATACGGTATAATATATATTTTTACTTTCCTACTAATAAAGTAAGTACCAGTTCTTCCATACAGAAAACAATATGCAAAGAACTCTTCCTACGTAAATTCGCGCTAACGAACGAAGCGAACTTAGTCACGGTAATTTTATTCCATTATGATGCTTGTGGCATATTTCGCTTGGTTACGATAGTGCAAATTTACGAAGGACACCAGCGAATCTTTGGACTTTTTGTTGTTAAATTTCCAGAGGTTACTACAATTTTCAGATGTTTGGCGCTTACGATGAAGAGCAAGCTTAACCTCCCTTACCCAATGTATCAGGTTCACTCAATTTTTCCGCTCAAATAAATTTGACAAAGATCAAAAGTAAAATTATTTTTCATTTCAAGGATTTCTAGATAATTAATTACATGAAAAATAATAATAATAATAAACGCTGCACACTCAACGGCCCCCATTAGGATAGTAATATCCTGTGTCAGGGTCCGGAAACATTCACAATGACATGGACAAATACACCCAGACCGGAAAATATGCTTGCATGGTCAATACAAACATATTATGCTCCGAGCGGGAATCGAACCCGCGACCTGTGGCGTTTAAGGCAGGTTCGCTACCGCTGCGCCACAACGTCGTCAAAATTAAATCAATTAGTCTGTCTGATATAACGAATCAATCGTGCCTGACAAATGAAACTTATCTGTAAATCCTCATTGTATTCGCTTCGCTGGTGTCTTCATACAAACTATTTCCTTAATGATAAAAAACTACACAATGACCGATGTTTTTCCCGTCGAGTCTTTAAGAAACCGGCTAAGGACGTGTCGGACTTGCACATAAAAGGTTCCGTACCACCGTAGAATAAAAATGAAAAGGTTTTGGTTTGGGGATCCCTTTTAATTATGAAATAATTTTGTTTTTATTATTTGTTACACATGTAAAAAAAAATTGCGAACGAACTTCCTTTCTTTTAACGTTGATTAAAAATGTAAAAGTCACTGTACATCACTACATACTATAAAACAAAGTAGCTTTTTCTGTCCCTATGTATGTTTAAATCTTTAAAACTATACAACGGATTTTGATGCGGTTTTTTTAATAGATAGAGTGATTGAAGAGGAAGGTTTATATGTATAATAACATCCATTAAATAGTGGAGAAACAAAACTGTTATTTTTGAGGTTTCTAATGTGATGTCGTAAATAATTACATTTAACGCGTGCGGGCCACGGGCAGTAATGAATAAATCAAAACTACTGGATCGATCTTAATCATTTTTTCAGTGAATGACATATGCTATATATTTTATACCCGTGCAAAGCCGGAGCGGGCCGCTAATTACTTATAAATAATAATTAAAATCTGTGAACCTCAAAGGGGGTTACCAGGTACAACAAAAAAGGCGATTGCATCATATTTTACTTTACAGTTTAAAAAAAACTAATTTAATTTAATTAATTTAGTTGAATTATATAAAAAATATAATTTATGAATAATGAATCTTTCTATATGCGGTAATTAAAAATTAATGAAAATTTGAAAAAAAAATGATACCGTAAACTATTAAATGAAAATCGAATTATAATCTTTTTATGTTGAATGTGTGTTCCTGTTGGCCCCACTAGCCTTGACAGCGGGTCTACTCCCGTGACTCTACTTGCGAGTACTTATGCACGTGAAAGGCGAGCCCTCGCGGGGGAACATCTATGTCATATCATTAGAAGTACTTTATCATCATCATTATAAGTACTTTTTAAACAAATAGATAATTTAAAAAAAAAATAGGTTCAGACTTTAGAGACTACTAATCCAACTTGGCAGGCCTGAATTTCATACATTTATAAGCATCAGCATTCTGTCTATAAAAAGTAGCTATTTTGTATGTATGCACGAATTCTCATTTCACCATCGATATACTTTTCGTTTTAAACCCTTATAAGTGTAACACTCGATGTCACACGTTACAGAACTAAACAGCCGTCAGTATGCTGTAGGATGCGTACGAATGCTGAAGCGTGCTTATAATTAGTGTAACACTTGATATAAGACGTTACAATACTTAACAGCCGTCTAAGTGTGCTTAAGGATGCGTACGCATGCTTACCGATGCTGAAGCATGTTTAGGCGTGCTTAGATATGTATAAGCATATGATGCTCATAAATGTGTCCAAAACTTTCTAGCTAAATGCTGGTCGATGCTGATAGCTGTCATTCAGGCCTTAGACTTCAAAAAGAACTAGGTTATTAATTGACCTGTATAATTTTTTCTTTGTTTTTTTTTTATGTTTGTTAGTCGATTACACAAAGACGGCTGAGCCGATTTGAATAATTGCCTTATGTGCCGGTGCTCTACTTATAACCGTCTTGTGTTGTTGAATTTATTTTTATTTCTGAAAATGTATATACTTTTTGCTTTGTTTCTTTGACTTTAGTGTTAACAATACTGGCTCCTGCCAGTGGCTTCACCCGCGTGAATAATGATTGTTAATTAGGCACCTTGCATAAAGAAATCATGGTTTCTTCATACAAGCTTTCATTTCCTGTATTACCGCCTCCAAACCTTTTCGCTATAAAATCCTTTCCCAAAATCAGTTTAATGTTTTACGCATGAAATTGTTACAGACAGGCAGAGTTATTTTATTAAGTAGGTAAATATTACGGAATTAGGATTACTTATGTTGTTAAATCTTACCTACTATTTTTTAGAATGAGGTTTCTATTGTAATTTGTAACCTCATTGTATGCAAATTCCTGTCATTTGACATATTGACAAACACAAAAGATTACGAAAAACAAGAATTCGTTTAAAATGTATATTAATGTTGTTTATAAGGACGCGCCAGAGTTATCGACGATAAGACGCAGATCCTCAGAACTAGATCTTTCAGTCGAGAAGAATCTTCTGGTTAATGCTAACTGTCCGGTCAGAATCATGTTGGAATACATAAGGAAGAAATGCCGATTAGGTATATTTACTCAGTTCGATCTGTGTGATGAAACTGGAATTTTGAAGGGTCTATTCAACATGCCGACTTATGTCTATGCGACTGATCAATTTGAACACAAGAAGACTTATTATGTGATAGTTATGAAGCAGGTATCTAACATGAGAAACCCTTTTCTCTATTTTTTTTTACTTCATGAAGGTTGGCAAACAACCTTACGTTCCAACTGAGCAGCAGTCACCGCATGCCTGCACATGCACGCTGCCTACCCAAGGGAAAAGGCCATAGGGGGTGGGGAATAGACTTACTTGTCGCATGCAACGCAACAGTATCTAATCTAATTCTCATACTAAATTAAATGGGAATAAATTGGCAGGCATGCATACGACCCATTTTATGGAATGTGGTTACCGTAGTCTACGAAATTGCAAGACCATACATTTGTAGGTGTTAATCACGTGATGCCAACAATCGAGATGTCTCCTTTGCCCAGCTATTTCACTAGCTAGTGTCCTTCAAACCGAAACACAGTTTTGCGGTAGGATATCTGATACTGTGGTGAACAAATCTGCCCACCTCATATCTACTTACTTTTCCTCATTTGTTCCTCAGGGTGGTAGCTTGCACTGGTGTTACTTAATACCTACTATTTTAAACGTTGATAAACTCGCTGTAAATCTAGCATTGTTCCGCCAAGGATTTCCTTATTAGTCTTATTTAGATTCTACAGTTTTTACACAAATCTGACTTCCGCAGCTTTCTGAGTCGTAACATTGGAACTGTTTTTTTAAATCTCAATTGAATAATATAATAAATATTATCATATTTTTGTAATTCTGATCATTGATGTTATAGATAGAGAGCCAAGCAGTTCATCAAACTAATTCATTTCCCATAATGCTTTTTTTTTTATTTTTATAATGTTATATTATCAGTCAATTCGGAAAATACCATTCTAGCAGACTTCTCGCGATTGTTTCAATTGCCGAGAAATTTTCGATAATGTATTTTTAGGGTTCCGTAGCCAAATGGCAAAAAGGAACCCTTATAGTTTCGTCATGTCCGTCTGTCCGTCCGTCCGTATGTCACAGTCATTTTACTCGGAGAACATTGACTCTATCTATACGAAGTTTACTAAATAGGCGTATTCCATAAACCGCACAACGATTTTGTAATAAAATCTTAATATATAATGCCTTAAAGGTTAATTAAGGGTTGAAAAAATGTTACGTGTAACAATAAAAAAGTATATAATATTGTTGAAGTCAGATTGCTTCTATATAACTCTGACTAAAACTCCGTCCGTCCGTGATCCGTCAGTAACGTTCAATGGATCAAATAATTTTCAAACAATAACAAGCATTTAAATTTACAATTCAAACTTTACAAGATTTATTCAGAAAATTTGTTAAGAAAAATAGCTTCATAATTAATTACATTATTTTAAAACTATACTATCACATTACGATTATTTTGTAACGATAATTGTTGTGTGTTTTAAATCCATAAATAAATGAACCAATGAATTAATAAATAAAAACGATCTACAGGTAGCATGCGCGATAGCCTTTAGTGAGGTGTGCAACTTACGATGATTAATTTGATAACCCAATCGTATAATTTTATCGTGCTAATAGACAATAACTGAAATAGTATTTATGTGGGTCAATATTAATTTATTCGACCGAACAACCCATTGAAACATTAAAAACATAATAAATAAAATCCTTTATTGCTGCATTTTACAATAATACATTTCTGGTTATCACTAACGATCGGTATTTCCAACAGCTCCTCTAAAGATTTCCATTTTTCCCTGTCTTTCGCAATTCTTATCCATTTGGTACCCGCAATATTTTTTAAATCATCTTCCCAACGTTTTGGTTGTCGCCCTTTGTTCCTTTTACATATTTAACATTAAATTTTATACCAACACGCCACAAAGGTAGTCAAAATTAGCGAGCGTAAGTGAAGTTATTCCACGGGCTCATAAATTATGCTGTTTTTACATGTTGTATAGTGTAGTCAAGTCATAATCATTTGTCTATGTCAATAATATAGTCTAATCTAATTGTCTTCCTTACCCTTTCTGTCTGTGGTCTGTAACAAAAGTGCAAAAATTGTCTAATATATGAAGTCCCAAACTACCTTAATTTGCCGAAAAACAAGATATTTTCATTGTCATTAAAACTCTTGCATAACACAAAATAAAAATGGTTTTTATATCGCAATGGTATTAATCGCCTCTATGATGAAAGAATGCTATTTTTAGACATCTGTTTCTCTTCTTCGAAATTCGGAACTCCTTTTAACGAAAGACAACACTTTTGATTAGCTAAAAGAATTTAAAAGATTAAAGTTTACTTTAGATATGAGTCGCCATTTTTTCGAAAAGCTTGTACAAGTTAATGGATTGTTTTCCATTCCTGTAACATTAAAAATTGTTAATCTATGAAACCGTCTGGTGTAATTTTTTAATTTAAATTAGAGTTTATTTAGCATTATGTTAAATGGAGCTATGATTTTTCACCAGGAAATCGACAAAAGAATATCAGTGCTTCCTCAACTTAATCACGAGAACATGATCTACATGGATTTGAAGACGAAAGTCAAGAAATACCTCAGTGAAATTAGCCCCATGTCCACACCGGTCGCGTCAACTCCACCGATCAAAACAACTCCGCCCGGAAGTAAACCAATCGTACAAAAAGCGAGCTCTAAAAAGAAATAGATATTTATTGATTGTTTTATGACAGAATTTATATCATTTATGAGAAATAAGATTTCTTACATTGTAACGCCTGATAAAAAATGCTGAGCAAATCTTTATCAAGCGAAATTATCAAAATTATGATTTACGGCCATGAGAAACCGGAGCGATTCGCTATTAACTTAAGTCATAAAACAATTATTACATTTTATTATTTTTGTTTCTTTACTGATCTTTTATTGTCCACGAGGGTTTCGTTAGAAGGCCCCCAAAATTTTGATACAGGGCCCCCTAGGGCAAGACACGCCACTGATAGACATGCCCTTTTATACAAACAAAATATCAATGACTCACTGGTGCTCCTTCATAAATTCACCAATTTTATTTTATTCGAGTTTCGATTATGTTGCAAGCTTGTGAACTATACTTCATTTGCTTATGTTGCAAATTTTTGACTTACTTCGATCCGTTGTTTCGAAGTTGCGAATGCGAAGAAGAAATGCGTTTACCAGCGAATCTTTGTACATTTAGTCTGTATGCAACAACTAAGCACCAGTGCTTAGTTAATATTAAGTCAAGTATTCTATAACTATAAATTGTTTTAAAAAAATTAATATTGTTTGCAAGCAAAATTAATTACTCTATTTACTATAATTCCTATTTATTTCATAGTTGATACAAGTTCTAATCAGAATGGTTACGTACTAAAGACCTTAATGCCAGCTGTATCGCAATCACACAAATCTGTGATATTGCTAGTTACAAATAGCAGTTTCGCTAGACAGCATAAATCTGCCAATATAACGCTAGGGGTAAGATAGATAAGACTGTATGGAGCCAGGGAGTCAAGGTGCTCAGATTTGATTTTTCGTTTGGAGGCCTGTGCCTCCCAAACTTTCAAAGGGCTTCGCCCATCTCCTCCCCACCAGGACCTCTTCCTTGACCCCCCAAAATATATGAGAATCCCTCCGAAATGCATGAAAATGTTCCTCATACTTAATAATAAACAATAAAATAATAAACGCTGCACACTCAACGGCCTCCATTAGGATAGTAATATCCTGTGTCGGGGGTCCGGAAACATTCACAATGACAAGGACAAATACACCCAGACCGGAAAATATGCTTGCATGGACAATACAAACATATTATGCTCCGAGCGGGAATCGAACCCGTGACCTGTGGCGTTTAAGGCAGGTTCGCTACCGCTGCGCCACAACGTCGTCGAATACTTAAAAACCTTATAGCTTATGGGAATAATAAAAATGTCAAGCTCCATATAAATTTACTTGCAGTAACATACTAAAGACGTTCATAAAAAAAAAAAACATTACGGCATTGAAATTGGGGAAGTGTCCCACTTATGCATAATAATCGAAAATTATTGTTTTAAACTGATTAGTACGATATTAAGTAACATGATAACTTCTTAATTAATAATGCTAAACAACATAAATAATTTTATCATGAATTTTAGCACAAAATTGTAATACTTTTTTTCATATTAGGTACCTATTTTATTTATTAGGTATATATATAGTATATTCGTAATTTTTTAATTTTAATTATAATACAATTCCTGACATAGCGTCTAAATTTTAAAGACGTCTAGGCAGTAGTACGTGATCGGTATACAAAGAAGGTTAGGACATAGGTACCACAGGATACCACAAACGTGTCCCGGAAAGCGGACATCCTGTAGGAATAATAATTTTCCTTAGGGTTGCCAAAACAATCACTTCTGATTTTGTGATTCATCTAACGTTATCAAAAATAATGTTATTTTAATATCTTCATTGTCATTAAAATACGGGGCTGTTCGACAACCCTGTACTTATTATTATTGAAACTTACACGTGGAAGATGCCTTTACGTTTAGAATTTTCATTCTCATGAATTAAACATTTTCCTTCAAAACAAGTATATGTCCGTTTTAAAAAAGGTTATACAAAAATGATCATAAATATTAATATTTTTATAATTATAAATTATACCAAATGAACTTTATAACAAGTTTCTCTCTCCAATTGAATGCGGATGTTTTCAAGGTCTCATTTCTGTTTTATAATGTAAATTGAATTTTCAACTGATGGGTCGAACTATTTGTATTCTGTACTTTGATAAAATATTATGTTAACACTAACGGGCCCGCAGACGTTGTCCTGCCCCGAAAAATATCTGGGACCGGATAGCAAAACCCGTGTCTAATTGTGAACAGAAATGACACTGTTCAAATTATTGAATTACTAATATTGCTCTTAAAAAATAGGGGTTAATGGTAGAAGTGTAAAAATTTTGGGTTGTATGTATTTGTCAATGCTGAATAATAAAAAAATTGTTCAAAAAAATATATACTTTAGGGTGAACCACCCTTAACATTTAGGGGTATGAAAAATAGATGTTGACCGATTCGGTCAAGCCGTTTTGGAGGAGTGTGGTAACAAACACTACGACACGAGAATTATGTTATATATTAGATATTTGTAGATGTCAAAGGCTTCGCTGAAACGAAACAATAGATTTATTACACGCTACACACTCAACGGCCCCCATTAGGATAGTAATATCCTGGGCGTAATGTGTTTCCGGACCCCCGACACAGGATATCACTATCGTAATCCGTTGAGTGTGTAGCTATTATTTAATTATTTATTTCCATACAAACTTTCAACCCATTATTCACCCCTTTAAGAAATTAGGAATATTAAAATTATTGTTTAAAAAATTTATTCTAAAATCAAATCTTTTGGAAACTCAATTTCGACACAATAAAAAACAAACTTTTTTTTCAATTGTCAAATTTTATTTTCTATTTATAAAGCAATATCTTGCCGTCTCTTGGCATCAATACAAAATCTAGAACGAGATTGAGCAATGATAGTAAAAGAAGAACTTTTAAGGTTCCGTAACAAAAAGAAACAACCCTGTCAATTCTCGTGGTTCGGCCGGCAGCCCAGACATCGTGTTTCATAATTTCATGAAAGCAATTTTTTTCCTTAATTATTTAAACAAACAAAAATCTACCACAAATATAAAAAAATCAACAATAGAATACTGATATTTCTCGTTTGTGTTAGATTACTTAGTACTTCCTTAGTCGAGGCAGTCCAGTTAACAAAAATCTTCAAGAATCTTATTCCAATAAAATTATAATAATAATTGTTTCCAAAAGAAAAAAAAAGGTTCGTTTTTCAAGTCTCAAAAATCAAACTCAAATAAGGGAAAATAAAAAGGAATGAATTCGCGATAAAATTTAATTTAAATTAATTTTATATTGTAGAGAATCTTATCGCATAAATCTAACTTGTTCTTTACGTTATATCTTAACTTTTTTGTGCAGATTTAGATGTTTGAACGGAACTAAACGGTCGACTTTTACTCTGAGTGCAGTCTGCAAGAACCAGCACAATCGGTTATTAAACCGCACGATGTCATTGAGAAATTATGTAAAGATACTAAAACGAAAACAAAGCAATAAACCACAGACTTAGTGTAGGCTAGATATCGCAAGCCATATGCACAAGCGGGGCCAGAGTTTGTGCTATGCACAAACTTGGCGTGCCATTACTTTGATATTGATATATTTAAAAATATCGATAGAGTATATCAAAAGACGATGGTAGAGTTTTATTTATGTCAGAGGGGACAACCGGGCCGGAGGCTCACCTGGTGTTAAGCGATTACCACCATCCATGAACATCTGCAACACCAGACGGCATACAAGGTTTGTTGCCGCCCTTTAGGATACTACAGGGTACCCTGGGTAACACGGCTGACGAGTTGTTAGTTCACCAACGTACGGTATTAGCTAACCCGGCGAGCCCTTTAAGTCCAACCACCAGCATATACATGTCTTAGAATTTCTTCCCGGACATGAAGATTTTCTCACGAAGTTTACCTTCACCGTTAAAGAAGAGATATATTTGAAACACAAATAATTAAATGTAAAACTCAGAGGTCTATCTTTATGTTCTCGATCGATTGGGCCATCTCATCTCATCTCATCTCTCGACAAAATTATTTAAGAAAAATTTAATAATGTAGAAAAATATATTAAACGTTCGTTTGAAGTAGTTAAGTACAAATATAAAACAACGTGAAACAATAATTGTTCGGTTGCGCTACGCGAACGGTAACAGTTTTGACAGCGGCGCGGCGGAGCGTGGAGCGCCAAAACTCGACCGCGATGACAATTCATCTCGTATAATGAAAGTTACGACATAATACCTTAATAATACAATGATTATTTATTATTGCTCTATGTTGTGTTTTTCAAAATGGGGACACCCCTGTCCCATGGGTTAGCAAAAATTATTAGGGTTAACTTATGGTTGGCAAAAAATAATATAATGGCGATAAACTAACGCAACATAACGTCAATTTATAACATTTTTATAAATAAAACTTTCTGTTATAAATATATAATTAAATATTTTTTTCATATTTATTCTTCTGAAAAAAAGGTGTTCAATGCCATTCAGGCATAAGTTTAAAAGACAGAATATATGAGTAGAGCAACGGCCTTTCTCGGGGTTCTGTTCGTTACTTGTGTGGGGTAATTTTGTATTCCTTGACCTAACTGGCCTTGACGGCGTCACCCAATAAGGGTTGGTCGAGACCCGGAGCATCGCGACAAGCAAATAGGGACCTCGTCTTCGTAGGTGAAGTTGGTAGTTGGCGACAACACTGACCGGCCAACCGAATTGTATCTGTTTTCCGTGCAGAAACAGGACTCCAATATGTAAACACTAACCGGTATTTATTCCCACGGGGCCCAGTTTTTTGTGACACAATGTTGAATGGGGGTTGCAGATAACGTGACGCAGCGTGATGAAGATTTATATCTATATCTATAAAAATGAATCCGTATATCCCTTGGTCACGCCATCACGCGAACGGCTGGACCGATTTCACTATTTCTTTTTTTGTTGTGTTTGTTATTGTCAGGAGAAGGTTCTTATGACAGAAAATATTAAATATAAAGTAAATTTTAATTTTAACAGTAAATACCAGGTTTGTATGGAATCGATGGGTAGGGAAGTTCGTATGGAAAATAAATGTATCACTTAATATTTGTATACAGATAGATAGTTTGTAAGTGGAAGAACCAAGAACGGAATTAAAACTCTCACGGTAACGGGATAAACGGAACAATTTACTATGCACCCGGACGAAGTCGGGGTGGGTCGCTAGTACCTTATAAATATAAAATTTGTGTTATGTAAATAAATTCGTGAGGGGTAGAATGGCGATTAAGGTTTAGTACGTATAGAATAAATTAACATTTTTACCAAAAAAATAATAATATCCGCAGATTCTCTTACACTATCATCCACAATTTACAAGTGATATATCTGATAAGATAAAATTGAAGTGTATTTTTGCAATATTAATAATAGATGATTGGCTTTTCCATACAGAAAAACCGCCCAAGTGCGAGTCGGACTCACGCACCAAGGTTTCGGTACCATTATATAAAGGTTTTCGACGCAAAACCTATAGGGTAGTTCCGGTTGACCTAGAATTGTTAATTTTGGTTAAAAACAAGGTCTTCAGCACAAGTAAAGTGAAAATTCCGTAAAATAAAAAAGTTGAAAATCAAACTTTAGCCCATATGTTGTTGTCATGTGGAACTCAGTATCTGGTATAAATTACAACTTGCTAACTCCAACCGTTTCTGAGTAAATCGGTGATGATAAACGGACAGACGTACAAGAGAGTGATTTTATAAAGGTTCCTTTTTTACCTTTTGTGGTGCGGAACCCTAAAAATTAGCGAGTCTTTGGTCATTTTCAACAAAACTAAGTTAGTCACACGCAAAATTTTATACATTATAATAGCTGTTATAAATATTAACAATATAATAATCATCTTTTTATAAAAAAAAATATATATATGTCCTAGTCATATTCTAATAGTAAATTGTACAGTAAAAAAAGAAAATATAATTACCAGCCAGTTTGAAATCCATACAATCCTTTTAACACCCACAAAACCCACAAATAAATTTAAACAGAAATCTAAAACTTATATTTATATGAAATTAGATCAGGCGTTCGACTTAAATATATAGATTAAAAATAGATTCAACTTTTTATGGAGGCTAATATTTTTTTTATGGAGGCTAATATTAAAGCAGCCCGTTTTGAATCGAGTATTGGCGCGAACTGACTGTCAACGCATCACGGCCGGCGATATGGCTCATGCGTTCCTAATTTAAAATTCTCCCTTTATCGGAGTTCCATGATGGTCATCTGTATGATAATTTTTTTTTAATTAAATTTGTTTTTGTTTCGTAAATGAAATAAATTTTTAATTTTTTCTAAATTACCTATGTAAGTAAATAATGTTCACGACCTCACGTTCTCCAAAAAATATTTAAAAAAAGTTAAGAAATGTCTCAATTTACTACGATTTTAGTATAAGTTAATTATGGTATGGTAGTTATACAGTTGGATAATATTGGATAATTTTATATATATTTTTACAACGGAACCCGCTGGCTATACGTATCAATTTCACTATCAATTAATTACAAACAGAGGAGCGCGAGCGGTGTACCGTGAAATTTAGTCAATATAATATGCTCAATGACGATTGATGCCTGATAGGCAGATACAATATATCGCACACACACACTACACACACACACACACACACACACACACACACAATAATTATTATAATACCCTGTACACAACATGCAAATACAAAGTACAGGTCGGGCAGGTGTGAATTTTGAAATTGCTACAGGTAGGCTACCAAATTGCTAAGCATCAGATAAAATTAATCTATAATTTTTGAATTTGTGGACTTTGATTCATTGCACAGTTTCCCTGCATCTCTTCTTCTATGTACTACCAATGAAATGAAAAAAGCTAAAAGATTTTTTTAATTATTTTTTTTTTATTCTTTATAACTTGATTTGGGATTTTTATCCACACGGATATGTCAATCCCATCTAAACACGATCTACAAATAAACACATAATCAATCACAAACTACAAATGAAACATTAAACAAATAGTAATTTGCACATTTCCTTTGCCATTATAGATTTTGGACTTGCCAAAATAGTTTGGATGAGTCCAACATCCATATAATTTAAGCTAAATTTTTTAAAAAATTGTTCTCGTTCTGTCTTGTTCTTGACACAATCCATCAGCAAATGTTGTATATCCTCCCCCTTCATGCAAACGTTACATTTATCTGTTTCTTTTTTCTTCATTAGAAATGCAAACTTTGCTGATGGGTAGTGTCCAGAACGAAGTCTTAATATTAACTTAATATATTTATTACTTAATTGAGAGTCGTCAAACCAGGGGCAGCGAGAAAGCTTGCATTGTATACTTTTATACCATATACCCTTTTCTGTCGATCTTAAATCAAAATATTCTTTCCAGTTTTTGAAATATAATTTTTTAAATTTAGGTATATATTCTGAATAATCTGGTAAATAACTTTTAATATTACATCTCTCTGCTTCTAATTTAGCCAATCGGTCGGCTTCCTCATTGCCTCTGATTCCAATATGACCTGGTACCCATTGAAGCTTCACCACCCTACCGCTATTATGGAGAATATGCAAAAATCTTATAATATCATAGGCTATCGATATTCCTTTGATTCCAGAGGGACATCGAGCCACGTGTTGCAATGCACTTTTGCTGTCGCAAAAAATGACTATTTTATCTAAATTAAGATTAATTGCATATGACAATGCTTCGCGAACTGCAATGAGTTCCAGAGTCATAATGGACACATCTATGTTAATACTATGTCCCACTTTTATCTGTAGGCTCTGACAATAAAAAGAGATCCCTAAACCATGAGCACTTTTTGACCCATCTGTAAAAAACTTATGAAATTCGTAATACTTAGAATCTAACTCATTAATCACATTACTTACTAAAATATTCGGTTCATAAGAAAATTTATTCTGAGTAATTGATTCTAAATTTACAATAATGACATTTTTTAAATCAAAAGACGATAACCAAGTATTCAAAGAGAATAATCCAATAACGTCAGAAGAATTCCCAGTTAACTGTAGAAGTTCTGGAAATATTTTAACTCATAAAGGATTTTTCTTATTATTCCAGTACCTGCCTTGACACAATACATTCAGATCAGAAATCAGGTCCTTGGTTATGTCATTTGACCAGGACAAAATCTTTAAACTAAATTTGTATGCTATAAATAGTCGTCTTAAAAATAAAGGTGGAATAGCCAGTTCGCTCTCCATCACATGTATTGGGGTGCTTTTGATAAAGCCCCCAATTATTCTCAAAGCTCTGTTCTGAATCATATCTAATTTTGTAACATGAGTTTTAGCACTACAATCATAAAGAAAGCAACCATAATCGACACGACTTCTAATTAGGGAAATATATAGTCGACGTAAATGCTTAATATGTATTCCCCAAGAACTACCCGCTAGTAATTTTATTATATTTAAAAATTTATTACATTTATCGACACACACATCCACATGTTTTTTATTTATTTTTTTTTTAATTGGACCAGTAGTTTCCGAGATTATCGCGATTATTTCAATTGAACAAACAAACAAACTCTTCAGCTTCATAGTATTGGTATAAATTATAGGAGTCTGCGGCAAGGCGTGTCAGGGGATTTTTGTAGGACGAATAGAAATAAAACTTAAAAACATGACATTAATTTAAAATTACACAGACGTGGTATGCCTAATGCATGCCGTAGCTTCATAGATCTGAAATTTAAAATTTATTATCACATTTTTATTTGTACTTATCACATAATCCCTTGCCGTGCCACCAATGGGTTCAGGGCTTATGAGTAAATGTTATTGTCTAGTATTATACTGCCATCTATTAATAGTTACCTATATTATGACCTGGTACTATAATCGTACCGATAGATGGCGTTGTACAAGATGAACTAGTCTCAACAGTAGCCCTTAAACCTCGGTAGATGGCATTAAGCTTTTGAATTACTGCAATAATTTTTAATGTTATAATAGTGACCTTCATGTTATGTAAACTAGCATCCAAATGAGTGGTTAGAAATAAAAAAAAATAAAACGTAAGATTAAAAACGGGGATGTGAAATTCATCGACCTTTAGATTTAAATTTTGGTACCGCATGCGTACGATGGTATTATTCCCAGCGATTAATTCTGCGGCGCCGATGCTTAAAAATTAAGTTAGCACTGTAGTGTCTGTAGTTGTCGTTATAAGCCACAGAATTACAGATCCCGATTCCACAATACATAATTCATATTTCACATTTTATAATATTATTCTTATCTAGCTTCCTCGCACGGCTTCGTTCGCGTTAAGTTTGGGGTAACATGTGCCTTATTTTTTATATATAGTTTGAAACGTTTTATTCCTTTAGGAGTAGCATTTTAGAAAACTTTACAATACATATTTCTTTATCACTAATTGTTAATAATTCTAAAAACAAAGGATCATGCTTTTAGGTTCAATAATGACGGACTTCCATAAAGCTTTCAACCTTTTTCAGGGCTTGAAGGGTTGAATTTCGAGAAATACTTTCTGATGCGCGTTTACGTTTTAAACAAAACCTGCGAAAAAAAATACTGTCTCCTAGAGAGGGTCTCCAGGGGACAGTATTTTTTTAAATACTGTCTCCAGGGGGTTAGGCTGTGCGTTTATAAGTCAGTTGGGTTTTCGCCTTTTTTGTTATAAATTATAATCATATAAATTATTCTAGTATCTACAGTATATACTTATATAGCATAATGCATATTTAATAATAATAATATGTGGTATATTTAGTTAAAATAAAAAATATTTTTATATTAAACCAAATTATTAGTTCCATTACACGAACGTATCAAGTTATTTATATTTAAGAATTTATAATTTTATATACCTTACCCCAGGAGGTAAGGTTTCAAAAATGGATTTAGACTCATTTGAGTGTTCCCCTCCACGGAAATCTTTAGTAAAAGGCGAAAGATTTATTCGTTTTGAAGGGAAACCAGAGTGACCAACATATCTTTTCAAAAACACTATATACCATGTCAGTTGTGTTTTGGCCAGCGCGATTCAGGAATCTTACTTTATGAGTGAGCGCCATCTAGTATACTCTCTCGTAAACTATATCACGCAGGTGTCACTAGTGCCAATGTCACCAACACCAAGTCACCAACCCACATAACAGATTATACAGTAGGTAGCTACATAATTTAGAACCGGAAATAATTGCTTATTGCTGTTTTATAACAATATAACATATATAGTTTGATTTGAACTATGCCTATATTTAAGATTAACTGCTGGCTATCTTGAGAATTAATTTTTCGGTAAGTGTAGTGGCACTCGTATTTATTTGATACTAGCGGCCCCATCCGGCTTCGCACGGGTATAAAGTATATAGCCTATATCCTTCACTGAAAAAATTATTGAAATCGATCCAGTAGTTTGGATTTATTCATTACTGCCCGTGGCCCGCACGCGTTATTATTTATGACATCACATTAGAAACCTCAAAAAAAAAATTTTTTTTCCACTATTTAATAGATGTTATTATACATATAAACCTTCCTCTTCAATCACTCTATCTATTAAAAAACCGCATCAAAATCCGTTGCGTAGTTTTAAAGATTTATATATGCATACATAGGGATATAGGGACAGAGAAAGCGACTTTGTTTTATACTATGTAGTGATGATGAAAAACTAATGATTTTCTGATTAATGTAATGATAACCGAATGCAACGTATTGTTTAGTAGCAAATTTAAAATTTGCCACTGGATTTGGACAAATTACAGGACTATCATAGGGAGCTCCAGACAAATTTTGTAAATTTTATCATTTTATTATTAACAAAATATAAAAATTATTTTATTTGGTCATAATACGTCAGTGCGGTGACTGACCAGTTAATAACTGGAGTGTGGCAAACCCACGACTTACCATATAGGCTTCTTGACTTGAGATATCGATTGTTACTAAGCCACAGCCGGGATTGACTTTTTTAATCCCGCTACGTTCGCTCGAGTGATGTCGTTAAATCACTGAAATCTAGCCAGATATAGTCCGATACACGTTATGGTAACCTTTTTTATATTCAAACAAAAGGTCAGGAGCCTCAACTGATGTTAAGTGATCACTGCCGCCCATGAATATCTGCAATACCAGAGGGCATGACGGTTCATTGCGGAACAACCATTCGAATTTATTAAATATTCTTCTATTCATATCTAGATTATTATGTTCTTTAATAATGATATAAGAACCGTAACACCGCAAATTATCAGACTAAACGTGATCACTACAACTAAAATGTTTATGTGTATTTAAGGAGATTGAAGTCGGTTGCTAAAACAGTTCAAAGAAAATCATAGTCTAAAAAGGTCTAAACTCTTCTACAGTAGTAGAAAGATCATGGTCAGTTGGGTTACTTTCAAGTGAAATTTAAAAAAAAATCTGGTATAAGCTATCCGTGTCTAATTACTTAGTGAAAAAGTTGATGATCTTCTGTGAATGTGATATTCGATATTATTTTATTCACTCCAACCAATCGGACTATGAGTGTGTCACATCACAGTGTCACATGCAAAGACATTAAATGTTGTATATATCTTTTAATCTCTTTGGTCACATGTAAATTGAGCGCGGATGGGCCAAGGGGAGGGACGCAAGCGCGTCGCGTAGTCGCGTAGTCGCGTACCGCAAACGCATTATATTATGCAAAGAGACTCGTTTTACGTATATCTGTTTAGTTTGCGGTATTGATTACTGAGCACTGACGTGTAACGTGTTTTTAAAGTTTAAGTTCCTTACACTTTATAATGGTGAACACAAACTGTTCTGTCTACGCATGTTCTTCGACATCTAAAAAAAACAAGGAGTTAAAGTTTCATAGATTCCCACGTGATGCGAGGTGAGTTTTCCCATCATATTTCATTTCCATTATAGTATATAAG
Organism: Hestina assimilis; assembly: GCA_023373885.1. Classification (NCBI taxonomy): domain Eukaryota; kingdom Metazoa; phylum Arthropoda; class Insecta; order Lepidoptera; family Nymphalidae; genus Hestina; species Hestina assimilis. The sequence goes on along the minus strand of CM041740.1, from coordinate 2,373,098 downwards.
TCCAACTCGCTCTTGACTAGTTATCTAAGATACTAGTGGTAACCGTGTTACTGTAATGTACAATTTATTGTAATGCGTTAGGTTTTATTTCTGTTAGTCGCATGAGAATTCCCTGCCGTGCCTTGCGGTCAATGTGCCCCATCTTAAAGTTGTCTACTATGCACTGCTATGTACTGCTATCTACTAGCAGGCGTTCAACTTTCAATTTCAAAGCGTCACAGCACTGGAGATGGCCCTTATGCATCTGTGAAAATGATAACTCTTTTTTCATCGCCTGATCAAAAAAGAGTATATTCCAATAATACTGTAAGATTAGTCTTAACAGTATTTTACCTTTATAGTGTCTTACGTAATTTTAAAAGCCCGTGGAGCTACTATAGCTTGCTTACGATCCCTTTCCTTGTGATAAGCAATATTTTAGGTAAGTACCAAATAGGTATGATACTATTTTACCTAGTAGGTATTTTCTATTTACAGGTGCGAACTATGAATAAATGCTTGTCAAAGACCGGACTTGAAAGATAGAAGTAAAGACCAATTATATAATATGTACGTTTGTAGCTTACATTTTGAAAAGTGGATGTATATAAAAAAGAAATTGAAAAGCGCTGCTATTCCCCTGTCAAACTTACCAGCTTCTTTAATACATGCGAGTATAACACAAAATGAAGTTCCACAGACTTCCACTTCTAAAATTAACGTATCTGCAGCGTTGGCATCATCTAGTGACTCTAATGGACACCAGGTAACTTTTGTTAACATCACAAAGGTTGCATAAGTGTACGGTTGCAATACCAGCATGGACGTAGGAGCAATGGGGGGGAGGGTCAGTTGCCCCACTCAGGACTTTGTAGAATACTCAGAAATAGAAGAATATAATACATTTTGAACTATTTCTCCAAAAACTTCTGGAGAGAATAGTCATCTTGCCCTCCGCTAGGCCCTAAATTAAGATTTTGCCCTCTCCTGGGCCAAATCCGGACTACGTCCATGAATACCAGTAGCATTACGAGCAATTCAAGTAAAAGAGGGATAAGGGAGAAAGAAGGGAGACTGATAAGGGTTTGAGCCACCACAAAGGTTCCGCTCATCGACCGAAACATAACAGTATGGATACTGTTACATGTGCTTCTTCACCCTAGCATTATTCCCGGTATTTTATGTACCCAGGGTCTGCTTATTACTCTTATCCGGATTTTACAGGTTACTAGCTTTTACACGGAGCGATTGCCATCTGACCTCCGCAACCTTAAGGGCGAACCAGTAACTCATTGGATAAGAGCAATTTACTTATCAAGAGTTAACGATTATTATCAGATGTTATTGATAATAACCGGGACCGACAGCTTAACGTGCTCTCCGAGGCACGGTGGGGCGACCCACACGGACAAACGCCCAGACCGACACAGAAATTTTAACAAACATCTGCCCGAGCGGGAATCGAACCCACAACCGTCGAGACTAAAGGCAGACTCGCTACCCACAACGCAACAACGGTGTCCAATACTGTTACATGTGCATAGAGTAAATAATAGCTCATTCAATTCATAATTTAATGTACGATTGAATGATATAAAGCCATCACCGTAAAAAAGAGGCTGGCTAGGTAGGTACCTCTCCAATGTCAGATATTCTAAATTAAAGCAGTAGTGTGTTTCGGTTTGAAGAACATTGGAGCTTGAAATTACTGGGTAAACATTAGATGAGAGTCAAGCTTGCTAGTCAACTTAATCGCATAAAAAAGCCTATGGACGCCTGCAAAAATTGCATTACTACATCGCTCGCTACATGCGTGTTGCAGATGCCTATCCTTTGGCAAGAGATGAGGGAATAGGAGAAGGGGGTAGGTTGAGGGATTGAGCATTGGTTTAAAGTGAGATTAATATTCTTCAAATAAAACTCAACAACTAGGTACTTCGCTTCGAGATCCGGCCGTAAAATATCTCTACTATTTAGATACAATTATAATTACAATAATATTAGAACATAGAGCTTAGAAAAAATGCAAATAAAATCAAAACAACCCTTACCTTGGTTTAAATCCATTGGCGAATAGGTAGCACACACCGGACACAATCCCGGCTAGCAGGCCCAAGCTCACACCGGCAGACAATGACAAAGTATCTGGCATCTCTAACACTTTTCGTCACTTCACTTCAGTCACTTTACTCACTTATTTGTCCCATTATGGTGGAATACTTAAGTTCGCGTGACTAGAATGGTGGATGTAACTTGTGCTATGTGTGAACTGTAATGGCGTGTCGTGTAAGAGTCTTACTTATTTGTGCTTTCATAACAGGTGATGCATGAATTATGAATTACCTATTATATAATATATCAAGCAATAAATCGATAGAATTTATACAAAGGTAGTAATTTAAATCTAGGAAAAGTTTTTCGACGTAGCAATTGTGATGTTTCACAAGTCATAAAATCCTACAGAAGTACCTCCCTGTTCTTTGATGTTAAACCTAACTAATATTATAAATAACTCTTTTCTTTGTCGCACTTCAAAAAAATGGAATGCTTTACCGGCACACGTGTCTCTCACTCTTACAACCTGGGGTCCTTCAAACGAGGCGTGAAGAGGCACCTTGCGGGTAGGCAGGGCGAGGATGGCTAGTACAGTTCGCCTTCTGCAACCATATTAGCCACCTTCGCGTGTGGACTCCACTTCCACTTACCATCAGGTGGAGTGGAGTTATTTGCCCTCCGGCGTTTATATATATAAAATGCGAAAGTGAGTTTGTTTGTGACACTATCACGCGTTGAGTTCAGTTGGTTGAGTGGTCAACCAACTATGATGAATTTTGGTACAGATATAAATCGGACCTTCGAGACGGTTATAGGTCATTTTTTTTTCGCGAAAATTATATATAGTTATTAATTAAAAATGCGGGCAAAGCCGCTGGCAAAAAGTAGTATTTTATAAATTACACCTTTGATTTTTAAGCTTTTTTATTTTTAATGGAAGATCTTATTATAAATATTGAAAAAAAACGGTTATCGTATGTTTATTGGCGAGGTCCAAAGTACAGAATAAAAACTTTTTCAGTAATAAAACCGATTTTAAAAGGACTTTCTCAATAGCTGTGGAACAAACACACAATATCATTGCAATGGGTAAACGTATTTTAATGTTAATTTGGGTGCTCCATTTCCGTGAGGTAACGAGGATTCTGGATAAAGAACGAATGTCTCAATACTATTTAGATATAAAGTTATGAATTCAATTGAACTTTATTAATTACTCTATGTATTTAGAGCTTTCAGCAAACTTTTGCATCGCAATTTTTTTATTTACAGCCAATATTACAAAATATTTACAATTCAATATTAACTATATTTTCAAATAATTAAAACTACAAATCATGTTCACGGGGAATGGTGGTAAGAATGCTAGCTGCCGTTTCCCCCCTATATCAAAACCCAATTCTTTGGGCGAAAAATGAACGAGCTCGCTTGTCACCTGTGGAGGCAATGAGGCGGGACGCAATATCTTTTAGAAATTGCTTTGCACTGTAATTTGGAATAGGTGACGAAACGAAAGTAATGACTATATAATTATAAAGTTCTCTGAAACTATGATTAAACTTCTATTATTTCTATCACTTTTAATGCGGAATTTGCAGGCCCTTACTCCCTTGGGTTGTTTTCGTGCTATACAGGTCAAGCTACAAAATCTGCTGGCGGTGAAACAGAATTAGCTATGTCTTGAAAAAACATTGCTATTCTTTAAAAAAACAAAGAATTGGTCTCAGAACACTATGTATTTTAACAATCTTTCGGTTTGTCAACATTATTTCGAAATCTACTATGTCTTAAGATCAAATTAAATTGTTTTCCATTACAGTGCATTTCATAAAGGCTAAGCATTCACATGGTAACAATGCAAGATAATCTCGCATTAGATATAAAGCAAAAGCCCTGGGACGTTCCCACTCAACTGATAATGTTCAAGAAATTATAGATCTCTGTATTCTATTAAAAGCTTATTTCTTAAGCCTAACGCGCTATCTATGTACATTAAGTCCATTGTATTCCATTTTCAACCGACTTCAAAACGAAGGAGTGTTGAAATTCGTATGTTTGTATAAATTCGTATTGTTGTCCCAGAAAATGTACGCTTGTATTAAAATATATACAATAGTAATATCCGTATCCTCGACACAGGAAACACACACAAACACAAACACCTGAATGCATGCCTGGATGGTTAATACATCTGCCTCGAGCAGAAATTGAATTAAGTCTTTAAGGTATGTTCACTACTATATCCCCACAACAGCACAAAATCGACAATTTCTTTACAAAGATTGTGATTTCGCAGTCAAAGGCAAATCTTGTGAAAGTAGGGTTGCCAACTATCTTTTAACATAAAGTAATTTTCAACTTAGAAAAAATATCTTAGTACTTCAATAAAATCCTTACTAATATTATAAATGCGAAAGTAAATCTGTCTGTCTATCGCACTTTCACGCCAAAACTACTGAACAGATTTAAATGAAATTTGGTACACAGATAGTCTAGAGCCTCAGAAAAGTCATAGGCTTAGGTCATTGGTCACTTTTAATGCGAAAAAGGGTTGCAAGAGGTTGAAAGGGGTTTCAGAGTTTGTTTCAAAATTTCGTTATTGACGCGGGCGAAGCCTAGCTAGGCTTTTTATTTTTATAAAAAGATCTGTTCAGAATTTAATTTATACCGCATGTTAATAATTTTTGGCATGCGTCATCTTAAAATATATATATGAAAATAAAAATAAAGTATGATATTTTTACGGTTGGCAACCCTATACGTAAGGTACTTTAGCGTGACGGCGTCTATTTTATGCAATGGTTTTTTTTATATGAACATTAAACTCGAAATTTTGTTTTTCTACATGTGCAAGTAAGAGAAAATGATGCAATGATAAAGTAACGAATCATAATTATGATATCTCAGTACATGAAATTAATTTATAGTTAATATTGACAAGATATTTGTTTCATTTACATTTATTTTTTACATTTATTTTGACACCGTTGTGGCGTTGTGGGTAGCGAGTCTGCCTTAAGCTTCGACGGTTGCGGGTTCGATTCCCGCTCGGAGCAGATGTTTGTATTAATCGTACAGGCATGTTTTCCGGTCTGGTTGTGTTTGTCCTTGTCATTGTGAATGTTTCCGGACCCCGACACAGGATATAATTATCCTAATGGGGGCCGTTGAGTGTGTAGCGTTTATTTATTTATTTATTTATTTAATATAGAAAATTGTCGTGTCACAGTTACCATACTCCTCCGAAGTTTCGGAGACCGATTTTGATGAAATTTTATATGTATATTCATTACCTGTGAGAAAAGTTTGGTATCTATTTTTAAAAGATTTTATTAACTTTGGAAGGATGTATGTTAAGAGCAAATCTTGCAAGCCTAATTTGACCTACTTCCCGGGGTTCAATTGAGTTGAAAATTGACACCCCTATGTTGCCATCACTATTCCCGGTATTTTGCCCAGCGTCTGCTTATTACTCTTACCGGATTTGCCAGGTTTCTACATTTTACATAGTGATTGCAAACCCACCGGCGTATTTTTACTGAACGAACCAATACCTCATTGGATAAGAAGAAGTTACCAATAAAGACTTAACGGTTATCAGATGTTATGTGGTAAGAAGACAAAGGTTTATATTCTACTAGAATATTTTTATGTAATTCCCTAAAAATAATAATCATCATACTGAGAAAATTATAAAATTCAAAAGCAAAATGTAGAATCTTATTTTCTATTCCCATTGTACTATACGGTCTTAGATATAATAAAAATATATTCTTAGAAATTTTTATATGCATATTTTAGTTTAGCGCATGACCGTGTATTATTACACATTATAACGTTGATTAAAATATAAGACAATGAAGCAAGCCCATTGTGCTTCCTTACAAACCTAGTTGCATACAAATGCTTTACAGATTTGTGATATACTAGGAATGGCCGCGACATCGCTTGCGCGGTCTGCAGAATTTCTGTTTAACATTTCTTGCGTGAAACCCTAATGTTATCAACTTTTATTTTGCTATTGGGCCTACATTATAAGCCTGTTCTAACAAGTTTGTTCATCATTAAAACTACTATATAGTTAAATATGAAAGACCCTCTTCTTAATAACCCTTCGATGTGGAGTCGAGTATCATAAATAATTGTATTGTATTGTATTGTATTTGTGAGCAAAACAAGTCCCCAGGCAACTAGGGAACCAGAGCCCAGGACAGTATTATTAGCGAGTTTTACGTGTATCATTTTTTAGGCAATCCCACGTTGCAAAATTTGTATCATGTAAATAGTGATATGCCTCAATTACATTTACGTTATGAACACAATTTACCATAAATTTAAGTTCTTAGTATTTTTTAAATAGATGTTTCTGGTTCGAACAAACGAATAGGGTTGTGAAATGCGTTAAAAATAATGGAAAAGAAAACTAAATAAATTACGTATACAAATAATATTGCTACCAAAACTTACAATTTTACAACCCTGTTTCCGACGGTTCGTACTATCACGGTCGAGCACGCACTGCCCGCGACCCGCGTCACTGCCGTGTGAAGGAGATAGAACGAGCAGTCTGCCTCTGTGCGGGATCGCGCGAGGACGTGCGTGTTTTTTATAACCGATCGTCGAAAATTCGAGAATACAACGTAATTTACTCTACAAATCTAAACATTAACAGCAGACGATCACGCATTTTAATATGGAATGGAAAACCGATCTAATATTCCAGTTTTTAAAGCTTTATCAAAAAGAGCCGACACTATGGGACACATCATCAATAGAACACAAGAATAGAGACGATACATATGACGCTTGGAACAGAATCAAAAAGGAGTTAGGCACAGGCGATATACCGATAAAAGAAATAAAGAGAAAGAGAGACAATTTAATGTCTACGTATAGAAGATTGAGAAGCAGAGTCGAGAAATCTAAGCGCGCGACGAGTAACGAGGCGATATGCGAACCGGATTGGCCGTTTTACAATTTCATGTCGAATTTTCTACACGATGTATATAATCCGAGAAAAACGTCTCCTTCTGGGCTTGTGAGTATCAATCAAAATCAAAAATGTTATCGTACCAGATATTAAAAAAAGTTTGAAATACTACTTTAAATACTACTAACAGTCTCCGAATTCTGTGATATTTATTATTAATTATTATTTGAATCGTAATTCATCGATAGTAACTAGTGCTTCCGTTTACGACTTCAGTTGAGCGAATTTAGAACCATCTCTTCTACATGTCGGTTTAAAATTGTTTACTTTCTTGGTTATTGCGGAAAGTTTTGTAAATTGGTAGAATGTTCATTTTTATGTAATATTGAAAACTTTTAATTCACTATAACATTATGAATATTCTCTGACACACTAGAAGCTTAACACACCTTGCTTGGGCCGGCTCGACCGAGGGAGTACCCTCTCGCATAAAATCCGCGATACGAGTGCCGGAGGCCCAATCTGCCACCCCCTCTGTTTCCTTCCTTTCCTTCCTTCTTATTACTTCCCTGTGTTTGCAACTTGCATGTAATACTTCAAGTAGCGCGTGTTCATAGATTGCGGTTACTGGTTACCATCAGGCGGACCGTATGCTTGTTTGGCAACCGTCATGACAAAAAAAAAGGTTAATCGCTGTATCTGGTTCCCAAATTTCTAGTCTAACCTAATCTCTACCAAATTAATTGAAAATTTAAAACTTATCTTTTTTCAGGGTCCGATCTCTGTGTTTCATAAAGAACGATCGAATGTTGAAAGCGATGAAGAAGAATATGAAGAAACTATAACACCATCGAAGAAACCACTAAAACGTAAAAAAACCAACAGTACCACCAACCCAAAGAAACCTAAAGAGACAGAGAGTAAATCAAGAGAGATTAACCAAGAGTTAGATCAAGACGAGTGCGCTTTATACACAACATTATTATGCAAGAAGTTAAAAGCATTGAAGGAGAGTACAAGAGAAATAGCTATGTTGGAAATAGATAGGTATATATATAATTTGAAACAACAAGAAAAGTCAGAAATACAACCAGTTACTCCAGGACTATTACAGCCTATGGAACAACAATATCCTCAAAGGTATAACCTGTCACCGGGTTCAGAATATTCATCATCACAACAATCGCCAGAATACAAGAATGTTTTTCCTATAAAATCATCGCCATCATCAGAACACAATTACGAATGACAAACAAATTAAGACTAAAATATTGTTATTACAAGTCATTAAACTCAAATTATTATTTAATTTATTGTATTTATTTAATTTCATGTTTTTTTTTTTATTATGAAACAAGTGCGTTTCGGACTTGTACATAAAGGGTTCTACAATAGAATAAAAACATCAAGTTTTCAATATTTTCTAAGAAAACTTTTGTATGCATTATTATTTTCTCCTCTCTTAGCAGGCTTACCTCTTTAAGCAGGCTTATTAGTATTGCCTAATGGCAATATCTACATTGTAAATCAAGTCAAAGTACCCGTGGGTTTATATTAATTAAACGAATAAACTTAATGTGAAACTATTAAGGCATCTTTTCAGGCCTTTCAAGGTAACGTTACGTACGTATTTAATGCTCGTTTTTCGAAGCGCTTATAGGTGCGTATCGCAACTCTTACGAGCGTTGACGCGCTTATAACCACGTAATATATAGCGTTATATATATCATGCTAATGACATTTACCGCCATGATTTGGAGCGTACACGCCAAAATACGCATACGAGCGTCTTCATGAAGCGCGAAATTTAGCGCGCGTGTAAATTTGTATGATGAAACGACCTTATATGCTCGAAAAAAAAACGCTTTTTGGTAACCGTCCTAAACTTATCGTGTCATTATTGTGTTTAAGCAATTTGGTTCTTATAGTTAACATCATAAGGAACTCATTTACCTTCAAGTATGTGTACATAAGGAAAGATAAGAATAGCTAATATTGACAGCACTAGGCGTATACAAGATAGGTTTCGTAACGAGGAATTTCGGAGTATAGTAAAGTATGATTTAGGCATAGTATCAAGAGTGTCGTAAAAGTGTGATACAGTAAAATATCTTACGCATTTTTCTTTTTTATCATGTCTTCACCGTAGGCTTGCGTAAAATAGTCGATTTAACAAAATATTGAAGTTTTTATCGAAATATATGGATATGTTTTTTAATGTAAATCTCGGACTACTTAAGGTACATGTAATTCAACAAATTTATTATACAATGCTATTTTGTTTTAAAAAAGATCCTCCGATAAGTATGGTTTTATAAAAAATGTCTAACTCCGGTAGTAAAATCGCTGGTGCTTAGCTTTCGGAAAAAAATAGTTCGCCAGACACGCTTTTACCAAAAATTTTAATATGTCGATATTTTTTGATAGCAATAAATTAATAATCGACTCATCTAAAAAATATTGATTCGATATTTATCGATATTTTTTGACTTGCCCATCTCTACTGCACCGCCTTCGTCTTGATAAATATTTGTTCTACGCATTCAAGATACTTTTGAAAATGCTCGATTTATAATTATTTAAATCACACATCTTCATATTAAATACATAAAAAATACAAACAAATAATGTAAATACACATTTTTGTACATTTCAGATTTTTACGGTAAAAATTATTATGTGAGATTAAAAATGACTAATGAAGTACATTTTTTTATATTAAATAAACTACAAATTTTTAACCAAAAAGGCAGAATGTAAGAATGGGAAAGTATATTCTCAAGTAGCATTTAAACTTTGTTTCATCATTATAATAGGTTAAATCTATAAAAATCATAGAAGTATTATAAGAACAAAATATATTGCATTAATGAAAGCGTCACGGTCAGAGATGATTAACAGCGTGAGAGAAGACAGCAGAAGAGAGAACGTTTTAGTTTTTTCAAGCAAAAATATTAATGAACGGATTAGGAAGGAATTTGACAACAAACCTTACTCTTATACACCACCTTATTACCTTTTTACACCACCTTTCCAGTGTAATCATCAAGTACACTGGGCAATGATAGTTGAGGCCCCCTGTTATCTGTTATCAAGCGGCAATACCCAGCAATACCCACTTTCTTTGATTTTTGATGTTTTCTATGTATTTATTTTTATAAGAAACCACCATTACTGGATAAAGGCCCCTTCTTGTATCTTTGTATTACAATAATAAGTAATATGCATAAATCTAGTATGAGTTCTGAGCGACTGTGGTCTACCACATTGTAGGTAATAAATAGTAATGAACATATTTCCTGTTACCTAAATCGAATAAGGAAAATATATGCTATAAAACGTATTTTTATTTCGCAATAGACAAATTAATAATATTATTTACTATGCACTGTTAAAATGGAGAATGCTGTGGACGAAAGCATTTGCTCTTACCGCAAACTCTCCGTCGTTTTATTCAATTAACATTTTTAAAGTAATGGGAATCCAAATTATAAAAAGAAAGAACCTTTATGTGTTAGATACGGAATAAATAAAAACTCTAAAGTCATTTTTTCATTGACAATAAAAATAATACATACAAAATTATGTTAATCTGTGGCAACTTTTTGAAAGATTTTAGAAATGTACTGAAATGATTTATAGAATTTTATAAACATATATATAAAATGGCCACTAATAATTTGATTTTGCAATGCCTTCTCGGGATGCAGTGCCAGGATTTCACAATCATCGCTGCTGATCAGATGAACATTCAGAGCATCATTGTTATGAAGAATGGTAAGAATTTGATAAAACTTTCAAATATAACCAGAGGGTGGATACATGTCTTTGGATCGGAACTATTTGCGAATCTAATGGAATTACCTCAATGTGTGATAACTAGCTTCTGACGTGGGATCGACGCTTATTACGAAGTCAAGCCTATTTCATATTTTTTACGAAAACTAACAAGTTACGATATTGTCCACGAAGACTCGCGTGTTTCGGTTTTCGCCACGAACACTAGCACGTATCGATATTTCCCACGAATATTCGAGATTCGATTCCCGTTTGATTTAGATGTGGTAGTGCTAATTGTTTGCCTGTATTTTATTTATCAAACCTGACACCTAACAATGTATTAATTTTGTATGATACAAATGTCTTAATGAGGCCGTTGTAAATCGAACGTTTATAGTCTTTTTTTATGTCATGACCGTGGCAAATAACTATACGGTCCTGATGGTATGCAGTCGCCGCAACCTATGAACGCTTTCGATACTTGAAGTATTACATACACTTTGCCAACCCCAGGGACAGAAGGAAAGAGATGAGAAGGGAAAAAAGGAAGGGAAAAGAGGGGGTTTGATATTCGGCCTCCGGCGCTCTCATTCATCCCACAAAACAAAACAGTCCCTACTGATACTGTTACTTACGCTAATTTTCTGTGAGAGGTGCTAGATATTGAACTGTGAAGTATTTAGTAGGTACAAACTTAGTAAGTTGAAAATTGTTTATATAAATTATATACAGCTTGTAAATAACATACAAAACGCAAATAAAGGTGATTTTAAGGCCATGTCATTGAGCTACACGACCATTATCATGTCATATGATAATTGCAAGTAATCACAGAATAGTAAATTATTTAAATATATTTATAATACAATAATAATATTCAGTTTTTAATGAATCATAATGTTTCTATTTTAATAGTTAACATGATGCAAAATAGTAGTGCCAAAAAATGAGCTGTTATCAGAATCAGATTATTATTCTCTACAAGCTGTCGTGGGCGTTGCGATGTAGGAGCAAGACGAGCCCTACCTAGATTATACTAGTCTAGGTAGGGCTCCCGGCCCGTCATAATAGACCTATTTGTAGTATATAATACATTTTCAACTATATATATATACCTAACACGACCTTGAAGTCAGAACAGTGAAAGAAGAGATCAAACACTCAATGATATCATACAGAACCCGGATAGACAACCACCCAAACATTCTAGCGATGCACATGAGTGAGAATACAACAGTCAAAAGGCTAAAAAGGAGGGCGCCAAGGGACCTATAGGGATATTATACGTAAAGGGCATATATTGCTGAACTGACTCCGTCCATGACTATTGACAAATTCGTAACCCTGCTGCTAAATGTTCGAATGAAGTAGATTGCAAAAACACCAACAAAAAAATATTTACATCTTGGCCTAAATTAAGATAATCTGGGCCAAATCCTGGCTACGCCCATGCTAGCTGTTCCCGCAGATCTACGTGCATTAGTAGGAGTACTTTGTTTACCCCATGGGAATCTAATGCTATTCCGGGATGAGAAGAATCCTATGTGTCGTTTGCGATATTTTAAGATATCCAATAAAAAAATAATGTTATTATTTTTATTATTAATTTAAGGTATTTTTTTAGTCAAGTAATTACGATACGATAGGTCAGATAGTAAAGGTAGTCAAGTAACCACTACCCAAACTCTATAGTCGTTGGTCGTTTTTACCTGTATAGGGGACATTCACATAAAAACTTTCAGCTTAACGAAGGTCTGGCGGACCTGGGCTCTTGCGCTATTTGGCAGTTTCCGAGTTCGAGTAGTTTTTGCATGAAAAGGCTAAAATTCTAAACCACTTTTCTCTCACGTGTCATACTTAGCTCACTTTGCGCTGTTTTAAAATCATAATAACTTTTTATAGAATAAACCGATTTTAATGAAATGAGCACGAATAACTGATTATTGGTGTTCTTTTTAATTTATAGTTGGTACCTACGTTAAACGCTATAATTATTCTTTTTTTTCAGACTTGTATCTATTTTCCTTTATAATTGTAGTAATTTATATTCAATGGTTGTAAAATAGAGTATGACCTCGCTATCGCCTTGGTCTTGTTGTTCTGTTTGTTAATTAAATGCGAATTAGTAAATATTATAAAACATAGACCCCCTCCGCGTCTGTTTGTTCAAACTCAAAAACTACTTAACAGATTTTGATGCGGTTTTCACCAATAGACAGCATGACTCATGAAGAAGATTTAGGTATATTAATTATTGGAAAACGAATAGGGATATGAGATGGGAGCAGATTACAATAGGAATGTAGTCTTCGCGACTCTTACAAACAAAACCATAATTATCCAAATCGGTCCAGCCGTCTTCGAGGAGTTAGGTAACAAGTTTCTTGGCGTCGGGATGCGACGACCCCTTCGCCCGCTGTTGGGATAATCTCTGTCACAGGAGAGATTATTGCACCAGTGCAATCAGTCACACTGTTGGTAGGTCTTTTGTTGCAAGAGGCCGGCTAGGTAGGTACCACCGCAGTGTCAAATATTCTGCCACCAAATAGTAGTTACTGTGTTCCGATTTGAAGGGGACTGTAGGCTAGTGAAATTACTAGGCAGAGCAGATTTAAGAACTAATATCTCGAGGTTGGCAACGCGTGAGTGGCATCTACTAATGGTGCTGCAAGCGATCATAAGCTACGGCAACCATTTACCATCAGGTGGACCGTATGCTTGTTTGCCAACTTATAACATAAAAAAAGTAACAAATATAATTATGGTCAAATACTTGATAATCTCGATTATGAAGTCGGTTGAAACCTAATGTTCATATAGTGGTCGAAATGAAACCGTAATGATTAATTAAAGTTCAATAAGTTATTGACATTAATAATTATGGCAAATCTGTAATTGCTGTAAAAGTAATAAATAAGGAACGCGTAAGTAAAATCCCCTTGAAACTAAAGCTGTCATAACGTGTAAATAGTAAACCTATTAACGTCCACAGGTCTGATAAGAATGCGGGTAGCCTAGTGATTCTTAAATTAGAATTTGTGATAAAATCAATGTCATCTGTCAACCTTGTAAAGCCTTGCACCCAAGGCAGTGATAACAAATTATTTACTTGCTAATATTATGTTCGCAATTTTATTTGTAACCTGTATTTAACTGAATTATTTTAAAAGAAGGTCATGGATCATTTCGATGTGGTCGTAAAGTTGATTTATGTATGAGATTTTTTCAGAAGATTTTTTTTAGGATGACTTAAAAATATGAGATAAAAATCATCTGAAAATATATAAATATCAGATACAAAAGCTTTGACAAATATTATTAACTAGCGCCCCGCTTCGGCTTCGCACGGGTATAAAATATATAGCCTATGCGATTCACTGGAAAAATGATTAAAATCGATCCAGTTGTTTTAATTTATTAATTACTGCCCGTGGCCCGCACGCGTTAAATGTAATTATTTACGACATCACATTAGAAACCTAAAATAAAATTTTTTCTCCACTATTTGTACACATATAAACCTTCCTCTTCAATCACTCTATCTATTAAAAACCGCATCAAAATCCGTTGCGTAGTTTTAAAGATTTAAGCACATATAGGGACAGAGAAAGCGACTTTGTTTTATACTATGTAGTGATATTAAACCTTGAATGAATATGAGTATACAAGGAGTGACGTAAGGCGGGGTGGCATGGAGTGGCAAGAGATGGGGTGGCATGGGGTGGTGTGAAATGAAATAATAATATATTATTTGGTGGAAAACGCTCTACAACAAAACTAAACCCAAAAAATAGACATTTTTACAGAATATCTTGTTTAGAAGTCGGTGATAAGTAAAATATCGGTATGTAAGGCACTGACTTCTGAAAAAAATATTCTGTAGAAAATATTTATTTTTTGCCTTTTAGCCAATAATAAGAGTCACACACAATATTTAAGTACCTAATTATATCGCAACCCGTGAAATATTTATTAGTATTATGGAGTTTCGGACGAAGTTTCGGTGATCGACTGTATTAATGATCATGAGTTCTACATCAACAAATGCTAATTTTCTAAAGCAAATGAACAAAATACTTTAAAAAATATTCTAATTGCAAACATTTTAAGAGTTCCCTCGATTTCTCAAGGAACACAAAATATATCTTATAGTATATTTTTCTTACAGATGCAGACAAGATAATTGAGATCTCAGATAGGCTCTTGATGGGAGTGAACGGAGACCCGGCGGATACGATACAGTTCACACAGTACATAGAGAAGAACTTACAACTATATTATATGAAAAATCATTACCAACTTAGCACTCCGGCGGTGGTGCACTTTACGAGGAAAAGCATGGCGGACGCGCTGCGGGACGGGGTATTGATTTACGATAAGTAGTCTTAATCAAATTTAAGGTTGTCTGTCTTTTTGTCTGTTTGTTCCAGCTAATCTGGAAAATTGGTGGACCGATTTTGATTGAACTTTGATGTGTATTAGAGACTTTTAGACTTTTTTATTTCCAAAAATATTAGTAAATTAATTAAAATTATAGTATTTTTTATCACTCTTTTATATAAAAATACTACAATTTCTCTTCAGTTTATTTGAATTTGATAATTATTTTTGTCTTTATTTTTCATTAATTTTATTTGTGTTTCTCATTTTTGCTCCCTATTTAGGTTACGTTCATATTTTTTTTTTTTTTTTTATGTTAGAAGTTGGCAAACAAGCATACGGCCCTCCTGATGGTAAGTGGATGCCGTAGCCTATGAGCGCTTGCAGCACCATTAGTTGGTGCCACTCACGCGTTGCCAACCTCGAGATATTAGTTCTTAAATCTCGTTCGCCCAGTAATTTCACTAGCGTACAATGCCCTTCAAACCGGAACACAGTAGTGCCTAAACACTACTATTTGGCGGCAGAATATTGGACACTGCGGTGGTACCTACCTAGCCGGCCTCTTGCAACAAAAGACCTACCACCAGTGAAATTTAATATAAATATTATTATCCTTTATTCTATTTTATTTTATATAGGTAAATTAATAATTCTGAAGACCACCAGTGTGAAGCCGCGGACACGACTAGTTGATTATAAAAGGAAAATATATTTTCCAGAATCCACGTATAATGAATATGCTGATCGCCGGTTGTGACGAAGACCTCGGAAGCCAGTTGTACACTTTAGACTTTTTGGCGACCTGTGTGGGAATACCATACGCTAGTCATGGCGTCGGTGGTCAACTGAGTATCAGTATTCTTGAACACTATTATAGGCCAAGTGAGGATTTATGACTGAATTACATTTAGCATCGACCAGCATTTAGCTGGATGGTTTTGGACACACTTATAAGCATCGTATGCTTCAGCACGCTTATGAACGCGTAAGCATGCTTTACAGACACTTTGAGGGCTGTTTACTACTGTAACGTGTTATATCGATTGTTACACTTAAAAGCATTTAAAACAGAAAAATAAGAATCGATGCTGAAATGAGAATTGATGCGTGTGCATCTTCATACATATTAGCTATTTTATGAAGATTATCTAGCACTATCAATCGAGTTTTTAAGTATTTTTAAATAGCGTTAAGTAAATGCCGTAAATACTTTTTTAAATGTCACCTGCCTGATAGTAAGCAGACACCGCTACCTATGATTGCTTGCGATACTTGAAGTATCACATGCGCTTTGCCAACCTAATCGACAGGAGGGAAGGGTTGAGAAGAGAAAATAAGGAAAGGAACAGACAAGTGGGAGATTGAGCCTCCGGCACTCTCACTCGTCGTGCAAAGGGCAACAGTACCATGTGAGAGTCTATTACTGCCCCGGTCGAGCCGACCCTTTTGTGGTGGTAGAAGTATGCTCTACTACCTTGAGAAAGACATAGTACTTATACAAAAAATATTCGATACATTATTTAAGGTTTAATATTTATTTCCAACAGCGCTAACGGAATTCGAAGCGTATCAGATAATGAAGCTGTGCGTACGCGAGATCCAGAGTCGGCTGTGCATAACTTTACAAAACTTCCTAGTGAAAACCGTATCCAAAGATGGCATTAAAGTACTTCCCGCTATCAATCCCGCCAACGTCACATGACGATGTTATCTACGAACTTTACCATATATATGAGAGACTAGTGATTTGACTAGCATAGTGTCTTAGGTTATTTTATATTTTGTTATACAGAAGAATTTTTAGGAAATTTAAAAAATTATGACATTTTATTTTTACTTTATGGTATACTTTAATTTTTAGTATTTACCAAATAAATCCCAAATATAATAAGTTTTTTTTTTGTAACAAGTCAAACACAGTAAATTGTAGTCACTTTTTTTCACCCCCAAACTATGGCAACCAAACACTCGATCGCTGTGACAGACATTGGTCATGGGATCAATTCCTGCTCGTGGCAGATGTTTGTATTGACCATACAGGCATGTGTTCCGGTCTGGGTGGTTAGGTTAGGTTAGTTATGCTTGTTATGCTTGTTTTGTGTTTCTGACACAGGATATTCCGCTTATGAATACGCTTTCCTAATGCCTTATGATGGTATTCTTATTTCGCCATATTTAGCCAACCTACTTTGCACATTTTTTTTTAAAGAATATTAGCATGCCTTTTTCAAGGCATTACTACTATACCTATTACCCCTCGAAATAAGCTTGTAGCTTGCGCTAGGAGTGAGTACGTGATAGCCCAAGGGGTCCGAATTGAACCCGCAACTCTCGCGCTAACGGAGCGGAGTCGGCCCTTCTACCGAGCTATTCAGGCTTCAAACTAAACACACAACACACACTCATGTATTTCTTCAACCTCGAAATTCGGATTCCACTATAGACTACGTTTTTCGTAGCTTAACGAATATGTAAAACCAATATATATGACGACGTTGTGGCGCAGCGGTAGCGAACCTGCCTTAAACGCCACAGGTCGCGGGTTCGATTCGCGCTCCGAGCATAATATGTTTGTATTGACTATGCAAGCATATTCTCCTGTCTGAGTGTATTTGTTCTTGTCATTGTCAATATTTCCGGACCCCCGACAACAGGATATTACTATCCTAATGGAGGCCGTTGAGTGTGCAGCGTTTATAATATAATATCACCAAAAATAAATAGACTATTTAATATTTTCTGTAACTCACATAATATTATTATGTATCTAACATAATATTATCTAGTTAGCATATATTAGCTAACGCGTGACGTCTGTTGGAAGAGGACAGCGCTTATCACTGCTAAATAAAATAGGTATATAATACCTATAAACTAAATCACATCTCAGAACGTCGTCAATGATAAACTGATAATATACCACTCACGAGAGACAAGTTATATCAGAATCAACGTGATAATGGCATTGAATAGAAAAACATAGACTTACTATATACTATAGACAGGCATGGACGTAGCGAGGTAGGTACAACCCGTGCAAGGGGGCAGCTCCCCCCCCACTCTTTGGACCTTGAAAATACTGAAAAAGGCACGAACATAATGCATTTTGGAACTATTGAAGAATTTGGATATATTTATCTAATACTGTGACCACTAAAGTAAGATTTTGCCTTCCCTTAGGCCAAATGCTGGCTACGCCCATATAGACAGGCCGGTCCATACAGACAAAATGTCAAAAACTAGCTGGTGCTTCTTCTTAAAATCAACACCAACGCAATGCAACGAAGTTAGTCATATGCAAACGACATCCGGTTATTTTGAAAGCTTATGACTAAATATTAACGTGTTTTAACTTAAGAGGCAATAGAAGTTAGTTTCATTAAAATCTGGTCATTCTATCAATACTTATTGTATTTTTTGTGGCAGATTAAGCCTTTAGCCTTATTAGCCTTTTCAAGCTAAAACTACTAAACGGATTGGGATGAAAGGCACGATAACATATTACCTAGATAAACACAATTTATATAATATATCACGGAAAAATGATACTAATTCTTTGAAAAATAAAACAATTAAAAGGAACACAAATTAAATAAATCACATATTATGTATTATCAGGGCTGGGCAAAATACATGCTTTGCCTTAATTGAAATACAAATTACAAAATACAGTATCGCAAGTAATTAAAATACGAAATACAAAATACTTTTAAGTAAGGTATTTAAAATATAAAATACAAAATACAGTATTTTCGCTATTTTTAATAAAAATACGAAATACAAATTACAAAATAAGTAATCTAGACCAGCATAGGCTGAAAAGTAGAAGAAAACAAGATTAATTAATCAGTAAAACCAGAGTTTCTTTTCATGAACACTATATTCTTAAATGTAGTGTCAGATAAACAGCCTCTTGTTGGAGAGTGAATAAAACCAGCTATAGAAAACAATCTTTCTACAGGTCCTGATGAGATAACTTGTGTTAAATGTATTTTTATGTAAAAATGTATTTTGAAGGCTCATACATTTTTTTTTTTTTATGTTAGAAGTTGGCAAACAAGCGTACGGCCCACCTGATGGTAAGTGGCTGCAGCAGCCTATGAGCAGTTGCAGCACTTTCACATTAGTAGGTGCCACTCGCGCGTTGTCAACCTCGAGATATTAGTTCTTAAATCTCGTTCGCCCAGTAATTTCACTAGCGTACAATGCCCTTCAAACCGGAACACAGTAGTGCCTAAGCACTACTATTTGGCAACAGAATATTGGACACTGCGGTGGTACCTACCTAGCCGGCCTCTTGCAACAAAAGACCTACCACCAGTGTGACTGATTGCACTGGTGGAATAATCTCTGCTGTGACAGAGGTTATCCCAACAGCGGGCGATGGGGTCGTCACATCCCGACGCCGGTATTTTAAGGAAGTAATTGAAATACAAATTTGTATTTCAGTTACGTATTTTAATTACAAGTAATTCAAATACTGCCCAACCCTGTGTATTATATATTTGTAAAATGAAAGGTATTTAAACTCTGCTGTTTATTCGCTCCCATACAATTGATGTTATTGTAAACATACGAAGATCATAACAAAAATATCGTGACGAGTTTCATTATTTCTTTAGAGTCTTCACGTTTTTCTCATTATATGAGGTAAATAATGTTATATATTGTATTCATAGCATTACGAAGAAGAAAAATAAGAGTTATCTCCTTTTCTTTCACATAAGTAAGTACCAACCTTTATTCTGTTACTCTTTTGTCTATTCTAGTCTATCTTTTATTTCTTTTTCGGTGTTTTGAACAGATAACTACTATATTTAGCGTTAATACTATTATGCCTTTATACTATTATGAAAAAAAGGCCATGCAAAAGTGATATATAGCTGATAAGTTGAAATTAAATATTATTTTATTTATATATATTTCACTTGCGTCGCGGTTTTATGAAACTACTTGAAAATAAAACTTTTAACTTTTTTAATTAATAGAATTAGGATATTAAAAGTGCGTTCTTAATCTTCGTGCGTTCTAATAAAAAACAATAAATGAAGACAAATCGGACACGCATACATGCATACGCACAAAAAAAATGTATGTGAAGTGTATACAGTACATATATACAATGTTTCGTTGGAATCGATTACGCGGTTTCGAAGACTATTATGGTTTACGAATACAGTGACAAGTGGTTTTTATAAATCAAGATTATAGAATTATAGAAAAGTATATACTTTTACTACATATTGTTGCTATTCTTTGTAAAATCTTTTATGAGTTACGGTATTATAACAATTGAGAACTAAATCTTTGAGCATAATGTGTCATTGTTTGAAGATATAAACACAACAAATTATTACGTTTCACACTCTTTATGTACATATTTTATGAGTGAGCGAGAGATAATACGTGATAAAATGTGAGATAAAATTTTATAAGCACCACGGCTGATGGTAAATGATTTCTATGGATACTAGTTTTCATAAAAAAATCTAAGGCTTTCAAATCGACACAAATAGCAACGGCACATACGGCAGTGGTAGTTATTTATAATAACCCATAGCCTATATGGACAGATATCTGTCACAGCAGATATTATCCTACCAATCTGCAACATTGTTGGTAGGTATTTTGTTGCAAGTAGCCGGCTAGGTAGATACCACCGCAGTGTTAAATATACTACCGTAACGTCTTAATACAGTAACGTCTTTGACATTACTGTGTTTCGGTTTGAAGGGCACTGTAGGCTAGTGAAATAGTACAGGGCAAAGGAGATTTAAGTATCAATATCCCGAGGTTGGTAACGCTTATGTGGCACCCAGTAATGGTGTTTCAAGCTCATGGGCTACGTAAACCGTTTACCATCAGGTGGGCCGTATACTTGCTTTCCAATTTAGTAACATAAAAAAACATGATATCAAAAGATTAGCTGATCCTCATTCGTAAGTTCGCAGTAACGCAACGAAGCGAATTTAGTCACAAGTTGGAATATATTTGAACGAAGTTAGCATCACAAGCTGGCAACATAATCACATAAAGTTAGATTTATCGAGCACCAGCGCATCTTTAAACATTGTTTCTTTACGGAGGGGCTGGTTCTTAGTTTATAGTTTAATCAATGATAATTAATAATTACCTCTTATATTTCCTTATATAACATGTTTAATAAAAAAGAATCGTTATAATAGGTTTGTGATTAGCGAAGATGTTTTGTAGTAAAGAAAAAATTCAATTAAAAGTTTATTTTATAGAAGCTTTTGTGTCTCTACTGACTAGGCCTACGATACTAAAGTTCAATGCTATCGACCATATTTCAGACCCTTATAACACGCAACATTGGAAACCAAAAATGTCTTCAGTTACTGAGGAATTTTAGATGGTTATCTTGCCTAGTGACCTACGTTACTGCCCAGCACCCGGAATGCGTTCCACAGGAGTTCCCGAAGCCTCTCGCACGCACTGAGGTCGGCCACTGAGGTTTTAGAGGGACGCCATGGTTAAACATGGAACTCCACATAGCCCGGTTCTCTCCCCCAGAAGGCCGGGTATCAGGTTGAAGATTTCCTATCCGTAAACAAAAAAAAACTGCCCAACAAAGTTATTTCAGCGACCTTCAGTAATGGGGTAGTTACAAACTTCAATAATAAATTTTAATACATAGTTTATTAATATAATCCAGTTTAACTAAGGAACGACGTTGTGGCGCAGAGTTAGCGAACCTGCCTGAAGCGCCATCGTGGGTTCGATTCCCGCTTGGGAGACATTTTTTAGTACCATTTTTATTTGGAAAGTTTTCCGGTCTATAACTATCCTAATGGGCCCATTGAGTGTCTATAGTGTTAAAACACTATACGAAATCTTTAAGTACCTAATTTATTTTAATCTTATTTTACGTTTTTTTCCTTCATAAGCGTGATAGAAAAGAAAAGTTTCTGCCTGACTTTCTGCCGTTTACCTTCAGTACTTTCACTGAATGTGATGTTAAGAAGAACGTTATGGCAATCTCATCGAATGCTATCGGTGCTGACAGCGTTAGCCGTAATATGATCATTCCCATCCTAGATGTTATTTCTCCTATTTTAACCCATATCCTGAACTATTCTATCCTTACTAGTACATTTCCTGATGCATGGAAAAATGCACAAATTGTTCCTCTTCCTAAAAATGCTACCCCTTTAAATACCTGTGACTTTCGCCCTATCTCTATCTTGCCATTCCTTTCAAAAGTCCTTGAAAAATTAGTTCACCAACAACTGAGCGGGTTCCTTAACAATTACATGCTTTTCAATCCTTTTCAGTCTGGATTCCGTCCTGGTCATAGTACGGTTACAGCTCTAGTTAAGGTCACGGATGACATTCGATGGGCAATGGATAGTAAGCAGCTTACAATCTTAGTGCTCTTGGACTTTAGCAATGCTTTTAATACTGTTGACTATGACATCTTGCTAAGTCTTTTACGTTTAATTAACATATCTCCATCAGTGTTAGAATGGTTTCGGAGCTACCTCAATGGACGCCGACAGCGCACTCGAGTTGACGAAACCTTTTCGTCCTGGTGTGATGTCTCGGCTGGAGTTCCTCAAGGTGGCGTACTATCTCCTCTATTATTTTCAATCTTCATTAATAGCATTACTCAGAATATCACTTCTCTCTATCACATGTATGCAGACGATATCCAACTATACCGCCACTCAACTGTTGGAAATCTTTCTTCTTCCATCTCTGCCATTAATGATGACCTGAATGCTATTTGTGAGTGGAGTAAGCAGTATGGGCTAAAAATTAATCCTGCTAAGTCTCAGGCCATTATTATTGGTAGTACGGGCATGATTGCAAAAGTTGATTGGCAAAATATCCCTCCCGTTCTTTATAACGGAATAATTATACCTTTCTGTCCTACTGTAAAAAATCTTGGTATTCGGATAGATCAGACTTTGTCATGGTCTTACCAACTGAAAGAAATCAGTAGGAAAACATTTGTTGCCATGAGTTCTCTAAGAAGGCTGCAATATCTTCTTCCAATTCCTACAAAGACTATGTTAGCACATTCTCTTCTTCTCCCTATTCTCGATTATGCTGACGTAAGCTATTTTAATTTAACAGAAGACCAATTTAACAAACTTGAGCGACTTCAAAACCTTGCAATACGTTTCATATTTGGCTTGCGCAAGTATGATCATATATCAGAATTTCGTCGTAAGCTCAAATGGCTCCCTATACGTCGACGCCGGGATTCACATGTACTTTCTCTTCTATACTGTGTACTCTTTCATCCAAAAACACCATCTTATCTTAAAGATAAATTTCAGTTCTTAGGTCCCCAAGATAGTCTGCGAACATCTCAACAGCTTATTATTAAAATGCCTGGACACACTTCAAAATTTTATAAGAACTCCTTCACTGTCGGAGCGACGAAATTATGGAATAGTTTACCTCTCCATATTCGCCAAGCGAAATCTTTAGAAATTTTTAAAAAAGCGGTAAAGGATTATTATATATCTGCAGAAAATTGAGATGACGAATATATATAATTATATTTATTAGTTTATATGTTATATTTATTTTATATAATTATTTATGTATTGTGTTTATTTAGTAATGTGTACTTATTCGTATGTATATATTTTATATGTAGTTGCATCACCTACCCTATGAGTAGCATCTTTCCTAGCCCAAGGTTGTCTGGAAGAAATCGCTGATAAGCGATAAGACCGCCTGTTGTACATTTTTTTTTCTTTGTTATTGATAATGATTGTATTATTTGTATCTTTTTGTGGTGTACAATAAAGAATAAATAAATAAATAAATAAATAAAAGTTTCCCATACACTTAGGTATTAACCGGTTTAATTTTTACCGGTTTCCAAGCCCTAGCTTAGTAGCAAGACTGGCAAGACTAAGCGGAGGTTAATCAGTGCAATGAGAGCATAGAGCGGTGAAATTTTATCAAATAAACACGAGTGACGTGTATTCGTCAGGAGATTGTTCACTCAGTTCACTTTCGAACGTGTTTTACTTTCGTTATCGATTAAAGCTAGGGTTGTCTATCCGTTATTTATTTTTTTTATTTATTTTTTCATGACCGTTGAAAAACAAGCATATGGCCCGTCTGATGGTAAGCAGTCACGTCAACATACTTGAAATATCACATTCGCGTCACCAACCAAAGGAACAGGAGGGAAGGGATGAGAAGGGAAAAAAGGAAGGGAACAGAGGGGGTGAGTGATTGGGCCTCCGGCATTCATCGTACAAAACGAAACAGTACCTACTGATACTGTTACTGTATGCCGATTCTCTGTCACAAGGAGCTGGCCTATTTATGGCTGGGAGGAGATGGCTCTATTACCGGTAAAAATTTTGTTGATATACTGGCCTTTTACTGGGTTTTTACTCGCATTAAATTTTCGGTTACATGTACTTCTACATACAAACTTTGATACCCCGTTTCCCCCCACTCTTTTCTATCAGGTCGTATGGTTATTTGGTAATTTTGTTAGTATAAAAAAGCATGAAAAATAAAATAAATATGCTATAATAATGTGGCAGCCCTAATTGAGATCAATAAATTTGTTTACATAATGCGTTACGGAGTTTAAATAATAGTTAAATTTTATTGATAGCTTGAACGAATTACCGAAACTATAAAAAATATAAATTATATGGAAATATGACCCGTTTACGATTTGATTGGCAATAACATTTCATTTTTTAAATTGAAAGGCGAACTTTTACCTCTCTATAATAAAATATAATATCAGTTAAATATCTAGATATTAATGACATTCTATCTTAAACTATCGAGTTTCCCGCTGGTTCCTCTCGGGAGAATCGGATTTCCGAACCGGTGGTAGTGTTTTAAAAAAGTATTTAAAGATAGAATGGTTTAACTATAGAGATTCTTTTCGGTTCTTCTCGTTAGAGTCGGCTTTTCGTGAACTTGTGGTAACAACGCTTGACGGCTAAAAAAGTCTACTTGAACAAAAATAATTTTGATTTTGAAATTTGAGTTTTTGAATTTTGAGTTCATAAACATCTAACAATATAAGTTTGAATTTTAAAGATGTTTTCGAAAATAATAAACAGAGTCATCATTAATAATAATCATTCATCATCATTCTTTCAATGTGATAAACCTGTTTTATATAACACAGTTAGATTATAGTATTATTTATTGTTTCTATCCGAAATATCATCAACTAGTTCAATTCAATTAAATGCTATTTTCTAGTATACTAGCATCTGCACGCGGTTTCGCTCGCGTGAATTAAGTTTTATTATGCACCTTTATTGTAATACAATTAAATGCATCCCGATACAAACTGTCATCCCCTATTTCACGTATCACGTATTTTTTTATTCACGACGTTAAAATGACTAGTCCAAAGTCCCATGTATTTTTATGCCAAAACCACGAAAAAGTCAGTTTTTTTCTTTTATGTTAGAAGTTGGCAAACAAGCATACGGCCCACCTGATGGTAAGTGGCTGCCGCAGCCTATGAGCAGTTGCAGCACTTTCACATTAGTAGGTGCCACTCGCGCGTTGCCAACCTCGAGATATTAGTTCTTAAATCTCGTTCGCCCAGTAATTTCACTAGCGTACAGTGCCCTTCAAACCGGAACACAGTAGTGCCTAACTAAGCACTACTATTTGGCGGCAGAATATTGGACACTGCGGTGGTACCTACCTAGCCGGCCTCTTGCAACAAAAGACCTACCACCAGTGTGACTGATTGCACTGGTGGAATAATCTCTGTTGTGACAGAGGTTATCCCAACAGCGGGCGATGGGGTCGTCACATCCCGACGCCTTTAAAAGTTCAAAAGTTCATTTTTCATGACCCACAAATAATATGGCTTTCTATTGGTAAAAGAATTTTCTGAACCGGTTCAGTAGATCCAGAGATTACCCCCTACAACATCATAAACTTGACATCTTTATAATATTAGTATAAATATTATGTTAATTGTTTTATTAAAAATGTAGGTTTGAGAAACTTTATCTTAGATTTCGAGTAAAAACGAATGAATCATTTCAAGAAAGTTTATAATTTCACTGACAACTGTTTTACGTAAATGTCCGCGTTAGAATATACTCGTAATTATATTATTCTTTAGTAAATGCAAACATAATGTAAGTAGAATTTTATGTAGAAGTTAGAACACAATAGGAAACCAACAATCCAACTATGTAGATATATTATTAAAAACAAGTCGGACTCCCAAAAGCCAACCCAACTTTTTTCCTTCTTTGTGGCTATGGGCATTTAAGATTTATGTCCGAAAATTAAAATATAACCTGGATGCCCCTTATAATTATTACATAAATAGGGTTGAAGAAGTTTTCAAAGGTATTCAATAGTAACACGCGTATGATGCCTTTGGTATCGCTCACCGTGACGCGAACTGTACACGTCTTCTGTTGTCGTGGTGCAGTGGTGAATTTACCAGCAGGCTTAGTAGGCTTAGCCTTGGGCAGCAGATTTTTGGGGCGGCAAATTTGGGGACCGAATTTTTTTTTGGTACCTCTTAGAAATCAAAAAGATTTCTGCTTTTTGATTTTTGATGTTCCAGGAAGAAATATACGACAAATTTGTGATGACTATCCCCTCGCACTTGTTATTGTACATTCCGGGTAGAAAACGGCCATTACAGCTAGTTCGCCGCTGTAGTCGTATATGCCTCCCATCAGCCATTGTAAGAGTTAGAGTTATACAGTTATAATATATCATTGAAAAGTACAGTCGTCTCCTCACTGCGTACGTCCCTACACCGCCTCCCAAACAGTAACAGGTCTTTGCGCTTTCTCCCTGCACATTGTATGAGTGAAAAAAGCGAAATAGTAGAAAATGTATTTCCCATTGTCAACCAGAGCCAAGGGCGGCAACAACCTTACAGCCTATACTTTGGAAATTCGTAAATAAGCCACTGTCGTGGTGTAAAAAAAATACAACACAAAAGATTATTATTTGATTTGATTGAGGAAATAAGTTATTATTACGTATAAAGTATACGTAGTATTTGTAGTTGTTTGTTTATTTAACTTCAATAAGAACGTACCATTATTTTTTTCTTAAATTCAACTTAATTATGCAACCGGCGACGCGGTAAATTGCCTTTTTCCTTTATTGTACAGACGTCATATTATATAAACATTTTGATTGATGCTGTGGTACTCACACTCTCAATTTAATCTTCAATAGCTCAACGGTAAAATGGCCGATTGTATTACCGCAAGAGTTGCAGGTTCAATCCAAACCCTCTTGAACTATTATAACTGTCGTATCTACCACAAGCTATACAGTTAGTTAAAGAGGCAATACGAATATTATTTATGACTTCAAAAAGCATTGCTAATATTCTTTAAAAGAAACTCCACATCAACTGATATAACTAATTTTTATAAAAACTATAACCGACTTTGACCGCAGCATAATAAAAATTTTACCTTCCTAACTAAAAATACCTCACACGTTGCCATACGTTGACATTTTTTTTCAACCCTCAGTTACATGTATGGAACATTAAATTTGATATGTTTTAGGATCTCACTACAAAATTGTTGAGCGGTTCATAGAATTAGAGCCCATGGGCTCCGATTGAAATGACTGTGACATACGGACGGACAGACGGAGATTACCCAATTATAAGGGTTCCATTTTTGCCATTTGGCTACGGAACCCTAATAAGGTAATGATAATATTCATATTATAATTCATCGTTACGCTTTTCAAATACTTGACAAGTATTTCTCGAGTTATCGCTATCTTTAACGTAACACAATGAGTAATACTTTCAGATTAAAAACAAACAATAAATATCTGGAAGTTTCATTTATGGAATAACATTCATCATACTTTTCATTTACGAAACAAAATATTTAACAAAAAAATCATGCCGGTGTTTCGCAGTGATTGTAATTAGGAATTTAAATAGATGAGGATTACGTCGCGTGTAAAATAAATAAGTTAGTAGTTGGTAAATCGTGTTTTTTTTTTAAATAATAGTTTTCCTCGCAAACGAAGGGACTTGAAAAAAAGGGGAAAAAATAGGACTGGACCTCTGGACTCAACCGGGATTTACATTGATTGAAAACACGGATAAAATAACATTTCCTAAAAATGAATCCTAGCTAGATTGATTTATCACCCCTGAAAACCCAAGCTTTAAATTTCATGAAAATCGTTGGAGCCCTTTTTGAGATTCAGATTATATAAATACAAGAATCGCTCGTTTAAAGGTACTAGATTTTTAAATCACTGATTGAACAATGTATGATTTGGTAAATAAACCTGCGTTATCCGAAAACTTGCTTACCAAAATAATTATGATTTATAACACTCTTACACAGACACGAATGTAGAGCATTAAAACATTAAAAATTCACAAACAAGCCTTTTGAGTCACTATCACTTTAGTTTTAGGGTGCAGATTACAATGCACGCGAGTAGAAAGTAAAGACACGGGCGCACTCTACAATGCGCGAGCGCGGATGACAAGATTTCAAGAAGGCTGTTATCACGAGAATGAAGTGGTAGTACTGTGACCATGATGGTAAAAATATTCACGACGCGACAGTACGGAGGAAAATGCGCTAATTTTTGTACATGCTTTTGAGTAATTTATAGTGAACCGAATTTATTTCTTGATAATAACTTTTTTTTTTTTTGTGAAAGGAGAACACCACAGACTCTTATGGTCTATGCATTTTTAACTTTGCTTTTTTATATATCACATATTTTTTAATATTTACTTATCTATGCCGCGTCATTTCGATCATGCACCTGTCAGCTAATGCATATGATAAGTATGTAACGTATACTAACACATATATATTATTAATTATACATTATTCCTATATACGTGCCTCGGAGAGCACGTTAAGCTGTCGGTCCCGGTTATTATCAATAACATCTGATAATAGTCGTTAACTCTTGATAAGTAAATTGCTCTTATCTATCTTTATCTAATGTTACTGGTTCGCCCTTAGGGTTGCAGAGGTCAGATGGCAATCGCTCTGTGTAAAAACTAGTAACCTGTCAAATCCGGATAAGAGTAATAAGCAGACCTTGGGTACATAAAAATACCGGGAATAATGCTAGGATGAAGAGACATTATTCCTATATAATTATGATATATTTAAACTTATTAAATACTTAACCTAAAATTGATAAATTAGATACATAAATGATAGGATTTTGTTTATCCATATAAATCAAATTGAAAATTTTCAGTTATAATATAATAGATAGTTTGGGCCTTTGCATTGGACACAGGATAAATTTTATCACAATAATGTTAAACATAGTTTACACAATTTAACTCATGAGCGAAATTTAGTAAGTGATACTCCATATTTTTCTGATAAATATTTAAATATTTGCAAAACATCGAGTACAGCCAGTACGCTATTCGATAAAGATGGAAATAATAATAGAATAATATATAAAAGTTAAGAAAGAGGGGATTATAGGAGGTTCCTGTGAGGATTATCTTCGGTAGTTAGGTATTTAAATACTTTATTATATAAAATGACACACAAATCAATTAATATAAATTGGAAAAAAGACAAGTACACGATACAGTACATTTGAACGTAATTTTTAATATACTACATTTGTCAGTGTGTCCATGGTCACTCTTGCGCAATAAGATGAATGAAAGCCAGCCGGTGCACGCTCTACAGACGCAGAGGTGTCAATGCTGGTTGCGTAGCGCATGCTGAACTCGTGACTTCGTAATGAACAAGTTTACAACGTTATTATATATATAAATAAAAATGCATCGTTGAAATTTATGAACGCGCATAACTTCAGAGTTGACTGTATCAAAGTTTACTATTATTTTTTTTTATTAACCTCGAAGAGCAAAGGCTCTACTGGCAATTGGAGTCCACACGCGAAGGTGGCTAATATAGTTGAAGAAGGCGAACTGCAATCTGTGGAAAGTGCTGAGGGCGGCAATCTCACGATAATTCAAATTGGAATTGTCAGGACAATTTTTTAAAGGATCAGAATTCCCACTCGAGCCGGATTTGTGGTATCGGGAAGGTGGTATGGAAAAATTAGTGTTACCTAAAGTGTATATGCAGGTAAGTAGTTTACAGGTCGGAGACCCAAGAACTGGATTAAAACTCCCAAGGTAACAGGATCAACGGAATAAAGTTTTAATATTTACCCGGAGGAAGTCGAGGCGAAGCGCTTGTATATACTATATATAATAATCGTTTGACTAATTTGACAGTTCTAGGTTACGATATTATTTATAATTATCTACTTGTAGTTATATTATATAATTAATATTAATTAAAATTCAATTTTTATTACGTGGGTGAAGTCAAACGTAACAGAATTTGAAGAACCGTGACGGTTCAGTAGGGAGTTTAAGAACTATTTTTCGCCTGTATTCATGAAATAAGATATGAAATTTAAATATGAAACATAACCATCTTGACAGGGAAAAACTACTCTCATGGAGAATAGAGATGTAAAGTTTAACGTTGATAAGCCTTTTATTGCAATAGGTACAAGCAAATGAATGGTGTTACAAACGCTCATAGGCTACGACAACCGCTTATCATCAGGTGGGTCGGTTGCTTGCCAACTTAGTCGCATAAAAAAGAAAATATGAAAGGCTCGCAGATATTCAGAAAGGGGCAGTTTAAAAAAGAGACAAGCAAACAAACATAAAAACAAAAAATTAAAATAATAATCTTTTAAGTAAATCTTCTTTAAAGTTTCGCTTCACATGAAATTTCCATACAAGGGCCTTGATATGAAAATAAAAATTTTGTTTTTTTCTTATTGTATATTGCTGTTGGCCCTACTGGCCTGGACAGCGTCACCGTCGGAAGTAAATCTTTATTGGTTCCGGCAATAGCCTGCGGTGTTAAAATCTGGAAATCTGTGTCCGTTGCATAGCATTTCAAATTCTTTATAGAGCTTCTATAATATTGTTATCTTATGATATTCTACTAATATTATAAATCTACAACCTGTGTAAACTGTGGTAGGTAACCACTGAATTTATATCTGTTTACAATAAGATAAAATAAAAGATTAGAATATTCGCCATCTTCAGTGATTTCACGATAACGCTAGAAATATTAACCAATGCCATTAAATATAACATAATATTGTGCCATTAAGCTTTGTTGCTAAACATATTCTAAAAATATTACACCCCGACTCAGGAGGGGTGGTTCATTTTTCGCCCAAAGAATCGGGATTGCGATTCAGCGGAAGAAAGCAGCTGGCATTCTTGCCACCATTCCCAGGGACATGATTTGTACAGTCGTAATTATTTGTAAATATAGTTAATATTTAATTTTAAATATGTTGTGTTGTTTTTATGAGAGAGGGGGCAAACGGGCAGAAGGCTCACCTGATGTTAAGCGATCACCGCCGCCCATGAACATCTGCAACACCAAAAGGCATGAAGGAGCGTTGCCAACCTTTAAGGAAAGAATACGCTGTTCTCTTGAAGGTTCCCAAGTCGTATCTAAAGCATGCTTCATTTTTTTATTTAAGATTATAATAAAAAATTTCCTGACTAAATACAGTGTTTTCTTATTATTTAATTATTTGCATAATTGACTCAAATACTTTGTAATGACTATACGTTGTAGGACTTGCTAATTACTATATACATTTTAGAATGGTCCTAAAAATATTAAGCGATTTTCTATGTTTTGGTTTTGAAATCTTGTCTCTGTAATGCTTGGTATCATCATCACAATTTTTATGTACCATTTATTTACAAAATTTTAACCGATTTCGAAAAGAACATTATCAAGTTGGCTGCTTTTAATATTTTTATTTTCGGAATCTCACTAAAACTTTTTTACCGACTTTACGGTACGGTACCGAAAAATGGTAACATATATTGAGGTCATTGAACTTCCAATGGTCATTGTCGAATTTTAATTTGCAACGTATTTTGTGTCCATAATTTTAAAATTATTACTTATGCATAATAATAAAGTCTGCTGCAGTTATATGTACTTATGTATGTTTTAGAATTTAAATTGATAAAATATAAACCATATTTTAGGAAAGTTTTTGAACAATGACAGTGGAAATGAATGTACATAAAAACGTTAAACGGTGCGATAAATTGCAATTCAGGGGAATTCTAACACCGCAGGACTGAAAAAGTATATCCCTAAATTTGTGAATTAATTTAATTATACAACTTTAAAATTCAAATAATATTAGCAAAAAAAATATTAATATAATATTATTCTATATTTTAAATAAATATTTTTATACCTACTTACCCAAAGTATTATAATTTTAACATATTGACATTTATTGTTTCTAAGCACATTGCCGTTTTAGCTAAAGTTTTATGTAACTTTAGACAAAAAGGACATATCGCTATCTTAGTCTTTTACTCGGAGTAGTAGTCAAAAAATACAAGACATTAAAATAAAGAAAAGAGAATACAATATTGCCGCCAAGTCCTACAAGAGGGTTCTTGAAAGGGCTCGCTTTGACCGTACCAACCGTATTGGACGTAAGCTTGCCACATGCCCCAGTGGAAATAAAGCTTTCTGGTCCCTGGCGAAGTCGGTCGAAGCGAATTTTTGCCGTTCTACGCTGCCGCCTCTGCATAAATCTGACGGTTCACTGGCTGTAACTGCAACAGACAGAGCAAACCTCCTTGCGTCACTTTTCGCAGAAAACTCACGTCTTGATGCTGGAAGTAGAGTTCCACCTACTCTGCAACCCTGCGGCTCCTTCATGCCGGAGATTCGCATTCACCAGCAAGAAATCCTGAAAACTCACAGAAATCTCGATGTGAGTAAGGCCAGTGGACCTGATGGTATACCTGCAATGGTCTTGCGGCATTGCGCACCTGAGCTGTCTCCTATTTTAACACGCTTGTTTCGCCTCTCAATTCGAACTGCTCAGGTCCCAAAATCGTGGAAAGTTGCAAACGTGCAGCCGATACACAAAAAGGGGAGTCGTGCCGATCCGAGAAATTACAGACCAATCGCCATCACGTCCATCCTTTGTAAAAGTATGGAACGTGTACTAAACAACAAGCTCCTAGCATACCTAGAAGAAAACGAACTTCTATCGGACCACCAGTACGGTTTTCGGAAAAATCGGTCTACGGGAGACCTTCTAGTGTATGCCACACATATTTGGGGTGAAGCCATTGAGAAATACGGTGAGGCTCTCGCTGTTTCTCTCGACATTTCAAAGGCTTTTGACCGGGTCTGGCACGATGGACTTCTCAGCAAGCTTCCGGCGTACGGGATACCCACAGGCTTTTGTAACTGGATATCTGATTTTCTGAACGAAAGGTCATTTCGAGTGGTCGTAGACGGCTGCTCATCTGATTTAATGGCTATTAATGCCGGTGTTCCTCAGGGGTCTGTTCTCTCCGCAACACTTTTTGCTGCACATCAATGATCTACTTAAACCCGGTATCTTTGGCTACGCTGATGACAGTACTGTTACGGAGAGATATGTATCCAGTTATCAAGCTAAAGGTGCTGAGATCCTTGAGCAGAGAGAATTTTTAGTAAATCGCATCGACTTGACCCTTAAGGATGTGTCTGAATGGGGTGACACAAATTTGGTCAAGTTTAATGCAAATAAAACTCAAGCGTGTTTATTCACCGCAAAAAGGAGCCCCTTCACCTTTGCTCCTACTTTCCAAGGTATATCCATTCCAATTTGTGACAATATTGAACTCTTAGGTATCGACATCTCCTCAAAATTGAATTTCGGAAAATGCATCGAGTCAAAGGCAAAAACAGCTGCCAAGAAGCTAGGCATCCTGAACAAGGTGAAGCGGTATTTCACGCCAAACCAACGCCGCACGCTTTACGAGGCTCAAGTTCGGTCAGGCATGGAATACTGCAGCCATTTATGGGACGGATCTGCCAAATACCAACTCGATGCATTAGACTCGATAGATCGCCGCGCCCGGAGAATTATCGGTGATCAGTCACAAACGGAGTCAAAACAACATACGTTACAGCACCGTCGCAATGTCGCAGGCCTAACGGTATTTTATAGGATATACTTTGGAGAGTGTGCTCAGGAGCTCTACAGACTTGTTCCACCATCGCCTTTTTACCACAGAACAGCAAGAAGCCGTGAGCGTTGGCATCCTTATGTGGTTGACATTCGACCCACTCGCACGAAGCGTTTTTGCTCAACGTTTCTGATACGAACCGCAAAGTTATGGAACGCTCTCCCAGCTTCCGTGTTCCCTACCAGCTACAACATAAATACCTTCAAGTTTAGAGTGAATAGGCATCTTCTAGGTAAGCGCGTTCCAACTTAGACCGCATCACTCCTCTCCAAGAGGAATGATTGTAGTCAAGCGCAAGCCTATCATAATAAAAATAAAAAAAAAAGAGTAAAAGAAATAGACATATATAGGCAACATATTTTTTATTTCCGAAAATGTATATGCATGTTTTATAATTTGACAAGGGTTTTTTACCTAATGTTCATTCTATATTAGTAAATGATATCTTAGACAGTGATGAAATTAGACAACTGATGAAAAGTGTTATCATCGGCCAGTAGCTGCAGCGTAATTGATTGAAAATGATGAATGGAAAGTACAGTTCTAAATTAATATGGATTACATATACATATGTGCGAGCTAATATTGGTGTTACTGATGAATATCAACAGAAATGGAAACAGGCAGTTTCTACGGATATCCGCAAACTACCCGTTCAGATAGCACTCGTAGAAATATCAGATAATTAAATTTAGAAATCGAATCAAATTAATTTAATGATATTATTTCAAAATACTGTAAATGCTAGTACGACCATATATTTTTTAATATGACAATAATAATTATAATTGTGTTATGGACATGTTCCGCTAAATAATTTTAGATTGCTCGTGAGGAAATCAAGTTCACCTAACTGAGAGCTGTGGTGCTTAAAAAGATATCCAATACTTTCTTTTTTATGTCATGACCGTTGGTAAAAAAGCAATGTTGGTTGGACCGTTGGTAAACGCTTGCAATACTTGCCAGCCAGCACATTTGTGCTGGTACTATCATGGCCATACTGCTATCATGCTCCATTTCGAGCACACTCCATCAGAAGTATATAGCAGAGATTGGAGTTGGTTAAGAAATTTATTTTTAATATGTTACATTCTATGCGAAGTTTCTTGGTATAATTGTTGACAAAAAACTTAATTGGAAAACACACACGGATAACTTAATAAAAAAAATAAGTAAATCAACTTATGCAATATACAAACTTGTACCAATGCTGAACATCAACGCCCTTCTTACAGCGTACCATGGATTAGTCTCGTCCAATATTAGATACGGTATTATCTTTTGGGGTAACTCTACAAATAAAGAACTAGTATTTAAAGCCCAGAAACGGTGCATAAGAACTATGTTCAAACTAAATGTTACGGAGAGCTGTAAGCCATTTTTCATAAAATATAAAATATTGACACTACCGTCTCTTTACATTTTGGAAAGCGCAGTGTTTGTTAAGAGCAATCCTAACTTATTTCCACCTATGTCTAATACGGTCGTTCGTAATAGACGTGATAACACTAAACTTTCTATACATAAGTCAATAACTGCTTTAATGAATAACAGCATTGTTTGCATGGGCCCAAAAATATATAATAAAATTCCTAAACTCTGGAAAGAACATAATAGAAATGTATTTAAAAACAAATTAAAGGATTTCCTTGCAAATAAAGCCTACTATAATATTAGGGATTTTCTGCATGACAACATTGATCACAATCTGCTATGACAATATATCTAGGTTGCGGCTAATTAGATATAATACAATTGAATTCATAGAACATAGAAAAATAATTATATATACCAAATTGATTAATGTATATAACTAAGTTTACAGTATAATTAATGGTAAATAAATGTAATGTTAGATGAGTAAAATTATCTGTATATTTAGATCTTTTTTCCTCTTTAATGATTATTTTTTTCTTTGTTATTATTCTCTCATCTAATTTAAATGTTAAGTATATTGTATAATTTATCGATATAAATTTATAAGGCTGGTGTTAAATATTTGTACGCCATAGAGGCTAAACATGACTGTCTCTTATATATCTTTTAACATCTTGCATGCATATGTATGTATACTCATGTTAAAGCAAATAAAAAGTTCTTTATCTTTATCTTTATCTTTATCTTCTTATCGAGTGTTTAGTGGTCAACCTAGTGTCAGAGTTGTTCAGGTCGCCCGTAGGCCTCTGACTTGACTTATCGACTGTTTTCAAATTATCATTATCCGGAACCGACTTTTTACGTGCCCTCCGAAGCACGGAGACGCTCGATTGTAATACCACTATGTGATCACCCATCTAGTGACTGACCGCGGCTAAAGTTGCTTAACCTACCGATCGTTTACCGATCAGTGGGTGCACTCAGCTATGAGCGTCTAAACAATATAATAGATATCGAATGACTTCAAAACCGACCTTAAATTCGCGTTTTTAAAAATCGTAATTATTCTTGTTTCTTTGATTTTGAAGACGTGAATGGGTTTTTAAAGTAAATGAAAGATATTACACATAAATGACTTTTACACATACACACATAGCGCAAGCTACGAGTTTATCTGGAAGGGCAAAAGGAATATTAGTATTATGACTTTAAAAAACATTACTAATATTATTTATAAAAAAAGTGCATACTTTTTCTGTCTTTCGTGTATACTGTACTGTAGATACGACAGTACGACTTTTTCTTTTTTTAACGTTTTTTTGTTCACGAACATTTTCTGCTCAAAGCGTTAGGCGAATGTCCAATAAAAAGGTGAAATGAATTTTTGATTCAGCTTACGACGTATGAAAAATTCAATTAACAGCGTACGCGATGCGTAGAAAACGGTAATTTACATCTAGCGCAAAAAATAAATTGTGATATTTAAATGTTTATTGCGTACCTCGTTTTTACAACATTTTAGTTAAAAAATCTTGCACTATAGTGATAATTTTAAAAGCAATACAGACAAACTTTTTTACACATTACATTGATAATTCAGTAATACGTTTGCAATTTTAAGAAAATAATATAAATATTGTATTTAAAGATTATATCTTATGTCACGCAACGCATAAGTAGTAAAGCCATGCTCCAAACACAACATATGGACGGGCTCGACTGGGGAAGTACTAACCTCTCACAGAAAATCGACGCAAGTAACAGTATCGGTAGGTACTGTTGCGTTTCGTGCGATAAGGAGGAGGAGGAGTGCCGGAGGCCCAATATCCCACCCTCTGCGTACCCTTCCATTCTTGCCTTCTCATCCTTTCCCTCTTATCCCTTAGGTTGGTAACGTGCATGTACGATACTTCTAGTATCACGCGCGTTCATAAGTTGCGGTGACTGCTTAACATCAGGCGGGCCGTAAGCTTATTTGCCAACCGTCATGAAATAGGAAAAATATATATTATAATCCCATAAAAAACATTGTGAGATTTTATGTACAACTATGAATGAACTAAAAATTAAATTAAATTACACGGTACTAAAGTATTTTAAATAGTAGAATATGATGCCGTACACTTGCTTAAAATTAAGGTTTAAAATGAGTTGACCTATAACTTTTTTTATTAATATCGATTACAAACAGTTTATTACATAAAGTGTGAATCAAATTAAATTTAACAAATCGAAAACTGTATAAAACATAAGAAATTTTGAAGTAGCAAAATATATTTTTAAAATCAATAAAATGTAAAACAACTACATTGCTATAAATATTACGCAGGCGATTATAATTTAAGTCTGCTAAATAAATTAATAATAAGTAAAAACGTTCTACCCTAGCTTCTACGTTTTACCCTTACTACAAGGGTTGCCAACTTAATAAACTTTTTTTGTTCGATATATGTTAGA
Organism: Hestina assimilis; assembly: GCA_023373885.1. NCBI lineage: Eukaryota > Metazoa > Arthropoda > Insecta > Lepidoptera > Nymphalidae > Hestina > Hestina assimilis. The sequence continues at coordinate 2,335,092 of CM041740.1, read as the reverse complement.
TAGGTACTGTATAATTTATAGTTTGCAAGACAAAGTTATATTTAGAACATTCTAAATCGTTAATTTATCTACAAAAATCGTTCAGGAAAAAACAAAGAAATATATATATTTTTTTATTTCTTATTCGTGTTATCTTAAAAATAACGGTTGCCAATAGCAGATACATGTTTAAAAACTAGCATTTTGAAATTTTTCATATTCCATTCCATGATACCCCTTGCCACCTTGACTAAAAAAAAAAAACGCTAGGTCCTATTCTGCCAACGCATCGATAACAATTGTTTTTCTCCCTCTCAAACTGCGATAATGAACTTTTTTCCAAAATAAAAATAAAAAATGAAAGTCAAATTGATAACCTCGTTCTTTTTGAAGTCGGTTACTTAAAAATAGTTGGCAGCCCTATCTACTCAGCAAGAATATCACGTGCCCAGCGCAACGCGTATATTTAATAATTGAAGTTATTACGACCTACACTTATCCATTTCCTTCTTCTTCAATTTATTCTTATATAATAGTTCATCGTTAGCTCTGATTGGATGATGACCAATGATAAAAAAATGCCCAAGGGCGTGTAACCACGAAGAGTAGTAATCGTGAAAAGTTAATTTTCAAAATTAAAAGTTTAAATTCTATATTCACGCTCCTTTTTGCAATTCTCACTCACACATAATATGTAAGGAGTACTATTCTTCATTATTGTTTACTTTCTAATTTCACTACAGCATTGTAAAGCGGTTCGTGGAATAGGTACCTACAACTATCTTGGAATTTTCACCGATCATATTATTAGGTATATTAGTATCACGGAAAATCACTAACTAATCTCAAACCAATACAATGGCTGGATTGAAGAATTTAAAACAAAAATTAAGTATTTCGTTTTTACAATTTGTCTTTACGTTTGTAGCTCTCATATTTTGAGGACCCGTATCTTCAGGTTCCCTGATCACAAAATTGGTTCAAAAACGAAGGTAAGGTAAGGTACAGAATTAACCCACCTAATATATCAATCATGGCTTAAAACAGTTTTCAATTTGTAATAAAACCTTTTCTTATCTCTCCCCATTTAAATAATAATATTTCTGAACGCCGAATTAAAAATAATGAGGTGAGTATAAAGTAGCGAAACACGCATGCGCGCACACTCGTCATTCCTCGCGAAGTTGTCATTCGCGTCTAATATAACCTAAAAGTATAGAATCAAAACAACACAAAAACTTTACCGTTTACACTTTATACATGTACATTTATATATTGTACTTCAATTGGCTGTCGATTGGAATCGTGTTCTTAAATTGAAGACTAAATTATTTCAATTTGTAACCATCAGTGAAGCGAGAATCAATACATTAGCAAGCGTGATTTGAAAAATTTATTGTGAATCGTGAGTTCTAAGTGATATGTTTCTGTTTTAAACTAACTTTAAAAATTATTTATAGTGTTTTGTTGTCTAATAATTAAGAAGTAACGTGTATTTTAATTTTAAAAACATACCGGGAATCCAACAGCTGTTAGAGGTTAGATAAAGACAAATATATTCTATCTCTTTCTCCGTATTCTCCGTAACTTACGTACGGTGACGAAATAACGGAAAGAATTACGGGATATCACTAATAATATTATAGATAAATTAACGCTTAGAATATTGAAAACTTTATTATTGAAAAATTGCATATCTATTGTGTTACTTTAATTACCTAAGTTTTTTTTAAATTAGTTTTTAACTACTCCTTTGTCATAATATTTGTTTTGTCGACAGTCGAGGTCACTAAGAAGTCAATATAATTACTAAATAGGTACATATTGCTTTACTTTACAGGCCATGTATTTGTTAATGATCTAATAACTTTCTTGTATTTAGGAAATTTTTGATGAAATATAAAATGTTCAAAAACTTGAAATAAGAAACTAAAAAACAAGGAAATAATTCAAGACATTTGTTGTTAAAATTTTTATTTTAAATACCGAACAGTCGAATTGAAAACCTCATCCTTTTTGAAGTCGGTTAAGAATTAAATAAAGTAGCTAAATTACTGAATAGAAATATGATTATTTTATAAAACATTGGTTTAATCGTGAAGTAAACGGTAAGCTATTGACTACATATGGGCCGTTTAAACAGGGACAGCACTGCCGCCAAAAAATATCGGTTTGAAGTCGCAGAATCCAAAAGTCACACTTTTTATGTTCTTCCTCTTCTTCACACCGTTGTGGCGTTGTGGGTAGCGAATCTGCCTTAAGCCTCGACGGTTGCGGGTTCGATTCCCGCTCGGAGCAGATGTTTGTATTAATCGTACAGGCATGTATTCCGGTCTGGTTGTGTTTGTCCTTGTCATTGTGAATGTTTCCGGACCCCGACACAGGATATAATTATCATAATGGGGGCCGTTGAGTGTGTAGCGTTTATTCACACTTAAAACTTTCATTTAAAATAGAAAGGCTCATAGTGATCGCTTATCATCATTCGAAGCGTAAAATTTGCTACATTTTTGATATAAAAAAAATCTTATCTCTTACGGTCTTCTTCAAAGTAGGATAGGCTTATAGCATAATCAAATAATCTATATCTATACAAATAAATAAAATTAAAGTGTCTGTTTGTAATTCCAAATTAACAGTTTTTTTACCAAATGCATATAAAAGTATATACGGTACTTATATAAAAATTTGATACTGTTGTATTGTCTGTTTATTACGGCTATTCTATGAAACGGCTCGACCGATTGTAATGAGACTTTCACTACAGATAGCTGATGTTATAAGCAGTGACGTAGTCTTATTTCAGAAAAAGAATCAGGGTTCCTTGTAATAAAAAAAAATCGATACACTACGCGACCGTAAACATGAGGGCAACTAGTTTTATAAAATTTTATATAGATAAGACATTTACTTATCTTAAACACCTTTAGATCAATTCAAATTAAATGCTATATATATTTTTATAGGGTTAGTTTCGTAAATGTCACTTTACTTTTGCGGTCTCATGCGTAAGGTCAATCTTTTATATATAATCCTTTGACAGGGTCTCCTTTGATGTTTAAGGGATCGTCGACGTTCAGGGTTAAGGGATCGATCCCTTTAGAAACTTATTACAATCAATTATTTCTTTGATATGCAAAACCGGGTTATATTAAAAGGGGGAACGAAAGATAATGATTTGTGCGAAATTAGTTCTTATCGAAGTAACTACTAAAAGAAAATAAGGCACAAAAAATTTACGACAAAAAGCGCCGTTCGTTGATACTAACGGTACTTTTAGAAAAGAGGTCTAAATATTCGTTACTTAATATTAGCTAGGAGCTTATAATTTACTTTATATACTTTTACGAAATGATTTTACTGACCCCTTTTAAAAGGGTCCAATAATTTCCTCTTGAAAAGGTCGTGATTTCATTTTGTTGTAGGTACATATTTCAATTAAAATTTCCGACTTCAAGCTCAGTTGAAAAATGCATATTTTTTTATGTTACTAAGTTGGCAAGCAAGCAAGACCACCTGATGGTATAGCCTATAAGAAGTGGCATCACTTTTAGTAGGTACCACTCAACCGTTTTCAACCTCGAGATATTAGTTCTTCAATCTCCTTCGCCCAGTAATTTCCCTAGCCTACAATGCCCTTCAAACGGAAACACAGTAATGCCAAAGACACTGCTGGTTTGTGTAGAATATTTGACACTGCGATGGTACCTACCTAATCGGCCTCTTGCAATAAAAGGCTTACCAGTAATTATATTTTTTACGGAAACTAAAACCTTAAAAATTATGGTGCATGAAGAAGAGTTCGAAATTCAATGCTTTTCGTATTTCGTATACGTTTACTCTTCTATCTTCTTCATCCTAGCATTATTCCCGGTATTTTATGTACCCAGGGTCTGCTTATTACTCTTATCCGGATTTGACAGGTTACTAGTTTTACGTTTACTCTTCTATGTCAGCATCATTTCGAGCACAATACAGAAGTATAATATACGTAAAGAATAATCAAGAAAGTAATTGAAAACTAATCTTCATTTGCAGTCATCTCAGGGATCTTACATATAAAATATATTTTGTATATCACTTTAAAGATAGTAACTTAGTTCTAATCAACTGAATATTGCTAAACAAATAATCGTATAATTATTGAGATATAATTTGATTCATGGCTACTTTTTAAATGTCTGTCGATATTTATAATCTTTATATTCCTTATCAAATTTAACATTCTAAGATATCATCGATATAGTAACAACATAATGTAGACAGGTGATAAGATAACAATAATTACATTTTTATCCAATTTTGCCGTCATCATTCATCATCATTACACAGCCCTCTACGGATTTGAGACTGACGAATTTATCTTTAAAAAGATAATTTAGATCTGGCGATATCATAAATAGCACCATTATAAATGAAATAAGAACAACTTTTGAAATTAGGATTTAATCGGACTTTCAAGAAATGAGTTTTACGATTTTTTACGCTGATTAAAGAAATAAATAAATAAATGCTACACACTCAATGGCCCCCATTAAGATAGTTATAGCCTGTGTCATGGGCCGGAAACATAGACAAGGACAAGGACATCACTATATGATCAATATAAACATCCTCCCCGAGCGAGATTCGAACTCGCGACCTGTAGCGCATAAGGCAGGTTTACTACCGCTGCGCCACACCGTCACACAAAACACAGTGGGAAAAAGAAAAAAGAAAGTAAAGTCTCACTATATGCAGTAAAGGAACCCGCTACATCTCTATGTTTCTCTTGACAATCGGCTTATAGGCTGTGGCAAAAAATTTCGTAGAAATCATAGACTTACTATAAATGGCCTTTTTATAGAAATAAATTAATATTCAATGTTTCGCTGGTGCTCTTTCGTAAATTCGCACTAACGAAACGAAGCTAAGCTAGTAATCTAGTATAGTTCCTTAAATGTAACTTGAACCAAAATGGCCGCCACTGCGCAGGTACAATAATGGACAAAAATGTTAGACAAAAATATTGGTTTCGTCTTATTTAAATCGATTCTTTATAAAGTGGGAAAATGGAATTAAGTATATAATATAGTTATTGTTTCTTCTAAATTCTATTAATTATTTATTTATTATCTTTATTAATTACTTAAATAGAATAAAACAAATAAATAGTATAGAGAAAAGGTTAATGTACATTTTTAAACACTGTCACTTATTGGAATAACGCCTTATCTTCTCAAATAAAAATAAATGTTGACACATCTGACAAAAATAAATTATTTTTAAATTTAATATTTAATGATTTATTTTTAAAGCACTAACACAATCGCGAGCGAGTGTACTAATCGGGTCGCGTCGCCGCGTTGCTATAGTTACGCGGCCCCCTTCATACCGCATACGGTTGAGACCCAAAAACGTGTTACTGCGCATTGTTCAACTTACATTTAACAGACTATATTAGTGCTTACAAAACCAACTTCGAAACGACGAAATGTCCGTTCGCACTTATATAAAATCATTTGTCGCGTAAAATTTTTCAACAAGCATTTGATTGAATCCTTAAACAAAAAATAATATAATATTTGCTTTTATAAAACGTGAGTTTAGTAATGCATTGAATACATTATTTGTGAGTTTTATATACTTTCAAACACGTTATATTTTTCTTTTATATAATATTATAAACAAACCCAATCACGCTTTGCTGATGCAATAAAGGATTCGGCTAGCCTTTTACCGTAATTTTCAATAATTAGCGTCATATTTAAATCAATTTTCACAACACCTAAATTCAATTATACACCTAAACCTTCCTAATGAATCAAGAATCATCCGGTGAACCTTGTTCGCCAACTGTCATCAAATAAAATAATTATAAAATATATAATACTAAAAATATACTTCGTTTCCTAAAACTTTAATGCAGTAACAATATTTTCTATAGTTTTGGTTTTAATATTTTAAAATGAAATAGAGTGGAAAGATTAGTAAGTTAGCATCGAGCCATTTCATTTTACGAACTGCGCTAATATTCCATCGAAGCAGTCTTCACTACGTTCTATACCGACAGCATAAAAATAATGCGATATTTACGTAAAGAATTTTTTTTCGGTAGCCCCATTGATCCTTCATTATTTTCAAAAGAAATGAAGTCCGACTAATTAAGATTGACTATTTCGTAATATATAATTAGTAGTTTTTCAGTAAAGTACAAAAGCATTTTGCCCCCTTAAAATATAGTTACGGAACTTACGGATCACAAGTACATGTAGTTTATTAGTTCCAGCTGATAATTTAATATTGTGTAAGTAGAATATGGGTTCGATTTTGTCTTATTATTATATCTTTGGTTCCGGATATCATAACTCCATAAAATATGGAAGAGTTCTTAAACAAATTAGGTTCAGTATCCGGGTAGATAGGTTGTTGCAAATATAATTAAAGTTTAATGAATATATCTTATATGATAATATGATATGACTTAAATTCATGGTTTTCGAAAAAGCCGTCTTTATATGACTAGCGGATCTATCGGTAACAAAATAGAAGCTAGTTTTTATAACATAAAATAAAAACCATTAGATTCTTTAGCTTCCGATGGTACTTTAAAGTGGATATTGTTCAGTGAATCCAAAGATTTTGACAATTATTTATCTCAGCAGGAGTTTTCAGTTTTAAACAAATTATGCTTGGATTTTTTAAATTTACCAGAATAGCATAAGCAAGAACTCCCATTTGCAAAAGAAAATATAAATTTGAAATCAGTAAGAATTTTTTTTAAACATTATATTTTGTCAAGAGGAAAAACAACAACAGTACAAGGCAATATGGCTGGCCTGAATTGAACAGCTTAAGTAGTGCCTTTAGTATAAATAGAATATATTTGTACAGTATCATTACATCATCACATTTAACGAGATAATTTTAAAATATGCCTTCCTTGAAACAATGGATACACAAGCAGCGTATAATTATCTTCGTTATCACATTTGTTTACTGACGTAAACCGTCCTACTTATAGAGGTAGCTTCGCTAAATCAATCGTTAATTTATTCACGTACATCTCCACGTGGTCCATTTATGTATTTTATCGTCAATCATTGCAGTTTATTATTAACCACCGTTAAATCCTGACGCGTTTTGAGACGTAATGATAATGCCTGAGCGAGAAAGAGACAGATATATTTCAGTCAAAATTTTCCAGAATAAATAGCTGTGCTTAGTATGTGATCGTGAACTAAGATATTCGGATAAAACGAGCGAATATTTTTGACAGATCCTGTTTTTACGTAAATTGAACTTACTTAAGCAAGTGTTAACTGGTGTTCCTCAAAACTAACAATAAGTCGAAATAAAAGACTGATAATATTTAATCTCGCATATTAATCATAGTAATACAACGAATTTGGGACCAATAACGATAAAAAAAAGATTAGAATAGATTATATATAACAAGTGTCTTATTGCAACAATAAGTCTAAGGCGGGTGATATCGCTTGTGATAAAATTAATATAATCTTCGATTACAAAGTTTAACAAACGATACCTATGACTGATAATGTATCAAATGCAACGCGAAGCTCATCGGAACCGATCACATCGAAGCTGTACCTCTCAGATGAGGATCCGGTAAAGAACGATGTGTCAGGGAGTGTGATGGACGATCTAATCATGGAGGCGAAGGAATCTCCCTACACTGTCTACAAGATCCGCTGGTTTATGTTAGGTTTATTCGTTGCTTACTCAGCTGTTAATTCTTTACAATGGACGCAGTATACTATAATATCTGACGTTATAAGAAAATACTATGGTGTTACTAGTAATGTTGTGTCGTGGACTTCAATGGTGTACATGGTGACCTATGTGCCTTTGATATTTCCGGGCAGCTGGTTGCTGGACAAAACGGTGAGTTTTTAATTGCTAAGCATTTCAAAATTGCATTTCCTTATTCCTTTTACATAATCAACACAGACTGGGCTTCCGGCGCTCTCACTCGTCACACGAGAAGCAACAGTACTGATGCTGTTACGCCGAGTTTTTTTGAGATGGTAGTACTTTTCCAGTTAAGCCGACCCCATTTTACTGGGAGAAGCATGGCTCTTCTACTACTAAATTGCTATCGTCGTCATATATATTGATGAGTGTAAAATATGTGTACTAATTGTCTTAAAACAGTATGACTCTTATCGTAAGTCTACATCGCGAGCCGTAAAGATTAGCGGATTAGACTTGAGTCACACAACCATGAACAAAGTATTATATATTTCAGGCATAATTATTGCGATAAATAATAATTTGGTTTGACACAGGGATAAGTATCATGTCTTTGTAGTCGCGGTTTCGAAAGAGGCGAAGCAGAAAGAGTTTTGAACCGCGCAACATTTAGCCAATTTTACGATTTGAGAATTTCGTCCTATTTTATGTTTCTGTGTTATGAAATACGTTATCAATGAAAAATGAAATCAAAAACTTTAACCTCATAAAAGATCGTTACAAACAGTTCTACAAACTCCTACAGTTGCCCTAAATCGGATAAGTCCCAGTAAAATCGAGTTTGTTCAATTGAAAGGATGAAACGGGAATGTATTTTCGGTAAATCGTTGTTGGAAATAGACTGCGGACCGTCTTCGAAAATCTTATTATTGGAAAATGCATTTTATCAGAATAACATATTCCGTTATATTAATACTTAAATATTTAAATTGAAATGAAAGAAAGGTTATCTTTTTCGTTTGCTGGTGCTTTCTTCTTCACGCATTTTTTTCACGCAACGAGATTTGCATTATAGTTGCCGTACCCTTATATTTTAATACAGATTTCCTATCCCTAATAAACCACTCATTCCTCATTGGGAAAAGTGAAGGTAACAGCTTATGTGTTAAAAATCTCTCCCAAGGCTCTGTCCTAAATGTCATAGAACAATTCGAAGAAACATTCAGTTGTAAGATTTTTTTCAAATTCAACAGATTCTAATATAAGTAGCGTCGTGGGATATCTTGCAGATTAAATAGCTTCGATGTTAGAATCTTTGAGTCAGTATTTTCTGCATGATTGGCTGGTTGACGACAGATATACTAGCCTGACAAAATATTAGCGGGAAGTATCAATGTTGGTACGGCTACATTCTACATTGAGTGAGTGTCAACGTCGGAGACTCGAACTTACCTAACCTCGTCCTCGTTATCATCTTCCCTGGGTCATACCTTCGCAGTTGTGTCACCTTGTATTTTCGACAGTTTGTTACGAGCATATTTTTACATGTCTAATGCTTCGTTTTTAAACTCCCATATTTAATAAATTGATATTCTTAATCTAAAACCACTCTGAACGTATCATAGGTTTTAATATTATTACCATTATCACGTCGAATAATAACTTTTTATATAGAAAGCGTCGTATTTGTTTTCGATATTGTATGGGAAGCCTATTAATCAACTTATTTCTATACTGGTCGCAACAAAGAGAATACCCGGTCACCGGACCCCGCATCATGCCCAAGAGATTAATTGTTCAACTTTGTTTATACAATTAACATTTTCTCTATATTCATTTAACGTTGTTAGTTATCTTTTCCATAATATCTTTTATTAATTGTTTTGATATATTATATTATTAATTACCGTCATAAGAATTAGTAACACATATACAACCAGATGGTTGGACTAAAGGTATCTCAGGAATTTCACCTCTTTGTCCACGCTTCGGGATCGTCCTTTAATTAAAAAAACCTTTGGGGTTTTATGAAACCACGACGGAAGTAAAAGATTCGACTTTTTTTATTTATCAACTTTGTATTGAAATGAAGACAAAACAGAGACGCAAACACGTAATAAAAGTTTCACTTTAAAAGTTGAGTCAATTAATATGTAAAAAAGTTGCTAAAAACGAAACGATATATAGACGACCCTTAACATTATCAAATAGTGGTAACATGCGTTATTTCGACTATCGAAGTGAATCTGTTCCTTAAATTGTAGCTTGAAACTTAATTTATTATTACAGAAACAATTTGCCATTGCTATGTCGCAATTACGTATAGCGTTACGTATTCAAGGCGTCTGCCTGTTTATAGCGTAGACCCTTCGTGGATAGCCATTTGGGGGAGGGGAGTCTCAAGCTAATTTCCTAAGGATATTATAATAACAAATTTCTATTCTTCATTTGAATATATCCTATTCAGTAGTAGAATTTTTGAAGTCCAATTTAAGGCGAATAATTTTTTGCAGTATTATTTTGAACAGACTTCAACCAGGAAGGTTATCTATTGTAAGAATTTTATATAATTATAATATATCGTGCCTTTGTTATTTTAATCTTAATATTTTTTTCGCAGCTCTTAAAAACGAAACAGCTTTTAAATAGATACATATATTCATCCCGATAAAAAGTATAACAAAAATGACATTTAGCTTAATAAATCGCATGTCTTCCTCCTATTTTATGTCGACAAAGTAACCAAGTTGTAGAACATGACAGTCATGTCCTACATCCTATATCAGAGTCTTATAGGTTTTGAATATCTGATAAAATACTGTGTATATGATATGAAACAATTAGGATATGCGAGTATGGATACTCTGAAGTTATTAATGCAATAAAAAATTGATATTTTGGACATGTCTTTATGTACATAGGGAAGGTCGATATAATCGTGTGATAAATCTTAATAATGTGTTGAAATAATTCTCGCATAATATCCCTTCAGTTTCCGCTAGTAAGGGTGAAACCGCACAAGACTTAATGCGCCGAGAATTTTCCCACGCGGAATTATTATTTCACTGTTCCCCATAAATCATGCTACACATGTACAAACATATTTTTTTTATTTCCCTCGGACTTTGTATAATTATTATAATAAACCCTGCATACTTTTTTTTTTTTTTTTTTTATTTATTTGGAAAGTAGGGCAGATGACTCTACTCCACCTGATGGTAAGTGGAAATAAAGTCCAAACGCGAGGGCGGCTAACAGAGTTGCGGAATGCAACCGGAATGTTAGCCACCCTTGCCCTGCCTACCCGCAAGATGCCTCTTCACGCCTCGTTTGAAGGAGCCCAGATTGTAAGAAGGAGGGAACACGTGAGCCGGCAATGAGTTCCACTTTTTGGAAGTACGACAAAGAAAAGAATTGGCAAACTTCTTTGTTCGCGAAGGAATTGATGCCACAGTTAGACGGTGACATCGGAGACCGGCACGGGTAGTTCTTGTAAGGAAAGGGGAGGGAGGAATGATGGAGAATAATTCCTCTGAACACTCGCCGTGATACATTCGGTAGAAGGCGAACGAGCAGCCACTTCACGAGTTTTTCACCAACGTACGGTGGTAGCTAACCTGGCGGGAAATTAATCCCTACCACCAGCGCAACAGCAAGTGGAAGCTGTATAATCTAATCGGGGTTATTTGTTAGCGTAATACCTTTATTAGCTTACTAGCTGTGCCCGGCTCTGCTCGCGTTATGTAGATTTTTGATGATCCCACAGAAACCAAATATTATTCCGGAATGATAAGCCAGGCAATAAGCTATGTATGTGTGTACCAAATTTCATCAAATCTGTCCAGTAGTTTTTGCGTGAAAGAGTAACAAACATCCATCCATCAATCCAAACTTTCACATTTACTGTGTTTAGTTTTAGTTAGATTGGGCATTTTAAGTGTTAACTTTTCTTTGGGACAACTGTAGCAAGTTGCACTCAGTGGTCGGTCAGCTATCTTTGAGTTAAGCAGTCTTAGGCGTCTTAGTCGGTGAGTATCGGTGACCGTTATCCCAAGTGAAGTTTCCGTGTTCCGGAGGGCACGTAAAACATTAGTTCCGGTTGTTATCAACGTGCTAAGTAAGGCCAGAGGCTTATATGGGCGATCTGAACAACTCTGAGACTAGGTTGGCCACAGAGGTCAAAGTCAATATCAGTCAGTCACAAGAGGAAAAAGTCCTTACTCGCAATATTCTCAACTTGAATTTGTCTTATAGTACTCAATGTAAATATAAATGAAAATGTATAAGCTAAACTTTTAATAAAATCTCAAATCTCGACTAAAAAGCTAAACTTTTAACAGTTGTTCATAAGCGGTTTAAAAGTTCAAATCTCGACTAAAAAGCTTTAAAGTGAATGCAATTTTTCAGCGATTTCTAACATAAAAATGGAAACAAATTTTCTGAATCGAAACTTAAACTGTAGTGACCTTCTTTCCCTCACCACTTCGATAACTGTATTTCCTGACTTCGTTTACAACTCGAAAATATTTATTTTTAATTGTTGTATCGTATTAATAGTATTATATTTATGAAATATATATGGTTTATTATTTATTCTTCCTCTTATTATTATTATTCCCGGTATTTACCCAGGGTCTGCTTATACTGTAATCCTGACTTAACGGGTAACTAGTTTTTATACAGAGCGATGACCATCTGACCTCCGCAATCCAAAGATTAGAGTAAATTACCTATCACGTATTAACGATTACTATCAGATATTATGATCACAACCGGGACCGACAGCATAACGTATTCTCCGAGGCACGGAGAGCCCCTTGAATGATTAATATAAACTATTGTTTTATGCTATTCAAGTGGTGACAACGTTTTCTTAAATTATGCTCTTAGAAATAAGATATTCGTTTTCCGTCAATCATAAATATATGAACATTTGTATTGACCATGCAAGCAAATTTTCCGGTCTGGGTGTATTTGTCCTTGTCATTGTGAATGTTTCCGGACCCCCGACACAGGATATTACTATCCTAATGGGGGCCGTTGAGTGTGCATTTATTTATTATTACCTGTGGGTAAGTGTCCAACCAGTTCCAAACGGCTTTTTCAAGCGAATATGCTAAAACTATATGCGCTGATTTTCTCAATAATTTAATTTTATTTGTTAAATAATTGTGTCTATTTTATAAACAGAGAATGGGCTAAATAGCAGTTACCATAAAATATCATTAATCTCACAAATATCATAATTAGCATTAAATTCATTTGAGTCACTTTCTATTTTTTTCTAATATGTCAGACAAGTAAACTGACCTATTCTAAAAAAAAAAGAAAACTGTCTGTTCCCTGATTTTATCGATTTTTCGGCTTTTCCTTGTTTCTCCTTAACTACTTCACAATTGAGGCGAATCGTTTTGAAGTTTTTGGGAAACTATGTAGACGTTGTAGGGACGTGAGCAATGAAGGAGAAGACTATATTTGTTCAGGTCTTTATTATGACTGTTTTATTATACAATTGTTGGTGGGAGGCATACACACACTACAACGTTTTTAGATTTTTATATATTACTAGCGGGCCCGGCACGTTGTCCTGCGTCAAAAAAAACTGGGACCCGATAGCAGCGCCCCCTACAGGGTCTAATTTTGAATCTAAACCATTCCCGAATCCACTGGAACTCACACAAAAAATTTCATCACAATCGGTCCAACCGTTTAGGTGGAGTTCAGTGACATACGCACGTACAGTAGAATTATATATATAAAGATGTGTCAGTAAATTATATATATAAAGACTTATATTAGAGTTGGCACTCGAATCGGTGTATTAAACAGTTGATACAGCTCATTGTATATCGACATCCTTTAAACTTAATAGCAAATACTATTCCTGTATATACAAGATGACTCATCTCTTTTAATATGAAGGTTCTTTAACTTTGATTATATACACGTAAATTAGTATGACAATTCTGAGGCAGCTGCGCGACTAACGACGACAGCAATTTCCCGAAAATGCTGACATTCTCTTCCCATAAAGTTTAATTACATGTCTTGGAACTCAGACATTAAGATTTGTCTTAGATAATATATTGTTATATTAAAGCACATAATTTAGCTTAAAAAATTAACTGATTTCTGCCGTCTACGCTGTTACTAGGTAGAGGGTAAATAAAATTATAATATATAATTATTTATATAATATGGATGCAATCATTTGTAAACTGTAGCCCTTTAATCTCTTATAGTGTCCGAATTCTTTGATCATACCATCATAATATAAGGGCCGTTCCGGATGCAAATATTCCATTAAAAAATGATCATCAAAACCGGTTCGCAAAAAGCGAAAAAATATAACCTTTTCTTGAAATCAGATAATAAATAATATTAAATCAAATAAAATTTGTACCCGCGGATCCTCTCGCATGTTCTGCAGAATTATAGATTTGGGGACAGTTCTTAAATATAACTAAATGTTTGAAACGTGATACACAGAATGATCTTGTGTGACAATAGTTGCTAATGCCGGTTAGTCAACCAAAGCCATGGCTTATGAGCATTTAAAGACTATCAAAAGCAATAGGATCTCATATTCCTTCAATACCGTTTTTACGTTTGTCTAGTTCTGGCGAGTCCTTTATATCCCGTGGGAAAACGAAAAAACTATTTTTTTTTAAATAAATCTATTTGAGTAGTTTATACTATTTCTAAATAAATATAAAATGTGTACTTAATTTTTGTATATTATTTTTTGTACGCTAAACTTTGTTAGAACGAGTTGAATGATATTTGGGATACAAATAGCTCGTTATCATGAATAATCGTATACTTTATTAAAATATACTATGTATGTGTATAAACTTTCGAAAATTGAATTTCCATAAAATACTTTTATAATTTAATTCGGTTATAAAAATGTAATTTTTATAAATGTAAAACTGAATAAAAAGTCGAAGAAATGAAAAAAATATTAAGTAATTTTCTCGGGTATAGCATATTATCAGGTAATTTTAAAGGCTATACCATATTATCAAGTAATTTTTTATTCAAGCTATTAGAGCCAAGCGACCGTTGAATTTTACGATTGCCATTTTTTAAAACGAAGAGAAAAAATTTATAATATTTCCACGCACTGGATGTGCTGTTGCATATTTTAGTATATCTGAAACGAGGTACTCCCTTGTGCTTGAAACTGACCTTTTGTTTGAAGCCCTTCTGAAACAAGTCGAAAGTCACATCCTATTGTAATAAAGTAATGTAGGTATATTTTTTCTTACGGAAAAATTGATGATTAAACATGAACTCTTTTAATAAGCGCAATGAATTTTCCCTGTTTTATTGAAGGCAGTATTGACTTGTACCATGCACGGATTATTTAGATAACTTTTATTTAAAAAATCTTGTTTATTTTAATTCAGTAGCGGTTGTAAGTTTTTTGCATTTTTGAAACTTTAAAAAATCTGCGCGTCCTATTGCTTACCCCTACAAAATTTATGTGTCCTCCAAGGAAAGACTTATTAATGGAATAACGTATAACATAGCTCTAGGTATCATAGCAGTTACGCAGAGTTAAGACTTTAGAAAAACGGAAAAAACTAGAGATTATGATGGCAAGGACTTACACACGGTGGGTAATGGCATTGGATCATTCGTGTCAAAGCCGTTTTGATCCTCATAAAATTTAATGTCATATTTCGATCAAAATAAAATATCCATCTAACTTTGCCAATATTTTTAAAGTCAGCGGTATTTTATTCCTAGAAAACAGATTATTTTTTAACCTTTAAGAATAATAAAAAATGGAAGATATGAAAGTTTTTTATTCCTAACTCAATTCGATTAATCCTAACTCAATTCATTTATGTATAAAAGTAAGCTGGATTTACAAGTACGAAACACGATAAATACAGATAAATTATAAATAAATAAATAAACAAATAAACGCTGCACACTCAACGGCCCCCATTAGGATAGTAATATCCTGTGTCGGGGTCCGGAAACATTCACAATGACAAGGACAAATACACCCAGACCGGAAAATATGCTTGCATGGTCAATACAAACATATTATGCTCCGAGCGGTAATCGAACCCGCGACCTGTGGCGTCTAAGGCAGGTTCGCTACCGCTGCGCCACAACGTCGCCAAATACACGTATAATATGGTCGAATAATATTCTCTGCCAGGATAAAGGGAGTCTTAATGTGTCGAGAATATCCCGTGAAGCCTTACTCAGTGTCGTTGTCTCACTGCTTCTCAATATATCATACATAGCTTACAAAAACGTAAACATCGTTGATAATATAATGCCATTATTATTTTCTTCCAATACAGTAGTTATACTTATTGTTTATTTATTTTGACGTTTCCATTCTCCTATAAAAAAATTATCATATTCTATTTCTTCGAGAAGAATTATGACTTGCCCTCTCGGGTTTCACCGCTGTGTCAAATAATATGCCGCAAAGCAGTAGTGTTTCGATTTGAAGGACAGTGTGGCAAGTAAAATTACGGGGCAAATGAGATTTAACAACCAGCATCTCGAGGTTGGCAACGCGTGAGTGGCACCTAAAACTTTTGTTGCCAGCACTCGCAAGTTATGACAACCGCCTACTATCATGTGGGACATATGCTTGCTTGCCTACTTACTCACATAAAAAGTTTCATCAGGTCTAAGGATTTTGATGTTATGAATTAATCATCTATTTATCCCCAAAATTCTGTTTCGTCGAACGTATTGTCTGTTAGCGTAACGCGAATGATGTATGACTGGTTTTAGGGTATAAACCCTCGCCGGGACAATAGTTAGAGGGATGATATATTGCCCTCAAAGTGCCTGCTCTATTCAATTCGAAGCCATGTGTTAAGTCCTGTATCAGCTCTTTGTAAATGTGGCACTCGAGACAATTTAATGTAGCCAACAACTTCGATAGTGACACAATTCAGATAAAGCTTTAATTTTTATGTTTTGTTCTTGCATATCGTTTACAAATAATATTATGTAACATGTCACACGATATGGGTATTATTGAAAATCAGCGTCAGGTTGAGACGCTCATAGCCGAGTGCACCCACTGGTAAACGATCGGTAGGTCAAGCAACTTTAGGCGCGGTCCGTCACTAGATCAATACAACAACCAAGCGTCTCCGTGCTTCGGAGGGCACGTAAAAAGTCGGCCCCGGATGTTGACAAAATGACAACAGTCGAAAAGTCAAAGGCCCAAGGGCGACCTGAAAAACTCTGACACTAGGTTGGCCACTAAACACTCGATAGGAAGAAGAAAAAGCGTCAAGTGTGCCCTCCTAACAGAAGCTGAATGGTATCCCTTTCGGGATACAGCACAGTAGTGATATAGTAATTAAGTGTATTTATTCTTTAATAAACTTTCTTTATTAAAGGTAATTTGTATTATTTTTTTTTAATAAAAATTATTTATAACATAATTTTTTCAATTTTTGAGTGTGTAGCGTTTATTATTATTATTAATCTGTTTGTTTTTATTATTATTATTATTATCATTTTTTGATTTTCTTAGTTTTAGTATTGTTTTTTATTTTATTATTCTGCTGTGTTCTGATAATAAACCTTTAAGAAAATAATAAATTTAGTTTGTTTCGCCGGCTCTTCTCGAGTAGAGGTTTAATTTTGGAGCCGGTGGTAGAATCTTGACTTTTAACAAATAAGTTACATGCTTTTTACGGTGAATAAAAATATTTGATTTTGATTTTTATTAAATTTAAACTTAGTACCTTTGCTATTCATGTTTCCATTGCAATGACTCACATATTCATTGTACGACTTTGCTATCATTTAAAATTCAGGCGCTTACTATGTTTCGACCGGAATTTTCAATTCTCTTGATTTTGAATATGTATTTTTTATATGAATGCAAATCAAATGCAAAAGAGCAATTTCAAATCCGATCAGTAGTTTAGCGTCCAGAGATTACCGCGTTCAACCAAACCAAGAAACTATTCAGCTTTATTATATTTTTATAGGATATCTCTAATATGGTACCATATCAGAACGACTAACAAATCCGATGTTATGCGACTTTCTACTGTATCTCAGGGCACACTGAAAATAATAATATGAATCGGAGCGGACCTAAATCTTTGCTTCTCGATAAATAATTGGTTTTGTTACAATCAGTCACGATATCAAATAGACAACTACTGAACAAATACTTAGCTACTTTTTATCGCGAAAGAAACGGTGAGGTGACCCTTGAATTAGTAGTAATGAAAGTTTGTAACAGGAACCAATGCCTTATTAATCGTGGGTGAAGCCGGAAGCAAAAGGCAGTCAAACTATATATAACTCCATTACAGTCCTAGGAAATAGTCAGCTAATAAAATCGGTGGGCGTGGTCTACCAGCGTCAAGAGTGGAACAGGCGAAATGGATATGCTAATCCTTACAGTGGAATCAGTTTTGCATTGATTTAATCGAATCCTGAACATAACGGTTTTATTAGAATTTCAGAATTCGTCTTACACACTCAACGGCTCCCATTAGGATATTTATATCCTGTGTCGGGGTCCGAAAACATAGACAATGACAAGGATAAATAACCAAAAAACATACCTGTATGGTCAATATAAACATCTTCTCCGAACGGGAATCGAAACCGCGACCTGTGGCGCTTAAGGCAGGTTTGCTACCACTACGTCACAACGTCGTCAATGATCATGAAGATACCTATTTCAAATAGAAAATCACATTATTTTAAATGGATTCGTTTCTCATAGCGGCCCTAAGTTAGATACCCTTATGTCTTGGACGAATGGACCGACGAGCACGGAGAAGAAATACACTTTCTCTAGTGAAGTGGCAGATAAATAAGCCTTCGAATTTCGTTCTCGCTAATTCATACCCCAATAAATATAGTAGACAAAAGAAAACTGAGCTCTCAGTTGAACGCCGTCCACTTACATCTTCAACGTTTCAATATCAACAATGAAACTGGGATAAAATAGAAATAACTAGCGGCCCGCTCCGGCTTCGCACAGGTATTAAATATATAGCCTATGTCATCCACTGAAAATATGACTATCGATCCAGTAGTTTTGATTTATCCATTACTGCCCGTGGCCCGCCCGCGTTAAATGTAATTATTTACGACATCACATTACAAACCTCAAAAATTTTTTTTTCTCCACTCTTTAATGGATATTATTATACATATAAACCTTCCTTTTCAATCACTCTATCTATTAAAAAAACGCATAAAAATCCGTTGCGTAATTTTAAAGGTTTAAGCATATCTATCTGAGCTGACAAAATGAAGCGACTTTGTTTTATACATATATTATATAAATACATATGTTATATAAATACCGCACAAGTGCTTGTGAACCACGCACTGTGGAAACTAATATTTCATAGAATACACTTAATTACTAAATTTCGTTTAGATAAAGACAATAGTTCCAAAGCAAAAGTTGACTGTCACATACAGATGGACAGACTGACAGAGGGAAAGACAACCCGTGGGTTGAATAGACGAACCCCACATACCCATGGACCAGGCTATGATTTAGCAGATTTCTTCCCCGTCATCAAAGAAAAGGTACTACTTTTTACTACACTTCGTGTGCGTGTTTGACGACAAAGCCAATACAGAAATGATAGGATTAATACATGGATATGTTGCAATTCCCTTGTCACATATAAAGGTCTAAAGGGTAAATATCAGAACGGAAGAATGTGAGACCCTTTACTCAAAAATGTTTCATCGCAATGACGCAGCGCCTTTGTAGCAAATTCAACGCTGTTTCCCTTCTTTGATACATTTCCCAACTGATCACACACATAAGGCAGTCTGAATAATATTCTTCAATCAGAAAAAAAAACAAACAAAAAAATAAAGTGTGTGTGTACTTATGTACACGCGTTAGAAGTTATACTTCTTTGACGTAACAAGATAAAAATCTTTTCAAAATTTTTATCTTTCGCCTTATTCTACGTTTGTAGCAAATAACGACACTAACAATAGAAAAAAGTATTTAATACATTGAAAGTTTTATTATAACGCATTATCTAGTTAAATAAAGTTTATTCAAATATCACAAAAAATGTTGACTATAGCTAACTTCAGGGTGTCGGTTTTTTGTGGCGGTGTGCGCGCGCATCGTAAATATTTACTCTCATCATTTTTCCCTAACGCGCCAAAAGAAGTATAACTTCAAAAATCTTTTAAAAAAAAACAGATAAATATACTCGTAAAACTGCGGTCTGCATGCTACATCGATTAAGATTTAACAGACTACTGGTAATTAAGACAACCTGATTTCCACGACATTAGGAGTAAGAATATATTTTTTATGTTTCTAACTCAAACACGCAAAAGAGATTGGAATGGATACTAACAAATGTTTGCACTCAGGTTATTAAAGTCAAAAATAGTAAACCTTTTTTGCGTGATTGAGTTCATACAATTTTTTATCTATGAAAAATTCGCTTTTAGTGGGATAAACATACGGTTACTAGGTTTCCGGGAGGTAAAGTGAGTTCATTAGTGTCATCTCGCTGGGAGAGAATCGGGCATTTTGTACTTCGTACCAGGGACTAAAAGCACACTTTCATCACGTTTGAAAAAAAGTAATTTTTCATACTTTCCCGTAAGTGGCTTAAAGTTAGTCTTGAATACGTATTAAAATTTAAAACATCTGCACTAGTACTAGTGGTTTTCAAAAAAATATAACGCGGATACGACACATGAAATGTTTTATCCCATTATTTCTTTATTACTCACACATTTTTATTTTTTCTGAACCTAATTCTATAGTTCACGCAGAGGAAGTCACGCGCAGATGCTAGTTCTGTTAGTGATTTCTATGAGAAACAAACCTTGTTACGTCATAAAAGGTGGAAGACAATAATAACCTCTATGACAAGCATCGCCTCACCATTAGACATTTCCATAATCTTAGACAATATGTCCAAAGACTCGCTGGTGCTTCTTCGTTAATTCAACATCGACCCAATGAAACTAAGTTAATCACAGGCATGCAACATAATCGAATGAAGTTAGCGTCACAAGCTTGCAATGTAATTGTAAACAGTTAGCGCGTACGTACGGACGTAGACATTTGTTTTTATGGAAGAACCTGGCTATAGTACATCATAAGTCCATGATGACAAGTAATTTTTTATTTTTATTTTAAAGATGTTAATCTGTACATTAAAAGATTCAATGATTTTAAAGTGTTAATTTTAAGGCAGAAATTACTTTTTTCTCTGCTGTTCCAACGACACGGGATTAATTTCTGCGGAAAATGAACATGGCCGTTTTCGACAAATTGCTGAGGTCATTAGCCGAGCCGTTGCCTCTGAACTTGCCTCCAATCGTTAAAATATTTTAAGAGTTGGAGGCAGAACTTTTACAATCTAATATATAAAATTCTCGTGTCACAATGTTCGTTCCCATACTCCTCCGAAACGGGTTGACTGATTCTTATGAAATTTTTTATGCATATTCAGTAAGTCTGAGAATCAGCTACTATCTATTTTTCAAACCCCTAAGTGATAAGGGGTGTCCACCCCAAACATTTGTTTTTTATTTTTTGGATAAAAATTTTTATTTTTATTTTTTTATTATGTGGCATTGAAAAATACATACGACCCTAAATTTTCACTTTTTATCACCAACCCCTGCTTTTTAATAGCCATATTAGTAAGTCAACAACTTTCACCGGTGTCGCTTCTAGACTCGGGTTGAGGGCGCAGCTATCGGGTCCCAGATTTTTTTCGAGGCAGGACAACGTCTGCCGGGCCCGCTAGTAATTATATACATGTTTGAACTGGAACAAAACGAATTGATAGTCTCTGTAACTTATAAAGTGCTATAAACATTTGTAATACACAACAACAAGTGAAAGAAAACAAGAACAAGAAGGATCAGAGTATGGACGATCGACACATACCATTCATCGAACGTAGCGTAACAGTAAAGATACTGCTAAGTCATGTATATCCGGTCCATTCAACCCGGAATCGATAAGTACTTTTTTACACGTGCCGGTTGCCGGTTATCCGGCGCCGACTGTCCGGTAACTCATTTCGCTTTCACACGAACCTTGTAGTTCGAACACACAGTGGTGAATCTGGCGTGCACTCGGCGACCGCTTCAGCACAATTACGCCGGTACTTTTGAAAGCTGCCATACATACCGCTACCGGATACCCGGCGCAGGCTACCCAACAACTGGCACGTGTGAAAAGGGACTAAGGCTACACATGAACTCTCCTCGCCTTCTTACTTTTGAAGCAACACTTCTTATCTTTTTTTTTTATGTTAGAAGTTGGCAAACAAGCATACGACCCACCTGATGGTAAGTGGCTGCCGCAGCCTATGAGCGTTTGCAGCACCATTAGTAGGTGCCACTCACGGGTTGCCAACCTCGAGATATTAGTTCTTAAATCTCGTTCGCCCAGTAATTTCACTAGCGTACAATGCCCTTCAAACCGGAACACAGTATTGCCTAAACACTACTATTTGGCGGCAGAATATTGGACACTGCGGTGGTACCTACCTAGCCGGCCTCTTGCAACAAGAGACCTACCACCAGTGGGACTGATTGCACTGGTGGAATAATCTCTGTTGTGCCAACTCATGGCGATACTGCTAATGTAACTGTAACGGTAGGTTCCAGTAACTGCTTTTCATAAAAACCGTATTCGTGTATATTAAATACTAGTTGTCCCCGCAGCTTCGTTGCCGTGGTCTACAGAATTATTGTTTTTACTGCACAGAAACCTAATTTCTTTTTTTTTATTAAAGGTTGCCTTATTTACTCCTTAATTCATCAGCTACCTCCCAGTGAAACTTCTGTAAAAATTAGTCCAGCCATTTTAGCCAGCGGTTAGCCGGGAAAAACCGATCAAAACTCAAAATATTCTTTATTCAAATAGGCTTTTAAGCGCTTTTGACATCGAAAGACATATAGACAAAAAAATGGTTTCGTGCTATAAGTACCGTATATACTTTTATATATTACTAGAAGGCCCGGCAGACGTTATCCTTCCTTCTTCTTCATCCTAGCATTATAACTCCGCAACCCTCAGGGCGAACCAGTAACTCATTGGATAAGAACAATTTACTTATCAAGAGTTAACGATTATTAACAGATGTTATTGATAATAACCGGGACCGACAGCTTAACGTGCTCTCCGAGGCATGGTAGGGAGACCCACACGGACAAACGCCCAGACCGAGACAGATTTTAACAAACATCTGCCCGAGCGGGAATCGAACCCGCCACCGTCGAGGCTAAAGGCAGACTCGCTACCCACAACGCCACAACGGTGTCGGCAGACGTTATCTATTATCCTTCCACGAAAATGAAAAAAGGGTGACCCGATAGCAGCGATCCACTGGATCCAATTGTTAATCTAAACCATTCTTGAATACACCGGAATACACACAAAAAAATCACCAAAATGGGTCCAGCCGTTTAGAAGGAGCTCAGTGACATACACACGTACAGTAGAATTATATATTTTATATAGATCAGGCTGTTATTTTGATATTATAATGACTCTTCAATTTTATTTATTTGTATGTACCTATAGAAGATTACTTAGTATAATATTACAATTATTTATACCTAATTTTTATCATGTTATGTATTCTATTATAGAAATTCGCTTTGAGACTTGAACTTAGTTATGTGCAAACAATTCTGTTCACATGTCGGTGTGGTAGGTTTAACTTGTTCAGCGTTGTTTTGGAATTGTTCGATGGACCGGGGGAAGTATGTCGGAAATGACGTCACGTGTTTCAAATTCAATCGCCGTATGCAAAGCGTACACTATAAACTTTGCACACATATGAACACTCTATGTTATTACTATATCAAACGGTTAAAATCATTTATTTTTTAACTGACACGTGCTTATGCTGCTTGATATGTGTGTGAAATGATTCCCGATATAAAACTCTCTTCATGTTTTTTTTTTAATCTTCACAAGAAGTGGCCTGCAGTCTTCTTCAAAATCACATCTATTTCTATACCAAAATATAATAATATTAATAATTAGTCTGGATCACATATTTCTAATTAAAATTCAAGTTTTGTACTTCGTTTTTTATTTATTACCTTTAGAAAGATCTACAGGTATAAATGATCCGGTAATTTAATTATCCGGCATAAATAATTCCTATGTTTGAATCCAACACAATCACACTTTATATCTATGCCAACTTTCATTCAAATCCGGTAAGCAGCTAATAGTATAAGGACCATGCTTTTTCCAGCACAAACGGATCGGCTCGACCGAGAAAGTACTACCGTCTGACATAAAATCTGCGTAAAGTAACAGAAGACTAGCGTTTCGTGCGATGAGTGACCACCTGTGTCCCCTTCCTTTTTTCCCTTTTTATCCCTTGGGTTGGCAACACGCATATCATAATTCTAGTATCAAGCGTTCATAGGTTGCGGTAACTGTTCACCATCAGGCGAGCCGTACGCTTTTTTGCCACCGTAGTGGTATAAAAAATAAAAAATAGTATTGGACTAATGAAAATGATCCCAACTTGGTTTACCCGTGATGCTCGTCAATTATCAAAAATAAAATATTTTGAGAAAAACTACAAAAACTCGATAAGCGGATACTATTTGTCATTTTACATCTAAAATATAATTTTGTTCTTAAATATAAGTTCCAACCTATTTAGAAAGGAAACTCAAATGGAACATGACCGACCCATACACCCATCGGCTTTACTCACCCCCTGGCAATACAGATATAGAGGAAAATCCTATCAATCCGGGCACCCTCTCTACATTGGTATGTAAGAATAATATATTATTATTTTCAAAATTATTTCCATTTTTCTTCAAGTACCTTCTACGTGTGCTATTCGTGTTCCCTATTTCCTATAGTCTCCTTCAAATGCGGCATCAAGAAGCATCTTGCAAATAGACAGGGCGAGGTTGGCTAATACAATTGCCTTCCGCAACTACATTAGCCGTTTTCGCGTTTATACTTCACTGCCATTTACCAAGAGGTGGTGTAGAGTTATTTGCCCTTCAAAAGACCCTCAAAAGTACTTTTGAATTATCAACCGCTACTACCGAGAACTGACAAGAAACTCGATAGTTACTCTTTTCAAATATATAAAAATATGTATGTAGTAAAACACCTACTTTGTTTTATACTTTTTGTTATGTGATTCCATAACAAAAATTATGTTTAGGAACTATGGAGCTTTTATAGTGATTATTAAATATCATTTTTTATCCTAGAGTGTTTTGTATAACATTCTGATGCCAGAGTAAAATTGTTACAATAATTGTACTTTTTCTTAAGCTTAATACTTCCTTGTAATTAAATATTAATAAAATTATTAAGAAACCTGTCTTCTCTTGGTCATATACACTAACGTGTGAAAGTTAATAATATAAATGTTATAATAATATAAATGTTATGGAGTCCCATGTGCATATATACTGAATATTGATTTATGGCTGGCTATATTTATATTATTGTTTTCCTCCTAAAACCAACTATCAAATCATCGAAATGTGCTAATTTTTATTATCTCCTACTATGATGTACATACTGCAGAGTGAATTATTTTTAATTAACTAAATAATTTTTAGTCGTCACTATTCTATTGTACGGTTTACGGCATGCCTTTAATTATTCAAATAATTACGAATTAATGATTACCAAATTACCTATGTGAATCAAGTTAATTGTGTATAGACTATTTTAATTATAATAAAATGGCTATCAGGATCGCATCAATTAGCAACATCGGTTATCAAGGCATCATTTACGGAGGGTGCGAAGGAGCACTTCGAGCCGTGATTGAGGAAAATGGAAAATAGTCGACAGCGGGCGGCCGCGCGCCTCACACGCCCATACACCTCGGCGCTCTAAACACGTTATACGCGCGGGAAAATTGACAATAATAGTTTAAAATAAAAACGCGAATAACAGCGACAATAAAATAAAACGAAATATATATTTACGTAATTTAATCTAGATTTAATATTTATATGCCATAAAGTAGAGAAAATTAATTCTTCCTAACGACAATAATATTAGAATTATTTACAAGTAAGATGACGGATTCAAAGAATCTCGAAGTATGCGGCAGCGTGATGGATGGTGTTACGGAAAAGGGAGCGGTGCTGGAATCGCCGACTAAGAAAACACCGGTGGAATATGTTGTATTTCCGATTAGATGGCTGGTTTTGTTCATATTCGTACTGTACTCGGCTACGAATTCGATGCAATGGTTGCAATACAGCATAATTCAGGACGCCGTGGTGAAGTACTACGGTGTGTCAAGCATCACCGTGTACTGGACCTCGATGGTTTTCATGATAACATATATCCCATTGATATTCCCTGCGAGCTATCTTCTCGACAAAACCGTAAGTTTAGTTGCTATTTATAGTTTTTTATTTAAAAACAACTGTAAAAACTCGTTCGAAAAACGAGATGCGAGACTTTTTGTTTTTTATTCTATCGTCAGAAATGCAATGAACTTGTATCGAAACGGCCCTTCAAACTAAGGACGTTTTTTTATGAACGTGAAAAATCAACAATGTTGATTAAAAAAAATATAAGGCTTTCATTTTTTTATTAACATATTGTATGCGATCGGAACAGATGGAGCGTGAAACATTCGTCAATGACAACAAATCCTAAACAAATATTTACTCCGATCGGGAGCTGTTATTTATAGTGCTGTTATATAAACAAAATCTCTATCTAATATATAAAATTCTCGTCACAGTTTTCGTTACCACACTGCTCCGAATTCGCTTGATCGATTTTGATGAAATTCTATATGCATATTCGGTAGATCTGAGTATAGGTTGTTATCTTTTTATTGTACCCCTAAGTGATACGGGTAAATGGGGTAGCCATTTTTTTAAACTTTTTACATAACTTTTATTTTTATTTTTATGACGTGGCATTTAAAATACATACAACCCTAAATTTACTGCCACTTCTACTTTCTACCATCAACCCCTATTTTTTAATAGCGATATTAGTAACTCAATAATTTTCACCGGTGTCACTTCTGTTAACAATTAGACTCAGGGGGCGCTGCTATCGGGTCTATCTCTATCAGATATTTTTTCGGGGCAGGATAACATTTGCCGGGCCCCGCTTGTGTTTTTATATAATTTAACCCAATGTAGACTCTACAAATCAACCAAAGTTGTTTGTAGGCTTAAAACCTACATAATAATCGTTTATTTTTCGCTACAATACTGCACCTATGCCTAAGACTGGGGGAGACTATTGCCAAAACTAAGCTCAAGCCTCAAGGCTTGTATTTCACGACACCAAGTCTCCCTACTTACGTATAATTTTCATTTATTATTATAAAACTAGTACAAACATAGTACAATCGTGAAATAATCGTACTGACTAGTTAAAGTTATCGTTCATTTCTAGTCAGCCTCATACTTTAAAGTATGAAGGACGTCAAGGACTACATCGTGAGAAAGCCTGAATAACTCAGGTATATATATTAACTATCCGAAAGGACGCAGCATAGAGCTTATAAATTATTCCTAATCCTTTAACCGAGGTTGTTTAATGGATAGAAAGCATAGACTTCAGCTGAAGGTCGAGGGTTAAAATCCGTTTTCAAGTGCTTTATTTGTTTTTCAAATTTATCTGGTACTTGACGGTGTGGAAAAACATTGTGATGAAAACTGAATATCGTAGAAGAAATTTTAAGATATGTAGGTATATCTGCAAATATCCTATATTCTAGGGGTTAGGTTATCCCGCCTCGTTCGCTACTACCGTACTGTTATGCCGTGAATTAAAACTCGTTTTTTTAAAAAAGGGATTTAATTAATTATAATGAAGTTACACTGGAATTATTATTTATCTTTAGGCAACCGCTCTAATTGAGTATCCCGAACAGACTAAGCTCTTCAAAGATCAACTCCCCTTTCTAACAACACCAGCTGATTGATACAAATATTAGTAAGCTTGGAGTAGTCTGCTTAGTCGACACTAAGCGTAACTAATTAGGGACGTAATAGTACGTTAGGGAAAACTTCGTAAAGCGACTGCTCTTGAAGTGCGTGTGAGGTCAGGCAGAAATAAACATTGCATCTTAAAGGTCGCCAACGCACCTGAATGAACCTAATTCTGGAATAGTAAAGCCATGCACAAATGGGCCGGCTCGACCAGGAAATGACTACCCTCTTACAGAAAACTGACGTACAATAACAGTATCAGCAGGTACTGTTGCGTTTTGTGCGATGAGTTCTTAGAACGCTGGAGGCTCAGTCTCCAACCCCTTCTGTTCCATTCCTTTTTACCCTTCCCATCTTTTCCTTTCTTTACCTAGGGTTGGCAACGCGCATGTGGTAATTCAAGTATTGCAAGCCATTATAGGTTGCGGGGACCGCTTACCACCAGGTGGAGGTTTGTTCGCCAGCCGTCATGATATAAAAAAACAACTGGTTGTAGATGTTAATGGGCAGTTATCGTTTAACATCAGCCGAGCCACCTGCGCGTTTTACGCCTCTAACATAGAAAAATCTTTACGCATGTGAAGAGTGCTAAATGAATAGACTATTTACTCCAAATCCCTCCTTCTTATAATCTGGGCTCCATCAAACGAGGCGTGAAAAGGCATCTTGCGAGTAGGCAGGGCGAGGGTGGCTAACGCAGTTGCCCTCCGCAGCTGTATTAGCCGCCTTCGAGTTTGGACTTCACTGCCACTTACCATCAGGTGGTGTAGAGTCTGCTCCGCTTTTCAAATGAAAAAAAAATTAAAAATAAATAAACCCGCTTAATTTTTGGTAGAGAAAATATTTGATTTCTGTTTTATTTCGCTTCAGGCGGACTTTGAGGTAAATAATGAGACTCATTACAAACGTATTATAACATAAAAGACATCCGAAGTAATTGACAAGGGATGTTCTTTTGTGATGACAAAATCTGTATTGTGTTTGGCGATTTGTAATTTACCTACATTGAAACATTTCTTTTGTTAAAGAATATTAGCAATGTTTTTTTAAGGTATTACTAATATTCCCATTACCCCTCCAAATAAGCTCGAAGCTTGCGCTAGGAGTGGGTACGAAAATATCCCAAGGAGGTCAGGATCGTACCCGTGACTCTCACATTAACGGAGCGGAGTTGACCCTATTATCGTTGAGCTCTTGACCCTCCATTCACAAAACCAGAAGCTTTTGCAATAATAAAAGTAATCTAAAACAACAAACGTTATATAACAATTTTTATTTGTTTTTAATCGAATATTATTTCTAGTTTTATTGCCACCAGGTCTTTTTTTTAATTAATTTAATACCGATATCGTGATGTTTTATCACGGTTTTATAATCTATGCCTTTGAAATATTTTAATAGCCTTATTGGATAAACTAATTAAAATTCACATCAAAATGAGCTCACAGAAAAATCCTTTTATGAAAATATACTGCATTCTAAACTGTCACGGGAATTTGTTATGCTTGATAATACTTTTTGGGTTCCGTAGCTAAATAGCAAAAACGAAACGCCAATAATTTTGTCCAGTCTGATTGTCCGCCCGTCTGTGTGTCCGTAGGTCACAGTAATTTTTCTCGGAGAATATTGGCTCTACCCATACGAAACTTATTAATAGGTGAATTCTGTGAACTGTTTTTTCATGACGGTTGGCAAAAAAAGCATGCGGTCAGCCTTTAAGCAGTCACCTCAACGGTAATAATAGATAGCAGAAACTGTTGATTTGTAATCTGAGAAATCAAATGAACAGAAAATGGTAAGCTTTTTATATATGTCGACGGTGTGGCGTAGCGGTAGCGGACCTGCCTTAAGCGCCACAGGTCGCGGGATCGTTTCCCGCTCGGAGCATATACTTGTATTGACCGTACAGGCATGTTTTCCGGTCTGGGTGTTAATTAGTTAATTCATTAATAATATCTTGCAAATATCTTAAATTAATATTGTGATTAATTTGTTGAGTTGGTTAAGTAAGGTTCCGTTTTTGCCATATGGCTATGGAACCCTAAAGAAAATGCATTGTATTAGCTACGTTGCTTACGGTCCAATATTCTATTCATACGGTTGGATACCTGTTTCGATGTCCGCAAGACTTGTACATACCTCTCTAAATAATAAGTCATTCCTAACCGGGTTGTCTAGTTCTTGCGCTAAATTTCCGAGAGACCCACAACTTAATTATTAATATTCGTATTAGCTAGTTTTCTCCTGAGTATAGCGACATTTAGCTCGAAAATTTGACTTAAGTCTTCAATTTTACCTTGATAGTTTCACATTTTAGATTAAGTTGTGGAAATCTAAATATATACTATTCTCTTTCCTAATCCTAAGCTCGGCAAAACATTTATATATTTTGGCACTGTAAGGTCCATTGAATACAGTGACCGTTTAATCCGACCTAATTCAGTTATAACCAAATTGATGGGGACACCACCGGAGTAAGAAAAATAGAGTTACAAAAAATATGTTAGGACGCAAACGGACAGGAGGTTTCCTTGATATTAAGTGGTTGACAGCCGCCCATGAACATTTGTAACACCAGAAGGCATGCAGGTGCGTTGCCGACCTTTTAGGAAAAAATGGGGACCTTTTAGGAAAGACAAGAGGTCTTGAAGGTTCCTAGGTCGTATCGTCGCGGAAAGACCGCTGGCGGAAACTGGATTTACTAATCGCTGAAGCATGCTTACGCGTGCTTACGTATGCTTAAGCATGAAATGCTCATAAGTGTGTCCAAAACCATCCAGCATAAATGCTGGTCAATGCTGATATATGTAATTCTGGCCTAAATCGCGCTGCTTTGGGTTTATAGGCATCGAGATGGTAATGCAAAAATTTTATTCTTATAATACTAAAACTTTGGTGCTGGGATAGATTGCGGCAAAAACTTTAGTGTGAGTCTTAACCTCATAGAAGTCATAGCCTTTTTAAAGACGATAAGAGTCTGTGTTTCGTTTTTATATTTATACCCAATAATGAAAGAAGAATCGTAGCTATTGCTATAACATTGCAACAAAAATGAGCAGCTTTATTATTTATGATCGGCTTATTTGTTTCCTTGTTAAATTTTCAACACTAAACAGCCGATAGGCTACCAATGTGTATGTATATTTAGTAACGACCTCTAAAAATATATCAGCTCTTTATCAATTCAACCTATATTTTAAGAAGGTAATGATTAAAAAGGCAAGTAACCAGATGTAGGCCAACCGGCTCATAACCATAAAATTTAATCTATCTATAGAGTTAACATATCTAACCACATTTCTTATGAAAATTATTTTGACATTTTCAAATTTGATCGTCTTTTATAAAGAGACAGACAAACTGCTTAACATCCATGAATTCACCGTAGGGTCCATAGTGTTGTAGAGGGAGAAACTCCGGACAGTTCCCGGAACTTGCGACCTAGGTGTAGGTTAAAAGAGGCTCTCCTTTCTTTAAAAAAAAATTATTTCGTATCTTGAACCAGCCAGCAATGACGAATAAATTCCTTAAATATTTTGACTTTTTGTAAGTATTAATAAGCGACGCGAGCAGAGGTGACCTTTACTCAAATAAAATATTCTTACTAAAAAGTTGATTCTAGTATTTTAAATGTATCCACTAATAACGTTTAGAAGGTTTTGTGCTGCTTCTTATGAATTCTGCCAAATGTATTTGTTTCGTATGATATTGTGAAATCCACCATTATTATTCGGATGCGGCGTCGCCATTTGAGCACCTTGTGAGGACGTCCATCAACATTGTCCGTCATCGTCCGACAACAGCGGGCTATCGAGCAATGAGAACTAGATACAAAAAACTAAAAGTATGTTTGTATATTTTTGAAATGTTTTCTATAGCGTTTACATTATTTTTAAGATCGCTGACGTCATCGTCGAGTTTGACATGTAAAAACATGCTAATTTTCAAGTGCACTTATAGAAATGATGCAGTTATTTAGTATTTTTAAGAAAAATGGTAACAATTCTGATGAAATGTTACGCTATATCCTAACTCTCATGTTGGTCGACGTTAAAATCGGTTGTGCATATAACACATTGACGTTCATCAAAATTGGAATGTCTATGCAGTGCAGTGTTAAAATTTCATCACGGATGTTGGATACGTAGAGCAAAACACCATAATATCAAATATTACCATTAATAACTAATAAGAGGAAAGAGGAATTATATTAAAAATACATTTTACAATATCCGCGAAATTTATATTGATAACAAAGGATTTTAGCATAATATTGTTGGGTATTCAAACAAAGGATGTAATTATAACATTTTTAATAGTTATGTTAAATGATTTTTCGCACCCGCTTAGTAACCGCGATGCGTTACGAATTTTATTGTATTTTAAAGTAAAGATGCCGTAAATCCGGTGAATTATTACAATTCTACCGAAAAGAAACAAAGCTTGTTATACTCTATTCATATTAATTCTTACCATTCATTACCATTCTTACAATTAATGTTACGTTTAACTATTACACAATAAAGTAATACGCTAATTAATAGGTTATTATTACTAGCAGACCCGGTCATGCGCTGCTGTGACACCAAAATATTTATTGTATTGAGTAGTAATAGAGCCACGATACCCCAGCATCAATAGGTCGGCTCAACTGAGGAAGTGCTACCATCTCACAGAAAATCAGCGTAAAAACAGTTCTGTCGCGTTTCCTGCGATAAGTGAAACTGCAGAAGACCCAATCTTCCACCCCTTTGTTCCCTTACGATCAGGCTGACCGTATGATTGTTTGCCAATTATCATCAAATCAAATGTCAGGCATTTTTGTCATTGTCAGTTTAAATATAAGCAGTCTATCTTCGTCTGCAATCGATGTTTCATTTAAGTTAATGAAAATTATGCACTTCTTCATAATTATAATCTTTAAGTGTGCCAAAGTTTAAGTTCCTCCTCGTGTGGCATATTCTGAACAGTGTAAATAGATTTCTCTTTACGTATTAACAGTAACTCATTGGATAAGAGCAAATTACCAATAGTAATTAACGATTATTATCAGATGTTATGATAACAACCGGGACCGACAGCTTCACGTGCTCTCCGAAACATGGTGGGGTGATCCACAAGGACAACGCCCAGACCGAAACAGATATTTATAACAATCAAAACCGACTCATACCACAACGGTCGTCAAACACCTTTATACGACAAACTAACTATACTAAACTTACTGCTGTTGGGATAACCTCTGTCACAGCAGAGATTATTCCACCAGTGCAATAAGTCACACTGGTGGTAGGTCTTTTGTTGCAAGAGGCCGGCTAGGTAGGTACCACCGCAGTGTCCAATATTCTGCCGCCAAATAGTAGTGTTTAGGCACTACTGTGTTCCGGTTTGAAGGGCATTGTACGCTAGTGAAATTACTGGGCGAACGAGATTTAAGAACTAATATCTCGAGGTTGGCAACGCGTGAGTGGCACCTACTAATGTTGCTGCAAGCGCTCATAGGCTGCGGCAGCCACTTACCATCAGGTGGGCCGTATGCTTGTTTGCCAACTTCTAACATAAAAAAAAAAAAAAAAAAAAAGCTCACAGTTCTCCGTGTGCGGACTATGCTTGAAAATGTGTGCAAAAGTTTCTCTTCACTTGATATCTATGTATATATGTACATATATTACGTATTCTTTTTTTGCATAGCGAATCGAGAAACCTGTTTTATGAGTAACATACCATATATAACATACCATTAGAAAGCTCTACGGGATATGTATATTTTACTACCACATTATACGTGTACTGCATAATTTTTAATTGGGTCGTGTTTTATACAAAAAATATAATAAACGCTAAACGCTACACACTCAACGACCCCCATTGGGATAGTTATATCCTGTGTCGGGGGTCAGGAAACATACACAATGACAAAGACAAAAACTTCCAGACCGTAAAACATGCTCTAAGATCAATATAAACATCTGTTCCGAGCGGGAATCGAACCCGCGACCTGTGGAGCTTAAGGCAGGTTGGCTACCGCTGCGCCACAACGTCGTCAAAAGAGGTGAACTGCTTAGAATCTACAGATTCGACGTGCGGGGGCCGGGTCCATCGTGTGGTAGAGAGAGAAACTCCGAACAGTTCCCGGGACTTGCGAACCGGGTGTAGGTTTAAGGAGGCCTCCTTACCGATACGCATCAACGGTCACCTTTACTTCCCACGATCCTTCCCTTGCCTAGCCAAATTCGAAAGGAGCCTCTCAGAGCTGCTTTAGATATTCGTTCTAAAGTAGACTCACTGTTCACTGGTCACTGCAGCTTTAGCAGGCCTAAGGGATCTTTCAATAGGTTATAGAGAGATTTTTCTGGTATACCTGTCGCCCCTACGTCTGCATACAAATGAACTATTAAAATAAAACTTCTCTCGACAAAATTTGTTTCCAAATTGATATTATGCATCGTTTGTTCTACCGTAAACTTCAATTGAGTTTACGCAGCTGCGAGAGCGTCACGTTTTAATTTATTGCACTGTATTCATTGTTTTTAGTGAATTATTTATCGTTGAACGTTTTGTCTCTCGCATTCCGTTTACATTATTAAAAAATGTTTACGCTATTGATTAAATTCAGTAAAGCCTTATCAAAATAGTAAATACAGATAGAACTTTAAGAATATGAAAACATGAAAAACTTATTTAATAATTTTGCTCTTTTATTAATTATAATTGACTATGACCGCCATCGCTAATAAATCCTTATTAATATTATAAATGCGAAAGTAACTCTGTCTGTCTGTTGGTCTCTCTGTCGCGCTTTCACGCCAAAATTGCTGAACCGATTTAAATGAAATTTGGTACACAGATAGGTCTACAGCTTGTGAAAGGACATAGGCGAAAAAGGGGTTGAAAGGGGGATGAACAGTTTTGTGGAAGTATTGTCATTTTAAGAGCTAGAAACTTGAAACTTATTTTTTAGGCTGTTGATTCGATATAACTAAATATGACATTCAAAGTTTGTAAAATTTTTACCTTCAAGGGTGTAAAATAACAATAGAGAATAGGGGATGGAAGCAAAACGTTATTGACGTGGGCGAAGCCGCGGGCAGAAGCTAGTCGCTAATAAATAATGTGTATTATATCTAAATTTGTATCACAAGACAACAAGGTTACAAGATGTTTCTCAAGTCACAGGCTGTCGCCTAGTTTGAGAATCACAGCCTACTCACATTTTATGTATTTCTGTATTAGTACTAAGGAATAATTTAAGAGAAATGTTGTTACGAACTTTGTTAAGCTTAATAAATATTATTCTTATTCTTATTCTTATTCTTATTAAAAAGTTGATATTTTCGTAAGATCTAGTTATGAAATTGACATCTTTTTGGGCATTTTTCGTAAGTCAATAATCACCAAATTTATGTGAAGCAACATTGAACTATCATTATCAATTTATAATAATAATAAATTACTCTAATTTATTTAAAGTTAGTCAACGGCTATAATGAAAACTTCTACAATATCCTTGTAATTTTATAAGAATACTAGATTCTTTTAGCGGCTTCGCCCGCGTGAATAACGATTTAATACAATCTCTGAAAACAACCAACATCAAAGTCAAATTTATTTATATCGAATCAAGAGCCAAAAAAATATTTTTAGGCTTCTAGCTCATATATTACGATACTTCCATACAACTTTTCATCGCCCCCTTTCAACCACTTACAACCCTTTTTCGCATTTCGCCTATATCATTTCTCAGGCTCTAGACTATCTTTTTACCAAATTTCATTTAAATCGGTTCAGTAGTTCTGACGTGAAAGTGCGACAGACAGAGAGACAGAGTTACTTTTATTTTTTTATTTAACTAAGTTGGCAAAAAAGCATACGAAGCACTTGATGGAAAGCTATTGTAGTGGCCTATGAGCGCTTGCAACACCATTTAAAGTTGTCGATCACGCGTTGTCAAACGATAAATCTCCTTTGCCCAATAGTTTCACTAGCTATCGTGTCAATCAAACCAAAACACTGCTTTACGGTAGAATATCTGACACTGCGTTGATAGGTAGGTAACCTAGCCAGCCTCTTGCAATAAAAGGCCTAGCACCAACACCACTAACTATTACTTTATTTAGCGATTTATTTTAATATAAAGCGGAAAACTTTGAATGGAGACCGTTCAAAGTAAATGAAGAATCCTTATTAGTGTCCTTCGCTAAATCTCTCAGGCGGTTAAAGTCTAGAACTTTGCTGTAGTCTGTTAAAATTCTCGTAACTTACAGCTCGTTATAACTTTAACAGTCACTTGAGAATTGCTTCGGATTGCACTTGACGCCAATTACAGCGAAGTTTGAAACTACAAGTACACTGAAGATACTTCGATGGATAAAATTGGATTTGGAGTGACCAACAAGGGCGAACCTTGGCCGCCATATTTATTGTTGTATATATATATATATATATCGACGGGAGCCGGTTCGATTCTGGCTCGGACAAATGCTTGTATTCATATTACTGGTTATTTCGTTTTTCTTTATTATCTGGTTCGGTCTGGGCGTTTGTCCT
Source organism: Hestina assimilis (assembly GCA_023373885.1). Taxonomy (NCBI): domain Eukaryota; kingdom Metazoa; phylum Arthropoda; class Insecta; order Lepidoptera; family Nymphalidae; genus Hestina; species Hestina assimilis. The sequence goes on along the minus strand of CM041740.1, from coordinate 2,298,912 downwards.
TGTGGGTCTCCCAAACTTGCTTCGGAGAGCAAATTATAACTTCTGATAATAATCGTTAACTCTTGATAAGTAAATTGCTTTTCAGCTTTGAGTTACAGTTTCGCCCTTAGGGTAACGGAGGTCAGATGGCAATCGCTCTGTGTAATTAGTAACCTGTCAAAACCGGATAAGAGTATGAGCAGACTCCGGGCCAATACCAGGAATGAAACTAGGAAGAATATGAGATATATTATACTCTCTATATATTAATACGTAGATAGAAATCTAAGTACATTCTTTGGACTATGCCATCCGAGGAAAAGCTTTGGCACACTTAAAGATTATATTATTTTTTGTATGTCTCATAGGTATGAGAATAGGTCGTAAAGTATCGTTAATACTTCTATCTATCCCCACCCCCCAATTTTTAATAGCGATCAAATGTAAAGTCATTTATATGAATACTTAACTTCACAAGTGCGTCACTTTGACATTTCAACAAAGTGCGTGCTCAATTTTTCATTTGTTTATTGCAATTTACGAAGACTCTACGTTAGCTATTGTGATAATACATATGGTAGAACAACGTTTGCCAGGTCATCTAGTATGTATGTAAAATAACAGTTTCAACGCATATAAAAGTATATATCCGTGAAGTAATTTTTGTCTGTCACTTCAACAGAACTTTGACTGGCAGATAGGTGATATTATAAGGAACAACTTAGGTTATTTTTATTTTAGAAAGAGAAGGCTATCGTGCAATAAAAATAATCAATCACGCGAACGTAGTCGGGGCGTAACTAGTTGAGTACAGATATAATATGATATTATATATTTACTCGACTAGCTAAAGAATTTCCATCACCATAATCACTACATAGTATAAAACAAACTCGCTTTCTCTGTCCGTATGTATGCTTAAATCTTTCAAACTATGCAACGGATTTTTATGCGGTTTTTTTAATAGATAGAGTGATTAAAGAGGAAGGTTTATATGTATAAAAATAGTGGAGAAAAAAATAATAATTTTTGAATTTTCTAATGTTATGTCGTAAATAATTACATTTAACGCGTGCGGGCCACGGGCAGTAATGAATAAATCAAAACCACTAGATCGATTTTAATAATTTTTTCAGTGAATGACATAGGCTATATATTTTATAACCGTGCGAAGCCGGAGCGGGCCGCTAGTGGTTGTATAAAATATATAACCGCTAATACGTTTTTGTGCGGTATAACGGGGTATTTAGAGGAAAACCCTAAGGTCACAGAACAAGTTTTCTTGTTATCCTTGTCTACACATTTTAATAAATAAAATGACGAAATTCTAGGGCATTCAATAATAACTGTCCATACTAGTTAAAAGACGCTATCACCGCTACTAGACTTTCTAAATAGCGTCTGTCCTTCCCACTATTAAGACGAATCAATGACACCTCATGTTGTGTCAATCTGTATAATATATAGATACAAATAAATAAAATTGAAGTATCTGTGTGAAATTTCGAATTAAAATTATGTTCTCACTAAATTCATATAAAAGTATATACAATACTGCAAGTATTTTATATACTTTCATATGAAAAACCGTGGAGACGGTTATAGGCTACTTTTTGTATTGAAAAGAAAACTCGAAAGGCGTAAAATGAGGGATGAAAGTTTTTATGGGGAAATAACTGGATGGCCTCTACCTCTTAAAGATTTTTTGTTAAGTAAATTAATTATTTCCGTTAGAATATAATAAATAAAATAATAGTTTTCGTTATCCTTATTTATTGAAGACTAGCATCTGCCCGCGACTTCTTTTGCTGTCATCTTGGGTTTGATTTCAGAGAGAAATGAATAATTTGACACATCTATGCCGAATTTCAATTTAATAAAATACATCCTCTTGGTTTTTGATAATTCCGGGATAGAAAGAATTTAATAAGTGAATCCAGATAGAAAGCTATTTGTATGCTAAATTTCATATCCAATCCGTTAAGCTGTATTTGTGCGATTGGTTAACAAACACCCAAACTTTTACATTTATTTTATTAGTAGGTATATCCTTCTTTGAATATATATTTTAACTACATGTATTTTTATATTCTTGCCATTTACATCACATTACATCTGCGCATTTATATCGTTTTATTTTGTATCAGCTTCGGCTTACAGTCGGGAGTACTCACACTTATCGGACCCTTTCTTCAAGCCGATAGACTCCAGTACATCTTCAGTCGAGCCCATCATTGTCAAAAACCAATCAGACTCTATTACCAGAGCAAAGTTTTAATAATACTATGACTAAGAAATATTGAAAAACTGTATTTTAAGCTCGTTATTAATTTCCTACGAGATCAACATCAATTAGTTACGGTTTGGTGTTTAATTTGATTACTAAACGTTATTTCCGCAAAGTTAAATGATGTCAGATATATTTAATTGTGTGTCATTACGAAAAAATTTATAGCAGGCTTTTTATTTTATTATATGCTTAAAAATAAAACGCAAAAGAAAAGCAATGAAACACTCTACGCAGCACTTCATATCATTTACATCATCTGGATGCTAGGTTTTCATCGAGAATACTTGCCTCAAGATCTCTTCTTCCGCCTACCTGCATGCAAATTATAAAATGTCTATCATTCTAAAGTTTTCCCTATACGCTATAATTTAAAAGTTTTTATGCGTCGAGAGCTCACAGATACGTTTTCCCTAAAGACCGACAACGCGATAGCGACCCATTTGATATTTCGAATGTCCATGGGCAATAGTAGCCGTTTACCATCAGCTGAAACTATCTGCTATATTTCACCCTTTTAACGTAAAACACGCAGCAAAACAATACGCAGCTTTCTGAAAACGTTCGTAACATTCAATTGTTAATTAATGCTGATAAATGTATAAATACCCTTAGTAATTAGTGGCTGATTACGCAACTTAAGCCACTAAGCCTTTTATTGCTGCTTAGGAACTTGGTCTACTAAGGCCTGGTTTGAGTGAAGTACAGCTTAAGTATGCTGATTATGCTAGATTGTAAGTAAGCAACGTCTGACATTTTCTTCGCAATTTTAATTATAAAAAAAGATTTGCATACGTGGGCAGTGCACCTAAACATATTTTTTGTTATAAAATAATAAATACTTGTTTTGTGGGATCATTAATTTTATTAGTGAACGACTAATTTATATTGCAGAAACTATAGCCACTGTGTATATACTTGTAGGTATGTCAATTTAGATTATTGAACAAAAAGGTTTTGTTCAGTTTATTTCGTTCTTATATTCTCTATACACAATTAACTCATATTTCAGCAAAATATCAAATAAGCAATACCATGTCAACCCACACGAATGTCATTTCGAGAAAAACGCGTTTGAAAATTTTGAATAACTTGCTTTATATGATTTTTTTATGTATTGGTCAAGTTTTTGGCAATTTCAAGAGGTATGTAAGTTATTTTACTTATTTTCACATAAAATAAGTATACAAACTGCATATTTCGTATATAATATAACCCAAAATATTTAAAATAATACACAAATTGAATAATTAAAAATGGCTTTTTAGAAGTTTTAATTAAACCTTAAAACCCTACAAATATTAACGAAAAATGTTCTTCAGCCATTTACGAACACTTCTGCATATATAACTCAGTTTTTTCAATTTTGTGGGTTGACATGGTATTGCTTATTTGCGTCCATTTATACTTCTGGCATTATTTAAATATTATTAAAAATTACAGACAAATTTATTTTTTCTTAATCTACAACATATTTCATACAGACATTAAATTTTCTATTTTAATTTCCGTACGTACCTACAAATTAGTTCCGACCTCTTGATCTCTGAATGCGTTATCTGCTTTTCAGTTCAGAGGTCCTGCACTTGACCCATCTCACGTCATCGATCCGTGTACATGCCTCAATGATATTCCAAGTACTCGGAATTTAGATTATAATTTTAAACGATTTTAAAACGGAGGCTGTCAATCTCGTCCATTTGTGAATCATCCAGAACTTCTCAAATATATACATGTACCTAATATGAGCTGCTGATAAATAACCTAACCTAACCTAACTCAATATATAGATTTTTATGCTGCAAAGGTGGCAAAATGCATGGCCTAACTGATGGAAGCAGCTACTGTAGCCGAAGAATTGAGAAAGGTCTTCCCTACTTGCGGGTGTTTTCATATAACACCTATGCATTTCGCTAAAATATATGTTGTGCTAATAGTCCTCCAAGTGTAAAAGATGTTAGCTAAATACCAGCTTGGCGCACTTGACTCGGTGGAACGCAGAGCCAAACGACTGATTGGTGACAAGAGGCTAGTTGAAACCGCTCTGCATAGTCTTTGTCACCGTCGTAAAGTCGCTTGTCTGTCGGTGTTCTACAGACTCTACTTCGGGAGTGTGCTGATGAGCTCCATGAACTCATACCGCCATCGCCGTTTTCTACCGGGATACCAGGCGCACTGCGAGGTACCACCCATATCTGGTCGATATACCTAATATCCGAACTATGCGCTTTCGTTCGTCATTCATAATGCGCACGGCCAGGGATTGGAATGCTCTTCCGGCGTCTGTATTTCCGAATGCATACAACCTGAACCTCTTCAAGGTGCGAGTACATAGGCTTCTCTTGAGTAAGCTCGCTCCAACGTAGACCTCATCTAAGCTTTCACGCTCGATGGAGGTCAAGAGCTTACCCATTTTTAAATAAATAAATAAAAAAAAAAAGATGTGGAGACTGGTCTGAACGGAGCATAATAAAAAAACATTTAACGTATTCCAAGCTCTCCTTTTCATAAAAGCATACCTGAATCTTCATTCACATATACATTCACACTGGTGGTAGATCTTAGCCCGTAGGTCAACTTAGTAAAATAAAAAAAACTAGAATTTCGAAATTTTATTGCACACCAAAAACAAATAATATAAACAAAACTTTTAAAAATGTTTCTCTAAGTAAATAAATATATTATGTTTAAGACGGATTATTATAGCACGAGTACAAACACTGTTCACTGATAACGCTAATTATTACATCTTATATGCAATTACTGTGCATTAGATAAAAGTAAATTGTCGCCAGTCATAACTTAATAACTAATTAACTACTTTGTTACAATGTTATTTCGTTACTGTGTAATTACACGTGACATTGCGACCGTATTGCATTTAGTTCCATTCATTTATCAGCAGAGGTGTGCTGTTTTTAGCGTGAAAAAGCCAGACCGCGTCTGCAATAACTATTTTCATACAAAATATAGGCATGAAATAGAAAGTTGATGTCTTGTGTTAAAGCTTTGGAAGCCCAAAATCTCATCCCTCTTTTTTTATCATGATGGTTGGCTAGCAAGCTTACGGTTCGCCTGATGGTAAGCAGTCACCGCAACCTATGAACTCGCGCGATACTTGAAGTATCACATGCGTGTTACCGAGCCAAGGGAAAGGAGTAAGAAGGGAACAAAATGGGAGATCGGGCCTCTGGCACTCACACAAATCGCACGAAACGCAACAGTACTGATAATATTACTTTTACTTTACGCTGAACTTCTGTGAGAGAGTAGTATTACCTTGGTCGAGCCGGCTCATTTGTGCTGGGAAGAGAATGGCTCTACTACTATTCTCATTTTCATTCTATTTCTGCCAGTTATTCAAAATTCTGGATTAAACATGATGTTACATTCTTGCTGACCGGATGTATATTTGAATCTCCGGCTGTCGAAAGATCGGATTCTCGATGTAGGGCCTCGGTGGATATGCGGTATTCCATATCCGCCTGAATTATTATCTGTTTCATTTCTCATATGTGTTAAGATGCTTTTTTTATTTAATATAAAAATACTTCATACTTTTTATAGTTTCATGGTTAATAAACAATAATAAAACAGTTAGTTTTTGTTAACTTGTGCAGTTGAAAATTTTGTTTTTGGCATTAACAAAAAATAAACGCTAAGAAATTATTACTTCATCATAAAAAATTAATAAATTGGAGCACGTACTTAATATAAAATTTGAAAGTTCAAAATCCTTTGTATAAGTAATATAACATGACACAGATAGACTTGCTGCTTGGTTGAGACTGACAGAAACGGTAACTTAGTGTTAAGGGCGCGTTTACGTATTTGACGAAAAATAGATGTATTTCGATCTAATTTCCGACAAAATCAAAGTAAATTAAATGGAACTTTTAATTACTATGAATAGATCAGGCCTTTATCTTTAATAACGCTGTAAAAAATATGAAACTTTCTTATTATTTTTTATAGTAAAACCGATTTTCCGGAGCCTCTTCACGCCAAATTAACGATATCGAGCTGAGTTTAGGTAGCCTTTTAAACTATTTCTTACGTGATATCAATTTAAAAAAATACCTCTAATAGTAAGACATGTTCAACTCAAACCCTAGGAAGAGATATTTATAATAATACGACACATTAGCTCAGAAAAAATAAATATCAAATGTATCTTTTTCACATATTTTGCTTCTTAAGTTGTACCTTAAGCAGTTGCATTAAGGCCTATTTTGTTTGATGACTGCCATGATTTATTGTTCAAAATTTTCTAGTAAAATATTAGTCGGCGCTGAGACGCCTTCGTGAGTGGACGCTATGTCGCTTGTAAGCAGGAGGTTATATTAAATAAGATCGCTAAAATATAATATTATATAGAAAAAATTGACTATAACTACAACTCTTGATACTTTATTTTAAGGGTAATTTGATAAATATTTTCTTTTTTTTAGAGATTAAAAATTCTAATTCGTCTTAGACTTATTGCTCAGACCTTAAGGTATACATCCCTGACCTGGTCTGCTAGTGGAAGTCTCGGATGATTGTAGTTTTTTTGCCGTGTTTGGGCTCGTTACTATGAGACCTTAACACCGGAACTTGTTGGGTGACCTGAAGGTCTACTCCGATGACTGATACAGGATCTGCAGCATGAGTAGGGTTATGTGTGCCGTGTTTGGGCTCTATTTGTTAGGTACGGTGATACCTTACCTCCGAACTTGTTGGAGTAACCTGAAGGTGTACTCCGATGACTGATACAGGATCTGCAGCACGAGTAGGGTTATGTGTGCCGTGTTTGGGCTCTATTTGTTAGGTACGGTGAGACCTTACGTCCGAACTTGTTGGAGTGACCTGAAGGTGTACTCCGATGACTAATACAGGATCTGCAGCACGAGCAGGGTTATGTGTGCCGTGTTTGGGCTCTATTTGTTAGGTACGGTGAGACCTTACGTCCGAACTTGTTGGAGTGATCTGAAGGTCTACTTCGATGACTGCTGCAGGATCTGCAGCATGAGTAGGGTTATGTGTGCCGTGTTTGGGCTCTATTTGTTAGGTACGGTGAGACCTTACGTCTGAACTTGTTGGAGTGATCTGAAGGTCTACTTCGATGACTGCTACAGGATCTGCAGCATGAGTAGGGTTATGTGTGCCGTGTTTGGGCTCTATTTGTTAGGTATGGTAAGACCTTACGTCCGAACTTGTTGGAGTGACCTGAAGGTGTACTCCGATGACTAATACAGGATCTGCAGCACGAGCAGGGTTATGTGTGCCGTGTTTGGGCTCTATTTGTTAGGTACGGTGAGACCTTACGTCCGAACTTGTTGGAGTGATCTGAAGGTCTACTTCGATGACTGCTACAGGATCTGCAGCATGAGTAGGGTTATGTGTGCCGTGTTTGGGCTCTATTTGTTAGGTACGGTGAGACCTTACGTCCGAACTTGTTGGGGTGATCTGAAGGTCTACTTCGATGACTGCTACAGGATCTGCAGCATGAGTAGGGTTATGTGTACCGTGTTTGGGCTCTTTTTGTTAGGTACGGTGAGACCTTACGTCCGAACTTGTTGGAGTGATCTGAAGGTCTACTTCGATGACTGCTACAGGATCTGCAGCATGAGTAGGGTTATGTGTGCCGTGTTTGGGCTCTATTTGTTAGGTATGGTAAGACCTTACGTCCGAACTTGTTGGAGTGACCTGAAGGTGTACCTGATGACTAATACAGGATCTGCAGCACGAGCAGGGTTATGTGTGCCGTGTTTGGGCTCTATTTGTTAGGTACGGTGAGACCTTACGTCCGAACTTGTTGGAGTGATCTGAAGGTCTACTTCGATGACTGCTACAGGATCTGCAGCATGAGTAGGGTTATGTGTGTCGTGTTTGGGCTCTATTTGTTAGGTACGATGAGACCTTACGTCCGAACTTGTTGGAGTGATCTGAAGGTCTACTTCGATGACTGCTACAGGATCTGCAGCATGAGTAGAGTTATGTGTGCCGTGTTTGGGCTCTATTTGTTAGGTATGGTAAGACCTTACGTCCGAACTTGTTGAAGTGACCTGAAGGTGTACTCCGATGACTGATACAGGACGTGTAGCACGAGTAGGGCTATGTGTGTCGTGTTTGGGCTTGTTTTGTTAGATATGATGAGACCTTGCCTTCGAACATGTAGAAGTGACCTGAAGATGTACTTCGATGATTGATACAGAAACTGCAGCTTGAGCAGGGCTATCTGTGCCTTGTTTGGGCTCGTTTTGTTGAACGATGAGACCTTACCTAGGATCATGTTGAATACGTACCTTGATTACTATAACAGGATCTGCAGCATGAGTAGCGCCATGTGTGCCATTTGGCTATGTTTGGGCTAATCGATATAACGTGGAGAGTGTATATTTTAAAAGAGTATAATTATTGTAATTTTAGATGCCGGGCCATAAAACGTTTGGAAAAATTTCTCTAAAGAAACTTCGCGTCATTAGATTTATGACAGAAAAAAGAAGTCGGTTAGTACAAAAATACTCCTTATCAACGTCAACGCTTATAAATATTGTAACAAAATTCTTTTTTACAGAATTCGCAGCCAAAATAGATCAAATGTGTGTCTGGAAAGAAGTGACCAAACGAGTATTAACGAACACAACATGGAAATATCTCACGTAAATCAATATATATTGTATTATGTTAACTCAATCATTTACATTGAATTGAAAATAACCACTATTTTCATAATGGTTTTAGGACAACAAGAATGAAAAAACAGAAACATTTGAGGTTTTAGGAGGAAGAGTCATAGAAGTAAGTTATTTTATGAAACAGCTACAAGAAATTGCGAGTCATAATTCTTTGTTTAATTGTAACCTAAGTACTGTTGAAATCTATAACGAAAAAAAAACTGGGCTTCTCTCTATTTTTTATTTGAAATGTAACATGTGTGGCACAACATTTGTGCTTAAATCTTCCAGTGAATCTAAAAACCAAATGAATATCAACGAGGAAGTCGTAAGCGGTGTAATGACTATTGGTTCTGGAGTTACACAATTAAATACAGTTCTTTGCCATATAAATATACCACCTATGTCGGTACGATTGTATCAATCCAAGCATGATACCATTTGTCAATGGTGGACAAAAAGTGCCCAGCATTGTATGGCAGAGGCTGGTAAGGAAGAAAAAGATCATGCTCTATCTATTGGAAATACAAATGAAAACGGAGTTCCAATGGTACCTGTAACGGGTGATGCTTGTTGGTCAAAGCGTTCATATGGAACGAATTATAGTGCATCTTCTGGAGTTGGTGCAATTATAGGAATGCATTCAAAAAAAGTACTCTACTACGGGGTAAAAAATAAGACTTGCAGTATATGTTCACGAGCACATTCCAGAGAATTAAAAGTACCGAAACATACTTGCTTCAAAAATTTTCAAGGACCTTCTACTGCGATGGAAGCAGTTATTATAACAGAAGGCTTTAAGAAATCCATAGAGAGTCATGGTCTCATTTATAATCAATACGTCGCGGATGGTGATTCAAGTACATATGCTTGTATAAGAAATGCAAGGCCATATGATAATATTACCGTAGCCAAAATTGAATGTAAAAATCACCTTTTACGAAATTATACCAAAGGCCTTATTACAATTTGTAATAATACCCATTACCACGTAAGAGGTCGAAAATTACTAAAAAGTAACTATTTACGAATACGCTGGGGTGTGGATTGCAGTATAAAATACTGGTCAAGTAAAGATATAACTTTTGAAAATAAGGTAAAAAACATAAAAAATGATATTTTGAATGGTCCTTATCACATATTTGGTAATCACGCTAAATGTGCAAAATATTTTTGTTCGGACAGTCTAAAAAACGACTATAATATGGTTCCAGAACTAAAAGCATACGGTGTGTTTCAAAAAGTCGAAGACTTGGCTCAGCGCCTTTCTCTTAATGCTTTTAGTTTAGCATCTAACAAAACTAATAACATGGTAGAAATACGTACGACTTATAAAAAAGATGCTTTCTATGGTGAAAGTTGCCATAATCCCGACATGGATGAAAAAAAAATTTTCCGAGGCCAAAGAAAACTTTTTAAAATTATTGCAGTTGTCCGAGGTCGATCGAAACGACCTTGAAAGAGATACGATTTTACAAAGTGGAAGTCCATTGTGGTTGGAAACACGGAGGAAGCTTTTAACTGCCTCTTGGTTTTCTGTGGTATGCAAACGGCGCTCAACAACAGAGTGTGGTCCACTAGTAAGACAAATATTATATGGAAGAGATATTAGCAATGTTCCTTCGATAAAACACGGCATAACTAATGAGCAAACGGCCATCAGAGAGTTGGAAGCTGCTCTGAATACAGATATAAAAAAGTGTGGATTATTCATAGACAAAGAATTTCCATTTCTAGGAGCAAGTCCTGACGGAATATGTAAGTTCGGTATCATCGAATTGAAATGTCCATCTTCGGCGTATAACATGGAGCCAGACGATGCCATAAACAAAAAAATGATTTTTGGCTACCTGCGACCAATAATACATTTATAATAAATAAAAAACATAAATGGTTTTATCAAATACAAGGACAATTGCGCATTACTGACCAAGAAACTTGCATTTTTGCAATTTGGACAGGTTCTGGTAAAATCAAGTATGATTTTGTAAAAAAAGACTCTCAATTTTGGAAGGAGAAAATGGAAACACACTTGATTCGATTTTACAAAAATTGTCTCCTACCAGAACTGATTGACCCTAGACAAACAAGAAGTATGGAGTTACGACCTCATGCAGCACATTTTCAGACAAATGTATTAAAAATGAAGAATTGATTAAATATTGTTAATTAATTTATGTCTATAATTTATTTTATTCCCAAAAAAATCTTATTACTTCACTCTGTTAAGCTTAGAGATATTATGTATGTACATCAAGGTCTCAGACCTTCATGTACATACATAACAAAAAAAGCCCGAACACGGATCACATAGCGCTACCCATGTCGCAGTTCCAGTAACAGTGATCGAAGTAAACCAACAACAAGTTCCGAGGTAAGGTCTCATCGTACCTAACAAAACAAGCCCAAACACGGCACACATAACCCTACTCATGCTGCAGATCCTGTATCAGTCATCGGAGTACACCTTCAGGTTACTCCAACAAGTTCGGAGGTAAGGTCTCACCGTAACTAACAAATAGAGCCCAAACACGGCACACATAACCCTACTCATACTGCAGATCCTGTAGCAGTCATCGAAGTGGACCTTCAGATCACTCCAACAAGTTCGGACGTAAGGTCTCACCGTACCTAACAAATAGAGCCCAAACACGGTACACATAACCCTACTCATACTGCAGATCCTGTAGCAGTCATCGAAGTAGACCTTCAGATCACTCCAACAAGTTCGGACGTAAGGTCTCACCGTAGCTAACAAATAGATTCCAAACACGGTACACATAACCCTACTCATGCTGCAGATCCTGTATCAGTCATCGAAGTAGACCTTCAGATCACTCAATAATTCGGATGGTAATGGTCTCATTGTAACTTCCTAAACGATCACAAGCACGGCACACATAGCCCTACTCATCTTTCAGTTACAGTAGCAGTCGTCGAAAAACATCATCAGGTAACTCCATCATGCTCAGGGTTAGTATCTTATTAATTTTTTTTTATTGACAACAATAAAAAAAATATTATGAATATTTTTTTATTACCTATAAATAACCTTTAACATTTTTATTACCTATAAATAACCTTTAAATAAAAATAATACAAATAAGGAAAAAAATAGTTTTTACAATATTTATGTACACAAAGTATACAAAACAAATATGACTATTTATTACTTACTAACATTACAACGTATAAAATATACCCACAAAAAATGAAACATTTAAAGTCTCAAAATTAGTTTACCGTTCATTATTCCCGCCGATCACAGTCGTGCGCTTGTGTGATCGTTTCGTGTGAATGTAGTGGTGCGATTCGCTACCTATCTATTTTGCAAACGCGTCCTTAAGGCGCTGAATACAAATAATTTAATTGAAGGATTTTAAAGATAAATGTGTATAATATTGTATCAGTTTATGTGTACTAGATCTTATTTGCGGCGTTTCTGACAAATATGGTCATGTTCTTTTTCTACTTTCTATCTACGTATGAACAATCGTAGTGCCTAAGTGTATAAAGCGTCAGCGTTATCTACGAACGCATGCAACACCAGCAGCAATACCAGCGCATTATCAATCTAAAGTAAGAGGGGAACAGAGAGAAGAAATAAAGGGTGAAGATTACGGATACTTTTACCTGACGTCGATATTCGTTAGAAGTGTAGTAACTAGTACTCTCCGGTCGAACCGGCCCAGTACGTTCTATTTCTAGTTCCCAAAACACACTCTCCAAATCTGTATTCGTATTCGGAATTTATACGTCCTCGATAGATATTCCAGGCCATAATTTACATTCCTGCAAGCTGTCGGTCATTATTTCATAGTGGGTGACATTTTTCTTCTTGTATTCAGTAGGTATTACACCCAATGGTGTATCCGCTTCCCTAGACTTAGTCAGCCTGACATGAGCCGGATGCTTCTACGTCTCTTTAACTGTGTTTTAAATGAAGCTTTGTATGTCTTTCTTTTACTCTATGCCATTCTCTGCATGCTTTGAATCCGTCTCTAGTTATTGAATAGTAAGTGTGACCTAGTGACCTATATCAAGTTATCGTTCTTGAGAAGTTTTTTTTCTTGGAATGTGTATTGCTATTGGCCCAACTGTTGTAGGCAGCGTTACCTTTGCGTACTGAAGTCATAAAAAAACGATAGCTCTCGCGGGGCTCAAATTTGATAACATGACATTAGGAATGGAGATTTACGTGCTGTAAACATTGTAAGAATGTATCAAATAAGGGAATTTCGTATTCGCCGGCAGAGAGAGTGATGTCTTTTAACTGATTTCATTCAGAATACTTCATTTTCATTCTGTATTTGCATCTAGAAACGTCTAACTTTATTCTACTTGTCACCTACTTCGTACATTATCATTATATTGCATTGATGTTAAATTTACGACGGAACACCAGTGAGTCTTTGACATTTTGTCTATATGGAAGGGTTTGTCTGTGAGTAAGTCTATGTTGTGTGCGGACTTATGTATGCAAAATGCACGTAAGAAATTATACAAAATATTGTAAAAAAGTAAATCCATGGTGTAGGGAAAACAACTAAACGAAACCCTTTTTTCGAACGAACTTCAGCGTCTTCACGACCAATCGCTATGCAAAATCAGATGTGATTATTGCGCCATCTTGTTTTCAAATCAAGTTACCATCGAGTTGAAAATGTTGTCTTTATATTGTCACTTATCGTATCTCTTATTTAAAGGCATGATATTAGCAATTTTCTAGTGGCCTTGTATTAAGGTTCGCATGCATAATGAAGCAGTCCTATAGTGAGGTAACTATTCAACGTAATTTAGGCGCTATTTCGATATAATAAAATAATAGCAGATGATATTACTGTGGCAACTTCCTTGAATCATTTTGTAAACATAAAAATATATTGCATCCGGTCTTTTTTAAGCTTGAGACGAAAGGTACATAAAACTATACCCTAATATCTTTGTTACGGCCTCAAATCCACAACATACAATAGAATTAATTTAATTGAAGTTAGAAACTGTTTACGTTTTTTCTTATGCTTGCTTTGAATAGGAATTAAACGAAGCATTATGTGCCGTCTACAAAAGAGAGGATTTTAATGTTAACAAATTTGTAAAGTTTGTAAAGTAAAATTTGTAAAGGCGTCGGGATGTGACGACCCCATCGCCCGCTGTTGGGATAACCTCTGTCACAACAGAGATTATTCCACCAGTGCAATCAGTCACACTGGTGGTAGGTCTTTTGTTGCAAGAGGCCGGCTAGGTAGGTACCACCGCAGTGTCAATATTCTGCCGCCAAATAGTAGTGCTTAGGCACTACTGTGTTCCAGTTTGAAGGGCATTGTACGCTAGTGAAATTACTGGGCGAACGTGATTTAAGAACTAATATCTCGAGGTTGGCAACGCGTGAGTGGCACCTACTAATGGTGCTGCAAGCGCTCATAGATCAGGTGGGCCGTATGCTTGTTTGCCAACTTCTAACATAAAAAAAAAAAAAAAAAAAAAAGCAAGTCGTAGGTATGTGCATTTTGTTGATAATTATGTAGCTTGTCGGTAGCTTGATTGACATTAGCACAGTTGGCTTGGCGATTTACTATTAGCAGACATCGATTTCAATTTCGGAGAGAGAGTTGTCCTAGTAGGCAAGTCCCGCCACGTTGCCTCGGAAAGCACGTTAAGCTGTCAGTCCTATCCATTAATTACTATCAGATAGTATCTGGTTATAATAATCAAATCTCGGCTGCTCTTATCCACTGAGTTACTCGTTCATTCTGAAAAGGTTTCCGGATCCTTTATTCTTGGATGTATGAACCTTTCAAATCCGGATTTAAGTATTATATTCGGAAAATGCTATGAAGAAGAATGGTGTTATAATTAATTAGTAGAAGTAGGTTAAAGTACAAGAAATTTAGTAGAAGGGTATTATAACTTTGGTCTGTGACATCACACAAACGATACGGCGATACGTATTTTGATAACATAAGTATGATGGTTTTGTTTATTTTTTTTGTAAACAATTAAATAATGCTTCTATATGCTGATAATAGAACAATTTCTATGAATTTTGGTATATTATTACTAAGATTTGATTGTGAAAAAACCTCTAAAGGAAAATAATAAATTAAGTTTGGCGCAAGAGGTGTGTGGACTCGGAGCCGAGCTCCCCTACCCACTAAAACTCCAAGGTCCCATCTGGCGCCATAGTGGGACGTCGCGGGATCACCGAAGCATTCAACCGCGACGCCCCGGCGCTTGCCCCAAAGGGCCCGTCTGGGGCGGCAACATAGTGCCGCCATACATACATATAATTACATACTAATACATATATACTATATAACGCACGCACCCAGGCCTTTCGGCCCCCGCCTGGGTCGGCAACATACTACCGCCATATGTACATAGAATACATATAATACATATTTTAAAAATATTGGAAAAGTATTTTAGAGACCTACGCTTACCCTAAGTAATATTATAAATCGGAAAGTGCGTTTGTTTGTTTATGATAGTTTCACACCCTTTTGTCGCGAAACAAAAACTTGAATGGGTTGAAATAGGGGATCAAAATGCGTATGGAGAAGGAGCTCCAATTATTTCTATATTTTAATAAAGATAATTAATAAGTGTTGTTATCGCTGGCAAAGCTGCGTGTGAAGCTAGTTACATATATAAATGTATCAATTTGCTGTAACTTCAATACCGTTCGCGTTATGGGGTATTGGTAACGAGTCTGCCTTTAGCCTCGACGGTTGCGGGTTCGATTCTCGGACTGATGTTTGTGGACTGATGTTGTTTGTATATCTTAAAAATATCTGTTTCGGTCTGAGCGTTTGTCCTTGTGGGTCTCCCCATCGTGCCTCGGAGAGCATGTTAAGCTGTTAGTCCTAAGTAGTTAAGTAAGTTGGTAATAAGCAGACCCTGGGTAATAAAATACTGGGAATAATTTTACGAAGTTTCCTCTAACTACACATAACATTCTTAGATATCCTGCCAACTTAACTCGCATTAGCTGGGCTCATTAACAACGGTATGCTCATTTACTAAGTGACAGTGACATAGCTTACCGAATTATATTTAAAAGTGATTAAGCTAAAGGAACAATTAGTCTCTATTCGTTTTCTTTCAATAAGCAAACCGTCTGCAATTTGTAATGCATGCAGATTATGTTCATGCAAAATGGAAAAAGTGACACACAGACACGACGCGAAATAATTACGAGAATAATTAACATAAATAGTTGTTGCATCAAAATGTTTAAATCAGCCATTTCTTATGATGGCTAGGTGTTCAAATATTAAATGGCTACAGGGGAATCCTACCATGAACTCTTATTGCGATTCAAATGACTTAACTGAGCTGCATTGTTATTTCGTACCATGACAATATATATACACCATATAAAATCTGATTCGTTTTACTACCTGAATTGAATTGTATTGCAATAGAATTGTTACAAAAAGTACATGGTAGACCCCCTGGACACCTCGTCTTTCTTAATACAGACTGCTGACAGATATCCGGGCGGATAGTGGTGACTTAGTAATAGGGTTCCGTTGACATATTTTGGGTACGTAACCCTAAAACTCAATAAAAAAAAAAAACAGGCAAGGCAACTTGTCAGACAAAATGTTATTTTTTCTTAAACCTACGAATTCTGACCTTCTATTAAAGTGAAGTATGAATGGTGACGCATACAGCTGGTTTTTAGAACCGTCAGAGACAATACATACCGGAAACACGGCTGAGACACACTCGAGTCTTGAATTAGGTCTAGGTTACACTACATGGGTCGAAACTTCTCGGTGTTAATTGAAGCATATACTCGTAAAATAAAATAATTTATCAAAGTTTTATTTTTAAATATGACTAGTGCTTGAATGTTGGTAACACCTGATTTTAAGTGTTGACACAGCCGAAGATAGAGCGCGATTGCACTGAAGATGGTTATTGACTCTTGATTTGAAAGTTTGGACGCCCAGGTTTTAGCAGATTTTTAAGTTAAATAGTTTTATTAATAAATTATAATCTATCCGCCATAGGACACAAACAAGGCAAGCTAAATATAATCTTTTAATGGAAGAGGAACTTTCTTTTTAAATTTTGGAGGCTTTCGGGTACTTTTGCTGTAGTAGTCGGACGAAATCTGTTGCCATTTTTTTAAGTACCCTTCAAAAAGAAAGAAAACTTGGAAGGTCATCAATCCATATATATTTTATGGATATTTCGTGGTCGCAAAGGTTTCAGAAGAAGAAGTTTAAAAAAATGTTAGAGTTGTTTAAGGCGGCCACTGTATCCAAGTATGTTTTTGTAAACCAATCTTGAAGTCGACTTTTGAATTTTTATAAACAGCCTTTTTTGTTTAAATGTCTTATTGTTCTAAGAATTCAAAACAACATTGTACCCGTAAAATAAAAATTGCACATTTTGTTACTTTTCAAAAGTATTGTCTAAAACTCTGGAAAAACTACAGGTAAATAAATGTTTGTCGTAACAAGGACACAAAGTTATATGTATACACAAAAACTATCTCAAAGCAAAAATTGCAAGTTACGTTTTTAATATCAAAGGCTTTTTGTAACTACCGTTTTAGTTATACAATTGTGCAGTTCGTAGAGATGTAGAAACTGTTTCGATTTACTTTTAGATTTTTTAAACTGTCATGGGTCCCTAAGAAATTTTGTAATGATCTCTCCGACTTGAAAGATATAATATAAAGGAACTCTTTAAAACATGACTACTTTAATAATTTGATTCTCTATTTTAAATGCTAAATATCTTCTTCTTCGTGTGCTTTTGTATTTATCCAATCTGTGTTTTCTTTAGAAACATTTGTACGAGCGGAATCGAATCTACGATCATCAGCGTTAAAGGCAGGTTCAATGCTTACAGATAAGCAGTAGTGTCTTAGACATTACTGTGTTCCGGTTTGAAGGGCACTGGCTAGTGAAATTACTGCGCAAAGGAAATTTAAGAACCAATATCGCGCAATATGTGCAAGCGCTCATAGGCTACGACAACCGCTTACCATCAGGTGAGCCGTATGCCTGCTTGCCGACTTAGTAGCATAAATCACAATAATTAAGTTTATATTTTTTTAGTCAAAATAGTTCCTAAAATCTCGTGTCAAAACTTTAAAAGTTAAATTAATTACGTGTGCATTTCACGGCACGAGGGTCACCGTGTAAACAAATTAACCAGGGCTTGTATGTATAATTACGTCCGCGGTTAACGCTCGAGCACGTTTCTGATTTACTACTTTTGCGATGTTAACTTTAAACGCGAAACCGTTTTGTGTGATATTTTTTCTGAAATATCCTCTTCAAATGTAGCGAGAGATTTTTTACGTTCTAAATAATTTTTCAGTCCTTACATGTTTGTTTGGTTAGAGAAAATTACATTTTTTTTTTATTTACGAAATTCATTTTAGTGGAATTAGTGGAATTAATAGTTCTTATTAACCGCAACTATAACTTTTTAACAAAATCGGTATATAGAAGATATACCGATTTTATTATGTTTTTGATGGTTAAAGTTAAATCGTTAGCTAGAAAAATCTAATATAAGAATTTAATGTGAAAAATGGTTCACAGTCGGCGGACACCAGAAACCAAATCTGATTTGCAATCCTTCTCCTTATGGAAGATATTTACTCCCTATTTAAAGAATTTTTTTTTTTTTATGTAAGAGGGGGCAAAACGGGCAGGAGGCTCATCTGATGTTAAGTGATCACCGCCGCCCATGAACATCTGCAACACCAGAAGGCATGCAGGCGCGTTGCCGACCTTTAAGGAAAGAATAGGCTCTTCTCTTGAAGGTTCCCAAGTCGTATCGGTTCGGAAAGACCGCCGGCGGAAGTTGATTCCACAGAGTGGTTGTGCGAGGGAGAAAATGTCTTTTAAATCGCGCTGTTGTGGATTTCCAGAGGTGGTATGGATGGAACTTAGAGTTTTGTCGCGATGTCCGATGGTGAAATTCAACCGGCGGGATCAATCCAAACAATTCCTCAGAACACTCTCCTTGATATATGCATAAATCAATGTGTGTGTATGCATAAATCAATAAAAACGCAATGAGTCGGAAAATCTTGTTGTCGGTGTTTTGTAGTCATGGATATATATCCACCTATCTAATAATATGGATATATATCCACCTATCTAATATATAGAATATCTTATATGGAGACAAGATCTTTTAAAGGTCTTCAGAAAATTCATTTTAATGTTAAGAATACGAAGGTCGTCTTAATGCAGACAACTGATAATAATGCCTTCATATACCTACTTTATGTTCGCTCGTCGGAGTAGGCTTTGACACGTTTAGTTAATTATTCCACTATCAGTAAAAACATTACAAATAGCTGATGAAAATTTAAATATTAAATTTAATTACATATAATTAATAGTAATTGAAACTTTAAATATAATTAGTTATAATTAATAGTAGTTGAAATTTCAAATTTAATTAGTTATAATTAATAGTAATTGAAATTTTAAATTTAATTACTTATAATTAATAGTAATTGAAATTTTAAATTGAATTAGTTATATTTTATGAGCTTCTTTTTCAATATAACTATGTTGCTCGTTGGACTACAAATGATAAGGCAATTAATAAATTAATAATTTAACTGATTTGATAATATCCCATGGTTTAATAAATGTCTACAATGTCGATATAGTAAACGCTACACAGTCAACGGCTCCCATTAGGATAGTGATATCCTGCGTCGGGGATCCGGAAACAAATACAAGGACAAGGACAAACTCCCAAACCGGAACATATGCCTGCATGGTCAAACATCTGCTCCGAGCGGGAATCGAACCCGCGACCGGTTTCGCTTAAGGCAGGGTCGCTACCGCTACGCTGCAATGTCGTCAGTCATCGTCCTCGCAGGGTGAACGAGGTCGAAATTAATTAAAATAATTAAAAGAAAAAGTTTATTCTACATTATTTATACTTTGCCTTTTTCAATATTAATGGACCGGCCCCACTGAAAGTAATACACATCTCACGCAAAATATCAGCGTAAAGTACCTACGACTAAGTCAGATGTTGAATGTCATTCGATGAGTGGGCAGAGCTACTTATCGCTTATAAACCAAAAATCAAGTTGTGTTTCCATCAGGCAATCTGTTATCTTATTTTTCATTGCTATATCCTCCTCTCCTTGCTTATTACTGGTTGGCCTTACTGGCCTTGACAGCGTCACGTCGTCTTGCCGGATACTGTTGTTCAAAGAAGATTAAATCATTTGTCACTTGCTTAGTCGTCCTGCATGTGATGTGCAAAGATACGACCTTAACGTGACTTTAATAATTATTTTATAGTCGTCGTTACGAAATATTGAAAGTAAATTCCATTACATTGTATTTTTTTTTATAAATAAATAAATAAACGCTACACACTCAACGGCCCCCATTAGGATAATTATATCCTGTGTCGGGGGTCCGGAAACATTCACAATGACAAGGACAAACACAACCAGACCGGAAAACATGCCTGTACGATTAATACAAACATCTGCTCCGAGCGGGAATCGAACCCGCAACCGTCGAGGCTTAAGGCAGACTCGCTACCCACAACGCCACAACGGTGTCAAAATTTTGCTTTATTTGTTAGACAATACAGTGCATTGTGCACTGTAAGTAAAAATTGAACTCTTTAAAAAAAATCAACAACTGTTTACGGTAGTAGAGCCATGCTTCTCTCAGCACAAAAGGGCCGACTCGACAGGGAAAGTACTACTCTCTCACTGAAAATCGGCGTCAAGTAATAGTATCATTAGGTACTGTTGCGTTTCGTGCGATGAGTGAGAGCGCCGGAGGCCCCATCTGCCACGTCCTCTGTTCCCTTCCTTTTTTCCCTTCTCATCCCGTCCCTCCTGTTCCCTGGGTTGGCAACGCGCTTGTGTCACTTCAAGTATCGCAAGCATTCATAGGTTGTGATGACTACTTATCATCAAGCGGACCATATGCTTGTTTGCCAACCGTTATGACATAAAAAAAAATATGAAATACACAATTCAGATGCGTATACTTAGTTCTTTTAATTTCAAGAATTTTAGTGTCTGGAGTGAAATTAGCAACACTGAAAGTGAAAGTGTGTACAAATTGTTAAAACTTTGAAAAACATACAAAAATAAATCGAGGACAAGTAACAGTAATATAAAATGTTCATTGTCCAATTTTTTTTTCTGCAATCAGTCGCAAACTATTAGCAGATTTGTTCATAATAACTGTAGTTTCCAATAAAATTGTAGGTTTAACTTCATGGTATTAATTATTGTCCTCTCTTCTAGGGCCTTCGAATAACGACGATCATCGGTTCGTTCGGAACATGCGCGGGCGCATGGCTGAAGGTGTTTTCTGTTCCACGAGACCTGTTCTGGTTGGGCTTCACCGGGCAGACTGTGGTGGCGATATCCCAGGTCTTCATCTTGAACGTGCCACCGCGCCTGGCCGCTGTCTGGTTCGGAGCTGATCAAGTATCATCAGCCTGTAGTATTGGAGTGTTTGGTAATCAGGTAAGTTGAAAATAAATTCATTTCCAAGTGAAAAAAATAAGTTTGAGTTTTTAATTTGTATAAAAATTAACTATGTATTGCTTCTTCTTCTATCCACACAATATTCTCTGAAAGGGTATCACTTACTTCGGCGTAAGGCTCTACTAATTCAAGATAATAATAATAATAAATAAACGCTTAATACCCATATATAAGAAGATATAATTTAAACATTTGAAAATATTAATATATTACAAAAATATAAAGCTTTGTTAGGGCCCTATGGATAGAAAACGTAGACTAACAGAATCGATTCAAATTGGGCCAAGCACCAAATGCTTAATTTTTTGTTTCAAATTTGTCTCGTGCGTAACGGTGAAGGAAAATATAGTGAGGAAACTTGCATGTCGTAGAAAACCTTCTAAGATATATGTATGTACGTATGTTTATCCAATCAATGGTGGTAGAGCTGAAGTTCTCGTCTGGTTAACTACCGCCGTACAGTGGTGAAAAATTCGTGAATTGGCACAGCCGCGGTTCGAGGTGACAAAACGTATAGCTGTATACAGCTTCACTTTACAAATTCCGTCTTGTGGGCAGGGCAAGGGCGGCTAGTGCACTTCGTCTTCGTTACGTTAGACCTCTACTTCCATTTACTATCAAATGGAGTAGACCATCATCCGACCCAAGGTCTATAAATAAAAAAAGTAAAGGACTAAAGCAGCACTCAATTTCCTCAAATACTGTAGCTAAGAAAAATGTAGAGAGAACACATTCAGAATTTAATCACTGAAATGTTGATAACATAAATTTTCTTATGCGTTACAAAGACTGGCAGGGTTTGATAAGGGTCGTGGCAGGGATTCTCATTGTTGTTAATAGAAGCTAAACCTCATTTAGACGATATTGTTTTGGGATTTTTTCTTTATTTATGGCTGTTGTGGGCAACGCTTCAAGATTTTCTGCAAAAAAGCGTGGCAAACTAATTAAGATTATTTTTTTTAACGACGTTAAACAAAGAAGCAATTATATGTTTGACTGTATGTATGTTATTTTTTGTATCTTCACAGATTATTCCATCTATTGTGAACAGATTTTGATTTTGTTTTTGATAGGGTATACTTTCTAGTTTCTAGTCAACAAATCCTGACCAAAATACAATGAGACCCACGTACTTTGGTCAGGATTTGTTGATGGGATCTTGGATAAACTGATGGAAATCTTCAAATTTCCTATAGACACACCTACTTCGATTTAAATATTTTTTAACACTCCATTACACCCATCTCTAATTCGGACGCCAGTACTCGCACGCTCTAAATTTATGTAGAACATTTTTTTATCATAATCATAATAATAATCTAAAACATGCAAAATTTAATTTCAAAGCTTTATCAGTAACATAAAATCAAGAGTTTTTGGGAGATATTTTGTGATGTGGAACTCTTGATGAGAATTTTATTATTTTTTATTTATACACTTTATAGCATTCCACATAAAAATATACTATCTTAAGAAGAAGAAAAAAAACACACACAATATGGGAGTACAAATGGCGGCATTATCGCTTAAAAGCGATCTCTCCCAGGCAACCTTTGGGAAACGAGAATTGTTTTAATATAATTAGGCGGGCCGAGCTGGTATAATAGACATAAACGCGAATACATAATAATATTCACTAGATAATAAATAAATAATATTGATTAGCTATTCAATTAGTAAATGAAAGATTGCCACTGAAGCTACGCAATAGTAATAAATACGCCACGGATTACATGGCGGTACTGACTTGCCGCGTGCCATACACGTGTTCGTCTCGATATAAGAATGTCAATGGATTACCATTTTATTCATAAACCATACAAACTACATGTAATCTATGAATGACGAATGACTGTATTATTCCAGTACAGATGGAGCTCACGTCCGATTGCACACTCGGAAACGTTTATCCAATTGTTTCTAGTGGAGGGGTCTGGGCGGTGTGATTTAGTTGATCAGTTACCATCCTAATAGTTGAATAGAAATAAAATATATTATATGCATGTTGTACATCTATCGTCTATATATGGACGCAAATAAGCAATACCATGTCAACCCACACGAATGTCATTTCGAGAAAAACGTGTTTTAAAATTTTGAACAACTTGCTTTATATGATTTTTTTATGTATTGTTGAAGCTTTTGGCAAATTCAGATTTATGTAAGATATTTTATTTATTTTCACAAAAAATAAGTACACAAACTTCATATTTCGTATATAATATAACCCAAAACGTTTAAAAATACATAAATTGCATGATTGAAAAAATGGCTTTTTAGAAGTTTTAAAGCTTAAAACCCTACAAATATTAAAGAAAATGTTCTTCAGCCATTTACCAACACTTCTGCATATATAACTCAGTTTTTTCAATTTTGTGGGTTGACATGATATTGCTTATTTGCGTCCATATATGTGTACATAATTATATAGCCATCAATGACAATGTGTTAGTTTTGGAAAAATCATTAATAGTGATAATGATTTCAATTTGCAAAAAAAAAGTTCGGCAAACCTAAATTTTGTATAAGAATTACCAGTTTAAAAAAAATAGCCGATCAGATTTCAGTTTTTCTCTTCAGAGTAGGACAACGTCTTGATAATTTAATTGCTCACATAAAATTTCATATGACATGCATAACCTGCCGTTTTAATCCTTTAATACTTTACGCACTATAGGATAAAAACAATGTCTAGGCTAAAAGTCAGTATGATTATCAATCTGCCTCAAATATGAGCCAGATCATAACTGAGCTATTTTTCGTAATAGCATAGATTTAGGTATTTTGTATATATGTACTACCTGCGCCCGCGGCTTCGCTCGCGTCTTGTACAGATTTTTCTTTATTCTACTTCTTCAATAAAAGTAGCCTAACTTACTCCTTATAATATCAGCTATCTAGCAGTGATAGTCCCGTTAAAAATGGTCCAGCTGTTTTAGAGTTTTGCCGGAACAAACACGGACTACGCATATACTACGCATTTAGTATAAAGCTGTTAATTTGGAGTTAGAACACTTTAATTTTATTTATTAGTATAGATTTGTTCCCACACAGATTTCACTTCGAGTTTTCCTGTGAGAAAATTGAGATTGGAAATCGTTCTCACGAATATTATATGTCTATTAGCACGAGGAAAATTGATCATGTTTTATGAAGTGAATCATGACTTATAATATAATTAAAGATGGTATCGTCACGTCGCGCGTCGAGTCGACCCGAATCTCTTTATAAATGAAGATTAAGCTCAAAAGCACTACTAAAGTCTGCCTAAATATAAACATAATTTAGTTAAGTAAATATTTTACAGAGTTGAGTTCAGATATTAAAGGACTCGTTATTAAAAAAAAATCTTTAAGTCTTAGTTAATTACGAGTACATGCATCAATGCTTAAAGATTTGGGTATTTGAAAAAATAAATTATTGATTTTTTATGTATTTTAAAACTATAATATATATAATATTGATATTTAATGCAAAAAACTTAAATTTTTTTTTGTTCAATTAATTATAAACAATTAAAAATTGATGAAATTTAAATAAAAATCACGTGACCATAAACTCACCATGTATAAGTTGTGACGTCATAATGTTATAGCTATTTAATAACAAGACAGTGTTTACGGCTATTACACGTGACTAGACAATAATATTGAAAATTTATTGCTAAAAAACGAGTTGTTAGTTGGTTCCGATTAGCTATGAGATGATAAAGGATTTATTAAGGCAAAGTCTGATAATATTCCTTACGTTGATATATTTCTGATAACCAATTTTAAAAAAATTACGTTCGGTTTAATTCTGCTGAAGTTCGAGGTGCCAAGGTATCAAGGTAAGTCTGTTTAAAAATAATATAATATCTAATACTTACATCGAAATGATCTCCACAAATTCACATTTTCTTCACATTTTCAAATTTGAATATTTAACAATAACAACAAAATGTAATAAATCAAAACACTGTATTTATTATTTCTCTATCAACTGCAATGAGTGAAAACTTACATCATGACGTCACACGCGCTCGGGTTTGGTCGGCGTGTCTTCGGTACTGGATTCAAAAATTAATTTTTATTTTGAAATAACTTTTGAATTATTGCGACAAACAAAAAAAATAGTTTTGTTATAAAACTTATGTATGATCTTTCCATTTATCACAAAAAAATAACAATTCAAAAACCCAATTGTGTATAACTCCCATGGCAAATTGACACTGATGTTGCTACATGGTTTATTGGATTAAAAGACTGTTTTGCATTGTTTTAAAAATCCGTCAAGTAGTTCGTCTTTAATTCGTTAAAAAAAATAAACATACATACAGGACAATTCTTAAATCTGTATCTTTGATCATTTATTCCCTTGATGATTTTTTTAGTCATTCAGTACCTACTATCTTCGATTATATCACTACTCACTACATAGTATAAAACAAAGTCGCTTTCTCTGTCCCTATATCCCTATGTATGCTTAAATCTTTAAAACTACGCAACGGATTTTGATGCGGTTTTTCTTAATAGATAGAGTGATTGAAGAGGAAGGTTTATATGTATAAAAATAGAGGAGACAAAAAAAAAATTAAGGTTTCTAATGTGATGTCGTAAATAATTACATTTAACGCGTGCGGGCCACTTGCAGTAATGAATAAATCAAAACTACTGGATCGATTTTAATAATTTTTTTAATGAATGACATAGGCTATAATATATGTTATACCCGTGCGAAGCCGGAGCGGGCCGCTAGTATATATATATATATATATATATATATATATATATATATATATATATATATATATATATATATATATACTATGTATATCTATGTCTAATAAAAGCCTACTAGTTACCTCATCATATCTTATTACTTTAAAGCTTATAATTTTCTCTTTAAGATAAATTAAGATACATTTTTAAAATATTTGATATTTTTTGTTATGTTACAAGTTGGCGAGCAAGCATACGGTCCATAATGGTAAGCGGTTGCCGTAGCCTATGAGCGCGCGCAACACTTCTTGTCAATCTCGAGAGCGTTGCCGATCTCGAAATATTGGTTCTTAAATCTCCTCTGCCCATTAATTTCATTAGCCTACAGTGCCCTTCAAACCGTAACACAGTAATGCCTAAACACTACTATTTGGCGGTAGAATATTTGACACTGCGGTGGTACCTACCTAGGCGGCCTCTTGCAACAAAAGACCAACCACCAGTGTGACTGATTGCACTGGTGGAATAATCTCTGCTGTGAAAGAGGCTATCCCAACGGCGGCCGATGGGGTCGTCACGTCCCGACGCCGGTGATGTACTGATACTGATGATCTATACATAACGTAGATGAAAATCTCGACTTACGTATTACAGTATATAACTTTTATTGTGACTAATTTTAATCACGACACTTGTCTGTGTAATCCGTTATGTTTCATTCTTTAAGTGCATTCTCTGAAATCATTAGAGATAGTGATACAATGTATTGTGCCTTTGTTTCAGATATTTGTAAACCTTCATCGTAATTGTTTAACTAGTACTTATAAGAGGTTATGACTAACTTATCATAAGGCCATACAGACAGAAAGGTGATTGACTCTTGTTATATTCAACCCTATTACTTAGCCTCCGCGGTCCGTCTGTCGGTCCGAGTTTCTGAAGAGTGTATCTCGAGAACCGTAATAATTTTCACAGAATGTAGATTTCTATTGCCGTTACAACAAAAAATAATAAGAATAAACTAAAAATTAAAAGAAAAAAAAATCCATATATGAAACTTAATGGCAAAATATTTTTGCCATTTTTTGCTATATCTAATGAACGTATATATGAATGGTTGATGATGATGTATATGAATGTAATAGATGAATAGTTGCAGCTTTCATAGATTTTGTATTTCTATAGCCCAGTACGGAGTCTTTATGTGCTAGTCCGACTCGCACATAACCAGTTTTTTTTACATTCTCAGTACCTATTTCTTGTTCGGAGTGTAACGTAGTTCAAGATTTAAATATTTTTCTTACTATGCAGTTATTCTATATGATATTCACTAATGTATTGTTTTACGTAATTCAAGAATTATTTGTTACAATAACTATTATTTAAATTTTAATAGTCTTTGTACAGTATTTTGGCTCGCTGAGTTCTTATATTGTTTTAATAATTCTCATAAATCTTTAACGTTATTTTTATTAGAAAAATTCCATTTTAAATCTACTTACTTCACATACCTACTTAGAAGAAGTGAAGAATTTTAAAAATTATATAATTATTTTTAAGTTTGTTATGCCCTACAGTAGGATTTGGAAGATCATTTTAACACGTCCTCAAATTATCCTGTAACAAAATAAAATAATGCAAAATTGCCAACACATATAATCAGTCTAAACTAAGTAATAAAATGGTCCTTCATATCGATTGATTATATATTGTTATTCATTTTTAGCTCGGCGTGGCTCTTGGATTTCTCCTGCCCCCTATGATTGTGCGTGCGCAGGGCTCTCTAGATGATATTGGTGCAGACCTGCAGTTTATGTTTTATCTCGTTGCTGGGATCACCAGCGTTCTCTTCGTATTTATTCTACTCTGTGAGTGTCATTTTTTATTTTTACTAACGCGACTGTTATAGGTATTGACTTAAGGGATTAATTAGGGTAATTATTGAATAAACCCTAATCACTCGATAAAAGGATACTTAGCGATTGCCATCTGACCTCTGCAACCTTAAGGGCGAACCAGTAACTCATTGCATAACACAAATTACCTATCAAGAGTTAACGATCATTATCAGATGTTATGCGACCGACAGCTTAACGTGCTCTCCGAGGCACAGTGGGGAGACCCACAAGAACAAACGTCCAGACCGAAACAGATATTTATAACAAACATCTGCCCGAGCGGAAATCCAACCCGCAACCGTCGCCATAACGGTGTTCCAGATCAGAACAACATGTATGGTCAATGAAAACATCTGTCCCAAGTTAACTAGCGCTGACACTAGGCTACAACAGTCGCCATTATATTTAATGTTTTTGGACGAATTATTTTATCACTAATTTAAAGAGATAGCCTTTACTAAGATATGTATTTAAAATCTATATTGTCCTCAGTCTTCAAGTCGTCTCCGCCGACGCCTCCCTCAGCGGCTGCCGACCTGGAATCCAGCCTGGACTCGAACTTCCTCCAGTCAATAAAGAAACTACTCACCAACCGAAACTACATCTTGCTGTTGATCTCCTACGGACTTAACGTGGGCGTGTTCTACGCCATCTCAACCCTGCTTAATGAACTCGTGCTGAGATACTATCCGGTATTTTTTTTTGTTTTATGTTACTAAGTTGGCAAGCAAGCATACGGCCGACCCGATGGTGAGCGGTTGTCGTAGTCTACGAGTCTATGAGAGTTTGATCAGCGCTTGCAACACCACTTACTAGTTTCACTCACGCGTTGCCAACTCGAGATATTAAATCCTCCTTTGCCCAGTAATTTCACTAGCCTACAGTTTCCCTTCAAACCGAAATGCAGTAATGCCAAAGATACTACTGATTTGCCATAGAATATTTGACACTGCGGTGGTAAAAGACCTACTACCGGTGTTACTGATTGCACTTGTGGAATAATCTCTTCTATGACAGAGACTTAACCAAAATGAGGACGCCTAAATTATAATTATTTTTGTTTACCAACTTTTCATTTGGTGCAAGACGTTTTGAAGCTTACTTCCCAAAAATCGATTTTGTAAGGTGCCCAGTATGAAAAAACCCAGCACAGTATGAACAGTAAATTTTATAATAAAAAACGTTATGATGGAGCTTAACTCGAAAGATTTATTTTTGTTATTACTATTTTCTTCTTTACAATTTGTAACACACATAGTGTTCGCATGCAAGTTGGCGTGTCTGTACAATTTTTTGATAAGATTTTCAAAATACAGTAATTATTAGGTTTGTATTTAAAAAAATAATTAAAATTAAAAAACCTAAAACCCTAATTCCAGGGCGCTAATGAAGACGCGGGTCGTATTGGCTTGGTGATCGTTGTCGCTGGTATGGTCGGCTCGGTGGTGTGCGGTCTGATACTGGATAAGACCCACCGCTTCAAGGAGACCACGCTGGCCGTGTACGCCGCGTCGGTGGTAGGAATGGTCGTATTCACTTTCACTCTTGACTGCGGCTACATCGGTGTTGTTTACTTCAGCAGTATACTACTTGGGTAAGTTGGTATTTTTTGTCATAACAGTTGGCAAACGGTCACTGCAATCTATGACATCACGCATGCGCGTTGCTAACCCATGGGATGGGAGAGGAGACGAAAGGAGACTGAGCCACCGGTGCTCTCACTCATCGTTCCTATATGCCGATTTTCTGTGGAGGGTACTTGGGTGCGCGAGTGTACGTTCCAACATTTGGTAAGCTGTCACCAGAGTCTATAAATGAAAGGACTTTCCTTCCTATAGCATATAGCAGATAGCAATTTTGAATCTAGACGCAGCAGTATAGATAATGTTAGTTATCGTCATTAAGCGATCTGGTTAAAGAAACGCTGGGCGCAATTCATCAATAGGCGCTGGACAATAGTGGATAAGTCATTTCACAGGCCTACATATATGGGTGACCTGAAGATTTTGGCACTGGGCTCCGGCTGGTCGTTAATCAAACTATAAGAACAAGGTGTTCTTTTGAATAATTAATTAAAAATTTATGTTTAAAATAAAATACTAAAATTAAAGGAATTGCTTTATATTTGTAACTATATACGGATTTAATGTTTCTTACGGTCATAGAACATTGTCGCTATTATTTCACGCTTGGCTGCCGTAAAGTTAAGTGCGCACTATTTTACTCATATACAAAAATTCAAGGTGATCGTGTATTTAAATATTTATCAGTGATAATATTTCAGAAATTTATATATTATATTATTAAAAACGTAGAAAAACTAGTTTTCAGATGATTGATAGTGATGCACGTTGAAAAACTTGAGCTATAATTAATGGAATTGCGTCACAAATTAGAGCTGTTTTAGACTTAGTTTTTGTAATTTTTTGTTAATTTATTCAAACAGGAAAACTTACAGCTTATATTATTCTTAGTGATTACATTTTACCTAAGTAAGGTTTTATGAGTGTGAGTGTATACATGTATAATCACTACATAGTATAAAACAAAGTCGCTTTCTCTGTCCCTGTATCCCTATGTATGCTTAAATCTTTAAAACTACTCAACGGATTTTGATGCGGTTTTTTAATAGATAGAGTGATTGAATAGGAAAGTTTATATGTATAATAACATCCATTAAATAGTGGAGAAAAAATTTTTTTGAGGTTTCTAATGTGATGTCGTAAATAATTACATTTAACGCGTGCGGGCCACGGGCAGTAATGAATAGATCAAAACTACTGGATCCATTTTAATAATTTTTTCAGTGAATGACATAGGCTATATATTTTATACCCGTGCGAAGCCGGAGCGAGCCGCTAGTAATATATATGTGGTAAAGTATGAATGTATAAGTGTATGTTTCCTTGTGTATTTGTGAATGCTGTAGTAGATTGGTTGAGATTTTTTGAATCAGCATTTGAGAGAAACAGAGAGAGTGGAAAAATATCGTATTGTCAATTTGCGTTAATTGCATCACTTTAATACATGAACAAAATAGGTAAAGACAATACATGACCAAATCTAAATTTAATTAGATAAAGCAATAAACTTTAACTATAAGAGCTGAGAAGCTCCGTGATTAGCTCAAACGAAAATGATATTCTTGGCGAAGCAACGAACGTTCCCTCCGAAACAGGTGTTCTTAAGTTATAGAACTTTCTCCATGGGCATAGCCAGCATTTTGCCTATGAGAGGGCAAAATCTTCTTTAAGACCCTAAGGGCGGCAAAATGATTATATTCTCCGATCGGTATTAGCCCATTTTTCAATATTTCGCAAGATCCAGCGGGGTGCAGCAGTTCCCCTTGCTCATGCCCATGGCTTTCTACTTTTTGTGTTATTAGATTCTTCATGGCCGGCTACTTGCCCGTTGGTTTCGAGTTTGCATCGGAAGTAACATATCCAGAGCCTGAAGGCACCACTTCGGGAATCCTCAACGCTTGTGTTCAGGTATCTATTTATTTATTGGGTTTATATATAAAACATATATTGAAGAGACATAATTGGATAGGATGGCGGAATTTTAAAAGTTTGATAAATTTTAATTGTAATATAAATATGGTCAAAGCCGAGAAATAACGTCCTTTAATTTAAAACATAAACATTATCGTAATGAGACATAGCATTTATTAAAAATATGCGTCAAAATGTATCAAAAACTAAATTGTTTGATGGTGATTTTTGTACCTACTATGTTTTCGAAAAAACCAAATGTGTTTTAATTTTAAGTTTAGAATTACATTAGACTAAAGGAGTGACTGGTGAGAGTCTAACACGTAACGCAAACGAGCTAATAGTGGACTCCTCATTACAAACAAATTTTCTATTAGTCAAAATATTTTTATCTTGAACCAAAAATTCGAAGTACCTTTAAAATGAAAGAAAAACTAAAGAAGAGACCTACATGTAAGTTCCGTGATGATTAACAACAGATAAGTATAAGAGATAAAGCCGATCAGTTCCATAGCATCTGAGTCCTTAGAACCAGATTGTATCCTCAGGTATTCGGCATCGTGCTAACCCTACTGTTCGAGTGGATGCTGGGCGCTGTTGGTGACCGCTGGGCTAACCTGGCGCTGTGCGCTCTACTGGCGCTCGGCACCGCCGTCACCGCCGCCATCCGCTCCGACCTGCGCCGCCAAGCAGCACAGAACAAGGGATAAGCTACCTTACAACAAATACATAAAGTATACATTCCCCTACTCAATTCGATTTTTGATACGCCTCAAGGAATAATCAATTTATTTTTTTTTGTCTATAGAAATGATTTTCCTGTGTACTATAAAGTAATAGTTCTATACTTCAGCTGCGACTCTGTATAGCTATCGTGTGGTTAGTTTGCGACTAAGACCATAGATATAGAGGACAATAGATTATGTATTCTATATATTGAAATGGGTTAAATTTGAATGTAAACTAGTGCTACCTGCGTAGTGATACGAACTTAAAACAATAACATGTCGTATGTGCGAAAGTAAGGGTAAGAATGGGGATGGGATATTGATCTATAACATACAATGTTTTTTGCAGCGCATGCGTTTTTTAGTTCCCAGCCACTTGTTAGATGGCGCTTCTTAAACTCTTTTTGTCATTTTAAGCCTTATAAATCCACAATGTACCCCTTTCTATATCTAAGTTTAAGACGTAGAAGCTGTTGTATAATTACTATCAGAGTTCGTTAAATTTTGAAACCAATACCAACTGGCTACAAATATGTCCGTGAATAATACGAGATTGTCAACTTTACAGACTAGAGCATAAGATATAAAAAATAATCACTTGCTCGACCAAGCTTAAGATCTAAAAACAACTCCATTTTCTATGCCAGATATTTTTCCGTGTTCTGAAAAATGTCTTATATTTTACTTCGTACAGAACGCAGTATAACTTAACTACTACCTTACCTTAGACAAAATCTCTACGGAATGCCACAACAAATATAAAACTTTAGTATACAATTTGAAGCAATCTCAATACTGTAGTTGTGAAGCGCTCGAACGTATTAGATCAGTATCAATTGTAGCTCAAAACTGATTTTTGGTGTATACATTTATATATTCATAATATTTAAAAAGCTTTACAAATTATTTTCTATAACTATAATAAAAATACCATATTAAAATGTATTACCTAAAAATATTCAATTTAGATAAAAAGTCTTCAAAGTAAGCACTTTAAGGAGCGTATCGGCGTTACATACATTCTTTTCAAATGATAAGATATTTAATGCAATCTTGTAGTTTTTGGAAATTTAAATAAAATAATAATATATACAAAAATATATTATATGAAACGTATTTGTAGAATTTTTTCGATATAAAATCCTAGATTTGACTATAAATAGTATATGAAAAATAATTGTTTAGATTTGAGATACGGTAATAATCTTTGTGAAATACGACAATAATTGTGTGACTTTGAAAGATTGAAAGTATTTACATATTATCGAGAAGTAGGATTTCAAACGTATTATGAAATTTTCGATTAGAAATGAATATATTAGTATAGCATTTTGACCCATAGACAGAGGAAAAACATAGACGCAGCTATAACAAGTATGTATAACTTTTAGAAATATATTTCAAACGAAATATTGTTATCTTAATTTATAACTCTGAGCACAAGTAAGAGTAAAAGATATAACTATATATAATTTTACTCGGCAACATCGCACCTTATGCCTAACTTGTCACTCGTGATAATATTATGTCATCAGTCATACTTATATTACAAAGTATAAAATATTAACATACTATTTATGCTGTCATTTCGTTTAGGTTTTTCTTCTTCTACAATTTTAACATTATTAGATATGTCATAAACATTATATACGTACAAATGTTTTTTGTTATCAATTTTATAATTAAATGAAAATGGTATACATTCTATGACCTAGCCATACAGGGTTAGGCTACAAGTGGATTCTTGTTCGATGTCTATACTGTTATATTATACAAAAAAAAATTGAGAACTTGCCCATGGCTCCTCATAATTAGCGCAAGCATAAAAATGTAATGTGAACTCATTTATTCATATATTAGCCCGACTTAGTTTTATCGATTTGTCTGGTTTTATATAAATTGAGGAAAATATGATCAACTAAGAATAGGTTAATTTTATTATTATAAGAACCTAAAAAATGGCTCTTTCTCGACATCGTTCACTATTATTTGCAGTTGAAGGGTTCTTGAACTTCTTATCCCTCACATAGTCGTGTTTAGCATTGTAGTGATAACTGCTGTTCTTTGTTGGGTGTTATATTAGTTAATAGGATAAAATTAGTTAAGTTATTAAATTTAGTAAAATTAAAAGATGTATGCGTGATTCTTTTCATTAGAATATGTGCAAACTCAACACATTTACTATACATTTATGCACAATTGTATTGCTAGGAACTCTAATGCACCTTTCCATTATTGTATAATGTATCTGTTTTCTGTTCCTTTTTCTCCTGTACTCGCCCCCTCCCCCTCTTCTACCTCACACCTCAGGTCATACGCTCGTGCTACTGTGAACCGTGTGTTACCGTTTGTACATATTCTGTTGAAAAGAAATTTAATGATAAACAATGCTTTTAATAATTATGACAATATATAAAAAGTGATATATGAAAATGTAATGAAAACTATAGTATATATTTAGGCAAAAAATCACTGTATACTAGATTGGATACTTAAAAACTGGTTTTTTTATTGGAAAGTAGGGGAGATGACTCTACTCCACTTGACGGTAAGTGAAAATAAAGTCCAAATGCGAAAGTGGCTAACAGGGTTGCGGAATGCAACCACATTAGCCACCTTCGTCCTGCCTACCCGCAAGATGCCTCACGCCACTCACTTAGTTTGAAGAAGCCCAGATTATAGGAAGATAAGGATGGAACATGTGAGCTGGCAATGAGTGCACTTGCTAACAATATATAAAATTTTTGTAAATGTAGAAACTAAAAATTATATTGTTTTAAGGCGGTAAAGTCTTGGTTGATCACCACATTATATAATTAATACGATTACCTTCTTTCAGTTTATTTACTTTACGATTCATAATCTGAAAGTTACAACAGTTATTAAAAAGAGAAGAAAGTATAGTCTTACCTGCTCTAGGCATATAGTTGATGGTTTTGATTATAATTTCAGACACTTTGTTAAAATATATTCGCATTTACTTGTCTCCGCACTAATGCAGACTATAGATACCTAGTTAATTAAGTATTGTTTTCATTGATTACAATCATTAAATATATATTTAATATTATTATCGAATTATGTATTATTCTTAAGGCTTGTGATTTAATTTATGGAGTTTCATACTTAGATTATATACTCTAAGGTTTCATAATAGCTGTGAATGTTATACAGTATTATTACAATATTTATTAAAGTAATGCTTTATACTAGTTCTGTGGATTTGTAAATTGCACTTGTATACCTTTTTTTTGTAAGTGTATATTTAAATTATTCAATTTAATATACAAAGTTGTTTAGGGGTGATCTAACCCTATCTAATTTTTACAGTTACCTTTTTTTAGAATATTAAAAATGAAATTGTACCTAATGTTTAGTGCATTTAATTATACTTCAGTTAATATAAAAAAAATACAATTGTGTAATACAGAGACAAATTAATGGTTTAATTATTATATAAGTGAAGCATATTTCTTCGGATATTTAAGTTTTAAACTAAATTAATGTATTTGAAAATAATTACCAATAAAATAATCAATAAAAGACAATAAGGCGCTTAATGATTGATTAATGTGATATTATCATTCATACGCATTTTAATATTTAGTTATTTTAATATGTATTAATATTGTAGTATGGAGTATTATATAAATATTTTTATAGTGTTTTAAATAATTAACAAAACAAGGATTATAGTTACTTAAATGTAACTTGAACCAAAATGGCCGCTTCTGCGCAGGTACAATAATGGACAAAAATGTTAGACAAAAATATTGGTTTCGTCTTATTTAAATCGATTCTTTATAAAGTGGGAAAACGGAAAGAAGTATATAATATAGTTATTATTTCTTCTAAATTCAATTAATTAATTATTTATTATCGTTATTAATTACTTAAATAGAATAAAACAAATAAAATAGTATAGAAAAAAGGTACCTGTATATAAAAAAAAAAGTTAATGTACATTATTGACACCGTTGTGGCGTTGTGGGTAGCGAGTCTGCCTTAAGCCTCGACGGCTGTGAGTTCGATTCCCGCTCGGAGCAGATGTTTGTATTAATCGTACAGGCATGTTTTCCGGTCTGGTTGTGTTTGTCCTTGTCATTGTGAATGTTTCCGGACCCCCGACACAGGACATAATTATCCTAATGGAGGCCGTTGAGTGTGTAGCGTTTATTTATTTATTTATTATTATTAATAGTGAGACAGACTTCTTCGTGTCTTCCGCCCTATTATTCACAAAATTAGTTATATTATTTTCTTTTAAAAATAACTATAAACGTCAAATACCATCCTTCTCTCCCGTCTCCTTAAAGTTGATTGTGGACAAAATTAATTTATATTGAATTTATTTTTTAATAATTTGTTATTAAAGAACTAAAACAACCGTGAACGAGTGTACTAAACCCGGCCCCCTTCATACCGCATACGGTTGAGACCCAAAAACGTGTTACTGCGCAGGGTTCAAGTTACATTTAACAGACTATACAAAGAGTTTGATTTCAGTATGACTCGAAGGCACAATAATTAACGGTCTAGTTTCGAAATAAATATTTGATATTAGAAGTAGTGTGTAAGAAATCGATGTTATTCAAAGCTGTTTAATAAATTTTGTTGATGTGTATATTTGTTTTTCATTCATCCCGTTTTTGTTAGTAGAGTTAACTCATTATTTACTAATGGAGCAACCACTTTATATACATAAAATTACATTCGTTGTTGTTTCTATCTAAATTCAATACTAATGCATGCTAACTTCATTCGGTTATTTTTATCGCAATATTTTTTTTTTCTTTATTTTTATTCAATATATTTAATTATTTATTTTACACATATCCACAAAA
Organism: Hestina assimilis; assembly: GCA_023373885.1. Taxonomy (NCBI): domain Eukaryota; kingdom Metazoa; phylum Arthropoda; class Insecta; order Lepidoptera; family Nymphalidae; genus Hestina; species Hestina assimilis. Next base: position 2,261,797 of record CM041740.1, on the reverse strand, counting down.
AACTCGTTTATTTTAAAGTAAGGTTCAAAATTCCAAAAGAGACAATAAGATTTTTTTGTTACTACTGACCGACTTCATCTTTTTTTATTTATTTGTTATTCTTATTTTGTACCTCCATATAATATGGCGGCTATCAATACTCTGTGGCCATTATTGACAAATGACAATTTTTATTTTATATTGACATTTGGCAAGTTTTAGTTGCTATGGCGGCATATTTGGATTCAATGTTGACTATTCCGAAAACTCTGTTCAGACTTCAGATTCAAAGTTGTTGTTAAAATTATGTGAAGTTTTATCTAAAATACCCTATTAATGAAAGGGAAATCCATAGTTACAATGTTCTTATAAGCGAATATGCTACCAAAAGTCTACCGGCAAAACATTTCATACTTAAATTTATTAAGATGAATGATGGAAAAAATATTGTATATAACACATGTAAAAATCATACTAATAGAACGGAAAAAGGTAAATATGATTTACAATTAGACTTTCATAGTTGTGCTTAGATTTCTGTGAAGTTACTTATTAAAAACCTTGAATTATTAACAGATTTATATCGTGTAAGTCCGTCGAAATTAAGTAAACGGGATTTAGAAGATCTTTACTTCACACTATTGGAAAACAATGTGAAATTAAAGAAAACTATAAATGACCAACAAGATCAGATAAGGTTGCTTTCTACTAAAGTGCAAAGATTGTCGGCCCTGAAAATCCCAATAGGGGCTCGAAACAAGGACTGCTGTAGTAGTAGCAAGGTTGTAATGAATGAACAAAGAGAGTCGTAAGTATTAGTCGACTGAAATAAAGCAAAAATATTGTCGATTAAAATAAAATCGTCTTAACCATAAATTTGCCTCAACGGAAGACACTAAGTAATTACACTTTATAAAGCTATTGAAAATGTTACTAAATTTGAATCTTCCAATCATTAATCCACGTATTTACCCATCTTTATCCTACTATCCTGATTTGAAGGGTTTTAACTCGGAGCAATTGCCACCTGACCTTCACAACAAAAAGGACGTACTGGTAACTCATTGGATAAGAGCAAATTACCTATCAATAGTTAATGATTATTATCAGATGTGATTATAACAACAGGGACCATCAGCTAACATGCTCTCGGAGGCATGATTTGTTACCAAATTTAAATATTGACTTTATTTAGAATGTAAGATATAAACTAATTAGATTAAATTTATTTTAAGGATAGCAGACTTAAAAAAGACCAATGAGCAACTTTCAGAGAGAATTCGTCTACTCAACATGAGGCTTTGTTCTGCTAAGCAATTTCTGAGGCGGAGCTCTGCTCAATCATCCCGTTGTGCTAAGTGTTGTCTTCTTTCAAACACATCGATTAGGTATAAACAAAACTGTTTTTCTTTTTTCAAATAATTTTATTAACCTTTTTATATTCCATGTTAATTTTTTATTTAATTTAGTTTTCTCAATAACTACTTATGAAAATATAGAAATTTATTATTTATATTATTTATTTAATACTTACAGGAACTTATCTACAAGTGCACTTTATACTAAAAGAAGTGATGCTAACTTAAGGACGGAAGCTACTTCTTATGAAAATATAGACAAGTTTGTATTCTTATATCTAAAAAAACAATTTTTAATGGCTTAATGTAAAATATTTCATTTGATATGTTTATTGTAGTATTTAGATGGAAAACCAAATTAGCCAATAAAACTTATATTAGACATTAGAAAAAATGCTTTTTTTTTATTTTCAGTCTTTTCTTGTCTTTGTGTGTTAGGAAATGTTGTTCTTAAGTATTTAACTATTTAGACTGACTTCTGACAATAATCGTGTTTGGCCTAAGACATTTATTTGAATGTTTCAGAGTGAATGTACCCACAAAACTAATGGAGGTAATTTCAACACAGACAGAAAAGTAAGTTTCTAATCAGATTTAAACCATTTTTTTTTTTTTTTATAGAAGTTGGCAAACAAGCATACGGCCCACCTGATGGTAAGTGGCTGCCGCAGCCTATGAGCGCTGGCAGCACCATTAGTAGGTGCCACTCACGCGTTGCCAACCTCGAGATATTAGTTCTTAAATCTTGTTCGCCCAGTAATTTCACTAGCGTACAATGCCCTTCAAACCGGAACACAGTAGTGCCTAAACACTACTATTTGGCGGCAGAATATTGGACACTGCGGTGGTACCTACCTAGCCGGCCTCTTGCAACAAAAGACCTACCACCAGTGTGACTGATTGCACTGGTGGAATAATCTCTGTTGTGACAGAGGTTATCCCAACAGCGGGCGAAGGTGTCGTCACATCCCGACGCCTTAAAACCATAGTTAATCCATAGATTCTTTAATATCAGGCTGAATCGATATCTGTTGATTATAGATTAAGCTTTATGCTATAATATTTTTATGTTTGGATTATTGTTGCTGAACAGATTTTGATGAAATTTTTGCACACAGATATTTTATAAGGATACTTTTTACCTGGTGAACTGATAGGTTCCTGTGGAATTAATAAACGAATTACAGGGCATATCCTCATGAAGTTTGGTATAACTTTTGCTTAGCCAACATAATAACTACATTAATGTTAAGTCAGAGGGTTTCTTTTAAATCTAGACATACCATAATTAAAATTTCATGATTTCCATAATAATAATAATAATGAAATTATGTATTATAAATATAAATATGTTTGTGTGTTCTTTAACTGGTTAGCCATTCCTGTTGTTTTAAAACAGTCTATATATTTTTTTTTCAGCGCATCTTTGTATGAAGAAGAACATTGCCAGCAGAATAAATGCCAAACTACTATAGCCGAATTGAAACAAAGGATTGCTCATTTGGAAGAGGTATGTTTATATTACTATTAGAATTAGACCTTCTATATAATATGGACTGGCCTCTTCATATAAATTCATCGTTGGTGCTTCATCGTTGGTGCTCCTTTGTGAATTCGACACCAACACACATAAAATTCAAATGAAGTTTCAGGTCTATATATAACTGGCTGCTACGGTAGTAGCGTACCATATACTTAATGGTGGGAATTGAAGGGAAGGAAACAGAGGGGAGATTTGTCCTCTGACGCTCTTACTGATCGCACAGAACTTACTGATACTGATACACACCAATTCTCTGTGACAAGGTAGTATTTCCCAGGTCTAGCCGGCCCATTTGTGTTGGGAGGAGCATGACAGTATTACTGCTAGATATATAATATATATAGAACCAGTTGCATCCTATGTTGGCAATAGGCATGCAGGTGATGCTTCATGGGCGAGGATCCTTAACATCAGTTGCCGTTGGCTCTGACATATCCTTTAATTTCACCATCAGGAGCTATCGGTAACCCACAAGCAACACACGGAGCGTCTGAACGAACTGGAGCAGCGCGTGACGTCACTGAAGGCGGAGAACGTCCGCGTGAGAGCGGAACGCAGCACCGGGGAGGAGCTGCTGCAGCTCCGCGAGGAGTACTCCGCCGCGCTCAGGGAGCAGCTGCGAGCCGCTGAGGAGCGAGCTGGTGAGCCATTCTACAGATGCTGTAAATGCTTTATTATTTTTTTACTAGGCTAGGAATTCAGCTACCAGATACCCGGCCTCCTGGGGAGGAGGACCGGGTTATGTAGGGTGGTAAAATCATGAGACCCGCTATAACCCCTCGGTGGCCGACTTCAGTGCATTTCTCAGGTTAAGGAAACTCGTAGAAAGAACCAACGTAGAAAGATCATGGGACAGAAGACCCCCAGCGCTTCCAGCACGCACAGCAATCAGAGTCACATCGACAGCCGTCATTCTTAGGGCCACTCAATACGCCTAAGCGGCTACTGCGTTTCTTCACACTAATTAATTGCAACAATTTAAAAGCCAAAAATTTTACAGCATTTTACACGAAACTTTCTCATCAATATAATTTTTTCCATTTTTTTTTATGTGAGAGAGGGCAAACGGGCAGGAGCCTCACCTGATATTAAGTGATCACCGCCGCCCATTGACATCTGCGACATCAGAAGGCATGCAGGCGCGTTGCCGTTGCGTTGTTGCGTTGCTTTAAGGAAAGAATACGCTCTTTTCTTGAAGGTTCCCAAGTCGTATCTGTCATCGAAATCGGTCCATCCGTTGCGATTTTATAACATATTTACAACTAAAATCTATAGCTCGTTTGACATCACACGGGACTTGAAATCGCGCTATACTCATTATCCAGAAAGTGCGCGACACTTTAGTACTGTAATTTCTTACCTCTTTAATCGGTTCTCAACTAAATTCGTTACGGATCCTAATTATTCAATATGTATATTTGAACCTTATTTTGAAGGCGACGTTGTGGCGCCGCGGTAGCGAACCTGCCTTAAACGCCACAGTTCGCGGGTTCGATTCCCACTCGAAGCATAATATGTTTGTATTGACCATGCAAGCATATTTTCCGGTCTGGATGTATTTCTCCTTGTCTTTGTATGTGTTTTCGGACCCCGACACAGGATAACACTATCCTATTGGGGGCCGTTGAGTGTGCAGCATTTATATTTATATTTAGTTATTATTATTATTTCCACCCCATGACCAAGCACCCCCTACCATCCTCTCATAGTAACAGTAACAGTACTGTTCCGTTTCGTGCAAGGAGTGAGAGTGCCGTAGGCCCAACCTCTCAGCACCTCTGTTACCTTCCGTTCTATCATAGGTTGCGGTGATTGCTTTCCGTCAAGCGGATCGTATGCTTTTTGGCAAACTGGAATACCGATTATATAAAAACGGAACAGTTAAGAAGACAGAACTTTCAGTACTTCAGTACCCCTTAAAAATATTTTTTTTATTTTCAGATGATTTAGCAAACCAGCTGTTGGTGGAGAAGGGACGGCTAGCCGAGCTGGAGACGCAGGTGAAGGCGGAGGAGCTCTCCACCCAGCTGGCCAGAACTCTGGAGAAACAGATCAAAAGCCCTCACGTTAGTATATGCCTCTTCCTGTCGTAGAGAAAATGTCTGAAAACATTACATTTATATGAACAATTTTGTGGTCAATAACGAAAGGCCTTCATTATATCATTTCAGTGCCAAGCTTTGTGACGCTTTTACGCCTAAACCACTTAACCTTTGATGAAATTTTGAAAACTTTGGTATAGTTATAGATGAAACACGGAGACGGTTATAGGCTTCCAAGGCTTTTCGCCACGAAATCAAAACTTAAAGGTCTTGAAATAGTTCATACCCTATTTCAAGGTCTTGAAATAGTTCATACCCTAGTTAAAGGCGTCGGGATGTGACGACCCCATCGCCCGCTGTTGGGATAACCTCTGTCACAGCAGAGATTATTCCACCAGTGCAATCAGTCACACTGGTGGTAGGTCTTTTGTTGCAAGAGGCCGGCTAGGTAGGTACCACCGCAGTGTCCAATATTCTGCCGCCAAATAGTAGTGTTCAGGCACTACTGTGTTCCGGTTTGAAGGGCATTGTACGCTAGTGAAATTACTGGGCAGAGGAGATTTAAGAACTAATATCTCGAGGTTGGCAACGCGTGAGTGACACCTACTGATGGTGCTGCAAGCGCTCATAGGCTGCGGCAGCCACTTACCATCAGGGGGCCGTATGCTTGTTTGCCAACTTCTAACATAAAAAAAAAACCCTATTTGAAGACCTTTTGAGTATGGAAAACCAATTCTTTTTATATTGCATTAAAATCGTTATTCACGCGGGAAAACCCACAGGCAGCAGCTAGCTAGTTCTTCATCTTCCTAACTTTAATCCCGGTATTTGACCCAGAGTCTGCTTATTACTTTTATCCGGATTTAACAGGTTACTAGTTTTTACACAGAGCGATTGCCATCTGGCCTCCGCAACCCGAAGGGCGAATTAATAACCAATAGTTAACGTTTATTTATTTATTTTTTATCAGATGTTATGATAACAACCGGGACCGACAGCTTAGCAGTCTCCGAGGCAGTGTCTCCCCACTCCCATAAGGGAAAACGCCCAGACCGGGACAGATACTTATAACACCAATACAAATGTCAGCCCCGACTGGGACTCGAACCCTCGACCGTCGAGCTTGGGAGCCTTAAGGCAGGCTTGCTACTAACCAAAAAGCTCCCTATATAATATATTTTTCTCGTTAAAGCCGTTCGTACCGAACAATTCCACATCATCAATGTTCTGCGGCAGTCCGGACAAGCTGAAGTACTCCGACGACTCCGGCTACACGGACAGCGCCGACAACAGGGCCCCGTGCGGCAAGAGACTACAGGTACGTCATACTAGTATACGATCTATATTCTATTGTTATGGATAACCTTATTAACAGGGTCATAAGGTTCAAAATCGCTCGCTACTCTCTGTCTCTTCCTTCGTAACGCGTAGGTTCTAGAATGATGTGTTCTCGAAAAGCGCCGTATACCATTCTATGGATGGAACTTTCTCGAACCTCTGTTCCGCGCCCGTCGCGTCGATGGAGTTTTTCAGTTCTGAGTTGTTCAGACTCAGTATACGGCTACTGCTTATAGGTGGGCCGTGGCAACTTAGTAACATAAAAAAATATTGTTCGTTGTTTTTTTTTATTGAACACATTAACAATTTAAATTTATTTATGTAATATTAGTTTATGCCCGCGGCTTCACCCGCTTTAATAACGTTGCGATGTGTGGGACAAAAATAATCCTCTTAAGTCTAGGTAACATGCTATATCTGTGCCAAATTTCATCCAAATCTGCTCAGCGGTTTTTGTGTGATTTAGTAACAAACATCCAAACATACAAGCTATTACATTTAATGTATTAGTAGAGTTAAGTATTTGTATACCCATTATGTCGTTTATATATTTTTTTGTTTTTTTAGAGTTCCCCAAACACGACCATAATGTCTTAGATCGCATAGATAACCTTCAAGCGCAGTTGGACAGCTTGAAAATATCTTTAGTGAGTATTTGTAGTAAATATTTATATGTATATATTACAACAATACTAATGAATATAAAGATTTTGAGATTTAAAAAAATTATAATGAAAAAGCACCCCCTGACATTGACAACAAAAAATGTCTAAAGATTTGTTGGTGCTCCTCGCAACGAAACGAAGTTAGTCACACGCTAATTTTATTCGATTTAATGTTTCAACCTTGTAACTACATTCAATTACGTTGCAAGCTTGTCACTAATTACGCTTCTGAATTTATGAAAGAGCACCAGCACCAGCATCAGTCGTTGCTTGCGTTTGTTTCGCGGTTTCTTATCAGGAAGCCGGTGGTGGAATATGACTTGTTTTTTGTTTGTTTGTTTTTAACAATAATATTTGACTTGGACTTTGGCAGTAATGCAAGAGAAAGGGATTAAAATCCCCAAACAATTCCTTGTTAATCTTTTTTGATTTGTTTTACATGATAAAAATTAGCCTAAAAAGTGTTTTTTATAAAAATCAAAATATAAACATTTTCAGTTCACATTTCATCATCAAAACATAATTTCTTTGCGCAGTGATTATTTTGCGATTTTCCAAATCTTATTTGTAATATGATTCTCAAACTCAAACTCAAACTCAAAATATTCTTTATTCAAATAGGCTTTTAAGCGCTTTTGAATCGTCAATTTCTGTTATGTCCGCCTAAGTGAAGCTACCGCCGATTCGGAAGGTAGATTCTGCAGAGAAGAAACGGCAAGAAACTCTACAGTTACTCTTTGATTCCAGAAGGACGATGGTAAAATGAAACACAATATAAGTTTGAGTGACTCGTTGCAACAAGTGAAATCGGAAGACGACTACCGAGCGATGGGAGCGGGTTCGAGCTTGAGCAATGATATATTCGCTCCACACGTAAGAAGTATCAGAACAGAGGATCCGTAAGCTTATTACATGTGTAACAAATATCTAAAAGCTAAGCCAAGTGAATATTGAGGCTATATGACAAAAATACTTATTTTTTATAATATTCTCACTTTTTGATTAAATTACAGGACATAAACTGAACTCAACAATAAATTTAAACTAACAATGACAACGTTTTCTCCAAGAGGCAAATCGACAAACTTAGGTCGAAAATGTTTTTATCGGAAAATCGTACCTTTTTTTGAGTATTTGTAAACATGTGTGCATTTTTTTAGCCAGTTTAATTTTTGTGTGTAGACATTTATTGACACCTAAAGAATAACATAAAAAATCACATGAATAACAGATGCTAAAACTCGCTTATCTAACTAAAAATCGAATTAAAATTTTACATCGTAAGAATGAAGAACTCTTGAAAAACACACTGTAATTGTTACTTTTATTTTATTGTAGTAGTTAATGTCTTGTATTTTACTCAATAATGATAAGTGGTTAAGAAAAAATATAGCTTTCTTATCTTATCGTTGCTGTCTCTTTGATTGTTTATCATATTTTCCTATCAGCGAAGTTTCTTATGATATATTTTTTCCTTCTAATAGCATAAACTCTGAATCGGTTATTCATGACAACGCAACACCTTCAACAGAAGATGTTAAAGATCCTAATAAAAACGACGATGGACAAACAACGCCTATGTCTAATAAAAATGGCCATTCTATCACGAGGGATAGCAAAAGACTTAGACATCATTCCACTGAAAGTAACGCTTCTCCACAAATAGATCTAGAAGTTTCTTCGCTTAAAAATGTCGATCCAAATACATCTAAAGCGAATGATGCAACACAAGAAACTGAACCGAAAGCTATTTTCAATGATATCGGTTATATAACAGATAGAAAGTCAAGTTTTAAATTGCATAGAAATTCAGAAGCCAGCTATGATGAAACTAAAGACGCTTCGCAAAATACTGATATCGATGTAGAAGTTAAAGCTGAAAGATGCAAGAGAAGAATTCATTATGAGAACGACATTGGTTTTGAACCTTATCGTGATAGTATTAAGGTTGATATTGAAAATGTTAATAAAACGGTGAACGATAGATCAGATGGAATTAATGCAAGGAATGATGCCAGACGTTCGTCTTTACTTAATATAAGTAAACCGAGAAAAATTGATAAAATGAGTATGTTTGTAGCACGTGATGATGATTCAGGTAATTTAATTCAAATTTCGTTTCCAGTAAAAAGTGAATCTTATATTTTAAGTATTTGGCCCAGCATTACATATTGTTACTTGTTTGTGAGTAGTTTTTGTTTTAATCAGAGAAAAATCATCATGCCGTAATACAGTTTTTATATCCTAATCCCATCGAAAATATTATTTTATTTTTAACTTTTTGTCACTAAGTAAGCAATGAAATTCCAGCCATAATAGATCCAAGAACGTATTCAGTGGGAGCGCAGACGCCGCCCGCGGCCGCGAGCAGCCCGCGCGCGCGCAGCTCGCGAGACACGGACGGGGAAATATCCTCACTGTCCGATTTGCCCAACGAGAGTGACGGTAGATCTTTAGATGTATTTAGAGCTTAAATATTCTTTAGAGCTTAAATTAAGAAATACAAAAAAACAACTAAAAATATTTTATTGTTTTTTTTTTTTTAATAAAAAGTAATAAAAATTTAATTACATATATTTATTTTATTAATTCAATTCATTTTATAATCAGTGGTGGAAACTTTGTTGGCATATGTATATATATTTTTTTAATATCATGACGGTTGGCAAACAAGAATACGGTCCGACTGATGGTAAGCAGTCACTGCAACCTACGTCCGCGCGTGATACTTGATGTATCACAAGCACGTTGCCAACATGCGAAACAGGAGAGAAGGGATGAGAAGGGAAAAAGGAAGGGAACAGGGGGGGTGGGAGATTGGGCCTTCGCTCACACTTATCGTAAGAAACGCAACAGTACCTACTGATACTGATACACCGATTTTCCGTGACAGCGTAGTATTTTCCCGGTCGAGCCGGCCTTTTTCTGAGAAAAGCATTGCTCTACTACCGTTAAAAATGTATGTACTATGTTGTTTCATATATGCTGTAGAATAAGTGCCTGTTTTGCAAGGCCATACATTATCTACAGAACCAAGACAATTCCGTCGCCTATATTACGATTAAATCGTTTTGACTTTTCAAAGATAATAAGTGAATAGTGTGACGCAGAGAAGCGTGGGGCGGAGGAGCTGTCTCCGGGGGAGGAGCGCAGCGACGACACGCAGAGCGGGGACTGCGCGCTCAGCGACGGCGAGCTGCCGCGCGCCGCCGGTAGGTGGCGCCTCTACCTGCAACCTCTCACCTAAAAATTCTTGTCTTTCTATCTGTAGCGCAAAATGTTATATATATCTTATATCCTGTTTGACCTTCACCACCTCTGGCTATTATTGCACAAAGATATCGATTCAAAAGTATAGTATTTTTTTATTATAAATAAATATATATATATCGTACTGTTACCTACTTATAACGTCTGCCTTACGGAAATATCCGACTAGCTAAAATTTTCATAGAAGTGTGTAATAAAAAATATATGAATGAAATATTACACATTATTTCACTACACATGCATATATTTTCAAGAAAATTTCGAATATTTTTGTTAATATAGCCAAAATAAAGAAATGAATCTAAGAACGAGCCTTGTGGAACACCTATTTGTATTATGGAATCAAAAGATTACTACTACATTTAATGAAGCCTTTGAACATTGCTATTCAAATTTAGTTTTAACTGATCTAAAAATGTTGCAAACAACACCAAAATCGCTCAGTTTTTTTGATAAATGTTTCTTGTTCGACACCATCGAATGCCGTAGAAAGATCCCCACAAAATGGATTTTTCCTAGCATCGTCAATGAAGAATCATAGCGTACACCTAGAGTCGCGAAGTCTCTTTCATTACATGATATTTATAGTTAAGGCAAAAATGGTGTATCTATAATCTTAGTGTTATTATAATTTAATTTATAATTAAAGATGTGATAGCTTTTAAAGCTCACAATGTTTTTACTGTTGTTTAGTGTCTGGAAAATAAATTTTGATAACATAATTTATTATTATTTTTATAAAGAATTGCCCCTCCAAATAAGCTCGAAGCTAGCGTTACGAGTAAGTACGACAATAGCCCAAGGGGGTCAGGACCGAAACCGCGACTCTGGCGTTACCGGAGCGGTGTCGGTCTTTCTACCGTTGAGCTAATGAGGCCTCAAAAGTTGTTTATTAAGTTGTATATTTTTAAGTATTTTTATATAATTGACAAACGTTACATTAAACAATTGATTCGAAAATTGAAAAAATAATATACAATGATGTATATATTCCATTTTGGTTTCAGTTCGAAGACTGTCATATGGCGAAGATATAATAAAGAGTAAGAAGCCAATATATAGGTGAGTTTAATTAAATAATAATAATAAAACTTTGCTTTTGTAACTCGTGTAATAATGTCAGTAGTATCTTACTGTTTGAGGTTTTACTTCTTTGAAGCTAAAGTTCATCAAAACTGAAATGTATAAAAAGAGCTAGTGAAATTACTGGGCAAAGGAGATTTAAGCTGCAAGCGCTAATAGGCTACGGCAACCACTTACCATCAGGTGTTTGTATGCCAACCACTTACCGTATGCTTGTTTGCCAACTGGTCGGCTCGACGGACGAAGTAGGTACTATAAATAATATCGACGAGTACATTTTGTTAATGTGGAAGGCTACATAATATAATAAGTCTATGTTCGTATTATTAATAATAATAATAATAATCGTTTATTTTAATCATTAGGATCATAATAGGATAAATATTACAAAAATTAATTAATATTATTAAATTAAATTATTAAATTAAACGCTACACACTCAACGGCCCCCATTTATATATGATTTACTTATATACTTAATATACTTTAGATTTAAATATGATAATAAAATAGAAATAATGTACATAATATACTTATAATTAGTTTATGGTAGTCAGTAAATGAACTGTACTGCAATGGTACAAGTATAGGTTCGACTAACCTATATGAAAAAATATTGAGAATTTTGTTGGAGCTTACAATATTTATTTTACAATATTCTATTTCCAGTCGCGAATCAGCCGCGAAGTTGGAGGATGCCCTCCGCACTATCGGCGAGGAGCTCTCCCGCTGCAGACTGCTGCTGCAAGGAGGCGCTGAGGTCACATTCCCCATATCTTCTAGCGTAGATTCATACCCTTATAACTATACATTACCCTTGATCTAGATATGTAGTAGGAGTACAACTTGAAGACGCAGATTTAGTATAGGCTACATACAAAAAACGGTCCGACCAAGTGTGCCTGAAGTTTGCGCTATGCACAAACTTGACGCGCTACTACTTTCATATTCATTTTTTTAAAAATGTCGATACAACTGAAGCTTAGTGATTGTAGTGATTCTATTTACATTGAGCACATCACTAAATAACTGGGGTGACGTCATCGTAAGTATAAAAGATTCACATTATCTAAAAAACATGCGGTATGTAGCCTATTGTAAATCTGTGATTAGAAGTTAATTGTAAATAGATTTCATTAACTTGTAGTACAGCATTTTGTTCTATTTTATTATTATCTGCCTGCTATGTCGTTTACGTGGGTTTTAGAATAGAGTTCAGAGAGTATTAAACATTTAGATGTATCGATTCTTCTAATCGAATCTAATTGACTTTAATCGACACTATGAATTCGATCGACAAATTCTTGATTCATCCAATTTATACATACAACAATAGTTGTTTTACAAATCATGCTTCTTCCAATCATTCCAATAGTTGATCGCGTCTAGTGTAATTACAATTAAATAAATAAATAAATAAACGCTACACACTCAACGGCCCCCATTAGGATAATTATATCCTGTGTCGGGGTCCGGAAACATTCACAATGACAAGGACAAACACAACCAGACCGGAAAATATGCCTGTACGATTAATACAAACATCTGCTCCGAGCGGGAATCGAACCCGCAACCGTCGAGGCTTAAGGCAGACTCGCTACCCACAACGCCACAACGGTGTCAACTAAACTATTTTTCTTTAAACCTAGAAACAAATAAGTTATAATGTCAATTATTTTGCTAATATAATCTGAAAAACTTCCGTAAAAATTAAGTTATTAACACTAATATTTGTAATGTGTTTTGGTACTTCAAGTGGTGCTATTTGTACTTGCTTTTAAATTTTGTAAAACAAAATACAGAATATTATCCCGGTTTCTCGGACGCTAATCCACTTCTTGTCAAATTAACGTACCAAATACAGAACGCTTATTGGTTGCCTGTTGATCATGTTAAGTTCACATGAATTGGATCTACGTACCAGAAACCGGGTGATTGTATTTTATAAATGATTACGTGTGTAAGACATACGTTTTAATCCCTTTTTCCCCATCCAACTCGTATACGAAGAAAAAAATCTGTAGATTCTGCTACAACTAAAAATATTTTTTTTAAAGTTTAAAATCGTGACTTCATTTCCAATAAAAATAATCTCTTTTAGATCTTGACATTTCATCTCTAGAATCATCTTTTATCTATGTAAATATTTTTATAACGTTAAATTAAGATAATTGACTCATGATCTTTCATTTCATTATACAAAAATGTGTTATTTATTTATAATGTAATATATTTTTAGTATTAGATCGGTAAATGTATTACAAGATGAATTTAGTTGTATTTTCTATATGACTTGCTTTATTGGTATTAACATATGTATGTACTCGTACAAAGGTTCCTAAATAATTTACCTGTACTGTAGTAAATTCAGCTGCATTCTGTTAAAATAAATATTATTTTCATTTTATTTTAGTTTTATTTACTAGCATATAATGTTTCAGTTGTAACATGATTTTAAGTGTCATCATAAAGTAAGCAGTCACCGCAAAATACGAACGCCCGCGATACTTGAAGTATCACAGGCGCGTTGCCATCACAAGGGATTTTTTTATGTTAGAAGTTGGCAAACAAGCATACGGCCCACCTGATGGTAAGTGGCTGCCGCAGCCTATGAGCGCTTGCAGCACCATTAGTAGGTGCCACTCGCGCGTTGCCAACGAGAGATATTAGTTCTTAAATCTCGTTCGCCCAGTAATTTCACTAGCGTACAATGCCCTTCAAACCGGAACACAGTAGTGCCTAAACACTACTATTTGGCGGCAGAATATTGGACACTGCGGTGGTACCTACCTAGCCGGCCTCTTGCAACAAAGACCTACCACCAGTGTGACTGATTGCACTGGTGGAATAATCTCTGTTGTGACAGAGGTTATCCCAACAGATATGGATGGGATGAGAAGGGAACAGAGAGGGTGTGAGATTGGCACTCCAGTGGTCTCACTTATCGCACGAAACGGCAATTTTCTCAGAGACGGGTGCATTTATGGGAGGAGCATGGTTCTACTTCTACTATATATATATTAATTTTATTTTTCTTCCAATACCTACCTCCTAATGGTTGTAAACTTATGTATTAACCATATAATACCATAAAGATTAGACATTAGTGCCAAAATTGAGCAACTGTCAATTTTGGGTAAGTATAGCAGACGTTGGGAAAAAATAAGAAACGATGATTAGGTGATTAATTGTGCTGCAAGCTTGTGACTAACTTCGTTTCTTTGCGTTGATGTTAATGACATTTCGTCTGTATGGTAGGATCTGTCTATAGTATATAGCAAGACTATGCTTATTCGACGATTTTCCAAAACAGAGGTTGGCATACAAGGACGTGTCGTCTATGACGGAAGGGGATCCTCTCTTCCTCCGGCGAGCGCCCGCGCAGTCGCAGATAGCGGGCTCGTACAGCCCCAAGTGCATATTCACGTTACATATTGGCACTTTGGTACTATCTGATCAGGTATGTATACAGTATTTGCAGGTTCGTACTTTTTTTCTAAGGAACTAAAGCCAACTTATCACTATATGTATCAGAAATTATAAGGATCTTACAGACTTCTTTTGACCTTAATTTTTGGAATGAAGTTCCATATTTGTGTGTTCCATATTGTTGTGTTGGTTTTGTGAGTTGGCAAAAAAGCGTTACCACGTTTAGTTTTCTTTGGGTGGGGTGGTAAGGATTATAGTAGTATAGTAAAGGGCAAATCTTTTAAATTTAGACATGCCGATGGGAGGATTTTGGTCGGGGTGGGATGCTTTCACCGGAAAACTGCGTGTTCACCGATTTTTGTACTTTGTCTATCTTGCCCTTTCAACGAGAAAACCGTCTAACATGTTTTGACTGCTAACGAGGTAGAAAAAAATATAATGGAAAACCAATTGCTCTGGGTAACGCTAATGTAAAGGTGACATTCTAATGAAGGCTTTGAATTGGTTACGCGAAAAAATTGTCACTCTGATTTGATATCCTTAAACTCTCGTGTCTGTGCCCTTGGTGCCGCCGGCAATGCTCGGTTATACCAATGATCCCTTGCCGTGCCGTGGCGCCAATGGGCACAGGCCATCCTTTCTTTCTTCTTCTTCTTCCTAGCATTATTCTTGGTATTTACCCAGGTTCTTCTTATACGCTTATCCTGATTAGACGGGCTACTAGTTTTCACACACAGTTATTGCCATCTGACCTTCGCAACCCAAAGGGTGCACCAGTAACTCTTAGGTACGAGTGAATTACTTATCTCCGAGCTCCATGCGAGAATGGAACCCTTGACCGTCGAGCCTCAATGGCTGCCTACCAGCATGCCACAAGTCTTCTTTAGTCTCATACATCTCTTGTGATGGCAGGCGATGATCGCTTCCCGCGGGAAGACCCTGGCCTTGTCGTGGCAGTTCTACGACCACGCGTCCACAATGACCCGCCTGCCCGTCAGTCGTGTCATCGACTTCGACGTGTCCACAGAGTACGACGTGCTACTCACGGATCACTTCTTGAATTATATGAAGAATGTATGTTGCTTTTAACGGTTTTATGATGGTTTATATTTTCGACTTATTTCTATGTATCGACAAAGCTTTCATCTGCATTATCTTCAAAACGAAATGTTATTAGCAATGGCGTAGCTTGACCTAGAGGGGGCCCTGTATCAAAATTTTTGGGGGTCTACCGAAGCCATCACGAGAAAACAATAAAAAAAAATTACTAAAGAAAAAAAATAATAAAATGTATTAATTGTATAATGAGTATAAGTTAATAGTGAATCTGTCTGGTCTCGCACGGTTGTAAAGTGCAGTTATGGATGCTTAGCGTGCGGCCAGACTGAGTGAGATTGTGAATAGCATTTTTCGATTTTTGCTTACACGGATTCTGGGCCCCTGTAGTAGGGGAGGGGGCGTATCTTCGATACGGCTGATACGTGAGAAACTACCCTCCTGGTCAGTAAGTGTTTGTTATAACGTAAATAAAGAAAATAGTGAATGAAAAAATATTCACCGGCGTCGGGATGTGACGTCGGATAACCTCTGTCACAGCAGAGATTATTCCACCAGTGCAATCAGTCACACTGGTGGTAGGTCTTTTGTTGCATGAGGTCAGCTAGGTAGGTACCACCGCAGTGTCCAATATTCTGCCGCCAAATAGTAGTGCTTAGGCACTACTGTGTTCCGGTTTGAAGGGCACTGTACGCTAGTGAAATTACTGGGCGAACGAGATTTAAGAACTAATATCTCGAGGTTGGCAACGCGCGAGTGGCACCTACTAATGGTGTTGCAAGCGCTCATAGGCTGCGGCAGCCACTTACCATCAGGTGGGCCGTATGCTTGTTTGCCAACTTCTAACATAAAAAAAAAAAAATAGTGAAAAAGTCATAAAAGGATTGCGTAGCGTTGTTAGATAATTTAGTGTGTTTGTAGTTTTTACCGTGTAAATCTGAAAGCTTGTATGGATATTTGTTACTCAGTCCCGGAAAAACGGCTGAATAGATTTGGATGAAAGTTGGCACAGATATAGATTTGTTACTTTTTATCAGAGATAAATATTCAATTCCTTCGGACTTCGTGATGTTATTATTATCAAAAAACATGTTACAGGACGTATTTAATTGAAATTCGGTATACATTTGTCTGATGGAACATTATTAGCTGGCTAGTAAAAAATATTTTAATAAATAAATTGAAAATCAGGCAATCAGGCAGGTTTGATGTTTTATTATAGCACAACTTGACGGAATTTAAAACAGTTACAGAATTGTGTGCAAAGGTCTCTAATTTAAATAAACCAAACGGCTTATCGATCTGAATATTTCAATGCGATCAATAAGATTTACAAACAAGTATTCGACATACTTTTTAATTTTTGGCAAAGAATAATAAGACTATTTTCGGATCGAGTAATTGCATTAAAGGCGAATTAACTGTACTTACGAAAAAACTTCCAATCATAAAAATAAAACAATTTCGTTTTAAAGGGGACAATCCTCTTTCAATTATGTTTTTCAAAGTTCTGTGGCCGTTTAAAACTGTTGACAATTATCTGAGGTTTAAGGAGATTATGAGAACAATTCTTGTGGGCATATTTTTAATATGTAAGCAGACCTCAAGATTTCGGTTCCATTTTGTGAATTTATTAAATTAATTTCTAATTTATTTATTAAATAGTTTCTCAGTAAACTTTAATATTTGTATTGTGTTGTTTAAACTGTTTATTTTTGTAGTGTGTGTGTACATTGTTGTATTAGTATGCCGCAAAGACGTATGTCATAAACACATTCTTAAAACGGTTACTTATTATTATTAGTAATGATTATATATAGACAAATGATAATCGACTTCAAACGCTAGCGGCATAGCACTTATTCTTTAATAAATTCCTCTCCATCTGCCAAAACTTTATCGTAATATTAGCCTATCCAATAATAATGAATAGGTAATGCAGTTTTAAAATTGAAGAAAATGTCGCGAACCATAAACACAGCTTTTTTTTGGCGTCGTTAAATCATAAATAACTATCTAATTATCATCTAAGATTATAGGAAGTTTTATATATATTATTTTTAGGAAGAGATGCCAATAAATATCTGCGAATTGGACAAGCCGGATACAGCTTTCGCGACGTGCGCTTTGCCCTTACGAGACGCGGTCATACACGCGGACAGACGCGTGGATATGTCCTTGGCTTTGGTGAATACTGTTTATATATAGATTATTGCACATTTCTCATTATTTGTAACATTTTCCATAGTTTTCTACGGAACCGATTTTGTTAGGTTGATTTTTTTCAAAAACACCACTTGACCCCTAATTTTCCAATCCTTGATTAATCCAAGCTTCGGATCTACGTTTTTTTTTGACTGGAGAAAGAACTAAAGAACTTCATAATGGCTCCCTCTCTGTCTAGCGTTTGAGATAAATGATTTAAAAAATCCCACAAATATATATAATGGGTGCCTTTTGAATTCGACAATTGAGACAATTGACATAGATATTTAATCTATGTCTATTGTCTCAATTGCTCAATATCTAATCTTGCTACAGCTTTACGCGTCGTCTTTCGTCTTAGCGAAAGAATCCGTTACTTTATTGAAATCCGCCCGGATCAAATATCGCTTTGCCAAGGATCCGAGCCTGCAACCTTTTAATGGCACGGCTTAATATTGCATCATACTAAATCGTCTACTCATCCTATTGTTGGGTGTTTTGTGATAATGATCGAAATTGAAAAAAGTTACTACATTCTTTATAACATCGGATTGTTAATAATGTTCATAAATAAAGATTTGAGTGCTCCCAGGTGGGAACAGAAGCAGCACAAAGCACTCAGTCTCCAGGTTTGGAGTTAGAGGAGGCTGGAGTGCTGGACCTCTGGTGTGCTCTCAAAGTGGCCATACCGGTGAGTGACAGTATAGACCTATTTTACATATGGTTTTTCTCACACATGGAAAGATCTTGTGGCGAAAGACAAAACATGAATGTAGAAGCATAACCATGATAAAAACGAAGGATTTCAAACTCACTATAGAAAAATATATATTTCTTTAGTTTGTGGAAAAACTGCTGGATGACTGAGTCCTACAGTTTTAAGTTTAAAATTAATTAAAAATATTGACAATCATACGTAATCGTGAAACATCTGTTTAGCCAAGAAAGCTCGTAGAAAACATCTTTATAGACAACGTATTCATAGAAAGAAAGATGTCCGAGTAACATACATATTATGTATTACCAATACAAGTAAAAACTTTGTAAGTTATTCTTCCATGTCTAATAATTACAAGTACTTTTTTTCTTATAGTAATAAATATTTTTCGTCTCGTGCGATCTAAAAACATAATAGGAATGATGAATCAATTGGACTTTTCTGTTTCCCCAAAGTTTGTTACTTGTTGGTTACTAAAGTAAAAAGTATGAACTGACTAAGACTAACTTGTATGTGAAAATATTTCTTCTTAAAAATGTATCAGTGCAACTATGGGTACAGCAGACATTATTACTAGACCAAATACTAGACACGGCACCGTATAAAGGACAGACTCTTACACAACTTCCTGCTAATAAGATCAAGTTGGACAGTGCCCCATACAAAGTACAGATTCTTACATAACTCCCTGACGATAAGGTCAATTTAAATAATGCCCCGTCAACAGCACAGACTCGCGCACAACTCCCTGACGATAAGATGAAGATAATGCCCCGTACACTGACGAATCAACTTCTAGATGCTCAACGAAAGCTTTTCACCCAGTGATGGTGTTACGGCCACTAATGAAAAATCAGGAAGACTAATTAATATTAAATTCTTTCGCCAGCCGCCTTTATTCAAGAATACCCATGCGTCACCAACAATGATGGATCAGATTATAAGCGATGAAATATCAGCGGACTATCGCTTCCCACACGATATCCCTCGTCAAAGTAGTTTTTCATTGGTAAGTGTTTTATTTGTTTATACTTTTAATAGCTTTTACTATTGTCTTCGACTCTTTTTCCGCATTAAGTATACAAATATAATGAGCTATTTAAGATATCGCAGCAGTCCTATGTCACAGCAAGTTAAAGAGTTCGACGCTAATATTAGCTTATATTTCTTTATGCTACAAATGTGGCAAACAACTTATAGTGGTATTGATAGAAAGTATTTACAGTAGCCTATTTTCTCAATTATACCATAACTTTGATTGCATCTTGCTAAAATTGAAGGTAAAAGAGAGGACAGTGAAGAAAATTAAGAGGAACAATAGAGGAATAACTATTGCAGGCAGGTAGATATTCTATGAAGGGGTAATCTGTATAGTCCTAGAAAGAGTAATGAAATGGTTATAGAAATATCACGTGATATTGCAAATTTTGTAGCCCATAAAAGAAATACAAGCAATATAAAGGAGGTAGCTGGTGGCTCAGAAGAATTAATCGTCCTAAACGCAGTCATAACATTAGAAATCGTAAATTCAATACGATCTCAGACAAAATGCCCATAAAACTATATTGTTATGATGTCTATGAGTGTAGTGCAGTGATCTAGTTTGAGTTGAAAAGAGAAACACTATTGTGAAACAAATCAAATAATTTCAGAAAAAAACCGACTCTACCAATATCTACGATACAATGAAGACTAAGAGCTGGTTACGTAGAAACAGTAAGTATTCAGCAGAGCAGCATTGTTGGCTGAACTATTTTAAAAAACAGTAACGGACAAATAATCGTATTTTCTAGAAGTCGTTATTTTTTAAACCACCCAATGTGACAATATTTTAGGTTCCCAAAAGCTAGAAAACGACCGCAAGAAATCAGTGACAATTGCACCAAAGGATTCGTTAGAGAAAATTAAAAAGGTAAGTAAGATAGTGCTCCTCCTACCTATTAGGAACTTTTTATAATTTCGCCTATTTTTTTAAATTGTAAAGTTACCCAAATGCTACCCAAAGTTTGGATCTAGTTTTTACTCTCTTAGGATTGCTCAACGCGGACCACACAAAGGCATTTTTTCCAGAATTCATATTGCAATAATTTTCAAAATGATCTTCAAATTGTCAGCGTAAGTATCAATCGGATGAAACGCCGCAGCGCGTGGACATCACGGTTCAGTGGCTGTCGCTGGACGAGTGCGAGGCGCGACGAGACCCACGCGTGGACCGCCTCTACATCGCCTACAGCTTCCTGGGCCGCGGTGGAGCCGAGCTCGAGACGCCCACCAGCCTGCCCAAGCCCACAAACTCGCAGGACAAGTGCCACTTCGGATTCAAGAAGGGTGAGATGCATCTTATACACTAATTGGGGCTATTAGTTAATTTAATATGGTATAATAGGACTTCGCTCTGTTTTCGATTTAGGAGAGCCATGTTCCTCCCAGCACAAATTGGCTGGCTCGATGGGAAGTACTACCTTCTCACAGAAAATCGGCCTATATTAACAATTGCATTTTATGCGAAGAATGACAGCGCTGGAGGCCCAATCACCCCTTTGTTCCGTACCTTTTTTTGTTTTTCTTTCTCATACCTTTCCTCCTGATCTTCGGGTTCGTAACATGCCTGTGATATTTTAAGTATCGCGCGTGTTCATAGGTTGCGGTGACAGCTTACCATCAGGCGGACTGTATGCTTGTTTGCCAACCGCCATGAAATTAAAAAAAAAACGATCGCCAGCCTAATTGTCCACTTGTAAGGTTGTGCTCTCACACAGAAATATATCGATTTGAAGCAGCAGTAATGGTATGTCACGTTCAGTAAGGTAAAATACCCTGTCCCTTGCATTATTTCATCCTCTCCACTCCTTTTGATGGTAATCTACGGTGATGAATCGGTTTGCTAGTGTACATTTACTATTATAGAAACTAATTTCCAAGATGGCGAATGATCCGCAAGGGTTATTATCCAAAAACATGGATTAAGTCACCAAATCCCACTTGATATCCAAAAAAATGCGTTCTCTGACAAATGCAACCCCCAAGTGTAACGTTTCAAAGGACTATTATGTGTTTTGCGTGTATTGCTTATTATTATTGATTCATTTTTCTTTCCAGTGTTCAACATAAACGAGTGCGACTTACCGCTCCTGTGTCACCTGGCGCGCTGCAGAGAGCCGCCCTCTGGACCGCCGGACCCCAAGTCTTGCATCACATTCTCCGTTATCAGCGAGCCGGCTGAGGATCCGTTGGGCATAGAAACTTGTGAGGATATTGGGTAAGTGCTGCCCTATTTTTTATATCTTGATTCTTGTAATTTTCAATTGATTCCATTATTTGACGGTCTTGCCAATGTCAATGGTAACGAACTTGCTCTGAGCGTCACAACTCAGTGGTTTCGCGCTCGACATTCGCTCGAGGCAGATCTTTCTGTCGCAGTTGATCATACTGGCATGTATTCTGATCTGTACTTGTCATTATGTGTATTTCCGGATACAGCATATTGCTATTTTTTCGTTTCATGACAGTTTCGTTTCAAACAAGCATACGTCCCGCATAATGGTAAGCAGTCAACGCAACCTATGAACGCAACCTATCACATATGCGTTAAATATTTAAATAAACCCAAGGAAGAGGAGACAAATGATTGGAAGGGAAAAAAAGAAGGGAACAGGAGGGAGTGGAACATTGGGGCTTTGGCGCTCTGACTCATTGCACGAAACGCAATAGTATCTACTTATACAGTTACTTTACACCGATTTCTTGTGAGAGGGTAGTATTTCCCCGGCCGAGCCGGCCCATTCGTGTTGCGTGGGGCATGGCTCTGCCACTTACTACACTTACTGCAATACAAACTTTATTGGGCTATATATTTGAATGAACCTTGGTTCCGTGGCGATCAGATTCGCGTATCTGTATCTGGGTGATGTGGTGGCGGCGAGTGGCGGCGCGCCGCAGCACACGGCGGAGCTGCGCGTGCGCGGCGCGGGCCGCTGGCCAGCCACCGGCGCGCTCTCAGTGCGCCTCTCCGGCCTCGACGTGCTGCGCCGCTGCACCGCCCTCCCGGTGACGTGCACTACACTACACTACGCTACGGCATAAACTCAAAACTCAAACTCAAACTCAAAATATTCTTTATTCAAATAGGCTTTTAAGCGCTTTTGAATCGTCAAATATACAGTCTGTTATGTCCGCCTAAGTGAAGCTACCGTCGATTCGGAAGGTAGATTCTGCAGAGAAGAAACGGCAAGAAACTCTACAGTTACTCTTTTCAAAAATAATCACATTACATTTGTCAAATGTACAATTAAGATATATATCCAGCATGAAACTCAACGTATATTAATTCCATGCCACATTATCTGCAATATATTCATTAACGGAATAATAAGCTTTATTTAGTAAACACCGCTTGATATAAGATTTAAATTTCATAAGTGGTAGATTCAAAATTGTCTGCGGAATTTTATTATAGAAGAGAACACCTTGCCCCAAAAAGGACATACTCACTTTGTGAAGCCGAAAACTTGGTGTAACAAGTTTATCTTTTCTTCTTGTATTAAAGCAGTGTCTGTCACTGTTTGTGTCAAACAAATCAACATTTTTATGAATATAAAGGATATTGCTAAGGATATACTGCGAAGCAAACGTCAGTATGCCTGCCTTAGTAAACACATCCCGAAGAGAGTCTCTAGCTTGCAAATTATAAATCGCCCGAACAGCTCTTTTTTTGAAGAATAAATACAGTCTCAATGTCTGTAGCATTACCCCAAAGTAATAGGCCATAAGACATAATACTGTGAAAATAACTGAAGTAAACTAATCGAGCAGCATCGATATCACTTAATTGTTTAACTTTCCTAACCGCGTAAGCAGCAGAGCTGAGTCTTCCTTCAAGGGATGTTAAATGAGAGTTCCACTGAAGTTTTGAATCCAGTGTTATTCCTAAAAATACTGTATTATCAATTATATCAAGATTTGTATTATTCATACTTAAAATAAAATCTTGTTTCTTAACATTTGGCATTGAAAATTCTACACATTTTGTCTTCGCCGCATTCAAAACTAGGTTATTTACAGTAAACCATTGTTGTACAAGGGATAAAGAATTGTTTACATCGTCATAATTATGCTTATTCCTGTCAACCTTAAATATTAGGAAAGTATCATCAGCAAACAATACGATATCACATATACTGTTTACATAGAAAGGCAAATCATTAATGTAAATCAAAAATAGAAAAGGGCCTAGAATTGAACCTTGTGGAACCCATTTTTAGTACAGATCCAGAAGACTTTATTCCATTAATTGATACCTGTTGTAATCTATTAGATAAGTATGAGGCAATGATTTTAAGAGCTTTATCAGTGACACCGTAATGGTTCAATTTATTTAAAAGCGTCTCGTGTACAACACAGTCAAAAGCCTTAGACAAGTCACAAAACACACCAATCGCATTCTGTGACTTCTCCCAAGCGTCATAGACATGTTTTATGAGCGTCACTCCAGCATCCAATGTAGAGCGTCCCTTTCTAAAGCCATATTGTTGGTTGTGAAAAAGGCTATTTAAATTGAAATGAGATAGAAGTTGGTTAAGTAAAATTTTTTCAAATATTTTACTTAATGACGAAGATATGGAAATTGGCCTATAGTTACCGGGATTAGTTTTATCGCCATTTTTATAAAGTGGTAAGATTTTACTGCATTTCATAAGGTCAGGAAAACAGCCTGCATCTATACATTTATTAAATATAAAAGCTAAATATGGAGCAATGCTGTATATTATATTGTTTATTAAGTGAACTGAGATACCCCAAAGGTCATGAGTTTTTTTAATATTTAATGTTTTAAATGTTTTAATAATATCTATTGCATTAATACGTTCAAAGGAAAATTTTGCATGGCATTCAGAGACATTATTTTGTAATATTTTCAAGGCCTCAGGAGGAGTTGATCTTAAATTACAAGTTATCTGTGATGGTATTTTGGAAAAAAATAATTCAAATTCATTTGCTATTTCTAGTTCCGTATTCACAATAGCGTTATTTATATTTAATTCAATTGTCTCTTTTGTTTTGTTCTTCCTCATACACCATTGATAATGTCCCATGTTGCCTTAACCTTATTTTCTGACTTCATGATCTTATATTTAATAAATTTGGATTTAGCACAGACACACACTGCCTTAAAAACCCTTGAATATTTCTTAACATATTCCAAAAAACTTGAGCTCTGATTCCATTGCCTCATACTATATAATTCATATAATCTATTTCTGCTTTATATATACCATCCGTTGCCCAATCAGAAAATTTTATTTTTATGCTACATACTACACTACACTAGGCGAGCACAATACTACTACTACACTACACGTCTCTAATCAACTAATATTTTGCATATATTTTGTGTAGAAAATATATATATGTTAGGTTTTAACAATAAAGCATTTTGTACAGTGTTTACTGTTTAATCTACAGACGTCTGCTTTCATTATAATTTAAAAATATTATTTTATCAAGATTTACATAAATCTACATCATATGCGTGTTACTTTAAACAAAACAACTAAAGAAAAGAAGAGACGGCACAGTGTTAGTAAGATTTACGTACTGGGGGTTCCGCATTACAACAAATCTTGTTTGATTTTACTAATGCAAATAAAAGGTACTAATTTTGGGCAAAATTTTAAGTGCATATTTATTACGTTTCTAAGATACAATTTTCTAGCATAATATACATAAGACCTAGGCTTAATACTGAGGCACTGTTGCTTGGGTACGGAACCCTAATAACGCTACGCATCTCGTAGAGATCAGTCACTCGAGTCAGTCATAGTGCTGTGACGGCGTGCGGCGGACGCGCTCGCGAACGATCCTACCGACGACTCGGAACCGTGCCGTAATACGCCACAACACGACCCCCATACTCACGTCCCCGACCCCAAAACACCCCAGCCAACCCCAACACGTGATCAACGCACACGCACCGCGAGTGTTAAACGTGGCGAGAAAACTAAATAGTTAAAAATCTCAATAAAACGATAAGATAATTGTTAAATAAAACTTAAACAATAAAAAGTTAATCAACTAAATATAATATTAAGATGAAGTGAATTAAAAATTATTACTTAGCTATGATTTAACGTAAAAGTAAGTTTTGACAATCTTAAAAGTGATGAGTTTCAAAGTTAGTGTTTATGCAAAAATAAATAAAAAAGCAATTGGTTATTAACTAGATTTTAAAGTTAAATAATAAAACTGAGTTCATTAAAAAAATAATTATTAATCATAAAGGTATCATTTGAATCAATCAAATAATAAGATCAAATAAAAAGATAAGAGCGTTTGTTTGTTTACAAAAACATTAGATAAAAATTACTCAAAATTAATAAAGAAATTTAACAATGTTACGATCAATCGAAATCAAAATGATTTTGACATTGCAGGTATGACATCTAAATGTAAAAAAGCGTCACGATAACCAAAAACAATTTTGTTATTTTTTTATTGTCAAAAACTATAAAAATTCCGATCTTAGCTAAGATTAATCGGTCAATCAATCTGCCTGCATCGGCGCTAGGCGTCCTTGCCCCAGTGACGTGCCAAAGACGCGGACGCATTTAGCCCGTTCTATCCGCTCTGAAATTCACAAACTTTCATCGCGATCCGATCAATCAATTAACGACCTTATTAACATATAATTAAGGTATATAAACAGCGCATCGATAAAATTTCGTTATTGATCCCTTGAAACTTTCGTTGGTTGTCTTCAAACGATTTTGAACCTTATTTTCGTATTGATAACGTCTGTACGGCTGGTATTTATTTGAAAGTATCTTCGCCCTCGTGCACTGACATTTTGATACGGAAAAAATATTTCGTTAAGCTATTTTTGTTTCAATTACGATCGTTACAGTTAACGATTGATCGATTCGGGTTCTTGATCGATTCTTGTTGATGAACAAATAGAAATTGAATTTCTTTCCACTCTTGTGTAGTCGTCCAGTCCTACTGTAATAATTATAATAAATGTAGAACAGTGGATGTTTGCATGTCTGAAAGAATTTGTATGAAATTTGGCCAAAGTGTAGATTGTTACCTTGATATAGGATACTTTTTATCCCAAAAAAATTTTAGGTATCCGTAGGATTATCAAAAACCTACTGCAAGACGGTTATACCTATGCACTGACACCGTCGTGGCGTTGTGGGTAGCGAGTCTGCCTTAAGCCTCGACGGTTGCGGGTTCGATTCCCGCTCGGAGCAGATGTTTGTATTAATCGTACAGGCATGTTTTCCGGTCTGGTTGTGTTTGTCCTTGTCATTGTGAATGTTTCCGGACCCCCGAAACAGGATATAATTATCCTAATGGGGGCCGTTGAGTGTGTAGCGTTTATTTATTTATTTATTTATTTATTATTACTGACAATTATGGCTTAACGGATTGGGATTAAATTTTAACACGCAGATAGCTTATTATCGGAATTATCACATAGGATACTTTTTATATGTTCTCCCCAAATAATGTTCGGTTCCTGTGGGACTATTTAAAAACTCGTATTCAAATGAAATTCGGTATAAATGTGTCTTTTCGAACATTATACATAATAATGAATCTTATGCATGGTTCATTTCTCTCGGGAGCCAGGAACCTGGAGGAACTATAAGGTAATCGCGGACGAAGTCGCGGGCAGATTCCAGTATTATAATATGGAAAGAAATTATGTCTTCGTATTCTGGGTGCTCTTAATTAGCTATATCTTTGCCTTATCTTAGGAGTGGATATACCTTACATTTAATTTGTAACGCCAAGGTTTGCAACGCTTGAGTGACACCTACAAATGATTGGTTTTGGGTGCGCTCATAGGCTAAGATAACCACTTGCCATTAGGTGGGTCGTATGATTACTTAAAAACATAAAAAACACCATTGAGAAAACACGTAAAAAAACCATTGAGAAACCATATCAGTGCAAAGGTAGCTTTAGTCTCTGGATGGGTAACCAAATAGTGGTATTTCGACTAAGAGTCTACGTTCTGCGGAGGGCACGTTAAAGTCCTGGCTGTTAATGTCAATTTAATATAAGTCGATACGTCAAGTCAGAGCTTCTGGACAAGTTTGACACTAAGTTAGCTAATCACTCGATAGGAACAAGAAGTTTATAACGATTTGATCAGGGATTTTAGATATAAAGAACGGTACTCTCAATCTAAGTGCTGCCATTAGGATTAGCCCACGACTTCGTCCGCGATGACGTAAAAGTTGTTTTCTGAGAAAAATGTTAAATATTTGTAGGTAAATTTTGTTTCGTAAGACAGATATATAACAAATTTCAAGTGAATTCGTACTGCAGAACGTTTTTTGATAATCTTACAGGATTCCAACATTTTCCTCGATAAAAATTATCCTCTGTTTTAATCCATACAATAAACTATCTCTGTGCTAAATTTCATCCAAATTTTTTCAGCCGTTTTTGCTCGATTGATTAATTAACATTTCATTATATTATAAACATTTCATTTATTATATTATTAGGATATTAATGTTAATAAATCCAAATTGTTTTTACGTGTGGTGTTGAAGATCGTCTGTAAACCCTGCTAGAACAAACGCTCGTAATACTCGTAATAAAGCGGTATTTGCCCACGCATCTATATTTGAATTCCATTCACTTATGAAGCTAAAATATGTTTATTGAATGTTTAAATTTTCTAAAATAGATCGTCTTGAAACGATTTACCATTGTCTATAGTTGTTTGTTCCCATTGTTTATCTTCGTCACAGACATTATTGGGTTGTGATTCACTCTTCTAATTTATAGTAAGCCCAGTGACATTTCCGACACTCGGCCGTCTAGCGACAGATATTCTTTCAATGATATAATCTTATTTATATGCTATGTTTGTAACAAACTAGCTATTCCCGTAATTTTGCATACAGGCAAATATAAAATTACCAAATTCCTTGCTTTAGAATTCTTTCTCTCTGTCATTTTTTTGCTTCAAAATGTAATGAGCAAGATGGTGGTTTGCACTTCTACTTTATTATTTTATATTTCTCAGCCTACCTTTTAACGGAATAGTATTTCAATTGTGTCTGGTCCACTGGTGGCTGCGCCTTTCAGTGCGCTAAAATTAGGTTGGCGTTTATATATTTTTTATTTTAGAGCAAAGTTGGTTTAAAATATTGAAAAATTGTTTTTTTTTTCGTTTTTATAGCAATATTTATCCCATTCGGTCTGTGTAGCCAACACAATTTCATATAACACGTCTAGATTTTATGAATGTTATCAAATGCACAGTGTTAATGACAGGATGTCGTATCTTAAAGTTATTCCTACGCTAATCCTGTACCAAACTGAGGCGTTGAAATTATTATATCGAAAACATTAATATGATGACAGATTCTTGGATTTAAAAAAGCGACCCACTTCCACCAACAGTGACGTAGGTAGTAAACGCAATTTGATTATCTCTGATACTTTGAAAAGTTCTCTTCCTTAAGTTTCTTTATGTAACACGGGGCCTGCGAGTAGGAGATTCACCTAAAGGTGATCACCTTCGTCCACGAATATCTGTTGGTTGTAGGGCTTAAATGTCCGCCTGGTTAGCTATCACCGTGCGTTGGTGAAACTGGAGAAGTGACTGCTTATTTTCTGTGTTTTGAGGTCAGCCAGCGTATAACCAATAGCATCCTAAAGGTCAGCAACGCCCCTGCGTGCTTTTTTTTTATTGTTATAAGTTGGCAAACAAGCATACGGCCCACCTGATGGTAAGTGGGTGCCGTACCCTATGAGCGCTTGCAGCACCATAAGTAGGTGCCACTCACGCGTTGCCAACCTCGAGATATTGGTTCTTAAATCTCGTCTGCCCAGTAATTTCACTAGCGTACAGTGACCTTCAAACCGGAACACAGTAATGCCTAAGCACTACTATTTGGCGGCAGAATATTTGTCACTGCGGTGGTACCTACCTAGCCGGCCTCTTGCAACAAAAGACCTACCACCAGTGTGACTGACTGCACTGGTGGAATAATCTCTGCTGTGACAGAGATTATCCCAACAGCAGGCGATGGGGTCGTCACATCCCGATGCCGGGAAAGCCTTGCAGATGTTCATGGGAGGCGGTAATATAGATGAGCATCTGATGTTAAGTCATATACTCGATACTCCTGCCAGATTGCCCTTCTAACATAATAAAAATATCTGCCGCACCGAGGAGATTGTAGCTGCGTTGCCGGCCTTTAAAGATAGATAATTTTTTTAATTTTTCATTTTGCATCGGTTCGGCAAAATCTCTGCCGACAGCTGGTGGCACAATGCTTTTGAACCTTTGATCATATCATAAGAAACTTGATGAAACGAAAATCGAATTATAATCGACGAAGATGGAATATCTTGTGTATTTTTTAACATTAAAAACATATATATCTTTTCACGATCACATCAATAGGGTTATAAATCTCGTCTCGAACGAGCCGTGAATGTTTTTTTTCGTATCACATTTAAGACTAAGATTTATATTTGTCGAATGCTGTTGACGATATCGGTTTATTTTCACGTAAACAGACGAATTATGATGTCATTGAACGAAATTCTTTCTACACAACCCCGGACGTCCTCTCCGCTATTGACAGATTCTTTTTAAACAAACTCTCTGAACATTCTTTCAAAACGATATAATTGTTGTGAAGGTTATTGATATTGGCTAGTTTTGCGTGTGCATGTGTGAGAGAGAGAGACGCGTAATCTTAGACGAATGGGAATTAATTCTTTTATCGGATTGCCCTATTTTTTTGGAGTGAAAAATAGAACTCCTCCAAATATGAGCTTTTTTGATGTAGGCAGGGCCGGATTATTGTTTAGGCGGTGTAGGCAACTGCCTAGTGGACCGCCATATTTTTAAATAATTTTTTGAGTGTATTAAGAATAATGTATGTAAAAAACTGTATCCTGTATTAATTTCGGGAGTTTTTCTTATTTTTAAAGACTTTAATATTCTTTAATACTTTTTCAAGTCATAAAAAGTAATCTTATTGCCCCTCCAAATAAGCTTGCGCTGGGAGTTGGTACGCCCTGTTCGGTTAGGATCAAACACGCAACTCTTTCACCTTTCTACTTTTGAGCTATTGACTTCCTCTTTATTTCTTTTTATTGTTTGATCAAGGACTCTGGGCTTAGGAACGAAATAGATCTCTTCAAAGTACAAAACCCAATCTTTCATAATTCTATTCTGTGTTTACGATTTTACAGTTAGAGCTCGCTGGTCGTGTTTTTGTAACACTATCCAAATATTATGATTATGTCGGTTAGATTACGGTTTACTGTTTTAACTTTATATATAGTTATTTGGCACCATGTTGTTGGCAATCTCTCCTATCTGCATTCCTTATTAGAATACATTATACGTTAAATAATTATTATATTATTTATTACGAAACTGCTGATTGTGTTTTAGCATTTCACTCTTCAAAAATCACGATATTTTTGATAACAAAAAATGGTGTAGAAATTTTTGTATTGTTAAAAATAACGTTGGAAAAATAAAAAAATAAAACAAAACTTTTTTTATAATTGAAGTAAACTGATAATATAAAAAAGGAAACCAAAAATTTGTGAAGTGAACATAGTTATAATGAGTGAACAGACACACAATATAGACAAGCACATACAAACACACACAATGGACACACAACACAACACGATCGACATCATGAGTAAGGAAGCGATAGGTCAGTTCTCATAAATCGTATATACAGTTAATATTAACCTTTAATTGTGTTAATTAATAAATCTAGACTTTATCTAAAATTCCGTGGGTATAAATTTTGAAATGAAGAAAACCTCGAGAAAAAACCTGTATTGGTTGTTGAATTTTTGAGATATCAAACATCCGTTGGCAAGGTTGATTATATTTCATTTTCGATTTAGTATTTTATCAAATCATTAACATAATTATTATAGTTACATAGGATTGATAGACGATTGTGGCGTCTTACAAACATCAGTTCCTGTCTGGGTGTTTGTCCTTGCGGGTCCTCCCACCTTACCTCGGAGAGCACGCTAAGCTATCGGTCCCGGTTGTTATCATAACATCTGATAATAATCGTTAACTCTTGATAGGTATATGCAATTACCTAATGAGTTACTGGGTCGCCCTTAGGGTTGCGGAGGTCAGATAGCAATAGCTCTATAAAAAACTAGTACCTAGCCTGTCAGATCCAGATAAGAGTAAAAAGCAGACCCTGAGTAAATACCGGGAATAATCTTAGGACGCAGAAGCGAGGCTACATAGCATTATTTCTCACAAAAGATCGATTAGCAATTTAATCTAGCTTGCTAAACTACAGATCGGTGGTTGCCTATCTCAGAATTTTTTCCGGCATCTTTTCTCAAGAGGTTTTTCTTTATCGCAAAATTCATGATCAATTCAAATACTTGAGACTAAATTGGTCTAAAGTATTAAAATGGATTTTTTAAAGAAATACCTTATTATTTAAATTGCGTGATAGTAATATGGAAATAATTTTAAAAATGTTAGACTTGTATACCTTTGATTAAAAGTATTTAATAAAATAATTGATTTCTGGATGGTCAGAGTTTTACGTAAATAAAAATATTTAATTTTTGCCTGTTGTTTATAATATTAATAGAAATAATATTTTCGATAAAATTTTAACATTAAACAAATTACACTGTAGTAGGTTTCAACTAAAAAAAACTCATTCCACTAAACCAAATTCAAAACGTAGATGCTCACAACACTAAAACACATTTACTCTGACATACGACAGAAATAAAAACAGTAGTTACCTTTGAAAATTAATATAATATATTTATATAATTATGACGTTGTCTAATGCTTTAGTAGATTAGATTAAAAGAACGCTTTATACAACTCACACGGAACTCTGTACACGAATCCTTTTCCCTCTCCTTTTATGTATAGGGCTATACATTAATTACGTCACAAGTAAAGAGGGGTGGTAGGGATCTACAAACATAACTTACACCTGATGTCACTGCAACCCATGAATGAAAAATGCGATACTTGACATGTTCGTTGCCCACTCATGGGATAGGACGGAAGAGATGAGAATGAAAAAAAGGGCTTTGAGATTGGGCCTTCGGCGCTGTCACTCATCACACAAAACGCAACAGTACTGTTACTTTACGCCGATTTTCTGTGAGAGGGTAACACTTCCCCGGTTGAGCCGGCTTATTTGAACAAGAGAATTATGGCTCTACTAATAATACAAAGCTGTTTTAATTTAATATTTATTAGACGTAAAATCGTAAAAACTGTGTGATGTCACTCTAAGGTGGGAGAGATAAGGACGGGGAGGGGTTAAAAATCATTAAGTTTGTGTGACGTAATTGATGGATGGCTCCTAATTCATTCTAACAATATTCCTATAAACCTCAAAGTCCCTTATATGTAATCGCGTAGTTTTGTCTTAACATCTGCCGTCAGATCTTTATAAGGCCGTTAAGTTGATTTAGTTAAGTTAATGTTAGAGTTTATTTAAAGGCTTTCAAAAATTCACAATTATCAAACTCCGCAAGGGCTGAAACTCTTTAAAAATTGTTTTTTCACAATTACTCGAAAAGCTTAAAATTTCCCGGGAGGTTTAAAGGTTAGAGGGTTCTATGTTTAAGGGATGTAAAAAAAATCTTAGGAAGTAAAATTTTTTTAATGCTTTAAGGAATTTAATCTTTAATTTTTTTATGAGAGAGGGGCAAACGGGCGGATATTAGAGATACAGATTTTTATTTTAAAAAGATAAGACAATTTAAAAATTTTAAATTGAAATTTGTATGCATTTTCTGCTAAATTTGATTCCTCGTAGAATATCCTAAATTTTAAAAAATTAAAAAATTTTGATTATAAATTATGCAGACACGAAAACTAAATATAAATTCGGAATGGAACGTCACTGTATTGTGTATTTTACTGTAGTATAAAATTAATATATATTTTTTAAATAATTATCCAATTTAACTTTTTATCACTCAATGGCCTTTTATTTATCGATCGGCAGCGTAGTGTTAACCTTTATATGTCATTTTGTTCTCGTACACATATGTTTATACCTGTATTCATGGTGCTATACAAATAGTGAATAATAGGCGTAGCCAGGGTACAAGTTGATGTTAAATTTATCAGATTTTATAAAATATTGAAGTTTAGTTGAGGGTGGTTGAAACATGGTGAAAATTTTGAGTTGAAAATATCTTAACCTTTGTGAAAGTTATAGTCAGAAAGGTTTTTTTGGTGTCTTGGTTTATGAGCATCCAAAGAGAATTGATAAATGTAAAAATGCAAACTGCTATTTATAATTTACTACCTTTTTCCCAACAACTTCATCTGTGTGGATTTAGTATTAAATATATCTATATCTATGTCTCTCAGGCGAATGTTTTTCTTAGACCTACCTACATTTTACACAAATGAACAAATTTGTTTTCACGGTACACCATTTCAAGGAAGTTTTTTTTTAAAGTATAACACAAAGGATTATGTGCTCATGTACAATGAACAACTCATTTTAAATTTCCACACATCGTTAGCCACTTTCAATTAAAAATCGATCAGAAAACATCACGAAGGTATTCTATATTACGAGAGAGGTTCTCGTGTACCCTAGCCGCGCCTAGCTGGTGCCGTGGTGGTGTCAGTGGCGGCGGTGCTGACGGCGCGCTGTTGTAGAGTTCGGCGAGTGGGTGAGCCGCGTGGCGGTGCCGGCGCTGCGGCCGCGGAGGCTCAGCGAGCAGCGCGCGAGGGCGGCCACGCTGCGCGCCGACATGGAAGTGAGTATTATTATTTACTTATTTGATATATGTCCTCCATTCGACTGAAATATTTAATTATCTAATGGTTAACCAAAATTGATTTATTTTTTATGCCTATGCGTTAATAGTTTCCTATTCAATGTTTACGATTTTTATACTTTTTATTTATTTATTAATCTCCATTGGCGGTTTTGAACATTTAAAGAGTTCTTTGTCAACTAAAAGAAAACCAATGATAGTGCGAGCGCGATAGGTAGTACCAATAACCGATGAGCGAAGACCTCTCTTGTAGGGATAAGAGCTTAATACGTACACTGCGGATTTGTGAATACATATGCGTTAGAAATATTTCTAAATCAAATATAAAATAATATATTGAAATTAAACCAAAACTTAAACATTTCAAAATCCAATAGAATTCCATTGTTTTGGTCAAACCGGTCTCGACAGATTCATCGATGAGGAACAAACCTGGGTATTTTAACCTGTCTATACACAATTTGTTGGAGATAGTCTTCCATTGTAACGAAAAAACTCAAAAGATTCAAATTAATATAAATATATTTTAATAGAACAAACTTCTTAATAAATTCTGAAAGTCATCGACATGCATGAAGCATTACTCATAAATTGTAAGTCTTATTTTATACATAACAAATATGTCATTAATTAGAGTTATTGAACCATTAATTTCAATGTATTTCAGATTCAAATAAACATATTAATATGTTCTCTCTTAAACTTCTATTACACAGTACGAAGGTCGAAATTATATCAAATGATGACTCAAAACACGTGCAACTTGCATTACGACTAAATTATTTGTACAAGACATTTCGTGTACAAACTTACGACTTATTAGTCGTTGTCGAAATAAATTGTTTTTCCAATTCTTCTCATATTTAAGTAGTGATATTAAGTCATGAAGAGAAAAAGACTGTTTTCTATGAGGTAATAAAAAAATCGGTCCCCAAATTTGCCATTTGTATATTTAACGTTATCTGTTTAAAACTAACGCTCTGGTTTCTTGGTACTAAATCTTTTACGGTTCTTTTATGCGAATTTTTCGGTTCAACTTTGTTAATGATCGTGGTGTCTTTCATGTGGTTCTAAACACTTCAAACGATTGGTGTTTATCTCGTTTACTTTTGTTTACTACTTGACGCGGCGGACTATTGAATAACAGAAACATTTTTTATGCGTGACAGCAATACATTAAGATCTGCGAAGCGTGGACATAGGGTTTCATGTGTAAGATATTAATATTTCAAGCAATGGTAAACATTTTAGGATATTAAAGATAAATTGTGAGCTAATTTCATGTAGGTAAGTAAGTAAAGAAAACGTCTGACGACGTTGTGGAGCAGCGGTAGTGCACCTGCCTAAAGGCCCAGGGGTCGCG
The DNA here is from genome assembly GCA_023373885.1 of Hestina assimilis. Lineage (NCBI taxonomy): Eukaryota > Metazoa > Arthropoda > Insecta > Lepidoptera > Nymphalidae > Hestina > Hestina assimilis. The sequence continues at coordinate 2,225,935 of CM041740.1, read as the reverse complement.
GTTTCGATTCCCGCTGGGAGCAGATGTTTATTCTGTTTGACCATACAGGCATGTTTACTGGTCTGGGTGTGTTTGTCCTTGTCATTGTGAATGTTTCTGGACCTCCGACAAGGGATATAACTATCCTTAAGGTGGGCCGTTGAGTATGTAGCGTTTATTTGTTTATTTATTAAATACAAAAAAAAGAAAAAGATTCTAAATTTTAACCAACTCTGTTCAGGAGCGCAGCCAGCATTTGGCCTAAGGGAGGGCAAAATCGTAATTCAGGGTCCAGGGGGTGAGGCAAAATCACAATGTACTTCAATAATAATTACTTTAATAGTTCCAAAATGCATATAATACTGTCTGCACCTCCCCCTCCCCCTCGGGCCTTGTGAAATACTGAAAAATGCACGAAGCATTTTTCAGTATTTCACAAGGCCTGAGGGGAGGGGAGGTGCAGACATGCCCTTCCATGCAGCGAAAATGTCTAGACTCGCTGGCAAATTCAACATCGACGTAAAGAAAAGAAGTTAGTCACACGCTAACATTATTCGATTATGTTGCAAGCTTTTTTTTTGATTGTGTATTGCTGTTGGCCTTACTGGCCTTGACAGTGGGCGGAGGTGGCCGAGTACTCGCCCGCCCGTGAAAAACGGACGGCCCTCGCGGGCGCTCAAAGTTAATTTCGTCCAAAGGGTTGCCTTCTGCGAGGCTGAACAAGGACCAAGGACGTCATCTAAAAATGGTGGAGGCGCTTCGAGCCCGATCTAATCGATGGAATCACCCGAGTCTTGCGAAACAAGGGACCTCGTCTTCGCCGGCAAAGATGATGATCGTGATCTTTTCATCATGGCCTTGTAGGACGTGCTTAGGACGCCTAACTTTAGTCGGTTTGTCAACAAGATTGGTATTATTTTCTTTTTTATTTCATTACACTTCGCAACATTCAACGGCATCTGCTTATTTTCCCATCCTCGTGCGAAGTGATGCGATAACACATAGTCTATTCCCGTCGTCTATTTTGTCAACACGACGTAAATATTTCGTTACTCATATAATTCCATTTATAAACTTGAAATGTCTTCAATTGCCAAAACTTCATCAACAAGGATATTTTTAGTTGCATTTTTGACACTACACATACATATTTATACTATACATATTTGTCGGTAAAGCGCCATCTATTGCATCGCTTATTAATTGTACCAAGCAGAGTATGATTGTATCCAATACAGGTGATTGTATATTTAAAACGTATCAACGTAGTGTTGGTTGTTGCCGAGAGATGGCGCTGTTACAGAAATAAATTTATTTAATTTATTTAAAACTAGGTGTCGCTGGTGAGCTTAATGCATTTCTTTTTCTATATGGGTTATTAGATAATATTTTTAAATATAAATTAAAAATACATTTACGACGACGACGTTGTGGCACATCGGTAGCGAACCTGCTTTAAACGCCACAGATCGCTGGTTCGAATCCCATTCGAGCATATATGTATGTTCGTATGGTCAATACTTAGTCTTTTTTGTTGTGTTTGTAATTGTCAGGACTGTCTTTGTAATTTTCAGGACTGTCTTTCTATGTGTTTCCGGACCCTGGACACAGGATATACTATATGAACGCAAATGAGCAATACCATGTCAACCCACACGAATGTTATTTCGAGAAAAACGCGTTTGAAAATGTTCAACAACTTGCTTTATATGATTTTTTTTATGTAGGTATTTATTATTAAAGTTTTCATTAAAACATTTTCAATAATAAAAAAAATATATATTTTACAATTTATTTCTCTTTTACAATTTATCAAATGATATTTACTTTACTATTGTACGAACTTTGGGCCTCCGGTGGTGTGACACATGTTTTGGCCTATATAGAATTGTTCAAATAACAATCTATTATTTTACTCATTTACTGGATGTAGGCTATATTGTATTGCAATAGGGTGGCTACGTAGATACCACTGCAAAGTCAGATATTCTTCTGCAAAGGAGCACACTGTGTTTGGTGTGTTTGGTGTGAACGACCCTAGCTAGTGACGTTACAAAGGAACCGTGTTGCAAACGCTCATAGTCTTCGACAACCCTTTACAAAAAAATATATTTTTGTTCAAGGAAACATGTTTGGATTTTCTCTCATATGTAACATCTTCGACGACGTTGTGGCGCAGCGGTAGCGAACCTGCCTTAAATGCCACTGGTCGCGGGTTCGATTCCCGCTCGGAGCATAATATGTTTGTATTGACCATGCAAGCATATTTTCCGGCCTGGGTGTATTTGTCCTTGTCCTTGTATATGTTTCCGGACCCCCGACACAGGATATCATTGTCCTAATGGAGGTCGTTGAGTGTGCAACGTTTATTTATTTATTTATTTATCTTCAATTTTGAAATGGTATAATAATCAAAATTGTATGTAAATAAGTAAATCGGAACCATGTTGACCTGCCAAAAATTTACTATAATATGATGTGTTCACCGATAAGGATAAGTCTTATTCCTTGAATTACTATATACTATAACATACGAAACGAACACACCCATACAGACACAATGTTCAGAGACTCGCTAGCGCAGCTTCGTAAATTTTGTCCTTGTCCTTGTATGTGTTTCCGGACCCCCGACACAGGATAGCACTATCCTAATGGAGTCCGTTTCGTGTGCAGCGTTCATTTATTTTAAAAAATTCAACACCAATGCATCGAAACGGAATTAATCACAATTTAGCTTATGTCTGAGATTTTTTCATTGTATTACTATTTTAAATTATATTTGTGTCTTTTTATATTAACTAGCTCATCGCTTTGTCGGATTATTAATGTGTTAAACTTTTAAAAAATATATAGCTTGAACAAAGAAACAAAATTTAATTAAATCTATCTCACTCTGAATTAATTTGAGATTATTTTAATTCCTGTAAAAAAAATGTATATTACTCGTTATTTAATGTTAGACGATGTCCCGAGTGCAACACTCTACCCACAATGTTCTATTTCCGCCACGATTTTTCCTGTCACGCTCCACTGCAAGCTAATTACGCTGCTATGCCAATGTACTTTGGGACACAATTGTGTATTGTTGTAGCGGACAGGTGGTACATATTAACGTCGTCTTGTCCAGTTTGACGGATATGTATAAAAATAGTTCTGAATTTTCTTAAGCCTGAGTGAATTTTTTTGTCTGTTATTCTTTTAATTTTCTGACTTTGACATAGTACAAATACATTTTGCGATCTTGAAAATAGCTTTATATAATAAAGATAACAATTTGTAGCCAAATAAGATTTAGAATACCATAGCAGCTAACAAGCCGACGGACAAATTATCCCTAAAATCGGTGTTTCATAATCAGAAAAAATTTTCAATTTGCATTTTCGGATATACTCTCTTAAAGTATTAGAAATATATACACATAACTGTATACATTCATGAATATATTAAAATTTATAAAATAAAACATCTTCTCCAAGCGAAATAAATTACATCCTAAAATTTATAATGAAATTGTTTTAGTAATTTTGAAGTGTAACTTCTAATGCGTCTTCCAACAAGGTTGCGTTAAGCGTTTAACGCTACCATGGAGGGGGTATGAAAGCACTGTGCGTTAAACGTTTGTGAATTGTAAGCAATGTTAATTAAGTTTGTCATAAAGAAACAATATGATTTCACTAAAAATCAATTTCTACCCCCTCCTATTTTCATTTTCACATTACGAAGTTTCACTTCTTCCGCGCGGAGGGACTTCACGCACTATTTTTTGTTATCTATATTTTTAATAATGAAATAAGTATACATTTAAATGCAGACTTACACGAAAAGTGTTATCGAAATTCTGTTAACTAAATTAGTAAATTTATTTTCAGTAAGGGTTTTGAATGATCCATAAACAAATGAAAAGGTGGACTCCCTAGCATATCAAACATACTTTTGTTACAGTTTTAGAATATTATAAATAAAAATATAAATAAACTGAAGAATGCTACATTATATCACAAGTATAATTTAGAAATGAATGCTCGATGGCTCGGCGCCACTTTTACTTGTCTTCGGTAATTTTTACAACAGTTTCAATATAAAACCGTCGTTTTTCACTAAAGTTTTTATTGAGACACGGCGCTGAATGGCTAAAACGTAGCAATAAAAATGTTAAAACATGACATGTATGTAGAAATATATTTTATTTTATATGATGTTCGTAAACCTGGGTTGAATATGTCGTTAAAACCGCTTTCTGTTATCGAGAACACTCGTAAAACGATAACGTCTTTTTTTGTTAAAGATTTACTTCATAGATTAAATATTTTATAACATGAAAAGGAATGGCATTTTGCCTCCATTTCCGATGGCGTCTTAGGCCTAACGAATCACGATTCGTTCGTGTCTCGTTCCTCTTAGAGGAGACCTTTCACGCTTACGGTTCCACCAGAGGGCTACTTAACGAAGGAAATTATGTGTTGAAAGAACCTTGGATTTTAAGGTATACGCGACGGATTCATGTTAGAGATTTCAACAACAGTTTTATGAAATTACTTAGTGAAAATAGATACTTAGTTTCGTAGCCCAGCTTTAACCTCGCTCACTGCGTAGTTACTACGCAAATCACCGGCGTCGGGATGTGACGACCCCATCGCCCGCTGTTAGGATAACCTCTGTCACAGCAGAGATTATTCCACCAGTGCAATCAGTCACACTGGTGGTAGGTCTTTTGTTGCACGAGGCCGGCTAGGTAGGTACCACCGCAGTGTCCAATATTCTGCCGCCAAATAGTAGTGCTTAGGCACTACTGTGTTCCGGTTTGAAGGGCATTGTACGCTAGTGAAATTACTGGGCGAACGAGATTTAAGAACTAATATCTCGAGGTTGGCAACGCGCGAGTGGCACCTACTAATGGTGCTGCAAGCGCTCATAGGCTGCGGCAGCCACTTACCATCAGGTGGGCCGTATGCTTGTTTGCCAACTTCTAACATAAAAAAAAAAAAATCTTTAATGAAAAGTCAACCTTATAACCTAAAGCTGTGCCTTTTTCTTGGTATTTTAGTCAGGCCCGTGAACGTAGCATGAAATGTCATTTACACCCAGAGCGAAAAAATATTTTTTTGTTTGTTTGAATATGATTTTTGAAACAATTGAATGTATTATTTATATTTATAGTTCGTTTTTAGTTTGAACCGTTGCTTTAAAAAAGAAAACACGCACGGTGTGTGGCGCGAGCACAACCTAGCGAAAAGTTTTTCAACTTCTACCCAACATATCAATTTGTAATTGTTCACGGCTTTTTAAGAGTCGTAGAGTCGCTACGTGGTAAGATTAGGAGTCGTATTTGCATCGATGCTCGTTCAAAAGGTAGCCGAAGACAATACCTTAAGTTTTATTGAAAGCGACAATAAATCATTGTATATAGTTACGAGCGTTTTCAACGGTTCTAGCAGTGTCTATAAAGCCTTACCAACCCTTGGTTATGACGCCAGCCGCCAGATTAGTTTTTCACCAGAGATGTGCGAGGATGCGTAGCCAAGGATATATTAGTAGAAACGTTGTGGTGGAAGCACAGCCTAGCAGCGTCCGTGAAACAAACCTTCTTAAGCTTCCTTTTGAAGAGCTTAACAGCTGCATTGAAGTAGTCGTTGATCAATGCTCTGGGACATTGTGATTACGACTATCAATCTACTCGTTGCGGACAGTTTGATAAGTTTATCAGTATCGGGAGTGAAATTGTAATTTTGATGACGTTTGACGGTTTTTATAGTAATGGGTTTGTTCAACTTTTGTCTACTCCGTAATGGAACGTGCCTTACGGTTTTATTGATAATACATCGTTACAGAATACCTTGGAAAATGTGCCAAATGAGTCTTGAAGTAACACATATATACACACACTGTATTGTATGTACACAAGGGAATTAAAATATACGTTGACCTGTATTATGTATTTTTAGAAAAACTTAATTCGTTTGTATCATAATTCGTTTGTTTTTCTAATTCCACTACACTATTTTATGAACTGGTTGCTTTTTCTTAGAAATTGTAATAAACTTAAATAAGCGCACCCAATTTAATTTTCATGTATGTTCGAACAAGTTGGTCCGTCTGATGGTAAACAGTCACCGCAATCTATGAACGCTTGTGATACTTGAAGTATCACATGCATCTTGACAACTCAAGTGATAGGAAGGATGGGATGAGAAAGTAAAAAAGTAAGGCTACAGAAATGGCAGCACGAAATGCAACAGTACTTTGTTACTTTAAGCGGATTTTCTGAGAGATCATCTGTGCTGCGAAAAGCATGGCTCTACAAATACATAAATCAATTTCTAAATATACATTATGTAAAAAATAGAGGTCACTTCATATTTGTACACTTTTCAAATCGCTATAACCATAGAAACAGTGCTAATCAATCGCTGCCAACAAATATATTAAAAGTGAATTTTCCATTGTAATCATTGCCAGCCAGCGCTCAGGGCGGTCCGTGTGTCTTAATGAGTAGTTAAGTGGCAAAGCGCCGGCGCTTTCACGAAGAACATAACAACATCCTAAGAACATACTATAAAAGGGTCATTATTACTATTCTTTAGATTTTCTTTATATACTTGTATATATTTATTTTGGTTTTAAATCAAATATTGTACTTTAGCAAAATTATAAGTTCACAGCCTTCTTGTAACTTTAGTATGTCATTAGAAATTTTGATATTTCGATAATTAAAGTACCCCAGATTCAAACATTAATATATTTTGTTGTTTTTTTTATATAGAATATAAGCAATGCCTTTTCAAGGCATTACAAATATTGCCCCTACAAATAATCTCGAAGGTTACGCTAGGAGTGGGTACGACAATAGCCCAAAGGGTTAGGATCGAACCGTGACTCTCGCGTTAACGGTGCGAAGTCGGCCTTTCTACCGTTGAGCTATTAAGGTTTTAATGCCCCGAATGTGTATCGAACCCGATCTATGGCGCTAATGAAAGGTTCACCAGCGCTCGGCCTCAACAGTAATAATCAACAATTTAGCAAAGATTATTAAAAATTATATATCTCCCTACAATTTTTACAACTCTCAATCACGAATTTAATTTTTTTGTAAGTATTATAACCTTTCCGGCTTTTAGAGCGATAGGAATAACATTTCTATAACCTGACCTAGGAAAACACGCCCACTTAATTCGTTATTTTCCTTTGTTGGAGGACGGAAAATCTAAAACGTTTATCGACATATGCATCCAGCTGTTGCAATAACATTTCTGTACGTTTCCAAACAAATATAATCCACGTATTAATACCATTTTGCATTCGTCGACGAGCGCTACATACGAGTTTAGGTTTCGTAGAAATCGTGTATAATTTCAAATCTGAACCGTCCGTCCGTCGTCCCTGAACTAGTTCACTAATAATAAACCCGCTCTCAAAATACTACTATTTTGTAATTTATTGACCTTTGTTTTAATGGTCTGTCTGGTTATTGAAAAGTGCAGTTTGCGTCAGAGATGTATTTTTGAGTTTTACCTTTCTGACCTAATTTTTTTTTTATCGAAAATAAAGTTGATTTATTGTAAGTATTACCATTGGGTTGATGATTAAATATGGAGGTGTTATTTTAGCTCAATGAACTCCGTGAGTAAAAATATTGACCATTTATATGAATCGTTGAAAACTTTACTTTGATAATTTCGAAAATTAATAAAAAAAATAATTTATATTTAAAAATCTCCTCAAAGTATAAGTTACTCCTTCGATTTTCTAGTTTTTCATAAAAATTCAAATATTGTTTTCTTTCTTATGCAAGACCCCTTAACATAAGGAGGAATAAATTAGCCTACATTACATTCTAAAAACTACTCGTCAATCTAAATTCCGTCAACATCTATTCAAAGTATTCCGTCAACAGAAAAACATTAACATTTTTACATAATTCGTGATCAGCTCTCACCAGATGAAATGTTTACCATAAAGATATACATCAAACGAACAACTCTCCGATATTTTATCACGCAGCAGAAATATAGGGCGAGTAATAAATCCATAAGCAAATTAAGAGAAATGCGACCACAAGTTTTTAAAGAGAACATCATTTACTTATGTCGTGTTAAAATATTCGTCCTAAAATACGTTCCGACGGTCCAAAGTGAAGTTCAGTTTATTTTGGTTGGGTTCTTTGAAATCGCACACCTGAAGGATGTTTTCTTCTTGGCCTTGATTGCTTTGTTCTTAGTATTTACAATTGTTTTCATCCTTGGTTTCACCCGTGCATAATGAGCTTTGTTACCAGACTTTGTGTCGACACTACAAGACGTAGTGTGACGTCAAAACGTCATTCGGCGTTTACAGAATTCGATTTACCTTTTCGTCAATTTTAAAACATAAATAATTTTCAAAATATGACATTTAATCTATAAAAATATTAAATTTAGTTCTATGAGGCTTAACAATGTAGAGTTTAGATTAACGTCGTTCGAAAGACCTCAATCAAATCTATGTATGGTCACCGGTATATGATAATAGTCGTCATGTTTTTGAAAAAAGAAATAAAAGAAATCACATAAAATTCATTGTTCCCGAAAAAGGGGAAAGTTGTATCACTATAAAAACTAGTGACATACCAAATTTGTATTAGTTTACTCGTACTCATGGGAGTTACCCAGGATTTGGCCTAGGCGAGGGCAAAATCTTAATTTAAGCAATAGAGGGAGGAAATGACAATTCTCTTCGATATTTGGATGCAAATAAGCAATACCATGTCAACCCACACGAATGTCATTTCGAGAAAAACGTGTTTGAAAATTTTGAACAACTTGCTGTATATGATTTTTTTAATGTATTGGTCAAGTTTTTGGCAATTTCAAGATGTATGTATATTTCGTATATAATATAACCCAAAACGTTTAAAATAATACATAAAAATGTATTACATAATATAACCCAAAACGTTTAAAATAATACATAAAAATGTATTATTTTAAACGTTTTGGGTTATATTATATACGAAATATACATACATCTTAGGCATGATTAAAAAGTGGCCTTTTTAGAAGTTTTAAAGCTTGAAATCCTAGAAATGTTAAAGAAAAATGTTCTTCAGCCATTTACCAACACTTCTGCATGTATTGTTTTATTTGCGTCCATTTATCGGTTAAATAGTTATAATGAAATGTAATATATTCTTCAATTTCTGAGCATAATTAACAAAGTCCAGAATGGGGTACCTCCCCCCCTTTGTTCCTACCTCGCTACGCCCATGCTTTTACTACTAGTATCAAACTCTGGCAAAGACCAACAAGATGCAAGGAAGAAACTGAAGCTGTCAGCGACAATATGTATAGATTTGATTGATTTATGATCGTTCGATAATTGGGCCTTCTTCAAAAATAAAACGCATCGGTCTTGCGCCAAGTCGTTGTCATGCTCCGTGTAATGTCAATATGTGTGACGCTACGAAGTGCGTCCGGATGTTTCTCGTGCTACAACCTTAGACTAAAAAGTACAACAAAATTACAAGAGTTAAATATTAGTAATATCATGCTCTTTAAAACAGTTACTAGGTACTAAAGTACTCTATCCATTATATACTATCTACCTGTTGCAGATCAGTAGTCGGGTGTCGTTAGAAGTATAATAAAGATAAAATCAACTTTGAGTCCCGTTTGAGTTGAGATTGTTAGTATTCAGATTCCATGCCCGATGACGCTGTCAAGGCAAGTAAGGCCAACAGCAATATCTTTATAAGCTAAAGAGCATGGTCAAAAAGTATTTATTTTATTTTATAAAACTGAACATTTTACCGGAATAAAAAGTATCTTATTTGTTAATCCAGATAATTTATTAATAAGGTTACTGTGTGTTGAATTTCATCCCATTGTTTTTTGATAATCCCACGAGAACTGAACGTTTTCCGGGATAAAAAAGTGTCCTTTGTGCTAATCCAGGTAACAGTATCTGTGCCAGGTGTCAGCTGCTCCCTGCGAAATACAGAAAAATGTACGAATAATACACAACCTTTTTACTTAAAAACTATAGAAGAAAAAAAAACAAAAAGAATATAGTATTTTGCCCCCATCTCGTCCCTAAATTAAGATTTTGCCCTCCCTTAGGACAAATGCTGGCTACGCCCATGAGTTCCTCTATCATTTCTTAATTATTTTGTATTCCGTGTTACCAACGATCCGTCACATTTGTCCAAGTGGTTACCTTGTAACGTCTTCTCTGGATTAATGGCGTACATTCAAAGGGTTGTAGCGATCGGATGGATTGACGTACTTATAATTAGTTTGGATTTGACCCAATTGCCTGATGCCACTCCATATATTGGCTCTTACAGAGTGATTTATCGAAGTTGTAGATAACCTGAAAGCGAACTTCTGTCGGCAATCCCTTATCTTATTTACGTGGTGTGTTAAATTTTATGATGGTCTGAAGTGGTGGTCGGGTTTTGCCAATATGCGAGTTGTGTGTAATTCCGGCGAATATGATTCGAGGCGAGCTCAATTCAGATCGCTTATGAGAAATTGTATAAGAAAAAACGTAAACTAATTTTTTTTCCGGAATGTAGATTGGTATTGGCCCTACTGGCCTTGACAGCGTCACCGAGTGGGGGCTAAAAGGGCAGCCCTCTCAGAGACTCAAATTTGATTCCGTCCTTAGGGTGTCTCCTGCGAAGCCGAACCACGGCTAAGGAGATCAGAGACGGAGCAGCGCTCCGAGCGCATTCTACACGATGGACTCTCCCGACGGCGTGACCGCAACGCGACTTGCGAAACAAAGGACCTCGTCCTCGCTGGCGAAGACGGTGTTGTGTGTATGTCTGTGCTCTGTAAATTGTGACATAATCTAAAGCGTAATTTAAAAATAATGGATTCTATGTAATGAATGGTATATAGTAATTCCTTATGATAAACTAAAACAATTAAGATAAAAAGTATGAAAGAGATGCTCTGAAAACAACTAAAAAACAAAATCTTTTACATACATTTTTTTCTTTATGCCAAGAAAATTCGATTTATTATCTGTTTAACTCACAAGAGTACATAAATCTATTTGTAAATTTGTCCGAGACAAGTTTGCAAACAAAAACTTTAAAATATAACATTCGCTCAAACTATCGTTATTCTAAGAAATCTCTAAATAGTCGTACTAGATTTAAGACTTTCTGTCTGTCTCTATTCGTAACTGGGTCTGTTCTCTTTGAAACGCATCCAATTTGATAGATAATCTCGCACAAAAGACCCCGTTATAATTTAGAAGCTCTCAAAACAAAATATTATTTCTGACGTCTCAATATTGTAGTGCTCTTTCATCTCGCATTTAGAGTATCGGTCGTTTAGCGAAACGACTCCTGCCGCCGGATTCTCATTTATAGCTGTCAAAATGTCACCTCCGTTCCTATTGTGGACATTTTAAAATACAAACGCCTTTTACTCAGTATTCAAATTAGTTTTACCAGACCACGGAATATTCCCGAGAACTAATTTTACCTTTTTGTATTTATATAATATTAGCCTCAACTTCTTATGAGTACACGGTAAATTTTTATCTATTTTGTACCGATAAGTTACCTACCTGCATACATACACTACATACTCAACGGCCCCCATTAGGATAGTGATATTCTGTGTCGGGGATATAAAAACACATAAAAGGACAAATACACCCCGGAGAATATGCATGGTCAATTGGTCAATACAAACATATGCTTCAAGCGGGAATCGAACCCGTGACCTGTGGCGTTTAAGGCAGGTTCACTACCGCTACGCCACAAAGTCATCGTATTATACATCGATTAGGTAATAGAAATTATTCCATATAAACTTCCCTTACGTCGTTATTTTTTAAAGAGATTTTCTTCTTCTGCCGGGGCTGAAAGCCCGGGTTAAAACACTGGTGACGCAGGAACAGTCCATTCTGATAAAGATGAAAGTACCGGAGTGACCCATACGACACCACCCTCCTGGGCAGCGCAGGGTAACGCAGAGTTTTACCTCTGCGTTTGGGTGGATTGTGCTCATCCCTGGCACAATATATTTTGAGTATCTCCAAGCTCTCGAAACAAGCTATGTGTGTGAGAGAAAAGGAGTGATGATCATCCAAAAAATCCCTGATTTGGTGTATAATATTGCCTGGCGGACTGAGGCCAGATATGAAAAGCTGTATTCAAGCTTAGCGAACCTTTTAACGAAAGCGCGAGGCAGGTACGTGAGGTCTAGTCTTTGAGCATATCGCTATGAAAATTTAATAATTAAAATAGGAAGTCTCAATAGCTTCACGGTGGAGAGTTGTGGGTTCGAACTTGACTATATTGGTATTAGTAATGGCTTGAAAAAGGATTGTTAAAATTAAAAAAAAACAGACATAAACGTCGATATTAAGCGAAATAACTTTTATGTTGGAAATTATAATAAAACGTGTCATATTATAAAAATACAACAAATAACCGATGTTAATAAACTTTAATAAGTCCGCTGCGTCACAAGCTCTCACTGATTTCCCCAAAATTCAATTTGGCCGGTGTCGATAATGTCTTTCATTTTCAATTGACGCGAGTTTCCGACATATCGTAAATAGGTTTTCCTAATATATACGATTATTTGTCCATAAAAATATTTTAATACTATCTAAACCTATCATATATTTATATATTTACAGGACAAAGACTCGGTAAAATAAAATTTAGAAGCGATCTATATCTACATATCACTACATAGTATAAAACAAAGTCGCTTTCTCTGTCCCTATATCCCTATGTATCTTTAAAACTACGCAACGGATTTTGATGCAGTTTTTTTTAATAGATTGAAGAGGAAGTTTATATTATGTATAATAAGATCCATTAAATAGTGGAGAAATACTGTTATTTTTGAGGTTTCTAATGTGATGTCGTAAATAATTACATTTAACGCGTGCGGGCCACGGGCAGTAATGAATAAATTAAAACTATTGGATCGATTTTAATCGTTTTTTCAGTGAATGACATAGGCTATATATTTTATACCTGTGCGAAGCCGGAGCGGGCCGCTAGTATTATATATATATATATCTATATAAAATCAGAACTTCCAGCCTAAACCCTTGAAACTAGCTGATTTTTTTCACAGGTGCTGTTTATAAAACATAATTGACGACTACAAAACTTTTTGAAATTCAACCCTTAAGGGGGTGAAAAAGGGGTTGAGAGTTTATATAGCAGTCTGTCACTTTTGAAATTAGAAGCATGAAATTTTGTTTTTAGGTGAACAATTACGGATAAAAAAGTAGTATTTTACACATACGTATGTTATCCGAAATTCTGAAGGGTTGAAATGGGGGTCCAAAGTTTATATCAAAATCGTTATTTAACGGGTGAGCTTGCTGGGAGAAGCGTGTATATAGAATTTATTTCGAAGTATATGGTTATCTCCTGGAAATTCCAATCATGGCTCGAGTAGCGAAGATTCGAGCAAAAGCAACATCTTGATATATTGCTGATTCACTATTATAATATTCTTATATTTTCTTTTGCCTTTACAAATGCCAAATATATCAAAATAATGAAAAAACCCTTTAACTTTTTTGAATTTGAATCGAACGCATTATATTTTTTCAAAATCTTTTAGACGATTAAAAACTATCGATAAAATTATCAATAGATGTTTTGTAGAGGAAAATTATGTAATAATTTAATGTAATGGCATCACGACTTTTTAATACTTATAAACAGTCTAAAGTACTATGATTCATCCCGAATGTTGATTATGTGATGACCGCAATTTACATCTCACTAGAATTTTTTAACGGCCATTTTTCCTGAAACTCATAAATGTATGAGATTCTTTCGCACGAAGGAAAATGAATCTGAAAAATATCTTGTCACGGAATGATTCACACAAGTACCTGTATACTCTAGTTTATAAACTACGAGTGGGTGGTATGATTAATAATATTTATGGGATATTTTACTTTTACAATATCATTGGGATGCTTTTTATGCCACCTTTGTGGATGTTGTTAGTGCGAATTGGATTCCCGCTCGTGTTTGATGTTTGTATTGATCTCGATTACACAAAAAATGTATTTTTTTAAATTTAATTAATTAACCCTACACACTCAACGACCTTTATTTGGATAGTGATATCTTGTGTCGGGGATCCGGAAACATATGCAAGGAAAAGAACAAACACACCCAGACCGGAACACATGCCTGTATAAACATCTGCTCTGAGCGGGATTGAACCCGCAATCTGTACCGTTGAAGGCAGTTACGCTACCGCTGCGTCAACGTCATCGTTTTCAGTCTGAAAGATATTAAAATTTATATCAATGAAATTAATAGTATACTAAATAAATTAGAATATATTTATTTCATAAATAATTATTAAGTTTTTAAAGTTAGTCTTTTTCACGGTGTAAGTGACTTTTTAAACATAAAATTCCAACGACCAATATATACCTACTTAGTACGTCGCGTAAGTGATAGAAGTCGCTTTCCTCGGAGTGACTAATCGACCTCGCACTTGCTGAAGGCTGTTATATGTACATCTAACAAATTTTATGATCTTTCATGAAAGATAATTTTAAAGTCACTATCGAAAGCGCTTTGAAAGCTTTTATATATAAATGACAATAATTTTAATATATTTATATATAAAAGCTGGGTAGGGCCGTAGATTTTGCCGATTTTCTAAAGAAAAAGATGTCCAAAATTTTGATTTCTTGGAAAATATTTGAAACGGTCCACTACTAGGTTACAAATAAAAATAATTTCATAAAGGAAATACCGATCATTATAAGCTCATGTTAAATTAGTAATTTACTGAAAAATATTTAATTTTTACTTAATTTATATTTTTGTGCCGTCGAATACTTCGGTAATTTATGTTTTGGTAGTTTTATGGGGTGCTAGCTAATTAGGTAGGCATGTAAGCCTTACTACCAAAATGAAACCACCACTAGGTTTGGCGGATATCCATGTCTTATATTCTTCTACGACATGCAGGTTTCACCATTAAATACGAGATTTTGATAAACAAACGAAGCACTAGAAAAGTCAGGGCTTACCTGGATTTAAACCTATCTTCTTCAGTAGACGTTATCCCATTTTATTTGGGGTCCGCCTTCCCTGTCTTTCTTTTCCACTGTGCTCGGTCTTTTGCCGTGCCGTGATCTATCAGGTATTTTCCAACCGTCGACTACCAAGTGGCAGATGGTCTTCCATGTCCGTGTTTCGTCATTGGTACGTTGAGAGCAAGCTTTACCATGTGGTCCTCAGGTCTTCTTTTGAAATGTCCATACCATCTAAGACGTTTTTCTTCTATCTACTACGGGAACGCTCCAAAGCTCACTCATATATTTGGGATTTAAACCTACCAACTTTAGTTAAAGTCCACGTTTTTAATCCATTAGGCTATCTCGTCTGATAAAATAAAATAAAATTTATGAATTTTACATTGATTTTTTTAAAGTTCTATAGTTTAAAATTTTCTTATCATTTAATATCTTGATATATCTATCAGTCATCTTTAAACGAAAATATAAAATCATTAATAAATTCCACCGTCAAAGTATTCAATACAATTTATGTGCATTAGTCAGTCCGCGCGTGAATAAAACTGATATATTATATGAAATTTTATCATCCATGATGACAAGGTGACGAAGGTGAATTGAAGTCTATTCGGGACCACTTACGCAGACCTGCATTCTCTGGCAAGGTCAATTACAGCGTTGCTATATAATATTTTAGTTTCAACAGACTCCACAAGTTAAAAAAGGTAAATTTCAAAGAAAAACCGTTTTGACTTTACTTTGTCGACTTCGTCTCTTGTGAAGAAAACATAGTAATTTTAGATTTTAATTTATTGTGCCATTAATTTACAGTACTTCATATCCAGTGGTTAGTGGCGAACCTAGTGTCGGAGTTGTTCAGGTCGCCCGTAGGGTTCTGACTTGACTTTTCGACTGTTGTCAAATTGATAACAGCCGGGACCGACTTTTTACGTACCCTCCTAGTCACGGAGACGCTCAGTTGAAATACGATTATGCGATCACCCATCTAGTTACTGACCGCGCCTAAAATTGCTTAGCTCACCGACCGTTTACCGATCAGTGGGTGCACTCGGCTATGAGCGTCTCTTTACAATATTAATACAATAAATATAAAACACTGTATTTCACTCAAATAATGAGCAATAATTATATATAGTCATATTGATAGTTAACCTTATTTTCTTAGCTTGTCCATATCGATATTATATTTTGTATATAAAACATCGCCTGTTTACATTTAAACTGCCAATGTCAAACAAATGTCTGTCATTTGATTCAATTCAATAAATCCTCTTGCCACAGCAACGCTTGGCCGGATCTGTGTACAATGTACTGTGAACTGTATACCGAAGGATATTAATCGTTATAACTTGTCAGTTTAAATATTCGGCCATGAAGCAAACTACTCCTAGTCTTTCATTACCCTGCAACATGTGGATGCGTGGACTAATACAATGCGGCCGCTATTTCTAAACATTTTGCGGTATAACCAAGTGTTTGCGAACTTTCTCGGCGTACAATACAGTACAGGTAAATTGGACGAAACAGAAATAGCTCAGCACGCTCGCTTAAACTTGAAGGTCCACGGTTCGAGACGGTTCGTAAATATTCGTCGGTTGCCGCGAGGTTGACCGTCGACACACGTCACTTGTCACACAAAAAGATTATACGTTTTGTATGTCGCACGTTTTGTCCATGAGCTGCCGCCGGACACACGGTTGATGACCTGCGCCCTTAGTTCAAAGATACAATCAAATAAGCCATGTGATTACTTTTAGTTAAACTTATCCATTATTATTAATTACGATTTTCGTGAAAAGGCTAAAATGCATAAGACTAAAATGCGTCACACATTGGGTCACTCACTTACTTTGTTCCCAAGAAACAACAAAATAATATGTACTTATTATTGTTTCGTGATATTACGATAATAGAATGTTGGACTTTAGTTTATTAAATAGTAGATAATATCTGATAAATAAATGTAAAAAAACAACAAAAGTTACAGTAATATAATTATAAGTTTGTCTCTAACTATTAAATATTTTTCTGTTAGTGGTTCCTTAGCCTATTTCAAACTTTAAAAGTCATACGTAAGTTAAACAAACTTGCCAAACATATTATAAGTAGGCTTTATAGATAGAGCTGTTAGCCTGCTATTCATGTATTTTGAGAAGAAATTGACCTTTCAAAATATTTAAAGTAGTAGTTCTACTAAAATAATTAAGAACTAAAATGTTAAAAATAAATTATCAATAAAAATATTTTCTACTTTTTGCTATAAAAATATATAAAAGAATCAATGGCACATGTTATATTTTATTTATGATTAATAAAATATTTTATTTTATTTATTCTTCTACCCGAAACCTCTCTTTGTGCTTTTGCAAAATAATCGGATTTTGCAATTACAATAATTTAATTTTAGTTTATGGTTACGTTCGCAATGGTTTGTTAAATAAATTGACTGAAATGTTGAAAACAAAGCAAACAAAGATGCGAACTTACTTTTGTTATTTATTGTTTTTAAGGAAATTGATTACATTATTTAAATAATTAAAATCTATTATAAGTGTTACCTATTTTTGTATAGTAAATAAATAAAATCAAATGCTCGGTTTTTAAATAAAAGATAAAACTTTTCTGGTCACATTCTTTTACAAATGTTTACATTTCGAAAGCATTTCAAACACTTTGATTTCATAATATTTATTTCGTTCTTTTTGTTTAACACTTACGTCTTGAGCGAAGACAGTAAATTAACATGTTGGTTGTTTTCATGAAATCGTGTCATATATATTTTGCGTAAATAAATACGCCACCCTTTATGATTATAAATAGCTCCTAACCGGAACAATATACGGCACACCGTCTAACCCAGCGAAGGTGCAAACCGACTCGCTCTCTAAAGCTCCGCGCTGAGACGACGCTCGCACAGTCACTTCGTAAGCTCCGCAAGAGACGCACGCGCATCTTATCGCCGCGAATACTTCGATATTATAGTCAAACGGTTTTATTTTTATACCGGCTTCGTTTGAGTTTGTAAACAAATAATAATATGACGACTTGATCATTACATCGCGATGTCTTTCTGTAGAATAACTGGTCGCAGCCGAGGGCTGCCTAAGCCCAATTATTTCCCGCTTCTCGCCCCGATCTCGCCGGCAGACGCAAAGCGATGCTGCAGAATCACCGGAAAATCATATGGACTGCCTTCTCATCATTACATTCCAGTGCTACTCACAGCCAACTCTACCAAGACTAAATGTAAAATTACCAATGTGTCAGGTGAAATCGGACCACATCACTACTCACCTGAAATAATTTACGGCAATAGAAAACATGAAATTCTTCCAGATTTTAGATATGTATTCCCGGTTTTGGATGGCTCTACTGAAGCTCAAAGGGGATTAATGGAATTACTTATGACCAAACAAGTATCAAATGACAAACGTTATGTGTACACGGTTCAAGAAAAAAAATGCAGCTTGGTGTTTTCCGCTCATATGGAAGCGGCAGTGCGCGATGGTGATGTTAGAGATGTTATGCTTGCTAAGGATTCAGATACTGTTCTCATTAAAACTAAACAAGGTCGTAATGTATCTATGGACTTTAAAGATTTTACTGATGATGTCGAAATCTTCGAAGGAGAAGGTCCAAATGCTGAGGTATTAAAACAGAGGGAAATTGAGGAATTAGAAGAAAGAAAGAAAAAGAGGAAACGTGCAGCAGGACTTTCATCTATGAAAAAAATATTTGAAACTAAGGAAAAGTTAGCTGAAGTACAAGAATTGGAAGAAGAAAAAATGCGTGAAGATCGCTTAGCAAAGAAAGCGAAATTAGATGAAATTAAACATGAAAGATTTGATACTAAAACATTTTCATGTAATAATTTTGACCTGCATCACATGCGTTCGAAATCAAGTATGCTTATGTGTAGTGGAGATTGGAAAGATCAAATGCATCCTCTTATTGAGTCTTGGGACTGGGACTTATTTGAAAAAGAAATGAATGACGAATGCTTTTCTCCGAAAGTCACAAAACTTCCTTCACCAGTTAAAATAACACCTTATCACTGTGACACAGAAGTTTATGAAGTGGATAAGAATATTTGTGATGTATCTATTTCACTAGAGAATGTACCATGTGTAAACCCTTTGAAGCCCATAAAATCCAGGCCAACTCAAGAAATTTTATCTGCCTTAGCTGACCTACCTCAAGAACGACTGTCTGGAACATCCAATGTGATTGAAAAGTTACTACAGAGTGATAAAATTGAAATGTTACCTAACTTAGAAAATCTCGCAGAAGTTGTTAAACATATTAAAAAAGGGAAGAGAGATAAAATTGCGAAGATATCGGGCCTAACGTTAGATATCGATAAAGCAAAGAAGTTTATTCCTGGGCAACATGTAAATACTCCGCAAGGAGTTGTTTTTGTGCCAGGGCAGACTGTGGAAACACCTGCAGGACCTTTGTTTGTGCCTGGGTTAAGTGTGAATACTCCGTCGGGACCTGGTTTGATACCCGGTCACATAGTGCAAAATGAATCTACTAATGAACCATTCTTCTTAGCAGGGCAAATGTTACCAACATCGAATGGAGATGAATTCATTTGTGGGCAAACGATAAAAAATAAGGATGAATCTTATCGATTTACTGAAGGTCAGACTGTTCTATCTGAGGAAGGGTTAAAATTTGTACCAGGAAAATTTATAAATAATGGAACAGAAGAAATATTTGTACCAGGTCAAACAATAATGACCCCTGATGGTGTACAATTTATACCTGGCCAAACTGTAACTGAAAAAGGCACTATTACTTTTACACCTGGTCAAAATGCTAAAATAAATAATGAGTGGCAGTTTGTACCGGGCCAAGTAATTCAACAAGATGACGAATTACATTTTGTTCCCGGGGCTACAATAGCTACTCCAAATGGTCTTAAATTTGTACCAGGTCAAACGGTAACTACAAATGGAGAAATATTATTTGTTCCTGGTATAACAAAAATGGGAGAAACAGATTTAGAATTTGTGCCTGGAACAACAGTTGATACCATTGATGGTCCAAAATTCATTGAAGGACAAATTGTGACATCGGACCGAGGTGAAAAATTCTTACCTGGTAAAACTATTGTTCAAGCAAATGGTCATGTCGAATTTTCAGTTGCGAAGTCAATTGAAGATATAACCTTTAGTGAAAGTGCCCCAACGGGCCTGCCTATTGATATTAAAACCTGTTCATTATCAGAAGAATCACTATATGTTTTCGGTCATATGGTTCAAACATCTAAAGGTATCGAATTTTATCCGGGACCGAGGGTTCCAAAGTTAGATGGTAAAGTTGTTCCTGGCCGTCTCGTAAAAAATGAGGCTAATCAGTCTCGTTTTGTCCCAGGAATGATGGTGGAAGGCATATTTGTACCAGGCCAAATAGTATTTACTGAAAATGGGGAACAATTTGTTCCTGGTCAAGTTGTGGATACAGTCGATGGTCCAAAATTTGTTCCTGGACAGGTAGTAAACACAAAGAGTGGGCCCAAGTTTGTTCCAGGCCAAACTATTCATACTTTTGATGGACCAAGGTTTGTGCCGGGGCAAATTATTGAAACAAAGGCTGGACCTACGTTTATACCCGGTCAAGTTATATCGACTGAAGATGAAGGGTCAAGATTTGTTCCTGGACAAGTAGTCGATACCGAAGAAGGGCCTAGATTTGTACCTGGCAGAGTTATTGAAACAGCCGATCAAGGAGTAACTTTTGTACCAGGCCAAATCGTACAAACACCCGAAGGCCTAAAGTTCGTTGCTCCCGACCTCACCGAAGGCGAAGAAGGTCTCGAATTTTCAGTACAAAGTTTTGTAGTAACACCTGAAGAACTAAAATTATTAAAGGTGAAAACTAACCCAAATGATACTTCATCGACAAAAGGTGAATTAACAATTGACACCAAAATGCTAAGACAGCTTTCTGAAGCAGGTATGTCAATTGGAAGACAAGTGCCTACTGATTTACCAGCGATCAATGTAATTTTAAATCAAACAAAAAATGCCGAAACTTTAAAAGCCTTCGTTACAGATTTTGGATTAAAAGATGACGTTGCAAATCAATTAATGGATGTCATAAAATCTATTATAGAAATGAGTGTACACCTAAAATCCGAAATCAATGTTAATCATAAAGACAACGGATTAATTGAGGAGGTAAAGAAGGGAAGATCAAATAAAAAAAGGTTAGATGGTTTAAATCATATTGATTATACAGAAGACCAAGAACAAAATGCTCATCAGGAAAAGGTTAAAAATTCGATTGCAGCTGCTGTACTCGCAGCTTTAGTCACTGCAGAACAGTTTGAGGAAGTAAACAATAACAATGGAAAAGGGAAATATCATCATATGTTAAAATCAATTGATACAATTTTGGGGAAATCTATTGATGAAGACTTTGTAGCTGCTATGTATAAAATTCTCCAAAACGAGGAAGACAAAGAAATCCTTTGTGACGAAATTTTAGAAAACTCCACACTGTCTAAAGTAGAATTAATCAAAATGGCGATAAATAATGGATTTAACAAACATTCCTTCACAGAAGACCAAATAATTGATAAATTCAGTGAATTTTTAAGCAAGGAAAACGAAGTTTTAGGACCGGCTTTCAGAAATATTTCCAAAAATAATCCTACATTGCTCTATGAAATTATGAGTAATATTTCAAACTCTATTTCATTTGTGAAAAATGACCACGAAGCTGCAGAAACGCTGCAAAAAGTGATTGTTTCGGCTGTTCAAGAAAACAGTAGTAAATCATTGGAAAATGTGCTAGACGGTTCTAATAAAGACTTATTAAGAGAAACAATTATGCAGTCGGCCGGTCTGGCAAAAGTACTCGGAATGAGTGATATTGCGAAAACTTTAATATCAGCAATAGATAATCAACACAGCTTAAACAAAATTGTAAGTGATGAGGAAAGCATGAATATTTTAAGAAGATTGACTGTTATGAGAAAACTTGCTGAACAAAATCCAAGCTTTCATTCAGCACTTCAAAAACTAGAAACAGATCCTGAACTCGCACGTACTGATCCAAAACTTAGAGATTTAGTAAGAGAAAGCGCCGCTCTCATGATAGTTCCTGAAGAACCGCCATTAATGACATCAGATGACGTTCCATTAAGTTTACTTCAACCCGAAAACAGCCTCGCAATGGAAGATTTCTTGTTTCAACGTAAAAAGCATCCTGGTGCTTTGCTTATAATGAAAAAAGGCTTACAGGCTGTTGTGCCACGTGAAGCTAGTCGCGCCGTTTTAACTGGTCAAGTGGCTTATACTGTACTGGATGAAAATGGCATAAGACATTTCGAACCATTACATGTTTTCTCGGCCCTTAATTTGAGCCAACCCACAGCTCATCGATTCAGCATGTACAGCTGTCCTGTATTAGATGACAATGATGAGGACCTTCAAAGTTTTACTGGATATTGTAACATAAGCCATAATCAGAGAATCACGAAATTCGGTGGGTGGAACAGGAAATACAGTGGTGTCCTTCTTGACAGAGAGAATACTAGATCTCGAATGAATAGCCTCAAAAATACACCGAGCTATGAAAGATATCATTCCAGATCTTTAACGCGATCT
The DNA here is from genome assembly GCA_023373885.1 of Hestina assimilis. Lineage (NCBI taxonomy): Eukaryota > Metazoa > Arthropoda > Insecta > Lepidoptera > Nymphalidae > Hestina > Hestina assimilis. The sequence continues at coordinate 2,203,301 of CM041740.1, read as the reverse complement.
AGATCGACATGTAGCAGAAGTCCGCCGAAGGTAATTTTGAAGTGAATTTTTGAAACGATTAATTTACTCCCACAAGCACAACGTTTGACTACTATGTTTCATAGTATTTTGTTTTTATTTTTATTTTATTATCATTACTCAAATACGTGTTTCGTTGTTTTAGGTAGACGACGTGGTAGTGGCAACAGCCGATTACACAGCGGCGGCTGACGACGAGGTATCCCTTAAAGCGGGAGATATAGTCGAGGTTCTCGACACGAAAGCAGCCATTGGATCAAAGTGAGTACACTTTCATTAATACAACACACCCTTTCATGTAACTAGAATTTAACTATGATGTAAATAATATGCGTTCATTGTGCACGGGACTTGCACAACCGTGCCCTCATTGATGTAAAAAATATTAAATATATATTTAACCAGGCGAACGTGCCGCTTGTGAAACTGAAGTTACTTATGCTTTTTAACTGCACACCCGAGAATAACTGACACAGCATACATACGTATACACCATAAATAATTCATTTTAACATAACAATAATTATTAGTTACGAAATGAAATGACGCACTAAACAAGAATGAGTTTAGAGTTTAAAAAAACACAAAATATTTTTCATATTTATTTGGGAATAATGTATATCACTTGAAAACAGATCACATAATAATTAGACACAGAAAGATTAAAAGTTTAATTTATTAAAATATTTATCTCCATTTGAGCTATAATGTATATAAGCTATTTACGAAGACATATTATTTATTATTATTTTACCGACATCACCGAAATCTTAAACTTTTAATGAAACATAATTTTGATACTGGCGCAAGACGATCAATGATCAAAATTTATCAATTGTATGGACTTAAGAATCACTTTTGTATCAGGACTACTGATTCTAGAAGATTGCTTGGCATAAATTCACTTCACTATTAAGTTACGTGTAACCAAGATGCAAATAGAAAACGCTGGAAATGCATTTTATCAACACACGCCGGACAACGTTACTAGATAAAATTAGCCGAGGTCGATGCACTCTCTTACGTAACTTTCGTATCAATATCACATAGGAATAATCACATGGTTTTGCTTGCTATATAGGATTTAACAATCGTAGTAAGTAGTAATAATCTTCCTTAAATATCATTTTTAACAATACATCATTATCATCATAAAAATAAATCATCATAACAATAAATCATCATAATCATTAAACAAGATAACGTAATGAGAAAAAAATTATTGATGCAGGTACAGAGGCCGCGTTTATAGATACGAGAATCATTTCTTCCAGTCCAGGGGTTCCTCACTGGACTATGTGTTTAGTGTACCCACCTACAAAATGTATTATCACTGATCATTACAATTATATAAGAAGAAATAAGTGACGGCTGAAGAAGAGTCATGCTATTCATTGTATATATGTCGCTTTTAAATGAAACTATTGGATTTTTATGTTGTATTCACCGTAAGTGTTGTGATATATATTTGCTATGTGATAACTATCATTATGTATATCATTAAGATTTTTATAATTTACACGCTTTTATCATTATTCAGGACACGATGTAACGCGTTAACTTCGCAATGCAATGTATCTAATAAAGACAATTAAACTTTTTGAGTTTCTTTTTAGTTCGATATTTACAACAGATATAATTATAATTTATTATTGTATAATTTATAATGAAAATGAAAATTAAATATTTTATTCAACGTACAAAGTACTAGCATCTGACAGCGGCTTCGCCCACGTGAATATCAATTTTAATACAAACTCCGAACCAAACACCCCAAAGTTTGACTGTTATATTTATTTATATCGAATCAACTGCCTAAAAAAAGTTTCAAGCTTCTAGCTCTAAAAATGACTCCTCTCTACCTACTCTCATCACTCCCTTTCATTCCCTTATAACTTTGTTTTCGCATTAAAATGTAGTCTATGTCAGGCTCTAGACAATCTGTGTACCAATTTTCATTTAAATCAGTTCAGTAGTTTTGTCGTGTAAGCGCGACAGACAGACAGAGAGATACAGAGTTACTTTTGCATTTATAATATAAGTAAGTAAGGAATAAAATCACATTCTACTACCGCCTCCAAAATTAAAACCGTAGAGGTTTTAATCGCGAACAACGGGCGAAAGAAACGCAGGGGCTTATATATTTTTTTAATTGTATTATTTTTTGAAATGACAAATTTATTTACATTTATATTCACTGAACTATTGGAACGTCTGGATTTTTATTTTATTTTTATTTATTTTTAATTTTTCTTAATTTAGTAAAATATATATATGAAATATAAAATGTAATTAGTTCGATAATAGGCAATAACTTTATTGATATTTCATTATTAATAAAAGTATTTATAATTCTTTCATAATAATAGATGTTTATTTTCACATTAAAACAATACAATAAGTTTCTAAGATATAAGATGAATAAAAAGATAACAATATTAAAAATAAATTTACTTCAAATTATAACTAACGACGTTATGGCACAGCAGTAGCGAACCTGCCTTAAGCGCCACAGGTCGCGGGTTCGATTCCCGCTCGGAGTAGATGTTTGTATTGACCATACGGGCATGTTTTCCCGACACAGACGACACTCAAAAGGATATAACTATCCTAATGGGGACCATTAGGATAGTTATATCCTTTGAGTGTAGTGTAGTGTAGCGTTTATTTATTTATTTAATAAATTCAATATATATATTTTTTATTTTTGCAAAAACAACTAAGTCACGAAATTACGTTTAGAATTTTAAAGAATCTTGAATGACTCAGAGTATTGAGCTTTCAAGAATCTCAACGAGGTACTTATATTTAGACTTTGGCCGAATCTATTTCAATCAATATGACAATAATTCCGAACGAGCACTTGTTGCTTATAAAATAGATAAAACTATAGACGTCTTAAAATAGATCACCTGTTATGTGAAAGTATTCTAACGATTAGACAAGATTAGGCTTTCGTGACACACTTTTTAGTCTATCTACAACATTCTAAACGCCAGTCAAAGACTTTATGACAACAACGTTCTTACTAGTACTATATAGATACAATTTTTTTTTCGAAATGTGTATTGCTGTTGGCCCTCCTGGCCTTGACACCGTCACCCGGCCGTGAAAAAGGAAGCCTCACGGGGGCTCAAATTTGATTCCGCCCTTAGGATGCGAAGCCGCACCACGGCTAAGGACGTTATCGGAGATGATATAGGTACTTACCGGTACAGGCTCGTTGGTGCCACTTCGCAAATTCAAAGGCTTCATTAATTTTTCATTCGATTATGTTATGCAATATCGTCGTTGCAAATTTAAAATCTCCTATGTGTAAAAAGTAACTTTTCGAGAAAAACGAAAAAACAGTTTCCTGAAAAAAAATCTAAAAAAACATTCTTGATTTTTATAGGTATTATTAAGTATAAAGGAATTATAATATATTGAAATAAAGATTGTCTTATATAATGTATCATTTAGCATATATATTTATACATTTAATTTTTTTCTGCACATAGGATAAAAAATCTCAATTTTTTTAAAGTAGCGAATACTTTAAAAATGAATTAAGGTATTCACATAGGAGTTTTTGCAATGTGTAGGTATACAAAATTGCTTTTAAAATATATAAATAACTCGTTTATGACAAAATTGTCACATAGAAGATTTTAAATTGCCAACGACGATATAATGATTACTATACATACATCGTAGTTCTTAGAGAGGAAGCTTTAAGTAAGCCTGTGTCTAATTTCGTCACGGTGCATTGGTCTTGAGTTTACCAAGAGACACCGACAAGTCTGTATAATTTTGTCTAATATATGAAATAGCCAATACATAAGACGTATATAGTACGATTAAGAACGTTCTACGAAACTAAAAGATTAATATATTACAGTGGACATGGTATATTAAATATGTATTGCCTTCAATGTTTTGTTTTACAATTATTTTCTTGCACTGCCGCCTCAAAAATATGTATTTTAGCTTCATGCCGTTTTAACTATGGATATATTATTATAACAAAACAACAATCCTTAAAATCTCCGTTTCTTTTGTTTTTATTTGCCATTTATATTTGAGTTTCATATTGAGCCGCCGATAGGCGTCTTCGGCATGTGTGTTCGGATATTTTAGCCGCCGATGGGCGTCAGCATTGAATGGGTTAAAATATGGATTATAATTTTACGTAATAATTTTATATAAAACATTAAGAGCATGCTCTTAATATCTGAAAGAACAGATTCCTACCAACAACAATATTAAAAAGATTTATTGTTTCTAACCAAAACAATCTATTACCGTAGCACACATGATTTAAACTGCAAAATTTAGTCAAGAAAATATTCACAAGATAAAGAATAGTCTACAAAAAGGAAAATTAATAGTGAAATTTATAAAGCGCTACGGAGAGCTTGGCCGCTGGCCAGGAAACTCGGAGAGGTAATTCTTAGAAACAATTATAATTTGACTACAGTTACTGTACGTTTAAATGTCAATATCCTTTATATAGATTGGTTTTTGAAACGGAAATATGCAGAATGTAGTGAACGAAATCCTATGGAAATTCAATTAATTTGAAAAATTTGATCTATGGTTTTTATTTCAACTATAATTTATTTATTTATTTATTAGAACACCAACAAGATATACACTAACACATGGTATGGTGATACATTATAATTGTTAGTATTGGCAAAGTGCTATCTTAATTATAGGTGTATCGACATTAGAAATGACATAGGCAACAACAACTCGTGATTAAATTACTAGTGTAAATATTAAAAAGAAAAATCAATAACAATATAAAAAAACACTGACAACTTATTTTGTTTTTGTAAAAAAAAAAATTACGGCTACAATTAAAATGGAATATAAACTAGGTTACTAATAATTTAATACAATATTTTAAAAAAAAAGTTAAGTCTACAACAAAAAAAAAACTACAAAGAAATAATAGTAAAAAAGAAATATATGGCAAAAAAGAAAGATGATATCATAAGCAATTTTACAGGTTTTTCTTAAATTTGGCTAAATTGTCTCCAAATATGTCGTGTTTGCAATGAACTATATGGCTTAGCAGTTTATTATAGGTCTTCATTAGACGATTAATAGGGGAATTATTCCCTAAATTAGTTTTAGATAAATGACAGCTGAAGCTACTTTTTATTCGTCCACATTTAAATGGAACAGTTAATTAAATCAATGCGTGAGAGAAGTTCAGGGCAATCCAAGATGCCATTAATTAATTTATACAAAAATAAATTATCTAACTTGCACCTCCGCTCAACGAGAGTTATCGATATATAATCGCCGAAGTTCAGAGGACTTATTCTAAGTCATATCTCCCTCCCCTTTCCATTCAAGAACTACGAGTGCCGGTCTCCGATGTCACCGATTAACTGTGGCATCGATTCCTTCACGAACAACGAAATTTGCCAATTCTTCTCTTTGTCGTACTTCTAAAAAGTAGAACTCATTGTCGGCAGACGTGTTCAATCCTTCTTATAATCTGGGCTCTTTCAAACGAGTCCCACCAAGATATTCAATCTTGGTGGTAGGCAGGGCGAGGGTGGCTAATGCAGAAGGCTACCTTCCGCAATGTATTAGCAGCCTTCGCGTTTGGACCTTACTGCCACTCACCATCAGCTGGAATAAAGTAATTGCATTTCTTTCATAAAAGAATATTTTTTTTATCTTACTTTGGAGACTTTTAGCTACTTTACTATGCCAGCCCAATCACTTACACTTTTATTATGATTAAACTTAACTAAAGATTGTCTCCTGAGTTTAAAACTTTGCCTACAAACTGGGGACGTATATATAAAATATGGTTTTACCTGAGATCTCACAACATTTTGTAGTAGATGAGCTGCGTTGCGAGACTTTTTTACATTTTATATTTTTGCTGGGATGTTATATGAAGTCTTATTACTTTTTTGCAAAATTTAGGAAACCGAAGCTAAGCAAGAGCAAGTCGCTAGTATTTTTTTAAAGAATATTAGCAATGCTTTTTAAGGCATTACTCCTATTGCCCCTCCAAATAAGCTCGAAGCTTGCGTTAGGAGTGGGTAAGAATTGCGTTAGGAATAGCCCAAGTGAGTCAGGATCGATCACGCGAACTCACGGAACGGAGCGGAGTCGGCCCTTACACCGTTGAGCTATTGAGGCTTCAAATTATTCAATATTACAAAGCTTCAATCAACTAAACGTATACATAAGTTTATTTTCAATCAATGCAACCCCAATATATAGCTTATGATATCCATATTATAGAATAAAACCTTTTTTTTTCGGAATTTTCCACAAAAACCAGAGCATTTAAAACATGTTGTAGATCCATTAGTATAATTAAAAGTAAATAGATCGTGTACCGCGTAAAATCTTTTTCTATTAACCCATATTATTTCTCGCATCTGTTAGAAACTCATGTTTTTAAAAACGTAAAACATCCACGTATTATTTATGTTAGTTCACGTAGACTCGATTTTTGGGCTGACTCAAGAATCAAAATCGTTTTTGGTTCAATGCTTTTCGACACAGTATCTTGTAGTGAAAAGTTTTATTTACGAACTTTATAAAGTACTTAAAAATAATGTAGATTTACGCTTTCTACAGAATTAAAATTATGGCCTGGAGGCCCTTAACTTTTAATAAAAATTCTATTGCAATGAAATTTAATTCAGGTAGTGAAACGATGCCGATTTTATATGGCACCCTGACGTATTCAGCTCAGTTTAGGTCGTCATTTGAATCGCAATAAGAGTTCATGGTACATCCCCTGTACTGTAAAAATCGAAAAAAATTAGCTTTATTAAGTTTCAGTCAGTTAAAAATCGGTCAGCGTTTGTCTGTCAAGTGTTATGATCGTAACGCGGACGCGTCCGGGTGCTGGAGTGAAGTGTGCCGCTGCTAACGTCACGACGTTTCTGGGCCAGCCTGAAATAGCGCTCCTGTTGAAACTTGGGCGGTAAACTTGAATGTTATGTTTAATGATTTATGGCTACACGAACTAATATTTATAATGCGCTATAATACGTTAGATTTTTAAATTCAGAATTAATGACACACAATGACTAAGGGTTATGGCACAGACGCACATTATGCCAGGTCTGGAAACCGTAGAATAAAAATATCACGTTTCTTGTATAGGGTACCCTTAAATTTTATTTTATTTTTACTATAATAATAAACGGTACACACTCAACGCCCCCATTAGGATAGTGATATGTGTCGGGGGTCCGGAAACATACACAACGAAAAAGACAAAACACACCAGACCGGAACACATACCTGTATGGACGACTGATGAAACTCGAATGTTGCCGAAGGACATTAAAGAAATTAGTTGCACTAAACCATACCATCTTCAAAGTGCAATTATGAGCACTATCATGCATTTCATCATCTCACGCCGGTATGTTTGCCGGTTTGTATAAATGCGAAAGTAACTCTGTCTGTCTGTCTGTCTGTCCGTCGTGCTTACACGCCAAAACTACTGAAGCGAAACGAAATTTGGTACATAGATAGTCAAGAGCCTGAGAAAAGACCAAAGGGTACTTTTAATGCGAAAAAGGGTTGAAAAGAGGGATGCAAAGTTGTATGGAAGTTGTAAGAGCTAGAAGCTTGAAACTTATTTTTTTGGCTATTGATTCGATGAATTCAAATTTGTAAAAGTTTAACCCTCAAGGGTGTAAAATAACAATAGGTGAACATGGTATGAATGTTTGTATGGAAATATGTATGGTCCATGTGAATGTTTTATAATAAAGTTATATAAACTTATAAGATACAGTGCAACGCGGACAAAGTCGCGGGCACAGCTAGTAATAAATAAACGCTGCATAGTCTACGACACAGTCATGACAGTAATATGTGCCACGGGCATATTATAGAGGTCAATAGATTTTTGTATAATGTATTGAAATTGGTAAAATAGAGCCAGAAATATACGTACATACACTGGAAAGACATTACTCTCTTTATTATTTGGGTAGTATACGGACCCCATTACGATTTTAATGTCCTGTGTCGGGGGCCCGGAAACATACACAATGATAAAGACAAACACACCCCGACCGGAAAACATGCCTGTGTAGGCAATACCAACATCTGCTCCGAGCGGGAATCGAACTCGCGACTTGTGGCGCTTTAGACAGGTTCGCTACTGTTGCGCCACAACGTCGTCAAAAAAACATTGTACACAATTGTGTGACAAATTAAGTGTATTTTTACTTATGAAAAAAATTACTGAGAACTCTTAATATTGATGCCAAATGAATTATAATTTTATATTCTTGTAATGTGAGAACCCTCGGACCCTGACATTGAGGCGTCAGTATAGAACTGTCACCGGCTGTGATTGATGCTGGCAGAAGCTCTTGCAGGAAACACTTCTCGAAACTGACAATTATCTATTTTTATATAATTTAAAAATCATCTTTCTTGTAGCTGGTTAGAAAACTGGGTCTTCGTCTTGCTATATATAATTTTAGTTTGATGGAATATTTTAGTTTCTGATCCAGCTTCAGGATAGACCCTGGAATTTTAGAAAACTGTAAAATACATACTTATTGATCGTTAGTTTTTAACTTAAAAACAAAGTTTCATGCTCCTAGCTTTAATAATGACATATCTTCATACAAAGATCTTGTTTAATTCTATTATAAATTTAATTGTATTTAAATTTTATAATATTAAGTTCTATCTATATTTGCGCAACGTTATAGGTAGAATATGTTGGTAAAATATGTAAATGTAAGTCATCTCAGCACAACCGTATTGCAAATAAATTATTATTATTATTAAACTTCCCAACCCATTTTTCATCATCTTAGGGAATGAATTTCAAAAAATCCTTTCTTAGTGTGCGTTTAGATTTTAAAAACAACACCTGTACTGTGAAATTCAGCTTCCTAACGGTTTAGTCCCAGACTATACGTCAGTACGTTTATAAGTCAGTCAGCTGGTCTTCTTTTATATAATTATATATCATTCGATAGAGGTTCATAAAAACATGTTCAAAAATCGTTTATTTATATAGTGCCTATGGTCACTGTGAAAACTGGCTGTGACATAGTAGGAAAAGTTTATGTATATTAGTAAATATATAAATTATAAGAGTTCCTTTGTTGGCTACGAAACCCTAAAAAAGAGTAGTTCTATTGTCTTTATTTTTCTTCATTTTTACTTTATGATATTTAAAATTTTATATAATCCGTTGAAACGTTACATTTTGGGGTCGCAAAGTAAAATTGCGTCCTCTGAGGACGATATATTTATTCAGATATACATTACATAATCGGATAGAAATATCCTGTGTAGGAGGTCCAGAAACACAGAAAAACAACCATAACCACCCGACCGACACGCATACACAAATGCACAAACATCTGAGAATTGAACTCGTTTCGTCGGCGTTCAAGTCAAGTTACCACTACGCCAGAACAATCATGTTACTTCCCCTCACTCAATTTTATATGGTACTTTTTTACTGTACACAGCTTATATGCTTATGCTTTTTAATTGCCGTAATACACGTTTATACTCCGTTTATACTAATATTCATAATATTATCATAAGTACATTCGATAATTCATATTCATTTACAGGCATTCGCTAAAACTTTTATATTTTTCTAATACTATTATCATCTAATATATAAAATTCTCGTGTCACAATGTTCGTTCCCATACTCCTCCGAAACGGCTTGACCGATTCTTATGAATTTTTAATGCATATTCAGTAAGTCTGAGAATCGGCTACTATCTATTTTTCAAACCCCGTAGTGATAAGGGGTGTCCACCCCAAAAATTTATTGTTTATTTTTTAGATAAAATTTTTATTTTTATTTTTATTATGTGGCATAGGAAAATACATACGACCCTAAATTTTCACTTTTTTATCACAAGCCCCTGCTTTTTAATAGCCTTATTAGTCAATCAAAAACTTTCACCGGGTAGAGGGCGGTGCTATCGGGTCCCAGATTTTTTCGGGGCAGGACAACGTCTGCCGGGCCCGCTAGTAATCTATAATATTTACTGGTAGTAGGCTTTTTATTGCTTGAAGCTAGATGGGTACCACCGCTGGTGGCAGAAATTAGTGGGCAAAAGAAGTTAAAGAACCAATATTACGTGGTTGGCAAAGCGTGAGTGGTACCTACTGATGGTGTTGCAAGCGCTCATAGGCTACGGCAACCGCTTACTATCAGGTGGGTCGTATACTTGATTGCCACATTATTAATATAAATATATATATTTTAATCTCTTTAAATAATGTTCTGAAGATTCGAAAAAGTAATTGGTTCTTCTTAAAGCTATTCTTAGTGACATTTCATAAGAACACATAAACCAACAGTCTCATTTATCTAGCATTATAATCAACCGTCCTAATAAGATCTCCAGAAACATATCCCTCATCCTTGTTTTAACATTAGCCCCATCTCCCAGGAACACACAAATCGACTCCAGTCTGGACGTGGAAGCTGAACTCCTCGATACATCAGCGGCCAAGCACAAGTTGTCTGTCCGTCCGAAGAAAAACCATCCAAAGAAACCAAAGAAATGTGCATCCAATGAAAGGTAATTTAACATAATTACTACACAAATTCCACTGCAAAATCTTCTCAATATAAACACAGTTACAGTTTTCAAATGCAGACAGAGAATACGAAAAAATAAACTATAATACTGAACTATTCGTATACAATTTGTATTTTAATACTAAATAACATTGCTAATTTACTCGTTATACTCGTATTTATTTAGAATTTTTAATGTTAGAAGTTGGCAAACAAGCATACGGCCCACCTGATGGTAAGTGGTTACCGTAGCCTATGAGCACTTGTAGCACCATTAGTAGGTGCCACTTACGCGTTGCCAACCTCGAGATATTGGTTCGTAAATCTCCTCTGCCCAGTAATTTCACTAGCGTACAGTGCCCTTCAAACCGGAACATAGTAATGCCTAAGCACTACTATTTGGCAGCAGAATATTTGACACTGCGGTGGTACCTACCTAGCCAGCCTCTTGCAACAAAAGACCTAGCACCAGTGTGACTGATTGCACTGGTGGAGTAATCTCTGCTGTGAGAGAGGTTATCCCAACAACGGGCGATGGGGTCGTCACATCCCGACGCCGGAAAAAAAAAATTTTACTCGTATGCATCATCTTAAAATAAAATTATAACATATTGAAATAATGATTCTTTAAGCTTCCAACACTTCTCTAAGATATCTGCTAAATTAATTTTTAATAGGAATTTTCTTTTTTGAATTACTGGTATTTTGTGCCTGTAATTCAAAACACAAAATTCACAAAAACAAAATATTGAAATAAATGTATGTGACTAAAGTGTAGATATAGATATGAATAACATTTCTATACATCTATTGATGTCTGTGCTTTCAAGCAATTTTGCCTTGAATACTTTTTTGTCTACTTTTTATCTCGGAAATATTAAATTTACCAAGCAGAAACTCTATAAAATAATCGAATTACTTACAGAAAATTTATAAATCTTTAGTTATTTAATATAATTATTAAATGAATACGATCGAATTGAAGAGGCTTACAATGAAACAAGGATGGCGCAACCATCAGGAATTGGTTCATACATTAATATTAGTATGTTGCGTTGCGTAATTTTGACTTGTCGTTTTTTAGGTGACCCCGTTGCGAATATTACAACGCTAATGTATAAATATATACGTTTCCCTCGTCGCTTCATTATTTTCCTCTGCGATTTTGCTAACCTTAATTTGTTCGAACAGTAAAATGAATACAACCCCATTCTTTGATATAAAAATTAAATTCTTATGTCAGCGGGAAAAATTGCTGTTTTTCTGTCCTGATTAAAATTATTTTAAACAACGTGTTCTGTTTTAAAAAAACCAAAGAAAACTCTATTTTTATCGATAAATACAAAATGTGAAAAATTGTGGAACAAGTTGTAAGTATTTAAAAAAATCTTGTGCCCTTGGTAAAACATTTCGCGAAATTAAATATATATTTACATACTAATTTGAACAAAAGATCTTCATCTAGTTTTCCCCAATTACCCAATATGCCAAAACGATAAGGAAAGTCTCAAAGAAAGATATATAAATAACGCTACGCTATTTTTCAAGAAACGTTTCCCACGCATAAGTCAGCCGTCGAAGAATGTATATCCTAGCATCCGGGAATTGTCAGCCAGATAAATCTCGCTAATAAGATGAATAGTTTAGCTTTTTAACCGCATATCTCTTAAATATATTCTTTATAGCTGTTCCAGTTCTCATTTGCAATAATGGCATCAATTTTTTCTAATAGTTTCGTGTTATTTGGTCTACTTTAAAGACTAGGTTTGATAGTATGTTTTTCTACGAACACGCTGGACAATCAATTTTGTGTTCTTTTTGTGTGTCAGCTTCCGAATGTGTTTTTGTATTATTTAATAGTGTTTTGTTATTTCTTTTTTTTTTTAATTAAATTGATCGAACACGTTGTCGACAAAATTGGTTGTCACTTATAAAATAGGTATATAATTGTTTAATCTGCCTTTATCTTATTACCTTGCTTTTTGATATTTGAAGTAAATGTATCTGTTAGTTCCATTCCACAAGTACTTTTTTATCAAGAGTTTTCGTTTTAAGTAGTTTTTTAAATTCATTTTAAAGAAGAAAGTGGAATTTATATTTGTCTAGATTCTAGATCTCCGAGCACTTCAAGGGTTTTATTTGTTTTTATTCATTGACTTCAATATTTTAATTGGCAAATTGGCAGCAAGCATTCGGTACACCTGATGGTAAGTGGTTATCGTAGCCAATGAACGATTGTAACATATTACACCATTCATTTGTCGCTCACGCGTTGCCTACCTCAAGATATTGGTTCTTAAATCTCTTAATGTAAGTAATACAAAACACACTTTTGCACCAAATAAAAATATATACCTAATTATCCAACTTAAAAAAAGATATGTCATTTTCGATTGAAACATGGTTCAACGTACGTTGAACGTAAAGAATTGGCTTAAAACACGAAATAGTAATCTCGAAATACAAACAAGATAATATACAATTCCATATTTCCTTTATTATTTTGTATTCGCTCTAGTTACTAATACAACTAATTTGGGATTTTTGTAACCTCCCACGTCAGTTTTTAGTCATGTTCAGTTCGACGATTTGTTTTCTCCGTCATTTTAAATTTTCATCTGCATTTTTATACTTCAATCTGTACTCTTTCTTTTTACGATTTTGCTTTGTGGAGATCGTTTTCGTGTTCTGAATTTGGCATATTCTTAAACTTTTAGTAATAACTGCAGTATCTACATGATATATCTTGAGGGTAAAAGTATATTATTTTACTAAAAAGAAATATCTTAGAAATCTTGGTACGTTTTGAAACGATTTGGAATCAGTGGCGGATTTACCACCAGGCTGAGTAGGCTATTCCGAGTTGCAAACTTCCATATTCTAGAATATTACAGCCAGTTCGCCACCCCCCAACCAGTAATCGGCCTTTTATTGGTTTGTAAAATTAATTTAGGACATGACAATTGTAGAACCAAGGGCGGCAAAAACCTTACAGCCTGCACTTTGAAAAATTGTAAATCCGCCACTGTTTGAAATCCTTAAAAATTACATATAACATTAATGAGTTATGGAGAGATCGTAAAATATAATGTGGTATTTAGTGGCGATGTCTGTCGGTTTAAAAATAATCTAGCTTTTAATAGTCTAGCAGTTGCATGTCGGTGTCGGGTCGTTAACTTGCGTTTATTGATCGAACGTTTTGGTCACTAACCTATATTTATTTTACATAGTTTTTAAGATTAACGGTAACATACAGACATCTGTTTTATACGATGTATAAGAAGGGCATATTTTTCGAAACACTATCTATAATCTTGGATCTGTGTCGATGTAGAATTGCGAAAAAAATCGGACTGTGCTTATATCTGGGCCACCTAACTATTAGGGTTCTGTAGCAAAAAGAACTTTAGTAAATCTAAGGTGTATTTTAAATATACACCATTTTTTATATAAGTAACTCTTAATACGATTTTATTTACTTTTAATTTCGTCAAGTACCAATTTCAGTTTTATTGACTATTCATCCCTCATTTAGTTGATAGAAAATTATTATAGTCAAAAGTCTTAAAACTAATTTTATTCCATCTAAAATTACGTAAAATTAAAAAAAAAAACTTTAAAAAGTTAAAAATATTGTACCTTTTGTTTCTAATATAAAAAAATGTTATAGGTATATTTCATTATTATCTGTCGACAAGAGTGGGAAGCGTTTCGGTTAACCCTGTGCCATGAACTCTAATTAGAGTGTCGGATTTGGAGCGGAAGATCTTGGCGAGATGACATCACGATGGGAAGGCATTGGGGTTAACGGTGTACGCAAATGGATGTAACTCTAATTTATAAGATTAGTAACATACGGAATAATATCAAAACTCGTGTAAAAAAATATATATGTAAGAGCATCACCTGATGTTAAGAGATCACCGTCGCCCGTGAACATCGTCAACACCATAGGGTGCCTTGCTGATCTTTAAGGAAATAATAGGCTCTTCTCTTGAACGTTCCCAGGTCATATAGGTTGGGATCGCCACGGAAGTTGTTCTCACAAAGTGATTGTGCGAAGAAGAAAATTCTAAGATTAACTGTCATTAATTATATAAAACACCGAATCAATGCACCTAATAATTTGCTTTCACAAACTTCAAGAAATTATTTCATTGTCGTTTATAAGTCCCTTATAAGTTTAAAATTTATGATTTAAAGATCAGTATGTATGTATGTTAAGGTTGTAAATTAAAAGAAATAAAATCTTTATAGGTAATATTTCTGATATATTCATTAATCTAAATGTTTTTATAATCTTAATCTAAGTTCTGTTTTCAAAAAGAAAATAAACAACCGGCGATATGGTTTTACAAAAACTCTTTATTTTTAAATATTTACTCGTAGTTCTTAAATCATTGCGTATTTTCCTTGTTTAGATCCTAATTACGTTAATGTTCTTCGATCTGTGAAAATCCTTTTCCGAGACCATCAAATACTAAAAAAACAAAGAAGTTACTGTTCACACAGCGCAAAGCAAACACAATTCAGCGCGAAGCGCTACATTATCACGACAAACAAATCACCAGGATTAAAACATCGAGGAAAACATAACACTTGCCTCGAAACGGTTTCTGGAGCGTATTAATTAACACGCATAATCACTGCTGGTTATTTTTGGGTACATCATAAATTCGCTACTAGGAAGTGATATGAGGACGACCACTCAGTTTGTTGACACGATGCTAGTCCGTTTGATTTATTTAGTCGGCTGGAACATTGTTTCTCAAAGTGTTATATGCTTAGCCCTTCTTCTTCTTCTTATCGAGTGGTTAGTGGTCAACCTAGTGTCAGAGTTGTTCAGGTCGCCCGTAGGCCTCTGACTTGACTTTTCGACTGTTGTCAAATTGTCAACAGCCGGGACCGACTTTTTACGTGCCCTCCAAAGCACGGAGACGCTTGGTTGAAATACCACTATGCGATCACCCATCTAGCGACTGACCGCGGCTAAAGTTGCTTAACCTAACGATCGTTTATCGATTCGTGGGTGCACTCAGCTATGAGCGTCTCAAGCGTCTTGAGGTACGTCAATTGATTTTCTTTTTTGTATGACCCATGGTACGCTTGCAACAATAAATTCACAAGCGTCTTACCGACATAACGTGCTATTCAGTACTTCTTCGGCCGTGCCGACATTGTCATACGGAACAACTCTGCTATTAATATATATTATATAATTTATAATAATTATCTACAACAGCGTATGAAACTGAGGAGAGGTACGTCTCTCTATAAGTTTGAGAACCTCTGAATTATATAATCTTCTATGAGTTGCGCTCTATTAATTCTATAATGTGACCTGGAAAGTACTGTTTTCAGTAAAGTAAGATTTTCAAACTTAAGATTAGTCTGTTGTGTAGAATGAATGTATATCTTTAATGTAGAACATGTTGTGTTTTTTCGCTACGCGAAACGCGAGCTATTTCACCCCAGAAATAATGAAAAAAATAATTCCCAAAATTATGAAAGATTACTTTAGGAACCAATTTTTTTTATACTTGCATTAAAGGTGCCTCATAAAAATCACCGGTTTGTCCTTTAGACACTTCCCAAGTAAGGATTCCCATTATTCTTTAGTTTATGACCATCAAGCTTCGTGAGCCCATTCTCGCAATAATGAATAGCCAAAGGCCCCACTTTTACTATTTGCGAAAACTCAGAATCCTTTTTAGGCCTCTTCTACGACAGACAGACACCATAGTCCTATTCTTTACTGGGTACCGGAACTACTGGGTGGAAATGTGACACCTTGCTCACATCCAAAACGCACGCTTGTTTGTCAATATCTTGATATGTAAAAACACGAAAGATTCTTTTCAAAGATTTTATTTAAACGAGCGTACATATTATTTTGACAACCCATTTATATAGACGTATAGACAAAGACATCCCACAACGGAGATAGCATTTCTATCTGACCTGGATTCTGTGATCATAGTGCATCTTTCTTCCGCCATTACATTTATTTGCGACTGAATTATACCTCGTTCCGTGTAATATAACTGCTACTCTGCTCACGTAAATCATATTAATTATACAACTAAAATTTTATCGCGCAGTAGCGAACCTGCCTTAAACGCCACAGGCGCAGTTTGTATTGACCGTGCAGGCAAATGGTCCGGTCTAGGTGTGTTTGTCCTTGTTTGTGTTTCCGGACCCCCGACACAGGACATCACTATCATAATGGCGACCGTTGAATGTGTAGCGTTTATTTATTGCTGTATATAAAGATGAAGTCTCTATATAAGTGATATTGTAACTAAACATACCAATTTTTCAGAGGCCATGTAAAGCACTCCAGGCGATATTATTAATTAAAATCGATGAGCTAAGTGAGATCTATAGGCAGTGAGGCAACTTGAACAATAGATAAATTAGGTTAGACATTGTAATGACACGGCAAAAAAACATGTTCTAATGCCTAAAGAATTGAGATTGCGATTCAGTGGGGAAAGTAGCATTTCCCTTTCAGCATTCTTGCCACCATTCCCCGTGAAAATGATTTGTACAGTTGTAATTATTTGTAAATATAGTTAGTACTGAATTATAAATATTTTTGAATGTATTGAATAGGTTTTAATTAAAAAAAAGTATTATTAACAAAATTAATTGGACCTCTATATTTACAAATGCTTTATAAATGAGAATAAAAGAAAAGTCTATGTAACACGTGCAGTTTCTGCTTAGCGTTGGTCAAACAGGTCACAGGACATTTTTTTTATACAACCTCTACCCTTGACTTCTTCCTAATGAGCATACATTTTTCTATATAATTGTTAGCATTTTAAAAGTCTAGTCCTCATGAACTAAAGATATTTAAGATTAAATATATTTTTTTGATAAATCAAATTAATTATAAAGGAGTAAAAATAATATTAGAACAATTTTTTTATTTAAAGATTTTTAGAACCAGATCACCGCATCAGCTGTATCGTGACCGCAAAGAATCTTTATGAATTATTGTCTTTGTTCGCAGCGACCTTTTTATGTCTTCTGAGATTAATATTATTAATAGATACAACCGTACGTTGGAATTTTTATTAGTTTTACCTCCTATTAATAGTAAACCGGTAATTAAGATAATTACAAGTTTATTAATAGATTTACAAAATTTTATTAAGTATTTGAGACACAATTTACCTTTTCTTGAAGTTAAAATTGGAGACGGACCGGTGGTTTTCTTAAGATCAATTAATTCGATTAATGAAAACATAACGAATTAAAAAGACATTTTAAATTGATTTAGATTATATTTTATTTATTTATTTTATTTATTTATTTTATTTATTATACCTAAAATTAGGTACAAACTTTATTTTGCTACGATAAAAATAAACATACAAATTTTACATAAAATGTTTGTTTAACATTGGGAAACGCATTTACGTGCACCACTACTAAGTAGTGGTATTGTGGGGCTCACTACTCGCTAGTCGAGCTAAGTACTACCCACTTAAACCTAATGAGCCGCCTGTGCCTTATTGGGACGTCACGGGCTCGCTCACGCAATCAACCGTGACGACCTGGCGTGATCGCCAAAGCAGGGCGCCCCAAGGCCCTGGCAAACGTCAACCGAGGGAGCCCTAGAGCCCCCATGAGCATGGGCTTAAAGTTTGTGTTATATCAGAAATAAAATTTACAAATATTTTTGATTTTTTTCTCAATGTACGCTCAGTGAATGTTATCAAAATAGTTATAATAAACATTACACTTTTCTAAGTATTATAATAAAACTCAAAGCGAATTACCCATCCGATCAACGGCACTTAACCCAGATCGCTCGTGGAATCGTGTTGAATAACGAATCGTACATGTGTTTTCAATTTATTCGAGTCGCTTTTCATTACGTTCATCACTTTTTTACGTATATTATTTTATCGCGTGAAAATTTTAAAACAAAACATGAAAAGGTTGTTATTTTATAGTTACGATTCTCCGTAAAGCGCAGGACTTTTGCGATGTCAGTGTTAAATTGATTTATATATATTTTCAAGTCTTTGTTTATATTAAGGTCATTATTCCCGACGACCCTTCAAAAATTAAAACTTTGCAATTGGACTCGCGTCTTCCTAGCATTATCACCGGTATTTACCCAGGATCTGTTCACACTCTTATCCTGATTTGACTAGTTTTTACACAGAGCTATCTGACTCCCGCAACTATAAGAGCAAACTACTTATCAAGAGTATACGATTACTATCAGATGTATGATAATAACCGCGACTGTAGGCTTAACGTACTTTCCGAGGCACGGTGGGGAGACCCACAAAAACAAACGCTCAGACTGAAACAGATATTTATAACAAACATCTGCTCCGAGCGGGAATCGGATCGGCGACCGTCGATGCTCAAAGCAGGCTCGCTATTAGCAAGCCAGAACGGTCTTCAACTTTGCAATTATACGACTCTAAAGAATTTTAATTAATAGAATTGCGTACAACTGTCATGTTTCAGTCATGGGTATACGAGAGGTTATATGAGATCTCACAACTTTTTGTAGTAGAAGAACTGCGTTGCGAGATTGTAATTTTTTACATTTTAAATCTTTTTTTTTCATTTTTCCCTTTTTGACTAGACTACTTCCTTTTTATCAAGGACTAGCATCGGCTCGCGGTTTCACACGCGTTTAATTCAGATGCAACATACACTGTATTCAAAATTGTTTTAATATCCATATTAATAAATACTCGTCTAGCCTACGATTGAAATAATATTATTTATGTATAGAATACTTATTGATTTTTATAATTGTGTAGTGTATGAATGCGGTGGGTATGTTCGGTGTGCCGTGCTTGTATGTGAAGATTAGTGTTTGTTACGAGACATTTTCATAGTTATAAACGCTACACACTCAACGGCCCCCATTAGGATACTAATATCCTGTGTCGGGGGTCCGGAAACATTTACAATGACAAGGACAAATACACCCAGACCGGAAACTATGCTTGCATGGTCAATACAAACATATTATGCTCCGAGCGGGAATCGAACCCGCGACCTGTGGCGTTTAAGGCAGGTTCGCTACCGCTGCGTCACAACGTCGTCGTCATTTTCCAAGAACTTTTCAGCTTCTTCGTAGCTTAGTGTCAGTAACCATTCATTTATGTAAATAGAATACAATAGAATTGTTCGCAAACAATTCTATTGTAATGTACCTAATGAAACGCATTTCATTAGGTATTTTCATCAGATGCGTGTGTACTGGAGGCTCACCTAGTCTTTTAGTTTTCTTCTCTTCCCCTCCGCCACTTGCGGATAATGACAGAAAGTTTTTTTTAAGCCTGATGATATACCGTTTGGCAGGAGCAACCAATTTAATTTTATTTTATGACAGTTTCGATAGAGCTGTTATCGCTAGCTGTCGCTTATCTCTTCTGAACCTCGAATCTTAATCCTCGTGGACTGGGCTATAGACTATTTTTTTTTTTTTTTAATAAATATATACTGTAATCTGTCTCGTTACGGACATTCAGCAATACGTTCAATTATTAAATAAAATTGTTTTTGGTCAAGATCCAGCGACATGGCCAATGAAGAGGACAGTAACTATTGCATGTCCTTATCTTTTCCATTGTCAGCAATTTCATTTTTATAACAGGTCGAAAGGAGCTTTTCTTTTAAGTCTAGGAACAATGACTCTGGGTTTCATCAACACTACAGCAAGCTTGTTAACATGGTTTACAATACGTTCTTTGTATTTAGGCATAGCAATCATTGATTCGTCCTTGATAGTTACCAGATTACGAGAAATATTTAGGCTTAACTTTAGATAATAGGCTTACATGGAAACCACATATTAAAAATATACAAAAGAAATTAACATCTCTTACCGGAGCTCTCCGTCCCATAGTACGATGTTTACCCTGTAAAGTCCGTTACATAATTTATAACTCATTAGTAAAGCCACACATAGATTATCTTATCCAAGTTTGGGGTTCAGCCGCTAAAACCAATCTTAAAATACTACAAATAGCACAAAATAAACTTATAAAAATATTATTTAATTATGATTTCTTAACCTCGACGGATAAAATTTACAAGGAAACAAAAATTATGAATATAATAAATACTTACAAATACTATACATGCATCCTAATTCGCAAAATATTATACAAAGAAATCCACACAACCATAAGCCTGACTACAAAAAATAAATATTCACAATTGAAACGCTTAAGAAATGCAAATAATATAATTTTACGCTCAGCTAGAACTAAATACGGACAAAGAAACATTACATTCGAAGGTGCTCAAATTTACAACAAACTTCCAAATAAAATTAAGGAATCTAAAAACATAATTCATTTCAAAAAACTACTTAAATTACATATTCTCGCCCAATATCAATGAAATATAATCATACCTTACAAGCCACATCCAGTAGCTAAACATCAATGAATTAACTTCTTGCTATGTGACGTATCTACGTTACTCATTGCGTTGGTACTTGTTTATGCTAGTGCCACAATGTAAAGTACATCAATCTACCCACTTTATAAAAAATGTTATTGTTTGCTAAATTTTATTGTAAAATATTACTGTCAATCGTTACTACTAGTTTATAAAGGAACTGAATTATGTAAATATAAATTGACGTCTCTGTATGTTTAAAAATGTAAATTATTATTTATAAGTTAACCATAAGTTTCGTTAAGTGAATGTTGTAACATTCTTTTGGAACAATAAATATATTTAAACCGTATAGTTGGGATTCCTAAATCATGACTTGACTGTTTATGCTCCAAATTTCATTTAATCTTTGTGGATATTAGCGTGTACAAACCAACATATATATATCATTATTTAAAATAAACACTACACACTCAACGGCCCCCATTAGGATAGTGATATCCTGTGTCGGGGGTCCGGAAACATTCACAATGACAAGGACAAATACACCCAGACCGGAAAATATGCTTGCATGGTCAATACAAACATATTATGCTCCGAGCGGGAATCGAACCCGCAACCTGTGGCATTTAAGGCAGGTTCGCCACCGCTGCGCCACAAACTCGTCAAAATTAAAATTAAGTAAATTTATAAATATTGGTCACATAGATTATATTTTGTATAAACAAATCAGTGTTTTGATTATGAGCGCCCTTCAATAAGTAATAATTCAACAGCTGATGAAACTTCCCTTCTTTCATCATAAAGACTGCGCTTGCGCAATGTAATCTCTGCATCTACGCACGACGCGTATGTTAGTTTGTCTTGGATCATGTTGAAGGCAAATATAGATCGTAATTAATAACTCTGAAACTAGAGCGATTCATATTTATCTTATTATTTTTATGATATATTGAGGTTAAAAGTATATTATTGTCTCGGTTTTTTTTATAAGTTGGCAAGCAAGCATACGGCCCACCTGGTGGTAAGCGGTTGCCGTAGCCTATGAGCGCTTACAACACCATTAGTATGTGTTACTCTCGCGTTACCAACCTCAAGATATTGGTTCTTAAATCTCTTTTGTCCAGTAATTTCACCCAGCCCATAGTGCCTTCAAACTGAAACACAGTAATGCCAAAAGATACTACTGCTTTGCGGTAGAATATTTGACACTGCGGTAGTACCTACCTAGCCGGTCTCTTACAACAAAAGACCTACCGCCAGTGTTACTGATAGCACTGGTAGTATAATCTCTGTTGTGACAGACATCATCCCAACAGCCGGCGATGGGGTCGTCACGTCCCGACGCTAAAAACGCTCGTTTCATTTCTCACCAATGTTGAAGACATTGAAACTAAAAAGCAGTTTTTTCAAGCAATAGCTAAGTTTATTGATATGATAGTGTGTATATGTGTGTGTAAATATGAACCAGAGTTGTGTAAAAACTAGTAACCTGTCAAATCCGGATAAGAGTATGAGCAGACCCTGGGTAAATACTCGTATAGTATCAGGAAAAATGCTAGCAATACGATTATACCAGTTAGAAAGAATTTTAATCCGTTCATTTCAAATTTAAATCGACATTTGTTTATTTTGTTTTCACAAAGCTAGCATACGCAGCTTAGCGAGAAACGTACGAGGTCGCCAGTTCATTAGCCGACTAAAAACTATAACTACTAAAATGAAATGTACATTTTTAGGGTTCCGTAGCCAAATGGCAAAAATGTCATTTTACTCGGAGACTGTTGGTTCTATCTATACGAAATTTAGTAGATACATTTATTCTATGAACCGCACAACGATTTTGTAATGAAATCCTAAAATATATGAAATTTAAGGGTAGCAGTCCATACATGTTACTGAGGATTGAAAAAAAATTTCAACGTATGGCAACGTGTGAGATATCTTTGGACAGGTCTTTCAAAATGATAAAGAGGTTTGATTTAGTCTTTTGTCATTAAGTCAGTAATTATTGGGTTAAATAAGCTCCTAAAGTCATAAAAATTGGGCTTAAAAATTCTAGAAAAATTTGAGGTTGTAGAACATCAAATAAACTTTCAACCACATTAAGTTTGAAGAAGATACGGATAACGTCTACAAATTTAAGAGATAAATAAGTTTTTCCCATAACTTTGTTTTTCATATTACTTTTAATAATTACCAACTTATTTTGCGGTCACTTTTAATTCGTTATTGGAACGAAGTTCCTTATCGCGCGTTGTGAAAGGGGGCTAGACGGAAAAAATTCTTACGAAAAGTTGTCACGACACTTTTTGCTATAGTAAGCTATTGTAAGCTGTGCGGCGTCGCATGTTTCTCTGTCTGTCTCTCTCTCTCTTATAGAAAGCAAGCCAGATATTTTCATTTCTATTTCGCATTGAACAGTGTGGTGTCGCGACGATTATTTTTGTTGATTTGTTTTTTGTACATAATAAATAATAAATTAAAAATATTATTATAACTTTAAAAAAAAAATATTACAATTCCTTTACTAATTAATCGAAAGGAACTTGTTTCCATCCGGGTGTCCCTAGACACCTCTCATTATTTTTAAAGCCATTAGATTCTTCGTCATCAAGCTGCGGAACCCTTTAGTTTCGACAGTGCGTGGTCCACAACACACTTGGCTGATAATTTTTTAATATAAAACGATGGAAATAAGAGTAAAATGTTGCATCTGGAGTTAAAACCATGCAGGAACTGATTGCTATTTTTGTTATGACATCTTCTGACAGGAGACCTTGGACAGTATTTTTTTCTGTTATAAAAATAACGTAACCTAAATCATATATTTTCTATTTTTCCATTGTTTTTGCAAGTGTGTCAGATCTCTGCCAACAGGACTCTTGATTTTTCTTTATACACAAAAATTTTGGTCGGTTGTTCTCAGGTGGTTTAATTTTTGAAGGCATTGGTAGAATCTGACTTTCAACAAATATGTATAATAGGAATAAAAATATTTCATTACGTTTCACGTGTGATGAGAAATGGTCGCCCTAGCCTATAAACTCTTGTGATAGCAGTTGTATCACAATGGTGTTGCCAATCCAAGGGAAGGATGGAAATGGGATATAAAAGGGAAGGAAAAGATATGTCAGAGCCTTCGAGGTTCCCACTCATTGAAATAATATATACGTAGTTATTATTTGATACTCAAACAAACAGATCATATGCAAATATATTTTTATGGTTATTACCAGTCATGAAACAATTACTTTCTAGTTTAAAAACAATTAGCCTTGAATCATTCACTAATATATTGATTCTTGATCTTCAGATGGCTGGTTCGTGTGGTGGAAGACGTCCAGGGAGGGGAGCTGTGCACGCGGCAGGGGTACGTCCCCGCGCACGTGCTCAAGGAGAAGGTCCCCGAGAGGGACCAGACGGCGCTGGCTGCGAGGAGACAGTAAGTCAAAGTATAAAAGTCTATTGAAACTAAAGATGTAATGCAATTACATATAATATTCCTTAACAACTTCACTGTTTTGACAGTAGACACAGTAGTTAAACGATTTAAATCGTTACTAATCCTTACTAATATCACTACATAGTATAAAACAAAGTCGCTTTCCTGTCCCTATGTATGCTTAAATCTTTAATACTACGCAACGGATTTTGATGCGGTTTTTTTAAATAGATAGAGTGTTTGAATAGGAAGGTTTATATGTATAATTATAATGACATAGGCTATATATTTTATACCCGTGCGAAGCCGGAGCGGGCCGCTAGTAATATTATAAATGCGAAAGTAACTCTGTCTCTCTGACTGTCGCACTTTCACAGCAAAACTGGTATGCATACGGCATATATCATGAACTGTCGAAACAAATAAGCCGTTGTCTAAGCTCGGTGGACTCAGTATTTAATATTTAAAAAAAAAATTAAAAATCGCAAAAAAACTCGACTTAAAGGAAAAAAAGCGTCTGTGTCAGATCCAAAGACATTAAATGTATACTACTAACTTTAAATCTCTTTGGTCAGATCCGACGCACAACTGGAGTTTACTCAAGGCAAAAGGGGTAAAAATATGTAAATAATAAAATAAATGAAGACAAAACCGACACGCAAACATACAAACAAATATACATACATAAAATAGTAAAAGTGAAATAATAATGTTAACAATAGTAATAAAAAAAAATCTTTTTCGTAACGTTTTTGATCACTAAATTTTACTCTTCATATTTTTACCGAGCGCCTTATATGAAATCGATTCTTAAAGAGTAAAATTAAAGAACCCAACCTCGTTATTGGGTCATGGAGTAATGAACTTTAAAACGTCAATCTTATAATACCTACCGCCAAAAGCGGCACTCATTAGTGACGCTGAGACGCGGAAGCGTGTCCTGTCGTCGGGCGCGACCATAAATTGCTATTTTATTCTCTCGAATCTTATTGCTGTCACCGCGACGGCTTCTTCGAGGACTTTATTTGGAATAAATGTTGAAAATCATTCGTTATTTCTGGATAATTTAACTCTCCTTAATCCGTATCATTGCTGTCACTTCCTGCATTGTTCATTGTTTTTCTTGGCCTCAATTTTGAAAAGACGTTTTTTATTAATTTATTTTAGGCGTTAATTTTTTGTGTTTCAATCCAATATCTAAAAGTTTTATAATGAACTACCGTGCCTTTGTCTGTTAGTATGTATCGTTTTTAAGTCTCTACAAAGGCTTTAAAAGTGGTAAAAGGTTTGATATAAATCGTTGTATACAACGTAAAATGTTCAAGTACTCGTGTTATTGTGACCCAATTTTGATTATACTTTGTAGTGGAAACTCTGAGGCTTTGTTGAAATAATCTATCTCGTGGATTTATCTGAGGAATTGTATGGATTGATCCCGCTGGTAAAATATCATCATCGGATATCGCGTCAAAATGCTAAATTCCACCCTCACCACCTCGATGTCTGGAAATAAGAAGGCATTTTCTTATATGCACAACCAATCTGTGGAACCTTCCGCCGGCAACATTTTTAAACCGACTTAGGAACCTTCAAGATAGACCATATTCTTTTCTTAACGGTCGGTACCGCACCTGCATGCCCTCTGGGGTTGCAGATGTTCTTGGGCGTTGGTGATCACTTACCATCAGACTCCTGCCCGTTAGGCCCCTCTGATATAAAAAAGTTACCTAAAACAGAAAGATTAAAACCTAATTTTATCTTGTTTTAAAATACAGCGTATTTGCCATTAGACATGAACTCGAGACTAAGTATATATTTTGTATCTTCTCTCGTTCATTATGAAATATAATATTGCCAAGTTCGATCGTTATTTCGGACATGTGACAAATAACCCTATCGTTAATATTTCATATTGGAAAATGACTCGTATTATGGACATTTGAAATGTTTCGGCTATAAATTATATTGCTTCCATTGGAGCCAAAAGTTGTAACAGATCACGTGTCAAGTTCTTCTAAATTAGTTACACAGCTCAGTCTGATGGCACGTCAGGGAAATTGTAGTTTAGTATATTTAGCTAAAGTATTTATAATAGTTCACCTGACGCATTGTTTCGTGTTAATGCAACTTAGTTGCCGATTCAAATTACCGTTTCTACAAGATGATAGATCTTAATGGTGATAGGCCTTTTGTTGTGTGAGGCCGTCTACGTAGGTACAACCGCAACCGTGTCAGTTATTCTACGGTAAAGTAGTATACTGTGTTTCGGTTTAAAGAACACTGTAGATAGAAATTACTGAGCACATATGAATCAATATCTCGAGGATGGCAACGCGTGAGTGACACCTACAAATGTGTTGTGTTGCAAGCGCTTATAGACAACGGCAACCACTTACCATCAAGTGGGTCGTGTGTTTGCTCACTAATCTCGCTACATAAAAAATATTGATTGATATCAAAATTGTGTCTTTACAAATGTCGAAATTATAAGTCTTTTAAAATATATAACAATTTTTAGTTTACTGTTAAATTTCAATAATTCTGATAAAATTCTGTTAAAAACGAAATAGTAAAATTACAAATAAAAATAATATATTTCAGTTAAAGAAAGGCTTTATATTCGCACCGGAACGCAGTGACTAGCAAAAATCCTTCTACAGAACTTTTGTTCCTACATTTTATTGTCAAGAACCGTAATAGACAGACAGAGAGTTAAGATACCTACTCGCAGAATGCCGCTATAACAAGAAATAATTTAAAAAAATGATTTAGGGGTCGCCACTCCCTATTCAATATATTTTTTTTATATTTTTTCATTTTTTGCTGTATTATATATATTTTTTGTATATTTTATGGCTGCTCTAATAGGCAATAATCAAAACTGATTCAAAATGAAAGGGGGTTCCTATACTTAAAAGATACTTAATATTTTTATTCTATCGTGCGAGCCCTTTATGTGCGAGTCCGACACGCATTTGAGTTTTTTTTTAATTTCATATACCACCAATCCCATCTCATCTTTTACTATCCACACTTTTGTATGGAGAAAATAAAAATAATCCGCTAGATGGCGCTGTTTTTCTCTATACAAACTACGATAGTCTTTTCGAAAAACTCACAATAGAGACACATTGAGATAGAATTGATTGAAACGCAACTTCATTACGCCATTTATAATCCACTTTATTGAAGGAGGAGCTTCTAAATTAGAATAGTTAGCCAGTATCGCTTTGATTATAAAAAACTATTCTAAAGTTATTTAGAAATTACTCATTTTTTTTAAATTATTAATTTATTAACATGTAGTGTTTAATTTAGACTATTGTTAAAAATCATTTAATACCGCCATCTATTGTCGAAGCTAGTCACTATATTTCTTCTAGTTTCGGAAGTTCAAATAAATAATTCTAGATGGCGTTGAATGTAGTTAGATCGCGCCAACGGTTTGTTTTTTCTTTACTATATAGCCTGGCAAAGAAACTTTATTCGTTGACTTAATCGTAACTGATTAAGTTATCCCACTTCTGATGTTAGGATTTTTGGAATCCACGTCCTTTCTGACGTGGGCATTAATGCCATAATATGTTAATTATATAAATGTAATATAGTTTCGCGATTTGATGATGGAGAATATTCATGTCTCATTCATTCTCGTTTTCATTTTTAAAGCTAATGTAAAAAAAAATATGTTTGTTAAAATTGCGATTTAAATCCTAATAAAAAAGTATTTTTTTTTTATTTATTTATTTATTTATTTATTTTAACATTGGGAAACACACAGCTATAGTTATATACAGATGTAATAGTTCACAATTAAAAGTTCATTAGCCAATAAAGTTTCCACTTAAGTAATAGTTTACAAAATATTTTACATTATATTTTAAACAAAAAAAAAATTAATAATAATGCCTTTTTTTTTTTTAAGTATGTATGTTTATTTTTTGCTTTTAATTATCAATCTAGAAGAACCTTATTTTTTTTTTTTATTTAGTTTTGTATATTTTTGTTTAGTATATTTTTTTTTTGTTTAAAAAAAAAAAAAAAAAAAAAAAAAAAAAAAAACAAAACAAAAATTATTAATAATAGACACGCATACATGCATGCGAATAAGCATACAAAGTTACAAACGTAAAAATAGTAAAAAGTAAAATTAAAATAAATGAAGTCTCCGCTGCCGGTTGTAACCCGACATGCTAAAAATAAACAAAAATTTAGCAACCCAGCTACAATAAATATAATCGAATTTAAATACATAAGTTTTGAGAAGCACTTAGTGTACACATCTGGTAAGTGTTGCGATATAAAGCCAAAACATTTTACGCAGGACGTATCTCAGCGCTGAATCGTCTTGAGCACTATAAATCAATTTCATACCTAATTACTCACCGCCCGTCTCATTACCGCAGGGCACGCCAGGACCGTGATATATGAGGTGGTACGTCGAAATGATACGATTTGTTGGACATTACGCGTAATTATGCGCTTTACGTAATGTTCGTAGTGTCAGAGTGATGATTAGTGATGATCGATGCGAAGTCTTGACTTTGACTACTGGATGTTGTTACATTAGATTTTTTCTCTTTTTCAACATTTTTTATAATTTGATTTAGGGTATTAAAAATAATATGTATCTAAATAAATAAATATTTAAAAACATAAATTAAGACAAAACAGACAAGCAAAACATGGTTGTGAATGAACATACAAACAAATCACTACATAGTATAAAACAGTCGCTTTCTCTGTCCCTATATCCCTATGTATGCTTAAATCTTTAAAACTAAGCAACGGATTGTGATGTGGTTTTTTTAATAGATAGAGTGATTGAAGAGGAAGTTTTATAGGTATAATAACATCCATTAAATAGTGGAGAAATACTGTTATTTTTGAGGTTACTAATGAGATGTCGTAAATAATCGTGCGGACCACGGGCAGTAATGAATAAATCAAAACTACTGGATCGATTTTAATCATTTTTTCAGTGAATGACGTAGGCTATATATATTAAACCTGTGCGAAGCCGGAGCGGGCAGCGAGTATACATATATAAAAATAATAGAAAGTAAAAAAAAAATCTATTACAGTGTGGTATATCATAATACGAGACTTTCCTTGCTTCGGAGGATACGTTAAAAGTCAGTTCCGGGTGTTATCTTGATAATAGTCGATAAATCATGTTTAGGCCTTAAGTGGACTTTAAATTAATATAAATGAAATGCAGTGGACTGTATAAACGATATATTTACGATGAATTCAATGTAAAAACGAAATGTCCGTATGCTAGCGCGCAGGTAAGCCAAGTGTCGCTCGAACGGAGAGGAGGAGTGCCAACAATCAAATCAAGCCTATTTGCGACCTGAAAAATTCTAACCCTAGTGGCCATCTAACCATACGAGAAGATGAAGTATGTAATGTTCATTACATTACACATATGTCCTCAGGGCCGTCGTGCGCGAGCTGATCGAGACCGAAGAGGAGTTCGGACGGGATATACAACAAGTCGTCAACCGTTACATGCGACCAATGGATAAGGCCACAACTCCCAAACCCGTATTCGACAACCGGGAGCTGTTGTTCTCAAACTTTAAGCAGATCTGCGAGTTCCACAACACGTAAGAGGCTTAGCATACTAATAATAAACTGGTACATTTGTTATTTTATTGGTTCTTTTTGTAAACCAGCGCCGACTGTTGGTGAGCTGTCACCGTAGCCTATTATACGTAGTATAGACACTATTAAATCAAAGTAACACGTAGGTACTATAATGACCAGCTTTTTGATAACAAATTGAATGAGGGGAGAAAGAGAAGGGAGATAAAAGTAAAAAAGTGTGTGTGTACTTATGTACACGCGTTAGAAGTTATACTTCTTTGCCGTGACAAGATAAAAATCTTTTCAAAAATTTTATCTTTCGCCTTATTCTACGTTTGTAGAAAAACGACACTAACAATAGAAAAAAGGTATTTAATACATTGAAAGTTTTAATATAAAGTATTATCTAGTTAAATAAAGTTTATAATAACCTGTCAAAATAAACGTCACTTTCACAAAAATATGTTGACTATAGCTAACTTCAGGGTGTCGGTTTTTGTGACGGTGTGCGCGCGCATCGTAAAAATTTACTCTCATCATTTTTTCCTAACGCGCCAAAAGTAGTATAACTTCAAAAAGAAAATAAGGGATAGATGGTTTCAACGGTACTTACTGGATATTCTACGAGAAAGTAGCGTATGCGTAGCCAGGGTTTGGCCTAGGGAGGGCAAAATCTTAATTTAGGATCCAAAATGACTATTTCCTTCCATTATTATTAGTTAGTTAAATAGTTGAAATGACATTATATTCTTGTATTTCTCAGTATTTAGTAAGTATTTTATAATATTTTATATGTATATTAGTCTGTAAGGTATACATGTATGGACACTGTTGCCTGATTTTAAATAAATAAAAATTAAAGGCTTTGTAAATATTCTAGGAGCTTGCTAGAAGGCATCAAATACTATGCCGGGGAGCCGCGGATGCTGGGACGGGCTCTGCTTCGGATGGAGCGGGAGTTCGACAAGCACGTCGCGTACTGTCGAGACGAGCCACGAGCACAGCACTTACTGAAAAACGATCCAGTCGTGTCTAAATATTTTAAGGTAAGCGTTTTGACATACGTTACAAATTATATACCTTTATTGAAGTTATACTTCTTTTGGCGCGTAAGGGAAAAATGATGAGAGTAAATTTTAACGATGCGCGGGCACACCGTCACAAAAACCGACAAACTGAAGTTAGCTATAGTCAACATTTTTTTGGGATATTTAAATAAACTTTATTTAACTAGATAATGCGTTATAATAAAACTTTCAATGTATGAAATACCTTTTTTCTATTGTTAGTGTCGTTTTTCTACAAACGTAGAATAAGGCGAAAGATAAAATTTTTGAAAAGATTTTTATCTTCTCACGCCAAAGAAATATAACTTCTAACACGTGTACATAAGTACTAGTGACCGACCGAAATTTCGGTTTCGGTTTCGGTTTTGGCCAGTTTCGGCCAAAAAATCTAGTTTCGGCTTTAGTTTCGATTTCGGCCAAAATATAGCCGAAACTTTCGGCCCCGCCGAAACTAGATTGATCGTGAGTTATCGTGCGTTGTTCGGTAAACTTCGCAGCCAACTCGTGACCGCTCGCTGACGCGGCCAAAAATCTCCAGAAATAAGTATTAGATTGATCTTTAAAATATTGTGAACACAACGTATTACTAGTTAGTTATGTACCTAGTATATCTAACTACAAGTTATTTCTTTTTTAAGTTTACTCCCAATAGTAAGTCCTGTATATTCATGACAAAAAAATGGTTATGACTTTAATGAATTTTTAGTTTAATTTTATTTAACTCGATTTAACTGTCTATATTATATACAGTGGTCGTCAACTAATTAGGGACATTGGTATAATAAGAGTAACATTTATTTATATTTTCCGTAATTTCAGTTTACACGCAGTCTTCATTACGTTTTTTTATGTTAATCTGATCTTGATCATTTAACCAATGTTTTCTTAATAGAATTAATAAATTTTGGAATGGATTGTATTTAAAATAACAACAATTAAAATTGAACTTTACTTCTCCTTCGTGCTAATATAAGTCTAGACAAGTAATTAGGGACACTTAAGAAAACATTAGAAATAGTGAACGCAGAATGTAATGGAAGAGAAAAATGTACATTTATTACTAAATTCATCTAAAAAGCAACGTTTTCTATTGAAAATTAACATTAAATGTGATTGCCATTATTAGCTATAGCCATATCCACATCGGCGCGGCGTCGACTCGATCAAATAATGACAAGTTTCGTTAGTGAAGTTCTTCCAGGGGTCTTTTGAACTACTATAGAGTTGGTTTAAATTTTCAGTTTGTTGTACCACAAATGTTCCAAAGAATTCATGTCTAGGCTTATTGGCAGGCCAATCTAAAATTGCAGCCTTTGCATTTCAGGTTTATTTTTTAAAAATCGAAAATAAAACACTAACTCTTGCTGTCCCTAATTAGATGGTCAGCCAGTAAATGAGCAATTTCGATGTGAGAGATTTCTTTTTAAATAAACCACCATTAAGTATTCAAAGCTTCGAAAAAGTACACACCATTGAACAGTATACTTTATAACAAACAGTATCTTAAAATTAAACTTTTAAAATATTTAACCAAATTATTTTCTGTTCCTAATTAGTTGACTACGAATGTGTACATGCATATAAATGTTAAAAAACTTGAAATTCAAATTTCAGTAAAAAAATCGTAATTTTAAATATTTTTAAAAAGTTTCGGTTTCGGTTTCGGCCGAAACTGAGAGGCAGGCCGAAAGTTCGGTTTCGGTTTCGGTTTCGGCTGAAAAACCAGTTTCGGTCGGACCTAATAAGTACACACACACTTTTTTTGTGCGAGGAAGAAAATGATAAAATAATTGATGCGCCATTGAATGGCTCTTATAATTGAAGTGTCTGTGTGTGTGAACGTTATTAATTGCCTTCATAGTCTAGCATTTTTAGTCCGATCCCTCGGAGTAGTGTTTCTCTTGAAGAGATAACTAGAAAATATATATAAGGGTGCAGGCCCTTATAACCCTGTGAATTACCTTGACTGAGTAAAGCGGCTTTGTGGACCATGTGTTACAATATTTCAAAAGATTTCTGTAATACTACTTTCTGGTGTATTTTATTGTCAGGAAGAAGTCCTCAAGTGAGTAATTCCGATGTTGCATTTATATTTGTGTAAGTAGTTATAAAAAGGATTTATGTGTAAGCAGGTTTCCATATATTTTTTGCTCTTTTCTATGATACATATTTTTGTTGCATTCCGATAAGGGTATCCGCCCGTGGTTGCTCCATATCAATTTTAGTATAAATAATCCAAACTGCTTTATATAAAACTATGTAAAATAAAGAAGATTGCTTAAATTTTTTTTTTTTTTTTTATGTTAGAAGTTGGCAAACAAGCATACGGCTCACCTGATGGTAAGTGGTTGCCGTAGCCTATGAGCGCTTGCAGCACCACTATTAGGTGCCACTCACGCGTTGCCAACCTCGAGATATTAGTTCTTAAATCTCGTTCGCCCAGTGATTTCACTAGCGTGCAATGCCCTTCAAACCGGAACACAGTAGTGCCTAAGCACTACTATTTGGCGGCAGAATATTGGACACTGAAATATGAAAACTTTTATATACAGCGCCATCTATTGAAACGGTCAGGTATAAAAAGAAACTATTAATAATCTTGATTCTCTCTCTCTCAGAACTCTTTATAAATAAGATTATTTGCTGCCGGTAGATATCGCCGTATCGTTTTCAGATAAGTTGTTGGCAAGGGACGATAGATGGCGTTACTTGGCTTTCTAACAGCTAAATGTTAACACTACACAGTGCACGCCAATATCGCTCGTTAAATTCAAAAGTTCGACAAATCAAAAAAATTCAAAAATGCTTTTATTGCAAAAATACAATCTGAAACCTTTATATTTTTATACTTAGCAAAGACACCCATTGATTTCGCATTGTAAAGCACAAAAATAACACAACCGTTAGTTTGGAATTTTCGTTTTAAACGCTCAAAATATAATCTAAACCACCATATTTCAAAAATGACTTTTCAGAAGTGCCATATTTCATCATTTTTTCATGAATATCATTTCAATTTTTGATAAAATAATTAGAACTGTTGTTAAAAAATACCAAAGTAGCCCCAAAGTTGTCCAGATCAAAGAAAAAAAGAAAAACATAATAATCATTATCAGCTTGAACCATCTCAAAAACACGAAGTCAGGGCCCATATGAATTCTATCCAACGAATCTTCATTTCTTTTAAAGTTTTATATAGCATTTAATTTATACTATTAAATATTATGGAAACTTTAATTCAATTCCTTAATTTTTTTTATAGAAAAACACTACTTTTGGTTTTGACTTTTTGACTTGCGGTTGTTTTATTACATATTTTTTATATTCAAAAGTACCGTATATGCTTATATCTCTTCCAGCAATCAGTTTATTGTAGAACCACTTAAATCATTTAATGCTGCTTAAAAATACGCGTCTACAGATGTATAATGTGCATCTGTAGTATATTTGATGTAAAATAAGAAAGTAGTAGACAAAAATATTTTTTATTGTTTGATAGGCTCTCCTGAAAAAGTGTAATTTTGATTTGCAGTTGTTTTGAATTTAACGAGCGATATATAGGTATATAATATAAACCTACTACTATAGTACACATCGTAGTTCTTAGTGAGACTGTAGAGCGACTCCGCCGTGTTTTTTCTTCTTTCAGGCATAGTTCAAGTGATCCTGCTAACGGGTATTACAGGCCTATGCCAAAATTTGATACTGATGAAATCCTATGTTGAGCTCAGTTACGTCCTGTGTTTGGAGATAATATAGACAATTGCTTTGTATTTCTTTTGTCATAACTTGCATATCGTAATCAGACAATCTTGCTGTTTTCAGCATCAATGTCCCAGCTCGATCAGTTGTGCATATCAACATGAATGGCTTACATTCAAACCTTATCCCTTCCTTCCTTCCTCTCTATTCCGCAACCTCCCCCCTTCCCTACTCTATCCATCCAACTATTCTCTTTTTTTAAAGTGACTAAGTTGACAAACAAGCATATGACCCACCTGATGGTAAGCGGTAAGAATAACTGACACGGTGGTACCTTCCGGCGTCTTGCAATAAAAATCTTCTCTGTGCACCATAGCACCCCCTCTCAGGATTCCTGGATTAAGGAAAAAAAATAACTTATTTTAACCCGGTTTATGCGGAAAAAAACCAGATTTCCCAATGTCAATCTAATTCCTAAAAAGAAATTTCAAAGAATTCCAATTATTATTAATGAGAGCATATTAATTAGATCATATTCTGTTGACAATCGGCGATTGGTCTTGACGTAAAATTGACAGGGCGCGATAGAGGCGCGGAACGCGAACTATTCTGGCGCTGGCGGACTGCCAGCCACCGAGCGGCCGATGTTCCCCTTAACAGATACACTGCGATACGTATTGAAATGTGAAAGAGACCTTGTCTTACTGTGAGATTATCCTTGTCTATAATAACAATTACTTCCTAATTATTTTACTCTTAAAAAACACTTTTTCTTTGAAATTTTACGGATGTTCTACTAAACTAATAGGTACTACCTACTTTGATATTTCAAGTGAAACCATTGACTTTGTCATGATGGCGAGGCGGTCTTAAGGGCCTATT
Source organism: Hestina assimilis (assembly GCA_023373885.1). Lineage (NCBI taxonomy): Eukaryota > Metazoa > Arthropoda > Insecta > Lepidoptera > Nymphalidae > Hestina > Hestina assimilis. Next base: position 2,167,642 of record CM041740.1, on the reverse strand, counting down.
TTATAAAGATTATAAAACTTTCTAGTCTAAGCAGCCTGAGCTAAACTAAACTATAAAGAGAGAGAGAGAGAGAAATTGTGGCTCTACGCAAAACTATTTAACGCATAACGTTGCTTTGTCCATCATTTGATAGTGCAAATAAAAATCGGAGCTATGTTTAATTTGAATCCGTTTTGTGCAACCAGAAACAGGGGCGGCCATCTTGAAATAGGAGTGCAAATTGTTTTCACATTCTGGGAAATCTATTAGTCGCACAGAAAATAGATTCGAGTGCGTGAGGCCCTTTTAAGAGCGAGGCCCCGGGCGGTTGCCCTGCTCGCCACCGCCAAAAGCCCTCTCTGAGTCAGGATATAAGATTTTATTTAACTGCAGTACAAGTAACATACATACATGTAGTTTTTTGATGACCCCACGGGAACCTAACATTTTCCGCGATAAAAAGTACCCTATATATTAATTCAGGTAATAAGCTATGTGTCTACCAAATTTCATTAAAATCTATCCAGTAAATTTTGTGTGAAAGAGTAACAAACATTCATCCATCCAGCCATCCATCCAAACTTTCACATTTATAATATTAGTTAGATAAACAATCTTGTCATTAGTCTACTGAGCCTTGGCTTTGGTATATGAAATTAAATATCAACATTGAATGGGCGGGCTCGCTTCAAATATCGCTATGCAGGAAGACAACATGAGCATTTCATTACCTCTCTAATGCAATATTTGCTAAACCTTTGCCAACTTTTGATATTGAGGAAATGGATAATGACCACTAATTACAAATGATCGGTGCTAATAGATTTTTTATTAAATCGCACGTAGCTAGTAAGTTCACGCCTTCAACGTCACTACGTTTCGGAACTGGTTATACGAAGGCTGACCAGTCACTATGCTAGATTTTCACTAGCGTACGATGGTAGCTACTAAGATGGTATTTAAGCTAGCTATAGTCCCTTGAAAGGGAAATTTGGAATTCGACTTTTTCGTGCAGTTTCATATCTCAGCAGTTTGTACAGGCTAGACTAGCCATGGGGAGCACGTGTCGATACTTTAAGTATTGTTGTTAATAAAAACGTATAATGGTACATGGTTAAAGGTTAATTTTGAACCCACTTTTTACACCGTTGTGGCGTTGTGGGTAGCGAGTCTGCCTTAAGCCTCGACGGTTGCGGGTTCGATTCCCGCTCGGAGCAGATGTTTGTATTAATCGTACAGGCATGTTTTCCGGTCTGGTTGTGTTTGTCCTTGTCATTGTGAATGTTTCCGGACCCCTGACACAGGATATAATTATCCTAATGGGGGCCGTTGAGTGTGTAGCGTTTATTTATTTATTTTATTTATATATAATTTCGAGATGAGGAGATAACAAAAAATATAATATATTTAACTAAGAAAGAAACATATTACTTACTTTTATTACATATTACTTCAAAAAGTTACAAATAACAAATTTTTCGAAAACATGGTATATCCTAAACTACTACTACACGTTACATCGTATGTACCCCTAGACAAAAAGATTGACCATTATATTTTAAAAAGCCCTATGATGATGATAGTTTTGATCCTCAATGTATTCGTCAACGACGAACCTTGTGAAGCGTAAATATGTGCCTTTAATTATTATATTGCAATATGAACAATTAAACACTTATCCCATAGAAATACGAGTGTATGAAAAGCCTAATGACCAAATAGAAAGATAAGAATATCTTTTTTTTCCTACCTTAATGAAAATTTCGCTTGTCACTATATCGCTGTGTATCACATGCGTGTTGCCAACCCAAGGAATAGGAAGGAAGGGATGAGATGGTAAAGAAAGATAGGAAACAGAGAGGTTGGGAGATAAGGCCTCCGTGGCTCTCACTCATCGCACGAAACGCAACAGTATCTACTGATACTGTTACTTTATGCCGATTTTCTAGGAGGGGGGATACATCCCCATTTGTGCTGGAAAGAGCATGGAGCAGATATTACAAGGGTGTTTCTTGTAATCATATACCTTTCCTTTCTATACGTTTAAAAGTTAAGCGGTAATGATAATGATCTTGATTCTTAAAACGTACTCCACCATTTGTCAATCGTCGTGTACTATAGGTCAGTGAAAATATGTAGTTCAATAAATCACTGAGTTGATATGTGACAACGAAACCCGAGCCAAACCAATATGTCTATATACTCAAGAGTATGTAAATTCGTAATTTGTTTACCTAAAAGTTGTGGAATGAAGCCAAATTATATAATTTTTGACGAGAACGTCCGTGATCGGTTTAGTAACTTCTGTTTTCGACACTTCAGCGATATAGCTTTAATATATATTCTACTTGCATTGTAAATAAGAATAGTTTGCAAGTTCGTTTGTTACTCAAACATTTCGACATGCAATCAACGAATCGCCAAGAAATCTTTCACTATATTTTCTTAACACAGATTAATTTTTTTTATTATGACGGTTGGCAAACAAGCTCACGGTCCGCCTGATGGTAAGTAGTTAACGCAACCTATGAACGCCCTCGATACTTGCAGCATCACATGCGCTTTGCCAATACAAGTGATACAAAGGAAGGTATAGTAAGGGAATAAAAGGAAGGGTACAGAGGGGTTCCGAAATTGGGCCTCCAGCGTTCTCGCACATCGTAGGAAACGCAACAGTACTTTTTTACTTTACGCCGATTTTAACTTCTGTTCCTAAATAAATAATTAAATCATTAATCGGTTACAAAATAACCTCAGACTCATGACATATTCGTAAAAATTCTTACATTACTTTTCCAAGTTTGAAGTTATGATTCTTCAAAGTGACATGGTTGTTTCTTATTGAGCACTCGTAGCTTCTTCATCCTAGCATTATTCCCGGTATTTTATGTACCCAGGGTCTGCTTATTACTCTTATCCGGATTTGACAGGTTACTAGTTTTTACACGGAGCGATTGCCATCTGACCTCCGCAACCCTAAGGGCGAACCAGTAACTCATTGGATAAGAGCAATTATAATACTTATCAAGAGTTAACGATTATTATTATCAGATGTTATTGATAATAACCGGGACCGACAGCTTAACGTGCTCTCCGAGGCACGGTGGGGAGACCCACACGGACAAACGCCCAGACCGAGACAGAAATTTTAACAAACATCTGCCCGAGCGGGAATCGAACCCGCAACCGTCGAGACTAAAGGCAGACTCGCTACCCACGACGCCACAACGGTGTCAATTGGTTGGTTGGTCGGGTATTGAGCACTCGTAGCATGGGTCCGAAACTAATCGGTACCTAAACCGATTGAACGTGAGTTTGAGCCGTTTAAATTTTAAATTAAGTTAAATAATGCTCAAGATAGTTTTAATAATTTTAATAATTTAATTAGAAATGCGTTATAAATAAAAGAAAATAATAAAGTAGAATAGAAGAAAAATAGTAAACAAGACTCCCGTATTTTGTAAGTATCAATCGCGGTTAACACAACAAAGCGCGGATAGTGAACCGAGCCAGCATTGGCGAAGACTTGATACATCGCAGCCGCAGCATGCAGAGAATTCGCTAATAGAAACGTTTTGTTTTGAGCAAGTAGCAAGAATATCTTACTATATGCGAAAGTTTGTATGTTTGGATGTTTTTACTCAAATACAAGCACCGCATTGAAGGCAAAAAACGTGAAGAGGGTGAAATAGGTGATGAAATTTATAGCATATTTCTTGAGGAAGGCTATGGGCTACATAACATCACGATACGATACTTGGGCGATAAAACCCTATTGTTATATCACAGATTTGTATTAACTTCTAATCTATCTGATATGTACTATAGCAAATAAAAAGAAAGATTGTAATAGAACCAATTATGACCAAGAAACGTCTAGAAGTCCATAATGTACATTACAATTATTTTGTAATCGTCGTTCGTTGAACGGAAACTGAATGACTATTGCTTGGTTTATTTAAGTAACGCGCGAAATAACTAATCCTACGCATCCCTCGTCTTGGGACCACTTGAGTCAATCCCAAGAATAAATAAGTCCTCACGCTTCCATTCCATGGACATTATTCTATATCAAAATTTAAATCTAATGTGTCACGACAATGTTCTATGTCGTATGTTTCCCATATAAATAAATAAACAAATAAATATATGATTATAGATTCAGATATGTAGAAGAATATTTACCAAATTAATAATAAAATGCTTGAGACTTAATTTTTGCTACCGATATTGTTAGTTCTTTTTAAGAACAATCTTTCTGATTACTTTCAGCACTTTACAGTTCATGTATTTTTAAAAGCTGGAACGAAAAGCTACTAGAAAAATGGGGTCCTTTTTATTCTTAAGATAATTTGTTTACGAATTTCATCAACTCGTAAATTGATATTTTTTCGTAGAATATGGTGGAGAAATAGCCTTGAACTACTTCGTTTTAATATAAGTTCTTCGAAATATGAATATTGTTTCATTTTGATATTTAAGCTTTGTTCTTTATTCTGTTATGTTTGGCAAAGCTGTTTGACGATCAAAGGAATTTGATTTTACCAATCTCAAAATATAAACAAAATTCAAAATTTTAATTTAATAGTAACTGTTATTTGTTTGAATAAACTGTTACATGAATATCCATTGTGAAATTATGACCTAAGAAAGAATAGCCTGTTGTTTGTTTGACGACCTTGCTGGATCGACCGTGGGCAATCTCTGATAACAAACGCGTCACCGGAGAAATGGCGTTATCCTCAAAAAAAAAATCGTCGGCGTTACTGTTCTATGTTTAGCGGTGTACGGAGCAGGGTATGTAGTTGACCAGTCGCTTGGAAGCCGCGGCCGCGAACACCTCGCAAGCTCCAGCGTTACCGACCTTCGACCACTCGTTCGAGTGAAGTGTGTGACTGTGATAGTGTTCTCTAGTTTCTGGACCACCTGTGCTAGCGTCTCCCCACTCAGGTAAGAACAGAACTACGCACGACCCCGACAATGTTATATATTTAGACGAGCCGTTGCGAAATTGTGATTTTTCACAATATTCACGCTACGGGTATAGTGTTTCAAGCAACACGTCTGGTTTATTTTGAGGCATTCGGCGTGGGTGTTCGCTGTCTGACGTTTGTAGCGCGGTACCCGTTGGAGGAGCTTCGCATAGCTCCGCTAGAACCATCGGATGACCTTGACCCATTTCCATTGAAAAACAATTTAAGGTTGCAAGTACTAAACCCATATCAATGTCATCCACTTGGACAATGTTTATTCGATGACAAATGTTCGTTGCCAACATTGTTATCGTTTGATCGCTACTAATTTTTATATAGCTAACTAGCGGCCCGCTCCGGCTTCGCACGGGTATAAAATATATAGCCTATGTCATTCACTGAAAAAATGATTAAAATCGATCCAGTAGTTTTGATTTATTCATTACAGCCCGTGGCCCGCACGCGTTAAATGTAATTATTTACGACATCACATTAGAAAACTCAATTTTTTTTATCCACTATTTAATGGATGTTATTATACATATAAACCTTCCTCTTCAATCACTCTATCTATTAAAAACCGCATCAAAATCCGTTGCGTAGTTTTAAAGATTGAATTAAGCATACATAGGGACAGAGAAAGCGACTTTGTTTTATACTATGTAATGATATACACACTACAAGTTCTTTTATGTGTTATTTGTTATATTTAGTCACTATTTTCTGACCGCTGTTCAACTGTGAAATTTGCTCAATAAGCTCAGGGAAACTAGTTCTGATCGTTTTCGTCTCCTCTATTTTTCGTCGTAAAAAGCTTTAAAAGTTTTGTTTCTTTGTTTTAATACTTTATTGCACATTTTACAAGGTAAATAAATGTACCAAGGCGAGCTTAATGGCATTTTCTCCCACATAACCTTGTTTGCTGTGGAAAAAACAAACATTGTGCAGACCAAGGAATATTTAAAATCAAAAACATAGTCTTCAAAATATATTAGTTGAGAACTAAAAACAAAACAGAAACATTTATAACACTTACTTAATTATAATAAATCAATATATATAAAAATGTAATCAATAAAGATTAAAAAATAAAAAACGAATTATATCACAGGTCTTTTTAGACTAAAACTTCTCTTTTACCATATATCTTAAAGCCCAGTATTTTACACATACAAAAAAAATAATTGAAAAGGGCTAACTTTATCTACTAGCTCGAAAGACAAGTCGTATTTCAATTACTTTTAGTAATTAGTGAAACAGACTGTTTTCTATTCGGGTTTTTTAATGCCGCGAAATTGGCAAGTAAACGTACGGCCTGCCTAATGGTAATCGCTCAGCATAGCCTATAGACTTTTGTAAAACATTACAAATTGCAGACAAGGGAAATAAAAGGAAAGAATAAGAAGGATTGGGTTTGAGCCTCCAGCATTCCAAATTATAGTACGAAATGCGACAATATACATACTGTTAATTCATGTAGACGGAGGGAAGGAGTGGCCTATTCATGCTGGGAATAGAAAGGCTTTACACTAACAATTAAAATTTACCAACGTATAGTGGTGGCTAACGAGGCGCACTTTTAAGCCTTACCACCAGTAGACCTTATGGATATACATGTCTTAGAATTTCTTCTACGGCAGGCAGGTTTCCTCACGATGTTTTTCCACATCAATATCTACTAGGTATAGAAACTGGGATACTTGAAGTAGCGCATGCGCTTTGTCAACTCAACGGATACGAGGGAAAGAATAAGAACGGAAAATGGAAAGGAACAGAGGGGGTGGGATATCCTCCCTCCAGCGCTCTCATTCGTCGCATGAAACGCAGTATCAGTATCAGTAGGTACTGTAATGATATTGTTACTTGACGCTGATGTTCTGTGAGGGGTTAGTACATCCACGGTCGAGCCGCTCCATTGCTGCTGAGAACCTCTACTTACGTGTGGTTAAAGTCTCCGTTTTTCGTCCATTGGTCTTAAAATTTTCATTTTTAGCTTTCTATCGGACTTGTTTGCTAACTTTGCTGAATGTTTTAAAAATAGTACAAATGTCATCACTATACCTACTAAATAGGATTCTGTAAATATTTACGACAGAACGTTGACGGATGCATCTTATGTGTAATTTTGCTAAAGTTGGAAAATAACATTCCTCATTGCCAATTTTTAACAGTAAACAATTTTGTTTGTCAATTTTATTGGAAACATGTACGCATGCTCTTTACAAATGTTTGTTTTAGATTTGAAACATTAATAAAATTCTACTGCCTGAAGCCCTAATTATCCAACTCTCCTTTATTATACGAATAAATGTGAAAGTTTGAATGTTTAGATGTTTGTTACTCAGTCACGAAAATTAAGACCTGAATCCCGATTAAGACGGAGACGATTAATACTTTTTAACCCCTAAAAATATTAGGTTCCCATGGGATTATCAAAAAACGTACTACAGCGCGTATCCATTTGGAATTATGTTTGGATGCTTTTTACTCAATCAAGCATAAACATAAACATCCTTCATAACGTGTGGGAGTGGAATGCTCTTCCGGCGTCTGTATTCCCGAACACACACAACCTGAACCTCTTCAAGGTGCGAGTATACGGGCTTCTTATGAGTAAGCTCCACCGTAGACCTCATCTGTGCCTCCGTGCTCGATGGAGGTCAAGAGTTTATTCATTTAAAAAAAACGGCTTAGCGGTATAGATTTAGCTTAGTATCTGGATTAACACACTGGATACTTTTTATCCAGGAAAAATGTTTGGTTCCTGTGAAATTATCAAAAACAAGATACAGGACATATTCAATTAAAATTCGGTATAGAAGTCTTGAATGGAACATTGTTTACTTACAAATTTCTCCCTGGAGCCAATTCTAATGGAAAAGATGCTAGCAATTATTTCTCTCTCTCCTAAGCAATTATTATTTCCATCTGATGATGGGGTACTCTTTCCCAATCCCATGCTTCTATTTCGCTCGATTTGACGTGTCGCTTTCAGAAACTTCACAGGCTTTCATATCTTTGGAAATGACATATCTCCATCTCGTCTTCGGTCTGCCTCTTTTATTCGCCCCGGGATCGTTAATGTAATCAATGGGTATCCTTTTTACATGTCCATATCACATCTAAACGCTAAAATTTACTGAAACAGGTTTGAAGGAAAACTTAAGGCTGTTACTCGCAGTCTTTCCCGTTGACAATTGAGCCGTCTGACTTGAACTAAGACTGCCTCCGATAGCGTGGGTTCTTCCTCTGATGGCTGCAAGATTTACTTCATTCAGTAGTTTTACCTAGCATATCTTAAATATGGTACCTTCATCTTGTACATGTTTAACATGTTCCCTGTCCGCTGAACATAGTTAGCTCAAGTTAGGCTTAGAACAACTGTTTGACTATTGTATTGACTGTTGGACAGTGAAACGGTTAAATTAATTAATAATTAGCCGATGAAATTTATAATCTTTTTCATGTGCTATAAAACTATAAAAGCTTTATTTAAACTTGTTTTTTAGCTATACATTAGATTCAAGTTAATGAATGAAATAAAATTAATGAAAGATATAGCGATAATAAAAACGATAAGGACTTAAATTATTAAACTTCGGGATTGTCCTTGAACTATCAACGCTGGGAGTGTTGATAGTTCAAGGACAAATAGGCTCTACCTGGGAAATACTCCTGGGAAATCTCACAAAAAATCAGCGTGAAGTAACTGTATCAACACGGTTGCGTTTTGTGCGCTGAGTGTGAACGCCCGAGGTCCAATCTCTTACCCCCTTTGTTTCTGCCTTTTATCACTTCTCACCCCTTCAGGAAAGGAGGAACCTTTCGCTTGGGTTGGCAACCCACATGTGATATGACCAGCCACCCACCCACATGTTATGTCGCAAGCGTTTATATACCGATGACTGCTTACCGTCAGGCGGACCGTATGCTTGTTTGCCAATCATCTTACCATAAAAAAATACTATCAAAGAAAATTTAGCTAAACGATACATTGCAATAGTATTATATCATAATGAGTTAGGTTCTCTTTGATATATGTTTTTCTGGAAATACTTCGTGGCATCGTCATAAGCTCGCCAACGTAATGTGTCAAGGTGCTCTAAATATAGTCCACAACAGATGCGTTCCTCTCCACAACTCTGAATAATTATGATCGTTTTAATACCACTCAAAATTTATATGATAATGCAAATTTACTATTGTTATATAAAGTTTCATTGTTATTTTCGGCTAACATTATCTTACTAATGTTAAACATGAGAAAGTTTGTTTGTTTGGATGTTTGCTACTTGATTACGCAAAAACGAACGCCTGAACGAATTTGGTAAATTCGTTCGTTGGTTGAAATATATTTATTAGGTTTCATATATATATATATATATATATATTGTTATTAGGTATCAATTAATGAAGACCACTCATAGTGTATTATAATTGTAGTTATTTGATATGCTGCCAAGCGATATTGAACATACTATCATTGATCACTATGGAACACTTTTACTATCAATTAATTATTATATCGTTATTATACATAACATTAGACACTATTAACTAGATGCATTCTTCTTTGTCGTATCCTCATGACTGAGGGTCGTGTCTGTCAGCCAGCCTGCAAGCGTTGATCATCTTTCTACATTTTTCACGGTCTTGAGCGTGTTTTGAGGCTGTGTTAAATGACACCCGGGATAGTTCTTGAATTTGGTCAGACCTCCGTGTTAGAGAGCCTTGTACTTTGCCAACTATTATGAGCTTCTAGAGACAAACTCTCTTTATCTTAGCTAGGTTCACTCAGTGATCGGTAAATCATCAAGCATTAGTTATAGTAGCGGTCAATCTATAAATTGTAAAATAGTGTATATATACACATAAAAAACTTTGACACTAGGTTGGCGACTACCCATACGAAAAGAACAAGAGTTTACTTTAACAAAAGAACAGGCAATTTGCGGGTAGGCAGGGCTAGGGTGGCTAACGCGGTTGCATTCCGCAACTGTGTTAGCCGTCTTGGCGTTTGGACGTCATTTCTACTTACCATCAGGTGGAGTAGAGTCAAGTGTCCTACTTTTCAAATACAAATAAAAATAAAATAACAAACGAAACTCTAATAGCTGAATTAGTTTTGAAGGACGATTTGTTTACAGAAAAATAACTAACTAAATATCAATCTACAGCAGCAGCAGCAATCTTCTAAACCTCTAAACTATAAATTAACAACACAATGAAATGAAATTTAACTTCTAACATTCAACATTGATTGAGCCGCGGCATGTTTAGTTAAGCATAACTACTGCCTCCGCTAAATTTCAAATATTATTAAATATTGTAATTAATTATTGTCATGCATTTAATGCCTAATGTAGCTATTAACTTTGTACTCGGCGTTCATCCTAACGCCCTTAAAATGCAGAAAAATCTGTCAATTTGAAACTTACAGCCCTAAATTTTCCAAATATTCATAGAAATAAATAAATAATAAATAAATAAACGCTACACACTCAACGGCCCCCATTAGGATAATTATATCCTGTGTCGGGGGTCCGGAAACATTCACAATGACAAGGACAAACACAACCAGACCGGAAAACATGCCTGTACGATGAATACAAACATCTGCTCCGAGCGGGAATCGAACCCGCAACCGTCGAGGCTTAAGGCAGACTCGCTACCCACAACGCCAGAACGGTGTCAAGAAATACTTAGTAAGAAGACGTTAAATTTATTAACACCTATACTGTAATAGTATAATTTAATACCATGATCAATAATATTGAATTGTCATGAAAAACCATTAAATTTTGATTATTGCGTCAGTCGTACAAAAATTCCAAACTACAAAATTAAAAACTTTGTTTTATTATATTCAAAGTTAATCATAATTATTAATATGATTATATTTCATATAATCGAAAGTTAAAGACATGAACAGCATACCAATGCTAAAATATATATTGGTCTTTCAAACTTTGCCAAATATTTTGTAATTATTGCATCTTGAGTTCTGTACATTTTATTACTTCGTAATTTTGTATGGGAATAAAAATACCTTTCGTACTAAATTGATCTGTAAAACATTCTTTAGCTAAAAATACCAATTGAATTAATTGTAACAGACACTTATAAAAATATTAAAAAATGAAATTTCAATAAGTTATGATTAAATAATAAGTAATAACTTAAATATATACCGTGCCTCGGAGTATGTTAAGCTGTCGGTCCCGGTTGTTAGCACATAAAAATCAGATGATAATCCTTAACTAAATATACCGTCGATGTATTCTGCTCTTATCAATAGCGTTACTGATTCGCCCTTAGGGTTACGGAGGTCAGATGGCAATAGCACCGTGTAAAACTAGTAACCTGTCAAATCCGGATAAGAGTAATAAGCAAACCCTGGGCAAAATACCGGGATGGTGTCAAGAATGGCTTAAAATTTTGTTTGTATTTATTTTTCAGGCTTTGGCAGAAAAACTCGGTGACGACAAAGGCCTCACTGAACACCTTAAACTACCCATTCAAAGGATCAACGACTACCAACTCCTTTTAAAGGTAATATCACTCTCATTATTGCTACAATAATGAATCTTGCCCAGTAAAAACCAAATTTATTATAATTTCACTGTTGTGGTATTCGGTGCCAAAAAATTTTAATCTAAATAGTCCCGAAAACAGTGCAAGTTTATCTGCATTGCTAAATGTTGCTGAACTAATACCCCATCAGAGATGTTGTTTATGACCGCACTGGCGAGTAGCGAACAAAGTTCCTAAAATATCTTCTACTTATGAGTCTGTACAAAATTGTGAGCTCTTCCGTGACGCTGTTAGCGTTCTAGATTTAAGTGCAAACAGTTTAATGATTTTTGATTCATAAATACGCTATAATCGCGTGGGCCCTTCCATTCATAATGATGGTATATTATGGTACCGAATTTAGCTTGTTTAGTGACTGAATGAGTTTATTGATCAATAATACATTGACATTTTCTCTTAGGAATTGGTAAAATATTCAAAGCGTCTCGGCGACGACTGCACCGACCTCCAGAAAGCCTTAGAGTTATTCCTTGGCGTTCCCAATCGTGCAACGAATAACATCTTCATAGCGAGCATCGAAGGCTACCGCGGGAACATCTACAAGCTCGGTAGATTGCTGACCCACGACTGGTTCAGTGTCGACTGCGACGGAGAACCCAAGAACCATTACGTATTTCTCTTCAAGGCGAGGATCTTGATTTGCGAGGTTGAGAAAGTCGCAGAGGATAGATCTATTTTCGTCTTAAAACATATCGTCAAGGTAATATAAATTATGAAAAATTTTTATTCTTGACCTACATATTTTGTTTATTGTCAATATTTTCATGATGAATATTTAGGTGTTTTCTCTAATCTAACTTAGTATTTTCTTAGATCATTTCAATTGTCCTCGAAATTCATTTTGATCAATTGGATACAAAACAATTCGAAATCACAATCTCGAAATAAATTGTTATAAATAAATTCATTACAAACTTCTTTTTATTCCAGCTTCCAGAAGTAGACATCAAAGATCTTCCGGAAACAACTAAATTCGAACTTCACGAGAAAGATCCACCGCAAGTTTTAACCTTCAAAGCACACAAGGAGTCAATTAAAACTGCTTGGCTAAGGGAGATCAGACAATACGCCAGCGATCTAGGTTAGCATTATTTATTTCTTTGTACACTGATACCATAGCATAAATATCTTTCGATATACTTACAAATTTATATTTTTCATTATTGTTCTATCTGTTGTTAGTAAAACTATCGACTTTAATAATAATATGGCAAGGCGCTAGTAACACAGTTTTTAGTTAGCGCAGGTGCTAGTTCATTCTATAAAATCACTGTCAATAAGGAATATTATTATTATTATAAATATATAAAATAACTTTAATATACGACATACCATAATCTAAATGTAACTGTTAAATTTCAGTTGCGTTAGCCGAACACGCTGCTGATGATTTACAAGTCCTATCGCTGCCTAAAGAAACCGTAGAAGAACAACCGGAGGAGAAAAGGAAAAGAGTTTCAGAAGACCAGGAAGAAGAGAGGCAGGAAAAGAAATCTCGAGTCGAAGAACTCGAAGTCTCAGAGGTTTTATCCAAAGAAGAATCTTTAAAGCTTATCAAGACAAAAAGAAAAGCGTCACTTGAAGGTGAACAAGTAAGAAAAATATCTAAAGCTGAAGTGTCCGAAGTATCTTCAGTTACTGAAACTCAAGAACTCCACAGTAGTGTCAGCACTGTTGAAAGTGAAGTCACAGCTGATTTAGAATCTAAATCATTAGTGACACAAATCAGTGAAAAAGAAACTGTCATATCTCAGTCACAGATAAGCCAACAAACAGTTATCCAAGATACTGAAAACTTATCATCCATAGAAAGCGTCGCCCTAACAACAGCTCAAAAACAACTTGTACAGTCAGTCAATAACGTTACTACAAGTGAGGGTATTGTAGAAGAAAGTGTTATAAAAACAGAAGCACATAGCAAATTTGAACAAACAGACAGCTTAGCGGTGCAAAGTTCTATAATCGAAGCAAAATCTGAAGAATTGTTAACAGTTGAAAGTAAGACAGGAGAAGATACATCAATAAAAGGAAAAGAGTCTGTTTCTTACAGTCGGCAAGTAACGGATACAACTTCGATTAGTGAAAAAGTTTCTGTTAATGAAAGCAATAATTTATTACAGGAAACAATAACTACTGACATAAAATCAACTGAATCGTCCAGTACAGATACAGTTCAAGTCGTAAAAAAAGAAAACGAACAAACATCAGAAATATCAATAGAAGAGAAAAGTGAAGATCATAAAACTAGGAACGAACAATCAACAAACTTATTTTCTGATACTATAGAGCAAAACTCGACAGAAGTTTTATGTAAAGTAACTGAAGCTGTAAGTGAAACACTTGCAAAAGACAAGAAATCTACTTCTTATAGTCGACAATCATCTAAAGTTTCCGTTGACCAACTACAATCTTCAGAGCAATCTAGTGTTCAGAGTGAGCAAATTGTAGGAAGTGAAACTAAATTAAAACATCAAACGACACTAGAGGCGAAAGTTGAAGAGTCATTTTTACTTGACGAAAAAGCTAATAACCTTGAAAAAGTTGACGAAAAGGAACTATCAGTTCAAAGTTCCACTCTAGACCACAATTCATCTAAAAGTGTTGCAGATTCTTCTACAACAGAATTAACTAGTCACTCTACAGCAGAAGCTGTAAAAACAGGTACACGTTCATCTCTTACTCGAAAATCTTCCGCAAAATCTAAACACACTGAAGTTTCAACAGAAGACAAAGAAAACGTTCAACCTGAACAAGAAAAATCCGCAGTAGCATCCATAGAATCATCTGATAATAAAATTGAAAGTACCGAAACTAAGCAAACCGTAACCGCAAGTCGTAAAAGTGTTAAATCTAAAAAAGTAGAAAAATCTGCTGAAAAAGTTGAATTAACTCAAAAGACCGAAGTAAACGAAAAACACGAAATACCTTCAGAATTATCTTCAGAAGTTAAGAGTGTCGATCAAACTGCCGAAGCTACACAAAAAGTTGCAGAGAGTAATCAAACTGTTTCAACCGGTGAATCAATAGAGAGAGTTTCGACAGAGGATCAAGCTGTAACCGCGGAGGAGGCAGACGGAGAGATGTCGAGATACAGCCGCAGTTCGCGGCTCTCTGGAGGTTACATATTTTTAATTGTTCATACATATATTTATATTATCAATGTTTTTTCAAGTCATTACTAATACTCTGATTGCCCCTCCAAATAAACACGGAGCTTGCGCTAATACGGCAACAGCCGGAGGGGTTCATGATCGAACCCGCAACATTGGCAATAACGGATAACTTCGAATTACAAATAATTATTTTAGATGAATATTAAAAAATCTAGGTGATATAACCGACCCTCAGCTATGTATTTATTGGCTACACAGTATAGCCAAAATGATTATCTTGGCTATACTGTGTAGAACAAAACTGGTGTTAAATATCAAAATGAAAAATATACCCGAACTCTTTCTTTCTTTATTACTTCTGAAATACATACAAAAAATGACCCCTTAAACCATTTACTATTATAATGTTGTATATATTTTACTTTATTAACGAATGTAATTTCACTTGCAGAGTATTCCAGCAGCAGTCGTAAACTATCTACGGGAGGTCGTTACGAGTCGTCGTCGTATGAGAGCACCGGAGCTTCCTCTTACCGTCGTGAGAGTGGTTCTCGTCTTGAAAGCTCCCGTTACGAAGCTGGCGGAGCTTTAGAGGGCTCGGCGTCTTCACGATACGAATCCAAGTATTCCACCTCTAGCAGGATTGATGGTGATGCGAAGTATGGAATCGAATCGAGCTACGATAGTAAGGAAGGATCGAAATATGCCATAGAATCGTCTCTAGAATCAGAGAGTAAACTGGGCAGTATCGCTTCTAAGTATGGTCTCAGTACCGATGGACAAATTGAAGGAAAATCTAGTAAATATAGCATCGAAGCCAGCTACGATGGTTCCACGGATACGACCAGCAAACTCGATAGTATCGCCTCCAAGTATGGTCTTGGAACAAATTCCGATACAAAAATCGAGGGTCGCTCCTCAAAATACAGCATGGAATCGAGCTACGACGGCAACTCCGTAGATACAACCAGTAAGATCGATAGTATCGCATCGAAATATGGACGTAACTCCATCACTGACAGCGCCAGGATCGAAAGCCGATCCACTAAACTTGACATCGAAACTAGTTTGGACGGAGATATCAACGGAGAATCCAAAATCGAGTCAAGCTATACGAAGATCAAGAACGGGGACACGGTTTCGAAGAGGAAATACTCAAAAACGGCCATATCCAACGGATCAGTTACGGAGGAGCGTGAATCGACGAAAACTATTTCGAAATCGGAATCCGCCGACGGCCGACCAGTCTTCACGAAGACCATCGAGGGGCAGAACATCGAGCGTAAGTCAATACCCACACCTCACACTAGAAGTAGACACACCTAGCGCTTGTACATACGCTTCCTAGTACTAACTTACACACATATCGTGCTAACGCTTCTACGTTCCCATTTAAAACCGTACGGACACGACCGGTATGTTTGTCCTTACGATTCTGTCCGCGTAACGATAGTTTGGATCCCCAGCCGGTGAGAACGCGATCTTCGAATGCGAGCTGCTCGATTCGGAGGCGCAGGTGACGTGGCTGAAGGACAACAGGCCCTTCAGCGACCGCCTCATGGACCGCGTGAACATGCACGTGCGCGATGGCCGCCACCGCCTCGAGGTGCTGCACTGCCGCGAGGACGACACCGGCCTGTACTCCGCCCGCGCAGAGAACCTGCACGGCAACGCGCACTGCACCGCTCAGTTAGTCGTCCACGAGTGTGAGTTCTCTTCACTTATCGATATCGGTATATTGATTTTGGGACATAATAATTCCAAATTTTTCTATTTTGTTACAATATATAGTACCTTTGAACAGTTCTCAATAAACTTTTCAATAAGTGATAGTATATGAGACTACATTTAGTTATTATCTAAGTAATGCATGCCTCCGGCGATCATCAATTAAATCATCGTAAAGCGTATAACACGTAGACTCTTTCTCTCTGTATAATTTTCCTCTATATGCAGTAAAACTAGTTAGCCTTTATTTAGAAGTACTTGCATGAACTGTATCGTTATGGTGTAACTTATAATTATAATGTATAATCTGTTTCAGGAACGCACCAATTTTTGTACTTTTATTAATATAATTTTATAACATTGTAGTGACACCAGAGGAGCGAAAGCAGAAAAACGCTCTGAACGCGCCATACTTTTTGGTAGCGCTCAAGGACACGGAAATAATGATGAACACTTACCTTCGTTTTATGGTCAAGGTCAAGGGCAATCCTAACCCAGAAGTTAAATTGTGAGTATGACTCCCTCAATATAATTTGAACTATGCTCAGTAACAAATTTTTGGGTCTCAACCGAATACGGAATGAAGAGGGGCGCGTAACTATGGTAAGGCAGTGACGCTCGACCCGTTTGGTACACTCGCTCACGGTTGTTTTAGTTCTTTATAAATAAATTAATAATGATAATGAATAAATAAGAAATTGAATTTTCTAATTAATATATTTAATTCCGTTTTCTCAATTTATATAAAATCTATTTCAATAAGACGAAATCAATATTTTTGTCTAACATTTTTGTCCATGATTGTACCTGCGCAGAAGCCGCCATTTTGGTTCTGCGTAAAATGAGAGAATTATAGATTGCTATACGTATAATATTGTAACCACTATTTTAACTTGATATTTCCTATTTACAAAATACTGTTACATGTTTTATCATTCAAAATATTTTTTGGGGAGGTGAAGAATAGTGTGGTGATTTTTTTTTTTAATTTTGACATTCTGATTATGGTTAAGTTTTCGTTTGACACCAGTTACCGCGACGACAAGGAGATCGTGTCGACGTCGGAGTCGCGCGTGAGCATCGTGCGCACGCGCGCCGAGCGCGGCTGCTACGAGCTGGTGATCGCGGACGTGCAGGCGGCGGACGCGGGCCGCTACTCGTGCCGCGCGCTCAACGAGTACGGCGACGTCACCACTGAGGCCGTCGTCACCGTCGTCGGTGAGCACACTTATATACTACCGCGGCTCGGCTCGTGTGGTGTACCCATTTTTGTTTATTGCATCCTAATTACTTTTTCTAAAATAAAAGTAGCTTAAGTTACGTCTTATAACATCAGATATTTGCCAGTGAAAATCTCCAAAGGTACATACCGACAAACCAACAACAATTTTAAAAATCGATTTTTATGTAAGTAACTTACATGCTTTCTATATTAAATAAAAAATATTTTCAACTTGTAATGTTCACTGCAAAGTCAGGTTTCAATGTTTCAAAGTGTAAAATTTGTTTTTTTTTATTCGAAAAATAGTATTATCAAGTCGTTACTAATACTTCTATTGCTTCTCCAAATAAGCTCGTAGCTTGCGCTAGGAGTGGGTACAACAATAGCCCAAGGATATATTATTATAGCAACTCTCGCGCTAACGGAGAGAAGTCGGCCCTTTAACCGTTGAGCTATAGAAGCTTTGGAACTTCGCCGCTTTCAACACGAATGCCTGTAACACAAGCCGTACGCTAGTTTTCAACTTCTGTTTTATAAAAATAAAAAAATTAAATCCTAAGAGAGTTGATTATTTGTGAAACAATTTGAAGACAAAATTTTTGAGTAAGGATATGTATATACATTATATTCCTATATCGGGCGAACTTTACCGAACTAAAACTCTTATAAAATAGTGATAATTTCACAAAGGTAGAACAAGGGTTACCGTCTTATCGAAACCTTAAAAGCTTACAAAAGGAAGTAGTGTATGATTCATGCAGGACGAAAAGAAAAAAGTGAGCATAATTTTTTTTCAAGATGGTATATCAACAATTAAGATTGATATATGGACGCAAATAAGCAATACCATGTCAACCCACAAAATTGAAAAAACTGAGTTATATATGCAGAAGTGTTGGTAAATGGCTGAAGAACATTTTTCTTTAATATTTCTAGGGTTTTAAGCTTCTAAAAAAGCCATTTTTTTAATCATGCAATTTATGTATTATGTTCAACGTTTTGGGTTATATTATATACGAAATATGGAGTTTGTATACTTATTTTTTGTGAAAATAAGTAAAATAACTTACATAAATCTGAAATGTCCAAAAACTTGACCAATACATAAAAAAATCATATAAAGCAAGTTGTTCAAAATTTTCAAACGCGTTTTTCTCGAAATTACATTCTTGTGAGTTGACATGGTATTGCTTATTTGCGTCCATATATGTATACCTAAAAGCGAAAACAAAAATTAAAAATATACAAAAGTTATAAATTTGGAAAACTTTTTTTCAATATCTTTTGTTTTGAGCTTGAAAATCTTACATTTTCTCTTCAACGCGTTCACAATCTTAGAGGGTATTAATCACAGGAAACGCCTAGCGTGTATGACTTGTACAATTACATACAACGAAATACTTCGATAATAATGTTAGGCGCCCGTTATTACATGACTGACATACATATGTCTCGTAACACAGATCTTGCAAGGATGCTTGGACCGATTCCAATGTTTGTTTATGAGATAGTTACGATCTATATATAATTGCGGCTAAATTGGTGCCGCACGGGATGATTTAAATGTTATTTTGTTATCTGCGAATGTGATGCGGTACTACGGGTCCGGTTCAAAGTATTAAACCTAAATTGTAACGATGACGTCTATTCCAGACGATAAGAATATATTCGGCGAATTGCTCCCGGGCGGTGAGGGATTACTGGCCAAGGGAGAGAAGGCTAGTTTCACTTGGAGGAAAGATGGCGAGGACTTCGACCCTGAGGAGAGGTTCAAGGTTTGTAAACATCACGCATTGTTTAATGTCAAACACTACAACACACATCCAAAAATTTAGGACAGTATCTATAGCACACTTTTTAAAATGATTATCTGTAATGGATTTTTAATTTTGGCACTTTTGTGCTGCTAAATACGTTATTTTTTAAATCGATTAATAATAACTTTTTCTCTCAAAAGAAATTATTTTATAACAGTACTTGATCGTGTTCGCGTTTGTATATTGTGTAACTGTGCGTCATAGATGTGCAACATTGCGATGTCAAATAGTAGCTAGCGCCAGGGACCAGGGCCAAACGAAAAAAAATAATCAAACAAATTCTGAAACTTGATATAATTCATACACCCTTTGATGATGGATTATTTTTAGCGAATGTTAGAAAATATTAAAAAGACAAAAGGATCTAGATGGCTAATGATTTCAAAGTTTCTGACAAGGAGTTTCCATGATCTCATAAAAAGGCTTAAAATTAAAAATATCTCAAAATATGTCACACATTTTCTTAATTTGCAAACCAAGTCCAAATCTTATTACTAATGCTAAAAAAGTTCTTATGTATCAGTCTATTATTTATTTACTATTGACAAATATTTTTTATTTTATTTATTTATTTAAGATTACACCAACGGTTTGTTCACAAAAATGATTAAATAACATAAATGACAATGGTTTTTTCTCAGTGACAACCCAATTACAGGTGAACTCAACATTAGTATAAAGAAGACCAACGAATAAAATTTAATAAAAAAGAATTACACTATAAAAAAGTTAATAATAATTAAAGTTACAAAGTTAAAGAAAAAAGTATACTACCTATATAAAAAAAAATAATAAAAATATATATATAACCTCAATCTTAATCCAAAACATCATTAGTAATTGACGTAACAGCAGATTTAATTAATTTCTTAAACTTGTCGAGTTTCGAATTGAAGATGTCGATACTATTGAAATAAAATTGAAATAAAATTGATTTAAATAGATAGTACATTCAAAATGGGTAAGCTCTTGACTACTATCTATCGAGCTCTAATACTTAGATGAGGTCCACAGTTTAATGAGCTTACTCATAAGACGCCTGTGTCTTGAATTGGTAAAGTTTGTCTGGGTTTAGAAATACTCGGCATCATATAAAGCAGTAAAAATGCCTGTGTTTTCGTCTAGGTTTTGCTTGGAGATGACGAGGACTCGTTGGCGCTGGTGTTCCAGCATGTGAAGCCAGAAGATGCTGGTCTCTACACGTGTGTGGCGAAGACCAGTACCGGAAACATATCCTGTTCTGCTGAGCTCACTGTACAAGGTACACAAATTTCCGGGATTCATCCAACTTTTCTGATACTTTGATAAATGTTATTATTTTTGTTTAATATAGTAAATTTACATAAAATATGAAATTTTATGATGACCAAAATAACGGACAGAAAAAAACACGGCGGCAAAAACTCGTATGGATTTTAACAAAACTTTAGACCATATCCTAATTGTTGTATTTTGGTGACACGAAATGCCTTTGACCCTCAGGAGCCGTGAACATCTTGCACCGTGAGCCCGAAAAACCTCAGCTGGTGATCGAACACCGCGAGGCAATCGTATCTAGCGGCGGCTCCGCTATGCTGGAGCTGGTCTGCAAGGGCTACCCCAAGCCCAACGTGGTCTTCAAGCATGAAGGCAAGGTGATAGAGGCAGATACTAGGCACAAGTGAGTTTAATCTCGAATGAGTTATTTCCAACAAAAAAGTAAATTATTTTATAGACTATTTAATAGTACAAACACAGCACTCATCATCATCATCATCTCAGCGTTAATCCCGGTTGC
The DNA here is from genome assembly GCA_023373885.1 of Hestina assimilis. NCBI lineage: Eukaryota > Metazoa > Arthropoda > Insecta > Lepidoptera > Nymphalidae > Hestina > Hestina assimilis. Next base: position 2,146,439 of record CM041740.1, on the reverse strand, counting down.
ATCCAGAGCGTTCGCTTCGGAGCCCGGGGTCCGCTTTCCGACATCTTCTTCTCCATTTTGCACGGTCTTCGGCATCTCTAATTGTAAGGCCATTGGTACGCATGTCAACCCGCACGACGTCCAGCCAGCACTTCTTGGGCCTACCCCTTTTACCGGGACCTGGCGGAGGCGGCATGGCAAGACATTTGTTCCCCACATAGCCAGCCGGTTTACGTAAAATGTGCCCGTACCATCGTAGGCGACACTCTTCCAGCTTATCTGCTATGTCACGGACGTGGAGGCTGCCGCGGATGCGCGTGTTTCTAACGTGATCTTTCCGCGTCACTCCGCACATCCATCGCAGCATTTTCATCTCCGTGACACGCAGTTCCCGCTTGTGTCGCTCAAGTACGGGCCACGTTTCACTACCATATAAAAGGACAGGCCTAATGATGGATTTATAGACCTGTCCCTTTAGCTTAACCGGCATTTTGGGGTCACAAATAACACCAGTCACCTCACGCCACTTGGCCCAAGCTGCTGAGATTCGGGCCTTGACGTCGTGATCAATGTCCCCGGACGTGTGGAGTACAGATCCCAAGTACTTAAACTGGTCCGTGTGCTCGACCGTATCTTCGCCTATGCGCACGGGTGGGGATCTGTAGTATTGCAGGCCAAGTACTCCGTCTTCGCTACATTGAGTTTCAGACCACCGTTCTCAAGTGACTCCTTCCACATATGCACACGTCGCACCAGGCGTCCCCTATCTGCGTCTGCCAGCGCGATATCATCCGCATACATAAGCAACCAAGGAGGATGCTCATGTGCATCCCTGATGCCGGCAGACAGTTCGTCTAATATCACGCTGAACAAAAACGGACTAAGGACAGACCCCTGGTGCACGCCAACTGTAACAGAGAAAGGTTGTGTGTCACCAACAGCAGTCCGAACCACGGACTCGGAATCCTGGTACATGTCTCGGACAATCTCAATATAAGTTTCTGGCACTCCTTTGGACCTCAGTGCCCACCAGATCATTGCGCGGGGAATACAGTCGAAGGCCTTCTGCATGTCCAGAAAAAGAAAATGCAGAGGCGTGTTCTTCGTCCTGTATTTCGCCATTATGGTCCTTAGGGCAAAAACAGGGTCAATGGTCCCATAACCAGGACGAAACCCATATTGACACTCCGAGACAGAGCACTCCTGCCGGATCCGAGAGTCCATTATGCGCTCGAATAGTTTCATGGTGTGGGAAATTACCTTTATACCGCGGTAGCTTCCGCAATCCTGCACTGATCCTCTGCCTTTGAAAACTGGAGTGATAACACTCATTCTCCATTGGCTAGGGATTTTCCCAGTGCAGAGTATGCGGTTAAAAAGGCTGGTTAAGATGTCCACACCACGAAGACCCATCGCCTTCCAGGCTTCGATGGGGACTCCATCGGCTCCGACAGCTTTTCGATTTTTCATGCAGCGAAGAGCCTCCTGAACTTCTTTAGGCGTAATTGGTGACACTAGTCCTTGATTCGGAGAGAGATCCGGTGGCTGCACCTCTTTATGCTGCTTATTGAGCAGCTCGTGGAAATACGAGCGCCATCTCTCCTTTACCGCGAAGTCCTCGCACAACAGATTGCCTTGAGAGTCTTTAACACAGCGACACTTCGAGATATCCTGCGCCGCTTTGACTCTGGACCGTGCCAACTTGTAAATAAGCTTCTGCCCCTCAGACGATTCCAACTTATCATAAAGCGGTTGTAAGTGGTCTCGTCTGGCCCTGGCTACAGCTCTCTTTGTGGCACGTTTCGCGGACTTGTATGCGTCGCGGTCTTCAGAAGATCTGGACGCTTGCCACTTTTTGAAGAGAGGCTTTCTTCACCCTAGTCTCTCTCTGGACTGTGTCGTTCCACCACCAAGTTTCCCTGTCAGACTTGCGTCCACCTTTAGAAAATCCAAGCACCACCCTCGCCGTCTTAGTGATGGCTGCTTGAATCTTGTCCCAGTGGTTTTGGACTGGTTCTCCATCAGCACCAACGCACTTGTCGATGGATGCTGATGCGAACACCTGGGATTTGACTTCATCAAGCAACCACCTTCTAATTTGGCGATGATGACGCTCAACCGGCTTACTTTTGGGCTTTACGCGGAGGTCCATGACAAGGAGACGGTGTTGTGCAGTGAGACTCTCACCGGCTATGACCTTGCAGTTGGCTACTTTGCTGATGTGATGTCTCCTAGTAAGCAGGTAATCAATTTGGGTGGCGTGCCTCCCGCTTTTGTAGGTGATTAAATGTTCGGATTTCTTTTTGAAATACGTGTTAACGATAGCCAGGTCGGCAGCCGCACACGTTCTAAGGATATCCTCCCCTTCTGTGTTGCGACTGCCGTATCCATAGCCCCCGTGGACACGCTCAAACTCCTCCCACGCCTCACCCACATGACCATTCAGATCACCACCCAAAATGATCCCTTGCGATAACGGGATGCCACTAAGCACATCTCCGATTTGGTTCCAGAACCTTATCCTATCGGTGTCGCTACAACCAGCCTGTGGTGCGTAAGCACTTATTAAATGGGTCGCAACCCCATCGACTACTACCGATACGGTCATGAGCCTGTCGCTAAAGCGTTTCACCTCCAGGATATTGTTCCGGAACTCTTCCGAAAGCACTATAGCTACCCCGTTTTCCCCACCAGGAGCACCCGTGTAGATCAATTTGTAGCCATTCCCAATAAACCGGGATCTGCTGCCTTTCCACCGAGTCTCTTGCAAGAATGCCACGTCCACCCTTCGTCTGAAAAGTACGTCGGCCAGCTCCCTCGAACGTCCAGTCAGCGTACCAATGTTCCATGTTGCAAAACGGATTTTCTTTTGCTGAGTTTGGGCTCGCGTCGTTAGCAGTGCCCGCCCCTGACACGGTAGCCCTTGCCCACTTCTCGCAGGTGTAGGCCGATGTGCCTGCGCGTCGTTTTCCGGCGACGCCCTATCCGTATTCAGCCTATTCATTTTTCTGTCCATAAAGATATGGCAAATTTCGGTTTTAAAGAAGCGGCTGCCACCTGACCTCCAAACCCACGCACGTGGGGAACCAGGACTTATAAGGAAAAGGGAGAGGGAAGGATGAGTAGAAAAGAGGAAAGGTGATAGCTGAGTAAGGATTTAGAGGAAATAGAGGATACCACTGTCACGGAGAGGACGGGAATGTGGCAGTGGCAGCTCGAGAAAGCCCGGGGTCGCGTACCCGTAGCCCTTGTGCAAGTATCGGACAGATACTTGCCAGGAACACTCTCTGGGCTAGTACAAACACAGCACTATTATAACATAATTATGTAAGTGCTTAATTCTGTTGTTAGAAGAGCTCTGCTTTTCACAGCATGAATGAGCCGGCTCGATCGGGGAAGTACTACCTTCTCAAAGAAAATCGGCGTAAAGTAACTGAGTACTGTTGCGTTTCGTGCCATGAATGAGAGCGTCGGAGGACCAACCCCCCACCCCTTCCGTTCCCTTTTCTTCTTTGTTTCCTATGCTTTAGGTTGGCAACGCCCATGTAATACTTCAAGTATCGCAACAACACAGATAGTATACTTTACATATTCCTTCTGCATGATAAGAATTCCGTTAAAAATATAATGATACTATCCTAATGCTACCTCCCAGGTTCCTCCACGAGGATGACGAGAGCATGTCGCTGGTGATCAAGAACGTGACGTCAGCGGACGCCGGCGAGTACCACGTGACCGCGGCCAACGACCTCGGCGAGGACACCTCCGTGATCAACCTCGTGGTGAAGGCCGCGCCGAAGATCAAGAAGAAGATCGAGAACCAGACGTGCATGGTGAGCTTACTTTGATGTCATCCTTGATAGATTATTTTTGGAACGAAGTACTTTAACGTGGCTTACGGGTAGTGCGATTTAGTAGAAATCGTCACGTAACGAAATGCCGTATGCTGTGTATGTGTGCGTGTGTGTATCGAGTCTACAAGCAAATGAGAACACGAGTAAGTGAGTGCGCGCCGGGTGCACAACTTTCTCTATCTCACTCTCTTTTTCTCCCTGTCTCTTTTTGTCATATAACCTATTGAAATATACAAATTTCATTTCGAATCATATTCGGAGTAAGAAAAAACGTAAGAATCTTCGTTCCTGATGGAGTCCTTAGTAAGGTGCTGCTTAAGTCTGCATTTTTTTATATAGGCCATTTTAAAACTGATGCGATTGCTAAGAATTCAATAATGTGTTTATGAGTAATCACCTTTTTATTTTGCGAAAGCAACATTATTTTGACATTGACATGAATTAACGAATTTTACTGAGATATTCTTTAAAATTAGTATAACTAAATTTTTTCCACAAGGCGGGCTCTACGCACGAGGTGACGATAGAAGTGGAGGGCACCCCGGCGCCCGAGCTCAGCTTCTACAAGGATGGAGTCGAGATCAAGTCCTCGGAAAGGATCACCATCACCAAAGTCTCCGAGGAGGTCTACAAGATCGTCATCAAGGACGCCAAGTTGACTGACACTGGCTCTTATTCTGTTGTTGCTAAGTGAGTTTGGACTTTTTAGTTTTTGTTTCAAAAGAATGAATGACTTTAGTTGAACGAATGAATGTGTTCTATATAATTAGCAATAGCTCAACGGTTTCGAGTTCGATTCTGATACTCTTGAACCGTTTTCGTATCCACTTCTAGTAAAAGCTATACTTTTACTCGGAGGAATAAAAAGAGTTCCTAATATTCAAATTTAAAAACAGGTTTTTTTATCTATAGATCAGTTGCTAATATAAATAATATGGCTTTTATATTTATTAAAAACCATCTCACTATTATATATTATACTACAAACTCAAGTACATCCACCCACACCGAAACACGTCCTAGTATTGTCCATACAAACATGTGCCCCGAACGCGAATCTAATTCAGTTACGCTCAATGCAAGTCCTCCACTGCGGCGGTCAAGGTCATCGACCATTTACCAATAATATATTTCCACTTGCTACCCAGGAACGAGGTGAACCAGTGCTCGGACTTCTGGCAGTGGCACGTGACGTCACCGCCCCGGATCGTGCAGGCGCTGGGCGGCGAGCGCGCGTGCGGCGAGAAGGAGACCGTGACCTTCGAGCTGCGCACCGAGGCCGAGCCCGCGCCCACCGTCACCTGGTGAGTACATTTAGACAAACAAACCACGATTAAGATACGTGTTTGACAAACATTATGTATTTTGTGGTATCTACTACCATGCCATGCTCGTACTACCCTCTCATAGAAAATCGATGTGAAATAATAATTTTAATATATTTCATTTATTTAGAATTTCATGACGAAATCTTGGTGGTGCGGTTCATAGAATACACCTAAATTCGTATAGATAGGGCCAACAGGCTCCGAGTAAAATGACTGTGACATACGGACAGATGGACAGACGATCATGAAGAAATTATAAGAGTTCCGTTTTTGCCATTTGGCTACGGAGCCCTAAAAAGAATCTCTGCTGTGACAGAGATTATCTCAACAGTGGGCGATGGGGTCTTCACGTCGCGGCGCCTTTTCCCTATTTCCTGGTCACTTGTTAGATGGCACTCTTTAAACCATTGAATTAACGCCATATAAACGATACGCCATTTATACATAATATAAGGTATTATGCTATTTCAGGTTCAAGAACAAAGCAGAGCTGAAGGAATCTTCAGCAATTAAAATCACTTCAACGGGCGAGGTGCACAAGATGGTCATCACATCGGCCGCGCGAGCCGACTCAGCTGAATACTCTTGCGAGGTTAACAATTTGCTATTTCATTATAATTTATTTTAAATAAATAATCTTAAATGATAATCCGAAATTTAGATTATATTTTTCTAGTTCTAATAGATCCAAATTCATTGCTAACACTATAGGATTTCGATTAATTGACACTTTTCCTGTGAATATTTGAGCTACAAATTAAACTTTGACATCCTAATCGGAAGTAATATATAATTTATAAACTATAAAATCAATTCAGCTTTTATCAATCTTCTTCCCAGCTTTTCTCTTTACGACATTTTCCCACCTTCTTTTTCTCGAGTGGTTGTCGAATCTCTTCAGTATTTTATGAAATGAAAAAAAAAAAAAAAAAAACGAGTAACAAGATGAATAACAATTTTATCGACGTATAACCATGTGAAATAACTTTCCTCACGGTGTATTCCTTCACTGTAAAGCACGAGACAAATTCGTAAACATTTAGGTACTTCGGAGGTCCTTGAAGCAATGGCCTAGAGTTGAATCCGTGACCTCTATTTTAAAAGTCTTCGTTTTCTATCCACGGGCCATCTCATGTACCAATTGTTATCGACTCGTGTATCAGCGTTACCCTCACGACCTTGATGACTTAACATCAGCTTAATTTCTCTGAGACGCTCATAACCGAATGCGCCCACTGATCGGTAAACGATCGGTAGGTTAAACAACTTTAGGCGCGGTCAGCCACTAGATGGATGATCGCATAGTGGTGTTTTAACTGAGCATCTCCGTGCTTCGGAGGGCACGTAAAAAGTCGGTCCCGGCTGTTGACAATTTGGCAACAGTCGAAAAGTCAAGTCGGAGGTAGGTTGGCCACTAACGATAAGAAGAAGAAGCGGAACCCCTTTTCCCACTACAGAGGAACAGTCGTGAAGGGAAGAGGAATGTTTCAGATCCGCAACGTGCACGGCAGCGCGAGCGACGCGTGCGTGCTCAACGTGCGGCGGGCGCCGAGCTTCACGGAGCGCCTGCGGGACAGCGCGGCCGCGGAGGGCGACCAGAACGTGGAGTTCACCGTCGACGTCGACGCTTACCCACAGCCTAATATCAAATGGTTAGACCCTACACTTCCGTTATACTGATTCTGTTTGAGTACAAATATTAAAAAAAGATTTTAGTATTTTTCTTCGTATTTCACTAAAAGCGTAGTCGATTACGGTTGCATTTATTTGAAAGCGTTAACGAACAATACATGGAACGTAAGGCTGCGTTTCGACTAGAGATATTGAGGAGTGTGTTTGTTAAGAACCAATACAATCGCTTCTATTACCTAGCCTCGCTTAGCGCAGGTCCTGTGGCGAGATAAATGTTATTCTATTGGAACAAAACAAATAAATTTCTCGCTACGCATCCTCTCCCACTATGTATAAAATTACTAGCGATCGTAACCATTGATTTTGAATATATTTCGTTATCATCTATTGGAAGATTTATGGAACAATACTGTAAAGTAATTTTTCTATAAACAATAACTCAAAAAACTTTGAAAATGAAAAATTTTAATCTCCATCTAGTTTGTTAAATTAATAATAATTTTGAAACTGACTTACGTAAACTATATATACACTAAAAATAATTTTAGCAAATGGTAGAATTATGTATGCACCAAACGATGATTCTACCGGCCTTTCAAATTTCTGATGTCCAAAAATTCTATCATCAATTATCGTAACTACCAGGTACTTGGGTGACGTCGAGATAACCGAGAAGAAATCTATATACACGCGCGTGAGCAACGGCAGCACCCACAAGCTGATACTGAAGGAGGTGACCGCGGAACTTTCTGGAAAGTACTCCTGCAAGGTCTCCAATGAATTGGGCGAGGATTCCTGCCATGCCACATTTACTGTGAACAGTAAGTTATAATATATGATTAGCCATACCCGCTATTTGTAAGTTGGCAAGCAAGCTTACGGTAGGCCTGCAAGAGCCCGCCTTGCTTGGTACCATTGCAGTTATTATATAAGCAGTAGTGTGTTTTTCATCACTGTTTTTAGGACACTGTAGCTAATAACTTGGCAAAGGAGATTAATGGACGCGAATAAGCAATACCATGTCAACCCACACGAATGTCATTTCGAGAAAAACGCGTTTGAAAATTTTGAACAACTTTCTTTATATGATTTTTTTATTTATAGATCAAGTTTTTGGCAATTTCAGATTATTATTTTTACTTATTTTGATTGAGAAGTTATTTTACTTATTTTCACAAAAAATAAGTATACAAACTGCATATTTCGTATATAATATAACCCAAAACGTTTAAAAATACATAAATTGCATGATTGAAAAATGGCTTTTTAGAAGTTTTAAAGCTTAAAACCCTACAAATATTAAAGAAAAATGTTCTTCAGCCATTTACCAACACTTCTGCATAAATAACTCAGTTTTTTCAATTTTGTGGGTTGACATGGTATTGCTTATTTGCGTCCATATATCAATCTTAATTGTTGATATACCATCTTGAAAAAAAATTATGCTCACTTTTTCTTTTTCTATTTTATAAGAGTTTTAGTTCGGTAAAGTTCGCCCGATATAGGAATATAATGTATATACATATCCTTACTCAAAAATTTTGTCTTCAAATTGTGTCACAAATAATCAACTCTCTTAGGATTTAATTTTTTTATTTTTATAAAACAGAAGTTGAAAACTAGCGTACGGCTTGTGTTACAGGCATTCGTGTTGAAAGCGGCGAAGTTCCAAAGCTTCTATAGCTCAACGGTTAAAGGGCCGACTTCTCTCCGTTAGCGCGAGAGTTGCTATAATAATATATCCTTGGGCTATTGTTGTACCCACTCCTAGCGCAAGCTACGAGCTTATTTGGAGAAGCAATAGAAGTATTAGTAACGACTTGATAATACTATTTTTCGAATAAAAAAAAACAAATTTTACACTTTGAAACATTGAAACCTGACTTTGCAGTGAACATTACAAGTTGAAAATATTTTTTATTTAATATAGAAAGCATGTAAGTTACTTACATAAAAATCAATTTTTAAAATTGTTGTTGGTTTGTCGGTATGTACCTTTGGAGATTTTCACTGGCAAATATCTGATGTTATAAGACGTAACTTAAGCTACTTTTATTTTAGAAAAAGTAATTAGGATGCAATAAACAAAAATGGGTACACCACACGAGCCGAGCCGCGGTAGTATATAAGTGTGCTCACCGACGACGGTGACGACGGCCTCAGTGGTGACGTCGCCGTACTCGTTGAGCGCGCGGCTGAATATATAACTCAGTTTTTTCAATTTTGTGGGTTGACATGGTATTGCTTATTTGCGTCCATTTATGAACCAATATCTCGACGTTGACAACTAAAAATTGTGTTGCAAGCGCTGATAGGCTACGGCAACCGATTAATATCTGGTAAGCCGTATGACTGCTTGCCAACTTAGTAATAAAAAATGAAAAATTATTGTCAACATTAATTTTAGTTGTGAGTTGAGTTCAGAAACATAATTTTCCTATATTATTTATAGGGAAGCCTCGTATCACCAAGAGCCTGGTGGATATGACGGTGGACGTGGGGCAGACGCTGAAGTTGGAGGTGGAAGTGGAAGGCTGCCCAGAACCCAAGGTCTTGTGGTACAAGGACGGAAAAGAGGTCACCACAGACGCTAGGATCAAAATTGAAAGGGACACTCAAAGGTTAGTCTTACTACTCTCACAGGAAATCAGCGTAAAGTAACAGTATCGTCGGAGGCCTATCCTCCCAACCTTTTTCCCTTCTCGCCCCTTTCCCCCTACACCTCGGATCGACACCGCGTATGTTATACTTCAGGTACCGAGTCTTGCTCTTTTAGAAACAGATATTACAGTTAAAATGGTACCCGTAGTAATGTAGACTAATAATGACTATGTTCACGCCTCTTAGGCTAGAAAACTACCATCTAACGGTGACGTTAGTGAAGGAGGAAGATGGGGGAGAATATGAAGTTCGTGCCAGCAACGAGATGGGTAGCGTCTCCTCCAAGAGTACAGTCACCGTGCACAGTAAGTATACAATACATACAAAGAAGATGAAGTGATAAAAAATCAAATTCTGAAAATATCAATAAAGGGATATACCAAAAGTCCTAATAGTTCTATTAAATTACTAAATATTTTTTCACGGCAGTTAATGTATCTAAAAATGCCATTCATAAAGTGGTTTCTTTCAAAGATGTAATAGTATAGCGTCACGGTTCCAGCAAAATATAACATATCACACATACACAACAATACTGGTAATGTATTGCGAGCTCATCAAAACAAAAGCAATTCAACTCTTGGATTTATTTAAATAGGTACAGTAGTAGATGATATAACGTAGATTATAATAGTTTATTATTGTATTTAGATAATTGCATTGCACGTAGTTTACTGTGTATAATTTAACGGAAATTTTGTAGAATTTAACTTATAATTCATCGAAGCGTTCACTGGACATGAACGTTCTCGTGTGTACACATATTTGCACCCGACATCCATGCACAGACCCTTACCTTTAACTGACGATGTGACGTCATTAAGCTCGTCACCTTAATTAAACCATTCTTATTGTTTCCATTTTTCATTGTGTTTAATAGCTAAAGAAGTTCACACAAGACTCCAAAAGGAAAGTATCATTGAAAGTGAGATCGAAGAGGAAGGCAAGGTAAAGAAACAGCAAATTGACGATGTAGACGAATCTGCTAAGAAGAAAACTGGAAAGAAAGATAAACCGAAACCAGAAGTAGCTGAAGATAAAAACTTGGAAGACAATATTGATGGTAAGATCAAAACTGTATCATTCGAAGAGGTCGAAACCCCGGCTTTAGACAAACCTGAGAAATCCGTAACTAAACCTGAAGAAATTGAAGAGAAGTCTTTCTGGGATGATATTGGGGATGATGAAAAAATTAAACCGGTAAAAATAGATAGTGTTGATACAGCACCAAAAGCAGCCAAGAAATCTATAACGGAACCAGAGGAAATTGAAACCAATTTTTGGGATGAGAACCACAATGAGCAAATCAAAAAACCCCCGGTTGAAGAAGTTGAGGCAGACATACAGACGGCTGAAAAGAAACCTACGAAGCCCGAATTAATCGAGGAAGTACCAATTGATGATGAGTTGAAATCACCTAAACGCAAATCCGTTAAAAAACAATCTATTAGCGAAGAACCGTTAAGTGCTGAAACTGAAGGTAAAAAACGCGCTTTGAGCTTTTCGATCAGCAAACAGCTTCTAGACTGCATACTCACGTTTTTCACAGTGTCGCATGCTCTTGTGTTCTTTTAACATCCAAGTGTGATTTGTTATGTTTAGGCCGAGTTTTCGAAACAGTAACGACGTTCAAGTCAAGCGACGATGGTTCGATTATAGTGTCTAAAGTGAGCAGCGCTCGGTCTCACGGCGCCATTATAACAGGTCAGTACCAAGCTTACGCCTTTTCTTCCCATTTCCTAATTTCATTATTCGTAGAAATCCTAATTATCATACGAAATTGCTATATTGAACAAAAAAACTTAACAATAAATGCGCATCATATTGCATGAACGATACATTCTAAAACGAAGATTTTTTCGAAATTTTCGATGTAATAATATTTTAACTGGTAGGTCCAGCCGAAACGGGCACTTTACATAAAATGACTTCAAGCGTCGTGTCTTATGATGAAGATGACGAATTTGATAGAAAGATAATTAAACCAAAATCCCCGCACACAACTTCTTTAGAAGTCGAGGAAATAGCTAGTCATAGTTACTATCTTTCTGAACTGGGATATTACACAATACCAGATCATGTAAGGAGAGGTACATATGGTATTATCGAGGAACCGCAGACTGATTCCGATGTGGAGACTAACTCCAGGCACGGTAGACAACACGGAAGCAGGACTATATCTATCATGTCGATGTCTGAAGATGAAATGAGTTGGCACAATGAACCGCTGTCCCGGGAAATATCTATTGAAGACCTTTCAAAATCTATTTTTGAAATAGATGATACAAAAAAGGTTTTCAGCAAAGACTCGTACGTGCGTCAATCTTCTTTCAAAGAAGATTACCACAATGATGAGGGTGACGAGGAATCTGTTGTTTTGAAAGAAACGAGCCAGAAAATCTTCGAGAACGACATCACAGAGAAACTCATACATATATCGAAAGAATTTGACGAAAGCGAATGTAGAAAAAAGATGAATGATATTAAAAATCGTATTATAGAAGAACTAGTTTTAGGTCCGACTAAAAATTTCGACAATATAACAAAAGATGTAGCAGAAACTACAGTAGAGAAAAGAAAAAAAACGAACGCTGGCTTGTTCAGCGTTGAAGAGGAGGACGACGGAAATATCGAAGAGCTTTTGAGACGCAGTCAGAGACAAAGAAGCATATTAGACGATATTATAAACAAAGAAGATGAAAAAGGTAATAAACAAGTCAATACAAATTAATTATGAGAGGAAATATTGACGCGCGCGGCTGAAATGATAATTAAAGTAACGCTACGCTTCATTCGTCAAACAATATAACCTATTTTCCATGTTGCTTATTATTCAGTTTTAAAACAAAGCTGCTGTGAACGTCTAACTCAATCTGGTATTTTCTTCATAACTTTCTTGTCACAAAATTTTATGTATGATTACGTAAAATATGTAACTTTACTTTAGAAAGTATCAGATTTCTCTGTGTTATCTCAGCAAATTTCAAATATTTCTGTACTAATGTTCTGTCGTATGTTTGTTTTAGCACGCATGCGTAATAACATTCCCTTCTGGCATACTAATAATTGGGTCCCACTTCGTCGAAGATGTTAAACAACAACAAATACAGCATCGAAACAGGTACATTCAATATTATAAGAGTTAAAACAGCATGGTATGGCTTTTGTGCATGTAAGAACAATCAAAGTCCCTCTGCAAGCAAATGGTACGTATTTACAGATTACATCTACACGACTCAAAACTAAATGTATACTGTTCAAGCCGGATTATTTTCAGCTACGATAACTGCTGTACATATCGCCGAAGTTATTGAGAAATGTATATATATTGTGAGTTGTTCTATCGCCTTTAGTATTACGCTTTGTTATTATGTTGCATTAAACGTTCCTTTTTTGGCCTCTCCAAGCCCTTATATTCAAAGTTCTAGCTAAATTTTACACCCATTAAAATCAGCTTCTAAAAGTACCGCTTCAATGTACCCTATAGTTTACAAACCTTTAATTCAAACCATTATGAATACTTTTGTATTAATATACCAACCTTACTATACACATAATTTCAAAGGGTAGTCTTACATAAGGGTAGTCTTCGATCAGCTTACGAAATTCCATTTAATCCAAAATTTTTACTTAGTATTATATCTTGCAGCACCTCCGAAATTGAAAGAGAGCAACATGAAGGATGGCCATACGTATGAATCCCTACCCTTGGTCTACACGGTTGAAGCCTCCGGTAATCCGAAGCCAACTGTCCGTTGGCTGCACAATGGCCAGGAGGTCAAGCCAGATAGCAGAATCCATATATCTAATATCGGCGATCTATTCAAGTTGGAAATCGACTCGGTGGATATGAAGGATGCCGGCAACTGGCAGTGCGAAGTTATTAATGATCTTGGCAAGCAGACCGTGCAAGCTGAACTGAGTGTCTCGCGTGAGTTTTTTTTTTTTTTTTTATGTTAAAAGTTGGCAAACAAGCATACGGCCCACCTGATGGTAAGTGGTTGCCGTAGCCTATGAGCGCTTGTAGCACCATTAGAAGGTGCCACTCACGCGTTGCCAACCTCGAGATATTAGTTCTTAAATCTCGTTCGCCCAGTAATTTCACTAGCGTACAGTGCCCTTCAAACGGAACACAGTAGTGCCTAAGCACTACTATTTGGCGGCAGAATATTTGACACTGCGGTGGTACCTACCTAGCCGACCTCTTGCTACAAAAGACCTACCACCAGTGTAAGAGTTTATTGTCATTGTTTTAATTATGAAATTTATAAATTCTAACACAAACACCATCCAAGACAACAAGACCGGAAATATACACAAACACAGTCACAACTCCGACGACGACAATGACCGAACAAGTGGGAGTCGATCAGGCGACTATAAGTGTTTAAGGCAGATTAACTACAACACTTTCCAATCTTAGTAGTAGTAGAGCCATTATCTTCCAGCACAAATGAGCCGACTCGACCGGGGAAGTACTACCCTCTTACAGAAAAGCGGCGTAAATTAACAGACTACTGTAGCGTTTCGTGCGTTTAGTGAGAATGTTGGAAACCCGATCTCCCACCCTCTGCTTCGTTTCATTTTTCCTTTCTAATCCTTTCCGTCCTATCTCTTGGTTTAAATAAAATTAAAAAATATGCAATACAACTGCTATAGGATAGATAGATGAAAATACTCAAAGATTTAGAGTAGGCTATATACCGCAAGCCCTTGACCAAACACGCCCTAAGTTTGCTACATACAAATTTGACGCGCTACTTTCATATTTATGTTTAGGCATTACTGTGTTCCGGTTTGAAGGACACTGTACGCTAGTGAAATTACTGGGCAGAGGAGATTTAAGAACCAATATCTCGAGTTTGGCAACGCATGAGTGGCACCTACTTATTCTGCTGCAAGCACTCATAGGCTACGGCACCACTTACCATCAGGTGGGCCGTATGCTTGTTTGCCAACTTATAGCAAAAAAAAAATGTATTTAAAAACTATGATATATGGAAAATCAGGTGTTTAAAAAAATTGTTCTACTGACGCTTAACAATTGAAGTGATTCTTTTTAAGTTGGTGGCTGGGGTGACGTCATCGTAGGTGTAAAAACATGACACACTATCTAATGCACATGTGGGATAGCCTAATGTGACGACGCTGTGACGCAGCGGTAATGAACCTGCTATAAACGCCACAGGTCGTGGGTTCGATTCTCGCTCGGAGCATAATATGTTTGTACTGACCATGCAAGCATATTTTCCGGTCTGGTTGTATTTGTCCTTGTCCTTGTGTATATTTTCGGATCCCGACTTAGGATATCACTATCCTAATGGGGGCCGTTGAGTGTGTAGCGTTTATTTATTGTTTATTTACTGTATATCTGTAACACGATGTGCTACCGGACAGCGGTGGCCGAGCTGCGCAAGCCGCAGTTCACGTCGCCGCTGGAGGCGCAGCGCGTGCTGCAGCGCGAGCCGGTGACGCTGCGCGCGGTGTGCACGGCCGACCCGCTGCCGCACGTGGCGTGGCTGCTCAACGGGAAGGAGCTCACGCCCGACGCGACGCTCGTCACCGACGCGCAGACCAGGGACCTCGAGCACGGGATCAAGGAGTGCACCTTCACTTTGCACATACCCACAGGTTTGTTACACGTTGATAACGACCCAAAACCCTTATGTATTAAATAGTTTGGTGCTCTAAATTAAAGGTCAACTTGTCTCACTAAGATCTTTAAGAAGAACTGCAAACTCACATTCACAAAATCTCTAAAAAGCACTGACTCACAAATCACTAAGATAAATACTCGCTCGTAAATAGACTTGTTTTATATATATATATTATTTTATTCGCCTCAGCGAACCTTGAAGAAAAGTCTGTTAAAAACTCATAGTTAGCTGTTCAAAGGACTCTCAGAAACAGAACATACTATACAAAATAGTCTGTTTAAAAGTGTGTTAGAAAATTAAAATATGCTAACATAACGGCAAATATGTTCCGTTTATAAATGACTTGATGCTTAGACGATTCGGATTTTGTTCTTTAAGGTTAACTTATTCAAAAAGTAATTTATGCAAATTATTTCTACATTTCTAACTAAATTTGGGCTCAATAGCTCAAAAGTAGAAGGGCAGACTCCGTTAACGCAAGAATTGCAGCTTCGCTCCTGACCCCGATATGCTATTGTCGTACCCACTCTAAGTACAAGCTTCGAGCTTGTATAAAGTGGTAATAGGAATGTTAGTAATGCCTTCAAAAATAGAAAACTGCTTATATTATTAAAAAATGTTATTTTATTAAAGGTCGACACGTAGATACCGGAATCTATACAGTTCAAGCAAAGAACAAGTATGGTATCGGTGAGAGCTCAGCTCGTCTTGATATTCTCTTGCGACCAGAGGTGGAAGCCCTCAAGGATGTCACCACGGTACCCTTCGAGGAAACCAGCTTCTATACTAACATCAGAGCGAACCCCGTAGCTGAAGTTAAATGGTTAGTATACAATTTTTATATGTCTTATTTCTGATTGTAATGATCAAAAGCTAATTTTAGACGTAAAGTAAATCATCAATTAGATCATTGATATGAACATAAATTAAATTAGTTCACTTTTTTGTTTTTTATTTTTTTATACACGTCTATGACCGTAGGTGCAAAGCTCTCTGTAATACGTAAGAGGGTATCCACGATACAAGCTTGCTTAGTGTGGATGCCACCGTAAGACTATTAAACATTAACATTAGTACATTGCATCTTATATCAAAAATATCAAAAAAGGAAAATTGTCTTGCTTTTTTTTTGTTTTGCTGTTTTGCTGTTAATTAATAAATAAATAAAAAGTTTAATTAAATGAGCCATGGCTCCTCCCAGCACAAATAGGCCGGCTCGATCAGGAAGTGCTACACTCTTACAGAAAATCAGCGTAAAGTAACAGACTAATGTTGCGTTTTGCGCAATGTGAGAGTGTCTTGTGTATTGAGTGTCCAAGTCTTGCGATGAGTTAGAGTGCCGGATGCCTAATCCCACACCCAGGCTGCTACCTCCTTTTTCCCTTCTCATCCCTTTCCTCCTATCCCTCTGGTTGGTAACGCGCATGTGATACTTCAAACTTACTATCGGGCGAACCGTAAACTTGTTTGACAATCGCAATGAAGGAAAAAGCATACGCTGCACTATCAACGGCTCCCATTAGGAATGTTTCTGGTTTGGGGTCTGAAATGACAAACACATGCCCCTAGACCGGGATACATACCAGTATTAACAATACAAACTTAGAGAAATGTCCAGATAAGAGATAAAAATTTCGTCAAAAATATTTTACGTATTTTAGGAGCAAAGATGGCTACGTCATACAACCATCAGCCCGCCACGAGATCGTAGAAGACCGCGAGGCGGAAAGCTTCAAGCTGATAGTGAAGAATGTGGGGATTGAGGACGCCGGCCTGTACACCGTCACCGCCACCAATGAGCACGGAGAAACCAAACAGCAAGCCAGACTTAATGTGCACAGTAAGTAACAATATCAGTTTTTTTTTTGTAATGTGTATTGCTGTTGGCCCTACTGGCCTTGATAGCGTCACCGAGCGGGAGGGAGTACAGAGACTCAGCCGTGAAAAGGGGGCAGCCCTCACGGGGGCTCAAATTTGATTCCGTCCTTGCCTCCTGCGAAGCCGAACCACGGCTAAGGACATAATCAGAAATGGAAGCAATATCATTTGTTAGACGTAATTTACAGGCTAATAATTTCAATTCTGAACTGTTTACTTTATTGTTGTTTTGTTTTGATTTGCGTTGGAACTATATAGAGTTGTAAAACTATTTTCCTTTTTAACCAATTTTTTTACTTCAAAAAGGAAGTTGTACATTTTAAATAATTAATTCCTATTCAATTATATGTATAGTATATCACGCTAAATTATTAAAAATATTAGCAATATAAAATACTTCCTCAAACGAAGTGCAAATGGTTCTTATTTTTAATATAAATATTTATACGGTTATTCATATTTTCAATTCGGTCAGCACATCTGATACTGTAAAAGATACAAGCATGTAAGCTAAAAATTATCTGTCGTTCCTGCAACTTTAGCAGCATTCTTCCTATTTTTAAAGTAAATTACATTGAGTTAGAGGAGTATTAACAACTATATATATTTCCAAGTCGATTGAGAGTGTCCGGTCTCCACAAAATGCAAAAGGGCAGTGTTAGAAATTCGACAAATGACGAAACACAAAGTTTTCCGTGGGACATTAAGAAAATAGTTGTGTTCTATTTTATGAATAAATTATATTGTTATATAGTAGTAGTACTGAATATAGACGGAAAAAGTTGTTTCAAAAAGTAGTGGTATTTTTTAACGTCTGAGTTTTCACCAAGTCTACCATCTAAGCTTTTATTCATTTTACCAAAACTTTAGGTAACATCTATTACCAAAAAAAGGAGATTAGGGATCCAGTAGGTATTCATTACTTTGGATTTTCTTGAAGAGTCCCCGAAAACTGATATAACTATTACCGTATTTAAACAAAGTCTCATCAGCTAAATGACATAATTAATTTATCGTGATCCTAGCCGACAAGCCGACATTCGTCCGGCCAATCCAGAAGCAAATCGTGAAGGACTACGAAGACTGCACGCTGAGGGTGCGCTGCGACGGCGTGCCCAAGCCGCAGGTCAAGTGGCTGCTGGACGGCAAGGAGGTCGTCAACGACGAGCGGCACACCGTCACCACCGAGGTGGGCGGCCAGGTGGACAGCGAGCTCGAGATCAAGCACTTCGCAGCCTCCGATGCTGGAAAGGTTTGTGATTTAGCTTTTATCACGGGCTTTGAGCGCGGCGACCGAATCAATTAATTTCGTAACGAAAATAAAACCTAACAAGAAAAATTATAGCAAATACCTAAATATATGTATTGAAAAATGATCTTAAAATAATACACTATAAAGACTAATGTTCAATTTTCAAAAAATAATATATAACGTTTATACATAATTCTTATATATGCAAAGGATTTTCGTCTTTAACTCAAAGATAATTAAGGCGATTATTCTATAAAGTTAAAATTCCATATAAAATGTATCTATTGATGATGTACTTAAGTTCCTAATTTAAATATTTTGAATAAGTTACGAAGTTTCTTACTTTATTTCAATGAAATTGTATCTTATTGGCTTGAAATTAAAGTTCGATTTCATTTGTATTTTAACTTTTTAAAAACAGCCTAGATTGTATGTATTGCATAAGTTGATTTAAAAAAATGCTATGCAATAGCTTTACTGCGGCAGTCTCCGAGAGCCACAGGTTGTTTGTTTTTTATTAAATGATGGCAAACAAGCATACGTTTCGTTCGTGGTATGCAGTTACAGCGACCTTTGAACGCACGCGATACTCGAAATCTCACAAGCGTAACAGTACAGTTACTTAACGTCGATTATCTGGGAGTGGGCGGTACTTGCTGATTTGTGCTGGGAGAAGCTTGGGTCTACAATAGGCTCATTATGTACTACAGACAGGTCATTCCATTTAGATAAAATGTCCCAAGAATAGAAAGTCAATGTATACCTTGTTATCCAATGTCCCTTAAATAGTTTTTATCTCTGTATATATGCCGAAATAGCTCATGATATGCCAAGATGGCCCAATAGAGCACACAGGTCATGGGTTCAAATCCGAGCAACCATTGCTTAGTGAAACCTGCATGACGTTGAAAAAAAATTGAGACATGTAAATTCGCCTATCCTAATGGTGGTCTCTTTTTGATGGTAGTCCGCTTAGCTACCACCGTACTTTGGTGACGAACTCGTACAGTGACTGTTCGTCAGCCGCATTTCAAAAGGTCGGCAACGCACCTGTATGCCCTCTGGTGTAGGAGATGTTCATGTTTGCCAAAGAAAAATCTAACTTATTCACAACCCTACAGTACACAGTCCGCGCCATGAGCGTGTCGGGCGAGGCGGAGTGCGAGGCGGCGGTGACGCTGGCGCAGCTGCCGCCCGGCTTCGCGCACAAGCTGGACCGGCAGAAGGACGTGGACGAGGGCGAGCCCCTGGAGCTCAGGGCCAAGGTGGACGGCAGTCCCATACCGGTTGCCAAGTGGTGAGTTGATTCATAGACGGTTCCTTCATTGTATATTAATTTTTGGTACCATGTACCATTTTGGTACATTTTGTTTAATTAATAAATAAATTTATATTAATATAAGATTAAGTCGGTTTGATGTTTCTGTTATAATTATTATTCCATCAGAAAATTCTCGGATCTCAGAGGTTTCTGCAATGTCTGAATATCTCCTGATACAAAGGGACAGCTTCAGTATATTATTTCGTAACGTCATTTACTTACGAAACTCAGTCGATTCCGTCGATTTTCTTTTTATTTAACAGGTATTGACGAGCTTTAGTTTAATCATTAAAAAAAAAATTGATATTGAATTTCGACCATTAGACACAAATAATTTCTATCCAAGATTGATATCGAAAAATAATTTTTAATATACAACATACATAGTCGAACATAGAACCTTAGAAATTTTTTGAATTCGGTAAAAAGCGTGTTGTGAGTTTTTTCGTCTCTCAGGTACAAAGACGGCGTAGAACTGTCGCCGGAAGACCCGCGCGTGAAGCTGTCGGCGCTGCTCGACGGCACCGTGAGGCTCAGCATCGAGCGCGCGTCGCCGGCCGACTGCGGCGCCTACAAGCTGCTCATCAGCAACCCCAGCGGCGAGCACATGGCGCTGTGCGCCGTGGCCGTCAACCGTAAGTGCCCTGCGAGATTGATTGCCTATTGTAAAAAAAAAATTGAACGTTCGGGGGATCCCCGAATGTAATTCGAAGTTTGTAATTTCGTCAGACACGCACATAGCATACGGCATTTCGTTACGTGACCATTTTTACTAAATCGCACTGTTTCGTTCCAAAAAAAAATACGCAATTTATTCGTAGTTATTGAAGTGTGAAACGAAAAGATTTTCCGTTATCAATTCAGATAAAATACGGTTTTCTTTAAGAAGTCATCTTTCTTTTATCAATTTTTTTCCAGTTTACAAGAAGTCATTCATAGTGATATCTTATGTCACATGACAAATTATAAGAAATAAGTGAGAAGGAGATAGAAAAAGTTACCAATTGGGCCTCCGACTCGCACGTTCATCAAGATAAAATATACATAATACTACGCCTACGTTCCACTTACCCTCTTGTAACACTCTCTGCTTCGGATTTTTTTTTTTTTATGTTAGAAGTTGGCAAACAAGCATACGGCCCACCTGATGGTAAGTGGCTGCCGCAGCCTATGAGCGCTTGCAGCACCATTAGTAGGTGCCACTCGCGCGTTGCCAACCTCGAGATATTAGTTCTTAAATCTCGTTCGCCCAGTAATTTCACTAGCGTACAATGCCCTTCAAACCTGAACACAGTAGTGCCTAAGCACTACTATTTGGCGGCAGAATATTGGACACTGCGGTGGTACCTACCTAGCCGGCCTCTTGCAACAAAAGACCTACCACCAGTCAATATATAGTTCTACTTAATAAAAAAGGACTTTTAAAACGAGGGGGTAGGAGATTGGACCACGAAACGCAATAATACCTACTGAATTTGTTACTGTACGGCGACTGTCTGTGAGAGGGTAATACTTCACCGGTCGAGCCTGCCCATTTGAGCTGGGAGGAGCATGGCTCTATTACTAATAAAAGCTAAAGTTAAGCGTTAAGTGGAATGTAGCCAATTTTTTGTCAATATTATTTGTGATGTACTCGTACTTCCTCATAGACATAGACGATACTCTATTGTTACTTGTATATTTCAAACTTTCGTATTTCGTCCTCTAGCGACGCCTCGCAAGCCATCTTTCAGCCAGGAGTTAGAGGACGTGAAAGTGGTGGTGGGACAGCCCGTGCAGCTGCAGGCCAGAGTCATGGCCTTCCCCGCGCCCGAGGTCAAGTGGTTCAAGGACGGTGAGTAGATTTCGAAATTCTTACTGAGCAAGCTACAGTTAAATGAAAATTTTCTTCATCTTCTTCATCCTAGCATTATTCCCGGTATTTTTATGTACCCAGGGTCTGCTTATTACTCTTATCCGGATTTGACAGGTTACTAGTTTTTACACAGAGCGATTGCCATCTGACCTCCGCAACCCTAAGGGCGAACCAGTAACTCATTGGATAAGAGCAATTTACTTATCAAGAGTTAACGATTATTATCAGATGTTATTGATAATAACCGGGACCGACAACTTAACGTGCTCTCCGAGGCACGGTGAGGAGACCCACACGGACAAACGCCCAGACCGAGACAGAAATTTTTACAAATATTTCCCGCTCGGATTCGATCGGTTCGCTTCCCGCTCAGAGCATAATATGTTTGTATTGTCCATGCAAGCGTATTTTCCGGTCTGGGTGTATTTGTCCTTGTCCTTGTATGTGTTTCCGAGCCCCCGACACAGGATATCACTATCTTACTGGGAGCCGTTGAGTGTGCAGCGTTATTTATTTATTTATAATAACATATCTCGTAATTAGATGTGACGTCACGTGACATTGGTGGTACAATCTGTGCCGTCTGGCATAACTAAAAGTCATTAAGTCGATCAATCAATCATTAGATATGACGTGGACTTGACATTTGACTAATCAAATTGTCATATAAAAATCTTGGTATTTTCATTTCCATCAGACTCTAGTAGTTATCAAATATTGATAACTGAATTATCACGAACTACGATTAAATAAGACGATGCGAAACCATATCGTGTTCACATAAGACTGGTATCTTCTAAAATGTACTTGCCATCCCACCAGGAGTCCCGCTGCGCCCGAGCCAGGCGGTGAACTTCATCAACTCGCCGGGCGGCGTGGTGGGGCTCGGCATCGACAGCTGCCGGCCCGAGGACGCCGGCCTCTACTCGCTCACCGTCACCAACAGGCTCGGCGAGGTGGCCTCGCAGGCCAGAGTCGAGGTGAAGGTCGTTGCCTTCGTTACCTTCGTGGAGCTACGGCGCGGTGGTAGCGAATCCGGTGGCAGGCCTACAAAAGGCCAGCTAGGGAGGTGCCAAATAAAAATATCTGGCAGGGGCCTTGAAGCAGTAGTGTGTTTTACAAAACTGTGTATCGGGTTAGAGAACTCGGGGTGAATCACTAGACAAAGGAGATTTAAGCTCTAGTAAGTGACACCTATGCGGTGTTAGGCATGCTCATAGGTTACGACAAGCGCTTACTATCAGGTGGGTCGTATGCTTCCTTGCGAACTTAGTCACATAAAAAATCTAACGTCTAGTATCGACTACAATTTTTTTAAGAAAGATGTTTGTATTGACCATACAGGCATGTGTTCCGGTCTGGTTTGTGCTTGTATTGTATTTTTTAACAAAATAATAGTTCTAATAGAGGTTTTTGATTGTGTAACATTTGTTACTGGTAATATCGACATATTTTTTTCCACAACGGGGTTAGGAAGACTCATGACCATAAACGTATACACATATTATTTCATTACAATATTGTTCCAGGTCGGTCAAAAAGAGCGCAAACCAGCGTTCATAGCGGAATTGCAACCTGCTAAAGTGATTGACGGCTTCCCTGTTAAATTGGAAGTCAAAGTACTTGGACATCCACCGCCCACTATTAAATGGTAAGGCTATTCATTTACCATTTTTATGGTATATCTTTTCAAAAATCAATAAAACTATTTTACATGATTTATAAATTAATACAAACCAAGATAACATGTTGGATAGGAAACGTAAATTTCAATCGAAAAATTTAAACACTGTGCACTCAGCTCAAACTTTTCAAGGAGCTCAAACCGTGCTATACTTCGTACTGAAACACTGAAGACAACACAGACTGGTCCAATAATAATAAATACTCTTTATTGGGACATCACACAGCTGAGGAGGAGGTTATACGCTAGTAGAGCCATGCTTTTTCCAATACAAATGTGTCGGCTCGACTTGGCAAGCACAGCAAGTCGACGTAAAATAACAGAGTAATGTTGAGTTTCGTGCATGAGTGAGAGGACTGGAGGCGCAATCTCCCATCCCCTCTGTACCCTTCCTTTTTCCCTTCTTATCCCTTCTCACCACTTGGGCTGGCAACTTGCATGTGATATTCAAGTATTCCGAGCGGTCATAGGTTGCGGTGGCCCGTATCATTTTTACCATCAGGAGGACCGTATGCTTGTTTGCCAACCGTCATGACAAAAAAAAAACGAAGGAACTTTTGCGCTAGGAAATTTCTGTAGCATGGAAAGTTCACACCAAAAAATTGTTTCTCGTCTTGTCCAGGACACACAACGGTAAGGAAATCGTCCCGGACGGTCAGCACATCCGCGTGGTGTCGCAGCCGGACGGCTCGCACGCGCTGCTGCTGAGCGAGGCGCGCGCGCCCGACGCCGGCACGTACGGCGCCGTCGCCGTCAACGACAAGGGCCAGGCGGCCTGCGAGGCGGACCTCAGCGTGGCTGGTGAGTCCATCTACTTTAGTATCGATACCAGGTGTAACAGCAGGGGACCTCAGCGTGGCCAGTGAGTCGATCGATCTAGATCTACTTTACTGTGTTAGCTAGGTGCTGACAGGCACTGACCAGGTGCAAAAGCGCAAGGGGCGCTTTCGGAGATCCACAACGTTCAGGCCGTTGCGACACGAGCACATTAAGAACTAACCAAAAATAAAAATCAAAGGATGAAAAAATGGAAACATCTGTCTTTTTTCCTTCTTTGAAATTTACAGTTAGCTTTTTGAGAATCGCAAGATTTAAATCTGGTTCAGAGTCCTTAGAGACTTGGCTATCATGCTAAATTAATTACTATAAATTTTTGACAACAGCCGGGACTAACGCCACTACGCGATCACCTATCAAGACCGAGAGAACATGTAAATATGAGCGATATATTCGTAAATTGTTTTAGACATTATTTTTAGTTAAATATAGAAGAAATTATTTATATGATGATTATGAAATACAAAATCAAAGGTAAAAAGTCATCGATATCACGTACTATCGTCAGGTCGCGAGGACTCATCGGTGCCGCAAGAGCGGCCCCAGTTCATCCACGGGCTGCGCGAGGTGTCGGGCGAGGAGGGGCAGCCCTTCGGCACCAGCGCGCCCTTCACCGCCAACCCCGTGCCGCAGGTCAGCTGGACCAAGGACGGCCAGCCGCTCCAGCCCAGCGAGAGAATCCTGCTCACTTGCGACGGGAAGAAGGTGAGACTGATCTGGATTAGAACTTACGAATTATTCGTTCCGAATCGAATATTCGATTTGAAACTCGAATCGAATAATTCGAATATTTTCCGAATTATTCATAAACTATTAAATTATTAGTGAATTTTCGAGTATTTGGAATGCAGGGTTTCTTATGTTCAATATTCAAATATGAATTTAACAGTCTATATACATTTTATTCAAACCATGAAATATAGTTACACAAATAGAACAATTACTATAATTTTTTATTCTAAATAGAATGAAATAACAGAAATGATATCGTAGCAAATACAGTATTATGAAAAATAAAACATTTGAAAATTTGATATAAATTTTTGTTTGAAAATAATAAATATGATACTGCATCGGTTGATAAACAATTGAAAATCCAGATATATTTCATTAATTTCGAATTATTAAAAATTTTCACATTATTCGATTTCTTTCAAATGGAAGTGGAAATTTTGGACATTCGAATTGAATCGAATATTAATATTCGATTCGATTCCAACGATATTCGCACACCCTTAATCTGGATATATAAACTATTGCATGCCTAGATCTATATTTAGTCTAGTAGAGCCATGCTCCTCCCAGCGTGAATGGACGCAAATAAGCAATAGGTACCACGTCAACCCACAAAATTGAAAAAACTGAGTTATATATGCAGAAGTGTTGGTAAATGGCTGAAGAACATTTTTCTTTAATATTTGTAGGGTTTTAAGCTTTACAACTTCTAAAAAGCCATTTTTTAATCATGCAATTTATGTATTATGTTCAACGTTTTGGGTTATATTATATACGGAATATGCAGTTTGTATACTTATTTTTCGTGAAAATAGGTATATTTTACTTACATAAATCTGAAATTGGCAAAAACTTGACCAATACATTAAAAAAATTCACATAAAGCAAGTTGTTCAAAATTTTCAAACGCGTTTTTCTCGAAATGACATGGGATTGCTTATTTGCGTCCAAATAGGGCCCGGGAAACTAGACTAGAAAAGAATAAACATTGTTAACCACTTAATATAGCATAGGTAATAATTATTCGCATTTTTTAACAAAATTCCAGATTTCTTATTGGAACTGCCAATAAACAAGTTTCAAATCTACATAAACAATCAACTTATTAATAAAGCATATTTTTAATTAGAGAAATATTTTTCCGATTAAAATGCTTGGGAGTCTTAATATTGCTGGATCTCATTAAAGAACCAAATTCTATAATAAAGAATACAATTGCAAACGACATATATTTAAAAAGAGTAACTGTCGAGTTTCTTGTCGGTTCTTCTCGGTAGAATCAACCTTCCGAACCGTCGGTAGCGTTTGACTATTCAAAAGTACTTTTCAAAAGTGTATTTAAATAAAAATAAATTTGAATTTGAGTATTAGTTACAATCACTTATTATAAGTATGAATGGATATAGGGGTCTTAAGGAGGCACTCCCATCTCACAGAAAATTGTCGTAAAGTATTAGTATTTTTTTTTTTTTATGTTAGAAGTTGGCAAACAAGCATACGGCCCACCTGATGGTAAGTGGCTGCCGCAGCCTATGAACGCTTGCAGCACCATTAGTAGGTGCCACTCGCGCGTTGCCAACCTCGAGATATTAGTTCTTTAATCTCATTCGCCCAGTAATTTCACTAGCGTACAGTGCCCTTCAAACCGGAACACAGTAGCGCCTAAGCACTACTATTTGGCGGCAGAATATTGGACACTGCGGTGGTACCTACCTAGCCGGCCTCTTGCAACAAAAGACCTACCACCAGTGTGACTGATTGCACTGGTGGAATAATCTCTGCTGTGACAGAGGTTATCCCAACAGCGGGCGATGGGGTCGTCACATCCCGACGCCTTTAAAATATAAAAATAAATAGTATTATTACGTTTCGTCCAATAAGTGAGGAGGCCCAATCTCCCACTTCTGTTTCCGTCTCATCCCTCCCCTTCTACCTTTTGGGTTGGCAAAGCCCATGTATCAAGTGTCGCTCGTCCATAGGTTGCGGTGACTGCTTACCATCAGGCGGACCGTATGCTTGTTTGACAACCTTCATGACTTAAAAAGATGGCCGTACCGCGAGTGTTAAAGTTAGGAAGTTATATACATATTGCGTTGTAGTTGTGTGATGCAGGATTGTTATATTCTTGTTTTTTTTTATATAGCTTAGAAGTAGCAACAAGATTATGATTTCTTACTTGAATTCGTATACATTGTAAGTTGTTCATTTAAAATATTATCTTCACAGAGTATATTTATTTCCAGGTTGGCTTGGAAATCAATCCTTTGGAGTTGCCGGATGCTGGCGTGTACTCCGTGAAGCTAGTGAACCCTCTGGGTGAGGACTCGACGGAGGGCAAGCTTAACGTACGCAAAGTTTTCCAAGCACCGCGATTCACCCAAAAATTCACCGATCTCCAGCAGGTAAGAATAATGTGGTACCTCAAACATTTCAGTAGCTATAACTATTTCATGTATACCTCATAGAGATGAGACGCTCACAGCTAGGCGCGCTCACTGAGCGGTAAACGATCGGTGAGTTAAGCAACTTCAGGCGCGGTCTGGCAATAAATGGGTGATCGCATTATGGTATTTCAACGTAGTGATCCTGTCTTAAACGCCACAGGTCGCGGGTTCGATTCCCGCTCGGAGCAGATGTTTGAATTGCCCATACAGGCATGTTTTCTGGTCGGGGGTGTTTATCCATGTCGTTGTGATTGTTAACTGACCCCGACACAGGATATAATTATCCTCCGCAGAGGTCAAACTCTGCGGTACCCTGGGCTTGTCGTGCCGGGGGGCTCAGTAGCCGGGAGTCGATTGTGCAGGTGGCACCTTCGACTGCCCGGTGAAGCTAACAGGGTCAGACGGTTGGGGCGTGGGGCGTTTTACGTCAGACCGCGAGGGTGGTGTCGTATGGGTCGCTCCGGTACTTTTCTGATTATCAGAATGGACTGCGAGCGGCTCCTGCGACACCGGTGGTGTTTTAACCGGGGCCTTCAGCCCCGGTCAGGCGGAGGCCGAAAGGCCTTGGCGTATTTTATATATGTATTATATGTATTGTATATATGGCAGCAGTATGTTGCCGCCCCAGACGGGGTCCGAAAGGCCTGGGTGCGTTCGCGCACCAAGGTGTATTGATATAGTATATATGTATTAGTATGTAATTATATGTATGTATGGCGGCACTATGTTGCCGCCCCAGACGGGCCCTTCGGGGCAAGCGCCGGGGCGTCGCGGTTGAATGCTTCGGTGATCCCGCGACGTCCCACTATGGCGCCAGATGGGACCTTGGAGTTTTAGTGGGTAGGGCAGCCCGGCTCCGAGTCCACACACCTCTTGCGCCATTGCACCCGTCCCGGCGCTCGAGTGCGTAACTGCATTTCTCCAAGTAAAAAAAAAGGATATAATTATCTTAATGGCGGCCTTTCAGTGTGTAGCGTTTATTTATTTATTTTATTTTATTTAAATCAGTGGCCTACGTGGACGACCTGACACCAGAATGGCCACTAATCATTCGATAAAAAAGAAGACCTGTTTACTCTTGTATATATTTCACAGTTACCAACTTTCGATGCGAAATTCCCCGCCCGCGTTACCGGAGTACCGTCCCCCGAAATCACATGGTACAAGAACGGTGTCCCGCTCAAACCGTCCGACAAGTACACCATCAAGCGGGACGGCGACGCGTGCTGTCTGTACGTGCGGGACATTACGCAGGACGACGCGGGACAGTACAAGTGCGTGGCGAAAAACAAGCAGGGCGAAGACAGCTGCGACGCGGCTCTCGAGGTCGTGGACAAAATGTAAGTGTCTATTAATGCTACTAATAATAAATGTAATAGTTTGTATACATCCCATTAATCTCCTCAGCGTGGGGACATCAGGGCTTTAATGTATCAAATCGCATATCACCTAGTCCATACGCTGATCTGCGCCTATTAATGTAACTCCATTCATTATTATTTCACTTAGGTTAATAATTATACGTATATATATCTGAATATGCGAATAAACAAAATAATAATAAAAAAATAGTTTGATGTTTGGATGTTGGTCACTCAATCAAGCAAAACGGCTGCACAGATTGGAATTTGGTATAGATATAGATCCTGGATTAACGCATAGGGTATTTTTTACCCGGAGAAATATTAAGTTGCCACGGGTTTAACAGAAAACAAACTATAGGATAGAATGTTCCATTCCAGGAAGTTCCTTATGTCTGTTACCTTTTCATGTCTAAATCACGGAACTGATTTTGATGTATTTTAATAAAGATATAGATTGGGTTTTGGAAAAGGACATGAACGCCACTTTTTGTCTCGAAAAAAAATCTTGAAAAGGGTGAAATAGGGAATGAATGTTTATATCTGGAACCGTTGTTTTCTATGGAATAAAGTACCGCTTTAAAAATACTTCAAATTCATATTCAGACCGGCGATGCCACGTTCAGATATTAGCTAAAAAATAGCCATACAATTTTTCTGACCTTTCTTGAAAATGTAATAATTTTTTCTGCCTCCAATAATTGTAACATCATGTCTATTTTAGTGGACGCAAGCAGAAAGTGGAACCGCCGACGTTCCTGAAGAAGATCGGTGACACAGAGGTCTATCGTGGAATTAGCGCCAAGTTCACCGCCTGCGCCACCGGAACGCCCGAGCCGGAAGTCGAATGGTAAGCTAAAAACATCTGATTAGTGTTGTAAAGAGAGTATTTACTGTTTTAAAGGTTCAGTAAGTATAAAAAAATACCCTCCACTTTAGGAGTCGAAGCCTGTATAATTTAAAGTATAGCGACGTCTACACGCAACACGACGTAACGTGGTAGAAAAACAAGATTGTCACAATCTCGCATCAAGCTACAGCGACACCTATATGGCATACTACGCGACGACGATTGACGACCAATGATCGTCACGATCCTAAATCGCGCTATCAGAATTTTCTACGCTCATAACCTATATATACAACTTCCCAACGTAAGTCGTCGGGCTTCGGCCCGCTAGACAATATCACCGGCGGCACCGGCCTGGTCGAAGGATCCTGCCTTGGTGTTGGAGGCATTTCACACGTCTTACCTCCACAAAAGCTTGAATGATTCTAGTGACATAGGGCCCTGGGTGAGTTATACATATTTGACGCCCTTTTATGTCCTTTCCCCCTTTTTCTAAGCTCATTTATTCCACAGGGATAGTTTAGGGTATGAATATAATACACTGAAATTATATTATCTTCAAGTAGATGTAAGATGTAGATCGATAGATGTAAGTATTGGGCCTCTGCGCCCTGGGCTGCTGCTCGGGCTGACCCCCTCCCCTCCCTAAAGACAGCGCTGCTTTGGCTTTAAGTGATGAATGATTCAGTAATGGACGCTCGCATTCCCCGGTCAGGTTCCGCAACGACGAGAAGCTGTTCCCCAGCGAGCGCATCCGCATCGAGCAGGAGTCCACGGGCCTGCTGCGGCTCACCATCGGCGGCGTGTCGCCCGAGGACGTGGCCACGTACCGCTGCCGCATCTCCAACCCGCACGGGGAGGACTCCTGCACCGCGCGTCTCCTCTACGACTGTGAGATTTATACACTAGTTTGCCTTCGAAATTTCAGTCTTATTTACTTAATAATGCTGATTATTCCATTGATGAATATATTGCATAATGTGGCGTGGAAATAATGTACGTTGAATTTCATGCGGGATATAAAACTTAATTGTAAAATTTGACAAATGTTATTTATTATATTTAAAAAGAGTAACTGTAGAGTTTCTTGCTGGTTCTTCCCTGCAGAATCTACTTTCTGAATCGGTAGTAGCTTCACTTGGACGGACACATCAGACTGTATATTTGACGATTCAAAAATGTCTAGGTCTATTTGAATAAACAATATTTTGAGTTTTAGTTTGAGCATAACGTTACTAGCTATGCGCATGGATTCACCCAGTAGGACAGTATCCTCTCTTCATACTATAATTTTCAAAAGTCTACATAACGGTGATGACTCTTAAAGTCATAAAAATGTATCCCTACCCACTCTAACTTTTGAACTTGATAGTTCAAGCTCTAGATTAAAAGTTCTGGAAAAATATGAGGCGGTAGAGCATGATCTCAACTTGAGGTGGCCATTAAATTCCAAAAATTCGAACCTTAGAAAATTTCAATTTAAAAACTATATTTTCATAGCTCTCGAGCCTCAAAGCGGAAAGAAGCCCATCTCGGAGCAATACAGCGATTTCGACAAAATGAAGAAGACCGGTGTACCAATGCCGCTCACAGACAAACCTATAATTTCGCGCATGGCTGATAGACATCTCACTCTGTCATGGAAGCCGTCTATTCCGCATCAGCCGAGGTTCCCTGTCACATATCAGGTTAGTTTAGAACTCCGAGACTTTTTTTAAGGGAAAGGCAAACGGCAAACTAGCATACAGTTTGTCTGATCGTAAGCAGTTCCAGCTACCTATGAACGCGCGGGATACTTAAAGTGTCAAATGCGCGCTATCACCGGAGGAGAAAAGGGGTGAGAAGGAAAAAAGAAGGGTACAGAGAGGGTGGGTACTTGAGAAATAATTTACTTTTATTATAATTAGTAGTGGTGGAGTCATTTTTGTACCAGCACAAATGAGGCCTTGTCCGGGAAATTACTACCCTCCCACAGAAAATGAACGTAAATAAACAGTATGTGTTCTTGCGTTTCGTGATCTCCAGTCTCTCTGTTCTCTTTCTTTCTTCCCTTACTATACTTTCCTTCCTACCACGAGGCGGACATGTGGTTGCTTGGCAACTGACACTTAGAATGCTCAGCACTCGTAAACATTTCGTCCAATCACAGGTGGAGATGTGCGAGGTCCCGGACGGCGACTGGTTCACGGCGCGCACGGGCCTGCGCTCGTGCGTGTGCGACATCCGCAACCTGGAGCCCTTCCGCGACTACCGCTTCCGCGTGCGCGTCGAGAACAAGTACGGCGTCAGCGACCCCTCGCCCTACGCGCTCACGCACCGCGCCAAGCTGGAGCCCGACCCGCCCAAGTTCGTGCCCTACCTCGAGCCCGGCATCGACTTCCGCCCCGAGACCTCGCCCTACTTCCCCCGGGACTTCGACGTGGAGCGGCCCCCGCACGACGGGTACGCCCAGGCGCCCAAGTTCCTCCGCCAGGAGCACGACTCGCAGTACGGCATTAAGGGCCACAACGTCAACTTGTTCTGGTTCGTGTACGGGTACCCGAAGCCGACCATGACGTACTACTTCAACGACGAGCCGATCGAGATCGGCGGGAGATACGATTGGAGCTACACGAGAAACGGACAGGCGACGCTCTTTATTAATAAGTGAGTTTGCTTTTTAATTTTTCACAAAATTATAATTTCAAAATTTTGGCACTAAGTTATTTTTACATAATATTAACAGGTACAAGACTAGCCTGAAGGTATAAGGGTATCGTAGCGATATGGAAAGAAAAGTTGTTCATACATCGGTTGCTTTATTCTGTGTGAGACAATTCTTGGATCGACCTTTATTTGAAAAAATTAAATTATTCCAAAACTTTTCTGGTAGAATTATATAAAATTCTAAATATTTTTGGATGTAGTGACTTACAATATATTCTCTTGAAATCATTGACTTACTATGATCTAAGCACCGACACACGGAAAATAATGTCCAAAGATTTTCAATAAGGAAAAAATGTCTAAAGATTCACTGGTGCTCTTTCGTAAATTCAACGATACGTTGGTCACACACCTTATTCGAATACATTGCATACTTGTATTAATTTCGTGAAGGAGCACCGAATCTTTGGACAAATTGTTGTTGTGAAATAGTGAGTCCATTTATAATAAGCTTATGCTTGAAACGCTATGTTTGGGTGCCATGAAGATGTCTCTCGAATGAATACCCAGGATGCTGGAGCGCGACGTGGGCTGGTACGAGGCGGTGGCCAGCAACGAGCACGGGCAGGCGCGCCAGCGCGTGCGCCTGCAGCTGGCCGAGTACCCCGTGTTCGTGCGCCGGCCCGAGGAGGCCGTGGTGCTGCAGCGGCGCCTGGCGCGGCTGGAGGCGCGCGTCGCGGGCGTGCCCTACCCCGACATCAAGTGGTACAAGGACTGGCAGCCGCTCGCGCAGAGCTCCCGGGTCAAGGTCAGTGGCACTATTCGTAAGACTTACCTATATGTATATATACTGACTTACACTTATATATACTGACATACACTTATATATACTGACATACGCTTATATATACTGACATACACTTATATAGACTTACTTATATATTAGGGGTGTGCGAATATCATTCGATTATTGATATTCGATTCGATTCGAATCTCGAATAATTCAAAAAATTTCGAATATTTTTAATTATTCGGGAATTTTCGAATTATTAGATATAGTAGAAATCGTCACGTAAAGAAATGCCGTCCGCTGTCTGTGTGTGTGTGCATGTATGTTTCGAGTCCGGTGCGCAACTCTCCCTCTCTCTCTGTCTCTGTCCCTCTCTCTTTTTATCATGATAACCTATTGAAATATACAAATTTCATTTCGAATTATATTCGAAGTTAAAGAAAGAACATAAGCAACTTCGTGACCCCCGACCCCAACCGCACAATTTTTTATTATTGTCGCTTTTGTATGTCATGACGATTGGAAAACAATCATACGATCCACCTTATGTAAGCAGTCACCGCATGCTGGTTCGTATAGACAATAAATAATAATAAATAAACGCTGCACACTCAACGGCCCACATTAGGATAGTAATATCCTGTGTTGGGGGTCCGGAAACACATACAATACACATACAAGGACAAATATATTTTAGCTGTACAGATTTAGTATAAACTTGTATATTTCCCTGAGATATTTAATCATTATCTTCACTGCTAGGCCTTTTATTACAAGAGCCTAGGTAAATTCGACCGCAGTGTCAGTTATTCTACTGTAAAGCAGTAGTGGATTACAATCTGTTATTAGTAGATATCAGTTTGTAGGGCAGTATAGCTAGTGAATTACTAAGCAAAGAAGATTTAAAAATCTCGAAGACGATTGAATGACACTAATAATTTTAGGGTTACAAGCGTTCACCACTTACCATCAGGTGGAGTGTATGCTTTGAATATACATGCTATAACTGAGCTCCGGTTTCTCGTACGTTTGTCAAAATCATGTTAACTTAACATACCAACTTCAGAACGCTCATTGGTTGAAGACAGCTGATGATCAAAAAACAACCAATGAGCGTTCTGTATTTGGTAAACCGGGGGTAGATCGCGTAAAATCCCCAAGGGAATCTATTCTAAAATTATCTACTGCTATCCATGACTCAATTAACTATTTGCTTAGATGCACTTCATCGAGCCGGACACAGTGGTGCTGACGATCAGCGACGCGATGCTGAAGGACGAGGGGCTGTACTCGGTGTCGGCGCGCAACGTGGCCGGCTCCGTCAGCTCCTCCGCCATGCTCTACGTCGAGGAGAGCGAGCACGACTACTCCGCCAGGTACATACTATTTCATAAAGTGATCATCATCATCATCACCTTCACCATCGTCATCAGCAACATCATCATCAATACTGGTGGTAAGTCTTTTGTTGCGCGAGGCCGGCTAGGTAGGTCCCACCGCAGTGTCAATTATTCTGCCGCCAAATAGTAGTGCTTAGGCACTACTGCGTTCCGGTTTGAAGGGCACTGTACGCTAGTGAAATTACTGGGCGGACGAGATTTAAGAACTAATATCTCGAGGTTGGCAACGCGTGAGTGGCACCTACTGGTTCTGCAAGCGCTCATAGGCTACGGTAACCACTTACCATCAGGTGGGCCGTATGCTTGTTTGCAAACTTCTAACATAAAAAAATCATCATAATAATCATCATCAACATCCTCATCATCATCATCATTATCATTACCATCACCAGCGTCATCATGATCATCTTCATAATCATTGTCACCATCATCATCATCATCTTTATATCCCGGTTGCGTGCCGGAGCCTACGCTTCCTAGCACGGGGTCCGCTACGGGGTACGACGACCGTTGTGACCTCAACAGTCGCTGGTTTGATTCCCGCTCGAGACTGATTTTTGTTTTGATCTTACAAAGCATCTATTTCGATCTGGGCGTTTATCCTTGTGGGTCCCGATTGTTATCACATAACACAGAATGAACGTTAACTCTTGATAGATATGTGTTCTTATTACATGAATACCCTAAGTATTGCAGAGATCAGATGGCAATCGCTCTGTATAAAAACTAGTAACCTATCGAATCCGGATAAGAGTAATAAACAAAGAAACGTCACAAGTTTGCAATATATTCGAATAAAGTTACCGTGTGACTAAATTTGTTTCGTTGTTGAATTTACGAAGGAGCACCAGCGAGTCTTGGACATTTTGTTTGATCTTGTCTATATCTAATAAGTCTATGGATTTGACGACGTTGTGGCACATCGGTAGCGAACTGCCTGCTCGGATCAGATGTTTGTATTGACCATACAGGCATGTGTTTTGGACTGGGTTTCTTTGTCCCTGTCGTGTATGTTCCCGTTCTTTGTGTTGTATATATTATGTGTCTTCTTCTTCATCCTAGCATTATTCCCGGTATTTTATTTTAACCAGGGTCTGCTTATTACTCTTATCCGGATTTGACAGGATACTAGTTTTTACACGGAGTGATTGCCATATGACTTCCGCAACCCTCAGGGCAAACCAGTAACTCATTGGATAAGAGCAATTTACTTATCAAGAGTTAACGATTATTTTCAAATTACACAGCTAGACAGCTTAACGTGCTCTCCGAGGCACAGTGGGGAGACCCACGGACAAACGACCAGACCGCGACAGAAATATTAACAAACATCTTCCCGAGCGGGAATCGAACCCGCAACCGTCGAGACTAAAGGCAAACTCGGTACCCACAACGCCACAACGGTGTCAGTATATAGTAAGTCTATGGATGTATATAACTTCTAAATTGTGTACAGGATCCGCGAGTACCCGCCTCGTATCAAGCCGAGCACGAAACCTTTCGGCGACTTCTACGACCTGGGCGAGGAGTTAGGACGAGGAGTACAGGGGGTGGTCTACCACGCCGCGGAGAGGACAAGTGGTGAGTAACATACACACACTACACTACAATCGAATAATTTACAGTAGTATATAGTTTGAACACTTTCACCTTACCTTAAGCACTGACTTTACTGACATTAAGCACCACAGATTGCGGTTCCCCCTCGGGACAGATGTTTGTATGGAGCATACAGCCATGTGTTTTAATCTGGATGTGTTCGTGCTTATCATTATGTATGTTTCCGGATGGTGCTCATCTTAAAAATATTGAGTTTAGTTTAATTTTTTTATTTATTTTGTGATAAAACGGTCTGGTGATGGATGCAGCGTAATCTTTAATTGCAAGAGGCCGGCTAGGTAGGTGCCACCACAAAAGTCGGATATTCTACCACACAGCAGTATACTGTGTTTCGGTGCGAAGGACACCGTAGCTAGAGAAATTATTGGATTATTGGGCAAAGGAGGTTTAGGAACCAATATCTTGATGTTGGCAACGCAGGCGTTCAAGCGCTCATAGGTTTTTTTTTTTTTTTAGAAGTTGGCAAACAAGCATACGGCCCACCTGATGGTAAGTGGATGCCGTAGCCTATGAGCGCTTGCAGCACCATATGCAAACCGCTTTTCGCTCTTGGTAACTTTGCAACGAGATCGAAGATCAAACAGTATCATTTTTAACGTAAGGTTTACAAAATATATTAATAATTTTCAAAGGTCGCAACTACGCCGCTAAGATAATGCACGGTCACTCGGAGCTGAAGCCGTTCATGAAGAACGAGCTGGACATCATGAACATTCTGAACGACCGCCACCTCGTGCGGCTCTACGACGCCTACGAGCACGACCACACGCTGGCGCTCGTCACCGAGCTGGCGGCTGGAGGAGAACTCGTCAGGTAAGCTGCTTCCATCCGGTTGAGCCATCTAGCAGTAGCAGTATCAGTACTGTTGCGTTTCGTGCGATGAAATCCCAATTGTTCCCTTTTCATCCCTGCACTATCCCTCGAGTATCCGCATGTCACACTCTAAGTATCGCGTGCGTTCATAGGTTGCGGTGATTGCTTATCGTCAGGCAGAACGTATGATTGTTTTCCAACTGCTATGAAATATATAAAAAAAATTAGCAGTCAAGTGCGTTGTGGACCACGCACAGTTGAAACTAAAGGGTTCCGCAGCTTGGTTATGAAGAATCTTAAGGCCTTTAAAAATTATAATGAATTAAAATCGACTGCAAAAATAAGTAAACTTATATATCTCCTAAATTTGTAGACCTATCTTCTTTAAACCAAATGTGGTTAAAATTTTATTTGATGTCCTACAAGCTCAAATTTTTCCAGAATTTTAAATCCCATAGTTCAAAAGTTAGAGGGGGACACAATTTTTATGACTTTAGGAGCTAATATCTCAACAACTACTGACTTAAAGAAAAAGTCAAAATCAAACCTCCTTATCATTTTGAAAGACCTATCCAAAGATATCTCACACGTTGACATACGTGGAATTTTTTTTTTAATATTCAGTTACATGTATGGACTGCTACCCTTAGTTCTTTTATATTTTAACATTTCATTACAGAAAAGTTGTGCGGTTCATAGAATACATCTCTTTAGTAAATTTTATATAGATAGAGCTAATGGTCTCCGAGTAAAATGACTGTGAAATACGGACGGACGGACAGACGGACGGACGGACGGACAGACGGACATGACGAAACTGTAAGGGTTCCGTTTTTGCCATTTGGCTACGTAACCCTAAAAAGCATTTTCTCTTGCTATTCAGATCTTTAAAAAATTTAGTTGTTGAATTAAAGTTTATATGAATCTTTAATGGATATCAAGAGTTTTGAAATGTCTAGTTTTAACTTACGTTGTATTAGAAAGTGTATTTCTCACCGAAAAAGTTCATAATTAAATAATGCAATGACCATAATAATAAACAAAATCGGCAAACACGGAAAATTATTCTGATTTTTTAAAAGTCGTATCCATTTGTTTCATTAATAAATAAATAAATAAACGCTGCACACTCAACGGCCCCCATTAGGATAGTAATATCCTGTGTCGGGGTCCGGAAACATTCACAATGACAGTAATACTGTAGTCAAGTTAAGCTATACTGTACAGTAATACTGTGGTAAAGTAAAGCTGTAACTAAAATATCCAGTTCTAGATAACTTGTATATAAGGCCTAGGTAACAAGTCCCCCGTGCCCGCAGGGACCGGCTGCTGCGCAGCGCGGGCTACTCGGAGCGCGAGGTGGCGGGCTACGTGCGCCAGCTGCTGCGCGGTCTCAAGCACATGCACGACAACAGCGTCGCGCACCTCGGCCTCACGGTGAGTTGCCGGTGCCCTTCATAACGTAGATGTAGAGGATACTATAGACTGCGCATCCTGCATATCTATGTTAGGTCCTTCACACCTATAGATTCTATAGATTGCGCTTCTGGATGACATAAAGTGTTTAAAATTGAAGCAAAGTTACAAGAAAACTTAAATTACAAAAGAACTTAATTTCTTTGCTCCCATTGTTACTCTAGCTCTTGCGCATGCGTATTTTTTTAGTTCTAACTACTGCATACTTGGCGCTAGTTTATCCTTAAATTTTTACAAATATTAGTATCTAGTGTACTCTAATGTCTATGCTTCATAATAGGAATACTTTTTTGTGGTAATCAAAACCAAAACATTACCTCAAAATACAAGAACCATATTTTCCTCTAGATTGGTGAGCTGCTCCTGTCCCACGCCGGCAGCGATCAGCTCAAGATCTGCGACTTTGGACTATCGAGACGTATACAAATGAATAAATACGCATCACTCGACTTTGGCATGCCGGAATTCGTTTCGCCCGAGACCGCCAATGGAGAGGGCGTGAACTTCGCCTCCGACATGTGGAGCGTGGGCATCATCACCTACATCCTTCTAAGTGGGCACTCGCCGTTCCGAGGAATCAACGATCGGGAGACCCTCACCAATGTGAGGACTGGTTCCTGGACGTGGCACGACGAGGAATGGTGGTCTCGGTTCAGCTTGGAGAGCAGGGACTTCATTTCGAAGCTGCTGGTCCTCCGGTGGCAGGATCGTCTCGACGTGGACGCCGCGCTGGCGCACCCGTGGCTGCTCCGCGCCGACAAGATCTACGAGGACGAGTACGTCATCACCACGGACAGGCTGAGGAACTATTATAACCTCTATAGGTACGTTCGTTTGGTAACTAATAGAAATCGTAGGGGATTTAGTTGATATTGAGGCTACTAGAAATCACGAATTTTAAGAGCGATAGAACTACAAACGGATAAAAAAACACTAAAAATTCTTATTCATAAAACGCTTTTTGGAAAAATCTAATAAGTGTAATTTTGCATACCTAATTTTTTATTTACATTTTAATAACAAATTTCACAAATTTAATTTTGTAAAGAAAATATGCAGAGGTGCGAAACAAATTCCTTCATTAGTTTAATTAGATTATGAGTATTAACTTTACCTATGGCTTATTGTTTTTGCGTAAATGCGTCTGTCCGTAAACATGCTCCTCGGTTCCCCGGCAGGGACTGGACGAGTAACGCGCAGTGCCGCACGTGGTTCCGGCGCCGCCCGCTCAGCGGCGCCTTCGACCACCCCTCCAAGATGGTGTACCCGCCGGGCCAGCTCTACACGCCCGAGGGTGAGCTCACGTGACCAGACTTGCTATAGACAGGCCTGTCCATTCAGATAACATTCTGGTGTTCCTGCATAAATTTAACATCAACACACCGATACAAAATTAATCACAAGCTTACAACATATTTGAATGAAGTTAGTTACTTTTATTACACAACAATTTATGGTCATGTCATTAACCATATTAAAGAATTACCAGTTTTGTGTTGTTTCGATGACCATATGTGGTCATCATAAAAAAGCATCTACATTGCATTGATGGCCTTAACATTAAAAATTTCTCGATTTTTCCAGATACCCATCATTTTTTTTTTTATGTTAGAAGTTGGCAAACAAGCATACGGCCCACCTGATGGTAAGTGGTTGCCGTAGCCTATGAGCGCTTGCAGCACCATTAGTAGGTGCCACTCACGCGTTGCCAACCGAGAGATATTAGTTCTTAAATCTCGTCCGCCCAGTAATTTCACTAGCGTACAATGCCCTTCAAACCGGAACACAGTAATGCCTAAGCACTACTATTTGGCGGCAGAATATTTGACACTGCGGTGGTACCTACCTAGCCGGCCTCTTGCAACAAAAGACCTACCACCAGTGTGACTGATTGCACTGGTGCAATAATCTCTGCTGTGACAGAGGCTATCCCAACAGATTTTGACCTAATGAGAATAGGGCCACCTTAAAAGTATACAGTTTTGATGGTTCTAATTTTCCAATTACATATTTCTAACTTTAGGAACCCCAGACCGGGAGCTCGACGCGCACGACAGGAAGCCCGGCGACTGGGACCTCAAGTTCAAGCAGTGGGAGCACCCCGATTGGGAGGTGTCTGCCACGTCCGAGAGCCAGTATGTATCGCAAATAATACAGATAAAAATCTATGTTTACAAAAATATCAATAAATCACATCATGATTTAATAATTTACTACGTATTTAATTTTAAATTTCTATAAAGGCCGTCCGTGAGGACTATACACAAAATTCCGACCGCATATTTTGTCCACCGGAAAAATATGACCGCTTTTGTCTCTCTGTGCCTTTAGTACTACAAACCAGTTGTGTAGACTCAGAGCGGGCGTTCGGTCCTATTTCTCATCAATTGAATTATTAAGGTGTATTATATACTTTTGTATCACAATAATGAATAATAATTGGACGCAAATAAGCAATACCATGTCAACCCACACGAATGTCATTTCGAGAAAAACGCGTTTGAAAATTTTGAACAACTTGCTTTATATGATTTTTTTATGTATTGGTCAAGTTTTTGGCAATTTCAGATTTATGCAAGTTATTTTACTTATTTTCAGAAAAATAAGTATCCAAACTGGATATTTCGTATATAATATATCCCAAAACGTTTAACATAATACATAAATTGCATGATTAAAAATGGCTTTTTAGAAGTTTTAAAGCTTAAAACCCTACAAATATTAAATAAAAATGTTCTTTAGCCATTTACCAACACTTCTGCATATATAACTCAGTTTTTTCTATTTTGAGGGTTGACATGGTATTGCTTATTTGCGTCCAATTAAGCAACCAATTTGTTAAAATGTATAATGTTGTAATTAGCTACCAGAACGGTCCGGACACATACCTGCTGCAGCTCCGCGACACGCAGTTCCCGGTGCGCCTGCGCGAGTACATGAAGGTGGCCTGCCACCGCTCGCCCGGGTACAGCCTCAGCATACACGACACCTACGACCCCAGGGTGAGGTGGACACTACACGATACCAACATTTGTTAATCATTTTTATGGCAATAGTCTTCAATAAAAGATTATAATGATTATTTCGCAGACACCGATTATCCGCGAGCGAAGACGATTCACCGACATTATGGACGAGGAGATAGACGACGAGAGAAAAGAGAGGATCAACAATTACGGAAGCGAGAGTTATACGATCCGCCGTCTACGACACGAGCTGGGCACCCGCCTCGACAGCTACGCCGAAGCGCAGGCCTTCATGGAGTCCAAGAAGGACGGCCAGCTGCCCTTCTTCAGGGAAAAGCCACAAGTACTCCCGGTACAGGAAGGCGAACAGACCCAGCTGTCCTGCTACGCCGTCGGCGACCCCAAACCGGTCATACAGTGGTTCAAAAACGACATGGTCATAGCGGAAGGGCAGCGCATCAAGATCATTGAAGACGACGAGGGCAGGTCGACCCTCAGATTCGATCCCGCCATGCACCACGATATAGGCTTCTACAAGGTCGTGGCGAGGAACAAAGTTGGTCAGACCGTCGCGCGAACGAGAATCGTTGAAGCGACCAATCCGGACGCCCCAGACAGCCCCACGGCCACTGAAGTATCAGACACAGAGGTACTGCTGCGGTGGAAGCAGCCGAAGTATGACGGCAACTCACCCGTGGTCTGCTACAGCCTTCAGTACAAGAAGGGTGATAGCGTAGAATGGAACACGGTAGCCGAAAACATCGACCACGAGTTCTTTGTCGTGAGAAATCTCGAACCAGATACCAGTTACCAGTTCAGACTGTCATCTCGAAACAGAATCGGATGGAGCGAAAAGGGCATACCGACGAGTCTGGTGAAGACGAAGGAGGCGGGAGTACCGAAAATTGAAGTCACAAAGGCGATGAATCATCTACAGCGAATGACGGAATCTGGACAGGAAATAGTTTTATACGAAGACAGGCCTAAGTTGGACTACTCGACCGAAGAGAATCCAATCGACTGGGACACGACGCAAAACTTCTCTGAACGCTACACATTTATTTCTGAACTCTGGCGAGGAAAGTTCTCCATCGTGGTGAAGGGCGTCGACAAAACAACAGATAACGTGGTCGTAGCAAAGATCCTCGAAGTCCGGCCCGAAACTGAGATCCAAGTACAGAGGGAGTTCAATTGTCTTAGGAAGCTGAGACATGAGAGGATATCGAATCTGTTGGGGGCTTACCAGATTCCAGGGTCGCCAGTTGCAACGCTTATTCTAGAAAAGTTACAAGGCGCCGACGTTCTAACCTACCTATCAAGTCGTCACGACTACAGCGAGCAAATGGTGGCTACGATTATAACGCAGGTCCTGGATGGCCTGCAGTACCTGCACTGGCGAGGGTACTGCCACCTGGACCTTCAACCCGACAACGTGGTGATGGCATCCGTGAGATCTATCCAAGTGAAGTTGGTCGACTTCGGTTCAGCTCACAGGGTCACTAAGCTGGGAACGAGTGTGCCGCAAGTTGGCGAATTAGAATACAAAGGTATGATTAAATCAATTTCTTAACTAATTTCTCTAATGTATTTGTTTATAAAATTATTATAGTGTATTAATTTATAATTGAAAAATATCGTCGTGTAGTGAAACTAAAATTAAATAAAATGAGTAGGTATCTACGGCAGAGTATTGTTATTCAGACCCTTTTATATATTTGCTTATCATACGAATTGACCATGTTGTTTCCACTACCATTGCTCCAAGTGTTCCAAGAGCTGGCAGTTCATCCGACAAAGCTGGAAGCTTTTTAAATAATGTGTTAGTGTCGGTCAATTCGAAAAGTACCATTCTGGCAGACTTCTAGCCATTGCATCATCCCTTAAATTTTTGAAAACAACAAATTTTGTTTTGGTTTAAATTCTACTCTCACATGGATACGATTTTATTATAGCCAAATTAACATAACGTTCGGCATTATGGTTAAAAAAATTGTCATATTCTTTGAACCAATATCTCGAGGTTAGCAACGCGAAAATGACATCTACAAACGCGCGCTCATAGACTCCGACAAGCGCTTACTATCAGGTGGGCCGTACTTTGATTTGATTTTTTTAAAAGAATATTAGCAATTTCTTTTTCAAGGGTTTTCTAATATTCCTATTGCCCCTCCAAATAAGCTCGAAGTTTGCGCTAGGAGTGGGTACGACAATAGCCCAAGGGGTCAGGATCGAACCCTCGACTCACGCGTTAACGGAGCGAAGTCGGCCCTTCTACCGTTGAGGTATTGATTGCTGACTTAGTGACATAAAAAGATTGCCAATCGATCAATAGTTACTTACAATGTTATATTTCCGCAGCCCCAGAGATAATAAACGACGAGGCGGCGTACCCGCAGACCGACATCTGGTCGGTGGGCGTGCTGGCCTACGTGCTGCTGTCGGGCGCGGCGCCCTTCCGCGGCGACGGCGACGCCGAGACCAAGCAGAACATCTGCTTCGTGCGCTACCGCTTCGAGCACCTCTACAAGGAGATCACGCAGGTACTGCCGCACGTCGACACTACCCTCCTCGTTAAATACTCAGATATGGAAGAATATAATACATTTTTAACTACTGGAGATAGTCATTTTACCCCCTCTAAACTCTAAATTAAGATTTTGCACTCCCCTGAACTAAATCTTGGCCACGACCATGCAAAAACAGACGTTCAGTTTCTAAGAGATTACCTTTCCAATTTTTGGCCGAAATCCAAGCAAGAACCTCTGACTTTTGAAATGCTTAATTTTTGTTTTAAACGCTCGTGCTTTGCGGTGAAGAAAAACGTCGTGTAGAAACCTATATATCGTAGAGGAAATTTTAAAACATGTACAGTCACGAGCAATGAAATGTATACATTGTCAAATTTTCAAAATTATGTACACGCTATACTTTGCAAAAGAAAGTATACGAGTTTTGCTTCATAAATATGTAAGCGTCAATTTATTTCATAATAATGTATACAGTGACATTTTCAAGACATTTTTACGTCTAAAGCAGTATATTAATTTTATCTTAAAATATCTTTTATTATTATGTGTATATCACTGAATTTCTCCAATTGATTC
Organism: Hestina assimilis; assembly: GCA_023373885.1. Lineage (NCBI taxonomy): Eukaryota > Metazoa > Arthropoda > Insecta > Lepidoptera > Nymphalidae > Hestina > Hestina assimilis. The sequence continues at coordinate 2,102,296 of CM041740.1, read as the reverse complement.
TGATGTTTTTTTTTGTTTTTGGGTATTTGTTATCCCTAGATAGCTTACAATCACAATAAGACTTTAATTCCCCGCCACCTACTAGAGGTGGCGTGGAAATAAAGTTCTAGGTTTTATTATTTTTAGTTTTTGCTCATATCACACATTCAACAAAATATATAAACCATAATTGTTGAAACAAACAGACACTTGGTCTGTTACTGAACTGAACGTGTGGACCGATTTCGATAAAGTATACATTGACATTTTGAATAAAATCTACGTTATAAGCATATTTTCTTTAAAATTATATAAATATATTTAGATAAAAATTTATTATGCATTTACTGCTCTTTTAAAAATAATATTTTTGTATATGAAAGATAGTTTAACAATATATTTTCGCCAACCTAAAAAAAGTACTGATTCTACACAATATTTGTTTTAATTTTTATTACTCAAAGACGGCCTGTTTTATTGGATAATCTATACGGTCAAGATGATGATGGGATCCTGGATAGATTATGTGTAAACGCTTTAAATTTTATAAGCAAATGCGTTTTAGTATTTTTGGAACGAAATTCCTTATCGCGGCTTAGGTTTAGGTAGGTTAGGCCAGAAAATTAAATTTTGGGAGGTAAAAAAATCAAAGGAAAATATGTGGACTAGTGTTCACAAGTCGGATATTTTTTCCGAAGCCTCTTTTGTGGAGGCCTCGAAGCTTTCGCCGCGGTGGCCCTCCTCTTTATCAGACGTAGGAGGGAATGCGAGAAAAAAATAAACATTATTAAAATGCGTTACATAAATTTACAAATATGAGCTGTTTATTTGAAATTGTATTAGTATGGGTATTTTAAAAATCTTTTATTTTAAGTAGGTATGTATAATTCTATATTTGTGCAGTGGCATGGGTTGCGATGTAATGGAGCTTGTTGGATTGTACGAGAGCGAAGCCAGTGCAACAAAATAAAATGCCCATTTTTGTATAATAATTTTTTATGTGGATATGTATGCATGTTTGTTCTTAAAACGTAAAAGTTTTTGTAGAATGCTTTAGAGAAACTTACTTTTCAATATTTTTAGTCAGCAAAATATTAATTAATAAGCAAAGGCAACTTGTTCATACCGCGTGCCCTGAGACACGTTTTAATTTTTTTAATATTAGTCGTTTACATTTTACTACAGCGTGCGCGTGTATTTTTACGCTAGATAGATACTGCGATAATTTCAGGTTTCAAGGAAATTCATCTTTAATTCTATATTATTAAGTCATAAAGCATAATTTAATAATTAAAGAAACCGATCATGTTCCTATTGAATAAAGGATAAATTCCTTTGACACTTATATGTCACAGTATGCATCTTACGCTTTGACTAAGAACCACTTGGACGGAACCATATTATCCTGTTGCCGCTCTTGTAACCATATTTCACAGGAGATATTGCTATCTTAGTCTGTTGCTTCGAATCACTAATAGGAGTAAAAGAAATAGACATACATATATATAGGTTTGGCAACTTATATTTTATTCCCTAAACGTCGATAATTGTATTTTATAAATTTGATTTAAACTATTGTAAGAATTGTAAACGATAAATTGACACATGCACACAGTGATAAAGTGACATATCACGCACACATAATACAACTCAAGGCAATACATAATGAAAATATCGAATAATTTTAAATTATATAACACCGTCATGACTAGTTTTTTTTTTTAAAGAAAACCTCCTTCAATTCCAAAAAAAATATTTTGATATACTATATACATAATATTATTCTAGTATTATTAGATGGATACATTATTTTGAAATAAAGCTCGTATACTTTATTTTGCGACGTGTGTGAATGAATAAAAAAACTGTCAAATTATAAATTTCATTGCTCATTTCGTATTTTAGGGTTCCATAGCCAAATAGAAAAGTTATAAGGGTTACGTACTCTTATAATTAATTTATATTTTATCTCCACACTCCACTTATGTTTCTCCACTCCACTTCATTTAAGTCACAGTCATTTTAATTGGAAATTATAGGCTTGAAATTATTGGCACCAGCAATACACATTTAAAAATATATTAGCACAAACGTGTGACCTTAAAAAATTTAGCTTTGGATAGGCGTTAAATATAATAACGACGTTTTATTTTGACTTTTTTGATTATATCATTAGTTTTAGAGATAGGAACTCTTAAGCTCATACAAATCGTGTTATCCGTCTTCAAAATTTGTAGTTCTAGAACATCAGAAGAATTTTCTTTCCCTAATGAAGAAAATAGATTATCTACAATTTTTTTCGTATTAGTTTGAATAATTACAAGGAAATAATGAAATTAAAAACTTATTTTTGCCGTAAATTTTTAGTTTCCACTATGCGAGGTGAACCACCACGCCCTTGACTGGTTTTTAATTTCATGAACACCTTTTCACTTAGGGTCATTTATTTAGGGGAAAGGGTAAGGTGATATAAAATATCTGAAAAAAAAGAGTACTCGATTTCAACGGTATCTACCGGGTCTTATTATGATTATAAGCCATCCAGGGCAGCACCCGAATACAAAAAAAATCAAAACCGGTCAGAGAAGTTCAGTGAAGACAAGAATAATACATTTAAAGTTAATTATGAAATTATAAAGTCTACATTTAAACTTTTGTAGGAAACTATATATATATATATATATGCGAAAATATTATTAATACTCGGCATAATATAATGTACCTGAATATATTTTAAAAGTAATATACGAGCACCTCATACCCACTATAGATATGGTATTGAAAATGTCACTGTATACATTATTTTGAAACAATTTGACGGTTACATATTTATGAAGTTAAACTTGTATAGTTTCTTTTGCAACGTATTGCGTGTACATGATTTTGAAAAACTGACAATGTATACATTTCATTGCTCGTGACTGTACATATATCTGGCAATACTAGTGGGTGTTCCTTGCTGATAGTAGGGCTTACGTTTGCACCTCGTTAGCTGCCACCGTAAGTTGGTGAAAATCTCATGAAGTGAATGCTCGGCAGCCGGGTTTGCCCCCTCTAACATAAAATGACGACGTTGTGGCGGTAGCGAACCTGCCTTAAACGCCACAGGTCGCGGGTTCGATTCCCGCTCGGAGCATAATATGTTTGTATTGTCCATGCAAGCATATTTTCCGGTCTGGGTGTATTTGTCCTTGTCATTGTGAATGTTTCCGGACCCCGACACAGGATATTAGTATCCTAATGGGGGCCGTTGAGTGTGTAGCGTTTATTATTTATATAATAAAATCTTAGCAGTTTTGCTTTAATATAGATATAAATTTCGGTGGTTTTCAAAAATTGGCTCCTACGCCCGATGCTTTAATATAAATATCACAAGAGTTATGGAAAGATCCATAAAAACACCACGACACCAACACAAAATCAACACGACAAGTTATGAAATGTTATCTATTCCGCAGGAGGCAACTCGTTTCCTGATGTGGGTGTTCAAGAAGGTCCCCCTGAAGCGGCCGACGGCCGAGGAGTGCCACGAGCACCGCTGGCTCGCGCACTCCGACTTCACGCAGCGCAAGCGAGAGAGGGCCGTGTTCCTCTCCAACAGGCTCAAGGTACCTTCGTCGTCGACTGTGACCATGAAGATTAATTTTCAACATACTTTTTGTAATTTAACAGTAAGACCTACTTAAATATACTGAGAGGGCAAATATTAATTTTTATGCTATTTTTCAGGAATTCTCCGACGAATACCACGAACGCAAATCCCAGGAGGCGTCACAAGCGGACTCACTAGCTTCCTTCGCGTCACCCCGAATCCTGACCAGGTCCAACAGCATCACAGACGAACTGCTCACCACGGCTTCCACCCGCTGACCACAGACCATCCTCATGCAGGGCTTTGGACCAATTAATTAATAACAGCTCCATTCCTATACAAGTTAGCCACAAATTTAACCACTGAAATTGTCTGAAAAAGTATGTATATTCACATTAATTATTATTGTAGAAATCATCATGAATCATCAGAATTTTAAAGTGGTAACTTGTATTGAAATGGAGAATATGAATCAACTATTGAAAAATTTCCCTTCGGATTTTAAATTATTTTTTAATTATCATTTATTTATTAAGGCAATACATAAAATTTTAAGCAAAATTGTTGTTTCTAATTCATTTGTTGTAAATAGATCTTCAGAATAACGTAGAAAACTAACTAACCTAAATTTTACGAAAACTATTAAGTATGAAATTTTGAAAGGCAACTGTAAATTTTTTAAAATTATATAAAACATTTATTACTAAAAAAAAATAATGGACTGCTTTTGAAACATATTTTATATAACATTGTTATCATCACATAAATTAATCATAATAGTTTTTAACCGCCGTTACAATAAATTATTCTAGTCCAAACAATAAAATCATACGAATCTTGTTATTATTAAGTTTATTTATTAAAAAATATATATTATTTATTTATACGAGTGATACTTTGCTTCAGTATTATTTGAAGTGAATAAAGTAAATTATCTAAAAAAAACTTTTTATTTCCTTAAAAGGCACCCGATTTGAAAGACACAAATAAAACAAGAGTATTTTTTTAATCTGCTACTTATATTACAGTACTGTTATAATATTTATTTTCCTAAAGATATTTAAACAGCTGACATGTAGTGTATGTATACACCAAGCAATTCCTTTTCTGGCCCAACTGGCCTTGACAGTGTCACCATTCTATTAGAAGACTCCATTCTCGCTCTATAGATGATCGTTGATTATTGTTGTAAAATATATTAATTGCATATAATATTTAATATAACAAATTTAATGAAATCACGAATATTTTTTCAAATATTTCAAAAAAATACATTTTGAATTAGCTGCTTTACAATGTATTTATATAAATAAATAAATAAACGCTACACACTCAACCGCCCCCATTAGGATAGTAATATACTATGTCGGGGATCCGGAAACACATACAAGGACTAGGATAACTACACCCAGACAGGAAAATATGCCTGCATGGTCAATACAAACATAAGCTCCGATTGGGAATCGGACCAGCGACCTGTGGCGCTTAAGGCAGGTTCGGTATCGTTGCGCCACAACGTCGTTCAAATATTATATTTATTTTATAATTCATGAACCAGAGCTTCTAAAAAATTGAGTTTTTAAATTAATATTCAACTCATATTTTTGTATATAATAAAAAATAAATAAAAAGGAAATTAACAATGTTACAACCAATTTCCCGAATTAAGACTGAAAATTATGCAATTGACTAGATTTATTATATAAATATATTTTTAAATTTTGAAAATCCATGGTGCAAAATATAATATAATTTTCAAAAATGTATATTTTTTTTTTTAATTAAAAATTTTGTACATCAGCTGTTTAAAAATCTTTGGATATAAAAATTTATTGCTTTGTTTTCATCACTTTCAATCAATTACAATTCATATTTTTCTATACATTATAAAATAATTTTCTTTAGTGTCGAATATCAATATTTTAATTTATTTTAAATTACCAACACAAAAAAAAAATAAAAATTGGATCAACCACAAATCACCAATAATTATCTACTACAATCAAATTAAGTCAAAAAGTAATTTAAAAAATCGATCAAACATTCAAAAATGATATTTCAAAATGACTTGATGAATGTTTTCATTTGGTAATGTTGTGCACAATTTTTTTTAAGAAATATTAGCAATGTTTTTTTAAAGTCATTACTAATACAACCTATACAAATAAGCCCCTAGCTTGCACCAGAGTGAGTACAAAAATATACCAAAGGGGTCAGCATCGAACCTGCAACTTTTGCATTAACAAATCAGATTTAGACCTTTAACCATTAAGCTTAATCATTACAATGAAATTAGCTTGTGACTAATTTTAGTTCATAGTGTTGTGGTTGAATGTATGAAAGAACCAGCCAGACAAAACCATTCATCCAATTCCAAATGAAATAATCATTGCATCAATAAAATAAAAGAATGAATGCTTTATTCAATTTCATTAAGGACACTAAAAATATAGCTTAATTAATTCACTAAGGGACATACAACATATATGTACATTTCATATAGTTTTATATAATTTTTAAATAGTTTGAAGTTATCACTATTTTGGAGTATTTATTCCACTGTCTAAAAATACACAATTATTCTGTGAAAGGTAAGAAGTCCTCTAAAATTGCTATATGTTGTTATTAAAACTGGCGTGAGAAATTTGGTCTCATCTCTTGCCATTAGATACTGCTATATACTCAAGCACCTTTGTTTGGAACTCCGTTTTGTTTTGCTTATACATTTCTGCAGCTTCGATGTTCAAGGGATCTTCGAAATTGAGTAAATCCTGAAAGATTGAATGTTGTACAATTATTTTTCATTTTAATGGATTTGTTTAAAAAAATTTCATGGTAATATACTTGTGTTGTAACTAATATAGAACAGTTGGCATATAGTTTTTATTGGGTGCAACAATAAAAAAATTTAATATCTTTCATATTGGCTAAATGATTAGACATTGTGGGTATAATAACGGAGATCAACTTAATTTAAAAAATAGTAAAATACTTCTAAAAGTATGTGGGCACAATTAGCAAATATACATACTGCCATAGACTTATTATATATGGACAGGTCCTTACATAATGCTCCTTTGTAAATTCTCACAAACGCAATGAAACAAAGCTAGCCACAAGCTTACAATGAAGTTAGCATCAGAAGCTTGCATCATAATCATCAAATTTCAGAAGGGTCCTTAAACTATAGTATGTCAATGCATACAGCCAGAAATTTTTTGTTCTTGTCAGGACAACCAATGCAAACATGCTTATACTCACAGTGAATAATGAGTTAAGACCCCATACAACATCCTTGAGCCGTCTGGTTGGTGCCCAGCCATGTTCATCTATAGAGGTCTGTCGAAGCAGTGAGAGACATATATCTCCATCTACATTTATGTTGGGATGCCAAAGTCTTGTTAAACACTTCACTTTAGGAGGCTAAAAGAAATTAAGCAAAAATTCATATTTTAAATTGGTTCTTAGCAAATTATGAAACAGCCATTATTGTTATAAAGGGTACTAAAAGATTAAACAACAACAACACTAAAAGATTAAACATCAACAATTTAACTACGAAAAAGAAAATTTTCCATATGGAAATTTTAAACACGGTAATTGAGATTCGTAAAAAACTCACAGCCATGTTATAATCGTCTGTAACAAATACACTAAATTTGAATTTGCCTCCAGACCAGTAACCTTCATCAGGTGCTACGGTTAAAATGAATTCATTTAATACGTTAGGATCTTCGAAAGTTACGGAACACGTCGCTGGTAGGTTTTCGTTCATTTCTTGCACTTCTTTAACCAATAATTTGTCTCTCACCGATATTCTTTTAATAGGTTCAATTTTAACACCATTGGTCGTCTCCGTATGTTCTTTCTTTAATTTTCTATTAAGCGTTATCATTTTTTTCTAACTAATATTCTTAAAAATACTAAGATTCTTCGAGATTTTAAGGCATAAATTACGCTAAACAGACTAGTTTATGGACTTTTTCTTAAATAAAAAAGCTAGATGCTACACCAAAATTTTTTACTGTCTGTCAAAACAAATCGCCCAGCTGCTTTGCGCTGCAATCGGGCCAACAGATTAAAAATATATACTTTTTTTATCTTATCTTAGACTAAATTATGAAATGTTTCGTTTATTTTTCATTTTTTCGCCTTAATGAAATAGTTGTTCGTAAAACAAGCAAATTCCAAAAAGTATAATCATTTATATATGTTACATACATAATAAAATTAACAATGCTGCAATTGAGGGCACTGCCGAGTTCTTTGTCAGCAGTACAGTTGGTAATCTAAATAGATTTTTCTAAGATGAAGGCAATTTAAATATTACTAAAGCCATTTTACACTATAAAGATCATCACCCCAAACTAATAGCTCAGTCTTCAATTATCAACTTGTCTATGGCATGAGATTGATCCCTAGGGATGGGGAATGAAAAAATATTGATAAAACCATAATGAACAAATGGACATTTGCATGTCTAGTGACTTTTTTGCCACTCCGAGGGGTATTTAGTGCTCGAAATAATGGTGATGAAAAATATCGATGATATAATTACATTGTTTATTTAAAATAAACGTCGTTATTTCGATACCTATATCGATTATTTTTACCCAAGACCCGAGTCTATCATGAGTCATTTAACATTTTTATATTGACAATGACAATGGCAAATGACGTTAGTCAGCTGTTTTAAAAATAATCTTGTTTGTTCTTGAAAACTGAAAACTTAGGGAAAATTGTTTAATTTTTAATTTACTTAGTTGTAAAAAGCTTTAAATAGTAATGGCAGAAATATCGTGGCCCTGGCAGTATAACTTTCCTCCATTTTTTACGTAAGTAAATCATATATTTGTTTCTAATTTTGTAATAGATATTATCCAAACTTGCAATGAGTTTACTTGGAAAAAAATGGAAATATATAAACGAAGGGAATCTCCATGTTGTGTTGAGTCTCTTAAATTCGAGCTACGTCATACGACTTATTAAGGAAGATAACTCTAGAACAGACATTGAAACCATACAAAGTTCTATAAATTTCGTCAATATTGTAATGATACCTTTAATATTTGGTAATTCTTCATATAAGGAAGACGTAATTAAATTACCCTGCGAAGATGTTGATAAGCTAGTCCATAACTTGGTGAATATTCGGCCACAACATAGACAAGTGAAATCAAATTTTAGCTACTTTGCTATTCAAGCTCCTAACTTGACAATGATATCACAAAACAATGATAACTATTGCTTAGAAATTAAACCAAAAGAAGGATTTATGTCTAAAGCTTTCACTAGATATTCAAAATGTTACTATTGTTTGAAACAATTTTTGAAATTGCAAGAAAAAGAAGTAAAAAGCATAAGTAAATACTGTCCCGTGAACTTATTTTCTGGAGATAAAATAAGAATGAAGAAAGCAATACTGAACTTGATACAAACCCCACAGAATAATTTAAAATTCTTTAAAAATGGTGAAATTGTTTATAATGAAAAATCAAACATGAAAGAATTTAAAGATTTAATTATAAAGACATCTCTATTCCCTTCATGTAATGTATTTTTGGATTTTATTACTGAAATACTGCTGAGTGATGGAGTCTCTGATATTAGTTTAGGGGAATCTGATGATGTGTCTGATATTGAAATGGATGCATGTAATGTAAGCCAGAACATTAAGGCTGAGTGTTTCCTAAATAAGCTACTTTCTTTACAAAAACTTTCGGAAACAATAAATTTTGATTCAATACAATCAAATGGAGACGTACAGTATGCTACAGAGTTATTGTATGAGATAAAAGACCTAAATTACAATTTGATTAATGCTGATGATAGAAAGAAATTCTTAGAGACAATGGATGCAAAATACTTAGCAATGATTTCTGCTATAGCAAAAGATTGTTCTATAATGATTTGTTTCACAAAAGATTGCTGTGACTCATTCCCGTTGATTAGGGTAGGTGAGAAAAATATTTCCTACAGAATTTCTGTGACCGATCTGGAACCAAAGTCTATAAAAACATTATCAAAGAGAAAAAAAACTGAGCAAAAACTTATACAATTATATGAAAATATATTGAAAGAAAATAAAGAGTAAGTATCTATTCAAATGAAGACAAAACAACAATTTTATCTATTTTTTTAATTGTCATTACAAACAATATGAATTCTATACCTTTTAAAAATGTAATGAAATAATAAACTCAATAAACTCTGCCTGAGGTTACACAGTACAGGGAAAACAGTTTCAAATAGAGGCACATAGTTTTGGTATAATAATAATTGAATAATGTATTTTAATATTCTAAAATCAGAAAGTTTTATTATTATGCCCGAGTAAGGGTTGACAATGATTTTTTTAATTTCAGAATTCAACCACATTCCGAAACTAGAGCAAAGCAACTAGAAGCATGGCAACAGTTAATATCTGAATATTTAAAAGTGACGAAACAATCAACCATAGATATACGAGAGTCACAGAATAGCCCCCTATTTAATAATACTTCAATAAATAGAAAATTAACATCGGAGGCACTATTAACTATTCTAGAGGATATGGTCAAAACTGGTAGAGCAGCACCCGTGGATAAGAGTAAAAACATTTGGGAGGTATACTGGCACTCGCTTGACGAGTGGGGAAATATGATATACAACTGGGCAAATTGTAACGGCATGAATAATTCTGTGTGTACATTATTTGAGTTGCGGGAAGGTGATAATACTGTTGGTGAAGGTATGTCTTCAATTGCATTATTATTTTCATATATGTGTTCCCCATTTTGCAAAGGTTATTTTGTAAAAGAATTAGATAATTAATTGCTGCTTCACTGTGGGTTGGTGTATAAAGGTCTAAATTTTTTCTAATAATGTAAGTTTCCTCACAATGTTTTTCATCACCGAAGATGACAAGTAACTCTGAGCACAACTTGAGCATTACAAAAGTTAGAGACCAAAAGACACAATACTAAGCAGACGATAGCTAGACGCAGTCAGTAGAAATTGGAAGGCATTCCCATTGTCAAATTTTCTATTATATTATTTTATTTGTTTTCAGAATTCCATGGCTTGGACATGAATGTTTTAATCAAAGCATTAAAATCGTTGGAAGTAAAAGGAAAATGTGAATTAATGGAGTTTGACGATAGTCAGGGGGTCAAATTCTTCTGATATTTCTGAGATTGTTAAGTCCATAGAACATTTATATTTAAATGTTGAACGCATTTTGTTAAGTTATAACTATTTTATAATGTTGGAATATATTGCTTGATATTTGATGATTTTTTTATTGCTACTAAAAAATGGCAACACAAACCTCGTTTCCTGTTTATAATAATATAAATAATACCTTTTTTAAATTTTATTTAAAAGGTTTTAATAATAAAAATAAAACTAGTTTTTAACTTAATTTTTAATAATTTCAAGACAATATGTGTAAAATTGTACATTTTCAAAATTAACCTTATTCCTATGAATTGTATCTACAGATATATTACATACCGCATTATGTAAGATAATAATTAGAACAACTAAACTTTCCATGAAGAATTTATTATCTTATTATTAGGATATAATTCGTCGAAAATATCTGAAAACCTGTAAAAAAGTGTAATGAAAGCAAAACATTGCTGTGCGGTTAAAAAAAATAACAAAAGAAATAGTATAGTTATAAATATTACACAACAAAAATTTTTTTAAATTCAAAAACGAAATATGATGACAACGGTACCAATGGGGGACGGGGGTGAAGTGTGCCACGGGATTCGGGAAGGGATCTTTCAAAATGCATAAATATTTACGACGGTTTATATTAATTTTCTTGAAGAGAAAAGGGTGTTTACATTGTAAAATTCTCTTATTGTAATTGATGAAGTAGTTACTATCTTTCCATATAAAAAATGTAGGTTTTATCATTTTAAAAAAGTTTAATTTGATTCCTTCAATTATGTAAAAATTGTCAATAAATTACCATTAATTATACTATAAAGTTGTAGACAATTTATTGAAATTTAAGCAGGCGGTTACTAATGAATTATTAAAAAAGGAAACGTGATAAATTAACATCTAAACTCTTTATACACATATAAATATAACATTAAAAAATCATCTAAAACTACAAAATTATTTACACCAACTATATAACCGAAGACAAATTTGAAAAATTATGAAAGATGAACACTATTTTTATAACTTTGGGTTGTAAAAAGGATTTCTATATAAATAAATCGCATAATAATAATAATCGCAAATCGCATACATTCTTCATGTTACTGTATTAAATTAGTTATTTTTTTTATTAATTTATCTACGATGAAATGATTTTTGCCGTTTTGTTTTCCAGGCCAAGATTGAATTTTTGAATCTTTTTCCGAGCAAGCCTTTCATAGTATTTACATCTTTTTTATTGCAATAATGTAAGGAAAAACACTTAATGATAACAACTACATACAACTTGATGATAATACAACTGATTGACATAAAAAAAAGACTATATTATCTTTGATTTTATAAAATTAACGTGAAGAGATTTGATACAAAAAAAGAACAATATACCCTTCCCTAATAATACCCTTCTTCTGTAGGGGTTAAAAAGCCGGATACATAATAAAATAAAATAAAAAAACTGATAAGTGTGATGTTTGCAAAAAGATATACAATAATACAACATTTGCTTGTGGATTGTGTCAAGAACAAGACAAGACCTGTTTTTTTAATTCAATTTAAATCTCATGGATGTTTGAATGGACCAAACGGTTTTAGCAAATCTAACATCCAGAAGGCAAAAGACTTAGTAAATTATTATAAGTTAAATGAGTTGGTAATTTTCGGTTTGGATATAAGTCCAAACCAATTAAAAAATATTAAAAATAAAAATAAAACACTAACGATTAAATGGATTAAATGGTTTAAGGAAACTATTGTTGTGAAATAGTAGTATTGCTAGGTGTCCCGGCTCTTATTAGAACATAACCTATTAATTTTTTCTTGTTCTTTATGCTGTAGCTTTCATATATATGCAGGTTCATTTTGTAAAATCCCGTTTTTATAGAGCAACTCCAAAGTATTTGTAACAATAAGTTTGATTATCGGACCAATTTATTTATTACAACATTATTATAAATACGTAAATAATTTAAATTTTTTGGTCTTGTATATGTAATGCAAATGTTAATTTAGTCGGATGTTTTACCGGCAGCTGGTGGACTACACAAATCTATACGATTATACCTAGTCTTAAATTCTTAATGTTGAATATATCTGGTCCAACGCCATTTACTTACTATATATTATGCAAAGTGATGTTATTTCCTAAATTATGTACCAATCAGTGACTTTATCATTAAAATAGTAACAAAAACTATCTCTAGTTAAAACTAAGTGAAAAATCAGTCTTCTTTTACATAAAATCAACAAAAAATTCAAGGAGTTAGTAGGTGTAGTATTTAACGTTACTAAAACAAATAATATTGTGCTCTTTCCATATACTTATTATATAGTATGGACCTGTATATACAACGGAAAGAAGTTAGACTAACACTAACTTTATTCAGATTTGTTGCGTGGCTAACTTCGTTTCGATGCGTTGATGTTGAATTTACGAAGGCACAAGCGAGTCCAACAATTTGTGTGTATGGAACTACCTGTCCTTAGTATATAATAAGTCTATGAGAATTTCTTAAAAAATATTGTACTCATTTTTGTTTAATGCATACAAAATGCAAAACAAAAAAGTTCTGCATTGCAGATGACACCCATAGTTTTAAAATATCTGCTAATTAATTTCAGAACTATATGATGTTTTTATAATTGTGCGATAAAAAAGAAGATAATTAATTATATCCCAATACCATCAATATCGAAAACGAGAACTGAATACATGTAACAAATTAATTTCCTCTCGAATTACTAACTCTTCCTATTTTATACACCAAGTTGATGTATCGGCCATTGCCAATAATATTCACATAATTATGTGTAGTTTGTTAAAACTTCTATCTAAATGTATATTTGTATTTAGTGGTCTTAATTCTAAATATTTGATAAAAATCGTAACAAAGTCAGTCGTGTTAATACTTGGTTATTAAAGTATAGTTTGGAAAAATTATGTTATAAAACTCAATAATAAATGTAGTCACGTATGTTGTTCCAGTGATATTGTTTCTTAAATAAAATTAAAAATATGTAGTAGGTATACATACAATATGTATGTATGTATGTATATGGTAGGTAATCATTATTTGTAAAATTAGAACAAGAAAAATATTTCATAATGAATTAAGTCAAACAGACGACATTACTTAATCCCAATCTAACAGCTTTCTGTACCCAAGGAACCCAATCTACCACCCCTTGGTAGGTGATTGGACCTTCAGCGCACACATCGCACGAAACGCAGTACTGTGTTACTTTACGCCAACTTTCTACGAGAGGGTAGTGCTTCCCCGATCGACCCAGAAAAGAAAGGCTCTACTACTTCGAAGGAAATCGTAAGTTTTTAAGTGTTTATGGATTTAGATTCAGTAAAATTTTACCGTGATGCTTAAATTTATAATATTAACGACTAGAATACATAACAAGTATAAAACGACATACATACACATACCAAGCAGAGTATTAATACGTCTGATATTCCCACACACATGAAATGATTTGGTATATAACTTCTTAGAATTATACGATAATTAATAATATTAAACGGTCGCTACACTCAAGTAAAATGGCGCTACTCCCATTTAACTTTTATTTATTGTTGGTAAAACAACATGGAATTGACGAAACATATACACAAAACACGTTGAGAACTCTGTTTTCAGTCCAATGTATCGGGCGCTGTTCGCACTGTCACACAACTTATGAACCGAAGCTTGTTTGACATTTCAGAAATCTAGAAATCGGTCAAATATTTTGACCAGAGGGCTTACCATTAACTCTTATTGCGATTCAAATGACGACCAGATCAATTCAATTCTGAAATTCAGATTTTATATGAGCATGACGTATAAATATATGTCATGATACGAAATAATGATGTAGCTCAATTAGCTGTAGGTCGTCATTTGAATCGCAATAAGAGTTAATAGTAAGCCCGCAGTATTGTTGATTGCGAACATTTATTTCTTATAACGAGTTTTCAGTACAGTACAGTTAGGCTTTCCAATTGTCATAATTACAAATGATCGCTGCACTCTAGTGCCGCATTACAATAGCCATTGCTTCTGTCTAGGGTGCCGTTAGCGATGGTGGTGATGGGGATGTTACCATTGGTCTTCTCGAGCGTTGATAAGTCCGCCGATGGGCCGACGGCGTTGTTCTTACCGGGCGGTCTGTAGAACCACCAAGCGAAGAAGAAGAACAGCAATGAACACAGTTTGCCGACTAAAGCGAGTGCGAGCATATATCTGAAATAAAACAGATTATTTAAAAATTGGAAGAGTGTATATATAAAAAAATATTATACAAGAAGTTATAACTTTATTAGTGGAATAGTGTTTTATGCTATAAACATGGGCGTAGCGAGGTAGGAGCTAGGGGTGCCCTGCCCCACTCTGGACCTTGTTAAACAATCAGAAATGGAAGAATATAATACATTAAGAACCATTTCACCGATTTGGAACTATTGGAGAGAATAGCCATTTTAACCCAGCCCCCTCTTGGGCCTAAATTAAGATTTTGCCCTCTCCTGGGTCAAATCTTGTCTACGCCCATGGCCATACTTATAGTATTTTTAATTAATGACGGCACTTGTCAGGAAAAAAATCCGGCGGCAACACATTCAAATAATTTTGTATTTCGGTGCACGCCATGTTATTATAGTATCTTTCGTTACCTGCTCATGTGCACGTTGTCGTAGAGCGCGCACGCGCCGGCGGCCCAGAGGCGGCAGGCGCGGTCGATGAGGAAGCCAAACAGCAGCGGCGCGGGGATGGTGCCCAGCAGCCGCACCACGATCCACTGCAGCCCCAGCGCGAACGAGCGCTGCTCCTCCAGCACACATCTGATAAGAGAAACGACCGCCTTTAAGGCTGGCAAGGATAACGAAAACTACGACCGAGACCTCGCTCTTATAATATATGGAAGAGCTACGTTCACTACGTTGCTTTCATATTGTTACGAGAGCTTTATTACTAGAGACATAAGGTTCGAAACCTTTCTCTTTGCTTCGTAACGCGTATGTTCTAGAAAGTTGTGTTCTCGAAAAATACCCTACAACATTCCTTGGATAGAACTTTCTAGAACCTGTGCTGCGTGTTATATAAGCGGCTCGGCTAGTCAACAGCTCTGAGCGACGAGCGAAGAAACTACAAGCGATCCAAATGATCAAGTGCGAAAACTAGTGAGCTGGACTACGATTGAGCTGAAATATGTAATTCTATTGTGTGTGTATCATTAAAGTCTCAGCCATCAGGTGTTTTAATCCAAATCTTCGAACCCCAGCACGTGACAATATGGCGACGAGTGAAAACGTTTCCTGAATTTTATTTGAAATCTTTGTAAGTATAAAATGTCAGCCTATTCAATAATTAATTATTAAAACCGATTAATAATAGAAGATCTTACATAACGTAAATTGCGCATACTAAAAAAACACTACACACTCAACAGCATCCATGAACTTAGTCATATCCTGTGTCGGCGGCGGGGAAGGCCGGCAACATACACAAAGACAAAAACAATCACACCCAGACCGGAAAACATGCTTGTACGGTCAATACAAACATCTGCCCTGAGCACGAATCAAACCTCGTGAAAATTTACCTCAAAGTAGCAGACAACGCAGGCATAGTCGCGATAAATGTGAACAGCATGACACAGAAGGAGAGGAACACGAACAGCCACAGGTAGGGGCATTCGGAACTGCACGTGCTGTTTATCGCTTCATATGGTATCGATGTGTTCGTTTCTGAAATAGAGTAAGTAAAATATATACAATTATTTATCTCATCTTATATCTCCTCTAATCATTTACTTTTTTTTTCCTTCTCTGTCTTGTTTGCCTTTTTGCTTTGTGAGCAGAAAGGAAGAATTTCTAACGCGTTAAGTCGTGTTGCGTCGTGCTGCGTGTAGATGTCACTACATTATCCATGTAAGCAAAAGGACCTGGTTTCTATAAACATGGTCTCTATGTTTACCGGCGTCATAGTAGACGGGTAGCGGCTGTGTGGCGACGACGCAGGCGCACCGTTGGTAGAGCGTGTGCGCGCCGCGAGCGAGTGCGCGCGTGCAACCGGCTCGGCACGGCGACGCGTAGGCGCGTGCGTCCGCGCCGCACACCGCCGCCGCTCGATCGCCGCACGCGCACGCCGCGTTGCACTCCGCCGACAGACGGTCACCACTATACACATAGCACATAGTATATGCTTTTAAAATAACTGTAATCGCATCACGAGAAGTGGATCCAATTATATCTTCGCAGTATAATTTCTATCAAAAATTAATTTAAGACTGTTAGTGACAAAATGTTGAAGTCAATAGAACAGAAATAACGGAACTATACCTTCATTATGAAAAAATTGTTTCTGTACGCTTTCTGTACTTTTACTGTAGCCTATGTATGCTGATTTGAAAGAGTCGCTAATTCGATGTAATTGAAAACCAAGTTATAAAAAAAATACTGACCCAACAACACTAGGACTGTTATACGGTATGGTGACACCCGCAAACGGATAGTTATCACAGCTCAGTACAAACGAGGCGGAGAACACCGCGGCCAGGAGAGTGGCGACAACGCACAGCTTGATGATGCCCGCGCAAGCCAGCTGCCAACGCTTCACGAGCCACCCACCTAAGAATGTTCCCCCACCTCCAGCTGGCACTGTTATGATACCTGCCAAAAATATTTTTTTTGTTTACTACATAAACCGATTATATATTGCAAGTTCTCCTTAATTTGGCTACATGTTTGCAAAAAATGGGAAATAAACGCTTTGATTAGGAGACCGACGATCAAATTACTATAATTTTATATATTAAAATTATATATTTTACATACCCAATAACATAGCAGCCTGTGACGCGCTAACGGCGAATTGATTCTCAATAAGCTTGGGTAGAAATGCAGCGAATCCAGATATGAGCATTCCCTCACTGGCTCCAGCGAGATTTAAGAACATGAATGTAGGATTTTTGAACAGAGCCACGGCAGCTTTCGGTAGTTCATGTAAAGCGCTGAAAGCGGCTGATTTTGTAGCTGCACCTTCGTGCGCCTCGGATACTTTGGAAGCTCGTATTTCTGCAGCTCCTGAAAACAATTGCATTATTTGTTGTTAATTTCTCGACATCTAAACTCCCCTCACACTCAGTCCTTGATACCTCGACGATACCATACTTGTTGGTTGTTAAATCTCCTTTGACAGTAATTTCATTATCTGCAGTGTCCTTCTAAACACAACACATTATAGGTACTTTAAAGTAGAATAACTGACACTGCGGTGGTAACTACTTAGCCAGTCTCTTGTTATTAAAGGCCTACCTACCACCCATATTCCTGCCCAAAGTCAAAGTTCTCACACAAAGCGGTTGTCGTTTCGTTGCACTTTAGTTGCAGAGGACAAACACTCAATTACAGCTTACAGGTGAACTTGTTAAAGATGAAAATATTTTCAAATGTAGAACTGTACCGTTTTAAATTAAATTAATATAATTGCTATGAAACCTGGAAGCTCATAAGGGAAGGCCAGTAGAGGTAAGGCGACGATGAGGCACAGAATCACGGAGAGGATGAATCCGACCCACCAGGCGCCAATCCAGGACGAGCTCAGTGGGGTTATACCTAACCTAGAACAAAGTGATACCAATGTAAGATCATAAATGGACGCAAATAAGCAATACCATGTCAACCCACACGAATGTCATTTCGAGAAAAACGCGTTTGAAAATTTTTAACAACTTGTTTTATATGATTTTTTTATTTATTGGTCAAGTTTTTGCCAATTTTAGATTTATGTAAGTTATTTTACTTATTTACACAAAATATAAGTATACAAACTGCATATTTCGTATATAATATAACCCAAAACGTAAAATACATAAATTGCATGATTGAAAAAAATGGCTTTTTAGAAGTTTTAAAGCTTAAAACCCTACAAATATTAAAGAAAAATGTTCTTCATTTACCAACACTTCTACATATATAACTAAGATTTTTTCAATGTTGTGGGTTAACACGGTATTGCTTTTTGCATCCAAATATCACATGTTTTTTTATATTATATAAATAAAAACTAATAATGTTGGCTACCTAGCATACTTAGCCCAACGGAAATACCATATCCAATACCATAGTTAATATTCACTATCAATGACAGAGGTATCATCGTGGGTTGCCACGCAAAATAAGGAAACGGTGCAAAGGAAACGGAATTGATCCGAGAGAGAGAAGAAAAAACCTAAGCCAATAGTGGTGTTACCACTTACAAAAACATCAGACCGAGGCTGTTATTTCACGTCGTTATTTGTGGGAGAGTATTTCCGTCAAGCCGGTCTATTCATGCCGAAAACAACAATCCTACTTATATTTTAATCCATTATCTTACATCGATTTACATGAGACGCTCATAGCCGAGTGCACCCACTGATCGGTTAACGATCGGTAGGTTAAACAACTTTAGGCGCGGTCAGTCACTAGATGGGTGATCGCATAGTGGTATTTCAACCGAGCGTCTCCGTGCTTCGGAGGGCACGTGAAAAGTCGGTCCCGGCTGTTGACAATTTGACAACATTCGATAAGTCAAGTCAGAGGCCTACGGGCGACCTGAACAACTCTGACACTAGGTTGGCCACTAACCACTCGTATATATATATATATATACTCGATAAGAAAGATAGAAATAAAACGTTTTTTCTCGGAATGTATATTGCTGTGCAGTCCTACTGTCTTTGACCGGCGTCAAGCGTCATCGGGCTCGGGGAAGGGGTCCGGTTACCGAGCCCCGGGCCCCTTTTTTTATGTTGGCAAGCAAGCATACGGCCAATCTGATAGTAAGTGGTTGCCGGTGGCCTATGAGCGCTTGCAGCACCGTTTGTAGGTGTCACTCACGCGTTGCCAACCTCAACATTCTTAAATCTCTTTTGCCCAGTAATTTTCAAACGCCTTCAAAAAGTTTTCGAAAGGTTCCGTCTTTATGGTACCTCCTGCGAGGCGGAACCAAAGCCAAACACATCGTCAGAAAGCGACATGGTTACATTGGACCTTGGGGAAGAAATAAAGTATAAAGATAATAAATAAAGTAAGATCGGTGAATCTATATCTTATAGGTTTCTTTTATCTATCTTTAAGGCAGAAACTTTCACGTTTAGTATCATTGAACTCTTAACTTTTATTTTCATTTCAACTTCGGTAACGTAAACCTATAACGTAAAGATAATATTCATTTAGAAAACAGTAGAAATTCGCATCTATTGTGATATCGGCGTTTCCTAAATTGTTTTCATATGCAAATAAGACAGCTGAATCTCCGGGAAGCGTGTACGTATTAACAGGCTCTCGGGGAAATGAAGTGGCCTGCTCCTAATGAATAAGAATAATAGACTCGTTTCATTATGCGGGCGGTATTAATATTATGGTAAACGATTCTCGTATAAGCGTACACTAGGTACTGCAATCAGAGACTCCGGGTGTGAAATGGATGCAGTAAGATAAGTATAATTTAGCGATGATAAGCGCCACAAATCACAATTCGGGGATGTTTGTATTGACCATACAGACTTATGTTCACTTCTGGGTTGATTTGTGCTTGTCCTTGTGTGTGTTTTCGCACATCCGACACAGGATTAACTATCATTATGAGGATCGTCGAGTGTTTAGCGTCAAGTACGTTTACTTAAATCTTTTGATTGACAATTTGCCTATTTTTAGGTGTCTAAAAATTATTCCAGATATAATGGAGTCAATTTGTCTTTCGGAAGTGTTAATATGTATAAAATAAATCAGTGCGAGTTTTTATTGTTACAAATTTACTTGTATTGGCAAAATTAAAAAAATATTGTGTGATTTTAAATAAGAATTTAAAAAAACGTTAAATAAATTACTGTTTAATACAGATAAAAACTAAACTTGTTTTCAAAGGAAATTCCGTACAAACTGTGTTCCTTTCAGTTATTGTGTTATTGTTATAATTTAAAAGACTTTAGTACAAAAACTATTTAAGGCATGTTTCATTTAAGGCATAAAATTACAAACGAATCCAGACGTTTGCTAGACCGCCTCAGATGTCGCATTCTTAATTTTTTGCCGTTTGTGTAGTTTGACTGCAAATAATTCTGAACAAACACAGTAGTTTGAAAAAAATGTTCTGGATTAGTTGAATATTTCACGTACAAAGTAGGATGAAATAACGTTTATTTTCTTTCTGAGAGTGTGAACTTTTTCGTCTGAGCAGAGTACTCTACTGCACACATGTACACAGTACTGCGTTGGTGGCCCTACCATTCCTTTGATGGTATTTAACGGGCAACCTTATAACTCTTCTAAATAACTCTTTTTTATTTATAAGGAGATCACCTGACTGACATATCAACGCCCAGAAAACCTAGACCTAGATTTCGACTTAGAAAGCTGATTTTTTATTTTAAATGTTAGCGAACACTAAGAAAGGATTTTTCGAATTCAACCCTTAAGGGGGTGACAGAGGGTTTGTATGGAAGTCCGTCATTTTTGAAACTAGAAGCATCAAACTTTATTTTTGGCGAACAATCAAAGATACAGAAACACTTGTCTTATTATTTATTAAGGGTTGACATTGAGGTTCAAAATTTAAATGACAATGTTATTAAATCGGACGAAATCGCTGTCAGAAGCTAGTTATATACAAAACTACTAGTAGAAAAATTGAGATGCCGATAACCAATGATGACTTAGTAAGCATTCTACAGTTTTACGAAAGTATTAACGAAATTTGTCTTTTAGGCTTTCAGGCAGCCTTACGATTTCAACGATTGAGCCACAAAAACTGCAACTTTCAATCATAATTATACGAGAAATGTATTTTTATATTTTTAAAAGCCCTCAAAAAAGTCAATCCAACGCACAATCTCATAACAGCGTAATTTTTATTTACTCGAGCGCTAGTTAATTTAAAAGTGAAACCGTATCAAAGAGAACGTTCAAAAACTCGTTTCGCGGAAAATGATATTTCGTTACGGAAGCCATGGAAGTATGAAACGTTGGAATTAATTTTACTGAAAAAGTTGCTTGAGCGACGCACAACGAGATGAAAGCGAGAGGGCAACTTGGCTGAATGAAGCCTTGTCGCTGGGTTGAAATATTAAAAAACGCGAGCAAGACGCGCCCACAGATAATTAAAGCAACAGTATTTTCGCGCTTTTAGTATATTAAGACATGTGTACATATCCTTCATCCTAGCAATATTCCCGGTATTGACCAATGGCGGCCCCCATTAGGATATTTACATCCTGTGGCGAGGGTCCCGAAATATATACAATGACAAGGACAAACACATCCAGACCGGAAAACATGCCTGTATGGTCAATACAAACATATCCTCCGAGCATCATCAACATATCCTCAGAGGAATCGAACCCGCGACCTTTGAACAAAAACAAAATTATGTGAACAACTTATATATCCCTAAAAAGGAGCATCGCAATCGGTTCATAAATCCTGAAGCTAGCACCTGTAATACACAAAAAAGTCGCATAACCTTAGCGTTATAGAGTCAGTTAAAAACGGTAAAATAACATTGGTACTCACGTTTCCGAGTCGACAGTTACAAAATCAGTATAAAGTCGTAACATTTGACCTCCCACCACGTAGCCCAGCGCCGGACCCACCACAGCCATTGTGTAATATACACCTGGAATTAGAAATTTCGAGTTAGTTGTATCAGATATATAATAATTTGCTTTATGTCCCGTTCGTGTACTGCTGTTAACCCTACTGGCCTTGACAGCGGGGGAGGAGGTTTTATGTTACGAAGTTGACAAGTATATGGACACAAATGAGCAACTTGCTTTATATGATTTTTTTATGTATTGGTCAAGTTTTTGGCAATTTCAGATTTATGTAAGTTATTTTACTTATTTTCACAAAAAATAAATGTACAAACTGCATATTTCGTATATAATATAACCCAAAATACATAAATTGCATGATTAAAAATGGCTTTTTTAGAAGTTTTAAAGCTTAAAACCCTACAAATATTAAAGAAAAATATTCGTCAGCCATTTACCAACACTTCTGCATATATAACTCAGTTTTTTCAATTTTGTGGGCTGACATGGTATTGCTTATTTCCGTCCATATGGCCCACCTGATTGTAAACGGTTGCCGTAGCTTATGAGCGCTTGGAACGTAATTTGTAGGTGTCACTCAAGCGTTGTCAAACTTGAGATATTGGTTGGCATATCCTGGCAATATTACTAGCTACAGTGTCATTCAAACTGAAACACAGTAATGCCTCAGACACTGCTGCTTTGCGGTAGAATATCTGACACTGCGGTTGTACCTAACTAGCCTCTTGCAATAAAAGGCCTACCACCAGTAGGGGGTGCCTTGTACTGAGACCCGGTAGCCAAAGAGACTCACTGAGGCTCAAACTGGGCCTTTGGAACACGGTTTAGAAGATCATCACGAATAATTTGCATTAGCTAAATACCGTTGACTTGACGACGGTTGTGGCGCAATGGTATGAAGTTGTTAAGCGCTAATGATCGCGGGTGGGTCGGGGTGGTTTTCCTTGTGTTTGTGTGTGTTTCCGAACGTTGGGAGTACAGGATAATAATAATAATAATAATACTTTATTGCACAGTATACAGGATGTAGTATGTAGCGTTTATTTATTCTTTTAACATATAATGATACCCTTAAAACGAAACAATAAGTCATTGGTTTAGTATGAATTATCTATCAAGTTTTAACGACTGTTATTAAATTTTATGAAGTTACATTTGGGACCTACTCCTTACGTGCTCTCTGAGGTAATAAATTTTCTTCAACAGAAGTCGGTGCCATATGTGGCTATGTCTTACTTAGCACTTATTTTTTCATTTTTTTTTATTTTCCAAAGTTTGTAATTGTTTTTTTAAGACAGTCGAATTATTTTATTATTTCGCAGGTTCGATTCCAGCTCGGAGTAAATGTTTGTTATAAATATCTGTTTCGGTCTGGATGTTTTTACTTATGGGTCTCCCCACCGTGTCTCGGAGAACTCGTTAAGCTGTCGAACCCGGTTGTAACATCTGATTATAATTGTTAACTCTTGTTAGGTAATTTACACCGCGATAATGCTAGTAAGGAAAGAGTATCGATTTAAGTTAATCTTTTAAACTTAAGTTATGGAAAATCTAAAACATAATTTCGAATCCTCAATACCTCAACGGTAGAAGGGCCGACTTCGCTCCGTTAACTCGAGAGTCGCAGGTTCGATCGTGACTCCCTTCGGCTATTGTTATACCCACTCCTAGTGCAAGCTTCGAGCTTATTTAGAGGGGCAATAGGAATATTAGTGATGCCTTGAAAGTCTACGTACTAGTCTTTATACAAAAGCCTTTGAAAGCGGGGCAGCTAAAAGTGCGATAAATATTCGAGTGCCCTCAGCCGTGTCATTGTTCTTTGGAAACCGCATCGCTCCGAGGTACATCGTATCCCATTTCTTACGACCCTTTCACACGCCGTGTTTTCTCAGCTAAAAGCTACTGGGAATAATGTGAGCACAGTAAAAGATGACCTACCTTTGAAACTAGTTTTAAGATTTTTTTTTTCATTTTATAAACTAAAATGACAAATACACCCAGACCGGAAAACATGCTTGTAAGATCAATACAATCATCTGCTCCGATCGCGAATCGAACCTGAGACCTGTGTCGTTTAAGGTAGGTTCGCTACTGCTACGCCACAGCGTCGTCACATTTTAAAGTTAAATAAGAATAAACGTCTTGGTTTGATGTCGTAATAAAAATCTGTTTGTCGACATAGTTCGTCATAATGAGTCAGAGACAAATTTAGTTTACAAATAAACTCGTCTCTGACTCATAATAATTAAAAAAAAAAACATCAAAATAAAGTATCAAAATATCTTTCATATATTACTAGCGTCTGCCAGCGACTTCATCCACAGTAACCTTAGAATTTACAGAGAAATGAATCATTGAATACGTCCTGTGGCATGTTTTTGACAATTTTTCAGGAACCAAACCTTTTCCGGGATAAAAATCGTGTTTGTAAATCCAGACAGCAAGCTACATATTTGTGTGCTAAATTTTATCTCAATCCGATAAGCCGTTTATGTGTGATTGATTAACAAACGTACAAACTAAATTCCAAGAGGAACCTCACTTAGTTCCGGGATAAAAAGTATCCTATATGCGACTCCAGGTAAAAATCTAAATTTGTTCCAAATGTTATACAAATCCGTTCAGCGGTTTCTGCTTGGTCAAATCATACAAACTGTGTCATTTATAACATTAGTAGATAGTAATAAAGTATAGTAGATTATTGAGTAACTAATCGACAGGAGTTAATCTACTTTTAAAGTTTTTTTGTGAATTTAAAGTCTTAATAACTCAACGGTACGCTTCTGACCCCATTGTGCTATTGTCGTACCCACTACTAGCCCAAGATACAAGCTTATTTGGATGGGCAATACAAGTATTAGTAATGATTTGAAAAAAGAATTGCTAATATTCTTAAAAAAAGTGTTTTTTTAAATTATTTTCAGTAATAGGCTAGGTTTTTGAGCAAGAGGTTTTTAAAAATCTATCAAAGCCTTTATATATCACACTTTTATAGTATAGACAGTCCACAGTTTCTCTCATCGGAGGTCTGAATCTTGATATCTCAAGCAGTCGCCACCCCTTGCTCTCGTGGGCTCTTGTGACAGGAAGTGGGACCTCTCACGTAATGGCATCCCGATTCACGCCTCACACAAGTTTCAGAGATCGGCTTTTGAGTGTTTAAGATGCATTTAGACACATAGTAGTAAAGGCAAAATATTATAAAATCGATTACGAAAAATTACACATACATATATTACATGTACTAATAAGAACCTTAGTAATGTTGAGTGTGTAATCTGATTTTAAAATAGTTTTTTATAATATATGGTCTGAAATTAATTTTGATTCCAAAAAAAAACATCTGTTTCCTTATTCACTAACAAACTATGTAGTTTATTTTGTCTTTCGAGTGTTAAATGGCCAGCTTAGTATCAGAGTTTTCTGGTCCTTCAATTTCGACTACAACTCTATAATACTAGGGACCGATTTTAATTTTGCCCTTCGAAAAACAATTATATACGTCTATACAAAGATTGATCGCGCTCAAGTGGCGAGAAAACGCTTCTACTTATTATCGCCTAGAAGCTTTGTGAGAAATTTTGAACGTCATTTTAACATAACAATGAATGAATGAATACTTAAAATATATAGGAAATATAAAGGAATGTCACATATGCTAAAATAGGGAAAAGTTTTTAAAATATCATATATCTTATTTGTTATCTAAAATTGCAACAACAATCTAATATTGGGATCAGTTCGCTTCGCCAAAATGCAGTTAAGTTAAATCTAGGTTTGAGCTATCGCCAGTGCTACAAACATGGCGTGTATAAGTATGCTGGATAGGGTAATCAAAAAGCAAAAAAAATATATCTTAACTAATATTATAAATTCGTATATAAGTTCTTGTTTTTTTTTATTACGCTTTAACTCCGACAGCCACCGCTCAACCGATTGTAATGTAATTTTACACGTTGTCATGGTGGTAAAGGTTTTAGAAGATCGCCCGGCATAAGAACAATTCGGCTTACTGATATATTGCAACATGCTGGTGTACAGAAGTCAGAACCTGTGCGTCACACGACTGAACTGAACATAATATTGCGCGGACGTCGCGGGCTGATATTGGTTTAATAATTATTTTAATACCATGAATAGTAGTTGCCACACATAATGACGCTCATAGCCGGGCGCGCTCACTGATCGGTAAACGATTAGTGGGTTAAGCAACTTTAGACGCGGTCAGTCGCTAGAAGGATGATCGCATGGTGGTATTTCAACTGAGCATCTCCGTGTTATCAATTTGACAAGACTCGATAAGTCAAGTCAGAGGGCTATATGGGCGACCTGAACAACTTTGACACTACGTTGGCCACTAACCACTCGATAGGAAGAAGAAGAAATCACACATAAGATTGTTTCATTGGTTTTATATTTTTATAAACGAATTGCTTTTCACAGCGTTATTGAAGAATTTTTAAAAAAACATTTATTGCATTTTCGAAGCATTACTAATATTCCTATTGCCCCTCTAAACAAGTTTGACAAAAGCCCAAGAGGGTTAAGAGCGAAGTCGGCTCTTCTACAGTTCAGCTATTGAGGATTTGACGTTTCTTATTTTAAACCTTGTCTGCAACTTTATTATTATAAAGTTTTGAATGTTAGCAGCCCTACGAATAGTGAAATTTAGCGGTGAGAGCATTGGGAATAGATGAATTGCATGTCAGGTATAGACAGGTATCGAAACTAGCTTCACAGCATTGTGACCTTTATGCTTTGAATGATAAGGCGTAATTATGTTTCCGTATCGCGGGGGCTAATTAAGCCGTCTGAAGAAACTGTTTGTAGCGAATGGAGCTTTGCATTTCACTAATTCTCACCTTCGCCTTTCGAGTTCGATATTAAAATCAAAGCTAGAAGTGTTTATGTATTACATAAGCCGAAATGGTTTATTGGATATAAAATTTTGACTATAACCGACGTTCGGCTTCAAATCTAAGAAGTAGTATAGCTTCGAATTTCCAAGTGATTAATTTGTATTAAGAAGGAAAATAGAAATAGCGGATTCATTTCATTAGGATTGTTATATCCTGTGTCTTGGGTCCGGAAATACATACAAGGACAAATACACCCAGACCGGAAAATATGCTTGCATGGTCAATACAAACATATTATGCTCCGAGCGGGAACCGAACCCGCGACCTGTGGCGTTTAAGGCAGGTTCGCTACCGCTGCGCCACAACGTCGTCAGTTATACTTCCAGGTCTCCAAGTATCGCAAGCAGTCATAGATTGCGTGACAGCTTACTATCTGGCGGACCGTATATTTGGTTGCGAAGCATCATGAAAAGAAAATCATCACGTAGGTAAGCTATCTCTGTGCCACTGGGATGTGTGGATTTGTGTGTGTGTGTGTGTAGATCTCACAGAAAATAGAATAACCTAGAGCATTGTTCACTTTCTCATTATTCCTAGTTCTTCCCTGGTTTCCCCGCATTTATTTTCATTACGTATGTCTTTGGCGCTATTGGAACATAGATTACGCTGACCACTAATGGCCACTTCATGAAGGGAACCTAAGCTTATTTTTGACATCGATTTTGGATGATGTTTTGGCGCAGCGTTAGCAAACCTGCTTTAAGCGCCACAGGTTGCGGGTTCTATATCCGCTCGAAGCAGATGTTTGTATTGACCATACTGGCGTGTGTTCCGGTCTGGGAGAGTTTGTCCTTATTTCTTGTTTTTACGCTTATTTCAATATAAAATATGGTTCCATTAGCTTTTACGGATAATATCATAACACTGCACAAAATGGCGCTGACATAGGAACTCACTTACGTACACTATTATATACGTATTTCATATAAACATTAAGAGCTAATAAATGTTTATCATCTCACGGCGGCGTAATTACATCTTAGAATGAAATGTGTGAGAAAATAACGGTGTTTGAATGGCGTGACTGTAACTAAGTAGCAAGAAATTGACGTTATAATAAATAATGGCCCCTCTTTATATAATATTTTCTGCATTAAATTAGAATCTTCTTCTTCTTAGCATTATTCCCAGTATTTACCCAGGGTCTGCTTATGGTCTTATCTTGATTTGACATGTTACTAATCCTTACACAGAAGCACGTCCACACTTTCTTTCTTATTGCTCGACTTCTAAGTATCGTATCGTGATGTTGTTATATAGCTTATAGCCTTTCTCAAGAAATGTGCTGTCAAATGCAAAAAGAATTTTTCAAATCCGTTCATTAGTTCCGGAGATTAGCGCTTTCAACCAAACAAACACATAAACTCTTTATTATGTATAAATGTATATTGGTATAGATGAAATAATTAAAATTATACAAGTGCACGTCTTATTATAATTTCTGTGAGGTGATACTTATTCT
The DNA here is from genome assembly GCA_023373885.1 of Hestina assimilis. NCBI lineage: Eukaryota > Metazoa > Arthropoda > Insecta > Lepidoptera > Nymphalidae > Hestina > Hestina assimilis. Next base: position 2,073,600 of record CM041740.1, on the reverse strand, counting down.
ATCAATGTGAAAGTTCTTAAATGTGTTATTAGAGTCATTGAGGTTTCGCATACTAATAACTTTCGTTTAAAAGAAGAGGCAATGTGAGTAATAAAAAAAAATTAACATATTAATTATTGAATATTATGTACGTCACGGTCTTATTATTTATCCGTACGGCTATAGAAGTTAATAAAAATTAAGTTTACGCCTGTCTGCTTTTTCTAATTTTTACGTGTTTAAAAACTTATCGATTGAAAATATTACTCAAAATATTAAAATATTATTTTGCTTAGTTTTTTTTTTTTTTAAATAACGCCGGAGGGCAAATGACTCTACTCCACCTGATGGTAAGTGGAAGTAGAGTCCACACGTGAAGGTGGCTAATATGGTTGCAGAAGGCGAACTGTACTAGCCATCCTCGCCCTGCCTACCCGCAAGGTGCCTCTTCACGCCTCTTAGTGACGTATTAAGGAGAGATAGAACCTGAAAATTACACATTATTCTAATTCTTTGTGGGCAAAACCTATGGCAGGAACTAGTCACATTATAAAATCAATCAATTCAAAACTTTTGATTAATCAGTAAATTGATAGTACCTGTAAATAATAAAAACCGAAGCAATTATATATTTATTATCAATATGTTTAAACCACCTTATTAAAAAACATTATATGCTATAAGAGTAAAAGTTTATTTATTACGTATGTATATAGTAAAATGCTCTATCCTATATATAACACGTAATTTTATTTATTTATTATTTACAATAATATTAATTATAGCCTAATATTTCAACGCGGCCGAAACTACTGACAAGAACACTTACACTGGTGGTAGGTCTTTTGTTGCAAGAGGCCGGCCGGCTAGGTAGGTACCACCGCAGTGTCCAATATTCTGCCGCCAAACAGTAGTGTTTAGGCACTACTGTGTTCCGGTTTGAAGGGTACATTGTACGCTAGTGAAATTACTGGGCGAACGAGATTTAAGAACTAATATCTCGAGGTTGGCAACGCGTGAGTGGCACCTACTAATGGTGCTGCAAGCGCTCATAGGCTGCGGCAGCCACTTACCATCAGGTGGGCCGTATGCTTGTTTGCCAACTTCTAACATAAAAAAAAAAAAAAAAAAAAAAACAATAAAACAATTAGTAAATAAGTTATAAATATTATAATACAGACTTATTTCTTCACGAGCTCTGCCAGTGGCTTCGCCCGCGTAAATAATGATTTCAATACAAACTCTGACCCCCCCTCCTCCTTTTATGAACTTCGAATGTCATATTTAAGTATATTGAATCAACAGCCTAAAAAAAGTTTCAAGCTTCTAGCTCTAAAAATGACGATACTTCCATACAATTTGTCATTCTATGCTTTGTATGCTTGTTTGCCAACCGTCATGATATAAAGAAAGTGTACCTACTATTGTTTGCATGTATTTCTGGTTAATTCCTTAACAAATGAGGCTTCTGGGCTGTGATACAGTTTCTTGTAATTTTATCCAACTTACCGAGATAAACAGACGACATCTTCTTAGAGACGTTCTCATCAATGTACGTGACGCCAAGTGTGAAGAGTGGTGTTGCACCGGCGCCGTGCAGGAGCTGTGCAACCACGAATACCGCCACCGCCCACGCGCCACCCTCGCTAGGCTTGTCCTTCCACGAACTCGACTGGGGTGAAAAAAAGATCTTGTCATCTACGCTAAGCTGTTTTTTTTTTTTTTGGCGGGAAGGAAATCTACTACCAGATACCCGGCGTCGTGGGGAGGAACAACCGGGTTATGTGGGGTTCCATGACAAGGTGGAAACGTCATGGGGACCAACTAAAACCTCCTCGGTGGCCGACCTCAGTGTTTTTTTCAGGTTACGGGAACTCTTGTAGAACAAACCAACGCGACCTGACAATCACAGTGCTCCGATAGGTAGCGGAGCTCGGTCCCGGGGGGCGAGATGGTAAGCCCCCTGCGACGCTAAGCTGTAATTTAACTAGACATATTAGTCCAAATATTGTTGTGCTCGCTACCGAACCTGCTTTGAGCCTCAACGGTCGTGGGTTCGATTTCCGGTTGGAGCTGATGTTTATAATAATCTGCCTTGGTCTGGCCTCGGAGAGCTCGTTGAGCTGTCGGCCCCGGTTGTTATCACAACATCTGATAATAATCGTTATAACTCTTGATGAGTAATTTGTATCGTATCCTATGAGTTACTGGGTCGCTCTTAGTTTTGCGAAGGTCAGATGGCAATCGCTCTGTGTAAAAACGTACCCGTCAAATCCGGATAAGAGTTTATACTTTTATAGTTAATGAAAATAATCAGACTGGAGACATCTGGCCTCGGACCGAAAAAATACGGATAAAACGACATTTTCTAAAAAGTAAAGCGAATTCTAACTAGATCGATTTATCGTCAAAACATCTTGAATATTAAAAAGGATGAAAATCGTTGGAGTAGTTACAGAGATTCAGATTATATAAATACAATACAAGAACTGCTCGTTAATAGGTTGTGGCGCAGCGGTAGCGACAGGTCGCGGGTTCGATTCCCGCTTGGAGCATAATATGTTTGTATTGACCATGCAAGCATATTTTCCGGTCTGGGTGTATTTGTCCTTGTCCTTGTATGGGTATAACACTTTCCTAATGAAGGCCGTTGAGTGTATATTATTATAGGTATTAGATTCAAAATTATAATCCTCGTCTTTTTGTATTATCAACAAGTAAGTAGCACTACATCAAGTAAACGCTTTATCGAATCATTCTAGCCGATTAATCCAGAACAGGGTCTACGTCTGCTCTCCATTGAGGGTCTCTCATTCAAGATCGTGCCTTTGTCAACGAATTAACTCGTTTCAATGCGCCTGCGTCTCTTAAATGATCCACTTTATATAGCTTGAATAGTCTTTGTATTGCTATATATACTCTATTATTTTTGTAAAACGTGTTTGAGATTTTATGTTGTAGATATTTCTTTATTAAGAACACACGTTCTGTGAGCTTTGGTACTGGTTAAAAGCGATTTTTGTGTGGTTGGTTTTATGTTTTGAAATGTTTACTTAGGGATAGTGTACGGTACCTTATGGTTGAAAATACGTAAAAACAAACACGCATTAGAAGTCTCAATAGCTTAACGGTAGGCCGACTCAGCTTTCGGCTTCAGCAGCGAGAGTTGCGGGTTCGATCCTGACCCCTTTGGACTATTGTCGTACCCACTCCTAGCGTCCTAGCGCAAGCTTCAAGCTTATTTGGACGGGCAATAGGAATATTAGTAATGCCTTGAAAAGCATTGCTAATATTCTTAGAAAAAAAAACATACGTAGACTTTTAATAAAAATATTACTTCCTTTGCCACAGCTAAATAAAAAGCTTTTACGCAATTATTAGAAAGTAGGTGCGCCCACGACTCCGCTTGCGTGGTGTAGGTACTGATTATTTCTTTAATGCACGGAAACCTAATTCTTTTTCTAAAATAAAAGTTCTGTTAAAATCAATGTAGCCGTTTCAAAGATTATGGAATAAACAGACAGAAAAAAATAGTTTTTATGTAAGTACCATAATAAGCTTTCACATGTATTCAGTGAAAAGCTGTTAATTTGAATTTACAATAGACACTTCAATTTTATTTATTTGTATAGATTTGTGTAAATTGATTGAAATATTACTATAATAAATCATTCGTTGCTTTGAAATGTATAAACGGAATATATATAAAAAAACGACGTTTGACGACGTTTTGGCGTAGCGGTAGCGAACCTGCCTTAAAGCACCACAGGTCGTGGTTTCGATTCTCCCTCAGAGTAGATGTTCGTATTGACCATACAGACATGTGTTCTGGTCTGGGTGTGTTTCGGTCTAGGTGTGTTTGTCTTTGTTGTTGTGTATGTTTCCGGCCCCCGGTACAGGATATCACTATCCTAATGGGGGCCGTTGAGTGTGTAGCGTTTATAAAGAAAAAAAACTTACGACAGTCTGATTAACAGTGCAAAGATCATCTGGCTCCTCTCCAGCGACTTTATAAGGCGGCACCAGGAAATGTGGTAATGCAAATAGCAGCGAACCCATTCCCATGAGCAGCACTCCCCAACCAAGCCACCTCGGCTTCGAGGCACTGGTTCTACCACCCAGATATGTTACTGGGGCTAGGCAGGCGAAGGAAGCCATGTCATACCTGATGAGGAGTAAAATTTTTTTAAGGGTTGTCTTAATTTGTATATTATGTTTTCAGGAAAGCTCACTAGCCTTTATAAAGAACTAGTGCCTGCCTGCGGCTTCGTGTCACCAACTAACCGCATCTTATTGCCCGCCTGTGCTTTCTTTCTTATTGCTCGGCTTCTAAGTATCCTATCGTGATGTTATACAGCCTTTAGCCTTCTTCAAGAAATGTGATATCAAATGTACAAAGATTTTTTTCAGTAATTCCAGAAATTAATTAGCGCGTTCAACCAAACCAAAAAAACTTGTTCAGGTTTATAATAATACCAATATTATACGAGATACGAGAAGATACTGTCTAGCGAACTTTTTTTCATTCACCATTAACTTAGCAAATACTATAGCGCTCTCTCTAAGAACTGTGATGTACATTAGGAGCGAACTTAGTCACATGTTAACTCTCGGTTATAATTTGCACAGCATGAATGAAGCTAGCCTGCGATGATTTTGAATTTACCAAGTGGCACCAATGACGAATTTACGTATCAGGGCACCAATGATCTTGTGACATTTTATCTGTATGAATGGGCTGGTTCCAGAGAAATTACTGTGCGCTGCCACTTGAAATTTTGGACTGGTTTATAACCATCTAACGAATCAACAGCAGTACGAAAACAGTTATTCTATTTATATCCATACATAGAAAAACATACATTGAGATCTTACTATTACAAAAGTTACGTTTTTTGTTGACAATGCGCAATTCATTTTATGAGACAAAATCTAAATTTTGTTTTAATTTTATCAGGCAAACATTTTTCATGATAACAATTAAATTATTAGGCAATGACATTGTAATTAAAATTAAAAAAATAGAATGTATAAGTTTCGTGTTACCTACCCCCCCGCAATGACTCCAGTCTGCATCGACCGGAGACCGAACCTCCTCTCTATTGTCGTTATCACCACGTTCACGAAGCCATTGACAACCATACCTGCAACAAAATAATAAATTAAGTAGGTTAACACTTGTTATTATCTAAATCCTTAAATAAAAAAAAGTCAAATGTTAAGGAAAGGTGTAGGATGACCACCAGAACTACAGGTAGGTTAACGATAGACTATGGAAAAATTGTATATATGATTATCCTAGTTGATGACGTTGTGACGCAGCGGCAGCGAACCTTTTTTTTTTTTTTTTTTTTGTTTACGCAGAGAAATGCATTTACGCACACCACTCGCCTAGCGTGTTCCGAAGAGCACGCTAGCGAGTGGTAGTGTGGACTCGACCACCTGTGAAGCAGGTGGTAATACCCACTAAAACTCTGCGGATCCCTCTAAGCCATAATTGGGACGCCACGGGGTCGCTCGCGCATTCTACCGTGACGTCCCGGCGTACAGGCCTGCTTCAGGCCACCAACTGAGGGGGGGCCGAGGGGAGACGTGTGAGGAACTTTACTGCTCCATCACACTCTCCCCTTGGGCCTGGCGGCTAGGGACGGCACCTGTCTGAGCCGTCGCGCCCTTAGTGGTGGGAGGGGAACAATTGTTCCCACCCATTATATGCTCGGAGGGGCGCCCCGCATCTGCGCAGACCGCACAACGTAGTGGCCTGCTGCAGTTTCTCGCGTGGTGGCCTTCGCCACCACAGCGGAAGCAGAGGTGGCCCCTCTCCACCTTGGATGGACACGTCGGCTTAGTGTGGCCGGTGCCCATGCAGCGAAAGCACCGCAGAGGGCGCTTCTCCATAACCTGGACCTTGGCCGAGGACCAGCCGACAAGAAGCCGACCAGCCTCGACCAGTAGTTTGGCTGCCGTAAGGGGACACCTGACCACAGCCGCACCCATCCGCCTAGGGCCTTCAGTGACGTCACCAACCCTCACCAATTCAGCTGGACAGCCACAGGCACGGGCAACCGCCTCAGCCACTCCCTCTGCGGTTACCGAATCATCTAGACCGGTAAGCCGCAGGGTGCCCTTAGCCGAGGGCAAGGAGACCGTGACCATATTGGCAAGGACTTGGCGCATCCTTTCCGCCAAAGCTTCGGCAGCCCCCTGGGTGGTCCCAGCGGGCAACTCCAGCATCCGCCCATCCGTCGCGGAACGGCGTATGGTGATGCCCGGTCCTATCCCCATTTGGGATAAGTCCACCTCTTTCTGGAGCTTCGTTAGGGCCTCCGCGAAGGTGACCCCACGACTCCTCGCCGCTGGCACCAAATTAAGCGCAATTGCAATTGCTTTGTGCGCGGCGGGGAGCTTCGGCTTTGGAGCAGCCGTCTTGGGTGGTGTAGCCACGGGTGCCACCTGCCTGGTAGGCTCCGCCGGAGGGGAAGATTTCTTCCCCTTACCCTTGCCCTTGCCCTTGCCGCGGACGACGGCCGCCCACGAACCCTCCCCCGAAGGCCCTGCCACTGGTTCCGCAGGAAGCGCCGGGGGCTGGGAAGCGGTGACGACCGGTACCGTGTCTTGGACAACCGGCTGGGGAGCTCTTCTTTCGCTCACCTTCTTGGTTCTCGTGGCCGTCCCCTCCTCGGAGTCTGGACAGGGAAGAAGTCCTCTCCGACATAGGGGGCGGCGGGGGCACGTCCAACGCCACAGGGCGTATTGCATCGGCTGCTAGGGGGGGACGAAGATTTCTCGCCGGCAAGAGGCGGTCCTCGATGCCGGCGAACTTGCGTCTATCCCCCGATAGACGCAAGAAGAGACGCCCTCATCTCCTCGAAGGGCGTCTCCGGAGCCACGGCTGGCGCAGCCTGAGCGGCAGCGAACCTGCCTTAAGCGCCTCTGGTCGCGGGTTTGATCTCAACACTCGGAACAGATGTTTGTATTGACCATACAATTTTTGCCATGCATGTTTTCTGTTCTGGGTGTGTTTGTCCTTGTCATTGTGTATGTTTCCGGACCCGGAGAGCGCCAGAGGCCCAATCTCCCACCCCCTCTGTTGGCTTTCCTTTTTTCCCTTCTCATCCCTTGGGTTGGCAATGCGTATGTGATACTTTAAGTATTTTGCGCGTTCATAGGTTGCTGTGAGTGCTTACCATCAGGCGGGCAGTATGCTTGTTTGCCAACCGTCATGAAATAGAAAAATACCGTTTTTGCTAAAGCTCTACAACAATATTAGGTTCGTTATATCGCAAAGTTACATTTAGTTATTCTGGTCTTTCATGTTTTCAATGTTTTTCAATATTTGATATCGTCCTGACGGCTCCAACAAATCAATTCCGTTGACGTATCGGAAGGCTCCGAACAAAAACATTTCCGGAACTATTAATATTTCACGTTCGGACAGACAGACCGTTCTGAAATAGACTGGCATACGTCGGCCACCATTATTCCCTTCTATATCAAGTAATTGAATTTGAAAAACATGAATTTATGACGTCAGACTTAAAATAGTTTACGTAAATTGAGCCCTATTTTTAGTTAAAACTAGCGTTTGCGGCTACGCTTACATGGTTTACCTATTTTTCTGTATTGCACGGAACCCTAATTATTTTTAAAATAAAAGTACCCTAAGGTCCTCCTTATAGCATCAGGTATCTACCAGTGAAAACCACATTAAAATACGTCCAGCCGTTTCAGAGATTAGCCGTCACAAAATGAATAAGACAGACACACAGACAGACGGGCTAAAATATTAAAAATATTTTTTTATATAAGTACCGTATAAACTTTCATGTGCGTCTAAAAGCTGTTAATTTCGAATTACAAACAGACACTTCAATTTTATATACTTGTATAGATATAAATAGTTATTATAACTTCTATATATTATAAACTATTTAATTACAATATGGTTACCACTTACAACATTAAAATTAATTGTAATAATAGTATACCAAAAATGTCGCATTTTTCTCTTCAGCAAATATTTAGAGAATCTTTGTCGCCGGCAACAAAAATATTTTTGAAATTATATTTTTTACTACCATGAAATTAGCAATGGGTGTATCCATTTTGAATCTTTATTTTTAACATAAAAATGTTTATAAACCATTAAAACTTATTACTTTAAATTATTATTCATTTTATTTAACAATAACTTTTGGCCGTATAGCCTTGTACCAGAGTACTACAAAAAATAACAAAATTAAAATTAAAATCGAATGCTTCATTGTTTCAGTTTAGATAACTTTCTAGATATCATAGTTTGTAATAATTTAGAGGTCAGTTGCCTATTTGTAGGCGTTAGTTCAGCTAAAAAATGTCATCGTCAGCAATCAGTCCGATAGTAATCTTAAAATAATTGTTATATTTTGTTATCCAGCTATTTATACTTAACAATGTCGGCACGCCAAGCAACAGTCACAATGAACTTTGGATTTCAAGGTTGGAAATAAATGCGAGGTTTATTATTCAACTAGCTTCTGCCAGTGGATTCGCCCGCGTGAATAACGATTTTAAAACCAACTCCTAACAGCACTATACAAACTTTGAATGTTATATTTATTTATATCGAATCAATAGGTACCGAAATAATATATAAAAAATAAGTTTCAAGCTTCTAGCTCTAACAATGACGATACTTCTATAAAACTTTTCATTACCCCAATTAACCCATTACAACCTTTTTTTGAATTAAAAAGCCTTAATTTAAAATTGTTATTGTCTATGTCCCTCCTCAGGTTCTAGAATATCTGTGTGCCAAGTTTCATTTAAATCGGTTCATCAGTTTTGGCGTGAAAGCGCGACAGACAGAGACAGAGTTACTTTTGCATTTATAATATTAGTAAGGATTTTGTTAAATTGTATTCACATGTTTGCAAAATGCAAAATTTAACATCTTATATATATATATATTATTTAGAATTATATATATATATATATATATATATTATATATATAATTCTCGTGTCACAATGTTCGTTCCCATACTCCTCCGAAACGGCTTGACCGATTCTTATGATTTTTTATGCATATTCAGTAAGTCTGAGAATCGGCTACTATCTATTTTTCAAACCCCTCAGTGATAAGGGGTGTCCACCCCAAACATTTTTTTTTATTTTTCGATAATTTTATTTTTTATTTTTTTATTATGTGGCATTGAATAATGAAATTACTGGGCGAACGAGATTTAAGGTGGCACCTACTAATGGTGCTGCAAGCGCTCATAGGCTGCGGCAGCCACTTACCATCAGGTGGGCCGTATGCTTGTTTGCCAACTTATAACATAAAAAATAAAAATAAAATAAAATAAAAATACATACGACCCTAAATTTTCACTTTTTATCACCAACCCCTATTATTTAATAGTCATAATAGTAAACCAACAACTTTCACCGGTGTCACTTCTAAACTCGGGTAGAGGGCGCTAATATCGGGTCCCATATTTTTTTCAGGGCAGGACAACGTCTGCCGGGCCCGCTAGTTTTTATATATAATTCTTTAATCAATTTAATTTACACACGAGAAAGTGCCATTAAAATTAGAAAACTCAAACTTTCCGCAAAAAGATTTTATGTTTTTATTTTTATATTATGAATAAACACTTGCAGGCTTTGCGAAATGCGAAAGTAACTTTACCTGTCCGTCTGCAATGTTTTCACGCCTAAACCGCTTTAACAATTTTGAAGAATTTTGGCATAGAAATAAATGGGACCTGGGAGCATTACATAGGCTACTTTTTTTATGAAAACAAAGGATAAAATAATATGGTATCAAATATATATGGGAATAAAAAAACGCATTTATTTATAAAATAAATATACATATATTATAGCCCTTCTGTCCTTACTTTTCAAACTCTGTTGAGTTGAACAATCTGACGTATTGATATGAATGTGTATGTGTATTAACATAATTATGTTTAACATATATAGTTATTGGAACGAAGTTCTTTGACGAGGCTTACGGGTATTGCGATTTAATAGAAATCATCACGTAACGAAATGCCATATGCTGTGTGTGTGCATATGTGTATCGAGCCTACTATAAGCAAATGAGAACACGAGCAATGAACTGTGCAGCCAGGTGCACAATTCTCTCTCTCTCTCTCTCTCTCTTTGGGCCTGTCTGTATTATAACCTATTGAAATATATAGATTTAATTTTGATTGATTGTTTTGATTATATCTGCTTTTATTTAGATTTTAAATCAAGTCTAAATAATTAGTTACTTAAATTATAAACAACATAAAATTAGAATACTAGATTAATCGGGATTCCTTAAAAATTGCTAAAACTGCAGTATTCTACTAGTATTTATTTTATTAATTTAATATATCTTTATAAACAAAGACATAAATTCATAAATAAAGATGAATAGACACAAAAATTAAAAGTAAAAGTGTAACCCTTGCATCTCTATTCTCAATGGTTACGTGCCTCTGCATAATTCACATTGAGCACGTGAGGTTATGTATAAACATATGCATTTGGGTTAAGTGAGCGGTTGCAATACTTCGATGTCTGTCCGAAGAATGTTATAAATTTCTTTATATATTTATTACCAATGTTTTATTATATATGTATATAATATATATATATATATAATCTGAATCTCGGAGACGGCTGTAACGATTTTGTTGAAATTTAGTATGCAGGGGTTTCGGAGACGATAAATCGATCTCAGTAGGATAAATTTTTGGAAAATGATGATGGCAGTGAAAACTAAAAAAACAAAAAATATGACTCTTCCAGACATCTATGAGTATATAACAATAAACTATACTTTTATAGACTCGGCAAGTAAACTAGCAAGCTAAACTAAAGCCACTACAGTAGATGGCGTTGTAAAATATTATTCATATTTTCTTAAAAATAAATAAATATAAAGAAATATGAAAATATTTAGTTTATAATAATTTAGTGAAAATATATACATTTTTCCTGACCAACCTTGAGCTATTGTCGTACCCACTCCTAGCGCAAGCATCGAGCTCATTTTGAAGGGCAATAAGAATATTAGTAATGCCTTGAAAAAGCATTGCTAATATTCTTTATATAAAAAAATAACTCTACACACTCAACGGCCTCCACTAGGAGACAGGTCGCGGGTTCTATTCCCGCTTGGAACATAATATGTTTGTTTTGACCATGCAAGCATATTTTCCGGTCTGGCTGTATTTGTCGTTCTCCTTGAATGAGTTTTCGGGCCCCGACCTAATGGGGCCGTTGAGTGTGGAGCGTTTATTTATTATTATTAAAAGACTTGTATAGTTCAAACCAATTACCAAAAGCCTTTCGCTTTAACAATGATTTACGGAGACGTAATCTTTAATCTTTTCAAGGTTAAGCGACGTATAAGGTCTTTTACAAGGCATTTGATTAATAATCATAAAATCTCTCATAAAAACCGTCATTAAGTTTATAAGAATATCACGATGATTAATAAAATGATATAATCTATCATAGCGGCTCTTCGTGATTTTAATAAAATGCCCTAAATGCTATGGCAAATTGTAAGTAATAAAGTGATAAAGGTTTGGACACATTGAGATCATTGCAGCTTGCTTTCTTATTATAATTAAGAGGAAGTTGACGATAATAAATACTAAATACCTTTAGATAATAGACTGTGACGAAATAAGTCTTAAATATTTAAATACATACTTCAATGTTGTTAAAATTTTAGTATTTATTTGACGACGTTGTGACGCAGCGTTACCTACCTAGCCGGCCTCTTGCAATAAAAGGCCTACCACCATCCAGAATAACATACAGTATAAAAAGTTTAGAAATAACGTTGACAATCAGTGGCATTGATTTAAAAACAATAACGAAATCACGAAACAGAAAAAAGGCCGAATTGGGAACTTCTTTTATTTCAAGGCAATTAAAAAAGGTCATAAACAAATAGAGTATTTTACAATATTATGTAAATAATATGTAGTAAGTATATCACATTTCTCTACTATACGTGTCTTTGACCTCAACTGCGTCCACAGAACCAGTTAGAATAGTTAAAATACAGAAATACAACGGTTTATATTCAGATAATGAATGTAATTTGATATCATTAAATTATACCATTTAAGCCTTTATTTCTTTCTGTTCACTTTACGTGTGCTGACAGCGTGACGCGTTACAAGTACATTTAAATTTCTTATTACTCATTAGGTACTCAAATTGTATAGTTTATGAGGGTCTATCGGGAAAAAAACATTTGGATCGTTAAGCCTCGAGCCTCTTTCTGTATTAACTATTTCTATATAAATTAATTAGAATACCGATGAAATACCGATTTCTAATACATACAAATAATGTAATTCAGCTGTTCCAAAAGAGTTATACTTTTTTGTAAATCTTTTTCGTAGTCAGTTTAATATTTTAAGTTTTTTTTCGTACATTACAATTAGTTTTTTTAAACCTATTTTTGTATTTTATTTATGTTTGTTAAATGGTTTTGTAATCATTAATATTTTAACTACACGACGAACATTATTAAAAATTACTTTTTTCGCATTTCAACATTAAAATTATCATATTTACTGTTGTCTAATTCAACGTTTATTTAAAATAATACAAAGAAAAAAATTATATCCCAGTTTCTACATATTGTGCCTTACATATCAGTGCTATTCCAAAGGAATTTTCTACCGCGAACCCTCCGGTTTACGAATGAGCTCCCTGACGAGGTTTTCCCAACACGCTATAGTTGGAGTTCATGAAGGGAAGGTTGAAAAGGTTTTTAAGGGGTCGGCAACACGCATGATACCTCTGGCATTGCAGGCGTTCATAGGCTGCGGTGACTACTTACCATCAGGCGGGCCGTATGCTTGTTTGCCACTATCGTTGTATAAAAAAAAATACATAAAACATGTTGAAAACTCTGTTTTCTGTCAATTTATCGAGCAGTGTTCGCATTGTCACACACATTACTGAACCAAAGCTGGTTTGATATATCACAAATCTAGAAATCTGTCAAACATTTTAAGCAGTTTTCATAAGTGCGAACGTAATCTCGAGAAAACAACATGTGCGATTTGTTTCCTATGACAAGTTTCGATACATTGCATGTTTAATATTTCTTGGTGCAAACTAAGAGCAACGCCGATCCATTAGTGCGCCCCAACCTTTATAATATTTTGGCGGTACGTGACTACGCATAACATTGACGTATTGTCCTACCGTCCGGCAGATTTATAAGGGGGGCTTTTGTTTGCTATATAAACGTAAAATGGCTGTAAAAGCATGATGTTACAAAAAGAACACTTAAAATATGTATAATAATAATCATAAAAACTATATAGTATAATATTGAAAACAGAGTGATTTCATATTTTGTGGAATATTATTTTCGTCATTTGAGAAATTTAGATGTTTTTTTTGTTAGGTTCGGTATACTTCAGTGATGGCCCTATATTTTTGATGGTATGATAAAGATTTAAATCAGCCAACGGAAAGTCAGTCAATTACCCGCGATAACTGCGCTAACATTTTTGTACAATAAAGCAATAAATTAAAATTATAATGATAATGAATTTAAAAACAATTTTTTTTTTTTTTGCTAATTTGTCAGGCATTGCAAACCATCCGAATTCATTGATATTTATAAATTAAGTTATATACTCGTTCAATATTTTCTGTTCTATGAAAAAAGCCGTGAGTTTTATAAGAACCCATCTCGCAAATCAAAACGAATCCTCGCTTGATAGGATCACGTTTCAAAAAAAAACTACTCACGAGCGAATCGTATGAATTTTAGATAAGATTCAAAATTATACCAATTCCAATCCGTAGTTTCCAGAAGGGTTCCAAGCAATGTAATGTATGTATATCTATAAAAATAAATAAAATTGAAGTGTCTGTTTGTAAATCCAATTTTACAGATTTTCATTAAATGCCTATGAAAATTTACAGCTTTTCATTAAATGCCTATGAAAATTTACAGCTTTTCATTAAATGCCTATTTTTGTGTTTCTGTCTGTTTGTTCCCGCTTATTTCTGAAACGGTTGTACAGAGATTAACGGGACTTTGACTGGCACACACTATGATGTTATAAGGAGTATCTTAGGGTAATTTTAGAAAAGAATTTGGGTTTCGGGCAATAAAGAAAAATCGGTACAAAATACAAAGTAACTTTAAAATCAAAATGTCTGCTTGAACGCACAAACAGAATAAATAATTTAAATGCATAGATTTCGACTCGTCTCATAGTGAATAGCATGCAGTATGATCGGATTACAACGGATTACAGATCAATACGATTAAAATGTTCGTTATTGAATTTTGAACAGGATTAGCTCGATATAACAGCTATATTTTACCGCGACTTCGCTCGCGTTATGTAGTTTTTTGATGATCCCACGGGAACCCAACATTTTTTCGTTATGAAAAGTATATAATTCAGGTAATAAGCTATGTGTGTACCAAATTTCATCCAAATATGTCCAGTAGTATTTGCGTGATTCAATAATGAACAACTATCATGCAAACATACAAGTACGATTTTCTTGTTGGTTTGCCACGCTTACTCTCTCTTTGCTCACGAATGTGACATTTAAATGTGATACAAAGCTTTCATAGGCTACTGTGACGATCTACCATCAGGCAAACAATATGCATGTTTGTCACCATGTCCATTAAAAAAACCAATACACTTTATCCGTTAGATTTGTCTAAATAGTACTGGATATATTACTAATACTATCATTATTTCCAAAAGGCTACAGAATCAATGATATATATTACGAAAGATTGAAACCGTAGTTGTCCGGGATCAGTGATAAGGCCGGTCATTCGTTCGGGGACGAGTTACAAACACTTATTAATGGACCCATCTATGATAATAATCGCCCACCCTTTCAGGATTCACTTTGACTCAAAAAAATACTGCGCTCTCACGAATATATGGCGAGTTTTTCGTAACTGACGTTTGCTGTTAAAGTATCTATTTTTAGGTCGGTTTCTTTGGTTTGTTTTGATAAAATCATAACCCAATTCAACCGTTAAGAAATAAGTAGATATTTTAATTTAATGTCAAAATCAAAATTTAAATTATTTTTATTCAAGTAGATTTTTAAAAAGAACTTTTGAATAGTCAAACGCTACCGACGATTCGGAGCGTTGATGCTATCGAGAAGAACCAACAAGAAGCTCGACAGTTAATCCACTAGGTTGGCCAGCAAGCATGTGGCCCACTTGATGGTAAGCGGTTGCCGTAGCCTATGAGCGCGCGCAATACCATTAGTGGGTGCCACTCACGCGTTGCCAACCTCTAGATATTGGTTCTTAAATCTCCTTTGCCCAGGAATTTCAACCGAAACACAGTAATGCCTAAGACCTTATTACCATTTTATTTAAAAATAAATAAATAAACGCTACACACTCAACGGCCGCCATTAGGATTGTTACATTCTGTATCGGCGGTCTCGTCACATACACAATGACAAGGACAAACGCAGCAGACCGGAAAACATGCCTGTATGGTCAATACAAACATCAGCTCTGAACGGGAATCGAACCCGCGATCTGCGCCACAGCGTAGACAAATTATGAATTTTAAGATTATATAATATTATTACAATTCCCATTATAATGAAGTATTCTTTATGATAGTATTCATTTGAAACTTTCTGAAACCAAATTTACGCGCGCGGCTCAAGTGCTTCTTTTTCCGAGTTTGCGAGTTGAACAAGTTAAGTTGTAATGCAGTTTCCTTCATAATTGAGTTTTCAATTGCTTTAGAGAATGAATAAATAAACGTTTATAAACTTTCTTTGTTTTTAGTCGTACGCATATTTATAATTAATATCTTTATTCTAAGCACACCGACAGTTAGAAATTTAGAACTGTTTTGTCGAAAATATTATCCATACATGAACTCAAACTCAAAATATTCTTTATTCAAATAGGCTTTTAAGCGCTTTTGAATCGTCAAATATACAGTCTGTTATGTCCGCCTAAGTGAAGCTACTGCCGATTCGGAAGGTAGATTCTGCAGAGAAGAAACGGCAAGAAACTCTACAGTTACTCTTTTCAAAAATAATCACATTACATTTGTCAAATGTACAATTAAGATATATATCCCGCATGAAACTCAACGTATATTAATTCCATGCCACATTATCTGCAATATATTCATTAACGGAATAATAAACTTTATTTAGTAAACACCGCATGATATAAGATTTAAATTTCATAAGTGGTAGATTCAAAATTGTCTGCGGAATTTTATTATAGAAGCGAACACCTTGCCCCAAAAAGACATACTCACTTTGTGAAGCCGAAAACTTGGTGTAACAAGTTTATCTTTTCTTCTTGTATTAAAGCAGTGTCTGTCACTGTTTTTGTCAAACAAATCAACATTTTTATGAATATAAAGGATATTGCTAAAGATATACTGCGAAGCAACCGTCAGTATGCCTGCCTTAGTAAACACATCCCGAAGAGAGTCTCTAGCTTGCACATTATAAATCGCCCGAACAGCTCTTTTTTGAAGAATAAATACAGTCTCAATGTCTGCAGCATTACCCCAAAGTAATAGGCCATAAGACATAATACTGTGAAAATAACTGAAGTAAACTAATCGAGCAGTATCGATATCACTTAATTGTCTAACTTTCCTAACCGCGTAAGCAGCAGAGCTGAGTCTTCCTGCAAGGGATGTTAAATGAGAGTTCCACTGAAGTTTTGAATCCAGTGTTATTCCTAAAAATACTGTATTATCAATTATATCAAGATTTGTATTATTCATACTTAAAATAAAAACTTGTTTCTTAACATTTGGCATTGAAAATTCTACACATTTTGTCTTCGCCGCATTCAAAACTAGGTTATTTACAGTAAACCATTGTTGTACAAGCGATAAAGAATTGTTTACATCGTCATAATTATGCTTATTCCTGTCAACCTTAAATATTAGGGAAGTATCATCAGCAAACAATACGATATCACATATACTGTTTACATAGAAAGGCAAATCATTAATGTAAATCAAAAAATGAAAAAGGGCCTAGAATTGAACCTTGTGGAACGCCCATTTTTAGTACAGATCCAGAAGACTTTATTCCATTAATTGATACCTGTTGTAATCTATTAGATAAGTATGAGGCAATGATTTTAAGAGCTTTATCAGTGACACCGTAATGGTTCAATTTATTTAAAAGCGTCTCGTGTACAACACAGTCAAAAGCCTTAGACAAGTCACAAAACACACCAATCGCATAATGTGACTTCTCCCAAGCGTCATAGACATGTTTTATGAGCGTCACTCCAGCATCCAATGTAGAGCGTCCCTTGCTAAAGCCATATTGTTGGTTGTGAAAAGGCTATTTAAATTGAAATGAGATAGAAGTTGGTTAAGTAAAATTTTTTCAAATATTTTACTTAATGACGGAGATATGGAAATTGGCCTATAGTTACCGGGATTAGTTTTATCGGCATTTTTATAAAGTGGTAAGATTTTACTGCATTTCATAAGGTCAGGAAAACAGCCCACATCTATACATTTATTAAATATAAAAGCTAAATATGGAGCAATGCTGTATATTATATTGTTTATTAAGTGAACTGAGATACCCCAAAGGTCATGAGTTTTTATAATATTTAATGTTTTAAATGTTTTAATAATATCTATTGCATTAATACGTTCAAAGGAAAATTTTGCATGGCATTCAGAGACATTATTTTTTAATATTTTCAAGGCCTCAGAAGGAGTTGATCTTAAATTACAAGTTATCTGTGATGGTATTTTGGAGAAAAATAATTCAAATTCATTTGCTATTTCTAGTTCCGTATTCACAATACCGTTATTTATATTTAATTCAATTGTCTCTTTTTGTTTTGTTCTTCCACATACACCATTGATAATGTCCCATGTTGCCTTAACCTTATTTTCTGACTTCATGATCTTATATTTAATAAATTTGGATTTAGCACAGACACACACTGCCTTAAAAACCCTTGAATATTTCTTAACATATTCCAAAAAACTTGAGCTCTGATTCCATTGCCTCATACTATATAATTCATATAATCTATTTCTGCTTTTATATATACCATCCGTTGCCCAATCAGAAAATTTTATTTTATGTCCTTAAATGTACTTTTAATTTTAAAAGACTTTTCAAATTCATTTACAATTAATTTAAAAAAGAAGTATAAAGAACATCTGGATCATGCACCGTCAAGTTTAACCCAGACAATCCTTGAGCCACAGTACCCTTAAAGCAATTGACCTTATTACTTGTTATAGGCCTGTATATGATTTTTTGTTTATTTTTAATAATATTATCATTGATAATGAATTTGAGGCCACTATGATCTGAGCTTATATTATTAATTATTGACTTGTCGGACACCTGACAGTGACAAAAAACATTATCTATACATGTCGCGGACGTTTTTGTAATTCGAGTGGCTTCAGTGAATATGTTTGAAAGATCAAAAGATTTGAATAAATTTATTAGCCTAACACCTATTGATGTCACTTGTAATAAGTCGACATTGAAGTCACCACAAACGATCACAGATTTATTACTCTTACAAGCCAGTTTGAGGGTATCTTCCATCACAGATTCGAATAATTTAAAGTCCCCAGAGGGGGAGCGGTATACGCTTATTATAATAATGAAAGCAAATAAGCAATACATGTGAACCCACAAAATTGAAAAAACTGATCTATATATGCAGAAGTGTTGGTAAATGGCTGAAGAACATTTTTCTTTAATATTTGTAGGGTTTTAAGCTTTAAAACTTCTAAAAATGCCATTTTTAATCATGCAATTTATGTATTATGTTAAACGTTTTAGGTTATATTATATACGAAATATGCAGTTTGTATACTTATTTTTGTGAAAATAAGTAAAATAACTTACATAAATCTGAAATTGCCAAAAACTTGACCAGTACATAAAAAAATCATATAAAGCAAATTGTTCAAACGCGTTTTTCTCGAAATGATATTCGTGTCGGTTGACATGGTATTGCTTATTTGCATCCACATATAAAATGATTTGTCTTGATGAGTGACAGAGAAACGCACAGCCTAAGTCACTGATCGTAAAGACCTGAAACTTGGGGGGCGTGTTCTTTGTATGGCGTAGGCTTCCGATACAAAATAATTTTCTGAAATTGTACCCCTAAGGGGGTTGACGGGAGGACCAAAGCTTATAGAGGACAACGTGTTTCCATGGTCCAATCTACTTCAAATTTTGCATACATCTTTTTTAGCAGAATTGATGGAAAAAGTGTTTCGTATGTTATTTATTATCGATTTATATTATAAAAACACATTTTTATACTTCCTTAAATTCCACCCCCTGAAGGGGTGAAATGAGGGTTCAAAGATTGTATTGAAATCGTTATTCACGCTGGCGAAGCCGCTGGCAGAAGCTAGTCTATATATCTTTTTGGATTAAAACAGTAGCCTATATCCTTTTAAAGATCCAAGCTATCTTTTAGACAATATCCAGACAATCAAACAAACAGTTATAGTTCAATAGGTTGCCGCGACTGCTTACCATCGTATGCTTGCTAGGCGGGCCGTATGCTTGTTTGCCAACCGTCATGATGTAAAGAAAAAATAATTTCGATCCAGCATAATATTTGTATATCACTACATAGTATAAAACAAAGTCGCTTTCTCTGTCCCTATGTATGCTTAAATTTTTAAAACTACGCAACGGATTTTGATGCGGTTTTTTTAATAGAAAGAGTGATTGAAGGGGAAGGTTTATATGTATAATAACATCCATTAAATAGTGAGGGAAAAAAAAATTCAGGTTTCTAATGTGATGTCGTAAATAATTATATTTAACGCGTGCGGGCCACGGGCAGTAATGAATAAATCAAAACTACTGGATCGATTTTAATTAACTTTTCAGTGAATGACATAGGCTATATATTTTATACCCGTGCAAAGCCAGAGCGGTCCACTAGTGTTGTGTATATAGCTTAAGCTAATCATAGGTATTTTAGTTAATATCGAGAGGCGGTTACTTCACTGTTGAGGAGTTAAACTCCGTCTCAAGTGCGCTAACTTGATTACTGTTAATTGACTACTGACTGTATAAGGATACGCTTAATTTTGATCCTTGAAGAGTTTTGATTTTTAACTGACTTCGAAAAAGAGGTTCTTAACTCGTTTGACATATTTTTGTGTTATGCGTTAACCTCAACAGAACCTTCGTTCATTACAGAAAAATATCGTTGCCACCTCAATGGAAGACGGAAACAGAGATGGGAAATAAAGGGAAAGGATAAGAAGGTATCTATGCTGGTTGTAGGGCTGAAAAAGGCCGCCTGGTTAGCTACCACCACCTTCGTCAAAAACTCGTAAAATTACTGCTCGTCAGCCCCATTACGAGGTAGCTTAGCCAACCTATAACCAGTTGTATCCTATAGGGTGGTAAAGCACCTGCATGCCCTCGAATGTTGCAGATGTTCATGGGTGGTAATCGCTTAAATAAATAAACGCTACACACTCAACAGCCCACATTAGGATAGTGGTTTTACTGGTGGTAGGTCTTTTGTTGCAAGAGGCCGGCTAGGTAGGTACCACTGCAGTGTCAAATATTCTGCCGCCAAATAGTAGTGCTTAGGCACTTCTGTGTTCCGGTTTGAAGGGCACTGTACGCTAGTGAAATTACTGGGCGGACGAGATTTAAGAACTAATATCTCGAGGTTGGCAACGCGTGAGTGGCACCTACTAATGGTGCTGCAAGCGCTCATAGGCTACGGCAACCACTTACCATCAGGTGGGCCGTATGCTTGTTTGCCAACTTCTAACAAAAAAAAAAAGTGGTATCCTGTGTCGGGGTCCGGAAACATACACAATGACAAAGACAAATGAAAACATGGCTGTATGGTCATCTACTCCGAGCGGGGATCGAACCCGCAACCTGTTGCGCTTAAAGCAGATTCACTACCGCTGCGCCACAAGGTCGTCAAACAAAGCTTAACATCCGGTGAACCTCTGTCTGTAAAAAAAATTGAGCCTCTGGTACTCCAAATTATCGAACGCAACAATTCACATACTGGTACTTCGCGCCAATATTCCATGGGAGATTCGTTCATGCTGAAAACAGCAAGGCTCTACAAAGTTACCATTTCACTTCCTACGTAAAAATAATACAGTATGTACGAAGTTAAATCCAAAAGACTTCCTACACTTATATAATATAACCGTATATATATATATCAGTTGAAAAATGTAATATTAGCTTATGTTAAGTCATTTTACCGGTTCGCTGGTTACTCATATCGGCTCGCGACTGCGTTATTGAATCGGGACATACCTACCTGGGGACTTGCGAGTGGGTTCAACATCCGATGGGAATATACAGGATAAAAATCCGGACATAGTATCAGAGTTTTTAAATGTCGAAATAAATTATCTAACATTTTTCTAACAGGACTTTGCCTATCAAAGAATCGTTGAGAGACTGGAAATTCGATCGTATTTTTTATGTTTGTTTCTTCATAACTTCTATATTTCTGAACCGATTTGGAAAATCTTTTTTGTTTGAAAGGTATGTGGGGAGTATAGTCCCGTGTAAATTTCAAGAAAAATGCCACCCCTTATGGGTGGATAAGTAGGCAATGACATTTTTTGAGCTTGAATTTTTAACATTTTTTTATTTACCTCAGTACTATGTCATTTATGAAGCGATTTTTAAAATTTTATAAAAATATTTAAGTAATTATTGGATTTAAAAGCAAAAGAACCGGAAACTGTAAATATACGATCACTAAACATATAAAGTCATTATAATACGAAATAATTACGTGTAAATTGCAATGAGCAACTTGCTATTAAGTGTAATGCTTTTTTATGTTTATGTTTAGTTTCTTTCTTTTCTGTTGCGTCCCAATAAATGAATTCTTTCTTTCTTTCTTTCTTTCTTTCTTTCTTACTTTCTTTCTTTCTTTCTAATGCATGTGAAAAGCTAGATGTGGCTAGATGCCTATAGATCTCTGTTGAATTGTGTTTTTGTTAGTCTTCTATTTTATCATTTTTATCTCAAGTGAAATATAATATATGGCATTAACGGTGACGTCATTATTGCTTAAGTTAATGCAATCTAGGTGTTCTGGCAAAAATAGCATCAATAGCTGAAGAGTAGAAGGACCGACTGCCTCCCTTAACGCGAGAGTTGCAGGTTCGATCCAAACATCGAGCTTATTTAGAGGGGCATAACTTTTATCTCTAAATACTGTTTCCTGGATGAAATTGAACGTAGTATTTTTTGTGACTAAGTGGCAAGTAAGCATACGAACCACCTGATGGTATCAGGTTGTCGTAGCCTATGAGCGCATGCAATGATGCAACACCATACATTTGTAGGTGTCTCATGCGTTGCCAACCTCGAGATATTGGTTGTTAAATCTCTTTTGCATATTAATTTGACTACAGTAGCCGGCTTCTTGCAATAAAGGCCTACTACCAGTATTATTTGTGGTGATCGTCATTAACCAATTAAAACGCGAAAGCGTGACAAACGAAATCATATTCACATTCATAATATTAGTTAAGATATTATCTACATTTTTATGAAAAAACTCACAAAAATCTATCCTAAATATATTTTAGCAAGTTCCGTAACGATGGTAACGCTACTCGTGAGTGATGTAGTTAATTCGTTAAGTCTTTAACTCTTCAGTTAAACCATGCGCGAAGTGAAGTGTTCAGGGTTCGTATGGGGCTTGTTCACACTGCTATTATACGATTGATGTTAATGTATTTTAGTAGCTTTTTATATTATTATTGTGTATCCGCGTCTTGTTTGTATCCTTCGTTTTAACTAGTATGCTCGGATGAGGACAGAAATGTCCCAGAATTAATCGTTTTAAAACTCGAGATGACTTTAAAGTGATAGCGTTTAGTCTAACGAAATTACCAATAATTTAAGACCAATATTCAGGCTCGATAGATGAGCGGTGTTTCGATAGTTTTAATTGAAGTGAAACTTCTTTAGAATCGTTGTGGTTTCAAACCGGATGCAACGGAAAAAACGACAGGTAAGAGACACAAATACAAAAATGTGTAGAAATGAATGAGACAGAAATATACATACTATTTTATGTTATATATATATTCATCTCATTCTTTTGTCGATTTACTTCAATCGTGTGGTCTAAAGCACACTGTATTTTTTTTTATTTTATTATAGTTAAAATAGATTTCTATTCTACACTTATATACTAAATAAGAAACATGATTTAAGTATTGTTTCTTGTTAATAACAATAAAAACAGAGGTTAGCTGACGATCTGAATAGTTAAAAATTATTTTCAAATATTCATATATACATATTTTCAGAATATAATATTTCTACACCTAAATTTTGATAAGACTTAGGTACGGCTAATCATAGCACAGATATATTTGCAAAGTAAATACAGAAAACCAAACAAGATAGTAATTCTTATCGCTAACAACCTAGAATTCAAAACCAGACAGACTTTAAATCTAACATCGTATATTGTCTAAAATAAGTGGTAAATATTATAATTATTACAATATAAAATGGGCCGGTGGGAAAATACTACCCTCGCACAGAAAATCGACATAAAGTAACAGTTCGTGCGATGAGTGAAGGTCTATCTCTTTTCCCCTCTGTTCCCTTTCTATTTTCCTTCTCATCCTCATATCCCTTGGGATATATCATTTCTTTCCTCATATCCCTTGGGTTGACAACGCGCACGTTATACTTGAAGTATCGCAAGGGCTTAGAGGTTGCGCTGACTGTTCACCTTCAGGCGGACCGAACGCCTGCTTGCCAATCGTCATCATCAAACACAAACGAACCCCCATTACGATATTAATATCATGTGTTGGGGTTTGGAAAGCACAACACTCAACCACAACAACACACAACACAAGCACAACTCAGTCTGAAACACATGTCGGGGAAGCGATCATTGGGGCTTAAGGAATAGGTTTATAGGGCCCGGTGATGCTGTCAAGACCAGTTTAGGGCCAACAGTAATACACAAAAACAAAAAGAGTTTCGGTCTGCTCGGTTTTCTTTGTGTGATGTGTCTGTGTATAATTCCGGACCCTCAACAATTCTTAATCCATATCCGTTGTAAGAGGCACACCTTTATTTATTTTATTATATAGCCGAGTACACCCACTGATCGGTAAACGATCGGTAGGTTAAGCAACTTTTGGCGCGGTCAGTCACTAGATGGCTGATCGCGTAGTGGTATTTCAACTGAACGTCTCCGTGCTTTGGAGGGCACGTAAAAAGTCGGTCCCGGCTGTTGACAATTTGACAACAGTCGATAAGTGAAGTCAGAGGCCTACGGGCGATCTGAACAACTCTGACACTAGGTTGACCACTAACCACTCGATAAGAAGAAGACACAAAAAAAGGTTATGACTATAAATGAATATATTTATTTTTCATTATACTACTTATATCTTATTCAGGAATATAATATCAAGTGTAATTCAAAACTCTGTCACTATAACAGTGCCTGTACACTGCGACAGCCAAGTCAGGCCAAGTATAACAGTTTGTAGGTAATGCTTCATGCCCTGATTCGTTTCTACAATCAGGTTTGTTTGACATTAACTGTCAATTATCGAGTCCGCATCAAAACGATTGAATTGCCTACTTTATGAGAAAAAAAAATTATGAGGGCTACATTCGTTTCACTTGGAACTCAGAGAACCTCGAACATTATCCTAATATAAAAGTACAGTAATATCAATGACTTGCTGTGCTCGCGGCTTCGCTCCCGTCGGCTGAGACCACCCTATTCCACCAACTAACCGCATCTCATCGCCCGCCCGCACTTTCTTTCTTATTGGTCGGCTTCTAAGTATCGTATCGTGATTTTTGATGCCTTTGATGATTTTTTCAAATCCGTTCAGTAGTTCTGGAGATGAGAGCGCTCAATTAAATAAACAAACATATTTGATTTCTCTCTTAAAATTATGGCATCGGTTTAATATTTTCAAAAGTCAATAAAAAAGTTTAGTCCTTCAAAATTATTACAAGCATTTTTACTGTTGATATAATTGGAGTGATCGGTCGGAGTTCGACGACCAACAAAATAATTAGTGAATGATTGGCTTGTCTGGAGTTTTCGTTGGGGTCGATATGATTAAACTATAGTGTATAATTATTTATCACTTGTGATGGGCCTGTAATTCGAGATGCCGGCTAGGAAGGTACCCCCGCAGTATCAGATATTCGACCTCAAAGGGGTAATATTTTCCACTACTGTGTTTCGGTTTGAAGGACACGGATTTAAGAACCAATATTTCAAGTTTAGCCACGCCGGATTGACAATGCAAATGGTGTTGCAAACGCTTTTAGGCTACCAAAACCGCTTACCATCGGGTAGCCGTATGCTTGTTTGCCAACTGCCATAAAAAAATAAAAAATCCTGTGGCACTCGGGGACTGCCGCGGTAAAGCTATTGCGTATAGAAACTATTTACTATTAATTATTCATATGTAGTTTGACGTTGCCATACTAGATGGCAGTAAGATAGAAATTGTCATTTCTAAATCGCAGTGCCCAGAATATTTTAGTTTAGGATATAGTATTTATTTTTCCAATTTTCGCGTTGTTCATTATTTAATTCTAGAGATCTGTCATTTTTGACACTTCGGTGTTAGGTTTTATTTTCGTTACGGAATTTCTGGATTCGATCGCCGCACTCAAAACCCGCGATAAAAGCGATGCAATAACCTAAAAACTTTAACACTGGTCGATGCTGGGGTTCGTATAGCGATCATAGAACGGAAGACACTGCGTTAGTAGGGCTTCAAATAGACGAACAGACGACATTAAAACAATTATAGCAGCCGCTGTAAGCAAGTGGCATAAGTTCGTTCCCGGTGGCATCACTTGAATGCATATGTCCTGCAGCGGACGTCCAGAAAGTGAAATTGTTAGAGTCGTATACTAAAGATATTTTCGACATACTAAATTGTATCGATTGTTTACTATCGACTATAATTATATTGTTGGTTTGTTTCCTTGCGGTTTTATAAAAGATTTTATAAGAAATGTGGTATATTATCGATATTTTTTTTAATTATTTAAGGAATTTAATAATTACACAACCCTCGTGTAAACTCAATCCGAGTTAAATGTTCAAACATTAACATTCCTCTAATCAAAACTCGGGCGTGTTAATATAACATACGTTTATTAATTTAGCACCTCTGCATTCATTAAAAACTTCCAGGGATACCAGTCGTACCGCTGTTTTTTGGGACATCGTGTATCATGCGTATAATATCCTATGTCCCGTACAAAATATCCGATAATCAACCCCAGGAATCAACTAGTTACATTAACGTTACAAATCTGGAAGGAGTTTCAAGCCGATATTATCACAGGACAGTCAGAGGATAGCAGTTATTACAGGTAACTTCTTCTTCTTATCGACTGGTTAGTGGCCAACCTAGTGTCAGAGTTGTTCATGTCGCCAGCCAGTAAGGCTTCTGACTTGACTTATCGACTGTCATAAAATTGTTAACAGCCGGGACTGACTTTTACGTGCTTCGGAGGACACGGAGACGCTCAGTTGAAATAGCACTATGCGATCACCCATCTAGTGACTGACCGCGCCTAAAGTTGCTATCAATGAGCGCACCCGCGTCTCGTTAAAATATTACCAAAAAAATACAACCAAAATGCAGAATGATTTTATGATAGTTTAGAATTTGAAAAGTTTTTTTTTACGAAATATGTCCCGCTGCTCTTAAGAAAAATACTGTTACTCGAAAAATTACCCAGCAAAACTGTCCCCAGATGTCAGGAGACTCGGATTAGGGGTTATAAAGTTTAATTAATTTTTCAATGTAGAAAGTTGAACTTTCGACCCGCCATTGTTGTGGCAATGACGTTTTGAAAATTGTTCGTTACTTTGTAAAAAATCTTTTCAGGATTCTCTTGGCGAATATTCAAGAATTTTTAATCGAAATTTTTCTAATGAGAAGAATGTCGTCGAAGGAAAAGTTTTATAATTTAATAATATGAATATAATCTGATCAAAGTGGTATAGACTTAAAACCACGCCTGTGGTTTTATCAGTATTCATTTTAAATCAAACTAAGCTCAGGGTAGTCATAAGCCTTTATCAATTTCATCCAATTAGGTTAACATTATGAACAACTAATTGTAACTGACAATTCTTTTAATCCTTTTACTAGATAACACAATTGTAAAGCACTGTAACTTCTACGTCGGATTTCAACGATTCGTCTTTATATGCGGTACGACAATAATTTTCTATATAATTTTTTTTTTTTTTTTTTTATGTTAGAAGTTGGCAAACAAGCATACGGCCCACCTGATGGTAAGTGGCTGCCGCAGCCTATGAGCGCTTGCAGCACCATTAGTAGGTGCCACTCACGCGTTGCCAACCTCGAGATATTAGTTCTTAAATCTCGTTCGCCCAGTAATTTCACTAGCGTACAATGCCCTTCAAACCGGAACACAGTAGTGCCTAAACACTACTATTTGGCGGCAGAATATTGGACACTGCGGTGGTACCTACCTAGCCGGCCTCTTGCAACAAAAGACCTACCACCAGTGTGACTGATTGCACTGGTGGAATAATCTCTGTTGTGACAGAGGTTATCCCAACAGCGGGCGATGGGGTCGTCACATCCCGACGCCTTTAAAATATATAATAATGAAATATTGTAGTAACGATCATTGTGACGCTTCGTTAGAATGACATCCTTTTCAAATATTGTCTTTCTAATCCAACGTACTAAATAGGTTCTTTACTTCGTCATGCGCCAACAGACTTATAAAAATAAACGTTCAACTTTTTATAATAATAATAATAATAATAATAATGTCAATATTGAAAATGATATTGAACCGTATAATTCAGATAAAATTAGTGAAAGAAATGCAGACATAGATGACTCATTTAGGCAAACATTAGAGTATTACAAAAATATACACCCCACTAAACGTAATTATATCCCAAAACAAAAAAGTTCTAAAAAATTAGCAGCCACAATCCATTATTTGAATACCAATATATTACCATTACACGTAGATAATAATACTGATTATAATACACTTCAAACCGTTCTATATTGCGCAGCATGGACTGCTGCTAAGATAAATGGAGCAAAACTACTTATTCCACCACCACAAAAAACACATAATCGAAAAATAAAGAATAAACCAAAGTGGCAAATTAGGCTAGAAAGGCGGATCGAAAAGTTAAGAGCGAATATAGGTAGGTTAACACAATACATAAATGGACATAGAAGCAATAAACTTAATAGACATGTAATAGATATTTTAAATAATTATAAAATTCATGCAACATACGAATTACCAAATAGCCAGCTTACCCACTTTTTAGATACGCTGAAACAAAAACTGTCCCTTACTAGTAGCCGCCTCAAAAGATATAGAACTTGCACAGAAAGAAAAACTCAAAATTTGCAGTTTAGTAGTAATGAAAGAAACTTTTACAGAAATCTTAAACTAACAAGTAATAATAACAATCAAGGGTCTAATTATAACAACACTCCTACACCAAAACCAGCAGATTTACACAAATTCTGGTCAAACATTTGGGAAAATTCAATTCAGCATAATTCAAATGCAGAATGGATTAATCATGAGGAACTCAAAACTTTTAACATTAAAGACATGGAATTCGAGTCTTTACCAATAGAATTATTTGTGAAATGTAATTAATAGGCTACAGAACTGGAAAGCACCAGGAACAGATTATATTCAAAACTATTGGTATAAAAAATTTACTTATCTCCATTTATTTATTCACAATCATATCAATAACTTCATTCAAAACCCTCAATTAATGCCTGAATATATTACCGATGGAATAACGTATATGCTGCCGAAAGATCAAAATGATCTCATAAACCCAGCCAAATATCGTCCCATAACATGCCTTCAAACCATTTACAAGATTATCACAGGATGCATTAGTGAACTCATTTACACACACATTGATAGAAATAACATTTTAGCAGATCAACAAAAGGGTTGCCGTAAATTTAGTCGAGGATGCAAGGAACAACTCCTAATAGACTCAGTAATTTTAAAGCAAGTACAACAACAAAAAAAAGACTTATATACAATGTACATAGACTATAAGAAAGCTTTCGATTCTGTCCCACACTCTTGGCTGTTAAAAATCCTGAATATTTATAAAATCAACCCCATACTAGTATCATTTTTAAATAGAACTATGGCAAATTGGACAACCCAACTACGAATCAATACACCTGAAGGAGTTATAGATACAGAAATAATAAAAATACAGCGAGGTATATTCCAAGGTGACTCTTTGAGTCCCCTATGGTTCTGCCTTGCTCTAAATCCCTTATCAAGTGAACTAAACGCATCTAGTATTGGTTACACACTTGAATACTCAAACAACATAGACCAGTTGACACACAAATACTACATAAATCACTTACTATATATGGACGATATAAAACTCTATGCTCAGCATCAAGAAGATTTGACGAAATTAGTTAATATAACGGAAAATATATCTCTGGATATGGGCATGGAGTTTGGTATCGACAAATGTAAAATTAATTCTGTTAAATCAGGTCAAACACACAAGCACTCATACGAAACTAAAACTGGACAAACCATAGACGCACTCAATGATATTGAAACCTATAAATATTTGGGCACAGACTAAATTCCATCCTAAAAACACAATTAGATTCCAAGAATACTATCAAAGCAATAAATACCTACGCAATTCCAGTACTAACTTATTCTTTCGGAATTATACACTGGACAAAGTCAGATTTAAAGTATCTTCAACGATTAGTAAATACCACTATGACTAACAATAGGAAACATCACCCCCGCTCTTGTGTACAGAGAATGACGTTACCGAGGAAAGTAGGAGGAAGAGGACTCATAGATATTACCAACCTACATAATTCACAGATAGCTAACCTTAGATCTTATTTTCATAACAAAATTTCCCCTCTTCATGTCTCAATAGCCGAAAATGATAAAAAACTTACACCATTAAATTTACAGGACAGAAATAGACAAAAAACCGAAGACCAAATAGATAACCAAACAAAATTAGAAGAATGGGCCCGGAAGTCGTTGCATGGAAGACACTACAGTGATTTGAGCCTACCTTTTGTCGACAAGATAGCGTCGAACGAATGGCTCAGTCGCGGAGTGCTCTTCCCAGAGACAGAAGGGTTTATTCTTGCCATACAAGACCAGGTTGTCGAAACACGTAATTACAAGAAATATATAATGAAACTACCTAACTTACAAACAGACATGTGTAGACGATGTAATAGCTCTTCAGAAACAATTCAACATATTACAGGTGCATGCAAAACATTAGTTCAAAAGGATTATAAACACAGACACGATCAGATAGCTAACATCATTCATCAAAAAACTTGCTCACAAAAACTAAACTTATTGAATCCGACAAACTGACAGCTTATTATAAATATGTTCCCGAAACCGTTTTAGAAAATGAATCCTTTAAATTATATTTTGACAGAACTATTTTAACTGACAGAACCGTGCCGTATAATAGACCTGATATCACGCTTTTAAATAAAAACAATAAAACCTGTTATATAATAGACATCGCAGTGCCTAATACGCATAACCTGCAAAATACAATAGTTGAAAAATTAGCGAAATATACTGATTTAAAAGATGAAATAATTCGGAATTGGAATTTACAAAAGGTTACAATAGTCCCAATAGTAGTCTCTACAACAGGCGTCATCCCTAAACAACTACACCAATCACTAAAACTACTGGATATTCCACCCTCCACTTTTATACAACTACAAAAAGCTGCGATCCTTAACACATGCAGAATAGTAAGAAAATTTTTACATTCCGAAACTTAAAGTACATTCTCGAATTTAACACCAATTTATAGGATAACTTCACTATAACTAATGCTCACTTGGCCACGGCCCGTGATTATTACACTACCGGTCTTATAAGCCGAGATTTCAAGAAAATAATATAAATAATAATAATAATAATAATAATTTATTTGCAAGAATATGGTTGTTGTTAAGATGATATACATTTGCGTAGTCTACCAACATATTCTACCAGTGACGGTGTGCAAATATAGATGTGACTGTTATAACAATTTAAATACAATTTAATTTATAATAGAATTAAACATGTCTAAATAAATTACAATTAAAAAATTAAAAAAAAGAAATTAATAATATAAAAGATTAACAAGATTACATTTAAAAAATTTTTAGTTTGTTTGTATGGAAGTACGTTTTTTGAAACTAGAAGCATAAAACTTATTTTCTTTTATTGACACGCGGATGACGCCGCTGGCAGAAGCTAGATTCTTATATATCAAAAGCAAATATTATATTTAAGCAAAATCAAACTATCGAAGTCTCATTAGTCAACAGCTGAACGGTAGAAGGGCCGACACCGCTCCGTTAACGTCAGAGTCGCGGGTACGATCTTGACCAATTGTCGTACCCACTCCTAGCGCAAGCTTCGAGCTTATTTGGATTGGCAATAGGAGTGTTAGTAATGCCTTGAAAAAAGCATTGCTAATATTCTTATAAAAAATACCTATTACTTTAAACAAACTTATTTAGAGTCTGCCTTAAGTCTCGACGGTTGCGGGTTCGATTCCCGCTCGGAGCAGATGTTTGTATTAATCGTACAGGCATGTCTTCCGGTCTGGTTGTGTTTGTCCTTGTCATTGTGAATGTTTCCGGACCCCGACACAGGATATAATTATCCTAATGGGGGCCGTTGAGTGTGTAGCGTTTATTTATTTATTTATTATTATTAAACTTAATTAAATTATTAACATAACGATCCATCATCCCTTAGAACTCGTAAGCTAGAAAAAGCTCCCGGACAACAACAGGTGTGCTCACCCCATTAAACTTTCGACATTTTTATAGCCTTCGCTTTAAGTTTCCACTCAACTTATTACTTAAAGCACACCTGATGCAAATAACCAAACTGGTAAGAGCGAAAAAAAAATGTATATCGAATAAAAATATCTACCTATCAAATCTTCTAGGACAAATTAAAACAATCTCATAAGTCGGCAGCTCAATTAACGGATAAGAAACTGAATGGACCGGAAGCGGCGTCAAATATGGCGGCGCTTCCGGTTGGGGATAAGTGCAATAAACGCCATTATTCTGCCACGTTCCTTTTGATCCCTGTTAATAATGAAACAATGTGGGTATACATTGTAAGATGTATAAGAGAATCGTTTAGACCCCTCAAGTCTTATAAGAAGTACATTAAAAAATAAAGATTCAAAAATATGTCGTAAACTGACGTCTTTGATGCCGGTTAAATTATTCTACAGTAATTATAATGACACCATATTTGTTCTAAATTATTTAGTCATTTATTCAGAATACATAAATAGTAAACGCTACACACTCTATGGCCCCCATTAGGATAGTGATATCCTGTGTCGGAGGTCCGGAAACATACACAAACACACTCAGACCGGAACACGTCATCGCAAACACTTAGTTATTTTTGGACTAACAAAACACGACTAACTAATAAGCTAAAAATAAATATTTTCTACAAGTCTACTGCTACGACCGTACGGTCCGCCTGATGGTGAGCAGTCACCGCAACCTATGAACGCGCGCGATACTTAAAGTATCACATGCACGTTGCCAGAGGGGGTGAGAGATTGGGCCTCCAGCGCTCTCTCTTGTCGCACGAAACGCAACATTTCTGAGTACTGTTACCTTACGCCGATTTTCTGTGAAAGGCTAGTACTTCCCTAGTCAAGCCGATCCATTTGTGCTGGGATCAGCTCTATTACTAAAATACGTCATTATTCCATAATTATATTATCTTCTAAATCTAGACGACAGATTTATATCGGCTGTATTCATAGTATTATTATAAGAACACTTCTATGGCTATTGTCAGTCCGTATATTCGTATATATTCAAATATGTTTACAAATAAAGAGATTAAGCAGGTCACAAGATTTAGTATCAAATTTCGTCGCATAATATACTACCTACCTCATTATAACACCAAGTAATAAATGTAAATTTACCAGCCCTTGCTCATAAACAATTGTGGCCTACGTCACCATACGTATGGCGAAGCGAATGCTATATTTACTCTATTTTACCACGCTAAATTTTGATTGGACCGACCGTTGTGGCGTGCTGGTAGTGAGCCTGCTTCGAGCCTCGACGTTTGTTTTAGTTTGTTGTAGAAATATCTGTTTCGGTCTGGGCGCTTGTTCTTGTGGATCTCCCCACCGTGCCTCGAAGAGCACGTTAAGCTGTAGGTTCCGCTTGTTATCATAACATGTGATAAAAATGGTTACCTAATCGTTTCCGGGCGTTGGGATGTAACGACCCCATCGCCCGCTGGTGGGATAACATCTGTCACAGCAGAGATTATTCAACAAGTGCAATCAGTCACACTGGTGGTAGATCTTTTGTAGCAAGAGGCCGGCTAGGTAGGCACCACCGCAGTGTCTAATATTCTGCCGCCAAATAGTAGTGCTCAGGCATTACTGTGTTCCAGTTTGAAGGGCACTGTAGGTATCTCGATACCGTGACGCCGATCTTTTCCGATGAAAGTTTATCCAATTTATTGTCATAGAAAAACAAATGTATAGAATAATAAATTATTATTTAAATAAAGAAAACTATAGCATAATATAGCAGAGCATAATAGGTAACAATCCTAACGGAGCTATCATTCGGTGGCGCGTGCAGCGTTTAATTTTATAAGCTGATGATTTGTGGCTTGGTGGGAGCGAAAATTCATTTTTGCTCAATACCCGTGTACGTGCTCTGTCGTCTATATTTATTGTTCTCGAAACCCTTTAAAGGGTTTTAATAGGTATGATCTTATTAGCCACTAGCTGTGCCATCGACTCTGTCCGAGTTAATGTAGTATGTTGGATAGCCCCACGGGACCCTACTATATTTTTCGGATTAAAGTATACTATGTGCTAATCTGGGTAATAGATTATTACCCAGATTAGCACATAGTGTACCAAATTTTATCCAACTTACAGGTAAGTGTACAGCCTACCTGATTGCTGCTCAGTGTCCTTCAAACCGAAACACAGTAATGCCATAGACACTTTTTTTTTTTTTTTTTATGTTAGAAGTTGGCAAACAAGCATACGGCCCACCTGATGGTAAGTGGCTGCCGCAGCCTATGAGCGCTTGCAGCACCATTAGTAGGTGCTACTCGCGCGTTGCCAACCTCGAGATATTAGTTCTTAAATCTCGTTCGCCCAGTAATTTCCCTAGCGTACAATGCCCTTCAAACCGGAACACAGTAGTGCCTAAGCACTACTAATATCAATAAGTTGGCAGCTAAGTGTACAGCCCACCTGATTGCTGCTCAGTGTCCTTCAAACCGAAACACAGTAATGCCATAGACACTACTCCTTTGCGGTAGTATATCTGACACCGCTGTGGTAGCTGCCAAGCCGGGCTCTTGCAAAACAACGACCTACCGTCAGTTATAACTACGCGTACGTAAGAAAAGTTACAAAGCACTTAAGTAGTTCAGTGACATTAATAAAATATTGAAATCGTAACTGCACAGTTATATCACCATATATTGTAGATACATATTTTGTAAGATTTTTATGACCTGATTTCGATGGAACAAAGTGTAAGAGATCTTTGTGTTATATTTCTTGTCAGTGCTCTTTTGAGTGCGACCTACATTAGAAAAGTAATCTTGAAAGCATTGTATTTTAGATTATTTTTGAATATTTTTCTACGCATAAGCTGCTCTGGGCAGTACTGAACACAACCAGTAAAATCTTCTTCTTCATCCTAGCATTATTCCCGGTATTTTTATATACCCAGGGTCTGCTTATTACTCTTACACAGAGCGATTGCCATCTGACCTCCGCAACCCTAAGGGCGAACTAGTAACTCATTGGATAAGAGCAATTTACTTATCAAGAGTTAACTATTATTATGAGATGTTATTGATAATAACCGGGACCGACAGCTTAACGTGATCTCCGAGGCACGGTGGGGAGACCCACACGGACAAACGCCCTGACCGAGACAGAAATTTCAACAAACATCTGCCCGAGCGGGAATCGAACCCGCAACCGTCGAGACTCAAGGCAGACTCGTTACCCACAACGCCACAACGTTGTCACAACCAACAACCAGTAAAATGCACGACGCCAAATATCCCAAGGAAGATCCATGAGGATGCTTGATACGCAATCAGGTTAACTACTCTACATAATGATACTACATATTCCTCCGAAATATTTCATATTCCTACTATGCTATCATAGACGATGAGACGCTCATAGCCGAGTGCACCCACTGATCGGTAGGTTAAGCAACTTTAGGCGCGGTCAGTCACTAGATGGGTGATCGCATAATGGGATTTCAGCCGAGCATCTCTGTGCTTCGGAGGGCACGTAAAAAGTCGGTCCCGGGTGTTGACAATTTCACAACAGTCGATAAGTCAAGTCAGAGGCCTACAGGCGACCTGAACAACTCTGACACTAGGTTGGCCATATCCACTCCAGAATGTTGTAACTATGTGACATGATTGAAGAACTTTATTATTTACTCTATGAGTATGAGTAGAGTCTATCTATTATAACAATAATAATAATAAGAAATACAGTCCACATATTCCCACAAACTCCCCTTGTTTCAGCTGACGTATTTCGAAACAGATTGTCTTTTCACTAAGACTCCGAACAAATCAATCAATCTAGGTAGGATTCATTTTTAGAAAATGTTGTATATGCAATGAAAACCTCCATTCGAGTCCAGATGTCTTCAGTCCGATAATTTTTATCCCTTTTTCAAGTTCCTTTTTGAGAGAAACTATTATGTTCCAAATAACAAGATTTACTAAAAAAAAAAACTACCGAGCAAAACTACCGGTGATCCAGGTACTACTATTTAATTCGACATATTCTGAGACCGACTTCTTGTTTATAAGTAAAATCTTCTGTATTTTAAATAAGGTATTACAATTTTCATTTAGTAATTTATATACATAATGTTGTCTATATTCAAGTAGATATCAAACTTAGCAGTAACTAATAGTTAACGTTAACCCAGCAGTGGAACAATGGGGCAAGTCGCCTACACCTGTTGGCAGCCATAACTCTACGGGAAGTTAAGCCAGATTTATGGCTGTGACTTCACCACAATGCTTCTCATATTTTGGAAGTGATATGCGTGATTTGTTTGAGGAAATAATTGTATTGTGGAACTTGTATTTCTCTGTACTTCTAATCATATATAAATTTATAATATAATGAAATTGTGCATCAATCACGTGGAAAGTACTGAACAAGTTTAGGAATTTTTTGAAGTCTGAACCTTGGAGCCTTCTCCAAAATAGGCCACTGTGTTTTTTAAAAAAATAACTCAGAGGTGAAATAGGGCATGAAAGTTTCTATAGGGAATTATTTTTCATCGTATATTTTCGATTGCATTTAAGCTGACTTACTTTGTAAGTAAAAATACATATAAATTGTATCTTGCACCTAATATTATTGTTTATAAAAATGATGCCCGTTTTTGGAAGATAAAAAGAAAAAAATAATATAATCGAAAGTTAGAAATAATTTTGATAATGAAATGCTTTTAAATCACTATTTTTGGCTAAAATATATTCAACGTTTATCACTATCTTTGTTATAATTAGGGCATATTATAAAATTTAAGCCGTCCCATTTAAAGCTGAATTCCATCAGAATCCCACGGGAAATTATTAGTTACCTAGTAAGTCAGCTTGATGGTAAAGCTTTTCAGTCCTGTAGTATAGAATTTTTTATATATCCCTTTCTACCTACAAAGTAAGAACTATAAGTCATTAATGGCTTTATAAAATTAAAGAATATATTTCATTTAATAATCTGGTAAATTGAAATGTATCATTCTTTATATTAATTTAAAATGTTTCCATGTTTAGAGCTGATTATATTTTATCTATAAGTTGCTTCTTTTACTCGATAAAATTAAAACTCCTCAAAAGACATAAGGTCTTACTCAGATAGAAAAAGAATGTATCAGAGTGCATTAAATTGGCTTAATTGAGGGTTCGGCGCGAAGTTAAGTAAAAATAACAATGTACCGGCAAATGAAATAGGTTGTACCTATGTGTAATGAATAAAATTATTTTAAAACCTAACCAACTGAATGGTATACCTTCTTGTAGGACACAGCACAGTTGCTTAGTATTATTATTGTTTTATTTATTTAATTTTTTTTGTATTAGAGGTAATTTTTATTATTAAGTTTTTTATAATTTTTGTTTTGCAATGCAATGTTTTTTATGTTTTGTTTTTTTTTTATTTAGCTTTATTATAGCTTTATTATAGTTTTGATGATATTCGGGTACTATTGTGTGTGTATTGTGTGCGTATAAATGATTTTTTTTAACATTTAGTCGTTTTACACGCACTATCGTGTGCCTTAGTCTCTAAACTGGCTCGTTACCCAGCCACGAGGGAAATTATAAAATAACACTATAAGTGTGCCGCGTTCGTGTTGTACAATATAGTCTTTTTCTTAATGAATGCATGAAAGAGTTTGTATGAATGAACGTGTACACTTTATAAATAGACTTATGATGGAAAATGCAAGAATAAGCTTGTTACTTTTTTATCATACACCTTTTTACGATTTCTTTAACTTACTACTTAGACTACGCTGTCCATCCGTCTGTCTGTCCGTCTGTCATAAGGCTGTATGGAATGAACCGTGACAGTTAGACAATCGATATCACAGATGAAGTATATGTAAAAGGTAGACGCTTGAAATATTCACATATTTACTTAAAGTTCACTTTAAAAGAAATAATAAAATGAAAGTAAATCAAATATTTAAGGGAAGCTCCCACAAACGTGACGTTATGACGTTTTTGTAGATAATGGTACGAGACCCTTCGTACGCGAGTCCGACTCGCACTTGGCCGGTTTTTTTTATACTAGTATTATTTTAAATAGTATTAGTGACCTTTGAGATGCAGTTATTTATACGTTAACCGTCCTCAAAACGCGGCTGACGAGCAGTAACTTGACGTGTACTTTTTTGCCATACGCTGAATTTTATTTTCAACCTCCAGTTACAGCGACAGTGTCAGTACTAACTGCTACCCTTAATTTTTTTATATTTTGTTATTTCACTACAACATTCTGTAGCGGTTCATAGAATACACTTTGCTACATTTCGTAAAGATAGAGCCGATAGTATTCGAGTTAAATGACTGTGACATACGGAAGGACGGACAGACGAAAGGATGGTAAGACGGACATGACGAAATTTAATATTTAAAGTATAAATAATAGGTATTTTAATCTTTAGCACTTTGTTTGATATTAAGCTGACTTTACACCAGTATTTTACACCATTGGTGCAAGGCATAAACTCTTGGCTGAAAATATAATTATTAAAATGCATAGTTGTAATTATTTGTAATTACAATTTGTATTGAATTTTTAAATATGTTGTAATATTGGTTGTAAATTAAAAAA
Organism: Hestina assimilis; assembly: GCA_023373885.1. NCBI lineage: Eukaryota > Metazoa > Arthropoda > Insecta > Lepidoptera > Nymphalidae > Hestina > Hestina assimilis. Next base: position 2,035,065 of record CM041740.1, on the reverse strand, counting down.
AAAATTGTTATTCTATTTTTGAAGCTCAAATATTGAACCGCTGCCTCTTAATAATTGAGCCTTGTATTAATTCAGTGAGCAAATCACTGTGAAATCTTGTTACTCGCCCCAACGTTGTTTGTGTTTTTATCCGGCAATTATCGTATTTTGTTGTTACTGTAAACGTTTTACGCAGTGAGCCACCCCTCAGGGAAGGGGTGTGTTTTTTTGTTGCCTTTTTAATAGGATGTGAGTAGATTATTATAAAGGTGAGAAGGTGAACTATATTTATAGATATGTACATATTTTTTAAAGAACATATTATTGCCTCTACAAATAAGCTCGTAGTTGTGTTAGGAGTAAGTATGTCAATATAAGACGTTTTCTTGTCTCTCGTCATTGTCTGTCTTTCGATCTGTTTGTTCCCGATGTGGAGGTGACGACGGATGAAATGCCTCCAACACAACGGGAGGATCCTCCGCCCAGGCGGTTGATATTGCCTGGCGAACCGAAGCCTTGGGCCGAAGCCCGACGACTTACGTTGGGAAACTCTGATAGCGCGATTTAGGATCGTGACGATCATTGGTCGTCCATATCGTTGCGTAGTGTGCCATGTAGGTGTTGCTGTAGCTTGATGCGATATTGTGAGAATGTTGTCTTTCTATCGAGTTACGTCGTGTTGCGTGTAGATGTCGCTACACCGATAATCTCCGTAATGGTGGACAGGTAGTTCATGTTATAAGGACCAGCCTAGGCTAATTTATTTTTGATTAGAATAAGAATAGTAGTGCTTAGGCACTACTGTGTTCCGGTTTGAAGGGCACTGTACGCTAGTGAAATTACTGGGCGGACGAGATTTAAGAACTAATATCTCGAGGTTGGCAACGCGTGAGTGGCACATACTAATGGTGCTGCAAGCGCTCATAGGCTACGGCAACCACTTACCATCAGGTGGGCCGTATGCTTGTTTGCCAACTTCTAACATAAAAAAAAAAATAAGAGTTCCAAGCAAACGAAGAAAAACGTAAACCACGCATTCGTTTGTTGTGTAATTTATATATAAAAAAATTAAAAATTAATCCTGTAGACCTCGCGAGCGAAGCCGCAGACACGCATAGTTTAAAATAAATCTATAATTAATTGTGTTTTTTTTTTACACTCATGTATATGCAAAATACGCTATCGTGTTATTGTTATTAAGCCGACAGCTTCTGCGGCAATTAATTACCGTTAACTATTTACCCGTGAAGTGGAATATTACATTTTTTATTGAATAAATAAACCGATTAAGTTCGAGTCGGCCTAAAGCATTTACGGTTCCATTGCTTTTAGAAATAATAAAAAAATACGTTATTTTTAATATTTATATGAACATTGCAATGTTTATATGAAATATGGTCACCTTAACTTAGATTGCATTGACTTTATATTGTTATTATTATGGGCTGTGTGTAATTGGTAACAATTATGAAGATTTAAATGGGAAAGTTCCCTTTTTATTATTAGTATACAGTACCCTAATTAGTACAAAAATGATCCGTATTTGAGCTGCAAACATTTCTTTATAATATTGATTTATTGTTTTGAAACATTGCGTGTAAAGAAACACGCAGATATCGCATATTGCATTAAACTGTTGGATAACGCTGTCGTTCAATCTGTGGCACACATTGATGGCTCAAAAATATTGTAATTACGAAATAAAAGGATATACTACTAGTGTTGTCAAAATTATAATAGCAACTTATTTAACAAATTGAGGTAGATTGTAACTAAAACAAAAATACAAAACATGCCTTGTCGTACATTAAACAGATTTCTATAACAACTGAATTAATTATTTATTTTTTTTTCAATAGATAGAAAACAAACATAAGATTAGCGTAATGATAAGCTGTCAGCGCAAACTATGAGCGCTTGCGATACTTGACACATAAAAAAAATTTGATTTGAGTAATATGATGGCTTACCCTGTATAGCACCAGCCCAGCATAGCCAGAACAGCGCCCACTTAGCGGTGCGAAATCGCTGGAGCCAAGCCGGACGCAGCGCTCCCCAGCCGCATCGCAGATCGCGTTCTTCTGACCATTCTTCACGGTCAGCCTGGTTAAGAAGGTTTTTATTCATAGGTTACATTTCTCTTGACATAGCGTCAACATGTATTTGATTAATTTACAAATAAGGCAAATCGATGCTTGGCGGTATTTATCACATCAAAAGCCTCATTGATATAGAAAACATAAAATGTAAAATGTCCTAAGTCTCCCAACGCAGACAACAAAAAGTTTTGAAATATCAAATAACAACATGAGTGCTACTTGACAATTGTACGACATTAATGTATTTTCAGTAGTAGAATATATTGTATGATGTTGTATGTTGCTCGACTTGGCGAGCACTATCGCACCCTCTGATAAATGTATTTTATATAAAATCAAATAAATGTTTTTAATATATGCTTTAAAATTATTAAAAAAAAATTTTAAGTACATTTATCTATCGATATAACATTCATATTATATGTATTATAGCATTTATAGTTTTTAAGCCTCAATAGCTTAGCTCAGACTCCGCTCCGTTAACAAGAGAGTCGCGGGTTCGAACCTGACCCTTAGTCTATTATCGTACCCACTACACCTAGCGCAAGCTTCAAACTTATTTGGAGGGTCAATAGATATATTAGTAATATCTTGAAAAAGCATTGTTATAATATTCTTTAAAAAAAAAAACTAAAAATCGTGTGTAATATTTTTTGAATCTAATATGATATCATGTACGATTATATCTATAGTTGATCAGAAATACTATTTCATCGTCAAACGGGGACAAATATAAAGTGGATTAAACCAACAAAGCACCGGAACTAATAATTTTGTCACATTCTATTTGGATCAAGATTTAATGCCGAACATAATAAGCCCTCAATATTAGGGTTCACGCTGCAAGAATTGAAGTAGCACTTATAATTTAAGAACATATAGACGACCGTTGTGACGTGTTGTTAGCACTAGCAGTAAGTATCTGTAATATGGGTCCATTGACAGTGCTTCGGAGAGCACGCTAAGCTGTCGATCCAGGTTGTTATCACAACATCTGATAATAATCGTAATTGTAATTTACTCTTATCCAAAGAGTTAATGGTTCGCTCTTAGGGTTTCTGAGATCAGATTACAATCGTTCTGTGTAAAAACTGGTAACCCGTCAAATCCGGATAAGAGTGTAAATGGAACTTGGATAAATACCAGGAGCAATGCTACGAAGAAGAATTAAACGACATATAGCCAATTCAAATATTAAATAATTTTTGTTTCGTGACCTCTAAGAAGAGACTGTTAAGGTTGCGGTGTTAACTTTTCGATCCGTATGAAGTAAAAACAAGTAAGGATGTCGCATTATCCTTTTATATTCTAATCTTGTGATTTATTGGTACGCCTTAAATCAGTACCAGAATGAGGGATGTAGCGTGGAATGTCCAGGATGTGGTGGGCGTGCCAGATCATCGTTATTACTTGAATCATGTAGCTATTTTATAATGGGTCAGATCTTGTACATATTTACTGTGGTTAACGCTGTAAATAGGGTTCCCAGCCATACTGTTAAAAACGGTATCATATACTTTTTTCTTTTGTTGATACTATTTACTGTTCTATAAAAAACATATACAAAACACTGTTTTATGTCCGTTTTTAATTATAAGGGCTCCGTTTTTTTGCTCCTCATTAATTTCAATATTAACTTAAATTGTGGGGAGGCTTATGAATATTTTAAAAATGACAATAAAAGAAAGTTCCAGAAAATATATTTTTTAAACGTCTAAAAATAGAATACTGTCAACGTCTTTTGTAAAATACTGTTCATTTTGTTCTGAGATGTTACTTGTCACCTAAGGCTTGGTGGCAAAAATATAAAGAAACTGTGAAATGTATGCTGCAATTATTTTTTATGTGACTAAGATGACAAGCAAACTATCAACCCATCGGATGGTAAGTGGTTGTTCAAAGACACTTGAAAAACCATTCATTTGTAGATGTCAACAACCCCGATGTATTAATTACTAAATCTTCTTTGTCACAGTAATTTCACTAGCTAGTGTCCTTCACACCGAAACAAAGTATACTGCTTTACGGTAGAATAACTGACACTGTGGTGGTACCTACCTAGCTGGCCTCGCGCAGTAAAAGGCCTGCCACCAGTTAATCTTCATTTTCAGTGTATACATTTTAAGACTTCCTTATTGAAACAGTTATATCAGAATGTCTTATCAAAATCTTAAAGATAACGAAGGTTACATACAACCTATATAAGATAATAAAAATCATAAGGCGTATTTTTGCGAGTTTATGAAAGATCAAGTAGTACATATAATGAATTTATAAAGTACTATATACCATATAGTATATATATATACCTATATGGTATATATATATACACCTATATACATCGAAATAAGTTTACATACGTAAAATAAAGTTTACACAATTTGTACCCAACAAATTGTGTATACTTTAGTTTATATTTTTATGTTTTCAAGTAGGTATTCGTAGAGAAATGTTCATTGTGTGGGGTTTATTTATTTTACTCTTAAGCAGGATAAGAATAAAAAACAATTTTAAAGTGATTTTCAAACGATTTCAATAAAAGGATAATGTTCTCAATTTGACAGTATATATCTATAATAAGTTAATTAGGCTGTATTTAATATTGCAGTCATGCTTTTAATTTTTTATACAATTTTAAAGCCTCAATAGTTCAATGGTAGACGGACCGGCTCCGCTCCGTTAACGAGAGAGCTGCGGGTTCGATCTTGACCTTAGGCTATTGTTGTACCCACTCTTAGCGCAAACTACGAGCTTATTTGCTAGTAATGCCTTGAAAAAGCATTGCTAATCACTACATACTATAAAACAAAGTAGCTTTCTCTGTCCTTATGTATGCTTAAATCTTTAAAACTACGCAACGGATTTTGATGCGGTTTTTTTAATAGATAGAGTGATTGAAGAGGAAGGTTTATATGTATAATGACATTCATTTAATAGTGGAGGAAAAAATATTTTCTTAGGTTTCATATGTGATGTCGTAAATAATTACATTTAACGCGTAGTAACGGGCAGTAATGAATAAATCAAAACTACTGGATCGATTTTAATCATTTTTTCAGTGAATGACATAGGCTATATATTTTGTATCCGTGCGAAGCCGGAGCGGGCCGCTAGTTTTAATATATATGTATAAATCTACCATACGTGTGTATGTCACTAAACTCCTCACAAACGGCTGGACTGATTTGAATGAATTTTTTGTGTGTGTTCCAGTGGTTTCGAGAATAGTTTAAATTCACAATTAGACCTAGTAGGTGGTGCTATTATCGAGTTCCAGATTTTTTTTGGGCAGGGCAATGTCTGCCGGGACTGCTAGTTACATATATGTTTTATGAGTGTTCGCGGATAACTTCGTCCTTTATTTTGATGATTCTTTTTTGTTGGAAACGAGATATCGCAAGGGTAGTATCATGATAAGGAACCCAGGATCTGATGATGACATCCTAGAATGAAGGGGACTAGTGCGTTTGTTCGTAAATTCGTAACTAAAAAGTAAAAAATAAAATAATTTTTCGAAAAAAAATACCGACTTCAAAACTAAAAAGCAAAAAATAAAAATAATATTTTCTACAGAATATTTTTTTTTAGAAGTCGGACCCCTGCGTGCCGTTGTTTTACTTATCACCAATTTCTGAAGAAAATATTCTGTAATTTTTTTTTGCTTTTTAGTTTTCAAGTCGGTATTTTTATTAAAAAAAATACTATACATCATTACCATTTTAGGTCATCCAATGAATATTACACAATGAAAAAACGTAATCAATACATAATAATTACGCAAACAGTTTTCGTATCGTGAAAAGTTTAGAGTTAGGGAGTGAAGGACACAGAATCCTTCCGACTCTACCCCACGCGGGAAACTGAGGGTTCAAGCAGCCAGCTACTGTATATAAACAAGAAGAACACAGAGTAATAATATAAAGCAACTTCAACAACAATGTTTTTTATTTGTTTGTTAATTTTAATTCGTAGATTATGTGGACTTAAAAAGGGAAAAATATATAGCACTCGATTTCTTATATGTTCGTATATATATAATATACTCATTATTATTATATACTGTCATGTCTTTTTTATTAGAATAATACCACATTTTTATTTATTTATTTCATAGGAAGCCAACATGATATACAGTGTTACATTTACATTTTAAATACTTATGAAACTCGTTTTTACATAGTTTACCACACTTAAAGGATAAATCAGCATGTACAGAAAAAAAAATCAGACTGCTTTTATTTAAATCTTGCACTCTTCTAAAACTAAACCAAGAACAAAGAAAAAATTAAACAAAAACTATAACCTATAATCTAATACTTCGAAATACAAAAAAAAAGCAAAATTTAAAAGAAAATAAAACAAATAGTATAAAATATAACAATCAGTGATCGTGCTGTACTAATCCCGAAAAATATCTTTTAATTTTATTTTTAAAACGTCTCGTGGAATCCCTAAAAATATATTATATAAAAAAATACATTACAGTCAATAAGTAATCTATTCGGAGAAAAAATTGCAAACTGCTAAAAATAAACTAAAATAAATATTATGTAATTATTGTATGCTAGTGTTGATTTAATAAAATTCAAGAAAATATTAAGACTTACTGTTCGCATCTTTTTCTTATCAGTACTTAATTTAACCTTCACGCCGCATCGTACTGTGAAAATCGATTTGTTTCTGTTCCTTACTTCACATGTTTAATCATTTCTTATGGGTATGTTACTTTTTAAAAAAAATAAAGTAAATATGTTGTATTCATAGAATACAATAGCATTTATATCTAGTTAATTAAATAAATAAATAAACGTTGCACACTCAACGGCCCCCATTAGGATATTAATATCCTGTGTCGGGGGTCTGGAAACATTCACAATGACAAGGACAAATACACCCAGACCGGAAAATATGCTTGCATGGACAATACAAACATATTATGCTCCGAGCGGAAATCGAACCCGCGACCTGTGGCGTTTAAGGCAGGTTCGCTACCGCTGCGCCACAACGTCGTCAAATTATAGTTACATGGCTTCTTTAGTAGATAAAAAAGTTTCATATTATAACGTGTGAATAACGATCTTAATTCAGATTTTGAGTAGGGGAAGGTGGGCGTTCCCACCTTCACTCCTCCAGGGTTGGAATTTTAGAAAATGTTTAAACACCTTTTTCTTCATCTTTAATTTTTGCCAAAAAGTTTTTGTTTGTAGTTTAAAATAATGACGGATATCTCATACAAAATTTCAACCCCTTTTTCACCACTTGAATAGTTGAATTTCGAAAAATCCTTTCATAGTGCTTGTTTACGTTTTAAAACCTGTGAAAAATATCAGATTTCTAGGTCCAAAGGCTTAGGCTGGGCGTCCATGTTATATATTTCAGTCAGACTACTCTTTTTATACATATATATATATATATATATATATATATATTATATTGAAGACAAAACAGAAACAAATATTAGATAATACCAAATCCACTGCTATTTCTGTATTAGAGTTATGCTAACGTTTGAATTCGGTTTAATTTACATATTACAACATATTTACAATTCAATACTAAATATATTTCAAATTGATAATTAAAACTAAACAAATCATGTCAATGAATGGTGGCAAGAATTAACGTAAATTGATGGCCTCTGGCCAGTAAATATTTCGAATTAAAGTGAACCCTCTGTGTAATCAGTATCCTATGCATGTCTATAGCGCACGCGCGGCAAACTTGACGTGACTTTAATCTGATTTCGGAACTAAATTAAAACCACCATATTTATGGGTTTTAGAGGGAAATCGTGCAGATGAACTTTTCTATATTTAAATAGAATTTTGCGTAAGAGTCGTTTTTTTATTAAAGAAAATGGATTAGGGAAAATTATATTTGTTTTAAACTAAATTGAGAACCGAATTACTTTTCTGAAGATTTTTTAAAATTAAATATAACTTTTCCAGTAAAGTTTTATGTTATCTTTATTACAAGCATATAACAAGAGTGTTTTTGCAGGATTTCTAGTACTTTTTTGGAACGAAGTTCCTTTAGGCGGCTTACGAGTAGTGCGATTCAGTAGAAATCGTCACGTAACGAAATGCGATATGCTGTGAGTGTGTGCGTGTGCGTAGCGAGCCTACTGCAAGTAAATGAGCATACGAGCAAGTAAGTGCGCAACTCTATCTCTCTGTCTCTTTGTCGGTCTCTCTTTTTATCATAAAACTTATTGAAATATACAGATTTCCTTTCGAATTACATTTGGAGTTGAAGAAAAAAGGTAACTTCGTTTCTGAGGGGGTTTCCCGACCACACAATTTTTTGTTCAAAATAGGGTAATTTTCTTCTTAAATTTTTTAATTTGTTAGTCACAAGCAGCAAAAGTCGAGCTTTGAGAAATAGAAACGGCAACGTACTCGTAATCTATAGTTACCTACTATATTATAGACTATATCTATACTATACCTAATTAGTAACATTATAAAGCAGAAGAGTGACACCGTTGTGGCGTTGTGGGTAGCGTGTCTGCCTTTAGTCTCGGCGGTTGCGGGTTCGATTCCCGCCCGGGCAGATGTTTGTTAAAATTCTGTCTCGGTCTGGGCGCTTGTCTGTGGGTCTCCCCACCGTGCCTCGGAGAGCACGTTAAGCTGTCGGTCCCAGTTGTTATCACATAACATCTGATAATAATCATTAACTCTTGATAAGTATATTGCTCTTATGCAATGAGTTACTGGTTCGCCCTTAGGGTTGCGGAGGTCAGATGGCAATCGCTCTGTGTAAAAACTAGTAACCCGTCAAATCCGGATAAGAGTAATAAGCAGACCCTGGGTAAAATAAAATACCGGGAATAATGCTAGGACGAAGAAGATGAAGCAGAAGAGTTTGTTTGTTTGTTTGCTTGAACGACCCAATCTCAGAAACTACTGGTTCTTGGAATTGTTTTTTTTTGTCTAATAGTCCTTTTATCGAGGAACCAACTAAACGCGGGTGAAACCACGGGTACAACTAGAGCATTATACAAAATAGTACCCTGAAACCGTCATCTCTCCTGGTGCGAAGGTCTATGGTCTGGAAGCCATCGTCGATACCCTCGAAGGCTTTATTGATGCAGCCTCCAGCATTTTCTGATAGCATTGTTCTCTGTTAACATAAAATAAAATGAAATTATTAAAAAGCTAAATATATCAATTGTAAAGTTTAAGCTTAAAGAATAATCGTTATTATATTTGTTCAGATAACTATATATATTTTTTTATGTTAGAAATTGTCGAACAAGCATACGGCCCACCTGATTGTAAGTGGTTGCCGTAGCCTATGAGCGCTTGCAGCACCATTAGTAGGTGCCACTCAAGCGTTACCAACCTCGATATTATTTCTTAAATCTCCTCTGCCCAGTAATTTCACAAGTCTACAGTGCCCTTCAAACCGGAACACAGTAATGCCTAAGCACTACTATTTGGCGGCAGAATATTTGACACTGCGGTGGTACCTACCTAGCCGGCCTCTTGCAACAAAAGACCTACCACCAGTGTGACTGATTGCACTGGTGGAATAAACTCTGCTATGACAGAGGTTATCCCAACAGCGGGCGATGGGGTCGTCACATCCCGACGCCGGGTAATAATAAGTACATATTTTCTGCATTTATATCTGTCTGTCTATCTAGACAGGTATAGATAAAGAAAAGTTAAGAAATATTACAATTTTGCTGGAATTTACTGTTTAGTGTGTATATATTTGTATACTTAAACTGTGTTTATATATTATAATAATTATAAATATGTATTTTATGCAGATAAATAACATATATTTCTTTGTCTTTTTTCCTTTATGTTCTATACATTTTAAATTATCTAAAAACATTGTTGCCTGGAAGACATCACTCGTAGTGATAAGGCCGCCTCTGCACTACAAATTATTTTATTTGTTTTTGTTTTTATATATTAATTTGTGATTGTGGTAAAGATAAAATATTTAAAGTTATTAATTAATAGATAAATATATAGATAGATATATGTAGATAGATGATAGACAAATAGATAAATCCGTCAGTGGGCTGTATCTCTAATCTCTACTGTAGTAGGTAGGTCAACAAAAATCTAAAAATAAAATAAAATTTTAAAATAAAGGGCTCCTTTACATTATGATATTTTTGAGGCTCTTTTTATTATAATACATGAATGTATTAAATAAAATTACATTTAGAAACACCGTGTAAGAGATCGTAGCTCGTTACGCGGATAAATATATTCATGTCATTCGCTCTCCATGCATATATAAGTCTGTTATGGTAATGATACTTTTAAAACTTTGTACGCTAAATAAAGTAATTATGTTTTGAAAAACTTATTTTATCTAGTCGGTTAGCAAACAAGCATACTATCCGCCTGGCGGTAAGCAGTAAACGCAACCTATGAACGCGAGAGATACTTGAAGTATCATATACGCATTGTCAATCCAAGGGATGGGGGGGAAGGGATGAGATGGGAAAGAGGGAAGGGAACAGAAGGGCTAGTAGATTGAGCCTCTGTCTCACTCATTGCACGAAACGCTACAGTACTGATACTGTTACTTTACGCCGATTTTATGTGAGAGTGAGAGAGTTATATTATACCATGTAGTTATTACAATCTTATCTGTAAAACAGTGCAAATAATATATCATAAAATTTTCAATGTAAATATTTATATTTAGTTTCCTTTTGTAAGAATATCTTATTAGTTAGCAGCAACATTGTCTTAATTACTGCCTTAATTTATAATCCAGATATAAAATTTTAGACTGAGCCACCTGATGGTAAGCGTTTGTCGTAACCTATGAGCGCTTGGAACACCATTTATGATATATTTGTAGGTGTCACTCACGCGTTGCCAACCTCGAGATATTGGTTCTTAAATCTCCTCTGCCCATTTCATTAGCTACAGTGTCCTATAAACCGAAACACAGTATACTGCTTTACGGTAGAATAACTGTCATTGCGGTTGTAACTACTTAGGCGTTACCTTGGCAATAAAGGCCTGGCTCAAAGAAACGCCTACCACCAGTGAAATACTTCGTTTCTATTAATACTATAAACTAGTTTCTATTAATATCTACTACTAAGTCTTTTTTTTTTTTTCAAAAGTCAAGAAAAAAAGTTCAAAAGTCTTCTGCTCACATAACTTAAAATTGTCTACAAAGATCTCAGTATACAAGGCGATCGTGCTGCCGACATTTCTATACTCATCTGAAACCTGGCCCGTGTATCGCCGACACATTCGCATGCTGGACCGATTCCACCTTAGATGCTTGCGCTAGATACTAAAGATCAGATGGTCCGATCGCGTACGTAACACCGAGGTACTGCGAAGGGCCGACGTGGATGGCATTGAGGCTTACCTCATGCGACGGCAACTTCGATGGTGCGGACACGTATCTCGAATGGCTGAACAGCGGGTGGCGAAGCGCATCTTATACAGTGAACTTGAGGAGGGTAAACGTAAGCAAGGTGGACAACTCCTCAGATATAAAGATGTGTTAAAACGTCACATGAGAAAATGTGATATAGAACACTCGAAGTGGGAAAAGAGTGCAGCTAAGAGACCACAGTGGAGGGCTTTAGTTAATTCTAAAGTCCAAGTCTTTGAGTCTAAGCGGTGTAGAGACCTTGACTCAAAGTATGATGAGTTAAAAGCCCGACCAACAAGGATTGTAAAATACAATTACGTGAATAGTGCGCTAACATGCCCGCAATGTACGAGGATCTTCGGAAGGAAGATCGGCTACATAAGCCACATGCGAGCGCATGCACGTTGCCAACAAAGGAATTGAAGCAGTCGCCGTGGCCGAAATCGGCTTGGGATCATCATCACTACTAAGTACTGGTACTACTACTTATAAGTAGTAGATGTTTATAGGAACTCTCAAAGCCCTTGTTCCTACAGGAATCAGGATATTTTAAGGAGCATTCATCGTTTACTAATTTAGCACGGTGACAATTCTGGTTTACTGGTAGTATTTGCTACGTACTCTTTTTGCAAAAATCGTGGTGTAAAACATAAGAGCTTAGATACTGAAAACTATAAAAATAATTGTGATTTCTTCAAACACAGCTCACATAAACTTACGAAATCAAAATTATTTTTATTCAAGTAGACTTTTAAAAAGTACTTTTGAATCGTCGAGCTCTACCACCGGTTCGAAAAGCTGATCCTACCGAGAAGAACCGCATGAAACACGATAGTTACTCTTTTCAAATATAAATTGGTTTACACTCGTATTATAAATATTAGAAAATTTGAATCCTAACTGAGATTTAAGAGCCCCAAGCATTTTTATCGGAAATATAATCGTTTTCTAAGAAATATGCTTTATTAATAATAATATTTTTATGTGAAGAATCACAATCCTATTAATATTATATTTGAGCCCCCTGAGGGCTGCCTCTTTGCAAATTGGTGATAAATTTTTGTATACTACACATATAGATGGGCCCATGGAGACGGATACTTTAGTCGTGAAAACAAAAGCTGTAAGGTGAAATTGGGGGTGGACATCATTGTGAAGAACCAAATATATCTAAAGTAAAGTAATATTATAGTAAAGGATAAAATCGTTATTCACGGAGGAGGTATATTTGTTTTGATTTGTTTAACTTTTGACCAGTTCATTGGAATTCAACATTCTATATCGTTTGCTCGGTCGAGCGAAACGTATGATTGTGTGACGTCACTAATTAAATAGAAAGGCGTGTGCGCACTGTGCCAGTTCCCATGAGTATTGTATGAGTTATTGTGGGAAAAATGTTTGTATGGTAAGCTTTAATTTTTCAAATGTATTTTTTTTTATTTCATTACGGTTGGCAAACAAGCATACAGTCCTGATGGTAAACAGTAACCGCAACCTATGAATGCGCGCGGTACTTGAAGTATCACATGCACGCTGCCAACTTGGCCCTCTTCATTTGATGATATATACAAGTGTAAATGACTGTACCGGTATCGAGCAGTCGAGGGTTAACGACGAGGTTGTAAAACCTCAGTAATCTCTTTTTAATTTTAACACCCTTTTCCCTCTTTCGTAAGCTCGTAACTCGTCACTGCGCACCGTAGTCAATACATTACAACACAAGTATGTACTGCATGCAACGCGACGCACGTGTATGTACGGCAACATATTCTACTAAGTAAAATCTATACAAATAAATAAAATTGAAGTGTGTATTTGTAATTCCAAATTAACAGTTTTTTACTCAATTTATGTGAGAGTATTTAATTACTAAATAAAAAAAAAACAATTCTTAACAATACATTAAGTGCTAAAAAGCTGACGTTATACGGACTAACATAACCTACTTATATTTTAGAAATAAATCATTTGCGTGCAATAAAGAAAAATCGGTACACTACGCGAGCCAAGCCTCGGGAGCAGGTGGTTTTAAATAAAATACTAGTACAAAACTAACAGGATTGTATGATATCATAATCTTATGTAATAGCCAAATTAGCTGGTTTCGGGCTTTTAATTGCAACAGGCCCGCTAGGTTAGGTTAGGTTCAGGCTTTTAATTGCAAGGGGCCCGCTAGGTAGATATTCTGTCGCAAAGCAGTAGTGTGTTTTGCATCATAGTTTATCGCCTGAAGGATACTGTAGCTAGAGAAATTATTAAGCAATGTATTCTTGTATCTACAAGAATCAATATCTTGAGATTAGTACCGCTTGAGTGCCACTAGCTTTTACGGCAGCTTCAGGCATAAATATTTTTAATCAGGCGATAAAAAGTAGCCTACCGCCTACTGTATATGGTACCATCTTTATCTATACCAAAATTAATCAATAAATAAAATTAACATTTAATATCCGTTATATCTTATCCGTTAGTTTAATAATCCGTTTAATCTTGAAAGCGTTTACAAACAAACAAACAAACAAAGAAACTCACTTAATGTAAAACTCAACAAGAAACTCACTTTGACTTTCATAATTATTAATCATAATAATAAAGTTAAAATTCTATTAATATTAATTATTCAACCTATATATTTCATTTACTTGATAAAAAACTTAGATTTCAACCGAAAAAAAGTTCAGATCGTCTGTTTTTCGGGTACATAGTGAATCAAATCAAATTAAGGAATTCTAAAACGTGGTAAGTCAAGTTTTATATTAAAATAATTACCAGTCAAGTGCGTTGCGCATCACGAACAGTTGAAACTAAAGGGTTCCGCAGCTTGGGTATGAAGAATCTTAAGGACTTAAAAATAATAACGAATTAAAATCGACCGCAAAATAAGTTGGTAAATTCATAGTAATTATTAAAAGTAATATGAGAAACAAAGTTATGGGAACAACTTATATATCTCTAAACTTTGTTGACCTATCTTCTTCAAACTAAATTCATGTGGTATTCTACAAGTTCAAATTTTTCCAGAATTTTAAATCCCATAGTTCAAAAGTTAGAGTACACAATTTTTTCGACTTTAGGAGCTCTTTATCTCAACAACTACTGGCTTAATAAAAAAAGTCAAATCAAACCTCCTTATCAGTTTAAAAGACCTATCCAAAGATATCTCACACGTTGGCATACATTGAACTTTTTTTTTTTTCAACACTCAGTTACATGTATGGACTGCTACCCTTAATTCTTATATATTTTAAGATTTCATTACAAAATCGTAGAGCGAGTTGGTGAGATCAACAAGAAATTTTCAACTTGATAGACGGACATGACGAAACTATAAGGGTTCCATTTTTGCCATTTGGCTACGGAACCCTAAAAAGAAGTAGTGATAGTTGATAGTGATAACTGCATTTTCTGTTCAATTTATTTCACATCCGTTGTGGCAGTGGTAGTGAACCTGCCTGAAACCAGAATGGTCGCGGTATCGATTCCCGCTACGGGCATACGTTTATATTCACCATGCAGACATGTGCTTTGGTGTATGGATGTGTTTGTGTTTGTGCGAATTACAACAACCCCGACACAGTGTAACATGCTGATGAGGAAAATAATAGTAAATAAATTAGTATTGAGTGTGTAGAGTTGATTAAGCATATTAGCATTGCTCACAAATAAGCTCGTAGCACGTACGGCAATAGCCCAAAGGGATCAGGATCGAACCTGTATCTCTCGCGACAGCGGAGCGGCGTCGGCCCTTCTACCATTGACCTATTGACGCTTAAAAATGTACAAGCATTATTGCAATATTATATACAGACTAATTTACTTATTTAACATTATTTTACCGAGCCATATGTTATCATTTTAACATAACCAGTCTTACATGTAATGTATTAAATGGTAGGTACCTGTGTGACTGTCGAGTCCAACACGCAAACGGCAAAATATCTGCCAAACTATAAAAACCGTTAGCAGTAATCACATCCCCTTGACACACAAAACTTTATGTACAAACACTCACTTTACACAAATAATTAAATGTAAAATATAATTACATATTTTATTGACAATTTATGTTATACAACAAAACTTGTAACCACAAACAAAACAGATAGGTAATACGATTATGCAAGTCAGGAAAAAGTAAAAGTGAATAGCAGTGCGCGGGACGTGATTAAATTTTGTATTTTGTTTTACGCGTTATACGTGCACCGTTTCACCTGTCGCGACGCGGACTGTGCGCGAGCGCCGCTAGTGTTGTATTACGTAATATGTATTTTATATCGATATTTATGATTTTATTTTTATGAAAACAAAAGTATTATATTATAATTATATTGATGACATTGTGGCGCAGCGGTAGCGAATCTGCCTCAAGCGCCACAGGTCGGGGATTCCAACTTGTTGGGTGACCATACAGGCATGTTTTCCAGTCTGAGTGTGTTTGTGTGTCCTTGTCATTGTGTGTGTTTTCAGACCCCTGTCACGAGATATCAGTATCATAATGGGGGCCGTTGAGTGTGTAGCGTTTATTTATTTTATATTATTATATATTTCCAAATAAAAAGTATTTAGTGCTATTGACTACCAGTGTGAAGCTAGTTGGGTATTTCCTTGTAAGTCTTCCTACAGGTACCCTATCGACCAACTCAACAGCTGATAATTATATAATAGCTCGAAAGATATTGAATAAAATCAGATACTAAAGGTTTTAAGTTATTTTTCAATATGAATTGAGTGATAAATTCCATTGAAAATAATATCAGTTGTTTTTTGAGGGTTTAATAACTTTATTTATTTCATTAACGAAACTATATTTATAAGGCACGATATCGATTAATAGTTTTCTGCATGCTCTCTGGTGTTTCAGATGTTAATGGTCGGCGGTGCTTAAGATCGAATGAGCCTTCTGCCCATTTGCCTTTTTAACAAAAAGAAAAGAGCAGGAAATCAAATAGTATTTATCGACTATCGATAAAAAGCACGTCGAACTCTCTTCACTGGTCAAGGACCGCGTGGCAACCTGTTTGACCGGAAATGTAGGGTGGCTGAATGTGAAGGGAAACTATGGATTTTTATGCTTTGATGATTAAGAAAAGTTATATTGCCTATTATTATTATTTTAGATAGATAAATGTAATGAAACTTAATATAGTGAAATTGTGTATTTTTATATGTACTTATTCTTGTTTTCTCCTTGGTTTTTTTAATTTTAATTCAATGACCGGCCAAGTGCGTTTCGGACTGCCACATAAGGGTCCGTTCCAACTTAGAATATAAATTCCAATCAATACAAGTAGTATGCGGACAAACTTTATTTTTAAATTTTATTTTATTTCTAGTATTTGTCGCTATTACTGTCGCTGATAGACGAACCGATAGACAGCGGAGGCTTAGTGTTAGGGTTCCGTTGGTATCCACTGGCAAAAATGCCGAATAACACCAACAAAACGAGATCGGCTTGACGAGCTCTTAGTCGGCACATCTCTAATTATATGACAATGTACGTATTGTCCTTTGTCATAGAAACCGTATTGGAAACCCTATCGGAAACATCGGCATGTTTTGATGGGTGACGATTCGAGCGTAAGGAGCTTTGTAGGTTAGGCTTCCTAAGAACTTATTAGGTCTTCTCATTACAAATTATATCCTTTCATACCTAATAGCAGTTAAAGGACTTGGGTATTTCGTTTAATCGATATCGATAGATTACAAGACGTGCCTCTTAAAAAAAATCCTAACTTCTTTTATTTATTTATTACTTTTTATGTCATGACGGTTGGCAAACAAGCATACGGTACGCCTGATGATAACCCGTAACCGCAACCTATGAACGCTTGCGATACTTGTTGAAGTATCACAAGTGCGTTGCCAACCCAAGGAACAGGAGGGAGGGGATAAGAAGGGAAAAAGGTAAGGGAACAGAGGGGGATGGGAGATTGGGCCTCCAGCGCTCTCACTCATCGCACAAAACACAACAGTACTTAATGATACTGTTACTTGACGCCGATTTTCTGTATTTCCCCTGTCGAGCCTTTTTTTTTTTTTACTTGGAGAAATGCAGTTACGCACTCGAGCGCCGGGACGGGTGCAATGGCGCCGGAGGTGTGTGGACTCGGAGCCGAGCCCCTACCCACTAAAACTCCAAGGTCCCATCTAGCGCCATAGTGGGACGTCGCGGGATCGCCGAAGCATACCACCGCGACGCCCCGGCGCTTGCCCCGAGGGGCCCACCGGTGACGGCAACCTACTGCCGCCATACATACATAATAATACATACTATACATAAATAAAATATATATATATACACCTTGGTGCGCGAACGCACCCAGGCCGTCAGCCTCCGTCTGGGACGGCAACCTACTGCCGCCATAAATACATACTAATACATAAAATACATAAATACAATACACCACGGCGCTTTCGCGCCCCACCGACCGGGACCAGAAGGCCCCGGCAAAACCAACCAAGGGAGCCCTGGGTCCTAGGGCTCCCCCCGCCGAGACTTACTTTTTATGAGGTTGTTTCCTCTACGACCGACCGCCGTTATTTTTAAAGAGGTTTTCTTCCTCTACCGCCCGACCGAGGCTGAAGGCCGCGGTCAAACACACCACCGGTGTCGGAGGAGCCGCTCGCAGTCCATTCTGATAAGCAGAAAAGTACCGGAGCGACCCATACGACACCACCCTCCTAGGCGCGGTCTAGCGTAAAACGCCCCACGCCCGAACCGTCCGACCCTGTTAGCTTCACCGGGCAGTCGAAGGTGCCACCTGCACAATCGACTCCCGGCTACTGAGCCCCCGGCACGACAAGCCCAGGGTACCGCAGAGTTTGACCTCTGCGGTTGGGGGTCCCCTGTCGAGCCTGTTTGTTTATATGTGATGCTTTTATGCCTAAAACAATTATAAAACTCTATGATAAAAAAATTTATAACACTAATTTATTCAAGATTCTAACTAAAACTTGTATAAGGAATATATCGCGATTTAAAATAATAAATCCTAATATGAACATTAATTTACTTATTCTATGTTTGACTTACTTGATTTGATGATGATTTGTTGCCTCAATAGCTCAACGGTATAAGGCCCGACTCCGCAAAGCTAACGCGAGCGTCACGGGTAATGCCTTGAAAAGGCATTGCTAGTATTCTTTGAAACCAAAAAATGTTTTTAAATTAAATCAAGATTATAAAACAGGGGAAAACTTCTAAAAACAAGCTTAAAAAGCTTTAATATTTTTTGTTTTTCTTTTGTCTCAATTTTAACAAAGTCTCTCTTCTCTCTCTTTTTTTTTTTTTTTTTTTTTTTTTTTTTTTTTATGTTAGAAGTTGGCAAACAAGCATACGGCCCACCTGATGGTAAGTGGCTGCCGCAGCCTATGAGCGCTTGCAGCACCATTAGTAGGTGCCACTCGCGTGTTGCCAACCTCGAGATATTAGTTCTTAAATCTCGTTCGCCCAGTAATTTCACTAGCGTACAGTGCCCTTCACACCAGAACACAGTAGTGCCTAAGCACTACTATTTGGCGGCAGAATATTGGACACTGCGGTGGTACCTACCTAGCCGGCCTCTTGCAACAAAAGACCTACCACCAGTGTGACTGATTGCACTGGTGGAATAATCTCTGTTGTGACAGAGGTTATCCCAACAGCGGGCGATGGGGTCGTCACATCCCGACGCCTTTAAATAAACGCAATAATGAAAAATCGGTATGCAACTAATATCCTGTTGTTGTTGTTGTTTTTTTTTTATTCAAATAGGCTTTTTTTAAACCTTGCATGGTCAATACAAACATACTATGCTCCGAGCGGTAATCGAACCCGCGACCTGTGGCGTTTAAGGCAGGTTCGCTACCGCTGCGCCACAACGTCGTCAAATTATGTATGCAAAATTATGTGTGCTTATCGGGTAGGCCCGAGAATCGGTCAACATGTATTTTTCATACCTCCAAATATTAAGGGTGGTCTACCAAAATTTTTTTTGGATATTTTATTTTTATTTTTCTTTATTTATAATGTGGCATTAAAAATACACCCAACCCTTAGTTTTCACCCTTCTACCATCAACCCCTATTTTTTAACACACACTTTTGTTCAAGTTTTTTCTTTTGTCACAATTAGGCTAAGGCGCTGCTATCGGGTCTCAGATTTTTTTCCGGGCAGGAAAACGTCTGCCGGACCCGCTAGTTATAGTATAATACAATACTTTTTTATAATAATTTAAGTTCAACATTTCTAAAATACACTATAGTGATAAGAAAAAACTTATCCTTCTTAGTTATAAGTTATACATGAATAAATTGGATTATCCACGCGGCAGAAGTCGCGGGCCGATGCTTGTGTAAAACATAACATTGCTTAGTAACAAAAAGAGGTTCTATTCGTGAATTTTACACCTGAATCTCCTTATTCCATGTGTCTCCATGGCAACCATGTTATTGACACAACCAGCCTTTTCAAACAATGTACAAAACAAAAAGTAAAATGTTACACATATAACCGAAAAAAAAAATAGTAATAACAATGAAATTACTTAAGTTTCATCTCAGGTATCACCCGCCGGGCATCGTATTGGAGTACTTACAAAAAGGTGTCGTTAAAAATAAGGAAGTCGATCTATTAGACCTTAACTGCAAGTAAGTTTAATTCTTTTTTTATGTTACAAGTTGGCAAACAAGCATACAGCCCACCTGATGGCAAGTGGTTGCCGTAGCCTATGAGCGCTTGCAGCACCATTAGTAGGTGCCACTCATACGTTGCCAACCTCAAGATATTGGTTTTTAAATCTCCTCTGCCCAGTAATTTCACTAGCCTACAGTGTCCTTCAAATCGGAACACAGTAATGCCTAAGCTCTACTATTAGGCGGCAGAATATTTGACACTGCGGTGGTACCTACCTAGCCGGCCTCTTGCAACAAAAGACCTACCACCAGTGTGACTGATTGCACTGGTGGAATAATCTCTGCTGTGACAGAGGTTATCCAACAGCGGGCGATGCGGTAGTCACATCCCGACGACGGTAAAATTCGTGAATATGGCAGCTTTAGGCCTGAATTACATATATCAGCATCGATCAGAAATCTTGCTATAGAAAAATGCTATTTTTTATGAAGATGCGTTGTATCAATTCTAATTTCAGCATCGATTCAGATCTCGCATTCTTTATTTTGAATGCTTATAAGTGTAACACTCGATGTAACATGTTACTAAACAACCGTCAAAGTGTGCTGAAGGATGTGTACGCGTGCATACGGATGCTTAAGCATACCATGCTCTTCAGTGCTCATTGCATTCGAAATCATTGGATCGTCATACAAACTCTCATCCTCTATTACACCCCTTCACTTTTTTTCTATATACTACGGAACCGCCTTATACAAACAAAATATCACTGACTCGTTGGTACCCCTTAAATTAAACCCCAAAAATTCTAGACCATCGCAACGGAACAAAGTTAGTCACAAGCTTGCAACACACCGAATGAAGTTAGCATTATTATTTGTTATTATTCGTAGCTGTACAAACTAGTGGATTGCAATCAGGCCAGGGCGGTGTCGTCGGATATATACTGCGGCCTCGCGGCAAAACTGCTACGTTTCAACAAGAAAGAACTTCGTATATTAGGACTCTTAACGGGTCACTATTAACTACACAAACACCTTATTAATCTGGGTGTAACGGACAGCCTCCTTTAGAGGGGATTGCTGGGATTCACGTCATGGTATAATGCCCTGCGGTGGCTGATCAAAGGGCTAGATATCTTGGAAAGCCAAACCCGCTTCGTAAAGCACTTAGAGAGCTGTGGAGTGGTTTCGGTTCCTGGCGAGAGCTGGGGTGGCTGAGCTGGAGACCTATGGTCCAATAGGACTATGCGGAATTAAGTCCACGATGATAAAAAAAAATACGAACTAATCTATATTTTTCCAGTTCCGATATAAAAGAAATAGCCACTAGATTGTACCATCGGGAACTGTTAATAACTGAAGATGTACGCGAACAGCTGGAACAGTGCCTGGAAACGCTGAAGAAGAGGATAGAACATGAAGGGCCGACGGGGAAGCGGTTCTACATTTACAAGACGTTACAAACACATGTGCTACCTTTGACAAATGTCTGTTTCGACAAGAATGGCAACAGGTAGCTTTAATTTTTTTATGAAAATTCGTATTTCTTTTATGCCATGACGGTTGGCAAATAAGAATACGGTCTGCTTATGGTAAGCAGTCACCGCAATCTACGAGTTGCTTGTGCTATGGCGCTCTGGCGCTGCCAACTCAAGGTATAGGTGAAAAGGGTTGAAAAGGGATTAAAGGAAAGGCACAGAGGGGCTGGAAGATTGAGCCTCCAGCGATCTCACTCATCGCACGAAACGCAACAGTACTGATACTTTACACCAATTTTCTGTGAGAGGATAGCGTTTCCCGGTCGATGCGGCACATTTGTGGTGAGCATGGCTCTGCTCATACGAAAATCTAATATTATGTATGTATATTTTAATAGTAGTCGAAATTCAAATATAATCGTTATTGAAAATATCCCTTTTTTTTTTAAATTAATAACATTCGAGCGCTGCTCCTGATACAGGCTAAGCCTAATTTTAGAAGTCACAATTTTTAATCTCCTATAGGCTTTGTATTTCCTTGACTTTCGTTTAAATAAATAAATAGGAATAAACCATTGACTTACTTTATATAGGTATGCCCTTTCATACTAACAAAATGTTCAAAGATTCATTGTTGCTCTTCAGTAAATTCACCTATCCCAACAAAACGATGCTTTTTTATTTATTTAGTTATTTATTTGCTACATGAATACATGCCACCCTGTCTGGGCATGGCAAAAATACATTAATTTTTTTTGTTTGAAATGATATTATTCCTTATAACTACGAGAACACATAATTATATTGTAGTGTGTATGCCTCCCACCAACTATTGTATAGTGTAACAGTTATAATAAAGACGCCAAAGAAACAACTCGCTCTCCTCATTGCGGACGTCCCTTACAATATAATAATAAGTTATAGAATTTAAATAATTTGAATGGTGTACCTGCATTTGTTATTTAAATGTTTGTTGTTGTTTCTTTAAATAGATATAATTGAATAATAATTTAAATGAAAATTAATAGTTAAATAGAATTTAGATAATAATCTATATAACAATGTCATCAAGTCATTAATTGATTCAACAATAATCTATATCACAATGTCATCAAGTCATTAATTGATTCAACAATAATCTATATCACAATGTCATCAAGTCATTAATTGATTCAACAATAATACATATCACAATGTCATCAAGTCATTAATTGATTCAACAATAATACATATCACAATGTCATCAAGTCATTAATTGATTAAACAATAATCTATATAACAATGTCATCAAGTCATTAATTGATTCAACAATAATCTATATAACAATGTCATCAAGTAATTAATTGATTAAACAATAATCTATATAACAATGTCATCAAGTCATTAATAAAATAATTTATAAATTTATAGAAATAAATACAAGGTAAAAGGCGAATTATAGTGCAATTGAGGTCTAAGTAGCTAAAAATTCTTTAATATTTATCTTGTCACAAGCTTGCAACATTATCGAATAATTTTAGTGTGTAACTTAGTTTTGCTGAATTAACAGAGGAGCACCATCAAATCTGTGGGTTTTTTTTCAATGTGGAAGGAATATCCTTTTATTGAAGGGTACTTAGTATGTAAGTCATAATAAACACTACAATCGTATAGCCACTGAAAAAAACGTTCGAGAAAATAAATATTTTCCACAACAGAAGTCGGTGCTCAGTAAGACATCGCCACATATGGCCCCGACTTCTGTTGGAGAAAATATATATTTTTTTCTTTTTAGTTTTGAAGTCGGTATTTTTTTTCCAAAAATTATTTTATTTTATACTTTTTAGTTACGAAGTTTTGAAGACGCTTTATTATGTATAAAGACATTAGCTACAGCATTTTTGCACTACATTTTGAGGAATTCTCCTCGATTTCCCCAGGATCCCGGAATAAGATCCTCATACCTTGGATATGGGACCACCCTTGAAATATCCTCTTTCTAAAAAAAATAATAATAAAAATCCATCCATAATTGGCGTTGCTATCGCGTAACATACATGCAAAAACAAAAAAAAGTAGCGGACGAATTGTAAACCTCCTCCTTTTTTGAAGTCGGTTAAAAAGATTAGAAACAACTGTTTTATTTTATTTTTTATTATAAATATATTGAATAAAAATGCATATTTACTAAAGTTCTAATTGATGTGCACATCAGACACCCTAATGTGACGTGGTGGTTACATGAAACGTGAAGCAGAGCTCGGATAATTTCGTCATGTCCGTCGGTATGTCACAGGCATTTGACTCGTAGGCTAATAGCATTACCGACTTGACATTTGCATACTGTGTTCTAACCAATATAATATAGCGATGATGCATAAGGAAATATATAAATAATTTGGTACTCTGTTGTAAGATACCTATTAGATAGTAAAATACTATCAAGTGCGTACTACGAGTATGTAGAGATTTTGTTCGATTCAGTTTTCGCGGACGAAAGAAGACCTTTGTCCTCTATTTTGAAATTTATTGTGTGATCAAAGCATTGACTTATACTAAGGACCCGCCCCTCCATAAAGCTAAAATGTCCAACGGTTCGCTGGTGCTTTTTCGTAAATTCAACAAAACTAAGTTAGTCACACGCTAACTTTGCATAAGAGCACCAGCGGATCTTTTAACAAATTGTTAGTGTGGAAGGCCTGCCCATATAATTTATAATGAATCCAAGGATCGGCGCCATATAGCCGCTGGTTGTGAATCCATTTTGATTGTTTGTTTGTTAGATGGGTATATGTATTTCCTTGTTGGTCCCGTCTATTATGATGAATAACTGATGTACCTACTGCTTATATAATAATTCTATATATTTATTGTACATTCTGATTTCCTCAAATCCACCATCACTTTCTTCGGTGGGTCCGAAATCACTGCATCAAAATTAGTGGTAATAATTTTTGTTTACCTCAAGCGATAAAAAGTGTTCTTAAATATGAATTTAAAAAAAATATATGTCATGGACAGATGTCTCTCAGGCAGTTACGACAGAACGTGTAAGATATGGGACGTCGAGTTGGGCAAAGAGCTGAAGTCGCTCACTGGCCATCAAAACGTCGTGTACTCTGTGGGCTTCAATTTCCCAGCGTGGTGAGTTTTAACGTTTTTACCCGACTGCCGAAGGAGTGTATTGTTTTTCAAGCGTATCCATGTATGTCTATTTCTTTGTGACGCTCTACAGCCTAGACCCATTGAAGGATGTCAAAATATGAAGTGTCATTCGATTTGTCTCGGTTGTGAGAGTGACATAGGGTAGTTTATTTCAATCACGGGCACTATCCGTGGGAAAATATATTCCCTAATAAAAATCAATTTTTATAGCGCCGAAATCCGATGATTGTTGTCCTTGTATAACTTTAAGTTTATAATTTTTCCATTGCAATTTTTTTCTTTTTAGTATTTTTATTGCAGTCGGGTTTTTGTTTCATTTAATAATTTAATTTAATATATTATAACGGTTGGCAAACAAGCACACGGGTCATCTGGTGGTAAGCAGTCACTGCAACCTATGAACCCTTGCGAAAATTATTGCTTAATATGACATCTCAAAACAGTATAGTCCTGGGCGACATACGAGTATTATCTAGACTTAAAACTATGCAGAATTCAGTAGAAATATAAAAGTATATTCTTTATTAATTTATCCCTGAAATTTCGAAACCGCTTAAGTTTTTTTTATGTTACTAAGTTGGGAAGCAATCATATGGTCCACTTCATGGTAAGCGGTTGCGTAGCTTATGAGCGCTTGCAACACCATTAGTAGGTGCCACTTACGCGTTGCCAACCTTGAGATTTTGGTTCTTGAATCTCATTTGTCCTCTAATTTCACTAGCCTACAGTACCCTTCAAACCGAAACCCAGTAATGCCAAAGACACTGCTGCTTTGCATTAGAATATTTGAATCTGCGGTGGTACCTACCTAGCCGGCTTCTTGCAACAAAAGAAGCTACCACCAGTGTGAGTGATTTCACTGGTGGAATAATCTCTGCTGTAACAGAGATTATCTAAACAGCGGGCGGTAGGGTCGTCACGTCCCGACGCCTTTACATAATAAAGTGCATCTGTATGTGCATATATTTTCATATTAATTTCATAAATTATTGACAGTAATCGAGTGATAACCGGATCCTTTGATAAGACCGCAAAAGTCTGGGATCCGGAGACGGGTGAATGTGTTGCTACCCTTTACGGGCATACCGGGGAAGTAGTGGCAGCACAGTTCAGCCCGAAGGGAGAGTACGTCGCTACTGGCTCCATGGACCATCTCGCCAAGTTGTACGATGCTGGGACTGGTGAGAAGATCATTGACTTACTATAAACTAAGGCGCGGCCCTTTCATACAGAAAGAATGACCAGAGTTTCGTTGGTGCTCCTCCGTACATCGCACCGCAGTGAAACAAAGTTAGTCACAGGCTAACTTTATTCGATTATTTTGTAAGCTTGTGACTAACTTACTTTCGTTGCGTTAGTGCAAATTTACGAAGGAGCACCAGCTTATGTTTGGATATTTTGTTTGTATGGATGGGTCTGTGTATAATAAGTCTATGTAAGAATCTGATGTCTTTATTCGTAATTATACATTTAGTAACACGTACGGGATATAAAAACATAATTATCAAATATTGTGAAAACCACCAACAACAGATTCTAATGGCAATTTTATTAAATAATGTTATTAATTGCAATGTTATTACAGGCGTTATCGATTTAAAATATGTAGTGAACATACAGTCACAGCTCTAATTTTATCTGTATATGCATGGACGTAGCGAGGTAGAATCAAGGGGATCAGCGGCCCCCTAGACCCTGCTAACTACTAAGTGATACACGAATATATTGCATTTGGAACTATTTAACTAAACAGTTTTGAAAAAAATAGTCATTTTGAAGCCTCAATAAATAATAAAATAAAAACGCTACACACTCAACGGCCCCCATTAGGATAATTATATCCTGTGTCGGGGGTCCGGAAACATTCACAATGACAAGGACAAACACAACCAGACCGGAAAACATGCCTGTACGATTAATACAAACATCTGCTCCGAGCGGGAATCGAACCCACAACCGTCGAGGCTTAAGGCAGACTCGCTACCCACAACGCCACAACGGTGTCAAATAGCTTAACGGTGGAAGGACCAACTCCGCTCCGTTAATGTGAGAGAGGCGAAATCGATCCTGACCTCCTTGGGCTATTGTAGTACCCACTCCTAGCGCAACCTTCGAGCTTATTTGGAGGGCAATAGGAATATTAGTAATGCCTTGAAAAAGCATTGCTAATATTCTTTAAAAATTCGCGTCGCCCGTAGCCCTCTGATTTGAATCAACTGTTGTCAAATTATCAACAGCCGGGACCGACTTTTTACGTGCCCTTCGAAGCACGGAGATACGATCAACCATATAGTGACTGACCGCGCCTAAATTTGCTTAAACTACCGATCGTTTACCGATCAGTGGGTGCACTCGGCTATGAACGTACGTACTGTATATATAGCGAATATACGAAAAATATTAAAATACATGTTTAATTATCAAATAATTAATTCGGTTACGTAATTAATATTGTAATGTTTCCATTATTTTTATACAAGGTAATGAGATTCAAACGTACGCCGGTCA
Source organism: Hestina assimilis (assembly GCA_023373885.1). NCBI lineage: Eukaryota > Metazoa > Arthropoda > Insecta > Lepidoptera > Nymphalidae > Hestina > Hestina assimilis. The sequence goes on along the minus strand of CM041740.1, from coordinate 2,007,872 downwards.
TACAGCAGAGGTTATCGCTTTGCAATTTGACCCCAACGAAGGTCAAAAACTCATTACTGGTTCTTTTGACGGGACAATATCGTTGTGGGACACCAGGCTGAAAGAGTAAGTTGATCCATTCTTTTGAAATTAATTATTTATCTCTGTTTATCTTTATATTAAAATCTGGTTAATTATGGTCATTGCATACATAAGTTCTAGCTAGCTTCTACAGGTGGCTTCACCCATGTCAATAACGATTTTTGATGCGACACCTTTTGCAATATAGAAATAATTGGTTCTCTATACCAGGATTTAATTTTCATCTCCGATTCCAACCCTTTCTAGTCTTTTTATCACAATAAAACTATATCTTTTCTCAAGGTATATATCTACTTCTTAGTCTAGTCTTACTGCAAAGCCGGACCACGGTTTATGACGTCATCGGAAATGTAGGTCTCCGAGGAGCTTTGTTGTCCCTCAATGATCCCCTCAGCTAGAAGTAACAATAGCAATATTAAAATTGTTCGATCATGTGCCCCTTTCTCTATATATATTTTAGAGTTTATTTTTAATACCATGGTACAATATAGAGGAAAGTGGTTGGCTTTTGACAACCATCGTATGTCATGATGGATTTTTATTCGAGGGATCATAGATGATCGTTTTTCGTCGCAGCGCCTATGGCGACCAACGCACTGATTGATAAAATTATGATGGCAACACAAACACCAACCACACAGATCCTATTTTAGAGGATTCTGCGACATATATTATATCTCTCACTCCTTCTTAATCAGTAGTATTAAAAATAATATTGGCTATCTTGGGCGCTAATCATTAAGTCTCACTAAGTACGTCAATAGATAACAAACTGTTCTTCGTTCTATATTCAGACGTGTGACAGTGTTGCGCGGTCACGAGGGTGAAATTTCGAACGTTCAGTTCAACTGGGACAGTTCACTCGTGGGCTCTGCGTCATTGGATGGGAGTGCACGATTGTGGGACGCTCGCAGCAGCACCTGCCTTGCAACTGTTGCATCGCACACTGACGAGGTACTGATTCACTGCATAGCCCATTTTTTGTTTGCTTTACTTTGTGTTTTATTTTTATTTTATGTCATGATATCTGTATTTATGGCTGGCAAATACGGTCCGCCTGATGGTAAGCAGACCTCCGCTTTCTATGAACGCGCGCGATACATGATATATCACACGCGCGTTGACAATTCAAATGATCGGAGGAAAGGATGGGAAGGAAAAAGAGAGGGGAGATTGTGCCTCCGGCGCTCTCACGCATCGCAATGAAGGCAACAGTACTGATAGTTGCTTTACGCAGAATTTCTATAAGAGGGTAGTACGCCACCGTTTGGCCGGCAAAATAGTGCAGCAGCATAATTCTACTACTACTAACTGTTTGATGCCATTGTACCGTTTCTTTGATCAGGTGTTAGATATCTGCTTCGACTGGGCGGGCCAGCGCATGGCGACCTCATCTATCGACTGCTCCGCGCGAGTGTACGACGTGCGATCAGAATTTAAGGAGCTTGCCGTCATGAAAGGTCATAGGGAGGAGGTATCCAAGGTAAAAATACATATTACATTCAGTTACAAAAGTTTACCTTTAACAAAAGTGTACATAACCCTCGTAGCGAAATATAATAACGCGTAAATTCAATGCCAGCTTGCGAGCAAAATTTTTTTATTTATTTATAATTATTGTCAGTAAATGACTTTACTACGCCTAAGTATAGATAGTAAGTGGCAGTAAAGATCAAACGCGAAGGCTGCAACTATGCTAACCACCCTCGCCCTGCCTGCCCGCAAGATGCCTCTTCACGCCTAGTTTGAAAGAGTCCAGATTATAGGACGGACTAGTCAGTCAATAATCGGTATACACTTCTATGTCGAATGGATTGGGTGAATATTTTTAAGGAAATCTTAATTTAAATCAGTTTATTCAAAATGTTTGTCTTCTTAAGAAGAAAAGAAATTTCTTTTAACGTGAGTTTTAACTATACTCATATTAACATTACTTATATTTTATAGAAAAAATCTGTTTATTTTCGACTCTAGTATATTTGTGTGTGAAGCATTTCGTGAAATTATCTGACTCCGAGTTAGGGCGAGACGGCCTGATAAAATTATATAGATATGTACATACTATGTATCAGTTATCAGTATTCAGCAATAGCTCGCGTAGATGACCCAAAGCTCGCGGTTATCTGACGAAAATTAAGTCGCGTTCTTAAGAAATGCTTGGGTGTAGGTCGCCTACGTGTCGCGACTGTCGCATCCTATTGTTTGTGTCAAGCGTTATTTAATCCTAAATACAATTACGAAGAAGTCTTTACTCATATAATGATATTAAATTAATTGACCCTTATTAATGCGAAAGTAACTCTGTCTCCCTGTCTGTCTGTCGCGCTTTCACGCCAAAACTACTGAACTGATTTAAATGGAATTTGGTACACAGATAGTCTAGACCCTGAGAAAGGACAAAGGCTACTTTATAATGCGAAAAAAGGGTTGGAAAGGGTTGAAAGTTAGGGATGAAAATTTGTATACAAATATCGTAATTTTTAGAGCTAGAAACTTGAAACTTATTTTTTAGCCTATTGATTCGATATAAATAAATATGACATTCAAAGTTCGTAAAAAGAGAGGGGGCGGCGGTGTTCAGAGTTTGTATTAAAATCGTTATTTCCGCGGGCAAAGCCGCTGGCAGAAGCTAGTAATGAAATATATTAAATTATTTGATAATTGGGACAATCGGTCATTAAACTTATATTTGAACAGATGACTTTAATCATTTGATGAATAATGTATGAAAAATTTATAGTACAGTCATGAATAATATCATTTAATACGAAATAAAAAATAAAAAGTTGGTTTTCGCGTCAGTCAGTATTTCCGCTTACTCCTCCTACACCACGCTACGGATTTGATGCGGTTTTCACCATCATTTAGTCATTTTTTTGTGGAAGGTTTATATACCCAAAGCGAAATGAGGGCGGGTAGCTAGTATAGAATCAATTCTAACTACCTTCTGCGTTTAAAGGTAATGCGTATGCTTACAATGTGAAGCTTAAACAGTAACTAATGTGCATGCGATTAACATCCTATAGGTTTGCTTCAGTCCAGCAGGCGGGTGCCTGTTGACAGCCTCAGCGGACCGAAGCGCCAGGGTCTGGAACACAACAACTGGGAACTGTGTGCAGGTTTGTACAGAATTATTATTATATTTGTAATTTCTTACAACTTACTAAAAATAGCATTTTTTTTATTGGCCCAGTGCGTGTCGTGCTCGCACATAAAGGGTTCCGTGAAATTAAGTAAGTACAATTTGAAGTCTCTGCCTGTCACGGTTCCGGCGAGAAACAGGGCTGATACAGCCCGCTGACAGACGGATGGACGAACAGCAGAAACTTATTAATAGGGTTCCGTATTTTGAAGGGGCGCGCCATACTTAAATATAAGATGTCATTAAGGTTGCTATTACATTTTTCTATTAATAATCGGGAATATTGTCTTCGCAGGTGCTCTCCGGCCATCAGGGGGAGATATTTTCCTGTGCGTACTCTTACGCAGGTGACGCCATCATCACAGCGTCGAAGGACAACACCTGCAGAATCTGGAGGTGATTCGACTGGTGGTTCTGAATGAACCGCGCTAAATAATAAGCTAATTTTAAAACATTTCACCGTAATAATGATTAAATTACTTGATTACAATTTAAATATTTCGCACATGTAACATAATTAAAAGGCTTATCTTGCTTTAAAAAACATGGTAAAATGTTAATAGCTCCGTGTTTTGATATACAATTATAATTTTATTAACTTATAACATGTATTCCCAGTACAAATCTGTAATAATTATTAGTGTCAAATATATAGCATACCTTCTTTTTTTGGTGACACGTTCACTGTGAAGTTAAATTTAGACAATTTTTATTATGTGCTATGCCCGTGAGTTATAAAGTTAAAAGAACTTCAAAGTACCTATTAGCCGATTAATATACTAATTTCTAAGAGTATTAGTAGAGCCATGCCTTTCCCAGAAGTACTATTCTGTCTCAGAAAATCGGCGTAAAGTAACAGTACCAGTAGGTAGGTCCAATTCCTCACCCCCTCTGTAGCCTTTGTTTTGTGGAGGTGACGACATGAGAAATGCCTCCAACACAACCAGGCTGGTGATATTGCCCTGCGAGTCGAAGCCTAACGACTAACGTTGGAAAGTATATATAGGTTACGAGCGTAGGAAACTCTGATAGCGCGATTTAGGATCGTGACGATCATTGGTCGTCAATATCGTCGCGTAATATGCCATGTAGACGTCGTTGCAGCTTGATGCGAGATTGTGACAATCTTGTCTTTCTATCGAGTTACGTCGTGTTGCGTGTAGATGTAGCTACACTTTTTTCCTTGTCATCCTTTCCTCCTATCCCTTGAGCTGGCAACGCGTGCGTTCATATTCAACTTCATGTAGATATCGCGCACATTCATAGGTTGCGGTGACTGCTACCATCAGGCGAACTGTATGCTTGTTTGCTGACCGTCATGGTATCAAAGAAAAGTTGTTTTCTTCTTCGCTTCTTGACAAAATAGGAATAAGATCGTCAAATTTTATTACAAGCACAAGCATCGTGCTTCTAGACCTTATAATTATAGTGAACGTGTTGCTTATCGACAAGGTGGAAATACAAAGGAAATTTTAGAATTCATTTTTACGTTATAATTAGAATTAAAACATTAAACCGGTTTTTAATATTTTTACTTACATAATAAATTATACAAACTAAATTGTATTTTATTTCATTGCTGTCTCTGCATACTGTCTTGGATGCATACTCAGTACCCCAGTGGTGACGAAGTACTGAAAATAGCCAGTAATTAATAGCCTAAAAAGTCGTGGCGCCACTGGTGCTGTAATAATCTAATAATCTAATCACCATCCTAATTCCTAATGGAGGCGCTGAGTGTGTAGCGTATATTTATTTGTTTTATGATTAGATTTTTAAATTTATTGTTTTATGATAGTTATATCCTGTGTCAGGGTCCGGAAACATACAAACATGCCTTCATGGTCAGTACAAAAATCTATTCCGAGAAGGAATCGAACCCTTGACGCCACAACGTTGACAGTCTTCAACAAATTATAATATAAAAAACGTTTTAACGAATATTACTTCTTAGATCCATACCTACATTTTAGATGATATTATGGTTAAAAATGCTTTCGTTATATCGAAACTAAGTTTCCTTATCATTTATTGACGTGTTTGTGTTATTAATCTATTAATACGTAATAGCTGTTGCTTGGCGGCAGTACTATAGGTTAAAAAAATTATCTATGCTAAAATAATACAGATCAAACCTAAATAAATAAATAACCTTAAGCTTACAAAAGACTGTCAGATCACAGAGGTCAAACGAAGATAAGTAAAGTACAATCAAATACGAAATACTTTTCTATCTACTTTGTTTTAAGTGCAAAACAACTTTAAATATACATATAAAAACGATATAAAGTCTATAATACTTAGGCCATAAAACTAGAATGAAATAAATATTTTTAATGCAATTTCCGCAGAATTTCCCTCCGATTATTTTGTAAACACTTCAGTGCTTTGCGAGGAAATTCAATAAGTCATGCTAATACTTCTAAAGGATTACATTTTTCTGTTACAAAACATCTTCTTTAGCTGCTTTCTATATTTTCTTTTATTTTTAATTTTTTTATATCCATTCTTTTTTTCGTCCTAGCTTTAATCCTGGTATTTTATTTTACCCAGAGTCTGCTTATTACTCTTATCCGGATTTGACGGGTTACTAGTTTTTACACAGAGCGATTGCCCCTGAGTCTTGACTGTTGCGGGTTCGATTCCCGCTCAGGCAGATGTTTGTTAAATTTCTGTCTCGTTCTGGGCGTTTGTCTGTGGGTTTCCCCATCGTGCCCCGAAGAGCACGTTAAGTTTTCGGTCCCGGTTGTTATCGCATCTAATAATAATCGTTACTCGGTATAAGTAAATTGCTCTTATCTGATGAGTTACTGGTTTGCCCTTAGAGTTACAGAGGTCAGATGACAATCGCTCTGTGTAAAAACTAGTTACTTGTGAAATCCAGACACGAGTAATAAGCAGACCCTGAATTAATACTCGTATAATAATGGTAATAATGCTAGGAAGAAGAAGAAGGTTTCTTATAGAATACAGACAAATTATTATTATTATTCAATCTATTATTATACCTTTACAACCATAATTATCTGAACCGATTTTGGAATCCATCCATTTATCGAAAATTGCAATAAAGGTGCTTCGTTAGAAAACATTATTCATGCGGGCGAAACAGCCAGCAGATACTTGTAATAAATAAAGATTTCATAGGTATTATTCCATGGCTACCTATTTATATTATTGACCGCATAAACAAGCATCGGTGTCATCATACTTAGATATTGATAAATAAATAACCACACGCTATATAGGTATATAATGTTATATACCTATATAGCCCATGATATGTTTACATGACGCTCACTAATATAAGCTTAAGCTAAAAATACGTTATCAAAATATAACTAAAATATTTGTCAATAGGATATAATTAATCCCAAAAATCTGAAAGTTTTCGATGAAGATTTTAAAGGCGTCGGGATGTGACGACCCCATCGCCCGCTGTTGGGATAACCTCTGTCACAACAGAGATTATTCCACCAGAGCAATCAGTCACACTGGTGGTAGGTCTTTTGTTGCAAGAGGCCGGCTAGGTAGGTACCACCGCAGTGTCCAATATTCTGCCGCCAAATAGTAGTGCTTAGGCACTACTGTGTTCCGGTTTTTAAATCTCGTTCGCCCAGTAATTTCACTAGCGTACAATGCCCTTCAAACGGAACACAGTAGTGCCTAAGCACTACTATTTTGCGGCAGAATATTGGACACTGCGGTGGTACCTACCTAGCTGGCCTCTTGCAACAAAAGACCTACCACCAGTGTGACTGATTGCACTGGTGGAATAATCTCTGTTGTGGCAGAGGTTATTATATTTTTATATTGGAATTTAGTATAAATGGGTTGAAAACAATATAATGAGCTTCTCTTCGTCGAATGATATCATAACAAATATTTATTTCTCACAAATCCTTTTTAGTGTGTATCCGTAAAAGTGTTATGTTTTAAAAGCAACACCTGTAGAGAAGTTCAGCTTTCTAGGTCTAAGGTTTTAGGCTGAGCGTTTATAAGTCAGTCAGGTTTTTCGTTTTATATACATAAATAGACTAACCACAACTGCTGCTTAGCTCAGTAATCGTTTACCGACAAGTTCAGCCAACCTACTTTTATCGTCACAAACATCAGGTGCTTCAGACAATAAATCGTTGTCGCTGAACACTTGAGTGTGTAACTGTACCTACACGTCACTAACGATCTAGTATCCACCGCTTATTATCGTATCAAACTCGGCGGGAACAGGACGCACAAACAATGTTAAAAACATTAAAGTTTATATTCGCAGTGTCACTTTTAGTCGAAGTGAACTGTGAATATAAGTACGAGACGAAATTTTTCACCGTTCCACTAGACCACTTCAGTTTTCAAAGGAACGAAACGTTCAAAATAAGATATTTAGTGAACGATGAACATTGGGACGATGGACACGGACCGATATTCTTTTACACGGGAAATGAAGTAAGTATCTATTAATTTTATTATTTATCAAGCATTAGGACATCAATGAATTGCAATATCCTGTATTAAAGCAAAAACTTTTTTAACCTTTATTATTAATACTGATAAGAAACTTTCAATACAATAACAATTTTAATCTATATTTATGTTTTTAAGTATTTTGGTAAGTTAAATGTTTAACTTTAGCTAATAGTTCCTTAAATATTGCGTTGACACCTTCCTGCATCCACGCTAAATGCTCTAAATAATCCGATAAATCGATGGGGATTTATTAAAATGAATATTAATGCAGAATTTTTCTCGGATAAAAGATATTCTATGTATTAATCTAGATTCTAGTCAATAAACTATCCATGTGCCAAATTTCATCTAAATTCGTACTGTAGTTTTGTGTGAGAAGGCTAATATCTCATACTCAGCTAACGCTGTATTAATATTGCCATAACTTGTGATAGAGTGAAGGGATTCTAAAGAAATAACTAATAAATGTGATACGAGAATATGCTTTATGATGGCTGGATTTTTAGTTTAATTTTTTTAGTTTAGCAGTGACGCATGCGCATGGACAAAGATAGGCAGACAGACATTTCAGAGATAATAAAAATGCACTTATTTTTAGATCCATTATAAATTTTTTTTCACAAAAATATTATATGAATAATGAATAATAAAGATATGTAATAATGTGTATTTACAAAAAAAAATAATGCTATCAATTCATATATTATATATTTATTTATAGATAAAAGATCTTTAAAAATATTTAAAATTGTAGCAAGTAGTCTCGGCCCTTTTTTGTACAATAAAATTAATAAAACTACCTCTATTTATGCTCTATCGCCTCATGAATGCAAATCAGCCGTCCGCTCCTTCTTACTCTATAAAACTTACGATGAATCGGAATCCCTCTTGAAATCCTTATGATAAATTATATAAATAAACTTTACGCTACATGCATAACACACACACATACATACATACATAACACATTTACACCTACACGACATAATATTTTAGTCTTATTTTAGTATATGTAATTAAAATATAGCTGTGACTTGTAACCATGTAATAAAAACACAATTAGTCCAACCCATAGGGATACGGCACTGTTACTCTTTATTACAGGTTGTTCTATAGCCTATCTAAGAGAACAGTACCTCCACCTTTTACTGTAGTGTATTTTGTGTTTATTTATACCTTATATAGTTAATTGAATTGTACTACAGCACGTTTTATGAAATAAAGTGATTACTATTATTATTATTATATTATTATTATATATATTTTGTACGGAATGGTAATAAGAATGTTGTATTATTTCTATCAATTCAAATTATATAATTAAGTTTTTATAGCGTGTAGAATTAAATTATACTATGTACATATATCTAAAGTTATTTTTATTCCAGGGTCAGATCGAGGCTTTTGCTCAACATACTGGCTTCATGTGGGAGATCGCGGAGAGCTATAAAGCTAAATTAGTTTTTGCTGAACATAGGTTAGTGTTTTAAAAAAAATATTTAAAAAATATATCGACTTCAAACCTTTTATGCCGATATTTTACTTGCACCGACGTCTCAATGAAATATTCTGTAAAAAATATTTATTTTCAGTTAGAATGAATGAGCCTTATCGACCGGGGAAGTATTACCTATTCGTACTAATGCTTTCTATTAATTTCATTGAGTGTGAGCAACAGAGTTCAAATTTTTTGCCTCTATTTCTTACCGTCTCTTCTCTTCTCCAACCGATCGGAATGATGCTTATGATATTACTTATAAGGCAAGCGTTACGGCGTCGCTACTGCGATCGCTTGCCATTAGGTGGACTTACGTCTTTTAGGTAAAATAATGCTCATATTTCAACTACTGATAATTTATCTCCAGGTATTACGGTCAATCAATGCCCTTTGGCGATAAGTCCTTAGAGAATGATAACATCGGTTACTTGACTGCTGCGCAAGCCCTAGCCGACTACGCCGACCTTATCAATTACCTTCAGGACGACAGGATTGACCCCAAATACCCTGTCATTGCTTTTGGCGGTTTGTATTAATAATGTTATATATTTCTGGTACTATTTTTTTTATTTTAATCGTTAAAATGTCAATACCATGTAAAACCTGGGGAGAGTTTCAAGTTTCAGAAATTACAATGTTCTAAAAAATACCACCAAAGACTAAAAATAAAGAGGACAGTGAACGCGGGGAATCCGCTTTTATAAAAGAGGGAATGAAAATACTTTCAAATACAAAAGCTCATTAATAAAAACAATCTTTATTTAATTTAATCACAAAATACAAGTACAAAATCGAGGTTTTGTTCTCCTTTCTAGGTTGCACAGCAACCTTTTTTTTTCGGTGAGGAAATCTCCATCCGGGTTATGTGGGGTTCCATGTCCGACAATGGCGGCCCATTAAAACCTCCTCGGTACGAGCTAGAGGCTTCGAGAACTCACCCTTTGTTAAGGAGAAGCAGTTTGCCTCCCTAATTATAAGCTATTTAAGATTTCTTTAAGGTTTTTTATTTTTGATTTTTTTATCTAAAAACCTTATTATTTGCAATTACTGTATCTTAACTATTTTTCATAATTTGTATAATTTTGATATCAATCTTCTCCACCAGGCTCATACGGAGGGATGCTAGCAGCTTACATCCGGATAAAATACCCGCATTTGGTGAACGGCGCGATCGCTGCGTCTGCACCGATCCACATGTACCCCGGGATGGTTCCATGCGAAGTTTTTGATAGGATCGTGACTTCGAGCTTCAGCGTTGCTGATGAAAAATGTGTTAGAAATATTAAGAGTTCCTGGAGTACTTTGAGGTAAAATCCTTAATGAAATATGTGTTAAAATTTTTGTCAATATATATATTTTTTAATACCGCTGGCCCGATTGTCCTCGACAGCGTCACGAGGTGGTGACAATTTAGCCAATATTAACCTTAACCATGGTCTGTTTTGAAGAGGTCTTAAAACTTGTACCGTGAAACTTTTACAATGAATTTTGATTTGTCGATATAACGAAAAAATCCTTTTCATTCTGTTCGATTTAAAAACAGAGAAGAACTACAAAAATGATGAATGATGTTATTTTATTGTGTAGGACGTTCGTAAAAGCTCAGAACAACAGCGACTGGCTTAAAACTAAATGGAATCTATGCGAGCCAATCAAGAACAGCTCAGACGTACAGATGCTAGTAGATTACCTCCAGTCCATGTACGAGACGCTGGCGATGGTGAACTACCCGTTCGAATCGAACTTCCTCATGCCACTCCCAGCGCAACCAGTAAGGGTTGTGTGCCAATATTTAAACGAGACTTTGAAAGAACAAAAGCTACTTGAGGTGAGAAAAATTATCATTTTTCTCTTACTTCCTATTATTTTTCCCGGTATTTCTCCAGGGTCTGCTTATTACTCTTATCCGAATTTAATAGGTTACATAGTTTATAGTGATTGCCACCTGACCTCCGTAAAGGCAAGCCAACAGCTTGTTTGATAAGAGCCTACCTATAAAGAGTTAATGATTTATCAGATGCTATGTGACAACAGCATCTTAACGCTCCCTATGAGGCACGATCAGCTCTTTTTATATAAATCTTAGTGGGCCCGGCAGACGTTGTCCTACCCCAAAAAAAAAATCTGGAACCCGATAGCAGCCTCCTTGTGACTAATTGTTATCAAAAGTGACACCGGTGAAAATTATTGAATTGGTAATATCGCTATTAGAAAATAGAGGTTGATGGGAAAAGGGTGAAAATTTAGGATTGTATGTATTTTTAATGCCACATCATAAAAAAAAAAGACTTTTGTCCAAAAATAAAAAATATTTACGACGTTGTGGCGCAGCGGTAGCGAACCTGCCTTAAACGCCACAGGTCGCGGGTTCGATTCCCGCTCGGAGCATAATATGTTTGTATTGACCATGCAAGCATATTTTCCGGTCTGGGTGTATTTGTCCTTGTCATTGTGAATGTTTCCGGACCCCCAACACAGGATATTACTATCCTAATGGGGGCCGTTGAGTGTGCAGCGTTTATTATTATTAGTTTATTATATAAAAATAAAACATAAGGTTGAACTATTCTCAGACCTACCCGATTTGCACACAAAATTTCATAAAAATCGATCAAGCCGTTTCGGATGAGTTCGGTAATAAATACCGCGACACGAGTATTTTATATATTAGATTAATATAAAAGGTTTATATTACAAATTTTATAATCAAGCAATCAAGAAAACAATAAATTATGTCCATATTATGAGTAAGCCCTTTATGCTTTCTTACTCATACTATATTAACAACTAGAATGTTTTTCGAAAAGCAATAATTATTTTTCTTCTTTCAGGGTATAGGAAAGGTAATGCAAATATACGCTAATTACACAGGCAAAACAAAGTGTATTAATTATAAGGAAACGAGCTTTGGTAATCTACAAGCGAGCGGTTGGGACTATCAGGTAATTGGAAATATGAAAATTAATATTATTAATAAATTAGTATTGTTGAGGCTTGAATTACATTTACCAGCAGCAATCAGCATTTAGCTGGAAGGTTTTAGACACACTTATGAGCGTCGTATGCTTAAGCACCTCTAAGCAAGCCTAAGCATGCTTCAGTATCCGTAAGCATGGGTACGTATCCTTCAGCACATTTTGACGGATGTTTAGTACTGTAACGTGTTATATCGAATGATATACTTATGTATAAGCATTTAAATCTGAAAAGTGTTGAATCGATGTTGAAACGAGAATTAATACGTACAAAAGTAGATATTTTCTATTGAGAATGCTGATTGGTGCTGATATATGTAATTCAGGCCTTAACCAACGTGAAATTTTTTTTATTCCTTTAAAATTTGTTAAAAGTTTTATAGAAACCTAGTCGCCGACTAGTCGGCAGTTTTAAAGTATAAATTCCTACTTTTCTAGGCCTGCACAGAAATGGTGATGCCGATGTGCACGACCGGCGATAATGACATGTTCGAACCGAAGCCGTGGAACTTTACCAGTTACGCCGAAGACTGCCACAAGAAGTATAATGTTTACCCGCGGCCTCAGGGCGCGAGGGTTAAATACGGGGGTGCCAAATTAAGGGCGGCGTCCAACATCGTCTTCAGTAATGGATTATTAGATCCTTGGGCTGGTGGTAGGTTTATCAACCGTCTCGTATTTGTATAAACTTTTAAAGTAACAAATCTATTACACCAAAACTACACAATACTAATAAAAATTGCACGCGTGGCATACAATTAGTTATTATTTGGTTGTTTTAATATTATTCATAAGTAGTAACTAAAAGCAAAAAAAAATATTTTCTTACGAAGTCGATGCCCTCCTTGACGACAAACGGAACCCCGTTGAAACCAGGTTCTAAGTCTTATGTAAGCTTCCGGTGCTCGTCCTTCCGAAACCGTAATAGAGAGATAGAGAGTCTAAAGTATAGCTCGTTCATCACAGTACCTAAATACCCCTTACCTACCACTTACCACTGGATATTGTTTTTGACTATTGTATAATTGTTTCACAGGTGGAGTACTCAACAGCATTAGTAATTCAGTTACAGCAGTGGTGATCATTAACGCTGCCCACCACCTCGACCTGATGCCGTCCAGTCCCTACGACCCCGCCTCCGTGAATATGGCTAGGAACATCCACAAGCAGAACATAGACAAGTGGATACGACACTTCCGCGACGAACATTCTACGAGGCATTGATTATGTTTACGATTTCTTAAAAATTAAACTTTATTCGATTAAGTCCTGATGTTCTGAACTTTCAATTCCCACCACAAGAGGAATACTTATAGACTTATGCATGGATAGGTCCTTTCATACAAAAAAAATGTCAAGCTCGTTGGTGCTCCTTTGTAAATTAAACACCGACGCAACGAAATCAATTTTTCATTTACTTACTCCATTATAAAACTTTACAGATTGTTTAGAGTATTGATGACAAGCAAAGGCTGTTTGGCTGTCCTAAAATATAGTGAAATTACGTCTTTTAGAGAAAAATTTAGGATCAAAGACTGAAGTCTTATGTTTTTTTAAAAGTAATGTGGAGAATAAATAGTTTTCTTACCGACAAGAGATCACAAGTTTCATATAGTTCTTTAGTTGGGAATCTATAACGAAGGTGGTCCATTACTTTTAGTAGCGAACGTTGTGCCCTTTCCAGAAATAAAAATGTAGTCTTAGATGATCGACCCCATACAGGGATACAATATGTAATTATCGACTGAACGAGGGCAACATAGGTTCTATTTAATAAATATTTTGGAGCTACACCTCTTAGCTTTGCTAAGACCCAAACACGCTTCTTAACTCTATCAGCAACTAACACGACTTGTGAATGCCATGACAGTCTCTGGTCAAGCATTACTCCTAAATATTAAGTAAATGAGACTTTGTCTATAGCTGCGCAAGAACAATTTGAGACTGTCATGTCAGTACAGTTATGGATTCTTATCATAAGATCGTCATTTGGCTGGGAGTTGTTATATATTGAGAACAAAATGTTGTTATTTCTCAATTAATAAAAGCACAGTGGTTCACGCAGAAATAATTTATTCATTAGTACGGTTAATCTCCTTATACTCAGTGGGCATTTCTTAAGGCTAACAAAGAAAAAAAAGTTAAATCAACACTTAGTATAAATTAGAACTATATCTAGACTAATATAATAAAACAAACTCACCCCTCGTATTTTCTAATATAATTTGATCTTATATAATTATGTAAAAGTACTCTTAAACCACACAGCTAAATTACTGATATCAATAAAATGATTATAATAACTTTTAGGTGCACATTCTCCTCGTTCAAGTCGGTACATTTATATTTCTGTTCACTAGAGATATATGACCGCGCACTTCAACCGTTTGACCTACAATGACTCTGTCTATTTAGATATTTTAACAGAAATAAATTTAATTGCAAATATAAATTACAGACGAACACAACATAACATTAAAACATTAAATCATGCGATATGTGAGATTTGAACTCAAGACGCCGAGTTTCATATGCTATTAATCCACACGACTACGCTCCTGAGCCACGCTCACTGTTACAAAGACGATTCAAAACTTCGACTTTATAATTCGCTAACCAGAACCCATATCAATGTAATTTGTTTTGTTAGCATTTAGTGTCAAAAGATTTAATTCTAACCAAGCAGCTATTTTATGCAAGCCCTTTTCCGTGTTTGAACGTATACTATCCCAAGAGCTACCTGAGAAAACAGTAGCCGTATCATCAGCGTATGAGAAAACAGTGGAAGTGGAACATGCCAAAATCACAGATTGTATGTATGATTGATGATGGTATTATTATATTCCCCTTTTCACGATTCCAAATAGCACCTCCTTCCCTTTATTTGCTCCTAGTATTCCGTTTGGTATTTATTTGCTTATTTTTACAAAAAAAATTGTGACAAAATCGAGCGAGACGACGTTAAACACGTCTGCACTCCACTGAAGTCGAGGGGAAGAGAACCTTACAAACTTTGAATGTCATATTTATTTATATCGAATGAACAGCCTAAAAATAAGTTCCAAGCTTCTAGCTCTAAAAATTACGATACATCCATACGACTTTTCACCCAGCCCTTTCAACCCCTTACAACTCTTTTTTCGCATTAAAAAGTAACCTATATCCTTTCTCAGACTTCAGACTATCTGCGTACCAAATTTTATTTAAAACGGTTTGGTACTTTTGGCGTGAAAGCACGACAGACAGACAGAGAGATAGAGTTACTTTCGCATTTATAATATTAATAAAGTAATATTATTATAAATAAATAAATAATAAATAATAAATAAACGCCTACACACTCAATTATATTAATATAACATTTTTTTTTTTTAAATCATTCATAGCATTATTTTTACATTCTATTTCGTTTTCTAATTTTTAATATGGATGTCGGCAAAAAAACAAGAAGTGTACTGATACATTTAATTAAAAAATAAACATGATATAAAAATATAAAAAATTTTTGAATTTACTTAGATGGTGCTGGACGATGACCTAATCTGCAAAAATCGAAATATTGAATTTAGTAAATGTTTTCCCCGCCCTACTTTTATCTTCAAACACCAGAAGTTGATATTATTTCGATCGTATAGATAGCCAGTGGTAGATGTATGGTATATTATCCCGGCGTTTTGCCCAGTGTCTGCTCATCACTCCTATCCGGATTACTAGTTTTAACACAGAGCCATTGCCATCTGACCTCAGCAATCCTTCATCAAGTAACTCTTTGAATAAGAGCAAAATTCAAGAGTTAAAGAAATGTCACTATATACAACAGACAAGGTCTTTTATAACGACAAAATGTCACAGACTCAATTAATTAATCAGCCTTACTTAATCACAGATTCTACCACCGGCTCCAAAATTACACCTCTACCTGACAGAGACGGTAAAACAAACTCAGGGGTGTTTTTCATATATACTGAACGCTGAAAGGCCTGGAAAAATAGAATCATTCCCAATGTGTGGTGTCCGGTTTATTCACTAATTCTGTAATAGTCATTATCACAAAAGCGTCCTTTTACTGTTTTTTTTTAATTTATTAATAGAAATTTGAAGATACAATTTTTTTGGATATGATTTGCTGTTGGCCATACTGGTGGTATGTCGGTATCGGGACATGACGACCCCATCCCCCATGTTACCGCAGAGATTGTTGCACCCGTGCACCGCTGTGCCAAATGATCTACCGCAAAGCAGAAGTAAGCAAGCGTTCAAAGGCTACGGCAACCGCTTACCATCAGGTGCAGGTGGTATACTTGCTTGCTACCTTAGTGACGATGACTGCTTACCATCACGAGGATCATATGCTAGTTAGCCAACCGACATTAAAAAAGCTGTATGTTTCGTCAGTGTTGAATACGGAAGAAACAAAGATTACCTTACCTAACCTAACCTGGTCAATTTTCGCTTACCTCTGCAATCTCACATTAAATCTAGAGAGTTCCGGCGGCATTGATTTGTCCGTTAAAAGCACCAGCTGGCGCTTGGGATGCTTCTGCACAAACTGCATCAACTCTGCCAACGCAGTATGCGTGTTGGACTGATCCTACGGACATCGATACATTTGATCAGGTCATACATTGGAGATAGATTCGTAGCGACATCTACATGGCACACTATGCAACGATATTGACGAACAATGATCGGCACGATCCTAAATCGCGCTATCAGAGTTTTCTACGCTCGTAACCTATATATACAACTTCTTAACGTAAGTCATTGGGCAACCCCGCCAGGCAATATCACTCGCCTGGTCGGAGGATTCTCCCGTTGTGTTGGAGGGACGTTTCACACCTTGTACCTCTACAAATTAATTAGTAGGCGGAATAGTCCAGGATATTAAAAAAAATGTCGTTAACTATAGAACACGGTTTTGGAGTCGAATAAGCACTCAGAGGCATCTCTAGCCCATGTAAGGGTGGTGCGTTCATTCAATCTCATGGTACACGACATGAGTGGAGCCGTATCTCAACTATTGTGTATAGTGTAAAATTTAAACGGCTCACAAGAACTACGCGTGCCGGTCTCCGATGTCACCGTCTAGCTGTGGAATCAATTCCTTCGCGAACAAAGAAGTTTGCCAATTCTTTTCTTTGTCGTACTTCCAAAAGTGGAACTCATTGCCGGCTCACGTGTTCCCTCCTTCTTACGATCTGGGCTCCTTCAAACGAGGCGTGAAGAGGCATCTTGCGGGTAGGCAGGGCAAGGGTGGCTAACACGGTTGCATTCCGCAACTCTGTTAGCCGCCTTCGCGTTTGGACTTTATTTCCACTTACCATCAGGTGGAGTAGAGTCGTCTGCCTTACTTTTCGAAATAAAAAAAAAACTCAAGTTTAATCGGTTTCAGTACCGACTAGTTTCTGACTCATCGGAGGTCCTTCATCAGGGTGAGTGGATTACGTTCGCGGTCGCGACCCGATTGCGAGACGGGCTTAAAATAACGAGTTTAAATTTTACATTAAGTTAATAATGTCTTACGATAGTTTTAATATTTGATTGCTGTGTATAGTTCAGTAAAGTCCTCTGTACACAAGGCTACTAATGTAGTTTATTTACAGTTATAAACAGAGGTCCCCACCCCCCGGAGCTCCGCGCTCCTCGCCCGCTCACTCACCAGCGACGTGTCGATCTCGTCGAGGAAGTACATGGGCAGGTCGACGCAGTGCCACAGCGCCAGCAGCAGCGACACCGCCGTGTACACGCGCTCGCCGCCCGACACCTCGCCCCGCTCGCGCTCCTGCCCCAGCCGGCCCTCGAACACTCACCAGCGACGTGTCGATCTCGTCGAGGAAGTACATGGGCAGGTCGACGCAGTGCCACAGCGCCAGCAGCAGCGACACCGCCGTGTACACGCGCTCGCCGCCCGACACCTCGCCCCGCTCGCGCTCCTGCCCCAGCCGGCCCTCGAACACTCACCAGCGACGTGTCGATCTCGTCGAGGAAGTACATGGGCAGGTCGACGCAGTGCCACAGCGCCAGCAGCAGCGACACCGCCGTGTACACGCGCTCGCCGCCCGACACCTCGCCCCGCTCGCGCTCCTGCCCCAGCCGGCCCTCGAACACGCTCGCCAGCGTGCGCGCGCCCGTGCGCGAGTGCCGCGACACGTCCAGGCGGCCCTACGGAACTCATTACGTATACTTCACTCAATTTAAGTTAAACCAAAATGGCGGTTTCTGCGCAGGGACATTCATGGACAAAAATGTTGATTTCGTCTTATTTACATAGATTTTTTATAAAGTGGGAAAACGGAATTAGGTATATAATATAGATATTGTATCTTCTAAGTTCAATTCTTTATTTATTCATTATCATTATTAATTACTTACATAGAATAAAACAAATAAATAGTATAGAAAAAGATATATAAAAAACAAAAAATAATTAATGTACATTTTTAATCACTGTCACTCATTGGGATGACACCATCTATATAATTTTCAAGCGGTATGGCTCCAGAACTGGCGATTGCGACTTGACTTGTGAGTTATGACTTGTGTGTGAGATCCTCTATGTAATTTGAGGAATCCAATTCAGAATCACTATTGTCAGAATCTCCAACTCGTATTATAAATTCTTCCATCATTTCAATTAAATTTTTAATATTTTTTTAAAGAACTAAAACAACCGTGAGCGCGTGTCCCAAACGGGTAGAGCGTCGCCGTGTTACTATAGTAACGTGCCCCCCTTTCATTCGGCATTCGGTTGAGACCCAAAAATGTGTTACCGCGTATAGTTCAACTTATATTGATGGAGTTACACTAGCTGTGCGTAGAATTGTTTCTTTACAAATAAGACACATACGTATAATAAATAAACCTAAACACTCCTAGAGCCTGAGACGTAGCCTCGTAGCCGGGTGCGCTCATTGATCGGTAAAGTGGGCTAAGCAACTCTAGCCGCTGTCAGTCGCTAAATATGTGATCGCATAGTAATATTTCGATTGAGCGCGTCCGTGCATCGGAGAGCACGTAAAAAGTCGGTCGCGATTGGTATCAATTTGATAATAATCGAAAAGTCAAGTCAGAAGCCTACTCGTATATCGGCGACCAGAATAACTCCGACGCTAGGTTGGCCACTAACTATTCGATAAGTTTCAGGCTTCTAACACTAAAAAGACGTTACTTCCATACAACTTTTCACATTTTAGTGAGGTGCGCATGTATAACTTCGCACGATAAAAAATGTTCTTATTACTATCCAGTTTGACTCAATATAATTTATAATATATCTAAGATCGGATGATTTTAATAGTAGTAATCCTTATTTGAAACATTTTCTCGGCTTAAGATTAAATTCAGTTTTAGTTAATTTTTTGCAATGCAGTCATGGTTTTTTTTTAATTTTTAAATAATTTTTGTTATTGTTAAATTAACCACTAGTATGCGATAGACTATCATTAAATACTCACTTCACACTATTTTGCAATTGTTTAAATGTAATTTACTCAATAACATTATTCATTCTACATCTGATTCCTTATAAAAATATTAGGGCTGACGAGTGACGTGAAAATATTATCTCATGTATATTCCTATTATTACTTTGTAAATATGCTTTATTTTCTGTTTTATAAGTATTTTTTTTATATGAAAGTCACATGATTATTTCTTCAATAGTAAATATATTTTTCACATTGATTTTCAAGGCCAGAAGGAAGACTATCCTGGTATGGGCATGTTATGCGAAGAGATGAAAGTCATGTGACCAAAAGAGCGATGGATTTGAAAGTGAGTGGTAGTGTGAAGAGAGGACGCCCGAAAAAGACGTGGATGAAATGTGTGGAAGAGGATATGCGTAGAAAGGGAGTGAGTGCAGAGATGACGAATGGTAGAAAAGAGTGGAAGGAGATGACGTGCTGTGCCGACCACACTTAGGGCAAGAAGAAGAAGATTGATTTTCAAGGCCATCATTGAGGCCAAAAACATTATAGAGCAGTTTGGCTTTCGTAAAATCCACTCCACAACCAGGTGCACCGTATAACGGAGCACATTCTAAAGGGCTTCACTCTAGCGCGAACCAACACCACCGAAGCGCTCTTTTTCGACGTCGCTAAGGCCTTCGACAAAGTTTGGCATAACGGTTTAATTTATAAGCTGAATCGTCTAGGATTGCTAGACAGACTCGTGTTTATCATACGAGACTACTTGTCGAATCGCACGTTCCGTTTTCGAGTAGAGGGTACCTTGTCATCCCCTCGTCCCATCAGGGCAGGTGTCCCTCAGGGCTCCGTACTAGCTCCCATCCTATTCTCTCTTTATATAAATGACATTCCGAGACCGACCAAAAGTGTTCATCTAGCACTCTTCGCGGATAACACCGCACTTTACACGACTTCTGTATCATCTTCCGCCCTTACAAGGCGTCTCCAACCTGCAGCCGATGGCCTAAGAAAGTGGTTTAAATCTTGGAGGATTGAAGTCAATCCCGAGGAAAGCGTAGGTGTCCTTTTTAACAAACCCCGCATTAGGACTTACTGGCGATCCGGTCCACCTGGAGTTATCACCTTGTTCGATCATCCCATCCCATGGAAAGATAAAACCAAATATCTAGGCGTCATACTCGACAACAGACTTACCTTCGAAGCTCATATCCGCAAGGCACGTGATAAAGCAGCGTTCGTTTTGGGAAGATTGTATGCGATGTTGGGCAGGCGGAGTAAACTGTCCCTTAGAAATAAGGTGACATTATACAAAGCCTGTATACGTCCCATACTGACCTACGCGAGCCCTGTTTTTTGCGCGTCTACGCCAGAAGAATTAATCAATTACAAATAATTCAGCAGCGTTTCTTACTCATGGCCTCGGGCTGTCCGTGGTACGTTCGCAACGTAGATCTCCATAGAGATTTTGAAATCGATTCGATCCCCGAACATTTGAAGCGCTTATGGTAAAAACATTTTGATCAAACTACTTTCCATCCATATCCTTTGATTAGACATGCTTGTATCTACACAGACCGATGTAACCAACCGACAAAAGTAAGGCGTCCTAAGCACGTCCTGCAAGACTGTCTGACCTCCACAACCCTAAGGGCGAAGTAACTCATAGGATAAGAGCAATTAGCTTATCAAGAGTTAAGAGTTATCAGATGTTATATATGATGCAAACATCTGCCAGAGCGAGAATCGAACCCACAACCATCGAGACTAAAGGCAGACTCACTAATCACAACGCCACAACAGTGTCGATTTGCCAGTCAGTTTGCCCCGTATATATAGACAATAAATTATCAACTCTATTTAAGTTGAATCTCAATTTGAATTATTTTATTACAATATAATTATTCATTATTTATTTTTAGAACCGGATATTTTTTTATATTGCATTCTTATTAATGTTTTATTTTTAACATAATTTATCATTACTTTATGAATCGGTTGTTTTGAAATATTTATTGGATGATAAAGGTTAATTGTAATTTAATTATTAATTGATACTATACTATTCTACGAACTATCTTGTGTATCACATCTTAGCAATCTATTTTGAGTCATTGGTACTAGCAGTTACTGATGGTTCTTAGATAAATAAATAAATAAACGAACGAACGAATAAATAAATTTTCTCTTGTAGGAAAGCAATATAATTATAATAAATATGACCATAATTTTACATTAAAGAAATTTTATTTCCAATGAAATATTTTCCTCTTCATTTTTGCAATGGCTGAAATTTTCTTTACTTCAGCATTTAAGTCGGAACGACAAAACAGATAGTAATAGTAATTTGAAAATAATTGTACGAACTTACGCTGTACTTTTGCTTCGCCATTATGTAAGTGAAATAGAGCTTCACCAGACGCATGGTCATCATTTCCTCTTTGTTTCGTGTCTCCAAGTGTATTTGGACTGCCTTGTCAAGCTGAAACAAAACAATTTAAAATATCAATTTGTTCCTCTTTTAGAAGTTTTTTTGTTACTAACTTAGCAAGCAAACACACGGCCCACATGATGGTAAGCGGTTGTCGCAGCCACTTGCGCGTTGCCGACCTCGAGATGCGGGTTCTTACATCTCCTTTGCCCAGTAATGTCACTAGCGTACAGTGCCCTTCAAACCGGAACACAGCAATGCCTAAGCACTACTATTTGGCGGCAGAATATTTGACACTGCGGTGGTACCTACCTAGCCGGCCTCGCGCAACTAAAGAACTACCGTGTGACTGATTGTACCGGAGGAATAATCTCTGCTGTTACAGAGATTATCCCAACAGCCAACGATGGGGTTGCCACGTCCCGACGATCAGTAAATTAAATATTTGTTTGTTTGTCATAACAGTTGGCAAACCAGAATACGGTCCACCTCATGGGAGTCTACTACTAACTACTGATTTGTGTTGGCAAGACAGGGGACAAGAGGAAAAGGATGAAAAGAGAACGGGGGGTGGGAGATTGGGCCTCCGGCGCTCTCACTCATTGCACAAAACGCAAAAGTGTTACTTGTGTAACCCCTCTGTGGGAGGGCAGTATTTCCCCCCTTACCTGTTCCAGCAGTTGCTTGAGGTTGGCGATGTCGCGCTCCTTCCCACTGTACTCCCGCTCCGCGTCCTGGTAGGCCTGCTGCAGCTCGTCCGGGTGCAGCTGGAGCAGCTTCTCCAGCTCGGCGCACAGCTCGAGCACGCGCTCGCTGAGCCACTTCCTCTCCCTGCACACCATTTGTTTTCCACTTTCCTCCCTGTTTCAGGAAATACAAAACCAATGTGATGATGCACGGTTTGTTACTCCTTCACGCTAAAACTACTGAAAGACCTGGAATTAATAAATATATAGACGCTAGACACTACCGGCCCCATTAGGTTACAAATAACCTATGTCACAAAATATAATGGCTTCCGAAATATTCATCTCTACGAAGGAACGAAACTCGAACCGAAATAGTAAATTACGCGCCGCGGGTGAAAAGTAGAACATTCTCGATCGATCGATCAGCGATTATCGCGAATAATCCGCGGGTGGCAATGTCTTGCTTTTCACCCGTGGTGTGTATACGATTTTTTGCCTACGACGAAAAATTCGCTTTTAGTCTATCGTACGAGGGATAAACATATGGTTGCTGGGTTACCGGGTTGTAAATTGAGTACATTAGTATCATTTTGCGGGGATGGATCAGGCACTTTTAAAGTTCGCTATCTCTGCTTAACTAGTGACGCCGCCGGTTGTGTAAACGAGATGAAACGAATATCGCCCAGTTGGGAAACAAGGAGGATCTTTAACGCATTAAGTCGATAATACGGATTTATAGAGCTGTGAAATTGTAAAAAACATAAAGCTATGTGGTCTTAGCTGTCTGTTGGACCGTCACTCTCAATCGTCAGAAGTGGTCACAGATCTTTTTCTAAAAATAAATACGAAACTTCATAGGCGTCATCCGTCAAAATTATCATCATAAATTAGCGGTGGCGGATTTACAAATTTTCAAGGTATAGGCTGTAAGGTTTTTGCCCTCGCCGAGCTGTTTCACTCTAGAACTACTACTACTGAATATCGAATTTTAATCGGACTAGTGACAAGGAAATTCATTGGCAAATTTGTTCGAGATTTCCACCTGTAAAACATCAGAAAATTGTCATGCAGAAATCTTTTTGATTTTTACGAGGTTGGAAAAAAATTCGGTCCCCAAATTTGACGCCCTAGGCTCAGACTACTCAGCCTGCTGGGGAATCCACCACTGTAAATTAGATAATGTAGTAGCATAAATGGACGCAAATAAGCAATACCATGTCAACCCACAAAATTGAAAAAACTGAGTTATTTATGCAGAAGTGTTGGTAAACGGCTGAAGAACATTTTTATTTAATATTTGTACGGTTTTAAGCTTAAAACTTCTAAAAAAGCCATTTTTTAAACATGCAATTTATGTATTATGTTAAACGTTTCGGGTTATATTATATACGAAATATGCCGTTTGTATTCTTATTTCATGTGAAAATAAGTAAAATAGCTTACCTACATCTTGAAATTGCCAAAACTTGACCAATAAAAAAAAATCATATAAAGCAAGTTGTTCAAAAATTTCTAACGCGTTTTTCTCAAAATGACATTTGTGTGGGTTGACATGGTATTGCTTATTTGCGTCTAAATACATTTTTTTAAGAATATTAGCAATGCTTTTTAAGGCATTACTAATATTCCTACTGCCCCTCAAAATAGGCTCGAACCCTGCGCTAGGAGTGGGTACGACAATAGCCCAAGGGGGCCAAGGTCGAACCCGCGACTCTCGCGTTAACGGAGCGGAATCGACTCTACTACCTTATATATACAATTATATATGTTAAAACCATGGTTATACCTTTCTTGAAAACGCAATAACAAACTGCATTTAACCAGCCCTGAAGTACACTCGTCGCGCTTTCGGTCTTTGTACATTTTCTGTGTATAGATTTCTTTTTCAGTTCTTTTTGTTTCCTACAAAAAAAAAAAGCTTCACACTCACCGATTTGCATTATTATATTCTGTAGCCCCAGTATGTGTTTGTAATGAAGCTCCGTAACGTAAGGAGCTAAGAAAACCATTATTACATAGTATAAAACAAAGTCGCTTTCTCTGTCCCTATGTATGCTTAAATCTTTAAAACTACGCAACGGATTTCGATGCGGTTTTTTTAATTGATAGAGTGATTGAAGAGGGAGGTTTATATGTAAAATAACATCCATTAAATAGTGGAATTTTTTTTTTGTTTCTAATGTGAAAAAATTAAATAATTACATTTAACGCGTGCGGGCCACGGGCAGTAATGAATAAATCAAAACGACTGGATCGATTTTAATAATTTTTTCAGTGAATGACATAGGCTATATATTTTATACCCGTGCGAAGCCGGAGCGGGCCGCTAGTATACATATAAATTGTATATATTATATCCACATAGATTCAATTAATATTTTCTGATAAGTATATTACACTATTTTGATTTTATTAATATGTGTAAATCTAAATTATATTAGTAAAGTTCTGATTGAAATAAGCGATTATTATTATTATTTGACGACGTTGTGAGGCAGCGGTAGCGAACCTGCCTCAAGCGCTACAGGTCGCGGGTTCGATTGCCTTTCGGAGCATGTTTGCATTGATATAAATAAATGCACACAATACACACTCAACGCTCCATAAGGATAGTGATATTCTGTGTCGGGGGTCCGGAAACATACACAACGACAAGCACAAACACACAGACATGAACACATGCATGTATGGTCAATACAAGCATCAATACCGAGCGGTAATCGAAACAGCGACCTGTGGCGTCGTTATAACTTACTTCGTGTTCTTTACACCGATCACGTAGTTCCTCAAGTTCAGGTGTTATAATTGACCGCCTTTCATTATTTGCTTTGAGCTTCTTGGCCATAGACTCCAATTCATTATCGAGTTCCGACACAGTCCTCTCTAGTTCAGAATCGTCCTGTAAAAAAGTTAATATTGAAATTACTAGCCATTATGAGCTTAGTATAAACTATAGACAGACCCTTCAGACATTTTGTCCAAAGACTCACTGGGGATTTGCCATGATTTTTTTTTATGTTACAAGTTGGCAAACAAGCATACGGCCCACCTGATGGTAAGTTGCCGTAGCCTATGAGCGCTTACAGCACCATTAGTAGGTGCCACTAACACGTTGCCAACCTCGAGATGTGGGTTCTTGAATCTCCTCTGCCTAGTAATTTCACTAGCCTACAGTGCCCTCCAAACCGGAACACAGTAATACCTAAGATTACTATTTGGCGGCAGAATTTTTGGACGCAAATAAGCAATACCATGTCAACCCACACGAATGTCATTTTGAGAAAAACGCGTTTGAAAATTTTGAACAACTTTCTTTATATGAATTTTTTTATGTATTGGTCAAGTTTTTGTCAATTTCAGATTTATTTATTTTACTTATTTTCACAAAAAATAAGTATACAATATATAATATATATGCGAAATATGCAGTTACCTAAAAAGTTTAAAAATACATAAATTGAATGATTGAAAATGATTGAAATTGAGTCGTCGTCGGTAAGCCCGCTGGTAACGCAACAAAACGAAGTTAGTGAAAAGCTAACTGTATTGGATTATTTTGCATGCTTGTGACTAATTTCGTTGCGTAGACATTGAATTTACAAAAGAGCACCAGCTAGTCTTGGAAACTTTGTCTGCATGGAGGGGCCTGTCTAGTCTATAGTAAGTCTGTGCCAGCGATGTTTTTTTTTGCAGAGTAATGAATATTCTATCGGTCATGCACTGTAAAGTTAGCGTGCGACTAACTTCATTTCAGTACTACGTCATTTACAAACTGATTTTGAAAAACCATTTATTAATTCGAAAGAGGTTTAATGCGGAAATGGTCCCATTTAATTTTTTTTTTTATATTACTAAGTTAGGCTAGTTAAATTACTGGGCAAAGGAGATTCAAGAACTAATATCTGTCTTTTGATTGTAATTGCGTAATTGCTCTCACTGGTAAGGCCTCATTTGGAATGTAAGTTTAAACGAATATAGCACACAAAAATTAATTAATAAAAATAATTAATGTTATTGTTGTTTTTTAAAAAGTGGTTACGTAAAACATATGGGGGCGCTGAAAAATTGCTAATATTCATGCGGGTAGATGAAATAAGTTTGAGAACCTCTGATTAAGAATACATAGCTGGCTCACCTGATCGTGCTTCTGCGATGCGGGCAGCCCCGACAGCTCATCCTGTATACGCCTCACTTTGCCCTCGTGCTCATCGAGTTCTCCCTTGAGCCGCTCCAGCTTCTCCTCCGCCTCGTGCAGCTCGTCGCGCGCACCACTCAGCTCGAACTGCAGCCCGAGCGCCTCGGTCTCGGCCTGGAGCAGCTGCTCCGTGCTGTCCGCGCCGCCGCCCCCGCGCCCCCGCGGCGGGGCCACGCGCAGGCGCCGCGCGCCGCCGCCGCGCCCCGCGGGCCCGTGGAGCCAGCAGTCCTGCGCGACGTAGTACTCGCTGCAGTCGTCGAGAGTGACTATTCTCTTGCACCTCTCCGGCACTCCCCCGCCCTCGACGAGCCGGCGAGCGGTGTCTGCGAGCGAAGCGAAGCGTCATCGATCACATAATGATGATGATTATATGCAGTACGTACCACTACGACGACGTTGTGGCGCAGTGGTAGCGAACCTGCCTTAAGCGCCACAGGTCGCGAGTTCGATTCCCGCTAGGAGTAGATGTTTGTATTAACCATTATTTAAGCGACCTAGTGTTAGAGTTATTGATGTCGCTATTAAGGCCTCTAAAGTGACTTATCTATGACTTTATACGAACCCTCATACGCACGGAGGGGTTCAGGTTCAAACTTTTGCCACCGATTGTGCCTAAAGTTAGTTAGTCAACCTTCGGAACTCCGCTTCATTTTGATGTATATAAACATTGAGATTTGGAGACGTGCTGAAGTAAGTATAGTTATAATTTAAAATGAACCAATTTAAACTGGCCGCTTCTGCGCAGTGTACCTGCGACATCATGGACAGAAATGTTACACAAAAATATTGATTTTGTCTTACTTAAATAGATTTTTTATAATGTTGCAAAACGGAGTTAAGTATATAATGGTTATTGTTTCTTCTAAATTCAATTAATTATTTATTCATTATCGTTATTAATTACTTAAATAGAA
The DNA here is from genome assembly GCA_023373885.1 of Hestina assimilis. NCBI lineage: Eukaryota > Metazoa > Arthropoda > Insecta > Lepidoptera > Nymphalidae > Hestina > Hestina assimilis. The sequence continues at coordinate 1,980,056 of CM041740.1, read as the reverse complement.
TAAAACAAATAAATAGTAGGTATATAAAAATAATAATAATAGTTAATGTACATTTTTAATCACAGTCACTTATTGGGATGACACCTTATCTTGAAATAAAATTAAATGCCGAGACACACGTGACAAAAATAATTTATATTTTAATTTAATTTAGTTTTAAAGAACTAAAACAACCGTGAGCGAGCGTACTAATCGGGTGTAGCGTCGCCGCGTCGCTATAGTCACGCGGCCCCCTTCATACCGCCTACGGTTGAGACCCGAAAATGTGTCACTGCGCATGGTTCAGTTTATATTTAGGAGATATAAATGAAGGAGGTATCGAACCGTGGTCGCGCGCGAGCAGCGTGGCGTGCAGCTCGCAGGCGTCCAGCAGGTAGGCGGCCACGGGCGCGCGGGGCGGGCGCTCGAGCGCGTGGTAGGCGCAGCGCAGCGCGCCGCACGCGCACGCCGGCTCGCCGCCGCGCGCCGCGCCCTCGAACGCGCCGCACGACACGCTCGGCCTGTCCCCCTCGCCCGGGAACATCTGCGCGACCACAATTTATTTATTTATTTATTTATACTTTATTGCACAAAGTGCACAAAAGGCGGGCTTAATGCTAAAAGCATTCTCTACCAGCCAACCCTGGACGTGGAAGAAAGAGTGTAGGTAGGCGTGCAAAAAAAAAAAATGTATAGACATATAGTAAAAAAATAAATAAAAAAATAAAAATAAATATAAATAACAATAATACATGAAATGTTAACGATAAATAAATACTAATATATAAATATATATATATATATATATATATATATATATATATATATATATATATATATATATATATATATATATATACATATATATATATATATATAATGAATAAATACTAATAATATGAATGTATACATATAAATAAATGGTGGAAATAAACATATCAATCAAATCAAATCAAATATTTTTATTCAACATAAAAAGCATTACACTTATTTGTTGAAAGTCAGATTCTACCACCGGCTCCAAAATTAAACCTCTACCTGAGAAGAACCGGCGAAACAAACTCAGGGGTTTTATCTTTTTTTTATATGTATTTTTTTTGAACTGATATTAGTTTACATATTATAATCAATGAAAAGCCTGGAGTGACTGTCTCATTCCCAAGGCGTGGTGTCCTCAAGGTATTCACTAATTTTGTAAAAGCCTTTACCACACAAACGTTCTTTGACCTTTTTTTAAATTTATTTAAAGAAAGTTTCTGAACGCTTTCTGGGATCCTATTGTAAAACCGTATACAGTTACCCTTAAAAGAGTTACTAATTTTATGCAGTCTAGTAACTGGCATTGTTAATTTATGTTTGTTCCTAGTGTTGATGTTATGATTATCACTACATTTTGTAAATTCATTGATGTTCTTATGTACATACATAACATTTTCTAAAATGTATTGAGAAGCAACAGTCAATACATTAATTTCTTTAAATTTCTCCTTTAAGGAATCTTTACAACCAAGATTGTAAATTGCACGAATAGCTCGCTTTTGCAGCACAAAAATTGTATTTACATCAGCCGCGTTACCCCAAAGTAAAATTCCATATGACATAATGCTCTGGAAGTAACTAAAATAAACTAGTTTGGCTGTTTCTACATCTGTTAATTGTCGAATTTTTCTTACTGCGAATGCTGCCGAACTAAGTCTATTCGCCAATTTAGCAATATGGGGGCCCCATTGTAGTTTAGAATCTACAGTTATTCCAAGAAAAACTGTAGACTCCATAATTTCTAATACTTCTCCATTCAATATTACATTAGACTGAACTTGTCTCACATTGGGCATTGAAAATTTAATGCATTTAGTTTTTTTACTATTCAACAGTAAATTATTGACACTGAACCAATGAAGTACCTTAGAAAGAGCATTGTTTACTTCGTCGTAATTAATACTATGTCTTTTAAGGTTAAAAATAAAAGAAGTGTCGTCAGCAAACAATACTATTTCTTGTGCTCCTTCCACAAAATATGGTAAATCGTTAATGTAAACAAGAAAGAGAAATGGGCCGAGAATGGATCTGTGGGACTCCCATATTTACATTTGTACCTGAAGATCTTTTACTGTTTACGTCGACCTTCATAATTCTATATTGCAAGTAAGAAATAAGAAGATCGAGCGCAGTGTCACGTATACCATAGTGCTTCAACTTCCCGACTAACGTCTCGTGTTGTACGCAGTCAAAAGCCTTAGATAAATCACAAAAAACACCAAGTGCATCCCGTGACTCCTCCCAGGCATCATAAATATTAGAAAGAAGTTTGATACCTGCGTCAGACGTCGAGCGACCCTTGGTAAAACCAAATTGATTTTTATGCATTAATTTATATTTATTAAAATGCAACAGCATCTGATTTAACATTATTTTCTCAAAAATTTTACTAAGAGTCGGTAACACCGATATGGGTCTAAAGTTAGATGGATCTGACGCACAGCCAGACTTAAATAACGGTATCACTTTGCTATATTTCATTAAGTCAGGAAATATTCCACACTTGACACAATCATTAAATATGGTCGCGAGATACGGTGCAATAAGATCTATAATTGAGCTTATTACTTTTACAGACATGCCCCATAAATCTGCTGTTTTCTTCATATCAATCGTTTTGAATACATTAATAATGTCCTTGGGGCTCACAAAACTGAAATTGAACTTAGTTTCACATGTTTTAACACTATTAATAAGTAGTGATTCAGCAACGGTTGGAGAAGAAATTAATGATTCAGTTGTCAAAGCTGGAATGTCAGCAAAATACTTCTCAAAAGCTGCCGCAACATCCTGGTCTCTTGAAATATTTTTATGATTAATGTTTAAAGAAAAGTTAGTGTTGCGAGATTTGACTTTTCCAGTTTCACAATTAATCACATGCCAGGTTGCTTTAATTTTATCATGCGAATTTTTAATTTTTCTTTAATATGTTGAACTCTAGCCGCGTTGCAAACCTGTTTAAAAATTTTAGAATACATTTTGAGATAATTGATAAAAGATACGCTACGATTAATAGTTTTTTCAGCATAAAGTTCATATAACTTTTGCCTACTTTTAAATATTCCAACTGTTGCCCATTCACCAAAAGTCGTTTTATTACCTACATAGACTGTTTTAGAAGTAAAAATATTATTAAATTCATTTTTTATTAATTTGAATAATTTATTATATGTTAAATTTGGATGGTCATAATCTTGAATGTATGGGATTATTGATAGAATATTACTTCTAAATTTCTCAATACGTTTTGTATTCATAGGAACAAACATAACTTTTTGATTGTTATTTTTAACAGTTTTTGTTTGAAATGTAACTAATTGTCCACAGTGATCAGAGGTAAGCTGATTAATTATTGATTTGCTGAGTGGTACTAGATCACTGAAAATGTTATCTATACAAGTAGCTGTCGAGTGGGTAATTCTAGTCGGCTCTAAAAATAAATTTACAAGGTTATATGATTTTAACAATGATCTGAATCGAATAGTGGTAGAAGTAATGTCTAACAAATTAATATTGAAATCACCACATATTAAAATATGTTTATTAGATCCAGATAGTTTTTTAAGTATATCATCCATAATATTTTCAAAACAATCATATAACCCACTGGGAGGTCTGTATACGCTTACAATAATGAAACAATCAAGCTCGATACAGGCTATTTCAGTAGTGCGTTCAACAGAGAGGCTCACAATATCTTTTCTTTCTTTACATTTCAAAGTCTTATTAATTATAATTAGAGAGCCACCCCTTATGGAATTTTCTCTGTAAAACGCACTAGCTACATAATGTTTACTAAAATTAAACATATTTTCATATCTTTTAAGCCAGTGTTCTGTAATTCATAAAATATTGATATTATGATAATTCAAAAATAATTCTATTTCAGTGTCTTTGCCCATTATGCCTTGTATATTTTGATGAAATAAATGAATATTATTTTTATAATTCTTATTGCTATTCTGAAAAAATGGGTTGCGTCTAATATTGCAAGAGGCTGCCTCTATTGTCTTAAAATTTAATTTAAATTATTTGGAACAGATTCTAAATGTTTATATGTCAAATGATTACACTGCTCAATAGAAGCAGCGGTCTTATTAGCCAAATACTTGGCTGAGTTGTAAAATAAATAATATGATAGCGAATAAGCTATCTGTCTCATATAATAATTAGATAGGCTGTACCTATCATAAGTCAATATATAAGATTTATAATTTATTATATTATTGATCTCAATTAAATGAAATTTATCATAATTAGTATTATTTAATGACAAATAATTACTATATGAGATAGTATGTAAATATTTATTTAAAGTATATATTTTTTGATTTTCCTGCGGCATATTCTTAATGTAAGGAAATGTGAACATTATAACTTTTTTAATATTGGTTATATTATATAATAAATCAAAATATTGTCTCATGTGTTTTTTGTTCACATTTCCCCTTCTCCCAATTAACAGTACTATTGTTGTGTTAGGACAGTGAGTTCCTCTTATAATTTTTTCCATAATTTGAATATAAGATGCACCCGGCATACAATAGTTTGTAACTGACTGCCCCTGACACATGTCACTTAATAGTGTTACGGAGAACCTTATCACAGGGGCATAAGGTTCAAAATCGCTTGCTACTCCTTTTGTTTATTTCTACTACCGCCGCGCGGGTTCGAGAAAGATGTATTCTCGAAACATGTAGAACAGCGTTCCGCGGACGGAGCTCTCTCGAACCCGTGTCCGCGTATATAAGCGGCCCGCCGTGTCGACTGATTCATTCAGTTCTGAGCAACAAGCGAAGACACTACAAGTGATACCAGTGAACAAGTGCGATAATTAGTGACCTCGGCTATTCTTTTGGACTGTGATTGACCTGTGATTTGGACCTGTTGTTTGTGAAGTTCTGTTGCTTAATCTAGACCTAGAATAAAGTCTTGTTTAGAGCCATCAGGTGTTTGTTTCCAAATTACCGAACCCCAGCCCGTAACAATTGGTGTCAGAAGTGCGATTTGGAAACATGCCATTGACTCCAAGAGACGATACCAGCAACAAGGGTGTCAGGACTAGAGCGCAGTGTGCTGCAGAGGACCACCTGGAAGACTCTGCAACAGCTGGGACCCTTCATCAGGCACCACCCACTGGCCACACCCACCAGGCCACGCCCACTGAGGCCACGCCTACTGGGTCGGATGCCCCACCCACTGGCCCCGCCCACCGGGCCACGCCCATCGAGGCTCCGCCCACTTTCATAGAAGGTCCTACCGTTGGCCACGCCCACCGGGCCACGCCTCCTGAACAGGCCACGCCCGCCGCCTATCTTTCGAGTTTGATGAGAATGCTCCAACTTCAGTCCACGTCGCTTGACACTAAGTTTGCGTCACTCGACGCTAAGTTTGCAGCGATTCAAGAGAATCAAGACAGCAAGTTTGCTAAGATTCAAGAGAATCAAGACAGCAAGTTTGCTAAGATTCAAGAGAATCAGGACAGCAAGTTTGCTAAGATTCAAGAGAATCAAGACAGCAAGTTTGCTAAGATTCAAGAGAATCAAGACAGCAAGTTTGCTAAGATTCAAGAGAATCAAGCGACAGCAGCTGAGGTACAACAAACCCTCTTGTCAACTGTTAGTGAAGTGAGCGGCTTGGTGACTAAAATGCGAAAGGATTTAGACCTCGTGGACGAACGGGTCACAAGCCTAGGAACTGAAGTAGAAAGCATGAAAACTGGCTTCACCGAACTCCAGAAGAAGTTCGTGCGTCTCGAAACCACGGGGGTTACATCTAGTGGAGCTATTGGCACAATTCGGGGACCTAGTGTGAAGGTACCTCCATACGACGGAAGCACATCCTGGACCGCTTACAGGCAGCAATTACAAACCGTCGCTGCTGCCAACGGATGGACGGATGAACAGTGCCTGACTGCCCTTACCGTTGCGTTGAGAGGGCAGGCTCTGACCGTTTTGGAGGCCCTGCCTAGCTCGGGTAGTGGGTACAAGGAACTGTTAGAGGCACTCGAATCCAGGTATGGAGAACGACATCTGGAGCATGTGTTCCGAGCCCAGCTACGTGATAGAGTCCAACAGCCTGGAGAAGGACTACAACAATGGGCGTTGGAAATAGAAAAACTGGTTCGGAAAGCGTACCCATCGGCCGACGCCAAAATGATTAACTTAAATACCGTCCAGGCCTTCGTTGATGGGATCAGGGACCTAGAGGTAAGAGCTGCCGTCAGACTTCGTCACCATGCCTCATTGAAGGAAGCATTGGCGCATGCCTTAGAAGTCGAAGCAGTTCGACATGACATTCGGCAGACTCACAAGATTCGTGAAGTATCGGAGGCGGTTAAAGAAGTTAAGGCCACATTTAAGAAAAACTCTGGCGCGATGTGTTATAGATGTGGTGACCGAGGCCATCTGCAGCTCAATTGTCCTCAAAAAGAGTCGCACGCGGCCAAATTAAAGAAAATGGACGAAAAATTAGACGAGCTGATGAAAAGGAGCGAGGCCTCGATGTCTACTCGACATCAGGGAAACGAGTAACAGCCAGGACAGAGGGGCGAGTACTGGCTGGCACGGAGGAAGCCCCAACAATAGTTATATCACAGGCATGCAACAAAAATAGTCTTGCAATACTTGGCACTGTTAACGGATCGGACTGCAGAATTACGATAGATACGGGAGCCTCTAGGACAATAGTTCGGCCAGACCTTGTGAAAGCAGCGATGAGGCACAAGAATCAAATCACCTGTCGACTTCTTTCTGCCTCCGGCCAGCCAATACCCGTCTTGGGGGAAATATCAGTTACGATATACATAGGGGAATCGTCGTACACGCACAACGTAATCGTAGCTGAAATTATGGACGACTGCATTATGGGTTTAGACTTCATGAAAAAGCATAACTGCAAAATTGACGTTGCCGACGGCGTATTTAAATGTGGTGATGAAGAAATCTTCATACTCAGGTGCCAACGGGAAAGTAACATGTCTAAAGAAAATCGTCATTCCTGGGCGAGCGGAGGCTCAAGTGTTGGTAAAGCTGCCATATTCTAGTAAAGTCAAAGAGGGCAGATGTGTCTTGATTGAGGACATACCCCAAAGGACAGCATCTCAAGGGTTAATGACAGCAAGAACTCTTGTCAAAGGAAGTGACAAAGCTATAGTGAGGGTTGTGAACCTGGATGCTCACGAGGTTAGCTTGAATGAGGGGGATGTCATAGGAAAATGTGAGGAAGTTGTCTGGCTGAAGAAGTGTATTTCAATGCCAAGCATGGAAGAATCAGGTTCCTGGAATAATGCTACAGTCAATGGGCTCCTCGAAGACTGCAAGAGTAACCTGACTTATTCACAAAGCGTCAAGGCTAAGAAGTTTCTATTACGCTTCGCAGACATCTTTTCTAACCAAGAAGGAAACGTTGGAAGAACGTCGTTAGTACAACACAAGATCGATACCGGAAACGAAAGACCCATCCGTCAGCGGGCGAGACGGATACCTATAGCAAAGGAAAAAGAGGTTAAGGATTTGCTGGATGAAATGGAAAAGAACAAAATCATTGAACCGTCCTCAAGCCCATGGTGTTCACCTGTTGTGCTAGTGAAGAAGAAAGATGGAAGCACCCGGTTCTGTGTAGACTATAGACGACTCAATGACATCACAAAGAAGGACAGTTATCCGCTACCTCGAATCGACGACACTTTGGATACATTGAGTGGAATGAAATGGTTTTCAACTCTAGATCTAAAATCTGGCTACTGGCAGGTGGAGATCCATCCAAAAGACAAAGAGAAGACGGCGTTTTCAACTGGAAAAGGATTATGGCAGTTTAATGTAATGCCTTTTGGATTGTGTAATGCACCTGCAACTTTCGAGCGACTCATGGAGTGTGTACTAGCAGGTTTAGTAGGTGACGCCTGCTTGGTGTACTTGGATGATGTCATCATCGTGGGCCATGATTTTGAAGACCATATGCGAAACTTGGAGCGAGTCTTCGCTAAATTACATGGAGCCAAGTTGAAGCTTAACCCGAAAAAGTGTCATCTATTCAGGAACGAAGTCAATTACCTCGGCCACGTTATCACCAGCGAGGGTATCCGGACTGATCCAGAGAAAGTAGAAGCAGTTCAAAAGTGGCCCACCCCAAAAGACAAAACAGAGGTGCGAGCATTTTTGGGCCTGTGCTCTTACTACAGACGTTTTGTCAAGGGATTCTCTGAGGTCGCCAAACCGTTACATCGACTGACGGAAGAGAAAAGACCATTTTGTTGGGATGAGACCTGTCAGGATTCTTTTCAAAAACTGAAAAAGTATTTGTGTGAAACGCCAATTTTAGGGTACCCACAATCGGAAGGCCAGTTTATCGTCGACACCGACGCGAGCAATACAGCGATCGGAGGAGTATTATCTCAGAAACAGGGCGATAGAGAAGTTGTTATTGGTTACTTCAGCAAGTCACTATCGAGACCTGAAAGGAACTACTGTGTAACAAGAAGAGAACTCTTGGCTGTGGTAAAAACGCTACAACACTTTAGTAAATATCTCATCGGCAGAAGATTTTTACTACGTACCGATCACGCAGCATTGAAATGGCTTCTACAATTCAAGAATCCTGAAGGTCAAGTCGCTCGATGGATCGAACAACTCCAGGAATATGACTTCGAGACTCAACATCGTAGTGGAAAGTCTCACGGCAATGCAGATGCACTTTCACGGAGACCCTGCCCTGAAGACTGTAAGCATTGCATCAAACAGGAGTCAAAAGAGTTAGTGGTGAAACTAACAAGGACAAGTTCTTTAGGACCCTGGGAGGATGATGCGATGAAGACAGCTCAGAATGGTGACGATGATCTTCGGCACATCATCACATGGAAGACTCGGGGTGATGCTAGACCAGCATGGAGTGAAGTCGCACCTATGAGCGCTGTCACTAAGGCGTACTGGGCACAATGGGACAGCTTTATTTTGCAAAACGGGATACTCTACCGGAAATGGGAGAAAACCAGTGGCAAAGAGTTCCATCTTCAAATAGTTGTTCCGAGGGGCAGAGTACCAGATGTTCTCCGTGAAGTACATGACGGTGTTTCAGGAGGTCATCTTGGCGTCAAGAGGACACTAACGAAGGTACGGGAGAGGTTCTACTGGCTCCACTGTCGTGAAGATGTGCAGGACTGGTGCCGTAAATGTACGTCATGCGCTGCCGTGAAGGGACCACAGACAAGGAGCAAGGGGAAGCTGCGGTTGTACAACGTTGGTGCACCCTGGGAACGCATAGCCATTGATGTAGCTGGTCCATTCCCTGTGACCGATTCGGGAAACAAATACTTCATGGTTGTTATGGACTACTTTAGTAAGTGGCCAGAAGTATTCGCCATCCCTAATCAGGAGGCTACAACCGTTGCAACTAAATTAGTCGAGGAAGTCATATGTCGCTTTGGTGTACCCTTAGAAATCCACTCTGATCAGGGCCGGAACTTTGAGTCCCAAGTGTTTCAAGAAGTATGCAGAATTTTGGGTCTGCATAAAACGCGAACTACTGCATACCACCCGCAGTCGGATGGAATGGTTGAAAGATTTAACCAAACACTTGAAAAGCATTTGGCCAAACTAGTGGATTCCCACCAGAGAGACTGGGACAAGTACATTCCACTCTTCCTCCTTGCCTACCGGACAGCGGAGCACGAAAGTACACAGGCGACTCCGGCGTTTGTCAATTTTGGTAGGGAACTACGGCTACCACTAGACTTATTGACGGGAGGATCACCGGAGGAACCTAATAATGTACCAGACTACGTCTCCGATTTACGAGAGAAAATGCGGGAAATACATGCTTCAGTACGGGAACACGGATTGCTGTCGAGCGAGAACATGAAAACCAGATACGACCGGAAATCGAATACAAACTCATTCGAGGAAGGCACATTAGTCTGGCTGCATAATCCAACTCGGCGGAAAGGGAAGTCTCCGAAATTGCAATCCAGATGGGAGGGCCCGTACAAAGTGATTACCCGTATGAATGATGTGACTTATAGGATCCAACGTCAACCAAGAGGAACGTTTAAAATTGTTCACATCGACCGCTTGGCGAGATATCACGGCAGCAACAGTGATGCTCGGGACGAACATCTCTAAGAAGGGGGCAGTGTTACGGAGAACCTTATCACAGGGGCATAAGGTTCAAAATCGCTTGCTACTCCTTTTGTTTATTTCTACTACCGCCGCGCGGGTTCGAGAAAGATGTATTCTCGAAACATGTAGAACAGCGTTCCGCGGACGGAGCTCTCTCGAACCCGTGTCCGCGTATATAAGCGGCCCGCCGTGTCGACTGATTCATTCAGTTCTGAGCAACAAGCGAAGACACTACAAGTGATACCAGTGAACAAGTGCGATAATTAGTGACCTCGGCTATTCTTTTGGACTGTGATTGACCTGTGATTTGGACCTGTTGTTTGTGAAGTTCTGTTGCTTAATCTAGACCTAGAATAAAGTCTTGTTTAGAGCCATCAGGTGTTTGTTTCCAAATTACCGAACCCCAGCCCGTAACAATAGTACACCCAGACTTTTTCCCATCTCATCACTATAAATATTAATATAACTGTCAAGAATTTTGGGTGTACTATTATTTTCTAAGGTTATAGAACTGATGTGATTCTCCAATGGCAGAGACGAATGTGTTGTGTTAGACCTTGGCTCCGTATAACCTGATGAGGAGTGTTGACAATTACACTCATATTTATTAAGAGACTCAACGCGTTCCACATTATAATTACTCAAATTAATCAGTTTATCCAGTGCCAAGACATGCTCGGATATTTCATTCTGAGCAATTTTATATTGTTTATTTATATAATCCAACGACATATGTAAAGAAGAGATCTCAGTTTGGAGAGCCTTCACATCAGCCTCATAACTGGACCTGATATTATTGATCTCCTTTGAGTACAGATCAACTTTAGATTTGAGTGCATACTTTTGTTTACAGAGCTGAACATTCATTTTTGAAATATTTTTGTATTTTAATAAATAAAAAATATAACAATATCATAACATAAAAATAAATATATTTATGAGACGACTCTCGAAATATATAAGTCCTTGACTCGCCGCTTTTTTCACAATTTCATAGCAAGAGCCTCGCTAGGTAAGCTAGTGATCACCGCCGCCCATGAACATCTGCTACACCGGAGGGCATGGAGACGCGTTGCCGACCTTTAAGAAAGGAATGGGCTCTTCTCTTGAAGATTCCCAAGTCGTATCGGTTCGGAAAGACTTAAGAAGTTGTGCGATGAAGAAAAGCCTTCTCAATCGCGCACGATGAATTACCAGACATCGAAGTAGTAAGGGAATTTGGCATTTTTTGACGGGATGTCCGATGATGAACTTCTACCGGCGGGATCAGTCCAAACAATTCCTCAGAACAACAGAGCGATCCAACATCTCTACGCAGTTCCAAAGGATCAAGCCGATCGGAAAGGGCGCGATCGTCGACAATTTGAACCGCTCTACGTTTAAAGCGGTCAATTGGAAGCTGCTGGTACTGAGGAGCATCCGCCCACAGGTGAGACTCCGTGTGGTCGAATTTGGGCTTTATCTAGCTGTAGGTCATTAGTCGAGCAAAAACAGAACCCTTATAGTTTCGTCATGTCCCCCTGTCCGTCTGTCCGCCCGTATGTCACAGTCCTTTTAAATTCGGTAAATAGGTGTATTCTATACGCCGCTACACGGTTTTGTAGTAAAATAATGAAATATTTAAAATTTAAGGGTAGCAGTCCGAACATGTAACTGAGGGTTGAAAAAATAATTTCAACGTACGGCAACGTATGAGGTATCTTTGAATAAAGGTCTTTAAAAATAACCTACTTAACTCTAACTTTTAAACTATGGGATTTAAATTCTGGAAAAATTTGAGGTAGTAGAACATCATAGACGATTTAGACGACGTTGTGGCGCAGCGGTAGCGAACCTGCCTTAAACGCCACAGGTCGCGGGTTCGATTCCCGCTCGGAGCATAATATGTTTGTATTGACCATGCAAGCATATTTTCCGGTCTGGGTGTATTTGTCCTTGTCATTGTGAATGTTTCCGGACCCCCGACACAGGATATTAGTATCCTAATGGGGGCCGTTGAGTGTGTAGCGTTTATTTATTTATTTATCATAGGAACTTTCAACGACAATTATTTTGAAGAAGATATGTAAAGAAATTTCAGAGATATATAGGTTTTTCGCATAACTTTGTTTTGTCGTATTATTTCTAATAATTACTATGAAATTACAAGCTTGTACTTGCGGTCGTTTTTAATTCGTAAATGGACGCAAATAAGCAATACCCTGTCAACCCACAAAATATAAAAAATTGAGTTATATATGCTGAAAAACATTTTTCTTTAATATTTGTAGGGTTTTAAGCTTTAAAACTTCTAAAAAGCCATTTTTAATTATGTAATTTATGTATTACGTTAAAAGTTTTGGGTTATATTAAATACGAAATATGCAGTTTGTATACTTATTTTATGAAAATAAGTAAAATAACTTATATAAATCTGAAATTGCCAAAAACTGGACCAATACATAAAAAAATCATATAAAGCAAGTTGTTCAAAATTTTCAAACGCTTTTTCTCGAAATGACATTCGTTTGGGTTGACATGGTATTGCTTATTTGCGTCTAAATATCCTAAAGATTCTTCAACATCAAGCTGCGGACCCCAGTTTTTGCGGAGTTTCAAATGTGCGTGGTCCACCACTGGACTGCTAATTTATTATGATACTTACTTCATTAATCATATTGTCAAGTTTTCTTGCATCTTCCATATTGTCCACGCAAAATGTGTCGAGGTGATTCCGGATGAGGTGCTCCACGGAAGCATAGCCCTCGTTAGTGAAGTCCTCATCCCTTTTGAATTGCAAAAATCTCCTAAAAAGACAAAACGATTCGAAATTCAATTATACATTTAATAGAAGCGAAGCAGAGAAGATTTGTATGTGATCTTATGGGCGTTAATCGTATCGAAAAATTAAAAAAAAATTATTGCTTACAATCGTTTTCTCTTTCGCCTGTTTAAAGATTTTTTTCAACTAATAAGTTAAGATTTTTTTTCTATAAATCATAATTGGCATTTTTATATACGTTTTACATTTTTTTTTATATATATATAATTTTTACAATTTCTTATAAACGAATTATGTTTCAAATCTGTAAAATGCTCAAGATAAATTTATGTAGAGGTCATTGAATCAAAATATTTGATACTCCTAGCTATCGTCTGCGTAGATATACAATTATTTTGTGGGTGGTGTTCAAGGTATTCGCATTTTTAACATTATTCCAGAATACTATGTGTATAATTGTATATATGATAGGGATGTCGCACCTTTACGATGAAAACGACGTTACTCAAAAACCAATTTTTTGGGAATCAACAAAATAAGCTTTAAAATATTGACACCTGCACAATCGAAAATTATATTTTTACGCTCGAATATGGCTATGCTTGGATTATTGTTATAGATCTCTCAATTTAAGTTGCTCCAAAATGGCGGATTCTACGCAGGTACAATCTTGGACAAAAGTATTGTTTTTAAATAGATTTTTATAAAGTGGGAAAACGGAATTAAGTACATAATATAGTTATTGTATCTACTAAATTCAATTCCTTATCTATCCATTATCATTATTAATTACTTACATTGAATAAAACAAATGAATTGTATAGAAAAAGGTTAATGTACATTTTTAATCACCGTCACTTATTGGGATGACACCTTTTATATAATTTTAAAGTGGTATGGCACAATAAGATCTTCTATGTCAGTTGAGGAATCTTAAATAAATTCTTCCGTCATTTCTATTTAATTATTAATAATTTAGAAGAAGAAGAACAACAACAACAACAACAACAACAACCGTGGGCGAGTGTACCAAACGGGTGTCGCGTCGCCGCGTTGCTATAGTTACGCGCGTCCTTCATTCCGCATTCGGTTAATAACCCAAAAATGTGTTACTGCGCATGGGTCAACTTATATTGAGGGTTGTTATACATTGAGAATTTCGTTCATAAGTCAGTTTACGCTGATAACTAAATTTGCGTTTTTTGGAAGTGAAACTTCTTTAGAATCGTTTTGATATCGAACCGGATGCAACGGAGAAAACGACAGAGACACAAATACAAAAATATGTAGGAAGAATGAGACAGAAACATACACATTATTTTATATTATCGGTCTCTCCTTATTGCGCCATGCTTTAGTGAGCCAGAGCGAGAGAGCAAATGTTGGTATGTATGTATATTGCACACTGTTCAATACTTGCTTGTATTTGAGCATTTAACGTCTGTTAGTATATGTGAAAAGTACGTGAGCTAATACTACTGTACACTGTATGCGGCTGCGTATTACAGCTTTTTAGTAAGAAGTCGGCGTGGTGTGTTATTATTTAACCGTGTTTGTGAATATTTTTATATCTTGTTACATATATTCATCTCATTCTTTTGTCGATTTACTGAAGTTTCACTTCCATCGCGTGTGAATCACACACACACCCTTTTTTATTGTGGCGTTTTCATCCTAAAGGTGCGATATATAATCGTATTACTAACCAACGGGGCCCACCGGCGTCTTCGCGAACGTTTCATCGTTATCGATCGCGCGCCTCAGCGACATCACGCCCGGCTTCGGCTCGACCCTCTGGTCCGCGGCCAGCTTCTCTGGGCAAACCACAGCACCGTCCAATATAGGTTACACACTCAACGGACTCCCATTAGAATAGTGATATACAAGGACAAACACACGCAGACCGGAAAACATGGCTGTCTGGTCAGTACAAACATCTGCTTCGAACGGGAATCGAACCCGCGACCTGCGGCGCTTAAGGCAGGTTCGTAAATCCTCTTCGTAAATCAACACAATCACAACGAAAAGAAGTTAGTCACACGCTAACTTTATTCGATTATGCTGCAAACTTGTAACTAGCTTCATTTCGGTGCGTTAATGTTTCATTTACGAAGAAGCAACAACGAATTTTGGACATTTCGTCTGTGTGGAAGGGCCTATCTATAGTATAAATAAAACATAATAATATGCCTGTAAGCTAAATACAAACATCTGCTCTGAGCGGCAATCGAACCCACGTTTGCGGCGCTTAAGACAGGTTGGCTACCGCTGCGCCACAATGTCGTCAAAAATTACTTTTGCTCTCTTCTCTATTACTCACCGACATGGTTTTTAATTGTTTTTATTAAATTTTCCGTTTCGTCGATTTTCCGTTTAACGTCATTATATTTTGTGCACGCAGCCGTCTGCTCATCCCGTGCGTTAGTGACTTTAGCGAGCGCAACACAGTGGGCTTCCTGCGCCGACTTTAGTTCGCTCTGAAGTTGGACGCGACGTTCCGCATTGTCCCTGCAAGATCACACGAGAGCTTGATTGAAAGGAAGTCTAATCGGCCATTTTGGAAGGGTACAAAATTTATCTAAACAATCAAAATAAAAGAATCAAAATCAAAATTATTTTTATTCAAGCAGACTTTTAAAAAGTACTTTTGAATAGTCAAACGCTACCGACGGTTCGGAAGGTTGATTCTATCGAGAAGAACCGACAAGAAACTCGACAGTTACTCTTTTCAGATAATTTTTTTTTACAATTGTATTCTTTATTACAAAATTCAAACTAGCGAACCCTTCGACACTGATATGAGGTCAATTTTAAATGTTAATTTTAACGCGAGAGTCGCGGGTTCCATCCTGACCCTCTTGGGATATTGTCGTACCCAATAATATTAGCAATGCTTTTTCAAGGCATTACTAATATTCCTATTGCCCATCCAAATAAGCTTGCGCTAGGAGTGAGTGCCACAATAGCCCAAGGGGGTCAGGATCGAACCCACGACTCTCGCGTTAACGAAGCGGAATCGGCCCTTGTACCGTTGAGCTATTCAGACTTCATTTGAGGTTATTGGAACGAATAAGGGAAACTATTTTAGTGTGTCTATTTAATTATAGGCACACTAAAATAGTTACTAGGCGTCGGGATGTGACGACCCCATCGCCCGCTGTTGGGATAACCTCTGTCACAGCAGAGATATTACTGGGCAGACAGATCTAGTGAAATTACTGGGCAGACGAGATTTAAGAACTAATATCTCGAAGTTGGCAACGCGTGAGTGGCACCTACTAATGGTGCTGCAAGCGCTCATAGGCTACGGCAACTACTTACCATCAGGTGGGCCGTATGCTTGTTTGCCAACTTCTAACATAAAAAAAAAAAAAAAAAAATAAGTGTGACCTAAGGAATGGAAAGGATTTTATGGCTGTTTAACTATTGTCTTCCGTCGGGACTGTATTCGTATCATTTTTAATTATTAATTTAATTAATATATTTCAATTTTTTTTAATCTACATTCAATTACAGTACACATTCATTCGTTACTTCCTTGCGTACTCATTCTAGAAAAGATGGCCGCGGACCGCTCACGCGAAACTTGTATTGGGCCTGCTCCGCATATAAGTTGACCAAAAACTATAGTGAGAAGTTGAGAAAAGTGATTGTGTGAATAAGTGACTAAATCACGGGAGTGCGTGGAGAAAGAGAAGCGGTTCGCTGAACCGGCCAGGTGTTCCCTCCATATCCTAACATCATAACCCGATCAAGCTTATATCTTTCTTATATCAAGCATACGGCCCGCCTGACGGTGAGCAGTCCCCGCAACCTATGGACGAGCGACACTTGCTACTACACATGGCCTTTGCCAACCCAAGGAATAGGAGGGACGGGATGAGAATGAAAAGAAACAGAGGGGGTGGGAGATTGGGCCTTGAAGTAATCACACGCGTTGCTAACCCAGAGGGTTGGAGGAAAGGGATGAGTAGGAAAAAAAGGAATGAAACAGAGACTCAACAGTACCTACTGATACCGATATGATAGGGTAGTACCTCCCGGTCGAGCCGGCTCTTTTGCGCTGGGAGAAGCATGACTCTGCTACTAAACTGCTTAGGTATAAAATGTATGTAAACGCACTCACTTGTTTGACTTCAAACCTTCGAGGTCCTTCTTCTTTTTGTTTAACTTCTTTCTTTCACTTTCTATTTTTTTTTCACCTTTTATAATTTCAGTGTCTAATTTAAATTTTTCTTGTTGTAAATTTTCTATACGTGGCTGAAGGTCCTTTATGGTATTTCTGTAATTAAAAATATATATTGTACTCTATAACTCAATATATGTTGAACTATGCGCGGTAACACATTTTTGTCTGCGATCAACCGAATGCGGAATGAAGGGCCTTCGTAACTATAGTAACGCGGAGGCGCTCGGCCTGTTTGGTACACTCCCTCACGGTTGTTTTAGTTCTTTAAAAATAAATTAAAATGACGGAAGATTCTAACAATAGTGATTCTAAACTGACACAGAAGATCTCGCACACAAGTAAAGTCACAAGTCCTGGCACACGTTCTGGTGCCATACCACTTGAAAATTCTATAAATGTCATTCCAATAAGTTACAGTGATTAAAAATGTACACTTACTATTATTATTTTTTATATACCTTTTTCTATACTATTTATTTGTTTTATACTATGTGAGTAATTAATAATGATAATGGATAAATAAGGAATTGAATTTAGAAGACCACTACAATAACTATATTATATACTTAATTCCGATTTCCCACTTTACAAAAAATCTATTTAAATAAGACGAAAACAAGGCAGCGTGAACACTCACGCTTAACTTAGTTCGGGATGCTCACGAGGCTTCGAGCGGCGAGAAAGCCCGCTTTCCACACTTTTGCTCGGGCGGTCGGACATCGCGGTCCGTATATATATTACTAGCGGCCCGCTCCGGCTTCGCACGGGTATAAAATATATAGCCTATGTCATTCACTGAAAAAATTATTAAAATCGATCTAGTCGTTTTGCTTTATTCATTACTGCCCGTGGCCCGAAGGCGTTAAATGTAATTATTTACATCACATTAGAAACCTCAATTTTTTTTTTATTCCATTATTTTTATACATATAAACCTTCCTCTTCAATCACTCTATCTATTAAAAACCGCATCAAAATCCGTTGCGTAGTTTTAAAGATTTAAGCATACATAGGGACAGAGAAAGCGACTTTGTTTTATACTATGTAGTGATTATTAGGATCGATTTAATTCAATTATTGTGATTAGACTATTTTGTAATATTTGTTAAAACGTAAAATTATAAATGTTAAAACATAAAAATATCGCGTTATTTTTTTTTTTTTTTATATTTAATTTTACTTCTGGTCAATAACAATGTATCTCGTCCAACGTCCAACAATAGGTTAAATAATGAATAATCAATAGATATAGGTCATAATAAAGAAACAATATGTCGGGGGTCCGCAAACATACACAGAAACGAGAACAAGCACCCGGACCGGAAAACATGCCTGTATGGTCAATACAAACATCTGCTCCGAGTGGGAATCAAAACTGCGACCCGTGGCACTTAAGGCAGGTTCACTACCACTGCGCTACAACATCGTCAATTAATATCTATAAAAAACCAATAAGCAAGTCAAAAAAAGCCTTACGTCACAGATGTTACATTTTCATTCATTCTCGTTATTTCTCGTTCAAGTCCGACATACAGCTCTTCCGTTAAATTCAATATATCATCTTCGATGTCACCACGCGACGTATATTTCTCATATTTTTCTTTACATTCGTTGTACTCATTTTTATGTACTTCGTATGCCTGTGGTAGATAATTAGAGTTTGTTTGATTTATTTATCACTAGCGGCGAGCTCCGGCTTCGCACAGGTATAAAATATATAGCTTATGTCATTCACTGAAAAAATGATTAAAATCGATCCAGTAGTTTTGATTTATTCATTACAGCCCGTGGCCCGCACGCGTTAAATTTGGAATAAAACAATCACATTAGAAACTTCAAAAATAACAGCATTTCTCCACTATTTAATGGATGTTATTATACATATAAACCTCCCTCTTCAATCACTCTATCTATTAAAAACCGCATCAAAATCCGTTGCGTAGTTTTAAAGATTTAAGCATACATAGGGATATAGGGACAGAGAAAGCGACTTTGTTTTATACTATGTAGTGATGTTACAATATAGACGTAGAGGTTGTATTTTTTTTAATTTAAAATATTGGCAAGCAAGCATACGGGACATACCATCAGTAAGCGGTTGCCGTAGCCTATGAGCGCGCGCAACACCAATTGTAGGTGCCACTCGCACGTTGACAACAAGAGATATTGGTTCTTGAATCTCCTTTGCCCAGTAATTTCACTAGCCTACAGTGCCCTTCAAAGCGTAACACAGCACTACTATTTAGCGGTAGAATATTTGACACTGCGGCGGTACCTACTTAGCCGGCCTCTTGCAACAAAAGACCTACCGCCAGTGTGACTTTGCACTGGTGGAATAATCTCTGCTGTGACAGAGATTATCCCAACAATGGGCGATGGGGTCGTCACGTCCCAACGCCGGTAAAAGTAGTCTTAATATAAAGTAGAGCTGGTTGCTGTTGACACCTATCGTATCAGACATGTTTTTATTCAAGGGATCAGGGATGGACGTATCGCGACTTAGGCACTGATTGATAAAATTATTAAGGCAGACACGAACATCAACCACGCAGATCCTAATGTAGCGGATTTTCCGACATATATATTTTATTAAAAACTGGGTCAAGCTCTTGACCTCCATCGAGCGCGAAGACATATATGTCATATGAGGTCGACGGTGGGGCGAGCTTACTCATAAGAAGCCTGTGTACTCGCACCTTGAAGAGGTTCAGGTTGTGTGTTCGGGAATACAGACACAGGAAGAGCATTCCACTCCCTGGCCGTGCGCATTACGACAGGTGATCGAAAGTGCATAGTGGGAATGTTGGCTGTGGAGTTTAGTTATTTTTTTTTATTCAATACAATCAGAATCTATACATCCTGTATGTTTTTTCGTATCAGTATTTACTAGGGGGCCCGACAGACATTGTCCAGCCACGAAAATGAAAAAAGAAGTGAGACCCGATAGCAGCGCCCCCTACTGGGTCCAATTGTTAATCTAATCTATTTTCGAATCCACCGGAATACCCACAAAAAAAAAAATCAAAATCGGTCCAACCGTTAAGGAAAAGTTTAGTGACATACACGTACAGTAGAATTATATATCTATATATATATAAATTAATCCCTATATCCCTTGGTCACGCCATCACGCGTGAACGGCTGGACCGATTTGACTATTTTTTTTTGTTGTGTTTGTTATTGTCAGGAGAAGGTTCTTATGACAGAAAAAATTAATAAATCACGTGTCACATTGTTCGTCCGCGATGGACTCCTAAACTACTGAGACAATTTTAATAAAATCTTGCACTCTGTGTGCAGTTTCATCCAACTTGAAAGATAGGATAATTTATATCTCAATTTATAATCGAAATATTATTTTATTGCATATTATTTATTTATTAACAAAAGGTCATGATGATCTCTGTTAGTTTAATAAGATTCTAAGAAATGGCGGTATAAGGTAATTCGTTGACTGGGTTGAGTAAGTATTCAATAGATGGCGCCACGTTAAAAGTACATTATAAACCAAATCAGATTATTTTTGTTTCGTTTGTAATTGTCAAAACAAGGTTTGTATGGAATCGACGGGTAGGGAAGTACGTATGGAAATAATTGTATTACTTAATGTTTGTATACAGGTATATAGTTTATAAGTGGAAGAACCAAGAACGGAATTAAAACTCGCACGGTATCGGGATAAACGGAACTATTTACTATGCACCCGGACGAAGTCGGGGCGGGTCGCTAGTATATATATAAAGATAAAACAGTCATCATTATCCTGTCGTATGACTCACCTCCGTTGCAGGCGACACACTGTATAGCTCTTTCACGCCACCAGAAAATCTATAGAGCGGGCATTAGCGGTACCCACTCCTAGCGCAGACTTCGAGCTTATTTGGAGGGGCAATAGGAATATTAGTAATGTCTTAAAAAGCATTGCTAATATTCTTTAAAAAAAAACCTCTAAAATTACAACATAACTTACATACACAAGCCCATGTAAAATTGAATATATACTAACTATTTCCAGCTTATCAATTACATTCCGAATATCATTACATAAGTTATGTAGTTTGTTGTAGTTTTCATTTATTCTGTCAAGATTTGTGGCTTTTTTGAATATAGCATATAGCTCCGTGGATTTTGAATGCGTGATATACTCTGCCTCTTTCCAGTTGAGAACGGATATAGGATTTTCAACCTGTATGTTAAAATACATCGTAATTTCTCGAAGTTCAGCAAACTTTAACTTGACCTCAGCACCTATAAAAAATATTGGCCACTTAAAAACGTTTGAATCGTTCAAAACATTTTTAATAAAGGATACTGTGTTTTATGTAACAAACCTGCTTTTTAAGTGCCACTGGACGCGGGTTCGATTCCCGCTGGGTGCAGATGTTTGTATTAACCATACAGGCATGTGGTATGGTCTGGGTGCGATTGTCCTTGTCCTTGTCCTCTTCTGTTTCTGGACCCTAGACACAGGATATCGCTATCCTAATGGGGGCCGTCGAGTGTTAAGTGTTTATTTATTTATTAGTGCCATACAATCGTTCAGTGACAATCATAATCATTAAACTGTTTTTAGGACCAACCGAATTTCATTCACCAGCAGCGTGAATATTTTTGTATTATTATAAAACAGCTACTGTCCAGGACTTTGTCCGTGGTGACCTCAGATTGGGTCTAGAGAGAAATACAACATTTGCAAGCTCTCGCACCTCTGCTCCCTTCTTTTTTCTCTCATTCCCCCTCCCTTGGGTTGGCAAAGCACTTGTTACACTTCAAGTAATTTCAGTACAAGGATACATTTATAGAGTTGTGAATATAAGTTGTTTCAGATAATGATGAAAACAGGATTTATGTACATGATAAAAAAAAGGTAAGTTACCAGATTCCTTTTTCACTTTGTACTCAGAATTGCCGTTTTTCAGAATTTTTCTAATGATTGTGAAGCTATCTCCGTAATCATCTCTTTTATATGCTTTTGGACGTTTATTATTCAAAGTGATTTTAATCCAGGCATATGATTGCTCACGTTGTATGAATTCTAAAATGAAAATTTGAATTAATTAAGTCATACACTAACATGTGTATTTTTATATCATCAATTATCTCATAAAAGTAAGTCCTCTCCTCAAAAACAAAATTCTATTATATTATAAAAACATAGCCGGTGCCACCGGTGTTGTGTTGTGGGTAGCAATTCTGCCTTTAGCCTCAACGGTTTCGGGTTTGATTCCCGGTCGGGCACATGTTTCCATTAATCTTTTAAATCTGTTTCCGCTTGAGCATATGTCCTTATGGGACCCCCACCTCCGACTCGGGGTGGGGTCGACAGCATGTTAAGCTGACGATCTTGGTTGTTATCACATAACATCTGATAATAATTGTTAACTCTTGATAAATAAATTGCTCTTATCCCGTGAGTTTAGAAAATTACTGGTTCACTCTCAGAGTTGCAGAGGCCAGATGGCAATCACTTTGTTTAAAACGAAACAACTAGTAAATAACAGGTTAAATTTGGAGAAGAGTAATAGGCAGAGCCTGGGTAAATACTCGTATAGTACCGGCAATAATGCTAGGAAGGAGATGATTATATAAGTGTAAAGATCACTTTATGCACTACAGTCACTTTATTTTTAAATTCATTGTTTCACTTTTTTGAGTGATAGTATACAGACTCACATAATATCAACAGGAAGTGGCGATGCCTTTATTTTGGTTTCAAAAGACTGATAGTTTTAGAATAATATGATAGCCCTCTACGTAATTTAAGTACTAATTCCGCCGAATCACGGCTTTTGAATTAAACTTTATCATGTATAAATTAAATTTTTATATGTTTATTTTGCAATTACTAAGTATGACCTAACGCTGTATTATATGGTATTCTCAGAAGTGGTATCTATCCTACATTACAGATATACATAAAAAGTTTGATTCCTATGGTACCCAGCCCAGTATTGTTTTAAACTCACCAGAAACATTATTGTATGGTTTTCCTGTTGCCGATGCGTCACCTCCTAAGCCCAAAATTAATCCTGACAGTAACGTACTTTTGCCAGTCCCATTGTCGCCGTATATCCACTGAATGTTATTATCACTTAGGTCAATGAAAAAATTGTCATAATGTAAAAATTTTTCCAAATGAATTTTTTTTACCACAACGCCGGAATATTGGTCATCTACAGAAACATTATGAAGTTCCATAATTAGTTCCAATTTTGGTTGTTAATTAAAGTTTTGGCTTCGCTTTGGTAGATTTATAATTGTAGTATAACTTTCAAACAAGAATAGGGCTGCACTTTTTGCCAGTAAAACCATTAACTCTATACTTATATGATCTGTGCTGATTACTGAATAATAAATACTGATAACGTGTTGATAACAAAGTAAGTTGTAAAAATAAACCAAATGATAATTTTGATAGCTGACGCCACAGAGCAGCTGACGCGTCAACACGCGTACTGTTATATATGCTCTGTGTTGACGCGTATGAAGTTTCGTATTTTCTTAGGCAAAATTTGATACTTCATTGACGGGTACCCTCCAATGCCCACTTCGTGCTTGCTAAATGCTATTTGCTCTGTGCTAAATGCTACCAGCTACGCATAACAAACATCGACAACAAAAATCGATTTCTAAATAGTTAGAATCGATAAAAATTAAGTCAGCTCCTTATTGGCGAAATTATTATTATCTAATATCGGCACTAATAGCTTAATAAAAATATGCGCGCTGAAATATGCGCTCGTTATAAAAATAAACCATAATATATTGTCAGCGGCTATTCTAAAAGAAAAAGAAAATGAAAAAGTCTGTGCTTCTGTATTTCATTTTCATTAACTTGTGTTATTTCTAATATAAATGGCGTAAAACTAATAGATTTATATTCGACCCGTAGTTTTAGCCGTATTCGGCTATTGTTCAAATAAAAAAAATATTAGTCTAGACTACTTGCTTAAAATTCCATGATATTCGGTCAAACGGTACCTACTCAATTTATCGTTGTTCAAAACATAGGTGAAATATGAGTACATTGTCGACAAAACTTGGTGGTAGTTACATTTAAAATTACCGCCATTGAGGCCTAACTACCTACCTTTGACTGAAGAACTTTGTTTCCATGGCTAAGAAAAAATTAAAAAAAAAGCTTTCTTCAGTCAGCAACTTTATAATCAGTACGAGTTTTTATGCCACGTATACATACAGTACCATATATATATATATATATTCATGCATTCGTGCAGTTTTTTTTATTTTCTGTTAACTGTAAAGATGCAAAAAAATAATCGATTTTTTAAAATCGATATTTATATTAATATAAATCGATGTTAAATAAATCGATTTTATAAATTTCGCATTTAAATTGATTTCATAAAACAGATCGTTTTATTGTAAAACTAGCCAAATGTAAAATCATTATCATCATCATATCAGCCTATTGCCGCCACTGCTGAACGTAGGCCTAAATGTAAAATAGTACTGGACATTTAAAATAGTACCGGCAATTTTTTAAATTGTTTTATATTTTAGTTTTTGAAACTTATGGTTGTCATTTTGTTGGGATGCTCATTATTTCATCCTTATTATAATAAAATGTTTAATGGTACTGAAGTTTTTTTATCAATAATGATATTTGTTTTTTTAGAACTTAACTTGAAAGTTTAAAGGATTCACATTCGCTTTGATTTTTAGTTTTGAATTGGTTATTTGTTTATTCATATCATTTTATTTTGTTTTTAAACTCATAAATTGTTAAAACAAATCTCTTAAGTTTATTATTGGAATGAAAAGCAAGTATAGTTCCTTAAATGTAACTTGAACCAAAATGGCCGCTTCTGCGCAGGTACAATAATGGACAAAAATGTTAGACAAAAATATTGATTTCGTCTTATTTATATCGATTCTTTATAAAGTAGGAAAACGGAATGAAGTATATAATATAGTTATTATTTCTTCTAAATTCAATTAAATATTTATTTATTATCGTTATTAATTACTTAAATCGAATAAAACAAATAAATAGTATAGAAAAAGGTATCTATATTTAAAAAAAAATTAATGTACATTATTAATAGTGAGACAGACTTCTTCGTATCTTCCGCAGTATTATTCAGAGAATTAGTTATATTATTTTCTTTAAAAAATAACTATAAACGTCAAATACAATCCTTCTCTCCAGTCTCCTTAAAGTTGATTGTTGTCGAGGCATTATCTTGAAATAAATGTTAGCACACTTGACAAAACTAATTTATTTTTTAATAATTTATTAAAACAACCGTGAGCGATTGTACTAAACCCGGCCCCCTTCATACCGCATACGGTTGAGACCCGAAAACGTGTTACTGCGCGGGGTTCAAGTTACATTTAACAGACTGTAGCTTTTTAATTAATAAACAAAAACAATTTTTATCAAAAATCGATTATTTATTTTGATTAAAATCAATTTTTGAAAAATCGTTTAATATTGAATAAAGAAATTTTTTTTTATTTAATCGATTGGTTTTCATTAATCTCTCATCCCTAGTTAACTTCTGTTCGCGTTGAGTTTTGTCGTTATGCTTATTCTAAATTTCCACAGTGTAAAGTTGTAAACCAAAAATATCGATTGCTCGATTAGCAGTTCTATAATAATTCTATGACATCTGTTTTATTTTGTGAATGATTATTGACTTATATTTGAATTTGATATAAGTTGATAAGTATTAAGTTGGAAATTTTAAATAACCGAGTTAAGCAAGAGTTTAGGTTACAAGTTACAATAAGTAAACAATAATCAAAAATAGCTAAATTCTAATTAACAAATCGAACATTTAAATTAATTTTTAATATGACTACAACGTGCAAATATTGCAATGAACCAGAAAATAAACAAATTCACCCAGGATTAATTTGCGACACTTGTATATGTTTTGTGCATTTACGCTGTTTACGAAGACAGGGTACTCCTGGCGACTTTGTTTGCGATGTGTTCTTTGATTTCACATGTGCCG
Source organism: Hestina assimilis (assembly GCA_023373885.1). Classification (NCBI taxonomy): domain Eukaryota; kingdom Metazoa; phylum Arthropoda; class Insecta; order Lepidoptera; family Nymphalidae; genus Hestina; species Hestina assimilis. The sequence continues at coordinate 1,953,989 of CM041740.1, read as the reverse complement.
ACTGTTCTCCAGAGTCCGAAGAACAGTTTAAACGCAACAAAGTTACTTGGTAAATTCATTAATTCGTAAATCATTATACTTTAACCAACCCAAAGGTAACCGGCCTCATGTTGTAAGTTGCTGAAGGAAGGAAGAAGGTTTTTATGAGTACTGTACATAGACTTATTTTATATGGTCATGCCCTTCCATACAAACAAAACTCGCTGGTGCTCTTTAGTAAATTCAACAGTGATGCAACAAAACAAAGATTGCAACATAATCTAATGAAGTTAGCTTGTGACTAACTTCGCTTCGTTGATGTTGAATGTACAAATGAACACCAGCAAATCTTTAGTTTATAGTAAGTCAAATACATTGTGTATTATATAGCAATTGCTGAATGATTTAGCACTATTTTATTTTTGAGACATAAGTGCCTTATTGTAAAGCAGTAGAGTTCCTTAAATGTAACTTGAACCATAATGGACAAAAATGTTAGACAAAAATATTGGTTTCGTATTATTTAAATCGATTCTTTATAAAGGATTCTTTATAAAGTAGGAAAACGGAATGAAGTATATAATATAGTTATTATTTTTTCTAAATTCAATTAATTATTTATTTATTATCGTTATTAATTACTTAAATAGAATAAAACAAATAAATAGTATAGAAAAAGGTACCTATATATAAAAAAAGTTAATGTACATTATTAATAGTGAGACAGACTTCTTCCGCGTAGTATTATTCAAAGAATTAGTTATATTATTTTCTTTTAAAAATAACTATAAACGACAAATACCATCCTTCTCTCCCGTCTCCTTAAAGTTGATTGTGGTCGAGGCATTATCTTGAAATAAATGTTAACACACTTGACATAACTAATTTATTTTTAATAATTTATTATCACAGAACTAAAACAACCGTGAGCGAGTGTACTAAACCCGCCCCCCCTCATACCGCATACGGTTGGGACCCAAAAACGTGTTACTGCACAGGGTTCAAGTTACATTTAACAGACTATACTTTTTATTCTAAATTTGTAGTTTAGTATTTAAAGTGCTTTTTATGTGACTAAGTTGACAAGCCAGCATATGACACAACAACACATGAGAGCTTACAACGCTTTCATTTGTAGGTGTTACTCACCAGTTGCCAACTTCGAGATATTAGATCCTAAATCCTTAATCGACATTGTGGCGCAGGTCAGGTGGAGGTTTAATTTTGGAGCCTGTGGTGGAATATTTCTATTTCATTGTTGTTCAATATTTCATTAATATATTATATATTTTATATTTACTTAATGAAGTTCTTTTATTAAAAAGATTGTTATAATGTATTTTTGTTTTTTAATTTTTCTAGGGTAAATGCAATCTTACTGACACTAAACCACCTTAGCATTCAGATGCAGGGAATTAGTAACCATGGGTTCTTTCACTACAAGACACACATATGCTCTTTTGTTGATAGATACTGGGTGCAACTTTTCGGTGAAAACTTGTAAGTTGATACATAATTTTCTTCAATATCTTATTTATTATTTTCTTTTCTTTTATGATTTTCTTTCTAATATATATTGCTTTCTTTAAAAGTAAAATTAAGTTAATCATTTAAAAACTGCTTTTTCTGTTATTCATGTTGTCCTTCCAAATAAGCTTGTAGCATGTAGTTTTGAAGTCTGTATTTTTTTGGCAGTCTGTCTCTTGGATTTCCTTAATTTTCAGAATTCTGAGTGATTTTGACAATCAACCGATTATGATAAATTGATTTTATAACATTTTTCCAAATTTTAAGTGTTTTTTGATCACAACATTACTGAATTCAGTGAGTCAGTTTGTATTGTTTTGACCCTGGCATTATGAACTACATACAAGTCATGTGCTACATTGCTTGCCAGCTTCCAAATTTTTTAGCAGATTTGTGTAAGAATTAATTATTGCTTCCCTAAATATATTCATATTTATAGTAAGCAGAAAAAGAACTGGATTGGGACCATAGCTGGTGTACTATCAGTACACAGCACTTTGTTTTTCCGTTCTGGGTATGTTGCTCTCGGTGAGTCGGGATGGTGGCAGTTGCAACATTATTTCTCACCTGCTGTTGCTGCACACATACGTAAGTAGTATTGTTTATTGATTTAGAAAGGCTTATCAACTAGAGTAAATACATAACTTATTACATTTAAAAATTTTCCTTCTTTTTTTGTATATAACTCTTAATTAAATGCATGCACAACATTAATGGACGAAAATAAGCAATACCATGTCAACCCAAAAAATTGACAAAACTGAGTTATATATGCAGAAGTGTTAGTAAATGGCTGAAGAACATTTTTCTTTAATATTTGTAGGGTTTTAAGCTTTAAAACTTCTAAAAAAGCCATTTTTAATCATGCAATTTATGTATTATGTTAAACGTTTTGGGTTATATTATATACGAAATATACAGTTTGTATACTTATTTTTTGTGAAAATAAGTAAAATAACTTACAAAAATCTGAAATTGCCAAAAACTTGACCAATATATAAAAAAAATCATATAAAGCTGTTAAAAATGTTCAAAGGCGTTTTTATCGAAATTACATTCGTGTGTATTTATAAGTAGGTATCTTTTTTAAGTGTAAATATTATAAGTTAGGTATTATGTACATATGCTAAGGTAAAAGTAAGAATAACAAAATTAGTAGAAAGAAAACAAAGAAAAGTTTTGAGATTTATTTAAAAATTATGTATTGTATTAGAATATATATCTATATATAAGTTGCTTATGAAATATTTCGTTTTACCTTACTTTATTGTTATTTACTTAGTTAAAAGAAATACTTTTATTAATAAAAAATAAATAAATTTATAAATTAATAAATTTTAGCAATTAATACTTACATAAAAAAGGATAATTTAATGTCAATCATAAGACAAGATGCCTGCAACTTCGTTCGCGGTGCGTTCCAGCAGCAATTGGCTCTATTACGGATTTCAATATAATACATACTTTTGCATATTTTTCAAAAACCAACCATTTTTCTGGGATAGAACGTATTCTTTGTGCTAATCAATATAAATATTTTCAATAAATACTAATAATAATAAATAAACACTACATTATATCCTGTGTCGGGGGTCCGGAAACATACACAATGATATATATGTAGGCTATGAACATAGCGAGTGGCTGCGACCACTCGCACCTATGGTTATAATAAAGCAGTGCGTTTCAAGCTACCGGCCGTTTCACTCGCCCGTTCCCATACTTATCAGTGGCGACGAGTACTAATATCTACCCACGTGAACGAAAATGTCTGCAAGTAATTTAGGAATATTATCCGTTTTTGACCACAATGAACAATCGTGGAAAACGTATAAATGTAGACTAAATCAATGGTATATCGCTAACGATATTAATAATGTTAGTGATTCTTCGGGAACGAAAAGGCGGGCCATCTTACTAAGCGCACTCGCGGAGGGTACATTTAAGCTAGCGGCGGACCTAGCATTACCTAAGGAATTAGAAAATGTACCATATGAAGACATTTTGTCATTGCTGGACGATCACTTTACGCCTAAGCGCTTTGGATTCGCCGATCGTCACAACTTCTATGCTGCACATCAGCAGCCCGGTGAGTCTCATACACAGTGGGCGGCGAGACTTCGCGGGCTAACGGCATATTGCAATTTTGCTAATGTTGAAGAGGCGTTACGAGACCGTTTCGTCATGGGAATGCTGCCAGGAATAGAGAAGGAGAAGCTATATGCTCATGAAATATCGGCATTGACGCTCAACAAGGCTGTGGAGCTTGCAGAAAACATCAGATGCGCCCGGATGGGTGCAGAAACCAGTTCGATCGGTGTTAGTGCTGTGCCGAGTTTATATAAAATCGCGAAAAGTGATAAAAAATCAGGTTTAGTGAAGTGTTCCGTATGCGGTTATACAAACCATAGCACCGCTGAGTGTCGTTTTTCAAAATTTGCTTGTAAAAAGTGTAAACAAAAAGGTCATTTACGTAGAATGTGCCCAAACAAAGTAAATTGTGTAAATGTATGTGTAAATGAGGAGGGCGATGGTGATGATGACGATGGTGAGTTATTCAATATTCGTTCACTGCGGGGGGAACCCTTGGTAGAAACTATTTACGTTAACGGAATAGAATTAAACTTTGAAATAGACAGCGGTTCCGCTGTAACTGTCATTCCGTATATTTTATATAAATCAAAATTTATTAATGTGCCATTATCGCCCACGAAGAAAAAATTAATTACTTACACGGGAAGCACAATTGTCTGTATCGGTACAGTACGCCTTACAATAATATATGCAGGGTGTGAAAAACTACTCGATATGTACGTTGTAAAAGAAGGCGGTCCCCCTCTTTTAGGCAGGGATTTTATTTCTTTATTTAACTTACATTTAACTCCCATTAAATTTTGTCAGCAGTCTGATAATGTAATTAACGGCTTGCAAAAACGATTCCCGCAGCTTTTTGCAGATAGGCTGGGTGCTTTTAATAAATATAAAATAAAGCTGTTATTAAAAGATAACTCAAAGCCGGTATTTTTTAAAGCGCGCCCGGTTGCTTTTGCCTTACGCGATAAGGTCGGGAATGAAATTGACCGACTTGTTAAATTAGGCGTTTTAGAGCCGGTAGAACATTCGGAATATGCCTCACCGGTAGTACCGGTGTTAAAACGGAACGGTACGGTCAGATTGTGTGCGGATTTTTCAGTAACCATTAATAAGCAATTGTTGGTAGAACAATATCCTCTTCCAACAGTTAAAGAGTTATTTTCTAGGTTATATGGCGGTCATCAATTTACAAAATTAGACTTGTCAATGGCTTATAACCAGTTCATATTAGACGAGGAATCGCAAATGTTAACATGCATCAATACGCATCGCGGCTTATTTAAATACACCCGGTTAGTGTTCGGGCTCGCTAGTGCTCCTGCTATATTCCAACGCGCTATGGAGTGTCTGTTGTCCGGATTGGACGGGGTGCTATGTTTATTAGACGATGTTTTAATAACTGGTCGTGATAATGATGAGCATTTATATAGGCTTAACATTGTACTTCAAAGGCTAGAAAGTGCGGGATTAACATTACAAAAAGAAAAGTGTGAATTTTTTAAAGATGACATTAGTTATCTAGGTTACATTATTACTAAGGAGGGGTTGAGGAAGTCGCCGGAAAAGGTCAAAGCTATATTAGAAGCACAAATCCCAAGAAATGTTAATCAGTTACAGTCATTCTTGGGGCTTGCAAATTATTATAGAAATTTTGTCCCTAATGCTTCGTCTATATTAAGCCCGTTGTATGACTTATTAAAAAAAGGAAGTAAATGGCGTTGGGATACAATACACAATAATTCATTCACGAAGATCAAAAACATCTTGGCCTCTGATCACGTGCTAACACATTTTAATCAAAATGCAAAATTAATTTTAACCGTTGACGCGTCTCCTACCGGGCTAGGCGCGGTTTTATCGCAAATAGATACCGATGGCAAAGAAAGGCCAATTTCCTATGCGTCGCGCACTCTTAACTCTGCCGAGAAAAGTTATTCTCAATTACAAAAGGAGGCTACGGCAATTATTTTTGGAGTACGGCGCTTTCATCAGTATTTATATGGAAGGGCAACTCCTTTTATACTTCGCACGGACCATAAGCCTCTTCTTTCTATATTTGGGTCATACAAGGGAATCCCTGAGGTATCTGCAAACCGTTTACAAAGGTATGCCATTTTTCTCTGCGGATATAACTTTAAAATTGAATATATTCGTAGCAACGATAATTTTGCAGATTATTTATCGCGCGCGGGATCGGTGACGTCATCAGCCCCCGCTCAACACGTCTTATCGTCGCCTCAAACCGGTTTGAAGGATCACGCAGACGACACGGCCACTTACATTTGTTTTGTAATTGATAATAGTATGCCTGTAACATTATGTGAATTACGCGAGGCAACCAACAAAGACGTTATTTTGCAACAGGTAATAAAATATATTTTATGCGGCTGGCCAAAGAGAATTAAGAATATATATTTAAAACCGTATTATTTATGCAAAACTCAATTATCATATGAAAGTGGTTGTATTATGAGAGGTCATAAAGTAGTGATTCCGGAAGCGTTACGTAACAGGGTTATGTCGGAACTACATACATCACATCTGGGGGTGGTAAAAACGAAGGCTGAAGCTCGGTCCCGGATTTGGTTCCCGGGGATTGATAATGCGATCGAAAAGATGATAGGAACATGTGATGCTTGCATTCAAAATCGACCGTCGCCCGCTCGCGTACCCCCCTCACCGTGGGAACAGCCGCCTCACCCGTTTTATCGATTGCATATAGATTTTCTCGGTCCGATTAACGGTAACATGTACCTTGTAATTGTTGATGCATACTCAAAATGGGTGGAAGTATATAATACGATGACTTCTAGTTCTTCAAGTGTTGTGATAGAAAAGCTGTGTGATTTTATTTCAAGATTTGGGCTACCAACCACTTTAGTGAGCGATAATGGCACATCCTTTTGTTCAAATGAGTTTAAGACTTTTTGTAATACTAATGGAATTTGTCATATTACATCACCTTCGTATCATCCAGCCAGTAATGGTCAGGCTGAAAGTTTTGTTAAAATTATAAAAAAGGGTATCAAGTCGAGCTTATATACAAGTCAAAATAGACGGGAAAGTAAACTTAAATTATTAAAGTATCTAATGGACTATAGGAATTCTATACACACTACCACAGGGTTTTCACCAGCAGAAATAATATTTGGTAGAAAATTAAAAACTAGACTAGATTTACTCCATCCTTTATGCCCAACGCCCTCGTCACGTATAAAATCTAATTTTACACAGTATACGCAAATGAATGACAATGTTGGAAAAAAGACAAAAATAATTAAAACCGGCGATTATGTTTTGTATAAAAAATTTATTAAAAATAATCAATACAAATGGTGTAAAGGTGTAATTTTAAAAAATATAGGAAAAGTACTGTATTTAGTAAAAGATTGTGATACCTTAGTATGTGTTAAAAAACATAAGAATCACTTAATGTTATATAAAGGTAAAGTTATAAATGAAAAATGTATACCAAATACGACCGATCTCTTGAGCTTACCATCAGCGTCGGTGCCGATACCTTCACCGCTGTCACCGCTGCAATCACCGCAATCGCCACCACAGTCACCACCGCAGTCGACACCACCTTCTCCATCGCGGTCATCACCGCAGTCGCCCCTGCAGCCTTCACCGCCTCTGCCGTCACCAGCGCCGCCGCCGTCGCATTCACATAGTCCTGGTACAGTGTTGGAAGAAACGGAGGGGGAAGAAGGTCATCCAAGTAGTGCTCGAGGATTAACGAGTCACACGACGGAGATTGAGAGTGACTTACCTCTTGAAGAACGTACAGCGACCACGGATGATGAGGAGGAGTTTCATGAAGCTGAGTCAACGCATAGTCGTAAAAAAGATCCTTCACCGATTATAAGTAAGAGATCGGTTCGTAATCGTCCGGTGGTTAATTATAAAAAGTATTTTTAGTTAGTATAACTAGGGGGAGGAATTGATATATATGTAGGCTATGAACATAGCGAGTGGCTGCGACCACTCGCACCTATGGTTATAATAAAGCAGTGCGTTTCAAGCTACCGGCCGTTTCACTCGCCCGTTCCCATACTTATCACACAACAACAAGGACAAATACAGCCAGAACGGAAACATATGCTCCGATATAATAAACCATATGCATACTGAATTTCATCCATTTCCATTCATCCGTTTATACGGGATTGAGTAACAAACACATGTGAACGACGTTTGTTCATCATTCAGAAGGGGACAATTTAAATGCGAAACCACGTAATATTGTATTCACTATCACAGTTATTAACAGTTTTTAACAGTACAGATTAATATAAACGGCCTTACAGCGTAGTATTGACTTCAACGTCAGAACAACGAATGACCGGTCATATCCCCGACCACCCGCTTTTATAATCTTATCCCCACCAATTTACTTGCTTATGATTGGTCGTTGAAGATTGACAGTATCGCGGCCATAGCAAGTACTTCTAGACCGATGCTTTACAAAATGTATAACTATTATGTTTATCCAATAAATATTTATAACAATATATTTAAATATTTGTAACACATATAATATTAATATTAATGAATACTACCATTATCGATTCCTTTTCGCTTAGTAAATTCATGATGTTTCAGTACAAGAGGTGGGCCGTGAGAGAAAGGGCGGACGAGCGCGCCATCATTTGGCATTAGACAAGATTTTATTTACCGCTAAAGTTACTGAGATGGGTAAGGATATTAATTATGATTAGAATTAGACAGATGAATTTTAGTACAATAAAAAAATTTTTGTGTGTGTACTAGAGTACACAAGTAAGAAGTGAAACTTCTTTATGACCTTATTTTTCGAAAAATGATATACTATATGCAATTGGTTAAATAAAGTTAAATTAGATAAAGTTTAACAAAAGGCTTTTATTATCATAGACATGAATACAAATAATTAACTTGATATTTAAAAAAAATCCAATTATTTCATTTTATTACTACTAAGATTATTACAGCATTTCACTAATTGTAATAGAATTATTACATCCTATCCCTACTCCGCTGGAGAAAGTACTCTTCGAATCAACCGTGGTAGGGATGAGAAAAAAATGGCGCGTATCGGAAAAATGTGGCGGTAATTTTTTTTCCAACGCCGATAAAGAAGTTGCACTTCAATAATCTTGATCTCGTGGTCCAGTGGACAGGGAACGTATTATAGAAACGAACTGACAATGAAGGTGGGCGTAGAGGAACTAATATCTAACTACCGCTCTTCTTTTTCTTGTTCTTCCTATCGAGTGGTTAGTTATCAACCTTCGAAGCCTCAGTAGCTCGGTAGAAGGGTCGAATGCGCTCCGTTAACGCGAGAGTCGCGGGTTTGATCCTGACCCCCTTGGGCTATAGTCGTACCCACTCCTAGCGCAAGCTTCGAGCTTATTTGGAGGGGCAATAGGAATGTTAGTAATGCCTTAAGAAATGCATTGCTAATATTCTTTAAAAAAAAAGTGTCTGAGTTGTTCAGGTACCCCGTATAGCAGGGACCGACTTTTACGTGCCCTCCGAAGCACGGAGACGCTTACTTGAAATACCCCTATGCGATCACCCATCTATTGCCTGACCGCGCTTCGTGTTGTTTAACTCACCAATCGTTTACCGCTCAGTGAGCACCCGGCTATGAGGGTCTCGTCTGGTTTTTGTCTTGTTGACCCGTTGGTTTTTGTATAGTTGTAAGTCCCGACTATATTATTCTCATTTTTATTAAGTTGACAAGCAAGCATACGGCACACCTGGTGGTAAGCAGTAAGTCATAACCTATGAGCGCATGCAAAACCATTTATTGGTGTCACGCCTTGCCCACCTCGAGATATTTGTTCTTAAATCTCCTTTGTCCAGTATTTCATTAGCTACATTCTCTTTCAAATCGAAACACACCACTGCTTTACGGTAGAATATCCGACACGGTGGTACCTCCTTAGCCTCTTGTAATAAAAGATCTACCACCAGTAATTTAAATAATAATAATAATGTTTATTGATCCAAGTAAAGGTTAACATTTTTACATACATAGCACAGTAGGGTAGATTTCAAATCCTACTTGTCCTTGAAGTAGGTCAAACCTGTATATCAGGCAACAGTGCTCTCCTAAAAAGATGAATATTTATTGTCAATTTTGGTTTGCTATGACAGTTTAGTTTACTTTATTGTTATGTTACATATTAATTAAACAATTCAATTATTTGTTTCAGGCTACAAAGATTATCTAAACAATAAACCAGACTGTCCCATCGTAGCCCCTGAGGAGGGACCTCCCAAGAAGCGTCGCTTGGACACGGACGAGCACAGCGGTGTGTCGACATCCTCAACTAGCGAACCCTTCGACGCTGATATGAGGTAAACTTTAAGCCTCAATAGCTCAACGGTAGAAGGGCTGACTCTGATCCGAGAGTCGTGGGTTCGATCTTGACACCTTTGGGCTGTTGTCGTACCCACTCTTAGCGCAAGCTTTGTGCGCATTTGGAAGGGCAATAGGAATATTAGTAATACCTTGAAAAAGCATTGCTAATATTCTTTAAAAACTACTCACTGAACATATTTTTATGGTCATAATATGCCCACATTAACTTACTTGGGTATGTCGCTTTCAAACCTCTTGCCCAACCGCTTTACGCCCGGTACTATATTCATTTATTTATGGTTCACAATACAGATTATAACTAAATTACATTCAATATATAATTAAACAATTCAAATTAACTAAGTTAAAATTAAAAACTATGTGAACACAATTTACGAATACATTCATCAATTATGTCAGTTGGACGCAAATAAGCAATACCATGTCAACCCACAAAATTAAAAAAACTGAGTTATATATGCAGAAGTGTTGGTAAATGGCTGAAGAACATTTTGCTTTAATATTTATTTTTTTTAATCATGCAATTTATGTATAATTTTAAACGTTTTGGGTTATATTATATACGAAATATGCAGTTTGTATGCTTATTTTATGTGAAAATAAGTAAAATAACTTATATAAATCTGAAATTGCCAAAAACTGGACCAATACATAAAAAAATCATATAAAGCAAGTTGTTCAAAATTTTCAAACGCTTTTTTCTCAAAATGACATTCGTCTGGGTTGACATGGTATTGCTTATTTGCGTCCAGTTAATATTACAAATACAATTCAATTAATAAATTCATTTACATACAATTCAGCTTACTCATTATACAAGAAAAAAGTCCATTAACATATAATATAATAATAATATTTAGATTAAATGTTACAAGAATTAATAAGATTAATCAATTAAGTAAAAGATTGAAGTTGAGAGCGTATATTAATTAAAAGAATATAAAAAATAATAACATTAGATTTAGGGATCATTATCAAAAAATAAGAGGAATAATTGTTTTTAATTATTTTTTTTCATTTACCCACGGTCTGCATATTGCTCTTATCCGGATTTGGGAGATTACTAGTTTTTACACACAGCGATTGCCATCTGACCTCCGCAACCCTAAGGGCGAACTTGTAACTCATTGGATAAGAGAAAATTACCTATCTGTATTCGTTCTAAACATCCCATGTTTCAGGAAGGAATACGTCGACGATGGTATCGATAGAGACGTCCAGAATACCTTGACCTTCGTGACAGCGAAGGACAACTTCACGGATGTGGAGAGCATCTTCAGAGGGTTCCAGTTCACTCCGAATACTCATGTGGCGCATGTGAGTTGCTTTTAATAAATAAATAAACGCTGCACACTCAACGGCCTCCATTAGGATAGTGATATCCTGTGTCGGGGGTCCGGAAACACATACACAAGGACAAATACACTCAGACCGGACCGGACTCATATCATGTTCCGAACGGGAATCGGAAATATTTTTATGTACCCAGGGTCTGCTTATTGCTCTTATCCGGATTTGACAGGTTACTAGTTTTTACACAGAGCGAATGCCATCTGACCTCCGCAACCTTAAGGGCGAACCAGTACCTCATCGGATAAGAACAGTTTACTTATCAAGAGTTAACGATTATTATCAGATGTTATTGGTAATAACCGGGACCGACAGCTTAACGTGCTCTCCTAGGCATGGTGGGCACGCAACGGACAAACGCCCAAACCGAGAGAGAAATTTTAACAGATATCTGCCCGAGCGGGAATCGAACCCGCAACCGTCGAGACTAAAGGCAGACTCGCTACCCACAACGCCACAACTTTGTTAACTCATAATTATATTTTAATTTAAAAATGAAACTGCTGAATCGATTTTTATGAAGTTTAAATGAGACCATTTCGGAATAAACCAATTTCGAAAATGCAATGCAAATTTTTTTAAATTTTTTCTTTGAAGCCGGTAAAGATAAACTATTTTTTTCTAGAGCGAAACGTCAAGCGTACACTCGAATAAAGCAGCGCTCAACTACGACTCGGACTCTCAGAGCTCACACAATCACACCGAATTCCAGTCGGACGATGAGAAATCACGAGAAAATAAGAAAAACGACATTAAAATTAAAAAAAATGACGAAAAACCCGTCGTAAGAACGATATCACTATTTTCATCACAACCCAACAGCACGGAAACGCCATGGATCGATACGGAACCCGGTGCTAATGTTAAGGATTTAGTTAGAATGAGTGAATACGAAGAGATACAACTGTTGAAGAATGTTGAGAATTTAATAGCGAAAGTCAAAGATCCGAATAAAAAGTCGGATTTGTATAGATTGAAGGCGAAACTGGCGCTGAGGAGATTGAAACGTCGTAACCACGTACCTGTGTTCGATTTGGATAAGTATGTTATAGTTATTTAAATTTAACCAAAATGGCCGCTTCTGCGCAGGGACAATCATGGACAAAAATGTTAAACAAAAATATTAATTTCGTCTCATTTAAATAGATTTTTTATAAAGTTGCAAAACGGAATTGAGTATTTAATATAGTTATTATTTCTACCAAATTCAATTAATTATTTATTCATTATCGTTATTCATTACTTAAATAGAATAAAACAAATAAATACTATAGAAAAAAGGTATATAAAAATAATAATAATAGTTAATGTACATTTTTAATCACAGTCACTTATTGGGATGACACCTTATCTTGAAGTAAAATTAAATGCTGACACACCTGACAAAAATAATTTATATTTTAATTTAATTTAGTTTTAAACAACTAAAATAACTGTGAGAGAGTGTACTAATCGAGTGTAGCGTCGCCGCGTTGCTATAGTTACACGGCCACCTTCATACCGCCTACGGTTGAGACCCGAAAATGTGTCACTGCGCATGGTTCAGTTTATATTTAAAGAGTTATACTTATTTTTAGTAGTAGCGCCTCTCAGCACATTGGACCGGCTCGACCGGGACAGTACTACCCTCTTGCAGAAAATTGGCATAAAGTTATAGTATCAGTACTGTTGCGTTTCGTGCGATGAATGAGAACGCTGAAGGCCTAATCTTCCACTCTCTCTGTTCCCTTCTTTTTCTCATCCCTTTCCTCCTGTTCCACGATTAAGCAACGCGGATGTGACACTTCAAGTATCGCACGCGAACATAGGCTGCGGTGACTGCTCTCATTTTTTAATTTGGGATAACCTCTGTCACAGCAGAGATTATTCCACCAGTCCTCCAGTCACACTGGTGGTAGGTCTTTTGTTGCAAGAGGCCGGCTAGGTAGGTACCACCGCAGTGTCCAATATTCTGCCGCCAAATAGTAGTGCTTAGGCACTACTGTGTTCCGGTTTGAAGGGCATTGTACGCTAGTGAAATTACTGGGCGAACGAGATTTAAGAACTAATATCTCGAGGTTGGCAACGCGCGAGTGGCGCCTACTAATGGTGCTGCAAGCGCTCATAGGCTGCGGCAGCCACTTACCATCAGGTGGGCCGTATGCTTGTTTGCCAACTTCTAACATAAAAAAATAAAAATAAAATTTAGTTAAAAAGTGTTAACAACTCCATATACTTCCAAGTCAGTTGTCTCTACCAAATGCACAAAGGGCCAATGGACAAACATCGTCTTTTGATTTCTATTGTTTTCGCATACCACTTCTGACTATTAAGACGCAAATAAGCAATACCATGTCAACCCACACGAATGTCATTTCGAGAAAAACGCGTTTGCAAATTTTGAGCAACTTGCTTATGTATTGGTCAAGTTTTTGGCAATTTCAGATTTACGTAAGTTATTTTACTTATTTTCACAAAAATAAGTATACAAACTGCATATTTCGTATATAATATAACGCAAAACGTTTAACATAATAGATAAATGGCATGATAAAAATTGGCTTTTTAGAAGTTTTAAAGCTTAAAACTCTACAAATATTAAAGAAAAATGTTCTTCACCCATTTACCAACACTTCTGCATATATAACTCAGTTTTTCAATTTTGTGGGTTGACATGGTATTGCTTATTTGCGTCCATTTTATAAAGCACATTATAGCTGCTTCTGCTTTTTGTTGAGCAACATAATGCAACACAATAACATTCTGTACATTTTGAGACCAACATGTTGCTATTTGTTGAAACTTGTTAATCATATACATATCGCGAGTATCATTGATCAAAAAAATTTAACATAGTAACATTCATCAACAAACGATTTAAAAGGCATATGCTGAGAAATTTCTGAAACTTATCAATTGTACATGTTTTTTATATTTATATATTAGAGCTCATAAAAGTATAGGTTTTCAGTTCGTCTCAATATTTTCAAATGAAAACTTTGTTAGTGTAACTTTACAGTACTTTGTTAGTGACGTCACAATGCCAAACTGGCGACGCGCAGCAGAATTTAAATTTTTAAACTATCGCGTTTCATGTTCATATTAATTAATACTTTTGACGACGTTGTGACGCAGCGGTAGCGAACCTACCTGCCTTAAACGCCACAGGTCGCGGGTTCGATTCCCGCTCGGAGCATAATATGTTTGTATTGACCATGCAAGCATATTTTCCGGTCTGGGTGTATTTGTCCTTGTCATTGTGAATGTTTCCGGACCCCGACACAGGATATTACTATCCTAATGGGGGCCGTTGAGTGTGTGTAGGTCAGTGTAAAGCTAAAACCAAGTTTGTGGGGTCACCACCCTCGTCCCACGGCCGACATCTTGAAAATAGGGGTTGAAATGGTTTTTACGATATATCTTTAAAACTATTTATTTGATAAAAAAAAATTGTAAACATTGTTCGTTGCAAATTAAATTCTCTACAACTTTGATTCAGTAACTTTTTGTCGTAGAACTATAAATAAAAAAGTTATAAGTGAAAATGTTCAGAAATTAGAGAAAAAATTTTTTTGATATAACTTTTTTTTTATCATTTTACGAAAAAATTATATCAGACTATTTTTGTAGATCGTTTTTTGAGGAACAACTTTTATAAGCAACATTTTTTCATTTAGTCCACCACGCTAAACTATGTGAGTGAATACTATTTTTCAGTACTCTTAACTATACTAACTTTTTGGCGTCGGGATGTGACGACCCCATCGCCCGCTGTTGCGATAGCCTCTGTCACAACAGAGATTATTCCACCAGTGCAATCAGTCACACTGGTGGTTTTTTTTTTTTTATGTTAAAAGTTGTCAAACAAGCATACGGCCCACCTGATGGTAAGTGGTTACCGTAGCCTATGAGCGCTTGCAGAACCATTAGTAGGTGCCACTCACGCGTTGCCAACCTCGAGATATTGGTTCTTAAATCTCGTCCGCCCAGTAATTTCACTAGCGTACAGTGCCCTTCAAACCGGAACACAGTAATGCCTAAGCACTACTATTTGGCGGCAGAATATTTGACACTGCGGTGGTACCTACCTAGCCGGCCTCTTGCAACAAAAGAACTACCACCAGTGTGACCAGTCAGTTGCTTAAGATTAACAATCTGTACGGCTTCCAGGACAGTCAAGCTGTTAGGTGGTTATGTGACAGAAGATCCCAGAGTTGTTATGAACACGGAACGTATTCTGGACAGATTCCAGAGATCGGTGAGGATTAATGTTCATTCGAAATTTAGCAGGTTTATTTAGGGTCGTAGCATTATTTCCGGTATTTTTTTTTACCCAGGGTCTGCTTATTACTCTTATCCCAAAATGCCGGTTAAGCTGAAGGGACAGGTCTATAAATCCATCATTAGGCCTGTCCTTTTGTATGGCAGTGAAACGTGGCCCGTACTTGAGCGACACAAGCGGGAACTGCGTGTCACGGAGATGAAAATGCTTCGGTGGATGTGCGGAGTTTCGCGGAAAGATCGCGTTAGAAACACGCGCATCCGCGGCAGCCTCCACGTCCGTGACATAGCAGAGAAGCTGGAAGAGTGTCGCCTACGATGGTACGGGCACATTTTACGTAAACCGGCTGGCTATGTGGGGAACAAATGTCTTGCCATGCCGCCTCCGCCAGGTCCCAGTAAAAGGGGTCGGCCCAAGAAGTGCTGGCTGGACGTCGTGCAGGTTGACATGCGTACCAATGGCCTGACAATTAGAGATGCCGAAGACCGTGCGAAATGGAATAGAAAAAGTCGGAAAGCGGACCCCGGGCTCCGAAGCGAACGCTCTGGACGCAACCGGGATTAACGCTAAGATGATGATGATGATGATGCTTATTACTCTTATCCGGATTTGACAGGTTACTGGTTTTTGCACAGAGCGATTGCCATCTGACCTCCGTAACCCTATGGGCGAACTAGTAACTCATTAGATAAGAGCAATTATTTAGATGTTATGACAACAACCGGGACCGACAGTTTAACGTGCTCTCCGAGGCATGGTGGGGAGACCCACAGACAAACGCCCAGACCGAGACAGAAATTTTAACAAACATCTGCCCGAGCGGGAAGCTAACCCGCAACCGTCGAGAGTAAAGGCAGACTCGCTACCCACAACGCCGTCGCTTGTTTGTTTGCCACCATCGAAAAAATATTCAAAACTTTTGTATTTTGGAGGGGCGCGCCATGTTATCGTGGTTTATTCCTTTCAGTATCTGATAGACAATCTCAGCGGCACGATATGGAGCAGTAACTACAACACGCTGCTGCTGTCGCGCATCGAGCCCGCGGCGTTCCGCTCCGCGTACTCCGGGGCGGTGCTGAAGCCCTACATCCGGCGCGACGCCAGCAGCGCGCCCGCCTGGCTCCGACTGACCGACGAGCTGCTGAGGAGGACCCATAGGTCCATTGGTAGCATTTTCCCTATTATGAAAAATAAAGTTTTTAGGAATACTATTTTCTGAAGAAAGCTCAACTTCGCTATTTTAACGTGAGAGTTAGTAGTCGAGGGTTCGATCCTGACATCCTTCGGCTATTGTCGTACCCACTCCTAGCGCAAGCTTCGAGCTTATTTGGAGGGGCAATAGAGGAGTATTAGTAATGCCTTGAAAAAGCATTGCTAATATTAAAAGAAAACTTTTTTGAATTTATGTTTATACAGTAGGCCTTGTCTCGCTCTTATATTATTAATAATAGCCTTCATTTAACAATCTTACAATCATTTTATTAATCCAAAACTTTGTTTCTGTATAATTATTTATTTGATACTAGTAAGTGAAGATTCTCTTGCTTTCCTGTATAAATAAATAAACACTACACACTCAACGGCCCCCATTAAGATACTTATATCCTGTGTCGGGGGTCCGGACACATACACAATGACAAGGATAAACACAACAGTGACAAACAACCCAGAGAACCTCTGTATGGTCAATATAAAAATCTGCTTCGAACGGGAATCGAACCCGCGACCTGTGGCGCTGAAGGTAAGTTCGCTACCGCTGCGCCACAGCCGTGTCAAAACTTATAAACATTAAGTTTATGATATTTATATTAAGATAGATTAAAGAATTATGTCGATACCAAAGAATAATGAGAATCCTAATTAAAAACGTTTGAACGTATTTGGGTGTGTAGGCGAAGCACTATATTTATTTAGTTTATTATATTATTTACATTCACACTAAACATAATACACAATATATTATTTATTTTACAATATTATAATATATATTATTCATTCACACAATTCATTTAAACAGACAAAAATATTATATGTACAAAATAAATATATATTTGATTAGACAAGCATACTCGGGCGAAACCCGTAGTATGCGGCAATTCTTTAATGCGGACGCGCGAACGTATTTATTTAACAAGTACCGACATTAGAAATATATTAATCAGTCGGCTTTAACTGCTCGATGCGTAACTGTGATCTGTTGTAATTATCCTTTGATTCTGTGCTTGTAGACTTTATTATTGTGTGTCTATTAATGTTAATTGTTTTTACTTTCGTCTATGTACTTTCTTCCTGTTAACCTTCTGACTGTACTCTTATTTCGTGTGCTGTGTTTGTGTAAATATAATCGTGAGAGTAAAGTGAACTTTTATTCCTAACTTGGATTGACTCTCATCAATACAAATACTTTGGACTGCAGTAAGTACACGTACTAAAGGTGCATCATAAGTC
Organism: Hestina assimilis; assembly: GCA_023373885.1. Taxonomy (NCBI): domain Eukaryota; kingdom Metazoa; phylum Arthropoda; class Insecta; order Lepidoptera; family Nymphalidae; genus Hestina; species Hestina assimilis. Next base: position 1,935,957 of record CM041740.1, on the reverse strand, counting down.
AAGTTGGTTTCGCCATATATGTACTAGTTCTTGTATATTTTCCAGACCAACGCATGATATTACTAGCGAAATATCTGTAAAGTCATATAAACTTTCGTGTAGACATATACAAGACTACGAGCCGCCGCCGCGAGCGACCATCGACTACTCGTACGTGCGGCCGCAGCACATCGCCGCCGTCAACAGCCTCTGCGCGCAGTTCTTCTGGCCGGGGATCGACCGTGAGTGTCCAGTGCTGCTGGCCAGGTCTAGCCAGGGGAGGGCACAATCTTAATTTAGGGCTTAGAGTCAGCGGATTAAGCAAGCGCGGGGCCCTTGATCCGCTATGGGTCTGGGATGGAGTAATATGGGTACGAACAATCACTACTTAATAGGTTTATTTTCACACTGTGCCATTAAAAAAAGGACGTATTTAATTTTTTATCCGAAACTGTGTTAATATTTTTTTACGTTGATACAACTTTTGATACGTTGGGAGACATGGATACGCGGGGCCCCTTTTCGTGCGGGGCCCGTAGCAATTGGTACTATAGTTAATCCGGCAATGCTTAGAGTGGGGCAAAATGACCATTCTCACCAATAGTCGTTGGTTAAACAGTTCAAATATTATATTCCTCCATTTCTTAGTATTTTACAAGGTCTAGGGGGGGGCATCTAAAAGCACCATTTGCTGACGTGGAACTCCTGATGACGATCACAGGTGTCCACCGAAACTCGACATTACTCATAAATATTTCACGGGTTGCAATATCTTTAGGTAGTTTAATATGGTTGCTTAACTTAGTTCATTAAAAAGCAAGAAATAAATGTGACGCAAACGCGGGCCGTGGCCCACTGATTAACATGGGAAGTTGTGTATAACTATGTTAATCCGCGTTGAGAATTTCGATAGCGCGATTCAGGATTGTGACAATCTCTTCTTTTAATCGCGTCGAGTTGTGTGCTCGTAATGTCGCTACATATACAATCCGTCGGCGCAGTGACTGAAGCGCTCCAGTACCCCGAGTTCAGTTGCGTGGTGACGTACCGGCGGCTGGTGGTGGGCTGCGCGTTCCTGGTGCCGGACGCGGCGCGCGGCGAGGCCTACGTGTCCTTCGTGCTGGCGCGCCCCGAGTGGCGCCGCGCCGGCCTCGCCTCCTTCATGCTGTACCATCTGCTGCAGGTGACGGGACGACACCGACGCAGTGTTCCATGGGAGTGAAAGAAATTCCCTCTGCTGATTTTGATACTAATCGATCAAGGAATTTATTTCAAATGCAAGACTAATAAAACATCTACGCCTCTATCTGAACAATTTTTTTATATAAAAATTATAGTACTTTATGTGACCTTTTTATTAAAAAAAATTAATAGTTTGTGAATATTTTCTAGATATCATTTTTAGGAAAATATTGTAAATATTACTGCCTTTATTTAGATACTTACAACTGCAAAGTCATATTTTTCCAAATCATAATCAGTTTTAACGATTTTTGGAATACCCTATCCATGCTTCTGTAGTGTTTTCATAACAATTTTGTGATATTCTGATAAAAAACAATACACCTCAAAATATGAATAATTATAGATATATGAGCTATATATTTCATATGGGCATAATTTACTTTTTTAAATCCATTAAATATTTTTATTGTTTTACAGACTTGCACAGATAAAGATGTAACTCTGCATGTATCTCCCACCAATCCTGCAATATTTTTATACCAAAAATTTGGATTCAAAGTAAGTATTTTACTTAAATAAAGCTCTTTTCCATAGTAGGTATATTAAAATAATGAAATAATACAAATGACAATTGGTATTAAAGAATATATTTTATGGCTTCGAAACAAATCCTTCGGAGAGAAGATAATCATATATCTTTCTTGTTTTATTTACATCAATTTTAACCATGCGGCGAGCATCCAACAAACGTAAAAAACCCAGCTTATTGTTCTCCGTGATTAGTATCTTTTTGATCTCTAAATAATTTCTAGGTATAAGTCTTATGTTTGAACACAAAGTCTTTTCACTTTCCGACAATAAGTGAAAGCCCGGAAGATCAATAATATCTAGTGGCAATAATGCTTTTCGATATCTCTTGCCAATAGTATTTCCGAAGAAGAACTTATGTTTAACTGGTGACTGGCTATCAAACTTTTTCATCATGATAGAAGTGGCATACCTCTGTTCTTTATATGCCATGTCATGGTCTTTCTTCAACTGTATATAAAGTCGAGCTGAGTATAAAGTCTTCATACCATTTCTGCGATATTCGCACAACCTGACAAACCGGTTCAGCAACTCATCTTCTAAGTTCAGTGATTCCATGAATGCATCAAACTGCATACCACTCATGAACTGCATAAATGGTAAAAGTCGCTCAGATTTTGGTCTCGACAATGTGGCATCGAATCTTTTCAACCATGACAAAAGTTTATTTGGCATAATGAGACCATGGTTCTGAATAATTTTGTAGCGACGCTGCCTTTCTTTTAGTCTTGTATTAAGAGCACTTACTAAACTAACTTTCAATGCATCCATACAATCATCTTCATCATCTGAATAACTATCTTCAATGTTGAATATACTTTCTGCATTTTGATCATAACTTAGTTCAAACTCTGATCTGTAAGCGTTATAACCAGCTAAAAGTTGATCTGACTGATTATTTCTAGGCGTATTAGTACTTAATTCTGTATTGTATAAATATGGTGTTAACGGCTTTGGAAATAATGACTGTTCAGTTTCAGGAATGAGTTTTAACTCACTGTACTGAATTTTTTCAATGTAGTACTTCTTGTAATGTTCTTGACATTCAAGTTTCGATCTAGTGTGCACACATTTTGAAATCTCTTCCCAATTTCCATAACCATATGTTGATAGTGCTGAAAGTAGCTTACATTCCTCTTTAGCTGACCAATTGCAGTTTTCAAACAGTGGGAAGTCATTTCTTCTTACTGAATATTTATGGTCATTTTTATGAGCGCCTTTCTCCTTACCTGACGCAAAACACGAGCAACATAAATTTGTGTCACATTCACAGCATTCTATGCAAGGTTCATGGGCTATTTCATTACAAATATCACATTTTACTTGCAATATGTCATTTGCCATTTTTGGTTACAGGTCGAGGAGCTGATTCACGATTTCTACGAGAAATACTACGACATTGGTTACAAGGGCTGTCGGCATGCACTTTTCTTGCGATTAGTACGATAAATAAAAAAATACGTTTTAATTATTGTCTTTCAATCTAAAGAACACACAGCACAATCACATAACATATTTATAATCAATTAATCACGTTACATACACACGAATATCAGATAAATATTCTACAACGTGCTATATGAAATTATAAATAAACATATTTCTATTTATTTAACCGGTCAATATAGATTACGATCTGTTCCAACAGAAATTGTCCAAATTGTTTTGAAATAAACAATCAATTCTAACATAATTTCAATTGATGATATTTTATAATTGTTAAAAAGAAACAATAAAGCTTTACATTTAGTGCTAAAAGTTTAGTTTTATTTGGAAACTGAAGTTGTAATGATTCGTACAAATGGCCAATTCCTTCTCTTTTATTAGTGCGAATGCGTTAAGCGAAACTTTGTAGTTGGTAGCAGTCTGTTGAAATTTCACCGAGAAAAAACGATCTATTGAGACATGGGCTTTTCTAATGGCGTCTGACACTTCTTCATTCGTTTCACTCTTTACGCTATCTGTCTCGCTCTCTTAATATAAATAATATTTATTTTAATTTTTATCTTCAGTACTCAGTAATCACAATCAGTACAATTCTCCATCTTGTTTTTGCTGACTTGCTGTTGTTATGAAATATAAATTGTGTTCTACTAGTTTGTGATAAAAATAAGAAGTTATTATGTGTCCATATGTGTCTTTTAATTGCTATTTATTTATTATATAATATATTATTACGTTTGTAATGTAAAATAAACAAACATGGTTAATGGAAAATGTAAAACATGTAGGCTTGAGACGTAAAGAAAAGATTTTCAAGAAGGTATTTTATGAAATAATGTGATTAATGATTATTTCACATTTTAATTGAAAAAAGTTCGGTAAGTTTTCTGTATACAAAATATCATTATGCCCTAACCTAACCTATCTAAGAAAATAATTAAGTAGCTCTATTACATATTTCATTATTATTTAATTCATTGAAGATTTTATTATTTAACGAAAATCACAAAACTCATAATAACTTAATTTTTATATAGGTATTAGACATCTTAAATTTGTGACCTGGCATTATGAATTATTAATTAAATTCAAAGGCTTATCAAAAACATAAATTTAAAAAGTTATCTTAAATAAAATCCTTTGCTTTGTTTTATACATATTGAACATCATCTCTGGATAACATATAAGTTTCAAATAGTTCTAATATTACATTAATTACTTACATTAATTTTACTGAACTAATATTATTAAAACATAAAATACTTATAAATTGTAATAGTAATTTATTATATTATGATATATATGTCTGTATAGTAGATGATTTTTAATAAAAACAACATCTTTTTAGGAAAACGCTGCAACCGTAGAAAAAAGGTTTAACTATAAAAATACAATAATCAATGCTTTTTTTTCCAGATGCAGAGAGTGCACCAAAATAAGTTAATGTGTATTAAACATTTTAAAGACTGATTTTTAAAAAAGAGTGCTAAACCATATCTGTTACTCAATGCTCCACCATAATCAGATATCAAAGGGTTACAGATGAGATTATGGCAGAATTGCCAATTTATATTATACCTAAATCTCTTTGAATTAAACATATAGTTTCTTGAATTTAAAGAAAGGCTATATATAACAAAAAAGGTGAACATTTATTTGAAAATACCTTCTATACTTTGATATAACTTTCATATTAAACATTTATGATTAAATAATTTCCCTTTTGATATGTAACCAAATTTGACAAATAAAGATATAATAAGAATATGTAAGATATATAATAAGCAAATTATGATACTACTGTTAGACTTTTTTTTTCTGTTAATTTTGTTAGTCTTCACTCCAGTCATGATATAAAAGAAGAGGTATCAAAGGCTTACACAGAAAAATATATAATAATGTATCATATGTAGTTCCTCTTGTTTATTATTTACAGTAAGGTGTTTTATTACATTTTTCCCTTTTCTTTCAGATTCCAGAAATCAATGGATAAAAGAGAGTTTCAATTAGATCTCATGATATATACACATTTGTATAAATATAATCGCAAAATATTTTGTTGTAATCCATATCAATTCTTAGTTATCTTGAGACTATTGTTACATTTTCGTCTAATTCTATTTTAATAAAATTATGGTTTGATTCGATTCGATTTATTTATCAACATAACAATTTGTTACTGATTTTGGTTTAGTGGTAAATTGAAAACAAAATAACAACCTAAATTTTTATACACTACCAAAAATCAGTAATAAATAATAATCCAGTAACCCTAAAATACAATAACAGCGGAGGGAACATCACTATCGATGTATTATTTATCGATATATTTTATCGACATAGCACGTCACTAGTCTGCTATATTGTAATGTTGGTAGAATTGAATGTTTTTTTAATAGTTGGTAAGAGAGCGTTCCACAAGAATTTATATTTTACTATGGTCACCTCAATCTATGGGAGTTAAGTCTCTTACTTATATGCTCTGTGGTTGGTAGAGCTGGTACAAGAACACAAGTGACAAGTTATATCAAAATCAACTGACAACTGTATTGTCAATGTTAATGTCCATGTCCATAGATGTCTATGGTCTTGTCATTATGTGACATCCTAAGTACAGAGTAAGTAAAACACAGTAAACTCCAATTTTAACGCACTTCAAAAAAGAAAGTGCTGCATTTAAGTGTAAAAACTTTTGTCTCGCTTTCCATCTACGGGAATGATTTTCGTGAAAAGAGACGGAAGTTAGTTCCAAGAAAACGGAAGTGCGAGCAACTTGAATTATCAGTCACCGCGCGCGCTGCTAGTTATATAATAATAATATTGCAGCTTGAATTACCAAAGTGAGATACTATGATATCATAGACACATAATATATAGTAGATCCCATACAATGAAATTGGAACAAATTAAAGGACAAACTGAGGCCCTTAGCGAATTTATTAATTTATTTTAAATAAAAAAATGTAAAATTTCCTATGCACGAGAATAAGGATAGGAAATACACATATAGAAAACCGAACACCGACAATTTTGTAATATATTTTTCTTCAATAATCAGAATTGTGAAAAATTGTCCATAATATGGACTATATCTATAAAATTTTACATTTTACAGGATATACCGAGATTTGTACCAGTTCAGTGATATTTTTTTAAACATAAAAATCACTGAGCTCTATATCAATGTTGAAAACATAAAATAAAGAGTGAAAAATATGCGTATTAGTTTGCTTTTTTAAATCAAAAGATAAGTTATCTAATTTATCTTTTTTGGTTTATATAACTAGTCCATAAGTTTTGATGTTTTCAAGGTACGACATGTGAAGTCACTTCAACACAATGGAAGGATCCTCTGGAGTGACATTGCCTGGCGGGCCCACGCCAACGACTTAAGTTGGGAAGTTTTGTATATCTAGAAAACTCTGAGACTGCACTAGCGTAGAAACCTCTGACAGCGCGATTTAGGATTGTGACGATCTTGTTCGTCAATATCGTTGCGTAGTATGCCCTGTAGTTGTTGCTGTAACTTTCTATATCTTGATGCAGGATTATGACAATCTTGTCTTTTCAACGCGTTACATCGTGTAGCGTGTAGATGTCGCTAGATAGGTAGTAATTAAACACTGTATAAATTCAATTTGGAATTTTTATGCCTTTAACTACAATTTATAGAGATCTTTAAAACAGAAAGCTAATATAGCTAGTGAAATTGCTTGGCAAAGGAATTTAAGAACCAATATTTCGAGGTTTCTTTGAGCGTGAGTGACACCTACAAATTAAGATATGGGATTGTCGTCGCCTGTGAACCCTGAAGATCTACAAGACCATAAGGTATATAGCCCACCACCACCTTACCAGATGGTCCACCTATTTAATAAACTAAATAAACTTCAGAATGACAAGGACAAAAACACCCAGACCGGAAAATACGACTGTATGGTCAATACAAACATCTGCTCCGGGCGGGAATCGAACCCGCGACCAGTGGCGCTTAAGGCAGGTTCGCTACCGCTGCGCCACAACTTCGTCGTCGGTCGTGAACCGGATGCACTGGTTACACGCCTGCTGTTCTTGAAACGCGACTGATAAACAGTAACTTTTCAAGTATTACACCAATGTACGGTAGCAGCTAATTCGCCGGGAATTTAAGCCATACCACCAGAAAACTTTTGTTTCGAAACAAAACAATTTTTTTTGAAGTGAAAGTTCTTTAGAATTGTTGTGATTTAAAATTGAGCAACGGAAAAAACGACTGGTAAGAGACACAAATACAAAAATGTGTAGGAAGAATGAGACAGAAATATACATATTATTTTAGATTGTCGGTCTTCTCTTCCTCCTCGGTCGGTGCGCCATGTTTTAATGAGCCAGAGCGAGAGAGCTTATATATATATATATATATATACAAGCTTCTACCAGCGGCTTCGCCCACGTGAATAACAATTTTAATAAAAATTTTGAACGCTTATTTCAGCCTTTTAGGCGTGAAATTTTAGAAAATGTTTCAACACGTGTTTCTTTATATTTATTCATTCACCAAAAACCAAAGTTTCATGTTTCTATTCAAGTTTAAAAAATGGCAGACATCCAATATTAAAACTGTTTCAACTTCCAAACCCCTCTCACATCCTTGAGGGATTCCGAAAAATTGTTTCGTAATGCTCGTTTACCTTTTAAAAACAACAACTGTGAAAAACATCAGAAAAAATTATAAGTTTAGACTGGGCTTTAATATGCTGTGACATGAATGACAATTTACTAACACAAATTTCATTCATTTTTGGGGGAGGCCATACTACCACCACATACATAACCACTACATTGAATTATTGCACACAGCCTCATAAATATTTTGTGTCATCGTTGAGTGTGTAGCGTTTATTTATTTATTATTTATTATAAACGCAGACTTATAGAAAACTATAACACATGTCACATCCACACTAATAAGTAAAATACATTAACATAACTGATTTTAGGAGTGTAAGATAGAAAACGTAAACGTAAAATAGGGAAACACCGCTATCGATAAATAATCTGTATCGACAATTTGATTTCTTATACCTCTGTAGCTCCTATGAATATAATTCATATATCATTGAATTATATTCATAGGAGCTACAGAGGTACCGATTAAACGTCATGTAAATGCTTTCATGTAAAATAAAATGAAACAAAATTAATTCATTTATAAAATTAATTAAAAATATATTTACTATTTAAGAAATAATCATGTCATTTTCATATAAAAAAGATACTTATAAAAGAGAAAGTAATGTGAATTTACAGTATAATAATCTCCATGAGACAAGATTTTCACGTCACTCGAATAAATTATATGAAAACAATTGTAAAATAGTATAAAGTGGGTATTTAATGATAATCTATTGCATTATAGTGGTTCATTTAACAATAATAAAACTAATTTTAAAAAGACATGACTGCATTGCAAAAATTGAATAAAAACCGTCGTGAGCGTTGGTGCGTATCGGAAAGGAGACCTCCTTAAGCCTACACCCGGGTCGCAAGTCCCAGGAACTGCTCGGAGTTTCTTTCTCTACCACACGATGGACCCGGCGCCCGAACGGTAAATCCATGGATGCTAAGCAGTTCGTCTCTCTCGATACTTATTAAATTTTATTGTTTGATAGAAAGAAGGCACACTTCTTGTACAGTTTAAAAGAGTGATTCGGCATTTTTCACGGAGCTCCGTTCATAGTGAAGGCCATACTGGAAATGATATAATCCCGTTTTTTTTTTTTTTTACAAAGAATATTAGCAATGCTTTTACAAGGCATTGCTATTATTCCTATTGCCTCTCCAAATAAGCACGAAGCTTGCGATAAGAGTGGGTACGACAATAGCCCAAGGGGGTCAGGATCGAACCCTCGACTCTCGCATTAACGGAGCGAAGTCGGCCCTTCTACCGTTGAGGTATTGAGGCGTTTCAACTTGATAATATACTATATTGATAATATAGTGTATAATAGGGGCCCGTATAATTCCCAGGTATAATTTTTGATGTAGGATTTTAAAATTTACAGATTTTAAAGAAGATGCACTTAATTATTTTCTATTTAAAATGTCATTATTGCAAATGAGAATATAATTATATTATGATTTAAGTTTTCCCTTAATTATTTTTTAATTTTAGGAAACGGTTATCAGTACTATTAAGTAGATATAGATTTAATGTATGAAGAAAATGATAAAAAAGATAATATAATAGTTAATAATAATGCACAAATATTTATAATCATTGATTTATCGATAGTTCCTCAACTATGTATGGCGCGTTTTCGACCGGAGGCACCGGTTGACCTGAAGTGATCCTGTGACCGCGCGCTCTCCGTCCTCTATCTCGAAAACGGTTCACCGTATAAATGTTTTTAACAAAATTTTTAGAGAATTTTGTATTCTACAATATTGATAATAAATACAAATAGCAAAAAACTCATAGGAAATGAAATATTTACAAAAAGCGCAAAAACCGATTTTTGTAACCTTTGACCTTGAAATTTAATAGTTGCGTACACCCTACCATATGTAGGTTTTGAGACAACTTTTAGGGTGTCAATATACAAGTATTTACAGACTTACAGCTGGGTATCTCGAATTCCGAGATTCTTACCTAATTTTAACTAAAATGACTGGACTATCAGTCATTCAGGACAAAGCAATTTATATGTATAGAAGATAGCTTCTGCCAGTGGCTTCGCCTGCGTGAATAATGATTTTAATACAAACTTTAAACCCCCGTTTTCTTTCAGGGGTCCACCCCTGAAAATGTTAAAATGCATGTTTCTTTGCCTTTAATCGTTCGCCAAAAACAGTTTCATGCTTCTATTCAAGTTTCAAAAATGGTAGACATCCAATAAAAAATAATTTCAAGTTTAGGCTGGGCGTTGATATACCAGCCGGATCTTATGCTAGTCAAAAAATTGGGTTGACTTTTCAGATATGTGCCAAATGAAAATTTTATTTAAATCAAAACCACTAAGAAGTATTGATATAAACTTCGAAGCAAAATAACTTTCTACCCCTGTTTAACCGCGTTATAAGATGAATTTCAATAAAATAAAAAACATGTCTTTTATCAATTATGTTAAAAAAGGTTTATGCAAAATTTTAAGTATTTTGGACCAAGGAATCACGTTTTCCCATACAAACTTTGCTTTTTCACCCCCTTAGAGGTAGAATTTCGGAAACAAAAGAACACACCGTCGAAGTTTCAAGTCTCTACGATCAGCGGTTTAGGCTGTGCGTTGATCCGTCAGTCATTCAGGACAAAGCCTTTTATAAATATAGATAAATGTATGTATGCGGCTGCGTATTACAGCTTTTTAGTAAGAAGTCAGCGTGGTGTGTTATTATTTAATAGTGTTTGTGAATGTTTTTATATCTTGTTTAATATATTCATCTTAATCTTGTCGAATTACTAAAGTTTTTTTTAATGTTTCGATAATATAATAAGATGTGACGAATGTTAATGACAAACTTTTATATATACAAAAAAAATTATGTGAGGCTTGTTGTTTTGCCAACAAGTTTTCGGCTAGATAAAGAATATTATGAATTGATATTCATAATATTCTTTATCTGATCAATCTAAGATAAGCAAGCGTGGGATAAATGTCCACTGATTTTCACACCATCATAAATATTATGAATTAAATGTATAAAATATATAATAAAAGATGCATATTCATTTAAAAAAATGAAATGTTGTTTTATAATAAAAGATTCAAGGCGTTCATTTTATGTTCCAAATGTGTATTGTGTAATAAATATGGTCGAGTGTACCAATTTACTTCACCGATAACTTAGCAAATACAACAGCGCCCTCAAACTATAAATACTAACGAAACAGACACACTAACTTTATTCGGTTATAAACAGGACTATTATTTACCAGGGCACCAATCAGTCTGTAATATTTTGTCTGTATTATTGGGCCATTCCATAGTATATAATAAGTATATGAACATCATACCTTGAGCATAGCCAGAAGAAGTTTAATTTTAGTAAATTAAGAAATGCGCCGAATTAGTTCACGTGACGATATGTCGATGTTGCATGAAGAATTAATAAATTACAAATAATTCAGAGCCGTTTCTTACTCATGGCCTCGGGCTGTCTGTGGTACGTATGCAACGTAGACCTCCATAGAGACTTTGAAATCGATTCGATCCCCAAACATTTGAAGCGCTTATCGCAAAACTATTTCGACCAAACTACTTTCCATCCAAATCCTTTGATTAGACATGATTGTATCTACACAGTAACCAACTGACAGAAGTTTGGCGTCCTAAGCACGTCCTGCAAGACCCTGACAATAGGATTACATTAGAAAATGCCTCTTACACAGCACAGACAGGCACACAACACCGATTTCGCTGGCGAGGACGAGGTCCTTTGTTTCGCACGTCGCGCCGCGCTCACACCGTCGGTTGAGTCTATCGTATAGAATGCGCTCGGAGCTCTGCGGCCATCTCCGATGACGTCCTTAGACGTGATTAGGCTTCGCATGAGGACACTGAGGACGGAATCAAATTTGAGCCCCCGTGAGGGCTGCCCTTTATCACGGCTGAGTCTTTGTACTCGGCCCCCCCGCTCGGTGACGCTGTCATGGCCAGAAGGGCCAACAGCAATAGACATTCCGAAAAAAAGGCATTACTGTGTTCTGGTTTGAAGGGCACTGTAGTGCTGTAGGCTAGTGAAATTACTGGGCAGAGGACATTTAAGAACTTAAATCTCGAGGCTGACAACGCGTGAGTGGCACCTACTAATATAATCAACATAACATAATCGACAACAACAACAACAACAAATAATCCCAAATTCAATGAACTCTAAGTAAGATAAGAGTAATAAGAAACTAATTAGCATGTTATTTTGTACGATTTACTTGGTCGGGTAGTACTTTAGCACTCTACAACGCTGTTGTCTAATGTTTTGTGGTACAGGAACGCGTTTGACTCATGGCACGTAAACATTTGGGCCGACATTTAGAAATAATTTCATGCTCGTGTGTTCGTCTCAGATTGTTTTCGTGGATGATGTTATATTTTTTGTTATTGTTGATTTCTTATTTTTAATCAGTTGAATATTGTTGTTTTTTTAATGATTACTACTATTAGGTACGACGTATATTTTATTATTTGATCCAAATGTTACCAGCCACTAAATGTGTGTTCACAAAATTTATAACTTACCGTGGCGGGGACTATAGTTATATTCATATAATATGTTTATTCATATATAGTAATTGAAAAAAAAGTGTACAGTCATAAATTAGATAAACACTTCGATGTCGACACCCATAAATACCGTCATAATTATCGTCAAGTCATCAACTATGCGTGGTAATGCTACTCGATCTGTGGGTAGAACTAATATAACTAATAATAATTATGTTAGTTGTTGAGTTACAAGATTTAGAGCGAAACGAATAGTTTTGCTATTTTCAACGTGAATGATCTCAATCAAGGAAGTTCTCTAAAGAAAGTGTCTTCAGCTCTTCTTTTTTTTTATGTTACAAGTTGGGAAACAAGCATACGGCCCACCTGATGGTAAGTGGTTGCCGTAGCCTATGAGCGCTTGCAGCACCATTAGTAGGCGCCACTCACGCGTTGCCAACCTCGAGATATTAGTTCTTAAATCTCCTCTGCCCAGTAATTTCACTAGCGTACAGTGCCCTTCAAACCGGAACACAGTAATGCCTAAGCACTACTATTTGGCGGCAGAATATTGGACACTCTTGCAACAAAAGACCTTCCACCAGTGTGACTGATTGCACTGGTGGAATAATCTCTGCTGTGACAGAGGTTATCCCAACAGCGGGCGATGGGGTCGTCACATCCCGACGCCGATAAATTCATTTCTTATCAAAAGCCAGTTGTTTGACTGCCTATATCAAAATTGTACTAATCTGCTTAGTTAATATTCATAATTAAAAGTCAATGTATATACTTTAACTACATAGAATATTTCAAAAGGCTTTTATCTAGTTTTAATTTATCCAACTCCGTTAAAGCGAGAGTTGCAGGTTCCATCCTGATCCCCTTGGGCTACTTTTGTACCCACTACTTGCTCCTCAAGTTACTTAATATTTAGTGGGGCAATAGGAATATTAGTAATGCCAATATTCATTATAAAGAGCCTTATTATGTTAAACCGATTTCTTGTAGCCAATCACATACATACAAAAGATTTATAGAGTAGTTTGTGAGATCTCATTTTCATCGGTCAACCAGTAATCCTTCATAAGATAAGCCAGCTCTTGGCTCTTCATAGCCTGTTGAAAAATTATCGATATCTAATATATTATCAAATTTATCTACTCACACATAAGGGTTTACATTCTTTCAATTTAAAATGAACCAAAATGACCGCTTTTGCGCTAGTACAATCATGGACAAAAATGTTAGAAAAAAAATTGATTTCGTCTTATTTAAATAGATTTTTTATAAAGTGGAAAAACGAAATTAAGTATAAACTATAGTTATTTTTTCTTTTAAATTCAATTAAATATTTTTTCATTATCGCTATTAATTACTTAAATAGAATAGAACAAATAAATAGCATAGAAAAAGGTATATAAAAAAAATAATGAATGTACATTTTTAATCACAGTTACTTATTGGGATGACATTACTTGATAGATTTAGCGCCCAGAACAGCACGACGCAAAGGCACATGCAGTGGATTTATTTTACTACGGAGAAAGCGATACATAAACATTGAAAAAGCCTAAAAGTTGTGGACAATCAATGTGGTTATGTATTATTTTGTATTAAATAAAGACATCAGAACGTGTATACAGTTTCTCATATACTAGGACCGGAAAACATGTCTGTATGGTCACAATAAACATCTGTACCAAGCGGGAATCGAACCCGCAACCTGTGGCGCTTAAAGCAGGTTCGCTACCACAACGTCGTCTATGAAATTAATAGTTTTTTAGATATCGGCTTCTAAAGTCATAAAAATCATGTGCCCTGTAACTCTATTTAAAAAAGATATGGGATTTAAAATTTTGAAAAAGTTTGAGATTATAGTACTTCAAAATCAATTAACGAAAATGATTTCGAAGAAGATGCGTAGTATTTAGGGTTCCGCAGCCAGATGGCAGAAATAGAATCCTCATATTATTGATATTGATCAGTAATCTCCATTTATTTGTCTTTGAAATTTAGTAAATAGGTATACTCTCATAGGTGTGTAGTTCGTGCATTTTGAAAATGTGAAATCCTAAAATATATACAAATTTAGGGTAGCAGTCCTTAAATGTAATGGGGGTTAAAAGAAATTTCAGCGCATGGCAACGTGTGAGGTATCTTTGGAGAGGTCTTCGAAAATAGGAAGGAGGTTCGATTTCGACATTTTTGATGAAGTCGTGGTTGAGATATAGAAGATTGGGGCGTCGTCTAAATTTAGACTTATGGGATTTAAAATTGTAGAAAAATTTGAGATTTTAGTATACTAAAATATATGTCTACAAATTCTAGAGATATATGAGATTTTCCTAAAACTTTGGTTTTTATATTATTTGACGACGTTGTGGCGCAGCGGTAGCGAAACTGCCTTAAAGGCCACAGGTCGCGGTTTCGATTCTCGCTCGAAGCAGATGTTTGTATTGACAATACAAGCATGACTTCCGGTCTGGGTGTTTATCCTTGTCATTGTGAATGTTTCCGGACCCCCGACACAGGATATCACTGTCGTAATTGGCGTTGAGTGTAGTATTTTCTTTGAAATTACCAACTTATTTTTGTTGTCGATTTAATTTGTAAATATTTCGCTAAGCCATTAGTACAAAGTTCGCAAGTAGCAATCCAGCTGCGGAAAACAGCAGTCACCTCTGCGCGTGGTACCACGCACTTAGCCGGTATCTATTAGCCTATTAATGTTTATTCTATTAGACTATATTTGTTTAATTTTTTGTGTTTCGTTTAGTATTTTTAAATTTAGAATTCTATTTAAAAAAAGTGATATATTATTTGTTTATAATTAACGAAATTTACTATAAAAAGGATGATGCTTTATGATAAAGTATATATACATTTGTCAGTTTCAGTCGGCACGTGGTTACGCGGTTAGAGTGCCTTCAATTTATTAGTAAGTACCTTATTATTTGTAAATACAACCTGTTTGCTGCATATAAGCATAATGCATGTAAGCATTGCTGGGCCCTTTGGGCACACAAAAATTAAGGCCCCCTTTATACAAATAATCTAAATTTAGCTTCTCTTTTTTGTTGACTTATAATGTATTAATTTAGGAGGGGCCTCGGCCTACTGGGGCACGTGGTCCCTGTGTCCTTATGGTAAAGGTAACATCCTAATGTACTCGGATCTGAAGCGTTTGTTTTGTTGTTTTACTTAAAAACATTTTTGGATCCACTTCATACAGAAAGATTTACTTTGGGAGCATTTCAGAATATAATAACAAAAATGAAAACTGACAAATTTAAGTTTTTCATATATTTTTTTAAATGTCGATAAATACATATTGTCATGAATATCAGTGAGTATAAATTTATATATGTTAGTGTGTATGGTATATATATTTATGGACTTGATTTTAAATAAGTAAAGATCGGGTACGATTTTTATAGACGTAGAAGGCTGGGAAAACAGCCGATATTTCTTGAAGGCACGTTTCGCGCGGAAAAAAGCGATGTCGAATAAGTGTGAAGAGCTTCATGTAAAATATCATACCATTTATCGGATTTAGTTAGCCTTTAGCCTATGAAGGAAGGAAAGACTAGAAAATAAAAAAGGGAAAAAGGATGACCTACAAAAAATATCAGATCCCATTAAAATACAAAAAAAGATCAAGTCAAGTCAAGCTCAAGCGTTGCGAACGCAGCTCTTCTAATACAAAAACTTGTGAGGTGTCATGTAAAACCATGACTGTAAATTAGCAACACCAACGTTACTATAGATGTCTTGATTTATTACTAGTTTTTATTTATTTATTTATACACTTTATTGTACACCACATGAAAATACACAATCTCAAGAAGAGGAGAGAAAAAAAAATATGGGAGTACAAATGGCGGCCTTATCGCTTAAAAGCGATCTCTCCCAGGCAACCTTTGGGAAAGGAGAATTGTCGTTATATAATTAGGCAGGTCGTGCCGGTATAATAGACATACATACCAATAGTTAAACACTAATACATAGACTTGCTTACATACATAATAATATCCAATAGATATTCAATAATAAACTAATAAATAATTATACGATAAACATAAAAAATAATAAAGAAAATAATATAGTTTTTATTGTTTTAATAGTGTATTTATGTGGTGTTTCGAAACCTACTATTTTAGGGAAGTTACTTTTAGTTACTTAAATTTGATTTTCCATTATTCCAAAAACTTGTAAGCCTAAAATAACCACATCGGCTGAAGGCTCTATGAAAGTCACCCACAGTGTTTGTCGTACAAAATGTTTGATAGATTATTGTGTAGTATTTCCGTTTGTGCGTTTAAATTACGAGAACTACAGTTTCAATGATCTTTATACTACATGTACCTGTATAGTTTCAGTTAATAGCGGAAGAAAATTTCTGACAGGGCGGGGGTGCGCTATTCACAAAATAAATTCTCTACATAGACAAAAATGGGAAACTTGAAACTTTTAAGCTTTCGAAATAGAGGCCTAAACATATTTTTCACGTTTTTAATGAAGTTTCTTGTTGATATATGTACTACGTTTCGAATAATTTCTATATGTGTTCATTACAAAATAGCAAATTGACAGTTTTATTGAAAAGAGTTAAATTATTGACATCTAAAAACAACATAAATAAATTACGATGCTAAAATATGCTGTCATGTGTAAAAAGCTGGAAAGGATAAAAAACTAAAATTTTCCAAAAAAAAAAAAGCCATTTTGATCGCGATGAAAACGTAGTCTATTTTACTTTTAATTTATTGTAGTGATAAGTTATTGTCTTGGTTTTTACTCAAATTGAATAATTTTTAGAAAAAAATTAAGATATCAAATCTAAAAATTAAAAAAGAAATATTTTCTTCAACATAAAGCCTTCAAGCCTAAATATGGCCCACGAATATCGATATCGAACCCTCCTTTTTAAAGAGTATATAAAAAAAAATATATTTCCATCCGAATGCCGTATTTAGACAGGCCAGAATTTATACTGACGGAGAAGACAAATCGACCAAAGTCAGGCGTTCTACCCAAGTCCTCCAAGATCTTAATGGCAGTGGCGAATTTACAACTTTTCAAGGTATAGGCTGTAAGGTGTTTGGCCCCCTGGTCTCTGGTTGATAAAGATAAATGGAAGAGAGAAATTCGTCACCAAGTTTGTAGCAGATTTATACCTGTAAAACATCAGAAAAACCGTAATGCAGAAATCTTTTTGATCTGTATGAGGTACCAAAAAAAGAAACGAATTCAGTCCCCTCATTTGCCGTTCCAAAAATCTTCCGCTCTAGGCTCAAGCCTACTCAGCCTGCTGGTAAATCCGCCACTGGCTAACGGTAACCCACTCTCTTGCTTTTGGGTTAAATTTCTAAAGCAAAATCACAAGTATAATGATGGGTGACATTTTTAATTCGTGTGACATAAAATTAAATAAAGGAAAATGATAACAACCGAGGCAATAGAATGAAGACATTTTCCTAACCTGAAGAATCCGAAATTTGAAATGAAATATAATGCGGTCAATTGGCAGTAGCTGGTACTGGGGGGCTCCCGCCCAGGGATGAGAGCAGTACTCCACGTGCGGTCGAATTTGCGCCTTATACAACTGCAGGCGATGAGCCGACGTGAGGCATTGCCTCGCCTTGCTAAGCACACCAAGCTTTTTAGAGGCCAATATGACCTTACCTGCCAAATGACTATGGAACTGAACGCTTGAAATGTCGACACCAAGTATTCCGATACTAGCTGTGGCAGCCAGGGGAGTTCTCAAAATAAGGACATACGACAAATGGTGTATTTTTAGTGGTTAACTCGCAAACTTGTGTCTTTTGGGCTTGAATTGGACTAAGTTTAGTCGACCCAGTCGGAGACGTTTCGGCACTCAATGACGTTTTCTCGAGAAATATTAGCGCGGCTGGTGTATAAAGCACCCACAGTGCTGTCGTCTGCATAGTAATAAATGTTGGAATTTTCCAACATGTCAATGTATGTATGTATCCAATGTATATATTATATATTTCGCAAGGCACTTAAGTCGTCCATCGACTAAAATGCGTTTGGAACGTTGCTTCCATTTCCTTCTAAGCCTTTCCTGCCTCGCAAGAAGTACCAGAAAGACGGAACCAACTTAAAACCCTAGTAAGAACTGGCCTGATGTCATGGCCGGGTCTCATCCGATCGGGTATCAGCTCCACAACGCAGTTATGCTGTCAAGGCTATTAAGGCCAATAGTTCAATGAATTATCGAAGAACTTACATTTTGAAGGTTTCCTTTCTCTATCTTTAAAATCCTTGATCAGATTACAAAATGTATATGAGACCAACCAGAAAGCGTGTCCTATCAATATGCCATCGAAGTCCGTTCACAAACAAACACAAAAAAACCCTTTAAATGTACATGCATGTATCTGAAAATAAAATAATTTAGCGTTAATCATTAAAAATGTGATGACTCACGGTACTATATTTAATAAATATTTTGAGTTGAGTCTTGATATAGACTAAGTTGTTTATTCCTATACTTTCCGTTCGGATTTTTTTTTGTAATTTGTAAATATGTTGTAATATTTATTTTAAAACTTTTGTTTTTACTAGAATTATTATAACAGGTTTCCCTGCGTGTCCACATACGCACTAAGCCCTATCAACATTGACGAATCTTTAAAAAGAGTTGAAACATCTATTACACAGACTAAAATGCAATAGTGAAATTTTGGTGTAGCCCACAGGATTAGCAAACTGAAGTAGCAGTGGGCCGGCCATATCAGCCGAAGAACCGACCACCGTTGGAGTAAAAGGTTTCTTCAGAGGAGACCTTGGACAGGCAAACGTAGCGTAGGACGTCCTTTGACTAGGTGGAGTGATGATCTTCGCGAGGCGGCAAAAGCATCAGATCAGATCAGAGTGGCCAAAGATCGTGCTCAGTGGCATAAAGCTGGAGAAGCCTATGTCCAGCAGTGGACCGATAAAAGCTAATGATTATGATGGTGATGATGATGACCTAAGGTTAAAAACTGTTTAATGGATATTCGTGTAAGTTTAGAAAATTGTCCTTGTATTATTGTGTGTATGGGGCGAAGATACAGGATGAATATTTTAATTTAATCTGTTGAGTATACAACTTTTCTATATTTGTGTGTGGTAAGCCTTTTATTGAGGACGGCTAGTTAGGCACTACCGCAGTGTCAGTTATTCTACCGCAAAATACTACATGTTTGACATTATTTTTGTTTCGGTTTGAAGGACACTGTAACTAGTGAAATTACTGAACAAAATTCAAGAACCAGTATCTCGAGGTTGGCAACGCGTGAGTGATATCTACACATGAATGGTGTTGCAAGCGTTCTTAGGCTACGATAACCCCTTACCATCAGGTGGGCGCTTTACTTGCTTGTCAACTTAGCCGCTTAAACAATATTAAGATAAGAATTATCATGTAACAAGTTACCCTTGATGTGAAAACCACACATGATATTACTTTTATTTATTTTACAATACATACATTCAAATAAAAAATCCTGCTCGTACGCCGGATTTATTTACTTGAACGATATTACATTTGTAACATTGAAATATTTATGATAAAAATAACTTTATGACCTTTGTACGTTATACAAAATGCAGGGAACGGGGTTTGCTATATGAAAAGGCATGAATTGAAAACCCGCATCCGCCCCTCTGCTTTTGCACGATATAGCAACAAAAGTATATAATTAGACTCCACAGCGATATTTTGAAGGTATACAAAAGCTTTTTCTTAAAAAAAATTTAGTATTTTGAAGCATCGCATTCGCGTAATACACTTGTGCAGTATTGTGCAATATATATATTTTTAATAATTACGCTAATTTAATATTGTGCAAAGATGTATAGTGTATTCTATCTAGAAATGTTTGAGCTAGATTGTGTGGCGACTATAAGTAAAAGATATCAGAAACAACCAAACATTATGTGCTAATTAATTTCAATTTTGCTCTGCTAAATTTCTTTTTAAAATTATTTTTTGCGTACGTGTACATATACAACAGCAGAAATTAGATTTTAAAAGTGACAAAAAGTTATTTCACTCTTACCTCGAAGAAAATTGTATAATATAGAATATAATTCAGTGATTTTATTAATTAACAAAAATTCTTAACATTTACTAGTATATTCAAATGTAATTTTTTATTTACTATACATCAATCAAAGAAATCGTATTACTTAGAACCTTAGGTAAGAGATCGTTAGCGTAACTTAATAGTTTATTAGATACGTACATGTAAATAGATTTTACTTACTGAAAACATACTTAAGTAATAAATTATGTGTAAACGGTAACTATGATTGTCGATGGGGCTCAGTTGTTCGCTGACCGCGTGACAAAACTGTTATTGTCAAATATAGTGTAGTGTGTTTAGTTGTGTTATTGTTTTAACGTATGATTATTATAAAGGTAAGTGCTGTTTTTATTCTTTCTTGTTATAAAAAGTGCAGGTTTATTTTAAATTGAACTCTTATTAAATATATACGTAAAAGTTTAACCGTTAAATTTTTAATTCAAGTTATATTAATAATATATATATTAATTTATGATTATCGAATTGCGATACAATATTTTCTTAAAATTCTTTACATACAATTTCCACAATTTTAAAAAAAACTTAGCACTCTAGTATTGAAAACAAATATAAATTAAATAAGTTTTTAAAAGAGTGAGAAAATATATTTTTATGTAGATATGGAATTTAAAACATAATTAAAATGTCCAATTTTTTTTAAAAAAAAGAACGCGGAAATTGATAATGTATCAATAAAAAATATTTTTAGCTTGAGTGTTTAAATACGTAAAAAAAATTAAAAGTATAGGTTGTTTAGGCTTATCAAAAAGAGAAACGTGAAAGGTTTTGATATTCTTACATTGCCTCGCTGTCACACCTATTCAAATCTTGTGAACTTTACAAAAAGTCTTGCAATCTATATTATGTATAACAATTTGATAGAAATAAGTTTTCAAAATTTTCGAAATATTTTTTTAATCATTTTAAAATTAAATAAATGTATTGACAAAATAAGAATTTAGGAATTTAATAAGGATTTTATTTTATTTGATTAAAATTAAAATAAAATATATTTTTGAAACGACTATATTTTGGAAATTACATTTGCGGTTGGATGCATATAATTAATATAAAAAAATAATTAACTAAAGCACTTGAACATTAAAATAATTTTAATAGTAGCATGTTTCTAATTACTGCGCTATTATGAATACGAATTTATACAATAATTAAGTTTATAAATTTGTGGTCTTGTTACCTTAAAATTATTATTTTTCTTTTTCACTGCTAGCTTTGGTAGATCATTATTTACGTCTACAAAAATTTAAAATAAAATAACAGCAATTTATGTAATTAAAGAGCAAATAATAATAATAATTGCTACATTTCTGAAAAAATAATGACAAAAAAAAAAAACTAAAAAAATTGAAAAGTTCTCTTGATTCTACAAGATTGCATCAGACCTTCAAACAATAAATTTCCGTCCAGCCGTTTTTGAGAAATCAAATATGTATCTTCTCCTTTTTTGAAGTCTGTTAAAACTAGGCGAAGATATCAGACTACAGTAAAAGTTCATATTCTTCTTTTTAATATCGGCTAAATAGTTGACTATCATTCTTTGAAAGAAACTTGCCGATTTCTCAAGGTTGTTGCAAAAAAGAGAAAAGCGAACCGGCCGTCCTTTTTACAAGAAACTGGAACTGCTATTGGAATTCCTTGATCTTCCTAATCGTTAGAGCATAGTTTTCAATATTGATCAATTTCCTATACCTACCGCCACGATAAGCTGTGCATTTTGTAAATAAAGAACTTCTACAACGTTACATAAAGACAATGCAATGAACAAAAAAATTACAAAAAGTTTGTGTGTTTTCGTGATTTTTGGTTATTATTAATTTCGTTACTTTTAATTAGTAGAATATTGTTGTTGTTTTTTAATGATTGTAAGTTTTAATGTTATTTGGTAGGACTTATCTTTCTTTATTTGATTCAAATGTTACCAGCCCCTGAATGTGTGTTTACAAAATTTATAGCTCCTCGTGACGGGAACTATAGTTCTTATATTTGGGAGATTGTATTACCAATGTTGAGATTTTAATTAGCAAACATTTTTTTCTAATAAGTCCTACTAATATTATAAATGTGAAAGTTTGTATATGCGGAGGATTTTTTTTTCTTTTTCGGAATGTGTATTGCTGTTGGCCCTACTGGCCTACCGTAAACGACTTAACCAATTTGGGATGAAATTTATGACACAGATACGCAGAGTTTCTCATCTGGATTAACACAAAGGATAATTTTTATCCCGGAAAAATGTTCGGATAGATAGAGACGTGTTTTACGAAACATTACTTTCTTACAAATTATTCATTTCTATCTTTATCCATTTCTATGGTCACCCCAGGAGAGGTCTCGTTCAGGTTCTAGTTATATAAATCACAATAATTTCATTTTACTAGCGTTATAAATAAAATAAAAAGCTATTCTAATTATAAACTTGTTTAAGTCAAAAACACAAAATTTATAAATAAATACAGAAAAAATAAAAAACCTGTTTAATTAATTTATCATTAGAAGCATAACGGAATATGGTACAAGTTTTATAGAGTATCTAAGAAGGGAGTTCGTAATGAAATCGTAAGGATTCGCTGCCGCAGCGGATAGACCTCAATATTTGACCTGGAACGGAAACGAATTACCGCATTAATTGTTACCGTATCGAAGCCCAGCGATTAATCTATTTATTAAAACCTCCCGTGTCTTAGCAACGTGTGTCTTAACAAACTAGTCCGCCCCAGACAGATACAACATTTTTAGAAAAAAATATTGCTCTTAATTTTTAATTCTAAATAATCTAACTACTTATGTAATTAATATTATAATAATTGTGAAAGTTTGACTGGATGAAAGGATAGATGTTTGTTGTTCTGTTACGCTAAAATTGCTGGACAGATTTAGATGAAATTTGGTACCTGGATACATGAAGGATACTTTTTACCGCGAGAAAAATTCGCGGTTCCCGTAGAAGCATCAAAAAACTAAATAGTGCGAGCAGAGCCGAGCAAGTATAATGTTTTAAAATGCTAAATTTTTTCTTAATCGGTATTTACCATGACATTTTTCGATATCAGAACCCCCACAGCTCAAAATTCGATAAGAAACGTAGATTAATCCATTTAAACAACGGTCTACCCAAATGTCTAAAGAGTTTCGTTCTGTTAAATTTTATACCGAGAGATAGCTATCTGACCTTGGGAAGCCTTTGAGAGCGAAGCAATAGCTCATTGTTTTAGAGTGAATTGGCTCTGAAGAGTTATCGTTAATAGACGTTTTTCGATAACAAACGGGGTCGCCGCCTTTTAACATATAGGCCCTGTTTAAAAAAGCAGAAAATCCGATAAATCGACAAGCGACATACGATAATTTTTCCGTTTTAAAAAAACCGTAGACAGAATAAAATGATAGACGGAGCATTAGCTAAAAAACGCGTTAGGATGTTTTATGATACGCATGTGTGCACCTGTCACTTTATACTGTGTGAATCAACGTATATGTCGCCTAGTGCTGGAAACTTTTTCTATCGATACGTGTATGTACATACTATGCCATGATTTAAAAATATATTCTCGATAAAATAAAAATAAAGCTTATTTAACAACAAAAATAGGTGTAATTACGATTTAAACAAATTTTATTTTTTACGAGTAAATATTATTTTAGTTTTAACAGTGCTCATATACATAATTATATAGAGATCAGGGGCGTAGCTCCCGTAGTAGTATCAGACGTATCAAAAATACGGGGTAAACCAACCAGCCAACTACAGGGGCCCACACCCGTGTAAGCAAAAATTCGTTAAATGCTATCCACAAACTCACAAAAACTCTGGCCGTACGCTTCCATAACTACACTTTATAACCGTTCGAAACTGGAGCGATTCGCTCTGAAACCGAAGCGATTCGCTCTTAACTTATATTAATTATACAATTAATACATTTTATTATTTTTGTTTCTTTAAAGCCCCCAACAGACACTGATCACTGATGAGAGATACGGCTGTTGTTATAATTTAAAAGTAATGCTACAAATTTTCGAATTCATAAATCAACGTAATCTCAGTTCATACAAACTTTGAAGCCCCGATTTCCCTCACCCAGAAGTGGCATTTTAGAAAACGTTAGCACATGTTGTTCTTTAACTCTAATTGTTAGCGTAAAAACAAAGTTTCATCAGATCATTTAAAAAGACTTTCGTATAATTTAATAAAATTAACTCAGATACTAAAAAGATTATAAGTAAATGATCTACAGTTATGATAGTTTGAACTACAGTTACGGGAAAGCAGTTACTTAGCCCTTACTTAACATTAACGATTGAGTTTTGCCATAAAATTCATTCCGTATTTTTTATCACAAATTTTGGTATACGGTTCTCAGTTTGCCTTTTTAATGACTCTGATCCACGTAATTCTGATATCGGCGCATTTAAGAAATCTTCAAAATAATATGTGTTGCCTTATTTATTATTACAACCATTGTAGTAACTTTATGCTCCATAGTTATCGGTATATATTAAATTGGCTACATATAAATACATTTGTTTGAGCTATTTGTAATGTATATTGCCAACAAGAATATTGACAGTTTAGAAATAAATAAATAAGTTGCCAAACCTATATATGTAACTATTCCTTTTACTCTTATTGGTGCTGCGAGCAACATTTTTATATAACAACATCTCTTTTGAGATATGGTTACAAGAGTGGCAACATGGTATGGCTACGTCTGTTTCTTTCTGTCTAGAAAAATCTTGATATCATAGAATTATAGCACATAGAACCGCAGCTTCGAACAAATTCCCTCATGAAACATAGGCCATGGGATATACAATATTTTACATTGTTATTTTTATTATACATTCGCTGCCATGCTTAAAAGCGTATTAGTAATGTTGTCAGCGAAACGAAATCTTTAAAATTGACAATCGATTTTTGCGTATTTGAGTGAAATTGAAAATTAGTGTTTTTTTATTTAGGAAATAATTAATTTACTTTATATTAAAAAATAAAGTTAACTCCAAAATGGTCACTGTTTATTATTTTAAATCCAATTCAATGTTCCAGTTATTTACTATTTCTCTGTGAGCTCTGATAGCTGACGGTTCATTGGAGCCAGCTATCATATCACATTGTATGATATATATTTTGCGCATTTACGTCTTTCTGTGTTATAATTATAATTCTATGCTTGATATCGGTTTTTAGAGCTGTGTCAAAACCTTCTAACCTGTCAAAAACCGAATGTACCTAACATTCGTAGATAATTTGAAATAAATTTAATTAGTATTTATTTATTCTGTTTTTGTTTCTGGTAATGAGCCATATTGCCGGTGGTTATGGATTTCGTCCCAATTCATTATGAATATCTTAGAAACCTTTGAATATTTATAATTACAAAAAACCTTTTTATTGCTTATAAAAATATTCGACGTACTAAATTAGCATGATTATTGTAATTTTACAAAATTGCTTAAACCATGTATTAAAAACAAACCTGTTTCACAAACAATATTTTAGGTTTCTCCTGATTTGTACCGACTAACCTTTTTTCTTATTTTATATTCCTTTTTAGGCCAATCAAGATGCAGAGACCACAAACCAGTTCGGAGAGGACGCCGCTAGTAACTCCCACTTATATGTTTGAATCCAGCGTATCGCGATCTTATCAAAAAAGGCTCAGGACATTTCAGTGTGTCATCTGCATCATACTAATGTACGTAAGTTTTACTAATGATACAAAATACCATTTTGACTTTTTTAAAATTTCATGACGGTTGGCAAACAAGCATACGTTCTACTCCGGACGGTAAGCATTTGTGCATGGCAAACTATGGACGTTTGGAATATTTGAAGCAGCATAGCAGGTGATACCTGCGCGTTGCCAAACCCAGGACAGGACGGTAGGGATGAGAACGAAAGCAATAGACGGTGGGAGATAGGGCCTATGAAATAACACTCATCGCACAAAACGCAACTGTCCCTACTGATACTGGCTTATTCCGGCGTAAAATAAACTTTCGAGCTGGTGGTGATGGGCGAGGGATTTACTACGCGCTTATACGAGCTTATTAGCGCCTCATCTTTAACGCGATTCGAAAACGAGCTTTTCAGCTTCGACGATTCTACGTCGATGGGAGACGATGGATTGACTTCGATTTCTAATCGATTGCTTGTTATCACTGTCATTTTCATCTCTTAATGGTACTATAAAAAGAGCTCTTGCCACCATCCACATTCCGGAAAGAGACCTGATAGTTTAACTGGTTCCCTGGGAAGGGCGACGGGCTTTTTATGGAACGCAACTTGGGTTGATACATGGGAGAAAGTGTTACGGGTAGGAGTTGCGGAAAAAGCTGAATTCTGTAAGCTGCGTCGCCACTTATTACAAATTTCTTCTTTGTGCCGTTTGTATTAGAAGAATTCATGCCCTGGGGCGTTTGTGCTAAGCAATTTCTAAATTCTAAAAGATATTAGATACACCCATCCACAGGTGACGTCAGGCTTCATTTTTCGCCCAAAGAATCGGGATTGCGATTCAGAGGGGAATTGCAGCTAGCATTCCTGCCACCATTCCCCGTGGACATGATTTGTACAGTTGTAATTATTTGTAAATATAGTTAGTATTGAATTGTATTTATGTTGTAATATTGGTTGTTAATTTCAATGAATTCAAATAATTATAGTTATATAAGAATTTAAATTTTTATTTTTTGTAAATAAGCAAGTGTCAAGGATGTCGTTAGTTTAATTATCAATAACTCAAAGATCTCGGTCGAATCAATACGACGGCAGCTAATACACATAATTAACATAATAAAACCATGATTATTTGAAATATTATAATGAAGAGAACGTGCCAAAGTCTATAAAAACACATTTAAAAGTTTTTAAAACGTAAGAATATATCTTTCATAAAAAAAATCAAAGACGAATTATTTTTCGAATTTTAAACGCAAATACATTGAACGCGAATAGATAACGCGTAATTTAGTATTAATATTTGAAAACAGACATTAATTTACAGACACACGGAAATTAAGCTAGCGAGCGGCCCGCCCTGAATTAGTGAGTACAAATTTAACAACCTGATGGTAAGCGGTTGTCGTAGCCTATGAGAGATTTCAACACCAATTGTAGGTGTCACTTTCGCTGTACCAACATCGAGATATTGGTTCTTAAATCTCTTTTGCCCAGTAATCACTAGCCTACAGTGCCCTTCAATCCGAAAAACAATAATGCCAAAGACACTACTGCTTTGTGGTAGAATATTTGACACAGCAGTGGTACAACGGCCTCTTGCAACAAGAGACCTACCACCAGTGTGACTGATTGCGCTGGTGGAATAATCTCAGCTGTGACAGAGACTATCCCAACAGCGGGAGATTTTCACGTCTCGACGCCGGAATCTAGTTACAAATCATTCAAAACCGTTTCTTGCACGGCCTTGGGCTGCCCGTAGTACTTTCACGTCGTCGATATCTTAATAAATACATTGATGGGGTGACAAACCGACTATGCTTAAACATCTTCCAAGACGCTACTAAATGTTCTATGCACAGCATAGACACACGCGGTCTTCGCTGACGGCGAATAAATGTGCTGCTCTTTGTCACGTAGCGAACACAGCGTCGAGCCTATCAGCTAGTAGCATCCACACGAAAGGCCATGATTTCGTAAGCTTTTGAAATCGAATTGAAATAACATATAAATTTTATGTATAATACAAATTTAATTTATAATTAAAATCGGTTATACCTTTTTTATAGATTATAGGTACCCAATCTATATTCGTACCTAACAACATATGAATTAATTTCACATGATGCTGTCCATTAGGTATTTGGTAGTGTAAATAAACAAAAACATAACATTAACGAATCACAAACGAACATTCTGATACATGTATAAAAATCTTAACGGCACGCGTAACGCGTATTAGCGTTTCCCAATTCCGGCGTCGGATGACGGGAGCAAATATCGTCACGTCAATAAATGGACGCAAATAAGCAATACCATGTCAACCCACAAAATTGAAAAAATTTGAGTTATATATGCAGAAGTGTTTGCGAATGGCTGAAGAACATTTTTCTTTAATATTTGCAGGGTTTTAAGCTTTAAAACTTCTAAAAAGCCATTTTTATCAAGCAATCTATGTCTTATATTAAACGTTTTGGGTTATATTATATACGAAATACGCAGTTCGTATACTTATTTTTTTGTGAAAATAAGTAAAATAACTTACATAAATCAGAAATGGCTAAAAACTTGTCCAATAAATAAAAAAAACTCATATAAAGCAAGTTGTTAAAAATTTTCAAACGCGTTTTTCTCGAAATGACATTCGTGTGGGTTGACATGGTATTGCTTAATTGCGTTCTAAATAATTGTATGACACTTTTACGATACTTGAATATTTGAATCTAGTACATACAGTATACAACTGTACACTATCATCCGTGACCATGTTTGTCAGCAGCTTTATCTCGTGAAATCAACATTCGATACACGAATAAAATGTTCGCCTTCGCCTTCAATAATTTGGTTGGAAACGCTCACAACCAGTTACCAACTCGACACACGCATTCACATAAACACAATATAAATATATAAAACTCACACATGGAATCGGGTAAATGCTATTTTTATAAATAGCACTGCTAAAAATAGACATAACATTTGAGAAAATTAATTCATAGCTATTTATAATCAATTAGTGGGAAAATGAAACTGGTTTATAATTCGTATTTTTGTTACTGTGCAGCAGCGTCCTTTTGTCCATCACTTTGCTGGTGACCATCTCCTACCACATGGGTCAAGAAGCTGACCACACTCAAGAGAATGGGACTGCGCCGGGGAACCTCACACTCATGTTGACAATGAAGAACGACCTTCTACCATTGTTAAATAAAACCTGGCCCTTAGAAGGTAAGTGCTTTTTTATATTAGGTGCTAGAAATAGGAAAGTAGCTCCCACCTCATAAAAGACTGACATGAGAAATCAGCGTGCACGCGCAAAGCACGTGGTGAAGACAAAGCACAAAATAAAATAGTTAATTTCTTTGCTGAGTATAACGACACACAAGATACTGACTTCTGTGGAAAATATTAATTTTTTGTTGTTTAGTTTTTAGTTTTGAAGTCAGTATTTTTATGGTTAGAAATAATAGTTAGGCAAACATAATTATTAAATCACCTAATTGATTAAAAATATAATATATATAATAATAAAGCTTTACTCAAATGAAGTGGTCGTTTTACATTTAATATCCCGCTTCTACATGATTAGTATTGTTTAGTTGGACGCAAATAAGCAATACCATGTCAACCCACAAAATTGAAAAACTGAGTTATATATGCAGAAGTGTTGGTAAATGGATGAAGAACATTTTTCTTTAATATTTGTAGGGTTTTTAAGCTTTAAAACTTCTAAAAACCCTTTTTGAATCATGCAATTTATGTATTATGTTAAACGTTTTATGCGAAATATGCAGTTTGTGTACTTATTTTTTGTGAAAATAAGTAAAGTAACTTACATAAATCTGAAGTTGCCATAAACTTAAACATAAAAGATGTAGTAAAATTTGAAGTTCCCTTGATTTTTCTGCAAGTTCCTATCTTGGGATCCCGACCAAATTACAATGGGACCAACTTGAAAGACTCGTTCAAATAACAAAAATGATTTATACATACAGTCGAACATAGAACCCCCTCCTTTTTTAAGCCGTTTAAAAACTCGTGAGAGAATTTTTTGCTCTGATTTAAACGCAAACCTTTCAACATCTGTTTTCTATGCATTAAGCAAATCGGATTTTGATTCTGATAACTACTCTTAACTTCAAAATACAGCAGAAATAGCGCAGCTCAATTTCAGCGTAATCACTTTATATATATATTTACTATACTACTAGTGTACTAGACTTCCGAATTCAACTAAGTATATTTATAATTCGCACATCAAAAAGTAACTAAAAATGAAAGGCGTATTTTATGTTTGTAATGGCCGGATATTTAAATCATTAACAAAAACAAAAAAAAAGAAACTGTGGCAAAACTCGCAGAGTATTATTCAATGTATCAAAATCTGTATAATATAAATTAAAACGCGAGAATCGAGGGTTCGATCCTGACCCCTTGGGCTATTGTCGTACCCACTCCTAGCGCAAGCTTCGAGCTTATTTGGAGGGGCAATAGGACTATTAGTAATGCCTTAAAAAAGCATTGCTTAATATTCTTTTTAAAAAAAACGCATTAATATTATTTAAAATGTCACGCGATCAAAAACGTGCCACGAATAGCCGCTATTTTTGTAACATGTAAGTTAACGCTCTAGATTGACATAAGTAGAGTCAACAACCCTAGCCCGTCTGCATACTTTCAAAATAATTTAATTAAGCAAAAAAGTTTACATTACAATCTATTCGCGATATTTATATCACCAACAAAATTTTGAAAAGTAGTGCTATAAAAATCTTGTTCGCGTGGAATGGTACTGGTACTAAATACTAACATAATTTCCCCACAAAATTGCAATTAGAGTATACTTAATATTCCTTGTCGCAATCCCGATTTTAAAAAGTATGTTAAAAAAAACAAACACTACACACTCAACGGCCCCCATTAGGATAGTTATATCCTGTGTCGGGGTTCGGAAACACATAATGACAAGGATAAACACACCCAGACCGGAAAACTTGATTGTATGGTCAATACAAACATCTGCTCCGAGCAGGAATTGAACTCGCGACCTAAGCCGGTTATGGCAGGTTTGCTACCGGTGCGCCACAACGTCTTTGTGTGCGCCACAATGTTAATTCACAGGTTTTACATAAATAAATTTGATTTACTGGCTTAATGTAATAGGAGCGATCGGTTTTTAATACTAATTATAGGAATAAATTCGAACATATATATATATATATATATATATATATATATATATATATATATATATAGTTTGTAATAGCAATACAAAGTACTTATGTTTCGATCTCCGTCACAGTGCTTTTGTCTTAGCTAGTTTTTGCCCGCGACTTCGCCCGCGTGGAAAGCTATTGTTAACGAGATATTTTTATTACAATAAAATGATTGATTCTCCACACGACTACCTATTCTACATTTTTCATTTTTCAAAAAAATGAAAAATAATGAAATGAAAAAAAATGAAAAATGTAAAACAGGGGAATATTTTACATTTTTCATTTTTTTGCTACAAACCTTAGTCCAATGTCTTTATCGCTGAAAAATATCAACTTTAGCGCGAAAACAAGGATAACTATAATAACCACATACTACAATACATACATACATTTCAGATTTCATTAAATCATTCGCGTATATAAGTACGAGGTTGTATAAAAATTTCAAAACTATCGGTAAACAACTTAATAAGATTTGCGAATTAAAACAAAACTAATTTATTTTATGTTCTAAGCATATTTAATAGACGATTTAAAGAAAATGGGTAATCTTCAAAGGTCCTAACATTTGTATGTATTTAATCACATAAAATATTAAATATTGATAACTAGCATCTGCCCGCTACGTCGTCCGCGGTGACCTTAGAATTAGCTTCAGAGAGAAATGAATAATTTGGAAGTAAATAATATTCCATAGGACACATTTGTTTCGAATTTCAATTGAATATATCCTATACCATGTCGATAATCTCAGGAGAACCTATTATTTTTCCGGACTAAAAATAATCTATGTGTTAATCCAGATAATAAGCTATCTGTGGGCTCAATTTCTATTCAATCCATTAAGCCGTTTTTGCGTAATTGAGTAACAAACATTGAAATATAATTGCAGTACGTTTTTTGATAATCGCACAGGAACCATAAATTTTCCGGGATTAAAAGTATTCCAGACTATAATCTATCTCTGTGCCAAATTTCATATAGATCTGTTCAGTAGTTTTTGCGTGAATGAGAAACAAACATCCATCCACCCATCCGTACTTTCACATTTATAATATTAGTGGGATTATTCCGTTGCATGCTTATTAAATGTTATCATCTGTCTGGAAATAAATAATAAATACTTCGACCAGCGGTAAATATTCATGAAATTTTCCAGCCGCCGTTTAGTAATATCCCCAAAAAATATGAGTCAAATTCTATAAAAACTTAAAAATTATTTATTCTATTATTATACAAAATGGAAAACTTTTATAAAAAGGTGAACATTAAATGGCAAAAACGATGAATCAATTTGGATAAATAAAGTCTGGCATGTATTTGAATCAAAAATAAATAATTATGCAACGATGGATATTGGAGCCAATAATATTTCGCGAAGAGTAGTATTTTCTTTAATCGGGGGCAATTTTTCTTTTTCTATTGTGTTTGCAGCGGCCATGATTGTGTACCGCATGAAAAAATGCCAGCTTAACTGATACGGAGGAATATTTACCAGGACAACTGTCTAAGCCTCATTGGCTTTTGGGTTTGGTTTTTTACTTAACTATCTTCGTCACGTCTGTATAATTTTTTATATCATAGAATTATATATTTAAAAATTTCATGTTAGGATTTATTTGGTATTCTATTTTCCAATTCACATTCGCAGATGTTCATTCAGTGTCATTGATATTGTCATAACAAATACCTAATTATACAGAACAGATGTTAAGCATGTTATTATTTATTTCTCATTACTTGCCTTTTGCCAGCGATTCCATCCGAGTGGAGTCATTTCTATAAAGAAATCAAAATATATCTACAATTATACTTAATTAATATCAATAAAACGGAGCATATATTTACATTGAACCTCAAATTATCAAACTTTCATTTAATGAAAAAAAAGACAATCAACGTAGCTTTTGAAATCAAAAATTCTATTAAAATAGTTTTGGGTTTAAAATATCTAAAATATTTTCAACACCGTCACGGGTCCCTTATTATATAAACTACAATTGCCCGTGGCTCCAGTCGCGAAATACAGATTCTTTTTCAGACGAAACTTTAATTAATACAAAAAATAGCCTTAACAAAAGACAAAAAACTAAAAAATGCACTTAGTAAAAAAAATATTTTTACAATACAAACAGACACTTTATAATTAAATTGTATAGATATACAGATTAAGATATTAAAACGTCGCGCGCCCGTGTTAAAGATCTAGACAAGCTTTAATCTTTTAAAAATGTTGTATTCACATCGTAAAAGAATAAATTAACATTAATTTTATCTAATAATTGTAATATATAAACAAATTGGGTTTATAGATAACTACATTTATGAATAGTTCGCGAAGAATTTACAGTCTAGACTATAAAAGGTCAAAATGATAACATAAACAGGAAATTACTAGGATAATAAACAAAATTTGTGTGTTATTTTGTAAATATTCGATAAGAGTATCAGGATTTTGTTTTAATAGATTGTATAGTTTGATCTTAATCATGAACAAACAAATCTTATAAAACAAAACAAACGCTAATTCAAAACCAGATTAATTCGGATACGCCCAATTGACTTAAAATTTTGCATAATGAAGACGCTTACTTAGTAAGGATTTTATAATAGTAATTTTTTTTACTAATTATTAGTAACCGCTAAAAATTACTATTCAAAATAGGTTACCATTTTTTTATGTTAAGATGCGTTGTCGATACAACTGGCTTTAAGCTGGCTGACCTGGGAAACGCAGCTGACGAGCAGTCACTTTTTTTCACCAACCAAGAGTGGTAGATAATCAGATGGCCATTCAAGTCCTACCACCAGCTTAAGAGCACCATTAAGATTGACGGGTATGCTTTGTTTCGAATTTCTTCTAAGAGATGCGGGTTTCTTCACGATCCTTACCTTCATCGTCAAGCACGACATATATTCGTAACACAAAGTAAGCACTTAAAATCTCAGAGGTGCTTGCCAGATTTGAACCTGCAATCTCGGTTAAAGTCTAAGTTTTCTATTCATTGGGCCACATCAATTTGGGAGTTATAGTTATTGTAACATTGCGAAGATAATATTAAGTATTTATTATACAAGCTGATTCATTCATGCCGGAAGGAGGCTCTACACCAAATAAGTGTCCATAAAATGTTTAGCCTCCTTACAATATACATCGTCCAAAATACATTTCTTTTGATTTTCCATTTCAAAAACTGATTTTTCTCTAGTTACGTATTGCTTTTGGCCAGAATAAGCCAAAATATAGGACAGTTTTTAACCAAATTTTTCGAGTTTCAAGTTAGCATAATCAAGTTGATCGCCTAACATTAGGATTCAATACCATCTTAATTAAATAAAAAAGATAAATATAAGTAATTGTATTTTACCATACCAAAACATTTTTAGTAAAAATAATTAGTTGTATTAGATAAGAAAAAAGTTTATTGTGTAGTCTTGGAAATATAATAACTAAAGAATTTTTTACAATTCTTAAAAATTTTAACGATGGCGTTGAAGGCAAACCCTAGAACCTCTTCATTTACTTCTGATTCAAGCAAGCAATTCCCTTTAACTTTACCTTTGTCTGGAAATCCACAACAGCACATTAAGAAGGCATTTTCTTCCTCACACTACTACTTTGTCGAGCCAGCTTTCCCTGGAGGTCATATCGATACGCAATATGACTTGGGTACCTTCAAAAGAAGAGCCTATTCATTTTTCGGCTCGACAATACACCTGCATTCCTTCTGATGTTGCAGATGTTCATAGGCGACGCTGATGACTCAAGAAAGGCTCCTGTCCGCTTGCCCCCTCGTAATATAAAATAAACTTTTTTCTCGAGCAAATCTCAGTCAAGCATGTCTGTGTTTTTGTAGCTTTTTATTTGGGTAAAAACCCAAAGGTTAGCGGCAAAGAAAACCTAGATATCTGTTATAAGAAAATCTTATAAATCTTGTAAATAATGAAAATGTGATGTGTCAATTCCAACTTGAACATTATCTCTATTCAACAGAAAGACCTTTTTTGTGGCATTGGGACTTTAATGGAGCGATACCTATATTAATAAAACCAGTTGTGAAATCCACCAATTACAACCACTATTAATTTCTTATAGTTATTTCGTTCCACACTGATACAATAAACCATTTTGAGTTTTAAATTAATCGATAATATTGAATTCAGGTTAGATGCCATCGAAATAAAATTATTTTTAGCAATATCTTTTTATAACGGAATCGTGCAGTTGTGTGGTTATTTTTAGCTTAAGTATGTTAATGATTTTGTTTTTAATCTTAGTGTTACAAATTAATCCGTTATTTAGGGACAACATGGTTACAGCTACGCTTTTGTGGATTATTCGATTCCGACATCTTTTCCGAGGCGTGATGCGGTGGCAAATATATCATAGCAAGATTAGAAAAACTGTTTTCTTTATATATCCGGCACTTAGAAAATTTAAATTCAAAGTTTGTATTAAAATCCTTATTCAGAAGACAGAAGCTACTATTTATATAAACTCTTTTCATATACATGTCAATGTAATTACAATTTAGGTAGTGATCGATATTAAATAAAATGTAACCGCAATGCGGCTGACAGATGGTGTTTTAAAATGCAGTTTTAGCGGGAAATGTGACTTTTCATAGATGACTATGATTAATCTTTCCTAGCCCAAGGTTGTCTGGAAGAAATCGCTGATAAGCGATAAGACCGCCTGTTGTACATTTTTTTTTCTATTATTATATTATTGATAATTATTGTATTCTTTGTATCTTCTTTGGTGTACAGTAAAGAATAAATAAATAAAGTTTATCTAGTGCATTTTTGATATTTATTTTCAGTTTATGGCTACGTTTAATAATTTCTATAATATAAACGATATAGAACTAGTTATCAAATCAAACAATTGATGTATAAAGACTTATATTAAATTTGATTTCAGGCCCACCGCCCAAAACATGGGCGGGAAGTACACCAACCGAAGAAGATATAGCCGCAGCGGTTGTCAAAGGAAATGAGGCTTTAATGAAACGGAGATCAATAGAGAGTGGTCTGACGCCTTTAGATCATGATTCTCCAGCAGCCAGAGCTCAAAGAGCAGCAGCCACGTCACCCACTGTGAAGTCGCTAGCTGATTCGGCTTTCGCTGCCGAGGAAGCTACAAGGGCACTGCTGAATGGGTATGTCAACTTAATGAAGTAACAACATCCCTACTTCCCTGTCATCTCGAATTCCCTATACCTACTAATGTTATAAACGCGAAAGTAGCTCTATTTGTCTGTCACGATTTTGCATCTAAACCCGTGCCCGCGGCTTCGCTCCCGTGGAGTGAGACCGCCCTGTACCACCAGCTTATTGCTCGGCTTCTAATTGTCGTATCGTGATGTTATAATGTTTATAAAATTCCTCAATAAACTCTTTATTATTATTTTTTTTATGTTACAAGTTGGCAAACATGTGCTTGTTTGGCCTGCCCACCTGATGGTAAGTGGTGGCCGTAGCCTATGAGCGCTTGCAGCGACATTAGTAGGTGACACTCACGCGTTGCCAACCTCGAGATATTGGTTTTTATATCTCCTCTGCCCAGTAATTTCACTAGCGTACAGTGCCCTTCAAACTGGAACACAGTAATGCCTAAGCATTACTATTTGGCGGTAGAATATTTGACATTGCGGTGGTACCTACCTAGCCGGCCTCTTGTATTTAAAGAGCTACCACCAGTGTGACTGATTGCACTGGTGGAATAATCTCTGCTATGATGGAGGTGCTCCCAACAGCGGGCGATGGAGTCGTCACATCTCGACGCTGGTAAAAATGGTATAATATTAGATATAGATTTTTATAGCCGCAATCGGTCAAAAGTAAAGAATGAATAAATGAACATGAAGATGGAATAAACGTTATTATGCCAGTTTATGACCTGTTGTCAAAACATCTGAAATAATAAGCCCCCTAACAGGAGCATTAATTTATTTACGGCATATAATTATATATATGCATATATCTACCTACCGGTTATCGCTGGTAGTTATTGTCTTGTAATTAGTGATGGGATAATGAAAAAAAATCGATGATCAATTTTTGACTATATTGATTAATATTGAGTAAAGTAATCGATATAATAATCGCATCTTTAGGACGAAAACGCCACAATAAAAAAAAAAATAGATAATTTTGTTAAAATGCCTTAAAAAGAAATTCTCAACGTAACAATAGTCTCAAAATAGCCATATTCAAGCGTAAATAACTGACTTAAATAACAAAGAAAATATAATATACGAAAGATTGTGCAGGTGTCAATATTTTATAACTTATTTTGTTGATTCCCAAAAATTGTTTTTGAGTAACGTCTTTTCATCGTAAAGGTGCGTATGTTTTGTGACCTTTTTTTAAAAGCAGGTGCATTTTTTTGAAATACAAGTGTTTTGCTTCAACTAGAAGGTTAGAAATTTTGGTTTGTTGGACATTTGCGTCTTTGATGAACTTTTTTAGATAAACCAAACTTATCCTTTAACTACTTGAACTGTTTGCATTTGGTGCTGAAATACAATATCGAATTTGATACTCGAATACCGATATATCGATTATTTTCGCCCGAGCCTACTTGTAATTTTTGTCCTCATGACGTAACCGAAGAGCTTGATCGTTTAGGTCTTTAGGATCAATGACCCCTACAAGTTTCGAAACGTAACAAAAAAGTCGGGCTTTCGATAAAAATCTGCATGATCGACACTTGCTGTTATAATTATAACCGATTTTGAACTATGCAAATTTATTTTATAAAGAAATAGTAACTTCACTACATAGAATAAAACAAAGTCGCTTTCTCTTTCCCTATGTATGCTTAAATCTTTAAAACTACGCAACTGATTTTGATGCGATTTTTTTAATAGATAGAGTGATTGAAGAGGAAGGTTTATATGTATAAAATAGTGAAGAAAAAAATAATAATTTTTGAGGTTTCTAATGCAATGTCGTAAATCATTACATTTAACGCGTGCGGGTCACGGGCAGTAATGCATAAATCAAAACTACTGGAGCGATTTTAATCATTTTTTCAGTGAATGACATAAGCTATATATTTTATACCCGCGCGAAGCCGGAGCGGGCCAAAACTACTGAACCGATTTAAATGAAATTTGGTACACAGATAGTCTTGAAGCTGAGAAAAAACTACTACATTTTAATGCGAAAAAAGGGTTATAAGCAGTTAAAAGAGGGGGGTGAAAAGTTGTATGTATCGTCATTTTTAGAGCTGGAAGATTGAAACTTATTTTTTCGTCTTTTGATTCGATATAAATAAATTTGACATTCAAAATTTGTAAAAGGGGGTGGGGTGTTTAGAGTTTGTATTAAAATCGTTATTCACGCGGGCGAAGCCGCTGACCGAAGCTAGTAAAAAATAAATTTATTTAAATTTAACATAGTTGTAACAACATTATGTTTATATAACAGATCCCGTTCTACAAATACAGAGTGATGGAACATTAATTGTGTGTGAGCTGCTGTTGCCAAACTAGGCGATAGCCTGTGACTGGCGCCAGGCCAGAGTCGTGTATTGTCGAATATCCATATCCTTATGCTAGGGAGGGGAATTAGATTATCAATAATACATCAAACTTTAAAGAATAAAATGTAAAAAAATATTTTAATTATAATTATAAAATAGTTATATTCAAATTTTCTTTGTACATATAAAGAAAGAAATTTCTCATTATTTCTTAAAATCTATCCTTCAAATAGTATTTGTGGAAAAGGCAATTTCTTTGTGGTAAGATCTACTGACAGATTTACTATAGGTACATAGTTTTACCAAATTGTTTCTATTGTAACTAACAACGACAAATAGTGATTCTAAATTTTTTTCTAAGCAGGCTGTATAAAAAAATGTGTTGAGGCGTTTGTGCGAAAAGTGTTTTTATTGATATACAGTTTATAATAATATAGTAACAAAGAAATAGTAGTATTATTTATTATATGAATTACACCAAATAAACACTGAATCACAGAAATCTTAGTAATAAGGTACTAGAAATGTCTAAAGTCGCGTCTTACAAAACACGTGTCACCGCTTCGCCGCTAGATATCGCCCGCCCATGCTCTCACTACTACATACGCAGAGCACGACGATATCGTAAGTTTCACATTACATTGTTGTTACATTACGTGCGCATGTACATATACAGAAATGGCAAACAAAGTGACTAAGCGGTACTAATGATTGTTTGCACCGCTTGTGGCTCATAAGTCACAATTGCGGCGACAAGGTTACGCGGATATGCGACTTCTTGTACCTTATTATTAAGATTTCTGTAGTTGCAACACCTACACGTCACTCATCTTGTTGTAAAAACTTGTCACACTTGACAGCGTGACTATTTGTGACAGCCTGCCATTTTGTCGGATTTGGCTCCTAAATTTTAGCTGTGGCAGTATATGGTGACGATTTACAAAAGTGGCAGATTTTAGCAGGTTTGAAAGATTATATGAAAAATAGTAGTAATTTTAATTTTCTATGAAATCATGTTTAAGAATAAATTTATTTTTAATTTACCCATAAATCGCTACGTACGAGGGAATATTTTATCAGTAGAATCAAAATAAAACAAAAATAAGGAAGAGGGTCCTGAACAAACGTATCAGATGTAATTGCCCCAAAGGAAAAGGTAAAGAAACGCGGAAAGTTTCTCTCCTTTATACTAACTCAAAATCTATGTACATGAAATTTCTAGAAGACAATGTTGAGAAAAATGTTGCCAATTGTATTCTTTTCTATTCTAGATATAAGAATAGTGTTTAAGAAAATTGTTAAACATTTTTTGATTAAATAATTCTTTAAAAACGTTACGTATTTTTAGTAGCCCGCAAGCCTTTAGTTAAGATAAATAACAGAAAAATATTTACAATAATAACTTGAGCTATCTGCACACTGTCAAAAATATATATAAAGATAGCAAGGTGCATGTAATAATTTCGGCATTGCGTCAAGATTGACAGATTTTAGCAGACTTTTTGGGCCAGTCTGTGGGAGAAACGCCACTTTTGAAATGGTCACCCTGCCACTTGACCAACGTCAAAACTACTTACGTTGGCACATACATGTTTAAAAATCTTAGATTTTAACATTATTTCTAATACCATATTCCAGAGTTTATTGAAGGTGCTGAAGTGTAAAGAAATATTTCTGCTATAAGTTATTTTGAACACACTTTAACGAATACTAGTCTAATTTTCTTAACATATTAATTTTTTTGTTTCCACAAATTTGAAGCATTCTTGTTTAGTTTAAAAATTTTAGTTTATAGATACGATTGCTTAGATAATACACAATTCTGGTTCTCAGTCACAGGCTGTCGCCTAGTTTGAGAATCACAGCCTACTCACATTTTATGTATTCTGTATTAGTAATAACGGACAATGTAAGAGATAATGTTGTTACAAATTTGGTAAACTTAATAAACTATTAAACTATTAATTGAAAATTTTAAACGATAAATAGATAAAGGTCACTTTATATTACACAATATTTAAAATAATCAATTAAACGATTTTAAAAACATGTTTTGAACAAGATAATTTTATTCCCGACATAAAATTCCGTCTGAAAAGTAATCCAATTTTTTTTGTAAACCTCGGACTTTGATCGCGCGCGTCTTGTAGAGTTCATTCCGACATCAATAAGAAGCTATATTAGAAAACTTAATTAAGGAAAAAACCGGTCAAGTGCGTGTCGAACTCGCACAGGATTCCGTACCACAGTAGAACATATATATAAGTAAAAAAACATTAACAATATCAAGTTTTTGTATCGGGTATTTCATTACTGGCTTTTATTACTATTTGTTGCTATAGCGTAAAGTATTTTAAGCCCTAAATGGTGAATCAATAGTTCAAATATACAATTATTAATAGGAATTAAATTATTTATTAGGTATTTTGATTGCCAATGTTGCCTACATTGGCAATCAAAAATCAAAATAAAAACTGGGAGCTTAATTAAATGCTATCTTTATATATCGCTATATATGTTTTTTTGAAAGCTATTTCGTGTTTCAATTTTAAAATCAAAAGCATACGGTTCCTCATATATGCAGCTCATAACTTGTTCCTACATATTATCGTAAAAAATAACTAATATCGTAAAAAGTAGGTAGCGTGATCAATCATAAATATTAATTAATGTAATAAGATATACATGCATTACTTTTTTAACGAAATGAAAGTAGGTGCAAAAATAATTTTGAGCGTTTCTATTTTTGTAGGCAATGGAAAGTTATTTTTTTTTACTACTGTTAAAACCATATGTACTAATTATTAAATGAAACTAGTGATTTGTGAAATATGAACTTACAATCGTTGGCGACCTTCGCCATAGGCGTAGCGAGGTAAAGCAAGGACCCTGGACCTTGTAAAAAATGAGA
Organism: Hestina assimilis; assembly: GCA_023373885.1. Taxonomy (NCBI): domain Eukaryota; kingdom Metazoa; phylum Arthropoda; class Insecta; order Lepidoptera; family Nymphalidae; genus Hestina; species Hestina assimilis. The sequence goes on along the minus strand of CM041740.1, from coordinate 1,894,164 downwards.
ATTAAGTACATGAAAATAAAGTATTTTGAACGATTTAACTAATGACAATAAAAATAGTCATTTTGCCCAAAACAATTGGCCAAATTTGGCTACGCCCTTGACCTTAGTTATGTCAGTCTTAAGACTGCCTGTATCCCACGTACGTGACAGCTTGTATCCCACGTAGCACATGTGGCATATACATCTAAACCTCCGAATTTAAAAACGCACATATCCATGTCTTTCAGCTAATAATTTATAATGATATTTGGACGCAAATAAGCAGTACCATGTCAACCCAGGAAATTGAAAAAACTGAGTTATATATGCAAAAGTGTTAGTAAATGGCTGAAGAACATTTTTCTTTAATATTTGTAGGGTTTTAGGCTTTAAAACTTAAAAAAAAGCCATTTTTTAATCATGCAATTTATGTATTATTTTAAACGTTTTGGGTTATATTATATACGAAATATGCAGTTTGTATACTTATTTTATGTAAAAATAAGTAAAATAACTTACATACATCTTGAAATTTCCAAAAACTTGACCAATACATAAAAAATTCATATAAAGCAAGTTATTCAAAATTTTCAAACGCGTTTTTCTCGAAATGACATTCTTATGGGTTGACATGGTATCGCTTATTTGCGTCCATTTATGAGCTGATTTAATCATGATGATTGATGTACAAATAGGTCCAACTAATAATAATAGGTTATTGCAACATGCGAAGTAAACTTAATTAATTTTAAATCATTAGCATAATTTAACTATAATAATGTTAAAACGACAATAAAATTAGAAATAAAATAAAATGAATACATTTGAAAAATACTCTCAAAGTCAAACAAATTAATAGATCCATTATTAATATCTTCATAAATAATCGATTTATATATTAGGGTGGCCTCTAAGTCCCAACTCGTTTGTATTATTTGTGTCCGTTTTCTCTCGTTTCTATTTTCAGTAAAAAAATATCTACGTCAAAACTAAAAAGATACATTCTGTGCCGATGTTCTACTTAGCACCGACTTCTAAATAAAATATTCTGCAGAAAATATTGATTTCTTGCGTTTTGTTTTTCTAAAATTTATTTTAAAAATTATTTCAGTAATAATTTTTCTGCTCTTAACTAAGTAAAAAGTGTAAAAATGATTTTTACTTAGTTAAGAGTCACGAAAAGAAATAGAAAAAAAAGTATACAAAATAAACATGCACGCAGGCAAACATAGAACCTCCTCCTTTTTTAAAGTCGGTTGAAAAGCATAATTAACTTATTTATATATTATTATATATTATATTGATTGACATAAACAAATATAGACGAATGATATAAATGATAAGGTTAACTTCTTATTTTAACTTAATATCGTTGTGTAAGCTTAGCGTAACAACAGTGTTATATATTATTATCTTTCCACACGGCTTCGCTTGCGTGGTCTAAATAGTCATTGTTGAGTTAAACAAACGACCAATTCACCGTTGACCGTTCACCGAATGACACCGTTCTGGCGTTGTGGGTAGCGAGTCTGCCTTAAGCCTCGACGGTTGCGGGTTCGATTCCCGCTCGGAGCACATGTTTGTATTAATCGTACAGGCATGTTTTCCGGTCTGGTTGTGTTTGTCCTTGTCATTGTGAATGTTTCCGGACCCCCGACACATGATATAATTATCCTAATGGGGGCCGTTGAGTGTGTAGCGTTTATTTATTTATTTATTTATTTATTAATTCTTTCGCTTTATTATATAGGAAATAACGAAGGCAGCCGACTATCTCTTAGCAAGCGCATCTTATCGCCCGCCCGCACTTTCAGTCTTATTGATCGGCTTCTTAGTATCATATCGTGATGTTACATAGTCTATAGCCTTCCTAAATAAATACGCCATCGAAAGCAAGAAGAATTTATCAATTCCATTTATCAATCCAGAGATTACCGCGTTAAACCAAAAATAACAACTTTTGAGCTTTAAAATATTGGTAAATACTTAAGTAGGTCTACCAATTAACTACCAAGTATAGTTCCTTAAATGCAACTTGAACCAAAATGGCCGCTTCTGCGCGGGTACAATAATGGACAAAAATGTTAGACAAAAATATTGGTTTCGTCTTATTTAAATCGATTTCATTAAAGTGGGAAAACGGAATTAAGTCTATAATATAGTTATTATTTCTTTTAAATTCAATTAATTATTTATTTATTATCGTTAATAATTACTTAAATATATAATATAAAACAAATAAATAATATAGGTATATAAAAAAGTCAATGTACATTATTAATAGTGAGACTGACTTCTTCGTATCTTCCGCAGTATTATTCAGAGAATTAGTTATATTATTTTCTTTTAAAAATAACTATAAACGTCAAATACCATCCATCTCTCCCGTCTCCTTAAAGTTGATTGTGGTCGAGGCATTATCTTGAAATAAATGTTAACACACTTGACAAAAATAAATTATATTTTAATTTAATTTTTAATAATTTAGTATTAAAGAACTAAAACAACAGTGAGCGAGTGTACTAAACGCGGCCCCCTTCATACCGCATACGGTTGAGACCCAAAAACGTGTTACTGCGCATGGTTCAACTTACATTTAACAGATTATACCTACCAATATTATGAAGGTGAAAAGTTTGTTATATAGATGGTATATATAATTTTATTTTCTGTATGAAATAACTGATAGAACATTTATTGAGTCGCATATTTCACGGTTTGTCGTTCAGACTATTGGATCAATTGCTTCTAATTAGGGATAACCTACTTTGTAATTCTGTCGTCCGCTTGTAGCTTTTGAACTTATATATTTTTGCCACTCTACCTACTATATACTTTAAGCCCCGTTGATATATCGTCGTAAGATATTAATTCCCGACACTTCTCTGTAAATACTACTCTCTCACAGATGATCAATGTGAACGTTATTCTGTAACGTTTACGTTTCGACAGATAAAGGAGCATCAAGTCCCCTCAAAGCATTTCGAAGGGTTAGGATCCTGTGGGAGAATGGAAGGTTTTGACAAGTATCAAGTAAATTTTGGCCTTTTCTAAAATAAATCCAATACAATTAAGCATAGATTACCTTATTTAAACTTGAGTACTCATTTTTTAAAATCTCACATGAGATTAAGGGAACGCTCTCTCCGTGTCATTATTCCCGCTATTTTCCCAGGGTCTGCATTAATGTTATCCAGATTTGATAGGTTATTAATTTTTACACATTACCAGACTCAGGAAACGTTAAGGGAGAACCGGTAAAGCGTTGAATAAGAGCAAATTACATATCAAAAGTTAACGATTATTATCAGATGTTCGGAACAGACCGACAACTTAACTTGCTCCGATCCAGTGATTGATGACAATAATTGTTCCCTTATTACGTTGATATAAAATATCATTGTTACATAATTATATACATATATTTAATTATGTATATATGTAAATATTTGAGTATCTCAGTTATGTAAATTAAAACAAGTTTCTCACAGTTCAATAGAATATAATCAGCATACATAATGTCGGATACTCGACGCGTGCCTATCTAATTTATTTGACAGCTACTCGCTGGGAATGTTTTTAATTCGTTTTTTAATTTAATTACTATCAAAGATACATTATAATATTTGTAAAGTAATAAAATTTAATATATTATAGCTAATACTAGTAACAAGAGGAAGGTCCTTCAACCGACTTCATTATAAATATGTTATACAAGTATGTCCATGGGAGACGGAATGTAACCCAACACATTTGTATAGTTCGTCTGGACGATTGTGAAAGCTTTAAAGAAGACCAGGGCCGGATTCTACATTAGACAGTGTAGAATCCGGCCCTGGTCAATCCCCATCGGCTAGTGGTCCCAGGCCATGATATTTGTTTTAATTGCTTCAAGTGTAAATTTGATGAATAATGTATGTAAGAAACACTAGTAGCAATATTATTATTTTATTATTACATCATAATTTTTCAGAACATTTCGCGAAGCATGTGCGATTGCATGAATATCTACATACCGTAGGTATTTATCATGCGTTATCGTAGAAAAATTACTTTTTGGAGTTAGGAAAGGGACCCCGAGACCTGCATTCGGTTGAGGGTCTTTGGGCCCTGACATAGTTAATCCGGCACTGAGAAAGACTGAAAGAATTATTTAAAGATATCCAAAATAAGCTTATTGCAGAGATTTATCTATGTACGTACATTAACGTGTGCTAACCGCACGCTTGGAATTAATGTAGAATATGTCCTTTAATATCAGCTGTTGTATTTCCAAATGGTAAACCTAATCCTCGCGGAAAATTATACTTAACCACAAAGTAAACCACGATTCTGTTGTAATAAGGCTGATAAATTAAACGAGAATTGAAAGTACAAACTGCTGTTGCACAGTTTTAGCGTAGGCTGTGTTTCCGATGCGATGTGATGTGTGATGTGATGTGACGACCCCATCGCCCGCTGTTGGGATAACCTCTGATACAGCACAGTTTATTGCACTAGTGCAATCAATCACACTGATGGTAGGTCTTTTGTTGCAAGAGGCAAGGTAGTTACTAGCCAAGGTAGGTACCACCGCAGTGTCAAATATTCTTCCGCCAAATAGTAGTGCTTAGGCATTGTTTTGTTCCGGTTTGAAGGGCACTGCAGGCTAGTGAAATTGCTGGGTAGAAGAGAAAAAAAGATTTAAGAATAAAAAAAGATGTTTCCGTTTCCTGCGATTTGCGATGCACAGGGAGGTATGTATTTCTTAAAACCTATAGAATCCCTTCTTTTAATTAGCCTCGCTCCGATAAGCTGTATCTAGAGGAGCTGCGCTGCGCTGCGAATTGCTTCCACTTACATCTTTGATCGAAGATGTTTGTATTGACCATACAGATATGTGTTCTGGTCTAGGTTGTTGTCCTTTTATTGGTTTATGTTTTGGACCCTCGACATGAAATATAAGTGTCCTAAATGGATTCGTTGATTGCAAAGATATTAGAAAAGATGTTGAGTGTGTAGCGTTTAAAGTCGGCTGTTGACTCATCATCTAATATTATTTGTTTCCCTTAAAGGTTCCTCTTCAATTCAGCAAAAGCAAAAATCTAAAATGGGTACTTAGTAGAAGGTTAATGATAAATAAGTTGTTATTTTCTAATATTTACAATAATTATAAGCGTATTTATAAATCATGAATCATTCAGATAATATAAAAACAAGTAATTACTAATATAAAAATACGTGGACAGGCTACATGGAAAGATATCAAGAATACTAATAGCAATTAATTGAAAACATAACATATTATTTACGTGTGTTTATACTTATACAAATCTGGAAGTAATTAAACTTTCAACGTCATAAAATGGTACGTAAAAAGGCTTCGCCGTCTGTAATTGGAATTTACGACTTTTGGCATAATTTATTTAGAATAATATCAGCATGCAGCAGTCATGCGTATTTTAATATGGTAAAAGTCTTTCACACGACACAAACGGGAACGCAGCGATTCATATTCGATTAGTCTTCGAAAGATATTTTGGTATATGTTGAAAAATAATCTAAATTGGTATGCTATATATATCATTGACTGTACACTTTTCACATTCTCGATACATATAATTAATTAAATAGCATTGTTATCGCGGGTCGATTTTGCAATGATCTGTCTCGAAAATACGATAAGCATTTCACCACCTACATGACTGAGAAAAATGTTGTAATATTTACACAGATACTAAACTACAGTAGTGACTAGATATAGCAGAAGAAAGTTGGAGGAAAAAAGAACTGTCATGACAGTTATGGAAAAAGCTTTGTGTTTCAGGGGATTTGTTTAAAAACTTTAAATTTTACATATAGATTTACCTACGGAAAATATAAGTTCATTTTAAATAAATAAACGCTACACAATCAACGGCCCCCATTAGGATAGTTATATCCTATCCGGAAACATTATACATACATACATTAAACACATAGTTTTTTTATAATAATAATACTTCAAAACCTTGTAATTAATCCGTTGCGTCATTATTTTTGTCGTCTGTCAGTGACTTAACCGCAAAATACAATACAACCTACTTTGGCTTCACGCACCAGTAAAATGTAACCAGATACTAATACTGGCTTAACTGTTATTTAATACTAGACAGAGATATACTATAATACCGTTCGGATATCGTTACAATGTTTTGGTGTTGCATTATCATATTCTATTACTGAATAAGATGTACGAGGGTACTTAGTTATAGCATCCTTATAATTATAATATACCTACCTACTTATTACACCCAGATTTTTTTTTCGTTTTGAATTATATTAAAAAAATACAGTGTGCTTTAGACCACACGATTGAAGTAATACTTCTTTAGCTAAAATTATTCAGCGAGTAAAAGCCTAATCTGTCTGTCTGTCCGTCCGTCCGTCCGTCGGTCGGTCGGTCAGTCGGTTGTTCGGTCTGTCTGTTTGTCTGCCTTCAGTAAATAGACAAAAGAATGAGATGAATATATATAATATAAAATAGTAAGTATATTGCTGTCTCATTCATTCCTACTCATTTTTGTATTCGTGTCTCTTACCTGTCTTTTTTCCGTTGCATCTGGTTTGAAATCACAACGATTCTAAAGAAGTTTTACTTCAAGAACAGTCTAAAATATGTATTAATTATCAATTTCAACTAAAAATGATTTTTGAGGGAAAAAATATTATTTGTTTTATATTTTCGTTTTTTTTGCGACTACGAAGAAATTTATGGTTGGTAGTTTTTGATGGAAATTAAATGATCCATTCCAGAACCGATATAGGAACACTCGAAGCTGGTGTTGGTTTTGGACCATCGACCAACAGCTCCTTCCAAGAGCCAGCCTATTGCCGACCCCCGACAGAGCCTTGCATGCTGTCGAAATACAGAACACAAGATGGCTCCTGTAATAATTTGGCACATCCTCTTACATGGGGAGTGTCTAACACTCCATTTCGAAGAGTGCTTCCGCCAGACTACGGTGATGGTGAGTATATTAATTTTAATAAATATGACCCAAATATAGAAATTTTAATAATAAGCTAATATAAGTGAAATCTAGCGAAGAAGAATCTGGAGAAATCTAGCGAAAAGGCAGCGCACATGTTTCATAAGTAATAAGCCAATTTTAAGATTTCTAGTGCCTTATTATTATTATTATTAAGGAAATATTCTATGGACTCAATAGACTTCTGACAATAAATGAATAGCAATTATTTATAACGCCGCAATTACTAACACAAATTTTCAGTAATTTACATTAAACACGAGGGAAAATTGAACTTCTTTAATGTAATTCAGGCATAAGCTCACCTCGTGAAGGCATAAACGGCAAGCTACCGAGCGCTAGAGACGTCAGTGTCACCGTGCACCGCCCGAGCTACGCTCACGACTCCTCCTTCACGGTCATGCTGGCTGTTTGGGGACAGTTCATTGACCACGATGTCACTGCCACTGCTTTAAGCAAAGGTATCTGATCTCTTTTCTGACTTTCTAATTTTATGGTATAATATCTAATATCTCTAAACAAGCAATATATATTTATAATATTTATATATTTATAATATAAGTATTACCTACGTATATAAATATTACTTATATATTTATAATATAAGTGTATATATTTATATATAACCTGAATCTTGGAAAGTGCTTCAACCATTTTCATGAAATTTAGTATGCTGTATTATTACGGTTTCGGGGACAATAAATCGATCTCGCTAGGATATCCGTGTTTATAGGCAATGTAAACCCCGGTCCAGATGTCTCCAGTTCGATTATTCTGCCTTTTCGTGAAGTTCTTTTTTTGTGAGAGAAAATACTATTTTCCAAAACACACCACTTACCTAAAAAAAAATCGAGCAAAGCTCGGTCGTCCATGTACCATCTTATTTATCAACCCTATTTATAAACTAATGATTTCATTTAATTTCCTATACCTAAAAACTGTAATTTGAATGGGCGAATTTCTACACAGGATAGACCAACTAAAAATATATTAGCGTAGGTACAGATCTCCTGGAAGTGGTAATTACATTTAATTCAAGCTTTTGCTTCTACTCTTAAAATAAATGGATATTTATGTGCTAATATAACAAATCGATCTATGAGGGTTACATCGTAAAGCGAAACTAGTTATGTCACTTTTACAAGTTTTTTTAATGCGTTTATCAGTCATTGGCATTGGCTTTGACGCTTACAGAACTGGCGTTGACTTCTTCTGTACAGGAAATTGTAAATACCTATCATACCTACCACACACTAAGCCTCTTATCGGCGGTGGCATCATCATAGCTGCTGGTGAACCCGATAGTCAATTGTTTTGGCGACGCATCAGATCGAATCATGAAATTAAAACCGTATTTTGGCAAATAACACTATACTAATGTCGAGGTGTGAATCAATGAAAATCAAATCAAATATTTTTATTCAACTTAAAAACAAAAATAATTCACTTATTTGTTGAAAGTCAGATTCTACCACCGGCTCCAAAATTAAACCTCTACCTGAGAAGAAACGGCGAAACAAACTCAGGGGTTTTATCTTTTTTATATGTATTTTTTTAAAACTGATATTAGTTTACATATTATAATCACTGAAAAGCCTGGAGTGACTGTCTCATTCCCAAGGCGTGGTGTCCTCAAGGTATTCACCAACTTTATAATAACCTTTACCACACAAACGTTCTTTGATCTTTTTTTAAATTTATTTATAGAAAGTTTCTGAACGCTTTCTGGGATCCTATTGTAAAACCGTATACAGTTACCTTTAAAAGAGTTACTAATTTTATGCAGTCTAGTAACTGGCATTGTTAATTTATGTTTGTTCCTAGTGTTAATGTTATGATTATCACTACATTTAGTAAATTCATTAATGTTCTTATGTACATACATAACATTTTCAAAAATGTATTGAGAAGCAACAGTCAATATATTAATTTCTTTAAATTTCTCTTTTAAGGAATCTTTACAACCAAGATTATAAATCGCACGAATAGCTCGCTTTTACAGCACAAAAATTGTATTTACATCAGCCGCGTTACCCCAAAACCGCTACCGCTAGCCCAAAGTAAAATTCCATATGACATAATGCTGTGGAAGTAACTATAATAAACTAGTTTGGCTGTTTCTACATCTGTTAATTGGCGAATTTTTCTTACCGCGAATGCTGCCGAGCTAAGTCTATTCGCCAATTTACCAATATGGGGCCCCATTGTAGTTTACAATCTACAGTTATTCCAAGAAAAACTGTAGACTCCATAATATCTAGTAATTCTCCATTTAATATAACATTAGACTGAACTTGTCTTAGATTGGGCATTGAAAATTTAATACATTTTGTTTTTTTACTATTTAACAGTAAATTATTCACACTGAACAAATGAAGTACCTTAGAAAGAGCATTGTTTACATCGTCGTAATTAATACTATGTCTTTTAATGTTAAAAATAAAAGAAGTGTCGTCAGCAAACAATACTATTTCTTGAGCTCCTTCTACAATATTGAATATATAATTCATAAACGCTGTGTCTGGCATTGTTTTCAATGTGATTTTCTAGGGTTCTATAGCGAAATTGCAAAAAGAGAACTATTGTAATTTCGACTTCTCTACGTGTCCATTTTATCCATGAATCAATGGTTTAGTTGAATGATGAAAATATGAATTAATTGATACGTATTGTAACTGACAGTTCATAAAATTTTGGAGTGTATTTCATTGGTGCTTCTTCATATAGAAAAATCATTTAGTTGACGAGAGAATGAACAGCAAATGCTTCACATAAACTAAGATAAAAAGATATGCTCTAGAAATTAAGTTCTTTATGAGATCCAATCATAGCAAGATTTATCACTAATCCCAAGATTTTCTATCACGAATATTCTTCTAGCATTCTATCATTCTATCATATTTCGGCCACGCAATGCGCAGAGACGATTACAGACGACCTATTGTGGTTGTTAACACTGAAACTAAAAGTTCGTTGGTCGGTCACCCTCTAGATGGACCGACGAAGTAAAAGAACTGTCTTGGCGCAGTTCATCCTCTTCAGATGCAAACCTGACGCTGACCACGACCCTCAGACATGAGGGAATGACCCAATAGAGAGATTCTTCTATTATCCCTATATAAGAAGATATGCTCTGTCAAAGAGTTAACGTTATTGTTGATGAGATTGTGGCGCCACAGGTCGCCTCCATCTAGGCCTCTGTTTCTGTTTGGGCGTGGTTGTTCTTGTCGTTGTGTATGTTTCCGGACCCTCGACACAGGATATTAATACCCTAATGGGGGTCGTTGAGTGTGTAGCATTTATTTACCTATTGTCACATTTTATAGGCCAGAACAGCAGTTCAATATCCTGCTGCAACGCAGATGAGGATACTCACCCAGAGTGCTACCCCGTCAAACTGGACGTTGGTGATCCCTTTTATAGGGACTACAACCTTACTTGCATGGAGTTCGTAAGGTCTGCGCCAGCACCCAATTGCCGATTTGGTATGTACACATAGAATTAGAAAAAATTTTGCTTCTATTTACTAAGACGACCTAAATTTTAAGACGACCGTTGTGACGTGTTGGTAACGAGACTGCCTTAAGTCTCGACGGTCGTGGGTTCAATTCAAATATTCAACCAGTCAGATATTTTTATTGAAATTATAAATATCTGTCCCTATCTGGGCGTTTTTCCTTGTGGGTCTGGGATACCGTGCCTCGAAGAACACGTTAAGCTGTCGGTCCCGGTTGTAATCATAACATCTGATAATAATCGTGAACTCTTGATAGATAATTTTCTCTTACTCCATGAGAGACTGGTTCGCCCTTAGGGTTGCGAAGGTCAGATGCCAATCGCTCCGTGTAAGAACTAGTAACCTGTCAAATCCGGATAAGAATAATAAGCATATCTTGGGGAAAAATACGACCCCTGAAGGGGTGAAAAAGGGGTTGAAAGTTTGTATGGAAGTCCGTCCTGTTTGAAAATAGAAACCTGAAACTGAACTATAAAAATCCATACGCGGGCAAAGCCACAGGCTAATATATTATAAATAAGAAAGTAGAAACAACTATGTTTAATTCAAAAACAATAACGTTTTCAGGACGAAGAGAACAGTTGAATCAAGCATCCGCATTCCTGGATGGTTCGGCGGTTTACAGCTTCGCGAAGAATAAGACAAATCAGCTCCGAGCTGGCTTGGATGGTCAACTTCGGATGCTAAAGCTTGGACCGTGGGAGCTGCTGCCTCCATCGGCTGATCCCACAGACGGCTGCAACACTGTTGAGATGAATGCTAAGGGTCGTTATTGTTTCGAATCCGGTAAGAATTTTTCTTTGTATCATTTCCAATAATATATTACGGTATATTACGTTAGTACAGCCGTGCGGCTACTAGTCCTTTTAGCACAAAAGCTTGATCGGAGAAGTAGTACCATCTCACAGAAAATGCGCGTAAAGTAACAGTATCAGTAGGTAGTCGCACCCACCCAATCGCCCGCTGTTGGGATAATCTCTGTAACAGCAGAGATTATTCCACCAGTGTAATCAGTCACACTGGTGGTAGGTCTTTTGTTGCAAGAGGTCACCTAGGTAGGTACCAACACAGTGTCAAATATTCTACCGCAAAGCAGTAGCGTCTTTGGTATTACTGTGTTCCGGTTTGAAGGGCACCGTAGTTTGGTGAAATTACTGGGCAAAGGAGATATGAGAACCTCGAGGTTAGCAACTCGCGAGTAGGACCTACTGATGGTGTTACTCGCGCTCATAGCGTTAGCCGCTTACCATCAGGTGGGCCGTATGCTTGCTTGCCAACTTAGTAAAATAAAAAAGAAATCCTTTAGGTGACGACCGAGCGAATGAAAATCTTCATTTAACCACTATGCACCTGATCTGGGCACGGCAACACAACAGATTAGCTGCTATACTGAAGAAGGAAAACGAAGATTGGGACGATGAGGTGGTTTTCCAAGAAGCACGTCGTATTGTTGGAGCGCAGATGCAACATATCACATATGCTGAATTCCTGCCCGCTATTCTCGGTAAGGGCGCAGTAAATAATAAAGTAACAGTAGAGTAACAGTAGAGCCATTCTCCTCCCAGCACAAATAGGCCGGCTCGACCGGGGAACTACTACCGTCTCACAGAAAATCTGCATAAAGTAACTTTATCAGTACTGTTGCGCTTCGTGCGATGAGTGACAACGCCGGATGCCCAATCTCCTATTTCCTGTGGTCTTCCCTCCCCTTTACCTTGTTTTGACAATGCGCATTAAGTATCGCCCGCGTTCATAGGTCGCGGTGACTGCTTACATCAGGTGGTCCGTATGATTGTTTGTCAATCATGATGCTACTAAAAATAGTATATTTGTTGTTGTAGCTGACACAGAAATACACATTCTGTGAAATTTCAACTCTAACGAACCTATTATTCTTCATATACAATCCGCTGACTGACCGACGGACGGCAGTGTTTATATACTAAATAATAGGGTTTAATCGGAATCCATTGGCTACAGGACCTTAAAACCTTCAGTCCAAGTATCGTTTCGGAGTGTTTGTACATCTAAGTTTTTAATTTTTTTATAGAATATTAGCAATGCTTTTTCAAGGTATCACTAATATTCCTATTGCCCCTCCAAATAAGCTCGAAGCTTGCGCTAGGAGTGGGTACGACAATAGCCCAAGGGGTCAGGATCGAACCCTCGACTCTCGCGTTAACGAAGCGAAATCGGCCCATCTACCGTTGAGCTATTGAGGCTTCAAGTTCTAAATGTCTTCCAAATTAAAATTTTTCATGCGATCATTCGATGTTACCTTTAATTTATTTTTATTTATATTCAATACTGTAAATTTTAAGTCATCTTTGCTCTATTATTATCCTATAATCCAATGTTAATTGTGTAGCTTAAAAAATAAATTGCATTATATCCCAAAACCATCTTTTCTCTAATTATACCATATATTCTAGGTCAAGACGTAATGTGGGCCCTGAACCTGACCCTTCTGAACAATGGACATTCAAATGTGTACGACTCTACGGTCGATCCTTCGATCGCAAACCATTTCTCAGCCGCTGCTTTTAGATTTGCACACACACTATTGCCGGTACGTTTACTAAACAAAAACTTTATAATCATGGGCGTAGCGAGGTAGGAGCAAGGGGGGGCAATTACTTGCTAATACTAAGAAATGCACGAATATAATGCATTTTGAACGATTTATTTAATATTGCTCGTATTTGTGCTAAATATAACAAAATATCACAATCTATACCTGGCGTCGACATATTCCATGATTCTCTTATTGTTTTTAAAAAGAAGCTCACTGACTATCTCTCAGTGAGAAATTATTCTAATAATTAATAATAGTTACGTAGGTTTAATTTATATTTATAGTTTTTAGTCCGTTTTGGGCAATTTGCATGTTAATTGGTCAATGTTAGGTACACTTGTTATTGATGTACATATCAGTGAGTGTGACGTGTTTTAAGTGTTATATCAAATTGTTATATATGTATATTGTTAGTGTGCTTGTTAAATAAATAAATAAATAAAATAACCATTGAAGAAAAATAGTCAGTTTCCCGCCTCTGGACCGGAAATTAAAATCTGCCCTCCTCTAGGCCAAATGCTGGCTACGCCCATGTGTATAATCCTCAATTGGCCTTGTTTAATTGTAAAATTTAAACTTGTTTTAAATTACAGGGTCTTATCCACAATGTAGATTCTAGCACCGGAACGATAAGCTACACTCATCTACACGAAATGCTCTTCAATCCGTATGCGCTTTACAGGGAGAAAGGAATGCAATATTCCATTAGATCAGCGCTCAACACGCCTGTACACTCCGTAGACCCTCATATAACAGCAGAGGTAAAAAACAATACGATAATAAAATATGATTCACGACGCTATGGCGCAGTAGTAGCGAACCCTCCTTAAGCGCTACAGGTCGCGGCTTCAATTTCCGCTCGGAGTAGATGTTTGTATTAACCATAAAGGCATGTTTTCCGGTCTGGGTGTGTTTCTCGTTGTCATTGTATGTTTCCGGACCCCGACACAGGATATAACTATCCTTATGGGCCGATTAATATGTAGTGTTTATCTATTTATTTATTATTGTATAGATGTCTTCTTTTCGCTGCCTTATGACACCTGGTGTACTACCATTGGCGCTTGATCATGTCTTCTTTATGATACAAAAAAAAATATTTAATCATATATTCTCTCATTTACATCAAAGGTTCAAAGCATGAGTCTGTCTGAAGGAAAGCTTTGACCGTAGGGTTTTTTTAGCAACATCAGACCGTGCACAGACCGTACATCAGTAATGCACAGTGATCAGTGCACCGAGGTAAGGGCAGAAGAGGTAGCTGCCCCGCCTCTTCCGTGCCTTGCTAAATACTGAGAAATACACTAATTGAATTCATTTTGAACTATGCAATACATTATTAATTTTGCCGAATAAGGAATCGTTTTATTAATATATATATTGACTAAAGATTGATATTTGATTGCTTGACCCAACTCGTAGCTGAGCGAGCACCTGTTCGAGCGGACCATCACGTTCAACGGCACCGTCAACCCCACGGAGACGCACAAGCCGTGCGGGCTGGACCTCGTGTCGCTGAACATCCAGCGCGGCCGCGACCACGGCCTGCCCGCCTACCCCGCCTGGCGCGAGCACTGCGGCCTCAGCAGACCCACAAGCTTCAGCGACCTCGAGGGCATCTTCGACGATTCCTCGTTGAGCCGGATCGGCACAATATACCGGTTAGTAGATTGTCTAATGTCTATAGCACGTTTTGTTTGATATGATCCGTAACCAAAACGGGTTTATTTAAGTTATGTGTATTAAATTCATCATAATTGTAAAAGTGACACAGGCTATTCGAAAATTAAATGATACCAAAAGTGGTAGATGCTAAGATTGGTAGATGGTCGGTATATACATATAGGTTCTGTCACGGGCATATCGAAATCAGGGGACAGCTGCCCCCTTCCTGGACCGTGCAAAATACTGAGAAATGCTCGAACATAGTTCAGTTTGAACTATTGGATAAATAGTAATTACTGTAATTTTACTACCTTACCAAATTTTTAGGCCAAATGCTGAGTCTCTGTCATCATTTGAGTTATTTTTTTATTTGTTTGTTATAAATAAATTATTTGCTAGTTTGCTTTTAATTAATAATACCTAAACCATCTACTTCTTAACTTAACTTTAACTTAACTTAACTTAACTACCCCTAAATATAATATATAATAGGAAATTATATTTACCCTTAATACAATACCTTACAGAAGCGTTGATGAGGTAGACCTCTACACTGGTGCTTTGGCTGAGGACCCCAAGGGTAGAATCCTCGGTCCAACCCTCACATGCCTCATCGCTGATCAGTTCCTGAGACTGAAGGTTGGTGACAGATTTTGGTACGAAACCTCTGATGAAACTGTTGGATTCACTCTGGGTAAGTGTGTAAAGTACTATTTTAATCGTTAAAATAATGTAAGTCTTTAGTCAAATAAAGTCACTCTGGGTAAAAGATACTGTAATATAATTAAAATAAAACTAAAAATCTATTGTAATATCAAACATAATTTCAGAGCAATTAGCGGAAATCCGTAAAACAACTCTGGCTAGCGTTATATGCGCTAACGAAGTCTTACTCGACCAAGCGCAGCCCAGAGTCATGGAAGTGCTCAGCGCCACAAACCCACTAATGGACTGCATGGAACTGCTCCAACCAAGTTTCAAACCCTGGAAAGTTTCTCCTCTTCCTGAAAATAAACCTAAGAAACGCGGAAAATCAAATAAGAAAGATTAAAGCCAAAAATAAATGCTATAATATTAGGTATTCTAGATTAGTCATGAAAAATTTATTTAAAAAAATATTTCTCTTTTACACATTAACAATTTTATAATTATAGTAAAGTATAGGAAAAACTAATACAAATAGCATCAACTATTAATAAATACGCTAAATAAATAGCACCTGCTAAAAATGATTAGGTTTGCTAAAGTAAATAGCAGCTTTTAATAAGCCTGGTAATTGTTAATATTGTAATCAATAGCAAGTCGCAATCGCTTCCAGCATCCTACTGTTGCGGTCGAGCTCTTAGCATCTCATATAAGTTTGCAATTTAGAATATTAATGAAATAGATACAGTTTAAGTAAGCTCATAGGTATGCTTTTATATTATCGTGTATAAGAACCTATTTGTAACTGAAATTTAGCTGTAGATGTTACAAAATTATTTAGAACATAGAATATGTTATTTTATATTAAAAGTTAATGTCTTATTTATTTAGTAAAATATTTGTAATTTTTTATAATTACTAACTTATGACCACGGCTGCGCCTGAAAATGCGTTTGCGTTATTTATAATATATTTCCGGCTCCCGTCATCGTAGCCAAATAAATATATTATAGGTATTTTAAATATAATCATAGAAAATAGTCGTAGTAGTATTAAGTAGTATTTGTGAGATGCTAGAAGATATAAACGAAATAACAATAAATCAAAAATCGGTCTATTGAAAACATCACACACTCATACGTACTAACTTCAACAACAAACTACGCCGTACTCAATAAAAAAGACTTTTTTAAATATTTCCAGTGTACAGAGAAATCATTGAAGTGACAGTTTAAAATAATAATGTTGATGATGCTACTTTTGGATACACTTTTCTCTTCTATTTGGCCTAGCAAAAATATAACACCCGAAAGTGCGATCAATATAAATTATAAATATAGAATAAACGAAAGTGTATTTTTACATAATAAACGCGATAAAACCGTAAAATTTATATTTTTTAAATACATAATTATATTATTTAACACAAATTTGCGCGTCATTCCAATTTGTAGATGAATTTATATCCATAACTTTTAAAATATAACGAGACGCATAGACGCAAGAACACATATTGCTCGCAGTTTTACCGACATTGCTATAAGAATTGTACACCTAAAAAATATCGTGTAAATACAATTTTTTACTCGAACTGTGAATAAAAACTGTGCCAAAATCTAATATATAACATTTTATTAATGAAAATATATTCTCTCTATATCTCTATTATATTGTATTCATTATAAGTAATAGGTATATAAACTAGTAAGCTGTCAAATCCGGATAAGAGTAATAAGCAGACCCTGGGGAAATTAAATGCGGGGAATAATGCTAGCACGAAAAATAAGTAATAGGTATATAATTCGTTTTGTTCTTGAAATTAAACATTTTAAAATATTTAAGCAATCCAAAACCTTGGATATTTAATTTTTGCGTGTATATTTTAAGGCGAAACTTTTATATCATGTATTATCAGACTAAATATTGCACTTCAAAAAAGGTACCTATAGTAAATAATCACAGTAATCGGATGTGTCCATCACGTAGAATGCTTTCGGAATGCCTTCTTTTCCGATGTCCTTAGCCGTAGTTCGGCCTTGCAGAAGGCACCTTAAGGACGCAATCAATTTTGGGCCCACGTGTGACCTGTACCTTTTTCACGTCCGGGTTTCAGTACTCGTAGGGAACGCAGTCAAGGCTTGTAGGGGTAACAGCAATACACATTTCAAAAAAAGTTCAGTAAGTTCTTGGACAATGTGAGAAATTTCTCACATCTCTTCTTAAATAAAAACAACTTCAGGTTTTTCTTTCTATAACAATAATTTGTAGTAAAAACTTCTTAATATCAATAAGTTGCATAAAAATTGATAAATCAAACGCGCCCCATAATATTACTTTCTAATAATATTATGTGAACGAATATTTCGTACGCCTAACTGTGAGTTTGCACTGACGAAACATATAGGTACATAAAAACATGTTGAAAACGCTTTTTCAATCATTGTTCGCATTGTCACACATTTTATTTAACCGAAGAATGTTAATTTGACATTTAAAGCTTAGACATTAGACAATCACGAATTACTGTTCTTGAATGCTAACGTAAAACAAGATAATGTGTGATTTGTTTTATATGATAAGTTTCGATATATTGCATGTTTAATGTTTCTTAGTGCTAACTCACAGTTAAATGATCATTTTTTTTCCATTTGTGCGAAAAATTTTGGGATCGTCAATAGATCACGTGACTTGGTAAAATCGGGGGTAAGGTTTAGATATAAAGGTATTAGGTATATAAACGACAATATAATATATAAATATTGTGGCTAAAATGCCATTAAAGGCAAAGCTATATCATTTAAAAGGGAAAAATAGTCTTAAGTTTAGACGCAGGCGTAAGCTGTATAGGGAGGATCACGGCAAATAATTCATTACACTAAATAAGTTTTAAGAAATGCTAAAAAGCATGGAAAAAGCCAGCATTTGGTTTCAGGGAAGGCAAAATCGTGTTTTAAGGCCAGGCGAAATGACTATTTTCTTGAATATTTATTAGTTAGATAGTTCAAAATATATTCATGCAAGGTATTTAGCAACGGCCAGAGGGGGCAACTAAACCCCCTCCTAACTTCCAACTCTACCATGTTTACACCTTACTACCATGTGGAAAATAGTAGATTTACATATTATGTTATATTATAGTAAATACTGTATGTATTTATCGCAGCATCTATAACCAAGCCGGCTTGGTGGATCCCTTCGGACCCTTAATTGTAGTCAGGTCGGGATTTTTTTAATTTATTTATATAGTTATTTCAAGAACTAAGTATAAACTACGATTTTTATTTGCCGCTTCTATTCTGCAGGCTTATTACATCCAATCTGCTAACTGTTGCTAAAATGAGGCGCGCCATTTTAGCTAAGTCGATATAAGCTTTAGTCATAAGGTTCCACCTCAAATGAATTTAATATAATTGATTATAATATTTGTTGTTCCGTGTCATTGTATTGAAATAAAATGTTTGTGGATTGTGATTTTATGTTTGTTTTATTTTAAAGAAACAACGGATAAATAACGGATATAGCGAAAAAGCTTTAAGAAAACTAGAGCCGCAGCGGTAGGAGGGCTCGACTCCCGCCCTCAGGATAGATGTTTTATTGACCATATAAATATAAAGTTGTGATTTAGGTTATGTTTGTTTTTGTGTGTGTTTCCGGACCGCATACTACTATCCTAATGGGGCCTGGGGGTCATTGAGTGTGCAGGGATTTTTCTTTATTTTCCCGTCCTCTCCACTCTTATCTACCCTTTACCTCAGATGAAAACCATAATATTGCCTATGGTTTTGATTTTAAACATATACTCGATATATTTGTTTACATATAATTATTATTTAAATTTCCACTAAATAATTTCGTACTGGTTAGTTAATCAAAACCACCTTTACTAATCTTTAAAAGGAAACTCGCTTCCGAAATAATTTTGAATTTAATCGATTATTTAACTCTGTTTTAGATGAAAGTACTTAGATGAAAGAGATATGCTCTGTATTTTTTAATTTTCGTAAAATTGGAAGTTATGTTTATATAAGAATTACATAATGATGAAATATGAATAATATTTCTCGATCTTACCGCCATAATAATAAAATACATCTGGACTCGAATCGGGGTTTTCATTGCCTGAAAACACGGATAAAACGACATTTTCTAAAAATAAATCCTATCTACATAGATTTAAATTTCATGAAAATTGTTGGAGCCTTTCGGAGATTCAGAATATATATATAAGAATTGTTCATTTAAAGCTAGACTTGACTACTTGTGAGTAAAGGGTTCCTTGTCATCCCCTCGTCCCATCAGGGCAGGAGTCCCTCAGGGATCCGTACTAGCTCCCATCCTATTCTCTCTTTATATAAATGACATGCCGATACCGACGAAAAATATTCATCTAGCCCTCTTCGCGGATGACACCGCTCTTTACACGACCTCTGTATCAGCTTCCGCCGTAACCAGGCGTCTACAATCAGCAGCCGATGCCCTAGGCAAATGGTTTAAATCTTGAAGGATTGAAGTCAATGCCGAGAAAAGCGTAGGTGTCCTTTTTAACAAACCCCGCATGAGGACTTACTGGCGATACGGTCCACCTGGAGTTATCACCTTGTTCGATCATCCCATCCCATAGAAAGATAAAACCAAATATCTAGGCGCCATACTCGACAACAGACTTACCTTTGAAGCTCATATCCGCAGGGCACACGATAAAGCAGCGTTCGTTTTGGGAAGATTGTATGCGTTGCTGGGCAGGCGGAGTAAACTGTCCCTTAGGGTGTTAAGGTGATAAGGGTGTCACCTTATACAACACCTTATACAACGCTTGTTTACATCCCATACTGACCTACGCGAGCCCTGTTTTTTCGCACGTCCACGCCAAAAGAATTAATCCATTACAAATAATTCAGAACCGTTTCTTACGCATGGCCTCGGGCTGTCCGTGGTACGTACGCAACGTACGTTTATAAATTTAAGCATTAAAAATATATTTATTGTTTTAAAATAAAAACAAAACCATATTTTATACATTTTTATTCTTTTAATTGTACCACAAAACTCCATTTCAAAACAGGTTTTTCATATTTATTTTTATTGACAGAAAATTTTGCAACATATTTTTAAATAAAAGCACAAAATACATTAACAAAAATTATGTTTATCATGTCCAGGTGGAAAAATGTTAAAAAGATGCTGGACTACAGACAATTTTTTTACAAGTCGGTGCTAAGTAAAATAAGAAGGCACTTCTGAAGAAAATATTCAGTATTATTTTTAAATAGGTATTTTTATTCTATTTTTTTTAAATGAATAATAGTAACTAATAGTATCGCAATCCGTGAAATATTGATTAGTATTTTGTAGTTTTAATTCTGACCTCTGATCATCATCAGGAATTTCCAAATGATGCTTTGCCGTAGCAATCGACATGTAAGTATAAAAAAATATCAAAATCCCAGTAGGTATGCCTGTATAATTTGAAGAGTTTCCTCGACTTCTCCAAGATCTCAGACCTTGACCAAATTACAAAAGAATCATCTGGAAAGACTCTATTAAACAAATAATGATACAAATCGGTCAAATCGTCTCCGAGAAATCAAGTAACATGCATTTAAGAAATATTGAAAACGTCCTCCTTTTTTGAAGTCGGTTAAAAAAGGCGTGACGTAATATCTTTTATAATCAGCAGTTCTCTTCGATCTAACGAAGCGACACAACTTTAAATGTAAAAGTATCTTCTTCGTCCTAGCATTATTCCCGGTATTTTATTTTACCCAGGATCTACTTATTACTCTTATCAGGATTTGACAGGTTACTAGTTTTTATACGGAGCGATTGCCACCTGACCTCCGCAACCCTAAGGGTCCGAACCAGTAACTCATTGGATAAGAGCAATTTACTTATCAAGAGAGTTAACGATTATTTATTACCAGATCTTATGTGATAATAACCAGGACCACACGGGAAAATGCCCAGACTGAAACTGATATTTATAACGAGCGGGAATCGAACCCACAACCGTCAAGACTATACGCAGACTCGCTATCCACAACGTCACCACGGTGTCAAAACGTAAAAGTATATATGTAGTTAATACAACATTTTTTTCCATTCCCATAAATTACGTATGTCTATTTTAAGCTAGTACTGTCCCCGTGACTCAGAGATCCTTAGCATTGTTATATGGCTAGCCGTAGGAAGGTGTTAGCCTTGTTGTTACAGAAATAAACATATACAAACACAGATATTATGAACCTTAGCCCCTTGTAATAAGAACCATAGAAATTGTACCATCAGCAAAACAACGCGTATCCTAGTTATGACATAACGAGTACGGTGTTGCAAGGTCAAAAATTTTAAGTTTAGTAAAATCTGTTTTATTGCCTAGATTTAAAGTTTATATTTCCTTTAAAAAGGTATTGAATAGGATAGAATAGTAGGAGTTTTATCAATATGGAATGTGAATATGTTTGTGTTTTTTTCTTCAAATAAAATTCTAAGTCTCATTATATAAAAGATATAATAAATAAATATCATTTTCGTCGTAGCATTATTCCCGGTATTTGATTTTATCCAAGGTCTACCTATACCTGTTGGGATAACCTCTGTCACAGCAGAGATTATTCCACCAGTGCAGTCAGTCACACTGGTGGTAGGTCTTTTGTTGCAAGAGGCCGGCTAGGTAGGTACCACCGCAGTGTCCAATATTCTGCCGCCAAATAGTAGTGCTTAGGCATTACTGTGTTCCGGTTTGAAGGGCACTGTACGCTAGTGAAATTACTGGGCAGACGAGATTTAAGAACCAATATCTCGAGGTTGGCAACGCGTGAGTGGCACCTACTAATGGTGCTGCAAATGCTCATAGGCTACGGCAACCACTTACCATCAGGTGGGCCGTATGCTTGTTTGCCAACTTTTAACATAAAAAAAAAAAACTCTTATCCGAATTTGACAGGTTACTAGTTTTTACACAGCGCGATTGACTCTGACCTCCGCAACCCTAAGAGAACCAGTAACTCATTGGATAAGAGACAAATTGCCTATCAAGAGTTGACGATTATTATCACATGTAATAACAACCGGGACCGACAGCTTAACGTGCTCTTCGAAGCACGGTGGGGAAACCCACAAGGACAAACGCCCAGACTCAAACAGATATTTGTAAAATCAATACAAATATTCCCCGCGAGCGGGATTCGAATACGCGACGGTCGAAACTAAAGGCAAGCTCGCTACCAACACGCCACAATGGTCGTCTTTTATCTTGATCAATTTTTTTTGAAACGAAGTTCCTTATCGCGCGTTGCGAAAGGGGCTAGACGGACAAAATTAAGACCAAAAATTGTAACGACACTTTTTGCTACAGTTGTAAGCTGTGCGGCGTGCGCGTGTTTCTCTGTGTGTCTCTCTCTCTCATAGAAAGCAAGCCAGTTATTTTCGTTTCGTCTTTCTATTTCGCATTGAACAGTGTGGTGTCGCGACGATTATTAATGTTATTACAATTCCTTCACGAATTAATCGAAAGGAACTTCGTTCCATCCGGGTCTCCCTTGACACGTCTCAAGTTTTTTTATAAGTCATGTCTTGTTTTTGTCTTGTTCTTGAAAAAAAAAAAAATTATCTTTACCTTCGCAAGATTATACTTAAAAATTCGTATTGTTAGTATTTAGACTAATCCACGCGTCTTGGCATAGAATGTAAACAACTGAATTGGCATCGTCAAGGCGGGATTGGCATCTATTGGCACGTCAAATGCACTAATTACGCCATAACGCCAACGATTTCGTTGCGTTCTGCGGCTATTTTGCTTCTAAAAATATTATTTGAATTTAATATAAACAACTATTATGATCTCCGACAGCAACAAATCACTACATAGTATAAACTCTCCCGCAGCCTCCGAGCCAACCTCGACTAAAAAATATTCATTTTATTTGGAAAATAATTTGGGGCCAGGGGGCCTCCACTTCTTTGTTGTCCCGAGGCTTCGACACCGCTAAATCCGGCGCTGTTCCGTACTTTATTACGAAGAAAAGGTTATTAGTAAGTAGACAAGAACACAACTCCTTTCTACTTCTGATAAATGCGAAAGTTAGTTAATTCGAGTACTATTTTCACGCTTAATCATTTTGGCATTTAGATAAATGGGACCATGACTTCTTTCTTCTCTCTCATAGGCTTATTTTTATCGCAAAACATAACTTGAAGAAGGTGAAATAGGGGATAGGGGAAAAGATTGTGTTGTTCATTTTTTTGTTCATTCACGCAGGTGAAGTCGGAGTAAATTGCTAGTATATAATATGTAAGCATTTATCGCGTATTTAGAACAAAAACGCCACAATAATCGAAAAATTATCTATCAGCGTAAACTTAAAACGAAATTCTCAACGTAACAATAGTCCAAACATAGCCATATTCGAGGCTAAATAACGGACGTAAATAACCAAGAAAATATAATATACGAAAGATTGTGCAGGTGTCAATATTTTATAACTTATTTTGTTGATTCTCAAAAAATTGCTTTTTGAGTGACGTCGTTTTCGTTCATTGTGCGTTATATTTATTTTCCGCTTCAGTTTCCTTTCGTGATCGCTTGTATTTTCTATGAAAATGCTTCTGGATTAATTTAAAAAAGGCGAAAGCTGAATGCTGAACTACGGAATGATTAAAGCAAATAAATGCTCGTCACCACGGTCATATAAGGTAAAAGAGTAATTTATTTTAATCATGAAGCGCATAAGTGACCTGTGACCGTCATCACTAATGTGACCATTAATATTTTCACTCAAAACGGGACATTGTAAAAATTAAGGTGACAATGTAAAAAAAGGTGCCGTCCATCGCTCCCACGCAGGCTTACAAATGGGAACAATCCTTGGAACGGCAAGCTGAGATGTATGCTTAAGTGGAGGAGAGATCTGTTTTCGTCACCTATGCAGTCTCGATGAAGGGATATTTTCATCCTCAAGCTGCGCTTAGACTATGACTTTTTCCTCATACCCTTATATAAACGCAACACACTCAACGACTCCCATTGGGATAGTTATATCCTGTGTCAGGGGTTCGGAAACATACACAACGACAAATACAACCAGACCGGAAAACATGCTTGTAAGGTCAATACAAACATCTTCCCTGAGCGGGAATCGAATCCGTGACCTCTGGGGCTTAAGGCAGGTGCGCTACCGCTTGCGCCACAACGTCATTAATCCTTATGGATAACAAACAAAACAAATTTGCAGAAGTCGACTGAAAACGGGACAATTATGCGCCCCGAAGCTCTCAGAGACATCCGGACGCAGAGCTGAAAAACAGTACAGTCCCGTTCAAAACGGGACGTGTGGTCACGTTAGTCGTCACTAACACTTATCTTCTACATTCGACGTCATTGTTCTTTTCCTGATTTCCTTACATATTATCAATCGACGTGTAATCCTTACGTTCGTACTTATCAGATGCGTCACACGTACGTTCGTTTTATATGAAACTGATTATTATTATTAATTGTTTTTAATCTAAAATAAGCTTTTAGTTGTCAGCCACGTAGAAAAACGAAGCAAAGGATTGCCTTCTCGATGGACTGACATCTTGTAAAACGAATATATCCGAATCCATTCGACTTTCCCAGAGCAGAAAAACGTGAAAGACCTTAGTGGAAAAAAACTGTCTTCATGACCACGAACTTCAGTCATGAGGATAAGAAGAAAATTTTTTTTTCACTATTTAAAAAAAGAGTTCCAAATTAATTTAAAAATTAAATAAATAAATAAATAAAAAGAAATAAAAAAATAGTCTTTAAAATTTTATTTGGAATAAAAACATGCTTGATATGAAATGTCTTAATCCCGGCGGAATCAAAACTTTCTTTGTAGATTCATATATTTTTAAATTATTTTTTTTATTAAATAAGTTCAAAAATATACTGTCAAGAATTCGGCGATTCATTTTGCTTCATGTTTAATTTTTTAAAGATTTTCGAAGAGTTAGATGCGGTTAGGTGTGACTACGATATATAATATTTATGAATTATACATAAAATAGGCTCACTATTAATATAATATAATATAATATAAACGCTACACACTCAACGGCCCCCATTAGGATAATTATATCCTGTGTCGGGGGTCCGGAAACATTCACAATGACAAGAACAAACACAACCAGACCGGAAAACATGCCTGTACGATTAATACAAACATCTGCTCCGAGCGGGAATCGAACCCGCAACCGCAACCGTATTGTTTATTATGTGACAATATATATATTGTGCTTACACCTTTGTGTTAACTTTATTGTCTTGGAACGCCTTGGCGCCGAACGTGCAATGAAAAATAATGTACTTTAAAGGTATATTAAAATTTATAATTACTTACACAGGTAGTAGGTAAGATAGGACAAAGGTAGTTATATAGATATATAGGTAGGGTAGATATACGTTATTTTCGAAGTGAACTAATTTTTGGCAAAAAGTGGCAAGGGACGGCAAGGGTTAGTAAGAAGTGGAGTGGCATGTGTAGGGATATGGTATGAAATTAATGCAATAAAATTATATTAGAAAATGAAATTAAGGGACTTCGTTCATACCTACCGCGACCCGCGGCACATTTTTTTTATAGTATTTATTTAATACTACAAATCTGCAACAGTAGTAAGTACATATAATTATTTATAGAGAATTAAACCGCGCAGTGCAAATATGTCCATAGTTATATTGTGGTTAATAAATATTTTGATGGAATAATTATGTAGAATATTATATTTCACTGGTGGTCTTTTGTTGGAAGAGGCCGGTTAGGAAGGTACCACCGCAGTGTCAAATATTCTGCCGCCAAATAGTAGTGCTTAAGCATTACTGTGTTCCGATTTGAAGGACACTGTACGCTAGTGAATTTACTATGCAGAGGAGATTTAAGAACCAATATCTCTTATATATATTAAGAACTTATGGTGCTGCAAGCGCTCATAGGCTACGGCAACCACTTACCATCAGGTGGGCCGTATGCTTGTTTGCCAACCTATAACATAAAAAAAAATTGATGATGAAGTTAATTTTATCAATAATATAAAAAAAATGTATAGTGGTTACTAGTAGTTGTTATGGACACACAGTAGTATTATTATATATCAACACAATAAATAAATAAAACATATAATATCTTCATTGTAATAAAAACACAACCAGGCTATCTTAACAAACAATATTACAATAAGTGTCGCGTAGCGCACGTGCCAACACCCCACGTTGAGAGATAAAACGCTTCCAGAAACATCTATTACACGTGAGTATCTTTAGTTTAAAAAAGATAATTCAGTACAGATACAGAATATTTATCAGTTTTATCAAACAATTCGGTTGATGTTAAACCATAATAAATATTATGAATTTATATTGATAATGCTTGCAACAAAAATATCTTTACAAATTTTGTTAATTGTAATGTACAAATAGTTATAAGTGTAGTAAAAGAGTAAATATTTTAGTGTGTGTTATCATTTTATCACAATATACCTACATACCAACACTACACTATAGTTTTAATTACGTATTATTAAGACCGACCTCACAACTAAAAACCAAAAAAAAAATTTCTACAACAGTAGTCGGTACTAAATACAACACCGGTACATCAGAGGACCTAGGGAGTGTACCCTTTTAAACTAAAAAAAAAAAAAGAAAATCCGGCTGTGAAAATCCCTCGCAGTGTCTCAAAGTTGTTTCGATCCTTAGCCTTCTGCGAGACAGGGTTTCTATAACATCTGATAATAATAGTTAACTCTGGATAGGTAATTTGCTCTCATCCAATGAGTTTCTGGTTCGCCCTTTAGGTTGTGGGAGTCAGATGGCAGTCGCTCTGTGTTAAAACTAGTAACCCGTAAAATCAGGGTAAGAGAATTAGCAAACCCTGGGTAAAATACCAGGAGCAGTGCTAGGAAGAAGAAGAAGCGTTAGTGAGGCGAAAGAGCAACAGCAAATCTTTGAACATTTTTTTTAGTATGGAAAGGCCTGCCCATATTTAATCAGTCCATATATTATTTTAGATATCTATATACTTACTAGCAGCCCCGCCAGACGTTGTCCTGCCCCGAAAAAAAATATGGGACCCGATAGCATCGCCCCTAACTGAGTCTAATTGTAAACAAAAGTGACACCGGTGAAAATTATTGAATTACTAATGTCGCTATTAAAAAATAGGGGTTGATAGTAGACGGGTGAAAATTATGGGTTATATTAATTTTTTAATGCCACATTATATAAAAATAAAAAATAAAAGTTTGGGGTGGCCCACCCTTAGCATTTAGGGTTATGAATATATTATATAGTATTATCTATATATATATAGTTGTTTTTATTAAAATCTTCCCGCTTTATCATATAATATTAACAAAATTATCATGGTGATTGATTAAACTCTTAAAAAATCTTTACTTATCATGCGATATTCAACCTTAAGAATTAAACAAAACATTAATTTAAAAATTGCCTTTTTCTCGGCTGAGGTATTATTAGATTACCTATTAGTTATAGAATCATGTTCCAGATTATTCTATTAAGTTAAAAACATTCCTACTAGTATAATGGAGTCAGAGTTTTTCATTTGACTTCTCATCAAAAACTTAAATAAATCCACTACGCTACTTCGTAGTATTATAGGGCACATTGATGCCACCGCCAAGTCCGACAAAGTGCACAGTCGTATTATATTACAAGGTACTTTTGACACGTCCTGTTGTATTTATAGTTTACAAATTATAGCTAGTAGCTAGTCAAGTCAAGTTCATTAATTTTGTCAGTCTATTCTAGCAATTTGAAACCTTCAACGTTTTTGAATTCAATTAGCATTTAATGAATGAAAGCCTATGAATTAAGGAAAAAGCACGTAAAACCTTTACTGTTTGGCAAAAAAAAATTAAAATATTTCGGTTATCATATATCTGAAAAATAAGCTATAATATATAATAAAATTATATAATATTAGCTGGAATAAACAATAAGATAAGTTGTGAGAACATACTTTAGAAAAAAAAACATTTTATTCCACTAGAGACTTTTTAAAATAGAGTTAAGCGCAAAGAACGCTCTTGCGATGTAAATGCGTATCATTATCACAAGGCACGTTTTGAAACACGCGACTTGAACGAAGCACATGTACAATTTTTAACCAATGATGATTGTAAATTTTCCCGTATTTTAAGGAGTTTATGCTCTATTTTTTTTATTTCAAGCGTTTTTTGTAACAACAAAAGTAGCTTATTGAATTATGTCAAAAACCAATCTCTTGACTTTTATAAAAAATCAAAAGTTAATAAAAAGCACTGGTCTTAAATGCAATAATATGGTCCTAATATTATTGAAACAATCTATATTTTTTACAACTTAACAAATAAAAGTCAATATCATTCAAAATGTATAGTAATTTTATTACCTTTTCATTAAAAAAGCAAATCTAAAATTGGCAAACTAAGCATTTCCTTGCATTTGCGCAACATGGCTACCCATCTACACGCGTGTGTGCTGTAGAGTGTAGACAAAAAAATAAAAAGAAATTAAAAATGTAATACTTAGTTTTTGGAACCAAGTTCCTTATCGCGCGTTGCGAAAGGGGGCTAGACGGAAAAAATTAAGACCAAAAGTTGTAACGACACTTTTAAGCCGTGCGGCGTGCGCGTGTTTCTCTGTCTGTCTCTCTCTCTCTCATAGAAAGCAAGCCAGTTATTTTCGTTTCGTCTTTCTATTTCGCATTGAACAGTGTGGTGTCGCGACGATTATTTTTGTTTAGTGTATACAGGTTTTTTGTACATAATAAATAAATAAAATATTATTACAACTAAAAAAAAAATTATTACAATTCCTTCACTAATTAATCCAAAGGAACTTCGTTCCATCCGGGTGTCCCTTGACACCTCTCAAGTTTTTTTTACGTTTAAAAGGATTTTGTGCTTCTCTTTCTATCTTTATCTATTAGTTTTTTTTCTAATTTTAGTAAGTAGTTTTAATTTATCATAATCTTAATAGTTTTAATTTTGTAGTAAGGTACCTACACATAAGTGAAGGTACATATAAGTGAAGATATTTATTAACAAAATATTCTATTTTAAAGATTTTATTTTCTGACAAATTATTTATAACTCGTTATTTACAATTAGTTTTTATTTAGGCCGATTGCCTAATATTAATATTAATAAAAATATAATTATATTATATTAGTATTCGGTTTTAGTAAGTCAATGGCATATTATATTTTTTTGTCATTTTAAACAAAAAAGGTAAATGTTAATGAGACATCTGGCAGCACCGACTAAATTGTAATAATTTATATAACATATTGTAGTATCTGTGGCACGGCACCGGTTCAACTTGATTACAATTTACCAGTTATCACACGAGTCGTTTCTCGAATGAGCGGCAGACGGCAGCCGCGATCCAGTATGTTCGAGCATATTCGTTCGCTTTCGAGAGTTTCGAGTAAAGTCGACTACGCTCTCTGCGTAACAGATAGAGCATTATTTACTTACAAGTATCAAGTACACTGTACACCCTTCTTTAAACGATTTTAAAAAAGTATGTTATGTTTTCGCCACCATATGTTGTATGAACTAATTTTGAAGATTTTATTTTGTTGTTCGATGGTGACAATTATTACATAAATGTTTTAATAAATTAGTATTTTCACAGAGGACTTACCTGTTTTATATTTGAACAGACTGCTTTTTTTTTGTAAACATACTTTTTATTTTAACCTATCACTAGTTTTGTTTATATTTTACTATGTGACTATACGGAACCCCTTAAAAAAATATTATTATTAAGAAACTATTACTTTTCTCTTGTTTATATGTGTATATATAACGTAGCTATAGGTTATAATATTTAAAAAAATTACGTCTCTCGGTCTCTCTCTTTCCGATTGGCCTTTTTCGCACATAATATAACAGTATAACTCAAGAACCACTGGATCCATGGACTGGCCCACTGAACAGAAGTGTCGTAATTATCGTCGTCGTTTTGTTGGTTTGTTGAGGGGAGTAAAATATAAAAGTCACTATAATCAATAAAAATTTTATTATAAAAAGTAGTCACGTGCAATGCTAATCTCTGATACAAATTGGTGTTTTTGATCCAGAAATATAAATTAACTTATTACAATGGAAATAACTAATGCGTTTCCAGATTTTTTTTTTTCAGTCAGGCATAATGCAATAAATACAAACTATTATAAATATAATTATAGTTAAAACTACAATAATTGTTAAAACAAAGGAGCACGCGTCATCTGCCCCAGCAGACGTCAGAACTGGAGGTGATTTAAGATCATTAAGTGAAAGCCGAACACTCACTTCAATGTCACTTACGTTCACTTCCGAGATAATAATCAGTTGCAATAAATTAGAGTACTAGGGTCGAGTAATGACGTCGTTACATTATCACTAATTCATATTAGCGGGCTTACCATTAACTTTTATTTAAAATTGTATTTAAAATTGTATTAAATTCTGACAATAATCGCTTCAGATTTTATATCAGCATGACGTATAATTATATAATTATGTCATGGTACGAAATGGCGATGTAGCTCAGTTTAGGTCCTCCTTTGAATCGTAATAAGTGGTAATGGTAAGTCTTCAATTGAGAGACTAGGGTTCCCCTTTTGTACGAGACTAGGTTCCTGAGAAATGAAGTATATGATCGGAGAAATAAAATTAACAGCATTGTACAAAAGAAGATGGTGTTTTAATTTTTTAGATTTTATATAAACGTACTTTTTTGAGCTTCTTGCACAATTTAACAATTAATTATCAGTTTTATAATATTCATAAGCGTCCAAATTTAAATTAATATCCCGTTCTGTAGCCAAATAGCAAAACGGAAACCTTATAATTAGAAACGGTACGTCCGTTTAAGTAGGTAGTAGGTCCGTTTAGGTAAAATAGTATTTTGTATACTTTATTTTATAACACAATAAAAAATTAGCAAACTAAACTAAAGTTTATTAAGTATTTCTGAACAGTATGGTTGGTAGCCCTATATGAGACATGAAAGATAGACTATGGCCAGGCCCTTACATACCGACGCAAATGCAGACTCACTGCTGCTCCTTAGTAAATTCAACTCCAAGGAACGGAACTCGACGGAATGGAAAATTTTTAATTTACTAAAAATCTAGGTACCTACATATTTATATATTATTTTTATGGTCCTTTAAAAAAAGTGGAAAAATCCATAATAATATTATGCATAATCGAAATTTTAAATTATTACGCAAATGCTAGAAGCATAATTATTATTATGTATCTATTTTATCGATACCGGTTTTAATTAGAAAATTTTATTATGTTGTCATTAGTACAGTTGCTTTTGCCATTAAAAATTATGTACCATAATACAATCAGCTCAGTTCCGAAACAAATAGATAAAAATTGGAATATAAATAAGGGGCCACGGTAGCGCCTCCGCCAAATCTAGAACGGTAACATCCTCTCCCCGAAGTGACTCGCGGCAGTTTGACCCCTCAGTAACCAGAAGAAGAATTTTTAGTGACCAAAAAAAACTCACCATATTTATCTATATTGCAAACATACCTTACAGTTATACTTTATGGTTTACGAATCATCGCTAGTCAATTAAGTTCAAATTTTACGAATAAACTCATAAATCATAAAAATTGTACAATATTTCTAGCAGTCTCACAAACTTCCGATTTCGAATTTATTTAGCATGCAATAAAGTAAACAATAAAAATTAAAAAAAATAAGGATGATGACCTACAAAAAGATTTATAAGATCGATGAATCAAGATAAAAATTCCAAGTCTCAAGTCAAAGACGTCACGTTCAAGGCCGTCATCGGGAATGAAAGCAGCGCTCTGAAGTGAATTTTACAGTAAATGCTAAGTAACATCAGCAAGTGTAAGTAGGGATTTAAGTTTAAAAACCCTGTTCTAGTTAATTTTAAGGTTATTACTTATTTTCAACCGAACTGTTCAATAATTTGCATCTTTAGCAAGGTTATTGACCACTACGGTTCCTGTCGAATCATTTGAAAATGACAAACATGTTATTTAGTACATACTGTTCGTTGAACTAGATGACGTCACGACTTCGGTAAATAGGGCAATACCCTCTACTCTAGTTTTTTAATAGAGAATCGAAAAATCTCGCTGGCACCTTTATTGTTTCCTTTAAGATATAAATTTATTTAGGTATGTCAAAATATCTGCTTACTGAAATACATTTTAAAAAAGGAGCAGTTTATCCAGTAACAATGAACGAAACATTTTCAAAGTGTTGAAACACTTGCTCACGGAAAAGAACTGCTTTAGATGACAATTGGTCAATGAAATAAGGTTAGTCTCATCTTGTATTTATATAACCCGTTTAACAATTGTAATTTGCAATCTTCATTCTTCGCCGCCATCCGCCTTCTGCTGACATCACTAACTAGGTATCTAGCATCACAATACTGAACTACAGGTTAGCACGTCCGTCGTCGGGACTCGAGAAGCTCTGTTCTGGTAATACGTACTTTAGTTTTCAATTAACATTGCTACAATAAACAACAGCGTGTTTTCAATTATAGACAAAAATCTACTTTTGTATTTCCTACTGTTTAGTATATTGACATGTTATCGTCCTTATTTGGACGCAAATAAGCAATACCATGTTAACCCACAAAATTGAAAAAACTGAGTTATATATGCAGAAGTGTTGGTAAATGGCTGAAGAACATTTTTCTTTAATATTTGTAGGGTTTTAAGCTTTAAAACTTCTAAAAAGCCATTTTTTAATCATGCAATTTATGTATTATGTTAAACGTTTTGGGTTATATTATTTACGAAATATGCAGTTTGTATAATTATTTTTTGTGAAAATAAGTAAAATAACTTACATAAATCTGAAATTGCCAAAACTTGACCAATACATTAAAAAAATCCTATAAAGCAAGTTGTTCAAAATTTTCAAACGCGTTTTTCTCAAAATGACATTTGTGTGGGTTGACATGGTATTGCTTATTTGCGTGCATTTATGAATTAATTTTCTGGATAAATCATTTAACTAGTATTTCTTAAATGGAATGGACTTTTTAAATACCAAACCCAAACGCATTTTATAGGCGTCGGGATGTGACGACCCCATCGCCCGCTGTTGGGATAACCTCTGTCACAACAGAGATTATTCCACCAGTGCAATCAGTCACACTGGTGGTAGGTCTTTTGTTGCAAGAGGCCGGCTAGGTAGGTACCACCGCAGTGTCCAATATTCTGCCGCCAAATAGTAGTGTTTAGGCACTACTGTGTTCCGGTTTGAAGGGCATTGTACGCTAGTGAAATTACTGGGCGAACGAGATTTAAGAACTAATATCTCGAGGTTGGCAACGCGTGAGTGGCACCTACTAATGGTGCTGCAAGCGCTCATGGGCTGCGGCAGCCACTTACCATCAGGTGGGCCGTATGCTCGTTTGCCAACTTCTAACATTAAAAAAAAAAAAAAAAAAAAAAAAACGCAATTATTAGCGAGGAAAATTAGTTTTTTTTTTAGTTTTTAAATTTAGTTAATGACCTACCCTATTTTATATTCAATTCCAGGAACAGTAAATTATTTCAACGAAAAATAGTATGACTAATTGCTTTTTGCTTAATATTTTAATTATAAAATGACGAAATATTGTTCTGTAGGCAGGAACCTACTAGATACTAGACCCTGGTGTCATCCGCGAAAAATTATATTTTACATTATGCCCGGTCTACAAGCCTTCACTCCGTGTAAATAAATAATCCATCGCGATGTTTTTAAATTTTCGACGAATGAAAAACACAATATTTTCGTTCACTAAATTCGATTATAAAAATGAGTAGTTATTTTCAATATTTAAATTTAAAAAAATCTTAATATCTACACTATAAAATAATTAGTAATTACATTTAAATACGAACTACTCTTCCTTATCTTTTCAAAATTGGCGGCTGAACCAATTCCATTGAAACTTATTACGGAAATAGATCGAACCTTGGATAATAATATAGAACTAATCGCGGCAATAACTATATATAACTTAGCCGATGTGGACAAATTCTTATGTTAAAACCCAAAAGAAGTCAATAAAAAAATATGAATTATTATAAAATACTATACAAAGTCTGATACAATTGCAGAGTAATCAGTTTTTGTAAAAATTAATTCAGTTGAGAGCGGAGGCGGGCGCCGCGGATATTTTTACGAGTGACGTTCGAGCTCCTAAATGTTCACACATGTCTGAATGCGGCTCGTGGCCACGAAATATTCGTAAAAATTGTTAACGCTATTAGGTTAAGGGCAAGGTTGAAATAGCAAACAAAAATGACATAAGATTTACTATATTATATGGACTTGGACAGAATGAATGGTTTCTATGCAGACAAAATGTCAACTTGTTGGTGCTCCCGGTAGTACATATAAATTCTATGGATGCGCCTTCGTCAATTAAACACAAACATAAGCTTATAATATAACCGAATTAGGTTAGGCTAATTCCAATGCGTTGGTATCCTATTTACCAAGGAGCACCAGCGATTTTTGACATTTTGTTTGTAAGGGCCTGTCCATAGTATATAAGCAAGTCAATGGATAAGAGGATTATTTTGAAAAAGATTCATTGTGACATATATCATTCTTTGTTTTGATTTATAAGTAATATGGAATCAATTATTCAGCGCGAAAATATATTTTTTCGAAGAGTAAAAATTGTTTTATTTTCATGTATTAGTTAACTACCCATTACTTTCAAAACAAATATCAATTGACGTAAATAGTTGATCATCCCGCTGTTTCCGCAGCCGCACTATTCCAGCTCTAGCCAAGGCCCTCCCTCGTGCCAACTGCCGATGACGCCACCGTAATTCCTTTACAGCTGTTTATACACACTAAATGCAGAGAGCCGCTATATTATGTCCCACTAAGTTATTTTCGGTTTATTTGCAATAACCACGTCTAAATTTACGTTGATATATGAAATCAAAAACCATGAATAGCTTGAATATTTTATTACCACTTCAACAGTAATTATAAGTGATAAGTTTCCATATTATGTCAAGTTTAAAGTATTACATTGATTTTTCAAATAGAACATAAAA
Organism: Hestina assimilis; assembly: GCA_023373885.1. Taxonomy (NCBI): domain Eukaryota; kingdom Metazoa; phylum Arthropoda; class Insecta; order Lepidoptera; family Nymphalidae; genus Hestina; species Hestina assimilis. Next base: position 1,858,680 of record CM041740.1, on the reverse strand, counting down.
TACATTAGAATTCAAGTATTGGAAACTATTACGTAATTGTCAGTTTTATTTCAGTAGGTGTTGAACCTAAAACTTACAATCACTGTCCCAATCAAAATATTTACACAATTTAATTATTTACATCTTACAAAATTAAATAATTCACTCGAGAATAACATTCACAACCATACTCATTTTTCATCCTAAAACGTATGAAAAACCTCAATACACACAAAATTAGCTAATTACTGTTAAACTATATATAACCAGACTAAGTTTGTCAATAAATTAATTTTATCAATTCAGTCACAAAAGACTTCTCTCATGAACAGAACTGGTGTCTAATTAAAACAGAACGAGTTATATTCAGAGGTCACTAAACAGATTACATGAGTATGCTCATTACCAGAATGCAGCTTCTTAAATAATATTGAAAACCTAACAGGAATGTCCCATTGTAACATTTGAGCAAACTGTAGTCCCAAGTCACTAAAGATTCTATAGGGTCCACATCACTCCATTGCTAATGAGATTCCGAGTCTTCAGTTTTCTAGTTTGGTAGTGTATCCATAAGAATTTCTTTAACTCCCGAACCTAAACGGTCAGGGAATTTAATGTCAAATGCAACAAGCAGATCACCTTTCCTTGTTGGTTCCTTGGGGAATGGAAGTCCATAACCAGGGAATCTCTTCACCGTGTATGGCTTGACCACCTCCCCCTGTAGATTGACTGTCAGTTTCTCACCAGACATTGTTGGCACTTCAATTATTGTCCCGCAGAGAGCCTGTAAACAAAATTACATTTAATAACATTGTAGTGTTAACAGGTAAGTGTTATGCAAAACTGTCTAGAACAATCTTTTATTTATTAACTTTTAACACTTGAAACAAACTGACTCATCTATGTAAAACATTAGATAATGCATAATGATTCAACTTTATACTCGACATTGTAATTAAACTCAGTTAATTCACTTAACATTTTGTATCTACAAAAGTTTTAAACTTGTAATCTTACTAAGAAATCATTAGATGCTTACCTGTTTGAGTGAAATTTTTGCTGTGTATCTGATGTCACTGCCCTCGCGTTTGAACAATGGATTAGGTTTGTCTCTGATTATGAAGACAATATCTGCAGGGATTTTATTCCTGCCCTGATCTCCCTCTTTCTGGAACGTAATCTTCGTACCCGCCTTCCAGCCAGGCTTCACGTGGATGGTCAACACCTTGTCTTCCTTCTTTGATGTACCATCTGGCTGGATGACACGACGAGATATTTTCATTTTCTTAACACACCCGCGGGCGATATCTTCCAGTGACACGTATAAATCGTGCTCTATTGGCGGATCCTGGGTCTTCTCTTTCCTGTTCGGCGATCCGTGGAAGTTAAAACTGTGGCTTCTGAAGGCTCCGCCAGGACCACCGGGTCTTGTTTGTCCCATACCCATGTTGGCGAACGGATCCATATCTACGTCCATATCGCGATCGAAGAACATCGTGGTGCCACCTGTGCCGTTTAGATCGAAGAAAGCTTGGAAGGGGCTCGATGAACCGAAGAACTGTGCGAAGGTCGCTCTCGGGTCGCCGTGGAAGGTGTACGAGAACGATTGACCACCGCCTGGTCCATTCTGTCCACCCATACCTCCTTTAAGCCCTTCTTCCCCATGAGCATCATAAATTTCACGTTTCTTCTTATCCGACAGGACTTCGTATGCTTCTGCTACTTCTTTGAACCTCTCCTCCGCCCCGGGAGTTTTATTTTTATCCGGATGGTATTTCAATGCTAATTTACGATATGCCTTTTTGATCTCGTCGTCTGTCGCACCTTTCGATAGTCCCAATATTTTGTAGTAATCCTTTCCCATTTTTATAGTTTATCCTGAAACAAAGAAACAATGAATTTTAGTCTATGCTGACACCATTTTTGGAGACAGCCTGATGAACCGCGCAATCCTACACGACTTCCAGAAGCTTTTTATTTATCGATTATTATATTCTGATATTAAACTTTTACGATGTGATCAAATAAAACAAACCAGTTATAAAATAAATACTTACAATAGACGTTTAATTAGAAATCCACTAACAACTAGTTGAAAAGTCTTAAAATATCCACAATTCCACACACAACACAACTCACAAGTTCACACTATCTACTTCACAAATGAATGAAACGTAGCGCTGCCGTCGCGGCAAAATATATACATTAAAACGTCTAGAACATTCTGGGGCCTTCACTTGACGTGGAAGAGAGATAAAACATAAATCAGATTGGAATAGTGTTTGTGTCAGAAAGAGATAAATATAATTTTTGAAGTTCAAATAGAACTGAATATTGGATGTAGACTTGACGTCGCTTTTGTAAGCAGTTAGTTTTCCATTGTAGAAGCATGACTGTGACGCATTGTTTGCATTTTTTTGACCAATAGACGAAGAGACTTAAAATATCCGCCAATAAAAATAAAATAAGATATAATTAATTATTTTTACGAATATTTAAATAAAATTTAATAATGTCATAGAAAACAATCTCGTTTTCATTTTCTGAGACGACGCAGAACCCTTTTTTTACATAAGTATAACGTAGAGTGCTCACGCTCAATGAATATAGCAGATAGGTCCCGGGTTAGGAAGGGAAATTATCGAATCAATGCAATTTTGTTTCAGTTTTTATTTCAAAGCAATAGGGTTTATCTCTATATCAAGGTGCATCAATCTAAGGGTCTTAGAGTTAATCAGGAACATAATAACCAATACTCATCATAATAAAGTGATCATAAAACACTAAATATATTTAACTAAATTTATTATATATTATTATTTAATATATTCAGTTCATGTTTTAAATACTTCATATTTTTTCTAGCATTTATTTTTAATTTCAGCTAGACACAGTACTGACCACTGTGTACAATATTATATTATCATATTATGTGTTTATGTGTTAAATAAAAATCTAACACGTGAGCAAGATGAAACGGTATGTGGGTCAAGAAGCAGCCAGCTGGCGGTCACGTGTATGAATTTTATTTATTCTCGTCAGTATATGAAATTTCTATTTAGATAGTAAATTAGCCATATAGTTAAATGTTAAAATTAGTTAACTTCATATAGTTAAATGTTTATATAAATCTAATCTTATTTTTTAAAGAACTATTACTTTTTAGGTTTATATTTATATTTTATAATAGGTTTAACAACTAGTGAGCAAACTTAATAATAATTTTGAAAGAAAGTTATAGAATTGTCTAGATCGTTCTACGGTTTTGATAAGTCGTGTAAGTAGCTCTATATTATGTTATATGTTGGTAATTAGGTATGTACTACACCGACCACAAACTACTAAACTAGGAAGACGGAAAGAACAAGCGCCGTGACTTTTTGCATAACAGTGATTTATGCAGACTTTGCAGACATTAAATTTATAATACCTATCTATCTGGGGGCACGGCAGTGCCCCGCCAAGTCGAGCAAAAAAGCGGCACGGCCGTACTATCCTTTTCTCGAAGCACTTCAGGCCATTTTCGACGCTCTATAACTTCGTTGTGTATAAAGGTATAAGCCTGAATTTTCAGTAACCGAGCAGGTATTGTATAGACACGGTATATTTCAAATTTCATTCAATTTGAACCAGTAGTTTTAGAATTATAACTAGTCAAATTTCTTAATTTTGTCACTCACTGACTGACCGATCATCAAAACTCTAAGGCACTTCTAGCAGACATGAAAGCTTCAAATTTAGAATATAATTAGTGTTTTGTGTATAAATAAAGGAAAAATTAAAATATTTTGTAATATCGATCCAGTTTTCTAGATACACCAACTGCATAAATAACTTTGTAATCCTATATAAATGTATAAAATTACAAAGTTACATTTACAGTTAATAAATCAGTGTACATGTATAGTACCTAGATGGGTACCTAGATAATATACGATTAAATTCAAGAAGTGGGTAGAAAAAAGTAAGACTTTCTACAAAAAGATATAAGATCCCATTAAAAACATAAAATGTAAAAAAATTGCAAGTCTCATAAAGCACTTCTTCTACTACAAAATGTGGTGAGATCTCATGTATATGATCTCAACTACGCCTGAAACTTGGCAGTTCTACGACACTAAAGTACTTGTATGAGTAGAATAAGTTGTCGTACAACTGCCAAGTTTTAGGCGTAGTTATACATGAGATCTCACCACTTTTTGTAGTAGAAGACACGCCTGAAACTTGGCAGTTCTACGACACTAAAGTATTTGTATGAGTAGAATAAGTTGCCGTACAACTGCCAAGTTTCAGGCGTAGTTATACATGAGATCTCACCACTTTTTGTAGTAGAAGAAGTGCTTTGTGAGACTTGCAATTTTACATTACATTTTATGTTTTTAATGGGATCTTTTAGATTTATAAAATAGACTCGCTGTTACATTTCATGAAACAACATAAAATCGTTTTTTTTTACTTCTATCATCAGCAGGCTGCGTGTAAATTAACACATGCATTTGTATAATTGCATTTATTTGAATATTGAAATAATTATATTGATTGCACTTAGCTGTAACAAATAAGTTCCTGTCATTATGGAGACAATAATTAAAAGTGTTTTGATCCCAGATAAACAAATATACCGACATAATTAGTGGCACATTCTAAAGATGCTCTGTGGTTTCACGCTTCGAGTAGAGTAACGTAGTTTACGATATATCCCATTACATTTACTCGTATATAGGAATAATTATATTTAGTTAGTAGTAAAAGGTTCCAAATTACATCTTTGTACCGTCTTCAGTAGCGAAACTTGAGCTATGGAGCTAACTCTTAGGGTACTGGCACACATGCTCATTACTAGCACGAAAGCATGCTATTTATAAGCAACTGCTACTTAGTAGCATGTGTGTCTAAGCATTGCTAGTAATAAACACGCTATGCTACTTATGGTAGGGGAGCCCACGATGCTAAATGGGGATTTACTCGAGCGTTGTAGAGACCTATTGGGATGCAAAGCTTAGATGATAAGAAGAAAAAATGTTATATGATATATACCTTTACATCGGTGGGGGAAGCGGCTATAGATTTTTAAATATGTAAAAAAAACTGTTGCATGGACATCCTCGAGCGCGTCAGATATTGATAGCATCAATGCCCTACGTATTTTTAATAATGTACGTATGTTAATCTGATCGTTTGCATGATGCGAGTGGTTGTATTTAAGGGTTGAAAATGAAAAAAAAAATTAATCGAGCGCGTCAGATTTTCTAAGGGAGTGTTAAGTGCACCAAAAAAAGCTCTCATTCACTAATCTGACGATTTCGATGGGACGCAAACTCGCGGTCATTTTCATAATGTGCAAAAAAAGTTCGCCATTTTGAAATACTCAAGCGCGTCAGATTAAGATATTTTGAGCTCAAAAAAATTTTTGACCTCAAAATATAATTTATGTGATATTTTGAGCTCGCTGAGTTCAAAGAACTTAGCGGGAAGTCAAACATTTTTTTTTCTATTCTTTTAAATCATTAAACTTAATTAATTGAAAAGATCAGGAAATACGACGGTATTCCAAAATATTTACACATTTTTTAAAAAAAATAAAAATAAATAAATAGCAAAACGTTACAAACACGTTGTAAACAGTATACCACGAGTCTTTATTTATTATTTTGTTCTTTTTCTTTTTTTCTTCTTTATATATTATTATCTTCTTTGATCATCCCATCCCATGGAAAGATAAAACCAAATATCTAGGCGTTATACTCGACAACAGACTCACCTTTGAAGCTCATATCCGAAAGGCACGTGATAAAGCAGCGTTCGTTTTGGGAAGATTGTATGCGATGTTGGGCAGGCGGAGTAAACTGTCCCTTAGAAATAAGGTGACATTATACAAAGCCTGTATACGTCCCATACTGACCTACGCGTGCCCTGTTTTTTCGCACGTCCACGCCAGAAGAATTAATCAATTACAAATAATTCAGAACCGTTTCTTACGCATGGCCTCGGGCTGTCCGTGGTACGTTCGCAACGTAGATCTCCATAGAGACTTTGAAATCGATTCGATCCCCAAACATTTGAAGCGCTTATCGCAAAACTATTTCGATCAAACTACTTTCCATCCAAATCCTTTGATTAGACATGCTTGTATCTACACAGACCGATGTAACCAACCGACAAAAGTAAGGCGTCCTAAGCACGTCCTGCAAGACCCTGACGATAGGATTACATTAGAAAATGCCCCTTACACAGCACAGACACGCACACAACACCGTCCACGCCGGCGAGGACGAGGTCCTGTGTTTCGCACGTCGCGTCGCGCTCACACCGTCGGGTGAGTCTATCGTATAGAATGCGCTCGGAGCGCTGCCTCCATCTCCGATGACGTCCTTAGCCGTGGTTCGGCTTCGCAGGAGGCACCCTAAGGACGGAATCAAATTTGAGCCCCGTGAGGGCTGTCCCTTTATCACGGCTGAGTCTCAGTACTCGGCCCCTCCGCCCGGTGACGCTGTCAAGGCCAGTAGGGCCAACAGCAATACACATTCCGAAAAAAAAAAAAAAGAGTCTTTATGATCAGCTGTGATGGCGTCATGGCAGCAGAAACCAGAGTGGGGACGGAGTGAGAGAGTAATAGATAGAAAAAGAGTGAGAGAGGAATAGAAACGCGGAGAAGGAAATGTAGGCATCACGGAACTGCACGCATTTAACTTTATTGACGAATTTTTGTTATTTCGGCTTGCGGAAATCGTCAGATTATATATTTTTCATTATTCTTGAATTATTTCCTTCAAAATAAAAAAATTTAGCTACGCTCGAGAATGTCGAGATGACGTTTTTTTACAACTTTTGCCCTCCTTTTTTACGTCACTCTCAATTTGTCAGATTAGTGGAAGATACACTTTTTAGGATGTAATTAACTCACCCTACCTTAATCTGACGCGCTCGAGAATTTCTGATGGTCAATTTTTTTACTAATCTGATCCTGTATCCTTTACGGGCGGCCTTATATATGGGCCTCATGTTTTGTGGAAGTACTTAACCGGGTACAAGGTATCCCCATGTATATTAATCTGACGCGCTTTAGTAAATCCCGAAATCCCCGCTTGGGCTCCCCTACTATTAAGATGCGGGTGGAAGGGACGTCCTTCGAGCGCGTTTGTATATTATGTTTGCTTGTGAGAATTCCAGTAAGTAGTAGGTAGTATCAATTTTATCAATGTGTATGCTGAAAACTAGTATGCTTATTGCTAGATAAAGGTAATGCTCATTTCTGTAGCAGTAAAGTAACTTCTATTTTTCGTTTTATATAAAAAAAAAACTTTTGAATCAGTCAAACTTTTAAAAATTAATTATTAATTAGCTAATAATCGTAGAGAGAGAGCAATTACGAATTCAGGTGTAGCATTATGTAGCCATTATTTAATATACATTTTTTAATTTTTTCGTTTTGTAAAAAGAAAATCATTTTTGTATCTGTAAAATTGTTAGCAATTAATTATTGATTAACTAATAATCATACAGGTGGACCATTTACGTAGCAATTAAAAGGCATAATTATAGTTTAATAATGAAAAGTTTACATGTTTTGTTATATAAAAAAATATTTTTGATTTTCTGTCATTTTTGTTTTTATGTTAATTATAATTTAACTAATAATGGAAAAGTTGGAGCAGTTGTGGTTTTAGGTGGAGCATTTAAATATAGCAATATAAAATAATAATATAATAGCAATTAAAACTAAAAGAAAATGTTAACTTTTTTACGCTATGGTAGCCTTTATCTTCCATGTCTATGCTCGAATGTCATTGTGACGTGGGATGACCGGATGACATTTAAGCTGTCAGCCAGTCACTACTTCACTAATTATTATGTGACAAGTAGTCACTACGTTAGCCAAATAGTAAAAATTTTAGGAAAAGAAAACCCAACATATTGAATTAAAGATGGCAAATGTAGAGGAACTACAGAAAAAAGTCAGTGACCTAGAGGCTAAATTGGCCGTGGCGCAGGGAAATGTTGGTCCCGTCCGACAGAAAATCGAAGTAATGTCGTCAGAAGTTGTCGACTCAAATCCGTACAGGTAGGTGTTTTGCTTAAACGACATATGTTTTACGAAAATTAGTACTTCGCTATGACTTCACTTCTGAAAAACTTAGTTTTATCATAACAGGAAGTTTCTACAACATAGGAAAATATTCGGTCAATAAAATGTGACAGTAACTTTATTAATATGACAAAGCTTATGGGTTTGAATGTGTTGATCCAATGAAATACAAGACCGATTTCAATAAGTTTTATTGCCTCTTGATGGAATGACGAGCTGTATATTCATAATTATGAAAGATAAAATCATGTTTTACATAAGCTTATTCTTTTTCACTGTGTAAATGTGTACTTTTGTATTATCGACAGTCGTCTGATGGCATTAAAGAGGATGGGTATCGTAGACAACTATGAGAAGATAAGAGAGATGTCTGTTGCTGTTGTGGGAGTGGGTGGTGTAGGCAGTGTCACTGCAGAGATGCTCACCAGGTGTGGTATTGGCAAGGTATGAAATGTATGCATATTGATTGTGATTTAGCTTAGTTTTTCATGTACCTTTTGTTGTTATCCTAATGTTGAGATTGTTTGTACAATTACTGACTTCTTAGGTTCTTAACTGAGGAAAACCTAAAATTGTATGTATTGTTCTGGTATATTGTAATTTTAATTTTCATTCAGCAATTTATAATTTAATGAAATGATAATGCTTCAATTTCACAAAACAAATTAGTTGGTTTTTTTCATATATTAATGTTGTTATATAAAATTTTCATCAATTGTGAGCCGATATCCATTATTCTTTTTAATTTAATAGCCTTTGATCATGGACTCTGGAGATAGAGTTTGAGTAAATAAATTTTGAATAAAATTAGTTTTAAATTTTATAAAAAGATAGTTTGAGTGCTTAAACATATTTATGATTACCAAAATTGTTAAAATAAAAAAATAAAAAATTGTAAATATGCTGTACCACTTCCACTTACCATCCGGTGGAGTCGAGTCATCTGTCCTACTTATCAAATAAAAACAAACCAATCTTGTCTTTAGCTGTCTTTTTTAAATTTTGTGATGATTGTCAATAACCAATAGCAATTAATCAAAGAAACAAATGTTATTGAATTTTAATGAAAAAAATATACATTCCATATAATTGAGATTGACATAAGGTATATTATTTCGCTTTTTCTTTACTATTATTAATGCAGTCAGTTTTTTCTACAGACTATTTGCAATGCTTAGTTCAAGAGGGTCATGATCGAAGCTGCAACTCTCGCATTAACTGAATCAGCCCTAACATTGAGCTATTTTGGATTAAATTAAATAAACACATTTATTATTATCAATTTCATCAAATAGGTCAAATTTTTGTCTTTTGTTTCAGCTGATACTCTTTGACTATGACAAAGTGGAGCTGGCAAATATGAACAGGCTGTTCTTCCAGCCGCACCAAGCGGGCCTCAGCAAGGTAGATGCTGCTGGGTCAACCTTACAAGCTATAAACCCTGATGTAGCTATTGATGCCTACAATTATAACATCACTACTGTTGACAACTTTGATAAGTTCTGCAATACCATCAGGTTCGTTGATTTTGATAGCTTTTTTAGAAATGTCATTTTTAGGATTTAGAGGATATTTTTTTTTCAATTTTATTAATCAAAGATTTAAATTTTAGATACCAATTCAGGATTTTTAGTGTTTAATTTGAAATTGTGCAGTAACATTTTCTTTCCTTTAGTTTTATGTGCAATCAGTAATTTTTGCCACTGGAAGTGATTTCTTCAATAAGAAATTTCGTTCTTTAACCTGTTAAGGCTTTTCTCTTAATCATTCTCTATAATAAGGGGCAAAATTTTCGTATTAAGTACATACAATAATTGAGAATCTATTTCCTGGTCTTTTTATCTTTTAGCACGGGTAGTCTAACTGGTGGCCCGGTAAACCTGGTGCTGAGCTGTGTGGATAACTTCGAGGCTCGTATGGCGATCAACACCGCCTGCAATGAACTCGACCAGAACTGGTTCGAGTCTGGTGTGAGCGAGAACGCCGTGTCGGGCCACATACAGTTTATCATACCTGGGGAGACAGCTTGTTTTGCTGTGAGTTTTGCTATAAAAATTATTTATTATTATGCTAGCTATAAAAATTATTTATTATTATGTAATATTATTTATTATATTGTAAATCTGAAAGGTTTGTTTTTTTTGTTTTCAAGATGATATTTATGTATGTTCCATATATATAAATATGTATGAATTGTAAATACAGCCAAGAACACATTAACTGTGTCATACAACAGAGCTTCAATTATCAGGATCTCCGTTATGTGGACCTCTGTTATACGGAACCTGGATAAAATTTCCTTTGATACATACATTCTTATGTACGAAAATGTATTTGTGATGTATGTAGAGTTTGGTTATAAGTTTTTTTTGTTATTTTGAATAAACACAAGTATGTGTAGGCAATTTTTCTTTCTTGTGCTAAAAATAAGTTAACGATTCGCTATTTTTTTCTAGTGTGCTCCTCCATTGGTGGTGGCTTCGAAGATAGATGAGAAGACATTGAAAAGGGAAGGCGTTTGCGCAGCCAGCTTGCCCACCACCATGGGGATTGTGGCTGGATTCTTAGGTGATTACATTACTTATATCTCTATTTATTAAACACTAGCTTCTATCCTCGCCTCTGCTGGAAAGGGGACCAAAATCAGTATCATTCTTGGAAACAGATAGAACTTTAAAATGTATATTTTACTTGATAAAATATTTAAGTTTAAAACGTATTTATATTATTATTTCCAGTTCAAAACACACTGAAGTACCTTTTAGGTTTTGGAAACGTCAGTCATTATTTAGGATACAGTGCGCTGACTGATTTCTTCCCCACTATGGCTTTGAAGGTGAGACAATTTATAAAATATTTTACTTCAATTAAATATTTTATTATATTCTTGTTAATGTTATTGTGGTGGTGCTTTTTATTGCAAGAGGTTGGCTAGGTAGGTACCACCACTGTGTCAGATATTGTACTGCAATACACTATACTGTGTCTCAGTTTTAAGCACACTATAGCTAGTGGAATTACAAAGGGGCAAAGTAGATTTATGAACTAATATATCGAGGTTGGCAATTTTTTTCAATTTTCAAAATTCACAAAAAAAAAAAACAAAAATAAATTGACTATGACTTTATTTGAATGTTGTATTTTTGTAGATGTTGAAGTCTGTTGTTGTATTGTTAAGTATTTATTTTTAGCTAGTCTTGTGTATATCGGGGCAGTCTCTATTAAAAAAGGCATGCCCTCCCCTGTCAATACAAATATCTGCCCCAAGTGGGAATCGGCACTGTGATCAGATGCCAAAGCTCGTCCCGGTCACCCAGCCCCTTTACCCAGGGTTAAACGCTTCGGGACGTGGGCACTTTGGTGAACCTGTGAGTTGTTAAGCGGCCATGATAAAGGCGTAGAATGCCTCCCGCATCTTTCCCTATCCAGAGATCGAGCTCCACGTTTGAAGCAGATTGCGAGGTCTGAGGCCCGGACACAGAGGATCATAGGTACTCACTCGTGGAGGCAAATCTTTTGAGCCTCGAACACCGTAGACGAGTGGCCTGCCTCTCGTTTTTTTATCGGTTACATTTCGGAGGGTGTGCGGAGGTTTTGCATAACCTGATACCCCCTTCCCCGTTCCATCACCGAACAACTAGGCGCGGCGAGCGGTTTCACCCTTATGTAGTCGACATTCCTCATTTACGCACGAAGCGGTTTGCCGCTTCTTTCATTATGCGGACGGCTAAGGAGTGGCACTCTTTGCCGCGGTCAGTTTTTCCAGAACGCTATCACCTGCACATCTTTAAGGCCAGAGTGTACAGACACCTTCTAGGCATACGTGCTCCATCTTAGACCTCATCTTCGCCTTCCACCAATCGAGATTGTAGTATTTTACATAAAATAAAAGCATGAGCTAGGATCTAATTGTTTGCAGCCGAACCCCCAGTGCGACGACTCGCACTGCCGCGTGCGCCAGGCGCAGGTGCGCGCGCGGCCCGTGGTGGAGCTCGCCACGGAGGTCACGGAGGACTCCACGCCCGTACACGCTGATAACCATTGGGGTACCGGCTGACTTTACATTTTTATTTAAAAAAAAAAAAAGGTTTTTAGTTGAATATTTTGTCGTGTGGTCAGTGGCCATCCTAGTGCCATAATTGTTCTGGTCCCTCATACAGGCCTCTGACGTGATTTATCGACTTTTATCTGATTGATAACAGCCGGGACAGACATTTTTACATTTGAGGTTGTAAAACATTAAAAGAATTTTCCACGATAATTGTTTTGAAGAAAATAGGTTTACTAATTTTAGAGGTGTATAAGTTTCTCCCATAACTTTGTATTCTCATATTATTCTTAATAGTTTGTATGAAATTACCAACTTATTTCTGCGGTCGATTTTAATTCGCTACTATTTAGTTGTAAAGATTCGTCAACATCAAGCCGCGGAAGGAATCCTTTAGTTAAAGCTACGCGCGGTCCACTATGCACTTGACTGTTAATTTATGCTGCTAAATGTCGAAACTGTTATGGGTATTTCATTTATTATAACTTTTTATTTGATTAATTCTTCGACTGGGATTTTTCTTTAGTTTTTTTAGTTGTGCCACTTTATTCTCAATTAGCGATATATTTAGTTAAATATATTCTTTGGTTTCTTTTCTTGTACTTAAATAAATATTTATAATATATTTAATTCTTCAGGTATAAGTTTGGTTGATGAAAATTCTCCTGAGGAAGAAACGACGAATCTTAAGCTTGTCGACGGTGTTCAGGTATTCAATAATTAATATTACACATTTACTTACTATAAACTAAGGACTGGCCCTTTCTTACAAAAAAAAAAATATCAAAAGATTTGCTGATGCTCAAATACGCCAAATTTATTCGAATATATTGCAACCTTGTGACTAATTTCTTTTCGTTAAGTAATGCGAATTTTTATAATAAATGAATAAATAGTAATTGTAATAGGTCTTTGATAATATATAATTTAAAATAATACGCGAATTAAAATTATTTGTAAATATGAGTGCATTATTAATAAAATGTAGTTATTTATATATGTAAATTGTGACCAACAGCAACTATTTCGGAGGCTCCAATCAATTAAATTTTAAAGGCGTCGGGATGTGACGACCCCATCGCCCGCTGTTGGGATAACCTCTGTCACAACAGAGATTATTCCACCAGTGCAATCAGTCACACTGGTGGTAGGTCTTTATTGCAAGAGGCCGGCTAGGTAGGTACCACCGCAGTGTCCAATATTCTGCCGCCAAATAGTAGTGCTTAGGCACTACTGTGTTCCGGTTTGAAGGGCATTGTACGCTAGTGAAATTACTGGGCGAACGAGATTTAAGAACTAATATCTCGAGGTTGGCAACGCGTGAGTGGCACCTACTAATGGTGCTGCAAGCGCTCATAGGCTGCGGCACCCACTTACCATCAGGTGGGCCGTATGCTTGTTTGCCAACTTCTAACATAAAAAAAAAAAAAAAAAAAAATAAACCAACTAGAACTACAGTAGTTGCATACTTATGATGTTTAACATCTCACCATTGGTGGGATAATCTCTGTCACAGTAGAGATTATTCCACCAGTCTCTCGGTGACTGATTGCAGTCACACTGGCGGTAGGTCTTTAGTTGCGCGAGGCCGGCTAGGTAGGTCCCACCGCAGTGTCAAATATTCTGCCGCCAAATAGTAGTGCTTAGGCATTGCTGTGTTCCGGTTTAAATGGCACTGTAAGGCCAAGGAGATTTGAGAACTAATGTCTCTCGTTGTCAACGCTCGAGTGGCACCTACTAATGGTGTTGCGCGCGCTCATAGGCTACGGCAACCGCTTACCACCAGGTGGGCCGCATGCTGGTTTGCCTACTTGTAACATAAAAAAAAATGTCACCTAAGTGTTCATGAAGCATGCAACAATCTTCAGTAATACATTTATTGCCTTTTTATTTTGGTAGGCGTTTGGCATTTATTTAACTAAGACTACACTTCCGTCCCTTTTTGCGAAAACACTTCATACCGTTGCCTACCACTTTGGTTTTTGTATTTGGCAAACAAGCGTACGGTCCGTCTGATGGTAAGCAGTCATCGAAACATATAGACGCGATACTTGAACTATCACATGTGCGTTGCCAACCGTCCTATCCCTCGGGGGAGGAATGAGAAGCCAACGGAGGGGGTGGGACATTGGGGTCTTCGGGCTCTCCCTCATTGCACCGTACGGCCCCGCTCCCCTGCAGGTGGCGTACAGCGTCCCGGTGGACAGCAGCACGCCGGAGTCCAGCACGGGCGGCGCCGTGGCCGCGTCCGAGCTGTCGCTGGAGGACCTCATGCAGCAGATGAAGTCCCTGTGAGCTCGGCCGGCTGCTCCGGCTGGCGGTTCGCGTCACGTATAATGATAAATATGTTAGGTTTTGCCACCGAAATGTGGGACTCAAAGTTTTATAATTTTTTCGTTTTGTTTAAAGTTTGGGAAAGGAATATATGTTTGAAAATTCAAGTTAATTGTTTGTCTAAAATGTTTATAAATACTTTTTATTATGTAAAGTCTTAAAACCTAAAATCACAATGAGACATACCCAGGTGACAATATTGTTATCTAAGTCTATTTCTAGAAGCAAGTATAAAAGAAATAAGTAGCGTAAGTTTGGCAACATCGCAATCTATGGCAAACTTGTCACTTGTGTCTCGCCATATCCATTTTTTGGGTAACATTTCAATGAAACGACAAAATTTTTTAACTTAATGTAAGGTAATGTTAACTTAATGTAAGGTACTGACTAGTTTCGGACTCATTCAACCGCGAACGTAACCCACTCATCCTGATCAAGAACTTCCGATGGGTTCGAAACTAGTCGGTACCTAAAACGATTGAACGTGAGCTTTAGCCGTTTAAACTTTACATTAAGTTAAATAATGTCTCACGATAGTTTTAATAATTTAATTGTGAACTTTATTTTTTTTTAAGTTTTATAGCGTTTCATCTAGATTTATTTGTTGAAATAAATTAAAATACGTGACGTGACGTTAAATCGAGACCTGCCTGTGGGATTATATTATATACGTTGTTGCCTCAATATACAAATGAGAGTTATATCGATCAGAATATATTTTATTTAAGCAGAATCTAGCTGAGCGTGCTTGCTTAGTGTTGTTATGTAAAGTCGCTTAAATAATGAATTATTTATAAATTATTTTTTGCAAAACATTACATATTTGTGTGATGGATGTGAAAAAAAATAGGTGCGTGAACTTATGTACCCGCGTTAGAAGTTATACTTCTTTGGCATCGTTAAAAAATCCATTTTTAATTTTATTGTATAAAATAATAAAAGGACTGGAGAAGGACAGTCAAAACAGTCAATAAAGCTCAGTTTAACTTTGAAAAATTAAATAATTAAATACATATATATAATTCACAGTTTCACGAAACTAAAACACGTGCTGAGAATGTAGAAATTATAAACATGTGGATAAATATTTTAAATATGAAAACAGAGGACTAATAGAGGTTCTATTTCTATTTTGTTGGTAGCTTTGACAGCTTCGACCTGTGAATGTTGTGTGACGCTCACGCGCGCGCATCTTAAAATTTCATCATTTTTTCTTAACGCGTCTAAAGAAGTATAACTTCAAAATTGTAATTTATATCTGAATGTAATTAATGTTTCTCTATGATCTTTCGTGTAAATATTAGTGTATTTGCTATATTAACTTTGCCCAAAAAGCAAACACATTTATAAGACAAAATTTAATTCTCATATAAGTGGCGAAAAATAACATTTTAAATTATCTTCTATGAGATATCTAGGTGCTAAAAATTTATTTAATGAGTTTTTCCAAATTAAAATATTTTGAATAATTAGCATATTCTTTTGTCTATTAAAATTCAACAGGTTAGTTTTTAGAATTTCTGGACCTTTATAAATTATGTTAATTGATATCATAGAAAAGTTCAGGGTTTTAGATTTTATATCAAAAGTGTAACTTGTGTATGACCCATACAATTATATGGAAAATAAGTTTTCATGTTATAACATATATTTATTGCTATTTTGCTTAGAAAAGCTAGCTTTATTCAATAATAAATGTGAAATATTAATGTCGATTTGTTTGTTACGTACCACGATGTTGTGACGCAGCGGTAGCGAACCTGCCTTAAGCTCCACATGTTGGGGTTCGATTCCCGCTCGAGCAGATGTTTGTATTGACCATACAGGCATGTTTTTCGGTCTGGGTGTGTTTGTCCTTATCACTGTATATGTATCCGGACCTCCAACACAAGATATAACTATCCTAATGTGGGCCGTTGAGTGTGTAGCGTTTATTATATGTACGTTTTTTAAAATATTTTCGTAAAAGAAGACTGTCTTCATTTTAATTGCCATATTGTGTTAAAACCTTAAAAGCTATAAAAAATGTGAAAGGTAAAAATTAAAACGTCACAAAGTAAATTATATCATTTTTATTAATGAAATTTAGTTTAGAAAATGTATAGAAACGAGCATTCCAATGAATTTTATTATTTTAAGTAACGCCATGAGACGTTAGTAGTTAAGATGTTGTATTTTTATATGTTTTATAATTTATAATATATTGTAATTTACGCTACGATTAAGCCAAGGAATATCATATTGTTTAATAATTGAATTTTACAATATTAAATTTCGTCTGCGAGTATATCGGCTTTTATTATGTCGGTGATGTTTCTCAATTTATTTATTATTTTCTTGTTTGCTGGTGGCAGGGTGTTGTTCTGAAAGAAAAAGCTTTCTTCATAATTAACAATTTTGAATCCTTTTGACGTTTTCCATTATATTCATAATTTTTCTGATTATTGCTTTCATTTATTACTGACTAAAATCAAAACTAAAATCTTAAAATGTGGATTATAAAAGATATTTTTCTGAAATAAAACACTTCATTCTAGAGTAAGGCAGAGGTCACGAAATAACCATGTGGCAAATCCCCGGTTCCTCGTACGTTGATAAAATTCACGCTAACTTATCACACCGAGTACAGAACGCTCATTGGTTGAACACAACCGATGATCAAAAGGGAACCAATCTAAAAGCCCTGTATTTTTAACAGTAGTAAAGCCATGCCTCTTCCAGCACAAATGGACTAGGTCGACGTCGAAGTACTATTCTTTCATAGTAAGTAACAGTAGGTATAGTACTGTTGATCTTCGGAGGCCCAATCTCCCATCCCCTTTGCGACCTTCCTTTTTTCCCTTCTTATCTATTACCTCCTATCCGTTGGGTTGATAATGCTCATACTTCAACTACCACATAGGTTACGGTGACAGCTTACCATCAGGACCATATGCTTGTTTGCCAACCGTCATGAAATAAAAACACATAACCCTGGAAGTGCCCTACCGTCATCGCCTCCATCACTTGTTTAGCTCTAATAAGCACTTGACGATCTATCCCGCTTGCTTCAGCGACTTGATGAGCGAAGCTCGCTTCCGAAGTGCCCTCCGTTACGCGGAATAGGAAAACCGGTTCGTCGTCTTGTAGCACGTGTTCGAATCTCTAGTCATATAAATTATATGGACGCAAATAAGCAATACCATGTCAACCCACAAAATTGAAAAAACTGCTTTAAAACTTCTAAAAAAGACATTTTTTAATCATCCAATTTATGTATTAATTTAAATGTTTTGGGTTATATTATACACGAAATATGCAGTTTGTATGCTTATTTTATGTGAAAATAAGTAAAATAACTTGAATACATCTTCAAATTGCCAAAAACTTGACCAATATATAAAAAAAATCATATAAAGCAAGTTGGTCAAAATTTTCAAACGCGTTTTTCTCGAAATGACATTCGTGTGGGTTGACATGGTATTGCTTATTTGCGTCTATATTATTAATGCTTTTTTTAAAGTTCTTTAACCGTTGGTTAGAGTTGAAATTGTCACAGAATGTGTATTTCTGTTACCGCAACAACAACTCTGGTTTTATGAAAGCACGAAGCAAGTGAAACATTTAAATTTTTTTTATATTCGACTTAGGGTATTAAAATTTCGTTTTGAATTTTAATTAAAAAATATTTAAAAAAATACATATATAAAAAAATATAATTAATGAAGAAAATAGAAAAGAGACACGTAACATGCATGCGAACAAACATTCAAACAAACATATATAAATAAAAATAGTAACAATTAAAATTAAAATAAAAGAAGTCTCCACAGTCGGCCACAATACTACGAACTCCGACATGCAATTGGCCGTTTATTTAAATCAAAATTCTGTGTAATGACTTACTTATTTTGGGAAGTAATTTTGTATAAATTTGAAAATATTTCTATTATTATGTTTCGATTAATGAGCCGATATCGAGTGGGAGCGCCGCAGCTTTTAAGAACTTTCCTTTTCTCGTATTATTGTAATACATATATATACATTTTGAAGTGAAACTTCTTTAGAATCGTTGTGATTTCAAACCAGATGCAACGGAAAAAACGACAGGTAAGAGACACAAATACAAAAATAACTACAAAAAAGTCAGCGTGGTGTGTTATTATTTAAGTGTTAGTGAATAATTTTATATCTTGTTACATATATTCATCACATTATTTTGTCGATTTACTGAAGTTTCACTTCTATCGTGTGTGAATAGCACATACACTTTTTTTTTTAAAGAAATGTGTAATGAAAAATCTTCGTAACTTACTAAAAATCTGACAATTGGTGTATCGACGATAAATTCCTTGATATTGAGGAAATGCGTGGACAGCAGTAGATGGGGGCAGCGTTCTTCTCTGAAGAGCAAAGTGTTCAGGCAGGCCGCGAGGAGCGCCAGCCCGTCGGTCTCCGACGTGCCCTTACCGAACTCGTCGATGATGATGAGGGAATTGCTGCTCGACTCTTGGAGAGCGAGAGACACCTTTGATTTTGAAAACTTTCTTTTGAAAAATCACAGGAAACGAAAGTTGCAACTCAAAACTTAGTTGTATTTGTTTACTTTGGATCTAAGTGCGATTTGAAACATTCTGCTATTATTACCATTTGTTCAGGAATGGACTTTTAATTTTGAATATAATGTAATAGTAGTGAACATTCAGCCTCATCCTTTAACTACCGTTGGTCCTACTGGCCTTGACAGCATTACTAGGTGCCCGAGTACTGAGACCCAGCCGTGAAAAAGAAACAGGTGTCGAAGGAGCTCAAAGTTTTTAGTATTATTAGTTAAAATATCGTTTATTTCTGCATTCTAAAACCAATTAGAAAGTCATAAAAACTGGTAAGAGCCATGAAAGGGCATATGTTTGCACGTAAGGGTATATTTTTTGCTTTCATCTTACAAAAATCTGTTTCGGTCTGGGCGTTTGTCTTTGTGGGTCTCCCCACCGTGCCTCGGAGAGCACTTTAAGCTGTCAATCGCAGTTGTTATCATAACATCTGATAATAATCTTGAACCCTTAATAAGTAAGTTGCTTAATCAAATCTGGGAGAGAGTACTAAGCAGACCCTGGATAAATACTCGTATAATATCGGGAATAATGCTAGGAAGAAGAAGAAATTTTATGACATGTGGTGTAAGTGATCTTGTAAGTAGACTAGGTAAGACCGTGACCTGTCTCAAATCGATGAGGAAGGCGGACATGTGGTGAGCGACGCACTCGGCGGACTGTATGCGCGAGTACACGTGCGACACGACGCCTATGGTGGCGCGCTCGGCCGGCACAAAGCTACCGATGTGCGCCAGGTATACTATCAGACCTGTACAACCGGTATAGGCGGCGTAAAGAAAGGTCTTTCCGAACCGATACGACTTGGGAACCTTCAAGAGAAGAGCCTATTCTTTCCTTAAAGATCGGCAACGCGCCTGCATGCCTTCTGGTGTTGCAGATGTTCATGGGCGGCGGTGATCACTTAACCCCCCCTCTTACATAAAAAAAAAAAAATCAGTACTGTTCTCCCACCCCTTCTGTTCCCTTTTCATCCCTTCCCTCCTATCCCTTGTGTTGAAACACAAACCGGTAGTAGACAGGTTACCATCGGGCGGATCGTATGCTTGCCAACCGTTATGACATAAAACAAAGTATAGTACCAAAATAAGCAATACTCAATTTGCTCAATTGTCTAATCACACTGTTCTGATCTATCGTCGTTTTAATTTTTTTCTTCTAAGATATATAGACATGGAAGTATAAAATAGATAAGGTGTATCGATACACGTCGTATAGAGATGTATAGATCAAAAAAAAGCCTCTTGCTATTGCTCGCCGTAATTAAATTATAACCCGCTTTAACATGGTATTGTATAACATTGTAAGATCATTTTATATTCTATAATATTGGCGAATTATATTTAAGTAATTTCTTAGAAACTGACAATGAATTATAGAGCCTTTTTTCGATAAAGAATTGTCCAATTTGATTACAAATTTCAATGATTGAATTCTGAAGAAACAAAAAAATTACTTTAAGTTTCATAAGATGATTAAATTAATAAAAAATTAAGGAAAATTCAAGGGGACGAATTAAGGCTAATTTTTTTCAATTAAGCATCATTGGCTTTAGATTTTATTATTCCAGTTTAAAAAAATGGATTTACTTTTTAACGAAACCTCACCTATCTGCTTCATATAAACCGATTTCCCACTAGAATTGGGTCCTGTGAGGATTTTAACGTGTCCCGCCTCCCGACTGCTCTCGACATCGTTAGGCACAAAGTTGTCGCACGTCGCTATGTATAGCGGATGTTTGCCTTGCTTTATATCTATTAACTTCTCTGTCGTTAATGTTGGCCGGACGTAGTTATATTCTTTGCACACTTTAGATATTGTTATCAAGCTGAAAATTACGCTTCAATATTCTTCTAAAAACGGACTTTATGCCAGTGACGTGTATTCGATGTAGGCAATTAAGGAGCGTCTATCTTACAAAAATTCAAATACGGTTTCCTTACCAAAGTTTTATATAGAAATTTACTATAAACGCTGCACACTCAACGGCCCACATTGCGATAGTGATATCCTGTGTCGGGGTCCGAAAAGACATACAAGGACAAGGACAAATACACCCAGACCGGAACATATGCTTGCATGGTCAATACAAACATATTATGATCCGAGCAAGAATCGAACCCGCGACCTGTGGCGTTTGAGGCAGGTTCGCTACCGCTACGCCACAACGTCGTCACTATGTTTATGTATTAAAATTTATCGAGGTGGGCGCTACTTAGTTAAAAATCTGTACGTAATGCACTCCACTGCTTTATACTAAGTAATTCTAACAGTAAAAATAAATTTATTGGGTGTCGGATATTTTCCCATGTTGCTAAAAAAAATACCAAAATTGGTCTGATCACTATAATATGTGCTTGATGCAACAAAAACAATCTTAAGAAGCCCTTTAACTCAGGTAAATATAGTCATAAATGACGTAACCTTTTGAGAAAAAGATATAAGTTATTTTTAATCCAAACCTTACAGTTATCTAAATAAGTTAAGGGCGTACCCTACTTCGAAAAAAAAAATGTTAGTAATGACCACGGCATACAATCAAGACTTATTAAGTAATTTAAGTAAAATTGTAAAGTTCTTATCTACCAGTCTAATTCAGCACATTTATCAATAACGGTTGCGAGGGTGTGCAAGTTCTCCAGTAGGATGGAAGTGAGCCGCATCATGATCCGAGTCTCATGAGCCACTATTTCGGGGTACGTGTCGCCTATCATAACGTCGAGTTCTAGACAGAAAATAACAAAACAAAAGGTGTGTCCGCGATTCATACACGATAGAAGTGAAACTTTAGTAAATCGACAAAAGAATGAGATGAATATATGTAACAAGATATAAAAATATTCACAAACACGGTTAAATAATAACACACCACGCCGACTTCTTACTAAAAAGCTGTGATACGCAGCCGCATACATGTAGGTATATACACATACACACCGACATTTGCTCTCTCGCTCTGGCTCACTAAAGCATGGCGCAAAGAGGAGAGACCGACAATATAAAATAGTATGTATATTTCTGTCTCATTCATTCGTACACATTTTTGTATTTGTGTCTCTTACATATCGTTTTTCCGTAGCACGATTTCAAATCACAAGGATTCTAAAGAAGTTTCACTTCAATATTACTTAGAAGTTTTGATCCTTACTAATATTATAAATGCGAAAGTAACTCTGTCTCTCTGTCTGTCTGTCTGATTTAAATGAAATTTGGTGCACAGGGTATGAAGAGTTGTATGGTAGTATCATCATTTTTAGAGCTAGAAGCTTGAAATTTATTTTTAGGCTGTGATTCGATATAAATAAATGTGACTTTGAAATTTTGTAAAAAAAGGGGGGGCGGGAGAGGGGTTCAGAGTTTGTATTAAAATCGTTATTCATGCGGGCGAAGCCGCAGGCAGAAGCTAGTTTACTACAAATTATGGACAGGCCCAACAATACAAAATGGCAGCCGGTGCTTCGTAAATTCAACATAAACGCAACGAAACGAAGTTAGTATAGGCTAACTTCATTTGGTTATGTAATGTTGCAGCCTTGTGACTAACTTCGTTTAATTGCGTTGGTGATTCATGAACAAGCACCACCGAGTCTTTGACATTTTACCTGTATAGAAGAGCCTGTCTGTAAGTGTATGCTTAGTTAAGTTAATCTTCTTTGTTATATTATTGACTTAATTTTTTTTTGTCACTCACCTTCGCATCCTTTGCTTTTGTAATGTATGTAGTCATTGTTTTGAAACTGAAACCAAATGGGGAATAAAGTTAATGCATAGGTTTTTGGTTTTTATTTCTGAAGAGCATTTGTGTAAATACTTGTAATTCTGAGTCACCTAGATGAACTCACCATATTTTAGGCTTAAGTAAATGCTTACATTAACACATTCAACGGATGTAGGATAGTTATTTCCTGTAAAAAGAGTCCAGAAATATACACAATCAAATTTGGACCGCCTTTAAAAACCGTTAAATATATTTAAGGTTTCAGTAGTCTTACGTAAATGTTTTATTATTTTTTGTTTTAATTTATTTTATTTTATAGGTTTACGTACAGTTTAAAACCCCGTCATCTCTTTATACCTACAATGATGTCATCCTATTTAGTTAGCTCAACGAAAAAGAAATCGTTTCAATCGATAAGCTTCAGTAAGACTGTTGATATTTTAAAATATATTGATTTTTTCAATACTATTATCAATGCCAAAGGAGTAGCGCGTCAAGTCTGTGAAATGCACAAAACTTCTTGGTTTGGTAAATCTTTGTTTCTTACCATAAATTTCATATCAGGAAGTTCCTTTTGCTCCATCGTCAAGTTCGCCCCCATGCCTTGACCCCGAGCAAGTAACCCAAGTGAGGCATGTATAACATGGTACACTCCTCTATGAAAGTCGGTAAACGCTCTAACTCTATCTTGGCCGTTTCGGACATTAGACCGTGGAGACTGGCCATTGTTTGTTTTTCTACAAGTTTAACAGTGACAATTATTGGCGAAGCTTTATTACAAAATCAACAGAAAACTTTTTATTACATTTTATTGAAATCTGTGATGTAATTATACTTTAAAGTATTTGAATAATGAATATGAAATAATGAATAATAAGTTTATTTGCTATAACAAAACACAGAAAGAAATAGTTAATTTTTTTATATTACAAGTTGGTAAACAAGCATACGGCCCACCTGATGGTAAGTGGTTGCCGTAGCCTATGTACGCTTGCAGCACCATTAATAGGTGCCACTCACGCGTTGCCAACCTCCCAACATCGAGATATTAGTTCTTAAATCTCCTCTGCCCAGTAATTTCACTAACGTATAGTGCCCTCCAAACCGGAACACAGTAATGCCTAAGCACTACTATTTTGGCGGCAGAATATTTGACACTGCGGTGGTACCTACCTAGCCGGCCTCTTGCAACAAAAGACCTACCAAGAATATTTGACACTGCGGTGGTACCTACCTAGCGGACCTCTTGCAACAAAAGACCTACCAAGAATATTTGACACTGCGGTGGTACCTACTTAGCCGGCCTCTTGCAACAAAAAGACCTACCGCCAGTGAGATGAGATTGATTGCAATGGTGGTATAATCTCTGCTGTGACAGAGGTTATCCCAACAGCGCTCATAGGCTACGCCGCCCACTTACCATCTAGTGGGTCGTATGCTTGTTTGCCAACTTGTAATATTTAAAAAAAATATATTAATTCTTAATAGATGTAAATAAACAAAACAAACAATACTCAATAAGGGTATTTATTTATTACAAGTAACTCACTCATATCAAGGTCGGGGTCTAATCCAACTTTCACCGTGAATTTTCCTTCAGATTTTGACAGGTCAAAGTCTATAATACGATTCATGTATAGCGCCATCTATGGAATGTCATAATAATAATAATAATATACTTTATTGTACACCAGCATTTCAATTTAAATAACAAAGAAAATAAGGGTGGTACAAACAGGCGGCCATATTGCTAGTAAGTAATTTCTGCCATTTGTCACTGCTAAGATCCGCCAGTTACCACATTTTACTAATAAAGAGTCTGAGTTTTCCTATAATAATTTTGCAGGCGTCGGGATGTGACGACCCCATCGCCCGCTGTTGGGATAACCTCTGTCACAACAGAGATTATTCCACCAGTGCAATCAGTCACACTGGTGGTAGGTCTTTTGTTGCAAGAGGCCGGCTAGGTAGGTACCACCGCAGTGTCCAATATTCTGCCGCCAAATAGTAGTGCTTTGGTACTACTGTGTTCCGGTTTGAAGGGCATTGTTTGAGTGGCACCTACTAATGGTGCTGCAAGCGCTCATAGGCTACGGCAGCCACTTACCATCAGGTGGGCCGTATGCTTGTTTGCCAACTTCTAACATAAAAAAAAAAAAAAAAAAAAACATCTGATGGGTCTAAATAAGAGTTTATTGAGATCTAGGTTACATAAACGAACTTCACAAATCACAGGTCCAAATCACAGGTTAATCGCAGTCCTAAAGAATAGCCGAGGTCACTAATTATCACACTTGTTCACTGGTATCACTTGTAGTTTCTTCGCTTGTTGCTAAGAACTGAATGCCTCAGTCGACGCGCCGGGCCGCTTATATAACGCAGAACACGGGTTCGAGAAAGTTCCGTCCGTGGAACGCTATACTACATCTTTCGAGAACACATCTTTCCAGAACCCACGAGTCGTCAAGGAATTAAACAGAGAGAGTAGCAACCGATTTTGAACCTTATGACCCGGTGATAAAGTTCTCCGTAACAATATGTTGAAGTTTGGTTATACTATTATCCTGATTTGACTGTAGCTTTTACACAGAGCGATTGGCATCTGACCTCCGCAACCCAAAATGCGAACCAGTAACTCATTAGATTTACCTATTAAAAGTTGACGATTATCATCAGATGTTATGATAACAACCGGGACCGAGAGCTTAACGTGCTCTCCGAGACACGGTGTTTGTTGTTGTGTACTATTATTTATTAACGATTGGTGGAAATTTTCAGTCAATAAATTACTAGTTAAAATATAAAGAGTCATACATTCTTCATACATTGATAGAAGATACTCTACTTAAATTATTTTATAATTTATTATAATTTATAGTATGTATAAATAACCTACAAAAGTGTGTCGTATCACGTATGTAATAAAATAAGTTGTAAGTTTTATGAGGAGGAGATGAGAAATTTTAAAATAACTGAATAGGATGGCTGATTAAAAAATACCGGCCGGGGGCTTTCAAACAAAAATATGTATAAAAATGTTATACTTCGTAAAGTTTATTCGTGTCGTATGTAGCCAATTGCTCCAGATATTCGCAAGACTGTCCAGCATTCTCGCACATCTCACAAATTAGTACAACGTTGTAAAGAGTCTGTAAAACGGTATTTAAGAATGAAAAAAAATTGGTCTTGTATTGAAGAGGACGAAGAAATTTTTTTAAAAAGGGAATTTCAACTTTTTTATATATTACTAACATTGTAAAGCGATTTCCATTGATAAGCCTTTGCCGATAACGCCTTAATTTTCGCAAGAATACCCTGAGGATGACGGTAATTGAGAATTTAAATTTTGTTTAGAGTTATTCGTATTTTATATATTTATTATATAATTTGATTGCTCACGTTGACGTTTTTAACGAATCTAAGAGAACTACATATATTCCTCATGATGGAGTCGTTCTGTGGTCTCATGAAGTATTCTATAACATCTTGCCTTTGCTTGAGTATTTCAATATCTTTCGTTGGGTGGCGAAGGAGTATCCTACAAAATATTTTACATACAGATTCAGTCAGCCTAAGTTGCAAAATATCTTTTGTTTAAAAGGGCGGCGTCGGGATGTGACGACCCCATCGCCCGCTGTTGGGATAACCTCTGTCACAGCAGAGATTATTCCACCAGTGCAATCAGTCACACTGGTGGTAGGTCTTTTGTTGCAAGAGGTCGGCTAGGTAGGTACCACCGCAGTGTCCAATATTCTGCCGCCAAATAGTAGTGCTTAAGCACTACTGTGTTCCGGTTTGAAGGGCATTGTACGCTAGTGAAATTACTGGGCGAACGAGATTTAAGAACTAATATCTCGAGGTTGGCAACGCGCGAGTGGCACCTACTAATGGTGCTGCAAGCGCTCATAGGCTGCGGCAGCCACTTACCATCAGGTGGGCCGTATGCTTGTTTGCCAACTTGTAACATAAAAAAAAAAAAAAAGGGAATTTGATGTTTTTCCTTCGAAGAATTGATTTCGTACTGCGCTTTTTCAGTGGATATTTTTAATAACTAGCGGGCCCGGCAGACACTGTTCTACCCCGAAAAAAAATCTGCGACCCGATAGCAGCGCCCATTTACTGAGTCCAATTCTGATATTAATGAAAATTATTGAATTACTAATATCGCTATAAAAAATATGGGATAGATGGTAGAAAGATGAAAATTTAGGGTTCTATGTATTTTTAATGCCACATCATAAAAAAATTTAAAAATTGTCCAAAAATAAAAATTTGAGTTGGACCACCCTTAACATTTTGGTCGAGCCGCTGCGGAAGAGTTGGATAACAAACACCGCGACACGAGAATTTTATACATTAGATTTACATTTAGATTTATCCAGTTTATCTTAAAGACAAATCATTAATTGAACGTATGTACTATGCTGCAGCCGTTATCCTAATAAACAGTAATTACTTGCTTAGAAAAATAATTATTATAATTAATATTCCAGCTATATAAAGTACCTCATATGCCTATGTCCTACTTTTGAGGAGCATTTGCTAAATATCTGGAAGAGACTAAGCCCTTCTCTATTGCTCCCTTGTACGCCCTTCTTGAATCCGCTCGGATGTGACAGAGAACTGAATATTTGCAAGCCGCGGTATGTGTCTTCATCCATTGACACAATGTCATGTCTAGGTGATAATAATACATTTGTTGTTTAATAAATTCTTTATACTAGGAATGAAGGTATTGAGGTAACTATAAAAAACTATTCTTTTATAATAAACTAGCTTCTGACCGCGGCTTCGCTTGCGTTAATAACGTTTTGCTTTCATCCCCAATTCACTGTTGTTATTTTACACCCCTGAGGGTAAAACTCTTTCTATCTTTGAATGTTATATTTATTTATATCGAATCAAAGGCCAAAAAAAGAAGTTTAAAGCTTCTAGCTCTAAAAATTAAGATACTTTGATACAATTTTTCATCCCCCCCTTTCAACCCCTAATAACCCTTTTTTCGCATTAAAAAGTGAAGTCCTTAGGGTCTAGACTATCTGTATACCAAATATTTTGAAAGCTTAGGTACACTCCGCGGCCGTCATCAGTTAGCATTTTTGTTGGGACTCAGAAATGTCAAATCATAACTATGTTGCTAATTTTTTTTTATAAATGATATAACTAGTACGGCAACTTACAACGATATTCTTTTCAAGCTCAAAAATTCTGGTTTGCCGTGTAAATTCATGCTCAGGTTAGACCAATTGAGGTCCAAGAATCTCAGCATTGCTCCCAGAGCGTGCACTGTCTGTATCTGAGCGAAGTCTATTACTGTGCGGAGGAATAGCTGGCGTTCCTCGTTCGTACAGTTCTGCGGTTCGTGTGGAAGGGAAAGGGAGTGGATACGACGTTTGCATGCTTCGAAATCTTGAAGAATAATGTTGCCTCATTTAAATGTTTTAATAATGGATTTTTTTTCGGAATTAAACCGTACGAGTATATGGAACTTCGGTAACTGATGGTTAATTCATAATTTCTTTATATCTAAGAATAGTGAAAATTAGACCGTTGTGGCTTTGTGGATAGTGAGTCTGCCTCTAGCCTCGATGGTTGTGGGGTCGATTCCCGCTCGGACAGATGTTTGCATTGATCTTACAAATATCTGTTTCGGCCTAGACGTTTGTTATTGTGGTGCCTCGGAGAGTTATCACATCTGATAATAATCGTTAACTCTTGATAAGTAAATTGCTACTATCCAATAAGTTACTGGTTCGCCCTTAGGGTTACGGAGGTCCGATGACAATCGATCTGTGTAAAAACTAGTAACCTGTCACTGATAAGGGAATAATAGCATTTAAATTTAAATATCGTATTATGTCAATAGGATTATGGTATCATAAGCTGACTATTTAAAAAAATATACATACTGTATTCTTTAGCTGATACGAATATAAGCTTGCACTTTCCCTCAAGGCTGTCGTTCAAAACAATTCTTTTCACAGCACTAATGAGGGTATTCTGAGATTTGCCATCCATTATAATTTTTACCGGGTCCACTTGGCTGAATAGAGATACGAATATCTGGTGTTCAGGTGCGCGGTCCACTATCTCCTCTAAGATTAACAGCTATGGGATAGCAAGATATTGACTCAATTATTTACTATTTAAGTCTTAGTAGTTTAAAATGTCATCAAAAGTTTTCTAAAATACTTTGGAGGTTTTTTATATTAAAGTAAAAAGCAACTCTATTATATTAAGTCAATCACGAGAATTGTTGCTGAAGCGCTATTTCTTTTTAATTATGTTTAGATTTATTTATCACGTTTATATGTATAGACTTCGAGCTGGTAAGATATATATTTTTGGCATATAATCAACACCAATTCAATTAATTCAATCGTAGAAAAAAAACTATTTTTTTATTATTATATAGCCAGTATTCTAGTCAAAAACGAAGAAATCTTACTTCACCAGTTTGTAAAGTGTAACAAGCTGCTCCCAGCTTTCCCGATCTGCAGCAGACCGTTAGTAGGCGCTATGTGGAAAATATTATAACAACTTTAGTATTTGTGTGTCAAGCATGTTTAAAAGTTTATTACTTTATTAAGCTTAACAAAGTTCAAGTTTTCATGCGGGATATATATCTTAATTGTACATTTGACAAATGTAATGTGATTATCTTTGAAAAGAGTAACTGTAGAGTTTCTTGCCGTTTCTTCTCTGCAGAATCTACCTTCCGAATCGGCGGTAGCTTCACTTAGGTGGACATAACAGACTGTATATTTGACGATTCAAAAGTGCTTAAAAGCCTATTTGAATAAAGAATATTTTCAGTTTGAGTTTGAGTTTAAAGTGTGTAATAATATCTCTTACATTTGATCCCTTATTACTAATACAGAATACATAAAATGTGAGTAGACTGTGATTCTCAAACTAGGCGACAGTCTGTGACTTGAAAACCATGTTAATAATAATCTAAATAAACTTTAGTCCAACGTTCACCAAAATTGAATTATTATATAATTGGGACATGTGAATTCATATTACATTACAGAAGAATATTATGTTAAAAATCGAAATGTAAGCCATTTCATAATTCGTTGCGTGACTTTTGAGACTGGTCATTTTAGTTGGTTCTTTTGTATTTTTAATCTTGATAATATATCCAGTTCATTCTTATGAAAAGGAACATTTTTCAACAATGTTCGTGACTCGTTTGTTTTATATAATAATTATTCATACTTTAACAAGAAAATTATACTTAATTGATCACGTGACGGATTACAAAACCTACGCCTTTCTCTTTTGATAGTTATTCTTTTTTCTATACAAATTTGTTGTCATAATAAATGTTCGGCCCACTGTTGGTAACCGGTCATCGTAGCATATCGGCGTTTACAACAGCAAAGGTAAAACAACCACTTAAAAATTTCATTCTTTACCAGAAGGGAACCTTGGGAAACCCTCGGAAGAAAACTCATATTAAAACTATAGAAGAAAGTTCTGTAACCGCACTCATGTTTGTTACCTAATTGAGCCATACTGTAGGGTACACATACTCTGCCGGGGCGTCATGGTTGTTTGCGCAAGACGTCTCACTATGGCGATGAGGGTTCTGCTGAGTTTTAGTGGGTATTGCCACTATACTAACAGGCGGCCGACTCCCACACTACCACTGCCTAGTGTACTTGGCGGGTACACTACGTGCAGTGGTGTCCGTAAAATGCATTTCTCAACGAAAAAAAAGGGTACATATATTCTAGTAACTAATTCATATAAAGTATTCCTTCCAAACCTCTTCGATGTCGGAATCCTCAGCGGTGTCTTCATCAACGTTTCTAGATGGAGTAGTGGCTGAGTTTCTATAACATATATTTTTATAGAAATCTTTTGTTTGTAAATTATTATCAAAGGGATTATACTCTAATAATAAACTTCTAAAAGGTAAGAAAGGTTGAAAAGGACCTGATTAATTTCCATATTGCGTGTACTGTTTTAGAGACTGACCAAACGTACTGTTTTAGAGAGTTTTTCCTTTGAATTTTATACACATAAATTCCTTTTATACTTAGTGTATTCTTGTATACTTGGTGTATTCTTAATGAATTGTTTGTGTATTCTTGGTGTATAATTGGAATGTATTTGGCATATACTTGGGGCATATTTTGTGTATCCAGAACAGTCAGTCAAATGTAAATTACAGATGGATAAAGTAAGCAGTGAGTCTTTATATATCATATTATTTATTTTTAAAACTACTCGGAATACTAAATTCATAATTGTAAAAACATAATTATTCATACTCGTTTGTCACGCTATTCTTAGCGACTACAAACCACCTGATAATTATGTGTATATATTTTTATATAAACATTGAATTTCTAATGTTATACATTTGGTAGACCAAGTAAAGTTGAAGTGATTATCTCATTTTATTACAATATTTTTTACATTCATCTAAACTATCGTATATTTATGATTGTGATTCATTATTTGTCTATACCTACACTACTAGGGTACTACATACTAGGGTATTGCAGAAGTTTCAATGAACAGCTCATACTCTGGATTATGGTTTTTTTAACTCGACATAAAGCACCAGTCCTCCGTTAGTTAATATTTCACATTTTTATATTTATAGAAATAAATTACTAAAATTATTTGTTGCTTACCATTGACTTACTATAAGCTAAAGACGGGCTCTTCAATACAGAAAAAAGTGCCCTAAGATTTGCTAAAGCTTCTTCGTATTATCATACTAATACAACGCTACGAAGTTAGTCACACACTAACTTTATTTGGTTAAGTTGCGACTATACGTTAATGTGGAGCATCAGCGAATCTTTGGACATTTTGTTTTTATGGAAGGGCCTGTCCATATATATATAATACGGCTATGTTGCATACCTTTTGCATTTCGATATAACGAAATGGTTTTCTGTAGAACTCTTCGCGTTACTCGAAGTGCCCTGATTTATGCACTGGGGTTCTAATGAAGATGTCGCTTCACTTTCAATCATCATGTGTATGGTTAAAAATTCAACCAGCACTTTTACTAATAGAGACAATTTAAAGTGTTTTAAAAATAATATGAAGGTTTTTAAAAGTTACAATTATATAATGCGAATTTGCGAAAAAACATATTTTTATCATATTAATTTCCGCCAATTTAAAATTTTATATTTTTAAATTAAAAATTGAACGAAGGTATGGCACTTGTTGCCAATATTTTAACACCTTAAGCATTTTATTGAAAAATAAATAAACAATGTGAGTCGTACGTATCAAAAAATTTAATAATCTGATAATAAAAAAATACAACCAAATTAATTTTAAAACATTGTGATCTTGTGGAGGTGTTATAAATTTAATTATATCCGTTTAAATAAAATTATTAAATTATTACGAAAAGTAATATATTTTTTTATTTATTTATTTTAATTATTCCTTTCATTGGTTAAACATTAAAATAAATTATTAACTTATAAAAATTTAATTATGTATATTATATTAGATATAATAAATATGTCAGTAGGTATATTTTATTTCAATTTTCTCAACGACTTTTGAACACCAATACCTAGGACTCTAACATAAAAAAATTAACATAATGTTTAATAATTTTAGAAAAACATTACTTATTGGGTTTAAAATTTATTCATTTATTATTATTTATTACATCAAAATGTAAAATATAGATATTTTTATTAGCTAAATTATTTTTTTAATTAGATACTTTATTAATACTATATTCAGCATTTTTGGTTTTTTGGTTTTTTTTTAAAGAAGTTTATATAAAGGCACTTATGGTTTTTCATATTTTGTTGACAAATGATTATCTATAATAAATTTCTAATATATTTTATATAATAGAAATTATTTTAGTATGTTTTTATTATTAAGTACATTTAATATTACCTAATTAGAGTTTCTGAATCACAACAAATAAACAATAAAATTAAATTTAAAAAGCATCATCCACACTAAATGATCAACAAATCGCGGTCTTCGGGTGCATCTCGCCGTACATTAACACGAACATGTCGGCAGACATGTCCGACCGCTTCCATAGCAGGTGCGACTGTTGCCGCCATGCAAGACTGAACAAACGTTCTTAGTGACGCCCAGTAGATCTTCAAGCATCGAAGACATGGAGTTGTGCACCAGATTTGCTGGAAAATAAATTCAATTATAAATAAAATTTTCTTATGAAGAAAATAATTTCTATAAGTATCTTAGACCGATTGCTCCAAAAGTTGAATTTTAAGAAACATAAGCAATAGAATAGTTTGAATGATAGCGATTACAATTACCCATTAACTAAATGATATATTAATAATGATAGTATTATGAATTGGTACCTCAAAAGCTAGACAAGCAAACCCACAACCGAGCAGCAAAGCACACGGTGGGGCGGCAATTACAGCTAGCAGAGTGTAGCACACGTTTCTGGCATATCTGAAGCAGATGTTGCTAAGACGCCACGCGCATTCTGGACTTCGGGCACCTTCTGGCTCACCTACTATATCGTCCCATACTATCTGTTAATATAAATTACACACAACTACACAAATGTGACACACCGATTAGGAAAAATGAGTCTTTTTTTGGTATAAAAATCATATTACGATGAAAAAAATATGTATTACCTACCACCGGCCGGTTATTAATAAATTATTGTGGATTGTTACGATTTTTCAGAACAGGTAGCGTAAGTCTAGCACCTGCTTTATGAGACAGTATTTTTTTTAAATTTAAATTTAAAATTTAGATAAATTTTCACCGAAATATACTAACTAGAATGGGATTAAGTAAACATTATACGTGTATTTAATTTTATGCAGATATTTTCTCAGCAGTTGCTTGAGATTTATTTTTAGTTCCAGTTACATGCTACTAATTTTTATCTAGAATGACACGTTTTGGGTTGTCATCATAGACTTATAATATATGGACAGGCCCTTCAATACAAACAAATTCAAAGACTCGCTGACGTTCCTTTGTAAATTCAACATCGACGCAAGGAAATTAAAATAGTCAAAAACCTGCAGAGTAATTGAATGAAGTTAGCAAGCTTATAGCTTGCAACATAATCGAATAAAGTTAGCATGTGACTAACTTCGTTTCGTTGCGTTGGTGCGAATCTTTGGACATTTCTTCTGTATGGCAGGGCTGGTCTTTAGTTTATAGTAAGTTAATGGTTGTGTTATATTTTTATATTCGGTTGGGCTGTTACAAATATATTTTTACAAAGCACGGCAAAATTTCTTTCACCAATTTCACATTTACTTTGTTGAATACAATGTAATGTAAAATTCTGACTTTATGACATTTACACAAGGTAAAATCTGATAAATATAGTCTAAAAACAATTTCAGCGGTCCATTTACAGTCGACACCCGGCGCCGGCCCTTGGTCACGCGATCACGGACTATTTAATTTTCTTTTCTTTACGGGCTTTTACGTTTTAGTATTCCTTAGCAAAATATTGGAATCGCTGTGAAAATTTCATGCACCCATTATGTGTAAGTACCTTAGTATCTAGATCATAGATATTATATATATTAATAGATGTGACTTAGAACACAGGTTCCCAGTGGCGGATTTACCAGCAGGCTGAGTAAGCTTGAGCCCAGGGTGGCAAATTTGGGGAACGAACCTTTTTTGCTACCTCAGGTGTTTTAAAGGTAGAAATCGAAAGGCGTCGGGATGTGACGACCCCATCGCCCGCTGTTAGGATAACCTCTGTCACAACAGAGATTATTCCACCAGTGCAATCAGTCACACTGGTGGTAGGTCTTTTGTTGCAAGAGGCCGGCTAGGTAGGTACCACCGCAGTGTCCAATATTCTGCCGCCAAATAGTAGTGCTTAGGCACTACTGTGTTCCGGTTTGAAGGGCATTGTACGCTAGTGAAATTACTGGGCGAACGAGATTTAAGAACTGATATCTCGAGGTTGGCAACGCGTGAGTGGCACCTACTAATGGTGCTGCAAGCGCTCATAGGCTGCGGCAGCCACTTACCATCAGGTGGGCCGTATGCTTGTTTGCCAACTTCTAACATAAAAAAAGCAAAAAAATCTGCAACAAATTTGCTCATGACGGCGATAACTTTGCCCTCTCACTTTTTACTATACATTCCGCGTATCAAACTTCCGTATTTTAGAGTAAAACAGCTAGTTCGTCGCCCCCTAACCTGTAATCGGCTTTTTGTTGGATTATAAAAGTAATCTAGGATATGACAATTGCAGAGGCAAAGGCGGCAATAACCTTATAGCCTTGCAAATTTGTAAATTTTAATTTTAATTTGCAGGCTCCGTTTTGTCGCGAAAACAAAACTTGAAGGTTGTTAACAACTGATATGAAATTTTGTATGCTGAACTTCAATTACTTCGGTTGCAATGGAGGTGCTTTATTATGCATAGTTTTTAAGCGGGTATTTTTTTTTCATTCTTTCTCTCACCACTTTTCTTTTCTTTGGCTGAAATTAACAAAAAATATTTCGTATTATTTCGGATTCCGATTGGACTATTAGTATAGTACTAGTGTACAATAAAAGTTTCATTTAAATTAAGGTTTTACGTTTAACTGGATTCAAAAGTTAGTGCTCATGATACCAAATGTGTTTTTTTAAGATATGAATACTATAATATAATTATTTTTTATATACTAAAGTACGGGCCCCTTGATTTTGCCGCTTACGCTTGCCATCGGTTTATTTGACTTCAAACTGTTATTAGTATAATAAACACGGATTTTGTAGTGAAAATAACGTTGATTGCGCCGTCATGACGGACATCGCTGCTTTCATGTTATATATAGGTAAGGCTTTTTCGTTTGAGATATCGATTAATATTAATGTTGGTTTGGAGTGTTGTATTGTTAAAACGTTTTTGTCATCGTTTAACTAATTCTGACACAAAACTTTGGTATTTTTTTATTAAAGATTTTAAAGATCATGATTTCATGTTAGTTTAGAGATCATATCTAAACGGGTCCATAGGTATATAATTATCAACTTTCTGGAGTGGAAATCAATTTACAGTGAATTATCGATGTGAATTTTTAGTGATCTATCAAGCACATTTATATTTTTTGTATTACAAAGTATAAATAAATTAGGTACGATATTATATGTAGTAGGGCTCAGGGCATGCTGGCTCTCTAGCTAAGTTTTATCACCTTAAATTTGACGACCCCTGTTACATATTATATGATGTACAGAGTTTCGGAAACAAACGCAGAAAATAGCATCTAAAACATTTAGTAACAGCACCTCGTGTTTTTTTATGTTAGAGGGCAATCAGGCGGGAGGCTCACCTAAGCGATTACCACTGTCCATGAACATCTGCAACAGTTACATTGCCGACTATTTTAAGATGCAGCTCGTTATACGATGGCTGCTGGCATTTAACTACTAATGAAATTTGGCACGATCATAGTTTAAAACTGTACCCCGATATATTATACGATTTTTTTACCACAATAAAGCCAAGGAAGAAGTCATGGGCGAAACCACGATTATAAAAAAGCCAATTTTTTTAAAGAATAATAGCAATGTTTTTTTACACTACAAGTGGGTTCGACAATAGCCCAAGGAGGACAAGATCAATCTCGCAACTCTCACATGATAACGGAACGGGTCGGCCCTTCTACCGTTGAGCAATTGAGGCTTCAAAATTGGAATATTGTACAAATGAAATGTATACATTTTTCATGTATTTTATTCAGTAGCACTTAGAGTGGTAATTTATATACGGGTAATTAATTATTAACGTAATTACCAGCACGTCACAGTAAAAATACGTCACAACCTATGACCTTCCATATTTGTAGTTATTATTGTTCTGTTTGTATCGGAATGGAAATATTATATCGTTAACTCGACGGCCGGTCAAGGTAATATGTAGAGTAATAAATAGAACAAATTACTTTTTAATCGATTTCAAAAAGGAGATTATTTTTTCATGGTGGTTGGCAAACAAATATTATAGTCCGTCTGATGGTCAGCAATCCTTTCAGCCTATGAACGCTTTCGATACTCGAATCATCAGGTGCGTTGCGAACCTAAGGGATAGGAAGGGAAGGAGAAATGGGTGTGGGAGATTGGGCCTTTCTACACTCGTCGTATAAAACGAAACATTACTGATAGGTACTGTTACTTTACGCCGATTTTCTGTGAGATGGTATTACTTAGCACAAATGGGCCGGCTCTACCAGCCGGCCCATTTGTGCTAAGAGAAGCATGGCTCTACTATTAATGAAATTCAGTAGCAGCAGTGGAGCAGCATGGTGGATTAAACTCTAAATCCTTCTCCTTAACAGGAGAGGTCTTTGTCCAGCAGGGGGACATTAACAGGCTTTTTTTATGTTACAAGTTGGCAAACAAACATACGACCCATCTGATGGTAAATGGTTGTCGTAGCCTATGAGCGCTTGCAGCACGATTAGCAGATGCCACTCACGCGTTGCCAACCTCGATTTAATGGTTCTTAAATCTCCTCTGCCCAGTAATATCACTAGCGTACAGTGCATTTCAAACCGGAACACAGTAATGCCTAAGCACTATTTGGCGGCAGAATATTTGACACTGCGGTGGTACCTAGCCGGCCTCTTGCAACAAAAGACTTACCAGTGAAATTACTATTACTATAAAAAAGTAGATATATTGTTACATGGACATGTTGGTTCAGTTTGTTAGGATCTCGATCTTCTAGAGCTTCTTGGACTGCGCTATCAGGTTTCATCACTGGTGAGGTCACACGGACCCTTTGCTTGTCCCCGAACGACACCGGTGTCAACACCGGAGGCGCGGAGTTCGGTTCCACTTCGTGTAACAGCTTGACGGTATTTTACACAATTAAAAAATAAATATATTATGTTAATCGATTTTAATATAATTTTGTAACGCTTACAATAATATTTTTACAAAAACTGTTATGCCGTTTAAAGTTTTTAAAAGTTCCCTTCACACGCTTAATGAAAACTTTATTATAGCGTTACACAGTGTAAGCTCATGAAAGTACTGAACAGAACGCTTCTGAAACCCTTTCGACTAACAAGCGACTTCTTTGCGCATGCTTCCAGTTAATTAGTTACGATATAATAAACTATTTCACATACATTGCGTAAAAATATGAAATATTTAAAATTGCATTAAATGATAACATCAATGTATACGTTACAGAGATTTTTCTCGAAGAAAAACTTCTTTACGTTTATTTAATGGTAAAAGATTATTTTCTATTGTTTTTTTTTATTTCATAGTGTTAAGGCAATTTTGAGATCGTTGGCCTCTAGTTTCTTTGTTCATGTGAGTAATTTTAACGTCATTTGCATTAGATAGTAATTCCTTATATGCTATAGAAGACTTTACAATGCAACGGCAACAGTATTTTATAATTCTGATGACTTATACTCAACAGGCCTCGATTAGGATGGTATTATATCTTGGGTGGAGGGTTCAGAAACACACACAAACACAATCATCTAGATGGGAATCGAACACGCTACCAATGGCATTTAAGACAGAGTGGTGAAACAAACTATTTTCTTGAATAATTAAACAGTTCAAAAATTATTTTAAAAATTTTGCAATAAAAATATAAATATATTTATAAATCAACAGCGTTAGGTATTTAATATGTGTTTGTTTAATTTATTTCTTTCGTTAATGTCTGTATCGAAAATAGTCTACATATATGAAAATGAATCCCTATTCTCCTTGGTCACGCCATCACGCGTGAACGGCTGGACCGATTTCACTAATTTTTTTTGTTGTGTTTGTTATTATTTTTTTTTTTTTATTTATTTATTAAGTCAATATTTATTAACAATATGTTTTATACTAAAGTCTTACAAAACCTGACAATTGGTTTGACTGTAAGATCAGTTAAAGTTATACTATTAAGTCAAATAAATATACTAATAACAACAACATTTTATACATTTAACATAACAATAAGATATAACGTACCTATATCTAAGAAAAAACAAGAAAATAATTAGAATTATAACAATTAATATACATACAAATAACTGTAACATAACTATGACAGTAAGAATGATAATAATAATAATAATACCCCCGAGTGGATCACCTTGACGTGGTGGGGGCTTAAGGAAGCAGGGACATTTACAATTCAGTATCGTATGACCTTCAACAGGCTATGAACACCTTTGCTGACCCTTCCCAAACTAACGATTCCAGTTCCTTCATTTCCTTAAATTGCTATTTCTTCTTCCTTTTAATTATGTATCTTTGGAACTTCTTTAATCTTTATTATTATTGCCTATAGTTTCTTTACGCCAATCTAAGGTCTGCCGCGCTGAGGGATGCATGGCTGGGGGCGTGCCCAGTCGTAAGCGTGCCACATCTGGAGACAGGACAAACTTCAGATGTAGCTTACATTGTGTAGTCCTTGTCCGACAAGCGGGGCTCTGCCGGGATCGACGAAGCATAACCCTTGCTACTCGTGGGAACAAAATGGAGAACAACAAAACATTTAAAAAATATAATCTACGTAGACGCCTTCCTAAAATTGCGTCATTTACAGAGGAAAGCCAAAGAAACCTCACGGATAATTCACATGCTAAACCCTCTGAAATCATCTCACGTCCGTCATCACCCAATTCATCCATCCATAGTCTTTTCGAATCACCCAGCTCATCCCCTCATTCATTTAACCTACCATCACAATCCCGTTCATCATCAATTATCTATGATTCAGTTAATGTTGTGCAGGAGGCAGCCGCCAATAATCCAGCACCCATTACTGCTACCACACGTGCGCGACAAAGATGGTCCGAACAAATGAATAGATTCATCTGGCGTACATATTTAATAGCAACTTCTTTAGAAATGAGACCACATGGATATTTAGATATACTTCACAAAGAATTTACTAAAAATTTTCCACATATAAATGCTTCAAGGCAAAGACTAGGAGATCAGAAACGGGCAATTATCAGAAATAAGCTTCTATCACAAAGTATTCTTGACGAAATTAGATCAGAAGTATCAACACTCTTACATGATACAGAATCTCAAAACAAGCCTTCACTCACACTACCAAACGCGACATCGTATTTAGAAGATCTTCACACATCACTAGCTCCCATACAGAATTATACTGACACAAACTCACAAACTAAGATGCGTATGCGCTGGACATCTGATATTAACGAAATAATAATTAGATTTTATTATGAAGTTACTGAACTAGAAACAGATAAAACCAACTACCGAAAAAAATTGCACAAAAAGTTTGTTGAACATTATCCAAATTTAAATCATGTAAGTGAACAAAGACTATCCGATCAACTACGAGCCATATTAAATAATAAATACATTAACGATCAAAAGCTGCAAGAAATTAAAAATCACGTACAAATATATATATCAAACACTCAAATACAACACACTCACAATACTGAACAAAACACGGTTAGCGTACCCCAAGAGGCTCTAATAGACATTGGAAATAACATGACTGATAATACACAGACACCTCAAGTCGTCACACAAAGCGAACATAGTAATGATACAATTATTAATTATATTATCGACCCAGCAAAAATAGAGGATGTATTCATTGAAACATTAGAAACATTCAAAAACACCGAACCAACAACCAGACCCCATATTCCAAAGCAAAAAGCTCTCACGCAGATTGTCTTATATTGTCAGCTACATCAATGAAAAAATTATCCCACAGTACATAAATACAGAGCAGGACTTTCTCACTATACAAACAATCATATATGCAGCAGCCTTTTCAACAGCTATATGTAATGGATCCAAAATAAAATCACAAAACAATTTACTTATAAAGAAGCTCTGTAAACCAAATTGGCAAATTCGGCTAGAAAAAAAAATTAAGTTACTAAGAGCAGACATTGGGCGACTTACGCAATTTATTAGAGGGAATAGAAATCAAACAATCATAGATACCGTTGACAGAATTAAACATAACTATCAATTACACTCAAAACATGAAAATCCTAATACTGAAATGGAACACTACCTTGACACACTAAAGCAAAACTTAAGTACAGCAGCTAGTAGACTTAAAAGATATCTTGCCTGTACTAAAAGAAAAAAACAAAACACCTTATTCCAAAATAATGAAAAATCTTTTTATCGAAATCTCTCAGCTGAAACCACAAATGCAGAAATCAAGCATTCAGAACTCCCTTCAGCAAGAGACTTACATCAGTTTTGGTCTCAAATATGGCAACACCCAGTACACCACAACAATAATGCTAGCTGGCTCAACAAAATAAAGACACCTTATTCAGATATGAATTTTAATCATATTTCTATGGACACATTTACACAAGTTATCAATACACTACACAACTGGAAAGCACCTGGTTCTGATAAAATACACAACTTTTGGTACAAAAAACTGACAACTCTACACCCATACATTCATAACCACATTAACAACTTTATTCAAACCCCAAATACTATACCTCAATACATAGCACAAGGAATAACATACATGATACCGAAAGACACAGATACAAAAAACCCTGCAAAATACAGACCTATTACTTGTTTACAAACAATTTATAAAATCTTAACAGCTTGTATTAGTAGAATGATATACAAGCACTTAGAAGCACATACCGTTATGACCGAACAGCAAAAGGGCTGTAAAAAGAACAGTCAGGGATGTAAGGAGCAGCTTACTCTAGATGCAATAGCAATGAAGCAATCACTTAAAAAGAAATTCAATATACATGCCATGTTCATTGATTATAAAAAAGCATATGATTCTGTCCCCCATAGCTGGCTTTTACACATACTTCATTTATATAAAATTCATCCAAAATTAATATCATTCTTAGAACATACGATGAGCATATGGCAAACTAACTTAAATATAAGGTTAGACTCTACAACAATAACTACTGAACCGATTCGGATTCGACGAGGAATTTTTCAGGGAGACGCTCTCAGTCCCCTGTGGTTCTGTCTAGCCTTAAACCCACTGTCAGATTTACTTAACATCAGCAATCTCGGATACAAACTCAGACACAATAAGGATCACTTTACACTCTCACATCTCATGTATATGGATGATATAAAATTATACGCCGGTTCTAAAAAAGAACTCTATAAGCTTGCGGGAATCACTCAAGAATTTTCTAAAGATATTCATAATGAATTTCAGGTCGAAAATGTAAAATACTCTCAATAGATCGAGGCAAGATAGTCAACAATACGTATACACTTGACAATAACGAAACTATAGAAGCACTAACTGAAAATGAAACTTACAAATATTTAGGATTCCAACAAGCGCGACAAATCAGTCAAAAAAGCACAAAAAACGAATTAATACGAACATTTAAATACAGGTTATCCCTTATACTCAACACACATTTAAATTCAAGAAATTGTATCAAAGCCATTAACACATTCGCAATACCTGTCCTAACATATTCTTTTGGTATAATCACGTGGTCTAAGACTGATTTAATAAAACTTCAGCGTATAATTAATACACAGATGACTAAGTTCAGAAAACATCACCCCAAAACATGTACACAACGGCTCACATTGTCAAAATCAGAAGGAGGAAGGGGATTGATTGATATACAGAACTTGCATAATAAGCAAATTTCAACACTTAGAAAATATTTTTATGAGAGATCACAAAATTCTGAATTACACAAATACGCAATAGCAATAGATACTAAGCTAACACCACTTAACTTAAACGATAGTCAGATACAACCGAATGAACACATTACATCTAGGCAAGACAAAATAACACAATGGCGTCAAAAAGTTCTACACGGGAGACATTTAGCCGATTTGAGCGAAAGTCACATCGACAAAGAGGAATCGAACGCGTGGCTCAAACGTGGTGATTTGTTTCCAGAAACTGAAGCCTTTATGCTAGCAATTCAAGACCAAATCATTCCTACGAAAAATTATAAAAAATACATCACTAAAGAGATTCCCCCTCACCAGTCAGACAATTGTAGACACTGTAATAGAGCACCAGAAACTATTCAACATATCACAGGTGGTTGCAGTAGACTTGCCCAAACGGACTACAAACACAGACATGACCAAATATGTAGTATTATACACCAAAACCTTGCACACAAATACAAATTAATATCTAAAAAAATAGCCTATTATAAATATCAACCACAAATAATTCTCGAAAATCGACAATACAAGCTTTACTGGGATCGAACTATCATTACAGATAAAACAGTACATTGCAACCGACCTGATATTACACTACATAATAAAATAGACAAAATAACATACATAATCGAAATTGCCATACCCAACACACATAACATACAATCTACTATATCGGAAAAACTTACAAAATATCAGGAATTAGCAATCGAATTAAAAACTCAATGGAGATCGGAAAGAGTACACATTATACCTATTATCCTGTCAGCCACTGGTGTTGTCCCTAAAACTCTGAAGAAAAGCCTAGACTCCTTAGCTTTGCCAATCAAGCCCACTATCTACCAACTACAAAAAGCCGTAATATTGAACACTTGTCGCATAACACGTAAATTTCTCTCCTCAACGTCAGTGTCATCTATTTTAACTTTTAATATCTAGACTTGCTTGGTTACAGCCCGCATGTCTAGACCAATACCTTTTGTTAAAAAGAGGAACAAAAAATGTAAAACAACATAATAATAATAATAAAGAGAGTTATAATGATTTTTTAACCGTTACATAAATTTAAAAAATATTTTCTTAATTTTGTCTTAAATGAATATTTATCAGCTTCACATCTTATATTGTCTGGCAGGGAATTAAAAAGAAATGGAATGCGTTTTTTCAATGTTCGGTCTCCAAAGTAATTAGATATTCTGGGTATATTAAATTTGCCGGTAGTGATAGAACGAGTATTGTGTATGTTATTTATAATAGGTAAATTATGTTCTTGACTACCGTGGTTGTTGTTGTCAGGAGAAGATTAAATATAAAGTAAATTTTAATTTTAACAGTAAATACCAGATTTGTATGGAATCGACGGGTAGGGAAGTGCGTATGGAAAAAATGTATTACTTAA
Source organism: Hestina assimilis (assembly GCA_023373885.1). NCBI lineage: Eukaryota > Metazoa > Arthropoda > Insecta > Lepidoptera > Nymphalidae > Hestina > Hestina assimilis. Next base: position 1,814,874 of record CM041740.1, on the reverse strand, counting down.
TGTTTGTATACAGGTAGATAGTTTATAAGTGGAAGAACTCTAAAGATTAATTAAAACTCCCACGGTAACGGGATAGACGGAACAATTTACTATACACCCGGACGAAGTCGGGGCGGGTCGCTAGTGTTAAATAATTATAATTAGGTAGTTAATAAAACCATTTTAAAGAAAGTACCAATGTTTATTACAGATAAGTAAACGTTCTCACAAATATACATGCATCGTTCATGTGTATTTACATAACAAGAATATATCCAATAATTCGAGTACTATTCATTAATATATTAAAAAATACTTATTTAATATAGGTACTCTAGGAGCATCGGCTGTAGATAATGCTGTTGGAGTCTTTTTCACTATTAAAAAAATACAAAATATATTGACAGATTAATATAGATAAAAAATAATGAATACCATAAATTATAACATTTATTGTATTATTTACTTTTGATATATTTTTTTTCCAAAAAAAAAAAGTTTATGCTCGTCTATTTACGTGTATAATTATGTACATATGTTTTAAGATAATTCATATACTTATCATTAGAATAGTGCATTATATAAATTATTATTGAGCATTATATTTTTTTTCTAACGGCAGCACTGAATTTTATGGCCAGTTATAAGTAACGTATAAGAAATTGTAAATGTTTAGAAAATATTGCACCAGAGAAATATTTATGATATTTATAAAGTAATTATACAAGTGAGAAATAACGCGTTATGCGATTAACTGTTTACCGATTTCAAACAAAAGAAATCTATAAAACTGTTGAAGACTGATATGCCAGAGCTGGCAGTATACGTGTACCAAAGACAAACAGACGGGATGCTAACCTAACATATTATAGTATCCCAACGATATGGCTGTTTATGATGCGATATGTTAGGATTATGTCAAATAAGATTTTTTAAGTCTTTTACTCATGTTCATAGACAGAAAAAAGTATAGACGGAGCCATACCAAGTTGCCTTTGTTGGAACCATAATATTTCAAACGAGATACATACTGTTATCTTCGTAATTTTTTTGGACACGTACATGTAAGTTATAAGGTTGGCAACGACGCATCCTTTGGTTAAATTCAATATTCCTTCAATATTTTTACTACAGTTATATATTTTGTTGACAACAACACATTCACAAAAATAACACATTCACAAAACATCGACACGCAATTAGTAGGTATCGGTCAGTCAAGAAGGATTTTTCCCGTCTACGCTTATAATTCTTTCATGGCTGTTTGACACTGACAGGTCATTAAGCTTATTTTGAGTTTTCATGATATTAACGTTTCCATGTCTATGGTATTTTTATGTTCCTTTACGAGTTTTAAGGGCGTGTTCGTTTACAATAGTAGTCTATAATCGATGGGTACAATCATTAGGAGCGGGTGCTGTTAACCCACTTACACCGCGCCCAGGTCTTTTATACCCATTTATTATAATTACAGATGTTTACTTTATGTATGACAGTTGTAAAAGAATTCTAGTGACTTTATTAATTACTTTGTGTCCACAATGATTCTTTAAAAGTAAATTTTATAAAGTAATCGTTTTAGAACTTTTTATTGGTATTACTTCGACACGATATTGAATGTACGAACAGAGTAAACAACATTTTTAGTAACTTACCTTTATTTAAAAGGACAATGACATGCTTTGCGTTCGATAATCATGTTAGAATATATACATATCTAGATATAATTTTAATATTTTATAGTCTTATATAACTTTTGAAATCAACGTAAAATTCTCGATAGAATGATAAATAGAACTTATAGCAATAGTACATCACTCTATATTCCTAAGAATGACGAAGCGCCTCATGAGCGTTTACTAATGTGATATAAAGGGAATAGAATTTTCCGTAAACATTTTGCAAAGTTTTTTATGGAAATGGGACAAGAAGGAAGCTTACCTTTAATAAAAGGAGGGGGTGTAATTCTTGCAGTGCTAGGGATGACAAAATATTTTTAACATATTAAGAATAATAATCGCATAACGCGTCGTATATTATACTTAGTGAATAATTTAAATTTACTTAGCACCTCCATTATATCTAGAAGTTAGTAAGAATAAAGTTAAGTCTAGATTAAAGCTTTTATATTTCGCTTACGGAAGACGGCTATTGCAACGAATAATCTACAAGTCTTATATTTACCATTATACATTTACATTATACTTGTATAACTAAGATATTGTGATAAAGATTCAAAGTCAACTGATAAAGTTTAAAATAGCCTATACATATTTTATTGATGTTTTAGACGTCCGCTCACTTCGACGGATGATTAGTGAATGACGACTGTAGAGCGCGCGGGGCCGGACGGTCGTAATGTGGGTACTATGGCTGGTTCTTCTGCATCTTCTTCTTTTGTGGGTTCTCTGTTAACGTCCAACATTTTAGGGTTAATAGGTAATAGCGATTTATTTAAGATTTCAAGCATGAGGCCCACATGGTAAGCGGTTGCCGTAGCCTATGAGCGTTTGCAGCACCATTAGTAGGTGGTAGTTAGTTAAATCTTCTTTGCCTAGTAATTTCACTAGCCTACAGTGCCCTTCAAACCGAAACACAGTAATGCCAAAAACACTACTGCGGTGGAATATTTGACACTGCGATGGTACCTACCTAGCTGGTCTCCAATATGTTTTTGTGGGAACCATGCTGAATTGTTTTGTTTCAAAGTAGAAAAGTCTGTATTTATGATAGAAGATTAAAGTTGGTTAGTGTATAGTACATTAACTGCTGTATATATTTAAGATATGTAATATATTACTGTCAGTTTTCGCATGTATATTGTAGTATGAGTCTGTGTATTCTGACACAAATATGTCTTTGAAACTGATTCGGGTTAGATCTAATTTTATTAATCGACTGCTTTTCATGCAATAGCAAAATATTAAATTTGTCATAACAAAAGGTAATGGCGTAACTAACCATATTAAATATTACTTTTATTCGTTTCACGTATATGTTATGTTAAAAGCTTCTACTGATATTTTCAGGTTAATGTATCATTATAAAGCAATATTTTTTTTAATCAAACACCCCAACCGTAGGATCAATGAAAAGTGGATTTTCTAACATTAATTAAAATTTATGACAAACACGTTTGCATTATGTCATGACGGTTGGCGAACAAGAATACGGTCCGTCTAATGGGAAGCAGTCACCGCATGATACTTTAGGTAGCACATGCGCGTTGCCAATTTTGATTGGAGCGAAGAGAACAGAGAAGGTGGGAGGTTGGGCCTCCGGTTCTCTCACTCATCACACGAAACGCCGACTTTCTGTGAGAGGGTAGTTTTTTCCCGGTCTAGCCGGTCCATTTGTACTACGAGGAGCATGGCTCTAATACTAATAATTTAATTTTTTAATTTTTATTAAATTTTAATTTTAATAAAGAATATTATGTAGCAGTGCTTTTTCAAGTTATTACTAATATTCCTATTGCCCCTCCAAATGAGCCCGTAGCTTGTGCTAGGAGTGGGTACGACAAGAGCCCAAGGGGTGACGATCGAACTGTCGCGTTAACGGACCGCAGTCGGTCCCTTAACCGTAGAGCTATTGAGTTAATTATCCATTAGTTTCTACCAAAATGTATATAATATTACTTATGTAAAGTTAAAATAACTAAGGTATTATGTTGTATGTTAAATTACAATCTATATACAAGATACAAGCTTTAGTAAGCACTCACCGTATTGATGGCGCAAGGCTAGTTATAACATGCTACTGGGTCACCACCTTGGGAAAAAAATTAACTGTTAACTCTAATCACTACAATTAACAACGAATCTTATCTGTGTCACAAAAATAACCCTTGCTTACTTTATTTTAGGGTACAAGTTTGATTGATGATGTTTAATACAAGCTACATGAAAACCTTTTATTTTAATATGTATTTTTATTCAAAATTTAGTAATGCAGATCTTCATATTATCGAGGGTTAGTGGCCAACCTATTGTAAGAGCTGTTCCGGCTTCTGACTTGACTTATCGACTGTCATTAAATTGATAACAGCCGGGACCGACTTTATACGTGCCCTCCGAAGCACGGAGAGGCTCGTTTGAAATACCACTATGCGATCACCCATCTAGTGACTGACCGCGCCTAAAGTTGCTTTACCCACCGATCGTTTACCGATCAATGAGCGCACCCAACTATGAGCGTCTCCGGTCGTCGGTAATGCAGATAAGATTTGTTGTATACTGATATAGCTTAAATTAGTGCAAGCTTCTACATCGTGCAATTAGTTTATAGAAATTTCTAATTAAATTAGCTTATAAATAGTTTTTTGCTTAAAGGAAACTTATTTATAACAGTATATATAAGGTACCTTTAAGCAAAGTATATATAAACGTTACAGTTAAAGTACAAATAACCACTATTTCGCCAAATGCCCCGACTGAAACAGATACGCCTCAAGCGGGAATCGAACCCGTAAACGTTGAAGCTAAAGGCAACCTCGCTACCACCATGCCACAGCGGTGGTCGTCTTTGTAATAGTTTATAATAATTGTATTATTTCCCTTAAAATATTAATAGAAAACGTTAACTCATTGCTGGGCAAAGGTTTTCTAAATCCTTTTAAGTTCTATAGTTTGATTTTGAGGATATCAGAATATCATTTTCTGAAACGGTTTCCGATGTTTTTATTCAAAAGCAGCACTTGAAAACTGAGATGTTTTCGAATTTGAAACTCGCATAGGCAGCGAGTTACTTTTTCTATTCTCGTATTCGTCTTTGCTCCGTGAACCCTAATAATAGTACCTGATTTTAATGGGCTGCCTGATGGACAGGTCTGATCCGGTGGTGGACGAGGCGGGGGAGCGCGTGGCGAGGAGGCGCGGGGCGCGAGGGGTGCGCGGGGAGCGCCCGCGGGCGAACTCCAACCTGTAGTTGTCTGACCGAGGGCTGCCGCTGAAAGCCTCGCCTTCTCCTGGTTTGAAACCATTGTATTTATACCATGGAAATTTCTAATTAGCTTCAAATACAGTAACTTGTATATTACAAGAGATCCTGATTTCCTGCTGGAAGCCTTAAAATAATCGTATATTATATTAGTCAGGACGTTTTTGTTCTTGGGCACGAACCTTGACATGGAACAATGAGGTGAAGTTTTTTTATTTTTTTATTTTTATGTTAGAAGTTGGCAAACAAGCATACGGCCCACCTGATGGTAAGTAACTGCCGCAGCCTATGAGCGCTTGCAGCACCATTAGTAGGTGCCACTCGCGCGTCGCCAACCTAGAGATATTAGTTCTTAAATCTCGTTCGCCCAGTAATTTCACTAGCGTACAATGCCCTTCAAACTGGAACACAGTAGTGCCTAAGCACTACTATTTGGCGGCAGAATATTGGACACTGCGGTGGTACGTACCTAGCCGGCCTCTTGCAACAAAAGACCTACCACCAGTGTGACTGATTGCACTGGTGGAATAATCTCTGTTGTGACAGAGGTTATCCCAACAGCGGGCGATGGGGTCGTCACATCCCGACGCCGGTAAATTTTTTTAAGATAGACATATTTTTCTGCTTGTCTGTGAATATGGTAATAAACTTTTTCTTTAATGAAACTAACCACCCTCCGGTTTCTCGTACGTTTGTCAAATTTTTATCAACATAACAAATACAGAACGCTTATTGGTTGACGACAACCGATGATCAACAGGCAACCAATCAACGCAAGTTGACATGAGTTTGACAACCATAAGAGAAACCGTGGGTATATCAAACATTTATACAACCATACATCTAATAATCTCGCAGCAATCCCAAAAGCTTTAGCAGAAAAGAATAAAATAAATAAACATATGCTACACACTCTATGGCGCCCATTAGGATAGCCATATCTTGTGTAGGGGGTCCAAAAATATACACAAGGACAAGAGAAAACACACCCCGATCGAAACACATGCCTGTATGATCAATACAAACATCTGCCTAGAGCGGGCATCGAAATCGCTACCTATGGCGCTTAAGGCAGGTCCGCTGCGCCACAACGTCGTCAACAATAACAATTTAGAACATTGTTTTGATTTCGTATTGTAAATATGACCTTTTGAAAGTACTATCTACACGAATCATCGTACAAAAACTGTATCACGGTGGCAAGGACGCCGTATGGGAGTGGCGTTAGCGTACATCCGGTGAGCATCGTTAGCATTCAGCTCGTGTATTGTAAACTAGCCGCTACTTTAGGGTCAGCCATTATTATAATTAACCAGCTATACATGCTGTATCTCGTAAGTAGATATCTATTTAGCAACGCTTAAAAGAAAAAGAACGAAATGGTGATCCATACAATGGTTCAGAAGTACATTTTCCCTTTTTTGAGGAACCCTAGTTCGTTTTTTTCTTAGAGAATACTAACCTGCACAAATTTTAAATATTTCTTTTGAGCGCGACATTACAAATTAAGAATTGCTTAAAACCATAAACCTTCGATTTTTAACATTTCTATTTCTTTATCGATTGATTTAAAAGAGATGTTTATATAATATACTAATGATGTTCTATAAGTAAAGTATTAGTTACAGATAGTATAGACACCTGTGTAGTGGTGCGCAGTGCGCGGCATGCGCGCGCAGGCCGGAGGGTGCGCGTGCGCGGGCGCTATCGCGGTCTGCGCGGCCCAGTCGCGGTACACGCGCGCACCGTTCTCCGTGCGCCACTCCGACAACTCCACACTGCGGATCTGAACAAACGGTTTTTGTTTTATTTTTTTGGTACCTAGATCTCCTTTGCCCAGTTATTTAACTAGCCTACAGTGCCCTTCAATCCTATCAACAGTATGACTGATTGCACTGGTGCAATAATCTTACCTTATCCCAACAGCGGGTGATGGGGTTGTCACGTCCCGACAACGGTAAAGAGACTTACTAAATAAATAATAATTATAAAATTGATCGTTTATGCTTTATTCTCCTTATTATTTGATTTCATTTTGTAATTTTTTCAATTAGAGTTAGAGCTGTATAAGCCATTACAAGTAGGTATTTATAATATTTCATTTTTAAATATTTTATCGGTTTTCCAAGACAACCCTGTTAGAAAACCAGTTAATTATTTTTCAAATAATTTATTTTAAAGACTTGTTGTAGAGTATTAGTAACATTCATTTTAATAAATATCAGTATGGTCACGTCAAACTAACCGGCGTAGAACTTTTACTTCTGCCGCTACCCTCTGAGGAGGCGCTGTGCCTCTGTCTTCCATCGCGCGCTCGCTCCGGAGCTGGTGATTCACGACACGATCCATCGGGTTCATCTCTCGCCTAAACAAAATGGGGGAAGCTTTTAAATACCATAACCACTCTAATCAATTTGGACATAGGCTTGTCCCAAATAATATCAAAAGAGTCCTTCGAATTATCTTAATCAACTGCCGCTACATTTTAAAATGGGGATAACCTTTTTTAAAAAGCGAGTTTAAAACAACTTCGTCTTCATCTATTAACTAAATAAAGACGATTGTATGCTTTAATTCCAATCAGTTAGCTCTCTATTATGTATCTCTAGATGTATTGATCAGAGAATTAAAAATTTAAACTTGACCTTTGACGAGCCTAGTATGCTGCTGTTAATAGGATACCTCTCTGATTTCCATTAGGCAGGATTGTTTGCGACCTTTGTGTCATAAAATAGGCCAAAAAAGCCAAAACAATTTCTTATAAATAAAAAATGAATATTTTAGGTGAAAAAAAAATCGATGCAGCGATGACCATTCATGGTTCATTAATAATGCATTAGTTTTTTGTCGATATTAATTTTCCGTAATTTTGGCTCATGTAAAGAAAAATAAAAACTAATATTTTGAATGTCTTTATTTAGACTATTACATCATTTTGTAATTAAATATTTCCTGGTACCTTATTTTGGTTTGTCGTAGGTGGCATGCTGGTCGCTCCGTTGCTTACTAGCCTAAGTTGCTGCCTTATATTTGCCTTTTCCCTGGCTCTTTTGCGTTGAAACTCTTCTTCAACTCTGAAATGGTTGACTAATAGTTTAAATTAAAGTAATAATGACACCTCAATAGATCAACGGTAAAAGGGCAGACTCCGTTAATGCGAAAGTTTCGGGTTCCATTCCAACCCCCTTGGGCTATTATCTTACCCACTCTTAGCGCAAGTACAAGCTTATTTGAAGAGCTAACGATTATTACCAAATGTTATGATAACAACCGGGCCCGACAGCTTAACGTGCTCTCCGAGGCACACCCCACAAGGACAAACACCCAGAACTAAACAGTGATTTGTAAGAAACATCTGATCCGAGCGGGAAACGAAAACTTATGATAAAAGAAATTCTACCTTCTTTGTTTTGGTATATTTTATTGCAAAAGCGATGAAAATTATTGAGAATTAAAATATATATTTTTTTTTTTATATATAAACGCTACACACTCAACGGCCCCCATTAGGATAATTATATCCTGTGTCGGGGGTCCGGAAACATTCACAATGACAAGGACAAACACAACCAGACCGGAAAACATGCCTGTACGAATAATACAAACATCTGCTCCGAGCGGGAATCGAACCCGCAACCGTCGAGGCTTAAGGCAGACTCGCTACCCACAACGCCACAACGGTGTCAATTAAAATAATTTACAGCAGTAAACAGTTTAAAAACATCTGTTTAAGTTTTTGTTAGTTTTGTTTTAGTTACGTTCCTAATATTGCCTTGTGATCCTATTCACAATTATCAAAATAGCGTCTCAAAATTCTAGAAGTATAAGCTTTTACCTCCGCATCGCCTCCAGCTCTGTTCGCCTCTGTTGCTCCTTAAGGTCCGCCTCGCGAGACAACTTCTCGGCCAGGCGTCGCCTCTCCAGCTGTCTCACAGTCGACTGGAAAGTGAAGCGTTTGCCTCGACCAGCGTTGGTATTGCGCTGTAAGAAAAAAAGAAAATGAAATGGTTGATACATTTGTACGTTGATATAATTGTATTGACCATGTAAGCATATTTTCCGGTCTGGGTGTATTTGTCCTTGTCATTGTGAATGTTTCCGGACCCCGACACGGGATATTAATATCCTAATGGGGGCCGTTGAGTGTGCAACGTTTGTTTATACATTACAGACGTAGCGAACCTGGCATATGTCGCGGGTTAGATTCCGGCTCGGAAATAATAATAATAAATACAACGTCACACACTCAACAGCCCCCATTAGGACTGTCATATCCTGTGTCGGAGGCCCGGAAACATACACAATGACAAGGACAAATACACCCAGACAGGAAAACATGCCTGTATGGTCAATACAAACATAAGTGTCGCGCTTAAGGCAGGTTCGCTACCGGTGCGCCGCAACGTCGTCGAACGTCGGAAAGGATATTTGTATTGAACATAGAGGCATGTATTTCTGTCAGGGTGTTTGTCCTTGTTATTGAACATGTTTCCAGACCCTCAACAAAAGATAACTATGCTAATGGGGCCGGCCCTTTGAGTGTGTAGCGTTGATTTATTTATTATTAATATTAAGTTATTTGACAAATTACAAATTTGCTAGATGAGAACAGGGACCTGCGATCGTATAATGAGCCTGCGATTTGACTGTGACAATTATAATTAAAACTTAAAGCTATAACAGTAAATTTGGAATTACAACGATGATAAAATTAATTGAGCCGCAACATGCTCAGGGATATTGTGTCAGTGTAATTTCAAATTTATTGTCATACTCTTGAGTTGTATTTCCATTTCTCACATTAAAATCCCCTGCCATGCTGAGCCGCCAATGAGCGCAGGCTTTGCGTCATAGTTATTTTAATTATCAAGTTTTTTGTTTTTCTTTTACAAAACGTTCAATGTATTAGAGCCATGTTTAGACGCCGTTGTGGCGTTGTGGGTAGCGAGTCTGCCTTAAGCCTCGACGGTTGCGGGTTCGATTCCCGCTCGGAGCAGATGTTTGTATTATTCGTACAGGCATGTTTTCCGGTCTGGTTGTGTTTGTCCTTGTCATTGTGAATGTTTCCGGACCCCCGACACAGGATATAATTATCCTAATGGGGGCCGTTGAGTGTGTAGCGTTTATTCATGTTCCTCACAGAAAATCGTTTGCATTTCCTGCGATGAGTGAGAGCATCGGAGGCCCAATTTCCCACTCCCTTTGTTCACTTCCCGCTTATCCCTTAGGTTGGCGACGCGCATGGGATACTTAAAGTATCGCAAGCGTTCATAATTATGTGTGTTCTGGACCATGAAGCGGACCGTTTGCTTGTTTGCTAACCGTCTTGACATAAAAAATAAACGTAGACAGTAGTAGTAAATGCTTGTTTCAAATAGGATATTTTATTTCATTATACATTCTTAGAAACGTAAACTACACAGGTATTTTCCCGGACAAATTGCGTGACAAGGAACGCCTTCAATCAAACAATATTCATATGGAACCTAAACAATTGACCTAAAAGCCTAGATCGTTCAAGCGTGCAACTGCATTGAAATAAGGAGGTCATAAACACTAATTCATAGATTTCGTTTATGAAGCTCATGAACCTTTTTTTGACCATCGGTTTGGCACATGGCATCTCTTTAGCTGAATTACATCGATAAAATAATTTCTTTCAAAAATACAGATATTTGTATCTAAGTATTATGCAACAATAATGTCTCATACGTATTTTGTCTTACAAGCACACATACAGTTAACAAACGTCAGATAATAATTTTTTTTATTTCATGGCGTTTAGCAAACAAGCGTACGCCTGACTCCGCCCACCAGATGGTAAACAGTCACCGCAAACTATGAACGCGCGCGATACTTAAAGAATCACATGCGCGTTGCCAACTCAAGTTATAGGAGGCAGAGTATGAGAAGGGAAAAAATATAGGGTACAGAGGAGGCGCGAGATTGGGTCTCCGGTGCTCTCACTCATCAGGCGATACGAAACAGTACTTTGTAACTTCACTCTGATTTTCTGTGAGATGGTAGTCCTTCCCTCGTACAATAAAACGCCGTATTCTTATACTGTAAAACAGGACGTCAATAAAAAACACGATTTACAATAAAAGTTAAATGAAAAATCATTAAATGTTTTGAACTGTTCAAAGAAATGTATTTATTGTTAAAGAATAACAACAGTTTAACCACAATGGGACATAAAATGATGATGACAAGGCCTAGATATTATTTCGACGATGTAGTGAAAGTAAAATGCTGGAATTTCTTTGTCATAAATCTCATTCGGTTCGGTGGAGTTTTCAGAGCGTGCGAATTGAGATGCCGAGACGTAGGTAATGGCGTCTAGGTTCTAAAGAAAATTTGAATAAAACTCTTAACAATGAGATCATAAAAAGTAGGCTAGAACCAAAAATAATAGAAAAGAGGACATATTATATTCATCAATATTATTCATCAAATCAAACTACATACTCAACATCTTCCATTATATCCTGTCTCGGGGGTTCAACTTACACAGACACAACCACAAACACACAGACCGGAATCAATGCCTATATCGTCCCTACAAACATCTGTACAAAGCGGAAATAGAACCCGCGATGTTGTTCAGAAGATAGCAAATGACCCAGTGTGTTGAGTTTCGAAGCCAGAGAGTGTGTTTGAAATATACCCCGGGAAGACCACAAGGCATAGTTAGTAGCATTTATGAAATTTATTGTCTTTTATATATTGTTCCAACTAGAATTTCATGATTTTCTTATCTCACTAATATTATAAATGTGAAAGTTTTGATGGATGGATGTTTGTTACTCTTTCACGCAAAAAGTTCTGGACGGATTTGGATGAAATGTAGTACACACATAGCTCAATACCTGGATTAACATGTAGGATACGCTTTATGCCGGAAAAGTGTTAGGTTCCCTTGGGATTAACAAAAAGGCACTACAGAAGATTTTGATTAGGAGCAAATAAATGGGTCTTATGACATCCAGATTAAATATTATTATACAGACTACTGTAGCATATTATAAATGTGAACAGGAATATTCCTATTTCAATAAAGGTGCCTTATTAAAAATCCCACGGGCGAAACCGCGGGCAAACGTTTGTATATTATATTTGTGAGAATTTTGATTTTAGTTAGTTATCGGAACATAAGTGTTATGTGTATATGGTATTTTGTGATCAAATAAATTCGTTCCTTTAACCTTCAATATAAAAAGGTTTTATTTTTTTTCTTATGACATAATCATTTTAAAAATATTGTTTGATTATCTGGTGGAAATTTTTTGTGTATTTATGTTAAACAAGAATATGCTCAACTGGGAAAGTTTTACCCTCTCACAGAAAATCGGTGTAAGTGACAAAGTACTGTTGCATTTCGTGCGAGAAGTGTCAGAGGCCCAATCTCCCACCCTCTCTGCTCCCTTTCCACCTATCCCTTGGGTTGGCAATGCGTATGTGATACTTCAAGCATCGCAAGCGTTCATAGGTTGCGTTAACTGCTCACCATCAGGCGGATGCCGTATGCTTGGTTGCCAACCGTCATGTAATAAAAAAAACTTTTTCAAATTAAGAGTAGTCTATGCTCAAGCAAGCAAGTTGCAGAAATTTCACTTACATACAATTCCAAAACAGGTCTACGGAAAATACGAAAAGCAAAATGCAACTTATCAGTTCCATTAAATACTTTGTTCTTTTTTCTTTTGTAGCGTTTAAACAATTTTCATTTTAAAAAACTATAAAATTATTAAAAACGCAAAAGTACAATACAACCTTGCTTTCAAATCTGGAGCATGAACTTATCACAGTTACGAATTAGTAGCGTGTTTGAGAAAGACTTGAAATACATGCATGTTGTTAAGTAATTTGTTTAGTTCTAAATAATGCATAAGCTTGTATATTTTATTGTATAGTTAAATTATTATTATAATGTTACATGTCAAGACAATATAAGGAAAACTTTGATGCCATTGAGACGAAGGTTTTTAGCATTAATATTTCCATAAAACTTCTAACTTATTATACCTTTGAAGAATCATAACTACCAGTAGTTTGCCCTGTAGCGAGACCTTGCGATGTTAGAAATAAGGTAATTTTTACCAATATTGTCATTTTTGTGTAATGCTTAGCTCTGCTCCTTTCATTCAGCATAAGGAGGCCTACACATGGCAACCGCTCGCTGTCGAAAATCAATTACGCTTGTGCAATCAATCAATCAAATACGATAAGTCACGTGGTACTTATGGTATCACGTGGTAAGCTTATGCCAATTCCATACATATCAGAATTATCTTATTTCGTTATCGATAATTAAAATGTTATCTTGTCTAGGCCCCAAGTTTACTTAAAAATTTAAATAACATAACCCAATCATAATCTATAAATAAATAATCCAGAATTATAGCTCTGGCAATTATATATTATTTAATATTTGTATTTTATAAAAACTTGATTTTTTTTTAAATATACTTGTATAGGATATACACGTAATAGACGTCTATCATGAACTTTTAGTAACAATTCTATTGCGATCCAATTAAATTCAGGTAGTTAAACGATTCCAAACGAACAGTTTCGTGGTTATTCAATCTTCATATGCCTTTATACTCTTAAAAAAACTGAATTCTATCGAGCACGTCTATCTGTGTATTAAGGATCATCTCTAAAAAGTTGGAAAGGATGTTGATGTTGTTTTTTTTTCAACTTATGAAAATTCAGATTTGGCTAATTTAAAAGTAGATACAAATTTTAAGAGACCTTAGTATTTTCCAGTATAGTTAATAAGCTGCCAGTTTTTCCAAGAACCAAAAGTTTAAGGTCCAACTAAATAAAGATTCCTTGGATATTTAACGCCTTCCGTTAATGATGATGATTTGTGACATTTGTGATGACAAAATTTTAGACAAATATTCGATTTGAGGGAGTTCGGATGTATAATAGCTTACCTCAAAATGTTAAAGACTCTTTGAGTATACCAATTTTTAAAAATAGATTAAGAAAATGTATACTTAATAGCTAAAACTAACGAACTTTACTTTCTTTTGTTAATTATTTAAAAATTATAACTTATATAAAAATGTAACTTATCAATAAGTAGTACGAATGTCTTACAAGCTAATGTTTAAATTAAGTGTAAATTAGTTAAGTTTCTCTTTAAGTGAACAATGTAATGTTCTTTGAGAAATAAATAATCTTTAAACCGAAAATAAGTTTACATTCAGCACATGTGCACAAACGATTTTTTATTAGAAAGAAAGATTTAGATTTTTATTTAGTACTTTATTAAAATGTGTAATGAAATCAAAAGCGAAACGGAGACAGGTTACGCTAGTCAACAGATAAAATAATAATTAGGAAGTGAAGACTACGATCGGATTAAAAACAGTGAAAGTTCATTAAATGTAAATTTATATTTCCTAGATTCAGAAAGTGTGAAACTAAACCATTACGTTTTGTAATTCCTGCGAATTTCATATATTTAATATATTATGTAATTCAAAACGTTGTTGTGGCGCAGCGGTAGCGAACCTACCATAAGAACCATAGGTGGCGGGCTTGGAGTACTTGTGTATATTGATCATACATGCATGTGTTCCGGGGTGTGTTAGTCCTTGTTATTGTGTATGTTGCCGGACCCCCGACACAGGATATCACTATCCTAATGGAGACCGTTGAGTGTGTAGTATTTATTTATTTATGTACAATAAACTATTTAAAATATTTGAATTTTAAAGTCAAAATTTTATTACACACATTATTATTTTGAAAAAGAAGATTTTAGGAGCCTCTTAGGAGCAAAACGATTGCTTACAAATAACAAAAAGAATTTTGATCCCAAAATAAGTAAGAATAAAATAATAATTCGGCAAGCGAAGACTATGAAGTGAGCCGAGTGAATTTTATAATTTTCGATATGTTTTACAAAACTCGTTTCTACACATTACTTACATACATATTTTAATGTATTTTTTTATTATGTTTTCACTTCATGGGAGAAGATCTCAATTTTATTTCTTATCATATTTAATACTAATACTGTTTCAATATATTTCTTGGACTATTTTTCCAGTTAGATTACTTGAATTTTCGTCTTGAAAGAAAAATTAACAGTTGATTCAATTTATTTTACTGGTAGGCCTTTACATGAGCGTAGCGAGGTAGGAAGGAGTAAGGAGGGCAGCTGTAGAGACATTTGTAAATACTGAGAAATATTGAGATTTTGAACTAATAACTATTGAAGAAAATAGTCATTTTGCCCCATTCTGGACCATAAATTATAATTATTAGGCCAAATGCTGGCTACGCCCATAGCCATGCCAACTTTGTATTTATTATAAAGTTTGTTTTGATCATACAAATAGTCTAAAAACCATAAACCTATTTAAAAACAGTGAGGAATGGAAAATTTAACAAATTAGTAACGAAAAATGCACAACAAGTTATTATTTCTGAGGCATACAAGATACTGATCTAAAACATCCTCCTTACGTAAAACGACCTCACTCGTTATATTAGTGGCATGCCTATTATATTTTGAATTGTAATTTCGATTTCTTATAGTATAATAAATTAGGAACATTTATGACTTTTTCAATTTTTCTTTATTAGAAGGAACCCTTATTTTTTTCTAAAACAAAAGTAGCCTTAGTTATTCCTTAGAACATCAGCTAAGTGCCAGAACAAGCAGTCAGACCGAAAGACAAACAAACAACAATTTTAATTTTTTTTTATATGTAAGTATCCCATAAAGTTTCATATGAATATAGTGAAAAGCTGTTAATTTTGAATTACAAACAGACAGTTCAATTTTATTTATTTATTTGGATTTCGTAAAGAGTTGCTACGTAAGTTTTTGAGATTAAAAATCGATCTTTCTCTAACAATTGTTCATCAGTGCGTTTCAATAATGGACCATCTGTACTGAGCTGATAAAACCATGTTTTGTCTGTTTTATATACATAAAAACATGGATTTACTATACATCGTAGACAGTACCTTCCATACAGACGAAAATATGTCAGACTCGTAATGTAAACATCAAATAAAATAAAAAAATAAAATAAATCATTCTTTCATTTCTTTGTAAATTCGAAAAAAAAAAAAATTAAAATCATTATAAATTAACAAAGACGGAGCTCTGAAACCTCCTCGTTTTTTAAGGCTGTTTAACCACAATATATAATGCTATATATTGTATTATTATTATATTTTAAAACTATGATTAATAGTTGGAGAACGATTTTTTTTGTAACATCGTAGTTCATGGTCAAATCTGTAATAAAGGCATATTGTCACGTAAGTAGCCGGATGACAGGTGTCATATCATCCGTAGGTATTTCAACAGTATATATATAAAAGTACAAGCCTGTCTGTCGGATAAACCGACATACAACTGAACCCAAATAGCAGAATATAGAAAGTAGAAATCTACAGTTTTCACGTCGTGACGTTTTGCAAACTAAAATATGGTCCGCTTGATGGTAAGCAGTTACCGCAACCTATGAACGCTTGCGATACTTGAAGCATCATGCGCGTTGTCAACCCAATAATAATAATAATATACTTTATTAATATATCAAACACGGAAAATAAAATCAATCAAAGTACAAAATGGTTATACAAAAGGCGGTCTTATCGCTAAGGCAGCGATCTCTGCCAGACAACCTTTGGATAAAGGATATGAAAGATAGAAGCCGTAACGATAAAAGGGAAGGGAACAGAGGGGGTTGTACGGACACTGCTACACTACGTCGTATATTTTGTATGAGGGTAGTATTTCCATTGATAACGTACGTACCATGTCAACCCACACGAATGTCATTTCGAGAAAAACGCATTTGAAAATTTAGAACAACTTGCTTTATAATATTTTTTTTTTTATGTATTTGTCAAGTTTTTGGCAATTTCAGATTTATGTAAGTTATTTTACTTATTTTCACAAAAAATAAGTATACAAACTGCATATTTCGTATATAATATAACCCACAACGATTAAAAATACATAAATTGCATGATTGAAAAAATGGCTTTTTAGAAGTTTTAAAGCTTAAAACCCTACAAATATTAAAGAAAAATGTTGTTCAGCCATTTACCAACACTTCTGCATATATAACTCAGTTTTTAAAATTTTGTGGGTTGACATGGTATTGCTTATTTGCGTCCATTTAAAGTACTACTAAATTTAATTTTCCTATACATTCTAGTACATATCATGAAAAAATTGGTATTTCAAATACTCGATTCGTCAATATTCACGAACCATTATCACAATAAAAAATAATCGTTCATACTTTCTAATGAAATTATTTTAATCGATATCACCAAGCGCTTATGAGGTCAGGAATTAGATCCTTCAAAACTCAAAAGTAATAGACCATAGACAAAGTCTGCGGCCGTAAGTGACTCTGAAAAACCTAAGGCAACGGATCTTAATCTCAATACACGGTTAGATGACAATTACTTTTACGTGCTACGGATCACAGAACAGCGTGAGTTCTGGAAATAGTATCCTAGTATAATGGCTTTTAATGTTGAGCATATTATTTCTTTTGGATAGTGACTTGGTGGTTATGTATGATGAGATATACGATAACAATTTCAAGCTAAATATAGGGACTGACATAAAAAAACTTTTTCTTTCTAGCATTGGTTAGTCAAATTGTCAAAAGTCAAAACTATGCAATTTTATAAGTAACTAGGTTTCTCAGCGGCTTCGCTCCGCGGTAGACCGCCCTGTTCTACCAACAAACCGCATCTTAACGCCCGCCAGCACTTTCTTATTTATTTGCTCAGCTTCTAAATGGACGCAAATAAGCAATACCATGTCAACCCACACGAATGTCATTTCGAGAAAAACGCGTTTGAAAATTTTGAAAAACTTGCTTTATATGATTTTTTTATATATTAGTCAAGGTTTTGGCAATTTCAGATTTTTGTAAGTTATTTTAGTTGTTATCAAAAAATATAAGTACACAAAATGCATATTTCGTAATATATAACCCAAAACGTTTAACATAATACATAAATTGCATGATTAAAAATGTATTTTTTAGAAGATATAAAACTTAAAACCCTAAAAATATTAAACAAAAATGTTCTTCAGCCATTGACCAACACTTCTGCATATATAACTCAGTTTTTTCAATTTTGTGGGTTGACATGGTTTTGCTTATTTGCGTCTAAATATCTTATTGTGATTTTACAAAGCCTATAGCCTTCCTCAAGAAATGTGCTACTTTTATGGAAAAAGATGCAACATCCAACCATATTCCTATTCTAAGTATCAGATAGCATCTGACACGCTCACAACTATGACGGATCGTACGTTGCGTGACAAAGTTGAGTGCTTAACGTCACTGTACTCAGAGAACTCAACAATTTGCCCTTGAAAGACCAATTCAACTGATGACACGACCTTTATTATATAAAATTGAAGCTTAATTTAACGACCACTGTGGCATGTTGGTAGCGAGCCTGCCTTTAGCTGCGTCGGCCGCGGGTTAGATTTTCGCTCGGGGCAGATACAAATATCTGTTGATTTGATCTTATACATATCCGTCTCAACCTAGGTGTAGCGACATCTACACGCACATGACGTAACGCGATAGAAAGACAAGATTGTCACATCTCGCATCAAGCTACAACGACACCTACAGGGCATACTACGCAATGATATGGACGACCAACGAACGTCACGATCCTAAATCAAGCTACACTGGGCGTTTGTCTTTGCGGGTCTCCCCACCGTGCCTCTGAGAGCACGTTAGACTGTCGGTTACGATTGTTATCACATAACATCAGATAATAATTGTTAAGTCTTGAAAGGTTATTTGCTCTTTTTAATGAGTTACTAGTTCGCCCTTAGGGTTGTGAAGATCATATGGCAATCGCGCAGTGTAAAAATTAGTAATCTGCCAAATCTGGATAAGAGTAATAAGCAGACCCTGGGTAACATACCGGGATAAATGCTAGGAAGAAAAAGATAAGATTGAAGCTAGAAGGTTCCCCTTCCATTGGACTTTAGAAACACATTCAAAATTAAATAAATATATAAACGCCAAACGCGTAACGATGTCAATGGTGTTGAGCGCGATCATAGGGTACGACTACTTATCATCAAGTGGGTCATATGCTTGCTTGTTAACTTATTCACACAAAGAAATATATAAATACGAAGAGAAGTTGCGGGTTACTTGTTGTATCTACTATTTCTTCATAAAAGATTTCATCAAGACTTCCTCCGTGTCATTGCAAACATTTTGAAATGAAGGGCGAGCAATATACTAATATTAGCTCACGCCGAATTCCATTACGAATATTTTTGTTTGATCCTCACTCATCGTATTGTTTACGTATTAGGACGCTTCCTTATAAAGCCAGCTGATTGTATTATAAATAAAATCAACCCACGTACAAACAACAAAACCAAATTCTTTCAAACAAAACACATTTATATATTTATATAACTACAAAACAATATAAGTAGCAACATTTTAATGTCCCACAGTTCCGCAAAACCATTCTACCCTTTCAGCTTCTTATACTGTTCAACAACTGTGTTGTTGTTTTATAACAAGCTGGTTCCTTGTGGATAGCCGTTAAATCATATATTTTGTCCACTTTTTTTAAAGCAATATTAGCAATGTGTTTTCAAGGCATTATACTAATATTCCTATTGCCCCTCCAAATAAGCTGGAAGCTTGGGAAAATAAATGTTTGGATGTTTGTTACAACCACGCAAAAACGTCTGAACGGATTTGAATAAAATTTGGATTATCATAGAATACTTTTTATCCCGGAAATGTGTGTTCCTGTGGGATTATCACCATGCTAAAGGAATTTCATCAACAATTTTCAATCACTATACATGTGTCGTCACCTACGTACAACTTATTCATGTCTCTCTGGCGCCAATTCTAAACTCACCGCGGAGAAGTCGCAGGAAGATGTTAGTTTATAATAATTATGTATTATCATATGGAGTTTGACGTTATATTTCCATTAAATAATTTTGTAAAAAGGTCGATCCTGATTTAAATTACAGCCCAAACTACTAGCTATCTTTTACTAAACTTGCGAAACAAGAAAGAGTGCGGAATTAATTAGAAGCTGATTAAATCGAATTAAAATATTTATAAACACGTTTAGGACCAATGATATTATATAATTTAATTCGAAATACATGTATAATAATAATTAATTATCATTTTTACTTATAAGCTTATTTAGCAAAGCATTTTCTCAGCCTCTATATATTTTTAAACTATTGCTTTGTAGGGCATAGTTAGTATAAAAAAAATCTATGTAAGGATTAGAATTAACATCTAGTGTGTATACACATGACATCAAAAGCCGCAGATAGAATATGATAATAATTACATCTTGTATACTTTTATTATGGATTTCATTGCAATTCAATTTATGAATTCTAGTGCCAATTTAGCATAGATTACTTAGCCTATTTCATGTTCTAGATTTATTAAGCTAAATCGAATGACAAACAAGTTTTTTTTTTTTTTTTTATGTTAGAAGTTGGCAAACAAGCATACGGCCCACCTGATGGTAAGTTGCTGCCGCAGCCTATGACCGCTTGCAGCACCATTAGTAGGTGCCACTCACGCGTTGCCAACCTCGAGATATTAGTTCTTAAATCTCGTTCGCCCAGTAATTTCACTAGCGTACAATGCCCTTCAAACTGGAACACAGTAGTGCCTAAACACTACTATTTGGCGGCAGAATATTGGACACTGCGGTGGTACCTACCTAGCCGGCCTCTTGCAACAAAAGACCCACCACCAGTAAAAAGTTTGACATTGGTAGTTTAAATTTAAAAGTTGATGTTCAATTTAATTTATTGTATTTATAAAACATACAAATGCAAATACAACAAGGGGCAGCCAGGGGGCTCACTCACATCTGCAATACCAGAGAGCATGCAGGTGCGTTGTCGTCCTCTAAAATACGAATGGTTATACGCTAGCTGACCTCAAAATCCGGCTGACGAGCAGTCACCTAGTCACTAGTTTTTCACATATGCAGCTAAGGTGGCTAACCAGGCGGATCTTTCAAGCTCTAGCACCAGCATATAAATGTCTTAGAATTTCTTCTACGAAATGCAGGTTTCCTCACAATGTTTTCCTTCACCGTTAAGCACCAGATTTTGAAACACAAACCCACTTAAAAACTCAGAGATACTTGCCCGAATTTAACCTCACGACCTTCGGTTAAAAACGTAAACGTAGGTTATGTTTTCGATCCATTGAGCCATCAAGGCTTTTAATTTAACCTTCCTAAGTTCAGCCTCCTCCGCGGGCGGAATATTCCAAAAAAATCCAAAGTATTTTCTTCACATATTGCTATATAGTTTTAGGGACACCTGATAACAAGGAAACTATTCTATTCCATATCCGTGTGAAGTCAAGTCGGCTATTTAACGTACAATACGTAATTATAAGTAGGCTGAGTTGAGAAAGTTAACACGTAACACACAATGGGTGATGATGTATTTACTTAATGACGTAATTGAAGGTAGTGGGTTTCTCGTTTGTTCTCCATTAATTTCTTACAAATAATTTATTACAAGTGACTTATCATCTTGGACAGTCATACAGTAACATTTATGAGTTTGAGCCTTTAGCTATTAATATTAAGGTCTCATACGAAATATCAAACGAAGGAAACACTTGAGCAATTTACAAAAATTTCCAATTTATTTTGGCCTGAATATTTTAGTAACGATCAATGTTCATTTTAGTATAAATGTTGAGATATATTAAAAAAAAACACATACGACATTTCCGCTTTCTAACGTCGAATTATATAATTATATATATGTACATATATTTAGATGGCAAAAGAGATTTAAGAACCAATATCTATCGTTGGTAACGCGTGAGTGGCACCTACTAATGGTGTTGCGCGCGCTCATAGGGTACGGCAACCGCTTACCGGTGGGCCGTATGCTTACTTGCCAATTTAGTAACATACAAAAAAGTACCGAGCAGAACGGAATGCGTGAAGTTGGAGAGTACATAATATAGTTTAATAGCGGCCCGCTCCGGCTTCGCACGGGTATAAAATATATAGCCTATGTCATTCACTGAAAAAATGATTAAAATCGATCCAGTAGTTTTGATTTATTAATTACTGCCCGTGGTCCCCAAGCGTTAAATTTGGAGTAAAACAATTCCCCTTTCCAGAAACCTCAAAAATAACAGTATTTCGCCACTATTTATGGATGTCATTATACATATAAACCTTCCTCTTCAATCACTCTATCTATTATAAAAACCGCATCAAAATCCGTTGCGTAGTTTTAACGATTTAAGCAGACATAGTTGAGTGTGTAGCGTTTTGAGTGTGTAGACATAGGGATACAGGGACAGAGAAAGCTATTTTGTTTTATACTATGTAGTGATATATATATATAACGTTAACCACCTATATATAACACACAAATTCATTCAATCCATACAGTAATAAAAATGGACCATAGTTTTCCTTGTTCATTATAATTATTTTTATCAAGAAACTTGTGAATAGATTTCGTCATTAATTCTAAGCAATATCATTAAATGTTCTGTAAAAAGTCAGCTATTGGTATTGTTTTATTATTATGCTACGTGTGGTATGCGTCAATTGGTCTTCATTGTGTTAATTTAAACGCTGCACACTCAACGGCCCCCATTAGGATAATTATATCCTGTGTCGGGGGTCCGGAAACGTTCACAATGACAAGGACAAACATACCCAGACCGGAAAACATGCCTGTACGATTAATACAAACATCTGCTCCGAGCGGGAATCGAACCCGCAACCGTCGAGGCTAAAGGCAGACTCGCTACCCACAACGCCACGACGGTGTCAAATTTGTGAAATAAGATCCTGTATTTTTATATCACGATGGTTGCCAACATGCGTAGGGTACGAGGTCTACGTAGGCTATAAACATAGATTCAACACTAAATATATTTATTGTTCTTGCAATATCAGGAGCAGTATATTCGTGTTGCCAACGCAAGGACTAAGAATAGAGGACGGGGTGGGAAGAGGACTTAAGGGGTTCGTTAGTGGAGGGGTTATGTGATCTGATGCCCAGCCCCTCAGTCCCGAAACCCGGAGCTATGTCAATAGGGTGTGCCCTTGGGCGTGCAGGGTGGCGAACCTGTACGTCCATGTTAAGTGGCCTATAAGACTACTTCTCTCTAGGTGGCCGAGACTATCGGGAGTGTTCGCAAAGGATACGGAGTACAGTTCCACAAAAGTCCCACAAAAAAACCCTGATCCTCTCTTGTGTTTTTAAACAGTGTTTTTAATACTTTGAATATTTAAAATAGTAATGATTTGAATATTACAATGATTTCTTTATATAGTACAAAATAGAAAACAATAGACGTCACCTTATTGGTTGGATTATAACCGTCAATAAGCATTGAGTATGTTTGTGTCCCGTTAAACACACAGTCACACACTAAAGGCGTAATATTTGGAGCAACAAACATTCTGACACAAGTGTGCACAGGTGTGCAAGCTGGTGCGAGCAAACACGATGTTTTTCTACGGAGTATTGAAGAAAAAGTATTAATTCTATAATTATTCTCTAAATGGACATGGAGTGTTAGTGCAAAACTATTTCTAAGAGATATTACACCCAGACTTATCGTGACAGAAGGGTTCATTTTTTGTCCAATGAATCGGGATTCCGAATCAGCAGGAAAATACACCTAGCATTCTTATCACCATTCCCCGTGGACATGATTTTTAGTTGTAATTATTTGTAAATATAGTTAGTATTGAATTCTCTAAATGATTCTACCATTTTTCATATTTTATGCATACACTTACTATATACTTATGGACCTCTCTTTTCATACATACGGAATGTCATTAATGATTTTAACTTCATTTTTTTTTTTTTTTATGTTAGAAGTTAGCAAACAAGCATACGGCCCACCTGATGGTAAGTGGATGCCGTAGCCTATGAGCGCTTGCAGCACCATTAGTAGGTGCCACTCGCGCGTTGCCAACCTCGAGATATTAGTTCTTAAATCTCGTTCGCCCAGTAATTTCACTAGCGTACAATGCCCTTCAAACCGGAACACAGTAGTGCCTAAGCACTACTATTTGGCAACAGAATATTGGACACTGCGGTGGTACCTACCTAGCCGGCCTCTTGCAACAAAAGACCTACCACCAGTGTGACTGATTGCACTGGTGGAATAATTCTGTTGTGACAGAGGTTATCCCAACAGCGGGCGATGGGGTCGTCACATCCCGACGCCTTTATCGCATTTAGTTATGTTGTGCAAATCATAACCGAATACATATAAAAACGCTAAACACTCAACGGTTCCCTTTAGGATAGTTATATCCTCTGTCCGGAAACGTACACAAAGGACAAGGACAAGGAATAGCCAATGAAATTAGCGTGGAAAAACTTCATTCCATTATGTTGGTGTTAAATTTCCGAAAGTGCACCAACGAGTCCATGACATTCTGTCTGTATGGAAATGCTAGTCTATACTTTAAAGTGAGTCTATGGAAACGACTAACCTTTATTTTTGAAATCACATAATAGATAGCCGTCACTACATTGTAATGCAGATAGTGTTCGTGTATGAGAACAGATCGAATTATACGCAATTAAGCAACAAGCGATTAACGTGATAATCGTCAAACAGTTAACTCGGAGATTCAGAGTTAGCGACTACGACAAGTCGACAACAGTTCTTGTAACGGTTCGGTCATTAAGCAACCAGGGCTGAGGTTGCTGTTATGGAAAAAATGATGCTGCTTTAGGTAAAATGTGGTCGTGCTTTATATTGTAACCGTCAAATATATTTCTTTAGTTATTAATTTTATTGAAACCACAGGCAATGAAATATGAAATCATTAAAAGATTTCTAATTTTTTTTTTTATCTTTTGTTATCTTGACCCGTTATTTATAACCGAATTGGGAAAATTGTTTTTCTTTTTTTTAAAAGGTTATACTTTTCGATAGGCCATATAAACTTTTTGACCTGACCAAAGACTCTGGTATAAAACGAAGTTGCTTAGAATGTAGGAGCTCCGAAACCGCGATCATCTTAAGTTTTTGTTATGCATACGACCTACAGCATTCCCGGTTATTTTTAAAGCAGTGTAATTATTTTGGCTTTGGTCTTTTAAGTTATTAAATAGTTACCGCATTATAAAATTACTCTTTTTATTTCAAATTTAATAAGTAATAAATGTTCTTCAACGGGCATAATAATTATGGCGCGAAATTAAATTTATGATGGCGTCTTGTATATATATTTGAAACCATATTTGAAAATAGCCATATTTGAAACGCTTGGTACTTATCGGTTTTATGTTAATATTCGAAATGTATTCTCAATGCGGTTTTAAGTTACTTTTATTTATAAACTTGATTATGTGAAATATGCTAATATAGGGCGACCAATGTGCGACTGGTTTTGAGGCCGAAAATTCGTCCGATTGTTTTTTTAATCTGATAGTGTGCGTGAATAAATATAACTACCATCTGCCCGCGAATTCGCCCACGTGAATAACGTTTTCATCCCCTATTGTTTACACTATTGAGGGTACAACTCTTACAAACTTTGAATGTCTTTTTATTAATATCGAATCAAGAACCTAAAAATAAGTTTCGAGCTCTGAGCGAAAAAAGGTCTGTAAGGTTTGAAAAGGGGGGATGAAAAGTTGTATGGAAGTATCGTCATTTTTAGAGCTATGACAATCAAAGTTTGTATACCCGTTTGTACGCGCCCCTTGGGCGTTAAGAGTTTGTATTAAAATCGTTATGAACGCAGGTGAAGCCGCTCGGAGAAGCTAGTAAGAAATAACGAGGATTTATGCTATAATGTTATTAAAAACGAAATTTAATGTTATGTTAATTATTTGAGTAACATTTCTAAACGAAAACTCATAAAATTAATAACGACCGCCCCGACATTAGCTAATGGTTGAATTATGAGTTATTTAAATATTTTTACGTAAATTTAGACGCTATGAATACAGAATGAAGTTATTACATTATGCTCAGTATGAGTATTATGTAACTTTAGCAAAGCTAATTATGTGAGCACGAGGTTCCGTAGCGAAGGACTTGCCAAATCAGTTTCACAAATAATTATGTTACCACTAAAATAATTTTGCTATATCATATTTTGGAAGAGCAACTTCTAATGCGAATTCCAACAAGGTTGCGTTTAACGTTTAACGCACGAGGGAGAGAGAAAGAAAGATACATAAAGGTAGAAAGTAGGAGAGAGAAAGAGAGTAAGTCGGTAGATCCCAAGCATATGCGCGTGGTATTTTTGCTATGCAGCGAAGTAAACAGTGTTATTATACATTTGGATATTTCTCCACTCGAAAATGACAATCGAAAGATGCGATGAATTGTGATTTGAAAGCAATTTTAGTAAATTTTATCTTAAAGAAACAATCTGATTTCACTAAAAATCAATGTCACCTATTTTCATTTCCACATAACGGAGTTTCACTTCTTCCGCGCGGAGGGACTCCAAGCACTATTTTTTTTTCTTTATGTACGAGTATTATTATTATATGTCTAAAGTAAGAAGCTGTTGTTCTTCTTCTTCCTATCACAATCCCTCTAAATTTTTACAGAGCGACTTCCATCTGAACTCTGCTACCCTAAAGGCCAAGTGTAACTCTTTGGAGTAGAGCAAATTACCTATTACGAGTTAACGATTACTATCAGATGTTATCATAACAACCGGGACCGACAGTTCAACGTGCTTTCCGAGGTACGGTGGGGACACCTACAAGAAAAAATCCTCACACCGAGACTTGTTTGTGTTGTATTTGTAATTTAAATATAAATGTCCCCGAGAGGGAATCATACCCGCGACCATTGGAGTATATGGAAGCTAATCTCTTGCGTCCAAAACGTATAAATGATTTATAGACCTTAGGCGATTGAAGTGAGGTTTCGTTTTTTATTTTAGCGAACCAATATTAATGTTTATATGATTGAAACATCTCTAGAAATATCTATATACAATCATGACATCAGTGAAAACACCGCACAAGGCCGGTCAAGCAGGGTTAACTAAAATATGACAAAACATTCTCTAATACGAAATATCTCGATGTTTTTATGTTCATTTATATATTTATCTTCAAATGCCATATAAAAACCATAAAACCGGAAACCCTTTTTTAACAAACAGTTTCATAATTATTTTTTAATCGACTTTTTAAGTTTTTAGGCAAAGAAAAAGACGGGCTGTCTTTTTCTTAAAAGAGTATTTTATGTTAAATCTTGATCGCTGCATTCGGATGGCCTTTATGATATTATGTTATTGATTGTAATCCGTTAGCATATTTGTATTAAAAAGATGGCAAGGAAGTATACTACTTTGTACGGAAAGCAATTACCGTAATCAATGTTTACTATAGCATTATAAGAGACAATGGGAGGCAAGTGGGAAATGAAGGGAAAGATGATTTGCACTGGCCCATTCATAACGAGTAATATAATAATACAGTAATTTTTTAATTTCATGTCGTTTGGAAAACAAGTATACGGCCCTCCTGATGGTAAGCAGTCATCAATCAGGTGGGAAGTTGTTCCTCCTGCGCTCTCACTATACAAATTAAACTCACCAGTACTGTTGTTTTACGCCGATTTTCTGTGAGAGGTTAGTACTTCCCCTGTCGAGCCGGCCCATTTGTGCTGGCAAAAGCATGGCTCTACTATTAGTAAATCAAATTATATATTTTTACTTAAGAAAATTGATAGTGTATATGAAGACTGAGCGAAGCGGCAGCCGGTCACTAGCATATTATTAAGTTACTATATACTGTCGTTGTGAATAAATTAAATACTATGGCTTAATGATGTACACTTCTATGGTTTTTTTATAATGTTTTTATAATAATATTCGATAACGTCGTAGTACATAGTTTTTTCCCATGATAAACTAGTTTTTTTCCGTCGTTTCTTTGGTATAGAATAAGTTTTTTCCTAGAGTAAAAGAAGAAGGGTTTTCTGGAAAAAAGTGTCCGATTCTCTCCCGGCACGATGACACTCACTAACTCACTTTACCTCCCGGTAGCCTAGCAACCGTATGTTTATCCCTCGTACCCAGGACTAAAAGTGAACTTCTCATTATTGGATACAAACTCGTTTAGGCACCACAGGAAAAGTAAGACATTGTCACGCGCGATTGTCGCGGCGAGTCCAACGGCGATTTAGAGTGTCTTTGCTCCCTAGGTGCGTAATGTACATGAAATCGAAATTTGACAACCGTCTCAAATTTTATAGGAAGAATGTACAAGGTAAAAAAAAATTGGAGATAGTGACGTCGATGATACGAATTCGGCTTCGCAGGAGGCATTTTAAGGACGGAACCAAGTTTGAGCCCCCCTGAGCGGTGTCTCATTTTCACGGCCGGGTTTCTGTACTCGGCTCCTACGCTTGGTGACGCTGTCAAGGCCAGTAGAGCCAACAGCAATACACATTTTTTAATTTAATTTAGAATTTTTTTAAAGGTCCCACTATGGCGCTAGATGGGACCTTGGAGTTTTAGTGGGTAGGGGGGCTCGGCTCCGAGTTCACACACCTCCTGCGCCATTGCACCCGTGCCGGCGCTCGAGTGCGTAACTGCATTTCTCCAAGTAAAAAAAAAAAAAAAAAAAGAGATTATTCCACCAGTGCAATCAGTCACACTGGTGGTAGGTCTTTTGTTGCAAGAGGCCGGCTAGGTAGGTACCACCGCAGTGTCCAATATTCTGCCGCCAAATAGTAGTGCTTAGGCACTACTGTGTTCCGGTTTGAAGGGCATTGTACGCTAGTGAAATTACTGGGCGAACGAGATTTAAGAACTAATATCTCGAGGTTGGCAACGCGTGAGTGGCACTTACTAATGGTGCTGCAAGCGCTCATAGGCTGCGGTAGCCACTTACCATCAGGTGGGCCGTATGCTTGTTTGCCAACTTCTAACATAAAAAAAAAAAAAAAAATTGTATCGTTACTTCTAAAACATACAAATATTAATAATTATTTTTGAAAATCTAACAATTTATATTTTCATAATACCTACCTATATAATGTTTATGATATAAGCTTTGTAAAGGTGACCTAGCCTATAAAGTGTTAGTGTTAAAAATTGTCAATACTTGTAAATTCTAGGAATTAACTTACACTGGAAATGTACAATGTTTGTATTATGATAAATAAAGATATTTTAAAATCAAAAAAATCAATACACACTTGAATACTAATAAGGTCGAGTTATTTTTTTAAATTCTTATTACAAACTTGTGATTGGGTGAGGAAGGCATACTATAATAAATGGTTGTAGCCGTCTCACTTCGACAGACATAGGTAGTGCGAAAGATAATAATAAGAACTCGAATTGACATTGACAATAACCCTGAGGTACAAGAAGTTGTCTGCTATTTTATGTAAAAAAGTAAACAATTTGTTTTAATAGACATTGATCAAGAGGAGAAATAAAGAAAAAATAATTAACGGTAGTAGAGCCCCACTCCTACAAGCACAAATTGGCCGGCCGGGGCAGTACTACCTTCTCACAGAAAATCGGCGTGAAGAACGATGAGTGAGAGCGCCGGAGGCCCAAAATCCCACCCCCTCTGTGCCCTTCCTTTTATACCTTCTTATAATTTTCCCTCATATCCCTTGCGTTGGCAGCATGCACGTGATATTTCAAGTATCACAAGCGTTCAGGTTGCGGTGAGTGCTTACCACCAGGCGGACCGCATGCACGTGATATTTCAAGTATCACAAGCGTTCAGGTTGCGGTGAGTGCTTACCACCAGGCGGACCGCATGCAAGTGATATTTCAAGTATCACAAGCGTTCAGGTTGCGGTGAGTGCTTACCACCAGGCGGACCGCATGCTTTTTTGCTAACCGTCATAAAGTCAAGTTACACACTCAACGGCGCCCATTACGATAGTAATATCCTGTGTGTCTCCGGACATTCAAACACACATCTATGCTGGAACACGTTGTATGGTCAATACAAACATCTTTCCCGAGCGGGTAAATTTAGCCAGCGACGAATAGCGTTTAAGGTAGGTTCGCTACTACTGCGTCACAGCTGTCGTCAAAGGTTTTAATTGAGGAAAGAATTTTGTTTTTCTATAAACCATTTATAAATAGTGTCAAATACGTAAAAGGTAAACACGATGGTGCTATGATATCATAACGAATGCCACCTAAGCCTTATAAGGTTGTGGTATATAAATATGACAAAAATACAACAAAAGAAAATTATTAAACAATCCTTTTGGAACGAAGTTCCTTATCGCGCGTTGTGAAAGGGGGCTAGACGGAAAAAATTCTTACGAAAAGTTGTCACGACACTTTTTGCTATAGTTGTAAGCCGTGCGGCGTGCGCGTGTTTCTCTGTCTGTCTCTCTCTCTCATAGAAAGCAAGCCAGTTATTTTCGTTTCGTCTTTCTATTTGTTTTGAACAGTGTGGTGTCGCGACGATTATTTTTGTTGATTTGTTTTTGTACATAATAAATTAAAAAATATTATTATAACTTAAAAAAATATATTACAATTCCTTTACTAATTAATCGAAAGGAACTTCGTTCCATCCGGGGGTCCCTAGACACCTCTCAAGTTTTTTTCTGTTATCGGTGTAGCAATCCACTTTGAAATACTGGGGGTTTACCATGAACTTTTAGTAACAATTCTATTGCTATACAATTCAATTCAGGTAAAACGATTTAGTAGAAGCATGACGTATAAATATATATGTCATGGTTTGAAATAGTTCACCTCACTTTAGGTGATCATTTGAATCGAATAAGAGTTCATGAGTGGTTGCGATGGTCGTCTTAGGACCTACTGAAATCTGGTTGTGGGTGGCCAACCTAAGTATATGCATTATCCAGGATCTTTAACAACCTATCAAGAATAGTCCTCTGCACAGCCTAATCGTTAAACTCTTAATTGGTAATTTGCTTTTATCTAATGCTTATTTTTTGGCCCTTAGGGTTGTGGAGGACAGGTGACAATCGCATTATGCAAAAACTAGTAACCTATCGAATCCGAATAAGAATAATAAGCAGACCTCAGGAGAGATAAAGGAAATATTATAGAAGAAAAGTTTTTTGGCAATCTCTTTGAAGAAATTTAATTTATGGAATTTTAACTGTTTAGAAAATAACAAAGATATTTTATCTATATATTTATATATAAAAGGAAAAGACCTTATTGATATATCAACGCCCGGCCCAAACCCTTGACCCTAGAAAACCAAATTTTTACATAGGTCCTGTTTTCAAAACGTAAAGGAGCGATTTAGAATGATTTTTCAAAATTTAACCGTTAAATTCAACCGTTAAGGTTTTCACCCGAAAAAGGGTTTGAAAATTTGTATAGGATATCCTTCATTTTTCAAACTAGTAGCATGCATTTTGTTTTTGGCGAACAATTAAAGACAAAGGAAGCCGTGTTTTAATATTTTCTAAAATTCCACCCCTGAGGTGTTGAAATGGGTGTTGAAAGATTGTTTTAAAATCGTTAATCAGGCATAATATAAGTATGTATCACTACATAGTAGACCCCGCCCGGTGACGCTGTCAAGGCCAGTAGGGCCAACAGCAATACACATTCCGAAAGAAAAAACTACATAGTATAAAACAAAGTCGCTTTCTCTGTCCCTATATATGCTTAAATCTTTAAAACTACGCAACGGATTTTTTTAATAGATAGAGTGATTGAAGAGGAAGGTTTATACGTATAATAATATCCATTATATAGTAAAGAAAAAATTTTTTTTTGAGGTTTCTAACGTGATGTCGTAAATAATTACACTTAACGCGTGCGGGCCACGGGCAGTTATGAATAAATCAAAACGACTGGATCGATTTTAATCATTTTTCAGTGAATGACATGGGTTATATATTTTATACCCGTGCGAAGCCGGAGCGGGCCGCTAGTATACTATATAGAGACAAATAAATCTTTTCACATTGTCAGCCAATCATCATCGAACCGTGAACTGCATTGTGACATCACTGTCCGAAGGTCGTCGTGTCACAGAATCATCATGAAAACGATTATACCGGTTTGATATCAATGATTATGCCAACTTATTATTATTGGTTTTGAAGTTTCCTGCGTTGTAATCATTGGTAGTTAATTTCGTGCCATTACAATAATAATGATTGTCTCCTAGATGTAGCAGTTATTAAAAGTCATTTCTGTATTGACTGTATTGAATCTAATTCATCTATAATTAGTTTTTAGTAGTAATATTACTATTTAACAGCTTTCTGAAAGAAAGATGTTTTTTCAATTATTTTTAGGGTTCTGGTTGCGTTTTCGGAATTTGCATTTTGCATCCAAACAAATGCACAGCGTGGGCAGAACCCCCATCAAGGTGGACTAATGACTTGGTACAGGTCGCGGGAGTCTGTTGGATTCGGGTGACGCAGCGCCGGTCATTGTGCCACTCTTTGGGGGAGGCCTATGTCCAGCAGTGGATGTCCTCCGGTGATATGATGATGATGTTGATACATACAAAGTGCAAGGCTTAGCCATTTTTAACGGACGACCGTCTAATAGTTATTTTCCTGTACCTGGAAAGCTTTTAATTTCGGGTGAAAGGTTTATCTCTCTATCGTTGAGCAGTTAAAGCGTGACTGTTTAACAAATAAACAAACTCAAATTCGCATTTGTTAAGATACCGAAGAACCAAACACATAAGTTTAAAGTACATAAATTTTAATTATGACTGGTAGATTGTTATACAAAAAAATTGATATTTTATTAAATATTAATTATGTATGCAAATTGATTTCACCTCCGTAAATTAGAAAGATGGCTTTATAATGATAATGGTATGATCAAAGTTTTCGCGTAAAAAAGACATAATTTATTTATTTTAAACTAACCGAGTCACACGGTATTTAAAATGTTTGAATACAGTTCTATGATCGTCTCAATCACTATAGTAACAGAGTAGTATAGCGATATTTAATGCTTATCTTTATTTTCAAATGGTCTAACTTACTTCCTTACTTTTGACACCGTTGTGGCGTTGTGGGTAACGAGTCTGCCTTAAGCCTCGACGGTTGCGGGTTCGATTCCCGCTCGGAGCAGATGTTTGTATTAATCGTACAGGCATGTTTTCCGGTCTGGTTGTGTTTGTCCTTGTCGTTGTGAAAGTTTCCGGACCCCCGACACAGGATATAATTATCCTAATGGGGGTCGTTGAGCGTGTAGCGTTTATTATTATTATTTATTTACTTATCCTCATTAATGTTAAAAATGCGAAAGTAACTCTGTCTATCGCGCTTTCACGCTAAACTACTGAATAGATTTAAATGAAATTTGGTACACAGATAGTCTAGAGCCTGAGAAAGGAAATAGGCTACTTTTTAATGCGAAAAAAGGGTTGTAACGGGTTGAAAAAGACGATGAAAGTTTGTGCTGTATTTAGTTGTATTGCAATAAAGTTTCTTTATTATAAAGCACATGTACGTGCTACGCAAAAAAGATAACATCGTTAGAATCCTGCATCGCGCTATAGAAGTTTTCAACGCGGATTAACACATAGGTATACAACTTCCAAATTCGGTCAGACTACGGATGGGTCTTCGCAAAGCGGTATGTCAACTGAGCGTTTCATTCCGGAGGGCCCTTAAAAAGTTAGTCCTGACTGTTATCTTAAATAAACGCCTACACACTCAACGGCCCCCATTAGAATAATTATATCCTGTGTCGGGGTCCGGAAACATTCACAATGACAAGGACAAACACAACCAGACCGGAAAACATGCCTGTACGATTAATACAAACATCTGCTCCGAGCGGGAATCGAACCCGCAACCGTCGAGGCTTAAGGCAGACTCGCTACCCACAACGCCACAACGGTGTCAAAAAACCAAACAGTCGATAAGTTAAGTCAGCGCCCTATTTCTGAACGCACATAATTCTGACCCTAGGTTGGCCACTAATACTAAGAAGAACTGTCCAAATAAAACCGTTGGAGCAGGATTCTCTCTTTTTTTTATGTTAGAAGTTGGCAAACAAGCATACGGCCCACCTGATGGTAAGTGGCTGCCGCAGCCTATGAGCGCTTTCAGCACCATTAATAGGTGCCACTCACGCGTTGCCATACTTCGAGATATTAGTTCTTAAATCTCGTTCGCCCAGTAATTTCACTAGCGTACAATGCCCTTCAAACCGGAACACAGTAGTGCCTGAACACTACTATTTGGCGGCAGAATATTGGACACTGCGGTGGTACCTACCTAGCCGGCCTCTTGCAACAAAAGACCTACCACCAGTGTGACCTTTATGTTGGTGGTCACACCTTTGTTCCTCTACATCAGTAATATAGTTAAGTTATGGCCTTACTATAATTGTATATATGAAACTGCCTTATAAGTCAAAGTGCGGTTCGATTGGGTAAGATGTTTGTATTTACCATACATGCATGAGTTCCAGTCTTGGTGTTTGTGTATGTGCTTGTATGTTTTTTGGACCACGCAGGATAATACTCTTCGAATGAGAGTCGTAGATTGTGAAGCGTTTATATAATGTAGCATGTGTATATAATTTATAAGATTATATCGCGGAAACGGGAGATTCCGCGCGTTCGAGTTGCTCTATAAATTTGTACCTAACCAGTGTTGTTAAAAAGCATTGCGAGTAGTTATATAATTACGATAGATCAATCTTTATTGCCCGTGACGCTATTCTCCGTACACAACACGCCGGAAATAAACATTTCTTTTATTAGAAAGAACCGTGGAAAGACCTTTATTATATTTGATTTAATTGCTTTTATTACATCGCATTCGTGTCAGTCGGAAGCCATACATTTTATCATCTTCCAAGCATTATTCCCGGTATTTACCCAGGGTCTGCTTATTACGCTTATCCGGATATACCACAGACAGGATATACATTTGACACCAGCAACTCTTAGTGCAAACCAGTAACTCATTGAATAATAGAATATACCTACTAAGCGTAACGATTATTAGCAGATGGTATGTGATAGCAACCAGGACAAACAAACATGCGCCCCGAACGGGAATCGAACATAGGACAGTTGAGCCTAAAGGCAGGCTCGCTACCAACTCGTAGTAACGGTTGTCAAGTCACACATTTGATGATAAACTGTTTAATGGAATCTGGTATCAATTCATTTTATCTAATATGTAGGCAGAACTAGCTCTCATCTAAATGTGTTTTTCAGTGAACTATTGAAATGATCTTAACATGATATGAGACATGAAAATAGTCTAAACAGACAAAAACTATTTTTTGTTTTAATTTTGCCGCGTATCTAAGGCCCCAGGTATAAATAGAAATAAATTTTAGAATTTACAAAATCGATTCAATGTAAAACTCTTCTGCCTTTCTGTAAAATTATATCTAACTTCAACGACAAATATATATGGAATAAATAAAAATGATCAAATAAAATGTAAAACACAAAAAATTAAAACCTAATTAGATTATTAAATAAAATAAACATATTTTTAAATACTTAGTATAAAATAAAAACAATAATTTCCGCACTTTATAATACAAAAATGCACGTATTATAAATAATAATTATTAAATCTAATGACGTCGAAAAAATGCCCAATATTTTACGTAAAAGAAATGTTTAAAATTACGTACCTCAACACGAAACACTCACAAATAAATATGAATTGAAACTCTTAGAATCGTAACGTAACAGGTGTAGTACGCGCAGAGGACAGGTAGGCACGCGCATGCCAGCCCGAGTGACGCGCAGACCATGTGGCGCACCTCCTGTGTGTTTACTTGCGATTTCATAACAAGCGCCTGCACTCAGATTCACTTGTGTTTTTGTTATTGATTTTTGTATTTAATTGTTGAAATATTTAGTTCAATAAACATGGCGCGAGCGAGCCTGCTTTGAGATTCGGTTTGGAGCAGATGTTTGTTATAAATATCAGTTTCGGTCTGGGCGTTTGTGTCCTTGTGGGTCTCCCCGAGCCTCGGAGAGCACGTTAAGCTATTGGTCCCGTTTGTTTTTATTAATGATATTCTTTAACTCTTCATATGTAATTTGCTAAGGTAATTTGCTCTTATCCATTGAGTTACAGCTTCGTCCGTAGTGTTGTGGATGTCAGATTACAATCGCTCTATTTAAAAACTAGTAACCCGTCGAATTCGGGTAAAAGTATAAACAGACCCTGGGTAAAATACCAGGAATAATAAGGTGGAAGAAGATTGCATTAGAAAATTGGACGCTTAAGAATTTTATTTAACAAAAATTGGATACGATTTTCTTTAGATTTAGAGTAGTTAGAAGATAAGGTTTTAATATAATTTAAATTTAATTTTTCGGTTCAAACATGAAAAGGTTTTTTCATTAAAGAAATTAGTTAAAAAAGCTATTATTTCTTTACACACAAATAGGAATTATAATTTTATTCTTAATTTCCTACAACAGATTTTCACGACAAAATTCAAAATTGTTGCCGAAAGTAAAACCATCCAAAGGTAAGAGTTTTAATATTATTAAAAAAAACTTCATTTTACATTTTTCACGTTCAAGTTTTATTCTTGAACAATTATTTAAAGTCTGTAATAATAAAAAAAACCCAGTGAAGTCTTCGATAAAAACTTATTGATTAATGTGTTGTCAAATTATAAAATATAGATATTGACTATAGCAATATTTTTTTGGCATAATTTTTCGTTATATTTTCCAACGATATGCTAGGGTCTGATTATTACTCATAATTAGATTCACATATAAATATCTTAGGGTGGGAGTGATGGGGGTGAAAACCGGAGGTGAGGAGGTTCCTTTTGGGGTTTCGTAGCTAAATGGCAAAAGCGGAACCATAATAATTTCGTCATGTCCGTCTGTCAGTCATTTGAATCGGATACTATGGGCCCTCAATATACGAAATTATACAGGTGTATTCTATTAACCGCTACAGAATTTTGTAGTGAAATCCTTAGACATTAAATTGGGTTTGTATGGTAGGATTATAATAAGTCTATGAATGTTAGTCATTTAGAAAACGTTAGAAGATTTTTTAAACAAAATTACGAATTCTGAGTACATTTAAGTCGTGATTAGGAGTGCCATGAGGAAATTCCTCATAACAGAAATGAGTTGCATGCTAATAGGCTTTACGTGAGTCCACTTTTAGGCTGAATGCGTTTAAATTGCTGTCCTTCAAAAAAATTAATTAATATCTTAGGCGGAAAACGCTTACGAGGAATTTAGACAAATTGTCGTAAACAACTTAAAAAAATGGCTAATTGCGAGTCGGATTCGTACATAAAAGGTTCCGTACCACTGTAAAAGTATATCGAGTATGGAAACCTCCTTTTATTTTAAAATTAAATTAGGGTTTATTATTTTGTACATAATGATTAATGAATGATTTGATTTTGTACTATGAAAAATCGAACTATCTAATACAGTTCATGAAATACAGCAAAAAACCTTAAAAAGAGTTTCTTGTATGCGTACGTACCCCTTTATTTTTTAAATTTTATTTTATTTTTAATATTTTTTGTTGTAGCCGCAACCGTTGTGAGATACGCCCGCTTACACACACGGGCGGATAGACAGCGGAGACTTAGCAATAGGGATCCGGGCACCCTTTGCGTAAGGAACCCTAAGAAGAAGGTGTTGCTCACTTTTGTTTATTATGTTTTTGACCCAAATAGATGGTATTCGTATTTTTCCAGTTTCACTTAAATTGAGAAATATCTTAATCATTATCTTATTATGCGATTTTTTGTGAAACACATTTGTGAATATTTTAATAATCAAATAACCTTACGACACATATATAATAGTATCCAGAGCGAAGCGAGGGCGGGTCGCTAGTATATGTATGATACGGACGGACAAGATTTGTATATTATTTTTTTTGTAAATATTCTTTCTGAGAAGTTTTTTTTGAAGTGAAACTTCTTTATCGGCGTTGGAAAATAATTTACCGTCACGTTATTTAACCAATTTCTTGAAAGTTGTATATAGTACATATTTTTTCGAAAAATAAGGTCATAAAGAAGTTTCCCTTCTTACTTGTGTACACTATTTTAATTTAAAAGCTAGTTTATAATATTTTAAATACAAAAAACTTCTCACAAAGAATATTTACAAGAAAATTTTAACAATACAAATCATGTCCGCGTGGAATGGTGGCAAGAATGCTAGCGGAACCTCTACGCTAATTCGCAGTGCCAATTCTAATTTCTTTTTAAATCTATTGTATAAATATTTAACATGTCAATCGTACAACAGTAATAAGTATAAGTATAATAGTACCGACCGATTCTAAGTCACGGTGATCGCGGCTTCGATTCCCATTCGGTGCGGACATTTGTATTGATCATACAGTATGTTCCGGTTTGGTTGTGCTTTTACCTATGTGTTTCCGGAGCCAGGATATAAAAATACGGGCCGCTAAGTAGTAGCATTTATTAGAATAACGCAAATAACTTAAATATTATTTTTAATCCGCTTTACGATCCTTCCGCATAAATATAAAATTATAAGAATGCATTTTAAATTTTCGTCCGCAATTTTCAAAGGCGGATATACACCACCGGAAACACTCAATCTATACACATAAACAAAACTTTAATGATGGTGTAATTACTTTTTAATTTTTTATGACTTTTGGAAATTTTACTATTGCTAAAATGTCTAACTGTAATAAATTAAGAATTTGCAGCTTTTGACTTTTATGAGCCCGTCGGTAGAAAAAAAGATTTGTTTGTAGTATTTTATTTTATTCCAAGATGGTTGACAAACAATCCTACTGGTATGCACTATTTTTCAAGGAACGAAACTTAATGGTATGAATACTGCTACTCCACGTCAAAAATAAATATTCCTTTCCTTTATGTAATGTTTTGTTATCAAATATTATTGTTATTTTTTCGGTGTCGGGACGTGACGACCCCATCACCCGCTGTTGGGGTCATCTCTCACAGCAGAGATTATTCCACCAGTGCAATCAGTGACACTGGTGGTAGGTCTTTTCTTGCAAGAAGCCAGTTAGGTAGTTACTACCGCAGTGTCAAATATTCTACCGCAAAGCAGTAGTGTCTTAGACATAACTGTCTTTCGGTTTGAAGGGCACTGTGGGCTATTGAAATTACTGGGAACAGGAGGTTTAATAACTAATATCTCGAGGTTCGCAACACGTGAGTGACTCCAACAAATGGTGTTGCGCGCGCTCATAGGCTACGGCAACCACTTACCATCAGGTAGGCCGTTTGCTTGCTTGCCAACTTAGTAACGTGAAAAAAAAAATCAAACGTACTATATATAATCGTTTAAGCGTGTATCGGGTATTGCAAATCGTTTATTTCCGTAGTCACTGATTTTATAAAATAATATGAAAAATAAAGTTATTTCCTTATGTGAATTTATGTGGTTCTCTGTGTTTATAATACCAAATTAGCGAGGTCGATGGTTGCAAGGCACAAATGTATCTTTCGGTGTTTGACTATGTGTAGGTATTTGTCTATGTGCGTGTAACCCTTGCAACTCAAACATCTATTAAAGAATGATAAAGATGATTTTAAGTTTGAAACAACTTTGGCAACGGTGTATAGTAATAGTCGACCCGACTATCGATGCGATAAGAGATCCCGGAGCCTCTCTCTTTCACTGAGGTCGGCCACCGAGGAGGTTTTGGTGGGTCAACCTAACTGTTCATGGAACCCCACAAAGCCCGGTTCTCCTCTCCAGGAGGCCAGGTATCTGTGAGCAGATTTCCTTCACGACAAAAAAAAAAATTACCAGTCAAATGCGTTGTGGACCACGCACAGTCGAAACGAAAGGGTTGCGCAGCTTGGTTATGAAGAATCTTAAGGAAATTAAAAATAACCGCAAAAATAAGTTGGTAATTTCATACTAAAAGTGATATAAAAAACGAAGATATGGGAACAGCTTATATATCTCTAAAATTTGTAGACCTATCTTCTTCAAACCAAATGTGGATGGAATTTCATGTGATGCACTAGCTCAAAATTTTCCACAATTTTAAATCTCATAGTTCAAAAGTTATTTATAGTTAGTAACGAATATTATGACCGTGTTCCAGGATAAGTTTTAAAAATTGTAAAAGATAAGGAGGAATATGGACGGGGTATAACTAATTCTCTTTTCAGAGCTGTTAAAGTGCAGACGAATTTAAATATAATTCGGTTAGTTAGAAAATCTAATGCCGGCATAAAAGGCAGAAGGTTCTAGATTTAAGTTCTCTATTTAAGTGATGCCTATTAGTATTCTCATTGTTGTTTAAATCTAGACACACGCTCAGACACGACTATGTTGAACGCTACGAGGCCGTCGCATAGTTTATTTGTAGTTTTTAATGAAGCGTGCTATGTAGGACAAGACAATTAGACCCTGACAATGGACCGTGTCCACTGAATACTAATTACTTAGGTATAGTTTTAAGCCTCAATAGCTAAAAGGTCCGACTCCGCTCTGTTAAGGCGAATGTTGCGGGTTCGATCCTGAACCCCTTGGGCTATTGTCCCCACTCCTAGTGCAAGCTACAAGCTTATTTGGAGGGGCAATAGGAATATTAGAAAATATTAATGCCTAGAAAAGGCAATGCTAATATTTGAATGTCTGTCTTTTTTTTATGTTAAAAGTTGGCAAACAAGCATACGGCCCACCTGATGGTAAGTGGTTACCGTAGCCTATGAGCGCTTGCAGAACCATTAGTAGGTGCCACTCACGCGTTGCCAACCTCGAGATATTGGTTCTTAAATCTCGTCTGCCCAGTAATTTCACTAGCGTACAGTGCCCTTCAAACCGGAACACAGTAATGCCTAAGCACTACTATTTGGCGGCAGAATATTTGACACCGCGGTGGTACCTACCTAGCCGGCCTCTTGCAACAAAAGACCTACCACCAGTGAAAAGTGTCTTGAAGTCCTGTATTTTTATGTAAATATGTAAGTATTTTTAATTTATGACATTACATTTTAAAATTTGAAAATAGCCATAGTTGTGGAGTTTAGAAATTACTGCGTTAAAGAGATTTACGGACCAATATCACGAAGTTGGCAACGCGTGAGTAACACCTACAAATGTATGGTGTTGCAAGCGCTAGCCTATGGCTACGACAACCGCTTACTATCAGGTGGATCGTATGCTTGCTTGCCAACTTAGTCAAATAAAAATGAAAAATCAATTTTTTGATGTTGTATTTATATACGTTGATCGCGTACTATCAGGCGAGTTGTACATTTGTTTATAAACTTTGGACTGTAAAAAAGTACGTCGAAAATGACTCCTGACGTAGCTAGTGAAACCTTTAATTAGCAGAACCAACGTCAACACGTTGATGAGGCTATAACTTAAGTTTATAACTCAAATATTAAACAACAACACCGGAAGCACAGTGTTAATTGAGACAGAAGCGTGGGAACGATGCTACAGATGTGAGAAAACTGAGACTATTTTGTAAGGTATTTTTGTGTCATAAGTTTTTGTTATGGATTATGTACTTGTGTGTGTATTTACAATGGATTTATGAAATATGAAAGTTAATTAGTCATAATGAAATAACAGTGATGTTCTTGAATTGAATACGCAATATTTATGTATATGCTTTAGAGTTTAGAGTATTACTACTATTATTTCAAGAACTAAATAATAAATAAAAATAATAAATAAACTCTACACACTCAACGGCCCCCATTAGGATAGTAATATCCTGTGGCGGGGGTCCGGAAACATTCACAATGACATGGACAAATACACAAACATATTATGCTCCGAGCGGGAATCGAACCCGCGACCTGTGGCGTTTAAGGCAGGTTCGCTACCGCTGCGCCACAACGTCAAAAAAGGTAAATATCTCTACAAAAAAGGAAAAAATAAGCCAAAACAATCCTGGTTGAGAAGGGTCTAATCACCATAGAAGTAGAGTCGTGCTGTATTCAGATCAATGAGCTGGCTCGACCGGGGAAGTCCTACCCTCTCACAGTAAATAGGCGTAAAGTAAGAACTGTTGTGCTGTTTCCGATGAGTGAGAGCGCCGGAGGCCCAATCTCCAACCCCCTCTGTTCTTTTTATCCCTTCCATACCTTGACTTGGCAGCGCGCACGTGATACTTCAAGTATCGCAAGCGCTCATAGGTTGCAGTGACTGCTTACCGTAGGAGGACCGTATGCTTGTTTGCCAACCGTCATGAAATAAAAAAGCTGGGCGTATCAATTTTAAGCGGTGATGTTTGTATCTCATGGTAGATATTTTAATCTTCATAAAGATATTTGCTAAGTCAAAGTTAAGCAATCTATAGATACCTTTTTTTTTATTTGATACAGTGGTCAAATGACTCCACTCCACCTGATGGTAAGTGGTAGTAAAGTCCAAAGTTGCGGAAGGCAACTACGTTAGCCACCCTTGCCCTGCCTACCCGCAAGATGCCTCTTCACGCCTCGTTAGAAGGAGCCCAGATTGTAGGAAGAAGGGAACACGTGTGCCAACAATGAGTTCCATTTTTTTGGAAGTGCGACAAAGAAAAGAATTGGCAGAGTTCTTTGTTCGCGATAGAATCGATGCCATATTTTGTTTTTATACTTAACATTATCTATACATATGCCATATGTTTGACAGAATAGTGGCCTTACATAAAGTATACAGTCACATGATGTTTTCAATTCATCTTTGTTTTTAATTCACTGTAATATATTGTCATTGATGAATTATCACGGATTTAGCGGAACGTGTCACGTACATTAGCTTGTTAGCGTTAGAATAATAAACGAAAAATATATTGGAAATGGCATGAGCGAATAAATATAATAATACAAATACCCCATACCCTAAAGAAAATATACTATAGATCAGTTCATCCCATGAATTAAAAAGTGCAATCCAGTCTATTGATAGAATTTTTGTTTTCTTGCTGATCCATGTTCCAAACTCGTGAGTGTATCGTTTATATTGTAAATACTTTATGAAGGCAAAGTTTACGTAAGCATCCTAATTCAAAATATCTTTATTATTAATAAAGATATTTTGAATTTGGATCTTACGGCATTTCCAAAAAAATTATTACTCTGAGTGCTTTAACAACGATGATTCTCTGTAGCTTATTAGTAATTTGTTACAAGTGACGCGACATTGAAAATACGCAAATGAACACATGAACAATAACACAGAATACAACACTATTATAATGTTAACTTCGTAAATTTATCGAGCGATTTAACAATATTTAAACTTATTTAATAAAGACTTAAGGAACTTAAGTCTGGGTTTTAACTAGGTTTTATTTTTTTAATGACTCTAATAACAGAGTAACGATCTCTAGTGATTCCGTAATATCATATTATAATAAGTATTTTATATGTTCATTAAACTTTATTGTCATTTATTTATTTGAGGACATCTTTTTCTAAATTGAATGTGGCCAAATTTTTTTTCCAATGTCTCCTAAT
Organism: Hestina assimilis; assembly: GCA_023373885.1. Taxonomy (NCBI): domain Eukaryota; kingdom Metazoa; phylum Arthropoda; class Insecta; order Lepidoptera; family Nymphalidae; genus Hestina; species Hestina assimilis. The sequence continues at coordinate 1,771,506 of CM041740.1, read as the reverse complement.
AGCACGAAACTAGTAAAACAAACCTTTGAAATTCGGCCACGAATAAAAAGTATATCACCAGGAATAATGCTAGGTCCAAGAAGTCTCCTAATAGTAAGAATAAAAGTGACTTTAATAGGACTATAATAATTATTTTTGTTTTTGGTTTTATTTTAGAAGAGTGCATGATTGAAGTAAAAGCAGTTTGATTTTTTTTCTATACATGTAGAGTTAGCCTTTCAGTTTGGTATAGTACGTAAAGTGAGTTTAATAAGTATCTAAAATGTAAATATAACACTGTATATTTTGGCTCCCTATCAAATAAATAAATAAATTAAGGATGGTTATGATTTAAATATTGCTACAGTACTCACCGCGACCGGCTCCACTCGGGCTGGTAGAGCTCGCGCGACGTCCGGCGACGCCGAGCGCTCTTTCTCGCGCATCTCGCCCGCCAGCGCCGCGCGGGCAGCACGCGCGGACGCCTCGAGGCAACCGCTTGATTTGCTCCTGGTTAACACCATTTTTGACGTATATCTTTTTAGTTTAAATATCAATTAGAGTAGATAAAGTAGATTAAATATGAATATCATAATATGGATAATTCACAAACACTGAAGCTTCAATAGCTCAACGGTAGAAGTGCCGACAGCGCTCCGTTAACGAGAGAGTCGCGGCTTCGTTCCTGATAGCCCAAGGGGTCTATTGTCGAACCCACTCCTAGCGCAAGCCTATTTGGAGAGTGCTAGGAATATTATTAATGCCTTGAAAAAGCATTACTAATACTCTTTAAAAAAACTAATATTTTTGTGTAGGTATATTATTCTATCACATGACAAATTATAAAGGTTTGAATATTTCATGACTGATTAATTATAAAAGTTTGAATATTTCCTTTATTATCATATTTGTTATTATATTAGCTCAAACCCCTCTTATATAGTGTTCTTTTATTTCTCTTGTCTGTATATTCTTTGATCTCTCCTTCGCGTCGGTAACACACTTGTAATACACTGTCTAGTCCAATTATGCTCCAATGTCCAATTACGATCGCTTGTTTGGGAAAAATTGTATTTCTAAGTTTTATATAAGTGTATGTTTTGTTAGTTACCTGACGGGCCTGTCCGTACCAATCAAGGACAGCGGTTGGTCGTGCGCAGGCGCCGGTGCCGGTGGCAAATACATGACGTGGCCTCCCCAGTTCATATACGATTTGTTACGCCATCTGTTCCCGTCTTCCGGACACTGATTAAAAATATAATTCAAACTCAAACTCAAAATATTCTTTATTCAAATAGGCTTTTAACCGTTTTTGAATCGTCAAATATACAGTCTGTTATGTCCGCCTAAGTGAAGCTACCGCCGAATTGGCTTTATGCTTAGATTAAGGTTTCTGCTTTAGATGGAAGCAGACTAAATATTAATTACTATTCAATTTCATCCAAGCCCTGATCGATCGAATATTATATAATACCTTTTCAGAAGACAATGAAGGTTCTTCTTTTCCATTATCATCAGAAACTTTCGTCCTTAGCGGCTGGTGATATAGTAAAGGATTACTTAAAGAATTTGGAGCGGATTTTGTTAGGAACCAGTTTTGCTCTGGCTCTTCTAACATAGGCTCATGTTCGAGATCGAATCTTCTGGAACCCAATGCTGCCCCGAGAGCACCAGACACAGATTTCCTTAGTTTCTGAAGGCTGTTGAAACCCTGCTGCAACTGCTTTCCCTGGAAGCATTCGTAAAAGCACGAAACGCCTTTAAACTATGAGGGGTTTGAGAATTCCTTCCTAGTTTAACTGACGAGGAATAAAGATAAAACAGATAATTACTGCAAGGTTGCTAATAGGTCAAAACATACAAATACAAAAAATAGTTATAAAGGTAAAGAGATCTGACAAAATATTGGAAAAGAGGTAGCTGAGAAGAATATTAAAGTAACAATGTATTATAATATTAATCCTAGAAAAACAAGCATAAAACTAAGAAGACAAAAAAGAATAATGTAAATATCCACAAAATATAATCTTTTGGAATTAATGATCTTAATAGATAACTAGTATGAAAAGTGAAGGTTAGTATGATTAAGCAGGATTTATATAATTGGTTAAGCATTATAATATAAGCGGGGAATTTTATCATTATTCCTCCTCAGAGGTGTACGCGGGAGGTTAGGTTATTAGTTTGTTAGTTACAAAAACTACCCAGTGAATGGTGACTAATTTTTAAATTTATTATGTTTGTTGATGTCTGAGATGATAACTTACGTGGGTTTATAATTAAAATGTTCAAAATTATTGGGTTCAACTCAAACATTTTAAAATCTTCAAATCTGTAGTGAAAAAGTGTAGTGAATTTTTTAAAGTCTATTACAAAATCCTTTAACATCTAGTCATCTCAGACACCCCTAACATCCCGAGTACATCTCCCCCAGCCCGGCTCACTTTGTCCTGGTCGCGCGGCAGGCTGAGGCTGAAGGTCTGCCCCGAGTACGTGACGGCGGGAACCTCCTGTCCTGCACCATCAGAGCTGCTGTCACCCAGATCTTGCTGGGGCGTCCAGGTCGCTGCCGGTTCTACGGCCTGAATATCCATGTAGATTTTTATACCACATTAGTACGTAACATATGTGTTAAGCTTAATTTTTTAAATGTATTTAAAATAAGGTTAATAATCCATTAAATCATCTAAGTATAAATTTGTGCACGTAAATTAAATTATCTTACATGTCTAGGTGAGTCTATTCTGTGATCGCTATGGCCATGGTCACCAGAAATTCCTGAGTCACCAGATTTGTCCGCAGACTGCTCAGATCGTGGTGATGATTCCGGCGATATATCAGCCACCATTTTGGTTTCTACCGCCAATGGTTGACTTTCTGAAATTATAAACAACATCAAAGTAAATAATAAATAAATAAACTATAATAATAACGTTTACTATATACTTTTTATAAATAATAATAACGTTTATTTTCACATGATAATTCAAAAATATTACGTTTTAGTTATAAATTTAAACGATTGAATAGAAAAAACTAAAATTTAATTAAAATTTGTCAAAAATGCAAAATTGAATTGTCATAAAAGTTCATTACTAATAGGTTATAAATTCATTCATTCATTCAGGTTTATAAGCTATTAGTAATGAATTCTTAGGTTGAAGGAATAGTAAGAATTTTGTATAGCTCAACGGAATATAGCTTTTGCTCGAGAGCGTCGGAAATAAAATTATACCTAGATTTGTGCGCAAAGATACTGTTTTTTTTTTTCTTTTTTATGTTAGAAGTTGGCAAACAAGCATACGGCCCACCTGATGGTAAGTGGCTGCCGCAGCCTATGAGCGCTTGCTGCACCATTAGTAGGTGCCACTCACGCGTTGCCAACCTCGAGATATTAGTTCTTAAATTTCGTTCGCCCAGTAATTTCACTAGCGTACAATGCCCTTCAAACCGGAACACAGTAGTGCCTAAGCACTACTATTTGGCGGCAGAATATTGGACACTGCGGTGGTACCTACCTAGCCGGCCTCTTGCAACAAAAGACCTACCACCAGTGTGACTGATTGCACTGGTGGAATAATCTCTGTTGTGACACAGGTTATCCCAACAGCGGGCGATGGGGTCGTCACATCCCGACGCCTTTGTATGTACTGTTTGAATTGTTTGTTTTCTTTTTTTATATTTTATTTTAACATAAAAATCTGACTAACCAGCAAGATGTGCATCAAGACTGGCAAGTTGTCTCCATGCGGCTGCTGGCGAGAAACGTGGTGTGTTCGGTAACTTTTTAGGTAGAGTTGGTCGTAGCCTTAATGCAATGCCGAGCGACCCTTCTGATCCTTCTGCTTCTGAACCTTCTGATGATAAAGCTGATTCTGACGATACTGTTTCAGGGAATATAGATAGTAAGTATTTGAGGAAATATAATATTTTCGTCTATTGCATTAAAAGTAAACTTACAATTTTTTTTACAATCTTCCTTGAGTTTTTCATTGAATTTGTCTAGTTCGTCTTCATCGTGGTAACCCAATAACTTCTTTTCTATTAAATGAAAATTACTTAGTTCTTCAATAATAGGGCTACCGAGACCAGGGAAATCTTTTAAATGATCTTGCGGCTCCGTATTTTTGCTTTCAATCATACCAAAATAAAATTGTTTGGATGGCGCTGGCCTTTGTCTGAAAATAAAATGTTATTAAATTATTAAAACTATCGTGAGACATAATTAACTTAATGTAAAATTTAAACGGCTAACACTCACGTTCAATCGGTTTAAGTACCGACTAGTTTCGGACTCATCGGAGGTCCTTCATCAGGGTGAGTGGGTTACGTTCGCGGTCGCGACCCGTCTCGCACTCAGTGCCGATTGAACGTGAGTGTTAGCCGTTTAAATTTTACATTAAAATAAAATGTTATGTTAATAATTGTTGATAATTGTTGTTTCTTGATAAAAAATCAAGAAATACTTCAAAACAAATTAACACATACAAAACAGGTGGTATTATTGGTTCTAAACTTACTTGTCTTGAACGACATTTTTTGAATTCTCCCTCTTTCTTGTTGGTGAATGTTCAGGAGTCGATTCTTTCCCTGATGCTTGCCCTCTATCAGGCATTGTCCTCACGTTTTCTTTACTTTCAAATTTATATTTATTGACATCATTCAGCTTGGTTACATTGGCCTTTGGGCTCAGTTTAGATTTGGTGTCATTTAATCGGCTTAAAGGCCTTCTACTGTTATTATTACCTGTGGGCTTCGAATCCTGTTTATTGTTTGATTTAAGACTAGATTCAGTAGCTTTGATCTGTGCTGCCGGTTTCGTTGGGTTTATTTTTTGCATACTCGTTTTATCGTTTTGACTAGTAATATTATCGCTTACATTTAATTTACTTCCTAACTCTTTTCTTATCCTACTGGTTGCCTTCTTTAATTCTACTTGAAACTCATCTTTTTCTTCGTTACCTTTGCTCAGTAATGAAGGAAGAGATTTCCTTAAAGGCTGGTTTCTCTGACCCAACGGGCTTAAATTGTTGCTTGATTCCCCACCTACAGCTTTAATTTTTTTTTCGTGTAAAGCTCTAGGTGACTCATTTTCTCGTTCACTCAGTGTAAGCGTATCATCAAAAGTCTTTTCTCTTCTTAATAAAGGGTGATCATTATCGTCCTTTTGAAATCTTTCCGAATGTCTGAAGTTTCTGCTTAGAAGAGGCGTTTTCCACGCTTCGTTGTGGTCGGTTGTTTTAGAAGTCTTTGCTCTGCATCCACTTATTCTGTCCGTCCTTGTTTTTCTATAGTCTTGTCTCGCTTGAAGTAATCGTTCTTCCTTTTTCAACGAAGCTGTACTTTGGACCATGTCTTGATTGTCGATATAATTTAAATTTTGTTCTTTATCTTTTATAGGAGACTTGTATCTTCTTTCAAAGTGGTCATTAAAGTCTAAGGACTTGAAGTCTGTATACGTATTTTTGTATACAGGAATCTTTGAATCCATGTGGCCATTTAGTTTTTTGGTCTCGTTTCTTGTCCTAAATAGCCTAAGTTTCCTTTGTGGTTCGTTTTTAGCGTTTCGTGAGCTGGAATCTGGCGAAGAGCCTGCTCGGTACTATAAACATAATTTCATGCATTTTAATGTGAATTAGAACTTTAATTGCTTATTAATAGCAATTTAAAAATATATTTAATATTATTTTGACTACTTACATCATTGGTCGGTGGTGGGGGCGCTCGGTATTTTTTATGGTAATTTTTATTATTGATGTTTTTTGATTTTTGTTGTTCCTCTTCTATTCTCAAATCAGGTTCAGATCCGAACCTTTTATTTAAACTATTCGCTGTAAAATAAAACTAAATAAAGATACGAAAAGCAATTGAAGTTTAAGTTAAGATGGAAATTACAACTTACGGTCTGTATGCCTAAAGTCGAGATTTGTGTGTGATCGATGCAGAGGATCTCTTTCTCTTGATCTCATCTCACTTTCTTCTGAAATGCCAGCTGATCTAGATCTGTACACGTTCGAGTGCTGAAAATGTAATTTATAAATTTAGAATTTTTATGTATGTAAATAAAGATTTTGTGTTGGTCTGTATTTCTCTTTCTTAAGGAACATTGGAGTCAGGAGACTTCCATCACTTTTGATTTATGTTCAAGGATTTTTTAGCAATAATGTTAAGATATTTTTTACAATGCGCTAAAACAGCGACAGCATGAAGGTAGTTTATTGTATAGTAATATAAAGTGAAGTTGTATATTTTTAAGTTAGTTTTATTTTGTTAAGATAGAGAAGCATAACTTCTTACGTGCGTACATAAGTAAACGCCTTTTTTTATTCATGTCATATTATATTTACGTACCTACATTCTATTTGAGCTAATTAATTCTTCACAAATACTTTTTACGTACGTATAATAATGTCGCACATTAAATTAGTTTTAACAATCGTTATTCCTAACGGTACCGCGGTACTAGTCACTGTCACGGTAAATGAAATCCTTTTAACTAAAAGCATTTCATAGCGGAAAGGGCTGAGAACCGTTGAAAGCTTTACGAGCTTATTGTCTAAGCTATGCGAGTTATAAAGTGCGTCAGACATCACTTAGGTTAGATACTTGGTAATTATTCTTCTTCATTATTTTATCCTTGTATCAATAGATTTTAAATATTTAATGAACTGTCACAACGGTCCGCTCTTTCGAATTTTCAGCCAATGTCAAGATGGAGAAGGCTTTACGGGTGTTATAATTTAATAAATAGTCTAATTAAAACTTAAAACATTCATTACTTTTTGACGGTTAGTATTAAGACATCATCATCATCATCATCATCAGCCTTTATCAGTCCACTGCTGGACATAGGCCTCTCCAGCTTTACGCCACTGAGCACGATCTTCGGCCACTCTCATCCAGCTTTTGCCGGCCACCTTGCGAAGATCATCGCTCCACCTAGTCGCAGGACGTCCTACACTACGTTTGCCGGTCCGCGGTCTCCACTCAAGAACCAACACACAGTAAACGCGTCGGAGGCCGGATTACCTGCCCCCTCTTTTCCCTTTTTTCCCTCTCTCCTAACCATCGGGTCGGCAACGCGCATACTTCTAGTATCACAAGCGTTAACAGGTTGCCGTGATTGATCACCATCAGGCGTATGCTTGTTTAAATAAAAAATAAATCTTACCACATGTCCATGTGGTACTCTGGAACTGTCCTGAAGCAGAGATCCTGGTCTTCTACCACTGATGGTACCACCGGAATGTAAAATGGCACCATTGTCCGTGCTGCGTAGCTGCGGCGACTCAGTTAGTATTGGCAGTACCTGAAATATTTAGTAACATATTTTCATTTCAAAATATCTCGTGAAAACTCTACTTATTATATAATTAAAATTACTTTATTTATTATCAAAATTTTGGATGTTTTACCATGAACAGGATAAAGTAAAGTAAAGGAGATTTAATAACCAATATATCGAGGTTGATAACGCGTGGGTGGTACCTATTATTTAAAAAAATGTCAAAGAACCTTTGTGTGGTAAAGGCTATTATAAAATTGGTGAATACCTTGAGGACACCACGCCTTGGGAATGAGACAGTCACTCCAGGCTTTTCAGTGATTATAATATGTAAACTAATATCAGTTTAAAAAATACATATAAAAAAAAGATAAAACCCCTGAGTTTGTTTCGCCGGTTCTTCTCAGGTAGAGGTTTAATTTTGGAGCCGGTGGTAGAATCTGACTTTCAACAAATAAGTGTACTGCTTTTTATGTTGAATAAAAATATTTGATTTGATTTGATTATTAATGGTGCTGCAAGCGCTCATAGGCTACGGCAACCGCCTATCATCAGGTGATCCGTATGCTTGTTTGCCAACTGTTTGTTTGAAACATAAAAAAACAATTTAGTTTGGAACTCTGTCAATACATTTTAAGAAATTCACCCATCTTCCTATTAACACTCAAACTCATTAATTTGGTTAAAATTATATAACAAATAATATAGCGGGTAGAATCGCGACTGTGCTGTGACACTGTTATATAATTGGCCGACGTTTCGACAGGGTTGCACCTATCGTGGTGGTCTATTTTTAATGAAAGAATATAATTATTACCTATCTTCAATGTTTAAAATGTTCTATTAAGTTACAGTCGACAATTGTTGTAATATAGTTAGTTAGTTAGCAGTTTTTTTTTTTTTTAAATAAACGCTGCACACTCAACGGCCACTATTACGATAGACGGACAAGGACAAATACACCCAGACCGGAAAATATGTTTGCATGGTCAATACAAACATATTATGCTCCGAGCGGGAATCGAACCCGCGACCTGTGGCGTTTAAGGCAGGTTCGCTACCGCTGCGCCACAACGTCGTCAAAATATAGTTGTATATTTTAAAATTTCTACATACCTTTGGTGCGTGACGCAGTGGCTCGTGTGGCAGGGTGTGAGCTCTGCGGACGCGCTGCTCCACGCCCGGCTGGCTGCCCGCCTGGCCCATACTATGCACGCGGTTATGGCTTCATCTGAAAAATAAACAAATCTAATAAATAGTGATAAAAAACAGACGTACTTACCGAACTATAACATCAATTTTAACCCCTGTACTGGTGACAGGGTTGTTATTGCAAGAGGCTGGTAAGGGCCACGCGCTTTCAGATATGTAACCGCAAAGCAGTATTGTGATTTGCATTATTGTGTTTCGGTTTGAAGGATACTGTAGCTAGTGAACTTACTGGGCAGAGGAGATTTAAGAATCAATATCGCGAGGTTGGCAACACGTGAGTGACGCTTACAAATGAATCGTGTTGCAAGCTCTCATATGGGCTACGACAACCGCTTAGCATCAGGTCGGCGGTATCCTTACTTGCTATCATAATCACTTAAAAACAATATGAGTGGAAAAGTAACCATTATATACAATAATAAACTGTAGGTAAGTACCGGTGAGAAAACAAGTAATTATCATTTAAGTCCTAAAAGCTTTTCGCAGGTACGATTCCCGCTCTGGCAGATCTTAGTTCGAATTTCTTATGATCTCTTTACTCCGATAAATGAAGTAGCTTAACAATTGTTATAAATATTTGTTAAAACATAGTGAACTCTAAATGACGGGTCAAATTTTTTATCCCGTTATTTCATATTTACGCATTTATTATGTACCCTATTCTAAATTTTACGTAGACGAAGTGACGTGTAGATGCTGTTAATCAATATTTTATTGGAGAATCATAAATTATAAAAGGTAGTAAATGCTGTGAAAGGCGACACATGTATTATTAGTAATCATCCATTAAATATTAGTGCACCCTTTCTAAAACTAATAAATTTTATGCTGATAGTATAAATATTTAGTTGGAGCTATTCTTTGCGTTACTAGTTTGAGAGTCCCGGCCGAGAAAAGGGGAAAAAGAAAAAGCTTTAAGTTAAATCAATTCTTACAGTAAATCTATCAAAATCAAAATCAAAATCAAAATCAAAATCAAAATTATTTTTATTCAAGTAGACTTTTAAAAGTACTTTTGAATAGTCAAACGCTACCGACGGTTCGGAAGGTTGATTCTATCGAGAAGAACCGACAAGAAACTCGACAGTTACTCTTTTCAAATATATGTTTTTTACAATTGTATTCTTTCATATAAAATTTGGTTCTTGAATGAGATCCAGCAATATTAAGAGTCCCAAGCATTTTTATAGGAAAAATATTCCTCTAATGAATAATAGGCTTTATTGATAAGTTTATTTTTATATACATTTGGAACTTGCTTGTTGGCAGTTCCAATAAGCAATCTGGAATTTTGTTGAAAATGCGAATACCTAGCCCCTTAAAAGAATGAGCATGACTATTCAGATTTTATATGAGCATGACGTATAAATATATATGTCATGGTACGAAATAGCGTAGCTCAGTTTAGGTCATTATTTGAATAGTAATAAGAGTTAATGTTAAACCCCGATGATCCCGTTTTATCAAATAAAATTTGTTTACGATAATCTTAAGTATAATCGTTACACTAATTTGTAGTTTCATTTACGATTATCGAGTTTCTATAAATGATATGTTATTAGAATCAAACACTCCATTTTCTCTTGTTCTATTAGTGTCTTGTGTGGTCCCATGTCATTGACTTTAATGTTTTAAGATTTATGTAAGAGAAAGGGCCCAGCGTATCCTAATGATGTAGTTACAAAGATTTTTAATGTATCTGAGATGTTTGAGTTTAATTATAAAATATGATGTTGTCGTGAAAGTTAGAAACTTCTTCAAAATATTTAGGGACAGTGACAGTGAATCAGTTTCAAGGTATGATTCGTTGTAGTAGAAGAGCCGGTGGGAGATCGTCCTTCACCGATCTGATAACCAGATGAGATGTATTTTTTATCAAATATTTTTTATAAACAAATATGCCTATAATTGCTTGCCTATCGAAAAGTGCTCATGGCTATTTTTAATTAAATTAACTTTTATCGATTTTTTTTCATCACCTTCACACTTTTGATAACCAAATGAAATTTATTTCACTGATAGTTTTTAATACACAGAATATGCCTAGGTATGCTTGCCTACTCATTTCAGTGTATAACTACCATTGGTGCGTAAGAATACAATGAAATAATCTAACAGAGTGCAACTTTTTAAATTCAAGCGTGCTGAGTTATTTGGTATAATAAATCACGAAAACAAATTTATATTTTATTTCCATTTCCGGGTTTACCCTGAACAAAAGACAGACATACAAACAGACAAAAACTTAATTTTTTCTTTCATATTATAAAAGATTTTATAAAAGCTTATTATTTTCTTTATAAGTTCATTTTTCAAGGATGGTGAGTGAAATGAAAAAAAATGTTTACAATTTATCTCTACAACGTGTACGGGCGCGCTGCGTGACCTAACTCGTAATGCGCAGGTTGTAGTGTCAAGGTCAGGTGCGCCCGCGCAGGTGCGCCTGCGCTTGCTCCGACATTTACATGCAAAACACTCCTGTTTAATTGATTTACTATTTGCATTATAAAACAAAACAGTTTGTCTCTTAGCCTATTTGCAATCAATTGATTGGAAGTTTTTTGTTTTTAAATTAAAACTAAAGGGCGACTATGTTCTGGCGCAGCGGTTGCGAACCTGTTCTTAAGCACCACAGGTCGCTGGCTCGATTCCCTGTCGGAGAAAATATTTGTATTGACCATACAGACATGTGTTCCGGTCTGGGTATATTTGTGTTTGTCCTTGTGTACGCTTTTGGACCCCCCACACAGGATATCGCAATGCTAATGGGAGCCTTTGTACAATCCTAAGGGCCGTTGAGTGTGTAAGCATTTATTTATTTTAGTTAAGACATTGTCTTAATCAACTCTGTTTTGGATTCTACATATTTATTTAAAATGCACTAGAAATGATGAATTTAGTGAAATTCTATCGCCGACAGTTCTCAAGACTGTCGCTTGATGAGTATTATTATGGGTGTTAATGATGAATAGCGAAACTTAGAAAGGCATATGAAATGAAAATAGCCTTTAAATACCCGGACTTTATGTGGTCAGTAGGGCTGCTTACACTTAGATAAATATATTTATTATAATTCTTAAATAAGAAGAGGCCAAAAACGCACTGCATATACCCCCTCTTTTCGGTCCTTTTTATGGTTCAGCAGCACGCTTTTGATACTTTTGGCGTTGCAAGCGTTTAACAACTTTTAAAGGGCATACATCCGCGCGGTTTTATTTAATGGTTTTTGATCTACCGTCACCTCACTATTATTTTTATTTATCCATAAATTTTTTTCTATACCATTGTGGCACAGCGGTAGCGAACCCTCTCGATCGTGTCACGGTTTTGATTCCCGCTCAGAGCAGATGATTGTATTTTATTTGTGTTTCCAGACCCCAACAGGGTATTACGATCCTAATGGGGCCGTTGAGTGTAGCGTTTATTATTATTTTTTTTTCTGGCTAGCTCTCCTACGCCATTCCGCGTCAAGGAACATCATCAGAACAAAGCCTTCAGCTATTTATAGGTGAGGAAAAAATATGACCAAATACATGGAAGTTACTTAAGTTAAGTGTCCACAGATACTTCAAAAATACTGATATCATGTAATTTAAGTTCAACGTATTATTTGAGTAGCCACTACAAGCATTTTCGAGTCACCTACTTTCATATTTTATAAGCTAAGTGTCACTTCTACAGAACGATTATTGGTTGAAGATAACCGATGATCAACAGGCAACCAATGAGCATTCTGTATTTGGTATGTTAAGTTGACATGAGTTTGATCAACGTAAGAGAAACCGGGGGTTAAAGTGACATAAGGAATCGTTAATATCAAAGTATTGAAATGACTAAAAACAGTTTGCGTTTACTTTTACCTTGTTTTTATCAACAGGTACATCTAAAAGGTACACGGCCGCATTATGCAGTAAAACACTTTGGAAATTTACAAAATGCCACTAGAATACTGATGGCGAATATAAATGACCGTAACACTTGGGCCAGTTGGTGGTTAAATTTCAATTTGTATGAAAGACTAAGGACGTAAGAAGTACGTGATACTTGCATAACTGATACTGTGAATGCAGAAGTAGACCAGTCACTCTTACAGTAGGCAAATTAAAAGAAAAAAAACTATATGCCGTGCTCTACTGCACATATTTAATTTACGATTTGATAAAATCAAAAAAATCTGTACCATACAGACTACACCCTGGATAAGGACATAGACTTGAAGGGGTTGAAATGGGGACTGAAAGATTGTTCGTGAAACCTATTATTTCAATGTTGCATTCGAAGGCCGGATTAAACATCGTTACTCACGGGGTGAAACCGTGACAGAAGCCAGTTATGTATTTACCTCACAAAACTTTTAATTAAGTAGACTTAATTTATAAAAGAAGATTTTTTAATAAAATGAAATTGTTTTTTTTCTATAAAATATAATGTAACAAAAAGAGTGTTAGCAACCCTAACAAAAGAAGGCAAAAGTGCATAGCAATGGAGCATTTTCTCTATTCACGGAGAAATGGCCGCTCGCCTCGTCCGCGCACGCGAGACACTTTCCTAATATGTATTGAAACGTATGTGTGTACTGTAATGGTATAGTTCAAATTCAATTTATTTTAAAAAACAGTTTTTTATTTTTATTTATTATCATTAAAATTATAGAATAATACTTTATTTACAACTAATATTATAACATATTACAATTCAATCTCAAAATATTCTTTATTCAAATAAGTTTTTAAGCACTTTTGAATCCTCAAATATACAGTCTGTTATGTCCGTCTAAGTTAACCTACCACCGATTCAAAAGGTAGATCCTGCAGTGACAGCTACAAATAATAACGACTATACAAATCAGTCCACGGGAAATGGTGGCAAGAATGCTCATGCATTTCCTAGCTGAATCGAAATCCCGATTCGTTATGCGAAAAATGACTCACCCTTCCTGTCACCTGTGGAGGCAATGAGTCGGGGTAATATCTTTTAGTAATTGTTTATCAGTAATGCTCAATGGCCCAAGTGTTTCTACTGCAAACAGCACGAAGATTTAATTTGGGATAAGTAACGAATACTTATGCCGCTTACAGAATTCAGCATTTTGCGCAGCGGCTCCCATTCGTAACACCGTATCCCTAACATGATACGGGGCCAATGTTTCAATGTAAGTGGCGTCCCACAAAGGTCCCGTCCTTTTTCCTAACAAAAAATCAGTTTTTATATTACAATCTAAAATTTGTATAGCATAGACTTTTTCAATGCTTTTTCAAGGCATTGCTAATCCTATTGCCCCTCTAAATAAACTCAAAGCTTGCGCTACGAATGGGTAAGACAATAGCTCAAGGGGGTTAGGATCGAACCCGCGACTCTCACGCTAACAGAGCGAAGTCGGCCCTTCTACCGTTGAGCTATTGAGGCTTTAAATTGGTATTATCTACATATGTCGCTGTAGCATAAAAGCGAACCTTCTTTTAACCCTGATGACCAACGCGGCTTCATTTTCGCTAGAGATATATACCTATTGTATACATTTTTTTTTCATTTGGGTTGTGTACTAGTAGGAAGTAAACTCGTAGCGTTAGAAAACATGTTTTAAAGTCCATTTCAAATCGTAGAAATACTGTAAGATAACAGCTACATACTACTGCAGACATAAGAATGGATACGCTTCGTGTGACTGGAGCATTATAAGTGTAATACTAAGAAATTTACAAAAAAGTTTGTAAGGGAAAGAAGCTGGTAGTCAGTATAATATAAATCTGAATAAGCAACTTTTATACTAAGAAAAGTTTGCGAGAGATCTATACAAATAGATAAGATTGGTCTGTTTGTAATTCCAAATTAACAGCTTTTCACTAAATGCATTTGAAAGATTTCTTTATTTGTTAACGCAACCCTAAAATATACATGGCTAAATCCCTACTCACTCACATATTTCAGAAACAATTTCATTTTCAATTATACAAAATTGTTTTTTTACCAAAGTTGATGCCAATATCATACTTTGAAGTAAGCAGGGCTACGTGCCTATTATATTTATGGACAAATCAAAATAAGATACACTCATAGACTACGAATTAGAATTATTAGAGACTATACTTTTACATAACGCAATAAAAAAATCAAAATTATGTATCTATGTCATAATTTTTATTACAGTTACATCATACAATCGTAACATGGCCGTAATAGGGAATCGGACAACCGGTAATCCGTTAATTATTTACTAATAACTAGTCATTAGCGATAATTAACGTCGCATTTATGGCCCGACCTGTCCCACCAGGGTAGTTTTGCATGCATTTAGCACCGCACGATTTAGCACCGCACGTCATCAGGGCCGGAGAAGGTGCTCTGCGATATCCGATGCACCCTTTCGGCGACAGTGGCTCTCATAATACTGGCTTTTCCGCCGAGGCGCCATAGTGGTTTGCGCAAGCGACCCCATGACGTCCCACTGTGGCGATGAGCGTTCTGCTGAGTTTTAGTAGGTATTGCCTCTTCACTAACAGGCGGCTGAGTCCTACACTACCATTGCCTAATTCACCCCTCTAAGCCTCCGGCAAGGTTGTCTCTTTTTCTCGGTTGGATCTCTGTACTCGGTCAAACCTGCCTGATGACGGTGTCAAGGCCAGTAGGGCCAATATCAATACACAATCAGAAAAAAAGATGGCGCAACCTGTTAAAGATAGATTAGTTAAGATATACGTTTCTCACCTGGTCATAAACTCCACAAAATGGTTCATAAACTGGAGACTAAAAGCAATCAGTCACTATTTTACGATATTGATATTGACCGTGTTCTTGACCAAAAATACCACGAAGGATGCAATTTTTTTTTCTATTAACAAAATAAACTCCTAAGAGATTATAATTTAAGATTTCGATCATAACTGTATTAATAGAGCAAGATTTTTATAATTGTCTATTACCTACTGTAAAAAACAATTTATTTGTAGGAGGAAACTGAGAATATTTTGTAAAAACAAATGGTATACATGAAATACGTAATAAAAAACAGTGTAAGTGCAGCGCGACGTGGCTAAACCGAGTAGCGACTTCGCAAGATAGGCACAATGACAACAATTATCATAACGCGTGGGCAATAAAAAGATGCACACGTATGTACAGTCAGAAGCAAAAGCAGATCATTATCCAGTATTTACGCAAATAAATAAAATTGAAGTGTCTGTTTGTAATCCCAAATTAACAGCTTATCTCTAAATGCATATGAAAGTATATACGGTACTTATATAAAAGAAATTAAAATTTTTGTCTGTCTGTTTGAACCGGCTAATCTCTGAAACGACTGGACCAATTTTAACGCGACTAGCTAATGTAATATAAGGAGTAAATTAGGCTTACTTTTCTTTTGGAAAAAGATTAGGACTTCGACATCATCACCAGGCGTGGATGTGTAGTCCTGGTAGTCCTGAGATGATGTTACAGAAAGAGACAGATCGAGACTCAAACTAACGAAGGTTTAGTAATTACTGGCACGTGATACTTGATCATCTTTATATATGCAATAATATATATAGTTGGTTAGCCTTGTTGTAAACAATAATAAAAATTCGTACAATAACAATAACATAATTATACATAAAATATTTTCTTCGCAACTGTACCTATCTAAAACTGAACCGCGCAGTCGCATCTCGATCTACATATTTAAATATATAAAAAAAAACTAAAAACGAAACGAGTCCGTCTGGTGGTCTTAATTTCTGTTTATGTGACTCCTGTGGGCCGCTGATGTATTACCCTCTGTTTAAACAAAAGGCTTGCTAAAAATAGCTTGGCATTTTCACGCGTCTTGATGAGGTTAATTTAAATATTTAAAGTTATTCATTTAAAAGCAAACCGGTTCCAGTAGTAATTATAAATCGCACATACACACATAGCACCCTTATGGTTAATTATAACATGACAAACTATTCAAAATAGAGCACACTTTTACCAAAACACTACATACTAAGGATAATAATAATAATAATAATAATCATAAAGACATTTATTCATCAAGCAAGCATAATTATAAATTGTTACATCGATTAGAACTAACATTAACCATTAAGTACTGCTTGTGAAAAGGCCATCGACTCAGCTTACAGCTGCTTTTCAGTCAAAGCCTGTACAAATGCTGCCAGCACGATGTGTAGATGCTTAGGTACAAAATTAAGCTTAAGTAGAAAAAGACAAATTAAAAAATTAAAATAAAATGAAAATAAAATGAAAATCTGTATTTGTAAGTATAAAGCAATATCATGAACTGCATATAGGAGCCTGTATTTTAATTTATAAACATATAACCTGCGTTGGAGAGGAAAAAAAAGGAGAAAAAGGATGTTTAAATGTCACAAATTTTGGCCACGGGGAAAACACTTAACTGTCATGTTAAGATTTGAAAACCATACTTATTAAAATGTCAATGCACTTAGTAATGTTCGCAGCTTGATATTTACTTTTAAGTAAGTCATTATTAACTTTATGTAATACTGGTAAACAGCGGACTTTATTACTACCTAATAAAGAACGTGGTAAATTAATAGACTGCATCTAGAGCGGGGTAGAAGCGATCGCGAAGACATTCTGGCGTAATACATCTTCGAATGTATAATATGTACTTATATAATAATTATAATGTTCAATTACAATGAATAAAGAAAGCCCAAAATATGTTTTTTTGAAAACAAGCATACGAGCCGCTTGATAGTCCAATATATGAACGCTGGCGATAGTTGAAGAAAGGGTATAAATTCTCATCGTTTCTGTGGTGGGGGTTAGGAGTTTGGGCCACCAGTGCTCTCATTCATAGAACGAAATGCAAAAGTACTGTATTAATTTACGCTGATTGTCTGCACTTGAGAGTTTTTATAAACATTTATATTTATTTTAACTGTGCCATTTTATATTCCCGCATTTTAGCAGTGTTAAATTCAATTAGACCGTGATTAGCTCGATGTCAGTAGGTTATGCATAATTAAAAAGCGTAAAATTTCACTTTCCACCAAATGTATTGTTATTTATATGAGGATTTAAATGATAGTATGTACGACGCAAGCCTGTTATCGTGAACGTACTCCTGACCCAGGGTCAAGGAGGAAGACGAACGCTTTCTCCCTAAGTCACGATCTATACCTGATGTTTTTATAGGACTTCATTATGTCACAACGGTTACCGTGCTCCATTGCTCACGTAGAATAAAATGTTTGACAGTTTGATAAATGTGAAATCAAAAATGATTATAATATATTTTTTATTTATTCATCACGCTGGAGGTAGGCCTTTTATTGCAAGAGACCGGCCAAGGTACCACTGTAATATCACTTATTCAAATAAAGCAGTGTACAGTGTTTCGATTTAAAAGACTCTATAGCTAATGGAATTGCTGGGCAAAGGAGATTTAAGAACCAATGTCTCGAGGTTGATGATGATGATGATGATGAAGTCATCAGGTGGGTCGTATGCTTGCTTGCCAACTTAGTTACATAAAAAAATAGAAATTCTTCTGTTTTATTATATAAGAATAAAAGATAACTTGACGACGTTGTGGCGCAGCGGTAGCGAACCTGCCTTAAACGCCACAGGTCGCGGGTTCGATTCCCGCTCGGAGCATAATATGTTTGTGTTGACCATGCAAGCATATTTTCCGGTCTGGGTGTATTTGTCCTTGTCATTGTGAATGTTTCCGGACCCCGACACAGGATATTACTATCCTAATGGGGGCCGTTGAGTGTGCAGCGTTTATTATTATTATTATTATAACAAAGAGGAAGTTGCGAAATATTTCAATCTAACTAAAATGTATGAAAGTTTTATAATTATGCTTTGAGTGATATTATTTTTATTACGTTATGCTGAAATTAAACAACATACGACCGTTTCACCACAAAAATGATGGATGAAATTTCGCACAGATATTGATTGTTATATGGACAAAGGATAATTTAAAGCCCCGAAAAAATTGTAGGATCCCGGGGATCGTCAAAAACGAATTGCAACAGCGTGAAATAGGGTGAACGTTTGTCTCGAAAACTATTTTGTTGTATTGCAATAAAGGTGCCTCATTACAAAAAGTTATTCATGTCTGCGAAGCCGCGGACAGATACTATTTGTACGATAAAGTCATTCTACTCTATTAGAATAAATTCAATAAAACGAACACTTCCTACATACTTATCAACCAATTTTACTAATCAAATAACATTAATAAACATCGATGGAACGCACAACGCATCGCAGCGGAGCGCTACTTACAATGCAAAATTATTACTAGATTCCATGTTGTATTGAACGTAGCACAATTTCCGAAGCATTAGAGGAATAACAGTCCGTTCGTTACAAATAAATGAATTCGCTCCTGCATCGCCGGCGGGCGTCATTAAGATGTTAACAGTTATGCGCCGGAGCACGGACGCGGAAAATTATTCTCTAAGAGCTTCCGCGCGCCATCTTACAATCGTATTGGCATATTGATAGATCTTTTTATATGTCACGCATTCTGGCTTTTGGGGGGGTAAATAAAATATTAAAAAGAACCGTTGTTTATTGTATGTTATTTTTGTGTGTTTGATCTGATGACTCTTTTTTGTTGAGTCCATAGGGGTCTGTTATAAATTTTGTCTCTACATATATGTATTTTTTTCTTTCTTTTCAGACCCGAATATTGTGAATAATTAATTTATCTATGTGTGTAAAAAATTTCATCCACATCTGAGCACTTGTTTTTGCGTGAAAGAGTAACAGACATCCATTCATCCATCACATGCACAACAAACTTTCACATTTATATTTTTACTTAGATAAGATAGATAAGTTACGTTAACAAATTTTATAACTAAGCAAAAAATAATATTTCGATCATAACCATAAATAAGTGTATGCAACTGGATATACAAGCTTTACTGACCTGGTTCGCTCGACATTCGAACGAAAATTTGCATAAGGTTTCGATTTCAATCTAACATAGATATAAAGGGTGGGAAAATCCCAGGGCTACCACACATGGTGTATATACAAGATGGTAACAATACCATCTAACTGATGATCACCACCACACGACTAACTGTAACAGTAACTCGTTATACATTGCATTAGAAACAAGATTTTTCTCATGACTGTTATTTATTATGTGAAATGATAGCTATATTTAAATAAAAATAGGTCATGTATTACCCTATATTTGCTTTATGTATATGACGTTTACGATTCCTTAAATGAATAATAGATGGCGTAACTAGTACATTGAATCGCGCTAACGTTTGGTTATGTTGAATGTATATATAGGCTTCATATAAATGTTAGATCATTGGATACAGTTCATTATATTTATATACATCAGCTCAATAAAGAAGAATAGCACAGTAAAAAGTGCAATAGTATCATTCCTACGGGCAAGTCTTCAGTTCCACCCACCTACAGTACATGGGGTACTGTACACTTTAGTATATAGAAACATTTCTTTCAGTTATAAATATCACACTACAAATATTAATAACCTATATGCTAAAAGGATTTTTTAAAGGAATATTACCAATGCGTTTTCAAGGCTAATATTCCTATTGCCCCTCTAAATAAGCTTGAGTGGTAAATCTATAATAACTTTAAGTTCTATCGTATCCTTAACCTTATCATATTCAAAAAAAGATTACAAATATAATACTTATCACTATAAATAAATATAAAAAAATAGTATTATGTCCTATCAAAAAAATACGAGTACCCATTACATTCTTAAACTAAACTGTCCTAATATCTCTAATCTTTATAAGAAGTTATTATATATAGAACCTATTCTTAACTCAAAGCCTCCATTACCATTTATCTATCACAGTCACGTCAGAGTTATCATCCACCGAATACCAAACTAACTATTGGATGGGATAATAAATAGTATTTAAAATAACAC
Organism: Hestina assimilis; assembly: GCA_023373885.1. NCBI lineage: Eukaryota > Metazoa > Arthropoda > Insecta > Lepidoptera > Nymphalidae > Hestina > Hestina assimilis. The sequence continues at coordinate 1,751,131 of CM041740.1, read as the reverse complement.
CAACTATAATGTTATCTTCTTGAATAATTTTCATAGGAATGAAATACACATTCATTACCATAGCACGCCGGTTTTCCGGCATCGTATCGACGGATCGCCGATGTGATTCCCGCTGAATGGCCGGATAAATAGTTCAAAGTCGGTTAGTCGCCTATACAGAGTAACTACATCTAGAGAGATCAATTCAATATTTAAGTAACTTTTTAAAAAAAAAGTTTATCAATTTGTTTGTTTTTTACCGCGGCGTAAGACTGTGGGAAGGTAATGTGTTTATCAGCTTTTGTAGCTATAACACCTATAAGGAGAAAGACTCGATGGTGGCGTCAATGTGGCTGCGTTTTGGGGCAAAATAATATAGGGGTTTTACCGACAAAAATCTATGAAGAAGAAATGTATTATATATGCATGTTTGCTTCTTTGTAGCACTCTAGAGATCAAATACGTGGGTCGATGTTAATCGATTTGTATTAATCGTGCGAGTGTCAATCAGACACTTTTTATCAATATAAAAATGTGTTTGTAAGGCAAAGGTTAATTTTTGCCTTACAAACACATTTTTTTAGACTTCGGTAAACCGATTTTGATGATGAGTTTTTAATTTTCTGGGTTTTTGGAATAATATAATATACTAAAAGTAACTACTAAAAGTAACTAAAAGTGTTTTTTTCACTACAATGAATAAATCAAATTTTTGATACGACCATGTTTTAAAAAACATAAGGTGTATAAAAGCGTCTATTTACTAAGTACTCTGTGCCACCGATGATCCGAGAAATGTACGCAAGAGTCGCCGCACAGTCTGTGCTCCGCTTCACAACCTGTTCTCAATGGAATGCTTTCCTCGAAGTTTCCTTTAATTATTACTCTCATTGTTTATAACTATATATTATTAATAGCACCATATTATTATTAGTTATGTATCAATTTTAACTCCTGTGCTATTTTAATAGTGTTAATATGTTGAAAGAATTTTAAATGTAGACTTAAATAGCTATTCATGCTATTTATAGAAAATGCGAATAATTTTTGTTTTAAAACGATAACCGCTTAATAAACCTATAAAGGCATAGATACACAAAACTTATTGGATTTAATAATAGCTTTTGTACTACACGTATATGTAAAAACACAGGTTTTTTTTTATTCTTATGTACTCCAAAACAAGTCGATTTTGAGGACATTTTCAAGCGATTTTCAGATTAGCTCAAAGTAATCCTGTGAAGTATAATAGCGAATGATTTAAGATTTCGTCCCGTGAAACCTTTGGGTCGAGGCTGTCAGTTTTTTGGAATGCAGTTATGAGGTGCTCCTAGTAGTGACCCAAAATTTTGAAAACAACGAAAAACGATGCATTTGATTTTTTTAACGCAGTACTTTTTCACTTTCACTTTCACAAAGACAAGGACAAGCACACCCAGAAAACATACGCGCATGGTCAATACAAACGTCTGCTCCGAGCGGGAATCGAAACCGTGACCTGTGGCGCTTAAGGCAGGTTTGTAGGCTGCGCCACAACGTTGTCATTCAATTTGTTGCCGTCAAATTGTGTACCGACTAAAGACATAATATATTAATGTAATGTAATTAGCAAGCATTTGTTAAAAAAAAGGAATTTACTTTAAAGTGAATGCCTTGTGTAACTTTCGTCTAGTCTCTTAGAGTGTAGTTTTTGTAACAATTTTGACACACAGCTATATTAAACTCACACATTAGCATATAATACGGGTCACCATCAATCAGAGCGTGTACGTAACTCCATTATATTAAAGAGTTAAGTCTAACAATACATGGCTATTGTTAAATAAACACATTTTTGATGGGCTATCAAAACTTGTGGGTCACGATGTTAGCGCATGTCATTTCGTGTAAAATAAACGTTCTACATATGTACTGTGAACTGACGACTGTTGTGGCGCAACGGTAGCGAGCCTACCTTAACCACAGGTCGTGAGTCGATTCCCGGAGCAGATATTTGTATCGAAAATTCTAGCATGTTATCCGGTCTGGTTGTTTGTGTGTTTCCGGATACTCGACACAGGATATTGATGTCCTAATAGAGGTCGTTAAGTATGGAGCGTTTATTACTATTAGTATTATATTACTTTTTCTCTGCCTATTATTTTTGGATAAATATTTTTTACCTACAACTGTGGCACACAATATATATATAAAAGAAGTTACCTGACTGACTTAAAAACGCCCAGCCTAAACCCTTAGACCTAGACAGCTGACACTAGTGGTAGGCTTTTATTAGCAAGGTACCAGCGCAGTGTCAGATGTTCTATAGTAAAACCATACAGTCTTTGAAATTACTGTTTCGCGTTGAAGGACACTATAGCTAGTGAAATTACTGGGCAAAAGAGATTTAAGAACCAATATCTCGAAGTTGGCAACGCGTGAATGACAACTATAAATGGTGTTTCAAGCACTCATAGGCAACCCCGCTTACTATCAGGTGGGCCGTAAGATTGCTTGCCAATTTAAAATCATAAAAAAAACAATAAGAACTGAATGCTTTATTCTTTGGAAAAATGGCAGTAAAATATTTAAAAAAAAAATACGTTTAATTTTAACTTTAAAATAATCTATAAAGCTGTTTGTCAATACGTAAAAACGGCTTAACCGATATTTACATATTTAGGCATAAAACTCTTTGGTACAAAGTCTTGAAGGACTTCAAAGGTTTTACAGAATAAAACCCCGGTTTGTATAAATAACAAGGTGTCCAAAAATAAACATGAGTTCAAGGTCCGTGGAAGTAAACATTGTGAACGAGACTCACGAAATCTCACACCACTTTGAGATGTGGAGGTGCCCTTGTCCATGTTTAAACTGATAAATATTATCTTCAAAGCAAATTAAGAATTCCAAATATAAGGTCAAAGCAATTTGTATCTTTATATTCCATTATATATATATTTTAATTAATTCTGTTTGTTAAAATACCTGTATCTAATGTGTATTGCTGTTGGCTTTACTGGCCTTGACATCGTCACTGGGCGGGGGAGCCGAGTACTGAGACCCTAATAGAACAGCACTCGCGGGGGCTCAAATTTGTTTCCGTCCTTACGGTGCCTCCTGCAAGACTGAGCCACGGCTAAGGACTTTATCGGAAATGAATTCACCCGACGGTGTGAGCGCGTCGTGACGTGTAGAATAAGGGACCTTGTCTTTGCCGGCGAGGAAAACAAAGGGAAAAATATATAATTATACAACATAAGTCAGTGCTTAGTCAAATTTCCCCACAAAAGACTCCCGTACAGAAATATTTAGTTACTAATTGCAATAGGACCTGAACAGTTCCTACGATTAAATTTCATCAGAACCAGAAAAAGACTGGAAGCGTTCGAGATATGGTGCTACCGCCGCATGCTTCGCATACGATGGGTCGATAAAGTGAAGAATGAAACCGTCCTACAGCGCGTCAAGATGACCCGGAAGCTTATGCACACAGCGTGAAAAACACAAGATCGAATACCTCGGCCACGTGCTTAGGCACGATAGATACTCGTTGTTGCAACTGATTATGATGGGCAAAGTTGAGGGAAAAAGGCACGCTGGACGTAGGAAAAAATCCTGGTTAAGAAACATTCGAGAATGGACCGGAATCACCTCTGTAGAACAGCTGTTTCACTTGGCAACAGACAGAGAGGCTTTCAAGATGCTAACGGCCAGCCTTCAGGATTGAAGAGGCACATAAAGAAGACGAAGAATATCCATCCCAATTTACAACGAATTAATTTCGTGTTGTTCATTTACACTTCAGAAAAAGATATGGAAATTTAAAATTTCTGAGCGCATCCTTGAATGGGTTTTTAGGTGTTCTGTAAAAGTGGAACAGGAAAACAATATATTATGCATTTTTAGGGTTCCATACATACAGGGTAAAACGGTCCGACTGTCAGTCCGTCCGTTTGCCACCAGGCTGTATCTCATGAACCGTCATAGTTGAAATGTTCACAGATGAGGTTTTTTCGTTGCCGCTATAACAACAAATACTAAAACAGATAAAATAAATATTTAAAGGTGCCTCGCATTTGTTAATGTTGGGCCGGTTTTTTGTTAATAGAAGTACTGAATAAAAGCTAATTAAAATTCCTAGTTAAACTATGTTTTAGAATATCATATTCTACAAATCGACTATCAAACAAGTCAGCCCTGTGACACACTGACACATACAAATGGCTTTTCTCGTGTTTGCTCACCTCGGGTTTCTATTTATCATCTAATATTGGTTCAAATATCACACGGAATCGATTAGTGTCAATAATATGGTCCACGACGCTTATTGTGTTTGCGTTCGTATCAATGGCATATGTCCCTATATATATATATATTTTTTTTTTGTGATTTTATGATAGAAGTTGGCAAACAAGCATACGGCCCACCTGATGGTAAGTGGCTGCCGCAGCCTATGAGCGCTTGCAGCACCATTAGTAGGTGCCACTCACACGTTGCCAACCTCGAGATATTAGTTCTTAAATCTCGTTCGCCCAGTAATTTCACTAGCGTACAATGCCCTTCAAACCGGAACACAGTAGGGCCTAAGCACTACTATTTGGCGGCAGAATATTGGACACTGCGGTGGTACTTACCTAGCCGGTCTCTTGCAACAAAAGACCTACCACCAGTGTGACTGATTGCACTGGTGGAATAATCTCTGCTGTGACAGAGGTTATCCCAACAGCGGGCGATGGGGTCGTCACATCCCGACGCCTTTGCTTTTTATTTCAAGACTTACAGTTACCGCAACCTATGGACGCTGCCAACCCAAAAAATATGAGGGGAGAAATGAGAAGGGAAAAGGTCGGAGCAGAGGGAGAAATAGGCCTCCGGCGCTCTCATTCATCGCACATAACCCCAATTGTGGCGTTGTGGGTAGCGAGTCTGCCTTAAGCCTCGACGGTTGCGGGTTCGATTCCCGCTCGGAGCAGATGTTTGTATTAATCGTACAGGCATGTTTTCCGGTCTGGTTGTGTTTGTCCTTGTCATTGTGAATGTTTCCGGACCCCCGACACAGGATATAATTATCCTAATGGGGGCCGTTGAGTGTGTAGCGTTTATTATTTATTATTTATTTATTTATTTGTATTCATTTCATTAGATAATACGCTACCTTTTTTATTTTACAATAGCTAGAAATTATCAACCCCGTCATCGAGGAATTGAAGAGGAAGAAATGAAAGGTTATATGGACGTGTGGGTTAAGGGCTTCTTTACTTGACGCCGATTATCTTCTTGTTCTTTAGTCGTAATTTTGAAATTTATCATAAATATACCTGCCGGCTTACCATTAACTCTTATTGCGTTTCAAATGATGACCAATATATGTTATTACATACATATTCATTTATACATCATGCTCATATAAAATATAAGCGTCAGAATTAAATTGGATTTATTTAGTCATCATTTCAATCGCTATAAGAGTTAATGGTAAGCCCCTTGGACACTATATAAATTTTTGAAAGTAAAGTACAGTCCCTAATCGATATCTTGTAACATATGTTAACGCTAAACCGTTTAGTAAACTCGGAGGGAAAGAGGACCGGTCCCATTAGCACTGGGCTCGGCCCTCTGACACACTAACTGACCGGTTGATTATTTTTATAGCTACGTTTACGTTCTAATGGAACCAAGTAAAAAAGTTGATTTTGCTCAAAAATATAATTTATACATATAAATTTTGTGTAAACGACGTTTTGGCGCAGCGGTAGCGTACCTGTCTTAAGCGCCACAGATTGAAAATTCGATTCCCTCTCAGGGCAGATGTTTGTATTGACCATACAGGCATGTGCTCCGGTCTGGGTGTATTAATTGTCCTTGTCGTTGTGTGTGTTTCCGGACCCGCAACAAAGGATATCACTATGAGGGCCGATGAGAGTATAGTGTTGATTTATGTATTTATTTAAATATAATGTAGGTATTTCTTTAGCTTCTGCAAGCGGCTTCGCTCACGTGAATAGTGATTTTAATACAAACTCCCGTTTTCCCTTTCAGAGGTACAATTTTAGAAAATGTTAAAACACTAGTTTCATTATCTTTAATAGTTCGTAAAACGAAATTTCATGCTTATAGTTTAAAAATAACGGACATTCCGTACAAACTTTTAAACTCTTTTTCGCCCTATTAACGTTTCAATTTTGAAAAATTCTTTCTTATAAAAATTACCTTTCTAGGTCAATGGTTTAGACTGGTCGTTGATATGTCAGTCAGGTCTTCTCCTTTTATATATATAATATATAGAGCAAAACGCAATAGTATTGATACTGCTACAACACCATATTCTATGGGAGAACATAATCACTGCTCAAGCCAGCCAATTTATAGCAAACGCAGTAAGGCTTTACTATGCATACAGTAAGTTTAGTTTTTATGCAAGTCATCTGTTATAGGAAGAAAGTTATAAATTTCTCCATTGCTATCGATTCTCCGAAGGTTCTGTTTCCTGTTATATTGTATAACACAGTCATTACCATATAAATCGTTGATTGAGTATCATTTTCACATCCTATTTTCTTTGCTAGAAGCTAAACAAAACCTATAAGTGATTTGTTCCATACATTTTTTTTTATGTAAGAGGGGACAAACGGGAAGGAGGCTCATCTGATGTTAAGCGATCACCGCCGCCCATCAACATCTGCAACACCAGAAGGCATGCAGGCGCGTTGTCGACCCTTAAGGAAAGAATACGTTCTTCTCTTTAAAGTTCCCAAGTGGTATCGGTTCGGAAAGACCGCCGGCGGAAGTTGATTCCACAGAGTAGTTGTGCGAGGAAGAAAATTGTTCCTTACAATTATTTTCATTTAACTCTGTAGCTGTCTGTCCAATGCTATAAATTATTCCTAATAATCCTCGACTACCCTTGTGGCGTGTTGATTGCAAGCCTGCCTTTAGTTTCGAAGTTTGCGACTTCGATTCCCGGTCGGGGCGGATATTTGTATAGACCTTAAAAATATCTTTCTCGGTCTGAGCTGAGGTCTTAAGTTGTCGATCCCGGTTGTTATCATAACATCTGATAATAATCGTTAAAAAGGTAATTTTCTCTGATCCATTGAATAACTGATTCGCCCTTAGAGTCGCAGAGGTCAGATGGCAATCGCTGTGTAAAAAGTGGTAACTTGTCAAAATCCGGATAAGAGTATAAGCAGACCTTGGGCAAAAATACCGGGATTAATTCTAAAAAGAAACGACCAATTTTCTAATACTCATTATAAGTAAGTAGTTATTTAAAATACAACCATTTAGATTAATATAAATCTAAAACAAACGAATATAACCATGGCTTTAGTTCAATAAATATGAAAACAAAGGGTAATTAGTAATACAAGATTGATTGTTTGTTTGGTTTTAATTAAATATATGTCATTTGTATGGTCTGAACTAATAGTACAGCTTCAAATATCTCGTCCTATATTAAAATTAATGGTCATTTTGGAACCTATATGGTGCATTCAAAGCTAGAATTAGTCACACAGGCTATATAATGACTATGCTTAGCCCGTGGCTCCGCTTGCTATGTCTTAGATTTTTTGGTATTGCGCGAAAACCTAATTTTTATTTAATAAATGTAAGTTAACCTTAAATAATTTCTTATAATATCCGCTATCTGCGATCCTGTTAAAATCGGTTGTGCCTTTTCGGAGATTACCCGTAACAAACAGACAGACAATCAGAGAGAGGAATATTGTAAAAGTGGCTTTTGTTATTAGTACTGTATCTATTATTATATACTTTCAGTAAAAAGCTATTATTTTGGTATTACAAATAGAAACATTCATTTTATTAATGTGTATAGATAATCTTTAATGAATATTAAGAAAATTATTCTAAATGTATTATGTTCAGTATTCTGCTCATGAAGTATTGGGGAGAGCGAACTTAAGATGTTTTAGAAAATTATGAACTATTAAAAGACACTGCCTGACAATTCTAGAACAATAGCCCAGTATATAAACATAATATGTAATATATAGCCCAGTATATGGAAACTGAAATAATTATATAGATATGCATATATTTCAATGTAGCCTTTTAAATGTTGCAGTTCTAGGGCTAAGCATATTTTTGTACTTATTTTGTAGCGCAACGGGTTCATTCAATAAAGCCGTTTATCATATCTGTACTTTTTACAATACTAGCAAATATCGCGTACTTCGTCCTTAGTTTTTCAATTTGATATGCACCCACCAGCTGGCTCATGTGTGTGTAAAAATTTTTAAAAACTGATTTTTTTTTGGGTTCACTAACTATCCTAATGGGGGCTCCATTAACATAGTTATGCCCTGTGTCGGGGGTCCGGAAACATATACAATGACAAGGACAAATATATCCAGACCAGAAAACATGCCTGTATAGTTAATACAAACATCTTCTCCGAGCGAGAATCAAACCCGCGACCTGTGGCGTTTAAGGCAGGCTCGTTAGCCACATAATCGCATAGCCACAACGTCGTCAAAACCCTTATTCAAACACGCACTTCACTGGGGCTTATTATATTCCCAATTTCCCATAATAATTTAAAAAATATATAAATAACGTTTCATTAATTCATAATTGTGTCTAAGGTAAGCCTGAAGGCAAAACTCAGTAATTTGGAGGTAGATGCGTGATAACAACGAATTAGGGCCATGTTTTAGAAAGATCGTCTGTCTGTCATGAGTTCATGACCTGTCTGTAGCGTGTGCCGACATCGGATTACGTAATTGACATACGTCAATCATAGTTAAATAGCTTATTACTGGATATGTGTTATGTTTTGGAGTTCAAGGTAGAACTATTGAGTAATACAATAAATTATTATTAGTTGCACTGTTTCATTCTGATTTGTACGGACTGTACCTTTTTTATATTACTAAGTTGGCAAACGACGAGTTTGACGACGTTGTGGCGCAGTGGTAGCGAACCTGCCCTAAGTGCCATAAGTCGCGGGTTCGATTCCCGTTCGGGACAGATTTTTGCATTGACCGTACAAGCCTGTTTTCCGGTCTAGGTGCGTTTGTCCTTGTCCAAGTGTGTGTTTCCGGAACCCCGACACAGGATATAATTATCCTAATGGGGGCCGTTAAGTGTTTTGTGTTTACAAAAATAAAACCAGCATACGACCCGCGAGATGGTAAGTGGTTGTCGTAACCTATGAGCGCTTGCAATCCTATTCATTTGCAAGTGTCACCTCACATGTTACCAAACTTGAGATATTGGTTCTTAAATATCCTTTGCCCAATAACTTCACTAGCTACATTAATTCAAAACACTACTGTTTCATATTAATAGTCAGAAAGTGACCTCGTAAGATTTTGTATCTACAGGTTTCCATTTCAGATTTTAGAAGTTTTTATCTGAAGTTCAGTGAAGAGGGTCAATAGGCGTATTAGTAATGACTTGAAAAAACATTGCTAATACTATTTTAATGAAATAAATAATTTAACGCTACAAACTCAACGGCCCCATTAAGATTGAATATCCTTTGTCGGGGGTCGGGAAACAAATACAATGACAAAGAAAAACACACCAAGACCGGAACACATGTGACCTGTATGGTCAATACTAACATCTTTTCCGAGCGGGAATCGAACTCTACCGCTGTGCCACATCGTCGCGAAAAGAAACCATATTATAAATATTCTTCCTAAAACGGTGAAGATTATGTAAATAACAATAAAAATAAGTAGCGACTGACCCAGTGCCTTTCTTAGAATCACATCGTAATAAGTAATACAATCTGCTTATCTTCTTATACCTATAGACGTGAGACTACAATAGAGGTATATACATAGGCTTACTGTGGCGAAATTGGACTAATATGACCTACATAATTATTATAATAAGTAAACAGCAGTTAGACTTACTTGATTTTGAATGATAAATGGACCAAAATGTTTAGGGTTTAATACTTAAGAAGAGAAACTAGTAGTTTAGCCTTGCCATTATAATGTTTGCCCAGAATATATATATTTTTTTATGTCAGAGGGCGCAAACGGGCAGGAAGCTCAACTGTCCCTTTTTTAGGATTCACACAGAAACACAGTAATGCCAAGTACACTATTGCTTTGCGGTAGGTGAGGGTAACTGATTGCACTGGTGGAATAATCTCTGCTGTGACAGAGGTTATCCCAACAGCGGGCAACGGGGTCCTCTCGTTCCGACGCGCAAAAAGGAGCTTACGAAGGAGCACTTGATAGTGGGATATTCAGTGGTAGATTTACAAATTTTCGAAGTATAGGCTGTAAGGCTTTTTGGAACTAGCTGTTTTACTCTAGACTACTGAATATGGAAATTTGATAATAGAAATGTACAATGACAAGTGAGAGGGGAAAGTCATATGCAAATTTGTTGCAGATTACTACTCTTAAAACGTCAGAAAACCGTCATGCAGAAATCTTTTGTTTTTGAGATAGCAAAAAAATTCGTTTCCCAAATTTGCCACCCTAGGCTCCAGCCTACTCAGCCTGTTGGTAAATCCGCTACTGAGAATATTTTGTCTTTTTGGAAGAGCCAGTACTTAGTATATGTATGGTAAAAAAAAAAAATTCTATGAATGTCAGGTCCGCTTTAGATGTAAGTCTACAGTAATTACTTCTAACTGGCTTACTGTAAGTGATGCTTATCTGATCCACACCCACCTGAAACAATAATAATCAACATTAGCATATAACCTTGAACAGTCGCATTGTATTAAATTATAAATACTATGATCGATAATATCTCTACGGAAAACATTAATGGTAATACACGAAATAATAATATAATTTTATAGATACGTTGTAAACCTATGTATTATAATATATAAATATAACGATTTTCAATAAGGCACTTATAATGAAATATAGAAATACTTAGTTCCCTATACGATATTTTCACCCCTATTTCAAGCCTTATTTCGAAATAAAAATATAGCCTATGTCGTTTCCCATGGTCTAGTATATCTCTTTAGCAAATTTCATCAAAATCGGTTCAGTGGTTTAGGGTACAATCACTTAACACTTTCGCTTTTATTAATATTATGACGTATAAACATGTAATAATGGTCCTATTATCAACCCTTGGAACTCTTGGAACCCCTGGAACTCCAAAAATTTGATTTAAAATTTTGAATCTTACCATTATGTTGGTAGCCGCTCGGAGCGGACGTTTGTATTGACCACACAGGCATGTTTTCCGGTCTAGGTGGGTTTGTCCTTGTTATTGTTTATGTATCCGGACCCCAACTCAGGATATACATATCCTAAAGGGAGCCGTTGAGTGTGTAGCATTTATTTATTTTTTATATTAGGGTTATATAATAAATATGTCAGTAGGGTTGATAATGATTAAAATATTAAAACCTTTCCAAAAATGTATCTTGCGAATGGCTACACGAAGGCCGGCAAGGACAATAGACTCACGCGCACTTGTTTTGATAGATTTTCCCACAGTCCGGTACCTAACTATGTAATACCCCCTGGCAACAAAACCTTGCATTGCATAATTGCAAGGGCCAAAACAATAATGTATAATGTAAGCAGTGTTACTGTAACAGCTTATCAAAGGCTTTATATTAATTACCTTGAAAATCCATTGTTATTTTATTGATAAGTGCAATAAATTAGAAAGTAAAATGCGATTAATTATTATGGTTCGTTAAGATAAAAATCTGAAAAATTCTTTATACGGAATATTTTAGTAAAAGTAAATTAAGATTTCATGATTGTTCCCCTTTTGGGTGATGAAACTTCTTTTTGTTTTTCTCTAATTTACCACTGCGGATTAGATATCTCTAAAAAGGGTTAAAAAATTCTTCCCCACGTAATGCTCACCGTTGTCGTTGAAATCAAGAGATTTTGTAACATAAACTAGCTTCTGCTAGCGCCTCATCCTCTTGAATAACGATTTTAACAAAAACTTTGACCCCTAAAACCTCCTCGGTGGCCGACATCAATGACAGAGAGAGGCTCCGGGATCTCTTATAGAACTCAAAACCGGAGCATCTCGAGCACTGTGCTGGTAGAGCTCGGTCCCAGGGGCAAGATGGAATGCCTCCCTACGCTTCTAAAGGAAGAGTGTACGGCATTCGGGCCACACCGACTGCCATACTCCTCAGGGCCGCTCAACACGTACGCACAGGTTCCCCACCCTGTGCGTCCACGGCCCGAGGGCACACCCTATTTATATAGCCCCGGGTAAAGGGGCTAATGGGCCGGGACGGCTAGCGGCATCAGGTGAAAAACAAAACTTTGACCCCTATTTCAACCTTTTAGGAGTGGAATTTAAGAAGATGTTAAAACACGTGTTTCTTTATTTTTGAAATGTTTACCGAATGGCAAAGTTTTATGCATCTAGTTTTAAAAATGACAGATTCCCATAGAAATTTTCAAAGCCTTTTTCACCCCTTTATAGATAGAATTTTACAAAAAAAGTTTCATCCATACTTTTAACCCTTTTTTACCCTCTTTAGAGTTGAATTTCTTAGTACGCATTTAAGTTTTTAAAAACAACACAACTGTGTAAATATTCAGCTTTCTAGGTCAAGTTTGTCTTAGTCAGGCTGGAAGTTTATAAGTCAGTCTGGTCTTTACCTTTTATATACATAGATTACTGTTAACAATGCTTTTCTGAACACCAGTGACGCTGTCGAGGCCACCGGGCCCAACAGTGAGAGAAAAAAAAGAAAGAAAATCTGATTTAAAAACTTATCATTTATTAGGTTACAATATTATTTTATGTCATTCTTTATTGCATTTATTTTTACGTAGTATACTTTTTAATTTAATGATCGCAATTTCCAATCAAAAAATACTAGTAATTTCTAAAAGATACCTTTCGAATTCTTTACGCTGTTTGTAGTTTTGTAATAAATCAGACTGAGACAGGGCCGGAGAAGGCCGCTCCCAATTTTGTAGTAACTGGAAATGTGTAGAATTGATCTAACTGTCGCTTGATCTTGCTAGTCTTGTTACTGTGTTGAAACTGAGCATTTAATTTAGAGCAAATTAAGTTTTTTTTATAATTAACTGCACTTTCTTACGTATAATATTTCTTAGTATCTTAGAGTGTGTATTATCATATGTAGATTTAACATTTTATAGAAATTTCATTAGCATATACTAAAGAGAATGATTAAAATATAGTGGATGTTAATTATTCCTATACAGCCCGCTGGCAGACGAACGGACAGACGGATAGACGGACAGCGAAGGCTAAGTAACAGAGTTCCGTAGGTATCTAAAATGTAACAAAATTAATTATCATCCGAGTTCCGTCCGCTAGTATTATTATCACAAGTCAATTACAACTAAAGTAAAACAATTTGCCACCTGTTCAGATCTATAAGGTCGTGTTCGGACACGATCAATTATACCACGACGTCTGCTATTTGCATCAGGTTCGCGCGCGCATGTCCCTTGCCTGTTATCTCTATCGCCTGGGAACGTGCTGAATCACGCATTCCAAATGACTGGATTTTCCTCACACTATGTGATATGAATTTCGCATTTCGCAAAGTTCCCAGGAGTCTTTTATGCGACTTAATTGACAATCAAACATACTGTCCACCTAGTGGTAAGCGGTTATCATAGCCTATGAGCGCTTGCAACACCATTCATTCAAGAGTTGCTAACCTCGAGATATTGGCTCTTAAATCTATTTTTTCCACTAATATTACAAGCTACATCTTTTAAGCCCAAATATAGTAATGCATAATATACGTCTTTTGCTTTGTGTCAGAATATCTGACAATAGATTTAGCCGGCCTCATGCAATAAAAGGCCAACCACCAGTAATTGAATATTTATGTATTCCTCAATTTTAACTTCCATTTTACTAATATTTGCCTATTTTATTCGATATCAAATCAAGACGTTGTCGTTATCTTCAAATTTACCATAATATTAATTAGATATTTTCGTATCATTTCCTACAATAAAACAATACAATATTTTAACAACAGAACTAAATTTGCTCATGAACATTACGAAAAAAACATTAAAGAATAAAAATATTCTATATTCCAGTGCATAAAAAGCGAGAACACTCAAAGATAAATCACGAGCGGATAGAAGGGCAAGATAACGCATTTTAATATACAAAAAAAGCGTCCCGTATAATGACGGGTGTAATGTTCTGCTATTACGAGACATGCGCGAGCGCAGCGGCGAATCAAAGAAATGTCACGCGCAATGCCAACGTCATTTACAGGCATGGACATTGTGCAAATACGTACAAATATTTATCATGCTATCTCTTGTTGTCATCTGTGAAATGAGTTTTAATAGCTATATAGATTGTTTTTTATTTTATCACGGTTGGCAAACAAGCATAGGTGAGTAGTCATCGCAACCTATGAAGGCGCGCAAGTCTTGAACTATCACTTGCGCGTTGCCAACCTAAGGTATAGGAAGGAAGGGATGACAAGGGAAAAAAGTACGTAAGCGGAGGGGATCCGGCGCTGTTTTCCGTGAGAGGGTAATACTCATGGCTCTACTACTACTAAACGTCTTAAAAGCCGTGTCGGAATTTTTTTTTGCTAGTCATTCAAACTTTAGCGGAATGAGTGCTCTCATCTATCATGGCTGCTTTCGCGAACTTACGTAAAGATAGAATTTGGACATTTTTGATTTTTGGATATAATATGTTTATCTTAATGACTATAAATTAGTGATTTTGAAGATATTGTATTTATTTTTTTTTTCATTTATTTATTTATTTATTTATTTTTTTTTATTTATTTATTTTATTTTATTTTTTTTTAAAGCAAACAGCAGGGTTACAGGAGTGTCGTAAATACTACTTTTACCACTACTTATTATCTTATCTTAACGCCTACGATTCTAAACTATAGTATAGTTTATAGTAATATGAGGCTATATAATTTTAGGCCATTTGGAACCAGACCCTACCGTGCAAGGGAGAGGCTCCACCACCGCCATCGTGGTTCCCCTCACAACTGAAGGATGACATAACTTACATACTGGACTAAAATTAGGGTTAGGAATAGGCAAGACTAAAAATATACTAAGGGTTAAAAGACTATGGTTAGGTTATAACTAAAAATAAAACTAAGTATTTAAATTTCAATCTATTGCGTACGAGATTCGAACCGTTTTATTTCTTGAATTGCTAGTTTTAATTACATGCATTGCGTATTCCAGAAACTTTTTTCTGTTTTCTGATGACATGAATATTTTCAAATTTGAACTTATTACTGACATGTCGCAAGCCATCTCCAGGTTGTATCTGTGACGAGCGAACTGTGGACATTCGCATACGAGGTGAACGATTGTTTCTGGGATGTCAACGTCACAGTCACAGCCCGGATTGTCGGATAGTTAAAAGCGATGGAGATACCCGGCAAACCCACCGTGACCCGTAACTAGTTGAGCAAAAGCGTTGGTCTTTTTGATCGTTTTTAGAATGCGATGGGCCTGCCGAATATCATCAAAGAATAGCCTGGTAGTCGCGCCAGAATCCTCCCCAAGGTATCTGCTCTGCCAGAGATCCAGGGTCCTTTGGCGGAGGTGCCACTTCACCGAGGAAGCCGGGAATGCGTCGTAAGTAGCCGAGGTCTTAAGTGTGAGTGCCGCTTTGAAGATATTGTATTATTGCGATTCCATTGACGACCTAAACTGAACTCAAATGCTATTTCTTACCAGATATATTTATATGCCATACCTGAATTGTTACTAAAAGTTCGCAATATAATACTAAGAGATCATGGTAGACCCCAGGTCTGTAATAAAACAGTTTAGATGACAATCTTTTCTTCGGTAACTAAATAATTCTGGCGGCTGTTTAAGAGGGTGGATTAACAAGTGACCTTTCAGAAGTGTACCATAATCTTCAAGTTACTGGTCACCTAAAAGTTTAACATTGTTGGAATATAAAGTATAAAAATAATTTTGTACATGAAAACGGACAAGTGCGTGTCGGACTCGCACATAAGGGTTCCGTACAGTACAATAAAAATATCAAGTTTCTTGTATATGGACCCCTTTTAATCTTATATTTTATTTTTGTATTTATTATTGTAGCGGCAACAGAAATTGGAATTCTATTTTAACAGACTTTCTACCTATTAAAGTTCGTGAGATACAGACGGACGGACGTAGTGATATCAAAAGCTTAATCCGATCCCAACATTTGAGTACAGAATCCTAAAAAGACGTATTGAAATAAATAGGGTCATTTAAAAATATTCTTTAAAAAAAAAATGCAATAAAAATAATTACCTTTATCCTGGTAGAAATCTTCGAAGCCAACTTTTGGTTTTACTTGAGAATTAAATAAGTACAAAAAAATTATTACAAACTACGATAGTACTATTAACCGTGAGTGAGATGGTAGTAAGGTTTTTTGTTAACAGTAAATACGAACAAATTATTTTACGATATCTTTTCCTCCTTTTCAATCTCGCGTTTATCTGATTACTAATAATTATATCGCGTACAAGTGGCCCAGTAACTGTGTCTGATAAACCTACCTTGTTCTTAATTAAAATATTTGCAGAAGTTGTCTAATTTACGTTTATTTCAATTTTCAATTGAGTTCAAAGAGAAGTTGACGGTAGTAGAACCATGCTTCACGGTAGTAGAGCCATGCTCCTCCCAGCACAAATTGGCCGGCTCGGCCGAGGAATTATTTTATTTTATTCTTTCGTTCCGAATGATAGTGATTAAAGCAAATTTAAGACATATAATATAAGGTTTTCTCATGGACCACTGGAAGATCGGGACCAATGGAAATACTAGCTTTCAAATAA
This sequence comes from Hestina assimilis, assembly GCA_023373885.1. NCBI lineage: Eukaryota > Metazoa > Arthropoda > Insecta > Lepidoptera > Nymphalidae > Hestina > Hestina assimilis. The sequence continues at coordinate 1,734,399 of CM041740.1, read as the reverse complement.
AATAAGAATCATCACAATCGGCTCACCCAGTCGAAAGTTATAAGGTAACAACCAAAAAAAAGTAGAATTGAGAACCTCCTTCTCTTTTCTTCTGTCGGTTAAAAATAAACCTGACGAATTGAAAACCCATATGTTTTTGGGTAAGAAAACAACATTGTTTTAGTACTTTCAAGCTTAGAAGCGCAAAGTTAGCGGCAGAACTAAGTATGCCAAGCATAACGTAAATATAATAATACGCTATTCAATAGACAGAGAGATGAAAAGAAATTGATCTCTTTGATGTTTTGTAAATAATATTGTGTAATGGTTGATATACCTCGAGTTTCTCCTAATGTAAGTTAAATTGCAAGTTTATAATACCTTACTCTTGACAGACGTATCTCGATAGAGGAAAAAATTATTATATGACGTTAACGTTTCAGGTATTTTGACGATCGCAAAAAGTTGTAATGCGTTTTTCAAACATTAAAACATTCTTGTTTCTTTATTGTTTTATATCGCTGCGAAAGTAAATTTATATTCACTGTTTGATAGTAAAATGTTATTCGAAGAAGGCAGAGTATACGACTTAAAAATACGTTTACATGTTACAAAATTACTTCTACATTTATTAAGAATGTCATATGCATTTTGACTTTTCAATTTTGGGGACAATATTATCCTAAATCAAAAGTTTTGGTAGCACAACTTAGAAAATACTATTTATTAGAGATATGTTTGTATTCTACTACTAAAAGTATTGCGTATTACTACTAACACTACTTTTAAAATTATTGCGAAAATTATAATGAAATTGCGCAGGTCAAACCGCGTGCAGAAGCTTAGTCGATAAGTAAAGACATCCTAATCCTAATCAACCTGGTAACCTCCACCAACTCTTATTGAGATTCAACAATAATTAATAAAATAAGCAACTATAATAAGAACAAGAAGAAATTGCTTTTATATTAACCAATAAAGAATAGCGTAGTAAGTGACGCGAAGAATTAAAATAACAAAGTAAGGAAAAATTTTACCAAAAAGCAATGCAAAATTCATTAAAATAACTCATCTTACGTAAGAACCTCACAAATATATTATAATTATTTTCACTAAATAAAAACACGGCAAATCTTAATGATGTTACGACACGGCGTCATCGAAATATTTTTAATTGCGCAATTATTTGAAGTTTCTTACCGTTTAATTAAAGGAGTCTTTCACACTGACATTATAAACGCTAAGATGTAAATATTTTTGTTTGTAAAATCGAACGTAGGTGTTTCCGCCTACTGTGGAAATATTACTTTGCTATTAATGTCACCGAACTTTAATAAAATTTAGAGGTGAGATTGATGCTTTAAGATGAAAAATAATATATCATAGGCCACTGTTTGTAAAATTTTAGATTTCTAATAACTGATATTTTACGGAAAAGAGCTATTTTTTGTCTATAAAGAGTTATAAGCGTGATAATAATTATTTAACAAAATATACATCTAAAATAGTTATAGAAAAAATTATAATCTTTCTTAATAACTTAATAAAATTTAATGGAGAATAGTCATTTGCCCTCCAGCGTTATTTAAAAAAAAAAGAATATCTAGTTTTCATACTAATATGAATGAGTTAATGAAATATAGAAATAATTATTTTAATTGTAAATTGTATTTTATAAAAATAAAGGCATAAGATAAACAAATATTTTGTTATTAATCTGAAATCTGCTTAAATATTATCTAGTTCAAGATAAAATTAATGCGAATAATTGTTGTTAATTTATACGTACTATTTATTACATAAATTTTGTAGTAGTTTAACAAGATTTCTTATTAAACAGTAATTACTCATTTGGAGGCGTGATGATATAACCTCGATACAGACGGCACCGGTTTCGTAAATAATGTAAGAAAGTGACGCCGAAAATCATTACGCGGCGACTTTCTCTGCAGGTGTGACACGCCTTTATGCGTCATTGAGCCGCTAGACGTGGGTTGATTTTTTCAATTCAATTATTAATATTAGCAGGTTGCTAATATAAATTATTGACTTATTCGGTTTATATTAACCATACCGGCATATGTTCGGATCTGGTTGTATTTGTGCTTGTCGTTTTCTGGGTTTCATACCACCGACACACGATAATACGAGTACTATCCTAATGGTGGCCGTTGAGTGTTTAGTCCTTATAAGTTTATTTATCTATAAATTTGACAATTGAAGTTTGTAAATAAAAATAAAACTAAAAACAAATGTTTTAAGACGTAGTAAAAAATTGTCCACTCAAAGCAACATTCGTTAAAAGTTTTTTACCTTTGATCGGGCGCACCTTAACAGTTAATTCGGCCAAGGCGACCAGCATCGCCGTCTGCGATGATACATTTTATGTGTTTATTTATTGCATTACGATATATGTCCATATTACACTAGCGAACCACCATGGCTTCTCAATAGTATACATTTTAATTATGTACGTTTTACAATTAATGCTAGCTTTTGGCCCGTGATTTGTGTTATCTACACTCTCAACGCTACATACTCAACGCCCCCCATTAGGATTGTTATAACCTGTGTCGGGGGTCCGGAAACACATACAAGGACAAGGACAAATACACCCAGACCGGAAAACATGCTTGGATGGTCAATACAAACATATTATGCTCCGAGCGGGAATCAAACCCGCGACCTGTGGCGCTTAAGGCAGGTTCGCTACCGCTGCGCCACAACGTCGTCAAATCTATTTCTATACAGTAATAATTTTGTTTATATCAAAATGGCGGTAAATAAGCTTGCAATCTGCTTGGTAGTAAGCGATCACCTTAGCCTATACTAGCCAGAGGTGGATCCGAGGGGTCAGACAAGGCAAGGAGGTTTTGGGCCTCCGGCTCTCCCACATACTGACCAAATCTATATATATAAAAGAACGCTCAACGCTCAGCTTAAGACCTTGGACCTAGAACGCTGATTTTTCACAGGCGTTGGTTTTAAATCGTTAACGAGCACTAAGAAATATTTTTTCGAAATTTAATCCTTAAGGGAGTGAAAAAGGGGTTGATATTTTTAGTAAGATGTCCATCATTTTTTAAACTAGAAGAATGCACCTTTGTTTAGTGGCTAACAATTAAAAATAAAGAAAAATGTGCTTTAACATTTGCTAAAATTCCACATCTGAAGGGGTGACAATGCGGGTGAAGACGCTGGCTTTAGCAAGGATAATAATAAAGAATTAACTTTTTATATTTTCTTAGAATCTGTCAAGGTCTTACTCTAGTCCAAATCTCAGAGATCTAACCTCCGCATTTGTTATTTTCTACCATATACTAACGACTATTATCAGATGATACTGATAATAACCAGACTGACGGGGACATTATGAGACAGGTATTGAAACATGTAAAACTTAAAGTTTTTACACCGTTGTGGCGTTGTGGGTAGCGAGTCTGCCTTAAGCCTCGACGGTTGCGGGTTCGATTCCCGCTCGGAGCAGATGTTTGTATTAATCGTACAGGCATGTTTTCCGGTCTGGTTGTGTTTGTCCTTGTCATTGTGAATGTTTCCGGACCCCCGACACAGGATATAATTACCCTAATGGGGGCCGTTGAGTGTGTAGCGTTTGTTTATTTATTATTATTTATTTATTTTAGGGTTCCCTATCCAAAGGGTCCTACCCCTATTACTAAGGCTTCGCTGTCAGTCCGGCCGTCTGTCAACGGACTCTATCTCACGAACCGAAATCGCCATAGAGTTGAAATTTATTAGTATTTCTATTGTAGCTAAGGTATGTCGTCTCCTCTGTATTTTGCATATCAATAGCTTTGCGTGCTACCCATCACCCAGTACCACTATGGATTGTAGATATACATGGCCTAGAATTTTTATTTTGAAACCTTAATTATTTACTTTACTTTTATTTCATACTTCTTATATTTTATGTTAATCAAATTAACCGGATAGGAACTTTTGATTAAACTCTAAAATGTCTATGATCTGAATGATCTCGACCATCTAGAATTCTAGAGTTGTTCACGAAAATAAAATAACAGTTTTACACATACGAAAACCAATAAACAAAAAAAAGATAAACGGAACACACTCTACGGCCCCCATTAGGATAGTTATATCCTGTGTCGGGGGTCCGGAAACAATGACAAGGGCAAACACACCCAGACCGGAAGACATGTCTGTTTGCTCAAAATAAGATGTTTGTTTTTTGCTCCGAGCGGGAATCGAGCCCGCGACCTGTGGCACTTAAGGCAGGATTGCTACCGCTGCGCCACAACCAACAAAACAAAATGACGTCAAACGTATTGAAACCACTGGTTTTACTTTATACAATTTTGATTTTTACCTTAATATTTTTTTTATTTTACAAGTTGGCAAACAAGCATACGGCCCACCTGATGGTAAGTGGTTGCCGCAGCCTATGAGCGCTTGCAGCACCATTAGTAGGTGCCACTCACGCGTTGCCAACCTCGAGATATCTGGTTCTTAAATCTCCTCTGCTCAGTAATTCCAAACCGAAACACAGTAATGCCTAAACACTACTATTTGGCGGCAGAATATTTGACACTGCGGTGGTACCTACCTAGCCGGCCTCTTGCAACAAGAGACCTACCACCAGTGAATTTATATAAACTTACTTATTTCAGAGAATACAATGTTTGTCTCGCTTTAAAAACAACTTTGTCATCAAGTTATACGAGTGGCCGAGTCCAAGAAAAATGTACAATTTTTATCTGAAATCTTTTGCTTTATAGCCGTCAAGTTAAAGCTCTAACGGAGATAAGTTGAGAGAAATACGAGAGAAGTGAAGTGTTACCATCGACTGATCGTAAACTATTGTCATTATGGTGTGTGGTGTAAAGTGAAATGGCGAAAGTTAGATAAATAAATTCTTTACTTACGCGGTATAAATATTCTTATTTACCATAACAATCATAAAAAATATCACAAAAAGCAAAAACCACTTACGAACATAGAAAGTGAAAACTTTATTAGCTTAAATTAAATTTCGTTAAAATCTTTAACTTTACTCAGCTGGTAAGATGTTTCTACGATGAACCCACGATAATCTGAGGAAAGAGTTCAGAGATAGTGAACGGATCCCTAACTGAATAGCTCTTTACGTTGTACACCACAATACATAATATATAACCTGAATTTAATATTTCAATCATAGTTTTGAAAATCACGTCTATTTGTAATCAATATTTATTTCGATATAGGGTCGCTAGATGTGAATAAATACAACGTTAGTGTGATTTTAACTTCACTTCACTAATCGGGTAATCCTCTTACCCATTTCAGGATATTTAATAAATAAGAAACAAAATATCAATATTAGACGGGCAATGATAGCTTTTACATTTGAATATAAGTAGTATCAAAATCAATAATATGATTCAATACAACATAATACTAGAATTCAGGAGAATATTTGATTATCGGACAGCCCTGGCTACCGAAGGCTTCCCACAGCGTAATTAGGCGTTGTGCGTCAGCGCCGGCACCGCATCGGCGCGAGCGCGCTTTGATCTCTGCGTGGGAATTAAGACTTAGAGGTGTTAAGGGGAATCACTACCTTCGTGATATAAAACTAGCATTTGCCCGCGACATTCTCTGCGTGGATTTCAAAAGTATTTATGTTGGGAAATGTCACTACCTACTATAAATAAACTACACACTCAACGACCCCCATTAGGATAGTAATATCCTGTGTCGGGGGTCCGGAAAAATACACATGATAAGGACATACACACGCAGACCGGAAAACATGGCTGTATAGTCAATTCAAACATCTGTTCCATGCGGGAATGGAACCCGCGACCTGTGGCGCTTGAGGCAGGTTCGCTACCGCTGCCCCACAACGTCTGACGTCTAAACTAAATAACTGTAATATTCGAGTATATTGACTATCTTTCCCACTTATGCAGAAATTTTACCCTCCTAAACTTCCGCCCGGTGACGCTGTCAAGGCCAGCAGGGCCATATTCAATCACAAAAACCCTCCTAAACCAGATGATAAAGACTCTTAATAGTAAATATAACTAATTGATTGCTAATCTTTGATATAGTTATATTTTAATAAAATAAAGAGATCGAGAGATCGAGAGAGAGACAAACCTTGGCCTTAACAGTGACCACCGTGACTTCGGCACTCAGATGAGCAATTTCGGGGACCAAATAATTGTAATCAGTAATCAAAGCCTCAATTCTCAGTCGCTGCACTCAACAATTGCCCGCACCCGAACAGCATTCACTACATAATATCAAAATAAACTACCTTGGCGTATTGAAAATAGCGTTTGGATATTATGGTATAATATATGAGATAATTAATATTTATTAAAAATTATTTATATTAGTATTTATAAAATTAATTATATTAATTATTAATTTATTACTTGATTAGGATGGCGACGAATCAGCAACGAGCAGCTTTCTTTAAAAGCTCATGAACGTATGTTCGATTACCGCTCAAAGCATTTGTAATATTTCGCCCGCGGCTCTGTCCGCATGGTTTTTCTTTATTGCACGGAATCCTTATTATTTTTATAAAATAAAAGCAGCCCAAGTTACTTCCAATAACACTAGCTATCTGCCCGATAAAATGTTAAAATTGGTCCAGCCCTTTTAGAGATTAGCCGTAACACGTACAGACAGACAATATTTTTAAAAATTGTTTTTTTTTTATGTAGGTACCGTATATACTTTCTTATGTATTTAGTCAAAAGCTGTTAATTTGGAATTGTAACTCTTTGATTTTGTTTATTTATATAGATACGAAAATTCAAGTTTTACTACCAAAAAGCAAAGGGTGGTATTTATAAACGCGTGAATCGTTTATCTCATTATAAAACATTGACGACGTTGTGGCGCAGCGGTATCGAACCTACCTTAAACGCTACAGGTCGCGGGTTCAATTCCCGCTCGGAACATAATATGTTTGTATTGACCATACAAGAATATTTTCCGGTCTCGGTGCATTTGTCCTTGTCATTGTGAATGTTTCCGGACCCCCGACACAGGATATTACTGTCCTAATGGGGGCCGTTGAGTGTGTAGCGTTTCTTATTTTATTATTTATTTATAAAAACAAAGAACCAAAAGTCCATCTACTTAAATACCTTTTAAATATTTTTACAGCAATTTGCGGACTTAAAGCTGTTACATTAATATCGCATCGCCCAATGTTTGACGCGAACGATCGCCCTGCTTCATGCTGATATGCAAATACCTGCCAACTATTGGAATTTTATTTAAGGTGGTTTATACAAGTTGAATAAGTAAGACAGAAATGTCTTGACGTCAATCTTCCTATATTACCTAAAAACCTTAAACTTTCTATAGTTTTTTTGTTGTATGGAGGAATTTATTGTTTTATTTAAAAATACATTAAAAGGATAGACCAATTTATATTACAATACTAACGATAAAAATATTCTAACTTTGACTTAAAAAAGGGAGGAGTTTCTCAATTCGTCTATATTTATTTATGCGTGAACCGATTTTGTTGAATATTTTTTTATTTGAAAGCTGGTGCTTCCCGTGAGGCCCGATTTCAATTTGGTCCAGTTCGGGGAATGGCATCCATGATAAAACCAAAGACTCCTGAATTTTTATTAATCATTAAGTGCTATCATTCGTACCTAAAATTATAAAATAATAATAATTAAAAAAAAACACCGTCTTCAAAACTAAAAAGAAAATAATAGAAAATTTCCATAACAGAAGTCGGTGCTGAATAAAATATCGCCACATATGGCACCAACTTCTATTATAGAAATTATTCATTATATTTCTTTTAGTTTTGAAGTCGGTATTTTTATTAACGTCTTTTTGAATCGTTACTCACAATATCAATGAACATAATTTGAACGAATTAAGATTAACAGTCGCAAAAGTAATTGTAAAGTGTCTTAAGACAGCCTGTCGTAGTGTTACGGTGAGTGTGTTCGAGCCCTAACTACGCATTCATGGCGTGGGCTGGACGTCTACTTTGATGTATTAATAGAGAGAACGGTGATACATAAAGTATAAGCTATTTTGTACCCTTTTTAGATAAGCTATTAGCTTTAGCGCATGAACCATAAATGTATGCGCTTTGAAAGCAATATATTTTATATGGGAATAGTTATACTAGATATATCCCGTGACTTTTGAAAAGAATATTTTAGGTTTTATTAAAATTAATAAACGCTACACACTCAACGGCCCCCATTAGGATAGTGATATCCTGTGTCGGGGGTCCGGAAACATATACAAGGACAAGGACAAATACACCCAGACCGGAAAATATGCTTGCATGGTCAATACAAACATATTATGCTCCTAGCGGGAATCGAACCTGCGACCTGTGGCGTTTAAGGCAGGTTCGCTACCGCTGCGCCACAACGCTGCGTCAATACAAAATTGATACTCTAGCTTATGAAGATAAATGTTTTATTATAGCAGCATCTGTTTCGGTCTGGGTGTTCATCATTGAAGGTCTCTTATAAAGTGCCTCGTATAAAGTAACACTATTGGCACTAATGCGTTTCGCGTGATAAGTGAGTGCGCTAGAGGCCCAAAGTCCCACCGCCTCTGTTCCCTTTATTTATCACTTCCCCCCCATTCTTTGGGTTGACAACATGCATGTCATACTTCAAGTATCGCAAGCGTTCATAAGTTACGGTGACTACTTAAAAGGAGTCGACGATGAGTGACATCGTTGTGGCCTAGCGGTAGCGAACCTGCCTCAAGTGCCACAGGTCACGGGTTCGATTCCCGCTCGGAGTAGATGTTTGTTGTAATCATACAGGCATGTTTTCCGCTCTGGGTGTATTTGTCCTTGTCCATGTGTATGTTCCAGGAGCCAGGATATACCTATCCTAATGGGGGCCGTTGAGTGTGTTGCGTATATTTATTATTATATAGTCATGACATGGAAAAAGAAGTAAAAACAAGCAAGTTTTGTAAAATAACACATCCAAATGTTACATGATAATATAATACTCCAATTATTTCTAACAAACATCTACTCGGAAAAATTATGACAAAATAGAGTAATTAGTAAATTTTTTCAACTGGATAATTATAAAAACCGCTCTATTTACCTACGAACATACGATTACATACGTATTACGTAGTAATTGCTCAGTTTCGTGTGAAATACAACAATTGTAGAAGCGTGTATTTAATTCATGATAATCGCGGCTTTCTCACGCATTGTCGTAGATTAACTTAAAGAAGAACTTTTTTGTCTAATTCTGATAAACGATTCATACTCGGAATAAATAATAATACTCGTTTATGAAGTACTAACTATTGCCCACGGCTTCACCAGTATGCATTAACTTTTATTTAGGCGCATTCATTGCTTTGGAAATTATAATATTCCCATTCAAAACTTCAAAAAATGTGATGAAGATGTTCTCAACTTATATCTTAACTAGCTTCTGCCAGCGGCTTCGCTCGCGTGAATAACGATTTTAAGGGCGCGTTTACGTATTTGACGAAAAATAGATGTATTTCGATCTAATTTCCGACAAAATCAAAGTAAATTAAATGGAACTTTTAATTACTATGAATAGATCAAGCCTTTATCTTTAATAACGCTGTAAAAATATGAAATTTTCTTATTATTTTTTATAGTAAAACCGATTTTCCGGAGCCTCTTCACACCAAATTAACGATATCGAGCTGAGTTTAGGTAGCCTTTTAAACTATTTCTTACGTGATATCAATAAAAAAAAATACCTCTAATAGTAAGACATGTTCAACTCAAACTCTAGGAAGAGATATTTATAATAATACGACACATTAGCTCAGAAAAAAAAAATATCAAATGTATCTTTTTCACATATTTTGCTTCTAAAGTTGTACCTTAAGCTGTTGCATTAAGGCCTATTTTGTTTGATGACTGCCATGATTTATTGTTCAAAATTTTCTAGTAAAATATTAGTCGGCGCTGAGACGCCTTCGTGAGTGGACGCTATGTCGCTTGTAAGCAGGAGGTTATATTAAATAAGATCGCTAAAATATAATATTATATACAAAAAATTGACTATAACTACTACTCTTGATACTTTATTTTAAGGCTAATTTGATAAATATTTTCTTTTTTTTAGATATTAAAAATTCTAATTCGTCTTATACTTATTGCTCAGACCTTAAGGTATACATCCCTGACTGCTAGTGGAAGTCTCGGATGATTGTAGTTTTTTTGCCGTGTTTGGGCTCGTTACTATGAGACCTTAACACCGAACTTGTTGGAGTGACCTGAAGGTCTACCCCGATGACTGATACCTATATATAGATCCTGTGATCTGCAGCATGAGTAGGGTTATGTGTGCCGTGTTTGGGCTCTATTTGTTAGGTACGGTGAGACCTTACCTCCGAACTTGTTGGAGTAACCTGAAGGTGTACTCCGATGACTGATACAGGATCTGTAGCACGAGTAGGGTTATGTGTGCCGTGTTTGGGCTCTATTTGTTAGGTATGGTGAGACCTTACGTCCGAACTGGTTGGAGTGATCTGAAGGTCTACTTCGATGACTGATACAGGATCTGCAGCATGAGTAGGGTTATGTGTGCCGTGTTTGGGCTCTATTTGTCAGGTACGGTGAGACCTTACGTCCGAACTTGTTGGAGTGATCTGAAGGTCTACTTCGATGACTGCTACAGGATCTGCAGCATGAGTAGGGTTATGTGTACCGTGTTTGGGCTCTATTTGTTAGGTACGGTGAGACCTTACCTCCGAACTTGTTGGAGTGACCTGAAGGTGTACTCCGATGGCTGATACAGGATCTGCAGCACGAGTAGGGTTATGTGTGCCGTGTTTGGGCTCTATTTGTTAGGTACGGTGAGACCTTACCTCCGAACTTGTTGGAGTGACCTGAAGGTGTACTCCGATGACTGATACAGGGCTTGTTTTGTTAGATATGATGAGGCCTTACCTTCGAACATGATGAGTAGACCTTCAGATCACTCCAACAAGTTCGGACGTAAGGTCTCACCGTACCTAACAAATAGAGCCGAAACACGGCACACATAACCCTGCTCATGCTGCAGATCCTGTAGCAGCCATCGAAGTAGACCTTCAGATCACTCCAACCAGTTCGGACGTAAGGTCTCACCGTATCTAACAAATAGATCCCAAACACGGCACACATAACCCTACTCATACTGCAGATCCTGTAGCAGTCATCGAAGTAGACCTTCAGATCACTCCAACAAGTTCGAACGTAAGGTCTCACCGTATCTAACAAATAGAGCCCAAACACGGCACACATAACCCTACTCATACTGCAGATCCTGTAGCAGTCATCGAAGTGGACCTTCAGATCACTCGAACAAGTTCGGACGTAAGGTCTCACCGTACCTAACAAATAAGTCCAAACACGGCACACATAAACCTACTCATGCTGCAGATCCTGTATCAGTCATCGAAGTAGACCTTCAGATCACTCCAATAATTCAGATGGTAAGGTCTCATTGTAACTTCCTAAACGATCACAAGCACGGCACACATAGCCCTACTCATCTTGCAGTTACAGTAGCAGTCTTCGAAATACATCATCAGGTAACTCCATCATGCTCAGGGGTAGTATCTTATTAATTTTTTTTATTGACGACAATAAAAAAATATTCATATAAAACATTTTTATTACCTATAAATAACCTTTAAATAAAAATAATGCAAATAAGGAAAAAAAATAGTTTTACAATATTTATGTACACAAAGTATACAAAACAAATATGACTATTTATTACTTACTAACATTACAACGTATAAAATATACCCACAAAAAAATTAAACATTTAAAGTCTCAAAATTAGTTTACCGTTCATTATTCCCGCCGATCACAGTCGTGCGCTTGTGTGATCGTTTCGTGTGAATGTAGTGGTGCGATTCGCTACCTATCTATTTTGCAAACGCGTCCTTAAATAAACTCTGAACATTCCATTCCCCTTTTTATAAACTTTGAATGCCATATATTAGACACCGTTGTGGCGTTGTGGGTAGCGAGTCTGCCTTAAGCCTCGACGGTTGCGGGTTCGATTCCCGCTCGGAGCATAATATGTTTGTATTATTCGTACAGGCATGTTTTCCGGTCTGGTTGTGTTTGTCCTTGTCATTGTGAATGTTTCCGGACCCCCAACACAGGATATAATTATCCTAATGGGGGCCGTTGAGTGTGTAGCGTTTATTTATTTATTTATATATCAAGCCTAGAAAATAGGTTTCAAGCTTCTAGCTCTATTTATATATGATAGTTCCATACAACTTTTCATCCCACCCCTTATAATCCTCTTTTTCACATTAAAGTAGCCTATGTTGTGTACTAAATTTAATTTAAATCAGTTCAGTAGTTTTGGAATGAAAGCGCGACAGAGAGAGAGAGAGAGACAGAGTTACTTTCGCATTTATTTACTGGTGGTAGGTCTTTTGTTGCAAGAGGCCGGCTAGGTAGGTACCACCGCAGTGTCCAATATTCTGCCGCCAAATAGTAGTGTTTAGGCACTACTGTGTTCCGGTTTGAAGGGCATTGTACGCTAGTGAAATTACTGGGCGAACGAGATTTAAGAACTAATATCTCGAGGTTGGCAACGCGTGAGTGGCACCTACTAATGGTGCTGCAAGCGCTCATAGGCTGCGGCAGCCACTTACCATCAGGTGGGCCGTATGCTTGTTTGCCAACTTCTAACATAGAAAAAAAAAATAATATTAGTAAGGATAAGAAGCTTTTAAGAAGTTATTACACTACAGAGTTTTTCTGCCTACCTATCAGAAAATATTGTACTGCTGAAAGTTCATTGCCGAAGAGCCAGAAAGACGCCTAGTATTTGAAATTACAAGAGTTAGTCTCGAACTGAAAAAAAAAGAGATACACACATAAGTACTCGTATTATAAAGCATGAAGTTGTAGCCTATTTGCTGTACGTCTTAAGCTAAAGAATTATGAGCCTAATTAAAAACCAACTACAATATCGCATACAAAAGCCTCAAAACCGATTACTCATCCTTTGATCGACATTTCAATAATCCTGGATTAAAACAAAACGAATGAAATTAATTCAAAATTACACCTTATCGCTTTCTTGTTTAAGTGTAAAATTGTTGAAACACTTAATAATCGTGACCATGCACATACTGCCTATAAAAATTATAGAGGGATTCATGCTTACCAATTAAATGAATACGGTTAACTTTAACTTGCATAGCTTTGAAATAGGGCTGACTACAAACGAAATTGTTACATACTTTTTTATTGGAGCGAAGTTCCTTAAAGCGGCTTATGGTTAACGCGGTTTATTAGAAATCGTCACGTAACGAAATGCCGTATGCTGTGTGCGTGTGTGTATTGAGCCTACTACAAGCAAATGAGAACACGAGCTAGTGAGTGCGCAACTATCTCTTTCTCTCTCCGTCCCCGTCTCTTTTTATCATACAGCCTATTGAAATATACCGATTTAATTACGAATTACATTCGGAGTTGAACAAAAAAATGTAAGAAACTTGACGGTAGTCCCCCGACCCAACAATTTTTTTAAATTTATAAGTTCTTCTTTCTTTATATTAATTTTTCATGGTAGTCGAATGTAGTCGAAATGGCTTCTTCTGCAAATGGGCCGTTTCTACCGGGGAAGTATTACCTTATTATATAAAATCGGCGTAAAGTAATAGAGGACTGTTGCTTTATGTGTGATGAGTGAGAGCGCTGGAGGCCCGATCTTTAATCCCCCCCATGTTCCTTTCCTTTTTTCCCCTCTCATCACATACTTATTCTTTCAACACAAAGTTTTATTATAGTCTCTAGTCCACCAGCAGCCTCGAGAAACTAGCTAAATGTTTTTTTCCCTACGGCAATTCGCCAAAAAATAAAATACAATAAAAATCAACCATATTTTAGCAAATCATTTTTAAATCACGTTTCAAAAACAATTTTTTTACGTCAATTAAAATCCAACCGAAGTCGTGTCGAAAGCGCGTAGAGCAATAAAGTTAGCCACACACGGTCATGTCCAGGGATGATGGCGGCCTATGTGTGGTCCAGGAACAATAGCAACAATCTAACATCAGGCCTATTGTCTAGGGGTCCACCTCGACACGAAATACGAACCAAAATAAATAAATCAACGCGAGAACTTGAAATTAAGACTTGAAATGTATATAAATATTATTATGAGAAATATTTTCGAAAAATTTATAAGCAATATAAATCAATATCAATTTTTTTTGTAGTAAAAGAACTTTTTGTTATTAAAATATGTATTTATTTTTTCAAGATGTGGATTGTTGATTGATGTTTTGTTTCAATTTTGAGAGGATCTTTTGATAGGTTTTAAAAAATCACACTGGTGGTAGGTCTTTTGTTGCAAGAGGCCAGCTAGGTAGGTACCACCGCAGTGTCAAATATTCTGTCGCCAAATAGTAGTGCTTAGGCACTACTGTGTTCCGGTTTGAAGGGCACTGTACGCTAGTGAAATTACTGGGCGGACGAGATTTAAGAACTAATATCTCAAGGTTGGCAAAGCGTGAGTGGCACCTACTCATGGTGCTGCAAGCGCTCATAGGTTACGGCAACCACTTACCATCAGGTGGGCCGTATGCTTGTTTGCCAACTTCTAACATATAAAAAAAAAAAAAAATTGCGTTTGATTTGAACTTTTTGATTAAGTCAGTAGTTGTTGAGATACAGCTTCTAAAGTCATAAAAATTGTATCCCCCCATCCAAATTTTGAACTATGGGATTTAAAATTTCGGTTGTAGAACATCAAAAGAACTTTCAACGATAATTATTTTTAAGAAGTTACGGTGAGAAATTTTAGAGATATCGAATATTTTCTTATAACTTTTTGATTGAGTAATTTCATTTTAAAAACTTTTATTTACCTTGTTTAAAGTAAAATAACTGGATAAAAAATATGTCACATTTTATTTGACGACGTTGTGGCGCAGTGGTAGCGAACCTGCCTTAAACGCCACAGGTCGCGGGTTCGATTCCCGCTCGGAGCATAATATGTTTGTATTGACCATGCAAGCGTATTTTCCGGTCTGGGTGTATTTGTCCTTGTCATTGTGAATGTTTCCGGACCCCGACACAGGATATTACTATCCTAATGGGGGCCGTTGAGTGTGCAGCGTTTATTATTTATTATTATTATCGGCTTCGACGTCTGTGAAGCAATTTTGATGATTCTTTTTCCTAGATTGCTTCCACATATCCTATCCAAGAAGTTCATGAATTCTGTAGATATAGAATTATAGAATCTAACAACACAAAGTATAATATGCCGTATAATCTTAGATCTAGTTGTTTTAAATTAAATTTATATTGACTAGTACTACAAGAGTTCTTGAATTCTAGGAAACTGAAACCTTCTTGACTAAAGCGAGACTATTTATGCTCCACATTGTGCAACCTTCATTGTCAAAGCTTTGAATTTCTTCTCATGATCTTTCCCTGCCAAAATGTTCCTATGTGACTAAGTATAAGGATATTCAAGAGAGGAAAAGGAAAAATACACAACACAATAATAGCTAATTATTAGTAAAATTTGTTTGTATAATTTCAATAAATTCAGTCCCAGGCACTGTCATTAGTATTTCATAAATACATTCTAATACAAACGAAACGATATCAGAAAATCTAAGTATGCACAAACTTTTCATAGCGCGTAGCTAATAACCATAGGTTTAAACCTGTAAACAGGGAACAACATAATTATCAAACATAAGCAATGAATACCCATCCTTATGACAATAAAAATAGTGACTATTATTGCCTGAAAGTATATTTCCTGTATTATCATAGCCTGCGGCGTCACTCGCTCATTGTTCGTTCCTGCTTCTCTCACAATGAGGCCTCTATTGTTAATATTTTCGCCACTTCTAATGGTGCATTCATGTTGCTTTGTATTATGTAACTATTTCCCGAACTATATACATTATAAAATGAGATAGAAATCAGTTTTACAATGTTATGAGGTGTGACTTGAGGGCATTATGTAAGGGGAGGTTTCTATCAAACTAGCAGTGCTGGAGGCTCAGATCGCGGACCAGACTCCTCTGCAGCACACATGCTTATCTACACTATTGTAAAATTATAACAAGGTCGTCGGAAATATAGTTTTTTAAAAATTTTTTGCCTGATATTTTGTAAGCTATCTTGAAAGTACAGAAGAGATTTTAACGTAGTTTTCACGATCTGATAACTTAAAATTTGAGTATGCGGTCTAGTTTCACAGCTTTGACATTGGAATAAAGATTTTTCTGTAATAGCCAACAGTAACAGCTGACGCCGCGTGAAATAATAAATATTGGTGGAAGTCTAACCCACTACCATCGTTGTTACAGGTAGCTTAGCCATTCCTACGCCATCACCAGAAACTTCAGGTAAGTTTACTGGTTTTATCAGTAAGTTAAAGTTAATAACTGATTAGTTCCGTAGCGAATTTAACATGACAGCCATTTTAAGGATCGTGCCAAGTTATTGTAGCATCTCTATATAAACAAAAACTATATAAATAATAACGAATCATCGTTATGTATAAGTAGACATAACTTCAGAACGACTATACCGAACTGGATAATTCTTTTTTTTATTGTATTTATAATTGTCAGAAAAATGTTCGCACAACGGGATCAAAAATCACAGGGATCGGGATCAACGGGATCGGGAAATGTGTATTACGTAATGTTTATAGGTGGGAGACCTGGGTACGGGGTCGACGGGATCGGGAAGTTTATATTGAAAATAATAATTACCTAATGTTTGCATGCAGGTGTAACGACATCTACACGCAACACGATGTAACGCGATTGAAAGACAAGATTGTCACAATCTCGCATCAAGCTACAGCGACACCTACATGGCATACTACGTAACTATATTGACGAACAAGATCGTCACAGTTCTAAATCGCGCTATCAGAGTTTCTTACACTCGTAAACTATAAACACCTTACCAACTTGAGCCGTTGGGCTTCGGCCCGCCAGGCAATATCACCCGCCTTGTCGGAGGATCCTCCCGTAGGGTTGGAGGCATTTCACAGGTCTTACTCTCCACAGTGGCTATCTCGACGTGATCTTCACCTACTTACAGGTATAATCCCACGAACGGCATATAGCTCCCGTGGAGTCGGCATCAAGGTCAACTTTACAATATACGCGGACGAAGTCAGGGCGAGCTGCTAGTTGTATATAAAACACGCTTATCATATAATACTATCTTAATAGCAACGAAGATGTTCACGTTAATATGAGCATTTATTTGAACAAGTTTGAACATACATTGTTAGATACCAATCAGCAACATTGTTGAAGCGTAAGAACAACGGACCTGTTTAGTATTAAATGTTTAAAAGCGGTCTAATCGTGTTCCGTTTAATTGACGACGCGTAATTGCATGGGTGCTGAATATGCGATAGAATACAATGAAGTTATAACAATTATTGAAAAATTGTTGTTTTTTTTTTTTATGTTAGAAGTTGGCAAACAAGCATACGGCCCACCTGATGGTAAGTGGCTGCCGCAGCTTATGAGCGCTTGCAGCACCATTAGTAGGTGCCACTCACGCGTTGCCAACCTCGAGATATTAGTTCTTAAATCTCGTTCGCCCAGTAATTTCACTAGCGTACAATGCCCTTCAAACCGGAACACAGTAGTGCCTAAACACTACTATTTGGTTGCAGAATATTGGACACTGCGGTGGTACCTACCTAGCCGGCCTCTTGCAACAAAAGACCTACCACCAGTGTTGTAGATTTCTGTTGCTATTTTTAGGCCGTTTCGAAAGGGGACTATCCTTAATTCCTCACACAGAATATCGTTATCCGTGGACGCTGGAGTGACAAATTTTTTACTCCGTCTGTATTGTAGAAGTAGAGCCATGGTTCTGCCAGTACAAAAGGGCCGGCTCGGCCGAGGAAGTACTACCCTCTCACAAAAAATCGACATAAAGTAACGGTATCAGTACTTACTGTTGCGTTTCGTGCGATGAGTAAGAGCGCCGGAGACCCAATCTTTTTCCCTTCACATCTCTTCCCTCCTGTTCCTTAGGTTGGCAACGCACCTGTGATACTTCAAGCTTCGCACGCATTCATAGATTGCGGTGACTGCTTACGATCAGGCGGGGCGTATGCTTGTTTACCAACCGTCATGAAAAAAGTAGTGTTTATTGTCTAATATTATAAATCGTAATTATTATATTAAGAGTAGGTACGTAATAAAAAACTTTAAACTTAAGCAAAAAATGTTTGAAGATAGAAGGGAGTGTGCTGGCCAGATGCGTCCGGCGGGACAGGTGCGCCCGCGATCAATTAACGACGATCGATGTAGGAGATTATGCAGCGCGTGCGCAGGTCTCAGCGGCTACACGGACGTAAGTCATAGACTGATGGCTAGATTGATAGACAAAGTCGTATGCATACCTAGTATTTTAATAAAACAATATTTTCTTTGTTTTAGTGATTGCACTAAATCTTCTGATTTATTTTTTATTTATTTATTTATTTATTTATACCAAAGCCAAATAAATACACAATCACCAAACTATATGGAACTCTGACTTCTAAACTAGGCTTAGCCTGTATCATAGAAGTCAGCGATTTGAAAATTAAATTAAATTAAAATTTATGTAGAATTTAAAACTATACTGAAGTCATCTGACTTAATATATACAAGGGCTGTTAGGACAAAGAAATTCTTCAAGCAGTATAGTGTTACAAGTGATTGCTGATTAAAATCGAATGAAATGCATCAAAATCGATTCAATAGTTTAGGTTCGCAAACGTAACAGACAGACAGAGTTACATTGCAAGCATAGTCACTTAAAATAATTTAGGAAAAGATAAAGGAACATCAGTTTATCTTTTCCTAAAAGCCAGATAGAGCACCGACGATGACTCTCAACGATGACTCTCAACGTAACTGTATAAATTCTATTTCACTTTTATTTATTTATTTTATTGACGACGTTGTGGAGCATTCTCGCTTCGAGCGGATGTTTGTATAGACCATACAAGCGGGTTCATGTGTTCCGGCCTGGGTTTTTTGTCTTTATTTTTGTATATGTATGTTTCCGGACCCCCGACACTAGATATCATTATCCTAATGGGGGCCGTTGAGTGTGTAGGGCTTATTTGATTCTATAATTTAGGAGATCACGCCGACCGAGCGGGCCTATTTATGCCTTAGCCAAGCTCTAGTCGCTTATCTCTTAACACTTACAATATAAATAACATTATTAATATTCACAAGTACTACTGCAATAGTTCGATGCATGAGAACTTAAGATCCAAAGATACTAAGTTTTGCTTAAGCGCAAACATTAAAAAAACAAATCAGAACCGAGTGCCATCGAGTTCAAGCGGAGGCGTTATCGTTTACGATCTAGGAGCTTAGCATGAAGCACTCCATCTGTCTGACAATCTGTTTAGTATTTAAATCTTAATATTTATGTTCTCTTTGAAATGCTTTTAATTTTTTTAATAAATAAGTCATGGATGCACTTTAAATGGCTACTCTTGATTGGATTTTGAATGCATCAAATTTTTGTACGAAGCGAGTTATTCTTATACTTTTAAAAGAAACGGCAGAAATATGTAGTGCATGTTTATTGTTTCACAGCACATTTCAACTAAGCAAATTACTCGATTACAAGCCCTTTTATACTTTTCAAACATATACTGATGTTTACTCATTATCGACTAACCAAAAAATATCAGGATAGATAATAAGTTACCTACAAAAATAGTAAAGTTATAACAAACATTTAACATTTTAATATAGGACTCCAGGTACATTTTTAAATATTGTTTTTTTAACTAAGATATTTAAAAACTCGTGAATATTTTTCGGGGATTTTATTGATTTTCTGATTTTTGTTTATGCTGTACTTTTTGACAACTTTTGAATTTTTGAACAGAACTTAGCGCGCGTTACACCTCTGAGCGGATAGGAATTAGACCGCTTTGGGTTTTCTAAAATGGTATCAATCGAAAGCATCATATATATTTTGCTTCTGTATAGTTTAAGTTGACCTCTAGAAATACCGTCATTGTTGCGTAATATGAAATTAATCCATCTGTATACATACTACCCCGTGTCCAGAGTCCCGTTTCTTTTTCGGACTTTATATAACTTATTGAGAATCGTTCTACTCATTTCAGTATACGCTCTACAGTATATCGGCATGAAGAATGATAAGGTATATTAAAAGAAACCGAAATATATGCGATTTAATAAGTAACTACAAAGGTCAGTTAATTTTAACTGACTGAAAAAATAACAGATGTTTATAATTAATATAATTTTAAGGAACGCCCTACAATTTACAAGTGTATCCGGGTGAAACTCATACGGCATTTCGGCTCTTTCAATGTAGGGGCGTGCTTTCTGATAATGATGTAATATTTCGTTTATTTCGATATCCGACAACATAATATTCGGATGAACCTCAATGTTTATTAGTGCAATTAATAAAAGGCATCATGATGAGACTTTAATATAAGTTCATGTAGTAATTTTTCTTATACGTTTATACACATTAATAATAACTATAACGGCGTCAGGATGTGACGACCTCATCGCTCGCTGTTGGGATAATCTCTGTCACAGCAGAGATTATTCCCCCAGTTCAATGTGGTACAGTTATGGTAGGTCTTTTGTTGCAAGAGGCCGGCTAGGTAGATACCACCGCAGTATCAAATATACTACCGTAAAGCAGTAGTGTCTTTGGCATTCTAATGGCAAGGTTAAGCGCTCATTGGCTATGGCAACCGCTTACCATCAGGTCTTGCCAACTTAGTATCATAAAAAAACAGACTATGAAATAATGAATAATGAGGCCGTTATAACAAAAAAATAATACTAAAAGTAAAATATAAAGGAATGTGAGGAACTATGAATTCGGTCTAGGTATAAGGATCCCTAGATGTGCGAGTCGGACACGAACTTGGCCGTTTTTAATTTAAACTGTATTTTATTGATACGTTTCAAAAAATTATAGTCTTGTTAAAACTTAAAACCTTTACAGTATAATAAATCTTTATTAATATAGACATGGGAACTTTTGGTAATCTTCTTAGAGGTTTCCCATTCGTGAACGTAAGCTAAAATCAACCTTTTACCTTAGACTTAAAATCTAAAATGCGAGTAGCTGTCATATATCTTAGATTTGGAGCTTACAACAATTATTTACAGCATTATCTAAAATGTTAAGAGATTAAGTTATATTTGTATATCGTTTTCAACCGAGTTCAAAAAGGAGGTCAGCAATTCGACTGTATGTTTTTTTGTATATTTGTTACCTGAGTATTCGAGGGCTGGACCGATTTTGATAATTCTTTTTCGTTTAAAAGATTTGATGGTGGCACTCTTCTTTTTGGGAACTCTTCAAATGTGCCAGTCATGCCATGTCTACTTACCACCAACTTCTGTTGTAGAAAATTTTTATTTTTACTTTTTAGTTTTGAAGTAGATTTTAGTTTACATGGTATTGTACACTTGTCGACGTATACATTTTTGTAGTTGTCTACTATTTCTGTTAAGGTATTTGATATTTTTATGTTTCCATTTACATTATTTTTTTAGTTCTATAGTATCAGGATGTTAACTCAATCAATAGTTAAAGAATGTCTATTATTGGAAAGTAAAAAAATATCCACTTACAAATAATTGTACAAGGCAAATTTACCTTAAAGTTAAAACTGTTATAAAAATATTTTATCCCAATATTTTTTATTTTATAATTTAAAAAAATTCTAGTATTTTCATAAGACAACTTTTGCGTTGCTTATAAATGTAAATTGCGATTAACATCAAAACCTAGCTCACAATCAACAGAATAATACATGCATTGTTTTCGATACGCAGTTTTTTATATGGAAATAGTTTAATTGGTGCGTTATGAAACGTAACACTTCCCATAGATTACGTGTATCATACGCAACACTTACAAAACAATAATACAATACTCGTTCCCACTCTATAGACCAAAGCTCATATTGTATTATACTAATTTAATACTTAAAATCTTTAGCTTAAAACATATATTTCGTTTTAGGTTTTTATACAGCGGTGCCCTGTATCGAAGAGTTTTTAGGACGAAGTTCCTTCACGCGGCTTACGGGTAGTGCGATTTAGTACAAATTGTCACGTAAATTGTGTGTAAATGAGTACGCAGCCCTATCTTTCTCTCTCTATGTCCCTGTCTCTTTTTATCATACAACATATTAAAATATACAAATTCCATTTCGAGTTGAAGAAAAAACGTAAGGAACTCCGTTTCTGATGGGGTCCCCGACCACACTTTTTTTATAATCATAGATCTTACTATACCTATTGAATAGGTCCTTAAATAGAGGCGAAATGACAGACTTGTTGGTGCCGCTTCGTAAATCTAACACCAAAACAAGGGAATGAAGTGAGTCACACGCTAACTGTTGTGCAAATTATAACGAATGAAGAAGTGCTTGGCACTAACGAATCTGTGTCATTTTGTCTTTATGAAAGGACAAGTCTATAGTATGTTTATAATACTTTTTTTAATGTAATCTGCGAAATGTAATAGGACTTTAGCCAACTAGATCTAATGTCTTTAATTGTTGACAAGAAATAGCTTAGGAAGGCAAAAGGTTGTTGAACAATCAATAATGGTTGATCTTTGAACCCTATCAGTTTGTAAAAATCGTATTGATTTCTAATTTTTTGGAACAAATTAACTCGTGCTTATTTAATCTCAATGCTTGCTTTATTGGAAAGCAATTTCATTTATGGTTAATGTTGAATAGTTCAAAATGTTAGGTTATAGATAAAATATACCTTTTAGAAGATAACTCAGAGGTCACGTGACTTAAATGTTCTTCTTAGGAGTTGTAATAAGTACCTGTGAACAAATAAAAGGCAGTATTTTAATTTATTAGTTACCAGTACTTACTTCTCTAATTTTAAAAGACTTTTTCAATCTGCCGAGAGATCAAAACTTGTCATGCTTATATTTATGTTTTTTTTTTACTTACTGTTTCACACGTGGCGGTCTCGTGTGGTCTAAAGATTTATTGTTTGGTTTTATTAAAAATACTTTTAGCTATAAGTACCGTATAAATATAGTAAAAAGCCATAGTTTTATTATTGATTATTATGGTCAGGCACTTCCATATAAACAAAAGTCCAAAGACTCGCTGGGTCTCCTTTGTAAATTCAACATAGACGTAACGAAACGAAGTTAGTCACATGTTATAATGTTGCAAGCTTGTGACTAGCTTCGTTATAGTCATTTTTTCTGTATAGAAGGGCCGGTACTTAGTTTATAATAAGTCAATCTAAAATTGTTATTTGGACTTTACAAACAGACAATTTAATTTTAACTAATTATATGCACATGTATACATGTATAGATTTACAATGAAATTATGTAATTATAATCTGAAAAACTTGTTCTTTATAGGCTTTGACGACGTAACTGCCTACACGGATCGCAGTCGACTTGTCTGAGAACTTTCATTACACTTGTTTTGCGAGTACGGAGTTGCGTAATTCATTAAGTATTAAGAATTGGGACACCGATGTTCGTATAAAGATTTTCTTATTAATACCGAGAAATGTTATTGAGGTTTTATTACCTAATTATTGTGGTTACGCTTGCGTATATTATTTCTGTACATATTTTATAACAATATTAGCAAAGTATTTTTCAATATTAATACAACTATAGATTTTAATAATATGTACTCAATTTTAAAAATACCGTATTTACTTACCTCTTAAAAATAATGCATATACTTACTTACTTACTACTAAAAAAAGCATAAAAATTGTGCCACCGAGAGTATTTATAGCTATCATATTTATTTATATTAATAAAACTGCTGGTTCTTTTCTTTTCGGCGTCGGGATGTGACGACCCCATCGCCCGCTGTTGGGATAATCTCTGTAGAAGCAGAGTTTATTCCTCCAGTTCAATCAGTCACACTGGTGGTATATCTTTTGTTGCAAGAGGCCGGCTAGGTAGGTACCAACACATTGTCAAATATCATACCGCAAATTTTCTTTGGCATTACTGTGCTTTACTTTGAAGGACACTGTAGGCTAGTAAGATTACAGGGCAAGGGAGATTTAAGAACCAATATCTTGAGGTTGGCAACGCGTAAGTGAATACGCCTGCAAATGGTGTTGCGCGCGCTCCTAGACTACGACCACCGCTTACCATCAGATGGGCCGTATTCTTGCTTGCCAACTTAGTAAGATTAAAAAAATCTTGTCAATTCCGGGTTGATTTTTTTCCCAACGGTAGTAAATCAATATGTTTTGTAGTAACTCAATTCAGTATTTGAATTTTCGCGATAATTTAGAAGAAATTAGTTTTTCTTCCAGCGAAAACGATTTTATAAAACAAACTTACCAATCAATTACTTATAAACAGATAACGATCGGAACGATTAAAACTTTCATCTGTATTGGAAAGCAAATATCAAATAAAAGTTAATTAGTGGCCATGGATATAGTGACCAATAATTTTTGCAAAGAAACGGGACTGATTTATTAAATTATTATACTTATATTGCGTTGGAAATAAAATAAAATAGAAGGCCAATCAATTTAAGGAAAGTTAACAAAAATGCTTGTAAGTGATTTAAAAATATTCAAGAGTTTAAAAAAAAATGTTAAATCAAATTTACTTAATACTAGAGACCGGCTCTGCAATACAGACAAAATGTCCAAAGACTTGCTAGGGCTCCTTCGTAAAGTCAAAATCAAAACAAAGAAACGAAGTTAGTCAAACACTAATTTATTATATAACTAGCGGCCCGCTCCGGCTTCGCACGGGTATAAAATATATAGCCTATGTCAGTCACTAAAAAATGATTTAAGTAATTTAAGAAACCTCAAAAAATATTTTTTTTCTCCACTATTTAATGGATGTTATTATACATATAAACCTTCCTCTTCAATCACTCTATCTATTAAAAAACCGCATCAAAATCCGTTGCGTAGTTTTAAAGATTTAAGCATACATAGGGACAGAGAAAGAGAATTTGTTTTTTACGATGTAGTGATAGTGATGTTGCAAGCTTGGGATACTAACTTCATTCGATTGCGATTCATCGATATGCGATTTTCATTATAAAACTGTCACCTTTTTATAGATGAAACATAATCAGTCTCAAACGAAATTCTAAATCATATTTCATATTACTTTTATCAAAACGGGATTATCCATATCCAGATAATTACATATAAGTTATAACAAGACGTGTGGTCACCGCGGCAATACCGCGATGCGTCTCCGCACCGAAAGTGAAACCTCACGTAATGTATCGGCCAGTGACCTGTGATAATAGACTTAGAAAACTGAGGTCAATGCTAATGTGATCGTCTATATGATGGAATTCATGTCAATCTATCAGTTAACTTAATTTACGAATCTTATAAATATTTAAATTTCACCATCGTCTATAAATACTTAAATGATGATCACAAATATAATAACGACTGTTGCAACATAATATACATATATTTTTAAAATAAAAAGAATGAGTCAAGGTGAAAATGTAGGGTCAATCCATATCTGGAGACAGGACGTGTCGCTTTGCGTGGCTGCTTCCTCAACTTGAGAGAAGCTACGGTCTACAGAGGAGGGTGCATTTAGTTCCTCCGCACGTCATCAGGACGGAAGAGGGTTCTATGCGATACCCAGGGCACTTTCCGCCGAGGCGTCATAGTTGCTTGCGCAAGCGACCCATGACGTCCCAATATGACGATGAGGCTTAAAGGTTCCCAAGTCATGTCGGTTCAGAAAGGCTACTGGCGAATGCTGGTAACAAAGAAGTGGTTGTGCGAGGAGTGCGAACTCCTAAATCGTGCAATAAATAATATATGGATTTTCAGGCACCGAGGTTAGGATGGAATTTTGCGTTTTGACGCGATGTCTAATTGTAAAATTTTACCTTACTCTGCGCTTGGAATGTGCCCTCCATGACCGGCTATGGAGGATGCACTATGTGCGCGGAACAAAGAATTCTGTGTATCTGTGATATATAAACAAGCTGACTTTGACTCAACGGGAGTCATACGGTTGAGAAGGTCGATTGTTCACTCAAAAGATAAGCTTGCATTAGAAATTAATCAAACTTCTATAAGATAAAAAAATAATTCTTAAAATTCACATATTACAACAATACAATAACTCGATCATTAACAATTAGAATGTTCTCACATCATATCTACCTAAGTACTACCTGGATGGCTCTAGATATAATCGATGTCAGCTTTCAAAGAGCATTAGATCTCCGTGAGACCGCATTGATGTATTTTATTCTTTATCCATCATTATCTTCATTTCATCTATATATGCATACAGGTAGTAGCAACAACTTTATTTAAAGCTAGCTGCACCGCTGACGTGATGAACCGATTTTTCTTTGGCACGTAACCCTTATTGTTGTTTTTCTCAAATAAAAGTACCCTATGTTATTTCTTATAACTTCAACTATCTGCCAGTGAATGTCCCTCAAAAAAAATTTAAAATTTGTTACATGCATTTAGTGAAAAGCTGTTAATTTGGAATTACAAACAAACACTACAATTTTATTTATTTGTAAAGACCACCTTACTTTTTAAAGATTACAATAAACATACAATTGAGTGGTTTTAATTTTTTTAAAAGTGTTCTTATGTTAATTGTGTTTCTTTGTGGAAAGTTATTTGAATACAAATATTTTTTAATTTTAATTACACTGAAAAGATGTACACAATTATAGTTTTTATCTTAATCTACATATGTTTGTAGTAGTATATTTGAGTTATAAATTGTCACAGCAAAATATACCCTCCATCTTCACAGATGACGTAAGTCTGAAGGGTACATTTACACTTCAAGTGTTGGAAGCATTTAAGCCAACATCACTATCTTGGGTAAGAATTGTATCGGAGGTATTTAAAACGAACATTTACTTTAAGCCTTTAAAGACGCAATTTTAAAGGGTCACCCGTAGGTGACGTGAAGTTTTACCTAAAAAAGTACTACAACAACGAGCTAGTCTAAAATGAAATCTAAAGGAAATTTATTTGACGACGTTTTCCACACAATTTCATCAAGATTTCTACAGCTAATTATCCGGCGGATGGGTTGCTCATTAGCGAATCCGCTCGGTCTCTCAACATTAAGTTACTACAATTGATTTTATTCATTTAAGTTATAATAAGTACTAGCGTGTAGACTCAGCCCCATGGTTCTGTGAGAAAATCGAAAATCTGGTGTCAGACATGTCGAACATTTTTTTTGGCAGTTTTTGGCAGTTTGAATGTAAACTCAGAAGAAGTGTCGATGTTTTATTTAATTTAATTTGTATGTATAACATACACGTGTATATACAAAAATTTCAACATTCCGCGATAAGGATAAGGACAAACTACTTATCAAGAGTAGCTTAACGTACTCCCCGACGCAAGGTGGGGAGACCTGCAAGGACAATGGCTTAAGCCGAAACAGATATTTATTACAAACATCTAAAAAGCAGGCTCGCCACCAGCACGCCACAACGGTCCTAATATATTATGTTTTATTTCGATTATAAAAAAAAAAAAACAAAGGACAGAACGGAGTCAGAGTATTCTTTTAGTAGGACATAAAAATTTATGAACTTACTAACACTTGTAATAAGCATAAAGAAATATTCGATACAACCTAAAAACCTACATAAAATATAATGAAAAAACTTTGAATATAATAGTAGCTGTTACTTTTTACAACGAAAGCGATACAAGATTTTTACAGACTTTTTGTATGTCAATACCTAAGATGGCTGGAATCAGTTTATATAGGTCAATAAAATTGTTAATAAAGTCGTCGTTCATACTCCTATTCGTATAAACTTGAACTGGTAAGGACAATAACCTTACAAGAACGCAAACCCAGCCCCTTCCCCGGGCAGAGCTCCACCAGCCAAGAGCACAGCGCAGTGCTTGGTCAGTTATGTGCTTCCTCGTTTTTTTTAATTTCATGACGGTTGGCAAACAAGCATACGGTCCGCCGTCCATTTTTTTTTTTTTTTTTTTAACGGGGAGGAAATCTGCTACCAGATACCCGGCTTCCTGGGGAGGAGAACCTGGTTATGTGGGGTTCCATGACAAGATGGTAACGTCATGAGGACCCACTAAAACCTCCTCGGTGGCCGACCTCTGTGCGATTGTCAGGTTACGGGAACACTCGTAGAACTAACCAACGCGACCTGACCAGCACTGTGCTTCGCCTAGCGGAGCTCGGTCCCGGGGGGCGAGATGGTAAGCCCCCAGCGCTTCCCGCGCAAGCGCGCACGGCAGTCGGGTCCACACCGACTGCAGTCCTTCTCAAGGCCGCTCAACACGGACGCACAGGTTCCCCACCCTGTACGTCGACGACCCGAGGGCACGCCCTATTTATATAGCCCCGGGTAAAGGGGCTGGAGGGCCGGGACGGCTAGCAGCATCAGGTGGCCGACGCCGCCGCCGTCGTCGTCGAGCAGGATCGGCCCTTTCCCGATCCCGCTCGGCCGTCTCCTTCCGGACCATGACGGTCTCACAGAAGGAGACAACGGCCTCCCACGCCGATTCTCTGCCTAGCATCGCCAGTATGACTGCTGGCAGGGAGAGGTCACGTCCGATCTCTTGGACCAGGGCGCTACGCTCCGCGTCCCACGCGGGGCACACCTCGAGGGTGTGCTGTGCGGAGTCCCGGTGCGGTCCGCCGTCACCATATGGACATATGGTAAGCAGTCACCGCAACCTATGAACGCTTACAATACTTGAAGTATCACATGCACGTTGCCAACCCAAGAGATAGGAGGGAAGGAATGAGAATAGAAAAAGGGAGGCACAGAGAGGTCGACAGGTTGGGCCTCCGGCGCTATCTCACTCATCGCACGAACCGCAACAGTATCTATTGATACTGTTACTTTACGCCGATTTTCTGTGAGAGGGTTGTACCGCCCCGGTCGAGCCGGCCCATTTGTGCTGGAAAAAGCATGACTCTATACTATATACTACTTTTACTTATATATATTACTTTTACTTCTGAGAAAGACCCCGTAACCTGTTACATGCCATGCCAGTTAGAGAAGAGGTTTTAGTGAGTCTCTATGAAGTACTAACTTGCCGTAGAACCCTACAGAACTAATACATAATAGGTTATACACAATGGGTCCTGAAGATCAGGATCAAATCGACCGCTGAGGCTCGAACGATGTAAATTTTTATTACATACAATTTTCTTAAGTCTTGTTTATTTTAGTTTCAAATAGTTATTAACTACAACTATACTATAAACATATTTATTTAAACCTTCATTCTTGATTTTAATAGCAATTAAATTCGCTCGTAAAATTTACGATAAACAAATAAAAATATTGTTATTATATTATTTAACGACACTCACAGCGGTAGGTGAAACGCAATTGCTTACACCTTTACAGACATTAAATAAAATTTTATTGAGAAAAAAATAGTTTAAAAATGTATTGCAACCTTTGCAATTTTGATCCTCAAATTGTTTTCAATATTTTATGAGATCTGAAAAAGTCTGAATGATTTGAGAACTGAAAAGTAATCACGATAAAACTAAGTAGAATTTCGTAGTAACGTAGTAGAGCCATGCACCTTCCAGCACGAATGGGCCGGGTCGACCGAGAAAGTACTACCCTCTCACAGAAAATTGGCGCAATTGGCGATTAGTGAGAGCGCTGGAGGCCCATTCTCCCACCCCCCCTAGTCCCTTTCTTTATTCCCTCCTCATTGCTCCTAAACTCGGTTCAATCAAATCAAAATCAAAATTATTTTTATTCAAGTAGACTTTTAAAAAGTACTTTTGAATAGTCAAGCGCTACCGACGGTTCGGAAGGTAGATTCTATCGAGAAGAACCGACAAGAAACTCGACAGTTACTCTTTTCAAATATATGTTTTTACAATTGTATTTTTAATATAAAATTTGGTTCTTGAATGAGATCCAGCAATATTAAGAGTCCCAATCATTTTTATCAGAAAAATATTCTTCTAACGAGTAATAGGCTTTATTGATAAGTTTATTTTTTATGTACATTTGGAACTTGCTTACTGGCAGTTCCAATAAGCAATTTGGAATTTTGTTAAAAATGCGAATACCTAGCCCCTTAAAAGAATTACTGACTTTACGCAGACGAAAGCTAGGATTACAACATTTTGTTTCTAGTGTTAACTGAATGTATATCACTATTTTTGCTAAAAGACTTTAAGACTTTAACGCGCATGTGGTATTTGAATCTCTCTCTATCTATTGCTGACAACTGCCTTGAAATCCGTTGAATAGTTTAAAAGATCTAAGCGAACAGACAGCGGAAGCGACTTCATTTCATAGTATGTATAGATATAAA
This sequence comes from Hestina assimilis, assembly GCA_023373885.1. Classification (NCBI taxonomy): domain Eukaryota; kingdom Metazoa; phylum Arthropoda; class Insecta; order Lepidoptera; family Nymphalidae; genus Hestina; species Hestina assimilis. The sequence continues at coordinate 1,704,051 of CM041740.1, read as the reverse complement.
AATTGTTGTTCCTAAGTATCGCAAAAACTCGAATAAGGATGGTCCTATTTGGATAATATCTGTTTTAAAAATTTTTGTAATCCCCTGGGATTTTAATGCTCAGAAAATATGAAAAAATTATCGATGTGAAACGGTCATCGGGTCATCTCGTAAAAAATAAAAATAGGTTCATTGGATCTACTACATTTAATTACACATTAAAATTGTATTAAAGTTAGTTTCAACATTAATATTACCTAAGTCTCATGAATAAGATGCGAAACACGTTCGAAAGGCTCCCAAATGTTATGAATGGAGCAAGTTACGTTTACAAAATAACTTTAACTTTACACTTAGTACAATGTTACTTAACCGTCAAAGTCGTTTCTTAATTTAATGTTTATCTTAATCAATAATTGAAATGATGGGTGCATACGTCGTTAAAGTAGCTTTGACGACGTTGTAGCGCAGCGAGAGTGCCACAGGTCGCGGATTCGATTCCCGTTCGGAGCAGATGTTTGAATTTACCATATAAATAAATAAACGCTACACATTCAACGGCCCCTATTAGGACAGGTCCGGAAACATTCACAATGACAAGAAACACACCCAGACCAGATCATTATTTTTAATTTTGCATCGACTTCTGAAGAAACTATTCTGTACAAAATTTTATTTTTATTTTTTGGGTTTTAAATGGAAAGTCGATATTTTTTTCTAAAATTATTACCGTAAGAAATACTAAACCATGTTTCGGCGACTATGTATACATACAGATGAAGCCATTCTCTGTGAAATCGCTTATGAAATCTTTTAAACGTGTGAAATTTTTCAGAAATGCACTCTGTGTTGGTTTTAGCAATAAAAAGCTATTTATCACGTTTTCCAAAGTGTTATTTACTAGCTTTAGCTATTGACGTCCTCTGCGTGTTCAGTAATAAGAAATATTAACGTAGAACATTATTTTCACTAATATACAAAAAACCAGCCGATCATTGCTTTTCTTGACAAAAGAATATAATAATCTATGTCATTCAAGAATAATATAGCTTTCTATTAGTGAAAGAATTTTCTATTCGATACAGAGAAATACAAAACTTTTTAAAATCGTATTTATCTACTTATTTCATTTAGAAATTCAGTATTATGCTATTAATAAAATTAACGATTAGATATAATTTTTGTATGAAAAGATACGGACTACAAAAAATAATTTTAAAATTTTCATTCATCTGAAAATCTCTAGCAATGGTTTTTATCGAACTTTTAGAAATTTAATCTTTCATTTTTCTTCATAGAAAAGTAGAAAATTAAATTATTAAAGCTATCATGAAACGTTATTTACTTTCATGTAAAAACGACTAAAATTCAAGTTGAATCTGTTTCGGTACCGACTCGATTTCACGATCACTCACCCTGATGATGGACCTCCGATGGAATGACCTTCGAAATCAACTGAATGTGAGTTTTAGCCGTTAAGTTTTGCATTAAGAAAATAAAAAAAAAAATTGAATAAAATAATTAAAATTGTTAGTAATTGCGACAATTAATGTTACATTTTTACCTCATAACGACGGGTACATATCCCGCCATCATATAATATCAAACAATATCATAATAAAGTGTGCATGGCAAAGATGTATTATTAAAAAATGGTTTTATTTCGATTCAGTTCTCAATGTTTCATAATCCGGTGAAAGTTATAACAATCTAAGAAAGTTTATGTGTTACAATTTACATGTAAAAGCGGAGTTGGTGGTTTTATTATAAAAACAAGACCTGACAGACATTCACAAAATTTGTTACATACTTTTTAAGAAACTTCTTGTGGGTCTCCCCACCGTGCCTCGGAGAGCACGTTAAGCTGTCGGTCCCGGTTGTTATCACATAACATATGATAATAATCGTTAATTTTTGATAAGTAAATTGCTCTTATCCAATGAGTTACTGGTTCGCCCTTAGGGTTACGGAGGTCACATGACAATCGCGTAAAAACTACTAACCTGTCAAATCCGGACAAAAGTAATAAGCAGACCCTGGGTAAATACTCGTATAGTACCGGGAATAATGCTAAGAAGAAGTTTTTAAGAAACTTCAAAATGTAATTTAATACGTATTTATATTTGTTGCAGGTCTCAATTTATACTTCAAATAATAGAAATTGAGTTGTTTTTCAAATACATTTTTGGTTGTCTGCCGAAACCATAGATCTATAGATGACAATAGATAATTCATCCAATAAATTGGTAAAAATGAATAATGAATTAGCGCCATCTATAAGGTGACTAGAACTAAACAAATGAAAACGGAATTTTTCTGTTTTTTTTTAATAAACGCTACACACTCAACGGCCCCCATTAAGATATTAATATCCTTGGTTGAAGGTCCGAAAAACATGCACTAGTCCTTGTACTTGGACTAACACACCCAAACCGTAACACATAGCTTTATAGTCACTACCAACATCTGTCTTAAGCAGGAATCGATCCCGCGACCTGTGGCACTTACGGCAGGTTCGCTACCGCTGCGCTACAACTTCGTCTAAATATACGTCAATAATACAACATTAGTGTATTAAATTCTAGATCAGTCGCTGAGGTCGCACCCTTGGTGGGGGTCAAGCATCATTGCTCCTAAATATTTGATTTGTCACGATCTTTGAACAAGTGACAATAGAAATGACATTGGTACAAGCATTTTATTAAAAAAAAACATTCAATAGTACTGTCAAAAGTAGATACTTTATTTTCTGCATAAATTACCAACTCACCAGGTAAGCTTAGTGTGCGGTGGGTTAAGAAACTTTAAACGCGGTCAGTCAACAGATGGGTTACATAGTGGTAAGTACATTGACTGAGCGTTTCCGTTCACGTAAACATTCGGTCCCGGTTGTTATCTTGGTAATAATTTTGAAGTCAGGTCAGAAGCCTGTAAGGACGACATGAACAACTCTTCGTTGGACACTAAGTTGGCCACTAACCACAGTATAAAACGCAGAACAAGAAGGTCTGGCTGAACAGGTGCTCTAAATCATAGAAAATCGACGTGAAAATTATGTTAGAAGTATCCGCACCGCTGTGTTACAATCTAATCAAAAATAGTACTCCACTTGTGATACAGGCAAGTGATGCAAGCGTCCATAGGCCACAATGACCAATTACTATTAGGCAAGGCGTACGCTGGTTTACCACAAAACAAAATACGTATCTAAAATTGAAGCATTTAATTATTTCTAAGAAGTAAACATAATGCTTGCTAAATAATACTTTAGTAACATAGTAACTGAAATGTTGGTAACATTTCCATCAATACCAATTATTTATCAGAAGCGCTGTTGTGAGAATAATCCGCCGTGACCAATCGCTGAGTCGTTCTGATAATCGTAAGACAAGGTTGGATGCTTGAATCGTTTACTGAAATGGTTTTGAAGAAACCGTTTTGACACAGTAGCAACCATTTGATCTTTTTGACTGACTCCCAGGGTTTTAGATTTTTAAATTCAAGTACATCTTTATTAGCATCTATAAAAATAAATAAAATTAAAGTGTCTATTTACCAAATGCATATAAAAGTCATTAGTTATATTTTATAACAAAAACGATTTTTTAAGGTTTTTGTCTGTCTGTTTGTAACGGTTTGCTGGACCGATTTTAACAGGACTTCTACTGACAGATATCTGAAATTATAAGCAGTAACTTAGGCTCATTCAAACTTGTACTTTAATTTAAGAAAAATATTTAGGGTTCCATATTAAAAAAAAACAATAATTCTATAGACCACCCTTGCGGAGCAGCGGTCACAACCAGTCTTCAATACGATAAGACCTTTAGCAATCGTTCATTATCATCTGATGATATTTTTTTGCGTTATTTTATATTAATGATTGTTGAGATTCAAAAACTTTTATATGTTTGATGAAATAAAAATATCCTTTATATAATTATATTTATTATATTCTGAGGATCTAAATAAGGATTCCGTAGACAATAAAAAGTTTTTAAACTACTAATTTTGCTAACCCAGGTCCTATAAACCTAATACACACAGATTCAGATGTATTATTTTACTAATTAAAATAAAGATATCCCCTCTAAATGAGACGTTGTGGCGCAGCGGTAGTGAACCTGTTTTAAGCACCAAAGGTCGCGGGTTCTTTTCCCGCTCAGAATAGATGCTTGTATTGAACATACGTGTTCCGATCTGGGTGTGTTTGTTCTTGTCGTTGTGTATGTTTCCGGACCCCCGACACAGTATATAATGATTCTACTGGGGGCCTTCGAGTGTGTAGCGTTTTATTATTGTATAATTTAAGCCATAACTCAAATATCGCTGTTAGCACAAGTCGTGTGAAAGTACTTCTCCACGCCTCTCAACCTTCGAAAGTGATTCTTAACTAGTTTTAATGAATCTGTTCGTATATGGATAACTTGTTTGCACATACGCATTTTATGGCTATTACATGAGATGCATTGGTTTAGCTATAACTAGCATTGCCCGCGGCTTCGCTCGTGCAGACTACGCTAACTTTGTAACGAGATTGTGTGTAAATTAAGCTATTTTAATGTGCGTCACGATTCCTAGCCGCTCTGCGTCTAATTACAATGCGCACCGCCAAAACTGAGGGATTACGAATGATTTTTAGTAAAAATTCTATTTCGATCAAATTCAATTTTGAAAGTAAACCGATTCAGATTTAAAATAAGTATGAGGTATAAATATATATGTCACGGCAAGAAATAGCTTTTTAGCTCAGTTTGGGTCGTCGTTTGAATCGCAATAAAAGTTAATGGTAAGCCCCAGAGCTTACTATTGTAAATAAATATATACTATAATCTGGTCCAATAAGGTCTAATTTCTTCACAAAAAACACAAAAAAATTATCACAATAACTTATATATATATATATATATATATAAATAGTGTCACCGTTAAACACGTTTTTATTGTATTTGATATTAAAATAACATAAAATATAATCTATCGTAAAAGTTATGCTTTAAAATTGGACGCAAATAAGCAATACCATGTCAACCCACAAAATTGAAAAAACTGAGTTATATATGCAGAAGTGTTAGTAAATGGCTGAAGAACATTTTTCTTCAATATTTGTAGGGTTTTAAGCTTTAAAACTTCTAAAGAAACCAATATTTCAATAATGCAATTTATGTATTTTCGAACGTTTTGGGTTATATTATTTACGAAATATGCAGTTTGTATAAATATTTTTTGTGAAAATAAGTGAAATAACTTACATAAATCTGATATTGTCGAAAACTTGACCAATAAATGAAAAAAAAATTCATATAAAGCAAATTCTTCCAAATTTTCAAACGCGTTTTTCTCGAAATGACAGTGTGGGTTGACATGGTATTGCTTATTTGCTTCCAATAATCATACTTCAAATATATCGAAAATGCATTAGCCATAAGATAACCCAACCAAACATCGGACAAACTTAAAAGATTATGAAAAGTAAACAGAATATAAAAATCAAACAGTAATTTCCACGGCCAGATAACACTTTATCAGAAATTGTGAAATTCAAAAAATTGATAAAAATCTGGTTCTTCAAATAACGATGAATTAGCAAAATCAAATATAAAACTTTCAACGTATTCTTCGTCTTCTTCCTAGCATATAGGTATTTTGCCCAGTGTTTCCGGATTTGACGGGTTACTACTTTTTACACAGAGCGATTGCCTTCTGACCTCCGTAACCATAAGAGCGAACCAGTAACCAGCCTAACGTGCTCTCCGAGGCACCGGTGGGAAGCGAGACACCGAAGCGAGTTTTATTACACGTACCATAAAAACTACCTTTAAATTTTTAGATTTTTATTATTTGTTAGGGATGATTTGAAAGAATCAAGTAATTATGTGATATATATAGTAATTATATCTAGATAAATAGCCATAACGACTATAACATTTTGGAATAATTTGCTTGTTTATGTAGTTGCGTTGTCAGTAAATGTGAAGGTCTGTACAAGACCACGCCCGGTTCAGGCGCGCCATGACTGATGTCTTAAACTCAAATACTTTGCCTGAAGTAAGTTCATTTTCTTAACTGCTTTTCTCGCATTTTAATACTAGATGCTAAAATGCGAGAAAACCGACACCATTGTGGCATTATGGGTAGCGAGTCTGCATTTAATCTCGAGGGTTGCGGGTTCGATTCCCGCTCGGGCAGATGTTTGTTAAAATTTCGATCTGGGCGTTCGTCCATGTGGGTCTCCGCACCATGTCTCGAAGAACACGTTAAGCTGTTGGTCCCGGTTGTTATCGCATAACATCTTATAATAATCGTAAACTCTTGATTAGTAAATTGCTCTTATCCAATGAGTTACTGGTTCGTCTTAGGTTTGCGGAGGTCTGATGGCAATCGCTCCGTGTAAAAAGTAGCAACCTGTCAAATCCAGGTAAGAGTAATAAGCAGAATAATGCTAGGACGAAGCTAAAATGCGAGAAAAATAGTTGACGGCTTTCGGAATCGACTTCATAGAGGAGTCACTCAATTTGCCTAACCTATGCAAAATACCCTAGAATACCGGGCCTAAGCTAGGGAGAAGAAGAGTAGCATGACCTGAAATAATCTTACTTAAGACCTTGTTTTTAAATGTCTTTCAAAACAAACATTTCAAAAAAACTCTCGGCCATTACAAAACGTTCATAGAACAAAACCATTACCTGTAAACTAACATTAACAGATTAAATCGTGACGGCATTATCGAGCGCGGCAAATTCCGAAATGACCCTTAGAAAAAAAACGTCGTTAAGTTAATATTCGTAGGGAAAGTGAACGAATGAATGAAATATTTGTTCTTACGGAAGAGGCATCGGCACACGATCTCACTTTCTATAGATAAAAGTTTTTAGACTCACTCGTGGGATCAGCTATCGAATGACGACACTATGCTAATTTGTTGACAGAGTCATTCATTCTGCATAGTTTTGCGTTTTCCTAGATTTCACTGCAAATATTTTTTTTAATAATTTATAAAATAAAATTTTTAATAAAATAATAATAATAATAGATAATAAATAAACACTACACACCCATTGACAATATCAAGGACAAACTCACCCAGACCAGAAAACGTGCCTGTATGGTCAATACAAATATTTCCTCTGCGCGAATCGAAACCGCGACCTGTGACGAGAAAAGAAGGTTCGATACCACTGCGCCACAAATTACATAAAAAGACATCTCTCCCCAGCTAGTGAAATTACTGGGCGAACGAGATTTAAGAACTAATATCTCGAAGTTGGCGACGCGTGAGTGGCACCTACTAATGGTGCTGCAAGCGCTCATAGGCTGCGGCAGCCACTTACCATTAGGTGGGCCGTATGCTTGTTTGCCAACTTCTAACATAAAAAAAAAAACTTTTACTAGAAACCCATTTGCGTTTAAGACAACACACGACTGCGCCACAAAGGTCTCAAAATGTGATAAGAATCATATATAATGATGTATAAAAATAAAATCAATTATTAAATTAAACAAAAAAGCTAAAAACAGACTCTAAAATAACTACTATAATATAAATATTACTTTAATGTTAGTAAAGGTACTGCAAACGGGGACAAGCTGATCGATCAATTAGTAAATGGGTGATGGTGTTTAAAGGGATATGCTTAAATTACGGACAAATATAATTATTATGTTTTATTTCAATGCTTGGAACTGTGAATATCTTTGCTCCTTCGGAACCCAGATTAAAATAATGTACCCTATGTCACTCTCACAACTGAGACAAATCTAGTGATACCTCATATGTTGAAATCCGCCAAAGGGTTTAGGATGTAGAGCGTCACTAAGAAACAGACATACATACATACGCTCGAAAAACATTACCCTCCTTCGGCAGTCGGGTAAAAACAAAAAAATCAAGAATCTAGAACAAATCTTACATAACATTATAAAAGACCAGCGTAGCAATTTGAATCGTTGACTAATGACTTTTAAAACGGACGGAATTATTTATCGAATAGCGATTAAACTAAAATGGTCAAAACGACAGACATTCCTACTAGCCAAGAAATAGGCTTTTGGCTATTAAGACCTTATTGGTACATTGAGAAATAATTGCATATATGCTGTGGTAATCAACCTTAGGCTTTAAAACAAAGTTTTTCGCCCGGTAATTACATTAAATAGTGACAAATTAAAAAAATAATTTTTACTTCCACCGCTTAAGCTGCACAAAGTAGCTTATGTTTCCAAAGATCATAACAATATTTATATAAAAAATATATCAAATGAATCTTAAAATTATTTTCAAGTAAATTAACCTTTCGTCAACGCTTGCGGCAATGCATTTACGATACGGCGGGTTTATGGTAGTAGAGCCATACTTCTCGCAGCACAAATAGGCCGGCTCAACAGAGGAAGGCCTACCCTGTCACAGAAAATTAGCGTAAAGTAACAGTACCAGTAGGTACTGTTGCGTTTCGTGTGACGAGTGGGAGCGCCCGAGGCCTAATTTCCCACACCCTCTGTTCCCTCCCATTTTAACTTTTCATCGCTTCCCTCCAGTTCTTTTGGTTGGCAACGCGCATGTGTACTTCAAGTATCCCAAGCGTCTATAGGTTGCGCTGAATACTTTCCATCAGGCGAACCGTATGCTTGTTTGCCAACCGTCGTGAAATAAAAAAAAATGTAAATGAAAAAATGAATAGAAACAAAATCTAGATAGATATAAGTAATCCAGTCATTCCGGCTGTAACATATTACCTACAATCGCCTAACACTTACTAATCATATTACTGGAACTACATAACAATTATCACATCAACTAAGATCAAGCCTCAACATTTCACTATCACTATCAGTAAATAAACAAAAACAATTCTTAATACTGATCTAACAAAGTATAAAATCAATTGAAGTAGTTTAATTAAATCACTGTTATTGGAGCACATACTAGTTTTGGATAATTTATAACATGAAACACTTTCAAATATTGTATCCGCTTTCTATGTAACATTCTGTTTTTATTTAATAAGTCAACAAGTTTTAGTAAAACTGTGGTTTTATAATTGACTAGCTACTACTAGCGGCTTGCCCGCTTGAATAACCGCATGATTTTAATACAAACACTGAAAACTGAAGGGGCCCCTCATTCATTGTCCTTTACAAACTTTGATTATCATATTTGTTTATACCGAATCAAGAGGCTCAAAAAAACGTTTCAAGCTTCTAGCTCTAAAGATGACGATCCTTCCATACACCTTTCATACCCCCTTTCTACCCCTTACAACCCTTTTTTGTTACTAGTGGTTAGGTATACAGGGAGGTAGCCTATATCCTTTCTCAGGCTCTAGACTATCTGTACACCAAATTTCATTTATATCGTGAAAGCGCGACAGACAAACACAGAGAGAAACAGAGGTTACTTAGCATTTATATAATTAGTAAGGATTACCATCTGTCGAGACTTCGTCAGCGGTGACCTTCGAATTGGCTCCGTTAACATTGGTGCTCCAGAGAGAAACGAATCATTTGTAACTAAAACTAAGTAATATTCCATAAGACACATATATGCCGAATTTCAATTTTTTTTTTTTTATAAAGCATATTAGCAATGCTTATTCACGACATTACTAATATTTCTATTGCCCCTCCAAATAAGCTCGAAACTTGTGCTAGGAGTGGGTACGACAATAGCCCACGGGGGTCAGGATCGAACCCGCGACTCTCGCATTAACGGAGCGAAATCGGCCCTTCTACCGTTGAGCTATTGAGGCTTCGTGTACCACCTGTAGTGTGTTTTTTTGATAATTCACGATTTTTTGTGGATAAAAAATCTTATGTGATAATACAGATAAAACAAACACGGCTTTGTTTGGTGCAAGTTTGTCATTTCCCACACGCGTTTATTTTAGTAAACATCTCGGCCGGAGATTGTATTCCAAGCACTTATGATCACGCAAAAATATCTAAACATCACCTTTTAGTAGTATTAGAGTCACGCTCCTCCCAGTACAAATGTTTCGGATCGACTGGAGAAGTAGTACTCTTTCACAGAAAAGAGTGAGTGAGTTAGAGCGCCGGAGGCCCAATCTCCCACCCGTCCTGCTCCCTCTCTTTTTTCCCTTCTCATACCTTCCCTCCTATCGCTTGGGTCATATTCACTCGTCATAGGTTGGGATGACTAATTACCACTGGGCAGACCACATACTGTCATAATATAAAAAAAACCTTTCCAACACCCTTTGCATCAATCAGGCTAAAAAGTATAACGACTTAGCTTTTTCTTAGTATTCACACAATATTATATAATATTTATTGTAATGACATATTTAACGATTTGTAGATAGGAAGGCTGTGAGACCTAAATACCCAGAAAACTACACTGGACTAACCAATAAGTATAACATTAACTGTTTCACATATTACCTTAGTATGGTAAATGCTACCGTGTAAAATAACAGAGCGCGTAATTTAAACCTATCCGTATTTTAATACTGAGTGTCCCACTGTTCTGTATTCTTGGTCTAGTTTGCGCTTATTATGTATTAACTTGTCACATCATATTGACAACTTAATAATGTGTTAATATAAAGTATATATGTATATTATTGACACCGTTGTGGCGTTGTCTGTGTGGTTGCGGGTTCGATTCCCGCTCGGGCAGATATTTGCATTGATGTTACAAATATCTGTTTCGGTCTGGGAGTTTGTCCTTGGGGGTCTCCCTACCATGTCACGGAGAGCACGTTAAGCTGTCGGTCCGGGCTGTTATCTCATAACATTTGATAATAATCTGTAACTCTTGAGAAGTAAATTGCTTTTAGTCAATGAGTTACTGGTTCGCCCTTAAGCTTGAGGAGGTCAGATGGCAATCGCTATGTATCAAATCCGGACAAGAGTAATAAGCAGACCCTAGGGAAATACTCGTATAGTACTAGGAATAATGCTAATAAGGAGATGAAATATATATATATATATATTATATACGATAAAGACTTCGTGGCGAGAAGGTGAAAACTTGTGCAGTTCGCTTGCCGCATATTCTTATTATCGCAATATAAAAATCGAATATATAGTAGTTTCATTATTATTGAAGTAATTTACAAAGCAAAAAAAAATTGGTTTAAAAAGTGTGTACACTTTTTAAACCAATTTTTTATGTTACTAAGTTGGCAAACAAGCATACGACCCACCTGATTGTAAGCGGTTGTCGTAGCCTATGAGCACGCCCAAAGCAATTCATTGGTGTCACTCACGCGTTACCAAGCTCGAGACATTGGTTCTTAACTCTCATTTACCCAGTAACTTTATTAGCTACATTCACCATTATGGGAAGCTGTCCCTCCGATTGAGTTATTTTAAGCTATCAGATCAAATATGTTCAATGAAATTGTATGTTAAAATAGGTGCATTTCTATTTACACACAGGAAAATGTAATGGAAAAAGCAAGTATCAATATTATTTCAAAATATGTAAAGCGATAAAAACTTAGCTGATCCCACAATGTTGATAAACAAGTATCTAAAAAGAAGGAAAGTTAAAAAAATCGTAGCCGTGAACTTGAATATTTATGATTAGAAATTGGTCTTGGCATTAATTAACGAAACGATTCTTATTATGATTTTAAGACGATTCTAAGATTTTGTTTACCTTCTAATATCAATAACGATATAGGTAGAATAAAATCATCATCATTATATAATAAAATCATATAAACATTACGAGAACCCTGCTAATACTATAAAAATGGGTTTGATGACGTTGTGCTACAGCGGTAGCGAACCTGCCTTAAGCCCCCAAGTCGAGGGTAAATTCCCGCTCGGAGCAGGTTTTTGTATTGACCATACAGGCATGTTCTCCGGTGTGGGTGTGTCTGTCCTTGTCATTGTGTATATTTCCGGACCCCCGACATAGGATATAACTATGGGGGTTAATCCTAAGGATATTACGTATTATTTGGTTCATGTATTAAAATCTTATTTAATAAAAATTAAATTATAAATTATATCTTCAAAACTTAACAACAGTTCTTTCTGTTTTTGTTATTAAAACTTAGTAATGATGCAGTAAGTGTACCACGCTAAATTCTCGTTCCAGTGGACGAAGTCGCAAAATTAATCGCTAGAAGTTTCAGTACACTTTTGATATTGTTGCCATTCAAAACTCGGGCAATAATACATCCACTAAAGTCACATCTAACTCGCGAATTTTAACTTCAAGTCACTTAACGCCTATGAAACACAATAGAGAACCTCGCCAAATAATCAACAATCTAAACCACCACATCCTCAAGACGTTGCATATTAATTAGCTGACAGTTCTGAGCTACTTGTTCACATTGTTATAGTTTTGCAAGAGAGCGGGGAAATAGAGCAAGACGCAGCATCTGTTGCGGCTCGCTGCCTCGGTGAGCTCTTTACGCGTGTAAGTAGCTATGAGAACTAGAAATGGTTGATATACTCGGACCATGGAGAACTGACTTTAAATAAATTCACTGTCATTAAAGAAAAAAAAAATACGTCATGACGATTGGTAAAGAGGAGTGATGGTAACTAGTCACCGCAACCTACGAGACGCTCATAGCCGAGTGCACCCGCTGATCGGTAAACGATCGGTAGGTTAAGCAACTTTAGGCGCGGTCAGCCACTAGATGGGTGATCGAATAGTGGTATTTCAACCGAGCGTCTCCGTGCTTCGGAGGGCACGAAAAAAGTCGGTCCCAGCTGTTGACAATTTGACAACAGTCGATAAGTCAAGTCAGAGGCCTACGGGCGACCTGAACAACTCTGACACTAGGTTGATCACTAGCCAATCGATAAGAAGTAGACCGCAACCTATGAACGCTTGAGATACTTACAGTATCGTACAGAAGAGGGAAGGGATGAGAAGAAAACAGAGAGGGGTGAGAGATTGGGCCTCCGGCACTCTTACTCATCGCACCAAACGTAATATTACTGATACTATAACTTTATACCGATTTTCTGTGAGAGGAGCTAGTATTTTTTATTACCTAAGCTCTGGTGCGGATGTTGTGGTCGTGGGTTAATATAGCTCTTACATTTTGAGATGTTACGTTAAATTACATCATCTATGTATTGATCAGATAGTTATTTATAAAGGAATCCAATAAATAAAGGATCCTCAAACACAAAAAAAAATGTAGACTTTTTTACCATAAGTTCAAAAGAAATTCCTGGTTGGATTTGGGTAAATTTTAGGGTTCTGTGCATTATGAAAAACTGGTTACGTTTGAGTCTAAAGAGATCAAATTAAATGTTTTTTTTTTCAAGCCTTACACATAATTGTGTTCCGTGGGTTTGAACCCGTTATTGTCTTTATTATTCGCCTTAACATTGACAATATTTAATATCTTTAAAAACTTCAACTTCAACGGAGAAACATACAGACGATTTAAGCTTTGTAAATCCTAAGCATAAGTAGCTCATAATCTAATTGTAAATTTGTATCAATTCATTTCCACGCCACATCTATTTATTTCTTTACTCTATGTCTGGTTTAGATTGATATCAACGGAAACTGAAACGTAGAGAACATGAATGAGAACTCCTTATCAAGATATTTGATAAACAAATAGTAAAATGAGCAATTCTAGCTCTTGTTTGAAACATTACTTACTAAAATAACTTGTTACGGAACATGACGTTTTATCACAATCGAATTACAAACTGGGTCTTGTCGTACATTGCTAATATTTTTGAAAACCAGTATCGAATTTTACAAGAACGTTTTCTTATTTAACGTTTAAATTATATTACGACGTTGTGGTGCAGCGGTAGCGAACCTGCCTTAAACGCCACAGGTCACGGGTTCGATTCCACTCGGAGCATAATATATTTGTACTGCAAACAAAACAAAAACTGCAAGCATATTTTCCGGTCTGAGTGTATATGTCCTTGTATGTGTTTCCGGACCCCCGACACATCCTGTGTCATCACTATCCTAATGGTGGCTGTAGAATGCGCAGCGTTTATTTATTTATGACATACTAGCTGATAACGCGACTCCACTGGCGTCATGCAGTTTTTAATGATTTAATGATGATGGGAACCCAAAATTTTTCCGGGATAAAAAGTATCTTATAGGTTAATCCAGGTAGTAAGGTAAGTGTATATCAAGTTTCGTCAAAATCTTACCAGTAATTTGAGTGATAGAGTAAACAACATCGATCCATACATCCAAACAAATTTTCACATTTATAATATTAAATAATGGGATAACAGGATTTAGCGAAGTAGATCTAATCTAAACCAATCTAAGCCTCTGATACTGCTGAGGTTAGCTAGCCTTAATTATGCTATACTACCTAAATTTCTATATTTCAAGGGCAAAGCGGCAATTTAAAGCTAGTACATTTTAATTGAAAACTAAAGGACCGGATATATATAACACTGGTGGTAGGTCTTTTGTTGCAAGAGGCCGGCTAGGTAGGTACCACCGCAGTGTCCAATATTCTGCCGCCAAATAGTAGTGCTTAGGCACTACTGTGTTCCGGTTTGAAGGGCATTGTACGCTAGTGAAATTACTGGGCGAACGAGATTTAAGGACTAATATCTCGAGGTTGGCAACGCGTGAGTGGCACCTACTAATGGTGCTGCAAGCGCTCATAGGCTACGGCAACCACTTACCATCAGGTGGGCCGTATGCTTGTTTGCCAACTTCTAACATAAAAAAAAAAAAATTGAAAATCATAGGACCGGATATATATAAAATCTAGTTCTACAATTGATCAAAGATACATCGAGATAGTTATAAAAATACTAGAAAAACATTATATCGTAGCATCCGAGTTATGTGTTTGATAGGAGCCGCGATCGCAATAGAATCACGCAGATGCATTTAGTAAAATAACCAATACGAAGGGTTCGTGGGAACATATATATCAGTTATCAAGACCGGAATCGATGCGTGTGACGATCCCATCGATGGCGAATTACTATCCGCAAAAAGGACGCCCGCAGACCTAGCAATTATGTTTTTGTGATAAAAAATCTTACAAAAATAATTAATAAATGAGCCCGGTAACACGCAGCGACAAGGACAAACACATCCACCCTGGAACAAATTCCTGTAAGGCTAATACAAACACCCGCTTCGAGCGGGAATCGAACCCGCGACCGAGCACTTAAGGTTCGCTACCGCTGCGCACAACATCGGAAATAATTTTTTTTTTCACTTTTAATTTGTTTTATTTATTCCATTTTATATTCATAAATATTTTTTTTACTTCGTCTTTCACAGTTACAAAAGAAAAATATACAATATATAAAACATCAATGCATTACAAAAAACCAATGAGGTTTGTATTGCATGCTATTAGTCATTATGTTCTTATAAATATTATATTTTTAATAAAGTCATGATATTATTGTAATTCTAGCAGTTTTATAACAATAACGATATCTTTAATTATATTTGGAATTTTCCTAGACGATAACTAAACAATATTTTATAACAACAGTAAAACACTCAGATGAAGCTTGCCTTTTATTTAAATAATTATATTATGTTCAGATAAAATAATCTATCTTTATAGAAACGCTGCGCTTGCGATCGGCCTTACCGATCGGGTCTTTATAAAGTACAGCACGGTGCAGCTGATAATGAGCTGCACTTGTATTCGATAGATCTGAACGCTCCGATGATAAATCTCTCGACGAAGAGAGAACATATCCTTAACGGTGTATCAGTAAATATTATTAAGTATTTTGTGATCTGCTCGACTTAAAGCCTGTTTCACAATGTACCTATTGGAGGTCTGCCATGAATTCTTATTGCGATTCAAATGACGACCTAAACTGAGCTGGATTGCTTTTCCGTACCATGAAATATTAATAAGAAAATATACGTCATGGTAGCATATAAAATCTGAATCATTTTACTACCTGAATTAAATTGTATCGCAATAGAATTTTTACTAAAAGTTCATGGTAGAGGCTACCATGAACTTTGAAACTAATAAAGTTTATCATGTAAATTCGACGTTTTTCTACATATTAAAATGCCAGAATTACTATCGAAAACCGGTTATTATATTATATGTAATAAGTGGTTTTCCAAACAAACAATGTCGAAGACTCGCTGGTGCTCCTTTGTAAATTCAACATCGACGCCAAGAAACGAAGTTTGTCAAAAGCTTTCAACGTAATCGAATGAAGTTAGCGTGTGACTGACTTCGTTTCGTTACATTAATGATATTTAAAGGAGTACCAGAAAATCTTTGGACATAATTTTAATTAATTTCTAAATGGAAAAGCCGGTCCTTAGTTTATAGTAAATGGAAAAAACTGTTAAAACTATTATCGAGAATTAAACAATATCAGGTATAAAGTATATCTGATTCCCGCAACAACTGAACTGATCTTAATAAAGATTGTTAATTACATGACCTTGTTCTAAAACGAAATACGCCTATTTTTGTTTTAAAATTTACAAAAATTTTATGATTGTAAAAACTTCATTTGAAAATCAAGATTATTGTATTTTTGAAATGAAGTTTGATATAGCCTTAACTTTCTAACTTCCAGAGAAAAAAGAGCTGTGGATTATTTTCCTAAGTCTTGGGAACGATCATTTTCTGGAGAAATGTTAGATGTCCCTATGTCTTTTTCTGAACCCCAGACCACGTGTAAGCAATATTTCAAATGACCAGTTCAGTAGCTGAGGCATAACGGCGTAACACAGATACAATCACACCGACACTTTCATTTATATTTATTCAGGATAAAAAAGCGTTATACCTGAATAATTAACGCGTAAACATATGCATATAGCATCTTCTATGCCAGTATGCCAGCTATCTGGACCGGAGTCAAGTAAAAACCGATTGCAAAACCATCAAGCAGCCGATGATCTGTTTAATCATTGACACAGATTCTTTATTTGCTTTTTATATAAATAAACATATATTCAATACATTAACAAGAATGCTGTATCACAACAGCATTATTGTGTTAATAATAAAAAGCTATTATTATTATTTCTATTGTTTTTTGTAGCTTATAACCTTATAATTATAATAATAAACGCTATACTCTCAACGGCCCCCATTAGGATAGCTATATATTGTGTCGAGGGTCCGGAAACATACACATGGACAAGGAGAAACACACCCAGACCGGAAAATATGCTTGCATGGTCAATACAAACATATTATGCTCCGAGCGGGAATCGAACCCGCGACCTGTGGCGTTTAAGGCAGATTCGCTACCGCTGCGCCACAATGTCGTCGTTATGTGATTACGGACAATAAAGTTCGAAAATGTTTAATTAATAAATATAATAAATGTTTCATTTCTCAAAAATAATAATACACTTTACATAAAATGGGTATCATTTTGTGTGTCAAAAATCTAAGTACTCATTTTCTGTAACACTACCTATGGTATTAGAAGTAACTTGCATACAATTTCTATACCTTGTTGTTAGAATTACAAGTATCTTGAACCAAATTTAAAAATACTAAACTGTTTTAAAAAACGGTAATCGACTAACACGTAACGCGCAACCGGCATATGTAATCGTAACAGTATATTATGTATTTTTTTTTTTAATGTTAGAAGTTGGCAAACAAGCATACGGCCCACCTGATGGTAAGTGGCTGCCGCAGCCTATGAGCGCTTGCAGCACCATTAGTAGGTGCCACTCACGCGTTGCCAACCTCGAGATATTAGTTCTTAAATCTCGTTCGCCCAGTAATTTCACTAGCGTACAATGCTCTTCAAACCGGAACACAGTAGTGCCTAAGCACTACTATTTGGCGGCAGAATATTGGACACTGCGGTGGTACCTACCTAGCCGGCCTCTTGCAACAAAAGACCTACCATCGGTGTGACTGATTGCACTGGTGGAATAATCTCTGTTGTGACAGAGGTTATCCCAAGAACATATATTGAATAGCATGCATTTATTCTTTTGGTTATTAGACGCATACTATAGAGAGGCACTTGCATACCAACTAAATGTCAAAGACTCGCTGGTGTTCCTTCATAAACTCAACACCAACGAAACGAAACGAAATTATTCACACGCTAACTCCATTTAATGATGTTGCAAGCTTGTGACTAACTTACTACTTATATATAGTTAGTCTATGGTTGATAATTGTTTCATATAATTACATAAATCAATTTAAAGAAGTGTCTACATCATAATTTTTTGTTTTTACCACAAACACAAAAATGATACTTACAGAAAATCCAATGACGAACTGCTACAAACATGCACCTGTAAAAAAAAAAATATTTTAATGAATTGTTTATTAATTTTTATATACAATAATTCCTAAGCTGTAAAACAAAAGAACAATGATAATGATGTTGGCCGTGTTTTATTGAGGAAAAAATATAAAGCTAGTTACAGACTAAGAGTTTACATAAAATGAATTAATTTAGAAAAAAAAACGAAAAACATACGAGGATGTATATATATATATATAAATTCAATTCAATTTAAAAGAATAAATCAATTTATCAGAAACAACAGCTTTGCTATTATCAATGGTCCACAAAAAGTAAAACCATGAAAATCGGAATAATAATCATCCTTCAAAAACTGAAGATAAAGGTTAAAATTGTCCTTGTCCTTGTGCATGTTAGTTCATCCTAATGGGGGCCTTTGAGTGTGTAGCGTTTATTTATTTATTATTTTTAAAATATGCTGCAAATTTTTCTTTGATTGTAACTCTAATTCCTTTAAAACATAGTAAGAGTAATTGTTACAAACGCGGAGTTTGTAAACGCCCTACGAGACTGACGGAAATAGGACAACATTCCGGGACTATTAGAGCGATGTTACAATGTAAGACATCGTTTTATTGCGGGATTCGAGCTATAAAACATGATTCTGTCCACTTAAACAACTATTATCTTGATGTATACGATGTTCGTAACAAAAACCCTAATTTCGTGTCTCTGATGAAGTCCCCATGATATCAATTTAATTAGTTCTTCTTCTTATCGAGTTAGTGGCCAACCTAGTGTCAGAGTTGTTCAGTTCGCCCGTATAGGCCTCTGACATCGCTTCTACTATTGTCAAATTGGATAATAGCCGGGACCGACTTTTTAAGTGACCTCTGAAGCACGGAAGGGCTCAGGGGAAATACTACCGCGATCTAATATGCGATCACCCATCTAGTGACTGACTGCGCCTAAAGTTGGTTAACCCACCGTTCAGTTAGCGCACCCGGCTAAGAGCGTCTCCATTTGTGTCCATACGAGCATTTCATTCATTGAATTGCATCCGTTGCCGTTTTCAATAGACACATTAGAGTATCGAAATTTGATGCGTAAACAATTTTCTCATGAACCTGATTTGAACAATAGTATTACATATAAATATACTTAGTTCAATTTATCAATTAAATATACTTAATGAAATTGATACAGGCGTAGTTTCAAAAAATATTTATTCCATAATCTGACTAAATGGTAACTGGAACTTTCTTTTTCCTGGAACGCCGATTAGGTTCCTAAACAGCAATTGCTTATATTGGCCATATCGACTTTTATCACTGTTCTACCCAACTTGGTCTCTCCACCGTGTCTCGGAGAAAACGTTAAGCTGTCGGTCTCGACTGTTATCTCATAACATATCATAATAATGGTTAACTTTTGGCAGACAACTATCTCTAATCACTTGAGTTACTGGTACGCCCTTAATCGATTGCGTCATGAAGTTATCAGACGGCAATCACACTGTGAAAAGTGAAAAGTAGTAAAAGTCACACTGGTAGGGCAATTTACAAAATAACTTCACTTTTTTGTCTTTTATTATCTATCTGTACCTTCCTCATGCATCAGTTTGTCTGTAGGTGAAAACCGCATAAAAGTTCGTTCCATTTTGATTTTATCGAAAACCGACAGACGGACGCGGTGGGGAACGTTGTTTTATAGTAAACAAGCGGCCCGCCCAGACTTCGCCCGTGCACCTACATAAAAAAATTGTTGATCGCGTTACTGTGGGACTTTTAATCCCGTTCCGGGTCTCCTACCTTTAAACTTACCTACCTGTATACAGACATTAGGTAATAGAAATTTTTCCAAACAAACTTACCGATCCCGTTGATCGGAACAAGGCCTTGTAAACAATACAACAAAAAAACTATTTTAGTACACTCGTTCTGAAGTTATAGTCAGCGGGCCCGGCAGACGTTGTACTGCTCCGAAAAAAAGCCTGGGACCTGATAGCAGCGCCCCTTCACTGAATGTTATTGTAAACCGAAGTGACACCGGTGAAAATTATTGAACTACTAATATCGCTATTAAAAATAGAGGTTCATGGTAAAAGGGTCAAAATTTAATTTTTATGTAATTTTTAACGCTGAGTTATAAAAATAAATAAAAATGTCCAAACAATAAAAATAAAATTTGGATTGTACCACCCTTAATATTTAGAGGTATGAAAAGTAGATGTTGACTGATTCTCATTCCAACCCGATATCCATACAAAATTTCACAAAAATCAGTCGTACGGTTTCGGAGGAGTTTGGTAACAAACACCGCGACACGAAATTTTTTTAAATAAATAAATAACCGCTGCAGAGTCAACGGCCCCCATTAGGATAGCTATATCCTGTGTCGGGGGTACGGAAACATACACAATGACAAGGACAAACACACCCATACCGGAAAACATGCTTGTACGGTCAATACAAACATCTACTCCGAGCGGGAATCGAACCCGCGATCTGTGGCTCTTAAGGCAGGTTCGCTACAAAGTCGTCAAACTTTATTTATTTTTTAACTTTATATATTAGAAGAAAGATGTAGTGATAAGGATGTAAGAAGCCTTCAATCACCGCACTGTCCAAGCCATGTTGTGTCAAGTGTACGTAACGAGATGTAATATCAGTGATCAACGATGACAATACTCCTTTGGTGCGTAACACTTTCACTATAAGGCCTTCCATTCACTTTTTATGACTATTTCAAACGCATGCCTCAAAATATTGATGATAAACGTAGAGGTCATTGCGGTAATATTTATCTTTGAAACAAGTTTTGTTATATTCATTTACATCATTGGATATCCTATGATGTAATATTTAAAATGTTAATATACATATTTACGAATGTTTATGCTAAGATGGCTGAACGGATTTGTATGGAAATTGACACATAAATAGTTCTTTACCAGATACATGTACAAATGTATATCTTTTTTACTTCATCATGTTAGATGTGAAGTTAGTTATGTATATTTTGGAACTGAAAAGTATCTTTTGCCGTCCGGTGGAGCAACTAAATTAACGCGAGTGACTCTGTGGGCATTGCCGGTATTTATTATTTATTAGTTTCAAATTATGTATTCAAATACTTCAGGATGTGTGTACTTAATTTTATTTAGCGTTGCTCTTTTACAAGTTGAAGAATTAAATTCTTATTCGATTAAATTCGCGCTAAGCCAATAAGCTGATGATGGATAGAAAGAGGACTTTTACGTAGTGGTTATTATTAATTGCCAA
Source organism: Hestina assimilis (assembly GCA_023373885.1). Lineage (NCBI taxonomy): Eukaryota > Metazoa > Arthropoda > Insecta > Lepidoptera > Nymphalidae > Hestina > Hestina assimilis. The sequence continues at coordinate 1,682,617 of CM041740.1, read as the reverse complement.
AAATACTTTTATTTTTGTAATAAATATTATTAGCTACCCTTTCACAAAAATAAGCCTTTCTTATTGAAATATTAAAAACTGTAACCAAAGTTTTGTTAATCAAATGCCAAAGGCATTTCTCAAGATAAATTTAAAATTATCAGTCAAGTGCGTTGTGGACCACGTAAAGTTGAAACTAAAGGGTTCCGCAGCTTGGTTATAAAGAACCCTAAGGGCTTTAAAAATAATAACGAATTAAAATCGACTGCAAAAATAAGTTGATAATTTCATACTAATTATTAAAGGTTATATGAAAAACAAAGTTATGGGAAAAATTTATATATCTCTTAAATTTATAGACCTATTTTCTTCAAACCGAATGTGGTTGAAATTTTATTTGATGTCCTAGAAGCTCAGTTTTTTCCAGAATTTTAAATCTCATAGTTCAAAAGTTAGACGGGGGGACACAATTTTTATGACTTTAGGAGCTAATATCTCAACAACTACTGACTTAATGAAAAAAGTGAAAATCAAATTTCGTTATCATTTTGAAAGACCTATCCAAAGATATCTCACACGTGAACATACGTTGAAATTTGTTTTTTTTTAACACTCAATTACATGTATGGACTGCTACCCTTAATTCTTATATATTTTTTAATTTCATTACAGAATCGTTGTGCGGTTCATACAATACAGCTATTTAGTAAATTTTGTATAGATAGAGACAATGGTCTCCGAGTAAAATGACTGTGACATACGGACGGACAGACGGACGGACAGACGGACAGGCGGACGAACGGACAAACGGACAGACTGACGGACGGACAGACGGACATGACGAAACTATAAGGGTTCCGTTTTTGCCATTTGGCTATGGAACCCTAAAAATTACGTAAATTACATCGTTAACTACTGAATGAATGAAGTCAAAACGATCTTTTATCAAAACAATCTAAGGTCAACAGTCTTTGTTCAGTTTGTTGCGTAACAAATAGCCATAGCACGCAGATAGATGGCCACAGGCGACCTTTCGCCGGTGAAAGTTAACGCGATAATTAAACAGGTTCTATTGACAATAACGGACATACGCTTCTCTAGTATTAATATTATTGTCACACTGGTGGTAGGTCTTTTGTTGCAAGAGGCCGGCTAGGTAGGTACCACCGCAGTGTCCAATATTCTGCCGCCAAATAGTAGTGTTTAGGCACTACTGTGTTCCGGTTTGAAGGGCATTGTACGCTAGTGAAATTACTGGGCGAACGAGATTTAAGAACTAATATCTCGAGGTTGGCAACGCGTGAGTGGCACCTACTAATGGTGCAAGCGCTCATAGGCTGCGGCAGCCACTTACCATCAGGTGGGCCGTATGCTTGTTTGCCAACTTCTAACATAAAAAAAAAAAAATCTTATGACCATTCTAGTAACATTTTTATAACGCCAAAGGTGGAGTACTTTAAATAACTTCAAATCAACCGAAGCATACCAAATTTACAAAAATTTTTATGAACGCGCGCGATCCTTGAAGTATCTCATGCGCGTTGTTAACTCAAGGTACAAGAAGGTAAAAAGGAAGGGAAAAAAGGGGTTGGAGATTGGGCCTCCGGAGCTCCCACTTATCGCACGCAACGCAACAGTACTTACTGATACTGTTACTTTACAGAGGGTAGTACTTCCCCGGAGGAGCCGGCCCATATGTGCTAAATATATGACACTACATAAAACAATACATTCAAACTGCTAATGTTTTTTTTTTATTTAAAGAATATTAGCAATGCTTTTAAGGCATTACTAATATTCCTATTCCTCTAAATAAGCTCGAAGCTGGCGCTAGGAGTGGGTACGACGATAGCCCAAGCGGGTCAGGATCGAATCTTCGACTCTCGTGTTATCGTAGCGAAGTCGGGTCTTATACCGTTGAGCTATTGAGGCTTTAATGTTAATCACATATCTGTCAATAAATCCTTTGTTGTTACAGCAACGCGTGACCGCGTTAGGTTAACTTAATATATAAGTAATTTTGAAGGCAGTTTTCACTTTGCAATTCAGAACTTAAGGTTCACTTCTAATATAAAGCGTTATCTTTCAAGTTAAAGTCCCAAGATTCTAGATATCAAGGATAAACGAATGAAAGGTAAGCTGCTTAAATCTTTTAAGAGCGTAAACCAACACTTTCCGGCAATCTGTCTGCGGAGCTAATGATCTGTTATCAGATGCTATCTTATCAGATGGGATGGAATGTGGGCGGTGACGAAACTAGAGGTAATTGGAGAGATTGTCCTTGTTCATGGACCACTCTACGGCCCGTTGTCCACGGTCCATGGTCCGTTAACTTAGGGATGGACAATTTTCTTATTGATTTAACTAACAACATAATTATTTAGATAACGATTTTTTAATGACATCTATACATATAATAATATTGTCAAGAGTTTGTTTATATCAGATTTTTTTAAGGAAGTATTTTTTCCAATGTTATATCACGTTAAGGGTTGCCAGCTTTTTGTCTTGGAATTAAAGTATATTGGTGGTACAGACAAGAAAAAAAAGTACAAACCTTGTGTAAAAGCATGTGTTTTTACTATTTTTACATTCAAATATTTTTATTCAACGTAAAAGCATATAACTTATTTCTTGAAAGTCAAGATTCTACCACCGGCTCCAAAATTAAACCTCTACCCGAGAAGAACCGGCGAAACAAACTCGAGGGGTTATATCTTTTTTTAATGTATTATTATTATTTTTAAACTTGTAAAATAGTAAATAATTCATAAAAACTAACAGAAATGATATCAAGCAAAGTAAAACGTTTGCAAACTTTATTGTTCTCGTAAAGTATAGAGTACAATTACCCGAAATAACATACAACACTTTATTATATAGTACGGGTGGCAAGCCTAACCACGTTATGACACCTTTAGAATATTTACAATTGTAAGAAGTAGGTACTCATCTTGTTGGCAAGGTTGTACTATATAATATGATGCTGTGTATTTTAAAGATAAAATAAGATGAATTAGTGAAAATTCATTCTTGACATTGAATGTGAAATATCGAATCAATTTACTGAAATTGATTTTAAATAATATATATTACGATATGTAATTAAAATATTAATGATGAGAAAACTATAAAAGCTGTTTAAGACTTTGGCATAATTACCTAAGCAATTATAATATATTCGCAATAATCCGCGCGTTAGATAACAGCCCTGGTAATAAGGGGCTTGCTGAGGACGCTAATGATCTCGGTAACGAATGTTCGATGCAGGGAATTAATTGTAAACGGATAGCGAATTGTATAATTGTATTTTACTATATGTTATTTAATGTATTTCAAATAAGAGAACTTTTATTTGTAGTTTTACACAGGATGTGCTGATAAAAATAATAGGAATGCTTAACAAGGTACGAGCGTTGAGCTCGATTAAAAAATAGTTCTTATTGCTCCAAGATTTTATTTTTTATATTTGATTGGCTAGTAAGTTAATAAAACAATAAAACGCAATGTACATTGAGTTAGCCCTACTGGCCTTGATAGCATCACCGAGTGGAGAGGCCGAAACTCAGGCATGTCAAAGAGACAGCCCTCACGGGGCTCAAATTTAGTGCCGTCCTTAGATTCCCTTAGCTGGTTCAATATAATAGTAAATGATTGTCTCAAGTACTCCGGATATATATTAAAACGTATCTCAAAGAATAAGTTCTAAAAGTGTACATGATCATTGCATTCAGTTGTATTAATGCTTTATATGGTTGAATACGGTTGTTGTTCTCAACATTTTAAATAATATTTCATATTATGTATTCTATTGTATGATTAAACTAATATTTGTCCCGAGCGCGAATAGCCCACGACCTATGCTAGCGCTGCGCTACAACGATCGGCCACATAACTAAAATAAAATACTCTGTTTAAAGTTAAGTATTCATTAGATATAGTCAGTTTAATTGATTAAAACAGTAGTTTGTCTTTCAAATGAAAAAAAAAAACCAATTTAAATTCCTCAAAAATCAATAATATCGATTGCATAAATGATTTAATTATAAACAATCTCATAACATTAAATAATACAGCTTTTTCATAACAGCAAATCCACTAAGCTGGCAAAGGTTGCATATATATACGGCCATTAGCTTTTCCTAAAACTCTTTGTTCTTGCTTCAAGTCAAGGTTATCAAACATATTTACAGGTACCTTGAAGTCAATCACCATTGTATCGGAGTTACAAAAGTCTGTTAATTGAAGAAGGCGATCGCAACCGGCCAAGGTGACGTGGTCATTTTAGACTCGTGGGAGAATATTCGTTCTGTGCATGGTAAAAGTTATAAACTTATTTGGAAATGTATTTATTATTTAGTTTATTAAAATTGGTATTTTATATAAAAATAGGTAATACAGTCTAATAGGTGTGAGTGGTTGCCATTAACCATAAATGTCAATCAATCTGGTAAATTATTTGCAAATACGCAAATCAACGGAGCAGTCGCAAAGATCTAAAGTTTATAATTCAAAATGACATAATTATGTATGTTGTGTTTAACCAAAAATAAAAACGGTAAGTATCAAAGGTACTGATTAAGACAATTTTATTATTTACAGACTTTCATTGTTTCTTGCTTTAAAATAATTCTTATAATTATATAATCCTTTTTTTTTTTCTTTGAACTCTCCGTGGAGTAGTATGTCGGCAAACTATACTTAGAGCAGACAAAATGGTCAGATCTGCCCTTGCATACAATTCGAAGAATAAAACACTATAAAAGCATCTACTAGTGAGACATACAGTACTGTACGCCTTTTAGTGCAAGATGCCGGCTAGGTAGTTACCAACGCAATGTCAGATATACTACCGCAAAGCAGTAGTGTGTTTTGCATACTGTCTTATGGTTTGGAAGGACACTTAAGGACACAAGTGAAATTATTGGACATAGAGAAGATTTAACAAGCAATACCTAGAGATTAGCGAGACATGAGTGACACCTGCAAATTGTCTTGAAAGCGAGCATAGGCTACGACAAATGCTCACCATCAGATAGGTCATATGCTTGCTTGCCATCTTAGTAACATATTGAAGATATGAAAACAATAATAATCAATTAGTTGGCGTACACAATAAATTAAACAGCGAAACATTGATTTGATCGTCTCCAATTAAACAGTATTAAATATTACAATAAAAATATAAAAATAATGGATGGACGACACGTTTGTAACTTGCGCCACGCGTCGAAGCCTGCACCTTACGCAAGTCGCGCCCGCGCACGCGATACCATTATACCTCGGATACAAAAACGAAAATGCTATTGAAATTTCACATTTTATTGCCGTATCGGTATAATACGATATTTTGACTCATTGTCATTCACACTATTATTGTTTTTAACTGTTGTAACAGTTTCAACGGTAAGATTACGATGTGCGCAGTTTTTATTATAAGCAATTATTTTATGGACTGTTACAGTTGTAAACGGGCTGTAATTGGATACATTTAATAGTGCAGTGCTCTTTCTAAACATATCAGTGTCATATGACGTGAATTTGAATATATTCGTATATTCCAATTAAATTTGTATATAATTTTAAGTACCTGGATGACCGAGCTAAGTATTTTTTTATTTTTGGTAAATCCTGTATCGTTTTTCTCACATAAGAAGGACCTTGAAAAAAAATTTCAGACTGGAGACATCAGTAGTGCTATTCTGAAAATCGCAAAACTCATCTCGAAAGTCACCTTGCAAGTCACACTCACTTCGCTTGTCATCTCGCTCGTAACTATTTTGGTATTCTGAAATTAAAATCAAGGTCAGGTGAAGTGAGATGAGTTTTGCGAATATGAGTGAATTTGCTCTATGGTACTAGGGCTTGACAATGAAATTTGTCATTGCCTAATTTGTTACGATTTCTTTATTTTACCTTAAATTGGTCTGAGGATAATAAATTTTATTGTAGTTTGGTCACAAATAAAGTATTATTAACTATTTCAATATTAAAAATATCTATTTGAAGTCGAAATAATAAAAATTAGGCTGAATACCCTGTGACTTTTGCCTCTTAGACAAATAATATTTAAAAAAAAAAAACTGGCGTGGCGTCGCGTCATGCTTTACAGCTGTCATTTCATCATTTTTGTTTACAAACAAAAAAGTTTGCAAGTTGTTTCAAATCACTTTCTAGTTTCTTGCAAAAATTTAAGGAATATACTGGATTTAGTTTATTATTCAATTGGACTTTACATATTTAAAGGCCATAATAAAGTAAGTATTGATTTCTGCAATAAATAGAAATGTTATTTCATTTCGTTCCATATATATTATTCATTCCTATCCTACTATTATAGTTGAGGCGGTGATAGATTTTTTGGAAAAAAAACCAACTTTGGCTAAAGGGTTTTCTAAAAATCAAAACGCCAAGAAAACTCCTAATAGAGAGTGGGAACGTATCTCAATAAAATTAAATAGTATGGGTGGTACTATCAAAACTGCTAAAAAATGGATAAAGGTGAGTTTAAAATAATTATTTCTTGTTTGCTTTAAAAATTTCCATATAAAATATTCATACGGTATAATTTACGGTCTGATAAAAAAAGTTCAGTTAAAGAAAAAGCAGCAGCACACGCTGCTTCTAGAAATTTGACTGGCGGAGGTGCAATTGAAGATTTACCAGAGCTATCGCATGTTGAAGAGAGAATTATAACGTTAATGGGTGGTGAAGGTTTTGCTACTGGTGATAGGCATTTGCAAATACAAGCTTTTGGTGTAAGTTATTATTTGGACATGGACTACAATAGCGTTATGTAGAAGTACAATTGATAACATGGGTGTTGCAGGAACCAATTCAAGAGCAGGAAAGTCCCTCCATACTGCAACCATTGTTGGAGGCTAGTAGCACTTGCTCTATTGTTACACCAGTGAGTGAATAGGGTATTTTTATTAGTATTATTTTATTATTTAGTAACATCTATTATTTTATAATTTTGTCAATACTTCTTATGCTATTGTTTCAGAAAACTGATGTCATTCTTTTAAATATACCAGGAACATTGGAACCTAATGATAAAGTTTTGGTATGATTTTGTCTAATGTTTCTAAAATAAATAATTTCTGAAATGATATTATTATATTATATTCATAATTTTTCACAGAATACAGCTGATGTTGATTTAAGCTTGGGTCATAGGGGCCAATCACAATCAACGGTGTGTAAAATCAATACCTTTAATAATTTGTTACTTATAAATAAATATCTAACTGTAACAATTTACTTTCTAGGACAACTTTCGAGAACCGGAAACAATAGATACCATCACTACTCCCACCATGCCTAGCCAAAATATTGCAACTGTATATAAATTTTTTACCTAAATGCCTTTATTTTATCTTAACATTTTTATAATATTTTCATAATATTATATCTAGGACGGCAACTTAGAAGTGAATCGCAGTGGGTTTCAATAAAAAAATATATACCAAATAAATTACTTTTATTTTAAGTCAGTACCTATGAATATTTAATGCAATAAATTAATTGGTTAGAGCTAAATTTTAAGTTACAAATTATTCTCTCAATTAATTTACTTACAGAGATAAGAATATAAATTTAATATACAATTATAGCTAAACAATTACTATAAAAAGTAATAAGTTCAAGTAACCTTAATTTGTAAAATTATACATTTAAAAATAAAAAGAAAATAAAATAGTATAGCTAAACTGAAACAGTATTAAATAAAAATAAAAATTTAAAACTTAAAAATATACTAATAATAATATAAAATATTTTTTAAATCACATTCCTAAACATAAATAATCAAAACACATATTTTAAACACAAGTAAATATAAACACACTATCTGAAACTAAGACACACAAAGGACTAAGTTCTTTTTCTAAATGAGTAATAAGTTCCTCCGTTAGTCTATAAATATGCACATAGTCTTGACCACGGCTAATTAATTTAAAATTTCGAATACTATGTGCTTGCAATAGCGTCTAAAGTATCGGCTTCTTTCAACAAGCTAACCGATCGAGACATCTGCAAAAACATGAAAAAGATAAAACTACCATTTCGGAAATGATTACGATAAAAATAAATCATATTTCTTCCTTACTGTTTCAATATTTGTTAAATAAAATCAAAATTACAAGATTTGCCTTTATTTGGCTATGAATTCACTTAAGAAATAGTAACTTTTAATTTGACAGATGAATTCTTGTTCCAGATGCGAGATACCTTTCGATTTCGCGGGTGAATTTTGTTTCAGAATACCAAATTCTATAGCAAGATGTCAAAATACTCACTCGGCGTAATTCATCTCACTTCCGCCATCACTTGGTGGCGCTAGTGTCAAACTCACTCATTTTGAGAATACGAAATTGTAATCTCACCGCTGATTCAGAAGTGATTTCACAAATGAACGTTTCAGAATAGCACTACTGGACTCGAACCTTGCTAGGTAGTTCTTTTCGTGCAATATTTTTGTTAATAATGAAATTGAGATCAAAATTATTCTTTAATTTTTTATAAATTTGCGTTTGTTTAAAGTCGTACGTAAATGACATAAAGACAGAGCATATTATAACTATAAAAAACGATATAATCTTTATTTTTGTATATGGTTATGTTATAAATAATTCTCATGTTTACAAGAGTTAATCCTTAATCAGATCATGGAAAATGTAACGTAAACTATTACGGAAACATACTTATCCTGCAAAAAAAAAAACTAAAGTCGGCTCACAATAATCAACATCAACATACAAAAAATATTTAAACGCTACACACTCAACGGCCCCCATTAGGATATTGATATCCTGTGTCGGGGGTCCGGAAACATACACAATGACAAGGACAAATACACCCAGACCGGAAAATATGCTTGTATGGTCAAGACAAACATATTATGCTCCAAGCGGGAATCGAAACCGCGACCTGTGGCGTTTAAGGCAGGTTCGCTACCGCTGCGCCACAACGTCGTCTAACGTCGTCGTTCAACGATTTAAGAACATCCTCTATTTAAAAGTAGAATTAAAATTCACTACCATATGTTACCATATTACATCATCACACACAGTCGGAAAGAAAGGAAAATAAGAAGAATTTATATTGTTGTGGGTTCCCACAGTTAGCCTTCCTTGCGCGCTTGCTTAAAAACTGTACGTATAAATAATAACTAATACAAACGTTTTGTATTACTTTATTTCTAACAAAATGTATTGAGTAATGTAAATTACTTTTAATACAGCGCAGCGGTATCTGCCTTATGCGCCACAGATCGCGGGTTCGATTTTTCGCTCGGACCATATAGCTTGTCATTGTGATTGTTTCCGGACCCCCGACACAGGATATTCCTATCCTAATGGGGGCCGTTGAGTGTGTACCGTTTAATATTTATTTTGTTGATCCTACATTTGCTACCGGATAACCGGCTTCCTGGGAAGAAAACCCGGATTATGTGTTTCATGTCAAGACGATAACATCATCGGGATATAAGGTTTGCCATAATGACTGTAGTCAGAGACTTGGAAGAAATATAATATAATACTTAGTTAAAACGTAAATGATTTTTCATTTTTTAAAGTTATCTATTTATCCTCGATAGTTCAACATTAGAAAGCCCGACTCAGTTAATGCGAGAGCTTCGGGTCGATTCTGACCTTATGCTATTGTCGTACTCACTCCTAACGCTACGAGGTTATTTGGAAGGGACAATAGGAGTGTTAGTAATGACTTTAAAACGCACTATCAGGGAACTTACCATTAACTCTTATAGCGATTCAAAAGACATAAATCAAATCTAATTCAATTCTGACATTCAGATTTTATATAAGCATGACGTATAAATATGTCATAATATATGTTGTTCGTCTTTGGAATCACAATAAGAGACAATGGTAAGCCCGCAGTATTCTTTAAAAATCGTAGTGAACTAAATTTCAGCAACGTAACGTGAAGAAGACCTTGTGTATTATCTGTATCATGACTTGAGCTACATTTGACAAATCGCGACTCGTGTTAGCTAACCGTGATCTCTTTATGTGAGAACTCGTTTAGGTAAAATAGACGCTACATCGTGTCGTCACCGGGTCGTATACAATTCTGGCAACTTACCGATTTTAAAAAAGAAGATGTTCTATGTTTTAGGGTTCTTTGCCAAATGGCAAAAATTGAACCCTTATAATTTCGTAATGTCCGTCTGTCCGTCTGTTTGTCTTTACGTCTTTCCGTGCGTCCGTATGTCATAACTTTGTTTTTCATATTACTTTTAATAATTACTATGAAATTATCAACTTATTTTTGCGGTCGATTTTATTTGTATAACTAATAATATTTTTTTATTGAAAGGTTGTACTTCCTCGTTGATTCTATTTTAATTTGGTCAGGATCTGATAACGTGATATGTTCTACAGATATTGATGCCTTCTGCGAAGATATTCTACTTAACAATATATTTTTTACACTGGTTTATGTGGTATTAGCGTCAGATACTTCGTAATCCTTGACAATGAGAACGAGCTTGTCCATCCTGAACGAGTTAAAGATCAATACCCATTAATCCGTTATAGTTTATATAAGTAAATAAACACACACTCAACGGCCCATAAAAATAAAATAAATAAATGGTAAATAAAAGTAAAGATAAAGTCCCCCCTCTCCTCTTTCTCCTCTAACCTTCCCCCATTAACGTTTCTCCCGTCCCCTCTTGCCTTCCCTTTGTCCCCAAAAACAGAACAAACAAAATATTCATTAATATTCACCGTACGTCAGATAATAATTACTTGTCAAAATTTTATGATCACTATAAATAGATTCAATAAGTGAGTTAATTAAAGAAATAAATTAGTTCTCCACAATTAATGATAGAAACATAATTTAATCAAAGCGCAATAGCAATTATACACAACGCATATAAAAGTCTAATTACAAAATTGTCACACAAGGTTGACACGGTGATAGCACGGTGTCGACATCGGACGTGCCACTGTGTATAAAAATTACCACTACTTGTAAATACCATTAACGTTTTCAATATTATAATGGAATGATTACAAACCTTAGACAAGGCCTAAAACTATTAATACTTTTATACTTCATAAGTTCCAGTTTCACACTGTAAGCAGTGCGAATGATATGGTATTGCGATATTATAAAAAAAATATCCATATATTTTAATAAGGCCGTATTACCAACGAGTTATGAATGTTTTCTGCTTCTTATTTCTCTTGGATTTATGTCCACTCATTATTGTAATGTAATATATTTGATCATGGGTCTGCCACGAACTTTTAGTAACAATTCTATTGCGATCCAATTCTATACAGGTAGTACAGCAATTCAAATTTTATACGAGCAGGCCCCCGGGTCTTCAATACAGACAAAATGTTAAAGACGCACTGGTGCCTCTTCGTAAATTCAACACCAACGCAACGGTATTAAGTTAGTCATACGCCAATTTCATTGTGCACAATAGAACGAAATGTGCACAAAATAGCCGAATAAAGATTGTTTATGTAGTAACATATAACACAAAGTTTGCAACGTGACATATTTAAAGGTGAACGAACACATGGGATTCTAAAAATTTAATATTTATAAACTAATACAAACACCTGCCCCGAACTGGACTCGTGGACATTTGCATTAGCTTATTAAAATACTAGAATGTTATAATTAATATTTAAAAGTGCTTATAGTAGTTTTTTAAAGGGAATTATTAATTCAACTTCCTAATTTTAGACAACAGTCTATATCGTCTATACAATTCAATTCTGAGCGGGAATCACATCTGTGACCATCGGATTTGAGTTACCAGACTCTTACCAGTATCTTACCAAAAACGTCGTCATCTATACAAACAAAATTGAAGTGTCGGTTTGAAATTGTAAATTAACAGCTTTTCACTAAATGCAGAAGAAAGTATATACACTACTTACATGAAAATCAATTTTTACAATTTTTGTCTGTCTGTTTGTTCCGGCTAATCTCTGAAACCGCTGGAACAATTTTAACGGGTTTTTCAGTGTGTTATAAGAAGTAACTTAGGCTTCATTTATTTTAGAAAAAGAATTAGGGTTCCATGTAATAAAGAAAAACCGGTACACAACGTGAGCGGAGCCGCGGGCGCACCTAGTATACATACATAAATCTTTTGTTAAAATATCACAGTATAATTATTTCATATAAAAGACAATTTCATAATTACATTCGAAAATGATTAGTGAATGGCTCTTGAACACCCTAAGGATATCATTCCACCACAAAGCGATAGCGGTGCGCGATTATTATTATTATTATATAGACTATACAGAATGATTCACAATAAATACAAACCCTGTTGTTACTTTAATCATGATTGATTGATTCTAAGAATGTAATTTACACTTTTGATTAAATAAGTTATACTTATTCGTAGTAATTACGCAACGTGGTTGTTTAAATGTAAATGTATGTTGTCAGAACAAAGCCGTTTTTATTTGTAGTGTGTATGTAATACTATATACGAGTATGTAAAATCTCATCAGCTTTTGTCGATATTTTAATACTCTAATAACATATTTATTCAGATGCCACAGACAATTAACATTTTTTACACTGATTTGAATGAGCCAATTTTAGTCAGTCTTCTTTTTCTTATGGTTAGTGACCAACCTAGTGTCAGTTGTTCAGGTCGCCCGTATAGGCCTCTGACTTGACTTATCGACTGTTATCAAATTGATAACAGCCAGGACAGACTTTACGTGCCCTCCGAAGCACGAAGATGCTGATTGGAAATACCACTATACGATTATCTGACCGCGCCTAAAGTTGCGTAACCCACCGATCCTTTACAGATTAGTGAGCGCACCCGGCTATGAGAGTCTCTATCAAGTAATAAAGAATTTCCGGACCGAACTACTCGAATGTGATGAAGTGATTTTAACAAAAACAATAAAATAAATGCAGAAAGCATATTACCATTTTATTCGCGTTACAGATACTGGTAGACCACGATGACGTTACATAAAAGAGAAGCTTGTGTATCGCCTGTTCTCTGCGCTGCTCTTTGATAGTTCGTGGACGATAGGCTTTATAAAAGACAATATTTCTTGTAGCCGGATTGCAATTGAAATTGGAGCAGCGCTCGTTGTATTTAATGTCCCTCGCGGAATCGGCATGATTTGTTGTTTATTGTAACTGTTGCGACTAATGAAGGCTTAGTGTAAGCGCCATGTACTTTATTTAAACGATATCTAAACAAGGAAAAGTCTAATATGTTCACGAGTTTGTTGAGAAATGTTAATTTATTTATATAATCTTATGAAGATAATATGTATATCATATTTAGAGAGAGGTGAAGCCACGGACCCATCTTATTACATTATTACTTTTTTATGTCAGAGGGGACAAACGGGCAGGAGGCTCACCTGATGTTAAGCGATTACCACCGCCCATGAACATCTGCAACACCAGAGGGCATGCAGATACGTTGCCGACCTTTTTTAGAATACAACTGGTCGAAACGCGGCTGACGAGGAGTCACTTCACGAGTTTTTCACCAACTATGGTGGTAGCTAACCAGGTGGGCCTTTTTTTTTATTAAGTACATTAAGTACATTACAAAGTTGAGAAACATGCGTACAGCACACCTGATTGATGGTAAACTTCATCGTAGCCTATGATCTCACATGATGATCAAAATCATGAACGCTTGAAATTGGAGAGTATTACAAGCTCCGACCCAAAGAACGGCAAAGTAGAAAGAAAAAATAGTTGGGGTCTGAACCCTCAAGGTTATATTTAGTGAGTGTCATCACCCAATCATGCTAATAACAGCAAGACTGGACCAAAAAGTATTATATAAAAGGACAAAGAAAAATATTCACAACGTTGACGAGAATGGAAGATAATATTTCCGACTTGAGCATCAGATAGGCATCTAAGGAGGAAGACGGATCATGTATCAGGCGTGGAGGTTCTACGTTCACACGGTCTCGCACCCATTCGACCGTATCACAATTATACTTATTATTTTATTACTGACATAATTATATAAATATATTTTTACACTCTCGAGGCTTAGATTGTATCTTGATAATAATTTAAATCATATCTATGCGTGCATGTCGAATAACAAAATAGAACAAACAAAATTTTTGGAAGTTGAATAAAGCATTGATGGTATGAAACGTCGAGCGTTTTACAAAATTTGTTAACAATCTAAAAAATATTCTTATTAATAATTTAAATGATAAAATTTCATGTCGGATTAAACATTATTTTTTGTTATTCTGCATATTTGTTTTCATTTATGTATTTATTATATAAAGTTTAAATATAATAATATAATAGTTTAAGTATGTATATTTGTGTATATTGAATATTTATTTAGTTTGTTGTTTATATATTTAGCGTTAGTATTTACGTTTATTTATTATAATATTTATTGTGTAATTTATTAAATTTACGTTTATATTTACATTATTATATTCTCTTTGAGCCTCACTTCTCAATCTCCTTGCTCAATACCTTCAACAAAGGTTGTCTGGAAGAAATCGCTATTAAGCGATAAGACCGCCTTATTGTACAATCATGTTTTTATTTTTATTTCCTTTTATATTTTAAGTGTTTATTTCTTTCTGTGTGATGTGCAATAAAAGAGTATCTATCTATCTATCTATCTATTTTTATTTTTGTTATTTTTGTTTAAAGCACAAGTTTTTATTTTTACAAATTCTGCTTATATAATATTGATTATTTTTAAGTTTTATTTTATTTCAAGAGTTCCTTAAGCCCGGGGTCGTTTATTAGATCATGATAAAACTAACTTGAGACATAATTCCAAAACATAGATCAATTATTTTTATAAGGTGGCACGGATTAAAAATACTGTCAATATTTTTATAATGTATAAAAAATAGTTTCAAATATACGAACAATTATTTTTTTAAATTTAATAACAGTGCAGGTTTTTGTTAACTTTGATTTATACAGAACTCAACTCTTAGCGTCAGTACTGACATATTCCGGTGCCTTATTTGTTCTTCGCACCGAACTTGGTCCATTTTTCACACTTATATTTTTACTGATAAATACTTCACTTGTATGTCGAGCACGTACCAAACCATTCTCAGTAAGGGTTGCCAAAAATTTTCAAGAAAATATTATAAACTTTATTAAATACTATTTCAATAAACATATTTTTAGGAAGATATATAATTATTATATTTATTTTTAAAAAATTTAATCTACGGTCTGCCTTATTGTAAGCGGTCACTCCCGAATGCTTGCAACACTTGTGGTCTCAGGTGTTTAAGTTTACATGTTGTTCTGGGGAAAGAAAGAATGGAAGAACAACCAGAAAAATGAGACTGATTCTCGGACACTCACATCAAAAGAAGTACCGAAAAAGAATTACGAATCGTTAATTATATTTTACTATATTCTAGTTAAGTATAGTTGGGAACCCTATCCAGTGTACACGGACCTCCGTCACACGCTGTCACGATTACCCATAGCTCGCATGTTTACGCGAGCGCTCGAGCGATCTAAAGAGATGACACGTTCAAATAATTAACAATAAAAGTGAAACTGACGAGTTTGTATAACAAGCGTCTATATTGCTAAAACATAATTGTATACAAAGAGTTGCATACACCCTTACTAATTACCAAGTACAGTTGATGTGCCGTAATAGAGACTATTTAGGGCAGCTAGATAAGGAAATATCGAAAAGCCTTTTTCTAGTATAAGACAGTAGATAGTGAGATTTCAACGTCTAATTTCTTATCTTTCGGTAGAAGGTAGAAGGTAGACCTTAAAAATATGTTGACTCGTTATTGAAAATACGGAATATAAGTATCTTGTGCATAGCAACAGATGTTCAGCTATCTATCAGCAGTAAAAATTCTATTTTGATCTTATTCAATTCTAACAGTAAATCGATTCAGATTTTATATGAAGATG
The DNA here is from genome assembly GCA_023373885.1 of Hestina assimilis. Taxonomy (NCBI): domain Eukaryota; kingdom Metazoa; phylum Arthropoda; class Insecta; order Lepidoptera; family Nymphalidae; genus Hestina; species Hestina assimilis. The sequence continues at coordinate 1,666,696 of CM041740.1, read as the reverse complement.
ATGTATAAATACTTATGTACGTCATGATACGACACAGGGATGTAGCTCAGTTTAGGTCGTCATTCGAATCGCAACAGTGTCTTGATTTGATTGTGTTTAGATGGCAGCACTTGGTTGTCCCTCTAGTGTAAATTTACGTTAACTACCAGTTAACATTATTTATATTATAAAAATTTACACAATTGATTTCGAGACTATTTGATTGATTTATATACACTATGCATATCCCTAATTGTAGTTCGATCACAAATCAAAATCAATAATAACCCTTTATATAACTTATAAACAATTGCCTAACGGCGCGGCGTGTTAGTTCCGTGTACCCATTGACAGTGTCGGCCCAACAGCGGCCGCAGACCATTGCAACCCGAGTAGTAACTGGAGTAACCAGATAGCCTCACGTAATAGCCCTTGCATTACAACAATTCATGTATTTGTATAACTGATGTAATAGTATGAATACAACTTACGCACAGTACCAATAAATGAAATTAAATCTACCACTTTACATTGTACAAATAAATTGTACTATTCCGTACCTAAAACAGCAATTCTCTATAGTTTAATACAAACAAAAATATCACTAAAGCTAACAGGAAGCAGTTATTTAAATATAATTTAATATACGAAGTTTAGATAGATGCAACCTTTCGTCGGTCGGATAAATAATCTAATAGCCCTGAAATGTTAAATATCTAAACGAATATTTAATAAAAGTTACTCAAGTTCAAGCTGTGTAAATAACAAATTCCGCGGCGATATTTTCAACTTTTATGTTTATATAAAAAAATATTTAATAACAATTTCAATACTTTTTTTTCTACTTCTATGAAAAGTTCACTTTTAGTCCTTGGTACGAGATATAAGTGCCCGATTTTCTCCCGGCAAGATGACACCAACTAACTCACTTTACCTCCCGGTAACCTAGCAACCGTATGTTTATCCCTCATACCAGGGACTAAAAGCGAACTTTTTATAGTATAAAAATAATCGTAGACGCACCACTGGAGAAAAGTAGGATATTGCCACCCGCGATTGTCAATAATCCGTGCGTGAGAATGGTCTACTTTTCTCCTTAGGTGCGTAATGTATTATTGTTATCTAAGAATATAGAAATATCGATAAAAGCCGTCATATTGTTGTGTAGTCTAATTATTTTATTTGGCATTGATGAAACGTGGACACTGCAACCGACATATTTTTGTATGCTTTTGATTTTGCTTTTTCTATGCCACTTACATGGCAAACAAGCATACGGTACACTTAGCGCTTGCAGCACCATTCATCTGAAGATATCACTCTCGTGTTACCAACCTCGAGATATTGGTTCTTAAAACGCAAAACAGACTTCTGCTTTACGGTAGAATGCACTGTGGTCGTACCTGCCTACCTTCCTAGCCACTTGCAATAAAAAGCCTATCATCGATAAATTGCCTCCATCTCCGATGACGTCCTTAGCCGTGGTTCGGCTTCGCAGGAGGCACCCTAAGGACGGAATCAAATTTGAGCCCCCGTGAGGGCTGCCCCTTTATCACGGCTGAGTCTCTGTACTCGGCCCCCGCCCGGTGACGCTGTCAAGGCCAGTAGGGCCAACAGCAATACACATTCCGAAAAAAAAAACATCGGTAAATTTATCGCGAGTGGTTAAATTTACCTATCGTGTTTTCAAAACAATTTTCATATAGAATGCCTAAACTTTAAATCTAAAACTGAAAACCAGCTAATATCTTTAGTCTCTCTCTGTTATTATGATTTTTCTAGGCTGATATTACTGGGCCAATTTAGACGAACTAACGGTTGAGTGACTTTCGTTACATATATTTTGACCTAAACGAATTAATTAGTGTAAAAGTAATACGAGTAATTTAATTAGCCATGTTTTTGAAAGCATTGTGGCATTAGCACACACCGGTGGTATGTGTGAACAGCTGACTGCTTACGACTTACTGATATAGTTAATGACTGATCTAGTATTAATATTATTTTATTTACTATCCAGCACTTTGTCTCTCCTATATTTCAAAAGGGAACATTAGGCGTATTTTATATTTGTTTTTGCCCGCGTGAATAATGTTTTTTGATTTGGCAACTTTAATGCAACGTAGAAAAATTGGATCCCCATACAAATACTTATTTTTCAACCCCCTTCAAACTCAATGTCTGCAAGTACTAGAAATTCATTACAATTGGTTCAATGGCTAAGGCGTGAAAGCGTCCTATGCACACTCACTTTAGTATTTTCAATATTAGATAGAATTAATGATTTTGCGATAATCACATAGATTTCGAAGATTAAGACCTATTGTATAGCTTCTTATATAAAATATTTTGATTCATTTACTTTGTAAATAAACATACTTAATTTATTAAACATAAAATAAGTATTTTGTTAGTATTAGGTAGGAATTACATAATTCTTTCACCATTTTTTTTAAATTTTCTAGGAACCTTCTAAGAATTAATGTAAAAAATTAAATTATTTATTTATGCATTACTCTTTATATGTCGTCCGTCTGAATTATTAATTAAAGATTTCCTTCATCAATATTTAGAATAGATATGTATGATGTGGTTGTGCTAATAAATAAATAAATAAATAAATAAATATCACAATCTATGATACCTGACAAAGCTATGGTTAAATTATTGACAAATTAGTTTCAGACTAAAATTCTAGCACAGTAGTCAACGAAGAGATCAAATTAATTTGCAAACAAGCCTATCGAAAACAATCATAAATACAGTATTTTTAAAACTTTCGTTAGCATTCTTAGTACAAAGAAAAATCTAATAATATTCATTACACATGCTATTTTAATAATCACTGATTTTAAATGCAATTTATTAATTAGAAAAGAAGGTAAAAGCAAGAAAACTTCGTTACTCTAAATCTGCGCCTGCGCCACTTTGTCGGTAGCGGTCGTTGAACCCGAGATTAATCGAGGGTAATTGCTATTAAATCGTTAACAAATCACTTTCAAAGTAAACAATAACTATGATCGATATGTAATTAATTTTATATCAAACGATTTATAATTATTAATATATCGGTCACTTGAATAACAATCAATTATAATAGTTGTTTGTCAAAATGTAAACATTAAAAATACGGTATTTTCAAATGTTATATTAAATTTAATAGAAATACTTAACCCATTGTTTTCTTCTACTTTACAATAACACATTAAAAATGCTTACTATCTAATAATAATAAACCGAAAACGCGAATCGAAATAAACGAAATTAATACGGTAAAAACTTTTGAATCGATACGACCCAAATAAATAGTAAATTTAATTAAAATAATAAAAATATACTATGCTATTATAATAACACAATCACCTGTATTTATCCTGGATATACAACACGTTTCACAAACACAACACTGACACTCGCGACGTGCGCATACGGCGACAGATCGGCCCGTTATGCGCCGGCGCGGGCACAGCGTGGAAAGCGGCCGCGAGACAGAGATTATGATTACAGAAGTGCAACTTTCCAGGAAGTTATTAAAAGAAAATTCTTGAGACAATATTTCATATACATAATGTTTAAGTTTTAAACATTTGATTAAAAATTTGGATTGTGTATTGCTGTTGGCCTTACTGGTCTTGACAGCGTAACCGAGCGGGGTGGAAGCCGAGTACAGAGACCCGACCGAGAAAAAGGGCAGCCCTCTGTTTTGGGCAACTAAATTTCACCCTCGATTTTAATTAAAGTTATTAAGTTTAGTACACGATGTTATCACATTATTAATTCACTGTTAATATCATTTTATCATCTTAATGTTTATATTTTGAGCTAAGTAATAATAACATAGATTTTGTTTATACTACAATAGTGGGTGAAGAAAATTATAAAGAAGTCACCGTAGAACGTGTATATTCTTTTCAATAGCAACAGAATTACAAACTTGTTGCAAACCTTTTGGAAGAAGGACGAGAGGAATGAAGAAATAGGAAGAGACGGACGGGGTGAGGGTTTGGGCCTCAAATAAAGTCAGGTTGAGATGAAATTTACACAATAAAATTAAGTTAATTTAGCTGTACATTTTAAATTATTTATTATTTTAATAAGTAGAATCATAAAATGACTATTAAAGAAGATTTCTAATCAAAATCATATGTCGAGTCGGCTCTTTAACTTAAAAATAAAACAATACCTACGTTAATATTATCCACATCTGTAAACACAACTCTTTGAGACGCACTGGTTATCAATGAAGATGGTGGATTATCGGACTGTCGAGGGAAAGTGTACGACACGACCTCCGAGATGGGTAGGTTATGGTCATATACGCAATGCAATGCAATGCAATGCAACTATGTATATATAAAAATGTTGCAATAGTTCATCACATTCCCAAGTTTTAACGTGACAACAATCCTAGCAGTAGCAGCATGGGTATACAAAAACAATTTAAAAGTTTAAATCTTTGCTATTTGTATTTCGGTAGTAGAAGCATGCTCTCCCAGCACAAATGAGCCGGCTCGACTGGGGAAGTATTTCCCTCTAACAGAAAATTTGCGTAAAGTAACAGTATCAGTTGCTTGTCGTGCGTGAGTGAGTGAGAGCGCCGGAGGCCCAATGTCCCATCCCCTCTGTTCCATTCCTTTTTTCCCTTCTCATCTCTTTTCCTCCTGTTCCTTGGTTGGGAACGCGAATCTGATGCTTCAAGTATCGCAAGCGTTCGTAGGTTGCGGTGACGCTTAATATCAAGACCATGTGATTGTTTGCCAACCGTCATGAAAAAAAATTGAGATAGAATATCGATCGTGTAATTATATTTACGTCTGTTTTCTTAGTGGTAGACCTTTTATCGCAAGAGGCCGGTTAGGTAGGTCAGATATTCTACAGTAAAGCAGTGGTGTATTGTGTACTTTGTTGTACTATTATGGTTTAAAGAGCACTGTAGGCTAGTGAAATTGCTGGGTAAATGAGATTTAAGAACGAATACCTCGAGGTTCGCAACGGGTCAGTGACACAAATGAATGGTGTTGTAAGTGCTTAAATATATTTTTTTTTAATTAAAATTAATAATAATAATTAAATTTGTATAACTAAGGCTTCTTTTATCTTAGGACAAGAATTAGGGTTCTGTGAAATATAGAAAATCGGTTCAACAGCATACATTATTTTTTATTACAATCATTACAATTACTTTAGCATCGAAGATTTGAATTCAATATACGTGAGCTCTTTGTTTTTTATTTCGAAAATATTTTCAAACTTTTTTAAAGAAAATTAAATATTAATATTTTTTTATATTTATATAAAGATTTCAATTGGCGCATGGCCAAGTTTCGTGTGACTACACTTATAAAATCTATTTAATATGTTGGATTAAAACGACCAAAATTGAAAAGCTTTAAAAGTCATTCCAACGTCCCATTGGTGGTATTGAGACGGTTACTTCAATACTCATCATACAGAAAACCATCGTCGTACCACATAAAAAACGAATCGTTGAAATCCGACCCAGTAGTTAAAGTGCTGTGCAATTTATTGTGTTATCTAGCAAAGTGATTAAAATCATTGTCGATTATAATAAGTTGTTCATAAAGTGAACATACTTAAACCTATAGAAACGGTGGATGATTTTTTTATTAAGAATATTAGCAATGCTTTTATCAAGGCATTACTATTATTCATATTGCCCCTACAAATAAGCCCGAAGCTTGCGCTAAGAATGGGCACAACAATAGCCCAAGGGAGACACGATCGAACCCGCGACTCTCGCGTTAACGGAGCGAAGACAGCTCTTCTAGCGTTGAGCTGTTGAGAAATCAAATTGATAAAGGCTGAGTCTTTATTAAATAAAAAAATGTTATCTAAAATTACATTAGTATTTTTGGAGATAAACGGAGACAAGAAATTAATTACAACTTTTTCTCTTTGAGCCGTATTATGTTTTTTTACAAATCCGCAAGTGTCGTGGATTATTTTGTCCCCAATTCGGTTCCGCTTCATCTCCCATCCAAGTCGCGTATTTATCGACCTTGACCACAGAATACAAATCAACTAGCGAAATGTATCCTATTCGTGTATATTTAAGAAGCGGGTCGCCGGAGAGAACGAACTTTCATCTCTGTAACGACGTCAGAATACATGCCTTGGTTGCTAAATGGTTAATAAAGAATCTTCTCTCTTGCTTTATAAAGATCCGCTAATTTTAATTTGCACAAAATTTTATTTTTCTTGTTATAATATTAGCACGTACGTTATACGTACGTAGTATAAAAGAAGTTTTTTCTTTGCTGTAAGAAATTCCATGATTTGAGCTGTGGCGCAACAGTAGCAAATCTGCCTAACAGATCGCAGGTGCGATTTCCGCTCAGGGCAGTTGTTTGTATAAACCCCAAATGCATGTGTTTCGGTCTGGATGTGTTCGTGCTGTAATTGTGTGTGTTTCCGGACACCCGGCGAGGAGGCGATGTTTTTCTGTTTTCCTAAGGGGATGATGTTCTCTGTGCCGAATTTACCTAAAATTACTTAAGAGAATTTAATATAAATGAGGTATTAATTTTCCGCCAATAAAGCTCACCTACCTCTTTGATGGGCTAAAAACTGAAGGCTCTCTCTGCTTCTCATAGTTTTTATATAAAAAAGGCTCCATTATTTTGTCAATTACTTATTTATTAACAAAGATCGTAGATAAGAAACTTAATTCAATTCTATATGCAACAAAGTATAAAATGTTTCAGATAGCATCTGTTATCAGGGAGATTGCAACTTTGTATAGTTTCCTTAATACAATAACTATTTAATGATTTCGATGCATATATAAATAACCCGTTGCTACAAGAATTAGTTTGTTTAAAAATATATTATAATAGGAATAGCACAGACTTAAAACTTTTACATCTTCTTCCTAGCATTTTCCCGGTATTGATCCAGGGTTTGATTATACTCTCTTGATTTGACAGGTTCTGACCTCCACTACTTAAAGGACGAATCAGTAACTCATTGGGTAAAAGCAAATTACGTATCAAGAGCTAACGATTATTATCAGACGATAACAGCCGGGACCGATAGCTTAACATTCTCTCCGAGGCACGGTGGGCAAAACCCACAAGGACAAATGTCCATACAGAAGAAAGAGAAGGAAGAAGGAGTTTTTTGTATTTATTTTAACAGAAGTCGGTCATTTATTAATAGATTTGGTATTTTATTTATTTTAGGAAAGGGTATCCTTCAGAGTTCCGAGTCCGAGTTCCAACGTTAATTGACTGCATTCACTTGAACAACTTAGGCGGTCGAAGTCTGTTAGTATTATACCTATTTGTATTAAATCGATTAGTATTATTTAGATCCCGCTCGAATACAGAACTATTTATTAACAAGAAAGTGCTAATTTTTGCGTTGCTTTGTAAAAGGATATAACTTTTCTGTAAGGTCTCAATAAGGATTAGAGATTATCCTTCGCAGTCCAAAAAAACCAGAGTGGTGGTTTTGCAAGTTATTTGAAGTGTTAATGTAGGATTATAGTAATTACCAGTTGCGTTGTGGACCACGCACAGTCGAAACTAAAGGGTTCCGCATTTTGATAATTAAGAATCTTAAGGATTTTAAAAATAATGACGAATTAAAATCGACCGCAAAAATCTGTTGGTAAATATCATAGTAATTATTAAAAGTAATATAAAAACAAAGTTATGGGAACCATTTATATATCTCTAAAGTTTCTTGACCTATCTTCTTCAAACCCAATGTGGGTGAAATTTCATTACATGTTCTACAAGCTCAAATTTTTCCAGAATTTTAACACACAAATTTGATGACGTTAGGAACTAATATCTCAACAATTACTGACTTAATGAAAAAAGTCAAAATTAAACCTCCTCATCATTTTTTAAGACCTATCCAAAGATATCTGACGCGTAGCCATAGATTTTTTTTCCAACCCTCAGTTACATGTATGGACTGCTACCCTTAATTTTTATATATTTTAAGATTTCATTACAAAATCGTGTAGCTGTTCATAAAATACACCTATTTACTACTAAAAAAATTTAAATTTAAAATTATTTAAAGTTAATTTTAAATTAATTAAATTTAAAATAAATTACTACTAAAACTGATATTCAAAGTATAATAAAGTTCATTAGTTCTTATTTTGCACACTTATTTGTTTACTATTTACACGGGTGTTACTATAAACACGATAGAGTATTGACTGAATAAAATATTTTTGAGATGAGCATTATACAATTATACATTGTTGTATGTTTTATATTATTACTAGCTTCCTGACATTAGTTCCGGTATTTATCCAGGGCCTGGTTTATGATGATAATGATTATTAACCGGGATCGACAGCTTAACGTGCTCTCCCAGGGACGGCGGGGAGACTCACTACCATCACGCCATACAACGGTCGTCAATTATTAGACCGACATACAAATAGTACTAAAGAAACTTTGTACTTGACATTTTTAAGCATGCATATAATTTTCCTAAATGTCGTAACAGTAATTAATAACGTGATACAAATACCATTAAAAAGTTTATAAAACATTTTAGAGGCCAATTACTTTGATTTCTATGTAAAAACTCGCGTCAATTTCCGTTTGCGCAAGCGCAGTATATATGTAACAATTTGACATTTAATTTCATAATTCGACTAGACGATCGACTATTTAATATTTTAATCTCGTTTGTTATGTATAGACATCTAATTTTTTGGATTCCGTACCCCAAGGGTGACAACGGAACCTTATTACTAAGCCTCCGCTGCCCGTCCCTATTTCAGCGGGCTTGGCCCTTTTTGTTTTTATTTTTTCCAATCTATCAATTTCAACAAAATTATAATAAAATTTCATTTTTATTTTTAATTTTAATGGTGTCAAAATTAAAAATCCCATATCAGCGTTTGAAGACTATGATTATTGTGTCTATGAGTGCGTCTATTTAAATCGTATTCCTGGGGATTACCATCAATTTTCAATTCAAGCAGTAAAACGATCATATATGAGCATGACGTATAAATATATATTTCATGGTACGAAATAGCGATACAGCTCAGTTCAGGTCGTAATTTCAATCACAATAAGAGTTCATGGTAAGCCCTCTGTTTTGTAATCACTACATAGTATAGAACAAAGTCGCTTTCTCTGTCCCTATGTATGCTTAAATCTTTAAAACTACGCTACGGATTTTGATGTAGTTTTTTTAATAGATAGAGTGATTGAAGAGGAAGGTTTATATGTATAAAAATAGTGGAGAAAAACATTTTTTTTTTGGAGGTTTCTAAAGTGATGTCGTAAATGATTACATTTAACGCGTGCGGGCCACGGGCAGTAATGAATAAATCAAAACTACTGGATCGATTTTAATCATTTTTTCAGTCAAATCAAATCAAATCAAAATTATTTTTATTCAAGTAGACTTTTTAAAAGTACTTTTGAATAGTCAAGCGTTACCGACGGTTCGGAAGGTAGATTCTATCGAGAAGAACCGACAAGAAACTCGACAGTTACTCTTTTCAAATATATGTTTTTACAATTGTATTTTTAATATAAAATTTGGTTCTTGAATGAGATCCAGCAATATTAAGAGTCCCAAGCATTTTTATCAGAAAAATATTCTTTTAACGAGTAATAGGCTTTATTGATAAGTTTATTTTTTATGTACATTTGGAACTTGCTTACTGGCAGTTCAATAAGCAATCGAATTTTGTTAAAAATGCGAATACCTAGCCCTTAAAAGAATTACTGACTTTACGCAGACGAAAGCTAGGATTACAAAGTTTATTTTTGTTTCTAGTGTTAACTGAATGTATATCACTATTTTTGCTAAAAGACTTTAAATTATTCCTAATATATAAGAGGTTAGAATAAATAAATTGTGACACCACAGTCATTATACCTATATCCTTAAAAACATCTCTTAGGGAGGCCCGCGCTCCTAAATTATAAATTGCCCGAATTACCCTTTTTTGAAGAATAAAAATAGTATTAATGTCAGCCGCCTTTCCCCAAAGAAGGATGCCGTATGACATAATACTATAGAAAATAACTGAAATATACGATTCTCGCTGTTTCTACGTCAGTTAGTTGTCTGACCTTCCTTATAGCATACGCAGCGGAGCTGAGCCTACCCGCTAGAGATGACAAATGAGCGTTCCACTGGAGCTTGGAATCCAAAGTTATGCCTAGAAATTTAGTTGTGTCAACTAGAGTTAAGCTTTCACAGTTCATTTTCAAATTTGGACTTATTTGTTGAACATTAGGCATCGAAAAGTTTATACATTTAGTCTTCTTTGCGTTAAGAACTAAATTATTCATGGTAAACCAATGTTGAGCACGTGACAACGTATTATTTACCTCGTCATAATTTTTAGAATTTCTGTCAACCTTAAAAATTAACGAAGTGTCATCGGCAAATAACACAATATCACACAGCTCTTTTAAAAAATATGGAAGGTCGTTAATATATATTAAAAACAAAAAAGGGCCCAAGATGGAACCCTGTGGAACACCCATTTGCACGGAAGAGCCGGAAGACATCACTCCGTTAACTGAAACCTTTTGAATTCTGCCAGTCAAATATGATTTTAGAATTTCTAGAGATTTACCCCTGACACCGTAAAAGTTAAGTTTACTGAGAAGGCTTCTGTGTTCCACACAATCGAAAGCCTTAGAAAGGTCACAAAAAACGCCTATTGCATTCTGTGACCCCTCCCAGGCATCGTAAATATGTTTTAAAAGCGCTACACCTGCATCAGTCGTTGACTTTCCTTTGGTGAAACCGTATTGTTGGTTATGTAAGATATTGTTGTCATTGAAAAATTTCAATAATTGATTTAATATAATTTTTTCATAGATTTTACTTAAAGAAGGTAAAATTGAGACTGGTCTATAATTACTGAGGTCATTTCTATTGCCAGACTTAAATAGAGGTAGAACTTTTCCATGTTTCATTAAATCCGGGAAGGTGCCACATTCTAAACATTTATTAAAAATAAAAGCTAAGGCAGGTGCAATATCATAAATGACATTGCTAATTAAATTTACCGAAACATCCCATAAATCACCGGTTCTTTTATTATTAAGGGATTTAAAAGTTTTAATTATATCATTGGGAAATATGCGGTTGAATTTAAATAGGACATTGCACTCTGAAACACTATCCCGAAGCAAAGTCAAAGCATTAGCAGGTGAGGAAGATAGAGCACTAGTTATTTCTACTGGGATATTAGAAAAAAAATTATCGAAGGTATTTGCAATGTCTGAATTCGAAATTATTTTCACATTGTTAATTATTAATTCATTTGGCATTTCATTTTTTTTATTTTGCCTGAAATGCTAGAGATTACATTCCAAGTACTTTTAACTGGATCTCTTGAGTTCATAATTTTGTTTTTAATATGCATTGCCTTCGCGTGAATGACATAGGCTATATATTTTATACCCGTGCGAAGCCGGGGCGGGCCGCTAGTTGATCTATATCTTATAGCCCAAATAGAGCATTTGAAGTCTTAAATCCGAGTTTAAATCCGAGCAAGCACCTCTGAATTTTTAAGTGCTTAATTTTTGTTACGAATTCATCTCATGTTTTTCAATGAAGGAAAATATAGCGAGTAAACCTGCTAGTCATGGAAGAATGAGATATGTATATCCATCGTCAATCCGTGATAGAGCAGCTTCTAGTCCTCTCTAAAAGAGAAGAGGTCGTTGACCAACCGTGGGAAGTTAAATAGCCGCCTATTATATTTTTAAAAGTTAGGTTACAATACAGTACAGGTAAGATTACTATCAGATAATATAAATAACAACATTAAGAAAAAAAAAAAAAAAAAAAAAAATTTACAAAGATTTGCTGATTACGTAAGCCTATTTCCGCGGAGGCGCCTTGGACGCGCCCACGACAGCTAAACTTGGAGACAACCGGTCAGCTTGTTGCAAATATAATAATATGACACTGGAATTTAATGTCTAAAAACTATTTTACTAGGATGTTGACTGAATATGGTATTGTTACTTTTGTGTATCTTATAAAACTTATGAAAAATTACTAAATTATTTGGGTATAACAATGGCGATTATAATCCTATATATATATATATATGTAAATCCAAGTTATAGGCTATCTTTGTGACAAGTTGAATCCAAATCCGTTCAATAGTTTTTGCGTGAATGAACAAGCATATATCCAAACAAGCATCTAAATACCGGCGTCGGGACGTGACGACCCCATCCCCCGCTATTTGGATAACCTCTGACTTAGCAGAGATTATTCCACCAGTGTAATCAGTCACACTGGTGGTAGGTCTTTTGTTGCAAGAGGCCGGCTAGGTAGGTACCATCGCAGTGTCAAATATTCTGTCGCAAAATAAAAGTGCTTAGGCATTACTGTGTTCCGGTTTGAAGGGTACTGTAGGCTAGTGATATTACTGGGCTACTAGATATAAGAACCAATATCTCGAGGTTGGCAACTCGTGAGTAGCACCTACTATTGATGCTGTAAGCGCTTATTGGCTACAGCATACACTTACCATCAGGTGGGACGTATGCTTGTTTGCCAACTTGTAACATAAAAAAAATACATAAAATAATTATATGCATTTTTTAAGTGGCTAAGTTGGCAACCAAGCATACTGCTCATCTGATGCTAAGCGGATGCAGTAGTCTATGAGCGCTTGCAACATCATATTTTTTCGGGGTTACACATTGCCAATCTCATGATATTGCTTCTTGCGCCCATTCTTAATTAAACTAGCAACGGTGTCCTTCAAACCGAAACACATAGTGATTTGCGGTAGATAACTGACATTGCGGTGGTACGTACCTAGCCGGCCTCTCGCAACGAAAGGCCTACAAGTTAAAGTTTGTGAAGAAAATTAATGATTATTGTATGTTATCTAAAAAATTCGAAGCTCGGCCGTTCTTCCAATTAGCATGGGAGATGAACTATCAGTGACGCGGTGACGAACAATGCGGCGCCCGCGCGAAAACAACATAACTCTGTGCATTTTATACGCGGCAAGGACTACATGATGAGAATTTACATTCGCTTAAAGGACAAAGAATTTGATATTACATAAAATAATTCGATAACATCAACTTATTAGCAAATATCTCCGTTAACTAAAGTAAGATATCTTATAATTTCATCGAATCAAAAGCAACACTACAAAAGCAACCCTAATTTCCCATTTTTTTAAATAAATTTATAGCGATTAGAGCGGTGAGTTTTTAAAGCCAAAATTTGTTTTCAAGTTATGAAAAAACCAGGATTAAGTAATTAATGCAAAATTAATTCCCTTCGGAGTCCCTAAGTGTATTTAACACATACTTGTCTACTTCAAAATTAATTAGCGATAATATAGTCCATTTTAGAGTACAATTACACGAACTCTCAATTACAATTTTATGCGATATTAATTCTGCATATTTCACATATTAAATTTAGAAATGTTTTTAAGACAAAGTGAAATCGCATTTTTGTCTGCGACTTAATAAAATGTCTAATTTTACGGATTTCGTCTTGTTTTAATGACTTTCGTTTGCGTAACATCCTCCTGAGAGAGGTCAACGATTCTTGACCACATCATAATATTGGATTGATTTACACATTTATATCCTTAAATTAAATTAGACGTTTTTATTACATTCCAAGCAATATAAAATTATAATATCAAATGATAAATGTCATGTATGGCTATGAAAATCTAATTCGAAAGTGGTTATTTAAATAAATTCAAGTAAACAATATGAGAGAATTGATTAACCTGCACGACAGTGGATATGAAATATTTTTTATGTAAATAAGTAAGATGTTTATTTGGAATCGAAATTACTTTCCATATTTTTAATTTTGATCACATAAATACGTCACGTAAATTAAAAATAAAATCCAGTGTCACGCTACTCTAGTAGATGGGTATCTATATAGGTATTATATTATATTATCATTTTTTTGTGTTCATGTGTACGTCACTTAATTCCACCTTCTGGGCTGTACCAAGATCCAAGATGGCTTCAGCAAAGGTGCCCTGAGGTTAATTTTTCACTTCGTCGTCGTGAACTTTATGATTTAGTTCAAGAAAAAAGAATAATGTGGGCTGTCAAAAATTTCAGACTTCGCATTATAACTATATATTTTTTCTTAATCATATTGCAGATATTTGGACTTAATAATTAATATACTCACAGTACACTTTACGTCTTCGTCGTAAATGATTTTTTTCACTGAAATAAAAAGGAAGCAAAGTTGTATGTGTACATTTAGGTTGATAACTGTGTGTAAAATTTCATTGAAATCCGCTCTGTAAAGCTGCTTGTTCATGATCACACATCCAACAGAATTTGAGTAATTTGTGAAATGTATACCTTGACAATATTTTAGCGTTATTATTATTATTATATCTAAATAAGAACATATTTATTATATAGGTCACCGCCTTATTTATCACATATTTAGCTAAAATTTCTGATTCAAAATGCTCAAACATCAACATCTTGGTATCGAATGAGATGTCATAAATGCGAGCTTACATTACTTATATGTATTTCTTTAAGATTTTAAGCATTCCTGTCTCCTTTAACTATTTAATTCGGCATTTTACAAGCCCATAAGAGATAATCTCGTCCTTTGTTCTGCGCCCTTCATAAACATATTTGTGGTGGCATGCGAGAATTATGAACGCGAGCTTTTCGGAATTTCTTTGGTTGGTATCGATTAACATCTTCCTAATATTTCTCTCACAAGACTCTTATACCTATCCTCAATAGATTCAGACTTTTTTTATATCACGACAGTTGGCAAGCAATTATGCGGCAGAGGACTTGATGGTAAGCAATCACCGCAACCTTTGAACGCTTGCGATACTTGAACTATCATATGGGCGTTGTCAACCCAAGGGGGCGAGAGAAGAAAGAGAACCTACTGATACTGTTACTTAACGCTGATTTTCTGTGAGAGGGTAGTACTTCCCTTCATTCCACTTTAAAACCTTCCAGGTTCATTTGTGCTACTAAATTAAACCTTCCAGGAACCTTCCAGGTTCATTTGTGCTACTAAATTAAACCTTCCAGGAACCTTCCAGGTTCATTTGTGCTACTAAATTAAATTTTACATTCAAGAAAATAAAATTTTATGAATCAATACTAAAGTGTGTTGTCTTTTATGAACAACGATTAGCGTCAGATTTGTATTGTAATATGCATAGGTACAGTACCGGACATAAAAAAGTACGCACCGATAAATGTCCGTTTTATGAGCAATTCTTATCATAATTATAATAAATAACCAGACCCTAAGCAGTGTTGATGAACGTGAATTATATTACCTTTATGCTGACATTAAAACAAGGTTTCAAACACATGAAAATCAAAAATTGAACGATTTTACCATAAAAAGTACCTGTTATACACTGGACAAAAAAAAGTACGCACCCGAGTATTATATATTGGCAATGGTGGCTACAAAGCGATTTTCTCCCAACGAAGCTTAAGTAGGCAAACGGTATCTAAACATAAATGTTTAACGATTTTTAGCTAATTATCTAAGCTCTGTGTTCGAGTACGGTAGCAACAAATTCATGAAGGCGAAAATTTCTATTCAAGTCCAAGAATTCGTAATTAAAGACCATAAAAAGGGTATTCCTAAAAGACAAATTGGTCGAAAATATGATATAAGTGAAGTTGCAGTACGAAAAATATGCAAGAAAATCGAGAAATTAGGGATAGTCTGTGATAACAATGGGCGAGAGATAGAAAAAGAATAACCACCACTTTGGACGATCGGAAAATAATCAAGGAGATGAAGAAAAATCCGACAATTACTAACCGTGTAATCCTTGAAAATACAGGTCTAAACATTTCCGACCGAACAGTACGTAGGAGACTTCGAGGAGCAGGCTTAACGAATAGTTTTCCACAACGTCGCCCTTTGATTCGAAGACCGAATAAAATCAAACGCCTCGAGTTCTCAAAAAATACGTCGATAAACCAATTTTATTTTGGAAAAAAGTTATTTGGAGTGATGAGAGCAAATTTGAGTTATTTGGGCATAAACGAAGATCGCGCGTTTTGTGTAAGTCGGGCGAACAGCTTCTCGAAAAAAATGTCCAAAAGAATGTTAAGAACGGAGGAGGAAGTGTATTAGTGTGGGGTGTTTTGCATGCTCAGGGGTGGGAAATTTGGTACGTATCAATGGTATTATGACCACCGATGTTTATATTGACAGCATAAACGAAAATCTGGAGGAATCGCTTCTAAAGGTTGGGTTGCAGGATGAATTTCTCTTTCAACAAGATAATGATCCCAAGCACACGGCCCGGAAAACATCGGCCTTTTTCCGTTCTTCACGAATCAAACTGCTGGATTGGCCTGCACAATCACCAGGTGTGAATCCAGTAGAAAATTTATTGTCTATATTGGACTAAAATGTTAATACAGGAGATGTGACGAACAAAGAAAAACTATTTGATGCTTTACGGGAGGCCTGGGAGAAAATTTACGAACAGCAAATTCACAATCTTGTTGAAAGTATGCCTCGGCGTTTACAGGCTGTTATCTCAGCAAAAGGTGGCCATACAAAATATTAGACGACGGATGTGATTACTTATTTTCTTTTTTTATTGAGGTGCGTACTTTTTTTGTCCAGCCTAAAATGGGCATTCCGCAGTTTAAATTGTTTTCAGCGTTTAGCTTTCGCAATATTTATATAATGTTTCAGCAACAATGTAAATTTGAACTGATATGCTATGGTAAAAACCATTGTAGAAGTACTCCATTAACTTTTTTCGTAAGAAATAAACACTAATATTGAATTTTGAACAGTGCGTACTTTTTTTGTCCAATACTCCGAAGCTACTCACTACAGTCTACGGAATTATTTAACTATTTCGTTATTATTACAAACATGTAGCGGCAGCCTATGAACCTCCTACATATCGAAGTTTGTTCTAAATTTTACATAATTTGAATAATGCTATTATAATACTATATAATACGTTACCACCGTGTATCGACAATCTACCAACAAAATCTTTTTTTCGGAATGTGTATTGCTGTTGATGTCTCCTTGCCTTGAGAGCGTCACGGAGCAGGAGGGGCGAGTATAGAGACCCGGCCATGAAAAAGGGACAGCCCTCACGGGGACCCAAATTCTTTGAAGTATTAATATTATATTTAAAGTAGTTCAGATAACTAAAATTATATGCTAGATAATTAATGAAGGAGAAAATGTATTAACGATATATTGCTTTAGATCTATAACGAAAACAATTGTAATCTATAAAGCGGTGGGGTTCGTGCGAAATTTAATAACGGAGCGAGATCTAAGCGAATAATAACAGGAAACAATGTTGGAGGCGATCCGTTCAACAGCGTTTAACGAACTATCTCGGACTAGACTATAGGGCCGGTTACATTTTATCGTAACGACTTATAAATATTGAAAGATTTATTTGAAGTATTTAAAACCGGTGACACTGTCGATACTTTGTCGTACAAGGGGCTTTCCATTAACTTTTAGTAACAATTCTATTTCGATCCAATTCAATTCTGACAGTAAACCGATTCAGATTTTATATGAGCACTAGCGGTTCCGGTAGACGTTGCGCTGCCCAAAAAAAAAC
This sequence comes from Hestina assimilis, assembly GCA_023373885.1. Taxonomy (NCBI): domain Eukaryota; kingdom Metazoa; phylum Arthropoda; class Insecta; order Lepidoptera; family Nymphalidae; genus Hestina; species Hestina assimilis. Next base: position 1,649,109 of record CM041740.1, on the reverse strand, counting down.
TGGGACTCGATAATAGCGCCACCAACGAGAGTCCAATCGTGAATCTAAACCATTTCGAATCTGGAGCACACACAAAAAGTCATTCAAATCGGTCCAGCCGTTTAGGAGGAGTTCAGTGACATATACACATACAGTAGAATTATTTATATATATAAATATATATGTCATGGTATAAAATAGCGATACGGCTCAATTTAGGTTTTCATTTCAATCGCAATAAATAGTTCATGGTAAGCGCACAGTCCCACAGTCCCCAGTCACAGTCCTGATAAATAATTCACATTTTATTAGGATGCGATATTTGTGTTTGTCTTGTGAAGATAAAACTTGATAATGTTCTACAAAATCTTATAAATACACTAGCGGCCCGCTCCGGCTTCGCACGGGTATAAAATATATAGCCTACGTCATTCACTGAAAAAATGATTAAAATCGATCCAGTAGTTTTGATTTATTCATTACTGCCCGTGGCCCGCACGCCGTAAATGTAATTATTTACGACATCACATTAGAAACCTCAAAATTAAAAAAAACCGCATCAAAATCCGTTGCGTAGTTTTAAAGATACATATGTAGTGAAGCAATACGTTTTTGCTTTTGCCACGTTTACAACAAACATTACTTTTTACATAAATATTTTACGCATGCAAGTTTTGTCACACAGATAATCAAACTTTCTAGACTTTCAATACGAAAGTTAATTTTTTTTGTAATGGAGATCACAGACCGAAATAAACTCGTATCGACAAAATGTAAACGTGACTTGATATAGATTTATTAGGCGCGTTTTTCCATTAGCCGGTTCGTAGTTGTGGTAAATTTAATTAGCGGATCACACGGAAGGATGCTGTAACAGAACGCAAGCCGAAGTCACTTTCATAAAACGTGATGCATCGCAGATGATACATATCGATTTGACTCACGACATTCTCTCCGGCTAATTGCCACGACGGCTTATTTAAATTAATTATAAAACATATTTTTTAAAGTTTTTTTAATAATAATTTATTTACAAAAAAAAAAACATATTTACAATTCAATACTAACTATATTTGCAAATAATTACAACTGTACAAAACATGTCCACGGGGAATGGTGGCTAGTATGCTAGCTGCATTTCCCCGCTAAATCGCAATCCCGATTCCTTGGGCGAAAAATGAACCACCCTTGTTGTCACCTGTGGAGGCAATGAGCCGAGGTGTAATATCTTTTAGAAATTCATTTTTAGTTATTTTGCTTTAAAAACCAATTACTGCATCGATTGAATTTGATTTTGATGAAATTTCTTTGAGACTAATCTTAAGAATATACTATTAAATATAAAAAGAAATCAAATTATGTACACACTACGCACTCAACGGCCACTGTTCGGATAGTAAAATCCTGTATCCGGACTAAACTACTAAAACAAGGACAACCACACCCAGACCGGAACCCATGCCTGTATTGTCTATATAAACATATGCTCAGATGCGGGAATCGAACCCGTGATCTGTATTGCTTACGACAGGTTCGCTACCGCTGCGCCACAGCGTCGTCAATATTTATAAATGTCCAAATGACATAATTCTCAGGTTTCGAATAAAAACAATAAACAAAATTAAGAATCTTAGTAAGCACCGGCTAAGTTTTTGCAAAAACTTTGTTATTTCAATAGTGTGATCTTGTAGGGAGTTCTTTTTACACACTTAGGTATAATAAATGTTTATGAACATGACTTCTAAAGATTAATATAAATAATTACTAAATAACTAACGAAACAAAAGTAATGGCTAAAAAAAAACGTGATAAAAATTACGGAAATCCTAGTCTGTGTGGGCGAAGCCTCTAAAGGCCATGGCCTTAATCCAACTATATATTGTTTTAAGTAGCGCAACCAATACAAATGCCCTATAATTATGAAGTAAATCGAGCTTAATATCCAAGAAATCTCAAACGAGTCAGCTCTTTTGACACGACTTGGGATGAGTTACCCTTATACAGAATATTGATATGATCTGACTTTCTATATTTCTAAAAATGAGTAGGTACGAACACGGGAAGTTGGGCCAATCTCCAACCGGTGTCCTCATATACTCATCCTTCTATTTCTCAGGCGAAAAAGCACGAAGGTATCTTTAATATTACTAGTTAACACCTTAGGTCAGGGTACAGGTAACAACATGTCTTCTACCAGGTAAGCCGTAATGCATTCGAAACAAGTTAAATATTATTATGATATGCTGATAGATGTATTGCCATACGACAAAATTACACAAATGGAATATTAGCATTGTAAAATAATAAATAATCAATAAATTATAGATTAAGATCTGTTAACCGCATGTACTGGTGTATTCAAAAAGCAATATTAAATGAAAATATATATGAAATATTGAACCGACAAGTGGCAATAGCAGTATTTAAAATCGGCGTAAAGAGTAATATCGAACGTTTTAATAAATGATTGTCAAATGTCAAGTTCGCTCTTCATCTGTCAATTCTGTCATCATTTGCCAAACAAAATTTGTAAAAATAGATGCATCAAGAATTTACAATTTTAATAATACCAAATTTTATAAATAGCATAAGTGTAATTAATATTTAAAATATAAAGCTTATCATAGTACTAAGTATTATAGTATTACAAAAATGGATGACGTGGAAAAATTAAGTTGCAGTAAGATGAAGCATATTTGTAATGTTTGGTTAGTTATAGGCGAACGTATATCATACATTATTATGTGTTTTAGAAGAAGAAATCGGTGAAATAAGTGATGTTGAGCAATCTATAATGTCGATGGATGATCCAAAAGTGAATGAAGGCAAAGTCAAAAAGAAGAGGAGGCGACGCCGGGAGATCGATTTGGTGGTAAAAAAACTTATTTTTATAAAAAAAACGCTAGAGTAGTATAATAGTTCCAAATATGTGAGTATATTTTTATTTCAAGAAGGGTTTGAATCCACGAAAAATGTACTGGGCTCTTCTAACTCTCTCCATGGTGCTACATCTTCTGTAACTGTAGTCCAGTCGAGCTCTAAGGTTTGGGACATTTGCCGTTGGATTGCTATAGGTTCAACATAAAACCTGCACTACCTATAATAATTTCATTAAATCCATTAAGTATGTTTAGTCAAACTTACCATTTTGAAGGATTTGCGGGCAAAAGTCTATAATAAAAAATTGTCAAATAATTAATTCATAAAAATAACTTATATATGTGCATATTATAATACTGACACCTTTTCTCTCTTAAATAAGAAATGAATGAAAGGTATGTATGGTAAAGGTAGGTATGGTATGTAAATTTTTTTTTATAGACTTAATATAGTTTGATATGAAATTATATAGAATAGATATTAAAATTCAAAATACCAATATATTTTCAGCTGAAATCTGAAGATGATGAAACTGAAGATGAGGGGATGTCCAAAAAGTTGTACCGTAGACTCAGTCCTGGTCCTGGCCCGATGTCTCCTGCATCACACAGGGAACCTCGCACTTGTGTCTTAAAGGTAACAATTTAGCAATGATATAAATTATCGTCGAGTATTTCTTAATATTTAGCATGGTCTAGATCCCTATCTCTCTGAACCCACGCTATTGTCATAGGTGCCCACACATGGTCATGCTTTTGATGTTGTTAGTGAGTAGTGGAAGGCTTGGCTCCGAAAAAATGAAGTTCCTTAAAAAAAAATTGCAAAAGCTTTATAGAAAATCTGAAAAAAAGGGTTTGGTTTTTGTAAAATATCTCAAAAATACTTAAGATTTTTGGAATTGAAAGAAAAGGTTCAAAAAGTGGCGGCGATTTTCTAAAAACAGTCTGGACTCCCTTAACTGTAGGTCCTATATTTATAATTTTCCCAGAGGTGAAATTTCAGCTGAAAACTACTACTCTAGTACCATTGTTTGCTCCAGCAGTGTCTATTTCAGGCACTTTCACAATAAAATTTATTTTGCAATGAAGTAAGTAACTGCACTAGCCACCATTTGCCACCACCAACACCACCAACTGCACTAACCCTGCTTACCCTTTACCTTTTACCTTTCGCCTCTTCAAGTTTTGTTTGAAGGAGCAATAATTATAAATTCTAGCAGTTAATAAGTCTCAATCCAAAGAGTCAGATTAGTATGTAAGCACTACTGAGTTCAAATGGTTTGACAAAAATTTATAAAGAAGGAAAAAATAAAGGAGAAATATAAAATACATATTTTTAACAGGCCAGCCAAAAGCGCCGCCCGCTCTCCCGCCTCTTAGAACAGCTGCTGCGTAACCTGGAGAAACGAGACCCCAATCAGTTCTTTGCTTGGCCAGTGAACGATAACTTTGCACCCAACTATTCTAACATCATCAAGCGACCCATGGACTTCTCCACTATGAAACAGAAGATTGACGACAATGAATATAGATCGCTTAATTGTTTCATTGTGAGTATTTCCTACCTTATTCTCTGTAATATGTGTAAGTTTGGTCTTACTATATTCATAATTTTGAAATGCTTATGACAAATCTTTAATTAAGTAATTTAATAATTAGCATTAAATTTAATTAACACAAAGGCTGATAAAAATATGCTTTTCATTAACCGATAGAATATTTTTTATCCAGGATTTTTTTTTGGTTCTTGTGGAATTATGACGACTTACTAAAGGACGTATTTTTTTTTTTCGAACAGAATATTAGCAATGCTTTATAAAGGCATTACTAATATTCTTATTGGCTCCCAAAAATAAGCTTATAGCTCGTGCACTAGGCGTGGTTACGAGAATTGTTGTTAATGGAGTGCAGTCGTTCTACAGTTGAGCTATTGAGCTGTATTCAATTGAATTTCTGTAAAGATTTCTTATCGAATATTATATATTTACAAATGATTCATTTCTCTCTGGAGCCAATTTTAAGGTCACTGCGGACAGACAATAATACGTAACAGTAAATGATAATAAAATAATTCATTACAAATGATTCATTTCTCTCTGGAGCCAATTTTAAGGTCACTGCGGACACACAATAATACGTAACAGTAAATGATAATAAAATACGGTATTAAATTTCAGAGTGACTTCAAACTGATGTGCAATAACGCAATGAAGTACAACAAAGTGGGTACAGTTTACCACAAAGCAGCCAAGCGCCTCCTACACGCTGGCCTCAAACAGCTCACACCGCAGAAGCTGAGACCCTTGGGAGATATACTGACATATATGTACGAAATACCCATTAGAGAACTTGGATTCGATATAGGAAAGATGGATGTGGTGAGTTAGCTTATAATTTTTAGAGTTTTATGTATGAACTTAAAATCTATTAATTATTATTTTTATAATCACAATTTCTGGAAGTCCAGAATGATAAAAAACCTGTGATATAATGAGTGAGCTTATGGTTAAATTTTTTTCCTTGCTGGAGTCTATCATGTCTTTTACTATTGGTCCTAATGGCCTCGAAAGCGTCATCTGTGGGGTATAGAGTTAATTGTTGACTGCGTAGAAGTTGTTTGACAGTGACCTGGTAAGTATCTATGGGGCCAAATTGGAAGAAAATTTTTATGTACAGATAGAAATTACATTTTTTTTGTCATGATGGCAAACAAGCATACGATCCGTCTGATGGTAAGCAGTCCGCAACATATGAACGCTTGCGATAATAGAAGTTTCAAATTATTATTAGTGAATATGCCAACTGCGAATAATGGATATGGGCGCGTACTTGTACTGTCCATGGGATACTGTAATGATAAGTCAGATGAGCACAAACTCTAATGTATATACCCTTGTCGAAAATCTGATCAACCATTATGAAACAAGTTTATGAGTAACATAAAATATAATAAAATGCTTTTCATATATGTATTGATACACAAATTTTAATTTCAATCTGAAATTTTATAACACACAAAAGTCATACGACGCGCACATATATTGTGGTACCATTTTTGAGGAAGAGCTATATAATGGCGCGGCTCTACCGCTGCGCACTTTGCAAGAAAATGTATATGATATATTATGAGTGGAGGTTCTATTGCAACCCACGCGCTGCGCACGAATACTTTATGACGTCATTGCTACACTCGGGGCTTCCTCAAATATGTTGTCCTCGCAGCTGAGGCTGTCAACGTACGCGTAAAGCGAAAGCGTACAGTTGTACATAGTTGCGGGTTAATATTCGTAAACAGCGTGTGCTGCTGAACCCTTGCAGCTCACATGCGTCGCGTGGCCGTGCACAGCGTGCGCCGCAGTGGAACTGCGCCCTTATAGTTTAAGATCTATAATCTATTATTATTGTATACATTTATATATATATATTTGTATTTGTATTTCGTTGATAAAAGTGCAATTTGCTATTAATAGTATTTCGATGTACAAATAATTACGAAACAGAGTATCCTACATTGTATCTATTGCATATCGCAAACAAATGTTTTATAAGCTGACATATTAATTACCGTATATTTTACGAAATCCCGGTTCCTATTTGTTTATCAATATACCAGTAATATAAGTTAAATGTTTTGCAATGCAGCCGTTAAGGACTTACGGTCGAAAGGTTTGCAATATAATTATATTACGTAGTGTCATGCACTTAGGGTCAGCACAGATTAGAAAAAACAGAAAACCTACTTAAGGATTAACGAAAAATATCTTCGAAATAAGAAAAACTTTCGTTTATAATTGTGACGACTTGTAACAAGTGATTCCACAGGCAAAATTAATAGCCAATAATATTTACAAAATAACAGTTAGATTGTTATTTTAAAAAATACTATGGTTGGCTTTAACCGCTTAAAATAAAGATATGTCAAATTATCTCAAAATGCTTATCTGTAATAACTTATATTTTGAGGAATGATGTTCTTTATCTACAAAGTTGACCAAAAAAAAAAAAAAAAAACATCACAACTAAATGATAATGAATGAAATTTTAAGATATCGCATAAGATGAGATTGAAAAAAATCCTATCCTTTTCGCTAGGTTTAGGAACTTTTATTGTATAAAATTGAATGTTTAAAATATATTCCCCTGCGTCTTTGGTGCCAAAAATATAACCATAATGAAATGTAAAAAATAATCGACATTTTATAGGGATATTCAATTTCGGTTTTGTACGTCTGTGCTCGCCCTTAAAACTAGTTTTGTCCGCTTTACCGACTTGGATGGTTGTTGTTTTGTTATATTAGTTTAACCGCTGTGAAACCGTCATATATTATAGTGCAGACTTTTGCATGTTCCTGCGTGTAGTGAGATGAGATATTGATGCTTTTTGTAACGAATTTTGAATGAGAATTTGAATAAATAAAGAGTTTTGTTTTTGAGCATGAATTATGCATATAATTTGATATCCCATTTCAACTGCACCATAGTTTTTTTATAGATGCTTTATCCTTACGTCGATATAAACAATAATCTGTCTTCTGTCGTCAGCATAAGGTTCTTAAACGCAGTAGCCCGATCAAGAGCGGTGGGTCTGAAGCTGAGGTGGTCTCGGATGGTGGTCAGGATCGGCAGGATAGTGGGGACAGTGTCAAGATACAGATGGAAGCAGCGAGGGAGCAACACAGACGAAGACTTGCTAAAAAAGGTAATCAGACAGAATTAAAAACAGAAGAATCATACTACTTTTGTCATAAAATAAAATGATGAAGGAATTAATTCAGAGGTCACTATGTTATAATTATGTTTCTTACTATAAGAATGTTTTTATACCATACTAAAGTGCTTAAAGATTTCTTAAACTTCTTAAACTAAATTTCTTAAACTAATAACAATGTAAGGGTAATTTTAAGTGAAACCTTTGGTAAAATAATAATCTTTTTCTTTGTCACTAAGTTGGCAAGCAAGTAGGTTGTCGTAGCTTATGAGCACATGCAACGCTATAATTATGTAGGTGTCACTCACGCGTTCCTAATCTCGAGACTTTAATTCTTAAATCTCCTTTGCGCGGTAATTCAAACCGAAGCAAAGTAGTGACAAAATTCATAAAGTCTGACTACTGCGGCGGTACCTACTTAGCTGACCAATTGCAATAAAAGACCTACCAGCTGTATACAATAATCTTTTTAAATTACTTGTTTGTCTCACAGCCTTCCCGCGGATGGACGCAGAGGGACGGACGACGCTGCGGTTGGTGACGCGCACCGCAGACGGCGACGAGCGGCCCACGCTGGGCCAACTCGTGGGCCGCCTCGCGCACGGCACCGGCTCGCTACACGGTAACGCTTCCCAGCCTCGCGTCACAACATGACTCGTGATAAGTGGTCCATGATGGGCCAGCTCGTGGGTAATCTGATGCACGGCATGGGCTCGCTACAAAGTAACCTTCCAGGCTTCTCATAACAGAATTGTTGAGTGGCCCATGATGGGCCACAATATGGGCTGTCTGGCACATGGCACCGACTTGCTGCACGATAATTTCTGCATCTTCACACTAAATCGCGACTCTTAATAAGCGGTCCATGTGAAGTCATATCTTGGGCCGTCTGGTGCAATGGGCCAGATTTCCCATCGCAGTGACACGTTATTTCTTACTAGTATTTAAATGTTTTTGCCCATGTCCCTCCAGCTACCCGAGAGGACCGCCGCAACCTGGCCAAGTGCGTCAAGCCGCTGCACTACGGGCCCTTCAGCTCGTACGCGCCGGCCTACGACGGGACCTTCGCCACCCTCACCAAGGACGAGTCGCATCTCATATACCATACGTTACGTGGGTTTTGATATTGAGATACTTCTATTTCCACTAATTTTTAAGTATCTAAATTTTTTTACATCTAATTATCTGATGGTAAGCGGTTGCCGTAGTCTATGGGCGCCTGCAACACCATTTGTAGGTGTCACTCACGCGTTGCCAACGAGAGATATTGGTCTACGTATGGGCATGTTTAGAAAACATGATATCCTACATTTATATATAGATAATAAAGCTGGCTTTCAGTTCAATATAATAGACGCTGTAACCATCATGAAATTTTTGATTTACAGCGTAACTTCAAGAGTCGATAAATATTTAAAATCAAACTGATTTTATAATACAAAAAACAAAAAGATCTGTGCGAAAAATAAGTAGACTACTACTACTTTTACGCTGTTTTCATGACTTTAATTTGGCTAATGTATTGGTTTAATGGATTTATTTAAGTTGTCCGTGTAATAAGTAGTAATATAATTACAGCATCGGAAACCGGTCAAGGTAATGAGGAAATGCTCCGCTTCGCGCCCGACTCTCCGTGGCAGCACATATACGACATGGAGGCTCTGTTCCCCGATAAGAAAAATCAACCAGATGCGCCACCACCTAAAGATGACAATGTGAGTTTCTAAGGTTGAATTTTTTTATTTGTGAAATTGTCGATAGTAATTTCTTGAGGATTTTTTTTCTTGGGGAAATAAGTGCAGGAAAAAAGAGACATTAACTTGTGAGTCTATCATCTAAAATAGGAAAAAAATGGTTCCAGGAAAATATTATTGTTGTTTTTAATTTTACTTGGTTTGTTGTTTTCATTATTATTTTCATTTCCGTTTTAAATTTATTAATATTTTCTAAATTATACCTTATGGCTTTTGTCAAGCAGTGTCAATAAAGTTTCTTATTATTATTGTAATATAACGCAACTGTAAGATACTGCTCTTTCGCGTAGTAATAATGTTCTCTCACGATATTCCTCGTATGGGTGATACGACCCCGGTCGGAGCAGTAACGTAACGCACCTGTCCCGCAGGAGCTGTCGAAGGTGAAGATCGACGTGGGCGCGCTGCGCTCGCTGTCGGAGCTGGGCATCGACGTGGACTTCCTGGCCGACATCGAGGAGGACGTGCGCCTCGCGCAGCACGACTACGGGCTGGCGGGCGCGCTGCAGCACACCTGCACGCTGCTGGCCGCGCTCGAGCGCGAGCAGCGCGAGCGGTCGGTGTACTGTAGACGTAGACCCGACGTAGACCCGACGTAGACCCGACGTAGACCAGTCGTAGACCAGACGTAGACCAGGCATAGACCCGACGTAGACCCGACCTAGACCGAGACGATAGGATCGATTTGCGCTCGGGCCGAATATCGATCATATTTATCCAGGGTCGGCTTATACTCTTATCCTGATTAAACGGGTTACTAGTTTTACTAAGAGCGATTGCCATCTGACTCCCGCAACCCAAAAGGCGAATTGGTAACTCATTGGATAAGAACAAATTACTCAAATTAATTTGGGGTAAACATCGATATTTGAAAAAAAAGCTGATAAAATATGTCGTTGATATTTTTATTCTCTATAAATCGATAATACATATTTATTTCCTAGTATCAAATTCAATATATTTTTAAGCACCACATGTGTAAAAGTGCAAGTAACTGAGGAACAAGTTTGCTTTATGTAACAAGAAATCTATCGATTACCGATATATCGACATATTTGTCACTTGCCCATCCCTAATTCAAGGTTTTGGTAAAGCATGCGTACAATGGTATTATTCAGTTCCCATCCACTTGTCAGATGGCGCATAAATTATACATCACACAAGCGCAATCTGTCGTCCTCTATGTCTATGTACGAGGCCGGCTGTAGCAGTGTGGTTCCCCGCAGGCTGTCCGCGAGCCCGCCGTGGCACCTGTCGCTGTGCAGCCGCGCGGGCGGGGCGGAGCGCGAGGCGGCGCGGCTGGCGGCGGGCTGGCTGCGCGGCATGCTGGCGCGCGTGCCGCCGCGACACGTGGCGCCGCTGCCCGCGCTGCGCGCCGCCATGGGCGTCACGCTCGACCACCTCGGTACCGCACCACCACCGCCCCACACACTACACACCCACACCGCCGCGACACGTGGCGCCGCTGCCCGCGCTGCGCGCCGCCATGGGCGTCACGCTCGACCACCTCGGTACCGCACCACCACCGCCCCACACACTACACACCCACACCGCCGCGACACGTGGCGCCGCTGCCCGCGCTGCGCGCCGCCATGGGCGTCACGCTCGACCACCTCGGTACCGCACCACCACCGCCCCACACACTACACACCCACACCGCCGCGACACGTGGCGCCGCTGCCCGCGCTGCGCGCCGCCATGGGCGTCACGCTCGACCACCTCGGTACCGCACCACCACCGCCCCACACACTACACACCCACACCGCCGCGACACGTGGCGCCGCTGCCCGCGCTGCGCGCCGCCATGGGCGTCACGCTCGACCACCTCGGTACCGCACCACCACCGCCCCACACACTACACACCCACACCGCCGCGACACGTGGCGCCGCTGCCCGCGCTGCGCGCCGCCATGGGCGTCACGCTCGACCACCTCGGTACCGCACCACCACCGCCCCACACACTACACACCCACACCGCCGCGACACGTGGCGCCGCTGCCCGCGCTGCGCGCCGCCATGGGCGTCACGCTCGACCACCTCGGTACCGCACCGCCACCGCCCCACACACTACACACCCACACCGCCGCGACACGTGGCGCCGCTGCCCGCGCTGCGCGCCGCCATGGGCGTCACGCTCGACCACCTCGGTACCGCACCACCACCACCACCTCGCCACCGCACCAACACCACCTCGACACCGCACCAAAACACCTACCGCACCACACACCACCGCGCCGCCGCGACACGTGGCACTTACCCACCATTTTTCCACATTGTCACCTTGACCCCTAGACTGCCACAATTTTGCAACAGTTTTGTTATTTTTTTTTTTTGCATTAGAATCAAAAATATTTATCTTATATTTGTTTATTAAATTGAGTTCAGTTGCAAAATTTGTCTTATATTTGATAACTAAGTTGGGTTCTGTTGAAATATTAGTCTAAAATTGGATTACTAAGTTGGGTTCATTTGAAATATTAGTCCTATATTAAATTAATAAGTTGGATTCAGTCGAAATATTAGTTTTATATTAGGTTACTAAGTTGGTTTCAGTTGAAATATTAGTCCTATATTAGATTACTAAGTTGGGTTCAGTTGAAATATTAGTCTTATATTAGATTACTAAGTTGGGTTCAGTTGAAATATTAGTCTTATATTAGATTACTAAGTTGGGTTCAGTTAAAATATTAGTTTTATATTAGGTTACTAAGTTAGGTTCAGTTGAAATATTAGTCCTATATTAGATTACTAAGTTGGGTTCAGTTGAAATATTAGTTTTATATTAGGTTACTAAGTTGGGTTCAGTTGAAATATTAGTCCTATATTAGATTACTAAGTTGGGTTTAGTTGAAATATTAGTTTTATATATGTTTACTAAGTTGGGTTCAGTTGAAATATTAGTCTTATATTTGATAACTAAGTTGGGTTCAGTTGAAATATTAGTCTTAAATATGATTACAAATTGCCGTCGATATCGAAATGACTTAATTAGTAGTGAAGTGTGATCCACAGACACGCCGATGGCGGTCGACGACTTCGAGATGGAGATGGAGCAGCGCGACCTGGCCTCCGACCCGGACTCCAGGTCCAGCCACGACAAATAGACACAAGGATAATATACATATACGATTTATAGAAGGAAATGGAGTACATTATTATTGTTAGGGACAGATTAATAGCTTTCATAAGATTAGATTAATAATATTTTTGTAAGTAATTGAGTATAAGGTTTACAATAAGTATTTTTAATATTGTTATCAGCAATAAAATAAAGGAAAAATAAATAAAATAAGATTTTGTATTTTTTTATTATTATTTAAATTGGGAACCGATGATGACTACTGGGATAACATGTTTTTATTCAACATATAAAGTGTAGTGGAATATAGGCTGTGGTAACTGCTTTTTACTACCATGTGATATACCATATTTTACCGTATGAATGTTCATCATATTTACCGTTATGAATATTTGTTACACTTTACCGTATCAATGTGCGCCATATTTAACCGTATGCATATATTTTAATGTATGTGTGTATGTATTTTAATTTATGCATGTTTACTATATTTTACTTTATTAATGTTCGTGTTACCGTATGAATTGTCACAATATTTTACCTTAGAAATGCTACCCATTTTTTTTTTCTAAATGTCTTCAATGTCACCATAAAAAAATTATGAGATTCTGGCATAGCGCAAGGTAAAAAGGGCGGTCCTATTACTCATAGCGCAAACTATAATATTAGAGGTCTGCAGCTACTTTTAAGATGTAAACTCTGCGCGACTAAGGTACAGGCGGTAGTACTTCCACACCACCTACGTATATACAACATCGTTGAATCGAGGTAAAGTAGTAAGTTTATATTTCAGCTTTCGTTCGATAAGAGTGAGTGCTGATGTTTTGAACGCTATATCTTCCATTACATTTCCACATCTTTTCTGTCCCTACCATTCATCGTATATCGTAATTGCTATAAATATAATATGTGCGTAAATGAACTTAACCTGTGGTAACTGCTTTTCATTAGACAGACTAACACAAAAACGATAGAAAGAAATTTCTCAAAATGTTTTAAATTACATCATTCTAAAATCTTTCCTATGAAATTTTCGTATAAATTATAACCACATAAGATTTGGCAGGCTCCATTATAATGATAGGCAAAATTTGCTTACTATAAAATTACTATTGACCCTATATTATTTAATTTTATTCATACACTTTTTACTACAAAAAAATCAATAGGGGAGTACAAAAGGCGGCCTTATCGCTATAAGAGAACTTTTATTTTGTGAAATGAGACATTAAATCTTTTGGGTTATATCTCGCCTAAACGTCTAAACAAAGAGTTAATGGAACTCTAAACACATCTAAGCATAATTTGGACTTTGGAAAACTACTATTATGATTTTTTTTTTTTACTACAAAACGGAATTGATGGATTTTTTGTTGATATTGTTGATATAAATTGGGATGATTTGATCAAGGACTCCGCAGATATATATAGAAGGAACTCCTCCAAATAAAATAACAAATTCAACAGTCCAATTATCTTTGTTCAACTAAAATAAAAACCAAAGAATAAAACTCTTTTTTCCGAACATTTCTCGAGATATTCTTTTGATTCATTAGTGTTGCAAATTCACAAAGGGCGGAGAAAAACAACTCTTTCTCGGTATAGCTTGTTTATTTTCGGTAGCATTTTGCGTCTTTGCAATGTTCGGTAATTTCGAAAGCATACAACTCCCATTCAGTCGCGTAGACCCGATGTTTTTGACGAATTAGAAAAATTCTGAAATGTTATCAACATTTAGAGCACAATATTTGAATCGATACTCATTCTGTTCTGAGGAATTGTTTGGATTGATCCCGCCGGTAGAATTTCACCATCGGACATCGCGACAAAATTCTAAATTCGATCCATACCACCTCGATGTCTAGAAATCCATAACAACGCGATTTAGAAGACATTATCCTCCTCGCACAACCACTCTGTGGAATCAAATTCCGCCGGCGGTCTTTCCGAACCGATACGACTTGGGAACCTTCAAGAGAAGAGCGTATTCTTTCCTTAAAGGTCGGCAACGCGCCTGCATGCCTTCTGGTGTTGCAGATGTTCATGGGCGGCGGTGATGGCTTAACATCAGGTGAGCCTCCTGCCCGTTTGCCCTCTCTCACATTCACCTATATTATTCATTCTGATAAAGGTACATTTGCTAATAATCAATAGTATATTAGATTGATTATATTCAGCTAAATGGAGATAAATAACTTTGAATTAACTTACGAAAAGAAACAAATACAATTTTTTACGGTAGTAGAGCCATGCTTCCCTCAGCACAAAAGGGCCGACTCGACCGTGAAGTACTACCCTCTCAGAGACATTCAGCGCTAAGTAACAATACGAACATTTTGTGTAAAACCGACAATATATTTTTTTTTGATGAGTCTTCCGGCACAGGCATTAATGATTGCTGAAAAGAAGACGCCAACACCTAGATATATAAAATCTTTATTGTGTAAATAAAACATTTTATTTTACACTAACTGTTACCGCCGCTCGTGCGACACAAGGCTACCGTCTTATAAATTATTTTCAGATTGTATACAAGCTAATGACAGATTGTTTACAGGCTGTGTCTGCTGTGATTTACTTAGTCAATAGTCCAGGGGACTTAACATTAACTCTTATAGCGATTCGAATGACGACCAATTCAATTCTGACATTCAGATTTATATGAGCATGACGTATAAATTATATACGAAATAGCGAGGGAACTCACTTTTTGGTCGTCATTTGAATCGCAATAAAAGTTAATGGTAAGCCCACAGTTCATATTAGGTACTTTGTGTCTCAATCTTTTACGATGACTTATATACTAATGAAAGGCTTTGCTAAATAATTAAACTAGTAAACAAATTGAATTTCCAATAACAAATTGATCATAAGAAATTAATATTAATTCAAAATTAAGCACCTACTTCTGTTAACTTCACTTAACAAGTGTGCCATTAATTATAATTTAAAGTCATGGGAAATATCACCCCATTGCAATAAAATATTCGCATCGATCTAAACAATAGATCACCTGCTAAACTTATCGCTCCCCCAGTCGCTGCTTGTGTGAAAGGAGCGGCGTACGCGCTCACACGCGCTGCGCACGCGACTCGTACTGGGGCGATGGGGGAGTCAATTATGCGGTGACATCACTATCGGATATTGAAGAAATTATTGTTATTTGTAGCTGTCCATTGTATGAAATTGTTATATAAATCCATAAAGATTATCGTTGTATTATTTATTTTTGCATTTTTTTACTTCTTTAAAGATTTAATGAGACACATTTAGAATTTAATATAGGTGACGTATACATATAATTTTTCTAAATGAAATATTTTAATATTAAAAAAAAATTACTTAATATTAAAAAAATATTTTTTTTTGTATTTGATAAGACATCTTTTATAAATAAATAAATAAATAAACGTTGCACACTCAACGGCCCCCATTAGGATAGTAATATCCTGTGTCGGGGTCCGGAAACATTCACAATGACAAGGACAAATACACCCAGACCGGAAAATATGCTTGCATGGTCAATACAAACATATTATGCTCCGAGCGGGAATCGAACCCGCGACCTGTGGCGTTTAAGGCAGGTTCGCTACCACTGCGCCACAACGTCGTCGTTTTATTATTGTTTATTTATAATACAGAATGAAAATTCATAATTACAATTGCACTAAAAACCAACAAGTACTGTCGATCAGTCAAAATCGCTGAATGCCAACGAACAAACATACTTATGACGAAAAAACAACGTCATATTAGGTTACAATTCAACATCGATATTCACGCAGATTAAAAGCCCATATCACAAAGGTATAAAGTCCAATCTCGTTTGTCACGAGTTCATTTGTATGCTTGTAGCATATTGTTCCCGTGTGAACGGGGGTTGGCGAGGGTGGAAATATATAAAAATGATTGTATTGTTCCACGATTTGTTTGATAACGGGAAAATGTATGGTACAATATTTGTCCTGAAGTTAATTTATTTTAAGCTCCTTAAGCTTTTCCCAATTCAGTAGTATTATGTTTTTTATTGTTGTCTCTTCAACTAACTTCATCAATTTTTGTGTAATCATAAAAACATTGTGACGACGTTGGATTCCCGCTCGGAGCAGATGTTTGTATTGACCATACAGGCTTGTTTTCTGGTCTGGGTGTGTTTGTCACTGTCATTGTATGTGTTTCCGGACCCCGGACACAGGATATAACTATCCTAATGGGGGCCGTTGAGTGTGTAGCGTTTATTATTATTATTAAAAACAAACGTTAAAAAACACTGTAATGTTATTTGTATATAGATTGACTTTATTTTGCAAAGTGCCTTGCCAATTTTCGATCAATTATTTAACTACAATAATATATATTTTTTATTTTTTAAAGAGTAAGTTCCAGTCATAATTTATATTGTTATACATATTTTAGCATTGATTTTTCATAAAATTACTTTGTTAATATCTCTAATTAAGTTCATTCAATAAAGGGTTCCGTACCACCGTAGGATATTATTATAAGATTAACGTAATATTTGTCTATTACAGTTCCTGAGGACTGAGGTACAGCTAAACGTGAAGAATATACAGCTTCAACGGATTTGGACGAAATTTGGCCCACAAATAGCTTATTACCTCGGTATAGGATACTTTTTTTTCGGTAAAATGTTATGTTCCTTTATGTTTATCAAAAATTTACTTCAGGGAATATCCACTTGAAATTATGTATGGACAATTGGATATTTGTGAGTCAATCACCCATAAACGGCTGAACGGATTGGAATGTATTTCAGCACACATATAGTTTGTTATCTGAATTAACACATTAATATAAAATATATTAATCATTTATAATCAATAATGATAATGTCAAGTTGATTGAACCGTAAGAGTTCAGAAAGATAAAGATTTAAACAGCTACAGGTATAGATTAGAACCCTAAATAAAAATAAACCATTTCCCACACAAAATAAACGCACAGTTAATCAAAAAGTATATTCGGAGCTCTTGAGTTGGGTTTTAACGTTCAAATTGTATACAACGTTGGATTTGCGAACAATGATCTGTAAGAATAGTTGAATACACCTGCCACCGTCTTCTCACGCCTACAAAAAACGAGTTAATTCTTAAAGTCGAAAAATCTTAAAGACCCTCGGTTTTTTTGTTACTTTTTCTAATAATACAGTATGGTGCTCTTGATGTCGTCTGTGAACTTATCATATTTATTTATGTACAGTGACTGACCTATATTGTAAATGCCGATTTATATTGTAATCCTGACTTATATTGTAAATTGTCTATCGCGCTTTCATGCCAAAACTACTTACGATACTTTTTAATGTAAAAAAGTGCTGTAAAGGGTTGAAAGGGAGTATAAAAGTTAAAAGTTAAAAGTTTTGTATAGAAGTTTGCCAATTCTTTTCTTTGTCGTACTTCCAAAAAGTGGAACTCATTGCAGGTTCACGTGTTCCCTCCTTCTTACGATCTGGGCTCCTTCAAACGAGGCGTGAAGAGGCATCTTGCGGGTAGGCAGGGCAAGGGTGGCTAATACGGTTGCATTCCGCAACTCTGTTAGCCGCCTTCGCGTTTGGACTTTATTTCCACTTACCATCAGGTGGAGTAGAGTCATCTGCCTTACTTTCCAAATAAAAAAATAAAAAAATAAATAAATAAAAAGATGTATGGAAGTATTGCTATTTTTAAAGCTAGACGCTTGAAACTTAGTTTTTTAGGCTGTTGATTCGATATAATAAATATGACATTCAAAGTTTGTAAAAGTTTTACCCCTAAGGGTGTAAAATAAGAATAGGAAATAGGAGATGAATGTTTGTATGAATATATGTAAGGTTTATGTGAATATTTGCACGCGGGCGAAGCCGCTGAAACTAATCTATAACTAATCTTAATATTCAAAAATATATATTTACAACTAAACTATAAAGAAACATAATTATAATATATCCTATTAGTATTTTTAAAAAGTTGATTACAAGAGCAATAGGTAATTCAATATTTCTATAAAAACTAATGAATTTATATTATTTATTTATTTAATTTATTAATGTAAATACTTTATTGCGCACACAAAACAACTATTACAACAAAAAGCGGTTATGTACATAAATAGGTACAAAGGCGGCCTTATCACTTAAAGTGATCTCTTACACGCAACCTCATACAAGTAATTTTTTATTTTTTTATTTTTATTTTTTTATAAAAAGGATGTTAGCATTGCTTTTTCAAGGCATTAATAATATTCCTATTGCCTCCCCAAATAAGCTCGGAGCTTGCTCTCGGAGTGGGTACGAAAATAGCACAAGGAAGTCAGGATCGAACCCGCGATTCTCGCGTTGACGGAGCGGTGTCGGCTCTTCTACCGTTGAGCTATTCGGTCTGAAGGACAGGGAATCATTTCTTATCTTATATATTGAAAAGTAATATGTATTTCAAAATTAAATATAAACCCTTAAAATAGTTTTAAAAACGCCTGGCTTTTAAGTAGGTTTAAGTTTGGTAGCTTAAAAAACTTACAAGAGGCTTAAATAGGTACGTCGTTAATCGCTATTCAAGGAGGCTCTACAACGAAATAGGATCAGAAACTATACAATGAACTGTGATGCAAGGATTAATTTCTTTTAGATACATCTTATTAGATAGCTTTAAAGTATTTTGAAAATTCGCGTCAAACTTTTTTTACAAGAAAACATAATCCTATATTGTAAAGTTCTTATATTTTTTAGCTTTATTCAAAAACAAACTAAAAAATTTGATTTTTTTTTAGCTACAAACTACACATGTATTTTTTAGGTTTCATATATTTGATACCTTTAATTGAATAAGAGCTTCATGGAATTCCAATAATAATTTGAAGCCTTATAGGTAGAAGACTTCTACTTCTACTAAAAGGGCCTGCTCTGATAATACGAGAGTTACAGGTTCGATCCTGACTCCCTTGGCCTATTGTCGTACCCACTCCTAGCACAAGCTCACAAGCCTTGGAGGGGCAATGGGAATATTAGTATGACTTGAAAAAGCATTGCTAATGTATTTTTAATAGAAGCAGTTTTTTTTTTTTTTTTTTTCAGCTATTATAGAGATTAACTAGATAAACAAACAGAAAGACTCTACAATTTCAATTGTATATAGATTCATGAAAAGCCAAAACGAGATAGTAATAATATATTGTATATAAATGAAATTAAACAAAATTGGGTTGTAAGTTTTTTAGTCATAGAATATTTTTTTTCTATTAAGTACATTCAAAATTAAATTAGAACGTTACCCACTCACCCTGAAGAAGGACCTCCGATGAGTCTGAAACTAGTCGGTACTTACACCGATTATACGTGAGTGTGAGCCGTTTAGATTTTTACATTACATTAAAAATGTTCTAAGAGGTAAAAATTGTGACCGATATTGCCTGATGAAATATTGGCATTCACTATGCACCTACTAAGTATTCTTTTTTTTATGTTGCAAGTTAGCAAGCAAGGATACGGCCCACCTGATGGTAAGTGGTTGCCGAAGCCAAAACTCACGTGTTGCCAACCTCGAGATATTGGTTCTTGAATCTCCTTCGCCCAGTAATTTCACTAGCCTACAGTGCCCTTCAAACCGGAACACAGTTTGGCGGTAGAATATTTGTCACTGATAATATTTGATTATAAAAGTAAAATTTAACAGAATCGGTTTGCAAGTTTTTTTTTTTTAAAATGTCAAGATTTTTCGTTTTCATTAAAAATGTTATAAGGGATGAAATTTTGGCATTAACTATATACCTACTAAGTATTATCCCAATCAATCGACTCAAAATTAAATTTCCAAAATAGTAAGCGCGGCACGCTTCCCGATTTATCCCCAAACTTTTCCCGTACAATAAGGCATTGTTCATCGAATGAAATTGCGTTTCCTAATTGACGCCGCTTCCCACCGTGTGCCGGCCACGCGGCCTTTTCAAACACACAACGCAAATAATCTACACATACTAAACCCTTACCACCATAGTAATAATATCTATATTCCTTTGAACACTCATTTAAGTTCAATTCTTGATGCTTGTCAACCCCCTTTGATCTCAAATTCAGACGCTTGCGTCTGTATTTTCAAAGCTGTAAGATCCATTTTTAAAGAGGTAGCGCGCGTTGGAATCTTTGTATAATTGGGATTTATACAAAGTTATAATGCGTTTTTATTAAACGCTAATACATGGTGATAGTGTTGAACTTTGTGTGATTATAGTTTTGTGTTTATTTGTGATGAATGCAGCGTGGTCGCATGGGGCGGCAGGTCACGCGGCTGCACACTCCGCGACCGGCGGTCGACGCGTGCGCACGTGGCTACGTGTGCTCCGCATGCGCGCTTACTGTGCTAATTGTAACAAGTTCCTGAAACAGTTTCCATTGATTTCAAAAGTGACCTAATTTTTAACTTTACATTTTATCAGATTATGATATTAAAAGTGAACATTTTTAGTGATAATTAAGAAATTGTGTAAATCTTAATTGGACTGAGGTAAATAAGTGACACTTAAAACGCCTTACCATGGAGTATCAAAGGCATATGGAATCGAACTCTCTTCAGCAGCCCCAAGCTCAGAACCCACAGTGGGGCTACGGCTGGGGACCCCCAGCAGCACCGGCGCCCGCGCAGAGGAACAAACGAACACACTCTGAAAGCGAAGACGACGCATTTTCTGAAGAAAGCAGTAAAGATGCGACGTAAGTTTATATAATTATGATAATAAAAGTTACCTTAAAGTTACAAGAACGACTTAAACAAAAACATTAGGAGTTCTTTAGAAGTAATATGAAAGTAAATTTCGTACATTATTCTAAGAGTTGAAACAAACAAGAATTAATGACTTCGTAGATAGTCTACGCTCGTAGCTCGCCTACGCGCTACGAACCTACAAACAAAGTGATTAAAAATATGATTAAAGTGCCTGTTTATAATAATATATGAGAATATGAATTGTATTTGTAATAATATAAACCGAATATCATAAAACCACTTCCTTGGGTTCTATAGACGAGCAAAACCTAAACCAAGTTTCGACGTCCAATTTTAGATTGTGCCAATGTATATCAAATAAATACATTAATAATGAAGCAATTCACCTTCATCAGTATCAAAGTACATTGTATTTAATGTCAATTGACAGGAAAATTTACCTCTGTGCTAAATCCTAAGGTATTCATTAATTTGATTATCTATTTGATCCTCAGAGATACTCAATAAAATCTTTCGTTTAGCTTAAGTGCCTCATTAAACATGAAAATGAACTTATGAAAGCCTTTACAATAATCCCTTAATAACCTGAAAATATATAAATCTCAGTTTAATTATATTTTGGGTTTATTAAAACTGCAAAAAATTACCATTCTTGATGAAATGCAGAATAATTTAACAAATCTTTGGCACAAAATTTGTCGAGGTTCTATTTGTGTTAAGCAGCTTTGTCTATGGTCAGTCAATGGATGGGTAAGTTATCAAATCATTTAGTTAGTTTACTGGGAATATTATTCGAGGTACTAAAACGTTTACTCAGCGCTCATGTTAAGTAAACGTTTTAGTACCTGGAATAATAATATTCCCAATAAACTAACTAAACGATTTATAAGTAAACACTTGCGAAATTATAGTAAATTTTTTCTCAGATCGCCAGGAGGTGATTCCTGTCAATTGATGACGAGGAAGCGCCGTCGAGGAGTCATCGAGAAGAAACGTCGAGACAGAATCAACACCTCACTGACCGAGCTGAAGCGTCTCGTACCAGCTGCCTGCGAGAAGCAGGGCAGCGCTAAACTAGAGAAAGCCGAGATACTGCAACTAACTGTTGACCATTTGAAAATGCTGCATGCTAAAGGTACTAGTAATTATTTTATTAAGTAATTTTCCGGGATAAAAATCCTATGTGTTAATTCAGATAACAAAATATCTGTGTACCAAATTACATACAAATCCATTTACCCGTTTTCGCGTGATTGTGCAAAAATCCAAATACAAATATAAATAGGATGTTATTGTTACATTAATTATACTCTAATAAAATCAACAATGCCTGCAGTGATTGCGAATAATTAGCTCTTATACTGTCACTGTCTCAAATCAAGATAAGAGTAATAATCAAACCTTGGGCTAGGGACTCTTCGTTTTAGAAGTCTGTAAAAAATTGAAAGTCCAAATTACTATGAATAATGTTACCCATAAAACTTATAAGTACATTAAAAAAGAATTTAAAGTTTCATTTTCCATACTTATAAATTTTTAATGCATAAAACTCAAACTCAAACTCAAAATATTCTTTATTCAAACAGGCTTTTAAGCGCTTTTGAATCGTCAAATATACAGTCTGTTATGTCCGCCTAAGTGAAGCTACCGCCGATTCGGAAGGTAGATTCTGCAGAGAAGAAACGGCAAGAAACTCTACAGTTACTCTTTTCAAAAATAATCACATTACATTTGTCAAATGTACAATTAAGATATATATCCCGCATGAAACTCAACGTATATTAATTCCATGCCACATTATCTGCAATATATTCATTAACGGAATAATAAGCTTTATTTAGTAAACACCACTTAATTAAATAACCGAAGAACCATAAGATTTAAATAACCGAAAAACCATAAAAAACCGAAATTACAATTATATAGAATATCCACCGTTAACCGTATTTAGCCTGTCATTTCTCCGTTCTACAATCATTTCCGCTTCCTACGATTTACGAAAAATCCCGCTATGATAACGCAAAAAGCGTATTATTTATAAAAAGCAAAAGTATTATACATTCCGTTCCGCTTTCCTGTTCTCTTTACCTTTTAGGCTTTTATGATATTTTTTCCCTTCGAAAGCTAATGATATATTGATTTGTGGGTTGCTTAATGTATTTCACGGTTGTTGTTGGTTTTATAATGGAATATGAATTATTTTTTTGATGTTTATTACTTCATTATTCATAAAAGTTTAAGAGAAATCGTCGCAACTAAACTGAATACATATAATAAAATTGAAATGCCTTACTGTTAATTTATACACACTAATCTCTGTTAATCTGAATGTGTTGTGATAGGCTTTTAGAGAACTATCTAGAAAAAAAAATCCAAAAATAATCAAAGCAAAGCAAAGTCTTACTAGCATAAAATATAATTAACAACAAAATATAAATTCCAAAGTACTTAAACAATTAACTATTATCTTCATTGATTCTATATAAAAGGTAAGTCATTTAATTTAATTGTTTCAATGATAGACGGTCGTTGAACAGATTGAGGTCCTAAGCAAATTGAGCCTCGGATATCGTTATCAATATTAAGGTCGTAAGTAAATTGATCCACAATCCCTTCGCAAAATAGATTAAACTTCATAACCCACTCGTGATTCTGATTACTGGATTACTTGAATTGAAACTAACCTTAATATATTACAGACCTAGTTCACTTTAACCAGTACATAACGTCTAATACGCATCCTAGTACTAGAACTTAACCGTTCTGGGAACCTACGTTAGTGTCATTAAGTGAGCTTACAAGGTTCAGTGTAAGCTGATGGGGAAGTAGCCTATATTGTAATTTAGATAGATAAGGATAAAAAAATACAAAAACAACTAAGTGCGTCTTTGACCACGAACAGTCAAGGTTTCAGGATCTTTTATATCGATTCAAATGACAACTTTATCAATTTCAATGATGATATATTTCATAGTACTGTCATGGAGTCGCAATAAGTGTCATTGTAGGCACCCAGGAATCGAAAAGAACTGGGAAAAATGAATTCAACGAACTATTTAGGTGTGCCAAAAATTAATGCGTGTTACATACCTCTTAATGTATGCATTTAGTTTCAACTGTTTCGTTTTTATTTTCCTCTTTTACATTTATGGAGGGCCTATAACATTTTTAATAATAATAATAATATCCTTTATTACATACTAAGTTGATACAGGCAATTATGATAAAAACAAAAAAAAAAAACGAAATAACATTATCAACTTTGCAAAAGGTTTACAAGCTCAGCTATATGCCGCAGTGTCGCTTCACAGCTCCACACGGCGCTGGTTTTCAGCTTGTACCTATTTTAAGTATGCGCTGTGTAACTATTATTTTAATGTCTAACTTAAATAAAATACTGTAAGTTTTATATGCTACGATTAAAAATAAACTAATAATAATGTTATACGAATACAAAATAAAAGATAATAATAAACCAAACTATAACAAAAAAAAAGATAAAAAGATTGAAAAATATATTAAGAAAAAAAAAAATTAATAAAAATAAAAATACCGATCGAACATGAATAACAATCAAATCTCTTTGCACATTGTTCAAGTAGATCAATACTTTATCGGGATGTTGCTTGTGCTCGAGGAAATACCAATAAGAAGGATTATATAACGATAATCAAATGAGTTACTTTTATTTACATGTAAATAAATGCTGCCGCTTCTAATTGAATTTTTAAGTAAAATATTTTAATTTTGTTTTTAAATGAACTCAGCGTCAACACACACCTCAGGCATAGGTGGCTGCCTCCAAAATCTGGAATGATCTCCCACCACCATTGAGAACTGCTGCTTTCTTTCCTGCGGTCAGGGTTTTTATTGGAACCTTTATACCATTTTTAACATGATATGTATGCCTTATCTAATCACATCTTACATAGTATCCAAGTAAAGTATACAAACACTACACACTCAACGATACCCATTAGGATAGTTATATACTGTGTCGGGGGTTCAGAAACATATATAAACACTCCTAGTCCAGAACACAGGTTGTGTTGTATGATAAAAAGTTTGTACCGAGCGTGAATCGAACTCGCGAAATGTGGCGCTTAAGGCAAGGTCGCCACCGCTGCGCCGTCAATTATTCGATTTTTTTATATAGTATTTTTCATAAAAAGTTTTTAATTCTTAGCTGACTTTCCCCTACAACGTTTTAGTTTAATGTATTGCATGTAAGAGTATCGGACGCATACGGTTCTTATCACTTTATCAGTTCCCACGCTTCTATGACAGGTAGTGGAACACACGACGCAAAATATCTACTTAACGACTCACAAAATAGAGTTCAAATTTAAGCCTTTTTTCATTTCGCAAATAATTTTGACCGTTTTTTCGGTTGGTCCTTTATTTGATTATTTTAAATGTTTTCTTCCGTATCCGACTTTTAATTACTAACGTTATTTTTATCTATCTTGGAAATAGAAAGAATTGAATAATGTAAAGTTTAATTGAAAATTTCAGTATTTTTATGGTTATAATAATAATTGCAGAAAGAAAAATAAGGGGAAAACAATATTATTAAAAATACCACTTTCAGATGAAAAGGAGAAGATGTTTTTCTAATATAATAATTTATTATTTTGAACTTCTCTCCAATTTGGATTTCGATTATCTGGATAAAAATAACTACTCCGGACGTCGAATCGATTCATTAAGCAAAACATATACCTATAGTAAAAAAAAATCGTTTTTCATTTTGACAACATAATGAAAAAATTACATAATTATCAAATTATAATAATAATTTACTCTTCCTTCCGTTGAGTCGTTGACCTTTAGAGTTATTAAAATCTCAGTAAAAGTTTTGCGGTTAAAGTTAGCGGTCGCCTACCGGAACTACCTCATGTAATATGGAAGCTATTTTAAATAATAACCGACTAACGGACTTTTTCACGTTAAAATTTATGAATATAAATTTAGTATGAACTAGCTACTGACCGTGGATCTGGTCGCTTGATAATAAAATAACTTGCAGTGATAGTTCTTTATATACTTATTGAGCAGATATTCAAAAATTTATATAAAACCACTAAAAGAAAAATAAAAATTACAATTTAAAATGACAATAGAGATTTCCTTAAAGAATTTTGAAATACGTTTAAAATTAGTTCAATCGTTAGTGAATTAATCACACGAATATTTTATTAATGTTTGTTACATAATTTTGCTTATTGAAATGATAATGTATAGTAAGATAACTCTTATGCCACGTCTGAAGTGAAGATCTAGTACCAATACACCATTTAAGAATAATAGTAATTGCTTTTTCCATAACCTTTTGTGCCTCTAAAAGTAAGCTATTATTTGGCTGTTTTTTATCTCTCGGCTTCAACTCCTCATCGTTAAGCTAATGATGTCCAATGGCAATAGGTCTCTCCACAATGATGGTAACACTACAGCAAACAGCTCTTCAAAAGTCTAAAATACATAAACAATATAAAATGTAACGATAACTTAACGAATAACAAAAACTCAATACAGTGGATTGCCACCCATCTAATAAATAACCGAAATCGATGCTACCACTTTTTTAACAACCTATGTCATAAAGATATTGATTTAAAATAAACATTTACAAACACTCAATGAACAACACTCAGAAGATCATGAAATAAAAATAAATGTCAGAAGTACAAAAGACCGGTCTACCGAGTATCCAAAAACCGCATCACAAATAATAGATCCGGTCACATTAAAAGGCGATCGCATTCATCAGGTATGAGGGGACAGACGGACACACACCTGGCGCTAGAAAAACTAACAGGAAGTGGCCGATACCCGCTTAGTGATATGTGATACAGTTTTTTTTCTCTTGCTTGTTTGATGTAAACCTACCTTAAAAGTTAGTAAAACTTTTGACACTGACAAACGTTTGTATTCTTTATCTAAAATATGTATTTCGATCATAGAAATAGATAGAAGATAAAAACCGCTTGCCAATATTTTACGTATTGTTTGTGTGCGTAATGTCAAATTACCTATATCATTGAAAATGCGCCTATATAATTGACAGTCTTGACCGGGTATAATACACGCCAACGTTGACATTTAGGAAATAAAAAAATAAGTTGCCAAACCTTTACGTTTACTCGTATGCTTCGAACAACAGACTAAGATAACAGTTTTTTTTCTTAGATATAAATAAATAAATAAATAAACGCCTACACACTCAACGGCCCCCATTAGGATAGTTATATCCTGTGTCGGGGTCCGGAAACATTCACAATGACAAGGACAAACACAACCAGACCGGAAAACATGCCTGTACGATTAATACAAACATCTGCTCCGAGCAGGAATCGAACCCGCAACCGTCGAGGCTTAAGGCAGACACGCTACCCACAACGCCACAACGGTGTCAGATATAGGTCCGTTATATTTTATTTAAATGTGAAATGTTGTTATTAGTATATTTATTTGACTTAGTAATATAACTCTGATCTTACAGTCAAACAAATTGTCTGGTTTTGTGAGACTATAGTATAAAACCAATTGTGAACATTATATTGACTAATAAATAAATAACAATATCTCCTTTGATGAGATTCTTAGTCGATTTCGATATCTTTATACGGTTTTCAACGGGATCGGTGACATTAAGTTTAAAAAAAAACGCTTGTTAATTCTTATATCCAGTAGTTAAACGGACCCATTTTTATAAGATTTCTACAAAAGAAAACAAAATAGTGCTAAAATAAGCAAAATTTATTTCTAAAATTAACTGATTTAAATTCAAAAAGACTAACACTTTATAGCTTTAAGAAGTCACAAACTAGCCAATAGCACATACAGTAGTCGATACTTGGTGAAATTTTAATAGAGTCTGTGTCAGCGGGTCAAGGATTGATTCCAAATGGCTGGCACTACTTAAATATTCCTTTGAGTTTTTCTGCAAAATATATACAATTATTGTTGATATTATATGAGACAGGAACGTTTTGAAGCAATTATATAATGCCAAATTTTATTTACGACTAGCTCCTTAACTTGGCTCCTCTCTATACGACTTAATCTAATTCCTAGTTGATTTAAAGTTATTATTATTATTTGTTTGTTACAATTATGACAATGATATATAATGTGATTTATATTTTACTTACTTAACTAAAAGCTTATTCTACCTAAAATAATGCCTAAACCAGCCTACGTGTATTCAAAATGGATCTCTTTTCACTAACATCATTATGGTAGGTTTCTCAATCGTTAAAAAGCCACAAACAGACGGAGTTACTTTACATAATATTAGTACGGATAATGTTTACCACATACACATAAAAGCATACAAATCACTACCAGTCCGTATAATCCAAATTCAATGAATCTGAAACTATAGATAATCCTTATCGCCATAGCCCTGCGTGGGAACCGAACCCACGACCGTCTCTCACCCCTGTTGGAGGGACCGTCCCTCTCACAAACAGTACTCATAATGCATAATGTTTACTCACTTCGCTTATATTGAATTACTTGACTATTCGTCCTCTGAGGGATTGTTTGCATCACTATAAAGTGGATTAAAAGAACGTAAAAGTTTTTTTTTAATAGACAAACTACTTCTAACTTTTTATAAAAAAATTACTAACTAATTTATGTTATTAGTCATTTATATTTATGTTACAACAATAGCATTTTTTTTTTTTTATGTTAGAAGTTGGCAAACAAGCATACGGCCCACCTGATGGTAAGTGGCTGCCGCAGCCTATGAGCGCTTGCAGCACCATTAGTAGGTGCTACTCACGCGTTGCCAACCTCGAGATATTACTTCTTAAATCTCGTTCGCCCAGTAATTTCACTAGCGTACAATGCCCTTCAAACTGGAACACAGTAGTGCCTAAGCACTACTATTTGGCGGCAGAATATTGGACACTGCGGTGGTACCTACCTAGCCGGCCTCTTGCAACAAAGACCTACCACCAGTGTGACTGATTGCACTGGTGGAATAATCTCTGTTGTGACAGAGGTTATCCCAACAGCGGGCGATGGGGTCGTCACATCCAGCATAAAGTATCTAGATAGAACCTTCAACTTATAAAGGTTTTTCCTAACCACTTATATTATAGATATACAACGAAACATTTCCAATTTTTTTGCAAAAATGGCCTGGGAGATTAAAATCTAGCATACGATATCAACTAAGCATCAATATCCTAATGTCGAGGAGAAGACAGGAGTCTCCTGTTGCTGCACTGTAAACTTTTTTTTTCTTTTAAATATATAGGCTAGCGCTTGGCTGTTGTTAACACCTGATGTTAAATGTTGACACAGCCTAAGGTGGAGCGCGCTTATCTAGAAGATGCTTATTCACTCTTGATTTGATTAAACTGGTGGATATTACATATCTTAGAAGTTTCGCCAGGATGTAAACATTTCCTCGCAATACTTTCTTCACTGCAAACGAGAAAAAATTAAAACACAAATTAAATACTTGAAAGCGTAAGTTACTCGCCTGGATTTCTACTTTTTTACTAGTCGAGGTCAACGTTTTGTATCTACTTTTCTGGAATTTTCTTATTTGTCAAAAAATAGAATGTCTTGATTTCGATTTGATAGTCAAATCTTTTATCGCTATATCATTGTTTAGCAATATATTATAAAACTGTCTTGTAATTTACAAAAATATGAAGCGAAACTCGACCTACTATTGTTACTAAACAAATTAAAATTACGAAAGTTATTTTTTTGAATCCATATTCACATAGCCCTATCACGCGTCTATCCGAACGACAAACGGAAGTTAAGCTCCTAAAGGGTTGCTACCCCACCTGTAGTAAAAAAAGTACTGAACAAAACAAAACTAAACAAAAAATAATGGTCTTACGGAAGTTAGGAAGAATACAAAGATACGCGGCTTAAAGTTTTTTTTTAATTAATTAATTTTTTACACGTAATTTTTGTCTAAAGAAAATTCTTAAAAATTTTATATTTTGAGTTTTCAAATAAAATATCCGCCCAACGCTGTTAAGGCCAGTAGAGCCACCAGCAATGCACAATCAGAAAAAAATATATTTCATAACAATTATTGGTGGCATTATTATTTAATTAAAACATACAGATTTTTAGTCAATACATAACAATTTTATTGCTAATAGGGTCCCTATAACAGAAGCAAAAATGTACAAAATTTAGAAGTCGTGTATGTAACGAACAAAAAACCATACAAGTCTTTTGTAAAAATACTAATCAAAAATTAAACTTTATGGCTTATAAAACCATTATAGTAATAACTGCAGCTTAGTGCAATATAAGCCCCGCCCAAGCTACTCCTTGTCCCGGTGCCCCACTGACTCCTGTACGGAACCCCTCGCTTCTTTTCAATGGGCCGAGAGGATAGCGGATCTTGTTATTACATTTTTTTCCCTACGGAAGGACGCCGGAAACTTGGGGTTCCCGTTACAATGCTATCTCTGTTGCACACTTAAGTGAATCATATATTCGTCTCTTTCACTTGTTGCGTAAGAGGGTAAAAATGAATGGACTTGTATTTTCTTGGTTTTGAATAAGTTTCTTTCTATGCTTTTTGTGTTAAACAAGCACATCTGCAAGAACAAGTTATTTTTATCTTTAGTTTTCAACCCTTGCACTTTCGACAATGCAGCTGTAGAGTGCATTATAAAAACTTGATTAAAAAGAATAGCCACTTTTTAATAAAAATAAAGATGTCAATAATGATGTCGAATTCACAATTATCAAACCCAAACTAAAAATATTCTTTAGTCAAGTTTTAAGCACTTTCAAACTATAGCTTAGCACAGCTATGAACCATTCTAATAAAAAATCATTATTGCAGGTCTAGATACGTACGCCTATGACCCACAACGATACGCCATGGACTACCACAGCATCGGCTTCAGAGAGTGCGCCGCTGAAGTCGCGCGCTACCTCGTCAGCTGCGAAGGCCTGGACATACAAGATCCCCTCCGCCTTCGTCTCATGAGTCACTTGCAATGTTTTGCTGCACAACGTGAGCTAGCAGCGAAGTCAGCTAACTGGGGCTACCCTCAATACCCCAGTGTGCCCCAACCTCAGCACGGGTACACGGAACTTAGACAAGAGCCCCCTGCCTCCACAGCTGCGACGACTATATCAGCACCTCCAGCGATAGCCGCTCCATTATCCGCCCCACCTAGTTATCCCCACTATCCTCCAGCCCCACCAGGTCCACCAGGCCCATCAGTACCTCCAGGTCCACATCCAGCACCTACCGCCCCCCACTATCCAGCCCCGTATCCTCACCACCCACCACACCATCAATATTCCCAAAACAGTTCCAAGCCCTACAGACCATGGGGTGCTGAATTAGCTTATTAGAATCTGCTAAAGACTATTTAATAATGGTAGAAATGTTAGACATAATGGAAACTATTATAAGGTTTTACTAATACTATTAAGAATTTATGAAGTTCGATAGACCTCCATGCTTTGTTAATCTTCTGACTCAGCCCTGTGAGACCTGGATTTATCCGATTTCAAACCATTAATATTACTCTCAGTACCTATAATTATAATCACAGAATAAATGCACACGCCACACTGTATTAAAATTGTAAAACAATCAGTTTGTTTTTACGAATTCAATTATCAAACTTGTAACTAAATGGGTGGATTTTTATTACTCTTTAACTTGTGTGAACGAGAAACTAAAAATTGAAAAAAATGAAACTTGGTACACACATAGCTTATTACCTGAATGAATATATATGATACTTTTTATCCCAGATAAATGCTAGGTTCCCGTGGGATCATCAAAAAAACGTATTTCATTTACTAGTCATTATATCTACCATTTCTACCAAATAGTTGAATGTTGTTGTCGATCTCAGAGTTTAATTTAAAAAAAAAGGATCAAAACTTATTTGAAGACTGTTAAATTTAGTATATATATTAAGTTGTGTGATAAATATAGTATATTGATAAGTTTATTATTAGTGTATATGTTGGGACCAAAAACCAAGCTTTAATGTTGAAACTTTCACACTTTTACTCCATTAACACTCTTTCTGTATATTTGCTGGAAAGAGATAACAATAACGTTTTTAGAGCGCAAATATAACTTTTAATTAAGAAAGTGTTTTAAGCTCAGTATACGATATTGTGCATTTCCGAACCTAAAGAGCAGATAAAGCAAAATGATTGAAGAAGATCGCGCCTTAAATGTAGCAAAACCAAATACTTTGCCGGCGAAGACGAGGGCCTTTGTTTCGCCTGCCGCGACGCGCTCACAACGTCGAGTGTTGCCGCCATTCATGATGACGTCGTTAGCCGTGGTTCGGCCTCGTATCCTGTGGACGAAACCAACTTTGAGCCCCCGCGAGGGCCGTTCGTTTCTCGCGGCCGGGTCTCAGTACTCAGCCACCGCCCGTTGACGCTGTCAAGGCCAGTAGTGCCGACAGCAATACATTAGAAAAAAAGTGTAGCAACTTACAACGCCTGATGTTACAGCTCTTTAGCTGCGGAAGGGTAATATTATCTGATATCATAAATACAACAGTTAAAAATATACATGTGAATACATAACTCAAATGCATATAATTCATGTTTATGATCAATTAAGCTCTTCTTAAATTGCTCTATTTAAGATAAGATTATTTACGTACTACAATAAATCTATTATTTACAGTTTACGAATACACATTTATGTGATAGAGCACGTCTTGACTTCCAATCAATTACGCCTTGAAATTAAGTAAAAGTAAAAGCTTGTTTTAGAAGAATGTATGGTAATTAACTATATATTATAGAAATGTATGAAAACTGCTATTTAGCCTTTTGGCACAATTAATTCTTAAAGGGTTTTGTATATTTTTCACATTTTAAATTTAACTTTTCATAATAATTTCCTACCATATAAAAGTTCGCTTTTAGTCCCTGGTAAAAGGGAGAAAAGTGCCCGATTCTCTCCCGGCATGATGACATTATTTAACTCACTTTAACTCCAGGTAACCTAGCAACCGTATGCTTATCCCTCGTACCAGTTACAGAAAGCGAGATTGATGCGATTGTCAATAATCTACGGGTGAGAATGTCCTACATTTCTCCCAAGGTGCGAAATGTACTATTATCTTAAAGAAATTTTATCGAAAATTTTGTAAGCGTTGTAACACTTTCTTAATTAAATAATAGTAATGATAAATTTTCTTATATTTAATGTAAATAAAGTCACTTGTATAGTGATTAGCACATGGTTGTGAAGATTTGTAAATGTGTGATTAAAAGCATATCTTAAATTAAATCGTTATCCATAAGATACGTTTGTAAATTTATATTGTATATATTTGGTCGCTTGCGATGATAAAGAGAGAAAAATAAATTATTTTTTGAATATTTACAACAAAGGTTTTATTTCGAAGTCCTATTACACGAATTTATATACGAAATACATTCATAAAATAGATTTAATAAGTAAACAATAGAGTTTATTTAATTACTAGTCGTTGACCGTGATTGTTCAGTAATGAAATGATTATGAAGGCTAAACTTCGAAGGCCATAAATGATCAAAGGACCAAACAAAACTAATTAACAACGCAAAGACCGAACATCCCATACTCTATATGTCAATCTGAAAACCCTTATTGACTTTTAAAAGCTTTTGAACTGTTTTCCAGTAAAACGTAAATATAATCACATTTTTAAATTAATGAAAAAAGTATATCAATAAAAAGCTACAAATAACCACATACAAGAAAAACGCACACATACACATATCTTAACTTTACATCAAAAACAAGTGACTTTAACCCTCCGCATTGAAATAGCCGTTTACACAATAAATTAGCAACACAGGTGTCACACTGACCCGACCAGATGTGACTACTAATGTTATTCCGCATATCCATATACCGTCCCACTTCAATGATTGTATGGGATATCGCCACCCTAGGCATTCCCACGATTTCCGTCTCACTCGTACGAATATAAATCGTATGTGACGATCCCGCTGGCACAATATACTTCCGTAGGAAGAACAGGGTGCAAAAACTTTGTATTTTTTTATACGATCGTGTGCGTGCCGTGTGGTGACGTGTGTGCTTGTGTGACGGTATGCTATAGATTGATGCGCTTGCGATGCTTTTCCTATTGTTAAAAACGTGTATTATTTATGATTTTGATATAACTAACACCTATTTTGCAACCAAATTTAATTTCAGACATTTCGATATAATTGTAGGTTTTTATTTTTATTACACATACATATGAAATATTTTTGACAATTTGATAATTAACTTAAAACTCTATTTGTGAATAATGCATTTTTTTCTATTTTTATTTCGAATTTTAGCTAAAAATTTACAAACAAACAAAAAATAGATACAATATATTTTTTGTTTTTCGTTCACGGGTGGTTCGCGTACCCGTGTAAATAAAATTAAAGACGTGCTTACCTACGTGATGCTAGACACGAACAAACAAATGTATTTATTTAATATCCAGTCTTACGTATTGTTATCAAAAACGTAAGTTGTAAAGTTACAACATTTTGATAATCATATTTAAACGCAACATAAACAAACAAATCGTTTAGGCTATGGTCCCGTTCTTCGAATAACGGAAACTAATTATTATTAACAGAAAGTAAACTCGGTGTAGTTAAAGTCTTAGATTATTAATATATATGTCGGAGAATGGAGATTCTCATAGACATCGTCATCAGTGGTTACAACTCTTGTGGGCTTCGTGTGGGTAAAATGCAAGCACAAAACAAGCTGTAAAATATTTATTGTGGATTTACTCCTTTTAACAAATCATAGTATCTTATCATATATTCGAGCAGTGGGTTCGGCGCACCGATCTGACTTCACCTCCCAACAATCTAAGAGTGATCCAACTCGATCCAACCACAATTTCACAATATATCTTATTCCCGTAAAACAACATAACTAACATAACTTTTGTTTCTTTTCTCATTCCCACTGACAGCGTTCAGATGGTGTCTCGACCCCACTAGAGGTTTCCCTCTACTCGATATGGCCAGTATTATAACAACTTTATAAAAACTTATACAATATTAAAAGGTGATAACAAATCAAATTAAGTTAATTTATGATTTAAAATGAACAAATATCAGTAAAATTATTAAAGAAAAGCTCGTTTAACATCCAACTTCGACATATACATATTTTATATTTGTATTACGTTATTGAGTTCAGTGAAACGATGTACTTTAATGAAATAATGAATGTTTAAATGGCGACGCATCAACGGGGGTCGTGTCGCGCGTCTGTAAGACTTGGTGAATAGGCGACATAAAAATATATAAGTTTTTCAACATCATCATCATCAAACTGACTATAATAGGTACGTACACTTAAAAAATACTGTTGGAGTTTTTACTGTTAATTAAAATGGATTGCAGATAAATTAAATATAGTAAATGTCATCGTTTTATAAAGAATAGATAGCGCGAACACATTTCTATCAACATTACTTAACAAATAATGTAGTGCTAGCGCTCTCTTTAAGAACTGCGTACATCAGAAACGTAAACGCTAACTTCATACAGCTATTATTTGCACAATATCATCATCATCATCATAATATCAGCCGAAAGACATCTGCTGCTGGACATAGGCCTCCCCAAAGAGTGCCACAATGACCGATCCTGCGCCACCTGCATCTTGCTGACTCCCGCGACCTTTACCAGGTCATCAGTCCACCGATTGAATATAATATATATATATATATTATATTGCACAATATAAACAAATGAAATTAGCGTTAATTATTAATAATTAGTGTTGCAATTATGAAGGGGCAACAGGACCCTTACGAGTCTGAGGCATTTTGTCTGTATGAATTGGCCGGTCCATAGTATATAATAAGTCTATAGAGACTATCATTTTTTAGCAACAAGTTACTGTACTCAAATTTCGCGTGTATTATTCGCAAAAGAATAAGAAACTAAAAATTTTAATCGATTTTTGATGACTCTATATTAATCGGTTTTTTTACTGACTTATCCCTACCTATCCTGAGTTTATAGCTCTGTGTATTAATGCTAAAAACGGCAAAGCCATATATATTAATAAGCATACTATTGGGGTTTTTTATAATAATTATTGCATTGCGGTTAGCAAACAAGCATACGGTCCACCTGATAGTAAGCTGTCATCGCAATCTATGAACGCTTGCGAAACTTGAAGTATCACATTCGCGGTGCCAACCCAAGGGATAGAAGTGAAAAACGGAAGAGATGAGGTGGGGATTGGGACTCCGGAGCTTTCACTCATCGCAAGAAACGGAACAGTACTCTGTTACTATACACTGATTTTCTGTGAGAGGGTAGTACTTCCTAGGTCGAACCCGCCCATTTAAGCTGGGAGAAGCATGTTTTTTTAATGTTACAAGTTGGCAAACCAGCATACGGCCCACCTGATGGTAAGTGGTTGCCGTAGCCTATGAGCGCTTGCAGCACCATTAAGTAGGTGCCACTTACGCGTTGCCAACTTAGAGATATTGGTTCTCAAATCACCTCTGCCCAGTAATTTCACTACCGTACAGTACGCTTCAAACCGGAACATAGTAATGCCTAAGCACTACTATTTGACGGCAGAATATTTGACACTACGGTGGTACCTACCTAGAGGGCCTCTTGCAACAAAAGACTTACCACCAGTGTGACTGATTGCACTGGTGGAATAATCTCTGCTATGACAGAGGTTATCCCAACAGCATGGCTTTAATGCTCTAAAAATTAGTAATACAAAACATTAGAGCCAAAAATTGCCAACGGGTATTGTAATATGCTTATTACTTGTATATTTTTGACCACATTGACACTCATTAAGTATTGTAACAACAATAATCGTGTCTACAAAATGTTTTCAGACAATACACTTTACAGTTATTGTATTGTAAAGTAAATAAAACCTGAACAACTCGTTTCTGGATTTAGCTGATGGCTATTTACAAAAGCTATTGACTATTGCGATAACTGGTTTTCAAATATTATTGGGATGGGGTTGCGAAAGATTAATATTTTTGTCATGATGTTTTTCAACGTTAAAAATGTGTTGAAAATATGAAACGGTTGTACAAAACAGGTAAATCTTTTGTATATTTAATGCTTTTAGTGATTTGAAAATTTGCTTAGGTAATGTAGGGCAGGTTTATGACTTGGGTGTGGGTGCCTGGGTTCAACGTTCGTCTTCGGGCTACTTTATATTTGTACGTAAAAAGAATAGCGGAATAACATTATAAATCAAGCTATCGTCTGCTCCAGGTCGACGATTCTTTCTAGAGAAATATTTTCATATCTATGATTAGCTATACAAATAAAATTGAAGTGTCTGTTTGTAATTCCAAATTAACAGTTTTCGACATATGAAAGTTTGTATGGTTGTATATCAAAAAAGCAATTTTTAAAATATTTTTCTGGCTTTATGTTTGTGCCGGATAAACTCAGAAATGGCTAAACATATTTTAACGGGACTTTCTCTGGCAGATGATGTCATAAGGAGTAACTTAACTTTTAACGTAACTTTTATTAAAAAAAAAAAAAAGAAAAATTGATAAACCACAAGAGCGTAGCGAGTTTTTTTTTATAAATTCTAATCATTTTACAGCAATTACTAGTAATTAATTTTATATTACTATTCTGTCTAACAGTACATAGCTCTGAGAGAATCCAAAGCTTAATTAAAAGTTCGTATAACTATCTACCTACTCGTTACACTGTTATAATTAGATTTCGCCCTTAGTTTCGCGCACCCATAGTGAAGCATATCTCATCAAACTATTTAGTAAGAAAGACGCAGCAAATGTACAGGATCACTTGCATGTATACTATTCAATTTAATAAAATTAACAAAATACGCTCCAAGAGTACTGATACTTCCTTGCGGATACGAGGCTTGGACGTGTTAAACAGAAAACGTATAGAAACGTATAGTGGGCATTTAGGCGCATGTTTGCAATTAACTGGGCAAAAAAAGATATTGGACAGAAATTGCGAGTTTAACTCGACAGAAAACTTCAAATGAGGAAGAATGCTGTTATCTTTCACTAGTCAGAGCGGCACCCCAAGAAGAAGTTATATTTTTTTGCGTCAACATCAGGTATTTTATTTTTTTAAGAATATTAGTTATTCTTTTTCAAGACATTATTAATACTTCTATTGCCCCTCCAAATAAGCAAGCTTGCGCAAACCCCAATAACCCAAGTGGTCAGGATCGAACCCACAGCTCTCGCGTTAACGAAGCGGAGTCGACCCTTTAACCGTTGAGCTATTGAGGCGATTATTTAATAGAAATTTCGAATTTTAATCGACAGTCTGCAATAGAAGAAGAATGCTTTATAAGATAACATACTCTATATTATTATATTTGACGACGTTGTGGCGCAGCGGTAGCGAAGCTGCCCTTAACGCCACAGGTCGCGGGTTCGATTCCCGCTCGGACCATAATATGTTTGTATTGACCATGCAAGCATATTTTCCGGTCTGGGTGTATTGTCCTTGTCATTGTGAATGTTTCCGGACCCCGACACAGGATATTACTATTCTAATGGGGGCCGTTGGGTGTGCAGCGTTGAGTATGCAGCGTTGAGTGTGCAGCGTTGAGTGTGCAGCGTTGAGTGTGCAGCGTTGAGTGTGCAGCGTTGAGTGTGCAGCGTTGAGTGTGCAGCGTTGAGTGTGCAGCGTTGAGTGTGCAGCGTTGAGTGTGCAGCGTTGAGTGTGCAGCGTTTTTATATATATAAAAGAGAAATAACAAAGTCTCTTTATGAATTTTCTGTATGAAACTCCCGAACCTCTCCGAATGAACAAAAAAGCGCTTACAATTCAAAAGGGACACTCTACTGTGAGAAATCAAATCAACAATAATCAAAAAGAAAAGGTATCTACGAGCTTTAACTTCGTTTAGTTGGACATCGTCTGGAAATTAATTAGGTTTCAACGACCGGTCGATGTCCTACTGAGGGGCGATCCTAAATGTGGACCCCCGAACAGTGAACTAGGTTTAGGTATAAGTCTACAACGTAGTATTTTTTGTTGTTTAATAAGTGTTAAAATATTTTAATAAAACATTTAAAAAATATAACTTAAGCATTACGAGAACGATATTTTTTAGATTTAAACTAGCTAATGCCCACGGCTAGGCTTGCGTTAAATTAAGAGTAACATAAACCTTGTTTTTCATATTAAAGTTTGAAACGATTTACAATTGCGAGGTTGGGATTTTAGAAAATGTTAAAAAGAGGCTAGGGCTAAGACCAAATAAAACAAAATCAATTATTGTTATTATATCTATTTACAATTATAAATTAGAAATCAGAAACTAAAACTAAACATTATTCTAATATAAAATTTATATGAGATCAACAGATATACATAATGTATTTCATATTATTATCTACACTATATCACAATAACTTTGGTATATAACTAAAATAATTACATAAATGTGTTGCTAATTTACACTATCGCTAAATGTGTAAACAAAAGATAAGGCGTGTCGGCAATCTTCGTTCACAGACACGAATAGGTGATCCACGGAAACATTAAAAAATGAAAGATATACAATGATCTAAGCAATGTTTCAAAATCAAGGTTTAAAAATTTTCTTGCTGTTTTACATATACCATGGTTTATACTTTGTACAATTCTGACAGCACGAGGAACACTCGGCACTTAGAGCGGCTTCAAACTAGCGTTTATACGAGCATAGGTCGGTTTTCAAAGCGCTTGTACACGCCGCTTTTGCTACACGGATAACTTGTACAAGAGTTAACGCGGTTATGAGCTCGTATAAACGCGTCAAAATTAAGCTTAAAATTGCTACTGACACCTGTACTGATTTGAGCATACATAGTGCGACATGAAGCATCTGTGCAGAACGAACCGTATAAGCGCCATAAACGCTAATCTGAAACAGTCCTTAACATTTTACATGATTGAATTTAAAATGAACATTACATTTGCTATTTTAACAACCAAGTTATACATATTAGACATCATTGTAATTTCATTCTTTATGAATTACTAATGCCTAATCTGTATGGTTTTACTCTGAAATATGTTTATTTACGTTAATTGTATCAGCCATTTATATTAAAACATTGATGTATACTATTCGTAAATAATTACGGACATATCGGCGAGGTGCGAAGCTTTGAGGCTCAGTCGTGTTTTTAGATATTTTGTTGTTTATTCGTTGTATTAGGTACACTTACTTATAACAACACCTTACACCCTATTACATTATTCAAACATTTATTTAGTTTTTAAGCCTACAACACACTTAATTTACTAATTTGTTATATATTATCAAATGGTATACTTATATTATTAATTATAATGATTAGCTTATGCTTTGAATCAGTACAAAGATAAAGGAAAAATTCAAAGCTTTACTCCCAATAAAAAGAAATTTAGGTTTTATGATAGAGATAGGACTGGGCGCTAGTTATTGAAACTAAAAAAAAAGGGACGAAAATATTTTTTCTACATTCAAAGGTCAATCTGTCTCCACTTTATCTTTAGCTCCAGAGAGTCCACCCCTCCAGATTGTAATACTTTTCATAATTTATAAGTAGGTCAAATTTCCTTCTCAAAAAAAAACTCAAACAGCAATTCATAAAAGTTTCATTGAAATTAAATAATAGTATAGCCACTAATAGCCAATATATATATATAATTATGTATTACGCATGAACGCAGCGA
The DNA here is from genome assembly GCA_023373885.1 of Hestina assimilis. Classification (NCBI taxonomy): domain Eukaryota; kingdom Metazoa; phylum Arthropoda; class Insecta; order Lepidoptera; family Nymphalidae; genus Hestina; species Hestina assimilis. The sequence continues at coordinate 1,608,286 of CM041740.1, read as the reverse complement.
TAAGTTAATTTTGGCCTTGTATAAATTCCCCTTCAATATACCATTTAATTAAATTTGACTTAGTTTGTATTATAAATAGATTTAATCAACCAAACTAATCTGAAGATGGGAAACTTCAGTTTATAATATCTTGTTTACTCTAAAGTTATTTAGCGTAAATAGCCTTTAAACTATTATTAGATTATTAGTTGAATTGAAGTTGATTGATTTTGAGAATACTTGACTACACTTTTAACTTATTTATACTCACTTATTCAATGACGAAGTATTAGTTCCGAATATATTTAATTTCTAAAAATACGGCCAAACACCGTCCGCGTCATTATCATCATAATATAACGTAACAAGTAAATAAATTTTAATTGAATCGAGTACCTTTTTGAAATTTGATCAAGAATAAATAAATCAATTAATCATCTTAAACGTTAAAGCAACTTACACATAATCTTACAATACAAACCACGGGAGAAAAATAGGACATTGCCACCCGCGATTGTCAATAATCCGCGGTTGAATACGATGAAAAGTACGCATTTAATCCCTGCTACGAGGGATATACATAGGGTTTCTAGGTTACCGGGAGGTAATGGTAGTTAATTAGCGTAATCTTGCCGGGAAAGAATGGGGCACTTCTATCCCTGTTAACGGGGACTAAAAGCGAACTTTTCATCAAGGTTAAAATAGGGGTTTTAAAATGATGTCATAAATAGTTTATAACGTGCTGACTAACTCAAGGCTCTCATTGATAATGTTTTGTGCCTTTTCGTCTTCATCAGCGTTGGGGTCATAGTCGAGAAGCGTGTATTCAGTATGTATGCTGCTGCTGTCTTCGCTGTCGTTCACGTTGAAGTAAGTCACGGTCGCGTAGCAGACCGGTCTGACGTGAGCGGGGCTGCTACGAGTCGAGTCATAAGCGGAGTCAGACCGACCGGAGCTGTTGCAAGTTGAGTCATTATAGCCTTGTAGACTATTGTGGGAATCGTAGCTGTTGTAGCTGCTGTAGTATGACGTATTCTCGTAGGACTCGTTAGCGATGTGGACAGGTGGTAGAGATGTCCTACACGGGCAGAAGCGTTGGAGGTCTATCTCTGCTCTAGCGTCTACCGTTCCGTTGTAAGATGGTGAGCGAACAAGTGAAGGTGAGACGCGGTTTCTCGCACTCTTTCTGTTCTTGTTCCTCTTGAACAGCTTGAAGGCCTGCAAAGAATGAAATAAGTTAATTATGATAATTTAATTCTATGTAAAGCTGAATTTATGGACTGGAAACTCTTAAAATACCATTTTATGTAGGTATATTATAGGCCTACATAAGTGGACAATTCCAAAAACAATTTCTATTTCCCATTTCATACGCCAGACAATAGTAAGGTCAACGAATATGTCAAATAAATGAAGAGTTCATGAATTAGATATGTTTAATAGCGAAGTAGTTTCTGATCGATCCCGCATATTAATTCAGAAAACAGTAAGGTAAACTTTTACCTAAACTCTATTTATCTAAGCTCAATGACAAAGTTTTATTTTTTTATCGTAATCGAAGGCTCATATCCTAAGCAGGTCAATTGCCAGTCAATACAATATATAGCATTATCAACATATCAATGACATATTTAGAGATAATTAAATTATAGCCGGCGCACTTAAAGAGGAAAAATTATTTATCCGGTAGCATATTGAATACTTAAAATAATAATAACTATTCTAATAAAATTCATTGTTGTAAGAGCGGACAATTTTTAAATAACTAGCGTGTTCTTGGCTCAATAAATTCCATAAATGAAGTTATTACTTATACTTGGTTAAAATGAATACGTCCAAGGCACCGCAAAGTTTAAAAATAATACGCGATTATTGCGTATATTGTAAATCACAAAACCAGCGACTGGCGCCATACCGACTGGACGTGAGAATTTATTTATGATGTAACAAAACTACGGTTACGTTTGTTTTGTTGGAAATTATTTTTCAATAAAGCGTTGAAACGGATCTTCTACAATGTGCACATTATTATTTCACGCGTAGTGTAACTTTTGGAACTAAGTTCCTTAACTCGGCTTACGGGTCGAGCGATTTAGTAGAAATCGTCACGTAACTGCCTTATGCTGTGTAGTGTGTATGTATTGAGCCTACTATAAGTTAGACAATCCCTAATCTTCTATTAAGAAATTACATTATACATATTACACGTTGAGTGTATAGTGTTTATGTTATAATAACATTATTATTAATTAATATTAAACTTATGTGCGTTGTTATTCAAACTATCAAAACAATAAATCATTCCTTATTTAATAGGCTTGTAATTTATCGAAATTGGAGTCAAAAGTGCAATGCTAAATTGGGACATATCTAATTAACCTAGAATCTTCGTTTTCGACATATAGAAAATAATGAAAACACAATTTCTATACCACGAGATTGGCTAACATATGGTCCATCAAAAGGTAAAAGTTACCGAACCTTATCGTATCAGAAAGATAGAAAATAATCGGTAACATAAAGGACGAAGGTATTTTAACTTATCTTACACCAAATATTGGTCACTTTCATACACTCAGTTTACAAACCGTAGTGCTGGTTTTTAAGGCACAATGTGTGATGAATATGCGTTGGCGACAAGGACAGGAAGGTTTTAAACTAGTCCTCCGTCACTGTGAGTCCTTCTGTTTTAGTATAGTAATGATAGCGAAGATAAGGAGAAAATTAATACAAATATATGTTAAGGTCATGGTATTCGTCAACACTGCAAAACAATACACATTTAAATTATAAACATTTTTAATACCAATAGTACAACATATTTACAATTGAATACTTACTATATTTACAAATAATTAGTACTTTACAAATCATGTCCACGGGGAATGGTGGCTAGAATGCTACCTGCATTTCCCCGCTGAATCGGAATCGTGATTCTTTGGACTTTAAAAAAATATTTATCTATACATATTTTACAATTATAGAGGTGACAGAAATATGCAACATTTTCTGTTTACTACCTTTTTAACGTGAAATGTTTTTGGTGATATTTTACTGGGAATTGCTTGAGCATTCGGGAAGCTTTATGAAAAACAACGTGACCTTTTACGGCTCTAAGGTTTTAGCTAGGGTTTCATTTTAAAATAAGATATTGTTTATAACATTATGTTTTACATTTGTAGATTTTAGGCGTCGTTAGTATATATCTTTCCATCTTAATTTCTTGACCCCTGACACAGTAACCTAAAAGGTCTAAAGGGTGAAGAGCTTAAAACGATAAATCATTATCAAAAGAATAAAATTTTCTTACTAAATTAAAACACAGTGTCATTAGCTGGAATACATAAAATAGTAGTGACCGGTCACAGTTAGTGCAATTAACTTAGCTGTATTCATTATCAATATCAGCGATATACCGATGTAGTTATTTATTTATATGTACTATTTATTAAAACACTGATTCTACGGAGCACCTATTATAAGTACTACAAAATGTGCGAGTATTGGAAATACATTTAGCTACTGAAATTTGATCGTGAAAATAATATTGTATGAACACGTGTGGACGCCTTTGCTCAGCTTTAGGATTTTAACAGGCAGTAACTTTAATTTATTTTACTTTTATTTAATTGTAGTAGAGATACTCATGACCATGTGTGTTGGTCGGTAAACGATGGCGGTCACTCATGAAGTTCATTATTCTTGAACAGAAAACTCTCCACCTCTATTTCACAGGGTTGACCTAATTAGGTCGTTGTTGTCCCCAGACAGATCGCGTATCACAGTTCGCTAAAACTTTTACTTTATACAAACAAATGCTCATGGGCGTAGCCAGCATTTGGCCTAAGGGAGGACAAAATCTTAATTTAGTGTCCAGAGGAGGGCGAAATGACTATTTTCTTAAATATTTATTAGTTAAATAGTCCGAAATGCATTATGTTCGCGTACTTCTCTAACTTTATAAAGATTAATTGAAGGTCGTAATTTACGTCGAAATATCGATAATTTAGGGTCCTCGGAAAACGTTTTCCAATATTTATTACGGTCTAGAATCTAATAAGTTTGCCGATGTCTTTCAAATTCTTCGCATAAATGATAGCGCTTATTTAATTTAATTTGTTTTAATTTTTGTGTTGTATAACTTATTATTGATTAATTAATTAACGAATATTAATTTTGTATTTTTTGTACTTTTTAGTTTATTGTATTTTTAGTTTTGAAATATTGTAAGTTCCTCAAATGATTAAAAATGATTATTCGTCCAATTGGAGGGGCATGAAACAAGATTATAAATAGAGATGCGTTTGTTGAATAAAGTCAGTTCTGTTGTAACATTCGACTTGGTTGTTTATTTATTACAATGGAGTATCCATTTGGTCATTCTGGTGACCGAGCGCTAACATCAGAAGAGGGGACCAATCTTCGCCCGCATCCTGACGAAAGTCCATCAAGGTATTCTCCAATACTTCCGAATCCGAATGGGCCTGTCCAAAACCATGGCTCTGATGAAGTTCTGTTGCTCCGGAAACAAGTTGAACTTTTAGAAAAAATGGTTTTTCTAAGCAATAATCAGCCTCAAGCAAATCACAAATTAAGTGAAATTTATCTACCGGAATTTGATCCAGATGAGCACAAATTAACAATTGAAGAATGGTGCAAGCAAGTAGATTCATTAATAATGAAAAGAGGGTTTTCCAATGTTATAGCGATGATGAAAGGATTGTCATGTCTCAGAGGTCGTGCAAAATGCTGGGCAGATTCAAACGCACACCTCTTTAATGAATGGAAAGATATTAGACAAGAACTGATTACTCAGTTTGGAGCGGAGACTAGGCACATTCACTTCGTAAATAAGTTTCGTGATTATACTTCAAATGACGCTACTAGTTACGCCGAGTTTGTCACTAATGCCTGGCGATTATTTTCGAGAATTTCACCCAATGCACCAACAGATCTTATGGTAGAAGCTGTTATATCTGGAATACGACCAAAATTTTATCAAGCTGAGCTGTTACGATCAGTGCCACGTTCACAAGCTGAACTCATCAGTACATTGAACACTTATCGCAAACAAAGTGAACCATTCAATCGCAAGAGAATAATGGAAACTACTACACCAAGTGAAGTTACTAACAAGATTCCTCGAACGGAAATAATGAGATGTCATAAATGTGGCAAACAAGGACACAGAATCAGAGATTGTAGAATCCCATACTGCGATATCTGTAAAAGAATAGGGCATTTGACGGAAAATTGTCGCTTTAAGGCAAAAAGCCCACTGCCTGCCACTACCAGTCCAATCAAAGAAGTAAATATGGTACAGAAAGAACAACCACATTCAACCAGATTAATTATTGGTAACGTATCTTTATCCTGTTTAATTGACACTGGTGCCGAATGTTCTCTTGTTAGAAGTAAAATTGCAGGATCTATCCCTGGAAAGCGTGTTGTTAATTTACTACAATTACGCGGAATAGGTAACATACCTATTCAGTCCAATGAATTTATAAAAACAATCGCGAGTTTAAATGACATTACATTCGAGGTAAATCTCCACATAATAGACAATATGTCTTATGACACAATTCTAGGACTAGACACTTTGCGCACACCAGGCTTAAAAATAATTATTTCTGAAAATGGTGTTAATATTAGTAGAGAACATTTCGTATACCATATATCAATTGATGCACTCTTTAATAAAATAGATACTGACATTACCGATCAACAGAATTTGAAAGATATTTTATCGAAGTATACGGAAGCTTTCGATCCTAATGCACCTCTAAAATTAGTAAAAACCGGCAATTTAAATATACGTCTGAAAGACCCAAAACATATAGTACAAAGGCGGCCATATCGACTAGCTCCCATTGAGAGAGAAAAAGTTAAAAACATTATATCAGACCTTAAGTCAAAAGGAATTGTAAGGGATAGTTGTTCAGCGTTTGCAAGTCCCATTTTATTAGTCAAGAAAAAAATGGGGATGATCGATTATGCGTCGATTTCCGTGAATTAAATGCTAACACTCTGCGTGATCACTTCCTTCTGCCATTAATTCAAGACCAAATCGATAAACTTGGTAAAGCTAAATACTTTACAACTCTGGATATGAAATCGGGATTCCATCAAATTCCTATAAGTTTAGATTCCATTGAAAAAACCGCTTTTGTAACACCCGATGGTCAGTATGAATACCTCACCATGTCATTTGGCTTATGTAATGCCCCTTCAGTATACCAACGTGCCATTAATACAGCTTTAGGAGACTATCGGGATACTTTAGCATTAGTGTATATCGATGATGTTATAATACCATCGCATAGTATTGATCAAGGCTTACATAATTTGGATTTAATTTTAGAAAGACTATCAAAAGCTGGATTTTGTTTTAATCTAGAAAAATGTCAATTTTTAAAAAAATCTATAGAATATTTAGGCAATATAATAGAAAATGGAAACATAAACCAAACCCTTTAAAATTAATGCATTAAAATCTTCTCAACCACCAAAATCCCTAAAACAACTGAGACAATTTAATGGTCTGGCTGGATACTTTCGTCGTTTTATTCCAAATTTTTCAAAATTAATGGCCCTGCTCTATAAATTGTTAAAAATGATAGCAAATTTATATGGACTGATTTTCACGAAAACATAAGACAAAAAGTAATTTCTTATTTGACATCTGAACCAATTTTAAGTATATTTGATCCTAGTCTGCCAATAGAAGTTCATACTGATGCAAGCTCTCTGGGTTATGGGGCTGTATTAATTCAACTTGAAAATGGGCGACGAAAAGTGATAAGCTATTTTAGCATGAGAACTACTGATACAGAAGCTAAATACCATTCTTATGAATTAGAAACTCTAGCAGTTGTAAAAGCTTTAAAACACTTTAGAAGTTATTTATTCGGACAGCGGTTTACGGTTGTAACAGATTGTAATTCTCTAAAAGCCAGTCGTACAAAAAGACTTAACTCCCGGGTACATAGATGGTGGGCCTTTTGCAAACTTTTGAGTTTGATATCCAATACCGTAAAGGGCAACAAATGCCACACGTTGACTTTTTGAGTCGAAATCCTCAAATAAACATTCTGGTCAAAGATCCATCATGGATAATTGTAGAGCAGGAACGCGATCCCTACCTTAAAAATATACGTAATGCAATTATTAATAAAGGTGATTATGCGATAAAAATTTTTATTACAAAAATAATGTATTATTAATAACAATACAAGATAAAAATGGTAAAATTTGACTCGTACTGTTCGTACCCAAAAAGTCTTGTTCGAAATTTAATCAACCGTTACCATGAAACTCTTTTTGCACGCAGGGTGGGAACGTACACTAGAGAAATTAAAAGAACAGTTTTGGTTTAAAAATATGTCGAAAACTGTTAGATCTTTTTGTGATAATTGTTTGAATTGCAAAGTAGGTAAAGAAGCATCAGGAAAAAAACAAATTGACTTACACCCAATTATAAAGGTTAATGTACCTTTTCACACAGTTCACATAGATTTAATGGGCAATTTAACTGGGTGCGATAAAAAAGCATATGCTTTTGTTGTTTTAGACTCTTTTACAAAATTTTTACTGATTTATCCTTTGAAGGATAGAAGCACAAATCTTATTTTAAAAACATTACAAGATGTTGTTTATCTTTTTGGTACGCCCAATAGAATTATATCAGATAGAGAACCAGCAATAATGGGAAGAGAAATACAGTCCTTTTTTAAATCGTGTGGTATAGAGCATCATGCAATTGCTCGTGGCGTTCCAAGGGGTAATGGACAAATTGAAAGGCTTATGAGGACACTCAGAGATCACTTAACTGTTATCTCACAAACCCACACCAAGGTCTGGATCAACAAATTAAAAGAATTGCAACTGTCTATTAATTGTATAAAATCAAAAGCAACTGGAAGCTCTCCCTTAGAGCTTTTGATTGGAAAACAATGTTCGCCGCCCCAAATAGAACAATTTACCCTCATATCAAACAATATAGACCGAAATAAATTACGTAGTGCCGCAACGGTCAGGATGAACGAACAAGAATTAAAAAGCAAGCAGCGCTTTGATTCCAAATCTGCTTCAGTAAAACATTTTAAAGTAGAGACTTTGTTTTATGTAAAGACACTCAGTGGTCACATAATAAATTAGGGTCCTAAGTACCTTTGGACCTTTCAAAATAGTAAAATTGCTTGATAATGACCGTTATGAACTGAAAAACATAAAAACAAATAGAACACTAATAGCAGTACATGATCATCTAAGAACTGTGCCATTTCCAAATATGTTAGAATCAGATGACCATGATAGCGATGTAGAAACAGCATCAAAGTCACTTGAAGGGTGCGATTTGCAGTCAGATTCGTGACCTTTCAACTGGACAAAATAGTCACTTGAAGGGTCCGGTTTGTGATCAGATTCGTAACCTTTCAACTGGACAAAATAGTTGGAAAATTAATATGCGAAAAATTATTGTCACTTGTGCGAGTAAGGTCTCTATAGCCTTGCTACAACAACTGGACAATATTATTGCCTATTATTTGAAGATCAGTTTCAAATAGATTAGGCAATGAAAAAAAAAAGTAATGATAATTGAATCACTAATTGGGCTAATGGAAATTAGTACCATTTACTGGATTCTAAATTAACATTTCAGATACCGTTCGCAAGCTCTGAGCACGAGCTGCTCATCAGAATGGCCGTGATAGCGCTTATTTAATTTAATTTGTTTTAATTTTTGTGTTGTATAACTTATTATTGATTAATTAATTAACGAATATTAATTTTGTATTTTTTGTACTTTTTAGTTTATTGTATTTTTAGTTTTGAAATATTGTAAGTTCCTCAAATGATTAAAAATGATTATTCGTCCAATTGGAGGGGCATGAAACAAGATTATAAATAGAGATGCGTTTGTTGAATAAAGTCAGTTCTGTTGTAACATTCGACTTGGTTGTTTATTTATTACAATGGAGTATCCATTTGGTCATTCTGGTGACCGAGCGCTAACATAAATATATATATATTTTTAATAATGCTTGCTTATTATTATATTATAATATTTTAATTAATTGTCCCTTTTTAGATATTTATAAGAGGGCCGATGAATTGACTGAGACATTCAGTATTGGCGACGAGCGAAGAAACTACAAGTGAAACAAGTGATTAAGTGCGAAACTTAGTGACCTCGCCTATCCTTCTGGACTATGGTGGACCTTTGATTTGAAAGTTTGCGTGAAATTAAATAAAAAATATGTTAATAAAAGAAAAATTAATTTCTTTTTACTGCATTATTCTTATTCTGTTGTTTAAGATGGAATTTATTGTACCAAAAACCATTTTCTATCGTTTACAAAGATAAGCCTAGTTTTATTTAAAATGTCCAGCCGTACTGTGAGTACGTTAAGTAAGTTATACGCGATACACCCTTAGCTACTTAGCTATTCGGCTAACATTCCCGCTTACTCAATTATTAAACGCACGGCTTCTATTATAAATATACAACATGTTTTTTTTCCCTGGAGAATATATAAATTACTACATAAAAATTTATATTTATAACCATACCCAACCATACCCTAGATTGTGTAAGAGAGCCGTGTAATTTTTATCTAGACAGAAGTTTTTAATACTTACAGACAGAGACAGAGTTACTTTCGCAATTATAGTATAAGTATTTTTTTTATGTTACAAGTTGGCAAACAAGCATACGGCCCACCCGATGGTAAGTGGTTGCCGTATCTTATGAGCGCTTTCAGCACCATTATCACGCATTGCCAACCTCGAGATATTGGTTCTTAAATCTCCTCTGCCCAGTGATTTCACTGGCGTACAGTGCCCTTCAAACCGGAACATAGTAATGCCTAAGCATTACTATTTGGCGGCAGAATATTTGACACTGCGGTGGTACCTACCTAGCCGGCCTCTTGCAACAAAAGACCTACCACCAGTGTGACTGATTGCACTGGTGGAATAATCTCTGCTATGACAGAGGTCATCCCAACAGCGGGCGATGGGGTCGTCACATCCCGACCCCGGTAAAACAGAGATTATCCCAACAGCAGGCGATGGGGTCGCCACATCCCAACGCCGGTAAAATATAAATAAATGAAATCATTAATTAAACGCTGTCTGTCGTAAGGTTTAATAGTTAAAAATATTAGGAATGCTTTTTACCAGTCATTACTAATACTCCTATTGCCTCTCTAAATAAAGTCATAGCTTGCGCTAGGAGTGGGTTCGTACCCAATAGCCGAAGGGGGTGAGGATCAAACCCGTAACTACCGCGTTAACGGAGTGGAGTCGGCCCTTTAGCTGTTGAGACTTCAACATAATTTAAATATTTATTCATTGTACAGAGAAATATCGCTCAAAATTCATTAAAATAATATGAAGAATCCGTCAAAAAATTCAATAAATATAAAATGATAATACAAAAAGATTAATATTTTTGGTGTAATTTTATAACCAATAAAAGATATTTGTGTGTGTTTTTGTATTCTATTTGGCTGTAATAACTACTATATATTACTCAATAAATATCTAGAACAAGTAAAATTGGGGTTATTTATTGCACTAGTAAATTGCCGAATATCTACCCTTCAACCCTCACGTGTAAAAACAATTCAAGTACTTCGAGTTTTTAAATTGAATTTGTTATCTATACGGTAAGCCGACGTTCAGTGAATAGAAATAAAGGTAAAATACAAAAAGGTAAAAATACTGACTTCAAATAAAGGCCAGTCAGGTGTGGACATAAAAATACTATAAAATATTCAAGAAGAAGGTAGGTATATATATTTTTACACCAGAAGGTTGGCATGCAATTTTAGTGGCATCATTTGTGTTTATGTTTCCGCCGTCTACAAAATAAGTCACCACTAATACAGCTTAAGAAAAAAAGCGATCAAGTACAGGGTTTTGTAGTAACGTAGATTACCCTAGACCTATTCCAGTTCATGAGATACAGCCCTCTGACATACGGACAGCGAAGGCTCAGTGATAGGGTTCCTTTGGCACCCTGTCGTACGGAATCCGAACAATGAATTGCTATTAATATATACTGGTACGAACATAGTATAGTCTGTATCCTAAATCCTACCTTCCTATTTCGGCAACATATTAAAATCGCATATTGTCTCTTATATATTTTTCGAAAAAAAAGATTTAAAAATTTAGGGGTCGATTTAGCCCCACTACTCATCACCCAGGTCTGCAGCTCCATGCCTCAAATACCTACCCAAAAATTGGTGCCAAGTCTCGGACTGCCACGAAAGAAGCGAGCAAAGCATTTATATGAGCAGAACTAAGCAAGATTGATTGATGAGTTGTAACTTTAACAAAATGTACAAAAAATAGTTTGAAAATGTAAATATAAAATATATAGTTCACAGTTACTTCAAAGTAGCTCATGACAATAAAGTAGTCCGCTTAATGTATTCGGAGCCCGACTTTTTCTATAAATATATCTTCAACTTTTGACCTTTTGCTGTTTTTCCTTTACAATCCCCATGATATTTCCAAATGTTACAATTATATTTTAGAAATATTTAATTGTGATTGATGATACGACACAAATTTTACTAAAGCACTTACTTTTTTTTTAAATATTAGCAATGTTTTTCTAGTCGTTACTAATACTTCTATTGTCGCTCAAATAAACTTGTAGCTTGGTCTAGGAGTTGATAACGCACTAGCCTAAAGGGGCTTAAAACTTTGAATTAACCAATATTTAAATTATTGTCATCGTTGATCTATCTTCACCACTTTGGTCGAGTAGAAACGAGTCGGTATATACCGCCAAAGTTACTGATTCGATTATTATTTGACCTGACCGACGCCTGATGATATTCTAACAGAATTTCCAATGGAGTTGTCCAACTTTTTTAAATATATTTCAACCCACTAATGCGAAAATAAAGAGCTTATGTCTAACAAAATAAAATGTTTGAAAATTTTCGAAGAATAAGAAAATAATTCAAGTAAATACACACCCACTCGAAGGCTATATTGGAATTTCTATTACGATCTTTGGCAAATAAAACAGATGATATATTTATAACAAAAAGTATATTAATATTCTGCTTATAACACAGGGTTTCCCAGAGGGTGACCGGTTACCGTGACCACATTGACGCGGGAACACGCAAAAACTTGACACGGAATACTAACGGACTTCGGGACCTTGGGGGAGTCTACCCTTTTTATACACGTTATTTTTCCTTCGTCTTTATGTCATAAGCGGATTTGAACATGTCATATTTATTACTTTTTATATTTTTGCTTACTTGATTCAAGACTAAGTACTAGGCGATAGTTGCTTACCATTGGGCTGTTCGTGTTTCTCACCTTTATATTATCTCGCCTGATAACTAAACTATTAAAATTACATGAACTAAACTATTAAAATTACATTTTTAAACGTCTATTAAAAGGTCGTATTTGTTTATTTTACCTTCTAATAGAGAACGTATAGATTTTGAGTTGACCCTATTAATAATTCTGGAGATGCAGACCAGGTTAATGTATTCGGTTTGTTATTGTTACTAAGCCACAACATTCAATTTATTATTTATTATAATGCATTCAACGAATCATGACTAATTTATTCACACATTTATTTTAGACGTGTATTAAACATAAAATAATAACCAATTACACTGGAACATTTCAAAAATATAATAAGTTAAAAAGTTTTATCCGAGTCTGAAAAGTTAGTCATGCCACTTCAACAAAAAATATGATTGAATTTAAAGAACAATAACGATCCTCCCCAACGTCTTAGTACCTAGAACAAAGGAGTAAGTTTTCAAATATCTTCGAAGTAGAAAATTACTTGAATACCTAAAATCTCTAGTGAGACAAATTGAAATTCCATGAAGTTGAATTTCAAATACGATGGTTATCAGTCTCAAAATTCAAACACATATCATTTCATATAAAATATACGTATATACTAACTAGTTCTTTCAGATTCGTCTCTGTTCGTGTACTGAATAATGTATTTTTACAAAAGAATACGTTTTTCCTACTTCTATTTAAACATACAAAACTGATTTTATGACCAATATATAGGATATTTATTGTCAACAACAATATTTAGTACTAATTTAATTAACAATTGTATGGCAAATTCTTAGGCCCGCTATAATGAAGTTTGTCATATTTTATAACGGAACGCTTATATTACAGAACCCTCGAGCTGCTGATTCAGCTAGGCAACAAGTTGAAAGGTGATCCTGTAGGACCTGTACCCGAGGAAACGCTCACGCTGACCTGCCTCCACGATTTGGGTGAAACGCTATTGAAATTTCAGATTTAGTCTATCACGTATCAAAATCACGCAAAGTACATTCCCCAATTAAGAAATGGCTTTTATTCTTATTTTATTATCTTTGATGATTTTAGTGGACAATCCATTCTACGCGAAGGTCGTAAATTTTCTAATGTGAAAAATCCGGAGATAGAGAACAAAACACCTCAGAGTAAGAAAGCTCTTTTTTAACTCATATCTTTATATCTATTTTGTTATCCTCCTACGCTGCTGAGAAATGAATCCGGTAAAGAATAGTTCAATTAATAAAACATTCCATGACACACAAAAAAATCTCATTGTAATTAATTAGATAATTGTAAAATTAATGAACAGAAAAAGTTAACTATTTAGTAATAATTATCAATTTGCAAGCATAATTAGATGATCATTATATATAATGTAACACAGGCCTAATCAAAGGTACTTAGAAATTGATGATAACAGTTATCAATCGCTAAAGCGATAAACGTTCAAAGTTGAACGCTCAACCCGCTTCCATTACGGTGATTTACTATTAACTATACAAGATATACTATGCAAGCTTTGACACATACACAGATTTGTACACATATATACACATACGATTATGTGTATTATATATTTAACTGTTTAACAAACACAAAAGTTTTTGATGACGTTGTGGCGCAGTGGTAGCGAACTTGAATTAATCTGCACAGGTCGCGGGTTCGATTCTCGCTCTGAAGATTACATTCATGGCAAATATTTCTGTTCAAAATAATGTAGGTACCTACAAATGTTTTCCATAAGCTATTTTTTAATGAAAAGATCCAGCCATGGAATTTGATTTGGTTGGTTTCTAAAGTCATTTAAACCGTAATTAAAAGGACAATTTTTTTGTAATTTTTCCGGTGTCAAGATGTGACGACCCCATCGCCCGCTGTTGGGATAACCTCTGTCACAGCAGAGATTATTCCACCAGTGCAATCAGTCACACTGGTGGTAGGTCTTTTGTTGCAAGAGGCCGGCTAGGTAGGTACCACCGCAGTGTCAAATATTCTGCCGCCAAATAGTAGTACTTAGGCATTACTGTGTTCCGGTTTGAAAGGCATTGTACGCTAGTGAAATTACTGGGCAGAGGAGATTTAACAACTAATATCTCGAGGTTGGCAACGCGTGAGTGGCACCTACTAATGGTGCTGCAAGCTCTTATAGGCTGCGGCAATCACTTACCATCAGGTGAGCCATATGCTTGTTTGCCAACTTCTAACATAAAAAAAAACAAAACTCCTTTTGGTTTTAATTCTATTTCAGTGCTACGTATTTGAGTAGGAAAAAGACTTGTGATGCTTCTTATGTAACGAGCATCTATAGATTGCAGTGACTTACTTGTAAGCGAGCCTTACGCTTAATTACCAACTGTGGTATAAGAACATTAAAATTCGTGTGAATAAGACTTATATGCCTATTAGTGTCATTATCTACACATCGTTATTGCTACGAACATTCATGATTAAATATAAAGCCGTGTCAGTAAACAAATAAATTACGTCAACACAATGACAATGCATCTGGATACATTAAAATATAATTATATGTATACAGTTAATTGGTTTTGTTGATAAATTTGATGTATCTCGTTATTACATAAGTTGTATAACTATTGACTAGCTTTGCTTGTAAAGTTTAGTAAGCGTAAATTGTTTGGTAACTTTTTCGCTTTTCATGAAGCTTTTCTTTGTAGCATGCTGATAGTGAGTCTCTTTGGAGCTTCGACGGTTGTGGGTTCGATTCCCGCTCGGAGGGTTTGTTATAAATATCTGTTTCGGTCCGGGCGTTGTTCTCCCAACCGTGCCTCGAAAAACTCACTAAGCTGTTGCTCCCGCTTGTCATCACTAAATCTGATAATAGTCATAGTTAGGTCGTCATAGTAGAATGCGCCTGTTTCGTGACGAAACGTTTTAAACTCTAATATACTATTTATAACGCTGAACTATTTACGAAAAACTTATATAATTTCGAAACTGCCGTTTTAATATAATAATTTCAGGATATAAATTTTCAAAAATTTCCCTTAAGTCTTTACTTAATACTTTAGGAGTGTCACAATACCAGTTGTGATAAGAATGAGGGAGCCCCCTGCAAGCAAATGAGCACATGAGCAAGTTAGTGCGCAGCCGGGTGAGTAACTCTCTTTCTCTTTTTTTCTGTCTCTGTCCCTTTTTATCATATAGCCTATTGAAATATAGATCAGATCAGAAATCAGATTTAACTTCGTTCCTGACGGAGTTCCCCCGACCGCACAATTTTTATTGAAGATGATTCTGATTGAAGTGCCATTGGTTCTTTCCGTGCTCATGGCCTCTAGCGACAGAATCTCTTTAGGCCAGGGGCATGTGGCATTTTATATCCACCCTATTGCTAGACCACTGGTACTTAACAAAACAATATTAGGCAGAATTGCATATACAGTCATATATCTCCCATAGATTTGCATTACCCCCACGTAGTAATATAACCGTTCAATCATATATGTATATTGTTAATAGTCCGATAAGTACTAACAAGAAAATACTACTACAAATACATTTGTATAATTATAAGCAATACTTATGAAATATGAAGAGATTGAACAATAACACTTCAAGGAAACTTATGTATTGTGATCTATAATCAATTCTTTGTCATGATAACAATAACGGAGCAATAGTCGTTTGTCGGCGTCTCAGTGTACGTGGAATTATCATGTAAATTTAGTGATATATATGTATACATAAGTAAACATCTCTATGCCTTTTTAAACTTATAATCTGTATTCTTCTTCGTCCTGGCATTATTTCCGGTATTTTATTTACCCATACCCATATACTCAGTTGAAATACTATGCGACCACCCATCTAGTGACTCACCGCGCCTAAAGTTGCTTAAACCACCGATCGTTTACCGATCATGAGCTAGGGGCTATGAACGTCTCTTTTCAGGTTAATATCATTTAAGAATTATTGTTGTAATTTGCAAGTGCGAGAGGACCAACCTCCCGACCCTCGATTCACTTTCTTCTCGTCTCGTGATTTCTTTTCTAGTAAAAATACACACTAATTTTGTGTTATTGAAAAAAGTTACTTTCGGTTTCCGATTTTTTTTTGCCAATTTTATGACATAACTAGCTTAAATTATTAAACGAAACAAAAAACCCAAAAAACATTTAAAATACAAAAGAGAAAAAAAAATGAACAAATTCAAACTTTAAACATCGATTTCTCAAAAAATATCGAAAAATTTTATTTTTCGACTTATTTTGTCGACTTATTTTGTCGAGTCCTACATGAACCATCATCAAATTTGGGCGCTATTTTTTCCCATGGGTGTAGTGTAATAAAATATCCTGTCATAACTGAGACGAATTTAATCACACCTCATAACTTGAAATCCGTCAAAGGGTTTAGACGTCATTTGAGCGTCACAAAGAAATAGACATACATACATATGCTCGAAAAACACTACCCTACGACGTAAAAACGACGTAATAAATATAATATTTTTTATCAGGTGGCCTTAAGGTGATTCCTATCTGGATAAGTGCTAAGACGAGACTGAATTATATTATCTCTAGAACGACGCTCCTTGAAGTACACACTTACAAGTCAAAGAGGGTAAGGACGAGTATTCTTATATATTTTTAGAACGTGAAAACGGATAATACATAATACAAAATCAAAGGCAAAAGATAAAGAAAATTCCAAATTTTATAAATTTATGATGACGTATAAAAGAATAACTTTCATTGTTGTTTAAGCTCATTCAAGTGTTTTTTTGACGTTTTAGTAGTAGTGGAGCCAGTATACATGGGCCAACTCGACCGGGGAAGTACTACCCTCTCACAGAAAAAAAAATCACGTAAAGATTACTGTTGCGTTTCGTGCAATTAATGAGGGCACCGGAGGCTCAATCTCCAACCCCACTGCTTCCTTCCTTTTTCTCCTCTTCCCCTTCCCCGAAAGGAAGGTTTTTCGGAGTCAGTTAAAAATAGATGCCAAGAAATAAAATTTAATGGGGTCGGAGCGTTTCCTCAATTTCCGATGATGTCCTGGCTCCGTCTCGTAGGAGGTACCCTAAGGACAGAATCAAATTTGAGGTCCGCGAGGCTTTTTACGGCTGGCTCTCAGTACTCGGCACCCCACCCAGTGACACTGTTGAGGCCAATAGGGCCGAAATCTATTTTTGACGTACGGAAGTTGAGTTTAGTATATATTAATAATAATATGTAAGTATATGTAATCGAATAAACAAGAGTATCGCAAATGAGTAAGCGACGCGAAATAAATCATGTTAAGTACTGTGTACTGTATGTTATGTTAATTGTTATCGTTTTGACAGCAGCCTGTGCCGGGCGGTCTGCGACTGATATTCGGTTTAATATATCGCCGTTGCTAAACTAAAATCACTTATGTTACTTTGTTGGAAATTCATCATGAGGACCTTTAGCATACTTGGCTTTTTATAAAAATTAAGTTTCTATTTCAAAATAACTAGAACAGAAATGAATCCTAAAGGTATGTCTATTGTCTTTTATTGTAAGAGGCCGACTAGGTAGGTACCACCGCAGTGTCAAATATTCTAACACAAAGCAGTAATGTCTTTGGCATAACTGTGTACCGAAGGGGACGAACGCTAGGTAAATTAATGGCCAAAGGAGATTTAAGAAACTCGAGATATTATCTCGAGGTCAGCAATGCGTGAGTGATATCTACTAATGGTGTTGCAAGCGCTCATAGGCCACAGCGACTGTTTACCATCAGTTTGGCCCCTATACTTGCTTGCCCTCTGAGTAACATAACAAAAGACAACTACTTTCACGTACGGAGGTAGCTAACTAGGCCAATAGGATTGGCAGATATACATTTCTCACGACTTGCAAGTTTCCGTACGATGTTTTCTTTCATCGTTATAAGCACAAGATACATTTTAAACGTTTTAAAACGCCCTAAGGTGTGCGCCCTATGATCTTCGACTATGATTGGTTTACCATCAGACACGCTTTAAGAAATCACGTGGATGAAAACGCAGACATACAAATTTAGTCAAACAATATTTCAAAGGTCACGCCGTCACGTCAGCCGCGTGACAACCTACAATAAGGCAGATCAAAGAACGCGACCCCTATATTGTATAATGCAATACAGAGGTCAAGTTATGTCGTCTACTTCTTGAAGTATTGGACTACAGTTATTTGATTTAGTTTCTATTTGATCTTGACATCGCTGAATAATATTAATAAATTACGTTTTATATTACTTATTACAAGTTCATTTGTTTCTATAATTTTGCATTCATTATTCTTTAAGTACTAAGTCACTAAAGTTTTTATATTTCGATTATTCGATTTGTTTCGATTCCACCGACGTCCTAATCAAAATATTAAAACGTATTCTAAAAACCTATTTTTACTGAATTGTTAACTTAATAAATTTATAACTTGTTTTTGTTTAAAAAAACATGAATAATAACTGAATTATTATTACTTGATAAGAACTGTTTTATTACATTTTAAAACGCAAGAGTTATCGTAAACAAAGCTACAGGCACACTTGTTTTGGATCTACTTTATTTGGGGTCCATCCAGTATATACAGTATTGACAGATAATTACTATACGGAGTCATTTCAAATAGATTAGATTTGCTATTTTGGGTTAAATTTATTACAAAGAAAAAGAAAGCTATCTAAAAGATTTGGTTAGCACGAATATAACATTATAATATAGTTATAAATGCATACTAAGGACCATCAGAGACCTCAATGGGCAAGATAACAGAAACAGAAAAAAGGAATACCGTTTTTCATATTCAAAAATGTATTAATTAGCTTATTTTTTTATAAATAGAGCCTCCCTATCTACAAGCCCCGTGATCAAACCATTGGGAGATTAATGCAAGAGGAATGTTTCATTGATAAAACATAATTTTTCCGTCTGCCTAGCTGCCCCTTCCTGTGTAAAACTGCCGTGGTTTTAGATATTTAACACTTCACTGTCCCACAAACCATATATGAACATTTTAATCGTTTTAAAATTGTGCGCATTTTACTGACTTAATACGGAATTATTACTAAGAAATATAAAGAAGATATATTAATTATTATATCTTCTTTATATTTCTTTATACTTCAGAAACCTGGACGCTTCAAATTCAATCATCGCACAAGATTGAATTTAAAGCGTTAACGCAACATAACATGTTGCGTTAGCGTAAAATGCCCAGAAATACTTGGACAGCGCGCCGCATGCATCTATCCTCGATGAACTAAAGATTCAAATGAGTCTCCCTTTTATATGCATACGCAGGGTTTGAAGTACTTTGGTCGCATGGTACATCAGATACACTAGAAAAGCTTTTAGTTGTCAGCCACATAGAAAGACATAGGAGCAGAGGCCTTCGAAGTCGACTTTTCCAGCAAAACTGTGCTTCAAGACCACGACCCTCATCATGAGGCTACGAAGTATTTATTTTTATTTTTTTATGTTAGAAGTTGGCAAACAAGCATACGGCCCACCTGATGGTAAGTGGTTGCCGTAGCCTATGAGCGCTTGCAGCACCATTAGTAGGTGCCACTCACGCGTTGCCAACCTCGAGATATTAGTTCTTAAATCTCGTTCGCCCAGTAATTTCACTAGCGTACAATGCCCTTCAAACCGGAACAGTAGTGCCTAAGCACTACTATTTGGCGGCAGAATATTGGACACTGCGGTGGTACCTACCTAGCCGGCCTCTTGCAACAAAAGACCTACCACCAGTGTGACTGATTCCACTGGTGGAATAATCTCTGTTGTGACAGAGGTTATCCCAACAGCGGGCGATGGGGTCGTCACATCCCGACGCCTTTAATAAGTAGTGGTAGTAATGGATTAAATTAATGTAACAATCAACTAAAGACCTTTACGTCATCAATGTACTAATATTGAGCTCCAGCCGGTCTGCTTCCTCCTCTTTATCTCGCACAAACATTCATACACATCGCTGTGGTATCCGTTATCTGCTCCCAACACACGTATTTAACATATGCTCGAAAATTATCTCACATTATAAATTATATTGCCAAAAAATATTTAAATTATTTTATTTAATGTACTCGCATATGATCAGTGTCGTATGACCCTTTTCTATGATATTTAGCTGAACAAAATGTATGAATACCGAGATCAAAATGGATAGTAAGTAGTAGTATTAATTTCTGTTGGTCGATGATAAATTTGGGTTTGAAACCCTTATAAAGCTCGGTAAGAATTTTGTATACGAATCGGATTGGAGACTTTTTTTAAATTTATTTCAGACCATTGGTTCATACTTTGATTATGACAGTATTATAATGAAAGGATCCATATTACAAAAATAAGAAACATTACCTAATAACAAAATTATGAAATCAATAATAATAATAATAAATCGTGTTAATAAAATAATAATAATAATCAGGCTCTGAGTAAATAGGTGAAACACGAAATATTTTTTCTTTTTTGTTAATGTTATTTTAGATCTTAAAATAAATAAATTTAATCTAAAATGACTACAATGAATACAGTATACATTGAAATATAAAAATTAGAATCTAATCAAAAGTAAATCAGCCTGGTCGCGGATTATTTTTCATTTTAGATGTTTATATTACACTACATACATATATGTTTGTATGTAGTGTATATATCATTGCTATGTAATCGTCCATTTAATCAACTGATAACTGAGCCAAATGTGAAGAAGTGGGAAAAAGAGATAGCGGATAGGAGTTTGAATCTTAAAAGGGTAGTATAATACGTCCACAGCTGAACTAACTTTTTCATACTGAGACCAGCAAGACTCTACTACTAAACAAAAAATATATAATAAAATAGTAATGACATTTTTACGTTACAAGATTCTCGTTCTACTGTAAGCTAAGGTTTATTACACGTAGTAGACAATTGACGATAGATTATTTTATTGCAAGAAAACCCGTCTTGATCTATTAGAAACGAAATTTACCGTAATTCTTTCAATTTTAGAACACCCCACATTACAGTGACAAGTATGGAAAAGTTAGTGCTCTTTACCCAATGGATGCCAACGCTAGCCTTTTAAATAAGCCTCCGCTGTCCGTCCGTACATCCGTCTGTCAGGGGGTTGTATCTTAAGAACCTTAATAGACAGAGAGTTGACATTTTCACAGAATATGTATTGCTGTTGGCAATACAACAATACATACAAAAAATAAAATAAAATTTAAAAAAGAGACAAGAAACTTGATATGTTAATCACAAATCCTTTACATGCGAGTCCGACACGCAATTATCTGATTTTATATGTTCTTAAGCGTACCTTCAAATGGTAAGCAGAACCCTCGCCATGCCAATAATGCTACATTAGTTGCCGGCCAAAGGGATGAGGGAAAGCTACTTATATCAAAATTGTTGTTGCTACTTTACTTATATCAAAAAAGTTGTTCAAAATTTTCAAACGCATTTTTCTCGAAATGACATTCGTGTGGGTTGACATGGTATTGCTTATTTGCGTCCGTTTCAAATGGCCTATTCATGCCGAAAACGTGGAACCATCAATTTACACGATTGTAAAATAAGACGCACGTCTGTAATCTCCCTAATAGTATCGCAACACTACGATATTATAAAATGTAACCTTCATAAAGTATAAAAATTCCATTACATTTGTCTGTTAAGAACAACTACTGACTCTCATTTCGCTTAAGTTTCGAAACTTTTTAAATTCAAATTTTACTTCTCAGCCCTACATAATTATAGTAGATCTATATGTGTCTAATAAGTATTAAATTAGTACCGACGCAGTATTTTTTCAGGTACTGTACTGTCCTATCCATTTTGACCCTTTTAGTAATCGTACGACGGTCTTAAAAACGTAATCTTTTTCAACTGTTATTTTTTTAACGCCACACACTCAACGGCCCCCATTAGAAAAATTATATCCTGTGTCGGGGTCCGGAAACATTCACAATGACAAGGACAAACACACCCAGACCGGAAAACATGCCTGTACGATTAATACAAACATCTGCTCCGAGTGGGAATCGAACCCGCAACCGTCGAGGCTAAAGGCAGACTCGCTACCCACAACGCCGCAACTGTGTCAAGTATATGAAAAAGTCCATGAGGAGCCCAGTACCCACACACAAACTTTCAGAAAAATAATTGTTTTATATTGCGAAACCTCTTATACAAGTAAAAATGATCTTTTATCTTTTATAATAATAATTGTCAGAAATTTGTTATATGAAATTTCATATCTTCTAATTTGATTTCAAATCTATTTTAAAAACCTCGAAATCATTTCAATATAATAAACTTATTAAAAATTAATTCAGACCATACATAATCACAATTTAATCATAAAATACAAGAAAAGCAAAATCTTTTTAAGAATCGTTTTAGAAACTGTCTGTGCAATTAAATTGAAACCTGCGGGCTTACCATGAACTCTTATTGCGATTCAAATGACGACCTAAACTGAGCAGGATCGCTATTTCGTACCATAACATAAACATTTATACGTCATGCTCATGTAAAATAATAACTCCGCCTGCGTCGCATTTGCGACGCTGCCGGTCCCAAGCCCGGATAAAGTGAGGAGGGTTCTTCGTAGGGCCAACAACCCTACAAGGTAAAAACCCAAACGTTCCGAAGTCCAATACAGAAAATTCAGGATTGTCTCAAAACAAACGAACTCGGCTAAAACTAAAGGAGAAACGATATTGCCTACGGATTGGTACCTGGAATGTACAAACAATGTTGCAAACCGGAAAGATGGCTGCAGACTTGAGAAAGATGGGCAAGTATACCAACTGGAGACGGACAGCCAAGCTTCGCGACAACTGGAGGAAGATTGTAAAGGAGGCCATGACCCACAGAGGGTTGTAGCGCCAACGGAAGTAAGAAGTAAGAAGCTCATGTAAAATCTGAATCGGTTTACTATCAGAATTGAATTGGTTCCAAATTACTAAAAGTGAATGGTAAGGCCGCTGTACTCCCAAATAACTTTAGATAGTAAACGGATTTAACGAGCGTCCATGTTTATAACGGAGAAGGTTCGGAGTTTGAGACCTAATAAATATATCACCAGGCCTCGGAGAGCACTTCAAACTATTTATTAGACCATTTTTTATAGTAAATGATAGTAAGCAGTCACGGCAACCTATGAACACTTGTAATACTTCGAGTATCAAATGCGCGTTGCCAACCCAAGGGATAGGAGGAACGAGATAACAAGAGAAATGAGGAAAGGTACAGAGAGGATGGGAGATTCGGTCCTCCGAGCTCTCATTCGTCGCACGAAACGCAACAGTTTACTGTTACCCAACGCCGATTTCCTGTAAGAGGGTAGTACTTCCCCAGTCGAGACGGCCCATTTGTGCTGGGAGTAGCATGGCTCTACTACTACTAAAACTTATAGTTCATGTCAAATAATATGTCATACTTAATAATCGGGATAATTTATAAAATCATCATTGCTTAGCGTAAATACTAATAATTTAATTAGTAAAATCTAGATTTGAATAATAAGTGCACACTGGCAAAAAATTTAAAGAATAATATAAAGATGCAAGTCAGACAGTACAAAAAGTTATGACGTCAATCACAAAATAAATACAATTACAATACACGAAAATAATTAACTAATTAACTAAATAATTAAATCCGTTGACTATAAAGTTCTTATAGGACTTTTTTTTTACAATAGTAAATTATAGGATTTTTTTAGAATAGTAAACAAGAAAGCCTCTAAGAAATTTATAGTACGTATGAATTTTTACGACTGGTTGGTGGTTTCAATTTGAAATAAAATGTTTATTTGAAAATAATTAAAAAATCTTCTACTTAAATGTTATCATTTTCTTTCAAATTAGCCGGAGTGTAACTTTTTCATGTGCATCTCTTAAAAACAAAAGAGAAACTATTACAGCAAAATCCTCTCTCATTAGCTTTAAAAATAAAATAAAAAACAAGCATACCTGTAGCCATTTCTTCCTGGTCTCAGTCAAGAAGTCAGCGAGCACCATTTTTCACACAAATCGTAAGAGTACGAATGAAAATATTTCCACAAAGTGTACGTCTGTCCGTCTCGAATGCTTACGAGGGAGTGCGTGGACGAGGGCCGGGTTGTTTCAACCCCCCGCCGCCCCCGCAGGGACACTTGTAGATTGTAGAGTCATTAGTTCCTTACAACATAGAACAAGAGCCATATGGAAATAGCAGTGATATCATTAATATTATTATAATCTACAACACTACAATTTTAGTAAGAAGTATATATAAATTAATATATACATTGCGATAACTTGTCGCTTTGAAAAGTACTCAATATCCTATGCTAAGATCCAAATTATCTACATACGTGCCAAAGACTGATTCAGGCGTTAGGCCGTGAAAAGAAAACTAACAGGCATAGAGCGGAATATCAGTTACTTGGTTATTTATATAATAAACCATAAGTGAAGAAATTATAATACATAGTTCGACAGTATTTAGATAAATAAGAAATAAATAAACGCCAATAATATTTTCCGCACTTAGTCCTGTTGGACCATTGTGCGTGAGATAGAGGTGCGGCTTGGGGGCAGTCAAGACAGCCACCCCAGCTCCCGCCAAAAACCAAGAGCGCCCCTCGGCTCTCTCAGTGCTTCACGAAGCGTGTTCGGCTTCCCAAGGTGTGTACCCCAAAAGTGTGTGTGTGTGTGTGTTCAAAAACTTATACAAGACACTCACACCCAGGCCGGATAACATGCCTATATGGTCAATACAAACATCTTTTCCCAGCGGGAATCGAACTCGCGACCGGTGGCGCTTAAGGTAGGTCCGCTAACGTCACAACGTCGTTATTTAAAAGGATACGCTACTTTAACCAGCAACGGCAACAGTTACACAAAGCAGTAGTAATAAGGGGAGCTAGCAAAGGATGGGCTAATAACAATCATAGAATTACGAAATTTATATTCGATTAAATTGACGCAAGGCTTTAAATAAACCTAACAGTCACTAAAATCGTTTGTGAAATAGTAGAAATAAGATGGAATGGAAATTTAAAAAATAATACCATTTCGCTATTCAGAACCTCTCTTACTTATGCTATAAGACTTGAAAAAGACAACAATATACAGAGACTTAGGTGAAAAATACGTTATTTAACTATAAAACACTGTACAATTTTATTGCTAACGCTCTTAATGAATACGAGACTTTGTCCATCAGACTGATGTCACTTCTATTATATTGTGTCTCTGTGTGTAAAATAGATACAGCAGGGATTCAGAGCAAGGCTAAGCACGTGGCGAATTTAAAATCCTTCAAAATTAAGATGTAGCTTAGCTTATCGGGATTTTATAGTATTATTTTTGCAATAAATGTTGACAGTTTACATACCAGTGTAAGTCATATTTGCACAAGAAAGTGGCTAATTATTTCTCACACTTTAAAAGTTTAAAGAGATCCTTTCTCTTTCTCTCAAAGTTGTTGGATATGACACTGTAAAGATTACATTGAACCATTCTTGAACATATACCATTTCTAATATTAAAATCTATCCTTCCTACCTCATACAATTAATGTCAATGTTTGGATGTTTGTTACTTAATCTCGCAAAATGGCTAATCGAATTTGTATGAAATTTGGCACAGATATAGTTTCTAAATTCATAGCAATTTTTAATGAAATCCACTTTTATTCCATTTCTACATATATTTTTGCTAAATAACGTGAACGGTCTTGACAATTTTCAGTATTCACTTCAGCTACATAGCGGACAAATCAACGGCTTACGACTAGCAAGGGGCCGCACTTTATAATGACCCCTCTAGAATAATTAAACCTATTAACAATCTTCTATTTTAGAATGCTTTTTTAATTATTTGAAACTACAAAAACACACTTATCTAATCACACAATCACAAATATTATGTAAATTTTATCAGAATGTCCTAAAAAAGAGGTAATGTTAATCAAATCTATACAATATAATCTACAAGCGATATACAAGTCTCTTATTCATCACGAGATCTCTGATCTATACATTTGATTGACTTGAAATTTTGCACGATATCTCTATTTTCGATATAGAGTGTAGACACTCACTAAGAATTGATGTTACCTTATGCCGTTTTATAAAAAAAAAGTATTATTAACTAATAAAAATAGATCGATGGTTGAATAATATGACATACGATGAAATCGAAAATATTGTGACACCATTGAATTAGTCTCTACATAAAATTTTAGCTCCTCTAAAATTATTTAATATATATTATATATAATATTTATTAATCATATTATATTTTAAATTTTTGTTTAATATTTATTTTATATTACACTATTGTTATATTTTATGTATATTAATATAATAGTTAAGTTTTGTTTTTTTGTCAATAATTATATATAATATGCACTTAATTAATATCATGTAGATATCGTCCGAGCAACTGATTAAACATTTGTTTGTAACTGGTAACGGGTACCCACAGCACAGGCTTTGCCTAGTGTGGGACCACTGGATATTTTATATTGCTGTAAAGTACTGTGTGTTAATAAAACATTTTTTTATTTTTATTTATTTATTTATTTAAAGATTTCTATTAAAAACAGCCAGCATTGTTGAACGATTTTTGCAATGGTAACCCTAGATATAAACTAGTGTATGTCTAACTTTATATTATATGTCTTTGCTACGCTCTGTAGCCTATACAGTTCGATGGATGGACATACGAGTAATATGGGGTTTAGTTGATAGATATAAATTTATCTTAACTGTAAGAGTAGTAAAAGCTATCGCAAATAGCATAACAACCATAACTATACATACAACAACATACTAATTATAACTTAAGTTATTCTTCTTAATTTAGAAGAGTCTATCTAAAAAACCTTTAGACAAAAATATTAATAACACGCGTGGTGTATTTTCCTATACTGCACTGTACCTTAATTCTTTCTATAAATTATAACTAGCCTAAGTTACACCTTATAACATCAGCTATCTGACAAAGTCCCGTTAAAATTGTCCAGCCGTTACGGAGATCAGCCGAAAAGAACAGACGGACAAAAATTTCAAACATTAACATTTTAAGTAAGTACTATATATACTTTCGTTTGCCTTTAGCGAAAGCTGTTAATTTGGTATTACAAACAGACACTTCAATTTTATTTTATTTGTATAGATAAAAATAAGTCGGTGGTATCTTTAAGTCGACGAGAACGAATACTACGAAATCGTTTACTCTCAAAGCTACCATACGATTGCCTCTAGACCAGGGGTTCGCAATCTTTCAACCGTAGCCCATAAAAAGTCGTACCTACCCAGCTGGTCTAAATAGGTAGTACAATGATTAAAGTTACTTAGATATTAACAAAAATTAAAATACTCAATAATCCACATTTTGAATTCAAACTGTTTATTTTTAAGACCATAAAATTAACACAGAGAGCATTCAAGCATGCCAATAACATGTTCTAAACTTCTAATACTTGGTTTAATTCAGAACTCATCGACTTTATCACAAGCGCAAGCTTTATTTTTTTACTTGGTAAATAATTTCACTGGTGGTAGGTCTTTTGTTGCAAGAGGCCGGCTAGGTAGGTACCACCGCAGTGTCCAATATTCTGCCGCCAAATAGTAGTGTTTAGGCACTACTGTGTTCCGGTTTGAAGGGCATTGTACGCCAGTGAAATTACTGGGCGAACGAGATTTAAGAACTAATATCTCGAGGTTGGTAACGCGTGAGAGGCACCTACTAATGTTGCTGCAAGCGCTCACAGGCTGCGGCAGCCACTTACCATCAGGTGGGCCGTATGCTTGTTTGCCAACTTCTAACATAAAAAAAAAAATTCGGGGAATAGTAAAGGGAATAGCTCCCTTCTCCACTTTCTACGGCTCACACTTTAGGAACCCCTTCTGTAGACAATACTTATACAATAAAAAAAAATCTAGAAAATTTTCCTTAGACTTATATAAAAAATATCTGTAACTGACATTTCAATTCGTCGGTAAATAAGGTACCGGCTATCTGCTTGGAAACTTTCCAAACAGGTATTTACTTTTGGATTACTTACGGTCTTAACTTTGATATACATCTAAGTTACGCAGCATCACTTAGATTGTTCTTATAAAAACAACTTAGTAATTGATCTTCCATATATCATGAAGCCATCCATCATTTACAATCTAATAATGTTATTTGATAGGGCAAAAATGATTGGGCCATTATCGTATTTATTGGAAAGATTTTTTAAAAAATATGTTCTATTTTCAATATTTATAAAAGCTTGAGCTTAACGCAGTAACTTTACAACCGTTTCCTCCTTCTGAAGCTTCAAGCTTGAAGGTCTCAATTTTGTCCAACATTTTCACTCAGGATGTACCTGACGACCGTTGTGGCGTGCTGTTAGTAAGCCTGCTTTGAGCCTTGACTGTCATGGGTTCGAGTCCCGCTCGGAGCAGGTGTCTGGTATAAATATTGTGGTGTGGGTATCCCCATGATTCGGAGGGCACGTCAACCTGTCGGTTGTTATCCAATGAGTTACTAGTTCACCTTTACGATTACAAAAGGTCAAATGGCAGTTGCTCCGTTTAAAAACTAGTAACCTGCCAAATCCGGATGAGAGTAATACCCTGGGAAAAAATACCGGGATTCATGCTAGAAAAAAGAAGATTTTTACTCGGACTTTAGCTGTCATAGTGTCAGAACAGTCAAAACCGCGAGCATCGCTTGTATTAATAAAAAAATTTCAACACGTCTGTTTCACTAGTGACCCTCTTTCCTTATCAATATATGCGTTATTAAAACATGCTAAGCCTTTATTCAAATAAACCTACATTAGGAAAAATATTCCATATCTACATTTCTTTTGATTGCACTAGCTAATTCACCCGGAAACTCTTATTAGCTTAATACTATTTATTACTAAGTCCATATTATATTTATTACTAAATATCATAATGTAATTATTTATATCACTACTAGTAGAACGTTGCTATTTTCATAGCGGGTATTTTCATCTCCAGCCAATTTAACTTATAAACACATTACTATTTACAAGGGTACCTTAAAAAAATACACCGCAGAATTAATTTTACACACACTAAATGCATAGCTAAGAAGCTAACTAAAATTCCTATTGCCCCTTCAAATAAGCTCGAAGCTGCGCTATG
The DNA here is from genome assembly GCA_023373885.1 of Hestina assimilis. NCBI lineage: Eukaryota > Metazoa > Arthropoda > Insecta > Lepidoptera > Nymphalidae > Hestina > Hestina assimilis. The sequence continues at coordinate 1,578,827 of CM041740.1, read as the reverse complement.
AGTGGGTACAACAATAGCCCAAGAGGATTAGTATCGAACACGCGACTCTCGCGTTAACGGAGTGGAATCAGCCTTTCTACCGTTGAGCTATTGAGGCTTCAAATTATTAGTACTTACAGCACTTATTGACTTTGATGATAACAATTTATGTCAATTGTTGTACACATAGATTAATAAAGTAATAAAATCCGATTTACCTAGAGAGTGCATAGCGTATTTTAAGTGACACCGAGCAATCCATTTCCGCGGGTGTAAGGAGGGGTGTGGGGTTAGGCGGGGTTTGTCACTTATTTTTAAAGTGATGTGCGTTATGCGCCCGTACGTAAATTGTATCGATATTTTCGAATGCTAATGTTAAAGTAGTTCCAGGCCCTGGAAACCATCCCAATTTATATACTACATTTACCCATTTCTCTTTCGTCATTAGCTGTTATATTTTGAAAAAGTCTCACTAAATTTCATTAAAATTTTTATTATATAAAAATTTTAGTTACTTACGAGTAAATAATAATATATGATATATTATTATATCATCGAAAGTATTAATAAATAATATTGTTAATAAATATATATATATATATATATATTTTAAATTATGTTATATATGAAATGTATAAATGTTATTTGTATAATAGGTATTACATAAATGTCGGAGAATCCACTACATTAGGATCTGCGTGGTTGATGTTAGTATCTGCCTTAATAATTTTCTCAATCAGTGCTTCAGCCGCCGTAGGCGCTACCTCGATACGTCCCTTCCCTGATCCCTTGAATAAAAATGCACCATGACAGATACGACAGATGGCAATAGCGACCAGCTCTACTTTATATTAAGACTACAACCTCTTTCGTCTATATTTTAACATGGTAAACAAATCAATGATAAATTGATATTATTTTTTTTTTTTTTTTTTTCGGAATGTGTCTTGCTGTTGGCCCTACTGGCCTTGACAGCGTCACCGGGCGGGGGGCCGAGTACAGAGACTCCGCCGTGATAAAGGGACAGCCCTCACGGGGGCTCAAATTTGATTCCATCCTTAGGGTGCCTCCTGCGAAGCCGAACCACGGCTAAGGACGTCATCGGAGATGGAGGCAGCGCTCCGAGCGCATTCTATACGATAGACTCACCCGACGGTGTGAGCGCGACGCGACGTGCGAAACAAAGGACCTCGTCCTCGCCGGCGAGGACGGTGTTGTGTGCGTGTCTGTGCTGTGTAAGGGGCATTTTCTAATGTAATCCTATCGTCAGGGTCTTGCAGGACGTGCTTAGGACGCCTTACTTTTGTCGGGTGGTTACATCGGTCTGTGTAGATACAAGCATGTCTAATCAAAGGATTTGGATGGCAAGTAGTTTGATCGAAATAGTTTTGCGATAAGCGCTTCAAATGTTTGGGGATCGAATCGATTTCAAAGTCTCTATGGAGGTCTACGTTGCGAACGTACCACGGACAGCCCGAGGCCATGCGTAAGAAACGGTTCTGAATTATTTGTAATTGATTAATTCTTCTGGCGTGGACGTGCGAAAAAACAGGGCTCGCGTAGGAAACAGGGCTCGCGTAGGAAACAGGGCTCGCGTAGGAATTATTTATTAACAAAGTTTTAAAAAGGCACCTTATTATAATATTATTATCGAAGCTAAGCTTTTACGTTTGGTTTTGGCCAACACACTTAAGTGTCGAGTGTAGCTACTAAATCTTAACTGGCCATCAACTGCGGGATAGACAAGGTCCTTCCCCTTAGCCAAAGACTTAGTGGGTCGATGTAATAAATACTAGCGCGTTATCTCGACACAGCCGGCACTTAATAGAGCGTAAAGCGGCAACGTAAGCATAGCTAGGGGTTAATGCTCGGATTATTATTCAGAAAATCCGGTGTTATTTTGATATGATATTAATTTTAATTAAAAACAAACAGTGTAATGGAAGTGAAAATAAACATTAAGGCTTAGGATAGCCACCATTTCTGTAGGTAGGTAGGTAATAACTTTATGAACAACTTGTTATAATCAACAATGCTTTAATCACTTTACTAGATACCACAATAAATTGCACAACACTTTATCTACTGCGTCGGATTTCAATGATTCTCCTTTTATGTGGTACAGTCTGAGATCATTTAACAACGGTACAACGACTGTTTTCTGCATAAGGAATATTGAAGCAACTGTCTGGGTGCCATCAATGTGACGTTTTGTTAGAATGACAGGTTGGCAATTGTTGTCGTTCTAATCCAACTTATTAAAATATATCAGGTGTTATAGCTCCGCGCCACTGATCCGTCGAACGCCGTTCTACCATGGAGCTGATTTTTTTTTTTATGTTAAAAGTTGGCAAACAAGCATACGGCCCACCTGATACCACTATATACCACTGCGGTGGTACCTACCTAGCCGGCCTCTTGCAATAAAAGACCTACCACCAGTGCGACTGATTGCTCTGGTGGAATGATCTCTGCTGTGACAGAGGTTATCCCCAGCTGATTATTTATGTGATTAATTCAAAAAAGATTCAAAATTTTGTTGGAAACATCTATATACAAATAAATAAAATAAAGTGTCTGTGTGTAATTCCAAATAAACACACAGCTTTTCAATAAATGCTTATGAAAGTATATACGGTAAATAAGAAATATTTTTTTAAAATTGTTGTCTCTCCATCTGTTAGTTCCGGCCAATCTCTGAAACGGCTGGACCGATTTTAACGGATGTTATAAGGAGTAACTAAAGCTACTTGTATATTTTTAGAAAAAGAATTACGGTTTCGTCTAATAAAGAGAAATCGGTATATCACGCGAGTGGAGCCGCGGGCGCAGCTAGTAAGAAATAAAAATTTGGGGTCTCGGCAACTACGCCCTATCGGGTTGAAAATTCAAAGAATCCTATCCCTCATGCTAACTTCAGCATTATTTTTTTTAAAGTTTCCTTACCCAAAGTGTGCCAACAGAAGTCTCCAATTCCGCTTCCGCTGTCCGTCCGTCCTAGATCCTAATATTAAAATTATATTAAGAGGCTCTTCTAAAATGTTACTAATGTGTTGTGATTTCTGATTCTATATCGGTCGAACAAACAAACACAAAAACACGAAGAGATTCCTAGAATCTATATTTGCTTACGCCCATTATACTACGGGCCAAGGGTCAGGGACAGGACTACACTACAGTTTACTCATAGGGAAACAATTCATGAAATATAAATAATGTTAATAAATAATATTATTATATGCTATAGAAGTATGTGTATAGATTTTCCGTCACTAGCGATCTTTGTTTTCTTATTTTCTTTGTAAACTTATCGCAATACTTGTAAAAGTCTTGCAAAGGGAATGTTCTTAGTCATATGTTGCTTATCGTTATTCATCATCAATTACAGGCAAGCTGTGTTTTTTTATCATGTCAATTGGCAAACAAGCATACGATCCGCCTCATGTTAAACAGTCACCGCAACTTATGAAAGCTTGCAAAATTGGAAGTATCACATGCGCATTGCCAAACCTGGGATAGGAGGGAAGATATGAGAAGGAAAAAGGAAGGGATGAAACAGAAGGGGAAGATTTGGTCTTCAGCGCTTTCCCTCATGGCACGGAAAGCAACACTCTGTTACTTGACGCCGATTTTCTGTGAGAGGGTAGTACTTCCCCGGTCGACCTTGCGGTGTGTACATTTTTAAATGGTATCTAATAATGAATGCATGTCTCAGTATTAAGCAAGGTTCAGCGAGGAACATCCCCCCTCTTCTGCCCCTCAGTATGCTAATGATTTAAATGTAAAATATTGAAAACTACACTTTGTTTTAAGAACTTGACAACTTATTGGTCCCTCGTTTTCTATCTGGGTCATTTCACCGCCCCCAATTGAATGGGATATAATTGTTGATTGTTAATTGATTCCCACGACTATGCCCCCACACTTGTTCCATTCATCATTCAAAAAAGCATTGAAACCATTACAGATTAAATTTCCAAAATCCTTTTTTATTGAACTAATATTAATGTACTTTACACAGTACTACCCACAAGATTCTGTTTCCTAGCTCTTTTATTTTGACTTTTGTAAGATAAAAAAAAATAATAGTAATTATTTGTTGTAGGTATATAATACGTTTCTTTTCTTGTTCCTACAATACTGGTGGTATTTGCTATTTACTTTATTATTGACGAACTGATTCGTGCAGAGGTTGCGAAAGTACGTAAAGGCCGGTGGTCGCGATTCTTTCGAAACCAAAGGAAGGAAATAAACTTTGATACCCAGCGAAGGCTGCCCCTTATTCACATCTGTGTCTCAAATTTCTTATCTTAAGTACTACTTCAACTCAATAAAACTCTTTCGGTAGACATCTTGAATCGGGGATATACTTGCGACTTTTACCATAGGATTTTTTTTTTATGTAAGAGGGGCAAACGGGCAGGAGGCTCACCTGATGTTAAGTGATCACCGCCGCCCATGAACATCTGCAACACCAGAAGGCATGCAGGTGCGTTGCCGACCTTTAAAGAAAGAATAGGCTCTTCTCTTGAAGGTTCCCAAGTCGTATCGGTTCGGAAAGACCGCCGGCGGAAGTTGTATAAGTATAAGTTTGGACTGGAGCTAGCAGTGGAAGCTAGTAATAGCTAGATAGAAAAGGACATAGAAATTAAGGTGAAAATTATTTGGCCTCAAAAAATATTTCGATTTTATGATCATTACAAATGGGAATCGAGCATAAAAAGTATCATTAAAATTGAATAAAAATTAACAAAGAATTTGCACTTAATACGTTTAAAAAAATAACTAATTTAAGACTCCTCCCTTTCGGAGTCGGCTACCAACGGGTTTTATATTTATATATTAATAGCTTATTTTCATTTCGTTGATCTCCCGTAATAAAAACATTCACCCCGCCGATAAAATCAGTGGCGTAGTTGTGATTGCAAACAATATAGTATACAAACAGTCCACACCCGTGTTTGCACGTCGTAGAACATAGGAGCGGTGAACGTATATGTACAATAACATTAAAATTTGTAAACATTGAAACGAGAATATAGCATTATTCTATACATTTAATGTATCGGAAGTAGTAATTTGAAATTAAAATAATATATGAATTGATTCAGGCTCAAGAAAGCCTTTATCAATTTTATCCACCATTTCTGTATGTTTAAGTGTATTTTATTACCAAGATACCATGCGCACTCCGGGGTACCATCCGTATCTGGTCGATATACCCAACATTCGCATTAAGCGCTTTCAATCACCTTTCATAATGCACACGGCCAGGGAGCCTCCGTGCTCAATGGAGGTCAAGAGTTTACCCATTTTTATATTTAGAAAAAAAAAAATAGCCTAATTGATTAATGAATACTTTATTATGATCAAACAATACTTTTAATCACTTTACTAGATAATACAATAAAATGTCACAGCACTTTAACTATTGCGTTTGATTTCAACAATCCGTCTTTTCTGTCGTACAACGGTGTTTTTTTGCCTGATAAATATTGGAGTAACCGTCGCAATACCATCAATGTGACGCTTCATTAGAATGAAATCTTTTTAATTATTGTCATTCTAATCCAACATATTGAATAGGCTACTATATCTATAAGCGAAACTCCGCCATGCGCCTACATATAAATGTTTTTTGGCGACGTAACATCGTCACATAAATTACTGGCACATTATATGAAAATACTTATGGCTATTTTTTGGCAGTATATAATTCATTATTTCAAGATGATTAAAACTCTTCAATTTATGCAAATGTATTTTAAATTAATAGATTTTCGAATATTTGTTTTAAAATATTAAAAAAATCAAAACAAATAAAGTAATAATAAAAAAGAAACCCGACTGATAACAAACAAAACAAATATAAAAAAAAATAGAGCAGAACTCGGTTCATTAATTAAGTAACTATAATAATTCTATTAACAAGTGAAAGTTCTATTCAATAATCTAAATAACAGAATTAGTTACTTGCACACTTGCAACTCGTACACGGATACAATAATAGCATAAGTTATTAATTTCTAGAAACACGTGCTTATAGACTTTTAAGACTATGTTTATCACAGGTTCTCAACCTGTACTTCATATGTCCCCAGAGGACTATTAGTTCAAAGTAGTAGAGCCATGCTCCTTCCAGCACAAATGGGAAGTAGCAGCCTCTCACAGAAAATTGGCGTAAAGTAAAAAAAAAGTATCAGTAAATACTGGTGCGTTTCGTGCAATGAGTGAAAGGTCCAATCGCTCACCCCCTCTGTTTCCTTCCTTTGTTCCCTTCTCATTCCTTCCTTCCTATCCCTTGGGTTGGCAACGTGCATGTGATAATTCAAGTATGCCAGTGTTCATAGGTTGCTGTGACTACTTACAATCAGGTGAACCATATACTTGTTTGCCAACCGTCATGAAATAAATAAATAAAAATTCTTTTACCACGTTTCATCTATAATTTTGTAATCACTTTGTTACAATTAGTTTTAAAGAAGTGAAAAAAATGTTACTTGCTAAATTAACAATTAAAAATAATAAAAAGTAAAAAAAACCTTACTTACTTCAATGACATTTTCACATAACAAAATAATACGATATTAATTTGATTGAATGAATGAATATGACGACGTTGTGGCGCAGCGGTAGCGAACCTGCCTTAAACGCCACAGGTCACGGGTTCGATTCCCGCTCGGAGCATAATATGTTTGTATTGACCATGCAAGCATATTTTCCGGTCTGTGTGTATTTGTCCTTGTCATTGTGAATGTTTCCGGACCCCGACACAGGATATCACTATCCTAATGGGGGCCGTTGAGTGTGTAGCGTTTATTTATTATTATTATTTGAAGAGCTCTATTTTTGAGCTTTTGAGCTTATAAAAATGTACCCAATTGTCTTCGTACTGCTTTACCTATTTTTTTTTTATTTTTTATTTATAGCATTTGAATTATAACACAATTGAAACAAAAAGGTTTGGATGCAGTAATGGCTGTTTAATACCTTTTATGCTTTAAAGACTTTGATTTTTTACTTCAACATATATCCATCCTTAATGATTAAAATAGAACATTCCGTAACGTGTTTATAAAAAAATACTTTTGAATTAAGATCCAACTGTAAATAAAAGTCCGGTTGAAACTGAACATCCCCCAAAGCGACAAAACTTTAGGAGCAACTGTTTCACTGAACGCGTGACGAAGTACTTAGAAGCACGTTTTAGTTTGCTACTGTTGTTGCGAACAACTTGCTTCAGAAGCATTCGGTGTCTAATATAAAGCCATATATTAGTGCTCGCCTTTGCTAATATTCTTGATTATATTTATAGTGGACGGTCAGGAAACTTCAGGTTTCGGGTTTCAGATATTTATTCCTCGAAAACAAAACACAATTTGACGACGTTGTGGCGCAGCGGCAGCGAACCTGCCTTAAACGCCATAGGTCGCGGGTTCGATTCCCGCTTGGAGCATAATATGTTTGTATTGTCCATGCAAGCATATTTTCCGGTCTGGGTGTATTTGTCCTTGTCATTGTGAATGTTTCCGGACCCCGACACAGGTTATTACTATCCTAATGGGGGCCGTTGAGTGTGCAGCGTTTATTATTATTATTATTACAATATTCACTTACATGAGAAATAACAATATGAACAGTAACAAGGCCAAGCGTACAAGCTTTCAATCGACAATCAGACATTTTAAAGCTAAAACAATTTTAATGGATATTTATCGCTCCCAAAATTTCACGAGAATCGGTTGAGAAATGCGACCTGTAGCCTCCGTTAAAACAGAACAGAATATGCACATATCATAAAGGCCTATTGCATATGGTGAAACGTAGACGCTCGATTGGTCTAATACAATCTGATTTTTCAAATATTTTTTATTTAAAGAAATTCAAAGAAATTATATTTAATAAATAACGGTAAGTAGCTTGTGAATTTAACGATTTTGTATTTCACAGAAATTAAAGAATTTAATTCAAGTTGAAATAATTGTATAACATAGAATGCTAATTTGATATTAAGTTAAGTAATCAAAACAACACTTAAAACAAAACAAACAATTATGTAAAGCGTCAGACAATCGAAAACGAACAATGCCAATGAAAATTTCGTGAACTTTCCCCGCCTAGACAAAATCCTTCGTGAGAAAACCTCGACAAGCGGGTCACACGCCGAGTGGCACGTGTCTGGGAATAAATATAATACCTCCGTTCACCCCTCATCCCCACTAAATAACACACAAACAAAAACCAACCCTAACACAATAGAATAAACTTTAAATTCTAATGACAAACATAGACATTTTTCGCTAAGCAAAACGGTACCGTAATAATAAATATAATAAGGATCTAAAATGTTTGTATTGTATGTAAAATTGTTTGAGTGTGCACATTTATGTAATTACAGATCAGTGTAATTTGTTACTGAAATGGAGGCACGAAAATTACATTTTGGTTTAGAATTGTCAATTATTATGATAGATATAATTTTTTGCAATTAATTTACAGTCTGTTTAAAAAATATATATTCTTTACCTCTTATTTTTATCACAAAACGAATTATTCAATTATCAAACATTCATATCATTTTAAGTAGGTCGCTATAGCTCCGACATTAATTCAGTTGTAGTTTTTCCATATCAAAATTATTTTATTTCTGATGCATATAAAAAAGAAAAAATATTAATGTAATAAAACTATAGATTAAATGATATTCCAAGTATTATTTATATATTTTATAATACAAAAATTAATACGAATAGGCTGTGTACTTTTTTTGAAAAGCCTTAATGTACTTAGTTCTGCAGCTGCTATAACTAACCTTACCAATATTAACATAAGTTCATTTGATTTTGGTATAAATAAAAAATCACACATTTTACTATACTGTTCGAAAAAAAGATGAATGTCAGAAGTAACTAACCTTGTTATACCTCATATCTGAAATATATTTTAACAAAACGTTTCGTATTCTCGTAGTAAACAACGCCTTGTTTTGTAGCGTCGCGATAAAACTCGAATTTACACTGAAAAGGCTTAAGCTTAAGCGTTGAATAATGAGTGGGTCTAACAATGAAAAACAAGTGTAACAAAAATAGATAATACTTTATACAACAACAAAGCTAAGCAAACCGTCAATCTTAATTCCGTTAACAAGCACTAGAGGAGATTAGTCCATAGTTCCCAAAGGCTTAGATTGTAATTATAAAATAGCTCATTATGTGAAATATGTAAAAATATATAGTATAATGGAGTGGTCGCGCGCCGCTCGCGTGCGTGACACGTGCGCTTCTCTGCGCTCGTTCGTCGATTAGGTTTTTTATTGTTTTTCTGAAGGCCTGTTTGAGTTATTGAAAAGCTTTCAGATATCTATTCGAATCTTTTATTCATATTTGTATCCTTTCTTATATGCTATATTATTCATTATACAGTCTTATTATAACGAAAAGTTTTTTAAGTGAACATTTATGTTACAAGGTCGTATAAAATTAAGGATGAAAATGATAACTTAAAACCGACTGGTTTTTTAAATAAATATTTTAAACAAAGGTTGCGATTTGATTTTAAATAACTACTGATTGTACTTTCCTTTATTTAAAAGCATTATCGTTTTTCTAGACACAAGTGTGTTAAAACATGATTTTTACTACTCTCATGATTAAATACTTGCGAAATTTACTTTCAATACTGTTTTACTAAAGATTTTTTTTAATTACGTAATAAAAAGGAACCTTCGTTTTAATAATAACACTTCTTTAATGGTCTGTGGTAGTTAAACGATAGTCACGTGTTACAGTCCGATGTTTCTAAAAATAACTAAGACATAAATGCACGTTGAAACATTTCTTTTAATCGTTACTTCCTTACTAATACCTGTCTGTCTGTCTGAGAAAGAAGATGATAGGCTATATAACTTTTTGCGAAAAAGGGTTGGAAGGGGTTGAAATGGGGGGATGAAAAGTTATATGGAAGTATCGCCATTTTTAGATCTTGATACTTATTTTGTTTTATTTCTCAGAGTTTGTATTAAATTCGTTAATCACGCGGGCAAAGCCGCTGGCAGAAGCTAGTTATTTTATAATTATTAACTCTACTCCGCTTCTCAGGGTGTAGGGCTGAACACTGCGGACCCGGCCGGGACCCTGAAAACAGGACAGCTCTTGCCGAATTCAATATTGATTTCGTCCTTATAGTATACTTCCTTCTAAGCCGAATTACGGCGTAAGACGTCATTGAAACATGAGCAAAATATTCCAGTTACTACTCTTTTAAAGGTAATTGTATAAGTTTTTACAAAAGGATCCCAGAGAGTGTTCAAGAACTTTCTACTAGTAAATTTTAAAAGGCAGTGAAGGAACGCTTATGTGGTAAAGGTTATTAGAGAATTAATGAGTATAATAAGGTTATTAGGATTGAGATAATAGCTTCAGGCATTTCAGCGTTCAGTATAATTTAATGTAAACACATTTGCTGAAATAATAATAATTACATTGAAAAACCTTTTCTGAGTTTGTTCCTCTGGTTCTTCTCAAGTAGAAATTTATTTTTTAAGTGTCACGCTTTTTACGTTCAATATTTTTTTTTTATTTTTTACAGTTATAGATTGGAAAATAAATCTACAACGTTACTGCATTTTGGGTTACCTTAGTAACCTTTCAGAAAACATCTTCCTGAAGACTGCACGAAAATACACTTTTAATATAAAACCAAAATAAGTAACATCTAGAATCTAAATCAAAAATTATACTAACATCTACAAAAAGCTTAGGTCCCACCGAGATTTGAACTCGGATCGCTGGATTCAGAGTCCAGAGTGCTAACCATTACACCATGGGACCGATGCCTGAAAGCTTCAATGTAGCAATATATTTCAGAACTTTCAACATTAAAAACGCTATTTAATCAACAATAAATAACGTGAAGCGACACAGAACACACTAGATATCATATTTTATGTCAGCTTTTTCATATTATTTTACATAGCTGCTTATTAACTAGTTGCGACTAAGCCACTGAACTAATTTTGATAAAATTATCTGTAGAGATAGTTTGAAACTTGGAGAAAGACATTGAAATTTATGGCAGATATTATTATTTACAATTAAATATCATATCATATCGCTTGAACAAAGTCCCGAGCGACAGCTACTAAAAATCGTAGAAATATTTACATTTATTTAATTTTTAAAGTTAAAACGAAAGAACTAAATAAAATTTAACGACGTTGTGGCGCAGCGGTAACCCGCCTTAAGCCCCACAGGTCGCGGGTTTGAATCCCGCTCGGAGCATATATTTGTATTAACCATACATGCATTTGTTCCAGAATGGGTGTGTTTGTCCTTGACATTGTGTATGTTTCCGGATCCCGACACAGGTTATTACTATCCTATTCGGGACCGTTGAATCTGTAGCGTTTCATTTTATTATTTGTATATATTTCAATCTTTTCTATCCAATAATTAATCATATATACGCCATCATAACATGTAAAGTAAGATCTATAATACTGTCTTTTTATTTGTAAATTTTCCTACCACAGATACGACGGCGCGGCATTACAAGTTTGACATTTGTGAATGAAATATGAAATTGCCAGTCAGCAAATTCAATAAAGTGGTGATATAATAACGAAATTTAAAATAGTTGATCGAACGATTCGATTATGAATGTAATTGAATGAGAGCGATCGGTTACAATCGATCATGTCATCGGACGGTGCAGGAAGAGTTATCCTCGTCCCTAGTGTTCATCAATTTTATTGTCATTCAAATATATTATATTAATATACCTATTATATTAGAGATGTATATATATCCATAGTGAAATCACACGCAACTGATTTTATTAATGTGTATTACGGTTGGGCGTACTGGCCATATCAGCGTCACCGGGTATACATAACTAAAGCAATATCAATTGACTTAAGGCTCAAAATATAATATACTAGCTGTCCGCGCGGCTTTACTCGCGAGGTCTTCATAGTTATTCTTGCGTTAAACAAACAAACGAACGATTCTTTCGCTTTATTATTGTTTCATTTTCAACCAACTCATCGTATCGCATCGCCCGCCCGCTATTACTCGGCTTTTATATTCTATATCGCATCGTGATTTTATATCGCATAAAGCCTTCCTCAAGAACAGTAGTTCCAGAGACTGTAGCGTTCAGCCAAAGCAACTAACTAACTTTTTATTATTGGTCTGGTATACGCTGGCTAACCCGTTCAGTGGTTTCGAGAAACGCGTCTGACAAGTATTCGCTTAGCGAGTTTTTCAGTGATGTAAAGGCGGGCATGTAAGCACAACCAAAAATAAATGTCTTAGAATTTCAAAGCCATGCATGTTTCCTCACGATGTTTTCCATTACCGTAAAGTTTGAGATGAATTCGAAGTACATATTGAACATTATAAAATTTGATGAGAGCTTGCCTTGAACTGTCACCAATGAACCTTTGACTATTATGACTTATGATTCTATTTTAACGAAAATATAATCCAGATACAAAGGTATAATTTAAATCCAATCTATAAATGCGTAAAACGTCGAACTTATCGGCGGACCCTTTGACCTTAAAGCGCGTATCCTTCAGACCGTAACCTTTATTGGAAAATTCAGTGTAACCTATCAAAGAACAATGCTATAAAATAAAAATTTATTGATGTTAAAACTGTTGAAGGATGTCTGCAATATATTTTACTGGGAAGTGTTGTGTGAAGTGTGAATTATTAAAACTGTCGTGAAACATTATTTAAATTAATTGTTCCGGATATTGGGAACGCGGCGCGAACGCTAACCCTCACTCACCACGATGAAGGACGTCCGAAGGGTCCAAACTCGACGCTATCGACACCGATTAAACGTGATCCGATACCTAAATAATTAATTTACAAACAAATATTGAAATTATCGGTAAAAGATTGTAGGTACAGTAGGTAGGATAAATAAGGACCGAAACCTCGAAAATAGAAGAGATAATTCCGTTATCCACTGAATTTAAATTGTTTAGTTCTATACCTTAGTTGGTTAAATTCGGATATCGTTTATTTACAATATATGTACATATTATATAGGTGAAAAAAAGAGTACAATAAAACCATAAAAGCTATATTTGTACACCATATGAATTAATTTTCAAAACGTGAATTGAATGAATTTTGTAAGCGATTTGGAATTTAAAGACTGTAAACTAAACAATTTAAATTATGTGGATTGGTGGATTACGGAACTATCTCTTCTATTCTGGAGGTTTTGGCCCATATCTACGAAATCTTTGACCAAATCATAGTACAAATTTAACCACTACAGAAGCGAATCTCATAACATACAATCAATCTCTCGCCTACCTGTATTCGGCTTCAGCAACGACGACTATTTCTGGATGTTGCTCTGAATGTCGCTGATGAACTCGTTGGTGGCTGACACAATCAATTTTTACGGTGAAAGAGTGGCCACAAGCACTGCAAGTCAACACTCCCCTATAAAGTTACAGTGAATAGCTACGTTTGGTGAGGTCAGATCTTTAAATCGTCCTGTATAACATATGGATCTGCTGTATGATGTATATGTACGTTACACACAAAAAAAAACAGTTTTCTTCTTAAAGTCGATTATTCATATAATCTTTTATATACAAGATAACAATTACTTAATACACATAGCTTTGCTAGCATTTGACAGAAGCCGCAGGCGATGGCCGTAATATTAATATTCATTGTCACCCGCCCCATCGGTCACGTGAGTTATGTTCACAAACATTTTGAATATCATATCGTTATTATTTCACCGTTATTGACATCACATCTCAATTATACAGATACTAATAAAAGTTAGCAGGCGAAAAGCGGTTTGATCTTTTTTCCTAACAAAAAAGTCTATTCAAAAAATATCATAGTCTTTTTGAAGTAAAATTACTTGGACGGCGATTCGATAATTGGACGAGAATTGAGAGAAAAATTGCAAGAACGTTTTGACATAACGTTTAGGTAAATTTCATAACATGAGAGATAAATTAGAAATAAAGATCAAGACTCAAGAGTAGTTAAGTAGTCAATTTTAATTACAGACTAGAATTTTTTCTAAAGTTTTTATTTTAAATTCTTGTCTATTAAAAATCAAAATAATAGTTCTAACATATTGAAAATCTTCAAATTAAAACAAGTATCAAACCAACGAATCCTGCTATAAAAGCTCAATTGTAAAAATATATTGCGTCGAAGCGCCACGAGCTTGACCATACCGTTTTATTGCTTGACAATTAACCACATGGGGCAGAGCTTTTGTATTCTGACACGCTTATCACAAAGGTATAGCGTATATTTTCCTTTGACAATTATATAATTTAATTGTAACTGACCAATGAACTGACCGAATGGTCAAAGAAAACATCAAGTGTGTAATCCTATAATGCATTTACTATTGACTTTAATTTGATTATGTTATAGAATAAATAATATATATAAACTTTTTTCAATAACCTTCCAACCACCCTGTTATATGCGTGTTAAAACGCATAAATGAATAATACACAAGAATATATAGATTTAATTTTTTTATAAATATATTGTAGAGGTTTACAAGTTACACAACATAGTCATTTTACACAGGTATAGGTACCTACTATATGATCAAGGTTGGGCAGTATTTGAATTACTTGTAATTAAAATACGTAATTGAAATACAAATATGTATTTGGTGTTTGTATTTCAATTACTTCCTTGAAATGTAATTTGTAATTCGTATTTCAAATACTTGACACCGAAGTATTTGTAATTAGTATTTCAAATACTTGAGCCTTTAAAATACATTTTTACATTAAAATATATTTAACACCAGTTTGTGTTCATCAGGACCTGTAGAAAGATTGTTTTCTTTAGCAGGTTTCCAACAAGAGGCTGTTTGTCCGACACTACATTTAAGAATCTAGTGTTCATGAAAGGAAAATCTGGTTTTACTGATTAATTAATTAATCTTGTTTTCAGCCTGTGCTAGTCTAGATTACTGTAGCGACATCTACACGCAACATGACGTAACGCAATAGAAAGACAAGATTGTCACAATGCCGCATCAAGCTACAACGACACCTACAGGGCATACTACGCATCGATATGAACGATCAACGAACGTCACGATCCTAAATCGCGCTATCAAAGTTTCCTACCCACTTGAGGTATATATACAACTTTCCAACGTAAGTCGTTGGGCTTCGGCCCAGGGCTTCGGTCCGCCAGGCAATATCACCCGCCTGGTCGGAGGATCTTCCCTTCGTGTTGGATGCATTTCTCACGTCGCACCTCCACAGTGATGACTTCCGACGTGATCTTCACCTTCTCTTGGTGAACCTTCACAACATGCAACCTTCGCAGCCCTTGTAGTGGCGTTATCATACATCATCCCCCTGACCCCTTCAAGAAAGCATCAAGTCTAGCAACGCATACCGCCAGCCAGCAGTACTCAGCCTCTTCGGGTACCCCGACCACAAGCATGCAGCGAACGCGCAGGCCTGGTCAAACCCTTCGGCTTCATCAGCGATTGGCACAGCACACTGCACTTCGGCCGGTCATCTAGCAGAGCCATTCTCTCCTGGTCGACGCAGCAGCCAGCCTTCACTACACGCCATCACTCCGACTCACTGGAGCACGTGTAGCAGCAACTCACCGCACACAGTTCCGACTCACCGAGAACTACGCGGCAGTTGGTTCCGACTCACTGGAACCATATCCACTGGAACCGGCAAGCACTCAAAACTATTCAAGCTTCTCATCGACCTCCGGTCTCGGGAGGGAAGTGATGTAGCGACATCTACACGCAACATGACGTAACGCAATAGAAAGACAAGATTGTCACAATGCCGCATCAAGCTACAACGACACCTACAGGGCATACTACGCATCGATATGAACGATCAACGAACGTCACGATCCTAAATCGCGCTATCAAAGTTTCCTACCCACTTGAGGTATATATACAACTTTCCAACGTAAGTCGTTGGGCTTCGGCCCAGAGCTTCGACCCGCCAGGCAATATAACCGCCTGGTCGGAGGATCCTCCCGTTGTGTTGGATACGTTTCTCACGTCGCACCTCCACAGTGATGACTTCCGACGTGATCCTCACCTTCTACAATTACTTATTTTGTACTTTGTATTTCGTATTTCAATTAAAAATAGCGAAAATACTATATTTTGTATTTTATATTTGAAATACCTTACTTAAAAGTATTTTCTATTTTGTATTTCAATTACTTGCGATACAGTATTTTTTAATTTGTATTTCAATTAAAGCAAACCATGTATTTTGCCCAGCCCTGTATATGATAAGGCAAAACTTTTTACTTGTGTCTACGTCGGTTGCGTGTTTTGCTTGTACTCGCTTTAAATTTTTTATGAACAGGTTGTTACAGCACTGAAAAAATGCCATTCTCTTTTAACAAGTGACTTTTTATAGTGTATTAAAATAATAATAAAAACATTGTGAAAAATACTGTCTCATCGTCAATGTTTTCCTGCACTTGCCGATATCAGTCTTATAAAGAAATCTAAATTTATAAATTTTATGGTTATATAGTTAAACAAGATTTCATTTACAATAAAATCGAGATAAGACTCTATTTTATATTTAAAGCTAAAATCCTACAAATCACAAAAAAAGATGGGGTGAAATTTAGCTCGTAATCATTATCCGCCATTCAGTGGGCGGTTCAATTCAATTAAAATCGATTGCGTTACAAATAATTCAATTATAAATTACACTAACGATATGTTGGCGATTGTAAATTTCGTCCAATTGTTCGTGATTATTTATTATTTGTTACAACTGGTGTCCTTTACGATTACAATTTTATGGTTATCTATATTTCATTGCTTATTGATATTAATAAATATGAGTATTTTAATTTTGATGATGGGGCACATGCAGTCCCAGTGGCTTATAGACTCAGATGCTATAGCCACATCTAATTTCACCAATTTAGTTTAAGCTTGTAAAGGAATTGCAATGACTAGGTATCATTACCTACTTTTTTTAAATACAAAGTAAGATATTAGATATTATTAATGTAATAGAAATTAGAATAAATCAATAATAATTCAGTCTTATAAAATATATATGTGTAGATAAAAATATAAATCTGGTGGTAGAGCTCTTTTTATTTCATAACTTTGGCAAACAAGCATACGGTCCTCCTGATGGTAAGCATTCACCGCCACCTACGAACGCTTGCGATACTTGAAGTATCACATGCATGTTGCCAACCCAAGAAATAGAACGGAATGGGTAAGAAGGGAAAAAAGGAAGGGAGCAGAGGGAGTGGGAGATTGGGCTGCCGGCACTCTCACTCATCGCACGAAACGCAACAGCACTCTGTTACTTGACGCTGATTTTCTGGGAGAAGCATGACCTATAACCAGTTGCATCTTGCGGGTAGATAGGGCAAGGGCTACCGCTACGGCAGGTTAGTATGTAGTAGTAATAGCAGTACGGAAGGCTAACAGCTAGTGCAGTTCGGTATTTGCCGCCTACGTTAGGCCTCTACTTACACTTACCATCAGGTGGAATAGAGTCAGCTGCCCCACGGGCTAAAAAAAACCAAGAAAGAAGACGTATTATATGCCATCATAATGAAGTATTCGTTATACACACAGAATATCGAAAGACATAAACAAAAAAAAGAGACAAACGAAAGAAGTAAGTAAATAACAAACATCGGAAGAATATGGCACATTAACTTTTTTATAATAATTATTATGAATTTAAAAAAAACAATTTATTAATATGTATCGTATACGCAATTACATTAATTTCAAAAACTTTTTATGCAAATGTCACCCTTGATCGTTGAAAAGCGTGAAATTATTATGTTCCAATTGTAAAAATGTTTGTATAATTGTAAAAGTTATGTGCGGTGACTGGGCGTGCGTCCGCCGACGTCTGTGACGAATGATCGTCGAATAAGTTTTAATTGCTTTCATTTATTTAAATTGTGAAAATAAATGCTTTGATATTGTACGCATGTTCGTTTCATTTCAAATCATATTATAATTATAACTTTTGTACTCTATTATTCAAATAAAAAACAACGTAATTCTATCTAAATAATTTTCCCATTGAACGAATATAACTTACTTATTAATTATTATACCAATTTATAATAATCTGCCAAAACAGTGTCTGATCACGCACAATATAGAGTTTCGTTATCAGTAAGAGCTTCAATACTAAAATTCAAATTTGAAAATAAAAGATAATACTCGATGGAGGTCATGAAACTTCTCCATAACAAATATGTATGATACAACATATATACAAATCAATAAATTTGAATTATATTTTTAGTGTGCAAAGTATGTACATATCTAACAATTTTTTACTTAGTGCATGATATTTTTAATATTATACTTAAACTCAAAAAAAAGGTGTGTCTGAGATTCACACACGATAGAAGTGAAACTTTAGTAAATCGACAAAAGAATGAGATTAGTATATGTAACAAGATATAAAAATATTTACAAACACTGTCAAATAATAACACACCACGCTGACTTTTTACTAAAAAGCTTATAATACGCTATTTTTTCGGAGTGTCTATTACTGTTGGCCCTAGTGGCCTTGACAGCGTCACCGGTGGGGGCCAAGTCTGGAGACCTCAGCCGGTACTATAATATGCAGCCGCATACATATATATTTACATACACATCGACATTTGCTTTCTCGCTCTGGCTCACTAAAGCATAGCGCAAAGTAGAGAGACCGATAATATAAAATAGTATGTAAATTTCTGTCTCATTCTTTGCCGGCTTCATCCTACACATTTTTGTACTTGTGTCTCTTACATGTCGTTTTTTCCGTTGAAGGATTTCAAATCACAACGTTTCTAAAGAACTATTTTGACGGGACCTTTACTGGAAAAGCTGATGTATAAAGAAGGATTTATGCTTATTTTATTTTAAAAAAAGAATAAGATATCTATTCAAAAAAAAAACAAAATAATAATTCCATAGGCCACGTAAGGGAAGCCATCGGGGCATCTAGTATAAGTCGATGGTCCAGTTCAAGAAGTCCCTAAGTCCGTTTTTTCCCTTTTGAGAAAAGTGCATTAATATGTTTTACTTCGCCTTTTTTTGCCTTTGAAATAAATTTGTGATATCCAAATGTAGGTCCTAAAGTCTTTTTCCCATAGTCTTAAAATAAATATGTCTTTTTCAAATTTGTTGAAGAAAATCGGAAAAATCTTTTGGAAAAAACGTGGACTTAGGGACTTTATGATGGACTTAGTGACTTTCTTAAAAAATAGATGGACTTAGGGATTTTATAGGCTAGGTTTGCAAAACAGGTAGGCACAACTACATAGACATGGATTGTACACACAAGCAACGTTTTTTGCGTCGGGAGGTAAACATGACAGATATGATGATACCAACTCGGAAAAGATATTTACACTTAAACTGCTGTCAAACCCCTTGAAACCGCCCAACTATTTGGAAATACCTCAAACAAAATACAACAATTAGGCATATATTATAGCATAAAGCTGCTGAAATAATACGAAAGCGTCTTTTAACATACGATGTCTATAAGTGTCTCCAGAATCATCCAGATAATTACTTATCAATGCTGATAAATATAATTCAGATCATAAGGCTTTATATGTATATTGCTTACTTGGTATTATCTGACTTTCTACAAATAAGTGTTATGCTTTTTATGTTGAATAAAAATATTTGATTTAATTTGATTCAAAAATATACCTAAAAATATAAAGTCCCTAAAATCCGAACTCACTTATTTTTATCCTAAATTTAGGGCAGAACACCTGAGTTGGGAACACTGGTTTTTGAACATTAATTTAACATTTTGAACTACATAGAGTTATAAATTAATTAAGTCCGCTGTACCTAGAGAGTGCATAGCCTGTTTTTAAGTATCAACTATGATAATAAATATTGTACAATATATGATATGAAAAATTAATTATATTTATTCATAAAGATTAAAAATGGCACCTAAATATTATCATGCTTACATGAAATAATAATAGCTACGGGATAGCCTACTCAATTCATTATACGTGTATATAGATACATATAGATATTACTTTATAAAAATATTATTTTAACGGAGACAACCATCGACTGAAACGTGCTGGCAGACTGCGGTTTTTGAGAAAGACATTCATGACGGTTGTGAGAGTTGACGAGTTCTACCGAATTCTATTCTTTGATTGAATTTATAATTCTATGTTGTATAAAATCTATGGGGATCATAGAGACTAACTCGAAATAATGGGTATCAAGGTCAATGCCAAAATGCGACTCGAAATGGCTGCCAAGAAATTAAAAATGTTCTAAAAATCGGTTAAATGCATATAGTTTCTATTAATCGAGTCTTATATATTTATCACAATTTAAAATATAATCATTATTACTAATTCCAAACAAAAGATTTTATTATATTTTCCTTCATATATTTTTAATATTTATGAAATGACTTATTTATATTGTTAGTGTTGCCCAGTAAATAGCTCAAGTAAAGAAAATAAAATGAAATAGTTAAGTAAGCTGCAGTGAGTTCTATTTTAGAATGAGCCTCTAAAGCAGCTCTGACGGGCTTTTTAAATTTGGCTAGAGAGGAGGAGGACTGCAGGCAGTGCAAGGTGAGCGTCGATGCACATCAGAAAGGAGGTCTCTTTAAACTTACAACCGGGTCGCAAGACTTGGGAATTGCTTGGAGTTTCTCCCACAACCACACGATGAATAACGCAACTCTATGTTTATTACTTCTTCGTCTTTTTATGTAATATTTGTTAACTAAAATTTTCTGTAGACGAATATAGCATCTCCATATCTTTTATACTCTTTGATGGCGACAATGGATTTGACTTATGACTTATGAGACTGATGAGACTGACTAGACTTGTGGACTTAGGTACTTCTTGAAACTTAAGGACAAAACATCTTTAAAAGTACGACTTAGAAATTAGTTAGAAATTAACCGATTAGACTGAACGATAGATAATGAGATTCTGTTTATTTTGGTGTTATTAGTACATAAAGTCCCTAAGTGGACTTAGGGACTTCTTGAAATGGGTCATCCATTATTTTAGTATTGTATATAATAAAGTATGAATATAAAGATTTTGCAAAATAAATTAAAAATTAAAAAGATGCAAATCTTGAATCTTTTTAAGCTACTACTGCCATCTATACATCGCTCACCGTACTAATTATAAAGGCAATGTAACAAGTTTTAAAACTAAGAAGGTACTAACTAATCATACAAAATATTTATATTCTTATAATTTTGTATAAGAGTGAATTTATCAAGATAATATATTTTTTAATTAATTATTTCATAAAAATATACAAATCCTAAACGAATATTACAAAAACACAATGACATTGACGTTTACGGAATTATATTGTTTGTATTATTTTATCTATGTATATAAATTGCGAGCGCGTAAATACGATACGGTGTTTCTATTGATTTTGTGTCTCCAATATACTAAAAGTTCTGCAAGATCATCCATGAATGGAAGTGGAGCAACTGAGTTAGACGAGGATTTGAAGTGCAATTTCGGAAACGTCTCGATGTCTACTCAATCGAAAAGAATGCCGCTGATCGAATTAAAAGTTTACATCCGCGTTGTTGCCGCAGTGTTTTCGGTAAGCAATTATGTTCATTATGTTTTCTTTTCAATTAATTAAAATATTACATAAACATAACATTTTAAAACAACAAAAGTTTTTTATTTTTGTTCTTAATTAAAATTAAGAATTTGTTTTATGTAAAAGAATGAGTTATAAAATTAGTTTAGCTATTTTCAAATTCCAAAATCGTTACTCGTAAATTACTAAGTATCTGCTAACAGATAACGCATACAAATATTTATTTTCTTAATTATCACCAGATTATTATAAAGATAAACAACTGTTGTTTGATTAAGATTTTATTTTTAAGAAAATATAAATTTATCTACTTCCTTGTCTAGGAATTTTTTTTTTTTTATATTCCATTTTTAAAACTGACTATAAAATTTTAGATATCATCGACAACAGCATTTGTGATGTCTCTATTAAGGATTTTGCTGCCAAATTTATATTATTTGGAACCCCTGGAGGGCAGCGATGTAGGTAATAATATATATATATATAGATTTTTAAATATAATAGCCTTCTTCCTAGCATTATCCATGTAGTTTGCCCAGGGTCTTAGTTATTACTTGGATTATACTATTATCTGGATTTGACAGGTTACTAGTTTTTATACAGAGCAATTGCCATCTGACCTCCACAACCGTGAGGGTGAACCTGTAAATCATTCGATAAGAGCAATTAATTACCTAGGGACCAACAGCTTAACATGCACCCACAAGGAGAAATGCCCAGACTGAGACACATATTTATAAGTTCAATAAAATATCCGCCTCTAGCGGGAGTTGAACCCTCGAGACTAAAGGCAGACTCGCTACCAACACACCACAACAGTTGTCATTTGTATAGTGTAGTATTTGTATAAAATTAGCTTTTGGCACCATAATCCTTTGGACGACTTACCTTACTTTGTTTCATGCAGCTGTTTGGACTTATCATTCATAACTATTTTGAGTTAGTATATACACAATGTAATATTTTGTGTCTGGTTGTATTGTCATTATCACAAGATAAATATCATTAATATTTTATACTTGAATAATATATACTTTTTCTATAAATAACTATATTTTTTATTACTGTGAAGTAAATAAATAAATGATTAAACGCTACATACTCAACGCCCCCATTAGGATAGTGATATCCTGTGTTGGGATCTGTAAACAACACATGACAAGGACAAACACTTCCCTTTAAACATTGACCATATACATGCCTGTATGGTCAAAACAAACATGAACTATGAGCAGGAATCCAACTCACGACTTGTGGCGTTTAAAGCAGGTTCGCTCCCGCTGCGCCACAATGTCGTCGGATATACATTATTTCGGCTCGAAGGACACTGTAGCAAGCGAAATTACTAGGTAAAAGAGATTTAAGAACCAATTGAGGTTGTATGTATAGTGTTGCAAGTGCTCATAAGCTATGCTTGTTTGACATATTTCAATTAATTAATATTTATATTTCAGTCCTACATTATTTCATAAGTGGTTTGATGGTGATCTCGAGTGCCATTGGCCTTATCAACAGCTTAGTGGTGCTAAACCGAAGTTCGACAAAGAACACTGGAAAGAATATAACAACATGGCTGCTACTGGACTCTCTGTTCGAGACTACAAGGGTCGTTTACATATTCATGTGCGAGATTGTGATAAAGGGTAGAGGGCCTTTGCACATATACGAGCTGGTGTTTAGTATCTTTCAATACTGTGAGTATATAATAAATAATCTAATATTTTCAACAGTAGTAGAGCCATACTATCCTCTCATAGAAAATCGGCATAAAGTAATAGTATCAGTAGGTACTATCGCGTTTCGTAAGAGCGCCGCAGGCCCAATCTCCCACCCCTCTTTTTCCTTCCTTTTTTCCCTTCTCATCCCTTCCTTCTTGTTCCTTGGGTTGGCAACACGCATGTGATACTTCAAGTATCGTACGCGTTCAGTTTCGGTGACTGCTTACCTTTCGGGCGGACCGTCTGCTTGTATGCCAAACGTCATAAAATAAAAAAATAAGAAAAGTAATATCTTGTGTGTCTCTTCTTCCTCAATTAGGAATCGAACTCGTAACTATTTGTCTCACTGCGCCAAAAGGGTCTATAAAAGCCAGACAAAATTGTCCCCTATTATTTTGCTTGTAGTCACAAACATCTTTTAATTATCTAGTCTTAAAAATTTGTATTATATATATTTTAAAATAATTTCTCCCCTATATTAAGATCTCAAAATACATCACTCTTTGAAAAGATAAATCTCCTATTTCTATGTTCGACTTATGAAATATTTAGCAAAAATGGCTTTTGATACTTCCTCCCCCTAAATAACGACATAAAGATATTTTGAGAACCAAGCGGAACCCTTTGGACAATTACTCAATTAATGGTTCTCAACCGAGTTCCGTACGATTTTGTGTTATGCATTTATAATGCTTCTGTTAATTTTACAAACTTGATCATTGATAAAAATATTAATCATAAATATTAAATAATAAATGCCAGTTTGGGATGGGTCACACGGCATCTTGGCGCGCTTTCTGTGATACGAACGTCACCGATAGTTGACATCTCATTCAATTCACACACCTGCCGATAATTTAATCACGGCCGGTAAAGTCACGATTCCATCTAATCAACAATTTGCGATTTCATATTACCTACGCACTTTTCGACCTTTTAATAACCATGAATAAATAATAAAAACCGAAACGAGCCTCACAGTACTCTCATATTATGTGTAATATCTGACAGTTCATTTTGGTAATAAACAATATTAGCACGGGTGTAACCAATTCCTAAGCACGTACTGCAAGACTATGACTATCAGAACACCTTAGACAATGCCTCATACCCAGCACAGACACGCGCACAACACCGTCTTCGCTGACGAAGATTAGGTCCCTTGTTTCGCACGTAGCGTCGCGCTCACACCGGCAGGTGATTCCCGATGACGTCCTTAGTCGTCCTCTCAGAAACCCTATTGACGAAATCAACTTTGAGCACCCGCGAAGGCCGTTCCTTTCTCATGACCCGGTCTCAGTACTAGGCCACCCTCGTCCGGTTACACTGTCAGTAGGGCCAACAGCACTACTCAATCAGAACAAACTCGGGGACAATTTATCAAAATGGTTTGTTTGTTCAACATTTAAAATAAAACTGACAACCTAAGAAATCTTCATCTACGCGACACCCATGAAAATTAGCATTATATTATGTATTTCTCGTTAGCGTTCGTTGTAAGATTTAGGGTATACGAGTGTAAGGCCGTCGGTATCATAAATCAATGTAGTTTGACCTTATGCACGCTTTCGTTGTTATTCACCTTGACACGCATTTCCATTATCATAATTGCAATATAGGGTTCAATATAATATGATAACAGTAATGGGGTCGTTCACGGCCCGATCTCAGTACTCGGTCCCTCGCTCGGGGACGCTGACGAGGCCAGTAAGGCCACTAGCAATACCACGAGCTCTCTGATTACTATGTTAATGAAGGTTAGAAGAACGAAGGGAAAATTGACCAAAGACATTCAAGGCGTGCGATGATATTATTTAAGTTATAAATTTATCAATGTTTATTTGTGCGTTTGTGCACGCTAATCTCAGAAATGGCTTGACGAAATTGGATGCAATTTGGCACTCGGTTTACTACCTCGATTAACACATATGATACTTTTCCGAAAAAATGTTAGGTGCCCGAGGGATTATTAAAAAAAACATTGCTTTTTCTAGGCATTATTAATATTCCTATTGCCCCTCCAAATAAGGTCGAAGTTTGTGCCAGGAGACCGTACAACAAAAGATCAAAGGGGTCAGGATCAAATCCGTAACTCTCGCAAGCTTCCAAATATACATTACTATAAAGACGTCCTTAGCCGTGATTCGCCTTTGCAGGAGTCACCCTAGGACGGAATCAAATCTGAGCCCCGTGAGGGCTGCCCTTTATCACGGCTGAGTCTCTGTACTCGGCCCCTACGCCCCGGTTACGCTGTCAAGGCCAGTAGGGCCAACAGCAATACACATTCCGAAAAAAAATAAAATATACTACAAAGAGATACATGTTAATGAGTTTGTATAATAAATCTTTGTACTTTTTAATTTCTTACAGTGTTGGACAGCTTCCTCTACTGCCAGATGATACTCAGGCACTAGTATAAGGCGATTATTATTTAATTAGACTATAACTGTTATCTGTTACGATATAAACAAGTGTATTTTAGACATTCCAAAAACTAGTTGTATAGGTCAAGTAGAAACAGGGGTATTCGAATTTTATAATTATTAAATGAAATAGACCGTTGATTCGTGTTGTAATTTACGGTTTGAAAGTGTTACAGTAATAGAGTATGGTAAAAACAGAGGCAGACGAAGGCTAGTGTAGACATCCATTTTTTTTAAACGATAGACAATAAACTTTCATCTGTTTTTTTTTATTTTTTTATTTTTTTTTTTGTTTTTACAATAATCCTTTTTTTTACTTTTACTCAGTATACTTGAGCTACTTTAGTGATGCCTAAAACTAATTATTTTATTATTGTACAACACTGATATATAATTTATTTTACTGAGGCATTTATGAACTATGAAGAAAGTATGTGTAAAAAGTCAGCGTAATTTTCAAGTCTGATAACTGGCAGGTTATTGGCATTATGAAACGGATGCCAAATATACTGTGCGACAAACACAGCTGCAAAACTTCGTTCAAATCTAAATTAGTTTTAAATTATATTTTTATATTTAGTAATATTTTTTTTATTACATATAAATAAAAATAAAATCAAAGAATTATTGGGACAAAAAATAACTTTGGATTGTGATCGCTAGTGCAAAAAAAATTGCGGCTTAAAATTTAAATTTTCAGGGATTTATTTTGAAATAAATTAGATCTTAGAAATAAGAATGTTACTGATATAACGCCAATGTCCTCTTTTCACTCAAAATATTGAAAAAAACGAAAGAGTTTTTCTCTTTCGTTTTTTTCGAAATCAAGTCCTACACAATTTTTTATGTTTTCTTCAACTTATGATTATACTGACGCAATATTAAACTTAAAAAATAAGAATAAAACAAATAAAAAATATGACTTTCTTCATAGAATGAGGTATACCCCTGTATTAAATCACAGTATAAAATGATCTCTGATTCGGAAGTATTATTAAATGAAAGTGAGAAATAGTTTAGTAAAGAGTTAAACTCCATTTTAATGTATTTAATACTTGGATTGAAGATCTGGTGATGTAATTTTTTTTCTATGACTATGTTTATATAGAAAATTTTCAAATATTTTTTGTTTTGATTTTGAAATGATTTTTATCCGTTAAACGCTTATAGATTTGACGTATAGAATTGAAACTATACTTTTTCCTATGCTTAAGTATAATGCTTTTCTTCTTTTAGAGCATTGTTAATTTATTTTATAAGAGGTTTAAGATTTTTGTTGCATCTGTTTGGGTACATCTACTATGGGTTCAAGGAGCATCTCCTTATTTCCAGGAACTGGTACAATGTTGTTCCTAGCTATTATCATGTTGCTAAAAGTCAATACTCTATAAATGCAGTCAGAGGATCATATGAATAACTCAACTCTGTAACTAGGGACACGAAAAAAGTATTATAATTTTTAAGTAGATATGGGGCTTGCGAATTTTTCAGACATAGAATTTATTAACATTTTTATAGTACGAAACAAAAATATTAAATAACCTCTTATATAATATTTCAATAGCCCCATAAACTTCAAAATACAACTATCTCTTTCACACTGAACATTTGATCATTGAATTTTATACTGAATCTAACAATTGTAATTATATGATTTAAAAACTTTGCTTTTCTATTTTCATACTTTTGTAATAATAAAATGTAATGCCGATATTCCCATGCATTCCATCCCATCCCATGCTACTACATTGATACACAAAGTGTCCTTGTAGAAAAGCTTTGAAGAGATTAGTTTTAATTATAATTACATCACTCGTTTGGAAGACATTATATTATACATTTAATTGTTAATACTCTGTGTGTTTCTAATACTCTGAAAAACGTAGATATAGGAATCTCACTCAGACAATGATTTGTGTATTATTTTATTATGTTATGTCACTTTATCTTTCTTAGTTAATTATGTTTTAACTACCATGTATTTCGAAAGCAATGATGTGAAAAAATGTACGTGAAATTATTTTAAATATAAGAATTTTGACATATATTGAATCGACTTCCAGACTATGATAAAAAAACCTCTGAAAAAGGATGATGGTTTTCGAATGTATAAATATGTCTTTGGTGCTTGACAATTTTTTTTTTCTGAAAATGTCAGCTGTTAAAAAAAATTGAAATCTAAGAAAGCAGCTGCACTATTTATTATACAACCAGAGATAATTATATCAAAAATGTTATTTAGTTTTATCAAAATTTTGTTTGATGTTAAATGTTTTGCACAACTGTAAAAAACTAGTCGTTAAAAACTTCCATATTAATGTCGTTGATATTGCAATATTTTATGGGAAATTTGTTTTACCTTAAAACTTATTGCAGTATCAACAACGTTGTTTATGTATATTATGTAAGAAAAATATTAAATAAAGGTTTAAATAAAATAACTGTTTATAATTTATCCATTTTTAATCTGTGAATCATCCTTCCAAAAATATAATGCGTACTATCAACACTCCAACCGGCTACAGAATCACAAAGTGCACTTCTCGGCTACAACGTATTATAAAAGGCATATTTACATGGCGACATTGCATTCAGATTAAAATATTACAAGTAAAAATACTCCATAAAAAGGATTCTTTTCTATAATAATTCAGAATGCAGGTCCATGAATACAAAAAAAATGTAGCACCACGATGGTTTGAAAATATTTAATATTCTTTTTCCCTAATTGTTTAAAATGTAGTAAATATTACAAGTTTTCTACAATGTCGCCAAGTGTGCAAGTACAAAATTCATACCTTATTCCAATAACTTTCTATATATAACCATTTTATCGAATTCGATGTCTGCAAAAGTGCAAAAATACAACAAATGCTTTTGCCTTTTGATATTTTAATAAAGTTATTTAAATCCCTCGTCGGAATAAGGTATATGAACAGTCGGAAGCGCGTCGATGAACAAACAATCAACAACTATATTGCTTTGTATCACACTGTACAGTGTACAACCTACCGCAGGGCTTCGTATTTACACTTAATGTTAGGTCAAACAAACAATCTAATGGACCGGTCAATAAAATCCGCACAACATCCTTAAATACTACCATTTATTTATATAAGAAGCCGTCTATAAATTACGTCACAAAAAGTTTAGATTTCTGATGTATTTACATTAAATATTTTACAATTTCATTTAAAAAAATACAGTCCACAGACACAATACCATCCAGAAAATAAATGTCTTAAAATACATTTGATGTAATAAACCATCAAGGCCATCTAACTCCACGTGTGACGTAATTCATCGAGGGGGCCCTAAGGTTCAAACTCGCTTGAATCCTTCACAAATTATTATCATTCCATGTTCCCAATCCGTTGCCCTTTGATATCTCAGCTGAGTCGCTTCGAGTCGTACTAAATGAATGCGTAACGCGCTTTTAGCAAATTTACATAATAATGTTACCCTGTATAATTTTAATGAACTTATTTTACCAATAGTTGTAGGCCAAATGGAGACTTGAGGACAGCAAAATATAATACAGAACATTTTTTTTATATCAAATTAAAGAATCAATTTCTTTTTTGAAATCATCGAGGTACATAGATTAAAAAATATAATTTGACATCAGCACCTCTTACTTTTACATGTTTAATACATTTTCGTCTGTGCAAGTGCACACTCGGGAATCGATCATTTCACGTCTTATTTTCAATTACGTATATAATTTTTTATATACTGAAGACAAAAAGTATTTTTCACAATGGCATTTGCCATATATTTGTGTATATAAAGTTGTGAATCTTATTATGAAATCACAAACTATTTTGTTGACCAATGTCACCTTTAGTCACTGTCGGATTAGACACAGTCGCAAATGTTATATAGATCAAGTTCATAAAAAATCTATCCTCGACAAAGACAAAATAAATGCGTAATAATTAGAGAATAGCTGTTCCAATAATATTTCTTATCAGGCGTGAATTAAGGGTCGGGCATGCGAAGCCTTGAGGCATCCACAAGAGATATCCAAAAAATATCATTAATTTTAATTAAATAAAAATAATGATTTTATATAGAAAATAATAAGTAAAAGTACTCTTTTGTAGCCCTAACACCACAATACCTCTAAATCCGGCCCTGTTTCTTATTCTTCAACGAATTTTAACTAGTAGTACAAAAATGATTCATGAAACAATTGAAAGACATCTTTTTTATGAAAACCATCTTGTTAACATTGTTGACCTCACACTCATCATCCGCCGTCGTATTTAATTTAGATCGAGTAATTTTTTTTTTAATATAAATTAAAGTATGGACAGGCGAAAACTCTCATACATTATGAAACGCAAATGGCACGTAAGGAACAATCGCATACTTTCATCACACCATAGATAAAGATTCTAAATTTTTAAAATCTATTGCTCGAATGTACGAAAATACTATTATTTTACACTTAATGGCACTTCTAAAAATTTGTATTTATCAATATTTCAATTGAAGATTTTTTGATTTATCTAGCAAAATACACTCTGTACAGGCGGGGGGGTAGAATGTGGAAGAACATGTCGGTAAATATCTGCTTCAGTGGAAAACGGAAAAAATATGGCAGGCAGAATCTAAGCAGGTTAAATATTAATATAGGAAGTCTATGAAAAAACGTTTGATTCGATTCAAAGTGCCAATATAACACATCTTTTTTGTTATTTCTCTTATTGATACTTCTGACCACCACTTCATAAGAAAGCGTGAAGAAATTTTAAAATTATCTCCATTTTTAGTGCGTAAAAGTAAACATATCTTTTTTTATTGATGGAAGATATTTTTTTACATTTTACTCGGTTTATATTGGATGGAATCGTGATCGTCTCTTCATCTTTGAATGTTGATATAAATTAATAAGATTCAATTTTCCTACCGACATGTTCACCCTCATTGAACGGGAAGTTGGTCATAAAAACTTTTCACTACGAGAACATTTTTACAAGTCTTATTATTAAAATATAGCATTATTTGTTAAACTGTTACCCTACATTGATAATGTTATCTTTGAATATAAATTTGGAAACACAATAACCATTCACAACCCGCTACTGCAGTCAATTTACAAGAGTGAATATAATCTGTAACCACATTCCATTGTCTTATAATGTAAACTACTCTTTATAAATTTAAATTTATAATAAGAAAAATGATCATAAATTCCTTTTATTATTTGGAATAAATAATAAATAAACGCTACACACTCAACGGCCCCCATTAGGATAGTAATATCCTGTGTCGGGGTCCGGAAACATTCACAATGACAAGGACAAATACACCCAGACCGGAAAATATGCTTGCATGGTCAATACAAACATATTATGCTCCGAGCGGGAATCGAACCCGCGACCTGTGGCGTTTAAGGCAGGTTCGCTACCGCTGCGCCACAACGTCGTCATAAAGTTGTTTATATTATAAGAATGAATGGAATTGGTTGAATTATAAAATTATCAATATATAATACAATCGAGATGACACGCCTGAGATCCAAAAAGGAACTAAAATCAACTAAAGAAAAACTAAATGAATATAGAACTAAATAATTCATATTCGCAAAAAATAACTAACTCTATCTACATATATAATATTGTCATGAATTTATTGATATATACTATATTTATACAGAATAATATTTTGTTTTTATATTTTCTTATAAGCGGCTTTGTCAAACGATGAAATACTCTAAAACGGCTAGATGGCTCTTTGGATATTACTATGATTTAAGAGAGCCCAAAAATAAAATTTTAACTCTTTATATGTAAAGTTAGAAATCAGGAGCCATCCATAAATTACGTCCCAGGAATTTCATGATATTTTAAGCACTCCGCAGTCTTTGTCACAGCTTGTCACATTTGTGAGACTCCCCTCCCTAGTGTGACGTAACAAAATTACTTAATATAGAAAAAATTTAATGTTTTCGTTAACAGCTTAAACTTCGCGTTTCAATAATCAGATATATTAGACTAAGAATGTGACGTCATTAGAACCCCATCCACCCAATGGGAGGGTTTTACTTGAGACGCAATTCATGGATGGCCCCTTTAAGTTTAACCGATTAATAAATTACAAGTACAACATATTTATTTAGATTAAATAGTTCTATTTGTGCCAAAATAAATTATCAATAATTTGTGACTGTACTTTAAGCTTATAGGGTATTTGTGCTATATGTAATCTGTTATAACAAATATATGATCAGCGCCATCTAGCGGATCGGAGGCCGTAACCTACTCAGATATGTCGCATACTTACGTACGAATTCATTCTACATCTAAACTAAGATAACAACTTCATTTAAAACTAAATCTAACGGAGAACGAACCCCCAAAATCGCTAACAACTCAGTCCGCGGTCCGCGAACATGCAATAATTGAAACTATAGAAGATTGAAAATTTGGCCGAGAAATTAGTAAAAGTAAAAGCCGTATTACAGGAACGTTATAGCGATTTTTTAATTACTTTTGGCACCTCTACTAAAAAGCACCTAATTTTTAATACATTTGGCTAATTTTCATAATGATTTTGTTAGGCCGATGATTAGCAATGACATATTATTGCAAAAAAACCCCAATTCATTTTTATACATCAATATTATGTAAATTGTTGAAAGTAAAATTAGATATTAAATACTTATAAAATGCATTACTTGTACGTATGTACGGAACACGAGTTCATGTCATGTTTGAGGCGCTAAGCTGTTTCTAAGCGAGGTAATCGCAAAGCTATATATAAAATATCTTTTTAAATAAATTTTAATAAAGTCTGAACAAAACCGAAGACTTTTTGGCAATTTTTGTAAAAAGTTTCAAATTTAGCAAAATATAATTTGAATTGTATCAGAAATGTGCTTCGGTTTTGATAACACTTTGTACTAAATAAACCATACAAGTTTTTCAATCACTAGTAAAAAAAAGTTCATTTTAAATTCGATATGATTCCAACACTATTTTAGATAATTCACTAAAGCTGAGTCAATGCATTTGGTGAACAGCGCTAACGATAAGTAGAAAAAAGAAGTTACAACAAGTAAAGATAATAAGATTCTCCAGTCCGCCGTCGTGACGTCACCGGAGACGGCTAGTGGAGATAAGTGTGCTCGGACACTAGAGGCTGAAGACCCTAAAATAGGGGAAAAATAGCCGTTAATGTCTATAGTACATGTTTCGGTGGAAGCGATAAAACGACGAAAAGGAGTGTAAGACTTACTATAATGTACCAAGGACAACCCCTTTCATACAGATAAAACACAGACTTGTTGGTGTCCCTTCGCAACGGAACGAAGTTAGTCACAAGCTAATTTAGAACTACGATGGACATTAGTCATTATGTTGTATAACATAACCGAATTAAGTTAACGTGTGCCTAACTTGAACTAAGTTAGTCACACGTTAACTTGCGTTAACTGTTGCGTTGGTGCTGAATTTATGAAGATGCACCAACGACTTTATGACTTTTTGTCTGTATGAAAGGGCTAGTCCATGGTATATAGCAAGTCTATGAATGTGTGAGAATATAATTATTGTAAAGGGGCCATAAAATATTGTGTTAGTAACGTTGTTGATGAGGAGAAAAATGCCTTGAAAGCTATCGATCGGAACTAAGAAGACTATTACATAGTAAGGTGAAGGCAAAGATAGTAGTGCTGTAATACTGGGAAGATGAAGGGGAGGTGGTGTGAGTTGATGGTAGATCAACGACAGACCTGCGCTCGCTCAGAGCGTGGCGGCTAGAAGTTCTGCTGGCGCTTGCGCTTGAGCGAGATGGCGTCGAGGATGGGGCGCCGCTTGCGCTCGTAGCGCTGGTGCAGCCGCTCGATCTCCGCCTCCATCTCCGCGTCCAGCCGCGCCATGCACGCCTCCAGCTCGCCCTCCGACAGGAACGACAGCTGCGCACCGCGCGCTCTCACTCGCGGGCCCCGCGGGACACGCTACACGGCGCGGCCGTGACCGTGGCCGGTAGCGAGCCTCGGCGGTCGCGGGTTCGAATCGCACTCGGAACAGATGTTGGTTGTAAATATCTGTTTCGGTCTGGGCGTTTCTCCTTGTGTGCCTCGGAGAGCACGTTACAGCGTAACCGGGCCCCTTTGTTATCATAACATCTGATAATAATCGGTAACACTTGATAGGTAATTTTCTCTTATCCAATGAGTTACTGGTTGGCCTTTTGGGTTGCGGAGGTCAGATGGCAATCGCTCTGAGTAAAAACTGGTAACCAGTCAAATCAGGATAAGGCAGACCCTGGGTAAATGTCGGTAATACTACTAGGAAGCAGAAGATTACTAAGTTCGTAAATTTTAATTCTTTTCACATAATATAACGAATTTTGAAGAGTTTAATAAGTTTTTTAACTTATAAATAATGATAAATTATACATAGTAATTAGCCCCGTAAGTTGCATAATAATAAACTGTTTTAAGATAAATTTTATATGTATCTTTAATGTAGAGAAATATCAATAATTGTTTAGAATATGTACAATGTTAGTAAAAACTTTGTGTTTCAACATTATATTAATCTCATTGTCAGATGGATATTATTTTTTGAAAAAATAGTTGTTAATAGTTAAATATTTTGTTAGTTTATCTAACATAAAAGGAATATTGTTGTATTAATAAAATTAATTTGTGAAGAAATTCGAATAATTTCTATAACATTGGGTCAAACAGTCAGTTTTAATCAGTTATTAGCGAGTTAGTCGTAGGGTGGCGGGGTGTGCGCACTTACGGGGCCGCAGCGCGAGCAGAGTGACGACGTGCAGTTGACTTACGAATTCGAAGTTGCCCTCCTCCAGCAGCGCGCGCTGCAGCGGCGCGCCGCCCGCCGCCTCGCCGCCCGCTCTGGGCGACGACGACAACACACGTTTGAATTTAGAACTATGACGTGACGACAAATGGACGCAAATAAGCAATACCATGTCAACCCAAAAATTTCAAAAACTGAGTTATATATGCAAAAGTGTTGGTAAATGGCTGAAGAACATTTTTTTTATATTTGTAGGGTTTTAAGCTTTAAAACTTCTAAAAAAGCCATTTTTAATCATGCAATTTATGTATTGTGTTAAACGTTTTGGGTTATATTATATACGAAATATGCAGTTTGTATACTTATTTTTTCTGAAAATAAGTAAAATAACTTAAATCTGAAATTGCCAAAAACTTGACCAATACATAAAAAAATCATATAAAGCAAGTTGTTCAAAATTTTCATACGCGTTTTTCCCGAAATGACATTCGTGTGGGTTGACATGGTATTGCTTATTTGTCTCCAAAAAACGTTCTAATTTTAAATGCCACTCCGACACATAGATATAGAATAGGACACTAGATTGCGCTTCTATATGGCGTAAATTAAAAGTGTTTAAAATTTATGTGTCATCAAATAAGTGGTTTCAATGTAATAGGTCAATTAGTCATTTCTATTCTAACCCTTTCCTTGGCGCATGCGCAGTCTTAATTTTTTTAGTTCAGACACCATATATGGTACTCGATCATACTTAAAATTTAATCAATGTCAATAAATGGGACGCGCAATCTAGTGTTCCATTTATCTATGCTCCGACTCAATAAATACTGACGATATTTGAATTCGGAATATTGATCTGCTCTTACGAAGTAGGACAGTATTAATTGAAAAATTATGAACATTTTTATCCAAAATATAAAATTAGTTTTTACTAGAATCTTTAATGTAAAAGTTTCACGTTTAAAATACTCGTTATAAGAGTTTTAATATTTTCATTTATGATTAGTACATATGTATCATATTGCTCAAACTCACCTGTCTTCCTCCGATATCCTCAGAGGTCCCGTGAGGGTACCATTCGTCGCGGGCATGCCGAGGTGATTGACCTCCTTCTTTTCAAAATGCTCAAGAAACAGCGGTCTATACTTCGGCCTGTTCGTGTCCATGGGGTCTGTGTCGTGCCCTGAAAGTTACATCAAATATATTTTAAGTTAACAGTTTAGATCTAAGAAAGTGTAAATCGTCTCGTAATTTTTTTTTTACTAAGTTGGCAAGCAGTTGTCGTAGTCTATGAGCGCTTGCAACACCATTTATAGGTGTCACTTAAGCATTGTCAACGAGAGATATTGGTTCTTAAATCTGCTTTGCCTAGTAATTTCACTAAAGTTTTCTTCAAACCGGCCTCTTTCAATAAAAATCTATCACCAATAGTCGACTTAATATACTAATATTCGAACCGTTACGTTTCGTTCTTTTATTCCTCGCTTATGACTTTCTTCTCACCAGTGAACATTGGTTACTGCTACTGCTACCGTGGTGCTTTCCACCACGGCTCGTGTACGCAAGGTGTGTCAATAATAAATAATAATAATAAACGCTATACACTTGTTATGTATGGTCACCCTACACGGCCGTAAATATGGTCACCCTACTAAAACCTTCAGTGTATGCAATGACCCAAAAACCTCTTTTGGAAATTGCATAGTCGGCGGCGTCTATTGCAGCGCGACGCGACAGTGACGTCACGGGCTGCTCTTCGAGCGCCGACACGCCGAAGCATCAAGTACTCTTTGGCCGCACTCCGACCACTAGGCTAGTTAGGTTACATCATGTAACTTTTTAATAATTAAATTAAATTTAAATAAATTTGAGTTTCTTTTGCATCCTGCGGCTGTAGCTAACGTAACTCACTCAACGGCCCCAATTAGGATACTCATACCCTGTGTCGGGTCTCTAGAAAGATACACAATGACAAGGACAAACACACCAAGACCGAAAAACATGCCTGTATGGTTAATACAAACATATGCTCCGAGCGGGAATCGAACCCGCGAGCTGTGGCGCTAAAGACAGGTTCGCTACCGCTGCGCCACAACGTCGTCGGTAGAGTATATGGTAGTATATGGGGTCGTACGCTTCATGGTGGCGAGGTCGTGGTCGTTGATGACCATGGTGCCGAGGTCGGCCGCCAGCTCCAGCGACGCGTCGCGCGGCACCAGCGTGGCCTCGCGGGCCTTCATCGTGGCCTCGCTGTACTCCTCCGCGCCCTGCGACACACGCACGCGCTATTGGAGAACAATACATACTCTAGTCGACGGACATGAGTGAAAACCTCGCCAGTGATATTTGGATGCAAATATGCAATACCATGTCAACCCACAAAATTGAAAAAACTGAGTTATATATGCAGAAGTGTTGGTAAATGGCTGAAGAACATTTTTCTTTAATATTTGTAGGGTTTTAAGCTTTAAAACTTCTAAAAAGCCATTTTTTCAATCATGCAATTTATGTATTTTTAAACGTTTTGGATTATATTATATACGAAATATGCAGTTTGTATACTTATTTTTTGTTAAAATAACTTAACTGAAATTGCCAAAAACTTGACCAACAAAACGTGTTCAAACGCGTTTTTCTCGAAATGACATTCGTGTGGATTGACATGGTATTGCTTATCTGCGTCCATTTAAAATAAATAATAGTTTAAAAACTTAAAATTACACTTTTATAGAAAATTCCAGTGTATTTTTTATTTTCCTATTATTATTTTGCCTCCTGAAAAATTTCATTTTCGACACAAATTTTCACTCATCCCCGACGTAATGTTTTTGCTCACACACCTATACACGTATACACACATAAACAACAGATATGTGAGCGTGTATAATAAACGCTGCACACTCAACGGCCCTCATTAGGATAGTAATATCCTGTGTCGGGGGTCCGGAAACATTCACAATGACAAGGACAAATACACCCAGACCGGAAAATATGCTTGCATGGTCAATACAAACATATTATGCTCCGAGCGGGAATCGAACCCGCGACCTGTGGCGTTTAAGGCAGGTTCGCTACCGCTGCGCCACAACGTCGTCGACGTTATAACCTATTATATTTGTGTATATACATACACAATAATAGGTTATAACGATAACAGATATATAATAGACATACACAAACATAACAGATTATAACTCGTCTCGTTCAAATTGCACTGAGTCATTCCTAATCTTAGTATGATCGCATAGTGCATTTGTATATGGTGACGCTGTCAAGGCCCGTAGAGCCAGCAGCAATACGCTTATCAATGAGCTAATGCAACAAGGGTGGGGCTCACCGGCGCCTGCGTCTTGTTGGCGGTGGCGGCGCGGAAGGCCTGCGTCTCGCGGATCTCGCGCGCCTCCGCGATCATGCTGCTGAGGATGCTGGGCTGCTTGGCGTTGCCTGCGCACCCACCACTGGTCAATGTCTACAATATGTTTGCTCACACGCAAGACAGATGGCGCTTCTACATGGCATAAAATTACAGAAATTGTTTCACATGAAAGCGCCATCTAGCAGCGGACTGGGAACTAAATACTACCACCGTACGCATGCGCTACAACAACCTTCAATTCAATTGGTCAATTTCTCATCACGATTCTTACTTTAGCCTTCGCGCATGTGTATAATCATTATTTTTAGTTCAAACCTCTTCATAGGTGGTGCTATTTTATACTTAAATTTTTAACCATGGAACTCGCAATTGAACGTCTTATTTAATCTTCTTCTTCATCCTAGCATTATTTACCCGGTTTTTATTAACCCGGGGTCTGCTTATTACTCTTTTCCGGATTTGACAGGTTACTACTTTTTTACACGGAGCGATTGCCATCTGATCTCCGCAACCGTAAGGGCGAACCAGTAACTCATTGGATAAGAGCAATTTACTTATCAAGAGTTAACGATTATTATCAGATATTATTGATAATAACCGGGGCCGACAGCTTAACGTACTCTCCGAGGCACGGTGGGAGAACCCACACGGACAAACGCTCAGACCGAGACAGACATTTTTAACAAACATCTGCCCGAACGGGAATCGAACCCGCAACCGTCGAGACTAAAGGCAGAGTCACTACCCACAACGCCACAACGGTGTCAACAGAGGAAACAGAAAAGGCACATAAAAGAAGATACGAGTTTGTACTTGCGGCGCTCCCACTCATAAAACTAAACACAATTGGATACTGGTACTTTACGTCAATATTTAATGGAAGGGTGTTACTTCCACGGCATTTACATTAACAAAATAAGTCTACTTTACGTTACACTGTTGATTATATTTTTTAGTTTCGCTAATTAACGAAGAATCTACAATCAGATGTTCTGAAGCCTCAATAGCTCAACGGTAGAAGGGCCGACTTCGCTCCATTAACGCGAGAGTCGAGGGTTCGATCCGGACCCCCTTGATCTATTGTCGTACCCACTCCTAGCGCAAGCTTCGAGCCTATTTGGAGGGGCAATAGGAATATTAGTAAGGCCTTGGAAAAGCATTGATATCCGGCTCTTTTAGACATGAACATATAAGCAGTTCCATCCCACAATGATACGTTGTGAGTAACCTTCCCGACGCAGTAAACCCTCGGTGGCTAACTAAACTGCATGTAACAGGTTCTCTTGCAGAAGAAACCAGCACGCAACCTGTCGAGCAATGACCTTCACAAATATGGTAATGACCAACACCCCCCGGGTTGCCTCTTACCCTGCATTATGTGAGCCACAACCCTTACCGACCTATGAATTCGTGTGCTAACAGAAACTCAGCCGTCGCTCTCTCCTCGGGGCTCTTAATAAGGCACTGACTCACGAAGTCGATGAACTCCGGCGACCACTGGTCCGGTTCCCTGCGAGTTCATTAATTAAAGAAATATTATTACATAAATCGTACATATTTCACGTGGAATTCTATCAACGGCTCAGATTGAACCAGTCTGCTTATTACTCTTGTCCCGATTTGACAGGTTTTTATAAAGAGCGATTACTATCTTGACATCTGCAACCCAAAGGGCGAACCAGTAACTCATTGGATTAATATCAGATGTTATGATAATAACCGGGACCGATTGCATAACGAGCTCTCCGAGGCAC
Source organism: Hestina assimilis (assembly GCA_023373885.1). Lineage (NCBI taxonomy): Eukaryota > Metazoa > Arthropoda > Insecta > Lepidoptera > Nymphalidae > Hestina > Hestina assimilis. The sequence continues at coordinate 1,539,146 of CM041740.1, read as the reverse complement.
GGTGGGGAAACTCACGAGGACAAACGCCCAGACCGAAACAGATATTTATAACAAACATTCGCCCGACCGGGAATCGAACCCGCAACCGTCGAAACTAAAAGAAGACTCGACACACAACGCCACAACGGTGTTCGATAAGACCAAACGTTTGACTAACTTCATTCCATTACGTTGATTTTGAATTTATAAACGGGCACCAAGTACTCTGTGATATGTTATCTGAATGAAAGGGCCAATCCATACTATTATAGTAAGCCTTTTCCAAGTTTCTATTAATGCCCCAAAGGCCAAAAAGTTTCGCAGTTTGCGTTAGGAGTCGGTACGACCATAGGCCAATGGGGTCAGGATGGCTAGAGGGCTCGTCACCGGAAGGAGGGCGGCGGCTTGGTGGGGATCATGAAGATGGCGCGCATGGGGTGGATGTCGCCGTAGGGCGGCTTGCCCTCCGCCATCTCCAGCGCCGTGATGCCGAGCGACCAGATGTCGGCCACGCAGTCGTAGCCGATCTCCTGGATCACCTCCGGCGCCATCCAGAACGGCGTGCCGATCACCGTGTTGCGCTTCGCCATCGTGTCCTGGGGCATGTTACACCATATTACGTCCTTTTCCCTACATTTTTGGCAAAGTTTTGGAATTTTTTAAAGAGACAGTCGAGGAATAAGATTCTAATGAGTAAAATAATTTAAGCCTTTTTCATATTTTAGAAGAACTATTGCCAAGTTTTTTGTCAACCTTTTGATCTGACGATAATTTGAATAAATATTTGAAAATCCCTAAGTCGTAATCGATCAAAATTCACATCAGTAATTCCCGAAATTTAGCCAGATCTGCTAATTAGCTACTCTTATCTAGATTTGCCAGGTTACTTGTTTATACACAGAGCAACTATCATTCGCCACCCACCACCCTAAGAGGGAACCAGTAAGCCATTGTATAAGTGTACAAACGTCCAGACCGAAACAGATGTGTGACCGACACTAACATTAGCCCCGAGCGGGAATAGAACCCGTGCTCGCAAAAGCTAATGACAACACTCACTCAGACGCAGAAATACTCACCGTCAATTGTCCAGCGACACCGAAATCAGCTAACTTCGCGTGTCCTTCTGTATTGAGCAATATGTTCCCCGCCTTGATGTCCCTGTGTATCTTCCGCCTCCGGTGCAGGTACTCCAGGCCCTTGAGCGTGTCGCAGAGGATGGTGGCGATCTCGTCTTCGGAGAGAGTCTTCTTCCTTAGCCGCATTATGTCAGATACTGAACCGGCACCGCAGTATTCCATTACTATCTGCGGATAGACGATATTGGATTACTTTGGGTATAGGATAATTTAATTTGTTGTTTTTTTTTTCAAAGCATTAGCTAATAATCCTATTACCCGTTCAAATAAGCTCGTAGCTTGCGTTAGGAGTGGGTACGACAATAGCCTAAATGGGTCAGGATCGAACCCACAACTATCACCTCAACGGAGTGGAGTCAGATATAATGAAAATAATTAAATTCTGTTTATACCTACTATTTAGTACGGGAAAGCCACCGGTGGACTCATGATACAAATTTGTGTAGTCATACAGATATACAAACTTCTCACCCACAAGTCCGTGTTTTTGAAGTAGCTCCCATAATACTTGACGACGTATGGACTGTCACATTGCTGCATGATGGAGATCTCTTTGATGATCTCCTGCAGGTCTGTGTCGACGGGCACCTGCTTGATGGCAAGCACCTGCCCGCTCTCTTTGTGTAACGCCTGTAATATTTAAATAATCGGATGAAAAGAAGTTTTACGATAAATCATTGTATTTGAACACTGACTGCTCTAAACTTCATTAAAGGAAGCAACGAAAAACGTTTTGTGATGGCGTGAATATTGAATATGTGTGACTGTATGTATGTTTAAGAGAATCATGCTAATTACTGATGATGACGTTGTGACGCAGCGGTAGCGAACTTGCCTTATGCGCGGGTTCGATTCTAGCTCGAAGGTGATGTTTGTATTGACCATACAGGCATGTGTTCCTGTATGGGTGTGTTTGTCCTTGTCTTTGTGTCATAATGGAGACCGTGGAGTGTGTAGCGTTTATTTAATTATTTATTTAATGATGACAGCCCTACTGTTGGGCAATGGCCCACTCTACTTTTAAGTATCTAATACGATTAGGAACTAAACCCGCATTGGTGGGTTAGATTTTTTTCAAGAGAGGTGTAGGTGGAGGTGTTTACTCTCTTTGTTGTCCTTCAACGTGAAGTATATCACGAATTTTAAGCGCAACTTAGGCACTTGAAAACTCAGAGGTTTTGGTTAAGTCTAAGTTTTTTCCACTGGGTCATCTTTGTAATCTATATAGTTATGTGAATATTTAAATCGATAATAAGTTGTATTTTATTATCTCAAGACTGTACATTGAATATTATATTAAGGATAAAAGAGAAATTTCAAAAAAATACGATACCGGTTTCAATATAAAGTCCTACAAAGCAACGATACCTTATAACGGTAATTATAATCCACCAGCAGTTGGAAACAGTCTTCAATATGCTAATGTGATTTTGCCTTTTGATATCTTCATTAAAATCCAGTTAATAAAGATTAATCTGACCCAATTGTAAGGTTTCAAGAGATATATGCTGAGGATATTGAGGTATAAAATCATATTGGAAAAGCGTGTTAAAAATGATACCTGTTAGGATATATGCAGATATAAATACTGATTATTAAAAGCAAGAATACACAATGGGGACACCTAGGCAATTTTATTTTATGGGAATGAAATTCGAACACGAAATTATCGCGTGGTTTACACGCGTTCCTTCTAAGTTTAAAATCTTCTCAGAAAAACAGCAGTCCTTTATTATACAACGAGTAGTTGTGTATGTTTATAATTCTTATTTTAATAAAAATAAAATATATAAAAAGTATAACTTTATAAAATAATTCACGGAGGAAATGTGCTTACAAAAATGGCCATGAATAACCCGCAAGAAGGAGGTCTTCCTACTTAGTCAGGGTTAGGAGGGATCGATATGTTGAAATGGAACTAATGTTTGAGTTTGGATTAGTCCATACGATCGGGGATCGGAATACGTACCTTGTATACGCTGCCATAGGATCCCTCGCCGAGCTTGCAAATTATGTCGAAAACTTCTTCAGGTTGCCGCGTCAAGCTCTCCTCCGATAATTTCTTTAGCTCACTGAAACAAAAAGAATTTAAGGATCAAAAACGAGCTGTCACAGATGTTATACAAATTAATTTGATATAGATAAAAAAATGAAAAAATATACATGAACAAAATGACACTATGTCTTGTAACTTTTATTTATAAATTGTGACACTTTGTTATGAAGACTCTGTTTGTTCTAGGATACAACGACACCATATTCTTAATTGGTAAACTATGATCACATACGTAATGGCACATTGCCAAATTCCACAGAATAATTTATTTACGACGTCTATTTTAGTCTGGAAGATCCATTTCTCAATAGCGAAGGTGAGAAAAAGACGCACGATACAAAAGAAATATGAAATAACAAAAAATAGCTTTGCCCTCTAACGATAAATTACCATCAGTGAGAAGGCCCTGCAGGCCATCTATCAATTCGGTACGTCACACGAATATCATAATATTTTGACAACTCCCCAGTCCTTGTCACAGCTTGTCACATTTATGAGACTCCCCCTTTCCTAGTGTTACGTCACATATTTTTTGCAATTTTACATCTAGAAATTATTGTTAAATTAAAACAGCAGTTCCAAAACTAGTTAAGTCAATTTTTTAAGTTTTTCTTTAAAAGTTCAAGCTTTGTTTTAGATTTCGAAATTTGACGTCACGAAACTTAGAACCCCTTCTCACATGTCACAATTCGTTAAAATAATTTGAAACAAAATAATTATATAATGAGGCATCTAGCTGTATTTATTTATTAGAAAATAAATAACTCAACGGTAGAAAGGCTAACTCACTCCTTTGAGCTATTATCGTAACCATTCCAATACAAAAATTGTTTTTGAATATAAATAACACAAATATTTTATAATTAAACATACAATATTAATATCGTACTTTTAAGAAACGATACGAGCAAAGTAGCCAGTAATGACTAGTTTTATTAAACAAAAATGACAGTAGTGACAACATTCAGTGATTCAATTGCAGTTGAGTGAAAGCATTTGAAACGTCAAGAGGCCTGCCGAATAATGGCAGCGCTGACACTCAAATGTTGACCCTTAAAGCGCTAATTGAGACCTTGACATTGAAACATTACAGGCAGCATTCAGGCTGTTCTAGGTACGAGATTGTGTTAATGAATAGTAATAACTTTGTAATTTAATAGCGCAACCATTTTTTATTATAAATTTTATATAAAAATGGATTTAATATGAGCATTTTTAAAATTTAATTGTGGCATGCAAGCATGTGGTTTGACCGCTTGTTGGACAACGCTATCCCATGTACGGATGAGACATTTTGTAGAGAAGAGAGGAGATAAAAGAAGGGGAGGCGAGGGACGTCAAAAAGGGCAAGAGAGGAACACCTTATTTTTGAAGGTCCTTTTTTTAAAATAACTAGCATCAACTAGGTAAAAGCGATAAGCGTTTTATAATGAGATACTTTATTGCAATAAAAATAAATGGTTCCACATAAAAGTCTATATCGAAGTTCAAATCCTGTAGATCGTTTTTTAACTCTACGGGGACTTTTATTTTTTCCGGGATACAAAGGATTCTGTGTGTTAATCTAAGTAATGATTTATATTCGTGTCAAATTTCATGCAAATCCGTTCAGCCGTTTTTGCTTGATTGAGTAACAACATCCAAACATACAAACTTTAACATTTATTATATTAGTAGGATACTGTTTTATTCATTGTAATAAGCGATATCAATAACTCCAGCATTCAAAGGTTTATTTCAATTAATTAACCAGTATTAAGTTTATAAATAAACCTAAGGAATTTATTCATAAACATTCGATAAGTTCGGTTTCTTAAAGTTCAATGCCCCATTATGTCAGTTGTCGCACGTGTAATCAAAAGGCCATATGAAAAATAATGGTTATGAAATTCAGGATCAACGACCTGTAATCATGCAAGTTAACCCCTAAGACAGAGTTCACCCCATTTCCTATCATATTTTTGTTGAGTAAATTGTAGATAAAACTTAATGTCACTTTACAGAAAGTTACTTTTTAATACTTTACTTATGGTACATTTCTTCACTTAAAAGCATTTAGAAATAGGCGGTTACCAAACAAGCTGATGGTCTGCCTGATGGTAAGCAGTCACTGCGACCTATGACCGCTTGCGATACTTACCAGATGTGCGTTGCCAACCCGAGGGATAGGAGGGAAGTGATGAAAGGGGAAAAAGGGAGGGTACTGTGGAGGTGGGACTTTGGGCCTCCGGCACTCTCAATCATGCCACGAAATGCAAGAGTACTTTGTTACTTTACGCCGATTTTCTGTGAAAGGGTAGCACTTTTACAACTGTGCTGGGAAAAGCATGAATGTTTTTAAAAAATGCAGTGAATTTATTAATAGCCCTAGGTAAATAGAATAGCCCTTATTACTCAACAGACATAATCAACGTTTCTCAATATGGGGAACAATCAACCCTAGACTATATAAATATTACCGGCAATCAAATCTACCACAGTGGGTGCATAAATGAGTATTAGTGACTGGTACACAAATGTAGCCCTTTTAAACCCAGTCCATAATAATGATGATGTGTGTTCCGACCGATTTCGGCCATGGCGACTACTTCGACTCCTAGTCGGAGAGATGGCGCTGGTGCGCTCGAAGATGGCTTATGTAGCCTATCTTCGCGGCGAAACTCCGTGCACACTGAGGGCACGTGAGTACGCCGTTCTCATAATTGTATATTATGTTAGCAGGTGGGTGAGCCTTTAACTGGTCGCGTTTATTATCAAGGTCGGTTTTACGCAGAGCCTCGAACTCGCGTACTTGGCTATTCACCATCCTGCGCCATTCTGGTCGCACAGCGGCACTGCTAAACGTTCCCAACGAGATGGCTCTATGTTGCATCTTTTCATATGTCGCTTTTAGACATCCTTGTACCGGAGGAGGGGACCGCCATGATTCCGCTTGCCCCCCTCTAGTTCAGAGTAGAAGATGCGCTTCGCCACTCTTTCCTCCGCCATACGAGATACATGACCGCACCACCGAAGCTGTCGACGCATTAAATAAGCCTCAATGCCACTAACATTGGCTCGACGCAGAACTTCGGTATTTCGCACTCTATCGGACCATCTGATCTTCATGATTGTACGGAGGCATTTAAGGTGAAAGCGATCCAGCATACGAATGTGGTGGCGGTATATACACCACGTCTCAGAAGAGTATAGGAGATTTGGCAGCACAATTGCCATATACACTGATATCTTAGTGGCTAGCTTAATAATAATCTATACTATAACGATACGGTAGTTAGACCATGTCATTTTATTGAAGGTATTTTTGATCTTTCAAACCTAATATTTAGATTTTGTTTTAGACAATCGTTATTACAAATCAAAAGTCCGCTAGCTATGCCCGCGGCTTCGCTCGCGTCGAGTGACGCCGCCATATTGCACCAACTAATGGCATCTCATCGCCCGCACTTTCTTTCTTATTGATGGGCTTCTTAGTATGATATCGCGATGTTATATAGCCTTCCTGGAGAAATATGCTATCAAATGCAAAAAGAATTTTTCAATTCCGTTCAGTAAGTCCAGGGAAGGTTGAAAAGTCCAGATATTTTCCCAACACGCTTCATACAGTATGGAGTCTTTCAAGGGAAGGTTGAAAAACTTTTTAAGCGATCGGCAACACGGATGCGATACTTCTGGGGTTGCAGGCGTTCATATGCTACGGTGACCGCATACTATCAGGCGGGCCTTATCCTTGTTTGCCACCATCGTGATATAAGAAAAAGATACAAAAATGACTCGCTTTGAACGTAGAATTTTAGTACTATTAATAAGATCTTAACGTGTATTTTACAGTTCAATTACTTAATTTCTCAGTTAATTGCAAGAATTCTACTTCCACGTGTGCAAAGCCCTAGACGAGTTATCAAATAGGCCTAATTCTAACTAAATTTCTCGCAATACTTTCTCCCGTCTAAATCAAATATATTATCTCAATTCCCGTTGGATACGTTCAAGTTAATTATAGACATTTAGTGAACTAATTTCATATTAGCTCTGAACAGGGATATTTACGGGGTCGACGACAGCTTTACTACGATTCCACCTGTGATGTGAACTGTTCTTAAATCTGGATATCTTTTTAAAGTTATCCATATATATAAAAATGAATCCCTATATCCCTTGGTCACGCCATCACGCGTGAACGGCTGGACCGATTTTGCTATTTTTTTTTTGTTTGTTATTGTCAGGAGAAGGTTCTTATGACAGAAAATATTAAATATAAAGTAAATTTTAATTTTAACAGTAAATACCAGGTTTGTATAGAAAAAAATGTATTACTTAATGTTTGTATACAGGTAGATAGTTTATAAGTGGAAGAACCAAGAACGGAATTAAAACTCGCACGGTATCGGGATAAACGGAACTATTTACTATGCATCCGGACGAAGTCGGTGCGGGTCGCTAGTCTTTTATAAAATATAAATTGTCATAGTATATATTGATATTCATATTAGTTTTTTCTTTATATCAAGTACTACAATAATTATTACAGTTTAGTTTTTATCCTTCTTCTTCCTAGCATTAATCCCGCTATTGATCTAGGGTCTGCTAATACATTTATCCGGATTTGACAGGTTACTATTTTTACACAGGACGATTGCCATCTATTTTTTTTAAAGAATATTAGCAATGCTTTTTCGACGCATTACTAATGATCTGCCCCCCTTTTGCCCGAAAATAAGCTCTAAGCTTGCATTAGGAGTGGGTACGACAATATTTCAAGACGGTCAGGATCAAACCCTAGACTGTCGCGTTAAGGCAGCGAAGTCGAGCGAACCTTACCTCCGCAACATCAGTAACTCAGAGGGTAAGAGCAAATTACCTGATAAGAATTAACGATTACTATCAGATGTTATGATAACAACCGAAAGACCCACAAGCATAAACGGCCGGACCGAAATCGATATTTATAAGATTTAGTTCTTAATTATCCGTAACTAAATTAAGGAAGTAGGTAGTTAGTAACTAAAAGTTACTAAAGACTAACCTACTATCATGTAATTGATGTAGCGGTCTGGACTAAGGATTGATGAATCAGATACCCATACATTTAATAGTAAATATTATATTAAAGTGAATAATTGCACAAAAATGAATCTGCCAAGTAAACACACATCCGTTAGTATACGCTTCGATAATAATAAAAAAATCCTCAGAATTTCTTCAATATCTTATCTCGGATGCGTCACGGGAGCGGAAACGCCAACGACTCGTTTATTATAAAATTCAACTCATTCTATTCATTTAAAATATTTGCCTGTTTACCATATCTACATTTTATATTTCTACATCAAAGTTCCTTTAATAGTGTAGAATATTATGAATATAAATGAAATTCTTATACTATGATTCAAATAGAACAGTTCTGCTACTTGTAACTACTATGTGAATTTTTTTCGATAAATATTGTCGATTTATGTAACCTCCATAAATCGATAATCGATATTTCTTCGAGTATTGAATTTCAATATAATTTGAATTCGTTTATGCAAACATTCGGACTATTTTAAAAAAAAGAAAGTCATGAAATTATGTTTGTCATTGTGTCTGTTTCCGGACCCCCAACACAGGCTATTCCTATCTTAATGAGACCCGTCGCGTGTGTAGCGTTTATTTATTTATTTTTACCAAATACGCTTTTACCAATATTTCTATATTTTTTACTCTTTATTTCTAATAAATAATCGATGCCGCTTAAAATCGATGAGCCAAAATTCCCTGCCATTCCCCTGTCCCATTCCTCTTCATACTATTCCTTTCTTATCTTTATACTTGTGTCAACTGTGTACTGTGTGTGTTATGGTTTCAGTTTGTTAAAGAGAGCTACTTATATAATTGTTTGTACATGGTAAAATAAAAAAATCTAATAAACCAACTCAAAGTAATTTTCTTTAAAAATATAACGAGGCTGTTAAGTATGAAATAAAACATCCCAATTAAGTTTCAGAGGAGTTGAAATATTTCAAATATTTCTCTAAATAAATGGCTTTAAATATCTTTAAAGGACAATATATGGTTAAAAAAGGAATAAAAGTACTCTTGCCGTCGATGCAGACATAGCGATGATGAAAAACATACATTTTAAGCGCAGAGCTTTTAAAAACAAGACATAATATTGTGGGGGTTTAGAAAGCGCTGAGAAGCGCCTTTTTTGTCGCTAATGAATAGCTACCGACGATCTCGCCGCAACACGTGTTTGTCGCTCGGACATCTGTGCCCGAGAAAGGAATGCGATTTGTTTTAGTTTCTTTATAACATAAATAAACAGACCAAGGGTATGCTGAAATAGAACTTAACGTAAGAATACAATGTACGAGACAATTTTAGGTTTACATGCCTAAAGATTTCGCTCCAAAGAGAAAGCATTAAATTATTACAAAACCCGTATTTTTTTGCGGAGTGTCTATTGCTATTGGCCCTAGTGGCCTTGACAGCGTCACCAGTGTGGGGACCGGGTCAGGAGACCTCAGCCGCTAAAACATTGACAGCCTACGCGGGGCTCAAGTAAGAAACCGTCCTTGAGATCGAGGCCTAGGCATGGGACGGCATCGGCATCGGCATCGGCTCGTAAGAGAGGCAGGTTTTGAATGAAGGAACAAAAGAAATAAGCAGTTCAATACAATCGCTATAAATTAAGGCTGCTGGCGACGTTTTAAAATTACCAACCAATTTAATTTAGGATAATAAATAGAAGGTAATAAATGCATATCTATTATTAGTAACTAGATCTCTCTATAAAGGATTAGTCACTAACATGTTACCTACAAGTTTTTTTGTTTGTTTCCTTTAAAATTTTACAGTACATTCAAACACATATACGAGTATAATCGCAGATACGAAAAATAAAGCAATTAAATAGTGAGCAGAAAAAAATATTGTAAAAAATTAACGTCTCTAAATTTTTAAATTAAAGACTTTAGGCGAATTGATACTCTCCTATTTTTGAAGTCAGTGAAAAAAATGAACAGTTTTAAAAATTTTTAAATGTCCCCGAAAAGATGTATGATGTCATTTTCCTGATACACAAAATTGGACCATTATCTGCATCTTTAAGCACGAGGCGAATTTGTACCACTTACTTATGTTCCTGTAAATCGGAAGTGTCTCACGTTGCAACGTGCTCAACTGAGTCACCTTTTAGACATTTTTAAATTCTCAACAAAGTAATTAAAAAATCAATTGGTCATCGAATAAGGGCTCGCAGCTGTACAAATATTACGAATGGAACCACATGACATCGCTGATTCATTAACAAAGTAATCAGAAATGGACACCGATAATGATGTCAGTGATACATATTACATAAACTAACCCCATATTTAAAAATCGTAATTTTCTTATTTTACTAAGTTAGCAAGAAAGCATACGGCCCACCTAATGGTGAGTGAGTTGCTGTAGCATATGAGCGCAACACCATTTGTAAATCACTCTCGCATTGCCAACCTCGAGATATTTGTTATAAAATCTTCTTTGCCCAGTAATTTCACTAGCCTATATTTCCCTTCAAACCGAAACACAGTAATGCCAAAGACACTACGCTTTGCGGCAGAATATTATCGCAAAAAAAGCGTGGGATGCTTTTTAAAACATTATCAAAATGAAGAAGGACCTCCGATGAGTCCGAAACTTGTCGGTACTTCCACCGATTATACGTGAGTGCGAGCCGTTTAGATTTTTACATTATCAAAATGATAATCCTTCTACTCAAATCTGTCAATAAAATATTTATTAACTATTGAACCCACGCTTTTTTTAGCTGGATTTTCTATATAATCGTGTTTTTTAGGTTTTTAAACTATTATTTATTTGTTTGACTTAGTATCTTCTCAAAATTCTTAACATGATTAACGATGATTACAACAATCAGCTGTCATTTTATCGAATATCTTATCAAAGCCAACTGTCCACTATATATAACAACAACCGTCACACGGACGTGTACTATCTCGTTATTTTCACACAAGACAATAATATAATAACGATTCTTTTGTTCCATTGTGTTATTGTATCTCGATGATATTGAATCTACTGATTACAATCAGATCGCTATTTTAAAGACTTTTTCTTTCCCAAATATTTTATCAATAACAGGACTAACAGCCTTCTTTTATTAAAAACTAGGTATGATCCAATAATATATATATGCCGAAATGGCCGAGGCCGAAACCGAATCAAATGCTTAAATTGTGCTTCTAATTTATCTCGTGCTTAACGGTGAAGGATAACACAGTGAGGAAACCTGCATCCCGTGGAAGAAATTAGTGTATTCACCAATCTGCAGTGAAGAAGCGTGGAATACCCTGCCGACCTCGGTCTTCCCAACCACCTACAATATAGGTACCTTCAAATCTAGAGTGAATAGGCATCTTCTAGGCAAGCGCGCTCCACCTTAGGCTGTATCACAACTACACATCAGGTTTGATAACAGCCAAGGTATAAGAATAAGGTCCTTCACCTTAATAGAAGAGAAAAATTAGTAGAAAGGAGTGTTCTTCCCGGAACAGTGCAAGGTTTAAAAAAAATATTGACGTCAGGAGACAAACTCCTGCCAGCCTCAACCTTTCCGTCTCTTTCTACATTTGAATGAGATACATATTTATTTATGGAGTTTCTAAGAATTGCAACTGAAATAGACATAAAAGCCTTGCGAGACTGATACAACATAAACTGTTTCCATCCTTTATCCTAAGTTTCAGTAATGGAAAAACTTTCATCTTGTTTCGCAAAAAAAAAACAACGCTATAAAAGCTTTTCCCAATTTTATTGACTTCCTTTCAAACTTTAATATTGTCATTATATTATGCACTATCTGACAACGCGTAAACGTGTTTTGAGCTTCGAAGGTCACAGGTTCGATTCCCGCTCGGAGATGTTTCTTAAAAGTATCTATTTCGGTCTGGAGGTGGATCTCCCCACCGTGCCTCGTAGAACATATTAAGCTGTTCCCAGTTGTTATCACATAACATTTGATAATAATCGTTAACTCTTGATAGGTAATCTGCTCTTATCCAATGAGCTACCCCCCTTGGGATGCGGAGGTCGGATGGCAATCGCTCAATGTAGAACCTAGTAACCTGTCAAATCAGGATAAGAGTATAATCAGACACAGGTTAAATACGGGGAATAATACTAGGAAAAAGAAGATACACTATCTCAGTACTCATAGGGAATGCTTATATTTTAAGCTGTAATCTAAAAACGGACGTATAACGTCTGCGATAAAAACGAAACAAATTTCGCTTAATTAAATTGCTATAGACATCTGATCTCTCTCATGCTAGCAATGCTATGTTTAAGACTTGCTCAGCAAGAATGTGTCCCAACAAAACATTAATAGGGACAAAATATGTTATTTGTGCAGCGGCTTCATCCGAAGAACACTATATTGGCTACACTTAGTTATAAAATACATTTTATGTACCAACTAGTAGCGCAAGCGGAGCCGCGTGGTGTACCGATTTTTCTTTATTTCACGTAACCCCAATTCTTTTTTATAAAAAGTAGCCCAAATTACTCCTTAATAACAATACATCAACAACAATATACAACAATATCATCAGCGCTCGGAGTATCCAGACCCAAAGAGACAGGTAAAAAAATTTAAAATTGATTTTTTTATTAAGTACCGTGTTACTCTTTCTATGTGTAAAGCTGTATTTAGTGTAAAGCTGTTAATTTGGTATTACAAATAGACACTTCAATTTTATTTATTTGTATAGATTTATAGATTTTAAAACTATGCAGTATGACATTAAACGCAAAATAATTATATCTTCATAATAAGCCCCATAAACTTATTTATTGTGCGACAAAAATTTTTGGCACAATTAAAAATTTGTGATACGGCTTAAGACACAGCACCATGATATTAGATTTTGTTTAGCAAAATAGTATAGATTTAGTTTAGGCAATACATTGTAATAAATTTTAATGAGCGAGATGTATGACATTTTTATTGTTATACTTTACAAATCAAAGCTTACCCCGGTGGGCGTTCGTTGGCGTTCATTCTATCAGCTCGTCTCTTCTTACATGTGTTACAACTAAGGGTTGGAGCACCCCCTTCCCACATGCCACCCTTCCAGAACACAAGCCTACCCTCCTCGTCCATGAGGTATCCGCATCTTCACAGCCGGTGCATCATACATCCACAATCATAGAGACAAAGGCAGTCACAAAGGTCATACAAAAGTTTTCCACAAAAACCAAATATCACAATATTCGATTCATGATAGTCTAATCAACACTGTAAACTCACACAGATACATCTCGAAACCCGTTTAGGTAAACACAAAACGATTTTGTCCCGCACTAAGTTAATACCAAAACGATAAGGCTCGTATTGGAACACTAGAACACGCGTCGCGTCAGTTTCAGCATAATTTATTGTGAAAAAAATCAAACTTGGAAATATTTACGTAACGGCACGTCCGCTGCAAACACTCGAAAGAGATTAACAAAAGTTTAAAAACAAAAATAAACTTTCTTGTCCATTCCGAGTCATGGTGAACCGGTCCGGAGCGTGCGCGATTAAGCGAACGTCACTTACGCCGGCTCTTAATCGACTGCACTACGTTTCCATGGCTCAATCCATCTGAAGAGACGCTCATAGCCGGGTGCGCTCACTGATCGGTAGACGATCGGTGGGTTAAGCAACATTAGGCGCGGCCAGTCACTAGATGGGTGATCGCATAGAGGTACTTCAGATGAGCGTCTCCGTGCTTCGGATGTAAAAAAGTAAGTACCGGCTGTTATCAATTTGGCAATAGTCAAAAAGTCAAGTCAGAAGCCTATACGGGCGACCTAAACAACTCTGACGCTAGGTTGGCCACTAACCACTCAATAAGAAGAAGAATCCATCTGAACATCTTTAGATATGCTAATAATTTCCAAATGTGTATCACCCATCGACGGTTTTCTTCAATTGCTAGTCCTATGAAGCTGAACAATTCATATTTCACGGGCAATGAATCTCGTGTAAATTTTCGATTCTAATTTTTTTTTGCTTACAATAATACGTCCTTCATTAGTTATTCAAAAAATATTCCATTTGTATATTTTATTTCCGAGAAGGAAAATAAACATAATATTATATTGCGTAATTAATAGCATACAGGATATATTTATACATTATAAAATGTAGCATTTAAACTCTTATTGACAATTACTAGTTTATTACAAATGTTTTACAACGTCTAGTTGTTATTTATGGGTATAGTTCTAAAAGCCTAATAGTAATTTCTCTTAGCGTATTTTTTTATATCTTAGCCGCGTCACAGAAGCAAATATTCAGTTTATGAATAATGATAATAACGCTACACACAACGGCTCCCATTAGGATAGTTATATCCTGTGTCAGAGGCCCGAAAACATATACTATGACAAGGACAAACACACCCAGACTGGAAAACAGGCCTGTATGATCAATACAAACATCTGCTCCGAGCGGGAATTGAACCCGCGACCTGTGGCGCTTAAAGCAGGTTCGCTACCACTGCGCCACAACGTCGTCTTATGGTTAGTTTATAAGCGGTAATAGCTGTGAGTGTCTTATGTCTATCTCAAAATCAAATTTTCGACCAAATATCAAGATCGATTTTTTTTTTTTTTATGTTAATAGTTGGCAAACAAGCATACGGCCCACCTGATGGTAAGTGGCTGCCGCAGCCTATGAGCGCTTGCAGCACCATTAGTAGGTGCCACTCGCGCGTTGCCAACCTCGAGATATTAGTTCTTAAATCTCGTTCGCCCAGTAATTTCACTAGCGTACAATGCCCTTCAAACTGAACACAGTAGTGCCTAAGCACTACTATTTGGCGGCAGAATATTGGACACTGCGGTGGTACCTACCTAGCCGGCCTCTTGCAACAAAAGACCTGCCACCAGTGTGACTGATTGCACTGGTGGAATAATCTCTGTTGTGACAGAGGTTATCCCAACAGCGGGCGATGGGGTCGTCACATCCCGACGCCTGAAAAATCGATTTAGCCGATCGATCGATTTAGCCATTTATGCGATATACATAAAACATATTATCTTTATACAATGACGATTATATAGATGCAGTATTGACAGAATCAGCGAGGATTTGTCATGAAACACGATAACCTCCTGGATTTGTTCTCCACCAGACGCGTGTTTCTGACGAGTTGAAATCGGCGGTAAAGAAAATTTCAGTTGATGACATCCACACATAATCTCTCATCACCCATTCAAAGGTCTTTAAAAATATGTATGTATATTAACTATGCAAAGTCCACGATCTCAATGTTTCTAGGCAGTTTTCGGACCCTTGACATAATTACCCTAGTGGGGGTTACAGAGTGGTAGCGTTATTTTTATTGTCATTCCAAAGCATTAGTTAGTGGCATAAATCATGCGTGATTTTTTTCAGTCGCGAGCGTGCCGGGAGACGAGTAGGCGGCTCCAGATAAAACAGCGTGTTGGTCCATCTATAAATACATCGTCCTATGCTATGTGTATACACCGACACAATGACCTTTTTATTGGCAAGCTTGTTTATACACCGCTCTATTGACACTAGATTGACCTAGTCTAGAGTACTAAGAATCGTTGGATGAGATCTGCACGAATACAGAGGATTGGAATGATATTACATTTTCATTATACAGCAAATATTCTGATTTATAAAGAATGTTGAACTCAATGGCTTTTGTTAGGGCGTTCTTTTTTGGATGCCTCATTCAATTCAATTCCCAATCAAAGCATATGTTTGTATTTACCATACAGGCATATTTTCCTTGTCCTTGTATGTGTTTCCGGACCCCCGACACAGGATATCGCTATCCTAATGGAGGCCGTTGCGTGTGTAGTGTTTATTTATTATATTATTTATTGACAAAATTGACTATATAAATCAATGTACCGTAAGTCGTGTATGCGAACAAAATAAATAGCTCGAATACAATGCTGCATAAAAACATGTGAATTTTCTCATGGCACTTTCAAGTTTAAAAGCACATGAACCGTAAGGAATGAAAGCCGCATACTGGCATATGTACGCAAATAAGCAATACCATGTCAACTCACAAAATTGAAAAAACTGAGTTATATATGCAGAAGTGTTGGTAAATGGCTGAAGAACATTTTTCGTTAATATTTGTAGGGTTTTAAAGCTTTAAAACTTCTAAAAAAGCCATTTTTTCAATCATGCAATTTATGTATCTTTAAACGTTTTGGGTTATATTATATACGAAATATGCAGTTTGTATACTTATTTTTGTGAAAATAAGTAAAATAACTTACATAAATCTGAAATTGCCAAAAACTTGACCAATAAATTTAAAAAAATTCATATAAAGCAAGTTGTTCAAAATCTTTGGTTTTTCGCGTTTTTCTCGAAATGACTTTTCTTTTTGGATAAAGGAAGTTTTTTCAAAACTTATTCTTATTTTTCATAGCATTCATAATTCCCCGTTATTCTGTCCAGGGGTCTACTTATTACTCTTATCCGGATTTGAAGGGTTACTAGTTTTTTTTTACACAGAGCGATTGCCATCTGACCTCCGCAACCCATAGGGCGAACCAGTAACTCATTGGATAAGAGCAATTTCCCATCAACCAGGGCCGACCACTTATCGTGCTTTCCGACCTATTGTGAGGAGACGCACGAGGACAAAAGCCCAGACCGAACCCGTGACCGTTAAAACCAAAGGTAGGCTCTTTACCAACACGCCCCAACGGCCAAACGGTATAGTACCTATATATGTACATATGTTGTTAGTTATTTTCAGCTTCCTATTATATTTAGGTATACAGTTGTAATGAAATAGATAATATAAATATTAAAGATATACAATGAGGTCGTTAGGACCTCACGGGAGTTGAATTTATCTTTCCATTTGTCAAGGAGAACCGATGAAATAGATGTTGAAGCATCTGGGTTTCCGCTTGCGATATTTTTGCGTGCAATCTAACGTACATTGAACCTGTATCGCTATACCTGTATTTATAAACGAATGCTTCAAAAATGTTACGCCAAAATCATGTGTTTGTATTGAATATACAGGCATGTTTTCCGGTCTGGGTGTTTGTCGTTATCATTGTGTATGTTTCCAGACCCCAGACACATGATATAACTATCCTAATGGGGGCCGGTAAGTGTGTAGCGTTTATTTATTGTTTATAAAGACTACAAGTTTTTGGCGAACAACAGCGGTACCGATTTCTCGTGAATTCGCTATGGTAATAATGTTAGTGTTCTATGGTTATAGACGGATGAATCTTAGACATTCCAGGAAATGTTTTAAAACCGAACAGAATTTAGTTATACATTCATCGTGCAAGACGCAGCCAGGAATAAGATTATGAAAACACGTTTAAAAGTTGAGAATATTTGTGAGAACTAAAACATTTATTCAATATGTAAAAAGAAAAAACTATTTCTAAATTTTTGTCTGTTTGTGTTTCTATCTGTCTGTATGTCTGTTTGTTCCGGCTAATCTCCGAAATGGCTGGACCGATTTTAACGAATTTCACTGGCAGATAGCAGATGAGGAGCCACGGGCGCAACTAGTGCTTACATATGAGTATATATGGGTTGGTATGGATGTGTTGATTATGTAGAGCTGTTTCCTTTCCCTCTGCCTCAACCGGTACGATAATAAAGCAAAAACAAAACACGCGAAAATTTATTCCGTTTTTTCTGGAATAAACGAAATACGAATATCAAGTGTATCTAATTGTCAGCAGAAGGCGGAAAGAGAGCAGTTCTCGGAAGGGATCAACGTAGATCGACGACCCAGAATCTGGGAATGTTCTCGAGATTTCAGGCCCACGCGTTTCGCAACAAATCGACTCGACACTATCAATGGCAAATTCATACTATTGGCAAATATTACTACCTGGTTAACTTACAATAATTTTGCTCAAAACACTCCCATTACAGTATACTAGTGCCGCCTTTGTCTCCGTTCGCGTGTTTACGCATTTTTTTTTGTTAGCCGGAACCCTAAATCTTATCCTAAAATAAAAGTAGCGTAAGTTACTCCTTATAAAATCAGCTATCTGCCAATGAAATGCGCGTTATATTCTGTGTCGGGGGTCCGGAAAGATACACATAGACAAGGACAAACATACCCAGACCAGAAAACATGCCTGTACGGTCAATACAAACATCTGCTCAGCGCGGGAATCGAGCCCGCGAGCTGTGGCGCTTAAGGCAGGGTTGCCTCACAACGTCGTTTGAGATCTTTCAGATTTTCAGAGTATAGCCTCCCAAAAGCAAAACTTTAAGGAACCTGTACTAATCTAGGGACAGTGGTGGTCTTTTGTTGAGGCCGGCAAATAGTAGTGCTTAGGCATTACTGTGTTCCAGTTTGAAGGTGTAGGCTGGGCAAAAGAGAGTCAAGAACCAATATCTCGATGTTGGCAACGCGTGACTTGCACTACTGGTGTTGCAAGCGCTCCTAGGCTACGGCAACCGCTTACCATCGAGTGGGCCGTACGCTTGCTTGCCAACTTGCAACATGAAAAAAATCAAGGACTAATAAATGCAATCAATATTCAGTAGTCGTGTTTCACGGCCAATCAATAAACCTTTAAGTTCTAATTTATAGCTGTGTAGTTAAACAATGGTAAGTGGGCTACGTCGCCTAATAACCGCATCCGGATTGACTCACTGCATTCGACGCCTATAACAATACACGCCCATAAGGTACCAACAACGTGGTCAGTCCAAGAACGTTTTATTATGGTGGCTTTAACATTCAAGTCACTATCACTACTAAAAGAATTATTTTTAATTGTTATCAACGTATGGACATAGATATATCATAAGGCGAAGGAATAGATAAAAAGTTTATTGAAAAATCCAATTCCAAATAAAATGTTTCATTTTCATTTTGTATTTATTTATTTTGAAAAGTTCCTATAAAAAAAATTAAAATAAATCATCAATGACATCGTTTTTAAAATATTTTTTCAAAGCCCCAGCATAACCTACTAAAACCAGAAGGATCATTTGGTGTCTAGAAGGAGACGAAACGCAACAGTATAAATACTGCTAAATAAGTGTTAATCATGAAATCGGTACATTTTCGAACTGAAGAGAAATATAACATCTGATATTTAAATAAACAAATCCTTGCCTTCGCTGCTACGTATTGGTTTTTCCAATTAACTAATTAAAATCAGCGAACGAAGCAGGGGAAACATGTCAAAAGAGGATTTTTAGATAAATCATATTTTAATATAAAGCCTCTTTTTATGCTACAGGCCTTTGTTCATTCACAAGTTAAGTCTACAAAAGCTAGTCATCTTGATAAGGTGTTCGGAAAACCAAAACAATGGCCGACATGCTTGGTTCCCGCGCGCGGGAATTTTGCGGTCGCATTCCACAAATAATACACGACGTTGTGCTTAATAAGTATAAATGTTACTGTATTTTAACCGATTTGAAAAAAGGTTAATTGACAATACGTATGTATTTCTTTATATCTAAGTTATTTTTCATCTATTTTGAGTATCCATGGTATATTATGTAGTAACTTCTGTCAGCAGCTTCGCCCACGTGTAAAATATTCACATAAACTTTACATATTTTTCCATACAAACTTTCGTCTCTTATTCCCTGTTGTTATTTTACGCTCTTGAGTTCAAAACTGTAACCAATGTCTTATTTATTTATATAGATACTAGCTTGCAAAATAATCGATTAAAGTTAGAATGTGACTAGCTTATTTTCGTTGAATTTAGGAAAGGAGCACCAGCGTATCTTTGGACACTTTTTCTCTATGGAAGGGCCGTTTCTTAGTTTACAGAAGGTCAGTGAGATTATCATTTAAAATGAGATTATAATCTAACTAATATTATAAATGTGAAAGTTTGGATTGATGTATGTTACTCTTTCACGCAATAACCACTTAGATATACATAGCTTATTACCTGGATCAATATATAAAATACCTTTTATCGCGGGAAAATGTTGGGTTTCTCTGGGATCATAGGCGAGCGGAGCCGCTGACAAAGCTAGTCTAAAATAATTGAAATATCAGATTGATCATGTTACGACAATTAAACCTTTAAATAAAATTTAATAAAAAGAAAATTGCATTCCTTTAGTATAACCTAAAGGAATGCAATCGCAATGATTATAATACAAAAACATCTCCAAGTCAGAGTTGACTGACCTGAAACCGTGTGGAGTCGAAGCGAAGCCTCTCTGAGTCTTGAAATTCATTCAATAAGGAACAGTTCAATCTAACTACAAAAACTTGGCATTTTATAAGCAAAAACTGGTTTTGATTGGGGTAGAGAAAGTAATAATCGTATCTGGGTCAAATTCTATCCTTTCTTACGATTCGATAGTACTTTAAGGAATTAATATTTCGTTAACAATTATTCCCGGTATTTACCCAGGGTCTGCTTATTACTGTTATCCGGATTTGACAGATTACTAGTTTTTACGCAGAGCAATTGTTATCTGACCTCCGCGCAAATTACGTATCAAGAGTCAACAATTATTATCAGATGTTATGATAACAACTGGGATCCACAGCTTAACGTGCTCTCCGAGGCACGATGGGGAGACCCGCAGGGCCAAACGCCCTAACCGAAACAGATGTTTGGAAGATGAATACAAATATCCGCCCCGAGCAGGAATCGAACCCGCGGCCGTTGAGGCTAAAGGCAACCTCAAACAATTGATTGCGTCATATGAAATATTCGACTATTTTATTTCGCGACTGTACGACAAAAACACAATTTTTATAATATAGTCCGTGATGGAATCTTCATCAAATCAAAAATGGGAGCAATATAGATTCTACACAACGAGAATAATAATAATTAATGGTAATCGAAACACAAACGACGAAGTCTCGTAACGAGTTACTAAGTATGTTTAACAAAAACAATAAGAAAATTCAGCAGAATCACTAACCGTTTTTTTTTTTTTTTAAAGAATATTAGCAATGCGTTTTCAAGGCATTACTAATATTCCTATTGCCCCTCCAAATAAGCTCGAAGCTTGCGCTAGGAGTGGGCACGACAATAGCCCAAGAGGGGCAGGCTCGAACCCTCGACTCTCGCGTTAACGGAGCGAAGTCGGCCCTTCTACCGTTGAGCTATTGAGGCTTAAAGCCGTTGAGCTATTGAGGCTTTTGTTGTCAGCAGATTAAGTAACAATTTAATAAAAACAGAAAAAGAAAGCAATAATCACTAAGGTTTCCGATTATCAGAGCAATAGCTTTTCTATTTTTTAACCAACTTCAAAAAAGGAAGAGGTTCACAATTTAGTTGTATTTTTTGTTACCTCCGAACTATGACATTCATGAACTCGTTTGGAAAGTTCTTTGTTTGTACGGTGTACTTCCCGTTTAGTCAACGCCACACACTTAACAACCCCCATTGCGACAGTTATATCCTGTGTCGAATGTCTGGAAACATACACAATGACAAGGACTAACAAAGACCCAGACACTCTGAGCGGGAATGGAACCGGCGACCTGTGGCGCTTAAGGCATGTTTGCTGCGCTACGAAGTTATTGTTTATTATAAATTTATGTTTTCTCGTCAGAACTCCGTCATTTATCTATTTTAAGATTTATATATATATATATATATATATATTTAAATTTTGATTCGATAATTTTCCCTTCCTTTTCCCCTTCTCAACCTATTCCTTGGGTTGGCAAAGTGCTTGTCATAGTTCAAGTAAGCCAAGCATTCATAGGTTTTGGTGACTAGTTTCCATCAGACAGTCGGTATGCTTTTTTGCCAACCGTCTTAAAATTAAAAAAATTGTATATTTTAATATCTTACAAAGATTCATTTGTATACCATTATGGAAAAATAACAGATTATTTTATTATTAATTGTTAGTGATCAATTATAGTGGGTGGAAAGCCATTAGCCATATTTATTAGCTTTATAAGGTCACTGATAAATTATAAATTATTGGACACCTGATATGTTTTTTGATTGCTTTCTATACATTTAATCATGCAGATAATTAAATAATATGTATGAAAATAATTTTTGAAAAAAAAAGTCATTTTAAAGTTTAAAAAAAAGAAAACCATACACGCATGTATTGCAGTCTGGGTGTTTGTCCTTGTTTTTATGTGTCTACTAGTGACACCGAATGTCATTATCCTAGAGAGGGTCATTGAGAGTACAGCGATTAAAAAATACAGTTTTTTAAAGTAATTATAAATGACAATGAACTGCAACGGACACTGGTAGTAAAAGAATTACATAGTATAGAATTGACCTCTACAACAAGTAAATACAGCAACAGCAGTGGCCCAACTGGATAAGGCAGAAAATATTATTAGGTTTTTTTTAAAATATTGGCAATACTTTTTCAAGTAATTCCCACCCTAATTGTGCTACGAGTGGGTTGCCCCAGGAGATTAGGTTAGATAATGAAACCTCCCTAAAAGTGTACAATTTCTGGCATTCCTTTAGTTTTTGTTACTCTATTGTTCACATCACCGGTTTTTTTTATGACAACTAAAGCATGCAACTATTAACATTAATTTGTTTTATACCAATAAAAAGAAGCATTATCTTTTTTTAGATGAAGGAAGTTAATAAAAGATTCGAAATACAATTGATAATTACATCCTGGACTGTTGAAACTAATTTAATATTGTATTTTAATATGTTTTAAATGCAAATCAATAGTTTAAATATCCTGTTTTTATAAAGTGATGTAATAGTAGGTACTTATTAATTCTATTAATATTTTACTACCTATAAATATAATGATCTCTGCCTAATAGACATAATTTAAAAAATAGCATTAAAAAAGTTCCTTTATCTGCAAATTTCTATTTATCTTAGGCAGACGAATTTATAATGAGGCTTAGGATTTTTCTTTTGTAGATAAAAAGGTTACATTGAAAATATTGTTTTTGTTGTTATGCTTTATTGCTTTATGGAAATATTTTTTAAATAAGTGTCATTTGTCATTTTTAGAATTTTTGTCACTTTTACGTTTTTGCATTTTACTGTTTATGTATTATTATTACACTATTTATATTAAATTATAGATGTAAAATTAATTAATGTGACGCTAATATACCAGTATACCACGGCGTACAAAAATAAAACATTTGACATTTGGGACGATTTAAACATTTTTCGTACAAAAATATTCAGGTAAATTCAAATTGAGCCTAGTTTATACAATGCAATGTTATAGATGCAGTTATATACTTCTGCTTACCTTTTCGAAGAATTTTCCGTCATGTTTGGTTTTTCACAAATAGTTTGCGTATATGCATAAACAAACTTTCATTATCCCAAAATGTAACTAGAAATATGACTTATCACTTCATTATAATTTACAGTTGACAAATAATAATTTTATTGTACGTGCGATACAATGCATCGCATGATACGCGTGTGTGTACTTATCTGTCAAAATTCATAGACAACATTCACTTCAATGACTTCAATCAATCGCTGTCATGAAAGCGCATTACGTTTCATTATATCCGGTTGTTCTTAAAATATATATTGTGTATCATCATCTATTATAATTTTTTTAATCATAATAATAATAAAATAATGTTGATTTGAAAGGAATAATTAATAAAGACTTAATTTTAATACATATATTTTATAACGACGTGTTTTATATATATATTTTTATTTTTCAACTGTTATTTTTAACATTTCTATACAGTACAATATAAAAATTGGTAGTAAAAGTATACCAAATTCAATGGTGGTGCTTTTAAATTACTAATTATACGCAGATAGTGTAATTAATTGAATGTACAATGGAACGTAGCTTTTTTCGTTGCTATGGAAATCTCGCTTCTTGATTTGATAACAAACGCATGGCCCAATGGCCGAGTTCAAAATTTTTGTGTTTACTGTCATGCTGTCAAGTTCCATTGCAACCACAAAAGAAGAATATTCTTTATTGATTTAACTTTTACTGTAACTACCTAATAAATGTTAGAACACGTAGAGCTTTCTAGACAACCTTACCAAGATGTTTAAGAACACTTTTCAGTCCGGGTTTTTGTCAATTCTTTACAGTATAGGCAGCAAACCCTTGCAAATTTGGGATAAAAAAGTTCGAAATGGGCACATAAAAAGAATAACTGATAATGATATACAAAGTTTAGTATTGGAAATAGTGGGCACCAACGTTAGCACGACGTATATTACGTGCCCGGCGGATCCAAAGAAGACACTCGGCATCAAGCTACCATTTTTGGTTATGATAATTAAGAACCTGAAAAAGTACTTTACATTTGAAGTTCAGGTGAGGCATAAAACACATTTAGTCATCACAATTATTAAGATAAGCAGTTTCTATTTATACACTCTTTGGAAGTACAATAATACATCCTCAACAAAGATTACTACTTTATAGTTAAATATTACCGAATAATCAAATAATACCCATTCAATTACAGGTATTAGATGACAAGAATGTCCGTAGGAGATTCCGTGCCAGCAATTACCAATCAACAACTAGAGTAAAACCCTTCATTTGCACTATGCCTATGCGACTAGACGAAGGCTGGAATCAAATACAATTTAATCTTGCTGATTTTACTCGAAGAGCTTATGGTACCAACTATGTTGAGACTCTTAGAGTTCAAATACATGCAAACTGCAGAATAAGGCGGGTTTATTTTTCTGATAGATTATATTCAGAGGATGAACTGCCAGCGGAATTTAAACTCTTCCTTCCTATACAAAATAAGACAAAAGCTGTTGCTACTTGAAAGTAAATTGTAAATTGATGTTACCATAGTAAATGTATTTTATAAGTCTATTTTATTTTGTTTTTATTTTATAAAACTCTATTTCCTAAACACAAATGTTTTTATAATCTATGATTGTATTGTGATTGCACACAAATAAACACACAAAATAAATATTTTGTGTTTAATTGTAAACTACAAACATAAAATCAATTATATAATATGAGTTTGTATATAAGGTTAATTTGATACAAGATTTTTTGCTGGTGGTCGGGCTTAAATTCAGAATTATGTTAGTGAAAAAGTCATGTTTTTGAGATATTATCTTTGAATGTCTGTATTTTTAGAATATCTTTTCGACATTAGTCTACTTGGTAACTTGGCTATAAAGAGAATTTTCTTGAATTCCTTTGGGGTATTATAAGAATAATATTACAATTTTTTTTTATGTTACATTTTGGCAAACAAGCATACAACCCGCCTGTTGGTGAGTGGTTGCTGTAGCCTATGAGCGTTTGCAGCACAATTAGTTGACTCTATCAACACGAAATTTACTAAATAGGTGTATTTTATGAACGGCACAATGATTTTGTAATGAAATCTTAAAATATATAAGAATTAAGGCTAGCAGTCCATACATGTAACTGAGTGTTGAAAAAAAAATTCAATGTATGCCAATGTATGAGATATCTTTGGATAGGTCTTTTAAAATGATAAGGAGGTATGATTTTGACTTTTTTCATTAAGCCAGTAGTTGTATAGATATTAGCTCCTAAAGTCGTAAAAATCGTGTCGTCGTCCCCCTCTAACTTTTGAACTATGGGATTTAAAATTCTGGAAAAATTTGAGCTTGTAGAATATCTCATGAACTTTCATCCACATTTGGTTTGAAGAAGATAGGTCAACAAAATTTAGAGATATATAAGTTGTTCCCATAACTTTGTTTTTCATATTACTTTTAATAATTACTATGAATTTACCAACTTATTTTGCAGTCGATTTTAATTCGTTATTATTTTTATCTATTTCAAAATCTTAGCTATTAAGTATTAAATGACAGCTAAGTATTAAAGCCTCAATAGGTCCGACTCCGCTTCGGTAACGTGAGAGTTGCGGGTTCGATCCTTATCCCCTTGAGCTATTGTCGTAACCATTTCTAGCAAAAGGACTATTACAAATAATGACTTGAAAAAGCATTGCGAAATGGCCTGAATTACATTTATCAGCACCGATTCGCAATTAGCTGGATGGTTTTGGACACAGTTATGCACATCGTATAAATTATTCTTCTTTCAGCAAAATTGGCATAGGGTGTAACAAGTAATGGCACTAGTGAATAAATACTATAGACAGAAAAAATAAGAAGAATCATAACATTGTACGATGTGATTAGCTTTTGCCATTGACGCGATTTCATGGCTTTATTAATCTTGAGGTGAGGCTGTGAAGTTTTTGCCGCCTTATGCCTCTACAATTGTCATGTCGAAGATTATTTTTACAGTCCAACAAAAGGCCAATTAGTGTTTGGGAGGCGGCGAACTACTCGTAGCTTTTTATCCTAGTAGAATATGGAACTTTGCTACTCGGAATGTTTGAGATTGCTACATGTAAAACACCAGAAATTTTTTAGAAGTCTTCAAGCGTCGAGTATATAGACACCTTTTCCCCAAAGGCCGGCAACGCATTCTCGACCCCTTGGTGTTGTGGATGTTCATGGGCGATAGTTGCCACTCACCATCAGGTGTAGCTATCTGCTCGTTTGCCCCTATATGATATAAAAAAAAAAAAAAAAGAAAACCGTCGTGCAGAAACATTTTAGTACACTTCTATGAGCAAAAAAAAATTCAGTCCAAAAATTTGCCGCCCCAAAAATCTGCCGCCCTAGGCTCAAGCCTACTCAGTCTGCTGGTAAATCCGCCACTGTACCTGAGACCACATAACCAAGGTACAGTCCAATATCAATAATTGGGATAGTCCGACTAATAATAATAATAATAATAAAGATATTTATTCATCAAGCAAGCATAATTATAAATTGTTACATCGATTAGAACTAACATTAACCATTAAGTACTGCTTGTGAAAAGGCCATCGACTCAGCTTACAGCTGCTTTTCAGTCAAAGCCTGTACAAATGCTGCCAGCACGATGTGTAGATGCTTAGGTACAAAATTAAGCTTAAGTAGAAAAAGAAAAATTAAAAAATAATGAAATAATAACTATAACAAAAATATAAAAATATAACTGTAAAAATAAGAACATTATAAAAATAAAATGAAAATCTGTATTTGTAAGTATAACAATATCATGAACTGCTTATAGGAGCCTGTGTAAATAGACATTCTTTTTAAATAACGTTGGAACAATTTCAATTGCTGGTGTAAATTATGTTTAAGTGGAAACATTGCAAGGTTTTCTTAACGAATTTTCAAATTTCGAAAATGTATAAAGCTGGTAAAGGCAATATATTTTTCTTTTTAAATAATGGTTTTCAACTTTCTAAATTTTTTGCACCACAGAGGGTCTTACTCTGTGACTAATTGACACAAATGACAAATTGACAACTGATGAACTGACAAATACTTTACGTTTTTAAATTGCACTTGCTCTGTGGTTTTGAATAAAACACAGAAATGTCTCTGAAAATATCCAATTTATTAATATTTTTCATATTTTATGTAGTAGCGTTCGTATCAAAATGCTATTCTAACGATATACTGGGATGCGGTGGTTTTGTAAAAAGTCATGCAAGTTTGGACTTCTCTAAAATAGAGATCGGCTTGTAAGTTAACCTAAAAGTACTTAATTTAATCTTTCGTAGATTTAGGTCATCTGTTAACTTAAGCCTAAAGTAGTATTATTAGAGTTCAATTTGATAATAATTTATAAACATTTCAGGTATACGAAGGAAGGTAGCCTGAAAGAAAAGACAGAAAGTGCCCCTACTAATGGTTATTATTTCTTACCTCTATACGAAAAGGGAGAGTACGTGTTAAAAGTGCATCCTCCTGCTGGGTGGAGTTTCGAACCGTCTGAAGTAGAACTCCTCATAGATGGCGAAACAGACCAGTGTTCAACTGGACAGGATATAAACTTTTCATTCAATGGCTTTGGTATAACTGGTAGAGTGATCACTGCGGGACAAAAGCAAGGTCCTAGTGGTATAAATATCCAACTGGTTAATGAGGAAGGGGATGTCAGGAAGACTGTCACAACTGTGGGTGGAGATTTTCATTTCACACCTGTAATACCAGGAAAATATGTTGTCAAAGCATCTCATTCTAGGTGAGCTTTAATAAATTCAATTTATTACAGTGAATTTTGTATCTTACTGCATTTCGGCTTGGAATTAAAGTTTACCTCATAGCCATTAACATTTCAATCATATTTTTAAGTGACTTTGAAAAAGGAGATTCTAAATTCCGATTTTTAATTTTTTATCCATGTTTGTTTTTTGTTTAAAAGAAGTTAATTTCAAATGGGCATATTTTAATTTTATTGAAATCGATTCAGTAGTTTAGTTTTCAAATACCATGTCATATGAATATTCTGTAGTTGGTACCTTCTACCAGTATTTTACTTAGCACTAATTTCTGAAGAAAATAATCTATAGAAAATATTCATTTTTTTCTTTGAAGTTTGTATTTTATTTATTAATTGTAGGTGGAAATTGGAGCCTTCAAAGGCAGTTGTGCAAGTTAAAGAAGGCAACACAGCCTTGCCTGTTGGTTCCTTGTCAGTGAAGGGCTATGACGTTTCTGGATCTATTGTGTCTTTTGGTAATCCTATAAGTGGGATTTATGTACTGTTATATTCAAAAGAGGTGACTATTTATAAATTTAATATAATTAAATATAATGTCAAGTCTTTTACTTATCTCTACTCTTGCACTTATTACCTAATAAACCTAAATGTAACATTACCTAATAAAACTAAATGCAAACAGATTTTGTCTGCTGTAGTAGTAAAATTTTTAATTGTTACATTTTACAGGAAAGCCCAAAGTTCAGAGTGGAAGGTTGTAAAACAGCTCTCCTTCAAGGAGTTCCAGATGCTCCTATTTGTTACTCAGTAACAGATGCAGCGGGAGAGTTTAATTTTGGCCTAGTACCGGCTGGAGAGTATGAATTACTGGCCATGACAAAGTCCCCCGGTGAAGCATTTGTCACATACAATATTAAACCTGACATAGTTCCATTCACTGTTCTACATGACAGCTTGTATGTTAAAAATGCATTTGAGGTAAGTTTATTGTTTATACAATTTTCACAATATAAAAAATTGTGATATTTAGTATTCGCAATAATAAAAATTATACCAAGTAAGAATTGGACCCTTCATTCTACCATAATACAGCCACTTTTGGCAAACCAATTTTGGTGAACCTATTTGGTCCCTAACAATATATCTATATGCAACCAATAACTTATGTTCTTTATATCACTCCAATGAAGAAGAAAGAAATTTCTCTAAGCTGTTGGAATTGACTATTGTTTTCTTAAACAGGTTACTTATAAATTTTAATATATTGTTATCAGGTGACCGGTTTCACTGTGTCAGGCCGTGTTGTGACTTCAGTGGGTGGTGCTGGTGTACCAGGTGTGAGGGTCCTTCGTGGTGGGCGTGCCGTAGCCACAAGTGATTCAGATGGACGGTTCACACTTACTGGTCTCAAACCTGCCACATACACTCTCACCTTCCAGCATGGTAAGAACATAGATTATTATAATAATATAATTAGCAATTATGTCATAGTAGTATAAATGTCACATAGTGAGTTGTAAATTTGGGATTTTATTTTAAATCTAAGGGTTACAGAGGTTAAGGCATCTTTTAAATAACACTGACTATTTAAAAAAAAAAAGGATTAAATAGTTGGCAAGTTGGCAAGCAAGCACACCAACTACCGACAGGTATCACCATACAACAACACACATTACCAACCCCGACATATTGGTTCTTAGATCTCCTTTGCCCATTAATATCACTAGCTACAGCAACCTACCTAGCCGGCACCTTGCAATAAAAGGTCCACCACCAGTATACTAGAAAGTCAAAGTATTAGTGCAGATGTTGTATTGCTACTGTAACCCGTATGGATTTCTCAGAGGATTGCGAGCTGGACGAGCTGCAGGCGGTGATATCGAGTAGCGGGCCCGCCGGGCCTCTGGTGGCGGCCGTGGGGCGCTGGCGCGTGTGCGGGGAGCTCGCGCCGCCCGAGCCGCGCCGCGTGCTGCTGCGCCC
The DNA here is from genome assembly GCA_023373885.1 of Hestina assimilis. Lineage (NCBI taxonomy): Eukaryota > Metazoa > Arthropoda > Insecta > Lepidoptera > Nymphalidae > Hestina > Hestina assimilis. Next base: position 1,508,995 of record CM041740.1, on the reverse strand, counting down.
GTCCAGCGGCGCGCCCGACGCGCACGTGACGGCCGGCAGCGATGGTAAACTCCTTTTCATTTTATTGTTACTGGGAATATTATGTTTTGTGATTAGGAAATCCTCTTGAGTGCCTGGTTACGGCGGTACCAAAAAGCTATGTCAGACTCTTACCGACTAATATTCTACGGTGTTCTTAAGGACATCTTATGCCGGGATTGGGAGTGCGATTTCGCAATCTTTCTCGATCTCCTCGGCGTTTGTCCTTGTAAGGGCTCACCTGCCTAAAATTAAATTCTTGTATCCTTGCTATGTTGAGATATGTGCGTACCAGCTTGAGGCTACAAATGATTCCGGTAACGAATTTTCTTGAATCCACCTTTGACGTGTTCTGTTCCCCTATCAAGATTTAGGAGTGTTTTTACAATTTGAGTGACTGAGTTTTTACAATATTTCTTAACCTTACAAACCCAAAGCATTGCTGAGTGTGTACCTATATACCTTTCAGTGGACTTCGAAAAGGGGCGTCCTGCTTTATTGAGAAGTCATTTTCAAGTCATGTTTTTTTTTGTTTGAAAATTAGTTCCTCATAATAATTCTTTTTTAGTTCGGATACGCTTGATAGTGATTATGCTATGTAAATTTTATGATGACTTAAAAAAAAATTCCATGTGACTGTATGTTAATTTAATTAAAAGAAAAAATTAATAAAAATAGTTTTCATTATTTACTGTTTGCAGGTAAATGGTGTATCTTCTTACCTTCCGGAGCTTACACTGCCAAGGTGGAAGTGTCTGAGCAGGAGCAGAGAGAAGGCTTGCAGTGAGTTCCCTAATTTTTTTATTTTATTTATTACAAGTGCTACGCTTTTATTTATTCATTGAATAGAAATATTTGGTTTTTGATTTTTATCGTGATTTAAAAAAAGGCGCAGGTAACGCGTAGGATGTAAACAAGTTTTTCGTACAAATGTATAGCTGATGATGTACTGATACGACGGTGACGGCGGCAGGTTCTACCCCGAGTGGCAGGCGGTGGCGGTGGCGCGCGCGGCGCTGCGCGGCGTGGCCTTCGGGCAGGTGCGCGCGCGCGTGCTCGGCGCGCTGCGCTGCGGGCCGCGCGCGCGCTGCGACGGGCTGCGCGTGGCGCTGCGCCCGCTCAAGCCGGACGGCGGCTACGCGGGCCCGCCGCGGTACGCGACCGTCGCCGGTGACTCATTTTTCTTTTTTTTAAATAAAGGCTCTGTATAAATAAAAAGTCCAACTATTCGCTGGTGCTCCTTTGTAAATTCAAAACTTACTCAACGAAAGAAAGTTACTCATTTTATTCGACTACGTTGGAAGCTTTCGTTGCGTTGGTGATAATTTCACGAAAGAGCACCAGCAAGTCTTCGATAGTTCATTTGTATAGAAGGACGTCGCCATATATATAACAAATCTATTTTGGTAATTAATTATAATTGATTTTATATTATATAAAGATTGTACGTGACTAATATTAGGTTTTTTTTTTTTTTTATATGTTAGAAGTTGGCAAACAAGCATACGGCCCATCTGATGGTAAGTGGCTGCCGCAGCCTATGAGCGCTTGCAGCACCATTAGTAGGTGCCACTCACGCGTTGCCAACGAGAGATATTAGTTCTTAAATCTCGTTCGCCCAGTAATTTCACTAGCGTACAATGCCCTTCAAACCGAACACAGTAGTGCCTAAACACTACTATTTGGCGGCAGAATATTGGACACTGCGGTGGTACCTACCTAGCCGGCCTCTAGCAACAAAAGACCTACCACCAGCGTGACTGATTGCACTGGTGGAATAATCTCTGCTGTGACAGAGGTTATCCCAACAGCGGGCGATGGGGTCGTCACATCCCGACGCCATTAAATTTATGTTGGTTCATGGTATTGTTGAAACAGACGGCGAGTACAGCTTCGAGGAGGTGGTGCCGGGCAGCATCGAGCTGTCGGTGGAGGAGACGCGGCTGTGCTGGGAGCAGGCGGCGCACAACGCGGCCGTCACGCAGCGCCTGCACGCCGTGCCGCCCTTCCGCCTGCGCGGCCTGGCGCTGCTCGTGGTCGCCTCGCACGCGCTCGAGGTACGTACCACTGTCGGCCAATGTCGGCCAATGTCGGCCAATGTCGGCCAATGTCGGCCAATGTCGGCCAATGTCGGCCAATGTCGGCAAATGTCGGCAAATGTCGGCTAGTGTCGGTCAACAGGATGTTACTATCCAACGGGGGTCCGTTGAGTGTGTAGCTTTTATTTATTTAGTACGTAAATGTCGTCCGCAGATCGAGTACGAGTGCGACACGGGCGAGCAGGGCGCGCTGTCGGCGCCGGCGGGCGAGAGCCGCCAGTGCGTGCCGCCGGCCGCGCGCTGCGCGCTGGCGCCGCGCGGCTGCCACGTCGTGCAGCCGGAGCGCGCCGACGTGCAGCTGGGCGGGGAGGACGTGCCGGTCTGTTAATACTACTTTTTTTTTAAAGTGAAACTCGTTGTGATAACGACTGGCAAGAGACGCAAATACAAAAATGTGTAGGAAAAATGAGACAGAAATATACATACTGTTTTATATTATCGGTCTCCTCTTTGCGCCGTGCTTTAGTAACAAGTCAGCGTGGTGTGTTATTATTAGGGTCCGACCGAAACTGGTTTTTCAGCCGAAACCGAAACCGAAACCGAACTTTCGGCCTCCCTCTCAGTTTCGGCCGAAACCGAAACCGAAACCGAAACTTTTAAAAAATATTTAAAATTACGCTTTTTTAATGAAATTTGAATTTCAATTTTTTTTTACATTTATTTGCATGTATACATTCGTATTTAACTAATTAGGAACAGAAAAAAATTTGGTTAAATATTTTAAAAGTTTAATTTTATGAGATACTGTTTCTTATAAAGTATTGAACAGTCAGTGCCGTGTACTTTTTCGAAGCTAAGAATATTTTAAGGTAACGTACCTTTTAAAAAGAAATCTCTTGCATTGAAATTGCTCATTTACTGGCTGACCACCTAATTAGGGACAGCAAGAGTTAGTGTTTTATTTTCGATTTTTAAAAATAAACCTGAAATACAAAGGCGGAAAGCCTTTCTATTTTTATTTGGCGTCATTCGTTTATAATTTTGATTTCTAAAATTAATATCACAATTTATTATTTAAACATGGATTACTTATTTAACCAAGCGAAAACAATTTTATCTCAACGTAAATGGCCATACCGTAAAATAGCTTATTTGATTTGCTCCAAAAGTATGGTTTTCAACGCTGTGCAATATTTTCAAACCTATAAAACTACTGAAACTGTGTACCTAGAAAGAAATTTAGCTAATTTTATAGCTTTATAAAAAGTTCCCTTTGTGGACTCTGTAATTATTAAAAGAGAAATATTTGGACTAGATGTTAGTGGCGAAGTTACATGGGCGCTTTAACACGAAAATGATCCAAAATATAGTTCACTGTTTATCAAATGATTTCTAGACGGTGAACTATTATCAGTTTTAGATTGGCCTTCCAATAGCCTAGACATGAATTCTTTGGAACATTTGTGGTACAACAAACTGTAAATTTAAACCAACTCTATAGTAATTCTAAAGACGCCTGGAAGAACTTCACTGACGAAACTTGTCATTATTTGATCAAGTCGATGCCACGCCGATGTCGATATGGCTATAGCTAATAATGGCAATAACATTTAATGTTAATTTCTAATAGAAAACGTTGCTTTTTCGTTGAATTTAACAGTAAATGTACATTTTTCTCTTCCATTACATTCTGCGTTCATTATTTCTAATGTTTTCTTAAGTGTCCCTAATTACTTGTCCAGAGTTATATAAGCACGAAGGAGAAGTAAAGTTGAATTTTAATTGTTGCTATTTTTAATTATAATCCATTCCAAAATTTATTAATTCTATTAAGAAAACATTGGTTAAATGATCAAGATCAGATCAACATTAAAAAAATGTAATGAAGACTTCATGTAAACTGAAATTACGGAAAATATAAATAAATGTTACTCTTATTATACCCATGTCCCTAACTAGTTGACAACCACTGTATATAATATAGACAGTTAAATAGAGTTAAATAAAATGAAAATTAAAAATTCATTAAAGTCATAACCATTTTTTTTGTCACGAATATACAGGACTTAATATTAGGAGTAAACTTAAAAAAAAAACTTGTTCATAACTAACTAGTAATACGTTGTGTTCACAATATTTTAAAGATCAATCTAATACTTATTTCTGGAGATTTTTGGCCGCGTCAGCGAGCGGTGACGAGTTGGCTGCGAAGTTTACCGAACAAATCACGAAAACTCACGAACACTCGAGTTTCGGCGAGGCCGAAAGTTTCGGCTATATTTTGGCCGAAACCGAAACTAAAGCCGAAACTAAATTTTTTGGCCGAAACTGGCCGAAACCGAAACCGAAATTTCGGTCGGTCACTAGTTATTATTTAACAGTGTTTGTGAATATTTTTATATCTTGTTACATATATTCATCTTATTCTTTTGTCGATTTACTAAAGTTTCACTTCTATCGTGTGTGAATCGCACTCACACATTTTTTTTATGATTTCACTGTTGGTAAATCTTTTGTTGCAAGCGGTCGGCTAGGCAGGTCGGCTAGGTAAGCTGTAGTGTCTTTGGTTTGAAGGGTACTGTAGACAAATGAAATTATTGGGCAAAGGAGATTTAGGAACCTATATCTCTAGGTTGACAACGCGTGACTGACACACACTTCTTTACGCACGCTTGACTTGTGGAATAAGAGAAAGAGATAGTTACATTTCGTATATTACTGTAGCGGCAAGAAAGTGCGAGCACATAATACTTTTTCAAGTCATTACTAACATTCCTATGGCTTTTCCAAATAAGCTCGAAGCTCGCACTAGAAGTGGATACGACAATAATCCAAGCGATTAGTTGCACAACCATAACTCTCCCACTAACCGACCGGAGTTGATTATTCTACCGTTGAGTTATTGAGGCATCAAGACCACTTATTCCATATAATTTTTTTTTTATATTACTAAGTTGGCATACGACTCACGATATGTAATTTGTTTGCAAAAGTTTAAAATGTCATGTTACCAACTCAAAGAATATGGGGATAGGAAAAAGGAGAGGTACAGAGGGGGTAGAAGATTTGGCCTTCGGCGCTTTTAATCATTGCACGGAACGCAACAGTAATGATACTGTTACTCTATGCGGATTTTTTGTGAGAGGGTAGTACTTCCCCGGTCGTGCCGAAACATGTGTTCTGGGAGGATCATGGCTCTACTACTACTGTTGCTTTAACCCAAGTGCTAATTGTTTACAGAAAGTAACATTCGTAGCGACGGCGCACGCGGCGGTCGTGAGGATAGTGTCCCCGGAGCCGGCCGCGGACGTGGCGCTGGCCGTGCGCGCGGACGGGCGGCTGGCCGAGACTGTCCCTCTGCGCTACTCCGAGGAGGGCGGCGAGTACGTGTACGAGCATACTCTGTATTTAGCTGAGGTGAGTTTTTGTGTTACATTATTGAAAATATGTGTTTTACTAAGTTATAGGATATTATGTTCAGATGTGGTTTTCTAATCTTTACAAAGTACGATTTATGATAAAAATGGCATAAATAATGATGAAATATTGAAATACGTAGTAGACCAAAAAAAGAAAAAGTATTTAATGTTGCAAATTATTCACTTCTGTGAAATAACAATGATAGTTAGGAAAGAATAAATGATTCTCTGGACTACCCTTGCTCTAGCAATCGTTTATTATGTAATATAACTAGCTTTTATATTTGCCAATATGCCTATTTAAAAAATGAGAATAAAGTTCAAATAATATGGTAATAAAGGAATAAAATGCTTAATTTGTTGTCCGGTGCGGTGTGCGCAGGGCGAGGTGTGGACGGTGCAGGCGCAGTCGCCGTCGCTGCTGTTCGCGCCGCGCGGCGCGCAGCGCGTGGCGGGCGCGGCGGACTGCGCGCGCGCGGCGCTGCTGCTGCGCGCGCGGCGCGCGCTCGTGCTGGCCGGCCGCGTGCAGCCGCCCGTCGCCGGCGTGCTGCTCACGCTCGAAGGAGGTCCGCCCGGATACACACACACACACAGTTCTTATTTTTTGGACATTGAGCCCATTTTGGACTCAACGTTAACTAAGGATTAAGCGATTTTCCAAAATATTTAAGTAAAGTAGCAATATTCTGTTTTGATGATTGTGTGCTCACAACGATATGTAGGTCACTTAAGAAAACTAAAAAGTTATGAGAATTTGATTATGTAAATTATTGTCGAGGTCGTCGTTCCAATGCAAGTAACATCTTAAAGGCCACGATACGCTTTCAGACGGCATCAAGCTGACGCAGACGACGGGCGCGGACGGCGCGTACAGTTTCGGGCCGCTGGACGCGGCGGCGCAGTACTCGCTGCGCGCGCGCAAGGACTCGTACGCGTTCGGCGAGCGCGACGAGCGCGGCGTCATCGCGGCGCACAAGCTGGCCGAGATCAGCGTGCTGCTGCGCGACAAGGCCGACCGGAAGCCGCTCGAGGTACGTTAAGTGACGCTTGTTAGGTTGTCACGTCATGTCAAACATAATTCACTTAGCTACATCATAAGATTTCGTTTGATTTACATTATTAAACATAAATAATTCCATTAGCAAACAGATAGAGAAAATATTTTTTTTGGAAAGGAAAAGACAACTATTATATGAGAAAAAAAATATAATACTATCAGTGTAAATCTAATCAAATAATTGTATATAGAATGCACTAACAATAATGTAATTGTAATTGTATGAAACCCTCCACGACTAACTCACGTGTGACGTGACGTGACGTGTCGTGACGTGTCGTGACGTGACGTGACGTGACGTGACGTGCCGTGACGCGACGCGGCGTGGCGCAGGGCGCGCTGGTGTCGGTGTCGGGCGGCGCGTTCCGGCGCAACGTGGCGTCGGGCGCGGAGGGCGCGCTGCGCTTCGGCGCGCTGTCGCCGGCGCACTACTACGTCAAGCCGCACGCCAAGGAGTACCGCTTCGAGCCGCCGCACGCGCTCGTGCAGGTCGACGACGGCCGCGAGCACCGCGTGCTCTTCGAGTACGTACACGATCGGGGAGCTCAGCCGCCTCGGGCGCGGTCGGTCACTAGATGGGTGATCGCATAGCAGTATTACAACTGGGCGGCACGGAAAAAATCAGTCCTGGCTGCTTTCAATTTGACTAGTCGAAACGTCAAGTCGGAGGCCTATGCGGACGATCTGAACAACCCTGGCACTGGGTTGGCCACTAACTATTCGATAAGGAGAAGAAGAAGATCATAATGAAAACAATTGTTGCTCTCCGTTTGTAATTGTAGCGCCACCTAACAAGTTTTTTTTTTTTTATGTTAGAAGTTGGCAAACAAGCATACGGGCCACCTGATAGTAAGTGACTGCCGCAGCCTATGAGCGCGCGCAGCACCATTAGTAGGTGCCACTCGCGCGTTGCCAACCTCGAGATATTAGTTCTTAAATCTCATCTGCCCAGTAATTTCACTAGCGTACAATGCCCTTCAAACCGGAACACAGTAGTGCCTAAGCACTACTATTTGGCGGCAGAATATTGGACACTGCGGTGGTACCTACCTAGCCGGCCTCTCGCAACAAAAGACCTACCACCAATAGACAAGTGACTGAGAACTAAATAATACCATCATGCATGCGCTAGAAACACCTTGAATGTAACTGGTCAATATCACATCACCATTCTTACTTAGTTGGTGTATCCATAGGTGTCTCTAGTTCATCCTTCAATTTTTACCAATATAAGTATGTATATGGGATGGACTATGTATTGTTTTGTATATATCTGCGAATTATATTATCCATACTTTTATAACCTGTTCCAAATCATTATACTTCTTTCTAACATTATTCTCGGTATTAAATTTACCAAGAGTTTTCTTATTCTTACTATTCGATCTGACCTCCGCAACCCTAAGGGTGAACCAGTAACTCATTGGATAAGAGCAATTTACATATCAAGACGTAACGATTATTATCAGATGTTTCGTGAGAGTAACTTACCGTGCTGACCGAAGCAACACAGGAAAAAACTAGGTCCTTCTATCGTTACTCACTATAATAACTTGATATTAATTATGCAGAGGTGTCCGCGTGGCGTGGTCGCTGATAGGGCGCGCCGTGTCGCTGGGCGGAGTGGGGGCCGAGGGCCTGGCGCTGCGGGCCCGCGTGGCCTCGCCCTCCGCCTCCGAGGCCTGCGCGCAGCAGGACGCCACCACTGAAGAAGGCGGCTACTTCCGGTGAGTGACGCGTGACGTGTGACTAACACGACACCACATGACATATTATATTGTGTTACAGATTTGATTGGTTATAAATTAAGGGCGCGTTTACGTATTTCACGAAAAATAGATGTTTTTCGGTCTAATTTCCGACAAAAATAAACAAAATTAAATGAAACTATTAATTGCTATGAATAGATCGGGCCTTTATCTTTAATAATAATATAAAAAATATGAAATTTTCTTATTGTTTTTTATAGTAAAACCGATTTTCCGGAGCCTCTTCACACCAAACTAACGATATCGAGCAGAGTTTAGGAAGCCGTATAAACTATTTCTTACGTGATATTAATTAAAAAAAAAAATCCTCTAGTAGTAAGACATGTTCAACTCAAACCCTAGGTAGAGATATTTATAATAATACGACACAATAGCTCAGAAAAAAATAAATATCAAATGTATCTTTTTCACATATTTTGCTTCTAAAGTTGTACCTTAAGCTGTTGCATTAAGGCCTATTTTGTTTGGTGACTGCCATGATTTATTGTTCAAAATTTTCTAGTAAAATAGTAGTCGGCGCTGAGACGCCTTCGTGAGTGGACGCTATGTCGCTTGTAAGCAGGAGGTTATATTAAATAAGATCGCTAAAATATAATATTATATAGAAAAAATTGACTATAACTACAACTCTTGATACTTTATTTTAAGGATAATTTGATAAATATTTTCTTTTTGTTTAGAGATTATAAATTCTAATTCGTCTTCGCTCGATACTATGAGACCTTGCCACTAAACTTGTTGGGGTGACCTGAAGGTGTACTTCGATGACGGATACAGGATCTACGGCATGATTTGAGCTATGTCTACCGTGTTTGGGCTCGTTTTGTAAGTTACTCTAAGGCCTTACCACCGAACTTGTTGGAGTGACCTGAAGGTGTTCTTCGATGACAGATACGGGATCTGCAGTTAGAGTAATGCTACGTCCGCCGTGTTTGAGCTTGTTTTGTAAGTTACTATGAGACCTTACCACCAAACTTGTTGGGGTATCCTGTATCCGTTATCAAAGTACACCTTCAGGTCACTCCAACAAGTTCGGTGGTAAGGCCTTATAGTAACTTACAAAACAAGACCACACACGACTGACATAGCATTACTCTAGCTACAGTTCCTGTATAAGTCATCGAAGTACACCTTCAGGTCACTCCAACAAGTTCGGTGGTAAGGCCTTATAGTAACTTACAAAACAAGACCACACACGACTGACATAGCATTACTCTAGCTACAGTTCCTGTATAAGTCATCGAAGTACACCTTCAGGTCTCTCCGACAAATTCGAAGGTATCTTACCTTACCTCACCTTACCTTACCTTACCTCATCGCACCAAACCAAACGAGCCCAATCACAGCACACAGAGCCCAACTCCCGCTGCAGTTCCTGTATCAGTCATTGAAGTTCACCTTCAGGTCACTCCAATAATTTCGCAGCTAAGGTCTCGTTGTAACTTACAAAAAGAGCACAAGCACGGAACACATAATCCTACTCATTTTGCAGTTCCAGTAGCAATCGTAGAAAAACATCATCAGGTAACTCCATCAAGCTCAGGAGTACTATCTTATTTTTTTTTTCTATTGACAATAATAAAAAATATACATTATTATTATTACCTATAAATAACCTTTAAGTAAAAATAATAAAAATATCGAAAACAAATAGTTTTTACAATTTTTATGTACTCGTACACAAAGTATAAAGTATAAAAATATTAAAACTATTACAACGTTTAAAATATAAAAAAAAAGAAACTAAACATTTCAAGTCTCAAAATTAGTTTACCGCTCATTATTCCCGCCGATCACAGTCGTGCGCTTGAGTGATCGATTCGTGTGAATGTAGTGGTGCGATTCGGTACCTATCTATTTTGCAAACGCGTCCTTAATGTACAATCGTGTGGTAAAATAGTAAATACCACGTTGCCATTTTTTAGGATTGTTCAAGTACTTCATAGAAGTATATTTTTTGTTGGAATTGGAGCGTGCAAAAGTTAGACGACGCAATTTTATTTTTGAGATGTCAGGGGAGGCGTAGTGTGTTGCTAAATTTAAGTGGCAACCTTTGTAGGTCGGTCATCTTAAAGAGGGGTGCAAATTATTTTTACGCCGTATTGGCCAAACTATTAGTTCTACGAAAACTTTGTAGCAACATATTTGTTGTAAATTACATCCTGTCCAACTTTGATCCTATAAATTCGTCGGAGAACCAAAAGTAACAAAGATATTAAATGAAAAAGATGGGACAAAATTTAACGCTAAGTTTTTTTTTTGATCATTGTACAGTTAAATATTGATATTATTTTTGATTGTTAGATAACTATATTTAACAATCAAAAATAACTAACTATAGTTAGTTTTAGAGATATAGCGTGTGTCTGTGCCGCAGCGTGCGCGGGCTGCCGCCGCGCTGCGCCTACGCGCTGGAGGTGAAGGAGAACGCGCAGGCCGCGGAGCTGGCGCGCGCGCCGCCGCTCTACCAGGTCACTGCTTCATGACTACGTTACGGGATATATTATTTTTTTATGTTAAAAGTTGGCAAGTAAGCATACGGCCCACCTGATGGTAAGTGGTTGCCGTAGCCTATGAGCGCTTGCAGCACCAGTAGTAGGTGCCACGCACGCGTTGCCAACGAGAGATATTGGTTCTTAAATCTCGTCTGCCCAGTAATTTCTAGCTACAGCGTACAGTGCCCTTCAGACCGGAACACAGTAATGCCTAAGCACTACTATTTGGCGGCAGAATATTGGACACTGCGGTGGTACCTACCTAGCCGGCCTCTTACAACAAAAGACCTACCACCAGTGTGACTGATTGCACTGGTGCAATAATCTCTGCTGTGACAGAGGTTATCCCAACAACGGGCGATGGGGTCGTCACATCCTGACGCCGGTAAATATGGTTCTTACATTCCGATTAAAACACCTGACGGTGAGGAATGACACTTGGAACTTCCAAATGGTCAGGTCAATTGTAATCCAGAATAAAAGCCAAGGTCAATGTCAATGTTTCTCATTTTCACTCGTCGCCCAGAACTGAATGTCTCGCCGGCTCGTGGGCTTGCTTATATAGTGCCGAACAAGAAAGTTGCATCCACGACATGTTATACATTATTTTTCGAGAATACTTTCTAGAACGTACGCGTTACGGAAGAAAGAGACAGAGATAGTAAAGATCAATTTCGAATATTAATCCTTGGTATTTCGAACATTAATCTCCATAACAATAATAAATAATTATTATCATTAACATTAAGGTACTGTACCGTGCTGTCTTTTTTTAAGTCATGATGGTTGGCAACCATACGGTCCGCCTGATGGTCACCGCTACGTATAAACGCTTGCGATATTTATAGTTTCACACAGTTGCCCACCCAAGGCATAGGAGGGATGATATCAAAAGGGGATTAAGCCTCCCATGCTCTCATTCATAGCACGAAACCAAACAGTACATTTTTTTTATTGTGGGAAAATTTGTGACCAGATACCCGATTTCCTAGGGAGCAGAAACGTCATGCGAAAACGCTAAACCCAGTTCGGTGGAACTCTCGCAGATCGAATCAACGCTAGTTTGCCCCACTGGTGGCTAGCGAAGGTCAGTCGGGGAGGCAAGATGGTGAACCCCCCAGGGTCTCCCAAGCAAACGCACGTCCTCCTCTTATATTTGGAATTATTATTTTACAGATGAAGGAGAAAGACATCGTCGATGTCAGACTAATAGTAGTGCAACCGAACCATCTGACGGACACGAGCGTCCTCGTCCGCTCCCCGAACGTCGAGCACTACAAGCTGCTCAAGCTGACCCTCGCGCTGGAGTCCACCCCCCACAGCCCCCTCTACAGCACGAAGCTGGACCCCCTCGGCTACAGCCAGCTCCACAACCCCGGCCTCGTGCACGTCCTGCCGCGGCTGCTGGCGGACAATAAGACTTATGTCGTCCACTTGGAGTCCGTGTTGTCTAAAGTGACTTACATCTACGAGGAGCCAGTTTTCTATTTCAACTCGGATGGGAAGTTCCGATCTTTCGATATTGAATTCAAGCCTAAGGTAAATTAAGGTTTTTTTTTTATTTTGATAGTGTTATTAAAATTTTAATACTTTTGAGTTAAATCCCCACTAATATCATAAACGTGAAAGTAACGCTTCAACCACGGAACCGATTTTGATGACAGTCGCTACAGATATAGAGTCGGTAGACTAGAAAGGCCTTACCCGACAGGAGCCGAACAAGGGCCGATACTTACCGAGAACAGCCGAACTGCCTCCGTCAATGAGATGGTCGGCTGATCGGCTCTCTTCATAATAATAGCCGTGTCCTATACATATATAATAAAGCGAAAGAGTTCTTTATTTGTTTAACTTAACAATAATTTTGATAACCACGCGAGTAAAGCCGCGGTAACAGCTAATTATATATATGAAGTGTGACGTCACGCGGTGCCGTTAATAAACTCTCCACACTCAACGGCCCCCATTAGGATAGTAATATCCTGTGTCGGGGTCCGGAAACACAATACAAGAACAAGGACAGATACACCCAGACCGGAAAATATGGTTGCATGGTTAATACAAACATATTATGCTCCGAGCGGGAATCAAACCCGCTACCTGTGGCCTTAAAGGCAGGTTCGCTACCGCTGCGCCACAACGTCGTCAATTATTTATATCTATTTAATTTCGTCGGTTATTCACAGACAATGCATTCGCAATGGACGAATGTGTTGCACACATCAGGTTTGTTTAAAGAATCATGTAGACATACTAGGCTACTGGTCTGTATCTGTTAGGTGACACAATAAATGGACGCAAATAAGCAATACCATGTCAACCCACAAAATTGAAAAAACTGAGTTATATATGCAGAAGTGTCGGTAAATGGCTGAAGAACATTTTTCTTGTAGGGTTATTTGTATTGGGGTATTTGTAGGGTTTTAAGCTTTAAAACTTCTAAAAAAGCCACTTTTTAATAATGCAATTTATGTATTATGTTAAACGTTTTGGGTTATATTATATACGAAATATGCAGTTTGTATACTTATTTTTTGTGATAATAAGTGAAATAACTTACATAAATCTGAAATTGCCAAAAACTTGACCAATACCAAAAAAAAATTCATATAAAGCAAGTTGTTCAAAATTTTCTAACGCGTTTTTCTCGAAATGACATTCGTGTGGGTTGACACGGTATTGCTTACTTGCGTCCATTTATGATCGCCCCATATCCTACTGTGATATTGCCCCACAGCTGCGCACGGCGGAGCAGGAGCTGCGCCACAGCCCGCTGGGCCTGTGCGCGCTGGCGGCGCTGGGGCTGCTGTACGCGCAGCGCGAGCGCCTCGCCGCGCTGCGCCCCTCCGCCGTCCGGCAGCGCCGCGCGCGGAACTAGTACAGCCCGCCTTGTCCACGGTTCCGAGCGGTTGGCTACGGTTGGCACCGGTTGGTGACGGTTTACCACGGTTGACTGCGGTTGACTGCGGTTGGCGACGGTTAATTACGGTTGCTGATTGGTGGCAACCGGTAGGACAAGCGACTGTTTTAATTTAAGTTGAAAGTGAACTATAATACAATCTGAGGCGTGGTTTATATTGAAGTCAAGCGGCGAAGGTCATTGTATAGACTAATTTAGTTTTGATGTTCATGAAAAAATGCAATTGTATGAACTTAGATATACAAAATGAAAGAAATGTGAAAGACCCAGTTCCATTCAGGAAATAAATAGCTATTCTCGTTCATAACTTCAAAAGAAGAAGTCTCTGTTATATCGTTTTTGATTATTTTCTTTTTTTTTTTTTTTTTTTTTATGTTAGAAGTTGGCAAACAAGCATACGGCCCACCTGATGGTAAGTGGCTGCCGCAGCCTATGAGCGCTTGCAGCACCATTAGTAGGTGCCACTCGCGCGTTGCCAACCTCGAGATATTAGTTCTTAAATCTCGTTCGCCCAGTGATTTCACTAGCGTACAATGCCCTTCAAACTGGAACACAGTAGTGCCTAAGCACTACTATTTGGCGGCAGAATATTGGACACTGCGGTGGTACCTACCTAGCCGGCCTATTGCAACAAAAGACCTACCACCAGTGTGACTGATTGCACTGGTGCAATAATCTCTGCTGTGACAGAGGTTATCCCAACAAAAATATGATAATATTTATTTTATGGTTGTTGTTACCAAAAATTTCAGATACACGACCGATATTACAGAATATAATGTCATATATGAGTTAAGATTTATTTTCTTTTATTTAAGTTTTCATTTTTTTCTTTAGGAAATATTAAAAACTATGTATATAAGAATTAAAAAAGTTTTGACTATAAATACTGAAATTGTGTTCGTAATTTTTTGATTTTTAAAAATAAATAATTTTTTCAAAAATGATGGAGTTCTGGGGAACAAAAATGAAATATTTACAAAATTCGCTGTTCCTATTTTTTACCCCTGTGAGTGGTATTTTTCTTGAAATTTATGTGACCAAACTTGAAGGTGTTTCATCAAATAAAAAAAATCGGTTTATAAAAACAACTGAATTAAGATCTTCATCCTTTCCTTGAAGTCTGTTAAAATAATGCTAATCCTTGCACATCACTGCCACGTGTCAGTACTGCAGAGGTCCCTCCTATACATAATGCAATTTTTATATGACCCGTAATTTAAGACAATTTATTAATCGTTCTAAGTTTTAAACTACATTAAAAAAATTTTAATGCAATTCTTATTCCAAACATTCCTTTATGGGATTTATTTTATACTTATCATTATCTTGGTTGTTGTATTTAATGAACAAATCATATAATGTGAAACGAATTATCCAATGAATTATTATAATTTATTAATTTATACAATGTTTGTTTTTTATTGTAATTTACGTTTAAATGGTGAAAAGTATTCTATTAAATTAAAAATAAAAGAGTTAGACGTCCAAACTTGTTTTATTTAAACAAAAATATGAAAAACCTTATGCCCGAAATTGTCTGACGTTGTGCGTGATATTTACAGGTTTGATATTTTTAATTTTTCTCATGTTTGGCGACTCTATAGCTAGACTAGAAGTAAGTTGCGCACAGGGGTAGCCAATAAAACACTAAATTTAATTCCAGAAATACAATACAACAAAAATATGCATTAAAATTACTAAATATGTAAAATGTATAAACAATCACAATATTTTTTTCCTAAATCACTCTTTACTACAAACCTACATGAAAAGTTTAAATGTCAGCATTCTTAAAACGCTCAGAGTATATTTTTTGTTTTTAAACATTAATTCAATGACATAATAATAATTCGAGATATGATATTATCTGTAGCAGCTGTAACGCTCGTCGCACTCCTCTGGCGAGCGCGATCGGTGGTCCCATAGGTGAGCGTTTTCTTTACTGTTAAATAAAAATAATATCATCATAACGCACACTGCAGCTCTTATGATCCAAGATAATTTTTGTGTTAACTTTTTACTGTTCCAATGTTGGGTTCACATTTAGAATTTTTTGATTTTTAAGTGTTATACAGAGCCCGAGACGAGAGAGTACACCAATCGGCGATGTCGGCCCACCTTCAAACATAGAAGGCTAAACCTATATCCTCACCAGTAGTGTCAGTTTGGCCGTGGAAGCATCCCACCCCCAATCGCCCTCAAAATTTGAACCCTGTATCGATTGGCCCTCAAAAGATTGGCCATTAATTTATCGACAACCAAACAGCCGTTTGATACATAGAGAGTTCTAAGTTCGATAGGATAATTTAATACTTGCTTTACAAAGTAGAGTTGAAAGGCCGCTAAGAAGTTTCTGTTAGATCGAGCGTGAAGTTTGCAAAGTTCCAGTTTCTCACATTCTTCCTCTGCACTGTAAAGGATCATTTAATTATTTTACTGTTCGCACTGTTCGGAGCGTAAGAGCTCAGAAAGCGTAAGAGAACATCCAAAAAGTATCTTCAATTTTTATTAACATAACATAATAACAACTTTTAAACATTTGAAGTTTCTTTTCGAACTCTAATGAGTTCTAAATAATTCAAATTTATAATATATCTTCGTTACCTTCTTTTCGCCCTTATATTAGACACAACGGGAGGGGAAAAACTGCCAGTCGTCCATGACGGATTTATAAATCTCTTTATTAAATTGTGTGCAAGACTTTTTTCGACTGCATTTTCTGAAATAGAAAATAAAGTATAAATATAGACATTCAGAAATGCTCGATTTATTATATTTATGAGATTATTTAAAATGGTTTTTAGGAGTTTCAACTGTTTGTGCGTTATTTAAAATAAGTGATTTTACCGATGATAAGTACTTAAGTAGTAATTCAGTTTGGAAATGCACGGATGTTCAATATATATATATATATGATATGATGAAACATTAACTAACACTTAAACGGTCTAAGCTCTAAAGCCATACATTAAATACTTAAGGGTCATTTTGGTCCCCAACAGCAAGAACAAAACCCTCTAATATAAGTTATTAATTCTAAGGGCATTTTAAATTATACCTATTTAACACAAACTCAAAGGGAATAACTATAACTGAAAAAAACAAAGAGTAATTTACCATCTTGAATAATATCCAATGGCTTGGACTGAACGAAGATTAGTAAGGCGATAAATAGTACAAATAATTCCGCCTTCATTTTTATATTATTTTAAAAGTCACCATAAAACACTGTTTCAGTATGTCTGAAACGCTAATTCCATGGTATTATATACTCGCACTGAAAGCCCCCTCCAGCGTCCCCTTGCAAATGTAAGTCTGACGCATTTCTCGCTTTTATTAGCTAAGTCAATTTATCATTATGATTATCCTTTATTAGCGGGTTGAGATTGTTCAAATATCATCGGTTAATATACCATGTTGTATATGGTGCTATATTTTTATCGATTTAAAAAAAGAAATATTTTCAATTAACGTAAAGTTCTAGTTTTTTTTTATATTTCCGTGCAGTCGACGCATCTTATCCTTAGGAGCATCGCACTAATACATTCATTTGTCACCAAAATACTCTTCGATGTATATCATTAGATACCCCACTTCGGGAACGTTCCGGAATGGAGTACATGACCACTTCTTACTGCCACGCGTGTTGCTGTTGCTCACAGATATCTGGAACATTCCAGCGACAGGTCGAATACGATCGTCTTGCTGTAGCAGTATAATTGTAGACTGCCTTTTCTCACATATTTTCGAAGGTTTCGACAATACGGGCATGAAAATGGGTTTTCAGGAAATAGTTCAATGAAAATGAAAATGTCTTGAAGTGACCTGAACTGAAAACATGTTTCGTCAGCTGAATGCACCTGTAAATGGTAGAAATATAATAATAATTAAAATTGTGTTCTTTTTTCTCTACTTTAACATGCCTCCATAACAATATTATGTATTGTAATTTGTGTATGATTATTTTATGTATGAATGAACATAATATTATTAACCGCATCAAACAAAAAACATTTAATTCCGATGGAATCACGTTTTTTTTACTAGCAATACATATATATTATAATATATATAATGTAGCCGTTGTACAATCTACTCGCAACACAGTTGTAGTAAAAAAATTATATATTGTATGAAATAATTATAATAATCTAAAAATACATTAGAATTATCAATAGTGCACTGTATATAAATTAACCAGGCACGACATTTGACAATGTTGACAAAATTGTGATTCATGTTTACAATATTTTACCAATTATATTTTAGGGTTTTCCTAACACTATCACGAGTCGGGTGCAACTGAAACTTTTAGAAAAACCTGCGCATCCTGCTTTTGAAGGCATAATATTATTTTTGGCTGTAATTAATACGTAATATTTGAGACAGCTGTATCATCTTTGAAGAAAAAAATAAGTCACAGTAGGTACAGGTCGAGATAGTACATGTCGAGAGCTATTTTTTATTGCGTGAAAATTTTTTAAGAAGCTCTTAAGAGTTTCCAAAGAGGTGTATTAATATCAAGATTAAATTTTTAAGCTTATTCAAGATACCTACGTCATGAAAAATTAACATTAATTATTATTTTATAAATGTTAAATAGGCTTACGTTTATTATTTTATTATTTCATTGCGGAATTTTACTTAGAAGGAAGTTACATATATATTTTTTCCTGATTCACAAAAAGTATAAATAAACTGGTTATGAAGCCTTCTAATCAAAATATTTGTTTAGGTTATACTTTATTGTAGGAAAAAATACTATAACATTAAATATAAATACTTCCATACGTCAAACGTAGTCAAATATTTTTGTTATATTTATGAGATTCATAAAGAGATAGTAGTGATAACTGCGTCACGTGCTCTTTAGGTTTTTTGTTTTGTAGAAGAGCCTTTGTAATAAATAATTGATTGACAGTGGATTGGGTCGTCAGGTTGCGGAATTAAGCGTAAATCAAGGATGACCTTTTAATAATTTTCGATCGACTAGGATTGACCGTTCTACTATCGATCGATAGCGTCGATCGACGGTAGATCGATTTGTGTGGTAGTAGGTACTCTCAGGTAGCAATATTGGTGATTTTGGTATTGAACAGATGCTACAGCGATTTACTTCTTTGTATTCTGTTAACAAAAAGTAAAGTAATAGCCTGTTAATGTCCCGCTGCTGGGCAAAGACCTCACCTTCTGTTAAGGAGAAGGATTTAGAGCTTAAATCCACCACGCGTCTTTCTAGGCGTCGGGATGTGACGACCCCATCGCCCGCTGTTGGGATAACCTCTGTCACAACAGAGATTATTCCACCAGTGCAATCGGTCACACTGGTGGTAGATCTTTTGTTACAAGAGGCCGGCTAGGTAGGTACCACCGCAGTGTCCAATATTCTGCCGCCAAATAGTAGTGCTTAGGCACTACTGTGTTCCGGTTTGAAGGGCATTGTACGCTAGTGAAATTACTGGGCGAACGAGATTTAAGAACTAATATCTCGAGGTTGGCAACGCGCGAGTGGCACCTACTAATGGTGCTGCAAGCGCTCATAGGCTGCGGCAGCCACTTACCATCAGGTGGGTCGTATGCTTGTTTGCCAACTTCTAACATAAAAAAAAAAAACGCTGTTCTACAGCGGATTGGCGGCCATACATGTCTCAATATTTCTACCAAGATATGTAGGTTTCCTTACGGTGTTTTCCTTCACTGCTAAGCACGAGATGAATATGAAACAAAAATTAAGCACTTGAAAACTCAGAGCTTGCCCGGATTTGAACTTGCAACGTTCGATTAAAGACTATGTTTTCTATACATTGGGCCATCTCGGTTTTGCTGGGTCATTTCATTATTCTGTAGTTATAAAAAAGATTGCTACTGACCGTCTTCGCACGGTTACAAAAACTCATATAAGCTCAATTATAGCAATATCATTATTGTCTTAATAATTTTATGTTTTGTAACCTATCTTAATTATTTGATTTATTTACATATTCAAATATACGTTTAGTCTTACACATACGACACACCGCACTATAAGGTTGGAGAATGTTCCAGATTGTGGTCGAATATGGCTGTCTCTTTCTTCCCGTATTGCCGTATTTCCTGTGTTCCGGTTTGAAGGGCACTGTACGCTAGTGTAATTACTGGGCGAACGAGATTTACGAACTAATATCTCGAAGTTGGCAACGCGTGAGTGGCACCTACTAATGGTGCTGCAAGCGCTCATAGGCTGCGGCAGCCACTTACCATCAGGTGGGCCGTATGCTTGTTTGCCAACTTCTAACATAAAAAAACCTTTTACCCATAACCGGGAACATCTCGGAACATACTCGACCATAACACAATAATGTTAAACATTACCGTGACCATAACCATCTCATTCTGACAAGCGAGTTGTTACCCTTTTCATACATTTCTAGAACATTCTCACAACTTCTCTAATGTACGGAGAATGGAGGTGTGTAAATGAAACGGCTAGAAAATGGGTTTTATATTTTCAGGACATAGAGACATATTTTTTTGGTTTTATTTTAAGCATGTCACAAATTTTTTTTTTGTATTTCCCAAAGGTTGACTGGTAGAGCACGCCTAATTTGTTAAGTGCGCCTTTTGTACCTTTTTTCTTAAATAATAAAGAGAAAGAGTAAATAAATAAAAAATATAAAAAACATGCAACTGTCCGTGAACTGAAACGCCCTGAAAATATCTATCAGTTCGCGACAACTAGTTAGCTAACAATGTCACATATCGAGTCCAAAACTATTCTTCATATATTTCAAGCCGGGAACCAGCCTGCTGGAAATGTAATGGCATTTATAAATTTAAGTCAAAGCTTTCCTGGTTGGGCAGTTTCGGAGAAATCTTATATAGTTGCTCTGATTTTTTATATGAAAAAATATGCATTCGTCGATACCTAAAGATAAATGTTTCAGTACGTTTTTGAGTTATAACTTTGGGTTCGCCATATTTGTAGATTAAAATTTACAGCTTATTATAGAAAATGGTATTTAAAAGCACTGTTTGAAAGTTTTGTCACATTTGATACGAGTTTCATCAGCCATAAGTAGATATATACTTAGATAATAGATATATACCTACTTTGTGCAAGGGGATGTAAATATTGTGCAATGTAAAACCGTCTGATAAATAATTAAAAAACAATATTAAAACATTTTTTTTGAAATATGTAAAAATATACAATAAAATAATATAATAATATGAAATTATTACTTTGTATTCAATAATAAGATAATGATTAGAATTAAAAATAGTAGCTCTATTCGTCGCTAGATGGCGCTATAAACTTATCAAACAAATATTGTATTCTTGCAAAACATCGATTAATACAATTAGTTTTATTCTATAAAAAGGAACAAAATATTTTTAATTCCTTGTATTTAAATACGAGGAAAACAAAGGTGTTGAACTTTAAAAGAATATCCGATATTTCTAGATTGTTAGAGAACAATTTTTCTATGCAACAAGAGATGACGCTAGTAGTAGCATACTCTACAATTCGCTAGAATATTCGGGAGAGTTCGCGCAGCTTCTCAAACACAGATAGCGTGACTGTGCCGGGTATATAAAGAGCGTAAACACAGGCTGCGCGTCAGTTGAATATAAACAAACAAACGAGTGGGTTTCCACAGCGACGGAAAACAAATAACAAAAATGTCTCTCATGCCGTATTGGTTGCGTCATTTGAGAAATGTGGCTTACCGGGATCCAGTCGCAAGGATTTTAGAAGATCCATTTGCTTTGTTCGCCAAGGACCCTTTCTTCAGAGATCCAGTAAAGTTTATGAGACAGGCTACAGCACCTTTGGAACACGAACATGGCATTGAAGGTGTCTACTCAGATTCTGAAGTCAAAGTGGATGGGAAAAAAGTTGAAGTGCATTTGGATGTTCAGAATTTCACACCAGAACAGATCGAAGTGAAAACCGTTGGCAATGAGATAATGATAGAAGGGAAAAAGGAGATAAAACGCGATGACGGCTGGACTAAGAGCCATTTCGAGAGACGCTTCCTCTTACCCGAGGGCTTCCCACCGGAGAGGGTCGAGTGTCATCTTGACAAAGGAAAGTTGAAGCTGGTGGCGTTCAGAGCTGAACCTCTTCCGGAAAGGAAAATCCCGATCCAGGATAAATCTAGTGATGGTGAAAAATCGTAGTTTTATTAAACATAATATTCATAGTTAGTTGGTATTATTGTGTTTGTATTGATAAATTTGTTATTCTTTATTGACTGATAAGCTAAGTTGTAAAGATATGCTTATGATTTGAAAATAAAATTAATTTATTGAAAATTGTTGCTTTATTTTCCTGAGAGAACCGGACAAAATATGTTTTTATTTAAACTATTATTTTTATCATATTTATAAGCTATCATTTGTTTGCGATTATGTTTAATAAATTTTGAATATAGATAAATAAAATTAAACTTTAGATCAGATTCTATAACATCGTTTATACTGCAGCGCAGTTGTCATAGATTTGCTTGCTGCAGTAACAAAAATACTAAAATCTAAAGATATTTGTCATGAGTTTAAGAGAGCTATAAATAGTTGTTCCCAATTTGTTTTTAAAAACAACGTGAGTCCTCAACAGTTTTGTTTTGCAATAACATAACAACAATCTTTCTAGATTAATGTATAATTCTTTATATCAAATCGTAAACAATAAAACAAGATTTGTCTCGTTTATTTCGAAAATAAAAATTTTAAACACTCTTCTAAAAACCACAAATGATAAGATCAATTATTTCAAATAAACTAATATTATTTTCATTTGGGGCCAGTGTTTTACTTAGTCATGACAATAGTATTTAATAATAGTGAAATTTAACCACGACGGTGACAGATACGTGCACGATATCCCTGGTGGTAAACTGTCACTATAACCTGTCACTGTATCCAGGGGAAAGGCAGGAGTAAGTGGAAATGGAAGGGGACACAAGGTGGGAGTTTTGGGCTTGATCTGGGGGTCTGGGGGCACGGCAGTGCCCCGCCAAGTCGAGCAAAAAAGCGGCACGGCCGTACTATCCTTTTCTCGAAGCACTTCAAGCCATTTTCGACGCTCTATAACTTCGTTGTGAATAAAGGTATAAGCCTGAATGTTCAGTAACCGAGCAGGTATTGTATAGACACGGTATATTTCAAATTTCATTCAATTTGAACCAGTAGTTTTAGAATTATAACTAGTCAAATTTCTTAATTTTGTCACTCACTGACTGACCGATCATCAAAACTCTAAGGCACTTCTAGCAGACATGGAAGCTTCAAATTTAGAATATAATTAGTGTTTAGTGTATAAGTAAAGGAAAAATTAAAATATTTTTAATTTCCTCTAGTTTCCTAGATACACCAACTGCATAATTAACTTTGTAATCTCATATAAATGTATGAGATTACAAAGTTACATTTGCAGTCAGATACGCACTTACATAATTTTCAACCTCTTATAACTTCGTTGTTGCTAAAACTAAAAGCCTGAATTTTCAGTAACCAATTAGGCATTGTGTAAACACGGTATATTTCAAATTTCATTCAATTTGAAAAGTAGTTTAAGAATTATAACTAGTCAAAAATTTCTTAATTTTGTTATACATTGGCTGACCGTCATCAAAACTCTAAGGCACTTCTAGCAGACATGGAAGCTTCAAATTTAGAATATAATTAGTGTTTGTGTATAAATAGAGGAAAAATTAAAATACTTTGTAATTTCGGTCCAGTTTTCTAGATACACCAACTGCCTAAATAACTTTGTAATTTCATATAATTGTATAGAATTACAAAGTTATGTTTGCAGTCAGATACGTACTTACATAATTTTCAACCTCCTATAACATCGTTGTGGCTATAACTAAAAGCCTGAATTTTCAGTAACCAAACAGCCATTGTATAAACACGGTATATTTCAAATTTCATGCAATTTGAAAGTGTAGTTTAAGAATTAAAACGAGTCAAAATTTCTTAATTTTAAATGTGGCAGTTCTACGACACTAAAGTATTTGTATGAGTAGAATAAGTTGCCGTACAACTGCCAAGTTTTAGGCGTAGTTATACATGAGATCTCACCACTTTTTGTAGTAGAAGAAGTGCTTATGAGACTTGCAATTTTTTTACATTTTATGTTTTTAATGGGATATACTTATCCATTCAATTGTAACTGCACCGCTATAATAATAACTTGTGAGAGACTAGTTAATATTTCTACTCTTTCCGCAAACAGAAAGACTAATACAACAATATTAAAAAAGAAATTACGATAGACATTTTTTCATGTTTAATCTTGATTAAACATGAAAAAATCATTTTTGTTTCTATAAATAAAGATATTATTTTCTATTAACGCTTAAACTGGAATTATTTTATTAATACTTGTTGATGAAAATTTGTTATTAATTTATTGTTATCAATGAAATCAAAAGCGTCATAATATATTATAGCATTCCAATTTGTTCATAAAGAGAGAATAAAAAAACTAAATACGATTTTTGTATTTGATTTATTTATCTATGAAGCAAGTTTGGAGGCATTGTATTGCATTCAGCAAAACAATGTTTTTTGTTACCTATGATTATGTTATGAACGGAAACAATGTGCATAACATTTTGTGTTATTTTCAGAAGTTTTGGCTCTACATTGATGATTCAAATAGTCTATAGCGAATCTTTAGATAAATCTCGAGTCAAGTTCCTCTGAAGTATATATTGAATTGGTTTTTTAACATATAACACAAGTCTCATTTATAAAACTAATCGGCCCACTTGAAACGAAACATTCGCATCGTCTGCTTCAAGAAACAGAACACGAATTAGCAATGTGCTTCGATTACGCTTGTTGATAAACAGAAAAGTAATTTGTAGTAGAACCTTGTTGTTTACGTCATGAATACGCTAGCTCGTTCGAAAAAATATAACACTCTTATAGAAAACTTACTGGTGGTCTTTTATTGCAAGATGCCGGCTAGGTAGGTACAACCGCAGTGTCAGTTATTCTGCAGTACACTGCGGTTCGGCTTGAAGGACACTGTAGCTAGTGAAAGAGATTTAAGAAGCAAATATCTCCAGGTTGGCAATACGTGAGTGACACCTACGAATGTAGAGTGTTGCGCGAGCTCTTAGGCTACGACAACCACTTACCATTAAGTGGGTCGTATGTTTGCTTGCCAACTTAGGCATATAAAAAACTTTTAATATAAAATCAATTTACAGAAGCAATTAAAATTGAAATCCAACTCCAAGGGAGGGTCGCTATCGGGTGAACGGATACTTTCATGACGTAACAATTACCCCCGACCAACCCTTGCGCTAATGTTTACACTCTCATGGGTAGAACACGCACCATATTATTACATGTTTGTTACTTTTTGTTGCTAATGTGACTGACAATAGCATTAAAAATAAGAGTGTTTATATTTCAGTTGCGAACATTTTTCTTCTTTTTAATGTGTGCTTTTTACATCTTCTTAACGACGCTAGAATTACTAGCGGGCCCGGCAGACGTTGCCCTGCCACGAAAATTAAAAAAAAAGTGAGGTGTGATCGCATCGCCCCCTATTGGGTCCAATTGTTAATCTAAACCATTCTCAAATCTATGGGAATGCTCACAAAAAATCATCAAAATCAGTCCAGCCGTTTAGTAGGAGTTCAACGCTTACGCTTTAGACTGCGGCAACTGCTTACCATCAGGTGAATCGCTTGCCTGCTTCACAATTAAATGACATTAAAAAAAGAAGCATTTGATTCTGTGTGAAAATGTCCGAGATTTATCTATCATTGATAGTTTGCTTCATGGTAGGGTTTTAACCGATAAAG